>OW121853.1:125312226-127849274 GCA_933228895.1 Platycnemis pennipes | reverse complement strand
TGTTGGATGCAATTTGCTTGATTGTGTTTAACTCCTCCATCTTGTTGGAATTTGACATCGGGATCATACATAGCCTGTGAAGCATGCAATGTATTGCAGATAGTTTGTGGGAGATATGGTGTCGTGAATTTCTGTGTAGTATTTGGTCTGTGTAACAATTTTTCCTGAAAATGGAGAATTCAAATTTCCGGTTGACATTCCGAATGGTTAAATCTAGATAATTTAACTTCCTTCAAATTCCACTTCACTAGTTATTTTGATGTTTTGGTCAAAAGAATTCAGGAGTGACACGAAGTTGTCCAACTGTCTTAGCGAGCCGGTCCATACACAGAAAATGTCGTCGACGTATCGATACCACCGAAAAACATTTTTCACAAGGGTGTTTTTGGAATTGAAAACACATTCTTCGTAGTTGTCCATATAAATGTCAGCAAGAAGTGGTGACAGTGGGGATCCCATTGCTAGTGAAGTGGAATTTGAAGGGAAGTTAAATTATCTAGATTTAACCATTCGGAATGTCAACCGGAAATTTGAATTCTCCATTTTCAGGAAAAATTGTTACACAGACCAAATACTACACAGAAATTCACGACACCATATCTCCACAAACTATCTGCAATACATTGCATGCTTCACAGGCTATGTATGATCCCGATGTCAAATTCCAACAAGATGGAGGAGTTAAACACAATCAAGCAAATTGCATCCAACAACGGGTACCCCGAAGAACTTATCACCAAACTATATCACAAAAAACTCAACCGACTCGCAGTCAACCTTATTTACACCCAAAGAGTGAAAGATGACAATAAGAAATGGCACAGAATCCCGTATCTCGGCCGTATATCCACCATAACCGAAAACCTCTTACCGAAAGACAAAATGAAAGCAGCTTTCTATAGTAAAAACACATTAGGCAAACTGTTAGGGAGCACTAAAGACAAAATAAGTGCTGGAAAACACAGCGGAGTATATAAACTTAAATGTAATGACTGCAATTCTTGCTACATAGGGAAAACTGGACGGAATTTCAACATCAGGGCCAAGGAACATCATTCATGTTTTACTAACAACAACCACACCTCACACTTTGCCAAGCACCTCTTGGATTCCAACCACACCAGCGAATTCAAACCAATAATCCTCCACAGAGAAAATAACGGCCCAAGGCTTGACGCACTCGAGCAGTTGGAAATTTTTGTGGGCCAAACCTTACCCGACGTCACACTAGTTAATGAGCAATTGTATTCTCACCACTCACCCCTGTTTAATGTGTTTTCCGCGAAACCATCACAGACACCACTCACCTCTCCTTAATGTGTCCCTTCAGCTCATTCCTGCCGCACACCACCACCCACCCTCATTTACCTCATGCAGTGAAGATCCATCAGCGGTTCATACTTCCTCAAACTAACCTTCCCTTTCCTTTCTCCCCCCCCCCCTCCCCCCCGACCCCTGATTCCCTTCCGGATCCCGCCACCCTTTTCTCCCCCCACCCCCGCCTTTTCGCCCGCTTCAAGTGTATAAATGCCATGTACTATCCTGTAAAATTTGCCAGATGATGATACGCTGTATCGAAACCGGTCGCAATAAATCATATCCTGTGGACCAGCAAAGTATTTTTTTCCCTTGTGATCACCATGAAGGAGTTCCACAAAGTAACGCCACCCACCATTGCATTCATGTTTCTTTTATTGCCGGATCTGACAGAGTTACTAAAAAAAGACGTATTTTTCCGTTTTTTGATCCGTCAATTACTTCTCGAGTTATAAGCGCCGAAAAACGGATGTTTTTAACCCTTTCGGAAAAGTGGGCGTGGTGCAACCTCTGACGTCATTGACTTCGTCCATCACAACTGAGCCCGCGAAGCTATCGTACTTTGCCTTATCTCAAAGGGGAGGACACAGCTAACTCTGGCAATAGGAGCGATTGCGGAGCTCTAATATTTAACCTTTGAAAAATCGACTGCTTGTCTTATGCTGCCGCCTAATTGCGACCCTCATCGAAGGTGTTTGACACTTTGACATGGTTGACACTTCGGCATGTTGAAGGTGTTTGACAGGAAGTGAGCTTAAACGGCAAAAATCGTGCTAGCCAGGCAAACGGTGTTGAATTTACTAGAGGGAACTTTATAGGTGTAGTCATAAAATGAATAACGGTACTTTATGCATGCCCGCACTTGGTCGTGCAAAAAGAGTAACTAGGGCTTTGGGTAAGGTATTTGGTCGTACCTAAAAAGATACGGTAGTTCCTTTTACAATGCCAAAACCAGAGGACATTACCAAAAGTGGTACCTATGGACACTTTTTATACTGAAATACCTTTAAGGGTACCTAATCGCTGGATCCTTGGCCATGGAGATGAAATGGTAGTATTAATTGGGTGAAAATGAAATATAAACTAAATTTGTTAGAACATTTATGCATTTACTATTCATTTTTGGTTATTTTTAGATGATAATTAACATACACCACCAATGAAATCACAAGTACTTACTTAATAACACAATCCCTGGAATAACTCTGGTACGGAAGTTAAGAGTACGTGCAAATGAATGATAAATGTCTCAAGCTCTCCTCAGTGCAGGGTGCAGCCACAAAGTTTCTCCCTCTAGAAGGCCATTGGATGTAATCTTCCGACGGCCCTGCGTTAGGCATGATCCCTCAACTCCCTGCTCACACGGAAGCACTTATTACCTGCAAGAGAACGGAGTATTTAAATAAAATTTAGCTTGAAAAATTACATCCTAATTTTATTTAAATTCGACAATACATCGAAGCAACAAAACTGCGTTGAACCAAACACAGACAATTGATGATGCAATCGAGCACCAGCATAAACTGATAAGAACTGAAATGTTTGCATTCACAGTCGACAAGAGCGTACATAATCGGCCCACTCAATAGCAGTTATTTTGAATCAATCAATGTCCCTGCCCCTGTTTTCTCCCTGCCGAAGGACGAGGCCTGCAACCGGAAACGGAATGGTTAGCAAGGCGACTAGTGAAAGCTTAGTGCATAATTGGTGATCTTCAACCCCTGCCACACACCCTTGCGGTGGCTTACAGGGTTTCGTGTAGATGTAGATGTGAGGAATCAAATGGACTCGGTGACAAAATGTGACTCTCAGGTCTGGATATAAAATCTAAAAATAGCGAGGGCACAATTAAAAAAGGGCACCATCATAATGATATTAGTGAGACAAATAGATGCCTGTCAGGAATTTTGCAATTTTGACTGATCAATCAATTGATTGATGGCTATTCATCGGTAGCGATATAGAATGTGACTTAATTGCATTTCACAGGGGAAGAGATCTTACCTTAGCGTAGGAGAATATTAGAATTATTCGAATAATATTTTAAATATTATTATTACTAATTCACCATTATGAAACTTAATTTATAATGTCTCTAAAGGACCTATTGCTTGGATATTCTCCACCTTCTGGCAAATGGCAGCAGGGGTAGAATACTGATTGACATGCGGATATGAATAGCAGTAGATATGTTCAATACGAGTAGTAGTATATCCATAGTATAGGTAGTTGGTGTAAGGACTTGAAGGTAACCCAACTAACAGCACCATCTTGCATGCATGGTTTGATATTTTTATCTTTTTAAATATTGCAGTTTAGACCAATAATATACACTAATCCTTTTAGTAGTTTAGAAGAATAATAAATACTATGCATACTGGTAACGGCTTTCGGGCGTTCCTCCGCGTTTTGTGTTGTCAGGGTGACGACAGTTTCTCCAGCAGGATGGCTGGAGAAACTGTCGTCACCCTGACAACACAAAACGCGGAGGAACGCCCGAAAGCCGTTACCAGTGTTGAGAAACGCCGCGGAAACCTCAGAACCAATACTATGCATAATATGTAGTACATGTTTGGTGAGAATTCACCCCCTGCCACACACATTTATGGTGGCTTGTAGGGTATCATGTAGATGTAGAATGCTTATTTCAAAGTAATACGAGAATGCAAAAGAATAGGACGATACGAGTCGTGGGAGAAATTTACTGCCCATCAAAACTTTCCTTTGTTGGCCGAGAAATTACAACAATAAAATGGCAGTCAATATATTGCTAGAAGCGGCCGCTCTGAGAGGGTCAGCAGTTCTGATGAAGAATTCCTTAATTGGAAAATATTGGCCACAAATACTGCTTCACATTCACGTAAAACGGGAAAACGGTTGTTCGTCGAGTTTGAGTATCTTGGTTACAGTATTTGTAGTGCCACAGATGTGCATCTGAGAAGTATGTGATGCCTCTTCATGCACCTTCATTTAATCAGCACTTACGTCTCCATTATCTACATCTACATCTACATGATACCCTGCAAGCCACCGCGAGGGTGTGTGGCAGGGGGTGAAGATCACCAAGCATGCACTACTAACATGCAAACAAGCAACTAAAGGGTCTCATGAAACTAGATTGTTAGTATCTATAGTATTTAAGGGGTAAATACATGCATGATGCACTACAGACTACTCTAAAATATTTCACCTATCTATCCCTTTGCTATGCTGTCTCTTCTGATTTCTTATAGTCCGGGGGAAAAATGCCATTTTGAATCTATTGGTACGACAATCTATCTCTGTAATCTTATTTATCTGGTCGAATCTAGCATAATACGCTGTTTTTTTAATATGTGCCTAACATCTTCAGTAAAGCTATCCAATAGAAATTTCTCTAATAGATTCAATATGTACTTTAACCTACGCTCTGATAATGATTCCCACCTTAATTCTTTTATTAATTCTGAAATTATTCGTCTAATGCGATTGAGGGAGGGAAAGCGAGGTCGGAAGTCTTACTAAATGTAATATCCCTATGAATCAAACATCTGAAAAGTGTGAAGAAGTATGAATAAGTGCAGCTGAGAAGTATGGGATACCTCTTCATGCACCGTCATTTAATCAGCACTTACGTCTCCATTATTCGTCTAATGCGATTGGGAGAGGGAAAGCGAGGTCAGAAGTCTTAATAAATTTAATATCCCTATCAATCAAACATATATTTCAATTGGTGCTTCGAGTCGTTGGTGACTTTACTGTGAGCAACGTGGACGATTGCGCTATTAGAGGCGGCAACGCGGGCAAAAGGTCGAGATGGTCAGAAGGGAAGGGGCATTCCGGACTCTAGAATCGGGTATCCCTGGAAAGGGTGCAATCAGAGCCGCAGGGAATCAAAGTGACGGCGGCCACCGGGAAGAGGTTCCAACCGCAGTCCGAGAGAGGGGGTTAAAATCGCGAGAGGCGCTGATTAGCCCGGCGCCGAAGAGTTTAATTAGCGCCGTTTCTCCCTCAGAGGCGCTGCCGTGGCGCCGCTGTCCACCTGGCGGCGGCCTCGCAACCAATTTATATTTAAATGCGTTTTTTACACGAGGGATCAGTTTTGGAGAAACTTTTTGTTCAGCGTCGTCCCCACTCTTCTCTCCCCCTCCTCCCCAACCCTCGCGTCGTAAGTCGGGGTCACGCTTGGACGGGGGGAGGCAGAGCCAAGCCAACGGGAGGCTGCGGTAGGTTGAGCACCGATTACACGAAATGCCCTTCAAAGAGACAAGGGGGATATCTCAGCGGAATATTAATTAAACAAGTTAGGGTTGACATTATTTGATTGTTGAACATGTACTCAATAAAAAGGGCGCTTTGGATTCAGGTTGCGCAACCGATGTATAAAAATGCTCTTTTTAGGGTACATCTCCATCTTAACAGTACCCTGCAAGCCTCCGCAAGGGCAGGGTTTGAGGCTGGGGGTGAACCATCAAAAGCATGCATTTAAAATCAGAGAGGGCACTCACTACCATACAGACATGTAAAAAAAATAAGAAATACTGACCCCCTTAAAGGCTACTTTTTTTAAACCAAGAGTCACCATATGATACATCTACATCTACATAATACCCTGCAAGCCACCATAAAGGTGTGTGGCAGGGGGGAATTCTCACCAAACATGCACTACATATCATGTATAACAAAGGATTAGTATTTGTATACTGTACTAAACGACACATTAAAAAAATAAAAAAAGCAAAGCAAACATGCAAAAACATGCTGTTAGTTGGGTTAGCTTCAAGTCCTTACACCAACATGCAGCTACCAATGTTATCCATTGATACACTCGTATTGAATATATTTACCGCTATTCACATCCCTAATTGTACGGGGAAAAAAGGACATTTGGAATCTGTCTGTTCCGCAATCAATTTCTCTAATTTTGTGATTATGGTCCATTCTACCATAGTAAGTTGAGGTTCGCAAAATATTTTTAACATCATCACTGAAAATATGGTCTTTGGACTTGGACAAAGCGATTAAGTCTAAATTTCAACCTGCGATCTGACAATGATTCCCCATTTAATTCATTTAATGATACGTTAGCTATAAATTATATTAAATTGATAATGAATTAAAAGTAATATCATAGTTTTCACTTGGGAAATTATTTTCATAAATAAACGGAATCATGAACTTACACTTCCTTGGGCATACATGAGGGAGCAAAGCAATACTATACTATCAATGAACAGCCGACGGGCAAGATATATGCGGGGAACTTTCATGCCTCATCAATTTCCGGTGAAAAGAGAGAAAGCTAACACCTGATCTAGGTAGTATGAACAGTAGTACATACCATAAAGTACCATATCAGTTTGGTATCCTGTACATATCCGCTTTAGTTGTGTGGTACATTTGCGTCAGGCCTGTACCACCGAACACGATGCCACTTTAGTTACTGAACACACTGTTTTAATAGCAATTGAAAATGCCATGGGTGCCCCGAGCTCACATGCAGCAGATCGAATGATAATGGCTCATTACAATCGGAGCAACAACAGTGCAAATATACAATCAATTGCGGCTATATTTTAATCAAGAAAGTAAATGTCTAGAACTATTACTCTTGAGCATCATTCATATTAAGGTCCATTTTTTTCTTCGCGCCTTATATTAGGCATCAAATCAAATCAAGGAATGGTAGAAATAGGCAACGGCTAGAAATTTTGTGCAACGCCAGACGAAAATTTGGGATATATAAAATTATAAAGTTCTATTGGCATGTAAAACCAAATCCTACAGTTTCTCAAACAAAAGGTTTCACTAGCAGACACAGGCTCTCTACTCTCAGAGAATTTGTTTTCAAGGTATGAAATGCTTACTATCGGTAAGCCATAGATTGCCTATTCATGCCTCCACTTGGATCTTAAATGTCCCTGTGGATGTTCAGATAGGGCTAAATAAATCGAAGCAACATCTATAATTTACTTTTACCATTACGCAACGTTTCTTTCTAACTCTGACTAACTTAACTAACTCTGCTGTAGAATAAAATCCTCAGCAAATGCGTTTTGCTCCGTACTATAAGAGAACGCAATGAGCAGCATAGCAAAGTGATAGGTAAGTGAAATATTGTTAGAGTAGTCTGTATTTGCACGATGCATGTATTAACATTACTAACCCATGTATGGTAGGTTAATACAGATAAGAATATTTAGACGACTGCCATTATAACCAATAATCACTTTATCTATGTGGATGCACTGATACCTACCTATCTACTGGACGCTAACCACCTAGCTGCATGCGACCCTATTATCTAACATGATTCCATAGAGTAGCCTAGTCACATGTGAATAGTGAATGTTTGGTGATTTAAACCCCCTGCCACACACCCTCACGGTGGCTTTATTGAGTAGATGTTGACAAAAAAACTGTAAGGAAAGGTTGTAGTACAAGGAAAAATTAGTATAAGCGAAAATGAAAGTTAAACCGGACGAAGAGGCAAGAAAATTTGTTTATGAGGAGCGCAATACATTGTGGAGGTGAAATTTGACATCTTAGGAGCACACTCTTACAAAGTGAACACGATTTAGCTGTTCTTGAGATATAAATTTGAGAAACGAAAGACAAATTCAAAAAGGGGAAGAATAATGCTGTTGGTGGAGGGGTTATGTCGCGCTTACGGAGGAAGTCACGAATTTCGGTGGGAAACATGACTCACTCATTTCGAGGCAGAAGTTGGTGGCATTCAACCGGAGGAATCCTTCGCCAGTCTCCCATTCCTTTCAGGACCATCGAGTGCTCTTCAGTAATTGCTTCGTTCAGGGGGTATAGAACGTTCGACCATGGCCCGACGAGCGATCCCCGCACGCAGACCTATTGTAGTACTCCCGGCAGGGGCGGGACCTAGTGCTCATTAGTCACGCACGTGTCACTGCACTCGGGAGGGCGTGGCTCCGCTCAATTAGCGAGCCGTCACCGCCGGGGGTGCTTCAAGGGCCCGTCTGGGGCTACCAATCAGGGGCATATTGAGGGCCACGAACTTGACTATTCAGCCCCATAACGTAAAAGTGAAGGCACTACTTCCCCGCTCGATAAACATACGAAACAGTAAAAGGCAAGTACGAGGGGTTCGTCTACATCTAAGTAATACCCTGCGAGCCACCGTGAGATAAGTGGTAGGGGGTGAAGATCACTAAACATGCACTATTTCCGTGTGCATCCATACCTACATCCACACAATACCTGCAAGCCACGACGAAAGAGTGTGGCAGGGAGTAAATTCACACAAAACATGCATTACGTACCATGCACAAAAGGATTAGTAATTATATTCTACCCTGCACTTCAGAGTTTAAAAAATAATAAATCTCAATGCAAGCATGCAATAGCATGCTGTTGGTTGGGTTAACTTAAGGTACTTATACCAACACGCAACTACAGTCTTACGGGTAGAATTTAGGACCAAAAATTCTCCACCAGATCTACATCTACCTAATACACTGCGAGCCACCACTTATAGTGTGGCATACAGTGAAGATCACCAAACATGCGCTATTGACATGCAACTAGGATATTTAATGGAGACATGCTAGATATTAGCGTAACATGCAGCAAGATGGTTAGTATGTACATAATTAGATTGGTTGTTATTGGTTGTTATTACATGCATCATGCATATTGGTTGTTATTACATAGGTACATCATGCACTACAGACTAATAATATTTCACCTACCCCTTTGCTACGCTGCCTATTGTTCTCTCTTTTGGTACACGGAAAAAATGACATTTTAAATCTGTCGGTACGACAACTCTCTAATCTTGTTAATCTGATCAAACCTAGCATAATAAGCTGGGGTTCATGATATATATCTAGCGTCATCTGTGAATAAATCTGTTTCGAATTTACTTAATGGGTTTAACCTAAAATTTAACCTGCGTTCTAATAGCAATTACGATCCTAGTTTTTCTATCAAACTCGATACACTTATACAATTATCACAACGGCCTTTAACAAATCTGGCGGATCTCCTTTGCACACACACTAATTCTTTTATAATACATTCCTCGTACGTAACTCGTATACTAGCGGTATATTCTGAATGAGGCCTGACAAGTATAAAATGCAATAGATGAAGATCACTGGAGGACTGAGGCGTTTATTCATGCCATGTACAAAACTAGATGGTGTCAATCTGGAGCCTTCTACTACATGGCAGCAAAGCATGGACGACAACAGCAGCAGAGAAGTCAAGGATGGAAGCATTTGAAATAAGGTGCAAGCAAGGAAATATGAAGATAAAATGGAGCGAACGAGTGACAAACGAATAAGTCTTAAAAAGAGTGGGAGGAAAGAGAAGTCTGCTGAAAACTCTAAAAATAGACGGGACAACTCATCAGCCAAATCTTAAGACCTTAAGATGGCCTGATGAAGATAATCGTCGAAGGAAAAGTGAACAGGAAGAATGGAGACGGCAGACCTCGTATGAGATTTATAGGTATTAAAAAAAATGCTAAACCAAAGAAAATATTATGAAGCACAAATAGAATGATTGAGAAACTAGCAGGAAGTGATAACTGTTTTTAATGACCCTAATTCATTTTTAAGGAAAGAATAAATTGCATCCAAATAATTTGTAAATGTAGAAGAGGAAAGAAAACTCCAGAATTTTCCCAATACCGTTGTAGAATAATCGTAAAGCACTAATTAACAGCGTACAGTGCTTCTTGAGATGTATTGTTGGACACTGATTCACGTCACTTTAATTGTGGATAATGCCAGCGCGTGTCCGCTTGATTAAGAATCTCTTCGGAGTTGCCAAGGGAAAACCTCCCGTCTCCTCGCCGAGTGAAACGCTTCCTCCGCCTTTGGAAACGCAATGCAGAGCATAAAAAAGCCAGCCGGCTTCTTTCAACGCCATCGCTTTCTCGGGAATGAATGTCCGAATGGCGGAAGTAATGCACCGCTGGAGCCCCTCCCTTCGCTGTCCCCGGGGCTGGGGGTGGGATGAGGCGCCGGCGCCATGGCCACGCCTACCAGGCACCCCCTCTGACCCACAGCAGACGGTGACCCGAGGCGGCCATGCACATCTACGACGAGAACACCTTCGCGTCTCTCTCTACGCATTACTATCAGAAAGGGGTGGTCACGTCTGTGAGACGACGCGGCCGCCGCCGGGCCTAAGGGTGAACCCATGAGTAGGACTTTATCTAGATTTTCCTTGAAATGATTCCACTGGGTTTCCCATAACGGCTTTACCGTGCGAATGTGGCCACGTCATTAATCATTTCATCAAAATAATATTCAATTAATGGCTTCATCTTACAGCAATTTTAATAGTCTTTTGTAACATTTATGGATCCGAAAGAAACATGAATTTGAAAGAATATCGTCTTTCTATTTCTAATCAACAGGTTCACCAAATTATCATTATAACTTATTCTAAATTTTCTTTTATAGTATAATACATAAACCATGCCCGGCTTTGGCCAATTTTATTCACTAAACAGGAACAATGCCACTGCCATCGGTCTTATCCTACCTAGTACGCCACTGTGCTCCAGTTGGGATGGGTTGTATCAGAAATTTTGCATGTTTTTGCAGGTATTCTAATTGACTCAAACAGCTTGTTTTAAGTTAATTCTATCGGAATTCCAAACGGGTTGGTATTAGAAATATTCTGAATCATTCTCTTGGAAAACTATCAAATCTTTCGGGTATGTTTGATATTAAACTGCGTGGATTCTGCAAGGAGTACAACTGATGCAGTAGGTAATTAATTGTAATATTCATTCAGTATATTTCCAAACATAAATGAATAGGCAAGCAACTTCCACCAGGGATAGGGATTAGACGACAGGGACAGACGAATGATCGAATTGTCAGCTGAGCGTAAGCCAAATGTTCTCAAAACCAAAATGCCAGTTCATCTTGAAAATCATAAAAAAATGTTAAATCCCCTTTTTGGGCATTTTACCTACTTATATGTGCCGAGAGGAATGAAGTACGCATAAGTACGCAAATACAAAGAGAAGTTATAGCTAATAAGAATATTTTAGTATCATGTAAAGGAGCTGTTCTTATTAAATACTATTTCCAGAAAAGCTTGAGTGCAAATCCTATTCAACACTTAGGGGTGTTTCCAAGGCTCGAAAATACATTCAAATTGAAGTATTGTTCGTTGTGTGCCCTCTTTAAATAGGTTATAAAAACTAAACTTATGAAAAGTAAAGGTGGTAATATTTGCAATTAAGAAAAGCAGTGAATAAAGAAGAGAGAAACTACCGAAATAATGGTATTCTCGTGATGAGATTGCCAACTGCTGGTGGAAAAAAATCCTTGTGCATCCGCAAGGTACAGAGGCTTTGATTTTCCTCTCTTAAACACAGCAGCAAAGAGATGCTGAAGCAGCAAGGGCGGCGGCGCGAGGTGAAGAAGAGACGTGAACTCCTCTCTCAGACAGATGGCGCGCAGCAGCGGCCCCTGGTTTTACTTTAATGGACGAACGGCGTTTCATCTCTCAATACATTGCACACACACACACACATACGCCGTACTTTCTTCAATGAAGAGGCATTCCGCGATGCAAAAACCCTCGCTCTTCTTTCCTCCCCCTTCTCTCCTCGCTGAACTCTGAAAAATTCCTCGATGAAACGGAGTGTATGAGAGAAAAAACTTGAGGCTTCCTCGATGCATTTGCAGAAATCTTTTTCTCCGGAGCGACATGGGGGACGGGGGGAGGGTGGGGGGTGAAAGGGGAAGAGTAGAGTGGTTTCTTCGGAAAAACCTCTTTTGGCGACCAAGCAAAATATCTCGCTTCGAAGCGCAAGGAATGACGCTGAGATTCCACCAAAATGAAAACTATAACCATGTACTTTTTAACCAGCTAAAGTAGCCTGAATCCTGTGGACGAACTCCAAAGCTGATCACCATAAGCTCAATATTACGCGGAGAATCACACCACAACTGTAATATAAACTTTAGCTATCGATACTATGATGGTAGGAGACTAAAGGAATACAATACATCTACATAATACCCTGCAAGCCACCATAAAGGTATGTGGCAGGGGGTGAATTTTTACCAAACATGCACTACATATCTTCATAAAAAAGGATTAGTATTTATATACTGTTCTAAACTTCACTATAAAAAAAGATAGAAATAGCAAAGCAAACATGAAAAAACATGCTGTTACTTGGATTAGATTCAAGTCCTTATACCAACATGCTGCTACCAATGTTATCCATCGCTACACTCGTATTGGATATATTTACCGTTATTCATATCCTTAATAGCATGAGGAAAAAGGACATTTTGAATCTGTCAGTTCGGCAATCACCATACCAAGGAATCGAAGTCCCTTACTTTCAATTTCCAGAAAATTAGAGTTTAAAAACATTTACGGATTGAAATGTGCTTGTGAGAAATGCAGGGATGGAACAAAATACCACGTATTACTTTTCACGTCGGTGCCAGGAATTCAGTCGTCAACCATTCAACCATTCAACCATGCACCAACAGCGCCGAGAGAACTTAGTGGCATTGATTAAATGCACTGATTCCTTTGGAATTCGGAATTCCAGATTTAAAGAATTAGGTTAATTTAGCTACCATGGGACAGACCGATTATGGCATGGGTTCCTTTTATGTTGGCGTGATAAAATGGCACTAGCAGAGTTTTGGAATTCGGAAAAACTCCAAGATCACCCTGTCGCACCAAATTTGAGAGGGAAACACCTTTTTACGCATTATATATCAACTGATTTTATTTATTTCTCCTCGGAGAGTATCTCAGTTACGTGTTTCTTTGTATGTGTGAAAAAAGTACGCATGGTTGTCATTGTTTTGCAACTTTTAGCAATGCCATTTTTGTACTGTCTCGATGTAGCTACTTATCGAACATTTTAAAAAGATAAACTTTTTGTAGTCCACTGAAGAGATTTATTGAATACAAACCGGGTTTCATTATATAATAACATCATCTCTAGTGGACCACAAAAAGTACTTTTTAATTTTTTTTCCTATATGGAGAGGTTCTACATAATCAATCTTGAAACCATTAGTTGTGTCCACTTATTATAGGATTGGGATTATGATGACCATCATTTGAATGACTTTGACCAAATACACGGAATTATTATAACATAGCAAAGGTTTCTGAGCCCTTATCATAATGGAGAATAATAATTGGCGATAGACTTCAACGTCGTGAAGGTAATGTTTAAAGCTTATTTCTTTTTACTAATAATAAAATTAATCGTACGTGAAATTGCACAGTGTTCTAAAGTCTGCCCACAGAGCAGGATATGTATGAATAAAATTCTTTTAAAATACACGCATCGCTAACAAATGTCCTTCATTTTCAGATTTTTTTGTGATTTTTTTTCAGATACAATCATTTTAGATATTTTTTCCGCTATCTTACCTGTCTCAGTGGAGTCACACCACTTACGTGACCAAAGCCAAGAAAAGAGTGCCCACTTCTCCAAACATCACCACAACTGTTCTTGTGAAAGGCACTTAGGAAAATATCAAAAAAGATTTTAAGTATATCACAAGGTATAGTTATTTTTCGTGGTCGATACCTCTGCTACATATTTTGGGCACGTAATATATGATATTAAGTTACTGATTTATTAGCGATATGAGGCGACTCATCTGATCCTTCAATTCCCTCGCAAAGTTGATGACAATAATCATCTCCTTTGTAGAATCATAAAGGGACGATGGAAATATCTTGTTCGATTCCTCTTGTGAACCCACTGGCACGACCAACTGCATCCACCCAGGTCCTCTTGGCCACAAATGTCACACGAAGCAACATAAGTATTTTCACCAGAAATTCAACGCCCAGTTGCCAACAGATCCACCAATCTGGGAAGGCGAAAGGTCAGCATCTTCAATTCTAGAAGAATCTGAAGCTCAGGATGGTTGCTTGGAACATTCCTTTACAGTAATTCCGATCACATTGACTCCGTGGGTACTTTAATCCAAGATAAAGATCCATTAAAAATAATGAGACAGCCTCAAAATTCTCTTTGGCAAGAGTTCAAATTGAAGAAATTTTGTAAGAATCCGACAGATTTTTCTCTGGAAAAGGCAAACGAACGAGGTGAAGTTGAAAACAAGGCACCTTTACGCGCTCAAGGTAGTGGTTTCCTATCGGCACCGGCTTAAGAGAAAAATATTCAGTACTCAAAACCTTATTTTATGAAAATACGAAATTTTTTCGTGGAAACCTTTTTAATTAATCTGAAATATGTTTCAAATACGCAGGTTAAAAATTTCAAACTCATAGACAAAATGTTCAAACAATAATTTCAAATTTCTCAGATTTGGCTTTGAGCTATCTGGCGAAACGTAAAATTCCAAAACTAGCTTCGCCTTGAGGTACTTCGTTGTTAATAATAAGTCAATATGGTTGCTCATACGAAATTCAGCCTCGTAATTAAAAAATCTGGCTAAATAACTTGCATTGGGTTGTCAGAGAAATATGGTAACCGATGTCCTCATTATGAGAATAAAGCTAAAACTTTTGGTATAGCCACTCAAGTGGGCCCAGCGATATAAAATCCCTTCCTTCCGGGCGTCGTTTCTGTGTCTGCGGATAGCGAGTGAATTCACAAGTGAAATAAGTTGGAAGGTACGATCTCCCCTCTTGGCTTAGTAATAGTCATTTTAAATTGCGCACAGCCAACCTGACGATATTTCGTATTTAGCTCCAAGGGTGCTTGATACGAAACACACCCGTGTTTGGGCGCGGTTGCGCAGAGCATGGCTTACAAGACTGCAACTGCACCTACCTTCGACGGCATCCAGACGTGACGACTGCGTTTTCGGTTCGTGGCGGAAGTGGAAATTAGGGCAAGTGGGGAGAGAGCAGTGATAGTCCACTGGCGGAGACACCGGCCTTCAGAGGAGGTGCGGGATGTATTGTGAGAAGGGAAACCCAGCAGAAAAAAAACAGGCAAATAGGAGATGCACGCCTGTGTTATGGATGATGAAAAACGAAGCCTTGTCACTTGCACCAATTCTGTGCGGGAGCATGCTCACTTTGGATCGTTTTTTTTCTTGGCATGAAAACCCTGGGATTTTGAAAGGAATTATCACAAACTTTGTACCAGAATGATAATTACGCGAAATACCCTCCTAATATATTTTAACCGCATTTGAATTTAAACCGTGGAGTAAGGTGAAACGAATCGGAACAATATTTTTTTTGGAAAAGCGGAGTTGCATGAAGAGACGAGCAGAACTCGGGCGTAGCACTTCGTCGACGCAAGAACATTCTCATCTCCGGAAGAGGAAAGCATGCAATACAATGGAGACTGCCGGAGAGGGTGCACACGATGTGAACGGGAACATTTGTTTTAATAAGTGCGCAAACACCAGACGGAAGAATTTAATAACCGCTGCGCGGCCTCAAATATTCGCCGTTGGCTCCAGCCAACCCACTTGATACGCCTCGCCGTGAAGGCAGCTGAGGCGGGTTTGCCGGGTCGGCACCGAGAGGCACTCTGAGAGCCGCGGGAGGGTGAACTTACCACGCGTGCAGACGTATTTATTATTATGGCTACGATCGATGCTGTCTCGTAAATTACTTAGTGGAGGGAGACGCGCTGTTTCACTCCAGAAGACATCAGAGTCACAGAGGGCGTGCAGGTCGGTCTCCTACGGTGTTCAAAAAACTTGAGTCCTCTCTCTTGGCGTTGGAATTTAATTTCAGCTTCGCATCTTCCAGGGGTTATTCCTTTAGCATAAAATGATATGAATTTCAAAACATCTTGATGCATGAAAAAGTCGGGGCGTACATTTCGTGAGTGAATTCAAATAGCATGTTGCCAAGACAATTTCACACCTTAGGTTGACATATCGCTTACTTTCCAGAGTGAGATAAAGCAATTGGTACTTCCTCTTCGCTTACTCACTCAATGTCCTTCAACAAGACAATCATGGCTTTGATATAATTGAACTGGGTGAAGTTTCGTTACGGAAAGTAATTGCAATATAGACCCGTTATAACGCTTGATCATCAAAGGGTGGAACGTATTAGGTTTTTGGAGAGCTATTACGAATGTGTATATGTATACGTATATGGACGGAACTAGCGATGAGAATTCACACACCAAGGTTAAAATAGAGTGAGTGAAGGACATCTGAATTGAGCAGGATCGTTATTGAATTCGGGATCAAAGCAAAGTTGTTGAATATGATCAAGAAGACCCTAGCAGACCCAACCTCCAAAGCGATGTTCATGAGAGAACTGTCCGGCCGTTTGAAATCAAGGCGATTACGAGATTGAGTGACGGATAAGCATCGCTCCCATTCAATATTGAATCCTAGAGAATACCGTGTGCTTCGTCTATCGCTAGATATCCAGCTTCCTAGACAGCAATACTTCCTTATCTCGTCTAGCGTTGGCGTGACAACGGGTTTGAACTCTTCTCTCCTACTGAATACTTTGATTCTATTTCCATTAATACTCTGAAAATATCTGAGCAATTTCCTCTCACTCCATTGTTGCTGGGGCCAAATTTATCCCACACCCAACTGGGTTTTCAACAAACTCCACAGTTTGAAGGAAAACCGGGGTTAGATTTAATATTTTAAAAAGGCATTCGATAAAGTTCCTCATAATAAATTAATTTTGAAATAAGAGAGTTTTGGTATTAATAAAGACGTTCTATGTTGGTTAAAAGAATTCTAATGTGGGTAAGAACAGAGGGTTGTTATAGATGGTATCATGTCGGACAAAATCAAAATCACATCGGAGGTTCCCCACGGTAGCGTAGTAGGTCCACTTTTATTTCTTTTATGCATAAACAATTTGAGTAACGTCGGTAATAGTAAGCATAGACGTTTTGCAGACGATGCCGTAGTGTATAGGAGAATCTCAAAAGAAGACAGGAAATCTCTTAGTAAGGATTAAGATGCAATTCAAGAGTGGTGCGATAAATGGCAGTTAGCACTAAACCTTAAAAAGTGTGTAGCTATTCATTTTTGGAGGAGGAATAATTGGATAGGGCGATCCTATAAAATTATTAACACGAAGATAGAGAGCGTTGAAACCATAAGGTATTTAGGTGTAACAATCACTAAAGATTTATCTTGGTGAAGACACATCCGGGAAATATGCGGCCGAGACCAGAGAAAGCTAGGATTTATAAAAAGAGTACTTGGGAAATGTAATGAGAAGACAAGAGAGCGATGTTACTTTTCACTAGTTAGGCCCCACTATGAGTATGTAGCATGTGTGTGGGATCCGAATGAATTATGTTTGATCAGAGAAATAGACAGTGTGCAGCGTAGAGCAGCTAGGTTCGTTAAAATGTGTTACGACAGCTTGAGTACTGTATCAGAATTAATACATGAATTAGGGTGCGAATCATTATCAGAGCGTAGGTTCACGCACAGATTAAATCTCTTAGAGAAATTTCAGTCTGATTGCTTTACTATATATAGTAATATAAGATATAGATAGTAATATTAGAGAACACAATAGGCAGCATAGCAAAGGGATAGGTAGGGGAAATATTTTATAGTAGTCTGTAGTGCATGATGCACGTATTAATCCCTGAAATACTATAGATAATAGCAATCCAGTTGCATGAGACCCTATAGTTGCTTGTTTGCATGTTTATAGTTCCAGCTTGGAGATCTTCATTCCCTGCCATACACCCTCGCGATGGCTTGTAGGGTATCGCGTAGATGTAGATGTTTGTAGAAAATTGGGTGTCATACAGTGACTCCTTCGGTCACTGCACGACAATCCAATATCCAATTGAATTCCTGGCACTGAATGTCAAACTATTATGCCAAAAGCTATCTCAAAAATACACTTATGAAATTTATGTCGTATTTGTCTTCTACAGTCTCTATTCTAAGTCTTAGTTACGAGGATAAAGCTCGCTTCTTCTGCGTCCGTGCTTACCGTGAACCCAAATTGGTCTTCAACCACGAATTATCCAAATTTTGGCTCTATTCTTCACAATATAATTCTTTTAAATAATTTCAAGACTTGGGTCATTAGGTTTAAAACCCAAACATTTTCACATTTCTTAGCCCTCTTTTTTGAATGAATAGGGATAAAGGTATTTTTCTTGAATTCCGTCGGTATCTCTCATGTTGAGTGTGTGTCAGATGGGTTGGTACGGCTGTGTTTTCATCTTATCAATTGCATTTTAATTAGTTTGGCAGAGACATGACATATTCCAGGAGCTTTATTTACCTGCAGATCCCATACTTTCAATTCTGATTTCAAATTTCAGTCCCTCTTTTTATCTTCTTTATATTATTTTTCTCTTCTATTACCTTTGTACTAAGATTTCTTCCTTAGTACCAATTACTGAATATCTTCCGATATTTTCCTTTATCTTGATGTTTAATTAAAAGCTCTCCATTCTTGTCCTTTATTGCATTATATCTAGTGCTTTGTTCCGCAAACTGGTTCCTCACTATTCAATTGGCTGGTTTCAATTTCCGAATGAGCAATTGCATTTTTCGACTTCTAATAGATCCTTCGTTCACATTAATCTAAATTTTCATTCTTCATAATTTTTTGGTTTCCCATTCCATTGTGGAAGAGTTGTCTTTCTCCAGTTTTCAGTTTTCTAACATCCTATGTTTTTATTTCTTCACATAGTTCTATCACTTCTTCCTTGATCCATGGCTTTCTCAAGGAGACTTTACTTTACTGAACAATGTATGGAATTCTTGTATTTTTCTCCCTTCAATAAGTTGTATGACCTCGTACGTATTCTAAAGCTTTTGACTAATTTTCTGTTACCAAAAGCTTCGTTAGTGACTCTCTTATTATCTTTTGCAGTCCTTCACCTGCTTTCTGAATCACTGATTCACGGAAACGCATTCACCTTGGAATCCTCTTCTACATGCTGACATTTTTCATGCTTGCATTTTTCGGTTGAGGTTTTTAATCATTTTTTACCACCACTTACATGTCATGCGCTAAGAATTCTCGTCACATTTTTCTTCTTTTATTTGGATTTATCAGCTCGTATTTTCCAACAATTGAACTTAATTCTCACCGATAACAGCAATCTAACCTTGTTTTATTCTTACCTGTTTTTATACTCTTGGTGTCGCAATAGACTTCTCCTACTATTTCAACTTCGTAGTACTCTGAAGGCGAGTAAACTTGCACCACAATAGTATCTGTAGGCTTAGTCACGATTTTCAACCTAAACCTGCTGGATATCCGACGCTCATAATACGGCGCTCCACCTGATAATTATGACTCTTCCAGTAATACTTTTCAATGATCCTCTAGGATGGATGGTCGTCTAGCTTCCAGTACAAAAATTATTCGGCCACCTCAATTTTACCCTACAATACTTATCAAACTTAAATGTCGGACCTGATATCTCAGGTGGGCGTCACCTGAATATCCGAATTGGGAAATATTTTACGTCCGGAATATTTTACTCGAGAGGATTCCATTTTTTCTTAATAAAAGACCAGATCGGGCTCCTAGGGATAACAATGTGGCGGTTTTTCCTTGCCTTACGCATTGCAATACTGTAACCATTACAGCAGTTGCCACTAAGCCACTGAACAAATGAATGTCGTTTTATCGACAAATTTGGCCTTCAGTCACATGAAGACATCATCACCTTTTGGTTGCATTATGGCGAGATAGACGCAAAACACCTGAAGATCACGTGATGCACACAAATCACGTGGGTTCCGTGATATAGCCGTGAAGCCATTACTGCAAACACCGCATCTTACCGGTTTAGAGGGAGTGTGCTATATGGGGAAAGATTCCTTTGAGGTTTGGCATCGTGCCATCATGAAAAATATCTTTAAGAGCCGTAGAGTATCATTCCATAAGATGGTATATGATATGAACATTTTATTTTCAGTTAGCGAAGGAATTCACCACAATCAAGTACCCGAACCCACGGCATATTTTTCCGAGTGACTATAAGACAGAAATGTCTGCGGGAATGTTCTTCAAGGGTTCAGCCGTGTAAAGTGTGCTTCCCGTGACTTCTCCCAGAAAGATGACTCAGTTTCATCAAATGCGCATGAAATGTGCATGATCTTCTCCAATTTATACCGCTCTTGTTGCTAAAATTACGGAACCATTTTCAAACAGCTAGCAGATTTTGCTGATGATACTAACTATCGATTGTACTATTACCAGGGAGGTGAAGATAGCTAATCTTCCAGAAAATCAAGGAAAGCTCTTTGCTGATAAGTCAATCTTCCTTTATAGTTGGCGTAGCAACCTTAACTCTCAATATTTGCTGAAATCCCTTTGGTACGTTACAGTTCACATCCAGTCACTCTGTACTTACTCTGATTGCCCGAGGTGTTCAGAGTGGCCCGTTATCTCTGATCAACAGGAAAGTCGAGTTTTCGTTCTTGTGCGTCTGCTGGCATGGCTAGAAGCGCAAGGAATTCCGTTTCAAAGCGAGACTCAAACGAATCGGCACTGACCGACTCTCCTCGAATGCGGTTCGCGCCTCCTCAGCGAACGCCGAAAACGCTGGGCTGCGATGCATCGTATCAATCACGATATAAGATCTCTTTACATGCAGCACTAAATTTGTATAATTAGAGCCTACGGTGACTACAAAGAACACTAACGAAGACGAAGGCAAAATAAGTCCAATACCTGGCAATGATATGGAAAATACGACATGAGAGTCAAAGAACATCTCAGTTATAGGTAGGTAATCCAGATTTTTTCCACAATGATCCAGAAAACATACAACGGCACAGCAAAATTCATCAGCTAACTCTGGCTAAGGATTTAGAACAAATAGTGAATAAGTTTATTTTTAGCTATTCGTAAATCCCGAATCACACGATCATTTTACTCGTCCCTTTATAGGGACCATTTAAGCTATAGCTTTCAGGGATCGCAAAAATGATAGCTCAAGCTATCATTTCGCCGCTCACACGATCATTTTTACCGTCCCCTCTCGTATCATTTCTGTTCGCGAGATACGGTAAACAACTTCGTAACTATGGATGATTTACATCGTCGTCGACTGCTTTTAAACGTTTCTTTCAGAACGTGCGCTCTGATTGGCTAAATGACAGGCCCGAGGGACGGAAAAAAGGACGTGCTCAAATGACGAAAAAAGGGATAGCGATCCCTTTTTTCGTCAAGTGATATCCGTGAAGTGATCAAGTCAGACGATCATTTTTAAGCTATCATTTGAGCTATCGTTTGAGCTATCATTTGAGCTATCGTTTGAGCTACCATTTGAGCTATCGTTTGAGCTATCCCTGAACAGGGACGTAAAAAATGATCGTGTGATTCAGGCTTAACCGTGCATAATAATATCAAAATCCGTATTTAACCATGACCTATAGAAAAAAACGGATTAGCAGTATGATTTAATGCAATGGCCACACCACAAAAAGAGACTGAAAGAAATTCATCCCCGGAACGGAGCCCATTTTTCTTCGTCATGCCGCTGCATCTGGTCGCCGCGAGAAACAATCAATTCCGTGCCGCGCCGGGTGCAGCAGCGCTTCGCAGAGGACGAAGCGCCGGGGAGTCCGACTCAACGAAAGAGATCTCACTTCGTCGCCTATCCCGTGGGCCTGTTCTTTGATTTTGACGAAGAAGCGTGCGATAAGAAATGCTGCTGAGGCATTGCGGAAAATATAATAATATAAATGAAGGAGAGGGTTGACTGAAACTTGCTACTGACCAGGAAACACGTTACCTTCTCGTGAGCTAAGGAACCAGACTGCCAAACATGAAATGCAGATTCATCATATTCACCAATACAAGCAAATAAACAATTTAAAATCCAATTATGTTTGATTATACTATAAACAATGAATACCTTGTGAGAGCCAGTCAAATTCAAGACTTAGGAGTTATCTTTACGGATAATCTAAATTTTGACAATTATATAGATGTGATAAGTAAGAGGGCCAACATGATGTTAGGATTCATTTGGAGATTTACGAGAGATGTTTATGACATGCGTGCGATAAAAGCACTATTTGATTCATTAGTACTTCCAATTCTTGATTATGCATGCATCGTCTGGTCACCCTATTACTATTGTCTTTCTGGTCGCTTGGAAGGAGTTCAAAGGTGCTTTGCTCGCATATGTGCAGGCAAACTTGGCATTGATGTTTACAAGTATTCTTTTGCTACCCTCTCAACTGAACTTGGGCTGTCAAATTTGTCGTCAAGGAGAACACGAGCAGATACTATACTTTCATACAAACTTCTTAACGTTGTAATTTCATGCTCTGAGCTTCTCCAGTCAATACAATTAAGAACACCAACTTTTAATAGTCGCAACGCTGATTTATTTCACAAAGAATTCAGTAGACGAAACTACTTAGTAAAACGTCCTTTCTTACGAATAATGAAAGAAGCTAATTCTATTTACCTGGAACTTCATTTTTGTAAATTGAACACACTTAAGTTCTATTTGAAAAATACTAGTACATCATGGTAATTTATAACCTTATAATATATTTACCTTTAATTTGCATGTTTTTAACTTGTATTTCTCTCTATTCATCTTTTTTTGTATAATCTGTGTTTTATAATGCATGTTTAATTGTTTATTCTCAATTGATTTTTGTATATGGTATAGGATAATTAATAGTACTTAAAATGGATGTTATGTCCTAACTTTCTTTGTTGTCGGTAACTGGGAAGCTGCCCGTAATTGCGCTACTAATCTATATTATCGGTTTACCTATCTTATATAATCTCTTCTGTACTTGGTACAATAAATTAAATGAAATGATGTGAAATACCAACAGCACAACATTATGCTTAATCAGCCATCATTATGTCGCTCGTTGCCTGCACTATCAAATATGACGGCAAAATTTCACGAGTCGATTAACGCTATCTTTTTTATTAAGAATCATTGTAAAAATAAGCGACGTGTTTCATAATTTTAAATACGCATGAAAATTCTTGGGTAAATGTGACGATCATGTAAGAGAAATCAGCTAATTTTCCCTTGTTGGACCTCATTTGGAATATGCTGCCAGCATATGCGATCCCTACGAAATCGGTCTAAATAATGAATTCGAACGTGTGCAGCGAAGATCGGAAAAATTTGTAAAGGGACGGTATGATAGCTATATTAGCGTAACTAGTCTGTTAAATGAATTAAAATGGGAATAATTGTCAGATCGCAGGTTGAAATTTAGACTTAATCTCTTGAATAAAGTTCAAGATTATATTTTTAGTGATGACGTTAAAAATATATTGCGAACCCCAACTTACTAAGGTAGATCAGACCATAATTTAAAAAAATAGAGAAATTGATTGTCAAACTGGCAAATTCAAAATGTCCTTTTTTCCTTGCACAAATAGGGACATGAGTAAATATATCCTATAGCATGAATACGAGTGTATCAATGGATAACATAGGTAGTTGCATGTTGGTATAAGGACTTGAAGCTAGTCCAACTAACAGCATGTTTTTGCATGCTTGTATTGCTATTTTCGTATTTTTTAAATAGTGAAGTTTATACTAGTACTTTATTATTAATCCTTTTGCATTGCATGATAGTTTATGCATGATAGTTAGTGCAAGTTTGGTGAAAATTGAGCCCTTGCCATACACCGTATGGTGGCTTGAAGGGTATTATGTAATACATGTAGATAAAAATATAATATGAATCAGTTTAAGTAATGCATGATTTTGAATTATTGGTGACATTTGAAAATATCAAAAATCAATATCTGAATATGTACTTAACAACTACATATCCTTCTTTCAGGAATACAGGTAACAAAGTCATCCTGACCAAATGGAAATATTCTCCTAGAACCTATTACAAAATAGAAATTTTCTACGACAGCTTTTGTGGCAGCTCAGTTTCCAAATCACGCCATCCACTGGTTAGAGCGGTGTTTAAAATATAATTTTAAATCATTCTTCAATTTAAAAAACCCAAATGAAGTTCTTTGCAAGCAGTTTAAGCAGGGTGAATATATGCTTCTTTGGTTTTACAAACAACAAAATAGCACCAAAAATATTGCTATAAAAAATTCCAAAACACAAATTTTATACCTCTGTGTATGCATTGCATTACACTACACATGCATTGCATACATGGCATTGAGATACACTCTGTCATACTCTGTGGATTGTTTTAAGTTTAAACACAATGCGTGTGACATATTTAAAAGCAAAAACATTCCAAGTACTGAATTCGGCTTCATGATTTCACCCGAAGGCTCCATTAAACACGGACACCTATGCAAGGTATTCTACAGCTGGTATTTCATATAAATCACTTTTCACACATATCGATTTTCATATCATTCACTTATCGTGCAACATCACTTCAATATCACTTTTCGGAAAAATAAATGTTTATAAAAATCGTTTTTTTATGTATCAAAATTCAATTATAGTATCTCTAAGCGTTGAGGCAGAGAGCATCGTGATCACTTCAGACTGAGGGACAGAAAAATGCATGATTAGACCGTGTTTCGTGACTTACACGTCTCAACCGAGTACCAGGATGAGGAAACTACAACAAATTCAACGAAAACAGCCTAACTTCGCCGAATCCTTTATCGCCTTTTTCGTAAACCAATATGAAGTACTCTGCGAGTGAGGAACAGGCCAGAAAAGACAAGCGAGAAGGAATTTGGAGCATAAGGAAATGGAATGGTGGAAGATTGCGGGGAAGAAACGGCCCCTCTGCCGATGGAAGTGTCGTGCACTGGAATCCACAGTCAGCCATGACGGTGCCGAATTCCAGGAATCTTTAGGAGCCACAAAAGAACGTATTCATTCATGCATTTGCACATTCTGAATGGTGAACGAGGGAAAATCAGCTCACGACCGAGTCCCGGAATAGCGTTCCTAGCTGAGGAGGTGACCCCTGAAGTGGGGTGAGGGATCCCGAATTACAACCCCCACTGCATTGTGATTTACGCCATTAACGCGCGGCAAAGTCAAAGTGAGGATTTCGCCCACGGCCCCTTTCGTTAATCGACGGAACAACTGATTTCTCCTCTTCAATGTGAGCGTCAAATTTTGATGCTCCATGTCAATTATCCCATTGATCTCAGCAAATTAACATCGCACAAAAATGAAAACCATGCGATATCGATTAATTATTGAAAGTTATTGCAATTTATCGCCAGCTTAGCGCTTATGCCGCTTGTGCACATACATTATGGGATTCAAATGAATTGGCTCTGCGGGCATTTGTGGAATTAAAAGGCGAGGCAACAGATGAAATAACGAATTTCATTTGCGAAAAATTTAATTTTCAAAATCGAATTTCAGGGCATGAAAAATGACAAATAATCCACTCGCATTAATCCGACAGACCTCGGCTCAATTAAAACGAGCCAACGGCAGCTGCGTGGAGGAATGAGAGCCAATGAGATAACGCTCGCGTCCGCCGAACATCCATCCCGAAATGCATCGCTCTCAATTAAAAATCACTCGCCCCGACCGCCGGCTGCCACTGCGCATGCGCGCGCTTCTCCCATCTCCCTCCCCCCCCTGCCGCTGGTGCGAATGCTACGTCAGCACGTTTCTCCAGCCGCTGCTCGGCCCGAACTCGGGAACCGGAATCTTCGCACAGCTTCAAACAACGCTCTTACTGACCTCTACACTTGAAAGAAAAGAATTCAATGAGTCCGTCCTTGAATGACTCCGTGCGATTCACTAGTCTACGACTTAGTGAGAAATCAAAAGAATAAAGGCATTATTTGCGGAAAGCAAAATGTGCCTAGTAAACACAATAATAAGCTAGAATGAGAGAGACTTCGATCTGAGGAAACTAAATGCTCTGTTTGCCCTGGAGTCGATATGATTAAAAGTAATTTTTCCGCGTATTATAAGAGAACTAAATAAGTGGCATCGCAAAGGTAGAAATCGGTAAACATTTTCGGAGTGGTCTATAGTGTAATGATGCACATTTTAACATTACTAACCCATAAGTACTGGAGAAATACAGAAAAAATATATTTAGAGAAATGCCTTTATAGCCAGTAATCACTCATTACCGTGTAGATAGGTTGTAGTTGCCCGTGGCTCTTGTGCCTAATAACCTTTCATGCAGTTGCATGTAAGCTGTGCATTTTTGGTGATTTATCACACCCTGCCAGACACCCTCGTGCTGGCTCAAAATATATTCCGTAGATGTAGATGGAACCAACTGCAAGACAATTCTCCAAGTGCAGTGGCTCCTGAAAATGACTACTGGACATAATATACACTTCAAAAGCCTATATTCATGAGATTATATCAATTAATATCAATTTTGATTGCCTCCTCCGAAGAATGTTGGGCATCTATGCGTCAGGAAAACGTGCCAGTACTCATAAGTGGCACTGCGGAAGAAAAATATTTAACAGTGGCTAGGTTCGGACTTCTTATCCCTTCCGTATGCCTGCAACACCATCCCAGACTCTCTGTTCTTTTTGGCCGAGGCTGGATGTGCTTTGGAATTCGGGAGATGGCAACATGGAATTTAGGATGAGATATGACATGCTGGGAAGGAAATATTTAAGGGTAACTTATTGTGTTGGCAAGGAAAAAATCTTAAAAGTAATAGGTTATTTAGCTAAGGATGTATGCTAGTTTGAAGCGATAGGATTTTTTATTGAGGTAAGGTAAAAGGACAAAGCTCAAGTCTGAAATGCTCTTTTTACTTTTCGTGTGTACAGTCCAAAAAGCGTGCCACACATCGTCTATCAAAATGGCAATCAACCGATTCCATTAAAGCATGGTGTTGAGGCTCGATTGGATCAATTTGAGAGTGAATAGAACGATGGGACAATTCTTCCATCACTCACCCCGCAGGGCGTCTATTAGTCTTCATAGGGCCGCCGCGCCGGTCGGACTCGCAGGAAAGGGGCCAGCAAGTGAGTCGGCCAGCATTGGTAATGGAATGAAAGCTATTGAACTGTTTATAGCCAGCAGTAAAGGTGAAATAAGAGCACAGAGAATAAACTGCTAGGCTCAAAGCTCGTAATAAACTCACTCTTTCACACCAGTTTCGTGGACAGGGAATACACATATGGAAATATGATACAGCATCCAGACACACTACGCTAACAAGCCCTAAAGACCTAAAATATTTTATCATCAAGATCACTACTTACGTTTGCGCCTCGAATTCAGGAAAATCAAGTCAAGTCCTACACTAATCGTAGGTTATTTATTTAACTAATTTGCATTCACCTCGTAAACTACGATGTGTTTAGGGAATCTATTTTAAGAATACCACTAAACATTGGCATTATCACACCAAACGATTAGTAATTTTTTTCTGCTAACATACTGACTTTATACTGCTTATTAATAATTACCAAGCATTAACAGACAATGAATATTTCATTCATTGATGAAATAAGCCCCGCCAGACAAAATTTCCACGAGTAAACCATGGAGAGCTCAGGAAAACAATGCAACTGCTTAGGTATTCCTTTACATAGTTCTAAAAAAAGGATAATCTTTTAAAGCCAGAAAGGGATCTTCGAGGAATCTTAAATGGCAATCGATTTTATACCTCACTTCTGTCTTGAAAACATTTATTGCTTAAGATTTTTTAGCAGCGCTTTTCTCAAACCAAACATGAATGCATTCACATTTGAGCTGTCGCAAAATAAATTCCCTGAACCCACCTTGGATATTTATTACGACAGTGACTACTTTGACGGTTGCGTTAGGCTGCAAAAATGTGTCTCCAGATGAGTTTCCAAATAGTGCGAAACTTTTCTCTCACGAGAAGGAATACGGTGTCCTCTTAGAAATCTACTGGAACTACTATCCTGAAAATTTTATGCCAAGAAAAACGATTCCCAGTTCGGGGAATGCATTTTTCTATAATATTAGGCACCCTTTTTCTTCTTAACCTCTATTTATTAATCTGAATATCAGTTGGTAGACGCTTTTTTGATACTCGCCTTCCGCTACACACGTTCCTCCACTCTTCTTTACATATTCCTATTAACATTGCATCTTTCACATTTTGTTCTGCATAATGCAGTCTCAGTCTTCCCACAGATATATTTCCATTCTCATGTCACTCTATTATCATCACTATATATACGTCTACTCACTGCCTTGCACGCCACCACAAGGGTATGGCAGGGGGGGAGTTATCGCCAAAATACCACCTAGGACATGCACTAATTTGAAGTTATTAATAAGTTAACTTACTACACATACAAACAAAGAATCTACCTACAGCTGGAAATACAAGCTTAGAAGTAAGGAAAAGAATTCATCTGAATGTACATATGAGGCGTGTATATTCATGGCATTAAGGCATGGATGATGACAGCAGTGGAGAAGAAAAGGGCAGAAGCATTCGAAGTGCGGTGCTAAGGAAGAATGATGAAGATAAAATGGATCGACCGAGGAAGTAATGAGGAAGTCCTAATAAGAGTTGATGAAAATAGAAGTTCCTGAAAACTCTAAAAAGAAGACGGGACAACTTAATCGGCAACATTTAAAGACACGTTGGCCTGATGAATACAATTGTCGAGCGAAAAGTGGACGGGAAGAATGGAAAAGGCAGGCCTCATATTAGATACGAGGGCAAACTTAAAAATAAGGTCTCCTGACTCGTTGCGTTTCCTCATGAAGTGCTAGGCGCAATCCGGTAACACCACCGTATTCCTTGGTTCCCATACTGACACTCTGACCACCGTGAAACATTGTCGACAGCTCAGTCTTGGCATAGCAGCCATCCGCGATGGAGCTTCCCCTCGTGTCTCCGTCCAGGTGTGAAATTCAGTCTGTCATACGATTTTTGACCCCGAAAAAGGTGGCACCTATCGACATTCATCGCCAATTGGTTGAAGTTTACGGTGAAAAATGTATAGATGTTAAAAACGTTCATAAGTGGTGCCGCGAGTTCCTTTCCGGCCGCGCAAACGTCCACGACGAAGAAAGAAGTGGCAGGCCATCGCACTCAGATGAGACAGTTCAAGCAGTGGAGGCGGAAATGCTGAAAAACCACCGGGTAACGGTGAAGGAGTTGGAAGAAAAACTTGGAGGAGTGTGTAGCAGAGACTGAATTCGCGTAATTTTTAAGGATAAGTTGAATTACCGAAAGGTTTCTGCCAGGTGGGTGCCCAAACAGCTCACCGAAGACCACAAGAGGCAGCGCGTGGAATGTGCGAAAGAAGTTGTTCGCCGTTTTGAAGAGAAAGGAGATGATTTTTTGGACTCTATCGTAATGGGTGATGAAACATGGGTTCACTACTATACCCCCGAGACGAAGCAACAGTCTAAACAATGGCACCACCCGACGTCTCCAAAACCGAAAATGGTCAAACAAACTCTGTCAGCCGGGAACGTCATGGCAACAGTGTTTTGGGACCGAACGGGAGTATTGTTGGTGGATTTCATGCCCCGGGGAATCACTATCAATAAGAAAAATACTGTCACACATTGCAAAAGCTTCGGCACGTCATCAAGGTCAAACGTGCAGGAATGCTGATGAAGGGGGTCTCATTTCATCTCGACATTGCGCGCCCGCATACGGCTAATCAGACTCAGGAACTGATCTCGAATCTTTGGGTGGATTCGATCCCGATCTTTGGGTGAACTGTGATCGGGCACCCTCCGTACAGCCCCGACCTCGCACCCAGTGATTTCCACATGTTTCTCGCCCTGAAGAAACACCTAAGAGGGATGAAGTTCGCGACGGATGACGAGGTGCAAGGTGCATATCTTCGCAATTTGGACGGAAGCTGGTATGACGACGGGATTCAATTGTTCATCGTGCGGATGAGGAAAGTCATCGAGCGCCAAGGTGACTACATCGAAAAATAGCTGAAGCCATGACCTTTCCAACGATGTATCCTAAAATGTAAATAAATGCCATTTCCAATGAAAAAAAATTGGAGACCTTATTTTTAAGCTTGCCCTCGCATATAGAACAGGTCGTGATGGACGTGAAAGAGAAAAATTACGTCAATATTAGGAGGTTGGCTGATAGAATCAAGTGGATGGCTGCGTCAATCTTAGAATTGGTGATAACAGAAGTCATAATAGCAAACATCTGGAGTATGTTTCTTTACGACAGTGAGGCATGGACGATGACAGCATCGGAGAAGAAAGGGGTGGAAGTATTCGAAATGTAGTGCTACAGAAGAATGGTGAGGATTAATTGCATCGACCAAGTGACTACCTAGGAAGTCCTCAGAAGAGTGAGAGAAGAGTATTTTGAATACACTAAGAAAAAGACGGAAGAACTTAATCGGCCAAATCAGGAGACACGATGGTCTGATGAAGACAATCGTAGAAGGACAAGTGAACGAGAAGAACGACAAAGGAAAGCTTCGTATGAGATACATGGAAAAATAGATGAAGGATGGGAAAGAGAGGAAATAAGTAAATACGAAGAGATTAGCCGATAGAAGTATCCAGTGGAGAGCTCCGTCAAACCAATGCCAATATTGCTGACCAATGACGTCGATGATGAGTTATACTACCTAGCTGAAACATTTCTATGAACATCATGCTCGGCACAGTACAAATTCTACGCTCCATCCAATATGTAAATATCTATAATAATCTAAGTATTAAAAATATACTTTAAATATTTAAATATTCCATGTAGACATGATTATATTCTAAAAAAAACCCACTAACAGAATTTATTTTAATCTCGTTACGTCTAGGAGTCCTTTATCTCTCCACAAATGTCTTGTAAGCGAAACTCTTCAATTTACGATGAATTTCTAAAAGTTTCTCTTCTCGCACATTCTTTTCATGACTTTCTTATTGGAAATATTGTCGACCTACTTGATTTTCCGAGAATAACTGAAGCATCATCTTTGTTCGAATCCAAGGATGTTGCCTAAGGAGATTAAGATCCTTTTATCAAAAAGCACCTTTAGTCTCTATACTTTTACTTCTACTCCCGCTTAACTCATTCCATCCGTAGTAATCTTATCATCCAAGGAACTGAAGGTCTTCACTCGTTCAAGTAATTTATTCTGTAAAACTGATATCCATTTGCTTATATTTGATTATTTTTAAAGCAAATATTGCTTCCTCAGTTCCTCCTTTATTAATGAAACACGATCTTATGAAAGCAGAGCTTTTACGTTTTCTATCTCAGGGGATATTATTAGTGATACTTTTCTGCGTTCGTGTCCTGTCTATGATGCAGTGCTCACGCATACAGCAATTTCTAGCGGTGGACGTAACTAAAATGCTTACGGAAAATATGTGTTTACCGTTTAAGGTCATCAAGTTTCTATTCGCACATATATCCGCATCTAATTCAGTATGTTTGGCATTCTAGTGAGGTTCTACGCTAGAAACTGCTGTTTTCACATTTCCCGCCCGTATTCGTTATTTTCCAGGCTAAACAAAGTAAGTGTCAGCATACAATTCTAGCAAGATGCAAGGACCTGAGGGCTATAATGGACCTTTATAAACCCATCCAAAACGCGAAAACGGGGTTTGTTGCTGTTGAGAGGCTTAGCTTAGTTGAGTCGAGTCAGACTCGGTGTGTGGCAGGGTATGATTTCACAGAAAAATTTCATTACATTTCATGCATAAAGATGATTAGTTATTCAAGGTATTCCGTACAGAAGATGCGAGATCTTCTTCCGAAGGCAAAAGACCCAAAAACACACTGAGTGTATGAAATCCCCTGTAGCTCTGGCCCAAAATATATCGGGCAAACGAAGAAGGCAACATCATGCGGATTGGCGGAGCGTAAGAGGGCTCTTCAGAACAAACACTGCATGCAGTCAGCGGTTGCGGAGCACACATCCTCCAACCCGGATCACCAAATTAACATTAATGAAGCGTGTGTGATTTCGAAAGAAAATTTGTTTTTCCCTCGCCTTGCACGTGTAACAATTTAAATAGAAAAAACACCGTTAAACTCCAATCGGGATGGTGGACATCGGCTACACAACAATTGGAAACGGCTAATTTTGAAACGGGAGTCTCAAGGAAACTCAAAACCTACAATCTTATCGCTGCGAAAGCCTTCAGCAGAAAAAGGATTAGTTATTGTTGTCTAGTTCAAACTTCACAGGTTTCAAGGGCCTTATGCTTCCTTCCATCATATTGTGTTGGATTACGGCAAAAACTGTGATATCATCTAATCCGGTAGCTTTCCTTCTCATTTTGCGTAATTCTCACTTGCCTTTATTGAATTCGAAACCCACACTGCCTCGATATGTTTCACTTTTCCTCAGATTATTTTAATCAATTTCCCATACAAATATATGCATTCCCATCCACGCAAAAGCTTAATGTAAATGCTTATAGCAGTAACATTGTGAATTGTTTTCGACGCATCGACGGACAACACGTACATCATCTTTAGATGCAAATGAAGAAGGGAGGACGGAGGAGTTAACGGCGGAAAATTCAGCAACAATTCTATGTTTAACATAGTAGCGAAGACCAACTCACCTCTATGGGTCAATATTTTAGTCAATGATGTTGCACAAAAGAAGATGCTGGTGACAGAAATTTAAGCCATGAGAACCGATGGGCAGCATGAATTGGTTTTCAAAGATGTACTCACTGGGTCGACTGATCAGAGGCAGCGAATAGGTGTTGGTCTTCAAATTACCTGCAAACGAAAAGAAAGGAATTATTTAGATATTACTGACAGATATTTGAGCATGAATTGGTAATTTTTGACGGGTTTGGTTCACAAGACCTTGGACGTTGTAACAAAACAAATACCTAAAGTATTAAGTGTTTCAAATTGTCCAACACCATGCATGTATTTCCTGGTTGAAGCTTTCGCAGCTCATCATGAGTGGTAAGAATTTTTGGGATTTTGCAGCGTGAAGTCCGGTAACAGCCCGACGTTTCTCGACGCGTGCCGGTCACTTCTTCAGATGTAATGGGACTCAGGCTCCAGGGATCAGGCTGGTCAATTCTTTCCAACAAATGCTTTAGCTTCACCATGCATGTAACCAAATCATAAGTTGTTCAGTGAGCAGTTAACTGGTTGGAAATATTGGCAGAACAAACATATCACTCCAAAACACTCCTAAGACTTTTGCGCGAGATTATTCCAAACAGTGTCTCGCTCAAGCCACAAGTAGAAGTGATTGAGGCTCTGATGCTACGAGAGATCCTTCATAACCTTTACATGGAATAATTACTACCACGTGAGAGATGGGGAAATAGGGAAATTCTTTTATGCAAATTATGCTGTTCAAGTCACAGGGCACGCACGTCCATGTCCCGGGCGGAGAAAAATCCACCCAGGATGGATTGCAACCCGTGACGATCGGCTTGGCAGGCCAGGGTTTTCACTGCTGCCACCGAGACCGGGAAACAGAAATAACGAAATCAACTGAAATCGTTTGAAGGGTGAGGATTAGGACTACCTCTGAACTGAGACCAACTCCTCAAGTTTTACTTGGAAAATACTGAAATGTAATACGCATTTCCTAATGGTAGATTCTTCATAACCTTTACATGGAATAATTACAACAACATGGGAGATGGGGCAATAGGTATTCAGGCTCTGATGCTACGGTAGATTCTTCATATTAAAGCGATAAAGTAAAGCTTATGAAGGACCTCCCCTATCATCAGAGCCTCAATCACTTCTCCTTGTGGTTTGGGCGAGACACTGTTTGGAATTATCTAGTGCAAAAGTCTTTGGAGTGCTGTGGAGTGGTATGTTTGTTCTGCCAACCATTTTGAAGCATCTTAAGAGTGAATAACTTTGACGAAAAGACTTACTTCAAATCACCGTATGATGCTTCATAAATATTTATTAAATGCAGAATGAAATATCCTAAAACCAGGCCAAGAAAAGACGACAGGTCGGAGGTGCATGCCCTCCGATTGCTAAGGGGTCTCAGCATGTGACACAGGAGATCCAGGTACAAGGAGTCGCCGCTCGACCTGCGCTTCGCGTCTTACCTCGGATCCTCCTTTTCCTATGCGTCTTACAAGGGGAGTGTCCGAGTTTCGGGTCATTGGAGACAGAGAGTCTCGAACCAGAGACGTCAGGACTGTGAAGCGAGTTCTTTACCCCTGACACAAACTCCGTTGATGAATAATGAGCAATTGTAAGGTTTAAATTGGCAATAAAATATTTCAAACTTGTATTTTGACGAATTTATTGGATATATAACCCTATACGGGAGTGATTCGTAAATAATTAATCAAGGACTACCTGCCTGGCAAATTTCGTTAAAATCCTAGACCCAAAACTCAGACACTCCCCTTGTTAGTAGTGAATCGTATTCTTGGCTCAAGTCTTGCTTAGCGGATATCACAATCCTCTCATTTTCTCTGCAACTCTACAGGAGCATACTTCGCTTCGCAAATCGCTCTCGCAAATTCATCGCGTCCCATAGCACGATAGTTAAGATTTCATTTCCTTCTACGTGTTTCTCGTGACGTATTTTTGCCTTCGCCATTCGCTCTCCTGTTCTGGCAGTTATTCGATCCAATATTATGGAATCATTCTTCTTCGCCATATTCCAGCAGCATAAAATATTCCTTTCAATTCTGTTGACAAGGTCCAAGTGGCACATCTACGGAGATGATTTTCTTGCGTTTGCTTTGAGGAGCTCTCCAAACTTAGGGAATTTTATTACCAAACGTTGGTTTCCTCTTCAAAATGTGACTTTACATTTGAAGTTATTGGCTTCTTCTCTGAGCAGAAATTAGCTTTTGCTTCTTTTCATTTGATTCAGTTTCAAGAACGAAGAAACAATAACTTTTCTGCTGTCTGAAGCAGCCGAAGTAATAACTGTTTTGCCTTCTCCAGACCAAATTGAAGGTTTTGACTGAGTGTACCTTTAGGTTTGACTTTCTTCCCATGGATTCAAAATCATTGGCTTCTTTTGGAACTAGTTCCAAAGTTGTTTGTAACTTTGCAAACTATTCTAAATCATTTAATTAAAGGTAAATCAATTTCACTTATAGCTTTTTCAAAGTGGTATCATTTAATGTAGAAACTCACAATCATCAGAATGAACCACCTAAAATAATTGCTCGTAGAGGCAAATTTACTGCAATGAAAACGAAAATAAGACGAGAAGAGTAAATCGTGTGAATAATAAAGATGCTACTGACGGCATGTAAAGACGGTACTGACATGTTTAATACGATTAAAGCATCACAAAAAGTTTTGGAAAACATAGTAAAAGAAAAAAACAGTGCAAAACAAGAACACAATGTGACTCAAATAAAATAAATATTAACATACATTCATATTCCTGGAATAATAATTTTTTTTTGCATTTTATCCTTTGTGAAACTATTCAATTATTTCTATGCGACGTTCTCTTCTTCGTAGTTAAATGTCTATTTTTGTTAGTGATCTACTGCTAGGCATAGGAAAATCGCAAGATATTATGGTTTGACTATTCCGAGTTCTGTCTATCTCATTATTGAAGACTGAATTCGAAGGTGAAAAAATAAATCAACTCTAATAGTTATATTAATCGAATAATATACAAGAGTCAATTCCGAATGTGGCTAGCAAGTAATTTATTTTATAAAATGCGAAGAAATTCATCCTTGTTTAGTCACAATATTGATTAGTAAAAGTTCTGGACAACGATAGTCCGAAATCTGGGCGAAGCTCAATATTCCTTTCCTCAATATTTAAAAAGGGGGGTACTTAAAAGGTTTTGCCTAAATATTTAACCTGCATTCTGACAGTAATTCCGTCCTAGTTCTTCTATTAAAATCGTTACGCTAATACAATTATCTTAAGGGCCTTTAATAAGTGTAGTTGATCACCTTTGCACACACTCTTGATTCCTTCATCATCCCTTCCTAAAACGGATCCCAAATACCAAGATGGCATAAGGAACAGTTTTATTATCATTATTATATGCGAGCGGCATATTCTATTACACCCGGCTGCCTCCTCCACGCCCGACAGTTTAGCCAAACACCCGCGAGCCCTTAGAGGCGCTTTCCGAGGAGAGGAACGCAAGCGGTTGGGGATGAGGAACGTTGTCGGCCGGGGGTTAGCTGCGAATTGCGACGCCCGGAATGGATTCCCTCGACCTTCGGCCCTTTGTAGCCACCAGTTGGCCCCAAAGAGAGAGACGACCGACCCTTATCGAGCCGTTATCGCCGAGACCTCGCCGAACAGTCGACTTTAGATACAGCGCGGAGGAGAGCCACTCCGAAGGAAAGAGCGCTATCTCTTCTCGGGGAGTGCATATGATTTCCAATCATAGGGATCACTACAAGGGTGTTGCCTGCGACCCCCAGGGGTGTTCCTGACCCCTCTCCATCGACCCTCCCGCGTTCCAGGGAGCGGGCACGCCCGCATTTTTACTGCTCGCCGCTCCAGAGACCGCTCCCACACTCCCGCTGCCACGGTCATAAATTCGACTTGGTCCACTTCCCCGAGAAATAAAATCCTCCCCCCCCCCGACCATCTGCATTATTTGGCTTTTATTCCCTCCACCGTCGCTGGCCTTTTTTTGCACTCTTCAATTCATCCAGCAGCCCCCCTTCCCTCTCATACATCCGCCCCCGCAACCACCCCAATAAACCTCCCGCCCGCACTCTGGTCAGAGAAAAATCCCAAGGGCCGCTCCACCCGCCCAACAATCATTTCCTCCCTTGCTCGGATTAATTGCTTCCTGTGCTTCTTTCCCCACCCCCTCCAGCCGCTGGGGGCGGAGACCATGGGCCGGCCACAGTAAGGCCCGCCGATGACCTCTTCCGAGGCCCACACGGCTTCGACCGCACAGCAGGCCCACTTCGGTCTCCCATGGCGACGGGCCCCTGGACGCACAATGCCCTCCGCATCAATATTTACGAGGCAACATTTCCTAATGCTTCAGCGCTGAGAGCAAAAAAATGCCGTTTTTTACGGTTGGCAGCATACAGATTCCTCCAAAGTTAAGCATTCCTAGGCCAGTTATCACCTGAATAATTGGTTATTTAATTATTCCTTGACAGGAAAAATCTTTGCACTTGTTATTTCCTGAAATTCATTAATTAATTATGCAAGCTTATGACCAGATGCCTGATAGCTTTTGTTTAACTGCGTAGTACTCGAAAGGCTTTTTGCATTTCATTCTGGGTTACATATACGCCATAGCAAACAAACCACCTTCGGAATGTGGGGTAGGTGGCGGTAGATAGCTTATTTTCATTAATTTGGTGCATAATCTTCTATAACTGACGGGCCAAACTTTTAGGGCATCCATATATTCATTTAATGCAGTAGAAAATGTCGTATTGCAGTGAAGCAGAGTACGATAAAAGGCTCCTAAATAGTCCAAACATTCAAAGCGATATCCCAATTTCAACCGCAAATTCACACCTTATCGAACTATCTCTTAAATCATTCTGCATATCACCAACGCCTTCACAAGTTGCGGTACCTAATCAAATGCAAATAGGAAAGAATATCGCTCGATATGGGAGATGAATGTCATTGGCAGGTGGGAGATGGGGATCAATCTTGCAAGATTCCTCCTAGACCCTAGGGTTTCCCAACCAACCCCTTTTAATGTCCAAGTAACACATTCAGTGCGTTCATACAGAACGGTCAGCTTTTATTTGTATATTATCCCTTTCCCAAATTAAACCTATACCCATTACATCCCAAAAGCTTGTTTCAAACAGCAGGTGAGGCCCTTAAATTGGAAAATAACATCTATTTTACCTTATCACTGGAACACTTTCCTAAAATTCGATTGATAAATCCCAGTATCTACCTCTCAATGCCATAAATATTTAAAACACTCTTCCCTTTTATGATTGATTTGAAGTAAGAGTGATGTCCAGATATTTAACGTCCCTTGCTACTCTTAAGTCTATTCTGTAAGCACCGATATTTTTAGGTTTGAGGTTTTTCCACCAGGTTCTTACTTTTCTGAAATTCTTGGATTTTTTCTATAACTTTACTATGGCCCCTTTTTAAATTAAATCCAGACCCTAGCAATTCGCACAGTATTTATAAAATTAAGATCGGTTGTGAGTTATACATGGTCTATATATACTTATATTTGCTAGAGGACTTCATTATCAGAAAATTACCTTAGATTACTGGAAATTTTGGATTTACTGCGATACGGAGGATGAATAAAATGGGACCGATTGCACGTAGAACGCTGGAGGTCACTTTAACTACATCAGAATTGCTTCCGCTGATTCACCGAGTGATTCAACCCGAAGATTGGTTTTGATAGGTGAGGGTAGAGCTAACCCCGGACTAAGCCACAGGCGTGTGAATTTCACACAATCAGGGTAGGGGGGCTAGTTCCTTTCCCTGGGCCACCTTGCACTCCGAGGATTTTTCGTTCGGGGGCATCCAAAGGCTTCACCCGGATTTGAACCCAGGACCCTTCGATCAGTAGCCAAGCGCTCTACCCACAAGGTACCCACGCTCTCTTTCCGCTGATTAGCAAGTATCTATTTTTAAAACAATAAGTGACGTTTGGTATGGATATAGAAATGTTTCATTAGCCATTACCTAGGACAGCATTTGCAGACAAAGCGTTTTCACTTCACGTTTTATATAGTTTCTTTCATGGTTTCCACAACTTTGTTAGCATTTAAGCTAAATGGCATTTTTCCTCCGTACTATAAGAGAACAGAATAGGCAGCATAGCAAAGGGATAGGTAGGGGAAATATTTTAGAGTATTCTGTAGTGCATGATGCATGTATTAACCCCTCAAATATTATAGATACTAACAATCTAGTTGCATGAGTCTCTATAGTTGCTTGTTTGCATGGCGGTAGTGCATGCCTGGTGATCTTAACCCCCTGCCACACACCCTCACGGTGGCTATCAGGGTATCGTGTAGATGTAGATGTAGAATAGTGGGTTTGAATATAAAAATACCGTAAGTTAATGTTATGGCTTAGAGTTCTGCTCAAAAATCTCCAAGCTCTTATTTTTAAATTGTGAAATTTGAAATGCCTTAATTAATTCCTTGGTACTCCGGAGCGAAGGCTTGGAATTATATTTAGTTAATTATTTACTGAATTGTCTAAGTTTATAAAGCCCACTTCACCCGAGGAGCGCGTCGATCCTCCGGAGATATCGATCGCAAGCTTTCGAGAGCTCTACCCCAATGTTTCAATCTCTCGAGCAGCGCTTTCCCACTTCGCGGGTCTGGGTCTGCTTCCTTGGGGGACACCAATCCCTGCACTCGTTTACCTCACACACTCCATTTCCCTCTCAGTGGTTGGTGCTCGGACGGTGGGGGCACCATCAATGGTGGGGGAACCATTCCCCTACTGGGAGACTTTTTAATTAACACGGCCAAAGAAGAAGGGTACGTTCTCGCCAAAAGCTGGTCTCTGCTCCTCCACGCACTCATTCCTGAGCGCAAAGCGAGTATCCTGTGATCTCGGCCCTTCTGTGCCTTTCAGAGACTCCAAAATTTCGTCACCATTCTTCTGCCACCAGCTGCCATCGCCGTATATCAGATGAATATCATCACTCGATTAGAACCGCTTCTTTTCCGAGTCAAATAGCAAAGCAATCGGAGGCCTCTCATGACGAATGGAGTAAAAACATTATTGTTTATCAACGCAATTGATATTCCAAAGTACTTTATAAATGGTAAAAAAAAGAAATTTAGTTAGTGGTTCAAAGTTCTGCATGAACACTCTCTATAACAGATTTTCCATGCATTGTAGGGAAATTCAGATAAATATATTTAGAGAAAGCCTTCATAACCAGTAATCAATTTGTTACTATGTGGACATTAACCATCTAGTTGCACTCGACTTACATCTAAGACGTTTTCATGAAGTAATGGCATTGTAGTTCTTAGTTGTATGTCAATATGCATGTTTGATGATCTTCATCCCCTGTCACACACCCTTGAGAGGACTCGGAGAGTAATACGTAGATGTAAATGCCAAGCAAATAAGACAAGAAATCTTAAAAATAATATACAATTGTGGTATACCTTTAATATTATAAATAATCACTAGACTGTGGAAAGTTGTAAATGAAAAAGAAGAAAATGAGTGCAGATAGAGGATAAGTAAAGTTCAGCACGCTGAATATTAATAAATGAAGTTAGCACTGAAGTATTTTGACATAGTATAATTCCAAGTAAGGCTGGGGATAATGAAATAGGCTAAATTTGCTTTTCAACTTTCTTCAGTTACCGAAGGCCTCTTGGCCGTTTTCTACAGCTTTTTCGGCTCTTTTCCTTACCACTTGATCTCTCTGAATACCATCTAATACCACTTAATATATCTATTTTTAAACATAGGTGGAAATAGTCACTCATATAGCGATGCATAAGATAAATCTTCGCTTTTGAAAACAGCTTCTCCGGCAAAAAGTACCTCTTTCACCTCAAAAACATTGACATTTCTTACACTATTCCCTCGAAGGAAAAATGTAGTCTAGCCCCTGCCGGACAATTAAATCCAATTTTACATCAACACTTTCATATTTGCATGTAGGCTGAACTTTATTTGGTTATCAATGATTGCTCAGATGGCCTACTTATTTTGTATTTTTGTCTCCATCGAAATTATGAACAGTGTTTCGATGACATCCAGTGTTTATGCCAGATAGAAAATCATTAATTTTCTTCTTGTGTTTACTAATTTCTCCGTGTCCTGATATATTTTCGCTACTGAAGGTGTATGGTTCTCTCCTGCCTAAGAAGGTATTCTCAAACAGTTATATCAGAGATGCAGAGCTACTTGTAGCACCTAGGAGAATCTAGGACCCTATACGTGGGCACAGGAGATGGCACGTCGCGGTCGGTTTTTGAAAGATAAGACTCAGGGACACCCAAGGGAAAACAACGCGCTTCTTCAGTGGAACGCAAATATTCTGACATTTCACCGACTCTATCATCTCCTTATCCTTATTTTCTTGCAACTCTATTAGTGAAGAAACCCAAAACGTTATCAGGATGTAAAATCCGAATACCCGAATAAAAATGCTCTCAAATTCCTTTTCCATTCAATGGTGTACTTCAAAGGAGAAGGATTGCCCTGCATTCACACTTTCAATACTGAGAGGCGAACTTCATAAATTCACCACCGAGAGTTTCATATGCATGTGCCACTTGCAGTCCTGGACGGACCTTGACGGACCTTGTGTCATGGTAGTGTTATACCGTATTGTGCCACGCTGAGGTCGCTGGTGGCGCCAACGTCCACTGAAAAGTGGGGACCTTGGAAAAAATAGCACATTTACATCTACGTAATGGCCTGCAATACACCGCGAGGGTGTGTGGCAGGGGGCGAAAATCACTATTCATGCACTACTGACAAGCAACTGAGAGGTGTCGATACTTCGACTCATCGGCTAAGAGAGCCACTCACCCCGAGTGCTGCCATCTTCGAGATTTTTAAAGTATTGCAACGGCGAAGTGAAGGATTGAAATCTCTTGCACCTGAGATTTCTGACGGGTGGGTCTCCTCTCTCCTCCTACATGATCTTTCCTGGGGTAAAATCACATACGTGAAATTATTGGTCAAGCTAATCGTAAACTGGGATTCATCAAAAGAGTACTGGGTAAGTGTGAGGATCATGTACGAGAAATTAGCTACTTTTCCCTTGTAAGACCTCATTTGGAATATGCTTCCATTGTATGGGATCCCTACGAAATAGGTCTAAAAAATGAACTTGAACGTGTGCAGCGAAGATTAGCAAGATTTGTAAAGGGACAGTACGATAACCTTATTAACGTAACCAGTCTATTAAATGAATTAAATTGGGAATCATTGTCAGATCGCAGGTTTAAATTTACACTTAATCTCTTAAACAAATTCCAAGACCATATTTTCAAAGATGATGTTAAAATATTTTGCGAATACCAACTTACTATGGTTGACTGGACCATGACCACAAAATTAGAGAAATTGATTGCTTAACTGACAGATTCAAAATGTCCTTTTGTCCTCGCACAATTAGGCATATGAATAACGGTATATATATCCAATACGAGTGTAGCAATGGATAACATTGGTAGCTGCATGTTGGTATAAGGACTTGAAGCTAACCCAACTAACAGCATGTTTTTGCATGTATGCTTTGCTATTTTTATCTTTTTTTAAATAGCGTAGTTTATAACAGTACCTATACAAGTACTAATCCTTTTTTATGCACGATGTGTAGTGCATGTTTAGTGAGAATCCACCCCCTACCACACACCTTTATGGTGGCTTGCAGGGTATATTTTAGATGTAGATTTACCCAATGGCTCGCAACCAATCCCCATCGAGAGGGCATTATTGGCGAGGGCGCACTGAGTTGAGAGCATTTCGTAATTATTCAAGCCTGAGTCCCTTACGAGGCCCACGATGTCAAGTTCAAGTAACTAAGGACGGCAGCATCGATTCCGTGGATACAGATCGATGGGCCAGGCGTCCTTTTGCGATGACAGCATAACGCGGGGCTTGTTTTCACATTTCTCCGATGGCCCTCCAGCGATGCGCCGGATTCCAATGTAGATCAATGTGGACACAAACCTTTTAGTTTCTCATGGCCCCTTTACATCTAACATTTCTTCACGAAGTTTTAGCATTGCCGTTCTTAGTTTCATGTTCCTAGTGCGCGTTTGGGGATTTTCACCCCCTGCCATACACCCCGCAAAATTTGATTTTTTTACGGAAGACCTTAGATATGCATTAAGAACCCCTTCGTATTACGCTAGGTTTAATTAGATAAACAAGATTAGAGATAAAGATTGTCGTACCGATAGATTTAAAGCGTCATAGTTCCCACGTGCCATTAGAGAGCACAATAGCCAGCATAGCAATAGGGTAGGTAGGTAAAATATTGTTTGAGTACTCTGCAGTGTTTGATGCATGTTTAAGCATCACTAACATATACATGATAGGGGAATACCTATAAATGCACTTTGGATAATGTTTTTATTACCAGTAATCAATGCACTTCGTCTGTGTAGTTAGTAACCACCTAGTTGCACGTGACCCTTATTGTCTAACATCTGATAGTAGCATGCCGATCGTGGATCTTTGGTGATCTTCATCCCCTGCCACACACCCTCACCGTGGCTCGCAGGGTATTACGTAGACTTAGACCCTAGCGGCGCTGGCCTAGCATTACGTAGATGTATATTTCTCCAGACGCAACCTTGCTACTGGCTGACAGCCCCGTGCCACATCGCTGTTGGAGAATCCACCCTCGTACTTCACTTCCATCCGCGGAGCAAAAATGTCCAACAGGAGTCGCGGTGTCGTTCGCGCGACCCTTGCTCGACATATTCTGGACGACCCCTTCGCCGTGCCTTTCCACGCGAGCGCCCCTCGAAAGCGACCCTGGAGCACACGTCACCCCTACCAGTACGAAAACCCGCGATCATTTCTCCGTCCTCCATTCAGAAAAAAAGAACCCTTTGAGGGCTTTTGGTCCACCTGACAAACCCTTTTCAGAAAGGAGCGCCTCTCCCTTCGCAGGCGCCCGGCGCTCGTCAACCGTTCGTTCACGCCCCTTGCATGAAGTAATTACGGGGAAAAACCCGCCGTAGGCAGCGCTGGGGCGACTCTAATGAATAGCAGAAACCAGTGCAAGCGGAGATCACAGAAGTACGACTGAGGAGCCAAGGGATCGTGCAACATCTCGCGCGCGCACGGGACGCATTATTAAGTACCGTCTATAATTAATGTGAATTTTAAGTATATTTAATTATAGAGGCAGTGCTTATGGAAGCTCGCTATGCTCACACGTTGTTGGATAGTAGGTTGACATCTAGCGAAGGTAGCCGACAGTAAAATGAGCAAGTTTTCTGTGATTATAATAAGTCACATATCTCAGTGCATGCCTTCCTTGATAGGCACTTCTCACCTGATGCTCACGCAACAGAACAATTTTCCATCCTAGATACTCCCAAGAAAGATGTATCTCTAGACGACTTCTGGTCAAAAACAGTCAAAATGGCATATATACAATTTGCCTAACATGAAGACAAACTAATGACCCTACCTTTGATTTAACTTCTCCGCATATCTATAAAATTGCAGCTGCAACTTATTAATCTTCGTATGCAGTTTTTTTGCCATGCCATGCCAATTTCCATGTGATTCAAGGGAAGAGATAAATTCTCAGTGATTCTCATCTGTTTGATTCATTTCTACCGAGATCGCCCTCTCCAATGAATGCTTCTCGATAACATGGAGGTTCCTTTTGAATTAACTATTTTGGTTTCTTTCAAAGTTGCACCAAGGTAATTAGTGTAAAATCTCCTACCACAGTTTCAATTTTGGCTAAACTCCTCCTCAACTTGTATTTCGGACCTTACTTACTGTGGTTCACCTCGTACTTTCCATTTCGATTCATTCCTCACACTATACACCAAGTACGCGTTGAAAATGAAAGGCTAGAATGTTCAGATTTTCCTCATACCTTGGCAAAGCACTGTTGATTCTGATTTCCCAAATCTTATTCTCTCCTCAGTATCTGATAGAGACGTTTAAGTTTGTAATAAGACGAGTAAACCTTGTAATTCATTTCAAAATTCGTCTTATCTTCTCCATTCAATTTAAGGCTTCTTTTCTGTTGATAATAACAATCTAAACAATATTATCAAATAATATAAAACTTGGAAAGCTTCCGCGAAATTAGCCCTTAGAAAAGCGTTTATTATGTTCAAGAGAGAAGTAATCAGATAACAACTAGAGTGAAATCCGGAAGCTTTTTGCGCACTTTAACTCACGCATGCATATACGTTAAGTGACATTCATTCTTCAAGTGTCCTGCAAATAAAGCGAATAAATCTCTCTCCATTTTTCCGTACACACTTTATCTATTCAAAGGGAATTCGTTCATCCTCACATTGCTTATTTTTCTTTGACACAACAATAAGGGTATAGACAGGGGATCACGGTGTCTTTATCCTTGCTACAATCGCTCCCTATTCAGGCATCAGAAGACATGGAGCCTTTGTCATAATGCCCTTCGACATATTGTTTCCGCAGCCTGAATATTATATGGTTCCATGAGAATCTTTCCAGTCTTATCCCTTCAAATTGAGTATGCTTTGTGCCACCCAAAAGTATCTTAAATTTCTTTGAGTTGCAGCCGCATTTCCCCCTATCTGAAATATCCTCCAGTCAAACCTTTTGTTCTTTTGCGCCAACATTAAAGGTGTTTCCACGAGATTCGTTCCTTGATTTGGCCTATTTTCAATCTTCAGAAACTTTCGTTTTCTATGGCTTTATTTCCCCATAGTTTTTGATAGCATTTATTACACAAATCTATTCATTCATTTTCTCTGACTTTACTAAAAGGGTAATTTATTTCTTCTTACATTCACCTTCATTCTAATTGCCAAAACCAGCATTAGTATTTCGATCCTTTGCTGCGTCTTCATCCTCTATAATTATTTCACATCTCCAACTAATTCCTTTGATTCTGACAAGGGTTTCATTCGTTACTCCATCCTCATGATTGAATCGGAATCTTCGGATAAGTCAAGAGGGAGTACTACGCCGTCCCTTCTTCTCTCCCTAGCCAAGATTATGTAAATCTCACACCTAGCATCCACACGAATGCCTGCACTTTTATGCAGCTTTAAGCATGCATTAATAATAAGCGAGCCTTCTATTTGACATAACTTAGTCTTTCTGTAGGTGCTATTGTCTCGTTCATGAACCTCGCTTCATGATGACGACGTTTGAACACGCAATGCCGATGAAGTTGTCGGAGATTGTGATGAAAATTTGACTTCCACAAGTCAAAATGCTTTTCCAATTATTTTTTTTAATTTATGAATTGAGTACACGTGCCTTATAGTCGTGTTCACTCAAAAGTTTCCCTCTTTTTCTTTTTTGAAGTCTTAAATAATGCAATTACTGAGAATCCGGAATTCCATCAAGCGTTTAAACTGGCCTTCAAAGAACGGCTGTTGGTCAATATGTACCTTTCCTTAATTGATTCTAATTACCTTGATTGGATTTAAATCGCCTTTTCCTTTATGTAAATACCACATAACTGAGGTACGGTAAACAGAGAATTATATCCCAACATTTTTCGTTAGATACACAATCCATAGCCACTGATCATCCGGGCTTTCTTCGGGCGTATCTTTATTTTGAAGTCTTTTCTATCTTCAAACGAAGACATGAGAAGTAACACAGTGGGGAAAAGTTCTCCAAGGCCAGTATTGAATTCAACTGAGCTCAATATGATTTGCTGTGCCATAATATTTCCATACTTCTTGGACAATATTCCTTGTTCTAGGTAAATACGAAGTACTTTGTAGGTCCAAACGTTCTTGGAGCGCAAAACTCAAAATTTTAAAGCTGAAATACACAGTGATCAGCCTGCAGGTATTTTTGGATTGCGTCACCCATGACCCCTTGAAAGGAGTAGATTCCAGAAAGAGGCATGACCCTGATTTCACCCTGTGTATATCAGGAACTTTGGTGGCACTACGTCAATAGATTCTGCAACCCTCTTCAACCTCCAATGGGAGGTCGATGTGGTGACTGCTCTTATCCCAAGGGTCTAAGTTTTATTTGAGATGGTGGATCGCATTTCAGGAGTCCGCCGCCTTCTTTTGTAGTGCAGGTAGGAGACAACCATATTCCATCTGGAACTTGAATCTTTTGTCTCTTTTCACTATAGCCGATTTAATACCTCTCTTAGAATCCTTCCTCTACTTCCGTATATTTTCCCTAGTGTGACCTTTCCCCAGTGTATCCATGCACATGACCTCAGGTGACGGTCTCCTACATCAGTCAACAACAAAACTCCAGCAGCTGGTGACGCCACCGTTTCACGATCGCAGCAAAACCAAGGTCTGTGCTGCAGATGCACAAGTGTTAGCAAGCTCAGATTAGAACCAAAGATTTTAGAGCTCTGAGAAAGACGATTTGGTATTGCTGCAACCAGATGACTATAAAATAAACTGAAATAGCTTTCTGCTCTTCTTGGTAGCGCTTTCGATCCGTTTGAACCACCTTATCATTAAAGTGTTAAAAACAAAATGAGTCAATTATTTCACAGCAATGTCTCCATATTCTTATCAGCAGCAACAAGTTAGGTAGCACGTAATGTGGCCAAGAGCTAATACTCTTCACCACTCAGAGCTCTTGCCGGCGTCCATCAGTTCTTTAACTTAATGCAGACGTTGCACTTGGTAAAACTTCACCATCACGAGACTGCATCGTTCTTAATTTTAAGTGCGACTTACTTAAGTGACTGGAAGATAACTGAAATATGCTGAAATGGAGTGAATAGTAAATTTTATCAGTAGAATATGTTTTTAAATTGCCTTTGTTGGAATTGCACAACCACGTCCGCATTGAGACTCTGTTGCGTGTTTAATGGGTACAATGCATTATTGTGACTTTCATTGCTTGCAATGGCCTTGTTTATTTTGCTATTATCACTTCCATGATATTTCACCCCACAATAACACCGAGGTGAATTTTTTATCTCTCGTGTATTGACGAGCAGTGGAGAGAATCTGATTCGGATGCACCGTAGGGTTGGTTTATTTGGCAGCGTTTCTGGACTTATTTTGAGTAGCATTCTGGAGAGCGTCGAGTTAAAATAAAAATATCGCAACGAAAAAAATATTGACGGACGAAAAGTATAAAACATGTACCTATATAAAGAAACGATCTATAAAAACTTTATGTGAGAAAGACAGAAATAATAAAAAGGAGAAACTATAAAATACAGTTACACAATGCTAAAACTCTCAGCCACTCAGAGCTGAAACGATAAAAAATAAATTTGCCACAGCCGATGGCATAAAGTCCGTGCCGGCTCACTCTGCGCAGCGTTCTTGGTCCGACTACGCCATGCTGAAACTAAATATTTATAGATTGAAAATTTCGAGAAAAACTGGTACACAGATATTTTCAATTTCTCAACGCGGTGTGAATTCCTATTTTTCTGTTCTGTCTGCACCTCTTTCTTCTGACAACAACGCAATATTCGCTCCTTTACGATCAGTGAACCGCATTATATCTCGCCTCTTCTTCTCTCAACCTAGTTAAACAGAAAAACATACACGGAAACAACTGTTATGAGACGCGCTAAAGGTTACAATTTAGAAATGTTCAGAAAGGCATGGTGGTCTAAGAAACATCGATGGCGCACGTCTTGCCGGAAGATGGAGACACCTTCATCTACGCGATACACTGCAAGCCACCGCGAGGATTTGTGGAAGGGTATAAGATCAACAATCATTCATTATAGCCATGCAACTAGGGTACTACATGGAAACATGCTACATAAAAGGGTCACATGCTACCATGCACCCACATGGCTAGTATCTACATAGTAATAGAAGGATTGGTTTTTAATACATTTACCTATAATGCACTACAGACTAACAATATTTCACATACCTATCCTTCTGTAATGATACCTATTATTTTCTTTTACACTACGGGGGAAAATTACGTTTTGAATCTACCGATACGACAATCTGTCTCTCTAATCTTATTTATCTGGTCAACTATAGCATAATATGCCGGTGATTTTAAAATAAATCTTTCATCTTCATTAAATCAATCCGTTTTAAATTCCTGCAATACATTTAATCTGTACCTTAACCTACGACCTGATAATGATTCCCATTCTGATTCTTCTATTAATTATGACTCAATGCTGAAACTGTCGTACACCTTTTTAAAAATCTAGCTGCTATACGCTGCACACTGTCTAGCTATTTGATCAAATATAATTCGTTCGGATCCTATACACTGACTGCATATCCTAGTTCCACGAAGTTGCACGGGTGTTGCACGAGTTCCGTATTGGAGAGGATGTGCGTGAAGGCTTCTCGGGTCCTCCACCGGGTTATTGCGTCCATGTCCGCCGACGTTTCGATTCCCGACTCGGTCATCGTCTTCAGGGCTTCTGAATGCCGTATCGCAAAAATTTTCCTCCTTATATATCCTTCTCCTGGGGTCAGGTGTCTCCTGATGGCTCCATTGACCAACCTTCAGAAGGGCGCCTCCTGATTGATCGAGAATTTCCCCTGTCCTCTTGTATGCATTTTAGGATCGGTCTCCAGGTGTGGCTAACTGCCGGGAATCAAACCCGGCCCTCGGGATGGGATGCCAGTACTCAAGACACCACACCAACCCGATCCCCACCTTTACGGGTTTACCTATACCTTGGGCAAAAGCCTGACCACAAGGCACTCCCGTAAACAGCATTGTTTAATGACTATGGAAACTAAAAGTGAATAAAGACAATCAAAAGTGCACTAAACCCTGAAGAGGATGTTTAAATCCTAGAGCAGGGCTCCCCAATATTGTTTAAATATGCTATTGTTTGTTACTGTTATTGTTATCATATATATGTATTGTTATTGGGGAAAATAAACGTTTATTGAACCTTGAACCTTGTTGCTTAGCTGGAAGCCTGAGTCCCTATTCTGATTCTTCTTTTTCTGGCGGATTTCAATGGCCTCCTTGACAAGCCAATCCCAACAGCCGTGTGATTGGCAAAGAAGTTTTGCCTCGTCCCACTTGATGGTATGATCACGGCTGACGCTGTGTTCCGCGATGGCTGACTTTTCCAGTTGCCGCAACTTAAGGTGCCTTCTGTGCTCCTTCATCCTGGTCTCAATAGTGCGGCCCGTTTCTCTTACGTACACCGCACCACACTCGCATGGTATCTGGTAAACTCCGGGAGTCCTGAGGCCAATTGGGTCCTTCGCGTTGGCTAGTTGGTGTCTTAACTTAGCCGGTGGTACACGGCATACCACCCGAGAAACCTTCACGCTGCAGATACGCCAGGAAAGCACCAGATCTTTCTCGGAGAGGAGAACTCACGTGCGGCACGGCTTCTTCAGATGATCAATGGACGAAGAACGAGATTGGAATCATTCCGTCGAACGTCAGCTTCGAAGCCAGTGGAGACGGTAGCGAGAGAGAAGATCAGGCCGGACCCTCTCTTCTCCACGGGGTGCAGAACAAGGTAGCGTGACACATGGACCAAAAAATAAAACAGTGACCAATTAAAAGAGGTGGGATATTTGCGTTGAGGAGGGAAAACTGATGACAGCTGTATGCAAATTTGAAATTAAAAAAAACCATTCGCAAGGTGGAAGGCAGCGACTGGAAGCTGTAGCTACTGACTGCGAAGCACGCGTGATGTGCATTGCGCACGCATTTACGCCGACGATAGCTCTTATGTTTCGGTCACATTTTACGTCGCAGGGCGCAAATGTCCTCACACACGCACCTGAGTGTGCGTCCCGGGAATAAAAGGGCTGCCGGCGTGAAAAAATATCCACTTCAGCGTCTGATCGGGGCTGTGAAATATGGACTCCATTCACTCGCTTTGCACTTGGCTCTCTCTCTCTCACACCCCCCGGAAACACCCCCTGCGCTGCGGGGGTGCAAATAGCCCCGGGCGGCCGCCCCACTCCCCACACTCACAGTAAATCTCCTCGCCTCGTTCATATTTCGCCGTTTTTGGCTACGTGATTATATTATATTATATATATGGGTATACATCGACACGCACACATTTAGGGGACGCAGTAAATTTTATACGGACTTCTTTCTCGACCGAATTAAAAAAAAACAAAGTGGGGAAAGCCGGGGTGAGGATTTTTTCCATGGGTGCCGGGGGTTTTTTTTAATATTCATTCGGTTTGCGTGAGAAACCGTAAAAGTGAAACGAGGCGGGGATGGAGAGGGAGAAAGAGGGAAAATTCGAAATTAATTCCGAGGCACTCCACAAAATCATCGGGTCGATAGGACCGCCCTCGACCCGGGCGCTAAGGGGTGGCAGAGGAGCCCTTAGGGGTACGCGAGTGCATCGAGGGTTCCAACAACGGCCCTGCGCAAAAGGCGCACGCCCGAGTTGGGGCCTTGTTCCCTGAACACGAGGGCCGGAGATGCTACACGGGATGCTTCGCAAGGGTACATTTCTTTGATGAAAGGAGTAATGGAATGGCTCCACTGCGTTTCCCTGGCAGAGGCGGAACATCGTTTGGGAATATGAGTGAGAGACAACGACAAGATAATGAAAAAATCATATTCTCCATATCTCATGGCCAAGTGAATACATACTTCCATGTACTGAAAACTAACAACTCTTTAATCCTCAGAATAGAGGGAATAACTAGCTTCCGCTTTTGTCTGAATCTTTATGTGCCATTGTTCTCGTCGCCTTGAGCACTGGTTTTGGTTCCAATGCCTGTAACAAGTTTCCGCAATGTAAATGAGGAACCAAATATTTCCATCCAATACGGCTTCAACCATTAGTATGCCTCCTACACGCTATTCATTACTTATATTTTTGAAATATTTTTGAAATTTTCCATAAAAGGACGAAGCTGCTTTTTTGTTCTGCAGCTATCATTGATTCAAAATCTACTAAGAAACCCTAAATTTAAATTATTCCAATGAAAACGCATCACTAATGGCAGTAAATCAATCCGGTCATTTAAAAAAAAGGAAATTTTTTCGGAATTTTCAGACAACGGGAAACCAAGTTGGTTAGAAAACATAGGAGGTGGCATACAAATTCTGGCCTACGGGTGACAATGAAGACTGAAGAGGGGTGCTCGGGAAGGATTAGCTACCACCTCCTTGGCTCAAAACGGACTTTCATTTTACGGACTCTTATAAAGTTCGCATGCAAATTGACGCCCGAAATTCATTGTCAGTGGTGTCATAAACTTCCTTCATAAATTACATTTAGGGAAGGTAATAATAGATATCATTCCGTAGGCATTTCAATCTACCCCTGAAAGCTGGAAAAAATGTAGCTTCTTTATATTACACATATTACGTAAATTTGCATATTTGCAATCGTCGATTTCAGTTGATTCGTCTCATATTTTAAGTACAATTCTATTTAAGCCTTCACATTATTTATTATAAATATATTCCATGTTGATTTCCGCATTCACGGTTTTTGTGCACAGCATAAATCATCTAACTACTCTTAGTTCTACAACGTGCAAAAACCAATTGATCCGTGGGTAGCACGAGCTGTAAGTCCGAATGCATGTTCCGAGTAAAATAGCCAAACTTGTCTCACGAATTTTGTGTGAAGTTGCTTACAATATCTTCTAACATAAATTTTTAGTTTAAAAAATTAGAATGTCGTTTTCGGTGTTTCATCTACATTGACATAATACCCTGCAAGCCAGCATAGGGGGGGTGTGTGATAGGGGGTGAATTCACACCAAACATACATTACATATCATGCATATAGAGGATTATTAATTATGTTAAAGTATAAACTTCACAATTTAAAAAAGATAAAAATACCAAAGCAAGCATGCAATATGATTCTGTTAGTTGGGCTAGCTAAAACAATTTACCAACCTGCAACTTCCTACGTTATTTTTTTATACATTTGTATTTATACTATTCATCATCATCGGTCAAATAGTCTAGGATTGGTTTGACGCAGCCATCCACTAGATTCTTCTATCGGCAAACTTCTTCATATTGACGTAGCTCCTCTCTTTTACATCCTTCACAACTTGCTCCATATCCCTCATACGAGGCCTGCCTTTTCCATTCTTCCGTTCACTTTTCCCTCGACAATTGTCTTCATCAGGGCATCGTGTCTTAAGATGTGGCCTATTAAGTTGTCCCGTCTTCTTTTTAAGGTTTTCAGTAGACATCTCTTCGCTCACACTCTTCTTAAGACTTCTTCGTTTGTCACTCGGTCGATCCATTTTCTCTTCATCATTCTTCGGTAGTACCCCATTTCAAATACTTTCAGCCTGGACTTCTCTCCTGCTGTTATTGTTCATGCTTCGCTGCCACATAGTAGAATGCTCCAGATGTATGTTCTAATGAAATGTTTCCTCACTTCCACGCTTGTATTTGCAGCTGTAAGCAGAATCTTCTTCTGGTAAAATTCCCTTTTCGCTTAGGCAATTCTACCGGCAATTTCTCTTTCACTTCGTCCATCGCTGGTTACTCGGCTTCCCAGGTATTTATGCTATTGGATATATTTACAGCTATTTATATTCCTAATTGTACGAGGAAAGAAGTACATTTTGAATATGTCAGTTAGACCATGGCCAAAAGGAGGTCATAGGCCAAAAGGAGACTATAGGCCAAAAGGAGGCAATGCACATATTATTTCTAATTTTGAGATTATGGTCTTGTCTACCATAGTAAGTTGGAGTTCTCAAAATGTTTTTAACGTCGTCAGTGAAAATATTATCTGGAAGAATTGAAGAGATTAAATCTAAATTTCAACATACGTTCTGACAATTATTCCCATTATAATTCATCTAATAGACTGGTTACGCTAATATAGTTATCGTACCGTCCCTTTACAAATCACGCCGATCCTCGCTGCACAGGCTCCAGTTCATTGTGTAAGATTATTTTGTAAGGATCTCACATACTGGCAGCGTATTCCAAATGGGGTCTAACAAGGGAAAAGTAGCTAATTTCTCGTACGTGATCGTCATATTTTCCCAGTGCTCTTTTGATGATTCCAAGTTTCGATTAGTTTAACCCACTATTTCACGTACCTGTTTGCCCCATGAAAGATTGTGTGTCAATCTTATTCCAAGATATTTAATGGATTTAAGTTATGACTTTTAGTGCAAACTCAACTAGTAAATGTTTTTGAAGATAGCAGAAATTAGACTTGATGGATCTTTGATCGTTAGTAAAAATGAATGAGGGAAAGTGACAAACATTTAGGTATTTTTCAGAGTGGATGAAAAAACTCTTGTTTCTTCACCAAAAATGAGAAATCTAATTTATACAGATAAAAACACGTAATTGCATTTGAATTGAATTTTCTCTTCATTTAAACGCATGAAAAGAACCTGCTCCTTTAAATAAATGGGAATAGTTTTCCAAGATATATCTGTTAGCTGTAAATAGGGTACAGTTCCCTAGAGCGAATCGTTTCTAACATAGAAGGAGGACGAACGTATAAACGGATGGACGGACGGATAGGCGGGCACGAGAGAAGACTCGTTTTTTATTATTAAATATTGGTGGCGGGGCTCATTAAAATTTACCGGAAGAAGATGAATAATTAATACACATAATAATAAGTAGTTGACATTTTCTGAAAGGGCTGGAGCCGAGCTTAAATCCGGAAGCTGCAGCTTACATTCTATATTGAAATTTTGTATCTAATTTAAGCTAATGCAAACGGATATCAACCCCCAGCAGTCGAATTCGGGCGTTTCCAAGAATTGTAATAGTCTTTGATTTGAAGGTTATTTAGGGGAGGCGACCGACAGCTGAGGTCATTTGTGCCATATAGGATAGGTGGGGTAATTGGGTAATGGTAGGAGTTTTTAGGGAACGGAGGAAGGGTGGAGAGAAACCCGGCGTCGGCATTAGCCTACTCTTAACGAAAGGCGCCAAGGGGACCACGGCTTAACGTCCCATCCGACGGACGGAGTACTGTACTTGAGATGCCCTCCACTAGGCACTCAAGTGGGGACCGGTTTTCCACTGAAAAATCCGCCACTGCCGGGAATCGAACCCGGGCCCTCGGGATGGGAGGCCAGTAGTCTAGCCACAACACCAACCCGATCCCCTGGAATAGTCTTCCAGATCAGTCGGACTAAGAGAAACCAAGGAGATTACAAGACAGATAAGGGGTTAATATGCATGCTAGCTTACGTGTAACAATGAAACCAGATGTATTGATAATTCCTTGGGAAGGATTAGGTCTCACCTATTCATACCAATTAACAAAACATTGCATTTCTTATGCCCTTGTGCATGATATGGGCATTTTGAAGACCAAAATTGTTACCAGTGGCATAAGATTATCTTCCTAAGGATATTTCATGGAAGTAAAATTGTATTTTGATCTACTGGCTAATGGACGGCATGAATTAAGCTATTTTAAATACATAGCAGGAATTCCTGCGTATTTAGGCGCACTTACATATTTATTTGAGATATTTTTAAAGATTATTTCATTGCACCATTGCCAACACTAACAACACCTGAAAGCAAGCCAGTTATGGTCAGAACTTTTTTACACTGCTATACCCTAGATGAAAAAGGCATTTATTTATCAATATTTCGGCAAAACGATATTTATTTCAACTGTACTAATCCGTATTTCACTCAGCAACATCTATAATCTGTCACATAACCACGCTTTAATTCAATGATATTCAACGGTTTATTTATTCATAATTATGAAAAAAGGCCATATTATTATATTAACATATGTAAGAAGAGCCAAAATGTTACTTCTTCTGAAATTGCAGTGGCCTTAGTACCACTCGAAGGAGAGCGATTAAAAGGAACATTTCGACGCAAATTAAAAATTTCAGGAAATCTGAATTTCGTGGCATTAAACGATTGCAAGAATAAGATATTGTTTAGCTTGTTCTTCAAAAGAGAAAAAAAGAGCAGGATCAGTGAATATTTAGTTATTTTGAGTTACGAGCGAAAGAAGATATTACTTATTGCATTACCTAAAACTGGAAAATCTTACTGTTTGCATAATATATTTTTATGAGTAAAATTTCAAAATTATATGCTGAGTATGTTGAGATAAATGGTATTTTGAGATAGTTGAATACATTTTCACAGATAATGACTAAATTAAATTTCGCTGAAATTTGTCAAACGGTTTTCCCGTTAAAAGCTTACGAAGACCGTATCGGAGAGAACAACTTCCGTTTTTTTAGTTACATAAATAATCAGTGGAGGATTAGTAACAATGGACTCACATAAACCGCTTTCCTCTTGTGGAAATAACAATAAAATATTTATTTTCCTTTCAAAACCTGGTAAAATTAATGCCATGAAACTCTATCCCGTTATATTGATTACCGTATTCAGTAGCCGGGGCTGTAGAGCTCAGGTTTGAGACCCAGTGTTCGCCCACGTGGATCAAAAGCGATAGGAATGAGATGGTGTGGCTAAAGAACCATCGTGAGATGCCCCGAAAATAGGGATGTGAGAACTTGGCTCGGAATTATATTTATTTTTCAAATAATCACCACACCATATGGGCATGCGATTACCATAGATTAATATCCTCTGATATAGATATATTTCACTTTTAGGGTAATGGCTGAAACAATGTACAATTGCCGAATTTTAATAGGTCCTCCATGCATTATCCGCGTCAATCATTGTCTTCATAATCTGTCCTACCAACTCACTGCAAAAAGATACAAAACATCTCGTCTGAGAAATGAACTCCAATGTTCTCCGATTTAAAAGGCTTTTTTACCTGCCTTGATGTTAAGTGTTCTTAATACCTGATAAACACTTTGCACTCTTAGAGCTACAACAGTGCGTAGCTCTTCCTCGAGCAGAAAATCACTTTTTTGATAGACGACATGATCATATTTCCAGGGTCTCATCCGTTCAGAGCAAACTCCATCTGTAACTCCACAGCAGCCTCAATATGGTTGCTACAGCGTCTTTATTCGCTCGTATGCAGGTGGAAGGCAAGTTTATTTTTCCAAGAATGTCAACTGAAGTGTTAACTTGAAGTTCTAATTTTAAAGTTTAAGGTTTGCTTAGTAATTGAATAGCAGAAAAATGTTGGTTTGAACTTTTTTTACAAGTGTATGCCAAATTATGGCAGGTTTCACCCTTAAACTCAAAATGAAAAGTATTTTCTTAGCGTGCTTCATCGTCAAGGCAAGCATCTTGCAAAAGGAGGTCTCAAAATAAAAGAGCAAAGCTTACTTAAATAAGATTAGTGTTTAAACCGATGGTTGGTTTTTCAGAGGCGAGGGTAGAAGTCTCACCCCGTACTAAGCCACTGGCGTGTGAAGTTCACACATTTAGGCTAAAGGGGCCAATTTCTTTCCCTGGGCCACCTGCGAATTGTCACAAAGTTCTCACACATTAGGTGCGGGTGTCCAGAAAGGCCTCTGCTCTTGGTTTGAACCCCGGACCCTACGCTCGAATTAAATGCTCTACTCACTAGGCCACCACATAATCACATTTACATGGATCAACCGAGTAAATAACGAGGAAGTCCTTAGAAGAGTAGGAGAAATAAGAAGTAATATGAAAACCCGATGAAGAATACTGGACAATTTAATCGGACATATCATGAGGCATGATGGCCTGCTGAAGACAAATGTCGAAGGACAAGGGAATGGGAAGAATGGCAGTGGAAGACCTTGTATGAGATATAGAAAACAAGTGAAGAAGGACGTGAAAGAGAAGAAATAAGAAACTATGAAAAGATTGGCTGGTAGGAGAATTGGGCGGAGAGCTGCGTCAAACCAATCTCAGGATTGCTGATTGATAATGATGACTTAAATTTTACTGCTGAAAATAATAGAAGTTTGCAAAGCACTACTTGCGATATACCAAGTTATGTTTATTAGTTTCATAAACCTGAAGCTACAGATACCTTCACATCTACACGCTATGCAGTAAAGAAATTCCTTTCACAAGTCTAAAACGACATGCGTCCGAGAGGGCCCATGTTTAAACTACCCCTGGAATTACGGCTCGTCCAATGGCACTTGGTGGCAGGGGTGCCGAGAGCAGTGGTGACGAATCGGAAATTGGTGCCTCTGTGCCCTTCCAAAGAGGGTCGAAAAGGTCACGTGCCGACATTGCCCGGCAGCAATCACTTTTTGCCACTCCAAGGGTCTTACTCAACCAGGTGGACGAGACGATATTTTTCTCCGCCCCAGGAGATAAGGAGAGGGGAGGGAATCTTAAAGAGAGGGCGGAAGCCAAATTAATTCCCGAATCAACCCCGCTGTGACTTTAATGTAAACGGATGGCCTCACGGTGACCCTCGTGCGCGACCCCTTGACCTCTACGCCGAACCTTCCATCGCAAATCGCAGCCTTTTCCTAAAGCGGGCGCGATTATGGTTTTTGCTCCTCTGGGGAGCGGGGAATCTTTTAGCCGAAGCAAACGCTTACGCAGCGCCTCTTCTCCCCGAGGTCATTTTTTACAGCCGCCCGCCCCAACCCATCTTAATCTCATGCCCCACTCCTTGCAAAAAATCAGAGTCCCCAAGGCCCACCCCCTCTCTTTCTCTCCCCCACCCTCTCCCACCCTCTCCCTCCCAGAGATACCCGCAACGCGGCAAACCATTGTCACCGAACGAGTCATCGCCAACGAGATATCTCAAGATAAAATACCATCACGCATTTACTTTACCTCTGCCGAGATTAGTTTTTGGCAGTAAAAATTCTTCTTTCCGCACAAATTGCTACGAAACTTTGATGATTTTCTCATTTTACTTTAGCGCTCAGCATTTTTAGAAATCCCAAAAACCTTTCGCCAGCATCATGCTTTTGCGCGAAATCATTTTATGCAAAAAAAATAGCGTAACATTATGCACGTTAAAGCGTTATGTAGGCTTGTTAAAGTGTTATGTAGCTTGAAACTTAACGTTTCAAAAACCAACCTAATTACTTTTAAGATGGCTCAGAACAAAAATAATTGCTCTAAGGATTTTGAAAATGCAGGACTCCAGAATGTCAAATCAAATAATGTTAAAATTCTTGGTGCGCAGATATATGAAACCATACAATGGAGAGACCAAATAAGAAGTATATCAGTCCGTCATAAAGGAGCCTGCTATGCTTTGTCATGCATGGTGCCTGTCTACCTACCAGATGCACTGTGTATTATGGTTACATATACCCAACACTCAAATACGGGACAACACTCTGGGGGGTAGCAAGTGGATGGGAAAAGATTTTCAGGTTGCAAAAGAGATGCATCCGTTTAATCACAAGAAGCAACTCGCGAGAATGATGCAGGCCCTCATTCAAAAAATTGAAAATATTGGCATTACCCTCATAGTGTTTTTATGAAATAATGAAATATGTTATAGAGCATCAAAATTTATTCATTCAAAATAAAATGGAACATGATCATGACACAAGGATAAAGCATCTGTATGATTTACCAATGCACCGATTGAAAGCTGTTGGAAACTCCCCCTATCACATGGGAGTAAAAATCCACAATTGCATGATGGGAAAACTATGTACAAATAACAGAGTACTGACAAAAGATTGTTAATGAAAATAAAGTCTATGTTGATTTAAAAAGTTATTATAGTACTGTAAATGATTTTCTGAATGAAGGCAGCTAATTTATGTAATGTATGGCTTTGTATTGTTCACTTGTGATTTCACCTATGACGAGACACCAATTTACATGTAGCTGTATATAATGCTGTGAACTGTAAATGTAATGTGTCAATAAATTAATAATAATATGCTAAATGGTCGCTTTCGAAAGAAATGCATGCTTTTTCGATGCAATTTAATAATTTTGCAATACGGTAATCTCCCGATTTTCCGTGCTGGTGAAGGGTGCACGGATACTCGGATAACACGGATACTCCGATGTTTGGTTCTTTCCGGATACATTTCTCTACGCTGCGCCGCCAAAATAAATATACTCCCTAAGAAAATAACACCATCAGTCGATGAAAAGATCCTCGCTGTACATAATAGTGTTATATGGAATAAAAAAATCCAGTAGAGCTGTCCCGACCGCATTCAAATGTTCGCAAGCCTCGTGTTGCGGTACGAAGCCTGGAGTAAGACATCACACTAGTCGATAGGGCCGTAGCGAAAGCCACGGTTGGAGGAAAATAACAAAATTTTACTTGCCTTTGAGACCACTGCCGTAACACTGAATAGATTGGCGATGCACGGACAATGCGCTGCCCGGATAATGCGCGCGCGGGTATTCTGAAGTTAACTGTACATCTACATCTACATAATACCCTGGAAGCCACCATATAGGTGTGTGGCAGGGGGTGAACTCTCACCAAACATGCACTACATATCATGCATAAAAAAGGATTAGTGCTTGTATAGGTACTGTTCAAAGCTACGATATTTAAAGAAAAGATAAAATTAGCAAAACATACATGCAAAAACATGCCGTTAGTTGGGTTAGCTTTAAGTCCTTATACCAACATGCAGCTACCAATATTATTGCTGCCATTACTACACTCGTACTGGATATATTTAACGTTATTCATATCCCTAATAGTACGAGGAAAAAAGGACATTTTGAATCTGTCAGTTCGGCAATCAATTTCTCTAATTTTGTGATTATGGTCTAGTCTACCATAGTAAGTTGGGGTCCGCAAAATATTTTTAACATCATCACTGAAAATATGGTCTTGGAATTTGTTTAAGGGTTTAAGTCTTAATTTCAACCTGCGATCTGACAATGATTCCCAATTTAATTCATTTAATAGACTGGTTACGCTAATAAAGCTATCATACCTTCCCTTTACAAATCTTGCCGATCTTCGCTTCACACGTTCAAGTTCGTTATTTAGACCGATTTCGTAGGGATCCCATACACTGGCAGCATATTCCAAATGAGGTCTTACAATGAGAAAATGTAGCTGATTTCTCGTACATGATCGTCACATTTGCCCAGTACTATTTTGACGAATCCCAGTTTACGATTCGCTTGACCCATTATTTCACGTATGTGTTTACCTGTAGTGTTATTAAGGAAATTATCTAATATACAACCTATCAAATACAGAGAGAAACGTTTAGAAGCTTTTACTGTGTGTCATGGAGGGGAAAGTCCAATGCTCAACTATAAAAGAGAAGATCGCATTATGGCATTAGAGGAGAACTAAATTGAAGCAAGTACCTTGAGCGTGTGTTATATTCTCCCCAAGTCACAAGACTTCTGGTTGCTAACGCTGCTTGGCTCGACTTGGAGAAGGGAAATCTCAAAAAAAGTTTAAAATGAGAGACAGGAGTAAATCACTGCTTCCTGCTATTTTATCCCGTATCTGTGGCGGAGAGAATGTGTGGGATCATCATCATACAGCCGATAGAGCCTTGAAAAGGGGGACATATATCTCCACCAAAGCATACCATATTTCAGTGGCGCGTCACTCGGGTATTATTTGTTATTCCTTTGCTATTTCGAGTCACAGCCATCAACGCGAACCTGGCGACATACTTCTATCCTCTATATGACTCTTATGTCTCGCGTTTTTTTCTTCTTCTGATATACTGTAGGAGACGAAAGCGGAGTGGGGCTAGTAAAAAAAGGTCTTGCTTTCATCAATATTTCGGACACTATTAGTATTACGCTAGTACATAAAGGTACCGCATTTTATTTTAAGATTAGGATATTTTTTACATAGCGCAAATCTATTTTTATCAACCGAATTACATATATCAGAATTATATATTAACAGAATTATACTATAAGTATTTTTCAAATGATCAACTTCTTAGAAGTTTTGCGGAAGTAAAACCCGCCTTTGATTTAAATACGGACAGGTTAATTAGTTTTAAAATTCTATTTTCATTTTATTAAGGTATAAATTTGCCTGTGAATGCAAATGGCCATCCAGAAGGTTGGGACTACAATCTAATGTGGTTAATCGCGGATGAAACGAAGAATCTCTTCTCCAAGCTCCCTTTGCCTTCTCTATGTCAAATGATGTAAGATAGTCCAATATTATCCTTGTAATCTTGTTTTTCATTTACTGGCTGAGACGTTCTGTGGTTCGACTTTGGTTTTCGTAGGCACGCTGTTGACGTGCCCGTGCTTGCTGCCATTCTCTTAGTCCGAGGACTCTCTCGGTGAGCCATGGGACTTCGACCCCAAAATCATCTTCATGATGGAACCCACTCTCGATTTTTGTAATGCGTTCGTGTGCCATTAGAAAGATAGTAAGTGTATATAACTTACGTTTTTCGTTTTAAATATCCTCATGAGCGCTCTTTCAAATGTACAGTGGGTGTAATGTAATCTACATCTGCATCTACAATTACACGATACCCTGCAAGCCACCGTGAGGGTGTGTGGCAGGGGTGAAGATCACCAAGCATGCACTACTAACATGCAAAACAAGCAACTATAGGGTCTCATGCAACTAGATTGTTAGTATCTATAGTATTTAAGGGGTTAGTACATGCATCATGCACTACAGACTAAAATATTTCCTCTACATATCCCTTTGCTATGCTGCCTAGTCTGTTCTCTTATAGTACGCTGGAAAAATGACATTTTGAATATATCAGTACGACAATCTATCTCTCTAATCTTATTTTTCTGGTCGAATCTAGCATGATACGCCGGTTTTTTTAATATGTACCTAACATCTTCAGTAAAGCTATCCGATTGAAATTTCTCTAATAGATTTAATCTGTACTTTAATCTACGCTCTGATAATGATTCCCACCCTCATTCTTGTATTAATTCTGATACACTACTCAAAATATCGTAACACCTTTTAAGGCACCTAGCTGCTCTACGCTGCACACTGTCTAGTTCTCTCATCAAACCTAATTCATTCGGATCCCATACACTGGCTGCATACTCAAGGTCGGGCCTAACTAGTGAAAAGTAACATCGCTCTTTTGTCTTCTCATCACATTTCCCAAGTACTCTTTTTATAAATCATAGCTTTCTCTTCGCTCGGCCGCATATTTCCCGGATTTGTCTTCCCCACGATAAATCTTTTGTGATTGTAACATACAATTGATACAACCAGTCAGGCAATACCACCATAAGGGACGTTTTTACATTGCATAACATACTGCAAACTGCTACCAAATGATTGGCAAGGGGTGAACCATCATACATGAGTATTTAAAACCTAAATGTCAAATACATTTACTGCAGCACGGGTGATTATTTTTATCAAAATTAAAGATTAAATTGTTTTAAAAGCAATGCCTTATGATACAGGATACAGTAATAGTGTGGTAAATTAAAATCACTACTGACGGTAATAGGTGAATGTCATTTCCGGCACATTAACTCACGTTGGTAGCTCTTATGGGACAGCTTCACCCCTCATCCGGGGTGCAAATTCAGGCAAAAAATTATTTTTCCTAATTATGCATTTTGTTGCTATTTTTTGGTTTTATATGTATGTGGTTGCAATTTCCTTAGTAGTTTGTGTTGAGCTGCTGGACGCTGATTCACCTCAGTACACCGGTTGTTCGATCCTCGCTGTGGTCCAACTTTTCCCCTTACCACACTCCAACCTAGGTCGAGTCCTTGCCCACCCTTACGATGGAAGTTTCATTATCTCTACGGCCTCTCTGATCAGCCTGGGAGATAGCGACTTTCTCAGGACACCACTCTTTTAGGTTTGGTCGAACTCAATTTTATGTCCTGCCTCAGACCAGTAAATTGAGGAGACGCTGAACTTCTTCTGTTCGTAGGGGGACCCCTGGTGCTTCTTAACTCAACATTCAATTGCTCTCCCAGCTAGGCCGATATAAGATTTCCCACACCTACATTCTATTTCATCTTCGTGCATTAGAGGGAATCTTATCTTTAGGTTTAGGGATGATATCTCCTATTTTTACTCGAAGTTGAGAACCTTGTCACCTTACTATATTTCCGAAGGAGCTAGTAAGTCTTTAGTGCCGTCCCTGCGATAAATGGAACTGTGGCATATGTGACTCTGGCATTTTTTCTTTTTCTCTTCGGTTTAGTTTATTCTCACATCTTTCGCTCCCGTCAATTCCCTTTCGGTCTCTGTGCTCCTTTAAATGACTACATGCCTTGAGTTCTTTCCTTGCACCGATATAGAATGTTGGTTTCCCTAGGGAAGCGATTTGCAGTCTAAAATGCTGCGCGTGCGATGAACGAAGGACACTAAAGAAAATTTTGGGAAAGTCTCGTGATTATATTTTTGAATCGAAGTAATAGATATTGCCGCAAATGGAAAAGGCAGCACTGTACACAACCGTATGTTTGCTACTGTCCTACTTGTGTAAGGGTTAACTTGGTTCGTGTACATTTGTTGATGTAAAAGTTAGACAGGATGAGTACAAGGAGTACCTACAAGGGCCAAGTGGAGAGAAAAAGGCAAGTCGCGCTATCCACGCTAATTGTAAGTGGACAACAAAAAGATGTGGCATGAAACTGACGAAAGTAACCAATCAGCATATGTGATTGTGATGAAATGGTGTGTAAGGTGCTGATAACGCTATACAAACCTATGATTATCTGAATTATTATGAATATCTTTAACAGCACAAAAAGGTTGATTTTAATCTATAATTTTTGAATAAATAGAGCAAAAAATAGAGCATAAAGATACACATTGAATTAATTATAATATTTTATATAATAATTAATAATAATATGGTATAATTTATAGCATAATGTTTTCACTCTAAATGATTTGTAAGGTAACATGATTTCCAAAGGATGCTAGAAACTTTTGCAATGAAGAGGCAGACATTTTTTACGTCGTAGCGTCTACTCGAAGGCATTCGGGCCGTAGCAGCAAAATCAGGAATGTTGTTATTTGAAATCTTGAAAAAATATTTGTCATTCAACTACAATAATCATTTAAATGGGGCTGATGCAAAATTTTAATTCAAAATAGGCGTGAAACCAAAATTATCTAACGTTAGCTTCGGAGCAATTCAATAATATACATAAAACCCAGTAGCAAACTTTCAAGAGTAGGTACCGATGGATTAGCGCTTAAGTAGCACATGTTGATAATGAATCTAAGTCATTCGTTTTGAATTACTCATTCCTGAAAATGTTTCACTCATTTGTAAAGATTAAGTGTTTATTCACATTGGAACAGACATCATCTATGGAAAACTTCAATTATGAATGAATATTAGTATAAGACGGTCAAAGGCTACCGCGTCGCCATAAACGTCCCTTTTCACCAGACCATCTTGGGTATGAATGCTTGGGTGTGTGGGGGCAACAGGGATGGAAAACTCACAGCATATGTCTTTCTGGGAGAAGAATATCCCTTAGGAAGGCAGCAAATTTCTTTATCTGTTGAAGGGTGTTAATATGCAGTGCGTGACTTGAACGAGTGCAAAGAACAATTATAAGTACGTGATTATTCTTGCACATATCCGATCACAAGATTCATTACTCCCGTGACATCTTCCCCATAGAGCCAGTGGAGGCAAAAACTGATTACCCACAATGCACACTGCTTTTAAACGCCGAATTGGAAGCTATAGAGTTCATACCAGTTGAACGATCCATGCGAGTCACGACATCTGCAGCTCTCGGGGCGCGGAAGATAAATGAATGCATGTTTCAGCGTCCAGATAGTGTTTCTAATTAAAATTCAGTTATTTATTTTTGAATTTTTAAACAGTTCTTGAATAGAAGTTACTTTACCAGTATTTAACAATGACTCTAGATCCTCTAGATACACATTCGCTAACTACAGTGAAATATTATTCCGAATTCTGCATCCGCCATTATATGTCGCACAAACGCAAAGAGGTTAAAAAATATTTAGAACTAAGGAATATCAAAGAATAAGCACCGTGGTAATAGATCATAAAATATTTACTCCAACACAAATCCTTCCAAAACGTCATTATCAACTTTACTTGGAATATTTTCCACAATAACATCGGGTGCATTTTGGAAAGGTTGGAGCCCATGTATCTAACTAACGAATGGAAATTATGACTAATGGCTTAACGTTCCTTAATCACCAGTTTCTCATGGGTAAACGTGTGAAGCTTCGAGTTTATGTGTCAATGAAAAAGGAGCTTGTCCAGTTTCGGTATTCTCTTGTATCCCAGCACTGTGCAGAATGTCACCTTCGTCGAGATCAACACTCGAGATAAAAGGATCCCGCACTGCGTCACGGCCCAAACACGCGTTCCCTGGGAAACAAGGCCAGGCAATCAACATGCTCCGCCGATTGGGGGAGGGGTGGGAATCGCCCTGTCTGCTAATCAGGGGATGGGGTGGAGGGGGGTGAAGGGATGGCAGTCGAGGGGTGGTTGGGAGGGAGGGGGTGAAAGGGATATTGGATAATGCCATCGGAGGAAGCGCGCGGTCATTTCGTTGGTCAGCCGCACGCGTTTGACGCTTCCGTGACTCGTGAGTAGTTTGCCAAGAGAACCGAGGTGCGTGCAGCCGCTCTCGACTTGAAAGCTTTCAGGTGTTAAAAAGCGTCACGAATTATTGCTTTATTCCGGAGACAGGAGGACAAACACGGCCCTTGAAATACAAACCACGACAGGAGAGAAGGGAAATGCAGAGTTTCGACGTCCAGGCCTGAGGACAAAGATCCCGGCACGAAAGCGATCTCCAGTTTACGAGGGGTGAGATGTCTCATCTACATCTACACAATACCCTGCAAGCCACCGCGAGAGTGTGTGGCAGGGGGTGAAGATCACCAAGCATGCACTACCGTCATGCAAACACGCAACTAAAGGGTGTCATGGCAACTAGATTTCTAGTATCTATAGTATTTAAGGGATTAACACACGCATCATGCACTACAGACTACTCTAAAATATATCCCCTACTTATCCCTCTGCTATGCTGCCTATTGTGTTCTCTTATAGTACGGGGGAAAAATGCCATTTTGAATCTATCCGTACGACAATCTATTTCTCTAATCTTATTTATTTAGTCGAATCTAGCATAATACGCTGGTGTTTTTAATGTGTGCCTAACATCTTCAATAAAGCTATCCGATAGAAATTTCTCCAATAGATTTAATCTATACCTTCACCTACGCTCTGATAATGATTCCCTCCTTAATTCTTGTATTAATTCTGAAACGCTACTCAACCTATCGTAACATGTCCAAAGAATAGGTGAAATATTTTTTAAATATTTAGAATGATCTCCTCAAACAAATGTTAACATTATTTATCAAAACTTATCAAATTAAAACGATCAAATGTACCAACATTTACTCCAAGTAAAAACATTATCTCTCTATTCCATATGGGTTTTAATTGGTTCACGATTGCGTTATGACTGACATACAGCGGATTTAAGTTGACAACTGCAATTTTGAAACTATCAACATCGAAATTCGATTAAAAATGTTTCCGTGGTAAGATTCGGTTGCTATGTGCACCTACTGCTAAAGTTATCCATGCAGTCTAGGATTTTAGTCCTAAAAAATAGATCTATGCCCAGGGTTATATTTCAGCCCATGTCCCAAGGGTGTTTCTTTACCAGCACATTACTAGCCTATTTACAACGACCAGCATAACTTCTGCGATGACTAAAAAATAGCAAACGTAAAGCGATAGCCATGCATAGGGATTACGGAGACTAATTCAAATAGTTGCCTTTTTTGAGGCATTTTACGGTTAAGGCAAAAGATATTTGTAAAGTTGCTCAAGATAATTCCGCCCTTCACATGTGTTTAAACTTTGAAATGAGAGTGCAAACTATTCCCTAATTGATTTACAATCTTATCGTACTTTGAGCACTGCGTTTTTATCGCAACTTCCCGGTACCGCAACCGTATTCAGTTATGTTACCATTAAAGAGTATGAACTTTAGTGATATATGCCTCCGTTCGTCACTTTTAGTCAGAAATGGAAGAAGATAAGATTTTCTTATTTCGTTGACATAAAACATTCTATTTTTCAAAGTCACTTCACCATTCATTCATTAAACACTACACTGTCCACGATCAACCAATTATTTTACCTTTTCTTGCGGGGAACGTCCTTCATTTGGAATTGGTATATTGGAATCCTAGAATGTGAGACGTTACTGTATTAACTTATGAAACTAAAATTCTTGTTGTGGACCTATAGCTTCAGCACAGAATGAAATTATTAACAAGTTGTTACATGTTTGTGCTACAAATATCATTGATTTCTTAAAATCGCCAATAATAACTGAAGGCAATCTGATTTGTACTAATTTTCTCATTTTATTTAAAAGGCTGCAAGTTTTGATTAAATTCTCACTGGAAAATTCTGTACCCAATTTATTTACAAAAATCGATCATTTTTAAACTCATTTTCATACCATTATTCGATGGAAGTCTATCTACCCTATATGTCTCATAAACTCATGTTTAAATAGGTATCTGGAAAGCAATATCAATTCTTTCTTAAGGAAGATCATCATTAATTGGAGTCATAATAACTTTTCACGGTGTACAGTGACTTAGCATAATTGAATGACATACATGAATTTAAATATTAGGTTAATTCAGCTTCAGGACTCCATTCTAAGGGAAGCATTACTACTATTTTTCCGTATTTAAAAGTATGCACTGAAGAAGAAAGGTTTCGTCTACAGTATAGACAATGTACCTACGTATAAAGGGAACACTGACGACGCATTTCAATTCCGTGAAAATATATCCGAATGAAATTGGATTTCAAAAGGAAATATTATCACTATGAAAAATAAAATATATTTTAACCTAAAGTATGTTAGATCAATCATAGTATACTTAAAAGCGTCTTAGAAGCTCTATTTGTGACATACAGAATACCTAAGATTCAACCCACGGAATTAATTAATTAGCATCAAATCACTTAAAAATGTTCCACTGTTCCATGGCATTATTTTTTTGATTTTAAATGCGCAGTCATGCTGAAAGGATAAAAACTGAGATAAAAGTACCGGGAGTGAAAATCACATGCGATACCTACATTATTGTTTGGAGAAATCTGCTTTACAAATTTACCTATCACCAAATGAGATTCGTGAAACGACAGGCTCCTTTTCCGGAAACACATGTAGCCGGCCATGGTGTGCCCAATCCGAAACATAATTGTTTTCCTTATCGACCCCGACTCAGCCCCAGGAGAGGATGCTTTGACTAGAGATTCAGAGTCATCCCGTACAAAAATATAGTTCCACGATGGCTTCATAGCTCCCATTCCACGGTCTCCCGCATGAAATTCGTTATTTTTACAACATAGAATGTGAATCATTTACCAGCATGTCGCTTGGTTGGATTCCCATGTCTCAGTGCATTCCTTTTGCCACGAGATTCTGAGAGAATAGGCAGGGGGCCCTCTCGTGGCCCGGGCGCCAGCGAGTCTTCTTGGGTGAGGGTCGTCTTGGCTTACTTTTTGGAAGGAGCATTGGGGACTGGAATTCAAAAAGAGCCAGCCATAATTCAACAAGGGTTTTCTTTTTTCAGCTCGGACATTTAGTAATTGCATGACGATGATTCACTGACTGGTGCATAATGTTTCTCCTGCCATTTGCCATGGCTCCCCCACTGAAGTCACAGGCCTGACAAACTCGATAACAGAAAAAGAACCACACTCACACAATATGTTTTCCCGATATTTCATCTACATCTACATCTACACGATACACTGCAAGCAACCACGAGGGTGTGTGGCAGGAGGTGAAGATCACCAAGCATTCACCATTGACATGCAAACAAGCAACTATAGGGTCTCATGCAACTAGATTGTTAGTATCTATAGTATTTAAGGGATTAATACATGCATCATGTGTTGCATTGGTGTATTGGTGTTACGATAAGTTGAGCAGTGCTTCAGAAGCAATATAAGAATCGGTATGAGAATATTTCGGTGTCCCTGCAACCTTTCTCACGGGCAAGATGAAGGGTACAGGAAGGAGAAGGAAGAATAGAACAAGGAGATGGAGGGGTTTGAGAAAAGAGGGGTTTGATGAGAAAGAGGCGGCCATCCTAGTGTGTGACGTTTGAGCCTGGAGGGAAGGAATTTCCAATTGGGCGTCGACGCAAGGTTTACTCGATTGACTGCCATTGTTGTCGCGTACCACAAGAAAGCACAATGGGCAGCATCACAAAGTGTTGGGTAGCTAAAAATTGTTGGAGTAGCCTATAGTGCATGAAACATGTCTTAGTGTTACACTGTAAAATGTATATCTGATTTTAAGGTACAAAGGTGATCTGAATTTCAGATGAAACATTTTAAAGAGAATATATGTTGAACTTCAGCACTAATATCTTTTTTAAAAATAAGGCAGGTGTAGGACTGAAAATCAGACCAGATGAGACTTGGAGAAGAGGAAAACTAACGATGAAATTCCACAAAAGTTTTGTGGAATTGCATCGTTAGTTTTCCGCTTCTTCATTATGGAAAAATTACACCAAGTTACCCCGGAAACAGTTTTTTCAGATGACACTTATTTTAAGATAGGCCCATGCTGCATTTAAGACTAGGGCAGTATTAAATGCAGATGGGTATATCTTAAAATAAGCCCACGTAATAATGCGGGTTGCTATTGAAATTAAAGACTACTTTTAGAAGAGATCCAATTATAAATAAAACATCTTTAAACACTTCACACGAATACGAACCAAAACCCAAACTTTACATATTTTTACTCGATGACACTGTTTTACTGATTAAATTCTTCAATAGAGCAAACATAAGTCATAGAATTTCCATTGAAAAAGGTTTCATGTTGACATGGGAACACATTAACAGTAACTTCAAAGATAATATGAAATTTTGAACTTTTATTGGAAACGAAGTAATCCATACAAAGTCTTCGACACCTAAGATATGTTCCAGTGTATACAAACCGAGGCAGGAATTGTTACTTGATGAGCGCGACTATTTTTTAGTTTTTATAACCCTGCCACGTAGGAAAAATAAGGAAGGTTAGTCTCAGGTTGCGTCACTCGGATATAACTGGCTCCCTTCTGCAAACAAACGATGTATCATCGCCACATTCTCACACCATTAACTGATCGCGCAAAACTTATTTCACCTACTTAGAATGAAATTCGACTAGACTTTGAATCTGACTTCTTTACGCTACGTAATGCTTGTTGATAACTGAAAATCAGATAAACTTTGTACAGTGCATTAATCTATACATGATAGGGAAATACCGATAAATATATTAAGTGAAGATATTTCTAACCAGTAACCACTTCGTAACTTTGTACACGGTAGTCATCTAATTGCATGTGACTCATATACGTAACTTGTTTCCATGTATTAGTATCATTGTAGATATTATTTGCATGTCAGAAGTGCATATATTTTCAACCCCTGCCACACGCGATCGTGGCGGTTCGCAGGGCATTACGTAAATGTAGATATACTTGATAAAGGGTTTTCGGTTTTTGAGCGAAAGCATTCTTGCTCTAAAGGAGAATGAGATAAAAAGAAACTCCGAATCTAAAATGCCTCAGTTATCAATTTTAGCGATGGACTGCGCTTATGATTCATAGCGATGTTTCTATTCAGACATTTGAATTCCGGTATTACAATAACCATGATGTTAAACTGCCTATAATGGCGCTTAAAAAATGTATAATATAATGCGGAAGCTTACAATGGGTGCATATATATCAACATGGGTTTCTCTTTTTCTGCTCCAAAGAAGAAATCGATTTTAACCCAGTTCCTTTGCCAACGACTGCCTATGCGTATACATTTCATTTCTACAGGAAAAATCGACATTCATTTTTCAGATCCCAATAAGCACCAAATATCAAGTTTCGCAGTTCAGGTTAAATTGTTCAGAAAGTTTCTCAGCACCAAATTACAAGGGGGTCATTCCATTATATTCATCATCTACAATAGTATTTGACTCTGAAATATTCAAGATATTTTCTCCACTCTAAATATTCACTTACAGCATAACTTGCTCTGGGGTTTAAATTCCCCCCCCCCCCTGTTCCTCCCAGAATTCCATTGCTTTTTCCTAGAACTGCAACCAATATCCTTGAAAATCTCACTTACATTAGCCAAACGTTAGCCGCACGATATTCTCTTCACCCACACCGGTTAAAATTTTCACCCGGAGGCGGATATGAATTGCTTCGGAAAGTTTTGATTTCCATAGAAATAGGTTCTATCCCTCTCTACCTGAATTGGACGGAGAGACTCCCCCACACCACTGGTTCAAAATCCGTCAACCCTCCCCCTCCCCCACCCTCGCAACCCATTCGTCAGGGGGGGTGGGGGGTGGTCCGCGGGGCGATATCGATTGCAGATTAAATCGATCCAAGTCTACAAAATGGCAGCGATTCGAGCAGCCTTGCTCTGCGGGCACGCGCTTGAGAAGCAGTGACCGCTCGGACCGAGGTCACCTCGACCTCATGTGCGGCCGGCACGCGGCGCTTGTGGGCCGCACGTTGTTGCTCTTTCCTCCCTTCCCCCCCCCCCCCCCCCCCCCCCCACTCCCCCTTCCCTCTTCCACATCCAGTATTATCTGGCCATTTCATGACACAGCCTTCAGAATGATTTAAGCAAAAATGCTTCTCAAGAGGCAGCGGTCTCGACTTGCAAACGCCTTGTGGATAGTTTTCGGCTTTTGAGTTGACCGTACTTTTTTGGCTTCTCGTCAAGCGATTTGGCACGAAAAGTATTGGTCAATACTGAGACGTAATATTGCAGGAAAGGAGCAAGTTCGCGTAACTATTCCATACTTCCATATTTTTCCTCCATTGACTATACTACTGCGAAAAACTCCATTACCTGAAACTCAGAAACATAAAAAAGACGTGTCCTTTTAACATGTACGTAGACATGTTAAAAAGCCCTTCCTGATACCAGTAAACTTATAATTATAAACAACTAACCGAAATAGGTATCGAGACAAATCAAATACCCCTGAAAATACATGCAATATTAAACATTTATTGGAAAGTATATGGTGCATGGAAATGGATAACTTATAAATACAAGAATGGCTCTTCACATGCAAAGCAATAATAAGAGTTTACATGAAATAGAAGGAATTAAAGAGTAACTAAGTAGTTCTAAGGAGCGGAGAAATAAGCAAAATCATAGAAATTTTAAAATAAGATGGTGAAAACTGCCTTGGCATATCTTTTTATAATAAAAAATGTATTTTGCTCCTTGCCAAAACCATCAGGCTCCACCATAACCACTGACTCTGACACAAGATACACTTTAAAAATGCATCAATGATATCCCAGACAAGGTGCTTATCAGCCTGGAATTAGCATCATCATCAGTCAGCGATCCTCAGATTGGTTTGACGCAGCTTTCCACTCAATTCTCTCTTCAGCTTATCTTTTCATATTTTTTGCATATTCTTCTCTTTCATATCCTTCATCACTTCTTCTTTATATCTCATACGAGGTCTTCCTCTGCCATTCTTCCCGTTCACTCGTCCCTCGATGGCTGTTGGTATCAGACCATCTTGTCTCGAGATATGGCCGATTAAAGATTAAGGCAGTCTTCTTAATCGCGTTTTCATAATACTTCTTATTTCTCCTATTCATCTAAGGACTTCCTCATTATTTACTCGGTTTATACACGAAAACTTGATTATGTGGTGGCCTAATTAATAGAGCGCTTAATTCGACCGAGTTCAGGGTCCCGGGTTCAAATCCCGGGACCAAAGATCAGATTTAGTAGCTCATAACATATGACGTGTGGTTGGCGTGCGTTAGATGATAGGGGGTGTAGGAGAGGGGGTAGAGCGGTGGTTTCACGAGGAAAGGGAGATCAAATAATTACTATGATTATAATTTTATTTCACTAATTTCTAATATATTTAAATAATTAGACTTTGCTTGTATATTAGTCTATATAGTCTACAGGATATTCCAAACAACACGTCAACCCTTTTTTAAATTAAGAAATATTTTTTTGATGAAAACCAAAACCTTCATTGACTTAAGTGGATATGATCCATCAATTGGTTATACATAAACTAACTATTCTAACCGGAAGTGGTTCATTTGGACCGGAACTCCTTCAAATGGAAACTTGTAGTTTTATTTGCTGATTTTCGCGAAATTTTTTTACGGTTACTTAACTTTCACGAAAACATAAGTGAATTCCATTTGAACATCTTATTTCTTATTTGCCTCCTTAAGCCTTGAAATGAACTTTGATAAGAATCTACCCTCCTTAAGAACTATCCACTCATAATATCCCAGCAACATTTCGCAATTTCGTTTAAATCGACATTGGAGGTTTCCGCGGCGTTGGTTAGATGCTCTTTGCATGATAACGGGGTTTCTACCGCGTTATTTGGCTTGATGACTATGGTTTCGCAGATTATTCTGTCAGCGTTCTCAGGTCGAAGGTTTAACCTGAAGATACTGACATGATAGTCAGCGAAACCGTTGTCGACAATCCAACTACTGCGGAAGGAAACCCGGAAACAATGCAGAAAGCATTTAAATTCACAGTAAAACCGGTCAAGCAGTCCCTAATTGAGTTACCTTCAATTTTTTTTGTTCTGACCATAATTTCAATTCTAAAAAATATGAATTTGTTCAACGAAATTTCATTGGGAATTAAAAACTATTGTTGCTATGACATTTAAAAAAAAATAATTTTGACGTAAGGTAAATTTTTGAGCAAATCTAGGTGATAATTTTAATAATAGATTTTAATGGAAAATTGGGTACAGTCCGGTTTGTTAGTGCTATCATAGACACCAGCAGCAAAATTTTACAGATGAACAAAAAAGTAGTTTTCTCAAATTACAAAACCAGAGACTTGTGCCACACGCGCAGGGAACCATGGCACACTTGCAGGTTTAGTTATGCTTGATTCTGCCTCACGTTTTATTCTTGATTCTACTCTACTTTACCTTTCACGAGCACGGGATTGGAGTAAAAACAATGTAATTTCTGTTTCGTTGCAATCGGGGACAATCCAAACCAGGGGAACCTGTAAAAATAGCTGAATTCGAGCATGGTATTAGTTTTGACATTAAATTAAAAGGGCAAACCAAATGATAAATTGCTTTCCGATCGAATTCGGGTACCTTTTTGTAAAACCAGCCATTGAGATAGGTTTCATAAGAAAAAGCTTCAGCGTAAGTCCAGGTGCCATCTAAGCTCCTCTTCGAATCCAATCCTAAAATTAATCTGTGGCGTAAGATTTAAGTCTCATTAATCCACGCGGAACGAAATTCAAATTACACTTGAAAAACAATCAGAAGGAACCTGATTTTTTAAATTCTTATTTACGCTGGCTTTTTGTTTATTTCACGAAATTTTTCTTTATGGCATTGGACGAGCAGTCCGTTGAAACGGAGGACTAAATGCAAAGTTTGTCTCAGCGAAATTCCCAAGATTAAAATCACCGTTACTGCTCGCGGGAAAGAATCAGTTTAGTTTAGCACTAAAGATTAACACAAAATTGTTGTTCCCTTGCCGAAATTATCCTTAGAGTTTCAAAGAGTAAAGCATAGAAAAACATGGTTCATTTCTTTTCTGAAAGCAAGTTTAGAGCCAGCTAATGTTTCCATATATGAAAGCCCAGAGAAACATTTTTTACCAAAGATTTGAGTCATAATATTCCCACTAACCCGAATCAACGTCATTATCAACAATAGAGAGACATTTGTATGTACCTTCCCTTCTAACCTCCTTTGTTTCATCTGGCCTGAAATTTACTAAATAATATTCTTATTTTTGTAAAGGCCCAGGCATTAGTCCAGGCAGTAGTTATATGTTCACATTGGTTTAAATTATATTCATGCTTTCGATACCGACTTGGAGCTAACTCCATAGCAAAATTTTCTCCCCTAATTTCTTCCCTTCCGCACACATTTAGCCCCTTTATGAAAAATGTTAACATTTCTTAACACAATATGTATTTAGTATGTTTCTCACTCTCGTTGAATTTCAAAACGCACCTTCAGCTAGTATGTAATAATAGCAGATACACTCCCCTCGTTGATGATAATCAGCATTCATTGAAACGGAGATAAACCTATTCAGGCATAAATATGACTATAATCCAAAGAAGTAGGAAAGAAAGCCAGTGTCACCCATATAGAATGAAACCGCACTAGGATATACTAAGTAACATTCGTCAACGTCTACAAATTTGAAATAAGATAAACGGGCCAGCCTGAAAATTTCCCTTGAAGGATATTGACCTCTGATTAATACACTTCTAAGAACTATGCCAGAGTTAAGACGTGGAGTTGTCGGTACCATTCAGTAGAAACCGCTCACCGATTAAGTCCTGTGGATAATCGACGTATGAAGATAATCAACGCTTGGTGTGGCAACATTAGGAATCGAATTACAACACCAATGTATAACAGTAATTTACTATAGGTATACTTATTTTTATAAAATTCATCGTAGATTTTGTTTGATGATCCTTCCTTGCAGATGCGTCTTGACATGAGGCTTCGGCAAATTGGTCATCAACCACACTCTTCGAGAATGGCTCAAGAACCACTGCCTGATTCGTTCCTATCAAAATCTTTGAATTTGAAAAAAACGGAACACTGAACTACCCACCTTGATTTTGGCATTGAACGATTTTAGATGGCTGTTTATGGGGAATAATTGAAGTGCACCAGAAACGCCCCACTCCGAAAAAAATATGATACAGAAAACCAGGCAAGCCACACATTCCATGTCAGCCGAATAAATTTAGCGAGATATTTGTAGTCTTCCAGTTGGAGGGCAAGCATTTTAAAAAGTATATATCTATTCGAACACCTTCGTTATTGATATGAAATAAGTAAATAAATAAATATGCTAAAAATTGTTGGGAGCGTGGTACCCTAGTGGATAGAGCGCTTAGCTACTGATCGAAAGGGTCCTGGGTTCAAATCCGGGTGAAGCCTTTGGACGCCCCCGAATGAAAAAATCCTCGGAGTGCGAGGTGGCCCAGGGAAAGGAATGCACTTCTAAGAACTATGCCAGAATTAAGACATGGAGTTGTCGGTACCATTCAATAGAAACCGCTCACTGATTAAGACCTGTGGATAATCAACGTATGAAGACCCCCCCCCCCCCTTCCCTGAATGTATGAAATTCACACGCCTGGCGCTTAGTCCTGGGAAAGCTCTACCCTCACCTATCAAAACCAACCTTCGAGTTGAATCACTGAGTGAGCGAGTGCTAAACATTGTCCGAGGTAAAAGTTTTTCTGGACCGGAAATCTAACCAAGGACTTTCGGCTGGCCGAGCTAATGTCCAGATCACCACGCAACCCAGCATTACAGTCGTAAAGGCAATGTTTAGTTGGATCTATAATAGAAGATAGTTCTCATTCGCCTTTTAATTACGGCCCATCAAGAATTATAGACTGCTCACGAGGATAGATCGTATAAATTATAGCAAACGACAATATCTCACACCTGTAAAATTTCTGTGCGTAATGGCTACATAAAATCTCACAAATAAATTATTGAATGAAATAATAAGGTTAGTTAGTAACTAGAGTTATTTCTTAAAAGTATTAATAAATTTAATTAATAGTTTTAGGCTTGACTTGGTAGAATTGTTTTATGATGAACAACAACAGAAAATAAAACAAAAATGTACATGTGGAATTGACATTTTTGTTCTTATTTAAGGTTAAATATTCTGAAGGAACTCAACCTAATGGTGTTATTTGTCCAACCAGTGATCCAAATTGAAATACCGAAAAAAACGAAGTTTATTTCTTTTACTTAGGGTTGGAGAAAGAACGTTATGTTTTAATAAGTATTGAAATTCTAGTAACTTTTTTTGGTACCGTATGTCTTTTTTAAGTGCAGGCTACTATTAAACTTTTTTATGAGCATTGAATCTCGTAATATTGCTCTCGTGGATTCTCGTCATTTCAAATAAAATGCAGCAGCCACGATGAGGCCTCGATCCTTTAGCCTCCGGCTCTTTTGCAGCGCACGTTGACAACCCTCGCATACACGCACTACCGGCACCCTGCCACACCCGTGGAGTGGGGCCTCCCACACCGCCATTTCCGGGTGCGGGGTGTGGCTTTCGCGGCGAAGTCTTGTGCCGATAGGGGTTGCGCATTCGTGCATTTGACCAAGCTGAATCCATGCGCGAAAAATTATTATTTCTGCCCAGCACTGATGAACCAACAATTCAGTGAGTTAGGAGTAGTGTGCAGCTGTTTCGTTACTTTCGTGATAAACTCGCAGCGATTTAAATTCCAGCCTACGATCTATGATATAGCCGTTACCCTATTCCTCCTCGTTTTGAAGTCCCTGGAATTAGGAAGGCAAACGAGCTCCGGGGGCTCAGAATTATTTCCGGATGATTTAACGCAACGGGTAGAGTTGATGGGATATCACCGACGCGTTCCCTGCTCGTGAGGTGGAGGGGGGGGGGGGGAGATGGGTCCGGGGGGAGTGACGTCGCGACGAAACGAGAGGGCCTGAATAGAATGGCGTCACTGGATAATCTCCCGCAAACCAACGTCCACCATCAGTTCAAATATTGGGATTATTTGAGGAATCTTTGCACGAAATTCAACCTAACCAAGCCTCATAACGTCAGCTACATTTGATCTAGAATTATATAATGACAGGGATTTTGTGTTTAGAGTCCATAATTACGCTAGATTATGAAAACATCAAGCATGTCGGAACTTTTATAGTTACGTTACGAGATATGGGAGATATAATGTGATTAAACCAAGGTACTCTGCCAACATTGATCGATGGTTGACCCCTCACGATAGTCAAGGCAACGTCATATCGATGATGCTGCTGGAACCCGTTTGAAATTTCGCTTTAGCATGGCGTATTCACGCGCCTCCATTCCCTGGAAACTCGCGCCCTAGAAACGCAAATTCCTCGCGCACACCCCTCAAACCCCTGTTCTCCACCCCTCGCTTCCCACCCCCGCGCTCCCCCTGACAGCCACTCCCGTTCTCATGTCTTCTGACACCGCCGCCCCCCCTTTCTCTGCGGGGGCACTCTACCCCCGGGGGTGCGGAAGGAAGATTGGCCCCTCCCTCCCCCCCAACGAGAGTGGTGCGTCGCTGCGATCTCAAAGTCTGCCCGCACTTAAAGGCCCTTCGGGCCGTGAGCAAATGTGTCGGGAACGAAGTGGTAGGAAGCCGGCGTCGGCATTAGCCTGATCTTAACGTAAGGCGCCAAGGGTACTTCGGACAAAGTACTGCCCTCGAAGAGCCTTTACAAGATACCCTGATATGGGTTTACCGATGAAAACTATCTTTCCCCGCCGGACTTTGAACCCGGGCCCTTCGGGAGGGAGGCCAGTACTCCAACCACAATCCACCAATCTTCCCCCCCCCCCTGATAGGCGGGCTATAGCTGCATTGCCATTTGAGCTAATTTGTTGCTAAATTTTGCAATTCATAGCAATGTAGTAGCAAGACATTGAAAATTGTCGGTGATACTTATTAAATTTACATACGCGTAGTAACAGACTTTTTAGAATCAAATTGCTTTATTATTTCGGAAAACTGGTCAAATAAGCTAGAACATACATAGAGAACTAGGTCAAATTGTCTTGCAATTATGCCATATTAGGGTAAAACAATGTACTATAAGTATAAACGCAGTTATTAGCTATGAAAATTTTACGAATAAACTGGATTAGAGAAGAAACTGTTTCCGGGGTAACTTAGTGGAATTTTTCCATAATGGAGAATAGAAAAACTAACGATGCAATTCCACAAAACTTTTATTTTGACTCCGGGCACAGGTGTCAAAACAAAAGATTTGTAGAATTGCATCGTTAGTTTTTCTCTTCTCCAAACCAAATTTAAAACTCACAGCGCATACATCAGTGATAATACATCAGTGATATCAGTGATATATTATCAGTGATATACCTGTGATATCAGTGATTGTCAGCGTTATATCAGTGATTATCAGCGTTATATCAGTGATATCAGTGATTATCAGTGATATATCAATGATATCAGTGATTATCAGTGATATATCAGTGATATCAGTGATATATCAGTGATATCAGTGATATATCAGTGATATCAGTGATATATCAGTGATAATAATTGGTTTGCGAACATTTAATATTATTTGCATAATTATTTCTTTTTTTAAATATTATAACCTGAACTGAATAAGGTACTGTTTCACTAATGATGACCCATTATTTTTAACTTTTGGATATACACATAAGGAAATGTCTTACAACTTTATGGCAAATTTAAAAGATAGATTGAGCAACAAAAATAATTTTAAAATGGTGCCCCTAATGTTGGTGGAGCGAAACGAACGCTATGCGTGGGTTATCATCTGTGCTAATTCGATGAGTCATTCCTTGGCTCCCCGTTCCATCCGCGTTTATTTACCGGATCCATGAAAGCTGCGCCTCCGTCCACACGTAGTCGACGTTTCGGCCGCAACCAGCCGCGCTCCGGGTCATTCCACCAACGCGACCCGTCTCTACAGCCCCTGAACTCTCCCGCCCCCAGGTCGATGACGGCGACGTCATCAAGGGTTCGCATTTGATCCGAGGATGGGGTGAGTAAATATGCGTTTCCTATATTTGCACTGATCATTTAAAGCTGTTACCAATCATAACCTCCCATAAACTATGAGGCAGTGAGAGATAATTACACGAATTACCAATGATAAGTATATAATTAGGACATTTAAAGATATATCATGAAACTCATGCCATTTATAGAAATAACTAATTAATCATATGGCCTCTCTCATAACTGCATCGGTCTTCAGAATTTTTTTCCGTTAGCGCGTGCAAACTCACTTCAATCAAAATTAATTGGAATGCATTTTTAATATCAAGATATACGGGCGTAAGCAGGAAAAAATGACTTACCTACATGGAGAACGTATCGATTTGAATTTCTTAGCAAAGACTGGATTTTTTTAAGATTTGGAAGCAAATATATTCGTCAGGTCAAAGAAGTTCAGCCAAGAGCAACACAATTGACTTACAAATCCTTCCATGACTACGGGTATGCGTAACATCCGATGTTTTTCTCACAGTCGATCTTCAGATAAATTAACAGAATGGTCCAATATTAATAGGGGTGGATAATTTGGGTAAAATTTATTTTCCAGTCCTCTGTTTCTCCTCACATGCTGGTATAAAGATAATAAGCTCTAGTTTTCACTGTTTGAGCTAGAAAGATTCCATCCTATTGAAAATGTGACAGAACTTGACAAGATTGGATAACCGAACACGTCAGATGGTCCTGCTCTCTCAAAAGTGCACCAAATAAGAATCAGAATATGTCTTTCGATCCACCCGATTGCGATAATTCGATGCAAGATAAAAAAGGCATAACTTCCGGAAAAAAAGATAGTTCTAGGTCGTAATAGTTTTATTGGTTTCATATTTCCTATCATATCAAACGACTCGTACCCCAAATATGGGTGATTTTTGGATACATTTTCACTTATTTTTTCTGATATCCTACGCATCAAGCAATGCCAGAAATATTTGAAACATGGGGGAGTATTTATGACAACAATAGTGAAAATTTGACTTTTTATTTTAAAGTAAGCAGAAAGAGCGAAGGAAATCCGAATGTCAGGAAACAGATGGTACGCTAAATTGTCAGATAAAAATGAAGAATCAATTTTAGTGAAAAATTTAATCTTCCAACCAGAGCCATTCACTCATAAAGCAAAAATATCGAAAAGAGCAAAAGGTGAAGGCCACCGAACGAGCTGCGTTAAGGATTAATACGTCATCCACCTCCCGTCCTTGACTGTGTAGAAGAAGAACGGGAAGGGAGTGGAGGTCTGCTGGACGAGACCCTGTCGCAACCACTTCCATTGGCAGAGTCTGCTGTGTGTCACCCTTTGCGATAAGGCGAAGGGGCTTCGCGATCTCAGTTGTGATTGGACGAAGTGGATGACGTACGAGTCCTTTGCACGCCCACATTTTCGAGAGGGTTAAAAACATCAGTTTTTCACAGCTTATAACTCGAGAAACACTTGATGAATCGAAGAACGGAAAAATACGGATGTTTTAATTTTACAAACTCTATCAGATTTGGCAATAAAAAATATGGTGAACGACCCCATTTATGGAAATGGGGTCGTTTACCATATTTTTTTTAATTGCCGAATCTGATAGAGTTTGTAAAATAAAAAGAGCCGTATTTTTCCGTTTTTTGATCCGTCCATTATTTCCGATTTATAAGCGGCGAAAAACTGATGTTTTTAACCCTTTCGGAAAAGTGGGTGTGGTGAAACCTCTGACGTATATCGACTTCGTCCAATCACAACTGAGCCCGCGAAGCTACTTTGCCTTATCGCAATGGGGGGGCACAGCTGAATCGGCCAATTGGAGCGATTGCGACAGCATCTATGCGAGGAGATCTTCCGAGAATCTCCTTCCACTCCCTTCCCCTCCCCCAAAAGCAGTCAAGGATGGGAGGAAAATGACGTCAATGTTATCACGGTAGCATTTTCGGTGGGCGTCACCTTTTGCTCATTTTAATTTTTGATTTATGAGTGAATGGTTGTGGTTAGAAGATTAATTTTTTCACTAAAATTCGTTTTTCGTTTACATCTAACGATTTCGTGTACAAAACTGCGATTTGGTTCCGAGTAAACGCCCCCATTGTAGCTGTAGCTAGACAGTCATTACTGTGCTGTTGCGGCTGTCTTTCAAGTGCGACAGACGGCGGACACTACATTCCCAAGAAGATGATGTTCCCACGAGTCTCAGCCAGCCGCCAAGCAACGCAGCGATAGAGGAATGGTGACCCGCCCCCCTGCAGAGGCGACCTCCCGGCCACGGCGCGGCAAAAAGGTCGCAGCGGCATTTGCCACGGAATCGCCGCTGCGCCGTAACTCATGCGCCCTCTCCCTTAAATAACGCGCTGGACATGAGAACGCGGGCAAGGCGGGAGGGCGGTCCCTCTGCCCGGCGAGCCCACGAAAAGGGAAAGGGGTGCTGTGACCTCATTCGCTCATTTCCGAAGGCGGGCGGGGGTGTGGAAGAAAGAACGGAGAAAAGGGCGAAAAACGGGCGGGAGAGGGTTGTCGAGCTCTCCAAAGCGATGGGACAGTAAGGGGGCCGGAAAAAACTGCTCCGCGGGTATGCGGGGTGCGTAAAAAAAAAGGCACGGAAGGGGATTGTAGAACAGGGCGCGAGGTGGTTGTGCAAAAATTAGCATTAATCATTTCCGATAACATTTGGCCTGCCGGGAATAACATGTCTCTGGGAGTTAAGGGGGGAATTTTAATCAAAAAATATATATTATATCTGCTAGCTAAGTTATTTTCAGCGATGCGCATTGAACGAAGGATGCAATACACTAGCTACGTACGAGGCCTCCCTGATAGTATTCCTACGATCACAAACAGATGCATAGATGCTTCAAAGAGGGCATCCATCTCCGGTATGCTCCGGCATGAAGCAGACATAGTGCCGATCTCCCAAAGTGCTTGCGGCTCTGCTCATTACAAAGCAGTGCCTCTCCTAGTGTGGCAATTCAATAGTAGTCAAGTCCTGGGGTGGCAATTCAATAGTAGTCAAGCTGAAAAAATAATTTCAATTCTTCCTTCCGCTGGAATAAATAATGCTGACTTCTTCCAATATATTCACGCATGTTTTCTAGCAATAAAAAATCATTCTCCATTTTTCGAAAATAATTTGAAAAAAAAATTTTTCCATTCAATGTCAATTTATCCACCTAAACATCCTTAAATGGCTTCAAAAATTCAACAAACCAGCGGCTTTTCCACATACATATTACCCCTAATGAACTTTCAATGCTTATTAATCATCTACATCTACATCTGCAAGATACCCTGCAAGCCACCGCGAGGGTGTGTGACAGGGGGTGAAGATCACCAAGCATGCACTACTAACATGCAAACTAGCAACTATATTGTCTCATGCAACTTGATTGTTAGTATCTATAGTATTTTAGGGGTTAATACACGCATCATGTACTACAAACTAATCTAAAATATTTCCCATACCTATCCATTTCCTATGCTGCCTATTCTGTTCTCTTATAGTACGGGGGAAAAATGCCATTTTGAATCTATCGGTACGACAATCTATCTCTCTAATCTTATTTATCTGGTCGAATCTAGCATAATACGCTGGTGTTTTTAATATTTGCCTAATATCTTCAGTAAAGCTATCCGATTGAAATTTCTCTAATAGATTTAATCTGTACTTTAACCTACGCTCTGATAATGATTCCCACCCTAATTCTTGTATTAATTCTGATACACTACTCAACCTATCGTAACACCTTTTGACGAACCTAGCTGCTCTACGCTGCACACTGTCTAGTTCTCTGATCAAACCTAATTCATTAGGATCCCATACACTGGCTGCATACTCAAGGTGGGGCCTAACTAGTGAAAAGTAGCATCGCTCTTTTGTCTTCTCATCACATTTCCCTAGTACTCTTTTTATAAATCCTAGCTTTTTCTTCACTTGACCGCATATTTCCCGGATGTGTCTATTAATTATATTAAACAGTTTTTTGTGAAAAAGTTAATAGGAATAAGTTTTTCACCGATACCACTACAGAAGCCGTGAATATCCCAGACATCAAAAAAATGACTTGCACCTTAGTAATTCCTTTCCAACATAATTTCAAGGCAGACGTAGCTTTGTCAATTGAAAATTATATTAAAGGAAGCGAACACATTGCTATTGAAGAGAGAATATCGTCCCGGTCCCTTGAATCTACCAAGTGAATGCTGGCCTAATGCTGCCTTTCCTAGACCGCCCCGAGGTGTCCGCCGCCCTTCACCTTCATGATGCACCAGAAATCGCACGACTTTAGCCCCCGCCACTACGAACGCGAAACTCTCACAGTGAAGAGGAGAAGATGACGACACATCAGTTGAAGCATCGCAGCCTGAAGGTGCTCCGTTTTCGGTTGGGAAAAATTCTGATAAATGGGAGGGTTATCTATGAAAAGAGATTTTCGATCCGAATTTCATTTTTTTTACAATAAATAATTGGGGCATTTACCAGGAGCCGAAGTCGCTATTTGATACACAAAATTGTTAGGTGGAAATGAAAAAAAACTTTGGTGAAAACGTTAGTCTTCTAACCACAGCCAATCTCTCATAGCAGGTACGCAGCCAGAAATTTGCTTCGGTGGGGGGGGGGCGGGGGGGGGGGGGGGGTAAGTCTTAAATACTATAGATACTAACAATCTAGTAGCATGAGACACTCTAGTTGCTTGTTTGCATGTTAGTAGTGCACGCTTGATGATCTTCATACCCTGCCATACACCCTCGCGGTGGCTTGCAGGGTATCGTGTAGATGTAGATGTCTAGTGTAGCGTAACTTGAAAAAAATAGGCCCTGCCCGTACGGTGCGAAATCGTTACAAACCTCTCCCCTTAATTTTCAGTGCCTGGTATTTACTTTCACAGTGCCATTCCTATCTCTTCTCACTGGTTAAAGTGCACTGCATAACTTGTTATGAAGCAGTTAATTTGTCCGGCCCCAAAACAGAAGTTCAACGCAAACGAACATATCAGATTGAAAAGAAAAACTATTAACCACACATACGCATCAAACTAGTGATCACGTTTCAAGACACTTAACTCTTGAATTATATGCAGTGTAATCCGGATTATAATTTCCAGTTAACATGAGAACTACAAAAGTATTTGGAAAAAATTTCGGGAGCGGCCTAAGCTCCAGAAGCCCCCTCCCTGGCTACGTACCTGACTCATAGATAAAAATACGCAAAATGTAACGTAAACCGAACAAGCTGCGTTAAGGATCACTGCGTCATCTACCTTCCCTATTTGATTGTTCTGGCGTGAACAGTGGAGGGGAAGTGTTGGTGGGGAGAGAAGGCCTGTGTACAAAGCTCCTGTGCATCCTGCAAATGACCAAAAATAATCGAACAACGAATTTCACAACGTACTTTTCGTGTATATGATGGCGTGAATAAAATTGCACTGAACGTTATATAGATTTTCACAAATTACGATGCAGTGGAATATGCAATTTTGAAATACTTCGCATGGAGTCTAACAACCTTTTTCATTGGCAGAATTAGCTGTGTGTTCTCCTCTGTGATTGGGAGAAGGAGCTTCGCGGTCTCAGTTGTGATTGTACGAAGTGGATGGCGTACGAATCTTTAGCACACCCATTCAAATAAATATAGAAATGGAAAAGTTGTCTGGAGTTGTTTGATCGTTTAAGAGAAACACCAATTTTTGCCAAAGTTTCGCCTCTTTATTGCAGCTTCATCTGGGCTATTTGTTGCACAATGTAAGTTTTTACAAATAAATATTCTTTTTGTAATAATTTTAAAGTTTTGGTTGCTTTCGATTTTTATATAATAAAGTTTGTGATGAATTTATGTAACCAAGAAGCGTAACATTGTTGTTGTTGTTTATAAAAAAAAATTGTCACCAAAAAGGTATGCAACAAGATTGCTCTGTAATAATTTTTTCCTCTCTTTAAATTCTAATCTAAGTCTGTAAAACGTTAATGAAAATGTAAAAACTTACATTTTTGCATCAAATATCCCTGATGAAGCCGCAATAAAGAGGCGAAACGTTGGCGAAAATTGGCGTTTCTCTTAAACGACCAAGCAACTCCAGGCAACTTATCCATTTCTACATAAATAAAGTGGTTGATAACATACTTCATTTTAAGATATTCAAATAAATTCATTAAAAATATTTTTATTAATAAAACAAGTTTTTCACCTCTTATCACTAGAGAACTACGTGGCGTATCGACAATAGGCATGAGGTTTTTTCATTTCACAAAATTTCAGATTCGGCAATAAAGAAATATGGTAAACGACTCCATTCTAGTGGTGTGATGGTGACGGATACGTGCTGTGGAAAACGAAGAAGGCGCAAACTGAATGCAAATGTGTTTGATTTACTCGCGAGTTCCATCCTCACGTTCAATTCATTCTCCCTCTCCGCCACACTTGCTCCGTTCGCACAAAGTCTGGCGACAACTGAAGGCCGAGGTGCGTTCGCCACAGTGCGTGTCCCCGAGTGAAGCTGACCGCCGCCCACTCTCCTTCGGACCCTCACGTAACGAGGGCCCTGCTCTACCCCCGAGGCGCCAGGAGGCATTTAGGCCCCTCGTGGGATGAGATAGGGTCAGCCCAGATGGCGCCACCGACGACGACCGCCAGGGATAGCAAGCCTGCGTTATTAAGATGCAAAATTTTGCATTGATTTCTATCTCATGTTGAACCATATCTCCTCCCTCGTTTAAGGCATTTTAAAACCAATATTCCCAAACAAGCACCTTTTCTTTTACACCTTTTCTTTTTTTTTAAATTGCCACGTACTTCATCATCCATTGACAATTTTTATTCTAATTATGTACCACGTATCCATTTCTATTTCCGCATAAAATAAACAATTTTGTGTGTAATGTTATGAATGCTTATCAAAATGGGATAAAAACTACTGATGTCGTATAATGAATTCTGTCCAAAATTAATGCAAAATAGTCCTATATTTCGAGATTAAGTACTATCTGTCAATCGAAAATTTGGGCAGTTAAATCACGAGACAATATTATATCCTACTGTTGCGTAACGGTAAAATACTGCTTTCTCTGTAAACATTATCCCACGATATATTACGTAGGAACTAAATACGAAGAAACACGTCGTATTGTGGGGTGAGACCGCCCCCCTTGCGCCGCCACGGAAAGAATGGACCGCCGTCTGTAGCCCCGAGGCCTCGCCGCCAAACCCTTTGGAAAGGATTCGATAAAGGAGAAAATGTGAATCAGGTTGGAAACGCGATTCAGGTTGTTTCACGTCTCGAATTAAGTTTTGATTAAAATAAAAAAACCCAAAACTTTATCACAATTAAATCCAGTCTCCAGGATGAATGGCTAATAATTGAAAACAAAAAGTTGATATTCAATAGGATTCACAGTGACTTAAATGTTTTTAATCATTGAGTAATTATAACATAGAGAGCTCGCCGCATACGGCAAAACTGTTATACGTTTTGGACATAGTACTGGAAGGTTTTCATAGATGGCGAGGGAAGAATTTTTCGCGTCACGTCACAAACGATTTGTATAGCTTTCGTTTTTATAATCGACTTAAGCGACTCAATTGAGAAGTGTCTTGTAGTCTGTTCCATCCGCTCCTTGCAGCTGCAGATTACGTTTTTAATGAAACAACAAGGAAACTCTCCTGTGAGGAAATATGTTTGCTTTGATAGTGAGAGAATTGTTAACTTATCTATGTGACTGCTGACGTTAGGTAAAGACATATCGCACCATTGTAATAAAATGGCAAAACTACAACTATAGCATATGCTATGTGATGCTTGAGTCGATCAGAAAAACAAAAGAAATGGAAGCGATATATATCGTTTATGACTTAAAGCGAGAAGTTCTTATACTGCCATCTATGGAAACCTTCCAGTACTACGTCCAAAACGCATAAAAGATTTGCCCTATGGTTTAATACCTTTTAAATTGAAGTTAACGCTACATTTTATGAATATCCAGTTATTAGGCTAGCAGGTTGGAGTGTGGTTCGAGAGAAACAGGGAATATGACGCGATGGGTGACGAGAAATGTCATGTGGGGGAAGGATGGAGTGTGACGTAGGGAAGGAGGGAGTTGGCGCTGTGTGGGAGGGGGGGAAGGGTGAGACGTGGGAATGGATGGAATGTGATGGGATGGGAAGGAATGTACGTCAAATGACATTTAATTTTTGGAATTTAGCCGAAAGTAACCCCACTCCGTAATTCACTTTAATCCCTGGTGATTATATACTTTGAAGTCATGAAGAATATATGATATGAGTGGTAGGTAAAAGAGGAGTTTCCCACTGTTTTTTCCAGGCTTTATTTACGGTTAGTTTCACTACCCAGTAGAATTTCAGGTTAAAGCTGATGCGTCATCTAATGATGCTATAGTGTATATTTATGTATGCTTCCATAAATGCTCATCTAGACATTGAACAAAGTCGTCGGGATGACATGGAGTCCTTAGGATATGTCCTAATGTATTTCAATAGAGGCAGTCTTCCTTGGCAGGGAAGTTTTTTCAATAAATTCCTTCAAATAGGAGAGGAAAACTTAATCCTTACCTATGTCGAATTAGCATATATTTTGCCTAACTTCCGAAATACAGGGGCAAAAATGAAATGGGTATGCAAGCTTTAACACTATTTCATGTTATATTGCTATTAAGTTCACCATGATAACTTTAACAAAACTAATATATACAAAGTAACGTGTATATTAACATCAACATCAACACAACTGAAGATCCAGGAAACTGCATGCCTATTACATATTTATAGACGATGAAAAATTGGCTATTTTACCAAAGATTAACAATTATTTCCTGATAAACTGTACCATAAAATTTATTGCAGTGACTATAGTTATTGCAAAATCAATCATTTCAATATCAGGTCTACACAATGAGTATAGTGTATAGTTTGTGAACTACATAATTTAAAATTTACCACCCGCGGAATAACAGCCTACCAAGTCATTGAGGCTATATCACTAAAATTAAATTGCGTTTTTTCTCGAACCAAGTAAATTCACTAACAAAAAAGCAAATTACTATTACTTGCTTCACCAATGGACCACCTCAAAGTATTGGCCTCGTCCACCTAGTAAATAACTTGAGTAATCGTAGAATGAATATTCAATCTACATGGGTAGCGTTGATGAATTCATTCCACGCATGCCTCTCTTCTTCACCGATCTTTCCTTTGCCAAGCATCCAATCCATCTTCATTCCATCCAAGACGTCTTTTCTTCTCCTCCATTTCAGGGTGAGTGCTGATTCCTTTTCTGCTCTCTGCCCTAGAATGCCTCCTCCTTAAAGGGAAGGCCTCCCACAGTGACTTCATCGGCAGTCTACGTCCCTTTCAAGTCTATTGCAGTATCCCGTCCCTTCAACCATCAACCTCTTCGAACCTTTTATCGGCTCTTACTATCTCTCCAAGTAACGCAGGCTTTTCTTGCCCAGTGTAATATGAAAATCTGCAACCAACCCTCCTCAGTAATTTCACCTGAGACTCCGATCACATGTTAACTTCATTCGGTGAATATCTTGCCGGATAACGTAACTTTCAATTTTCTCATAGCAATGTGAGTCCTGTTCCTAGATGAAATAGGTAATCATCACCAACTTGTTACATCACCCAATTTGTGTAGTCTTATTTTGGTCTTCGTTTTCATATTTATAAATGTTTAACAATTAACCGTATTCCAAATTCAATACTTCTCATGGATGTAGGTACATATTCCAGAGAACGAGGGCCTTAGACAATTTGTCTCATACATATTCGTCAGGAAATACAACTATTTTAATTTAATTAAAGTCTCACGAACCAACCGTGAAGAATTTGACGGAGTTTCCCGATGATATTGCACAATATTAAGATATTCCACAGAGAAAAAAGCATTCCCTTTGACAGGGACTCAAACCCGAACCCACTGACTTCCGGCCAGGTGCTCTACCAGTTGAGATACCGAGAAGTCCTCTTTCTCTATGGATATTTTAGAAGCATTAAAGAAACTAGATGTTGCTGGACGGCTGGACATCATGTCCCAAAGCAGCTAAGTCTATAATTTACACAGAGAAAGAGGGACTCTTGGTACCTCAACAAGTAGAGTGCCTGACCGGATATCAGGGGGTCTGGGTTCAAGTCCCGGTCAAGACGAATTATTTTCTTCTCTGTAGAATATCTTGCTATTTCACCTTAGTTCGTTCTACGCTGAAAGGGTCCATCAAGGAAGCTTCTTCATCGCTTCACTCAGCGTTTTGTTTCGCAATTACAAGAGCAGAAACATGTGCCTGGGCTGTATCCCACACCTAAAAAATGGAAATTTAATTGAAAATCAAAGACTTCATGGCAAAGTCTTCCTCCTCGTTCACGTGCGAACACTCTTCTTGGAATCAGATACATGCGATATTTTCCTCCGAAAGCAGTAGAATCTCGAAATCGACATTTCCCCTTTGCTCACAAGCCGCGGTATTTATTAACCGCCCTACTGTGCCGACGAGGACACTGATACCTAAGAAGGGCTTTAACAAAGGCGGAGACCCTCAGAGCGCTTGTTGTTAGGGCTCGGATGCAACCTGATCCCTGGGCATATCTTCGCCGAGAGGAGTAGCACTACAGCATCACCTTAAAAATCTCCGAGAGTACACTCCCCCTCCACCCCCCATTTCCCCCACCCCCAACCGTTCCCCCTCCTCCCCTCCCCAGTGCCCCCCACCGCCCATGGTGGCGCCATGCTCCTGTGGCTGCTGGCAGGAACTACTTTAGAACTGAAGGGGGGAGACTCTTGTATCTGGGCGTTTGGAGTTCGTCGGGCGCCGTAAACGATGGATAATATGAAAGGGCTCTACACCTTCCAAGCGCATAAAAGCTCACGTAACTGCCCGTAGATGTTGCTCGAGCATATGTTTTTATACAGGCTGTGATGAAATAAGGCATTGCCGTCGCTAATTTACCCGCTTTTTGCACCCTCGCGGTGGTTTGCAGGGTATCGTGTAGATGTAGATGTAGATTCATCCTCCTCAGAGTCCCCTTGTCCTAAATGGTGGCTTAAGGTCATTAACCAGAGAGGACGAGGGTGACGTAACCGCTTTGGCTTGGAAAGACAATTTTATGATAAAATAAAAATTCATCTCTATAAGGTGAAGTCACTAAGGTTCGAAAAAAAGAGAAAAAAATGGCAAATATTTAGTTTTATTAATCTTGTTACGTTTGGAGCAGAGGCTTAGATATAGAAAAATTCTTGAATATGTTCCTAAATATTAATTTACGGAAGGATATTACACTCATCGCCAACGAAATAATTACAAAGTTAGATACTTTCAAATGGCAAGATTGTGACGCAATGCACTTGAGGCAATTGCAGTACTCACTAGAGTATGTGTTAGCCTAAGGATCTTGACAACAATTTAATAAAGGCTAAAATGCGAGTTGGACACCACAGAGTGAATAGATAACTTGCATATTTCACATGATTCCATTTTTCGTGAAAGATAGACACTTTCCGTAAGATGGCTGACAAGTCGTTACATTTCTGCAAGTGAGCAAGGTTCAATTCCTTTCTCGCGATTTCAAATGTCCTGAAGGCGTTTTACAGATTAGATGGCAGCATTGTTCATAGAATTGGCCATCGGCCAGTGATGCATAAGACGATTGCGATATCTTCAGAAATAATAGTGATTCACTGAGAAATCCTTGATTCCCTAGGAATCACTCGAGCAGAAGAGAAGGCTGTAATTATATCATCTGCCAATTAGTCTACCCACTAACGACAGTGTACGGCCTCTTCTTACCCTATCCCACGCACTCCCCATCCAGATAGAGCACAAGGGGAGAGGAGAGGTCACCAAGAGAGGTAGGGGGCGACAGAAAGTCCCCAGGCAAAGGGCGAAAGGGGATGGCTTGCCTTCCCCGCATTTTACGCGCGGGTAATCAGGGGGTAGGGGGTGGAGTAAGTGGAAAGGGGGGCGGATGTTCGCTCTAGGGGATGGATGGGGGAAAGAAGAGACTCGCGAGACTTAGGCCCTCGTGAGAGCAAATATTAATTTCCTCTTTCCAAACCTCGTGCATTATGCAAAAATTCTTCCGAAGCAGCAGTGACAAGAGCAGCGACAAGAAGGAGGCCAAGAGGAGGACTAAACTAGTTAAAACAGTGACGTGGAATGTTTGAGGGGGAAGTCATGAAATATAAAAGCACCAGAGAAAAGCTAAAAAAAGGGCTTCAGGATGTAAGGCCAGATGAATGGATAGTGGGGAGACAGTGGTTGCAAGATAACCTGCTGGGCAGGGAACAAATGCCAACGAAAAGGTTGAACCAATGTTGCTGCTATTCAAACTGGACGCACAAATAAAAGAGTAAGAAAAGTGTTGCGCTGTCTTCCGCAATTTTTTATGGGTTCAACAAGAAAGCCATTCTATATGTCAAGGTGAGCACAACACGACTATATGGAGAAAGACTAAGAATTATTAAGATCGCCGAAGACGTAGGGGTATGGTGTGAAGATAATTAAGATAGGCTCCAGTGTGCATGGAAAACACAATGGCCAGATAGTCACAGAAGATTAATTAAAAGATAATGAAGGTAAAGGTATGCAGTAGAAGAGAAGACGACAAGACCAGCGTTAATCATGGGAAAAAAGTTTGAAGATTTCTATAATTATTGTTGATTGAGAAACCAGAATACCAGACATGAGTACAGTAAAAATAAAATAGTCCGTAGAGTAGTTCAGAAGAAAAAAACACGAATTCTACCTAAAGAAAAATATACTTCCAGCTGTCAATGCAATCCTGGAAGTAAAGAAACGCTTTATGGGGACCTAAACCTGGGGCATGACTCTTTAAAATGGAGGTATGCACGATAGCATGAGCAGGGAAGTCAAGACCGGAATCGTTCTAAATGTGGGGCTGCAGAAGAATGATGGAGATAAAAGGAGAAATCCGAGTATCGAAAGAAGTAGTCCAGCAAAGCGTGATTGGTAAAAGTAGCGAAGGTAGGCCACGAGTGAAATACATGAAGTCAGTACTCTAGGATGTAAACAAACCCCTTGTAAACATGCAGAGATTAGCCAGTGGAAGAATCATGCACAAAGCTACGTCAAACCAATCTTTGCATTCTTGGCTCATCATTATTGCCTTACTACTCTGCCAACATTACATTTTTGATGTTGTTTTAACTTCATCATCCAGATGCACTACCTAGCATTTTTAACGAGTGAGTTACTTCCAGCCCTAACTAACTAATCCTCATACTACTCAGTTTTCGATTCATGAATCAATAAAATTACAATCGGTCACGAGAGACTCAAAGGGCTGTTTCTGCTTTCTGCTCTATTACGGCTATACTACTTTTCAGTCTCTTTTTTTTCAATTTTTAGAGAAGACCAACATTTATAAAACATCCATCTACATCTACATGATACTCTGCAAGACACCGCGAGGGTGTATGGCAGGTGAAGATCACCGAGCATACACTACTAACATGCAAACAATCAACTAAAGTGTCTCATGCTACTAGATTGTTAGTACCTATAGTATTTGAGGGGTTAATACATACATCATGCACTGCAGAATACTCTAAAATATTTCCCCTACCTATCACTTTGCTATCCATCCAAGTTCTCACTACCTGTCCCCATAAATGGTTAATATTAATTTGGTTATAATCTACGTTTTTAGAACTCTCGTCCTTATAGGTCATACATTTTTAACTATCTTGTTATTGACTCTCTCCACCAACAGTTTTGTCTGCTGGAAGTCGAATTTACGTCCGTTGACCTATCATCCCCTGCCACACGCATTTGCGTTCGCTCGCCCGAGGATAAAATGTAGATGGGAAGATCATCCTATATATTTTCCAGTCTCTGGCCGGGCCTGCTTAGCATACTATCATCACTTCCTTTTTTCCCTCCGCCATCCATCTCCCGCAGCCGTTACCCAGATTCAATCCTCCCCACACACCTATGCGAACGCTTCCACTCCTTTATGCATCCATCCCATGGCAGTGCTCTTGTTACTGTGCCTACCACATGCCTAAATTATAACAAGGAAGCTGCATCCGCCACGAATCCTAATGTGGACCCCTCGAACAGGATACACTTATGGAAATGTATCTACATCTAAATCTACACGATACCCTGCAAGCCACCGTGAGGGTGTGTGGCAGGGGGTGAAGATCACGAGGCATGCACTACTAACATGCAAACTAGCAACTATATTGTCTCATGCAAATTGATTGTTAGTACCTATAGCATTTAAGGGGTTAATACATGCATCATGCACTGCAGAATACTCTAAAATATTTCCCCTACCCATCCCTTTGATATGCTGCCTATTCTGTTCTCTTATAGTACGGGGGAAAAAATGCCATTTTGAATCTATCAGTACGGCAATCTACCTCTCTAATATTATTTATCTGGTCGAATCTAGCATAATACGCTGGTTTTTTTAATATGTGCCTAACATCTTCAGTAAACCTTTCCGATTGAAATTTCTCTAATAGATTCAATCTGTACTTTAACCTACGCTCTGATAATGATTCCCTCCCTAATTCTTTTATTAATTCTTAATCGCTACTCAACCTATCGTAACACCTTTTAACGAGCCTAGCTGCTCTACGCTGTACACTGTCTAGTTCTCTGATCAACCCTAATTCATTAGGATCCCATACACTGCACTGGCTGCATACTCAAGGTGTGGCCTAACTAGTGAAAAATAGCATCGCTCTTTTGTCTTCTCATCACATTTTCCAAGTACTCTTTTTATAAATCCTAGCTTTTTCTTCGCTCGGCCGCATACTTCCCTATGTGTCTTCCCCAAATGTAGATTGCTTAGAAATATTTTCACTAAATACATTCATCTGTATTTCCGTAGCAAGGATAGATTAACAGGCTTCATGCACTGCACACTAGTCTTACAATATTTAACCTACCTATCCTTTTCTAAGCTTCCTATTATGCTCTCTAATGATACGCGAGAAAAATGATATTTTTAATCTTTCTGTATTACCATGTATCTCCCTTATCTTATCCGGCCGAATATAGTATGATGCTCGGGGTTTCATAATATACATCTAAAATCTTCAGCTAACCTATCAGTTTTAAATTTGCGAAGGATATTTAATACGCACTGCAACCTATATTCTGATGCAGTGGATTGTAGAGGCCAATACTTTGTGAAATTACATAATGTAGGTAAAAGGAAAAAAAACCTTAGCGTTCCATAGTTTTTAAGATATTTTAGTACCAAATTAAAATATCTTAATTCAGATAATGATTCCCAACCTATTATTTTTATTAATTTTGATTCACTACAATACACTACGTCACTATTGTAACACCTTTTAATAAAGCCAGCTGTTTTATGCTGCACAGCTGTTCTCTGTTCAATCCTCATTCATTCTGATTCCATACACTGGCTTGATATTCTAAGGTGGGGCTTAACTAATGAAAATTGACATCCCTTCTTTGTGTTGTCGTCGGATTTCCCCAGTACCCCCTTGGAAAATTCTAGCTTTCTCTTGGCTTTGTCGTTTATCCGGGAAGTGATTCAAAAACAACTTCCACTATGACGACTGAGTTTGGTGAGGGAAAATAACAGTCACTTTTTTGTTGCAAACGCTCGTTGAACTAGATTACTGCTAGTGCATTGTAGTTAAAGCGACAAAAGGCAAAAGATCTTGTGCGAGGAACCAAACTCATACGTAGGGATGGCCTTATTGTCGAGATGAAATGTGTGTGTGACCTTAGTTCTCGGCCAACACTCATTTGAAATCAGTTTCCATCAAGCGAAGCAACCGCTCCACTTGTGTTGGACGAGAATGCCGTTAGTGGCGCTGCTGTAAGGCACACGCGTCTGACGTCATGCGTGGAGGGTTCCTCGCGTAATTAACGCGAGTGTATCAGACAGTGGCAACCAGTGCCAATTAAAGGGTAAACAATCACTGTCACGACCCTTAAAAAGCCTCTTGGCAAGGGTCCTATTGCCGTTAACGAGCTCATGGAGAGAGAGAAGACACCCCTTCCCTCGTGACGTCACCTCCAGAAAAAGAGACAGGATGTGTCGGCACATCAACGCAATGGACTGCTCAGAATTGAGATGCATCACTGTCACCCGTCCGCTTCACTCGCCATCAGCACATATTGGATCCTCTAACCTAAGTTACTCCTTAAAAAAAAAGACCTATCAATACCCTGGACGGGAATCAATCCCACGAACTTCGGGTCGCAAGACCAGCGCGTTTCTGACCTGGCTACTACGGGCTGCGCCGGCGCCTAATTGGAGTCCATGAAGAGAAGTTGCCTGTATCGTTGTCGAGTGTCACCATCGCAGCGTCTCCAATTTTCCTTATTAGACTGGAGTAGATTGAAGATAATTTAAATGCAATTAATAGCATCATTTGCAGGTTTCATCAAGCTAATTATTTCAGGGCTCTCCCTTCCCGTTAGCATAAGGAATTCACTCATCGACATTTCTGGTTTATCTTGCAGGCTAATTTGTAATTAATTACAAGTCAGCATGTAAAAGTATATTGGCTTGGTTTCATATTCGAAGGTTGTGGCCGAGTCCATCGGGTAGTTCTGGATGAAATACAGAGTGAAGAATGAGGCGAAGGGAAAATGGAAAGTTTTTAATTGTATGGGTAAGTATAGAGTTTTTTTTAATGGAAGAAATACACTCCAGTGAACATTGTCTCAGAGTGTAAGTAGGTGAGTAAGTAACTAAACAAAGCAAACCCGACCGGAGAATGGAAAGTATTGTAGTACGTTATTCTTTAACTTAGCCCTAACTTGTCTTTACCGTTCACGGAGAGTACGTGTGTTTGCGTGTCTCTCTGAATGTATAAATGTTTGAACTCCGAACTCTGCAAATATGAATGCATGATTGTTTTACCAACATGCAATACTTAAACTGACTATAGGATGTGACAGCGAAGCAAACAGCATGAAATACGTGAGAGAACTCTGAAATATTTGGCCCTACGAAGAAGGAGAGTGCAACTTTGTAGTGTACCACCACAGACTTGCCAAGCACAGGAAACAAAATTAACGGATATCATTCACCACCTGCTATACACCCTCGTGTTATTGTATGCAACGTATTATGTAGATGTAAATTCAAAAGACCGCCGTAGGAAAGAGTTTTATGGATAAGAACTCTCCATTCATTGAAGCAGGTATGATAGAAAAACGTTGGTACGAGAAGGTTTGTTTAGAATTTCCTGACACATTACAGGAGAGGCTACTAATTTTACATTAACCTTTAGAAAGGATTTAGCCATAAAATCCTGGATTGAATATCTGCTGGCGTATCTCTCACGTATCTCCATGGGGTTATGGACCTATGCGGGAGATACCCCGGAAGAAATTCCGACCCAAAATATTAATCCATGCGACCTTTATCCCTTAATTTATTAGAGGGCAGCGGCATATTCAATGTTGCCAAAAGTTACAGCAATCGAATCGACCCCTGACATAAGCCCTAACGACGGCTCACAGCGAGAAATTTTGATTTTAGACCGTGAAATACGGTTTTTTTACTCGCACCACCGGTACATAAAATGGTATCACATAAGTACGCTTAAAATATTCATTGTGAACCACGGATAACCAACCATGTACGCATGATATTGCGTACAAATAAATGTGTGTCACTTATGATTTGCGGCAAGCCAGTTTTATGAAATTGCCCCCGATTTCTCGAAGCTGGGGTGGTTTTTGATGCTATGGTTCATTCGGGGAAGCTTCGTTGCCATCGTTTTGAGATCTCGTCCCTCGTTGGATGGAGACTTTAATATTTCACCCCTCCCCGCGCTGCTTCAACCCATTCGTTCCCAGGGAGGGAATTGCACAACCCCCCCGCCAATAAAAACCGCCTCAAATCTTGCGGGGGCCGACCGCTGCCCCCCCCTCCCCTCCCCCCATCTCGCCGCATAAAGAAGGGGCATCGCAAAGCCCGCACCATTAACACCCTTGCAGCAGCAGCATCAACCGCCCGCCCCGCGAACAAAAGCGAAGCGGATTTTTCCTTCCTTCCCCCCAGGCGTGCAAAACCCTCGCACGCTCCCTCGCTCTCTTTTCATTCCGACCCTGGCGCTGTTGCGATGGGACCCTTGGGTACCACTGGGGCCATTACAGTTATTGCTCGCGCGCACCGCGGAGGACGCGCGAGCCGGATTGCAGGAGGGGATGAAAGTAGCGCCGTCCGATCCTCGGCTGTTTGATTTACGCCCTCCGAGGGATGGAGGACGCGAGGGGGCGCCACACCCTCGTCGCGGCCATCCAGGGAAGCTGACGGCACGAAATGACTCGTTCATTTCCTACAAAGTGTCTGAGTTACTCATCGCGCGCATGATACATTTTCATTGCCTTTAAATTCATTGTTATTCGCCAGAAGCGAAATAACTGTTCCCTTTGCGACCCAGTACATGTTTTTGAAGGGTTACCTCCATTAATGTATGCTTTTCACACGAGATTTGAATGCACTATGGTTCAAAATGCTCCATATTTCTCTTAAATTCCTTTCTTTTACATTATACTTTGTTTAACTAAGCTAAATATTACAAAAATAGCAAGTAACAGAAATTCTAGGTGACGAAGTGGGATGTAATTATTCCGTGATCTCACCAACCTTATCAATGACGTAAAATTCTCTGAAAGAGCATTAACCTCCCATTTAGCATACATAGCACTCCAGTTCCCTACTAATGGAGATTATTGGCAAGAACCACGAGTTAGAGTTGAAGATTGACAGTCACGTTTCCCCTCACCTAAGCGCAATGTCAGAAAATAACAATGGTGCGAGCTTGTGCTCCTGGATAATTGAAGTGAAGCACTCCCTTTCTTGGGATGAAACTCGAGAAAATAATGGGATTCGCATTGCTATATCATGAGGGCTTGAGAGTTACTGTGAGAAATTCTGGTTGTTGGCAATTTTATTATCCTAAGGATTTCGCACAAGGAGCAAGCAAATCTCCAACATAAGCGAAAGCCCACATTCGCTGGCCACGTAATACCATCGGATTCTTGCCGTCAAATTTCCAACAAAATAGTCACTTTTAACTCCATGATTTCGCTTTCCAGAGACAAATTTTATAATGACCTGAATACCATCAAATAAATTACGTCGACCAGTGGCCTGTCAATCCTCCTAGGTGGAAGGAATTTAAAATTAGAGGCAAAAGAAGTTATTCATATAACACAATACTTCCCCCCAGGAATTCAGAGAAATACGAAAATGGGCCAGGTTATCTTGCCCTGAGGGCGCACACAAAGCAGCAAAAACCCTCCCCAGAGACAAATATGAAATCATATTTGGTAATCCATTAGCGTTAAGGTAGATATTAATAAAGCCTTGGACCCATACGATTCTTTGAAGAAGTCGAGAGATTATAAATCCTTGATGCAGGGCACATGGGACGAATAGGGATAAAATTATGAAATTAGAATCAATGAACAGAGGAAGTGCTGGAAAAGAAATGATCCCAAATCCCATCTTGCAAAAGAACATTCTGACTCCATTATGAGAAAAAGACACGTTGTCTTTACACGATGGAGGAGTGGAAGATTATCAAGAGGAAGAAGAAAATGGAACCTCTGAACTTTGTAGAATTTGATACCCATCCTAGCTGATATGCCAAGGTTCAGAAAACAAGATGCCTCTCCCACTCTACACTTAGTCTCTTTGCTCAAAACTGTTTGGAAAAGGGTTAAATCAGGGTCTAACCTTAGATATCTGGCAGCTGGATCCTCCACCATTACAGTGTGAGTGCATTGCTGGTGATGGAGGATCTCGCTAAGAAAAATATCTCTGTGCTTCTACAACCAACGCAAAGCACTGATGTGGCCCTTTATGACTCCTTCTGTCCCCACATGTGAAGTATATCGTTTCCGCCACTTAAAAAAAATATAAAAAAATCTCCGGAAGTCGTGACTAGAGGTTTTCAGAGCATCTTGTAAGAAGGATTTGTACAGCGGTGAGAGAAGGGGAAAAGAAAGCGGAATATGCCGTTAAGAAACTCAAAACTCGGGGGAAAAAATGAAATGCATTTGATTGCCCTGAAATGAACTATATTAAGTAGATATTCCCATTACCTTTGGAACGAACCCTGTGTAACGAATTAATATCGATAATCAACTGTCTGATGTTAACAACCGTATTCTGCCCACCGATTCATCAACAATTAGCTCAAATTGAAAATGTTCGTTTGGTATACTAACTGTTCTATTTTCCGACATATAATTTTTTTGCCAAAAGTAAATAATGTTGCATCATTAGGTTTGCTTATACACATGAGAATTAGTGCATGAAATCTATTGAGTTATAAGATAGTTGGAATGAAAAAAATTACGGGAGCAGAATTGTCGGACGTGTTTAAATAGAGATAGAGTAAACTCTAATAGGGTAAATAAAAACAAAATACTGGAAAATTGCAGACAAAAGATAAAAAAATGTTGATTAATATGTGAAAATATTAAATCACATGATTATAACATGAAATCATGATTTTAAATTTGAATGAATGGCTGCCAGTAGGTACTTATCCCCGTGATAAGTTAATATATACAGAATGAGTGTAGTAATGGATAACACTGGTAGCTGCATGTTGGTATAAGGACTTGAAGCTAACCCAACTAACAGCATGTTTTTGCATGCTTGCTTTGCTATTTTATCTTTTCTTAAATAGTGTAGTTTAGAACAGTATATAAATACTAATCCTTTTTTATGCATGAATTGTAGTGCATGTTTGGTGAGAATTCACCCACTGCCACACACCTCTAAGGTGACTTGCAGGGTATTATGTAGATGTAGAAGACACGTTGGCTAACATATTTATGCCTCTAGGAACTAATTAACTCAACATTAAACGACCAAAAGCTGGTTTTTGATGGATATTTAATTCAGAAAGCATGTCACAGTTAGAAGAGACCAAGAACCACTCAATTTCTGGACATCATTGAATTTAAATGTCGGAAACGAGCAGCACTGCCGCGGCGCTTCGTCCAAGGCTGTGGTCACTGACGTTAATTAGCCACGCCAGAGGCCACATTCCTCCCAGATGACGAAATTCAACTGCGGATGTTGGGTGGAAAATGATTTCAATCATTACTTATTCCTTTCATGTCTCCAACTGCAACACATGTCCTGCATCGGTAATCGCCGCCCCTCCAACCTAATTCTGGGCTCAGGGAAATGTGATTCTCGACATTCTGGCAGCTCTTTGAAAAGTGCATTTTGTGCCCGTATTTGGTCTTTTATATTCCCTTCAGATTTTTTTGCATCAGAAAATAGGGAGAGGAGATATTGTGGAAGGAAAAGAAAGAGAGAAAGAGGTGAGAGGACAGGAAGGCCGAGGAAATGCGGTGGATGAGTAAAAGATAAGAGCGCCGGCGTCCAAATTTTACTCTCCACTCTTTTTTTGTGCAGCAGGAGATTTCACATGTACTAGCCGCATCCGTCTTAACTCTCCCTGGTGTGCTCCAAAGTACGAGGACTTTGCGCTTGTATATTCCCAAATCAACATATATTCCCAAACAACAACTTTACGAATTCCCTCCGAAATAACTGCCCTAGAAGCCATTCGACTTCATTCCTTACCACTACCTTTACCGTAGTTAATAGCAAGCTTAGACTCTTTGCAGACGATGCTGTAGTATATAGGGGTATATAAAAATAAGAAGACAGGACAACGCTTAGCAAGGATTTAGATGCAATTCAGGATTGGTGCGACAAATGGCAGTTAGAGCTTAACCTTAAAAAGTGCATAGCTATCAATTATTGGAGGAGGTACAATTCTATAGAGCGATCATACAAAATTAATAGCACGAAGATCGAAAGCATTGAAACCATAAGGTATTTAGGTGTAACAATCACTAAAATGTATCGTGGGGAAGACATCCGGGAAATATGCGGCCAAGCGAAGAGAAATCTAGGATTTATAAAAAGAGTACTTGGGAAATGTGATGAGAAGACAAAAGAGCGATGTTACTTTTGGCCCCACCTTGAGTATGCAGCCAGTGTATGGCATCCGAATGAATTAGGAATTGCGATTTGAGTACCGTAGGTAAGAGTAAGCATAGACGTTTTGCAGACGATGCCGTTGTGTACAGGAGTATACCAAAAGAAGACAGGAAATCGCTTAGTAAGGATTGAGATGCAATTAATGAGTGGTGCAATAAATGACAGTTAGAACTAAACCTTAAAAAGTGTGTAGCTATTCATTTTTGGAGGAGGAACAATTCCATAGAGCGATGCTATAAAATTAGTAACACGAAGATCAAGAGCGTTGAAACCATAAGGTATTTAGGTGTAACAATCACCAAAGATTTATCGTGGGAAAGACACATCCGCAAAATATGCAGCCGAGCGAAGAGAAAGCTAGGATTTATAAAAAGAGTACTTGGGAAATGTGATGAGAAGACGAAAGAGCAATGTAGCTTTTCACTAGTAGGCCCCACCTTGAGTATGCAGCCAGTGTATAGGATCCGAATGAATTGGGTTTGCTCAGAGAACTAGAGAGTGTGCAGCGTAGAGAACACGTTAAAAATGTTACGATAGGTGAATAGTGTATCAGAATGAGTAAAAGAATTAGGGTGGGAATCATCAGAGCGCATGTTAAAATACAGATTAAATCTATTAGAGAAATTTCAATCAGATAGCTTTACTGAAGATGTTAGGCACATATTAAAAACACCTCGTATTATACTAGATTTGACCAGATAAATAAGATTAGAGAGATAGATTGTTGTTACTGATAGATTCAAAATGGCATTTCCCCGTACTATAAGGGACCAGAATAGGCAGCATAGCAGAGGGATGGGTAGGGGAAATATTTTAGAGTAGTCTGTAGTGCATGGTGCATGTATTAATCCCTCAAATACTATAGATACTAACAATCTGGTTGCATGAGAACCCATAGTTGCTTGTTTGTACCTATGTCGGTAGTGCATGCTGGTGATCTTCACCCCCTGCCACACACCCTCGCGGTTGCTTGCAGGATATCGTGTGGACGTAGATTCCTCTGTCGCACCCTCCAGCATTCGCAATGCCTCGTCTCTGCCAACTCTCTGAGGACAACATTGTCAGTCGGCAGTCTTGATGCGACGCCATCACATCCAAGCGAGTGCGCGGTATGTTTGTGAGAGGCTCGAATGCAGTTCGTGCCCCCGAGCAAGCGAGCATCTTGACCCTAGTACAGCAACCTTGCCTCCACTTCCGAGCCCCTGTCCGCCAAAGCGTTCCGGGGGGTGTGGGATGGCTTCCTGTTCGTAGAGCCCAAGTTTCATACCTGTCAGAGACACCGCTTGAGTTCCGAGAGGTGAGCATTTCGTAATCAATATTTCAACTTCCATTTCCAGATCATTTTATTTTTGTCGGATTTCCTTGATATTCATCTGACGCTGTGTGCGAGTTGCTTTTAATATTAACCCTTACCTTAAAGCTCTACCTATACTCTGCTACCCACGTAATAGCGGATGTGCCCTTTGTTGTTCACTCATATCGACATTATACTTTGTAAGCCAGTAACATGACGAATAGCAAGGGGTCTTAGGGTATCAGGGTTCAGGTCTTTGTCTAATTATTTTTTCAATTTACATTCTAGATTTGCCTCAGCAACTTCCAGCACTGCAAGTGACTGCCATATGCAGTTGATTTGCCAAACCACCACCACGGCAAACCTCAAGATATAGCAGAGACCGTTAGGAAAGTGAATTCTTGCGTATAGTGTCATGGGCTGAACCTTTTAATTTTTAAATCCCGTTTTATAACAGATACTCTAGCACACAACAATAAAGCACCTTTTACTAGGCATATTGATGCTCTTATATGTTTAGTTAATTCAAAACTGAATTAAAACCACTAACACACTTACTAATTCCACAGCCAACACCAGGCCAAAACGTTCACACCGGCTACTCAAGCGAACTGATGCAATGGTTTTCACACGCAACGCAGCATGGAACCCTATGACGTCACACACCCCCTCAGCTGAGACCACCTCCTGTTGTAGTCACCTTGGGAGTGGGCGGCGTACGATTCTTTGGCACGCCCACTCTGGATTAAAGGTTAAAAACATCAGTTTTTTCGACGTTTCTAACCTACATGAAAGATCGAAAAACGAAAAAATTCGTATGTTCATTTTAAAAACTCTGTCACTTTGGCAATAAAAAAATATGGCAAACGGCGCCATTAAACAGCGAAATCCCCTCGACTTCCGTTTTTCGCGGATTGGCGCCATTCAGAGGGCGGACGCGAGGGCCCTTAGGGGCCTCGGGACCCGGCGGCGGAATGCCAAACAGGATCCGGCGAGTGCCTCGCGGGTGTTTCCGTATTCCGTCCACCTTCGGAATAACTTCAGCTCCTCACAGGGACCCTCAAGAAGTCTCCGCGCTGGCCAGCGAAACTTCTGTTTTGGGCATTCCATCGAAAATTTCACAATGGCCTCCCTGTCATTTTTTTCCCTCTCTCGCGTGAGCTCTTTGCCTTCCCGAGGGCAAGGACTCTCTCACCACCACCCTTCCCAAGCCCATGCATCCCTTCACCAACTTGTGTTGTGTGCAGAATTCTATAAGTCTTTCTCCTCTCTCATTTCGATTTCCCATGCCATATTTTACACTTATTCTTCCATCTTCCCCTCGCCAATGACAGCGTTCCAATCTCTTAAAATAATTAAGTTTTCTTCTCCTTTATCGTGTTTTATTACTTCTGTGATATCCTCATAGACGTCTTCCACTTCTTCATCTTCGTAGTCCGACGTAGGCATGTAAACTTGTACCACAATGTACCATCTGTAGGCTTGGTCTAAATCTTCACCTTTATAATCCTCTCACTGACCTGCAGGAAGCTCTTCACGCGCAGTCCTGCTTTCTTCCTGAGCATTATGCCTACTCCAGCGTTACCATTCAGTGATACGGTGTGAATAATTCTGTAACTTCCACTCCAAAAGTCTCCTTTTTCAAGCCATCTCATAAATGGATTTGTGGATACATCATTTTAGATTTGATCAACTTTTATGTCGACGGAGACGAATTCTGTCCGTACGAGAAGATTTCTACATTTACAACTAAGTGATAACTCTATCGTCTCGAAGTAGCATCGAGTCACATACACATATACACGAAAAACTAGGGTGTTTATGTAAGTACAGGTTTGAAGATTCCTGCAAAAGTGGAAAGCGTATCTGCGCTCCATGGAGGACCGGGACGATGTGGAGAGAAAATGTTACAAATAGGAAATGAAATATGCATAAAATGATATGGCAGGGAAATTGACACCAGAGTATTTGAGCAGCATAGTAGCACAATAATATGATTGTTACGACGTAAATCAGTTTAAATATAAACTTTAAAAAATGAAGGTAATAAATCATGTAAACATAATTACATACTAAATGACACAGAATGCTAACATTTTCTCAATTACAGAAAATGTACTGTAAAACTTTCGCAGGGGTAATCAGAATTTAGACAGTGTGGATCAAGGGTTGTAGAATGTTGTTACTAAAGGAAAATATCCCTTCCTTAGAGGACCCTTGAGAAGGTGGAGATACCGAAAATATTTTATATGCGTACTTTGGGGAACAGGAATAAACCAGTAGGGTTCGTTGGGTTTTAAGTCGTAAACCCCCGAAGAGAGGCTTTCAATTCTTTTTAAGGTTCATACCTTTAAAAATAAAAACTTTGAGTGGTCGCTCATTAGTTGAAGGCGGCTGTTCGTTTCCAATAAAGGGTCACAATGCTTGCTCTGAATGTCCTCGCGGTGAGAAGCCATTTTACATCGACTCTAAGGGTGAATGAGTATACCTACAACAATGAAAAGATACACAACAGATCTAAAGATCGGTGGTTGATCAGCTTTACAAATACATCCGTGGAAATATTAATGAAGTGTGTAAAGAATTGTCAAGAATATTTTGATAGAGAAAGGGAAATATGAATGTGACAACCTATGGTTCGTGAGAGATAAATTGTCTGTAGAGGGTATAAATTGTGCCTTCACTCTTTTGTTGTTATTAATAGATTACAAATAACTTTCTTGACTTAGGTGTGCGTCATGTTTCATGTGAGTTCAATGCCGAGTATCCTGAGGGTTTCTCATCCAGACAATATTTGAGACATAATTTTTATTTATTCATAGTAACTATATATATGGCAGCGAAGCATGGATGATAACAACAGCAGAGAAAGCTGGAAGAATATGAAATGTGGTGCTACCGAAGAATGGTGAAGGTAAAATGGATTGACAGAGTGACAAATGAAGAAGTCTTAAGAAGAGGGGGAGAAAAGAGAAGTCAGCTGAAAACTGGAAAATAAAGACGGGACAACTTAAAGGGCCATATCTTAAGACACGATGGCCGGATGAAGACAATCGCCGAGAAAAAATTGATCGGGAAGAATAGAACACGCAGGTCTAGGATAAGATACATTGAACGAGTTGTGAGGATGTGAAAGAAAAAATTACGTTAGTATCAAGAGGCTGGCCGATACTAGAATCGAGTGGAGGATTTTAGGATTATCGGCCGATGAAGATGATTGGAAGAAAATGTAGAGAGAGTGGATGTCCTTGAAACAGTACTGTACTTAGTGAACCACGACTACTTGGTCAACGAACAGGTGTGATTGTCAATAACTAGGAAGCGATCACGTAAGGTACTTATCAGGACTCAACGCAAGGCATACATTCTAGAAATAGAAACTATATGAACGAGGCTTGAAAGGACTCTACGGGAAGAAGAGTAACTCTTCTCTTCAGGAGCTTGAGGTCTTAAAATACCCATATGTTTACTCAGTTTTTCCAATTTTTTCCCTCCAGATCTTACATTGTGCGATGGAGCCAATTATGACAAATAAGCGATCACCGCAGAAGCTGACCACCTGCGGTTTGGGTGCTTTCGACCTGAGGTAAGCCACAAATTACATGCCATTTTATAATGGGGGCGTTTACTCAAAACCGAAATCGTAATTTTGTACACGAAATCGTTAGATGGAAACTAAAAACGAATTTTAATGAAAAAAATAATCTTCTAACCACATTAATTCAATCATAAATCAAATATTAAAATAAGCAAAAGGTGACGCCCACCGAATAAGCTGCTGTAATAACATTGACGTCATTTTCCTCCTGTCCTTGACTGCTTTTCGAGGATGGGGAGGGAGTGGAGGGTGGTTCTCGGAAGGTCAGCTAGCACAGGTACTGTCGCAACTTCTCCTATTGGCAGAGAGAGCTGTGTCTCCCCCCCCCCCCCCCCCCCCCCACTGCGATGAGGTGAAGTAGCTTTGCGGGCTCAGTTGTGATTGGACGAAGTCGATATACGTCAGAGGTTGCACCACGCCTACTTTACCGAAAGAGTTAAAAATATCAGTTTTTCGCCGCTTATAACATGAGAAATAATTGACGGATCAAAAAACGGAAAAATACATGGGTCTTTTTATTTTACAAACTCTATCAGATTCGGCAATAAAAAAATCATGGTAAACGACCCCATTTAATGCGTGTATCAACATTAAATTGTATTTCTGTGCTCGGAGAATTAAGGGTATCATCTTAATTTGTGGAACTACAGATAAGGAAGGAGTTGAGGTAAATAGGGCAGTTTTCATCATTAAAGGAAACAGAATTCAAAGATTGCGGTTATTGCCCCGACACAAATGTATCCAATATACAAAAAAATTGTTTTGAAAAAAGTTTAAAATTTACTGAGGAATTAAATGTCAACTTTTAACTCTTTTAATAAATCTCAGAAAGGGCGGGATACGCTGCCCTGTTGCTGACGTAACCGGTACATAGTTTATGTTGCAATGAATTTGAAATATTCGTCTCCGAGCTAATCATTGCATTTCAGAGCCCCTAATCTCTTGTGAAAAAGTTTAAATGATAGCCTATGAACACTATCAACGTTCGAAAAGTCTCACCCGTTTAACTTGGTGCTTATAGTCGTTCCATTATAGGCTCCAGGGAATTCTGCTCGTGAAGACCTCTGCTACTGCGAAGCATGGCGTGAAGTTCGTGCAAATATGGGCTAACTTCACTGTGCGCTTCGTAAAATGAATAACAGCTGTCTATACATGAATCATCTGAATAAATAATTTTAAATAAATGGAAGTAAATCATAACAGAAAAAGCTGAAGAAATATAATGCAGATACTAGTAAATAACCTGTGACGAGGTGCAGCGTCAGCTTGGAAGCGTCCGCAGCACCACCTAGTGGCAAGTAGAGGAAAGAGTGTCGCGTCACTCGTATATTTTACCGGAATGCAATAGTTTGCCGTCGCGATTTCGCGCCGTTGATATTTTTTCAATTCTTAATGAATGAGGATAAATACTTAACGTCATTTTGAAATCGAATGGCTTAAAAAATATTTACTCCAGAGGTTATAAACTTTTGGTCAAGACTATAAATGATAACCTTATTAACGTAACCAGTCTATTAAATTAATTAAATTGGGAATCATTGTCAGATCGCAGGTTGAAATTAAGACTTAATCTCTTAAACAAATTCCAAGACCATATTTTCAGTGATCATGTTAAAATATTTTGCGGACCCCAACTTACTATGGTAGACTGGGCCATAATCATAAAATTAGAGTAATTGATTGCCAAACTGACAGATTCAAAATGTTCTTTTTTCCTCGTACTATAAGGGATATGAATAACGGTAAATGTATCCAGTACGAGCGTAGCAATGGATAACATTGGTAGCTGCATGTTGGTATAAGGACTTATAGCTAACCCAACCAACGGCATGTTTTTGAATGTATGTTTTGCTATTTTTATCTTTTTTTAAATAGCGTAGTTTTGAACAGTACCTATTCAAGTACTGATCCTTTTTTATGCATGATATGTAGTGCATGTTTGGTGAGAGTTCACCCCCGGCCACACACCTTTATGGTGGCTTGCAGGGTATTATGTACATGTAGATAAATATAGAATAGGAAACTACTGTATTGAGAAGACAGCTCCTTCTCGCCCTTTCCTCTACTTCTTAATAGGCACGTGGAGAACTCGACCACTGTCGCAGGTGCGACCACTGGATCACCGCCGCAAGACACAAGGAATCTTAATGCTCGACAATTCCTCCCCGTCCGTTCCTATTGACTGGTATCCGCCCCGACGGCGCCGCCCACCTTGGCCGGGACTTGTTTCATCGCCCGCCATGATATTTGACCCTTACTCGTCTCCCCTCCCTCGCACGAGGGCGCAAATGCTGGGCCTGCCCCCAGAGGCATAAACACTGCCCTGCAGAGCCGCGAATGGCCCACCTGTGACCCCGGCGGTAGGCCTAACGACCCGATACGCCAAGTCACGCGACTCCCAGCGTTGCCACACTTCCCATCCCGACGGCCTCGGTCACGCGACCGTCAGGACGGCCAACCGAGCCGCGGTCTAGTCGTTTTCGGACGCACGACATAGTGTCGCCAGGGTTGGAATGCCTGAGAGAGAGGGTATATGGTTCGCAATTACCATAAACAGGGGCTCGGGAGAGGGAAACCTTCTGACGGTCACTCAAGAACCAGTCTCGTCACGAGTGACAAGTGCCGTATTGTGTAAAATCCCCAGTTCTTCCATCCGGTGATCTTAAAAGCCCTGGCCACAAACTAAGTAGCCAGCGTATGCGTCAGAATGAATTAGGTTCCATCAGAGAGTTAGAGAGAGTGCAGTGTACAGCAGCCAGAGTTGTTAAAATGTGTTATGATATGTCTATAATGTATTAGAATTGATACAACAATTGCGCTGGTAATCATTAACAGATCGTACGCTTAAGTACATGTTCAATATATCGCAGAAACTTAAAACGGATAGCTTTTCTGAAGATGTTAGATTCATTTACGATCCCCTGTGAATTATCCTAGGTTCAACCAGATAAATAAGATTAGAAAGATAGATTGTCGTACCGATTGATTCAAAATGTCATTTTTACCGCGCACACTAAGTAAACACAATAGACAGCATAGCAAAGGGATAGGTTAGTGAAATATTGTCAGAGTAGCCTGTGGTGCATTATGTATGTAATAACAACCAATTATCCCTTTATTAGTATACAGATACTAACCATCTAGCTGCATATGACCCTATTCTCTAATATGTTCTCATTCAGTAACCTAATTGAATGTCAATAGTGCATATTTGGAAATGTTCAACCCCTGCCAAACACCCTCTCTTTGGCTTGCAGGGTATTACGTAGATGTAGATGAAGATGAGATCACCTGAGAGAAATTGGAAAAAAAACGAGTGCATGCATTGAATATTATTTGGTGTTTAGTTCGTTTGGCTACAATACCACCAAGTTCCCTGCCAGGGTTAGATGCCTGTGGATTTTTATTTGATGGGGTAAATGGGGGGATGTCGTGTGGCGTAGTTCGCGAAATAAGGAGGTCTGGAGGGGGCGCCAAGGAGGCGCCATTGATCGCGTGAAGCCATTCCATGCCCTCTGAGTCTTCCCGTATGGAACACATGAAAGTCGGTAAGATGCAAGCCAATCATGCCATTGGATTCCCATCCGGAAACTTTGGCAGGGATTCTCTGGGACGGAATGGGACCGTGGTGCTGTATTTGGAAAGCCAGGAAGAAATTATAGCAAACCTTATGGGAACTCATAAACATATTCCCATCCATTAAACCTTAATATCCTACAAAAGTTACTTCTGCCTGAGAGCAGATAACTGACGATTACTTCAAAAGCGTAGCATTTTTTGGAGTAGTTTTTTCCATATTCAGTGACTTCATAATGCGCACCGAGTTTTATTGGGTATTTTCTTGCATTTCGAAATGATCGAATTGAATTAAAAATGAAAATATTTGAGAATTTGTTTAAAAACAAGTTTATAATTAATAATAAATCACAAATGATTGAAAATTATATTGTTTCCCGGTGTTTTGTGTACGATGAATAAACCTCAATATAATAAAATAAAACTTTTTCGTTTGGAAATAAATTGACCTCACAATCGCCTAGCGTGACCATATGGTCACACCTCATAACTCAGCCATTTTGAATCCTATTAAGCTAAAACTCTGTGATATTTATATTCATGTATTTTAAATAGTTATATGTAAAAATCAAGAAAAACGGACAAAAAAAAATGTCATCGGCGTTAAAGGGTTAATATACTACGAAAGTTACTTCTGCCTGAGAGCAGATAACTGACGATTACTTGAAAAGCGTAGAATTTTTTGGATTCTTGGTTAGAATGTCATTACCAGTATGCTGAGCTTTTATTAAACGTTAAGTTGGAACAGTGGTCATTGCGAATTGAGATATCATAAACCATCATTCAATTGAAAAAGGGCAACACTCAGAGATGCGGAAACCATTGAGTGGGGCATTATTTAGCCATTGGAAGCCATTGGGACATTATTTAGCCATTGCAATGCAGGAGCCAAGTTGGCAATCCACGATTCTGACAAACCGAGAGTGAGGGTTTGAATCACTGAGAGTTGTGTTTAGGATTTACAAAAGTAGGCTTAGAACTAAGCTACTTTGGAGAGCACTATATTTAAATTTGGAAGTTGGTGTACCTTAAACCCTCATTTCATTACTGCTGCGCTTTAATAGGGAGGGATATACAATGAAGTTAATACTCTAGGAAAGGAGTTTGACTACAGTACAATTAATGTAACGTCATCACGGTACATGGAGAAAAAAGTTATAAAAGCTGAGAACTTTCATTCTAATGAAAAAAATTAGAATGCATTTATAAATTCATATGTAGAATAATGCACAACTTTAGAAAAGTAATGGAAGTTGTCGAAGAAAACTTGTTATAGTATCATGCCCCGAAATATGCAGCACTGAATTACATAAATTGTATCTGATTAGCACCGTGTGAGGAAGTGAGTTTCAGTATTCTTCAGTAACAAGGTTATAGAATAAATAAGAAAATCAATCAGCTCCAATATGTTGCCATGAATTTAAACACATTGATCAGCCATTTTATATTGTTTAATATCACGTCAAACTCAAAAATCCAATTTAAATTGGATCCAAACCCACCACTTTTATCATTATGAAGCAAGGAAATTATTGGGATAATATGGCTGCAACTGAATAGCAATCGAAAGAAAGAATAAAAATTGTAAGCAATGTTGCAAGCACTATAATATTAACTTAATGTCTCTTCTCCCTCGCTCCGAATAACGAGTTTGACGTCTAAACGGAAATATGAAAATTATTAATCGGAAGGGAATTCATGGGTGCATTAGGAAGAGTAGCTTCCAAACAGCTGCAGGGTATTCACGTCAAAGTCCACGGTACGCCAGGAAAATCACTTATGCCGTGCATACGACGTAAAGAACGATTTTATTGCGGAAAAATCTAGGGAATTATGGTATCAGCGACATCTCATTATTATAATTACTCAATTTTCTAATTGGTAATATATTTTTTTTAAACTTACAAGTCGAAAATTGGTGTAGTTTCATAAGAAAGCAAAAACCAATGGAAGTACACAAAAATTACATTTGCAAGAAATGTAGGAAATAAAAGTGCAGGCTAAATGAGACCTCGCATTGAAATTGGTTCATAAATAAAACACTCATGGGAATACATGTAAAATTGATGTTTTCTACCGTTTTTAGTAAAAATGCAAAAATAAGTATATGAAAATAATCAATTACATAAGAAAAATACGTTTTGCCACACTTTAAAGTGAGCAAGAAACGACTCTGGGCCATCAACTGTTTTTTCTCAATTTTAGCTACATGGTTATGATATTGAAGGCAAATTTTACAATCATGGGCTCAAGGGAGGAAATTTGTGACAACAATAAATTAATATTTGTTGCAAATATTTCATTGCAGATAAGGCTTTGAAAATTTCATCAATTAATTTTTAATAAAGAAACACTAAAAAAGTATTATTTCGGGTCAACAATGCCGTATAGGCAATTATTCTTTACATTTTAAGAATTATAATTGCCTTATCTCCCCCATGTTTGGTTGTTCATGTTTGTGAAAAGAAAAAAAATCTAATCTCTTTATAAAATATAATATTACTCTTCTCCCATACTTCGATTTGTTTCTCTGTGCTTTTTGTCAGATTAAGGTGCCTTCGGGGGGGAATATGGAAATAAGGATCATATATGGGATATTATCCAGGGATAAAAAAAATGAAAACACCAACTTGCATAGATTTCATTTTGTCAGACCTAGAAATAACCTGATTCGCACTCAGTTCATTGCTGAAACGGTTAATGGAGAAAATTGAACTAACTATTATGCATTGGTTCTTCCAAGTTTGTTTTTTTACCTTCATTATAAGTTGAACGTAAACCAATTAGGGCTTAAATAATCTAATCCGGCCCACCATGGATTAGTTTATTTAAAATTGGATCACTTTCGAAAATTTGCTCCTTGACTCTAATTTTACGGTATAATTAACGAAAAAATTTAAATAAGCCGTTTTACATTAATCGTCCAGAATCGGTTAACTTTAGTATCATTCGAAAAAGAAGTTAAACTATGGGACTCATGACTCATAATTAATCAGATGAGTCCCTTCGTTGCCATATTTGTTTGTATTGACAACGTACCGAACTGCCATCAAACGCGAACTTGCAATTGAATTTGCAACTTCTTTAGTCTCCTATGTTACTTGAGCTGTGGAAACTCACACCAAGACTAGTGGCCCGGTGTCATTCTGGAGAGCTAAAAGATTTACTTTGCAGATGTTCTTGCATATTTTCCTTTCCAGTTAAGTCGCAATTTCAATTTGTAATATTCGGTCATAGCTAGGATTTAAGATATAAGTCATGTTCATGATTTAGAGCTGGGCTACGCAGAATTGTACATTGACTCTTATAAACTCCATGGAAATAATAGGTGACAAATCCTTCTCAATTGAACATTCTTCACTTTGATACAACTCTCGTTGCTGTAGTCGGTGTGGGGATTATTATTTCCTTTGAGCAATTTATTGCCACAATATCCCTTAAAATAAAAGAAGTTGCAAAACGAGAAATGGAAGAATTTCTACGAGTTTGATGCATTTACTTCCTACTACGTACTTCTATCAGAGGAAGTGTGAAACTATTTGTCAAGTCATCCTGTTGTCTCTAGTGACACAAATAAAATAACCCAATAAAATATAAAAGCTTAATAATTATTACGTTAAATTATTACACAAGGTGAAAATAAATCCAGAAATATATAAAAAAAATGTTGAAGTATTATAGAAATATTTAAGCACAATTTTAGGAAAACGATTTCTCTCCTTAAACATTTTTACTTTAAATCATTAGCCTCTGATTGCATCGGTAACTCAACTTCTACCTTTTTACACTCGGCAATAAAAAAACGCTTCAACTGATAGATTTTCTAGCGTCAATATGCAGTCCTAAATTTATTCTTCTCCATAAAAAGTCCGAAAAATATTCTTTCTTGCCAGTCACTGACTTTTTCCGAGCCTGTATTGCTTTTCCTCAGATTTGTAGACGCGAGACATCATGGCAAGCTATTACAAATTATAATTACTGGAGAAATTACGCCCAAAAGATAGATAAAGTAAATTATAACTAAATTCCGTTGTTAGCTACCACTTACTACGAACATATTTCGGAATTGCACTCAGGAAAAAATGAACCCACAAGGGCATTCCAATATCAATATTTTAAATCACTGAACGAGCATTTACTACAAATAATATAAGTCAGTGGTCACGTAGATACTAATGATGGAGGAAGGACAACATTAGATTGCTCACCTTGTAAAAGAGTAGGCCAATTATAACTGAATATAACTGCTTACTGCCGATAGGATAACGCTGCCAACAGAGTAGAAGGACTGAGGTCACAAAATCATATACGCACCACTTTCATCCGCCACTGACAAGCTACAACTGAATATTACAGATGAATTACTCAAAAGAAAGGAAATGATCCACTATAAATGCAGGATAAACGCTGTGAAAGGCTCCTCGCTGCCATAGATGTTCCATTTGTACGACCCTTATGTAGAACGAAGCCTTGGGTGAGGCAAAAGGAATGAAAAACAATAACAGCCAGTATGTTATTGGGAGTATGAATAGCGCCTAGGACGACAACAAAATTTTATAAGCGTTGAAAATAGTGAATATGAAGTATGTTTCCGGAATGCATGCAAATAAAAATAACAGAACGTGATTATGCGTGCACCTATCCGCTCGATCGATTCAAAATTCTCACGAATTCTCCAACATGGTGCGTGGAAGTTAGTAGCAACGTGCACGGCATAAATGCTTTGAATAGGAAGCTTTCGGGTTCATGTCTCTTGAACTATATGAGCAAGTGGCGTAATTTGCTGCTCCCGGTAATTCGAGCTACACGATTCGAGCTACACGATCGGAAAATCAAATGCATTCTTCGGAGCCACAAACTGATCTTTTATTTTAATTCAGTCCCTCCTTTTTGAGTTTTGAAATTGTGTTCCATTTAAAGTCACTTTGGAGGTATGAGGTATTCAATGAAACTGTTAGTTCATGCTTCATAATTAAGGGAGAGTGCACAGTATTCGAAATCCTTGCTAATTGCACATTCTTCGAATAGCATTTAAACCCATTTGTCTTATGTCAAAACCCTAATGTTGAAAACAGTATGAAATTCTTATTTGGCATTTTCTCCTCTTTTAGCTTCACTTCCATGAAATAGTGAAATGTTACTTTCAGTAACACATATGGGTACAAAAACTGCTTTTTTTGCTATTTACTTCTGTACTTTTTTGTTTTCGTCATGATGGATTTTAAACTGATAAGCTTGTGCTTTTTTGAGACCCAATGGCTATCAATTTTATCGGTGGCAGTCAAATCTACAGACGTGCGGTATCTTTATTTACCTAGAAGAAAGCTCAGGGAACTTATTTAAGTATCAGCATTTGAAACAAGGTTGCATAGGCTTAAGCAAGCCTCAAAATTTATTTAAAAGTCGTTCGGTACCCAACGTGACAAGGTATTAACTTCCCCACCCTTTCGAATGTCTAAGTCTTTGCCTGACTGGTTTCAAAGGACGTAGTCGGAAGTTCTATGAGCTGACGGAACTGTCAACTGGTTCGCTGCGGCCAAGCCCCAGATTCTGCGGCGTCGTAGCAGCAGACGGTTGAACAGGCTTCCCCGGCGCCTCCTGGTGGCGCCCACAGGCACTCGGGCGCCCACCACTTACCTCCGGGCCCCTTTCTCTTCATGATTACAAAATTCAATCAACTTCCTTATTTTCGTAAAGAGATCAAGAGGGGTAGATTAAGACAATTATTTCCCCTCCCACTCCCTCCACCTGAGAGATATCAACAGGCTCTCCTCGCAACGCCTTCTCGTCTCCCTTCCAATTTTCTCCCTACATATGTATAAGGATTCCGAGGGCGGGGATGTACTTTCGAATTAATTGGAAGAGGCAACATTAATTTGACACGTAAATTACGAATGTTTTACGGCACGGTAAAAATGAATAGTCTTTCTAATGGAGATGGTGAGGGGAGGGAGTATTAATGGATTACCCAGCAAGTCGTTATTGCCGTGACCGGAGGAGGGGGGAACGGGAGGGGTTTTGATGGAAAAGCTTCTCTACATCCTGGAGGCGAAATATCAGCCGCTGCCGGTCGCGGGAAACTCACGCTTTTACGAGATAGAGAGAGAGAGAGGACTAATTTCACGGAAGACGAAGATCGCAATCTGAATACAGCAACCCAATATCACATCCTAACGAGGAGCATCTTTCCAATGGTGCGCGCTTGGAGCATCTGCCGGGAGCGGAGGCGCTTACCTTGGCGGTGACCGAGGCAGCGTGAGAAATGGCACGCTAACTACGAGTGTTACCAAAGAAAACAGAAGAGAATAGACACTAGCTATCAAGTGAGGTCTATGGATATGGTATAAGAGAAATCACTTATTTCCAAATAGAAGATAGCGTAACTTTTTTAAAGGGTGCGTTTAGAAAAGGTAGATTTAAACGTGGAATCCATTTAATATATTGGAATAAGACTGACACATGAACTTTCCTGGGGTAAACACATACGTGAAATAATGAGTAAAGCGAACCGTAAACTGGGATTCGTCAAAAGAGTACTGGGTAAATGTGACGATCATGTACGAGAAATCAGCTACTTTTCCCTTGTTAGACCTCATTTGGAATATGCTGCCAGTGTATGGGATCCCTACGAAGTCGGTCTAAATAATGAACTTGAACGTGTGCAGCGAAAATCGGCAAGATCTGTTAAGGGAAGGTATGATAACCTTAGTATCGTAACCAGCCTATTAAATTAATCATATTGAGAATTATTGTCAGATCGCAGGTTGAAATTTAGACTTAATCTCTTAAATAAATTCCTAGACCATATTTTCAGTGATAATGTTAAAAATATTTTGCGGACCCCAACTTTCTATGGTAGACTGGACCATAATCATAAAATTAGAGAAATTGATTGCCGAACTGACAGATTCAAAATGTCCTTTTTTCCTTGTACTATTAGGGATATGAATAACGGTAAATATATCCAGTACGAGTGTAGTAATGGATGACATTGGTAGCTGCATGTTGGTATAAGGACTTAAAGCTAGCCCAACTAACAGCATGTTTTTGCATGTATGCTTTGCTATTTTTATTTTGAGTAGCGCAATTTTGAACAGTACCTATACAAGTACTAATCCTTTTTTATACATGTTATGTAATGCATGTTTGGTGAGAGTTCACCCCCTGCCACACACCTTTATGGTGGCTTACAGGGTAGTATGTAGATGTAGATGTAGATCGCAAATATAGAGGGAAATCTATTAGAAATATTGTGGAAACAGATTTTCAAAAAAATATTGACCCCGCCTTTAACGTGAATAGTTCAAATATATTGGCTACTAGTTTAAAGTAAGCACGTAAATCTACAAACTCAGAGCAATTTCGCAAAAATAAAGGGACAATTAAATGATAAATTTGACAGTTAAGAGTAGTAAGACGTAAAAAACATGAAAGTTGCAGCATCAGTGACCAAGAAGACTAAATTCTTGAGGAGAAGTGATTTGTGGGCGATAGTGGAATGAAATTAAAAACATGGTGTTATCAAAGAAGCAAAAAAGTAAATATCCATCATCCTTCCCCAAGGAATTCCATACTGTCGGCATTGTTTCAGAGTAGTAGTTTATAGCCGATGAAGAGAGCTTGGCAGGCTAACTATATCAACCCGAAAGGAACTTCCTGCGGAATGGGTATAGCATGAGGAAATGGAATCGATTTAGCCCTCAAAAGTCCTACCTGCCGCCAAGGCCTACCTATCTTATGCTATAACCATATCGGGGAAGATTCAATGCATACTCTGGCCTGACTACATAAAACATTTGCACATACCCCCTTAAAAAATAATGGATCAGGTAGCGAAGGCGGAAGAAGTCATTGGATTGAAGATTCCGGGATATACCAAACCACCTGTGAGTACGGTGAGGTCAATGTGGGAGAAGTACGCTGGACAATTGAAGCCCGGCTAAAAGAACATGGAAGAGAATTCCGTTTGATACAACCTGAAAAATCGGCCGTGGCCGAATACAGTATTACGAGGGAAGATTCGATTAGGTGAGAGAAGACTAAACTACTTTCCCACGCTCATTGTTAATGGGACCGGCATACCAAGGAGGCCATTGAAATCCACCTTTATAGCAAACCTTTTAATCACTGCGCTGGATTCCACCTCGGCAATACCTTGAAGCCTGTACTAAATTGCATCCAAAATATAAGGGAAAGCCATCAGCTAGTGGGAAGTCTCAAAGAGTCTAGCGGACGGCTTCTTCAATCAGGAGACGCCAGAATAAATTCCCCTTAACCAATTCCTCCCTCCTCCACTGACAGAACATTTATATACCAACAAAATTTGACACAGTATTCATAGATGTTGGAAAACGAGTCATTTTCTGAAGCGTAGACAGAGATGGAGGCATTGACCTGGTGGAAGACCCGAAAAACCTTCACACAACTAATAACTAATACGCAGGGAAAACACCAAATCTCATAAAACCATAGCTATAGCCATGACAACCAGCCAAGTAACCACTAATTGAAACATGGAAATAATGAACCACTTTATTGAACATTATATCTAAGCATTCTTTTACACCTAGGATAGAGCGAAATCTACGACAGGTAAGTCAAGGTTGGAAGTATCTGAAAATTTGGTGATACAGAAGAATAATAGAGACAAAAGAGGTATGTTGAATGCCACAAGAATAAATTGCAATTGAAGCAGAAGAGAGGATATATCTGTGAAGAACTTCAAAGATAAAACGGAAGAGCATCTTGAAGAAGTATATGATGACGACTTGATGAGAAGTTTTGCAAGGGATATACGGAGGAAGTTATTAAGGATATAAAGGAGAGGAGTTATATAAGCGTGAGGAGGTAACATGGCAGAAGAACTTTATGGAGAGCTCATTCAAGCCAATCTTGGGATTGATGAAAAGTGGTGCCAAAAATGAGATCGGGTGTTTAATTTCCTTTAAATAGTCATTCGCTAAAACGGTCGTCAAAACAATTGCTTTTTAACAAGTTGACTTAAATGCAAGTCCGTTAACCTTGGATTACATGTCAACGGGTTTAAAATTCGTAAATGGCAATTTCTCAGAGATGTTGGCGATGAAGTACAAGCCAATGCTTTGTTTGAAGGTAAGCTAATTATTGCAGCCAGCATTTTTGGCTATAAGGCATGGCTTTCATCACTTAAAGAAAGCTTACCAAGCTTCCAGAGGATCGCTGTATATGGTTCACAAAAGCTTACCCTTAAACATTTCAGACAAAGAGGGGTACACGCATTTCCTCGACTACACTTCAATTCTAAGCCTGGGAGTTCACCTTGAGTAACACGAGGAAGGGTTTTTCGTGGGTGGATTCGACATTTCGAGGATTCGTGCGCTTTCCGTTCTTGACTGAAGGTCCTTGAGAGAATAGCAGAGTGGGGCAGCGACAGGAACAGCAAGATGTAATCATTTAAGAGGAGTGGCTGTTGTGCGGCAGGTCGTATCGATTCACAGTGGCGACCAATTGTGATGCATCGCGAAGATGGATTTGAGGAACGTCGGCAGCAAGCGGAAGCAGATATGGAAATTAATGTAAATGATCGTGGAGGCAAGGCATGGGAAGGCCGCTCGGAGGGAGGACTGCGGTGGAATCGGAAGATGGAAAGGAGATAAAACAGCACGGAGATAGAACTATGTGATGATAGAGGCGCTGCAGACAGTGGAAGAGTTCGGTCTGAGAGAGATGGCCCACGATTGCTGATAATCCAAGGACTAACTTCGTGGCGGAGCCACGTGAAGTGTTTATTGATACTGCCAGTGAATTAAAAGGTTACCGCAAGCATTGTTTTAGGACAAAACATTTTAGCGAAATTTGTAAGGGGCTTTAATGACATTTTACTTCCTTTTTACGGAATTCTTTTCAATAATTCAAGCTAAAGTTAGACGAAAAAATGAGATCTCCGGAAGAAAAAGAGAAAAAGAAGAAGAAAAAGTAAAATCCTTATTCTTGTGGAAAATTGCCAGCCTTTTTCTTTCGCTATGATATTCCACCAAATCAAACCTGAAACAACTACCTTTAAGATCTCCGGATTTAAGAAGGCCAAATTCGGTGCTCAAATCATGTTCAGGAAAATTAACTGTATAAAAGCACAAAACTTAGTATTAGCCTATGTATATGTAGTGGAAAAAATTAAAAAAAGTCTTTCGCGCACCAAAATGCGGCATTTTCGGTAAGTACTAGGAACAGCCCTTGCTCCAAAAAACAGGCAACCTTAAGGAAGGCGTTGCCCACCGCAAGTATTCATAGTTCACATTAGAACTCAATTGAGAAGGAGTCTAGAACTTACAAATAAATACTTCTTTGATAAACTTATCTCTTACTTATTAGATATATGAATAACGGTAAATATATACAATCCGAGTGTAGCAATGGATAGCATAGGTAGTTGCATGTTGGTGTAAGGACTTGAAGTACCCAACTAACAGCACCTTTTTGCATGCGTAGTTTGCTATTTTGATATTTTTAAATTATGCAGTCTAGACTAATATATTGATACTAATCCTTTTAAATGTAGTGAATGGTTTGTGATAATTCACCCCCTACCATACACCTTTGAGGTAGCTTGCGGAGTATTATGTAGATGTCGATGCAGATCTCTTAAACCTCAGCGATTTCGTTTGCAATGCTCATCGTGTTCAGCATTTGATCTTTTTTATAGTACTTAGAAATTGAGTGGTTAACAGCATTTGAAATCCAATCCAACTGATATACGGTGAATTTACTCGACTCAAGCATAGGAGAGTTACTGTGATAGACTTTCCGTGTACCTCGCAATTATACACTTCCTTAACGTCTTCCAACAGAATATTTAAATCAGGCTGTCGTGGGAGCAAATACTGAGATACTAAGGCAGTAAATAAACCAAGTAGTGTGCTTACATACCATAGTTTTTGGCTATTTCATTCAACACCAATATAGTACCTACCATGCATGCCACCGCAAGGGTATATGGCAGGGAGCGAATCATCCCCAGGCGTTCTGCGGATACAGGAAATTCTATGCAATGTGAATATATAGTTAGTCATCGCTCAAGAACCTAGTGTATATGAGTTCCATGTCCACCAAGAATGAAAAAAAGATGCCATTTCCAAAACTAAAACAAATATACCTACTTGCATACCTAATTACTCTGAACGATTTCTGTGTATTTTCCGCCTTGTCTTACATTTCATAACATGGAGCTCGGTGACCAGTTGGTCATTGTGACGATTCATTTAGCACGAAATAACATTTCCATTTAGATGCTAAACAAGGATAAACTACTCTACAACACCTTAATTTATGATTAATAGCTGTGGCTATGCTAAATAATAACCATTTTTAAAAGCATTTCAAGTTCACTTTTCAGTTTGCACTCATGCATATCAGTTTTCAATGTCATTGATTAAAATTACTTCTAAATTATGATTCACCGAGAAGCTCTCTTGCGTATCCAACCAGCATTCAGAGGGTTTGAATAACTTTTATTGGAAATGAGTTTTATTTGAATTTCCTCATTGGGAGTAGAGTAAATGCAGTTGCAACGACTGGAAAATTACCCTAGGTCGTGAAATGCTTGCTTACATGAAACGGAATTCATAAAAAGAATACTTTCCTGAGAATTATTGGTATTCAAACCCTTAATTATGTGTACTTAATTTTATCATTCAGCTCTCAGACAACTCTCAGGTTCACATATGCCAAAACTCTCTTAGGTGATTCAAGAGAAATCACATGACGCGCGGCATCAATCAAGAGAAGCGAGGAAACCCAAGTTGGGGACTCCATTATGGAGATGAGTTGTGGGAAATTGCGGGGGAAGAATGGGGAAGGATGCCTGAATGATTATGCCCTAATGTGGTTAGCTCCACCTCTCGGAGTCTGTGATGAAGTAATCGAAGATCATGGGGGATTAATTGATTATTAGTCGAAAAAAAATTCTCCACTCACTTTTTCCATCCCAGAGTAACTATTGATGACGAATCGGTGTGCTCATTTGCTCACATCACCAAGCCTGAAAGAATTACAAGCACATTTGCATTTTTTTCCACCCTTTTGGAAATTTTGAAGAGGATGGGATTTTTTTGGAACATGGACATCGGATAATATTTGATGTTGCACTTTCCAAACTATAAATCTATTGAGTATATAGTGAAGTTCGCATACGCACATGAATATCCTGAAATTAGTTAATAACTGCTTTTTTTGCCGAATGAAAAACATTATTTTCAACACTTCGCCACTTTTACATGGGAAGAAACGAGATGAACTTTTATCTAAACATTACATAAAAATGTGAGAAAGAATACTACTGATAAAAATTATTTGTATAGTTTTTTCATAAAATTTCTTCTTAATAGGAATGTTGAAAAGATACAGACTTATGGCTAATGATTAAATGACTTGGTGATATTGAGGAAAATAGTTTGAATGGACACCAAAAGAATTATTGCAAAATATGAGCTCACAAGAACATAATAAAATTTAATACGGATGGAATGAGAAATTAATTGTTTGATTTCATATATGAATACTGGAATAGGCTAAGTGAAAATATTTTATTCATAATGGACATTTTCCAAAACCATTAATACTAACGATGATGAATCATACGCATAAGTTATCAAAACGATAATGATGGGAAGACATTCAATATTTTACAGTTTTTGAGTCCTTCACCATGACCCGAAATCATCATTAAATTCACAAATGTTGCAGATGGACCCGTTTTTATCTCTTTTAAAATAAACGTTTTCATTACTTAGCCGTTCCCATAAAAATAAGTGAAAATATCTCCAGGTTAGTGCACTAAGTTTAGTGCTTGTCAAGTTGAAGTATACGGTATACAGCATTATTTTAAAGATGGCTCTTCATTGAATGGACGAGAGGGTCAATATTAACGCCAGACTCATGTCATAACGTGAATATGGTACTAATACATTGTATTAGTATGTATTAGTACCACATCGAGGATATCAAATGGAGCTGAGTACCCGAGCGAAAAATTCGAAACGGCGATCGACCCAAAGACTGGTTCTGGAGGTGAGGAGACCTACCAAGCCAAAACTTGTGCTAAATCCACGCATTCAAAGTGATGGTTCATATCCTCACCTAGGCCCTCCAGTCACTTCCTACAAAGTTTTCGAAGCGATAAGTTTACACCGCCATATTGCAATGTTTAGGTTTTCCAATGAGGCTTCACCAAGATTTACTCCCAGAAAACCGTCCGGTTCGCAGAAGAACGCTCTTCCCACTTTGTTGATACGTTGACTAATAAAATTACAGAGTCGAGTTCTCTTTCTTTACACCGAGAAAAGCTAATTCAAAATATTTCTTTCAAAAGTAAATGAGATCCGTCACCTTGAAGGAAGTAAGAATTGACTTGTCGGAATACTATTTGAAATTCATAAATATAAAATCAGGAACTGAGAAAATAGAGTGTTTTGAGCGTCACCTCTTAACTGTGTTAGCCCCGAAACTTAAGTAGGCAATTAATTAATGCCAGAGTTTCAAACGAGATATTTTAGTCGCTCATTACTCATTGGAAAATTATTTTTTTATCAAGCCTCCCGTATTAGACTGAAATGTCACAACACTATTCACCAAAACTTTTATTTTAATGTATGATCACACCTAACAATCCAAATCTATTTTAAAATTCTTGTCGCCATATCCTTTGGTAAAAATAAGTAGCATATTGAAACGGTATTCATCATAAACCATACAGAACACGAACAAATTTTTTTTTCTTATAGGTAGATAAAATCTCGTGCAAACAAGCAGTTTTTGTTCTTGCGAAAAATTCATTTACCGTATGATTTCTTAAGTTTTAACAGAGAAAAACATTTTTTAATGGGCCACAGCACTCAAACATATGGATAGTATCATTAAGAAATTTAAACTCTGGAATATTGGCTGTTGCTTGGTGAGAGAAGCATTAATCACGTCATCTCCAAGGAAATCTCACGAATGTGAAGCTTAAATGTTTGCCTACTATTGCGATTCATAAAACTCTTTGCATTTTTATCGAGTTTTGAATAATCCGGTTTTCAACAGGCTATCCTAGAGTTGTTAAGCTGTTGAAGAAAGAACGATTCCTTTTATGTCCTCCGTATTTCAGACGACAAAACTTTTGCGAAATTTTTTTGTGCCACTGCAACAACTGAGGCTCTTTACCTAGAGTTTGTCGCAGTACTCAACAGGAATTATTCACGGACGCCTTACAAGTTGATCCTGGGGTCGGACAGTGTTTCGCTACTCTGATTAGAAAAGGATTTCACCTCAGCCGAGGCCAATTGGTGTACATATCCAGGATATCTGTCAAGCACGGTGTAGAAATTCACAGGAGCTCTCCTCTAGCCAATCTCAATGCAGCACACTCGACACGGCTACCACTCGTTTGGGCGCCAGCCCGCAACACCAAAGCCGACGTTTCCACCGGTTAATCCCTCATCATCCTCAGTCGTCCTCAACAGATCTACTGCATTCACTGCTTCTAACCGACGGATGCCGACAAAGAAAGGGTCATGGTTAATCTTAGTGCAGAATAGGTATAGAACTTTTAAATAACCACTGATAGTAAATAAATGTCACTGAGATTAGACGAGAAAGAAATAAGTTCACTTGTAACGTTTTGGAAATTCATCATGAAAATTGATTTATTGCAAACTTTTACAAACCACAATAAAAAAAATTTATTGTGGTTATTTAAAAATATTTTTATTGTGGCTTGTAAAAGTTTGCAATAAATCAATTGTCAAATTAATGAGAAGTTTTCTTTTTTAATTTTGAGATCCGGATCGGCATGTTATGATCACCCGATGCAATATCGCTTAGTAATAGATTTTTGCGGGAGGTTAGGTGCTCGATTGCGTTCAATCAAAAGGATTTTCCTTGCCCTTTGACGTTTCAGGTCATACCGTTTCCCGGACTCGAGAAAACGGAGGATAAGCGCGAAGGCTACGGGTGTAGCCCATTGGAGTTCCATGCGGAGAGTGACCTGCAGCTGTCAATCTAAGGTCGCTTTCCAACATTTCACTTTCTCCATTCCTCGAGGAATAATATATTCTGGAATTCAGGAATTCGAGAAATTTATCCCGATTTCACTGCGTCGTAATGTCATCGGTTTGACTCTGTCTTTCGTCTCTCATCTTTCACGGAACGGGACGATTTTAACGTTTTTCGCATTCGAGAATGGCAAAGGACTTTTTGATCTTGTGGAGTGGGAAACTTATGGGTAAGAAAATTAATTTTACTTTCAAAAGGCGATGATACGGTAGCGGGTGGGGTCCCGATCTGATATAACTGACATTTCCCACCTACAAATGTATCTCCTGCTTATACTGCAGCCTATTCCGAGTAGACTGTTTCACCAGTACCTATTTTTGCTACTCTTTCGTAAGGGGTGTGGTTTAAATCACTAAATTTTAGTCTACCGTGGTTTTTCACTCGTAATTTCAACTCATTGAATTCAAAGCTGAATTTCTGCCAGTGGAAGTTCTCCTTGCATCAATTTCTACGTGGTTTGAAATCGAAATCATAGTTTATCAATAATTTCGAATGAGAGTTATGCATACATACAGCTATAGACTACAATGGTACTTATTGCTGTGCATCAAATCACGCAAATGTGGAGATTGTAATACAAAATTCCCTTATTTTGCTGAAATCTAGAGGGAATTTGTGGTGAAATATAGGCTATTTTTTCAAGAATGTCCACTCTGAAGTACTGACTGGGTTTTCATACTTTCTACCTCCAAACCTTTGCAGCCTTATCAATAATTTACGAAATTGATTTTTCCGTATTGCTAGGAATCCAGTTTTCGCAAATGTAATGAGAAAACCGAGATAGGAGGGAAATATTTGCCAAAATATTTTTATGGATTCATCATCATCATGGGCCAGTAAATACTAGGATTGGTTTAACGCAGCCCTCCGCTCGATTCTTCTCTCGGCCAACCTCTTCATATTAACATAGTTCCTTTGTTTTACGTCCCTCACAACCTGTTCTATGTAACTCATCCGAGGCCTACCTTTTCCATTCTTCCCGTTCATTTTTCCTTCGACGATTGTCTTCATCGGGTCATCGTATCTTAAGATGTTGCCGATTAAGTTGTCCCGTCTTCTTTTTATAGTTTTCAGCAGACTTCTCTTCTCTCCCACTCTTCTTAAGACTTCTTCATTTGTCACTCGGTCGATCCATTTTATCTTCATCATTCTTCTGTAGCACCATATTTTGCTTCCACCCTTTTCTTCTCCGCTGCTGTCATCGTCCATGCCTCACAGTCACCAACTCTTTCACCTCTTCTAGTTTCTGTTTTCCTAGTATAACGTTGGTTTTGGCCTCTTCTTCTTGCTGCACTCTAATATCTTAGTCTTCTTCTTATTGACCTTCAGCTGATGAGTAGCCATTATCCTTTCCAAGGTTGTTAGCATCTTATTCAGATCCTTCTCTGTCTCTGCTATGAGAACTACGTCATCAGCGAATCGTAGCATACTGATTTGTTCTCCGTGGTTGTTCACTCCAAAACACTTCTTGATTTCATTGATGGCTCTCTCGATGTAAACGTTAAAAATTACGGGAGAGAGTGCACAGCCTTGTCTCACTCCTTTATTTATTCTTGCTTCTTCACAGCTGGGTCCAAATTTCAAGATTTTTGGATTATATAGTTTATATACAGGCTTGGTCCATTTCTTTAGGGAATTTAATAAACGAACTGGGGAATTCCTGTTCTTCCTTCCAAAAATACAAAATTATTTAATGGAATTTTCACTTGTACCGCAATACAGTATGAACTTCTCCGGTTTTTAGGACCGATTGTCAGCAGAGTTTGTTGGAAAAGATTTTCGGAGCGTGAATAATTTTCCTTGTTCTCGGCAGTATTGAGGAATCTCCATGATAGCATGATTGCTCACCGTAATGATATAAATGTAAGGGCACGTAGTGTTCCCTGCAGCACACGGAGTGGGCGTGTCGGTGGATGCGAGTGGGTCTCCGGCGGTCACTCTCCGTCCAGACAGCAGTCAGCGACGCCCAGTGACGTAGGGAATGAATATTTCGCGGCCTCTGCGAGATCACTCCGCTCTTCCGATGGGCAATAAGCCCGTGACACCGGCAGAGCAAAACACATTCTCAATTCATGGGCCCGGGCCCAGGGCCGTTCGGTCAAACCCACGTCCACTGGAGAGCCAATCGGGCTGCGCCACTCGGCAGAGGCAATCAATCAAATGCGTCCCCGCGGGGGCGAGAAGGACATTGGCCGAGACATTCCTCGCGGCAGAGAAAAAGCGAATACAACGTAATACCTAATCAGAGGAATGGGGCATGTGGGAGTCTAGACCAGCATGTCCGTTTTTACTGATGTGGTTTGGTGGGGCCAAGATGGAAAAACTTTTGAAGGTGGTCTAGCTTGTCTAAATCTACATCTACGCAACACGCCGCTTGCCAATGTGACGGTGTAAGGCAGGGGGTGAATATCATAAAAAATTCACAATGTACATGGAACTAAGAATCACCAAGACCAATTTGCATGCAACTGGCGTGCAGCCGAGCAAATAGCGCTACCGTGCTACCATGCAACTGGTAAGATCTACCAATTAAGAGCAACCACTTCAGACATCTCTGGCAATATTTCAGCTACCTTATCCCTTTGCTATGCTCCCTATTTTTCTCTCGGACGGCACGTGGTAGAAATGACGCTTAGATCAAACGGCATTACAATCCCTTATCTTATTATCTGGTGAAATCTAGCATAATACCCCTCTAGGCTTCAGCTACAGTGCATATTCACTCGTCGCGTCCAAGAAATATGCGATAACCTTCTTCAGGGAGAATTTATCATCAATTAAATGTATTGATTCAGCAACTACATTTTTTATTTATGGATTTTTTTCCTAAAACGGAGGTAAAAGTAATTAACCAGTTATAAAATACATTGCAATGTCTATGCAAAATAACAATAAAAAACTATGATTCCTTATTCAATTACATTATTTATTTTCGACATTTTTCGCTGCAGTACTGCATCATTAGGTGAACGATCATTACCTGCTATACTGGAGCAAAACCTAGATTGTACATAAATCATTTAATACAGAATCACGTAGTTATTTCGCTTCATTTTAATATGAAAATTTCATAAAGTTACGCCATAAAATGTTTCCAAATATATCCAATGAAGTAGGCAAGGATCGTTTTTAGACAACGCTCTTTAATCTATACCTACACAATACCACGCAAACCTCATGAAGAGTGTGTGGCAGGGGGTGAACCAGGCATGCATTTCCAATCAAGGAAAGAGCTTGCTTTCATTTAGGCATGCAAAAAAATCCAACCCCGTTTAGACGCTATTTGTATGAAACTAGGAGTCACAATACGTCTTCCATCTTGAAGAAGGTATTGCGCATATACAGACTCATTTGAATTGGGGTGGATCACAAATGCAGTCAAAATTGTTAACGAGACTAGTTATTGAATTATAATCTAGCTCAGGAAAATTACATAGCTTTTTTTACAATTCCTTGAGTACATTTACATTTAAATAGTATCATGCAAGCCTCCATAAACGTATGTGGCAGGGGGTGAATTCTCATCAAACACGCACCACCTTAAGTAAAATTATCTTAACTGTGAAGGGTTCCCTCACATTAGATATGGATACGGAAACATCTAGAAAAATGGAGTATCTAATCTTACATCCTTGAGCCTTTGAGGTTGTATGACTGAAAGTATGAGTAAAATTTTGAATTTTAACCATATAACTTCAAGCTGTTCATCAGTGAGGCGGTTTCAGATGGAGGGGTCACATTTATTTACGAAGACCATAAGGAAAGAAGATAAATTGAAGGGGAATTAACATCAGTTAGCTTTTCGAAAGGTCGTGGAAACCCAGTTGGATGAGTACGTAACGAATAATTTCGTGAAAGAGTGAAGAAGAAGCATTAAAAGCAGGACCATAATAAAGGCGTAAAAGAAGTTCTTGGAAGTCGGATGGTTGTCAAGAATGAGTCATGGATCGTTGAATCCGTAATAAATTTGAAAAATGTGGTGAAGTACGAAAAGCTACAGAAAGTTGGATGAAGGATTTATGTGAAGATCTGCAAAACAACCTAGCATATGGAAACATGGAAGCTAATAAGAGGCTGGTAAGAAACCACTTCAAGGATAAGGCCGCAAGATGCAATGCTGTAATGGCATAGTGGAGAACGATAAAGTTCCGCAATTGATGATACTACTGCGAGATCACAAAAAATGCAGGAGGGAAAATATTATCTCAGCTGTACAAAACTATCTGTGATATGTACACAAAACAGGAGATACCGGCGGGCATCAAGAAAATAACATCTCTGGGGAGGATAAATAATCATGAAAAATTTAGGACCATAAATATGGCTACAAATTTTTGTAGAAAATGACAAGAAAAATAGAACGAAAGCAGAAGAATTCCTAGAGGATCCCGAATTAGGATTCAGGATAAGCCACGGTAGTATGTAGCTAAGATTGTCCTTATAATACTCATATGGAAGCCAATGGAGAAGAACATTACAGCTGTCATATTTAGCAAGATGGAGATTTGCAATAGAGATTGAAATTCAATGTTTGAAATTCTAAAAGCAATCGGTCTGTCCTAAAACATCACCATAAAAATCAACAGCTTAAAAAAATAGTAGGTGGCTATAATTAAATCTGGACATAGTGGCAAAGTAGCAGGAATAAATTACAGAGTGAGACAAGTGTTGCATTATCTTCCGTAATTTTTAATTCGTACAGAGAGAAAGACATTTAATAAATCAAAGTGATGGCAACAGTACTCCATGGAGGACTTAAGAAATACAAGAAAAAAAACTCAGCATCCTCAAGATCGTCGATGATTTAGTGGTAATGGCAGTGGAGTGAAGATAATTAAGAAAGACTCAATGTAGTACATGGAAAATTAATTTGCCAGGTATTCCACCGAGATCAATTAAAAGATAATGAAGGTATTGGCACTCAGGAGAAGATGAGATGGCAAGACCAACGTTAATCTCGGGAAACAATAGCTTGAGGAAGTGAGCTATTATTGCTACCTTATCGGAAAACCAGAAAACCAGTTATGAGTACAGGTAGGAGGAAATAGTCCGCAGAATAGTCCAGGCAAAGAGGCTAAGTATTCTGCTAAAAATGGAATCTACTTACAGCTGGAAGTACAAGCCTAGAAATAAGGGAACGCTTTATTGGATAATACGTTTGGAGTATGCTACCATATGGTAGCGAAGCATGGGCGATAACAGGAGCAGGGAAGTAAAGGCTGAAAGCATTATGTTGTACTGCAGAAAAATGATTAATGTGAAATGGTTCAACGGACTGAATAACAAGGTGACCCTTTTAGAATAGTGGGAGAATATAAAACTCTCTTGTAAACATTAAGAATAAGACAGAGCTACTAAATCGGCTATTTCTTAGAATGTGATGGCTTGATAAAGGCAGTTGTCTAAGGCATATGCGAAAGGAAGGCCTACTATTATATGCACGGAATATGATCTTAAGTATGTGAAAGAAAAGAAATATGAACATAACTAGAGTGAAAGATATTAGGAGAATCGAGTGGAAAGCTGGGTCGACCCTATCCTAGGATTGTGGACGATGTTTTTTTTAATCACCTGTACCGCGCAAGCCAGATGAGGCTTTCATATGAAAAGCACCGAATCTATTTTGATCAATGTAATCGAGAATTTGGTGTACTTTCTTTTTGCATAATTTCGAGCATATTCCCTTACGCCAGGAGTGAAGACACATTGCTGCAGTGACAGGTTTGACGAAGAGCTTTCTTTATCCGAAGAGTTGCTTACGCACTATTTGCGGATTCTACAATCGATATCCTTCGCAAACACAGAAAGATAAGAGTTTCACATCCAATGTATGAAAAAGGAGCTCTATTTTCTTATGCACTACATCCGTGTCAATAGAATTATTAATATATTATTTTACGTATAGCTCATGAGAAAAAATTACTTATGGGTTTTGAAACAAAGGTCTTTTTGCCATGAAAAACTTTTGGAAAATGGTTCCATCGCATCGTAACCGGAGTTTCTTATTTTTTTCAGTTGCATAACCTAATAATAGCTGACCCAACAGGTATTGGACATAGATCTGTGGGATTTGCGAGGCGCGGCTCGAAGCAGCCCCGTGAATGCAACCTGGGAAGGAATTAGGGCAGGTAGTGCCCGGCGGGACCCGTAGCAAATCCTTCCCAAGGCGAGGGAATGCTCTCCACCCGACCCTCATACTCGGTGGCCCGGAAAGATGCAGAATACAGCCTTCGGACGGGGATTTGTGCGTGCATCGGGTCCATGCACGCTCAAGAGCCCACCACCAAAATAATCCCCCCTTCTCCAAGTCTCTTCGTGGGGAAACTTTTCGAAGATTCCCCGTGGCTGCTTTGCAATTCTTCGGAGGAGCGTATTAAGTCCTCCGCTGCTACGGAAAGAGGTGCACTGCACAGTTTGCGAGTGGACAGGTAGCAGCAGCAACAGTCTTGGCCGCCCGCCAACCCACAGGAGGGAGAAGGGTTGTCCTTGTGCGCGAAGAAATCGAGCAGGCCGACCCTTGTGCCGAGATGCAACCTCGAGCTCACCCTCATACTTGGTGGCCCGGAAAGATGCAGAATACAGTCTCCGGACGGGGATTTGTGGCACGCGCCTCGATTCAAACCAGGAGAACGGTGAAACAGGAAATATGCGGTTCATAAGAAGCACTTGGGATTTTTTTTTTAAGGGTCACTCGTCAAGAGTATAAGAGAAATGCCACGGGACGGACTCCCGGGTCTAGAAGGAAATAGAAAGAAAAAGGACTTGCCTTAGAAACTAATGCTCATAGAAGTACTTGAGAGAAGTCCCATAACTACAATGAGTTTTCTGAGTTTCTTTAAGAGCTGAATCTGCTACACCGACACCATTATACTTTATAGGACTGAATATCGAACTGCTTCCACGAACTATCCACAACTCACAATGGGTCGAAACAACTTCATCCGCTAGGTACCTAGATTATCTTAACGCCTGTTGCAATCGAAATGGATAATTTAAATCGGATTATTTCAGGAAAAACAAATACCAGAGAGATATTTGATTTGGTTTTAGTGTATTAGCAATAATATTTCCTGATATTCAAGACGTAATATAACATAATTCATTCGTGTATTTGAATGCCTGATTTTTCACGTTCTTGGAGAAGATTCTATTAAACTGCACTCAGGAGTATTTCCCGGTTTTTAAGGCTTCATTCAGACAACTGTAAGTAGATACATGCATATAAGTTAGCATAAAAAACAGGTGAATATCTGAAAAAAATTTACGAAGGCAACATTTTTTATGACAATGTCCTATCTAAATTTCAAGGAACATCATGGCTTGGAACAAAATTTACCATATAATTTTTAGCACCGATAGATACATAAAATCACTGACTGATATGTCGGCATAATTTTATTACTGAAGATTATTAATTCCAAGCCTTAGCGTGAGCTACATTGAAGCAAAACAAAGAGAAATCTTTGTACTATTCACACAAAAATTGAATGCCGAACATGATTTAAGCAAATTATTGATATTTTGCTGAATTGAATAGTGAAGCAAGACCTCGATAAAAGCAATTATTTGTGAAAACTACTAGCGAAGCTAAAATATTTGCTGAAACCATGTTTGATATTAGATATTCTGTTATTATTACTTAGTTATAGTTATTTTTACTTGATATAGCGTGGTTTGACAAAGTTAGGCCAGAATCAGTTTCTCACATAAACTTTTCGTATCCATGAGACTGAAGAGGTAAATCCTTGATTTAGCCCAGTATAAGTTCGTACTTAGTTTATTCAACGACCATTTTACACGTTTCGGAATGAAATACTTCGCAGATTTAGGAAAAGGAACACTTTTTTAAATGTATTCCTAATAACTCTGGACGAGTACAAGCACTTCACTTCGGGATTCGGGATGACATTCATAACGGAGGCACATTCAACGGCATTCCTGCCTCATAACGTGCCCATATATCTCTAGAAAAACAAGTACGAAGAAAAGAGCAAAGTAAGATGCCTTGTATGAATGGTATGAGTTATTTTTTACAAAAGTCACGGGTTTGAATCCTGGTTGGAATTACATTAAAATCTGCGTAATACCCTGCAAGCAACCACGAGGGTGGGTATAAGGGTACAAAGATCACCACACACGCACTATTAACAAACAACTAGGAGCTACAATGATACTAAATCTACATGTACATAATTGTAGAGAAATTTCTTGGATGCAGTGTGAGAGGTATTCCATCTTTAGTATCATTACTTTTTTAACATCGAATTTGATTGGTTTTAGACCTGAAAATGTTGATAAAATGAACAAGGAGATAAAATGGATCTACCAAATGGCAAACGAAGAAGTGTAAAAAGAGTGGGTGAAAAGAGATGTCTACTGAAAACCCTAAAAATAAGACGGGACGCCTTAATCGGCCATACATATTAAGACACGATGGCCTAGTGAAGACAATCGTTGAAGGAAAATATAACGAGAAGAATAGAATAGGCAGGCCTCATATGCGATATACGTAGCAAGTTGTGAAGGATGAAACAGAGAAAAATTACGTCGATACGAAAAGATTGGCCGATAGAAGAATCGAGTGGAGGACAGCGTCAAACCAATCCTATCCTAGACTGTTGACCGATGATAATGATGAGACCTGTGTATGAATCATTCCCATTACATATCTTCAAAAATAAGAAAGATCTTTGGAACAGAGTCGAAACTTTTCATATTTTATGTAAGCTGATATTTAAGGGCACATAATGAATTTAAAATTGCTTGAGTAACGTTAAATAAGGAGCGAAAGTAAGTCAATAGCTCAGATTCAAGCAAGAAGTGGAGGTGGGTCCAGAGGCGTCGAGGGACATTCGAAGCACTCCGTCTCAATCCTATGCCAAAGCAGTCGACGAATTACGGATTGTTTCATCAGATTGATCTGAATGGGATGAGTAATTGTATGGATGTTCTCCCTCAAAGCTCAGGGAACGCATTCTAAGGATGCATATCAATGGAGTATACCGTGAAAGCCACTTCGAGAGGGTTTTAGGTAAACAGTGAAAATGTACCAAACGGCGCATGTGCAACGAAGAAGAGAAATAGTAGTTTAGGGAAACAAGGTAGTTAAGCATCCTTAGGGCACATCCAATTAAATTATCAGTATCTGCATTGGAACACAATGATTATTAATTGGTTGAAAATTTGTCCAAAACAATAATTTATAATCTCTGTTATGCATGCAATGGTGCGAGTACCGTAAGTAAAGCGTGTTAACAAGATCCTTCAGATACACTACAGACTGCTTTATTATTATTTGATACAGATCACGTAATATCTCTTTAAAATGTTTCCTAATATTATCTCTAATTGATCGCGGGTAAAAACGAGATTTTACATGTACGATAGCAAGATAAACTAAATTCAAAGATCGCGAGCTTTGAATTTGTTATTTTAAATGTATTCTAATGACAGACTATGGCAATTATCTTGCTTTTAGATTAAATCCTGCGTAATACGCAGATGTTCACAACATATTTTTAACGCCATCGAGTAAAGTAACCTTCAGATTAACTTAAAAAGAGTCAATATAAATATTTAACTACTTTATGATAACGATTCCTAATCATATTTTTCTAGTAGGCTCCTAACGCTAAAATGATAATCATTTAAATCACCTTAAAAAATCTCCTTTGCACAGGCTCTAATACCTAGACCAATCAATCGTCACAAAAACCCATAGACAAGCAGAATATCCAGATTGAGGCCGGACAAGGGACAGGTAGCTTACTTATTTCTACCTCCTAACCTCAATAATAACCTACATCACTTTACACGAATCCTAATCCACGATTTTCTACACTTATTATTGTCCTGAAATGTTTCCCCACGACATGTCTTCTGTGATTGAGACGCACAGTATTTAATACTTTTCATTTTCAATATATAACCATAGGCCTACGACAAAGAGTCAAAACTTATATACCTCATGACCATTATAGAATTTCCACTGTGCCTACCTATGTTAGAAAATAACAGTCACTGGTACCGACAGAAAAACTTTTTTCACTCTACCACGCATTTTGAACATCTACACCATGAACTCCAATCATGATGCTTTAACGGGGGAACAGTGACAGTAGCATCAACACGTATCGTAGAGATAAAAATATTGTAGGCAGCTCCACTTATTTTATACTGTGATCCTCGAGCACGCAATAAATTTGTGTTGCGACCTCAATACTCCTTTTTCGGTCATCTCTCCGCATTGGTGCTCAAAATCGCACTGCGGATCTCCCGGTTCTCGTCAATACGTAGTATTTATGAGTATGGAAGATAAATTCTTTGCTTAGAAGTACCTATATGTGTATATAAATGCGTACTCTATTAAATATAAGTTCATAACTTATCATTAAAATATTAAATGATAAGTTATGAACTAAAATGAAACTATGAAATTAAATTAAAAATTACCACATATAATAACAACATGGGCTTTTTTTTATTTTGATACAGAAATTAGATTGCATTTTTTTCAAAGCATGTACGTGTTTTAATAATGCTACCCCATGAATATTCTAGGAAAATTAAATTCATAATTTAATTCAAAATAATTTTAAGAAAAAGACTACTTAATTAGAAAGCACTATATTACTTTATGTTGGTAGTATTTTGGCCACATCTACTTTTAGCATTTCACGTGATTATTGTATCTATCATGAGGGTAGCATTGTGCCTCTTTTTTTCAAATAAGTAATGTATAAACGAAGTACTGAACATATATTTGCATGCCTACATGGTAGTAAGTCTTCGATTGATACTGCATGCCTGGTGATGTTTAACTCCCCTGCCACACCCTTTTGGTGGATTTCAAGGTATTGTGTAGATGTAGATAACTAGACATTTAGAATAGAATTTGTTATGCGGCTCTAACCCACTGAATGTACTTTCTATTCGCATTGGCTTTCAGCCAAAATTATTCCCGTTGTTCCCACTGTTTTTTCTAGATATATAGAAGTAATATTTCCTATGAATGGGTCCCAGTCACATATTATATTATTTTTACCAGTTAAATAATTTTTAATTCAAACTTTTAGTAGTAATTTTGATTAGTTATCTAATAACTACTCAAGAATATTATATAAATAGTTTAATACCAGTAATAATGATGTTGATGGAGAGTCTATATTCTTCTTTCTAATACATTCATCTATCGTTTCCTTCCCGGTGCTAAAATATCCTTCAAGGTAGTCATATTTCCTATTCTCTGCATAGAAACCACAATATCACCTTTTTCCTTATTCACCCTAACTTACCCGTGATTCTACAGCCGATAGCAAATTCATTGTTCCATTATCCATAAGTTCTTCTTCCTTCCAACTAGCTGCCTTTTTCAAAATTTTTGACAATAAACCTCTCCCTTCTTAAACAATGTTCAACACTTATATGTTTAACCGCTACTCCGTCTTTGCCTTTTCTTCATTCTCCTCTATGGATCCATCTTGAATCATTTCGCATATATATTAGGGACGTAAAATGAGGCCGATTACTGTTGTACTGACATCTACAAATTATGAAAATGAACTACACACCTCTACTTTATCTCATAAACTTGAGAATGTCCGTGACTAAGCCAAGTTTCAGCCATAATTTTCTATTCTTTAGCCATGCTAACTTAATTGAGTTTAACTAAATGCCAGTAGCATTGCCCAGGTGAAAAAGACATTTTACTAAAGGAAGATTCTGTTTAGAGCTGCAAATACAAACGTGGAAGTGAAGAAACATTTCATTAGAACATACATCTGGAACGTGCTACTGTATGGCAGCGATGTATGGAGGATACCAGCAGCAGAGAATTCAAGACTGGAAGCTTATGAAATGTGTTGTTACCAAAGAGCAATGAAGATAAAATGGATTGACCAGTCAGCAACGAGGAAATTTTAACAGTGGGGGAAGGAGAAGCCTACTGAAATCTCTAAAAGGAAGAAGGGAAAATTGATCTATCTTAAGATATGATGACGCGATGCAGACAATCGTCAAAGGTCAAGTCAACAGGAAAAATTCTAGAGGAAGACGTCGTTTGAGATATTATAGAACAAGCTAAAGAAAAGAAATATGTAAACATAAATGGGTGGGCAGATAGAAGAATCGAGTAGAGGGCTGCCTCAAGCCAATGCTAGGATTTTTAATCGATGATAATGATAGGCCAGTGAAATTGACCAATTGAATCTAAGTTTCAAGATATTGTCTCCTTCTCAGATTCTTCGGAATTCATTTAGGTGACAACGTCTGGAATGCACCAACAACCGCAGCAAATGCTCGACTCGGCCAAGCTCTGGTGGTTGAAGGCGGCTGCAGTTTCACAGGGCAGACAGGAAGGCACTTCAAGAGGAGAGGGAGAGTCAGGATGCTGTCTGGCCGTGCCACAGGGGTGACGAGGGAAAGACCGCGTCGCGGGAGGGTCGTGTAGCGGCGGAATGCTGGGAAACGAGCGAGGCACGCGCGTGAGGGGTCGCGGACGAGTGCGTGAGCCGGAGAAATGCCCCCCGCACGCCAACCCTCCCTCGGGAATGCACTTTGAAGAGCTGTTCTCGGCGTCCCGTCTCTCGGAGATGCACCTCATCTCCCTCGCTTCATCCCAGAACTGCAACCCCAGCCGCCCCCCCCAATACACGCACTGCGGAGCAAGCCACGCCCACCTCATTAAATCCCACTCACTTTTGAGTGGGAGAACCGTTATAGAGAAAGTATACGGAATTGTCATGGAGACAGATCGCAACCTTTAGTACCTACCATTTATAATTTGTAGAAAAAAGGTCAGAAGAAAAAAAAAGACAATGAGTGAATTCTAGCCCTATTTCGGGAGGTTGCCCACACCTACATGATTCCCTGCAAGCCACCGCAAGGGTGCGTGGTAAGGGGTCAAACATCGCAAGACAAGCATTATCAATCAGAGAGAACACTTAACACCATTTATGTATGGAAAAAACACTACCCCGTCTAAACACTACTGATATGAAGCCTAGAGTCACAATACTACCTCCCTCAAGGTAACATTAAACAATCAGTCACGTGAAATGATAGCCATAAATGTAGCAAATGTTTTACTTAATGTAAACTAATATACTAGTTTCTAATAAGGTTGTCCATTTTTTCATTTAAATTTAACTATGAAGTTATATTTTTCCCAGAGTATGCAGGAGAGAGTAGTGTGAAAATATGTGCATGTTTTCAAAAAAATCAATGAATTCTAATTACTTTACCAAAATCATACCTTTTCTAAATTAAATTGAAGTATAGTAATACAAAACAGGGTAATGAATCAGAACTACTTCTAGTGGGGTATAAAATAAATGTGATTTAGTTCTTGCCTGCAGGGAGTCATTCAGATTTAGTGCACTCTCATGTTGCACCTACTTAAAATGGCCCTAATTCGTGAAAATTCATACGTTTTGTAAACTTTAAAAATTGGGACGCTTACTCCTCACTATTTAAAAGAGACCTTCATTAAATTAGCATATTCTGTTCACCTTTTACTTTTTAAAGAGTGTGACATTTATAGAACAAAGATTTGTGGTTTATCTCGGGCAAGATATTTAAACATGTTTAAACATTGCATTTAAGAACTACTTTTGGCTCAACCATCAGTTTCCCATGATGAATAAATGGAGTTTAGAAATATCACGTGATGGCTGACTGAAATACATTTACTCTCTCTCAACCAGTGCCTAGTAAAGAGACCCCGAATATGAGGCACGGCTGCGATTAAGGCACGATCACTTCCTTCGCCTTTTGGAAATAGGGATGTAGCACAATATCCGTACGGTCCATGAACGGTCCATGATATAAAAATACGGCAGCGTGGTGGGTGGGGTTGGGGAGACCTCATTTGTACCGCTGCCGTGGAACGCACGAAGCGTAAATCCCGAAGGACGGAGGAGGGGCTGGGGGGGGAGACAGATGGGGAAGGATATTCGGAGTGGGTTTTAATTGGCTGATTCAAATGCAGCGCGGATAACTCATTACAATTCATTGACTTTTTACCGAATCCATTGAGCGTGCATTTTTTCACCTGGGAGCAGCGAGGAGGAGGTGGAGTCTCCCGATAAAGGCCCTCAGAAAGGGTGCGCCGGGGTTTTTGCTCCCGTGGGAGGGGAGGGTCACACCGCGCTACGAATTCCTCAGCACGCACGGCAAATAGCTTTCGGATGGCGAGCGGAATCGGGGATAAAGATTAATTCCGCCACTCTTCCCCCGCTAAACTACCTCTGAAGAATGGTAACACTCCTCCCAGCGCGATCTATGGGCTACACGGTGCATATTTTATCACCCTCGCAATAAATGCTGTCAAAACTATTCAAAGAAACATTGAGAGTGATATACGACCGATGAATACCATCCTTAAGTCTTATATAGAGAGTAAAAATCAGCGTACATGAACTATTATTGTTATAAATTCTGGTAGGAAGATTGGTAAATAAAATGAAAGTAGTAAAACAGAAAAATAGTCAGTTAATATTTTCAAGGATTTATTTTTAAGGTAATTGCCGTAGTTGAATTAATGCTGAGAGTAATTATGCTTTTTTTAACATTGGATATTTCTTGATAATAATCGTTTATTAAATTTTATATTAAAATCATTACATGACCATCGTGAAGTAATCGTGAATATCGTGAAGTAACTTACATTCCGAAGATTACTTGAGGCCTCAGATATTTAGCCAATCCATATCGATAACTACATTTTCCCTCGCCATACTTTCCATGGAGTACACCTAACTATTAAAAAGTTAAGTTCACAGATATCTCACCTACTCTCTAGCATTTCTTCACAAAAAAACAATAAAACACCTTGACAATGAAGTGGGATTAATTCTTTATATTAAATGCCCTCTCATTATATCTTCCACGCAAACTAACAAATTGCCTAATTTTTTCCATTTTCAACAACCCTACACCCTGACTTTCAAATTTTGGTAAGATAGGTACACTTGAAATGAGTTGGATGAATGGTAATGAAGACCTAAGAGTCCAAATGTATGAAGTATGAGTCCAAATGAGGTCTTCGGTTCCGTGGACTGCTAGCTTAAAAATAAGTTTTTTTTAAACCGCTCCAAAGAGTGAAATCAAAACCAAAGGACTTGTTTGTTCGTAGAGATTTTTTAGTTTGCAATGGTTTCGCACAGACTTCACTTTTTAGTTCAAAAATAAATATTCAGAGCCGTTAAAATTTAAGCCGTTAAAAATTAGCCGTAACCTAAATCGCACATATACACATCTATTTACACTTCCCAAATATTACGCAAGAAATTAGAAGAAATGAGTGACTTCAAGCGCCTATTATGCTTCCCCTAGCTTATGGGCTAACAAATATTACACACCTGCCAAAATCTGTCTATTAAAATGACTAAAAAAAATTATCAACAGCAAACATTGTCCACATTTTCTTTTCAAAGCAAAGAAAAATTTAAGCAAATAGTATAACAAAAAATATAAATAATTAAATACTTTTTATCATAAAAACCACTAAAAAGTCTCTGCTTACATATCCTAAAAAAATTATTAATGTCCGTTTGTAAATATGTTTTTTTTCTTTAACACCCAACTCCCAGTCGGAATCCGTCATTGTTCTATTACTATTCAAGTTCCAAATCCCAACATTTGCTATTTAAGTAAAACTAGGTTTCTTTCATTTCCATTTTCAATTTTACTTCCGAGTCACATTTACGTTTGCAAAAGAGGCACATGTCGAATCATGTCCTAGCTGATTCTAGAAAGGGAAATGGAGGCCTTGTGAATGGCTGGCGATTGTGAGCAACAAAGTAAAATACTTTTTTTTTCTAAACGAGCTCAGTGATGCGCTTGGGGCGCGCACTCGAAAGAATAGAGGGAAGACTTTGAACTCGCCTCTCTGCACTCTCCCTCGGAAAAGGGGAGTAGTATTTACCGCCCGTCTCATGCAAGCTCCTCTCCGGAGGGCATTTCAGGCATAGTATACGCCAATAATCGTAAGCAACACGACATTTGGTATTCAGCGCGAGGCCCCAGAAGAGAAACAAGGGGGACCTTGCCCCTAGACCCTCCCCAGAGCTCCTTACCCCCCGCTCCACACCCCTCAGAGAGGCGGACGTGGATTTGAGGTCGCGGCCCCAGAGGGCAAACACGGGTCTTCCACTGGATCCCGATCAACACGCCCGGCGAGCCTCGTTATCCGCCGTAGAGCACTCTCTCTTGCCCTGCCGTCGTGACCTTGCAATACCTTTGTACTCTTCCCTTCAGCGCCCTTCAAATGTCCTTCCTTGAGACCCTTACCTCCTCCCTGCCTAGCCACAGCAACCGGCGGAAATCCTATAACATGCATTGAATGCAATAGGAGGGATCACGTTGATGGTTTCAGGAGTCACTTTATGGAATTAGCTTGTATTCATTATGAATGATGGAATACACTTTGTGATAGGGTAGTTTTCATCATCAAAGGAAACAGACTTCATTAATTGCCATTCGTGCCCTGCCATATATGTATTTATTTTACGCAAAAAGTTTGGACTTAGAAATCCCAGTTTAAAGAGAATTAAATGTGAATTTTAAGATCATTTGAAAAACCTCAGAAATGCGGGAAGCAATGCCTTCTTGCTGACGTAACAGGTATGTAGTTTACGTTGCAAGGTATAGGTAAATTCGTCTCCTGAGCTTATCATTGTATTTCAGGGCCCCTCAGCTCTACTGAATATGTATTAGTTTTAGCCTGTGAAAACTATCAAAGTTCGAAAAGTCTTCACTGTTAAACATGGAATTATTAGTCATTTTATAGACTCGAGGACATCCTGCTCGTGGTGTCATCTGCTACGGCGAAGCATGGCGTGAAGGTCGTGCGGCGATGGAAGAACTTCAAGGTATGCTTGTAAAAGGAATACTAACTGATTTTAAATGAATCGGCTGCATAAATAATATTAAATAAATATATAAAAGTTAATTATAATAAATTAACGGAATAAATACACCTCTTATACCATTTATAATATGCTTTAACGGAGTGCAGCGTCTACTTGGAAGCGTCCGCAGCACTACCTGGTGGCAGGTAGAGGAAATAGTTTGACGTCACACGTAGGATTAACCGACATGCAATAGTTTGCCGTCGCGTTTTCGCGTCAATGATTTTTTTACACTTTTTAATTAATGAGGAAAAATACTTAATGTAATCTAAAAATCGAACGGCTCAAAATACGTACTCCAGAGGTTATAAACTTTCAATCAAGTCAATAAAAAAATAATAGGAAACTACCCTATTCTTTGTAAATTTGTGGAATTCCACAATAATTGCGGAAGAGCATAGTTTATTCCATCATTCATAATGAAGGAGGTATCACCTAATTTTATAAATAATTTCAACCCTTATGAATCAATAGGGAGTGCATAACACAAACACAACAAATTTTAGAGTTTTTATCCACTTTTACATCTATCCCTACTCAATGCCCTGCAAGCCACGACGAAGGTGTGTGGTGGGTGCTAAAGTACACCAAACAAGCGCTATTGATATGCAGTTAGGTTACTGCATGGAAACAGATTGGATAATAAGGTGACAAGCATTCAGATTTTTACTGAAGCAGTGTACAGTCTTGGAATTCAGCGCGGAGCCGTAACAACGCCCACTCCGTAAAACCTGTTTCTATTGGCTGGCTCCATTGTGACGTGAGAAGTGCATGACGATCGCAGGAAGCGGCTGAAAGAAATGCCTTGAGAGGGCTGCTCAACGAGAAGAAAAAAATTATGGTTGAGAAAAAAGGTGATTTTGGTCGTTTACGGTTATTTTCGGTCCGATTAAAGGAATTTGCTGGCTGTCTCTAAAATAGTATTTACTTGATGCTTTGTACGACAGACAATTCCAACTCGGCACGCAATACACCCCATAAATTTCTATGCCATACGTAAATTCAATTGGCTATAAAACGTCCTTAAATAACGCTCTGGGTACGAAAAAAATTGTTATTATAAATAATGTCGGGACAATAAGGAAAAGTGTATGTGGCTCTGGGCTGAAAATTCACCACCTTCCATTTCTGAAGTCGTCACGAGATGCATCGAAGTCTTATAACAATCACATCGCCCGCAAAAATTTCAGTATGGACACAAAATTAAACCCATTCTTTAGCTCTAACAATAGGTGAAAAAAATCACAAAAACTAATAATAGACGCTCACTTCATTATAAAATAATCCTTGATTAAATGCTTCACATAAAAGGCTGCCCAACAAAAAATAATCTCCGTGAATCCCTATGAAATTCGATTAATAAAATTTGCCGGTAAAGCCAGCTACCCCACAATACTTCTTTTAATACTTCCATGGATTCAAAAAAGAGAGAGAAGCCCACACCATGAATAACGGAAAGCTGGATTCATTGTTCTCGGTTATTAATAATCAGCTACTATGCCAAACATGTTTTCGCTGTAGTCTGCAACTAATGTTTTGCCAACTGCTAACTGCATGAAACAGAAAACCACATTCAAATGTGTACTATGGTATAAAATATAATGTATGGAAAGGGTTTTCATCATCAAACATTGAGCTAGTACAAAAATATATCAATTAATTTATATTATTATATGCATAATTGAATTCGCTGGCTGGCTGGATATATTTACCGCTATTCATATCCCTAATGGGGAACATGCAATATTTTTTATAACTCTTTGAATGTAAAGTTTATTAGCTAAAATGTGCTTGGCGAAAGTTTGGCTTAAGAATTAAGTTGCGTTACAAAGATATTACTTTTTGAAAGTTGTACTTTTTCGGCAGCTTAAAAACACGACGTCATCGCATGACGTCACGGCACGGTATCACTATGGGCGTTGTTTATCTTTTTATGCGTGGAGGTAAGTTGTTAAATGAATACTTGGCGATTACTTATGCATTTATCTCATTTGTTTATTGCAATAAACGATTGTAATTCAATTTTTTATTTACGTAGTATGGATGGTAACGATCAAATCGTCCATTAATTATATAATGCCTGTTTAGTGCCCAAGAATTTCAACTACGTCTATGCATTCGCTTGTTTTTTTAAGAAGAACGCCGCCATAAGGGATTCAACCAAAAGACATTGTCGGAATGTGCTTTTATAAGTATTTATTCAGTCATCGTTTCTTTCGAGAAACGGCTAAAAATCTCAAAACAATATATTCACTTCGTTTTCTTAGAAGTATAAATGTCTATCTTCGTAGCAATATGGAACCTATACCGTGCAGTGACGTCAGAGGGCGTTTCAGGTCACGTGACTTTCGTCGATTTTCGGGAACATTTTAATATCATTTAATAATCTTTGTGGTGGGCGTAGAAAAATTTGGCTTATATATTTAAATTGGTGAGAAAATTTCGTATCAAGTACATCATTAGTTTTCGATAAACAAATTTCATGCATATTCCCCATTGTACGGGGATAGAAAAGACCTATCATTTCGACAATGTTTTCCCCTAATTTTAATGTCACGATCCAATTTACCGTAGTAAGTCGGATTAGCGAATGTCCTTAACATCATCGGTAAAAGTATCGTCTTGGAATTTGCTAAAGATATTTAGTTTATATTTCAACCTTCGTTCTGATAATAGCTCGCAATCCAGTTCTTCCAATGCAGTGGTTACGCTTCTCTGGTCATCGTACCGTCTCTTTCAGAAACCTTACCGTACTCCGCTGCTTACGCTCCTGTGTGAATAATAATTCCTACCCCATGAGGATTCTATGCATACCTACACTGGCAGAGTATTTCTTTACATTCTGAGTATCTTAAACTCCTCCTCCTCTGGCGAATAGCCCGCGGTGCAGCCTTCTCTCTGAATCTTCTCGCGTCCCCTTAACGCGACATAACTCTACCCATTCCACTTCCGGTTCCCGGGCGCGGCCCGGGGCCTAAAGGGCCTCTCGCCGGCCCTGGGCGAGCCTTTGATGCGAGTCGACTCCAACACCACGGTTTGTTTCTACTTAATCAAAAATCTCTCACCACGCAGTACCAATAAAATTTCCATTCCACGTCTGAAGAAAATTGTGAATTCTTTCATCTAGTTACCCATCTTACTTCTTCGTTTGATTTTAAAAATGCCGTGTCAAGTAAGCGCTTCTCTCCAAATAACTACTCCTGATGTAAATCGGCTGGCTACTATTTTATCACTGCCTGTGTTGAAATATTTTCGGTATGTAGATAGGAATTAGCGACAAGTTATTCTTAAAATGACTCTAACATCATCGCTGAAGACGTTAAAAGTCATCGTGAAATGACTTTGTAATTCATTAAGCACCCTACTCAGAAACATTCTCATTTGAACACAAAATATTTACTCTTTTCCCCTCCATGCTCAAATATTAGCGTCTGAGATGCTAAGTTATGTATTTGTGATACAAAATACTACTTTTGAGCACGGAATACCGTCCCACAAATTATCAAAAAAATTCAACTTCTCTAGTAGAGGTAAACTTAAGCTTTTTTTCTGATTCATCTCCCAAAAATTCATTTCTAAATAAGTAATTTGAAGAAATCTAATTACATAATCTCGCATAATTTCGAAAAAAGAAAATTGGATCAGTGCTCTGTGCGTCGAATGGGACGCTAAGCCGTGGTCACCTTGGCGCCTTCTGTTGATAGGCTAATCCCGACACCTGGTTTCCTTCTCCATCCTTTCTCCGTTTCCAAAGTAATTCCTATCAACCACCCGATTTCAGTCCCCATGGCAGTTGGACACTCGAAGCACCTCATTACTTGATATGACTTCTTTTTAGCTAAGTTGGAATTTATGCCTCCAGATTTAGCACTCTGTGTTAATTACATGAAATTCCATTCAATATACGTGCTACTCAGACAAAGGAAAAATGTGAAATACTGATAAGTTGAATATGCCAAGTGATAGCGACCACATGCACACAGCTCCAGTGACAGCAAGTGATGCTGTCTCCGGCGACGCTCTAAGGCATTCTTGGTGCTAAACGGTCTTCAATAAAATTTCTATGAGAAAGTGAAAGCATGTAGACACCATCAGTAAAATCATTCTTGATGATACAGTGATTTCACTTCAAGACTTTTCCCCAAGCTGATGTCTGCAGGTCCGTTCACTAAATAATCATTGAACAAGAAACTAAAATCTTAAAGGCTGTAAATTGAGCCTTTCGCTTTCATATTGAGAGATTTAGTTCCTTTGAGATAAGTGGTGTTCATTTTCCTCAGATAAACGTTCATTTTTTTCTGCATGCAGGACTAGTATAAAGTGGTACAGTGCAATTTTCTCATTCAAGTCCCGTCATAGCTTTCACTACAGTATGGTTATCTAACAATATGTAGAAATTCAGCGTTAAGATAAGACACTCTTTGCTCTCCAGCTAACTCTACAACGAGATATTTTCAAGAAATTTCATGAATTTCAAAACCTTTGTTGCACTTTCATAAGCCAAATGCGCTTTGACGTAAGTAATTCATTGTTTCGTTTGAGAAAATCTAGTCGTAGTTACCCTGGTCACAGATAGATGCTTTAGTTTGTTTTGCCAACCCATGGTTCATTCGAAAATTTCCTCAAGGGATTTCTTCAAAGCCCACCGATTTTCATTTTACTCTCAATTGTTCAACATTGGACAATTTTCTTACGCTAGCTTCTGGGGTGCTATTTAGGGCTCCATTTACGGCGTTCATCTACATGCTCGGAATACCCTGCAAGCCACCGCGAGGGTGTTTGGCAGGATGTGAAGATCAGAAAACATGCACTATTTACATTCAAACAGGCTACTACATGGAAACTTGTTAGATAATAGGGTCAGATGCAGCTAGACCGCAGGTTATTATCTACATATTTGTAATAAAGGGATTGGTTGCTAAAACATGCATAATTCACTACAGACTATTCTAACAATATTTAATCTACCTATGCCTATGCTATGCTGCCCATTGTGTTCTCTAATAGTGCAGGGGGAAAATGTTAATTGAAATCCATCGGTACGACAATATATCTCTCAAATATTGTGTATAATATATAATTATAATATATAATAACATTTCACCTAACATTCCCTTTGCTATGAATTCGGCGGCATTAGGTTCAAGAAGTCTTATGGACATAGGCCGAGAAGTTGAATTACCCTTACTAAAATTTTGTTCCATAATGGTATGATAACAGAAATGTCAGAGGCTGAGAAATACATGATGCTTTATCCTTGCATCACTACGCCATTCCGCAGCAGGTTGATGTTTCTTCCGACGCAGGATTGTCCCGATCGCAACGGGGGTCAAAGGGTGCCGTGGCCAACATGGCGGTTCCCTCGTTGGCTTCATTGTGTCCGCTCCTTTCTGAGGACGAACACGCGATCGCAGGAGAGAAGTGTCCTGGACGGAGGTGATAGCGCGCGCTCAAGGAGGAGCCGGGAGGGGGGGGGTGTTCCGGGGGAGTTATGACAGCGGGCCAAGGGATGGAAGGCGGCAGCGACACTAATTGGATCAGTGGCGGGGATTAGCAACTCTGGGGGATTTATTCTTGAGGAAGTTGCGAGAGGGAGGGTGAATGTGTGGGCGGGGGGGGTGAAGGGATTGGAGGGGGAGTCGCTGACGGGGAGTCGCTGACGGAGACTCGCAGCGCCTCGAACGTCTTTTGACGAGACTCTTCCGGTAGTAGTAGTAGTAGTAGTAGTTTTTTAAAGGTGCGTCGACGGCTAAGGTCATTTTGCACCTTGTCTAAATATTTTATAAACGAGTACATGGCCATATGCTCGAAACCATGCGGCTTAGTGCCGCACGGTACAAATGACTGATTGCTGAATCCGCACGGTTTACGGGTGACCGTTATTTTGGTAACTCAAAACAGCTACCGTCGCATGCGACGTAGACCATGCGGGCGGGAAGGGATTTCGCATGGCACAAGTTGGCAACGTTGTGGCGAGTTGCTATGCAGGTTCGCTCAGCCAATCACAGCCTACTTCAACTGTTCCGCGAAATTTACAATGTGGTACAGTGTAGTAATCACCGGATCGCCGCCTAAATGTGCAGCTAATGCATTTTTGCTTGGGCTGTGGCGATGGCGAAGCTAAGCACGGAACAGAAGCACATGAGTTTGTAGAAGGTAATAAAGCATTGGAAATTTTTCGCTGACAAAATATGCTTCATGTGTGTATTAGAACATTCATTTTCCTACAATAACGTTATAACATTTATAACGCTATATCGTTTTACAGCTAATGAAGATATTGCCAAATTTACCGCCAAATTTGGGGCGAAAGACGCTGTCGCACTGTGGCACGACGCTGCCATTAGGCTAAATGCATACGGTGGGGCGTCAAAGTCGTGGAAGGAGTGGAGGAAGGTAAGTAAGGTGATTTTCGCACCCGCATTGCCCTTCTTGGCCTTTCTTCTGCCTCCAAAGCTTGAAGAACTTCCAACCGATGCATCGCAGTCGCCATTTTCTCGAGACTAGTCACATGCGGTTTAATAATCTCACCCGCCCTGAGCCCTGCGACTCCCCAGCCGTATGATTCTGTCGTTGGACTTCCTCTCGTACGGTTCGAGCATACCAAAATCTGCGAGCCGTGCGACTGAGCCGCACGAAATCGTCAGCCGTATACGGGTGAAACTTGGAGCATAGGGCCTATATGGTCATTAAAAAGAGAGAATGTAAAAAGGTAATAATGCTAAAATGCTATAAGTCAATTTTTTTTTAAACATAGAGGTATCTTTCAAGAGGGAAAGTACACGATCGATCATCTTGGGGTCATTTCCTAGGATTTGTCCTAGATTGCCCACAACGCTCAATCTTTCTCGCGCAGCACGATAGACATATAATACTCCGTCAGGAGGTGCCTCACAATGAGGGGGTGTCGCACCGACCACAACGGGGTTGGATCTTCTCCTCCGTAAAGAGGTAAGAGTGGGTCAGGGCACCGTGCCCTATCCTCAACCGTGTGATGACAAATTCCTCCCTCCGGATCCTCCAAACTGAAGTGGACCACATTGCTATGTCGGCCTTAATTTCGCGTAACTTGTTTGTGGTTTGTTGATTCCAAGTTTCCCTCCACTGCTGAAGGCATACGTTCCTCAAAACAGCCCTCAGATCCTCCACAGGTACTTGTGCCACGAGACTCTTCCGGGAGGTAAAGATGTGCTTGGGACGCGATTCTGTGAAGTCGGAAGACATTCGATTCATATGGAAAGCTGTGGCTCACTGGGGAGAACGATTCGCGACCCATCGTTCACCGACAGAGACATGAAAAGATTAAGGAACTAAGGAAAGGAATAGTTAGAACTACATGCGTTCTCATTCCCCGCGAAATAGATCAACATGACGTCTGCTGCTACCGCAGCTACAACCATCGCGATCGCAGCGCCTGATCGCCAGAAAATGAGCGGCGACAGATTTATCTTTCCTGGGGTAAACACATTCGTGAAATAATGGGTTAAGCGAATCGTAAACTGGGATTCGTCAAAAGATAACTGGGTAAATGTGACGATCATGTACGAGAAATCAGCTACTTTTCCCTTGTAAGACCTCATTTGGAATATGCTGCCAGTGTATGCGATCCCTACGAAATTGGTCTATATAACGAACTTGAAAATGTGCAGCGAAGATATTCAAGATTTGTAAAGGGATGGTATGATAACCTTATTAGCGTAACCAGTCTATTAAATGAATCAAATTGGGAATCATTGTCAGATCGCAGGTTGAAATTCAGACTTAATCTCTTAGACAAATTCCAAGACCATATTTTCAGTGATGATGTTAAAAATATTTTGCGAACCCCAACTTACTATGGCAGACTGGACCATGATCACAAAATTAGAGAAATTCATTGCCGAACTGACAGATTCAAAATGTCCTTTTTTCCACGTCCAATTAGGAATATGAATAACGGTATGTAAGCAACAGAAATCGCAAGAAAACACTACGAGCAGTGAATAAGTCAATAACAATCACTGAAGTTCAGGTATGATGTCGTCTGTTTCGTAGAAGTGGCGCTTGATACTAGTAAAACAAAAGCAATCGCGTAATGCGTATCTATAAAACGGTCGAACAATTGCACTAACACAAGCATCGAGTAAACACTCCTCAAGTGCGAGAACGCGCATCTGTCCAGACATGTATTCACGCATCTATCCAGCAACGTACTTGCGCGAGTAAATGCATCGTGTAAACTCGGCTTAAGACTTGGGTGGGTAACTTGTGCTCAAATGACTGTTACCGGTGAGACACCTTGCTTGGTGGTGCAGAAAATCACCTTTCTTCGACTTTTGAATGGTATATAGTGTTAGCGGTGACAGCTGATTTCGCGAATATATGACGTCACGGCGCTCCGGCAATATCCGTCGACGGCAACACCAAATATTGGCCGCTGTCTTCTAGAGCGTTCGTATTTCTAATAACCATGGGTGTTATCTCAAAAGGCTCCATATTCTCTTAAATATTAGGATTAAATGCCCATGAAATATCGGCGTTTGATCCCAAAACGCTCCAGGAAGAATCTGTCAGTAGGCTAATTGTATAGGCATTGATATCGTGACCTATAACGTGTTGATTAATCGATAGCCATATAGTATCGCCATCAAAACATTTATGGGGGTTTTATATTTATTTTACAGGCTTTGAAAAATAACCATAGCAGATAGTTGGTTGGTTATTCAGGGGAGGAGACCGACAGCTGAGGTCATTTTCGCCATTTAGGATAGGTGTGTAATTGTGTAATGGCAGGAGTTTTCAGGGAACGGAAGAACGGTCGGCACTAGCTTAGTCTTAACGATAGGCGCCAAGAGGACCACGGCTTAACGTCCCATCCAACGGACGGAGTACTGAACTTGAAATGCCCTCCACTAGGCACTCAGTGGGGACCGTTTTACCACTGAAGAAATCCGCCACTGCCTGGAATCGAACCCAGACCCTCGGGATGGGAGGCCAGTGTTCCAGCCACCACACCAACCCGATCCCCCCAGCAGACACCAGTTTTGACACCAATAGCTTCTCAGCATACTAGACTCGACGTTGTATTCCCCCGATTACGTCTGGTAAGAGCGGGTGTGATAAAAAAATTGGTTTTAACCCAAGACGCTTTGGAGAATCTCGCGATAATAAGTAACTTTTTATAGCTCGACGTAGCTTTCAACTATGCATATTCCTGCATGAAAACTTGAATGAAAATAGGACCCGCCATTTTGGTTTATATCTTTAGTAAATATTACAACGTATTCATGTTATTCACAGGTAAATAAAGGTAAATAATAGCTTTACAAGATGACATCATTACCTTCAAAGGTTCAGCATCAGCTTGATTTTCTAGATTTTCAGGGGATATTGCAGGAGACCGATTTTTGCAGAAATTGATAAAATTTAAGCTCATGTTAATGCGTGGTACCTAGATTAAATGGCATATGAAACCAAATGCACTAATCAATGGAGAATCAACATTCGAAGTTTCAAAGTCCAGCCTGAAAACAAAACACTTTTGGACTTGGGGTCAGATTGTTTCTATTTCAGCCCACTGTGGGCAGGTTAAGACTTCGTTTCTTATCTAAATTTAAAGACAATGTTTTCACTGATGACGTCAAAAACTGTTAGCGAACTCCAACTTATTATGGTAGATTGGACCATGATCAAAAACTAAGAGGATCCTAGGAAAACTAAGAGCTGCCGAACTAACGAATTCAAAGTGTCGTTCCTTCCTCGTAGAATTAGGGATATGAACATATGTAAAGTAAAATGCACAATGCATGTAATTACAATCAATAATCACTTTCTTATTTCGTAGATATTAACCATCTAGCTGAATGCAACCCTATTATCTAGCATCTCTACACTAAATATCCTAGTTGCACGTCAATAGTGCATGTTTGGTGATCTTCATCCCCAGCCACACACCCTCGTGGTGGCTCGCAGGGTATTACGATGATGTAGATGTAAACATATACAATATAATAATTACTAGAGTATCATTGTCATCGGTAGTTGCATGCTGGTATAAATACCTTAAGCCAGCCCAACTAACAGAATGTTATTGCATGCTTGCTTTGCTATTTTTGTCTTTTTTTCTGAATTGTGAAGTTTAGATTAGAATGAAATTACTAATCGTTGTAATGCATAATATGTAATGCATGTTTGATGTGAATTTACCCCCTGCCACACATATTTATGTTGGATTGAGGGATATTATGTAGATGTAAATGTGTATTCTTCCGCTCACTTCTCTCCCTTCCACGGAAGGTGGTGGCGACCACCAAAATATCGGAATCATTACGTGTTTGTCCTTGTATTCGTTCAATTGTTTTAATCACGCCTGCGGATCCAACGTTCTTATCTCTCGCAAGTGAGTATTTTACTACACAGCTAGACAGGAAAATGCAGAAAGAACGAAACACATTTATGAATACGCTCTGCTCCCAAGCATAAAACCAGCACGCAACACGATCACACCAAAAGGAAGGAGACTCAAGAAAGGCAATGTAGAGAGGAAGAAAAGGAAGGTCGCCACAGCGCCATTCTTATAAGGAGGTGAGGCGATAAGCCGCGAGCCAAGGAGAGCGTGATTAATGAGGAGCATAAACTTGGGAATTGGCAATTTAAGAAATGTTTGCCAAGCAGAAGGCATTCGTTTAACTTGGGGGGACGCCCGTGACAGATGGGTTGGAGGAGTTGGGTGGCATGGAGAGAAAAGTTTACACGAATTGGAAAGCATAATAATTACCGCGAGGAAGGCAGGAGGACAAGGAATAAACGTGGTTAGTCTGTTTTCAAAAACGAAATCGGAAAACTCTTAAGCATTTGAGAGTAATTCAATACCAAATACTTCTTCATGTGCCTGTACAGTTGGGTTTCATGTGCACGCAATCGTGACCCTGGATTAGGTCGCGATAAGGAGAAAAAGGGAAAGGTAGGAAGAAGGGGTAGGGGAGGCTCCAGAACACCACTGAGCTTTCCTTCTTGAACTGCACTCGGTCAGGGCCCCGCCTAACGGCGTAGTCTTACCGATGCAGGTAAATGGTATAAATGAATGTAATTTGTTCTTCTTTATCCTAGTTTTATTTTAGCAATCGATTTGAACTTCTTAGTGCGGTCAAAATGGCAAACAACAGCAGGCTGTTATGTGTCCGACTGTTATGTTTCAAAGCAGAGGAGCGGGTGTTTAAAACTTGTGGGTGTTAGGGATTAAATTGTTGGACACGCATGAAAATAGCTGTGTTAGAGGGAATAAAACTTGTCGAGGTAAGTGATAAGAAATATGGCAGGCAAGGACGTTAAGGGGATGGGCAATATTTCATCCTCTAACAAAGCTTAGAGCAACTGTGAACATTTGAATGAGCACATTCGGTGAAATGAATTGCCATCTTCTTTCAAACTTTTTTAATAATCCGGTTAAAAACTTTTGTCCCACATTTGTAAATATTTTGGGTAAGATAAGGGTCGCACTTTCTTTCATAGTCATTTCTTTACTAAGAAAGATGAACATGTTTCACACTTCATTTATGCACTGGTTTTGAATTTCCTTCCTGCTTGTCCTACATGTGCACAAGAATAGTCACAATGCCGAAGCATGTATATTCTAGTGTGGAATGTCCATTTGGGTTAAAAAAAAAACACTATTCAAAGTGAAATTGAGTAGTGAAATCACGATAATGTCTTATATTCCGGGATACATTTACTACGCTGTCGGGAACTTGTTCAGGGAAGAGTAACTTATACCATTTTTTTTCTTTCAGAATCACTAATAAGCCTGGCCATATCATTACTTATTTTCATTCAATTTTTTTGTGGGAAGGTATTTCAAGTATATGTCTTTTGCCATTATTATTTTTCTACAGCACTCATCACTTCTTAGATCAGCGCTACATAGAAGAACATACTTTGAAGCACAAGATCCAGGGACACAGGTTTTGAGAAAATTAATGCTGGAGATGAGCGGGAATAATTTGAGGCGCTCGGGGCTAGATAATGGTAAGCCACATTTAGGAAAATATACAGGAGTGACACATGAAGGTTCGGAAAATTCCCTAAATTAGGTGTTGTGTCTTGATGCAATATATAAAAACAAGGTGTGTGCTGCCATCTCTTGGTTTCTTCAAATAATACTCCGCCATTGGCTTCCCATCGTCTAGCAGATAAGAAATGCGTACGTACAGATCTCAATATTTTTCAGTGCGTGGCTTACCATTATCTAGCCTCGAGCGCCTCATTTCTACTAATAGTCGTCAAAAAATGTGCACACTGGGGAAAATAAGGATTGGTATAATCCAATAATTTGAGGCTATCGTCTAATGTGAGGATACCAAGAAACGTTCCAGCATCTTGTAATGAAACTACCTAGTTTAAATGGAGGATGAAGGGAGGAGGAGGCGCTGATCACTAAGGAAGAAGACAAGTGAAGGGTTCGGTGTCAAAGTTATCCGTCTGGATGCAATGGAGCGGGAGTCTCCCACAGTAGGGGAAAAAGATTTTTTCGGTGAGACCTCAACGTCTTCGGAGTGAAGTAGTGGAGGGCTGAGACGAGGTGGGGAAGATGAAGAGGTGAGAGGCAAGAAGGGGGCGGGAGGGGGCCCCTCCACTTTGAGGAGGAGGGGCGGACAGACAACAGCGGGTCACGACGCAAGCGTGGGGAAGGGAGTATTCACTCTTTATTGTTGCTCAAGGGTGTGCCTGCATCCAAGCGCAGGGGAACTGCCAAGCCGGAGAATGGATAGGGCAGTTAATTTGGTGGGTGCCGTCTTCCAAGATGCGGGGGCCAAAGTAGCAGGGAAGGACAGTTACCTCCAACGGAGTTAAAAAGAAAGGGAGGATAAATTACACGATGATGAGAATGGAGAAAAGTGAAAATAATAGAGTTTTCTCTATGGCCGTCAAAACCGTTCTTATGTGAGTTAAATATTATTTTTATCGTCATCATTAATCCTGAGATTAGTTTGACGCAGCTCACTACTGAGTTCTTCTAATAGCTATTCTCTTCATCTTCACGTATTTATTCTCTTTCACACACTTCATCACTTGCTCTATACACCTCGTACGAGATCATATTTCCCAAATACTTGTCCTTCAACGATTGTCTTTATTAGGCAATCATGTCTCTTTATGTGGCCGATTAAGTTGTCCGGTCTTCTTCTTAGGGTCTTCATAAGACTTCTCTTTTCTCCCACTCTTCTTATGACTTCCTTGTTACTTACTTGTTCAATCCATTTTATCTTCATCATTCTTCCGTAGAACCACATTCCGAATGCTTCCACTCTTTTCTTCTCCGTTGCTATCATCGTCCATGCCTCACTGCCATAAAGAAACATGCTCCAGATGTACGTTTTTAATATTTACGCTCAACCATCGTGCCACCGTGGAACTTGAAAACAAATATTAAATAGAATGATATTGAATGCTATATTTAGGGTACCAATACAGGTATTTCTCGATCGCATCGCTAGTTAACAGTTAAATCAGTTGAATAACGAGGATCGTATCTCAAATTCTTTCAAGTTCTAATAAGGTGAATAACTTAGTAAGGCATAGGATTGAAATGAATGGAACTAGGAGACGTCAAGCTTCCAGGCAAACGATGCCTCTTGCCGCCTGAGGTTACGCCTTGCTCACGGAATACGACGCTCGGCTCTTTTCTCGAAGAGGCCGCGTGCTTGGGGGTGCAGGGAGGGGAACGCGGTAGCAGACGGCGAGAGGGCGCTGAGTGCACCTCGGGGCGAGGGGAAGGGTGATGAGTGGCGCTTCCAGTCCGAGGGAAGGCGCTCGAGTAAATTGCTAGGCGACGAGCAGCTCGCGGGTGCCAGGGGAAACCATGAACATCTGCATCTACGCAACACCGTATAAGTGTTAGGCAGAGGGTGAAGATCACCAAACATGCACTATTGTCATGCAAACAAGCTACTTAATGGAAACATGCTACATAATAGGGTCTCATGCAACTAGATTGTTAGTATGTACATAATAATTAAGGGATTGGTTGTTAATACATGAATAATTCACTAAATACTATACAATATTTCCCCTAACTATCTCTTTGCTATGCTACCTATTGTGTCCTCTTATATTACGGGGGAAAATGACATTTTGAATCCATTAGTATGACAATCTACCTCTCTAATCTTGTTCATATGGTCAAATCTAGTAAAATACGCAGAGATTTTTAATCTATATCAAGCATCTTCAGTAAAGCTATCCGTTTTAAATGTCTGTGCCTAATAGATTTAATCTGTACTTTAACCTACCCTCTGATAATGATTCCCACCCTAATTCTTGTATTAATTCTGAAACACTGCTCAACCAATCGTAACACCCTTTAACATACCTAGTTGTACTAAGCTACAGACTAGCTAGCTCACTGATCAAACCTAGTTCATTTGGATCCCATACACTGGCTACATATTCAAGGTGTGGCCTAACTAGTGAAAAGTAACGTCTCTAAAGGAGATGTAACGGATGAATGTAACTGCCTGAGGTTCTAAAACAATGGTTGTCACTTGAAACATGCATCAAAATGATAAATTTAGTTCCTGAACTCCACGTTTTTTTATGCCGCGACTCAAGTTAAACCCTCCCTATTGAGGAAGCATTCACCCTCCTTTCATAACCTACTCCACCCTATTTGCTCGTTCAAAAGGAACCTTCTTGTCACCAGGCCAACTTGCGTTTTGCCGTATAAGTTCCTACATATAATCTTAATATTCGGAAAGTAGCAAAGAAGATAGTGATAAACTACACGTCTATGTGAACTTGCACATAATTCTCCAAGAAGTTTTCATACATCCAGTCATGGAGATATTCCACAAAGTGAGTTCTGCTTCATTTAGATACGATCGGTTACGTCCATTAAATCCTCTTTTCTTGAGCATGCAGAATATCATGCCCACTTTTCCGGAATAAAGCAGAAAAGAAACAGAAACTGCACAGCCCCAACTGGGCCGTTAAAGTCTGGCTCACGAATAATTCTGGGGGTGATACCTGTTAAGTGGGTTGCTGGTGAAATGAGCACTGCGGGTTCTTGTTTGACAACTATTTACTTTGTCAGTTTTGTTGTAGGTAGAACAGTGATGTTTGAGTGAGGCCAATTCTTAGTGTTCTTACATATCATGCTTAAAAAGGATCGGTAACTATATTCTGTTCGAATCATGACAATTTCAAATTGATTGAAAGAGTAAAGCAATATCTTATCATAAATTACAAATTTATTCGGGTTTTTAATGCAACGGGGTCTAATTACATGATACATGAAATGTTATTGATCATTTTGATATTCGCTTTCCCAAAAATTTCTTTTCGGATTGAGCAATACATTAGCTTTCAGGTGAAAAAAATCGAGATTACACTCCTATATGCTGTGTCATTTTACAATACTTCCTTGTTGAATAATACTTACCAACTATAGCTTGAAAATCACTTTTACCGAGAAAATTTATTGAAGCAATCTCGGAATTAAAACAAGAACTTTTGCAGATTGGTACAATACAATGTATAACTCTTCGTCTGTAGGCGTTCTCCAACAAGGTAGCCAACTGCTTCACTCTCTAACCAAGGTCACATACATGCACCTACAGCCTTTTTTCAGAGTTCCCCACAACCGATTTCCGAGAGTGCGTTCAAGTGATCCGTCCCCTGCCATACACCCTCAAGGTGGCTTACAAGGTATGTCGTAGATATAGATACAAGTGAGCTGTGATGTATTTATCTTCATCTACAGAATGCCTTGCAAGGTACTATCAAGTTTTGTGTGGAAAATAGCAAAGCATGCATGCAAAAAAATGATGCTAGTTGGGTTACCTCAATTTCCTTATACAAACATGAAACTACCCCTGCTATCCATTGATATAATTGTATTATATTAGTAGATATATTTACAGTTGCTCATGTCCCTAATTGTACGAGGGAAGAAGAACATTTTAAATCTACAAGTTCGGCAATCAATTTCTCTAATGTTGTGATTATGGTCCAGTTCACCATGGTAAATTGGAGTTCGCAACATATTTTCAACGTCATCAGTAAACATTATCTAGGGATATATTTTAGATATAAAGTCTATATTTCAACCTAAGGTCTGACAATGGTTCCCATTTTAATTAATCTAGTAGACTGGTTACGCTAATTTATTTATCATACCGCCCTTGAAAAAAAGAATAAACTTTGCAATTTTCCACTTGACTTTAATTATCCAACCGGTTTCAACACATTGGTGTCATCATCAGGGACTGGATTATCAGTTGGATTCCAGTTGGATAATTAGAGTCGTGTGGAAAAATATCAAAGTTTATTCTTATTTTCAAGTATGGAAATATTCCACAAAGTTAAGGCCGAGGTTGTTTCTTTAAATCATACCGCACCTTTACAAATCTTGCCTATCTTCGCTGCTCAAGCTCCAGTTCATTATTTAAGCCTATTTCGTAAGAATCCCATATGCTGACAGAGTATTCCAGATGAGTCCTATAATCATTTTACCCGCACATTGCAACTCTCCATCAATTTCACACGAACCTCATCTCATCTGTGTTTTCAAGTCCGGACCCACACTAATAATGAACTAAATCATGAACTTGAACGTGTGCAGCGAAGATCGGCAAGATTTGTAAAGGATAACCTTATTAGCGTAACCAGCCTATTACATGAATTAAATTGGGAATCATTGTCATATCGCAGGTTGAAATTTAGACTTAATCTCTTCAACAAATTCCAAAACCATATTATCAGTGATGATGATAAAAATATTTTGCGGACCCCAACTTACTATGGTAACTGGACCATAATCACAAAATTAGAGAAATTGATTGCCGAACTGACAGATTCAAAGTGTCCTTTTTCAACGTACAATTAGGAATATGAATAACGGTAAATATATCCAGTACGAGTGTAGCAGTGCATAAAATTGGTAGCTGCATGTAGGCATAAGGACTTAAAGCTAACCCAACTAACAGCATGTTTTTGTATGTTTGCTTTGCTATTTTTATCTTTTATAAATAGTGAAGTTTAAAACAGTATATGTATACTAATCCTTTTTCATGCTTGATATGTAGTGTATGTTTGGTGAGAATTCACCCCCTGACACACACCTTTATGGTGGCCTGCAGGGTATTGTGTAGATGTAGATGTAATAGGCACCATATCCTGGGAAAAAGTTTAACGATCGAAATAGATGCGAAAGGAAGAGAGGGGAGAGAAACCCGGCGTCCACATTACCCTGCTCCAATCCCTAGAGACTCCCTTCCTCGATTCGGAAACGCAAATTCCTAGCGCACACCCCTCAGTCCCCTGTTCTCCAACCCTCGCTTCCCACCCCCGCGCTCCCCCTGCCCGCCTGACAGCCACTCTCGTTCTCATGTCTTCTGACATCGCCGCCCCCCTTTCTCTGCGGGGGCACTCTACCCCCGGGGGTGCGGAAGGAAGATTGGCTTCCCCCTCCCCCCCCCCCCCCCCCAACGGGAGTGGAGCGTCACTGCGATCTCAAGGTCTGCCCGCACTTAAAGGCCCTTCGGGCCGTGAGCAAATGTGTCGGGAATGAAATGGTAGGGTAAGATAGAAGGGTTGAGAGAAACCCGGTTTCGGAACTAGCTTGATATTAACGTAAGGCGATTAGGAACCATGGATTAACGTCGCATCCGATGGACTGAGTGCTGAATTTGAAGTGTTCTCCATACAAGTACTTAAGTAGGGGCTGGTTTACCAATAAAAAATATATTTAGAATCCCTTCCCAATTCCTGTAAGGATTCGGAAGGGAGGAAAGGCAAAGGAAGGCCTCGTATGAGATATATAGAACAATTGATTAAAGATGTGAAAGAGAATAAATATGCAAAAACGAAGACATTATCTGATATAAGATTTAAGGGGAGAGCTGCGTCAAACCAACCTCAGGATTGCTGATTAGTGATTATGCCAGGATGCGAACCCGGGCCCTCTTAGCCAGACTATCATGCCAATAGGATCCCATGCCGTGCCCCCTATCCAACACTCGAAAACCACACACACACAAACCTTATTTCTCCACACATCATCTTTCATTCCTGCCTAGGCCCCAGGTTGTAAGGGCTCCGAGTTGGAAGATCACCTCCTCCTCCTTATCTTTTACTTCTGAGGTCAAAGGAGGGTATTTGTGAGGGTCGAGGGGTCGGAGAGCGCAGAGGAAAGAGGGCTCGGGAGTCCAAGACCGGCTCCGAATACTCGGCTTGGGGCCTCGCCCCTTAAGATAATCCCTCGCCACCACAGCAGCTCTCTAGAGCCTGGCTCTGTAGCGCAAGAAAGGGACGTTTGCAATAATTTTAGATCATATGAAAATATGAATTGATAAACATTTTTAAAGGGTGAAATTTCCTTCTGTGGCAAAGTAATTCCCCGTTTTGGAAAAAAATGTCCCTTATTTACATCTTGCAAATGCAGCATTCCAGTGAATCTTACTCGTTTACTTCTTTAAGGGTTACTTTGCGCTCTTCCTTTGCATTCGCCTGAAGTATATCCAGAGAAAACTTTTTTTCCTAAAAACGCAATATAATTTTTGTTGGCCTGCATTTTGGAGTTATTTTTATACTGAGTTAGATGAACTTGTCTGCCATCCCATCCAATTATATATTATAAAATATAAGCTTGTTGTTTCATACCTTCCTTAAAATGGCAACCTTTTCATAATCGACTGAGAACTCTAGTTTTAGATTTTGTATGGATAAAGATAAATCACGAGATGTTTTCAACAATTTTTCCTTTCGTCTTATTGGAAATTAAGTGTCTGATTCAAATCACGTATTTTACACCTGGGATCAATGCAATGTGATAATTACTTTATGTCTTTTCCAATCTCTTTGACTCTTTTTGCCTTTTAACTAATTTAATATATGCATTTAAACATACGTCCAGTAACAATACCTTTCTCAGGAGCTTAAATTGTAAGCCAGGAGCTGCTTACATAAAAGAGATATATAGTGTTATACGTCTTTATGGAAAAAACACAATTTGAACCATGTTGGATTAAATCTTTTTCTCTAACCTTAAAGCTTTTTGGCTTTTCTTTTTCCAACATTTATACTATTAACCTGGGCCAGCCAGAAAAGCACACTAAATTTTTATTAGCCTTGGCACCACAACAGTGGTGCCAAGGCTAAGGTACAGTCTTCTATCACCATATATATTGTTGAATTTTCGTAATTTATGCATATCCATTCTTATTAATTTTATTTAAAGCTGGCATTGCCAATAAATTTTATATTAATCACTGAAATAGCAGTTAACCAATAAAATGTAGTAAAGTAGTATTTCAAAAGGTAGGATATTTAATTTCTGATAACGCTGGATTAACTGCACAGTGTTATAACTTTTTTGTCAACACAATAAATAGTCTTAAAAATTCTGTTTCGTAAATTCATCAAATTGGATATCTACATGTTTTCAGTATTTATGTGTATGCCATGTCTTAATAATGATTCTACTAAGCATAGTTTACTATCACCATAAAATTGCTGGTCACAACATTTTTAATATGATACCTATATTTTTTATGAAAGTTTTCGTGATTTAGTGCACTTAAAGTAAGGATGTGTTCTCCAAATTTAAATCTATCGACTACTATACTAGCACATCTAAGTATTTGTAAGTATAATAACTCGAGATAAATGTAAGACAACCACTACTCGTTCTGTGACGGTTACAGCTTGAGGTGCTGGTATATCAATTAAATCCACTTTCCTGCCATCACTAACAGCATCTGCTGCAGAGAAAACAGCATGCATACTTTACCATGAAAACCAAGTTGTCATTAAAGCGAGAGCGAATTGCTTATTCTACAGATTCAATGCTCCTAAAACCACCTTTAGTGGCTGCTAAGCAGACATTATGTCAACAAACAATCTCAACGGTGGGAGCGTTTGATGGTAAATATGAAGTATTTACTTCACAGGAGGTTCTGAGGCGCTTTGCTATATTCCTTCTGCGAATCCGTCTCCTTCGGCATCCCGCGAATCTCTTTCACGCGCAAGACGTGCCCCCCCGTGCCAGCAAATCGCCTCTGAGACGTACTAAGAGGGCGGAGACATCTCCAGCGGAGGGCATTCTTATATGGAACATCAAAGAAGAGCCGTTTTGGATAGGAGCGACCAAGGCCGAAGGAGGAAATCCCTTGCTGCAGTGGGGAAAATCACACCGGCCCGTTGTAATTGAAGGGCGATGATTAATTTGGGCCCCTGAGTGGAGAATAACAAGGGGTAACTACCGATCATTAGTCAAACGCCTCCCTTGCCGCTGGAGAATGTTTACTCTCGCAGACAACTCGCAAGAATTGGCAAACACGCCGCAGAAAGTCAAATATGACCTCATTTCCGATCAAACCGCAAACTGCGTTCCAATAGAGATTACGCGCCCTTGAGGGAGGGTCCTTTCGTGTCGTGTAACTGAAAGCCCTCCGCCATGACCCCACTAAAATGTCCTCCAGCATAAATCAGAAGGTAAAGCAGGAGATGTTTCGCCACTATGCGCTTCTATAGGGAGGAGGAGGTAATCGATTGTCATTTGTGCGGAGGCCTCTCTCCCTAGAGATGCCTACGTTGTCCAGGCTCACTCTGTGGCTTTTCAACGCAGAGTGTTATGTCCCACCACCACCTTAACTCCCATTTGTTATGTACACGGAACCACGGGTAAATAAAGAATTGCACTTACTCAACTGTGTTGAGGAACTGCAACACTAGACCAGCAAATGAGAAGACCGTTACCTGAAACAAAAAATATAGTGTGATTCAGCAGAAAAAAAAAACATTTCATTCAACAAAAAATATAAGCATCACTTAATGTAATTCTTACGCTTTAACATACACAGAAAGTATGGTAGGCCTGAAAAATGGACATTTCAGCTTTATTGCAATTAACCTGGGACTCTTCACCTTCATTTCTTACTTTACAATGGCTAACATATGAAATAAAAGCTAAATCTGTGGCCATATCCACGTTAATGTAAGAACATAGTTTTAGTGGCGTTTTTATTGTATTTATTCGGCGTATTTATTCAACACCTGAGAACTGGTGTACATGAATGTACTTTACTCATGATTGATTACAAACTTTTTTTCACCCGTTGCATAAAATCATGCCGTATTCACTCCAAATAACGAATTATTTTTCATTTAAATGATATCATCATATACGTTTTGTTTAACAATACAGTGGCGAGTTTTTATTTTTTTGTTAAATATACACCCACAGAAAGAAATCCTAAATGAAGATCCACATAAAGCAATCCACCTAATTTATTGTCATGCATACAAATAAACATGAAATGGGACAAAAACAGAAACAAAAAGTGTGAGCTTTAACACGCAATTATATGAATAATAGGGAATTATCGAGTAGGAAAGAGATGAAAGAGTGGGAGGCTGGTAAACGTGTTTGGGGCAAACGAACAAGGGTCTATGTTGTCAGAGAGGGGAAAGGGAGCAAATAGGAGAGGCGAAAGAAGAGGGAACGTTTAATTAAGGATACCCTGAGGATAGGCACGTGGAGAAAAAGTGTGTGCGAGTAGCCCTCAATGGGACTCTTGATACTGACGGGAGAAAGGGGTGTAGTGCGGTCGAAATTAAGCGTAGATGGATTTAAATATTTGATTTGTGATATTTGTTATGGACGGGACGGATATGATTTCATTAGTGGACATAACCGTGACTGGGGATATTTGTATAGGACTATTTGCTGAAGAAAATTGTGACACTGTTTTAGGCTGAGAAATTAGATACAGCTGCCAATCATCATATGCATAGAATAAGGGGAAGTATAATGGTGAAAGTAAGATGAATTTAGCGCTGGAGATTCGGCAATTTCTGTGAATCTTTAGTGTCAGCGACGCAACGGTATAGACTTTACGAAAGAGGAGAAAGAAAATGGGAGATTTGAGATGTGCTGATTTGATCAGCCCGTACTAAGCCATTGGAGTGAGAAATTAAAAGCAATAAAGACAATGGAACCGTGGGACATTCGGGTCACCGAAATCCCACAAACACCAAAATATGCCCACATGCAAGATCACGCCATCACCCTGGACAAATGAACGACGTCTTATGAAAACTATGATCCCACGTTCCAGAATTTCAAGCGAGCGGAGTAACTAAATATTATAGGAATAATTCTGCAGGACAACGGCTAACGCACAAGAGAAATTAAATACGCCTACCAGGGACAAATATGAACGTAAACACAGAAGTCATTTCCGAAAGAAATCGGATCAGAATATAAGATATGGGTCTTCTACATCTGCGCAAAACCCTGTTAGCGGCCGCATGGGCATATGACAGGGGGTGTTAGGTCAATGAGTTAATGGGCAAGGGAAAAAGGGAGAGAGGATAGGATCCAGGACAGTTGAAAATACTTATGTTTACCCTGACGTATTGGAGTTATTACCAAGAATTGTCCGTGGAATTGAATTATTACATCGTTTTGCTTGGCAGTCTATCTCTCTAATTTTGTAATTTCTACTGAATCAAGGATATCTTGCACCAATAACCAACGCATGATCTGCTGTTACGAGAGCCTTGTTGATGTTTACTGAAAAAGTTTTACTATCTAAGTAGTATTGTGTAATATCACTAACAACTATATGATCCATAATATAACAAAAAAAGAGATTATCTAGATATTCCACAGAGAAAAAATCATTCGCCTTGACCGGGACTCGAACCCGGACCCCCTGATTTCCGGCCAGGTGCTCTACCAGTTGCGCTACCAAGGCGTCCTATTTCTCTGTGGAAATTCTAGAAATATCTTGCCATCGTGCAACTCATCGGGTAACTCCGTTAAAGTTTTCGCGGCTAGCTCGCGAGCTTTGAATTTGTTAAGAGATTATCTATTTCAAAAATTGTGTTCAACCCGGAGTTTTTGGCTGGTGGTGGTAGAGCTCACCCCGTACTAAGCCATTGGCGTGTGAAATTCCTACTCTTTGGATAGGGGGGCCAGTTCTATTTCCCGGGGCCAGCTGCGATTTCCTACGAATTCTTGCACACAGGTAATCGAATCAAAAGGAATTTAGGAGGGGGGCACTAAGAAAGGTTTCTGCTCGGGTTATGAACCTGGGACCCAGCGGTCGGTAGCTCAGCACTCTACTCATTCGGCCACCGCATAATGAAGACTGAATGGATCGACCGAGCAAGTAACGAGGAAGTCCTAAGAAGAGTGAGAGATGAAGCCCACTAGGCTAGCGATGTAGGTCTGCAATTTCCTGAATCTTGCGTATTGCCTCATTTGACAATCGGAGTCAACATGTGTGATTTTCCAATACTGTAGTAGTTTTTCTTCTGCGCATGGCTTGTTAAAGACTGTTTATAGAAACGGTGCATCTATTGGAGCAAGTTCCTCAAGTATTGGGTGCTTTCCAATCATCGACGCAAGTCGACACAAGTCAACTTGTGTCGCGTGTAGTGCTTTCCAATCAGTGTGTGTCGCTGTTGTGTCAAACGCGAGTCGACACACGGTGACACACCGGTAATGGTGAGTTACTGAAAAAAGAAAGAAGGACGGCGCAAGCTCTAAATCGCAATACGTCTGCAAGAGGCATATTGAAAATAACCGATAAATCAGAACAAATGTTTAAGTTAAGTATTTTCTTAATTAATGATCCTACAACTCATTTTTTTGTTTATTGGTAACGATCTTGCTATAACAAGAAGGAAACATCTGTGGATTCAATTTCCTTCCCACAAAAACGCACCAATCACGAGTCCCCGTGAAAGTCCTTAGCGCATCAGCTTCTGCGCACTGAAACTTGCTTTCCATTCGCGAAGACACAAGTCGACTTGAGTTTCCGCGAGTTAACTCAAGACGACGCATGAGTCGCTTGAATGGAAAGCACCCATTGTCGCCGGTAACTCTTCTGGACCTGAGCCCCATTGTTGTTACTATTAACTTACTCTAGTTGTTTAATTAATCCCCTTCAATTTATATGTGTATCGTCAATTGGTTTAGTTATTACAAAGATATTCGCTGAGGGCATGACTGTCACGATTTTTTGACTTAAGAAGTGAATAGCGATATTTGAGTTTCTTATCGAGGCATTTCGTTAGACTTGAAATAGGGAGGTCTACGGAATGAAGAAACAAAAATATGCCAATGATTACCTACATTAAAGGTACACCTCACCTCTGTATTTAATTGTTATATTTCATGTTCTTCTTAAATGTGACATCATGACTATGAAGACTCCTCCACTGGTCTTTTTTGCCTTCTCGTCGATATATTTTATGAACCGGAAGATAAACTTCACTATCAGGTATACACGTAGGCAGTAAGACAGCTCCCATTACCATGTCCGAGTAATGGATTGCATGGTCTACATCGGCTCCATTGTTGTCAACACTGTGACAGTTTATTATAACTAAGTTCAAATCGGTTTCGTTATCACTATTATTTTTAAGCTTTGTTTTAAAACTTCCTGCCATATATTAAAGGGAAAATGGATCGACGAGGGCGAATCCTGACAGACCCAACATATCAACTCCATTTAAAATCAAAAATACTCGTGATATAACACGCAACCATAAAGACCGAGATAAATTTAAAACAGAGAGGGTTTATCATGTGTCCAATGCAAAACCTGTGATAAAGTGTGCATTGGAGAGACAGTCTCAAAACGCAGGAACAAGGACTAATCGACTCAGCTGTTCGAATGTGGCATTTTGATCGATGTGCAGTCGCCGAGCATGCCGCAAGTGGTCACGTAATAGACATCCAATGCACGAAGAACATAGCGAGGGAGAAACGTTTCCGAACCCAGCAAATTAGTTGGCAAATCTATAAGGCAACTGGGACTCCACAGTTGTTGCGGAAGAAGGCGTTTGCGACCGTAAATCTGCTTTATGCAGAAAAATATTTAAGTAACAATAAATAATACCAATAAGAAATTATGCACAAAATATCTATAGGCGAAAAATGATTAAACAGTTAACGATAAACTATTACAAATGGTCACATACTGTTAGGATTTTGAGGCTAAAATTATGAGCAAAAATTTCATGGTTCTACGAATTATGCGGAATACTTTAGAGGATTAAAAATGTACACTATAATCAAGCAACAGGTGATACTATAATGGAATTAAGAGTACGACTAGGTAACCCGTGCGAAAATTTCGCACTTTCACGCTATCACCCAAAAAGTATGTTAAGGAAACGGTGTAATTGGGTTTTAAATAGAGAAGAAGGTGTATCGTAAAGTACTTTCTTTATACTTGTTTTCTTGTAAAATATACAAAACAAATGAATACAATACAGGCAAGAGAGTGTGGTACCAGTAGGAACAATCATGACGTCTGTTACTGAATAATGGCACGCAATTTACAAAACTTCATTAAAGACAATATTAGAAGTAAAAATGTTGTCGTCTGTAACTTTTTGGTTATGAGTTTCTATAACACAAACGTAAATATCTCGGAAAGTGCGAACTCTAGAAAATGCTACATACAACTGTCCATGCGATAAAACGGGTTCTGGCAAATACAATCCGGATCTCTGAAGAGTCTGACCCTGTGCTTTATTAATTGTCATTGCAAAGGCCACTTTGGCATGAGCAAGTTATGTTCATAAATGTTTACAAACTAATTTTGTAAGCGAATATCATATAAATATGAAATTAAAAAGTTTTAATTGCATTGACTTACCAGATGACCATTCACCCATGTGCAATCTTTATGTACATTTCGTACCATTTCCATTTTAAACCTATTTTTGAAGTTTAGAATAAAAAATGGGTGGAGTCGATATACCTCGAGCAAGTAATAGACATTGAAAAATCGAAACTTTTAAGTCAAATTAATGGGTAAATAGTGAAATTTGAGATTGAGATTGTATTTTTCGTCAGAAGCCGGTGATTCAACGTTTAAAATGATACCTCATTTATCACTGTAGGTGCAGTATTAACGGAACATACACGGAATGACAGAAAAAGACCTTTCTGTAATAAAATATATAAGATATCAGCGTACGTAGAATATATTCATAAGCAATTGGGATGTAACTGCACACGTGACGTGAAAATATCAATGCTCTTCTATAAGAAATAGATAGATTAGCGGAAAACGAGTATATGTACGTTATGAACAAGAAAAAACGATGGAGGAGGATTTCTTGCGATAGATCAGTAGCACATTAGATACATTGAAGAGCTCTTGTCGGATGATATGCAAAAAAGGTGTTGAGAGCCTACTTATAATTGGATGGTAGCTTCAAGGGCAAACAGGAAATCTGGCGGTGTGGATAGTGTAGATCAGACAATAATATAATTGGGATTGAACAAGTGGAGAGAGAGAATCAAACAAATAAATTACGTCAGCACTTTGATATTTTCATAAAAGTTAAGTATAGCATTAGTTTCAAAATAGAAATAGAAAAATAATCGCATATGCTTACAAAAAACTTGAGAAAAATAAAAACCTGTCTTCGTGGTAAATATTTACTTGATAATGGGACAGTAAAATGGGTGTATTACGAGGTGCATATAAAGTTGTTAGGTTCGGTATACATTAGGTAATAAAAAAGACTGGTGGGAATGAAGCTGAGTAATATAGGAAAAACGCGTTAAGGGAGCCAGGAAGCATTTTTAACTCCGCAACTAAAAACAGGTTAAAAAAAAAGAATTCCAATCATTGCTGACATACCACGACTTGACTTCATAATAGTTCAGAGTTCATAAGAAAAAAGGGTTGTTAATCGCCTGATGATCGTGTGGATTAATGCAAGCCAATACTTGGCCACAACGAAGTACAAGCTTTGATTCAAAATAAAAATCAGGACAACTGAGTTATAGAAATAGAAATGGAGCAAAAACCCGGCACTAAAAGGAAGAAATGCCAAGAGCTAGGTGATATCATTCGAAGTAAGTGAAGGAATGGAGTCGGGGAAAAATGCATAATACTAAAATTTGAGATGAGAAAGCCTACGGAAGAAATATTTGTGGGTTGAGAATCAAGGGAAATGAATAAGTATCGGAGAAAACACTTACAAATTAAAGGTACAACATCGTTATTATTTATCGCTTCTACCGATACACTCTCAAATGCCACTGTATTGCGTTGAAATACTCGAAAAATTGTTCCCTTTCGTCTAAAAGATGTAATTCATTTTCAGATTATTTTGAATCAGCATGGTAGTTCCAGTTATAACGATCTCTGCACTTCTTGCAACGAGTCATTGCCCAGTTTTTATCCCGGTGGCTTCTGAGGGACCTTTGATAAAGTACACCGCCTCTCGCTGTTAGCCGCTTGTCCCCAAGTAGCGTCTCCCGCTGTCAACCGGTTCAGCCGTAGTTCATGCATCATGGGAAGGGAGCATCATGGGAGGTGACAGGCGCCATCGCCAGCGGCCAGGGGAGAGTGAAAGCCGGCAAACTTTTTCGTTTTCCTGCTCGGAAATGAAACTTGGCCGGAGGAATAGCGATTGCCTCCCACCAAAGAAGGCCCCCAGTGAGGCCTTGCAGGGCCGTGAAAATAGTGCCCTCAAACCACAGGCGCCGGGGTGTCAATGGCAATCACTGAAGAGGAATGCGAGGAGGTGGGCAAAGCACGAGTGATCGTGAATGCACGGTCGAACTGATCACGGGGGGCTCAGGCAGACAAGCTTCATTAAGATCAACACACCAAACACGTTCACACACCTTCAGATAGACCCGTATCGGCTTCCAAAACCGTAATGCAACTTCAAAACGCTCAGTCACGAAGGGGTCACGTTCGAACATAGGCACATAGGCCTTATGAAACCGATGGTTGGCGAGTTAATTTGTGGAATGAATTCATGATTGTAAATGATTAAATTTGTTACATTATATACAAATTGTTATTCAACTCTAAAGACAGATATCCTAACTGTTATAGAAGTGGAGTGTACATGTTAAATTGTAATACCCCAGGCTGCAATTGTTTTCATGTCGGGAAAACTTGTTGAAAAGTAAGCATACATAGATCCAAACAGTTTAATTCTTTTATAAGTGGCAATAACTAATCTGTGTTTGCCACGCATTTGATTGAAAATGACCACTCCTCAGATTTTAACCCTAAGATTTTGCATGTTTGTGAGAAGGGGAGGAGACTTGTTTTTATGGAGAACTTTTAAATTGTTTCATATTTTAATGTATATAAGAATGATGTTTCAAATGACCTACTCCCATCCAGCCTCTCCCCATTCTACTCAGTGCCGGTCCCACCAGCACTGCCACCCCCATAGTCAAATAAGCTGTTCTTGTCCCCTCTTGCCACCAGTCGCTTGCTCACCTTCCTTTCATGGCCGTTTCATTCTCCCTCCCTCCCCCTCTCTTTTCACTGCTGTAAGACTGTGTATATACATGCCGCCTTGCCCATCTTTTACCTGTTCAAACCCTGATGATGACCTGAAAAGGTCGAAACCCGTTGTCAATAAAAAGTTTTGTGGAATAAAACGAAGTTAATCATTTACAACATAGACCTTATTCCACGTTGGCACAATTGGCTTCCTGGAGATGAAGCACTGCTGCTAATCGTGAGACCTAACCTAAAATTTATTGTCGTTCAGCTCCTATTAACTCAATTGGCAATGGTGGATTTTTTCTATGATATCGCATATATCTCATTAAGATGAACACAAGACCGACAAATTTTACGTTAATTTATTTCCAAGTACTCTAACTTTCTTTATGTATGGAACAAAAAATAAAAAGATCGATAACTGTAAACAAAACAGATGCGAGTCGAAGCTAAATATCAATCAAATCCTGACAGTACCATTCCACAATTTAACAGCAGCAAGTGTACGATACAGCACGCGTACTAGGAGTTAATATCATCAAGATTAGAAAAAATGGATAAACGTTCAAATGATATCTAAGAATCTAGTACGTCGAAACTTATTTTTTCTCGTGCTTTTGACATTTCAGTCGAGATATTAAAAAAATAAACAAGTAAAGCTCTTTCTACTCATTACTTACTAAAATTATTACATTACTAAAATTATTACATTACTAAAATTATTATTGTTTTAGAGGTAAGGTAAATAGAAAAAAATTAACTCGCTCATAAATTCAATTAGTTTCTTCATTACTCTAGTTTAAAATCCAAATCGTCGGAAAATATTATCCTCATGGAAAAAATCAAAGGAATACTTTTTCCTTCACAGGCAGGTATTGAAAGTTCCTTTTCTTTTACCTGTGCACTTGATAGTCATTTAATACACATTGTTTTGAAAAGTAAACGCCACATCATATTTTGGAGAGGAAGTTAGCGAAAAACATTAGAACAAAACTAAATACGTGTATGGAAGAAGTTTCGAGTGGCTTCTAGGAGAATGAAAGAGAGTAATAGAGATAAGAGGCGTTAGATAGGAGTAAAATAACGAGAAAAAGTAGTCGTGAAATATGAAATCAAGCCGGATACTTGCAGGGAGAAGTTTGACTTAACCAGGAATTGAAAAATTGACCTACAATTTTCCAGGCTGCCATGAACTACCGAGCCGAAGTCATTGTGCAAAATCAATGGGTGCTTATATTCACCCATTCCCCAAGAGGGGTGACCGAGAGAGGCGGTCCTCAAGAAGGAGCATAACATAAGTACATACGAAAGGGCAGAGGCAACAGCAGACATTGTAATGAAAGATGTACAGCACGTTTATGTAGCAAGCATAAGCAAGAGTATAATATTAGGCGAAGTGACCAAACACATGCATTCAAACATTAAAACGCACATAAGACGAATAGAAACACAAAGAAGATAGAATAAGGAAAATGGACAGTTAGCAGGTGACTTGACGAGCACAAAGCGGGAGGTGAAGATGGGAAGAGGCCAGTTTACAAAAGAGAAAAGTTTCGCTCCACTGGTACTTGAAACACGGACCTCCAACTTTCTGGCAAAATTGACGCAGGTAGTCTTTTCTAGAGTTTGGTAGAGAATGTGGACTAGTTGTATGCTATCTCTAAGTGTTTTAGCTGCAAAATTCCAAAATAATATTTGGAAAAGGTTCTTTCGTAATAATGTTTTAAATGGAAAAAATGGAGAGGTTTTCTGCTTACATAACCTCTATTTTTTGCCCGTGTATTTTCAATTACGATAGCAAGTGAATTTTCTTTTATGCTGATCTCTGTTGTAAATGGTGTAAAAAGTTTAATTTCTAGTTTAATTTATACCCATAAACGGTGTGCAAATACCGTTTTATCCGGAGTATAAAGTCCTGGCTCATTTACATTATATTTTTTCTCCAGTACTCAACGGCATACTTGTTTTAAAATCTCATGGCCATGCGATTTTTTAATGGAGAATATCACTCACTTAATAAGGAGTGCATTCAAAGTTTTCTCAGGGCCTTTGTCTATATTTCTATAAACTTGTGTCCCTACTGGTAATGAACCTTTAGAAAAATATACAATAACTCTGGTGATAAAAAAATAACGCTAGAGAAGAAAATATTCTTTGGAAATGTTGAATGGCTGTCCTGTAACACTGCCTTCGCTATTATCACAGCCAATAAATACAAGGACATGGATTGATAAAAAAGCATCAGAAAAATTAGAAAAACCTTAAGTAAATGTATCTCAAGTTTCTAGCAGCTAAGTTTACATATACTTCGCTAAATGCAGACCACGAGGTGGGGACATTCAAAGGTCAATATTGATTCCCCACCGAAGTGGTGTGTATAAAAATTTGGCGAGGTTTATATCTTGACGTAAATTTATGAGTACCAATATTAACCTCCTACTAATAACCTAATTAACCCAATTAAAACCTTACAGCAAAACTACCAATAAAATGAATTAGCGTAAAATAACCTAAACTATAAATCATGAATACGATTTCTCGTACTCCAAAAATTGTGCAGAGTAGAAATATGATACGTTACTGGTAGATTCGGCGGAGAACATAAAATTATGTCAAAATATCATTATTATTCCTTGCAGCACAGTTTTTCAGAAGTTAACGAGATGGCTAGGACAATCACGGATGAAGGTTGTGAGTGAGACTCAAGATTAAATTGTGAAATGAATGTCGTTCATTCCTTTTTCCCTCCGTGAGGTTCTTGATAGAAGGGACACCATAAAAAAGACTCAAATTCAAAATACCCGAAAACATTACACATAATTACAGCATCAGCTAAAAGTATCACCTGGCTTCTTATTGAGAGAATGCACCCCGGAAAAATATGTTCCAAGTAAAGCTAGAACGAGGAAAGGAGGGATCCCTGAAAATAAAATAGTTTGAATGGAAGTGGAACGTACGTATCGCTAAAGAAAATATTCTGGTGAAAGGAATTTAACGGAAAAAAGTTGAGGCATAAATTACTGGTAGTAGTAGCTGTAGTAGAGTGAAGGAGGAATACTTCATCGTCAATAAGCGTCGAGGTAAAAGTAATAATAGAGCTTGAGGGCCATCTTCAAACCCTCGATTGATGCCAAGATAAATTACCTTACGGAGAAACACCCATTTAAACGCTTATCACGTTGAAGCACATTATTGCGCCTGAACGAAAGAAATATTTTTTTCTCCTCCCACTCTTCTGCATCGCAGTATGCGCGCCATAAAAACGCAATAAAGCGGAAGGCATCTGTTTTTTGCTGAAGCTCGCGGTCTTCCACGCTGGAGGAGGTGAGTATCGAACCCCATTGCAGCTCGGAATCGGTTAACAACAGGCGGGACCATAAAAACGCACTCTGCCTCACGACCACCTCTTCCCTCGTCAATAAAGGCAGCATGAACATTGATGAAGCCATTCAATTAAGCCCGCCGAGCGCAGCTGTTTTCAAATGCACCAATGACTGATGCAGGAGGCGAAATAATGAACACATGTTCAGTGAGCAGCGACACGATTACCTTATTGGGGAAAAAAAGCATTAAACTGCGGCCATTGGCACGGAAATTCGAGAAGTATTGATGCTTCCAGCTTTTGTTGCAGCAGACAGAAAGCGGATGGGAATTAAAATTATTCTTCTGATGACTTTTAAGGCCAGGGTTGATAGACGGCACGGTTGCAGTCAGTCGTACAAGCAGTTTTATCACTCAGTGGTGTAGAGAATCTCTTATAATTACACTCAATCTACTGACATCAATAAGTAGTCACCTATTTCATGCATGCTGAATTCTTCTTGTTTTTGCAATATTATCCATTTACTCATAGCATTTTAAAGTTCGTGTATCATGTAATCTTTTATGAGCTCTGAAGCAAGTGTAGAAGGAATTACTCAGTGGTTGTCAAAGAAGGAAGAAAGGCTTCAGGAACCGCATTTTCCACAAATGGGTAGATGAGTAAGCGCAAGTTACCAATGTCGAGAGTAAAAACCAAGTAAACTTTGTTATTACACACTATTTACTGGGGACAGCCCTACCAATGTCAAAACTTCCGCGTCATTCTCAAGGGACAATATCCATAAAGTTAGCTCGCGAACCATTGATGATATACCAATAACGATCCCACATGCAAATTTAGGTTATTTTCTAATAATGAAATGTGAATCACAGAGAGCTACGAAACGTTTTTATGAACAAAAATTACAACTCTTTGAAAAGAAACTATTGCCACTTCCTGATACAGGCCAAAAAATGTTTGCGAGTGCTCGCATTGATTTTATTGCTATCATTACATTTCCAGCAGACTTCGTTGCTGTAACGTTGTCCACAGTCGCTTCACTCGCATATAGTGGACCTCTAATTTGCCGAGATAAAATTCTATGAATATTCTTAGGAAGCAGTGAATGAGGATTTAATTAAGCCGGGGTTAAATCTTCTTCTTCAGGGAGTGCGATACGTAACAATAGAAATATGTACTTCACCCATTATATAGATGTAGCAAACTAATAGTAACGTATTGTTTAATGAACAGACATTGAAATTTAATTCAGTAAAATCATTGCATAAAATATTTCATTATTGTTAAGCTAATTCATCTCAAATAACGCATAACGGATAGATATTTTTGAAGGGTGGAAAGAACATATTTTGAACACCAATTGGGTATTAGCAACTGAAAAGTTGAAAAAAAGGACCCTTGCTTTAAGGTAAGCTTTAATTGGTTTAGGCGCAAAAAGTATTGTGACAGCTCCTATCAAAAATGCGATAAGTTATATTCAACGGGGAATTTAATGCGTGCAAATGACTTCAACAACCCATGGAGACGTACTGCATTAAAATGTTTATTTCTTGAACTGAGTGTGTAGATGGAGTGGATCGCTGATTCCTAAACGGTTTGTTCCAAAATTGGAAAGAATGGAAGCTAAAGGAATTTAGGCCGGCCCTTGGAAAAATTCCAAAACATTACTTAAATTTCACAGTCAAATTATTCTGTATTATGAGAAATCAGTATTCCAGTTATCTAACGAGAAATATCCCAACAAAGTTAAGAGTATTAAGTTTCCTCGTGGTTTATCTATGTGACACGGTCAATTATGAACGTTTAATATCAATATCACCTCTTTTCTCTGCAGTACAGAATAACAATCTTTGGAATATTGATTGAGTACCAGGTACCTTTCCGAAGAGAACCGTAAATAGAATGGTACTTTTAAACCCTTATTTAAACGATTTCCCAATTTTAGACGCATTTCTCATCAAGTCATTCTTAGTGCAGTGTTAAACAGAAAAAGAAAAAACAAATATACTCGGCTAAAAGGCGAAATTATAAAACTTGAGGGAAAATCGATAACAACTGGGGTCATAGTCATGTCCTAATATGAAGTCTTCCTCACGTCCGAGGCATTCGTGCTGAGCAAATGTGATTCGTTAGTGACCAGAATCACCTTTCGCGTACGACGCGGAGATGAAGCGCGGAGAGCAGCCGTGAGCAGGGCGCCGTGAACAGCACGTCACCGCACATCACAATTGAGCAGATGCTGCATATGCCACAGGATACGAGAGATCCGCGTTGGGCGACCGCCCCGTGGTCACGAAGGCAACCGCGCGAACAGATGACGACTGCCGCTGCGAGCCTAGGCGGGCGAATGTGGCCGAATGTCGTCAGACACCGTCAGAATAAAGCATCCGTGGCCCAGGATAACTTTATTCCTAGGGTTTCGGAACTTAAACAGCCAGAATGGAGGCTAAGGAGATGGGGGTTGAAGAAATACGATGGCAATGGGGAACATGCACTATTTTGTAATACTCTTTGAATGTGAATTTTATTAGCTAAAATGTGCTTGGCGAAAATTTAGCTGAATAATTAAGTTGTGTTACAAAGATATTACTCTTTGAAAATTGTACCTTTTCGGCAGCTTAAAAACACGACGTCATCGCATCACGGCACGGTATCACTATGGGCGTTGTTTATCTGTTTATGCGTGGAGGTAAGTTGTTAAATCAATACTTGGTGATAACGAATGTATAAGACGTTTCAGGTCACGTGACTCTCGTCAATTTCTGGGAGCATTTTAATATCGTTTAATCTTTGTGGTGGACGTAAAAAATTTGGCTTATATATTTAAATTGGTGAGAAAATTTCACATCAAGTGCATGATTAATCTTCGAGAAACAAATTTCAGGCATATTCCCCATTGAGTTGAGAGCAGCGTCAACACGTTGAGCGTAGGTTTTCGCAGCGTGGAGAATTTCCAGTTTTCTCTTTCGGGAGCCACCACGTGTGGAGCTTTGTCGCCCAAGCTTTCGCGTCCATTTCAGGCCACATACCATCAGGGTAAATAACCTCAGGTTAAGCGGCCTGCAATGGACGCGAAAGCTTGGGCGACAAAGCACCAAACGCGGCGGCTCCCGAAAGAGACAACTGGAAACAGCGTCAACACGATACAGGTCAAGTGTTGATTACGAAATAATATGAAATGGGGTTTGCAATATATATGATGCGACGAAAAAAAGATATTTCACCGCTTAGTTCATGAAAAGCAACCAGAAATGAGTCTATCTACGAACATGAAATACCGTAGTGAGCACTCTCCAGTAGAAATTGAAAATAAACGTTGAGAAAAGGTAGACTAAAAAATTGTTGAAGCTAAATCTAAGCGTAATTGGGGGTCTTTGGGCATTCACATCCATGGTATTTAACTCACGTTCTGGGATAAAGCATGAAATAACAATGGAAAAATAAAATTGGGAGTCCGTAAAAGGTTGAAATTCAAATGAATTTGGGCTAGGAAAACGAAATGATGTCGACGATAGACCTTTTGTGTTTTACCGAAGAAATTGAAATTTGCGCGTGAAGTAAATAAAAAAATCAACTCAGGAGATTGAGGCCAGATGGAAATAAATGTTCTGCGAACCAAATGATGAATAAAACATATGCAATCGGAGAGTTGTGGTCGAGCTAATTTACATACTACACTCCCTTCCTGATGGTCCGGGTTCAGTTATCGGAGGGGGCAGGTTTTCAGTTATACAGTTATTCAGTACATGGGTCACTATTTGAGTTTAATATGGAAAGCATTTTATGTAAAAAAAACTCCGTCCATCGGCAGTGAGGTGGTTCAACCTTCCTTTAAGAGCAAGGCTGGGTATGCCTCCAACAATGCTCCATTCAATGAAATACACACACCTATTCACTATTACGCACATATCATCCCAAAAAGTGCAAATAGTCGATCACTCTTCAGACTAGCAAAGTGCATGTTGGACTTCTGCTCATAGAGGAGAAAAACGTCCAGTCATTAAAATGATATTTCGGGAAAAGGTCGCAAGCGACCTTTTCCCGAAAATGATGAAATCTCGGTTTAGGGTGAGGAACGCCAACACATTATTTATCTTATTAGCGTTAAACAATCCAAAAATGAACAAAGGCGCTGTTGCTTTTATTTGTACGTCCACAGTTCGTTTTCATTGATGAGACTTGTGGACAGTGTATGTGCCTATTGCCGCAGTGGAAGATTTAGGGTTTGGAAGTCTGCCTACGTATCAACCACTGAAGGACATGATTTCAATCCAACAAGAATCACTTCGCCAAGCTATTCGAAATATAACCCATATGGACTCACTGTCAAAGAAGGTGGAAAGACTATAGTCTCCGGTAGAAGGAAACAAACATCTTAAAGTAGGCTCAGAATGTTACTTTTCGGTAAAACGCTTGTTACATCTCCCATCTCTCACATTACCAGAGCAGCGCTCTCCTTGACGGACAACCTTATGCCATTAGCTTTCGCAAGACTAATAAAAAACACCAACTCCTGGTACATCCAAGGCCCACTAACACTGCTAAATTAAAAGTGCCTCAGTTTAAACGCAGAAGAATTCCTTGAAATTTATAAATCTTAATGCCATATGAACTGATTTCAAAAATTACACCAATGAACTCAGATGCCATAGATACCGTTTCTATTGATTATCGAGTCGAGGTTGCCCTGGACTCCTCTGGATGGCGGGATAAAGCACCCTCTTCCTTCCCGAACGCTTTGCCAAACTTGGATGACACGAGAGCGTGTGAAATATTCCCGCGCTCAATTAGCGCTGCGGTCGGAATAAACAGAGTGACGCGCGCCCGCAAACGCTATGGATTCACCAATTTTGCGGCTGCGACGCCTTGTTCACGCAAACGAACTGATCGATGCAAATGGAATTTAAAATTCTCGTTTAAATATTCTTCGCTCGCACAAAAAAATGAATGTGTATTTTGTCACCGGTTCTCGAGAGGGACATATTTCACATTTTCTTCCTACCTCTGCGCCGGATGTTATCAAAATTCACTCGTGTTGTTTTAAAATAACAATGTCTCCAACAATTATCAATGATTCAATAATCTAAAATTTCATAGAATTAGTTTTAGAATCAATGCCTATGATGTATGCTATTTTGTCAACGGCGTGCCATGTCTCCAATATACTCAGAGCGAGAGAGCGAGAGAGAGAGAGATTGAACATGATTTTTCATCATGTTCAAATTCTCTCTCGCCATCTCCCCATCTCCTAAAAGCAGAAGAGAAAAGTCCTTTTCTAAGGAATGGTGAATATTGTCTTAAATTATTCAGGCCTCTTGGTCACTGCCAAAAGCAGACCAATAGGTTCAATAGTAATTGCTTGAGACAAGTGTCGTTACCTTTATCTATCTACCTTCTATCCTTCAAGTCACCTTTAGGGTGTGTGGCAGGAGGATAAGTATTTACCATACATGCACACAAGATATATGAGTCACGTGCAGCTGGGTGAGTGGTTCCTACGAAGTAATGAAGTAATTGCTGGACATAAATTTAGGGGTTTTATAGTTGGTATGTAACCCGAGTAACTGAAGGTATTCTCTAATATATAATTTATAGAATTATTGGACTTTATTCCAACAGAGCTTATTGCCAACTGACTGACTTCGGATTGTTCATAAACACGGTAACCAAAACAAGCAAATAAACATTGAATCCATTCATTGAATTGAAATAAGTAAATAATCAAACACATAACGAAAAAAAAATGTACACCCCACATAAAGGCAGTTTTATTCATATATTTACTTGTATTTCCCTAGAATCCATGGGTTATTAATGTAAAAACATGAATCATGCACTACACAATATTCAAACAATATTTTACTCACCTATCCTCTCGCTATGTTGCCTATTATTTTCCCTTTATTCTACGTGGAAAAATGGCATTAAATCTACTGATATGACAATATGTGTCTTCAATCTTGTATATCTGTTTAAATCTAGCATACTACGATGCAGTTCTGGTTCAAACATCTTCATAAAAATATCCGTTTTCAATTTACACTAATGATTTAATCGGTGTTATAACCTACCGTCTGACAATGATTCGCAGCCTAATCCTTCTATTGATTTTGGTACAATGCTAAACATTTTAAAAAACTCTTAACAAACCTAGTTGCACTACACAACACACTTCTCTTCTCACTTCTATGAACGATCCCGACTCATTCGGATCACATAAAATGGCTTCATATTTTTGGTTAGGCCTAAAATATGAAAAATAACAGCGCTTATTACTTCTAATTATATTTCTCAAGTATACCTCCTCACACAAATGACAGTTCTGGCTGGCTTTATCATATATGTATGATAAAAGACATGAATCTGATAGTGGAAAATGATAGGTACAAATCATATTACTGGTAGAATATTATCTATAGCTTTACTCCTGAACCAGATTTACAAATTATCTTCCAATTCAGGATAATAATGATATAATTGAGTCTTACGAAGCAGTCATACCTTAAAAACTGTGATTATATATGCATGCCTTTTGGTAAAATGGGATTTAAAGTGTGTAAAAATAGTTATTGTTAAGAATTTCTAAGAAATGCGTAGTTTGAAGATCGTTGAAGCGTTTGGCGCAAAAGATAGTTAAATTAGATTTATATATTTGATCTCTTAGGAGTCCTACCTCCAGTCCATTGCCACGCCCCTCTCCTTACAACGACATTTCGACCGCTGCTGTAACAATGTGAGATCTTACACAGCTGATGCTTCTTTTCCCAGACCGTTTCCGATGGACAGATGCTACCAGGGTGTAAGAGCAGCATGTCGCGATGGGACCACGTGGATGCAACGGGTGCTCGGAGCGCAAAAAAAAAACACTTTTACTACGTCACTATTTTGCATCTCAAGTAAAGCCATGTTATCCGTTTGGAAATGTAGGCTCGTGGTGTTGAATTCCACCGGCTGACATTACCATCGCTGTTGCACCGTCATGTTGTGGATAAATTTCATAGCCAATGATTCTGACTACACCTATGAATGATAACGAGACGGGATAGTGATTTAAGATCCCTCTGATAGTGAAAAACAAAACATACTCTTCTGAAAATTAAAAAAGGAAGATAATACCAAATAAATACCAAAATTCAAAAATTGAAAAAGTGATCCATTAATATTTAGCTTCTATAAAAATAGACTTTTTCAAGATGTTTTCATGTTTCAGACAAATAACACTAAGACAAATCTTTGACCCAGTTAAGAAATCGATGTGGAGTCTGGTACTTTATGCTAACGAGATTTTAACGCCAATTAATTATAATCCAATAGAAAAAAAATTTTAATTATTGCGTTATCGGACGGAGTACGACAGAGTGTACTAGAAAAAAAACGAGGTCTTATCAGGGATAAGGATGATTTGGTTCCTCATTGCAATGCACTCAACATGAGAATTTACTCGCATTTCTTCTTTTTATATTTTAACGCAATCCTTCCTCGTTGAATCACAATGCCTTCTAAAAACGTACCATTCCACGCTTGTGTTTCGTAGTGGGTATTCCATTTCACGCTTACGATGACAGTGCCTGACAGACCGGTAGAGTTTCCATGAAACGTTCAGCATGAGCAATTAAATATTTGTTAATGCAAAGAAAAACATCGATGGAGGGGAATGAGGCTCACAAATCGTGACAGCGCCGTGATGAGGAGGGACAGGTGTGCCTAGGCCTGGGCGATATATCGATATATCATAAAATATCGCGATATTTTAATATATCGCGAATCCGATTTTGAGTGTTTAAATTTGAAGATATATCGTTCCTCGATAAATATCGCGATAAAATATCGGGGCACGATTAATATCGCGATAAAATATCATGATATCGCGTCCCGATAAAATATCACGATATCGCGCCCCAATAAAATATCACGATATGTTATCACGATAAATATCACGATAAAAGATGGTGATATTGCGCCGGTTGATCGTGTCGGCAAAAGATAGCCGTTGAGTTGGCCTTCGCTTAAGCTGCTGCAAGTACGTTTGAAAACTAACTATTCTGCTATCTGCTAATTCAAATTCTCAGCAGTTCTCTCTCACTCTCTCTTTCATTTCAGTGGTCTGATAGTTTTTAGGTGGCGTATTGTTCAAATTTTGGAAGGAACTGAAAACAACTGCTTGTAAATTAGTGTATGTATTGTCCGCTGATCTAAAGATATAGAAAAAAACTCAGCAAACAAACTATTCGGCTTGCTAGAATAATGTGATCTTACTTTAGATGATTACCAAAAGTAACTTTCAGTAACATGCATTATTCTGATTGCTTTACACGCACGATATTTTATCGTGATCACGATATTTATCGTGATATTTTTAGCGATATTTATCGTCACGATAGGATTTATCGTTAATGCCACCTTACAATATGCTCAAATTATCGTATCCCGATACTGAATTATCAATATCGCCCATGCCTAGGTGTGCCAACAACCCAAGCAAAGAGCGTCGGAGGACTCCTCCAGCCAGGCGCTCGTCTTTCCTTTGAGTTCCTTCCTCCAGGAAAGGAAGCCTCCAGGAAGGCTCTTCCTCCCTCCCCCTCCCTCCTGTGGCTGCCGCCGGGGGCGGAAATTGAAAAAGCCCCCCCATTCAGTCAGTCAGTCAGTCTGCGGACTCTCTCTCTCGCTCCCACCGTAGGAGGGAAAGGACGCCTGTCTCTGCGATGATGTAATTTGATGTTTCACGAGTGGGAGGCAAAGGAAGAGGTGCTCGAGGAGAGAGGGTGGGCGAGAGGAAGTTGGCGCCACCCCTGGCGCCTCGTGTGAGCGGCCGCGCAAGACGAGACGCCTGTGTGCCTAAGCGTTCAGCGGGGGCGCGATCCCTTTGAGAGGCAGCTAGGTGCCGACTGACGGCTTGAGTGGAGGGGACTTCTTGAGCAAAATCAAGCAAATAGTTAGCGATCGGCCACCCCAAGGCCTTTGACGACTAGCGTTGCAATCTAAAATTGAAAAGTACAACACACCTTGGTAGTTACACTGAAATTAATCATTTCCTAGTCATTTAGGTTTCGTTTATGCAGCTAAAGTGAATTGAAACGATGGTCGAAGGTTAACGTTACCACTCCATATTCTACAGCAAACTCGCAGACTGTTCTACGCCTTCTGTGATCGCAATATAAATAAAGTTTAGGGTATCATCTACACTTGGAAAAAACCCTGAGGTAAAAAGTGCCAGGGTGAAATGAACTCTAAAGAAATTAGGTTAGGGACAGAAAAGGCACGAAATAGGAAAAAAACATTTTCAAAAGAAGGGTTTCATATTTTATTTACCACGATTAGGATTGTACTTTCAACACAAAATCATGCTTACCAATAAGATACTGCCAGTTTTAGTTTTAGCCTCATGGATATTCTAAGCAATTACGACTGCTTTGTGTCAGTGTATGCAAAGTAGTTCGTCTCAGCATGTTACTCCTTTTACGTGTCTTTAAATCCGCATGGAAGGAATCACTTGAGTAACTAAACTGAATAGAGTAGTCAGCCGGATTTCGGGGAATCCCAGGTTGACCCTTGGTTAAAGAATATTTTGCATCTGAGAAAATCTTGCATTAATGGATAGATTCGATAGCTAAGGCTTGTTAATGGAAAAATAGTATTAAATCAGGGATAGAAAAACTAAATGCCCTCTTGGCTCCGTTATTCTCCATTTTCTCCGCTAAAAAGTTTAATTAGACGCAATATTTTTTGTAAAAATTGATAATATGCTTGGAAGTGTCTCACAAAATTATAATTGTATATAATACTGAATCAAATTCTCTTTAAATGATGACGGGCATAAGTCTAATTTAAACCTTCACCTTCTCATAGTGTTAAATTAATCTTAATCTTTTCGTTGGCTGAAATATCATTTTGGCACGTACAAGTTTCAATAAATTTCATTGGGAGCATAAGAAAGATATAGTGCCATAAGGTTGTAGTAGAATGAGTCATCAAGTTCTGTAAATAATAAGAGATCAGAATACGTGGTTGGAATATCAGATTGATAGTTTAGATGCATTGAACTAGGTTTGCATAATAAAGCTATTTTCAAAATGCATAGCCTTACTTTTAATGTTTGCGCATATGAATGTCCTGGAGGAAACAGCATATACCCTCAGTGGTTTCACATTCTTGCAACCTCGAGGAATTATTCGAGGCATTCATAATGTGTGCTAATAAACTCGATCTATACTTTTATAAGAGATAAAACCTGTAAAGCTAATGCCTGCCAATCAATTTCGCTTTACGGCTAATACACCCTGTTACGTGTCGGGTAGTGGGTTCGTATCCCGGCCAGGATGAAATAGACGTAGCCAAGCAGATAGGCCACATAAATGTGGAGATGACTTCACTTTCGACCGCGCTACCTTTAAGGAAGTGTTTTCCCCAATTTGGCACTTAGCAGAAATAAATGCTTACTCGACTCAGCTGATTATCCTCAGAGGCGAACACCATTAAATAAATTATATAGACGCTTCTTTCAAACTGTGCTTGCGAATTTTACGGCAGCCTAATAACCTCTAGACTTTCAAGAGAAGGGTTGGTTGAAGCAGAAACGTTGTCCGCTGCCAACGTCACCTGCTAGAAATTCCGACAACACATAACTTGGCTTTAAAAAGCCATCTTCCCGACGGCAGTCTAGCACAGGGAAGTGTGTAAATTTGAAGAGGTTGGCCGAGATGAGAAGAGGGGTGGAGATCTGCGCGTTGAACCAAGTAGCAGCCTTGGGTTTTGAGGACCTCCAACGGCTGACGCTATATCGCTCCGTCTAGCCAAATGTCTTAAGGAGGTCGGCTCGCGACTGCTTGAGTCAAGTTGTCTGAGGAATCTTATTAATTTAAGTACGAGTATATGCCTGCTAAGTGATCCATACTTCACAAAGAAAATTACCTAAGCTATTGAAAGTCTTAAGTATCACAAGAAATACGATGGAAAGTCGAAGGATTTATTTTTATGATAATTTTAATCAGCTCGACGATGGAGTCAATTCAGCATTTGCGTTACAGAAATAAATTCATGTTCTTAATCAATTTACTAATGTACTATTTCACCAGAATATTACTATCAAACGTTATGTATAATATTTCTTGAAATATTCTTTAATATATCATTATATTATTCATACGCCAATCATTTGGGCAATAGTGACCGCAGCGCCACTTTAAGTCAACTAATACATTTCGTCTGTTATAAGCGCAGACATTCGTGGATTTAGCGAAAAATAAGGTGGGTTGATGCCTTTTTCTTCGTGTCATTTTATTCCTTGTGAAATAAAGCGTAAAATATCAGTTTTTTTGCAAAAATGACATTTACATATGGTATTTGTAAATGTTATATTCCCATGTGAGAGCCATTCTCACCGTTAATCGTATGTAATTTCAAATACAATTTGTGCAAAAAGGAGTATTGGTTGATAAAATGGTCTTAACTTTATTAGATCGAGGATCTTTAGTTCTTTAACTGCTGAGAATATAAAAAAATGACACGACTTTCACTTTTCGGATCAACCTCCTTAATCCGTATGCGTACGCAAAGCTCATTCACCGGGCGGGATTCGACATTCACTCCTTAAGGTTTCCAGGTCAGTGTGTTTCCAACGAAACGGTCGAGGCCGGCTCGTCCTCAATCTTCATTAGGTGGATGAGTATTGACGATGAGAGAAGATACACACGTTCAATTACGTGATGGTAGCTGCTTTGCAACAAAAGAGTGCGAAGTGACAATTTCCAAAGCACAATGATTTTTTTTAAAGAGCAAATAACATGGTGTAGCGTGCAAATGTTTGCTTACTTGGTGCTCAATTTGAAAGTGGAATGTATAGGTGAGATAGGTCACTAGTAGCGTGGATAGAGTAGTGGCGCACAATGTCATCCCTCCAAATCTTAATTATGTGTCCTTCTCCGTTACATTTTCTTTGGCCCTCTGGTTATCTGGATTCATTCAAACCAATATCTTGAAAAAAAAAATTGAATCCAATAATTAACTATCCAAAGAATTTCATGTCCTTAAAGTATTAGCATTCGAATTAATGCACGGGTGAACTGGCGAGGTGACATTAGGTCCAAGTCATTTGATTCAGATTCGAATGAAAAATCATAGTCAAGAATTTGTTGCGCTCCACTCGCTTCAGTAAATGGTAGTGTGATAAAAGCCCTAGGCCATCAAACGTTTTTTACTTTACTTTAGTGTTCCTTTTGGGGAAACGCTGTTATGGTTGGGTATGCCGCACAGAGAAAACCAGAGGAGAGGAATTCTCGGAGGAAAAATCTGTCCGTGTGCGCATTCCAGTCTCCGTCCCAGTTCACGGCCAGATAAGTCATCTTCCGGCGCAGTATTGCCATCGAATTTGTATCGCAGCACTTCAAACATTTATGCGAGCGAGCATTTCGCTCGTTGCCGAGAGCACTCGGAGGGCGCCACAGCTGGGATCCGCCCTCGTGCGAAGGCAACGGCCGCCCTAGTCAATAATCCTCCTCCCCCCCCCACACACTCACAACCCCCGGCGCCCCCTCCCGCTCCGAATGGGGCGAATCAAACGCCCCCATCCGCCGGATCGGCGATAGCAGAGGACCCGAGAGGAGGGAAATCTTATTTCGCAGGGGGCAGGCGGCGCTCAACACCCCGCCCCCCCGCCTCTTTGTCGCTGCCGTCAGGGAGCAAAAAGTAATCGAAAGCAGGGAGGGTATGAGGGGGTGGGGGTTGAGAAGGAATTCGGGAAAATATCACGAGAGGGAAGCACTGTGAAGAGAGAGAGAAAGCGGGGAGGGAGAAAGAGAGAGTGAGGGGAGGATACATACACTGCACGTGTGGGACGAAATTCGCACTAAAGATACGTGTGTGTATGAACCCATATATGTGTACTACACATACAATACTGAGTGAGGATGAAACACTGAGAAAAATAAAGGACACGCAATTGCTTGAAAATGTTTTGACACGCAGCGTGGCGCCTTTTTGGCCATATATACGTGTATATACACATGGGTAAGGAAACGGAAAAGCAGAGTACTGTAAAGTACCAAGTAGTAAATATGAAGTGGCTTGGTAAAGAAGTAATGCTGAGAATGACATCTAGAGGAAATAGATAGGTGCGCTTCATCTCTTGGTCGCCACGCTTGGGCTATGGGTGACATAAACCCCCAACAATTTCACAGAAAGTTGACTTTGGCTGAGTGTTGTAGTGGTAAGTACGACAAACTGAATGTTTGGAAGACCGTGGTTTGATTCCCGGCTGAGTCAAGCATTTTTCTCTAGTTGTTTGGCTTGATTCCATCTTCACGACTAGCTTTGTGGTCGTTCTTTTAAGTTTGTCTTACCAGTTTTCCTAATCCCATCCTTGGCACATTTGTATTCGCCTCTGAGCTTGCTTCATGATTGATTTTATACACACACATATGAAATATCCCTGTGAACAAACAGATTGTTTTGTTCACAAAATTACCTGGATCTTAAGTCTGGTTAGATACGTATATACACACAGACATTACAAAAAATATACGTAAAAGTTAAGGGTCGTGCAATGCCACCGGAGTAGAAGAGAGTTGGGCGTCGGCAGAAAGTAAGATTGATGACATGGCGTCAGGAATTCCAGGGAAGATGGTTGGGTGCCGAGGAAAGGATCGCGATACACCCACCCTCTCGCGGACACCGACGGACTTTAGGGGCGAGCATCTCATTAGGGAAGATTGAGAAGGAATGGTGGGCATAAAATTGCAGAGGTGGCTGAGAGAAGAAAAATATGGGTGAGTAGATGGAAATAACGTGTTTTTTGTGCAGTCTCGTTTTCCTCTTGCTGAAGAGAAATCGTCAGGGTACAAGTGAAAAAAGGAATAGAGAGAGCTGGAAGAACGAACGGCCTCCTTGAGCCAGGGTGATGCGAACAAGAGGGTTGAAAGGAGAACTGAGGTGGCCGGTGCTCATGTCGCATTGTCATTGCTAAGGAAACTTATGTCACTGGCCAGACACCCAAAGTTTCAATGTTCTCCATGGAAGAAGGTTCTACTAGTGTGATGCGTCCATGGAAATGATTAGTGGGGCTTAAATAAAATAGCTGATAGTTAATTAAAGCTTACCTACTGTCTCGAGGGAATTAAATAAAAGGCATCGACTACAATTTATGTCCGTTCTAGTACATAAAGTAAGGTTTAATTAAACAACAGGTTATGGGCCCAGGTATTTAAACTAATAAGTGCGATATGGAACAATCGCAAGATATTAATAACCATTGACGAGGGAATAAGCCGGCGTGGTCAGTGAATTGTCCCGAGATGGCATAAAGTACGGAAGATAGATACAAAATTCTCTTTTTTTCGATGGGAACGATTTTGACGATTAGAAATTCCGCATGGAAACAATGATGGACGAAATAGAATTATTATCGTAATTCGAAAGTGAACCGGCTGGAATCACTTAAAGAAGAGCGCGGGAAACGGCCAAAGCGCAGCTGCTTAAAACGCGACAAAAGGGCCAAAGGTTTGATAGTTCAAAAATCAAGCAACATTAGCAAAAGGGTCCGTGTGGCCCAAACAGAATAAAAATAATAATGTTGAAAAATGTAATTTACAAACTATTTCTGTTGTATCAGTGCAAAATGCTTTGAAGGACCAAGGAAGGATTGAATTGGAAAATATATTTGGAATATTATTTTCATGCCGGTCTTTTTCATACAAAGGTAAAAGATCACTGCAATTAAAAGGAGGTTTCTTAATATGTGATCTTTATCACTTTAATTTAATTAATATTTTCACTGATGACGTTAAAAATATTTTGCTCACTCCAACTTACTACGGTAGGTTCCACCATAAGCACAAAATTAGAGAAATTGATTGCAGAACTGACAGATTTAATGTAATGCATGTTTGGTGTGAATTCACCCCCTGCCACACTTCCTTATGGAGAATTGCAGGGTATTATGTAGGTCTAGGTCTTCACGCATTATCTTCCCTGGGAAATTAGTCTTTGTTTTTTACTCATACTGTCATCACAATATCTGATCTTCAGGTATTCAGTAAATATACCGTTATTCTAAGGTGATTTGAACCCATTATTACGGGAACGTTGTTTGCCAAATGTATTAAGCAGTACATGGAGGCATAAATGGAGAACTATGCAAAAAATCTGTGAAGATAGAAAAAGGGGAAAGGAAAAGGGAAAAGGATAGAAAGTGAGAATTTTCCTAAGTCATACGATAATAAATCCATAATGAAACTGCAAATATAAATCAATATGGTTGATGGAAATATGCTAGATTGAAGCAGAACCAAGTGGTACTAAAGTAAGTAAGTAGTCTGTACCTGCAGTTGAAAGAGAAAATATATATATTTTTGAAAATCTCTCAGATTTAATCATAGTCAGGACTTACAAAAAAATGCATTCATTTTAAACTGAGTAAGAATAGTTTGCAGATTACTACTGATATGGAGACCTTAACAGCTGGAAGTCAGACAAAAAAACTCAAGGTGGGCACTTAATACGGTTGTGTTCATTGTCTCTCAAAATTTATGATTTGGAAGGGAGACGAAGCATTGAAACAAGTATTAAAGCTCTCTAAAAGATAATAATCGGTATAAATAAACCTATGCGATTCGTCTTCAAAGACAAATAAGTATTTTCTTCTTGCAATGGGAATTTTCATCAACGATGGTAAAGGCTTCCCTTTAAATAACTAAATATTAGGAGGAGCTTCTACTGACGCTAAATGCGCATGTAAGAGCTTCCAGGAGGATTCATTTGAAATGACCCAATTCAAGGGTGCAAAATGACCATGGCCTGGCACATATTTGCAGTGAAAAATATTTCATAATGAATTAACATGTTTTATTTCATTTTTTTTATTTAGAGCAAAAATTATTTGTGATAATTTATTAGGGTACTCTCAGTATTTCAGTATTCTTCATTAGATGGAAACACTAAAGAAATAAATACATCACTTTATTCTAGGCCAATTTAATATTGTGAAAAGAAATATAAAGTTATATCTTTCGGTAAAATGAAGCATTTAATTAAGCTGGAAAAGAAATGGGCATATTTATTGAAGTTATTAAAACCAGAGAATTTATTTCACAGAGGGATTAAAGTGTACTGCCACGCGTACGTGAGAATATCCTCACTTAACCACCTATCATCCATGTTGAATCTCCACTATCATACAATACGTAAAACAATTGTTTCCTTTTCAGAAAATCTAGAATACTTCTGAAAAACGAAATATCTCATGAAACAGTTCTATTGTACTGATTATAATTGATTCTTGGTGGTTTTCTTCTTGTAATCAGCGCAAGATTACAGCGAGTTATTCACTACTACAAGGAGGACATCGAAAAGCCAAAAAGACTGCAAATCGTTTTGGACCTCAGAGTATAATGGTCAAAGTTTTTCGCTCGCTGGTAAAATGGAAAAAGGGCATCACATTCTAACCTAAGCCACACAATATCGGTACATTCCTTCTGATGAGTAAAAAACACTCATGAACGCACAAAAAAGCAATGAGGAGAAAGAATGGAAAGTTGAACGCAGCGAAAGAAGGCAAAAAAAAACTTTCTAAAAAGACTGGAATTTAGCAAACGCGAAGGTTTTGCAGCATTTCATTGAGGAAGAAATAGATGCAGGATATGACGCCCTGTGTTTTGTGCTGTCTATCGAAAGGGGAGCGATTATTGTTTTTCCGGAGAAAATACATTCCCTGTAGTATTTTCCTCGCAGGCTGCGATCAAATTTGTTGGGGCTCGCGGAATGAAAATGGAGAGACGGAAAAAGTAAGGGGGGTGGGGAGGCACACGCCTGGAACAGTCACATGAAGGGGGGGAGGGGGTGCTTTCATGTTCCGCCTGGGGGGTGGGGGGAGGGCGTGGCGGGAATTGGGTCTGAATGATTGACGGAGGGTGCCGAAGGGTGGCGCGGAGGGTGGCAAAGAGAGGGCGAGAGCAGGGTGCGACCCCTAGCGATGGTGGTCCATCACCACGGATGGCATTGCGCACGGAGCAGTGCGCAGGTACACCAAGTCTTAACGGGTCGTCCACCAGGTTAGCAAACAAACGATTGCAATATGTTTCCAAGAGGATGCAGACATGAGAAAACAATGATTTCTCACACGAATGGGTCGTCGTAATCCACTTAAAAACACATTCATTTTCAATCAGTTCACGGAACAAATGAGAAGGTGGTTAGTATACACTGCCGATAATGAAATGTACACTATGCATGCACAAACTTAGTCTGTTCATAGCTCATGGGCTGAATCAAATAACTATATTTTAAATGGTGTCAAAACTAAAGCCCTAATTATGAGAGGCCAACGAATGCTTCAGGGTATTGAGATTGACCAAATACCAAAAATAAAGGTTGATCAACAGGAAATCCTCTACTCGAGTAATGCTCGTAATCTAGGTATCACTATTAGTAATAATATTTCCTGGACAGATAATACATTTCAAATTTCAATCAGCATAAATTCCACTCTATGTCAATTTAAAAGTTCATAAACATTGACTTACTATAGACACCAGAAAGAAACTTATTTCCACGTTGATTTTTTCCTCATTTGGATTACTTATACTTGGTAGGAGTATCTGAAGAAATTACAACTTTGCAATCAAGGTCATCAAGTGATGATGTTACGCTGTAACGAAACCATGGTTGGTGAAAATAAAAACTCATGTGGAAACAGTAAAGTTGTAATTTCTTCAGATACTCCTACTATGAAGGATTTCCACCAAGTCACGCCCGCTACCAATACTTATACTTGGTTTGTTACGACAATACTGTAGTGGTAAAGTTCAGCTAAAAAAACTCCAGCGGTTAATGAACTCATGTGACAGATTCATATATGACATATGGAAATCTGAGCACATAAGTCTCTAAGTACGTGAACTTGGGTAGCTATCAGTCACTCACAGGAGAAATTATTTCCTGGGGTTGTTTCTATTTAGGCTGTTCCGTAAACATAAGCCAAATTACCTGCTGGATAAGTTTTCTGAAAGATAAACCGGTGAATGCTCGTTCAAAATTAATCCCCAAGGATACTTTTACTACCATCACAATAGATTAATTTTTATGAAATATTCTTTTGTAGCAAATGCCATAAAATTATGGAATTCCTTACCGCGAGCCTAACTTGTGCCCAATCCGTACTTGCATTTAAATAAAAATACTGGGACTAACTATCCAACAAAATGCATAGTTACGTTTTGCCCCCTTTTTTGCATTTATAAAATATTATATATATAATGTAGAGCATTTTCACAGTTAAATATATTGCTCAATGTAATCATTTTATTGTTTTGATGAATGCGTACTAGAATGCAAGTTAGATTTATATTGTTTTTCTAAGGAGGCTTTGCCACAAAATGTAAGGAAATTTGATTATTGCTCCTTAGTTTATTACGACATTACTTAAGAGCTATACTTATAACTCAAATGGTTAATGAATTCATGCGATTACGCCATGTCAACTCTTATAAAACTATTATTGTCATTAGTCTGTCTTGAGAGATTAATACCTCTTTCTTTCCCCTGACCCTTCTTACTTTGCAATTAAGCATATCTGAAAGTATATAAACTCGGCATTCATGCAACTTTAGCGCAATAGTAGAAAATGGCCGTATGTTTTGTTAAGTTCCAACAACATTTAAGATACTGGACATTTTGACACCATGATGGGGATTACAAAATTCCGGACCAAATTCCAAAATTTGTCTTTAGGAGTTTCGATGCTAAAATATTAGAGGTAAAAAGTTTCAGAATTTCATTTCCAATCATTTTAATATATGTAGTCTTGGGAACAAAGAACACGATAGAGCCACTTTTATCTTCAAACCATTTTCCCTACAAATTGGGCAATGAAAAGCAATTCTTGGCAGTAAACCTTTCGAAGGTTAAAAAGAGTGCCATGATCTCTCAAATCTTCAAGGGCTACGAATGTGTCAAAGGTCAAAGGGTCTAGGCAAGCCAATGGTGGCACCAAACACGTCGCATCCTAGGTTTAATTGGATGGTAAGCCAATGGTCAGGTTCCAAGCTCCCTCCCGGGATTCTCTGGCTTCCAAAGGTTATGCAAGTGCCAAAGGTTACAAGTTCTAGGCAAGCAAATTAGGGTAAAAATCTTCCTGTACCATTGGTTCAAATAGGTTACACGTACATGGCAAAGTCTCTCTCTCTCTGAAGTCTCCTCAGCAAGGATTTAGATGCAATTCAAGAGTGGTGCGACAAATGGCAGTTAGAACTTAACCTTAAAAAGTGTGTAGCTATCAATTTTTGGAGGAGGAATAATTCGATAGAGCGTACCTATAAAATTAGTAAAACGAAGATCGAAAACGTTGAAACCATAAGGTATTTTGTGTAACGATCACTAAGGATTTATCGTGAAGGAAGACACATAACGGAATTACGCGGCCGAGCGAAGAGAAAACTAGGATTTACAAAAACAGTACTTGGGAAATGTGATGAGAAGACAAAAGAGCGATGCTATTTTTCACTAGCTAGGTCCCACCTTAAGTATGCAGCCAGTGTATGGGATCCTAATGAATTAGGGTTGATCAGAGAACTAGACAGTAGAGCAGCTAGGTTCGATAAAAGGTGTTATGATAGGTTTGAGTAGCGTTTCAAAATTAATAAAAGAATTAGGGTGGGAATCATTATCAGAGCGTAGGTTGAAGTAAAGATCGTTGAAGTAAAAATCTATTAGAGAATTTCTATCGGATAGCTTTACTGATGATGTTAGGCACATATTAGAAACACCAGCGTATTATGCTAGATTCCACCAGATAAATAAGATTAGAGAGATAGATTGTCGTACCGAGATATTCAAAATGGCATTTTTCCCCCTTCCTATAAGAGAACAGAATAGACAGCAAAGGGATAGGTAGGGGAAATATTTTACAGTATTCTGTAGTGCATGATGCATGTATTAATCCCTTAAATTCTATAGATACTAACAATCAAGTTGCATGAGACAATATAGTTGCTTGTTTGCATGCTAGTAGTGCATACTTGGTGATATTCACCCCCTGCCACACACCCTCGTGGTAGCTTGCAGGGTATCGTGTAGATGTAGATGTTGATCCATTTTGTCATCTACTGGCTTCCAAGGTCTACGCCATGGATGATTTTAGCAATCCTTTCTTAGCAACAAAGTTGCAAATTTATCTTCAATTCTTTTAATTGAAGTTCATCCTCAAATCTCTGCGGGTTTTGTGAGTCAGTGGTGATATTTAGATTCATGGTGGGAACATAATTCTTTAAATCTTGGCCGATCTAATCCAGAATTAACTATAGAAAAGAATGTGGATTTCAGCGGCGATTGAAAACGATTTTAGCCACATCGTTTCTGCGTTCAATGGACGCAAATTGAGCTCCAAGAATCGTTTCAGCGTTGATCACCACAAGTGATAGGACCATAACAGGCACCCTCTTCATCAATCAACCAAGCAGAAACAGGCAGTAGTGGCATCGATTTTGGCATCTTCACCGCATTTCACACATCGTCGTGGACATTGCCAACCTTAACACCTACTTCGACACCCTTTTACACCCATGATTCGACACGTGATGGCCCCAATGAGTTTACCTAACCACGTAACCTTAGACCTGTATGCAACTATCTCTTGGAGATCATGTATATCCGGGAGGGTTCTTAATAAGAATATCTTTGACCCTACAATTTAACACGGAGAATTGAATATATCTGAACTATTGAAGATGCATTTTGCATACAGTTTAAAATAGTAAAATGTTCTCTTACAACACATCAGTATAATACCCTACATCTACATAATACCCTGCAGGCCACCTCAAAGGTGTGTGACAGGGAGTGAAATCTCACCAAACATGAACTACATATCATGCATTTCAAAGGATCAGTATTAATATATTAGTCTAAACTGCAATGTTTGAAAAGATAAAAATACCAAACCAAGCATGCGAAAAAGTGCTGTTAGTTGGGTTACATTCAAGTCCTTACACCAACATGCAACAACATATGCTCTGGATTGAATCACTCGTATTGGACATATTTACCGCTATTCATATCCCTAATTGTAAGGGAAAAAGGACATTTTGACTCTATCAGTTCGGCAATCAATTTCTCTAATTTTGTAATTATGGTCCAGTCAACCATAGTAAGTTGGGGTTCGTAAAATATTTTTATCGTCACCAGAGAAAATATTATCTTGCAATTTATTTAGGAGATTGAGTCTAAATTTCAACCTGCGATCTGACAATGATTCCCATTTTAACTCATTTTATAGACTGGGTACGCTAGTATAGTTATCGTAGCGTCCCTTTACAAATCTTGCCGATCTTCGCTGCACACGTTCAAGTTCGTCATTTAGCCCGATTTCGTAGGGATCCCATTCACTGGCAGCATATTACAAAAATATGTCAAGGTGGCAGTGATCTATGCACACCACACCAGGGAAAGCACTCGTTCCCTAGGATTTCCACGTAAATAGAATATGCGTGTAGTAAGAGGAAGCTCGTTGTCCTCCCAAAACAGGAGGCAGGGCAGAGGTGCCGTCAATTTCGGTCGGCAATCGACTCCCAATGTCATCGGGCGTCTGCTGGGCGAAACACGAGCGACTCCTCCTTTGAATGGCGGCCGCATCTTTTATTCATGACGCCCCCACAGCCGTCGGAGGAGGCCACGGGGTGGCGGGAAATCTGAATGCGTCACTCCTCTGAAGCAGCGAATGCTATGACGCACGGGTAACACGCGCATCAGCTGGGCGATCGAAAAGGTGCTGGCGCAATTACATGTTCGGTGTCGAACTGCATGAAAAACGAAAGACTAGTTGCGACTGGAGAATTTTGAAGTATTTGACGCAAGCAAATAACGGTTTCCTATTGAGGAAATGAATATGATAAAGACAGACCCCATTACCTGCGCCGCGAAAAACCAAAAATCAACGGTAATGGCGTTGCAGCACGTCAGATGAAAGTTTTCCGAAGTTTAAAATATATTATCCATTTATATAACGCTAGCCCACAGATTGAGACGCTTCTAATGCTGAAATTAAGCCTCGGTGAAGAGGCAAGGTTGCAATCACGAGAGTAGGTAACATATCCACGAAAAATCATTAATGAGTATACTTCCATAAAAGTAAAATCATTTAGTATTTGCACAGCAACTAATGCAACGTCAAGGCACGGGGAAAAATGTGGCCAACAGGGCATGATCCTTCGAAACAAACACCTACACTCACTCAAGAAGTGAGAAGCCAACAGTAATCCAATCACGATTCCTTGTTAAGTTTCATCACGACAGCGGAGAGAAAGGTGGCTTAATGGAAGAAAGAGATGAGGCTCGATTGAAGAATGACGGGACTACAGTTATCCCTGAGCAAGTTAGAATTGCTGAGTAGTAGTCCCTTCCTAGACGAATTCGATGGCTCCAAAGGGTGGGTGTTCAGTTAACTGCTGCGGGGGAAAGAGAAAGAAGACCGAGAAAAAGGAGTGTCATCCTGCTGAGAGGTTAGCTTCGGCGGCAGCCGAGGGGGAGTCTGGAGTGCGTGAAGGGAGGACGCCCCCAGAGGGCATGTCGTCGCGGGGGGCGACCCCGCCCCCTTACAAGGAGTTCGCCCCCCTCGCGGAGGCAAATGAGCGCGAGAGCAAGGCAGTGTCGACAGCGCTCGAAACGGTGTTCAGGAGAGTGGGTCTAGCGCCGTCGCTTAGCGAGCGCCAAGACAAGAGCAGAGCACCTCGCAAATTCGTGGTCTCATGGGCTACGGCAATCGCCAACTCTGTCCAACTCAAGCAGCAAGATGTTCTCTCAAACGTTCCATGGCGTGAGCAATGAAGGTGATGTTAATCATGCCTTATGATGATGCCAAATTTCTGTTCACACCCCAGGTGAATCACACCTGGGAGAATAAAAACGCGAACGGGACAAAATAGCAAGACGCCAAAATCACGCTGTTGAAACTAGCGCGTACAATTTAGTGTGTGATATTTCTCCTCCAGTCAGGCCTTTGCTATTAAGGTAAAGCGGCACCATTCTCTATCTCCGGATATGGAATCATGCTTTGAACAGATAACGTGCAGCTTATTCACAAGCATCGTGAGATGGCTAACTCTAACAACGGTGACGATAACGTGGTAATTGGTGCCACAACCAGAACTCCCCTTTCAACCATCAGCCGTCCTGTCTCCTTCGACCTCCCCTACATATCGTCAAAATACTATCAGCTGTCCCAGAGGTGGAATGCTGCTGGAGGTAAACCTAAGAGACCTTTATAAGACGGCACCGAGCTCTATTTACGAAATCTATTACCACCCTCAAACGGACATGGATGATCCGTACCATTCACGGAAAGTGATGTGGAGGATGCCCTCTCAGGCAGATAGGACTTCAATGCTCAAGGAATGGATGTGGTGAGTAAATAAGGGCGAAATCAGTTGATGTCGAGTAGTAGTAGAGAGAAGTATCAGTTCCCAAAGTTTATCGCAAGAAAGAAATGTATTTAAAAGTTCAAAATTGAATAAATTTTTTGAAGACAAAGTGGCTCTATGAGGGTACATCACAACCTAAGCTCTGGCAATATTGAAAAAATGATCTACGGTTTTGCAGGCATTATTGGTGTAAGAGAGGGCTATATCCTCTCTATGTAATATCGCGTCGTGAAGACCAGACCTTATCAAAAATGTTATGCTGAATAATGATAATGAATAGCAGCAGGATTTTATTTGAGCAGGATTGAGACAAATCAATTCCTTCTGCCATGTAACTTCTCAGCATATTTATGTAGAAATTTTTTTACATGATTAATTTGTTATTTGCTTGAATGCATTTGTAAAAACTGTCAAATTCTACCTATGGGACAAAACCAATGAAGAATTTCAACCTAAATGCAATAAAGGCCTAACACTTGTGCAAATTGAATATTTACCGAGACATAACAATGCTGCAAAATTAATCCACTTGGCAATTGTGATGAAATATTAGCTCATATTTCCATATCAGCTAATCAGCTTATATCAACTATAAGATATTATATACTGTATAATATAAGCTAGTTGAATTGAAACAACCTCATCATAAATGCTGGCCACAACAAGTGATTTGTTATATCCTGGGGCGAATATTCTGGAATAGCATAATCACAAGTAATAGGGTGGCCGATTCTAACAGGCCAGGCATTATTATGATTGATCAAACTGATCAATAGGGTTAACGACTGCTGAATGTTGCTGAAATATCAATAATTGTCAGCGCAGTTTGTTGGAGTTAGGCAGAAAAATTGCATTGACAACAAAGCAAGATAGGGAGTTGCCAACTGGTGTCCCATTAGTTTGCTAGTAAAATTAGTCGGTCAACTCGAAGGATGTTATAACTGTGCAGTTCAAATTAATTGGCCATATCTTGAGATATGATGGTCTGCGAAAGACAATCATTGAGGGAAAAGAGAATGTTAAGAATGGAAAAGTAATGCCTTGCATGATATATAGAGAAGAAAATTTAGTGAGGGATGTGACAGATAATAATGGTGTTAATATGAAGAGGCTAGCCAATAAGGAGAATCGAATGAAGAGCTGCGTCAAAATATTCTTAGGGTTATTGACCTATGGTAATGATAATGATTAGTTACAACTATAACAGCAGGTTTTTGGCACCAACTTCATTGGAGAAAAATTGAAAAAAAATCTATCCCTTTTGCCGTGTAACTGCTTGGTATATTTATGTAAAGATACATGACTTATTTTATGAAAAATTCTGTTAAAATGTAGCAAGAATAAAGTTATTTCATGATGAAGATGCGATAAAGATGCAAATAAACGGGAAATCCAAGAAAAGGTAAGCTATTTGTCAAGTGAAATTCCCATTGACAAGCTTTTGTCTGAAATAGATAGATAGATAGATTGTAATAGAGGTGGAGTTCCTCACAACGGAGGCCCTGAGGCACTTAGACCCATTGGTCCATTGTGCTAACCACCCTTTTGAAGAAGTCACCCATAAAGGCCGATCGCCCTGCTAAAGGCCAACAAGTCCCCGATGGGGATTTCCCTTACCTCCCTGGGTTCCAAAAATGGGGAACCCAGGTACCTGTTTCGAGTCCTCATCACCGCAGGGCACTCGCATAACATGTGGGATGTGGTTTCATCCTCTTCTTCGCACCACCTACATCTGGGGGAATCTACGATTCCCAGGAGGTGCAGGTGCCTCATCACCTGGTAGTGCCCCGTGAGGAGTCCCACTACCGTTCGTAGTTGACCCCTGTTTAGTGACAGGAGTCTTTTGGCAAGCCCAGGCCTAGGCTCTTCAATGTGTAGTTTGGCCTGTCTAAGGCCTGGTGCAGCTCGCCAGATCTCAGAATGTCGGGTTAGCCCCCACATTCTAATTTCTGCCATCCCTACCGACGAGGCAATAGGTATGATTGGCTCTGGACCAATCGGATCTCGGCTGGAACCGGCCCTTGCTAGCTCATCAGCCATCTCATTTCCAGATATGCCTGCATGACCAGGCACCCAGAAAAGTTCCACCTTGCCGCATCTGCCTATATCATTGAGTGCCTCACGACACTCCTGCAGCAGCTGTGATTTACACCATGGTGATGTCAGCGCCTTTAAAGCTGCCTGACTATCCGTGCATATGTGTATCGGTCTGTTAAACATCCCGATTTCCTTAATAGCATACGCGCAGGTCAGAAGTGCATATACCTCTGCCTGGAACACCGTAGCATATTTTCCCAAAGGGATTGAGAGCTTCCTTGGTGTGCTACAATTGTAGACCCCTGCTCCCGCTCTTCCTTCTTTCCTAGAGCCGTCCGTATACCATACCTCGGCCCCAGAATGAAGTTCTTTCCCCTTTCCTCTAGCCCACTGTTCCCTATCCGGGAAGTGGGTTTTGAAGTAGGGGGGTGTTTGGTTGAACCTGGCTATCATTCCATCACTGCCCATCCCGAGGATGGGACTCGACTTCATGAGCTCTGTCCAAACTTGTCTGTGACCATAGGAACTTCCTTTGTCATACCACTGTCCCATACATTTGAGACGATAAGCCGCTGTCTTTGCCTGCACCTCAGCTTCCACATGGAGTGGAGCGAGGTTCAGCAGCGTTTCCAGCGCCAGAGTTGGGGTTGTTCTCATAGCCCCTGAAATGCCCATACAGGCCAATCTTTGAAGGTGGTTCAGTTTGTTCCCAGCAGTTTTGAGCCGGACTCTCTTCCACCAAACTATAGAGCAGTACAAGAAACTAGGTTTAATGACTGCCGTATAAATCCATCTAATGGCTTTTGGCTGAAGTCCCCATGTTTTACCAAGGGTCCTCCTGCACATCCATAAGGAGGCACAAGCTTTCTTTGCCTTGGTCTCCAAATGCTCTCCCCAGTTAAGCTTGGAGTCCAGAATAACCCCAAGATACTTGACCGATGGTGAGGGATATAAAACCTTCCCCTGCAAAGAGGGAGGTCTAAAGCCCTCCATTTTCCTTCTATTGGTAAACAATACAAGCTTAGTTTTCTCCGGATTTACAGTCAGCCCTGTTTCTGCACACCACCCCATTGCCTTATCCAGGGCTTTCTGCATGAGTCCAGAGACAGTATCAAGGTACTTTCCAGTGATGATTATAGCCACATCATCTGCGTACCCTTGAGTGTATGCTCCAGTCCTATTCAATTCTAAAATAAGACTGTCGACTACCATATTCCAGAGGAGTGGAGATAACACTCCTCCCTGAGGGCAGCCTCGAGTCACAGCTACCTTCATTGAACTGTCTCTTAATACTACTTTTACAGTTCTTTGTTCCAACATGTATCTAATCCAGCTCACAATGTGAGCATGGATACCATGTCTTCCTGCAGCAATGCATATTTGATCGAAGGACGTGTTATTAAATGCTCCCTCGACATCAAGAAATGCCCCCAGTCCGTACATTCCGTGTTCCAGCACTCCCTCAATCCTGCTAACAAGATTGTGGAGCGCTGTCTCCACGGATTTTCCCTTCTGGTAGGCATGTTGATACAGGTGCAGGGGGTGATCCCTTAATGGCCCATCCCTTATGTATCTATCCACTATCTTTTCTAGTGTCTTCAGTAGAAAAGACATCAGACTGATTCCTCGAAAGGAGTCTGCTCTTGTGTAGTCAGTCTTACCTGGTTTAGGTATGAAAACCACCTTGGTGACCCTCCAGGCTTTCGGAACATATCCATAAGCCAGGCAGGAGCGAAATATTCTTACCATTGGAAGGAGGAGCAGATCCTGCCCTTCCTGAAGGAGTGCAGGAAATACCCCATCCTCCCCAGCAGCCTTAAAGGGGCTAAAACTCATGATTGCCCATTTTGTAACTGTGTACGTCACGATGCTGGAGGAAAGTCTCCATTCCGTCCGAGCCGGACGGATGGGATTCCTCCCATGATGCATCTCCCTCGACTCCCTGGAGCCTGGAAAGTGGGTCTCCAGCATTAGCTTTAGTGCTTCCTTGTCGGAAGACGTGAAGTCTCCCGAGGGAAGCAGCAGAGAACCCACCCCCGCTTCTGAGTCTTTCGATAGGATCTTATGAAGTCTTGCCATCTGTGGAACAGTCTCTACGCTCTCACAGAAGCTCCTCCATGAGTCCCTTTTACAGCGCTTGATTGCTGCTTTGTACCTCCGTTGGGCAACCTTAAAGTTTTCCCAATCCCGAGGCATTCTTGTCCTCTTTGCTTTATTAAAGTTTCCTAGTCTCTCTGCGGAGACTGTCTAATTCTGCTCCCCACCAGTGTAATTTACACCCTTCCTTCCTGGTCCTTAGGGGGCAGCTGTCTTCGTAGGATGTGATGATGCTTCTCTGTAGATAATCAACAGCAGCTCATCCACATTTCTAAACTTGCACTGAGGTGCCCCCTCTAGGGCAGCTCCCAGCCTTTCTCGATATAGTCCCCAATTGGTAGTTCTCGGGTTTCTATATGTTATTTCCCTGTAATTGGATTCTAAAAGAGTGAAGAGTATGTGTCTGTGGTCGGACAAAGTTATCTCCCCAGACACTCTCCACCCATCAATCCTGTGCAGCAGAGAACTGGTGCACAGTGTAATATCTATCACCTCCTGCCTAATGCTATTTGCAAAGGTAGGTTGTGATCCTTTATTGAGTATTTGTAACTCCGTAGACATAAGATACTCCAACAGTGCCTCTCCCCTTCCGTTGGTGCTCCCACTCCCCCACACAATGTGGTGCGAGTTAGCATCACAACCAATCAGAAGATCCCACTTGTTGGTCTTACAGTGACTCACCAGCCTCTCCATCTCATTTGATGGTGGAGGAGCCGGTGCATCGTATGGCAGGTAGGAGGAGCAGATGACCACCCTCTTCCTGTTCTCACCTTCCCCCAGGGTCAGCAGAACTGCTGTCTGATCCCTAGTGGTAAATTCCGATAGATGCAAAGCACTTATCCCATTCACATAGATACAAGATCTAGGCCTATCAACAGTGGTACAGTAATATATTTTTCCGCCTGTCATGCTCAGGCCCCTGACTCTTCCCTGGAAAGCCCAGGGTTCCTGAATCAGAGCTATTTTGACCATACCTTCAGAGAGTATCCTTTGCAGAACCCCTGAGGCAGCCTTACTGTGTTGTAGGTTGGCCTGAAGCACGGCTATGCCAGCCATGGTTCGGCCCCGCCCACATCTTCTTCCTCCCTTGTCTCCTTCTCTTCGAGGGGGTATGGAGCCTTCCCTTAGGCCACTACCCACAGGGGCTCCCGAGTCAGACTCTACCCCCATGGGGGAGACCAGGCTTGGTGCCTCCTTGAAGGTGGGCCCAGAGAGGTTGAAAAGGATATCGTCCTCCTCTCCCCACGAAGGGTATTAGGGGCAACTGGGATGTGTGGGTCTCCCAGAAGGAACCCCCACAGGCAAGGTTAAGGTAGTAGAGGGTGCGTCCCGACTAGGATCCCAATCGGGGCTCTCCACCGGTATCGCATCCCCCAAGAAGAAGCGTCCCGACTGGGATCCCCATCGGGGCTCTCCATCGGTATCGCATCCACCAAGAAAGAAGACAGACTACAAGAGTCCATGTGAAGAGTGCGCCTGTCAGCGCCCTCCATAGTTTTGTTTGAGGGTTCCATGTTTGGTCCCACGAGTAGCTAGGGAAATATGGTGTCCGCCCATGCAGAGCCCCGCATGCATGGGTAAGGCTAAATAAAACCGGAGGTCGCCCAGTATCCGGAGTCTCTCTGTTAGTGACTTCTTACCCTCCGCCCCGCAGATGCGGTCACCCTTAGCACAGAGACGCACCATGGTGATGGGAGCTGTTTATTGACCGCCAGGTCTAGATCCGTCATGTTCAGCGATACCAGGGGCACCTAGAGGAGGATGTGGCTCTTCACCACGCATGACGGTCTTGGTGGTCCATAGGCATGTTCTGCCCTTGTCCCTCCCTGGAGTCACTGACCCCTTACCCCCTTTGTCTGAAATAAGTGATATTCTAGTCGCTAGCCAATTCAATTTCCAATATACAGGTCAAATAAATATGCCTTCAGCTTTTCGCTTTTTGCTTCCCATTAGTTGTAGTACACATTACCAACTGTTTGAAATGTTGAGCTGCTTTAGCTGAACAGGCTTAAAAGTAAAATTCTCGTAGCTTGGTGCAGAATTTCTGCGCAAGTGAAAGTCGTGAGTGACTCCAGCTATATATGAGTTGCAACTGCAGGATTTAGGCCCTTACCTCAAACCCAAATCTCATTTACTGGAAAAAGTAATCAATGAAAATTAGATATAAACCTGTACTTGGTGTGAAGAGTGAATGGATCCGGGTTGACGGATGCATTATTGTTGGTCACGTCCCGTCGCAAGTCATGAAAATCACTGGGTCCTGTATCATTTGAAAGGGCTATCTTACACGAGGATAGACCAATATCACCTCGGAATGCCACTATTTTTCCATGACTGCATATTCATGCAGAAAAACTCTCTTATCTCGTTACTATCCTCTTTCCCTAGTGATCAACTAAATATCCGTAACTAGTGGACGCTATTGGTGGATTTAGGCACAGCTCTCAGATATTATGATTACGCATGCGGTATACTTTTCACACATTCTTAGAAGATGAGCCCCTTCTGGGTGTCAGCCATTTTGTAATTTATATACAATGCCTAACTGAATGACGGCATCTTTCAAATGTTTTACACGATCTACAGTCGTCACCATGAATAGCTGCTTAAAAGGAAAAGTGCAATAGTAATTACTCTTCTAATTTCGTAAAATGCTGGTTTTCTTCTCCTAAAATTGATGGTTTTGGAGCACTCTCGATGAATGAACATCGTTATTTTCTAGTATAGAAAAATGCAATGTGAAATTAAAGCCATTAGCTCTTTCATTCATATGCATTACATTGTGGTGATATTCCAAATAGAAATAAAAGGTTGATAGAAAATAAAATAAGTCAACCTTTAAAACATATTGAGATCAAATTTTACACAGTAAAAGCAGCATCCCATATTTGATGGCGCTTTCAGAGTCTCACAGATGGCAAGGAAAAAGTTCTCTCAGAATAACAATCATTAATAAATAAGACGGCGATCGGGTGAAGGATAGATGGTTCCACGCTCTGGAACGCTGAAATATTCATCAGGGACGAGGGAAAGGATGTACTCGTGTATATCGGCAGACGACGTCTGTAAAAGCAAAGTTATCTCTCTCTCTCCCTGTTGAGTATTAGGGGAAACAGAGCAAATTAAAAGAAAAGACGGCGGTGGAGCGGAATTTGAGGAAGATGGCGTGGGAGGGCCGAGAGGGATGAGGTGGGCGGGGATTGAGGGAGCGGCCGGGGGAAAAGATTCATTTGCATATGAATATTGAGTGAAGGAAATGGAAAGGGGGTGGAGGGGCGGGGGGAGGGGGTTAATGCGTCATGTATCCGAGGGGTGGGGAGGGGGGGAGGCAGGAAGGAGTGCTCTTGACTCGCAAGCGCCTGGCGCCGCGCGGGCCATCGGGGGCCTTCAACACGGGCCCGTGAGAAGAGAGAGAACGAGCAGGGACCAAGGGCTAAAGGGGCCCTTGGCGTTTCACAGCACGGTCGCTACAGAATGCAGCTGGATTGCCAGAAACAAGAAAAGACCTTCACTGACCAACTACCACAGATACCGAGGCCGAGAAGACAAGCTGCCGCTATGCATCTGCGTAAAAAAATAACCAAATTTTATACCCTACCATCTAAAAAAAAGGATACAGAGGCGTGGGTTCATTTTTTGAATTCATATCTTGGTCCATTCACGAAACTGATTCTTGATATTTTAAGCTACAAAATTCCATAGTCGAGAATGCATTTGGTAGTAGTGATAAGAAAAAATATTTAATACTTCCACTATCCATGCATGTAACAGCTTATCTAGAAATAGTACATAACTTCAAAGATGACACATTTGTTAAGGCTGCCATAAACGTAGAAATTCGTAGCGGAACTTCGCAAACATATATTCAGCAAAATATGACAAAGTGAATTTTTGCATATTAATGAGTGTAGATTGTTATGAAGCAGCGCTTAACTTTTATGAGCAGAAACTACTGTTTAGCTTTTAGCATAAATTTACGAAAAACATATTCTTTCTCTGTATTTTTTGTTTAATCCGTCAAACACAGCTGGTTCAGCAGGCAACGCTGATATTTTTCCATTGTCCCAGGTTTGATTAGTATTCACCAAATAGGTTCCAACGTAATACGCGTTGAGCGATATTGCAAAAGCGATGGCTGGTTTTCAGGGATTCCTTTCCGATTGGTATCTTTCAACGTCTCGCCTATTTCTGCCAATCTGCCGTGAACAATGCGTCCAAATGAAATTCTGTGAACTTTTATCTTCATGTTACCCTTTCGCATTCAAGTTAATAGATGACTATTCGCATAGCCTAGCATTGATTTCCATAATTACCTCTCCAGCTCCATCCTCACACGTTACCCCTTCCCTTCCAACAACGTGCTGTTGCATCTCCAAGCTATAGAGTGCACCCACCCAGGCGGGTCTGGAACCCGCGACTCCAGGATTAGCAGGTGAATGGCCCTGACCGGCCCCGGTAGCGGAGAGGAATAGTCCTAAAGAACAGGAAATTTGATATCTTGTTCCAAACATTAGTTTTGGATATTCTGGAATCTATTATTTATTCGGCAATAGTAATAGTAAGTACCTCTAGTAATAGTCATAGAAAAGTATTTCTGCACTAAAATCGTGACTTACGTTAGCAAGTTTTTGCTCTCGTTCAAGTTTAATATGTGGTACAAAAAGAGCAGCACAAAACCTTTTAAATTTCCTCTGACCCTTCTCTTTTTCACAAACGCAAATTTTGTAGTAACAGGCGGGTTGCTTATGTCAAGCTCAGAGTTTGGCTGAATACTGCTTGATCTTCTGCACTGTCTTTCAAAAAAATGTCAAAAATAGACTAGTGTGTTCCCATCACCCGAGAAATGGTGAAGCATTTTGAACCAATAGCGAGGAAGCATTACCGAAAAACCGCAATTTATGGCACAAGCTCATTGCAGTTGTCCACGTTAGGAAAGAACTTACGGCTTTCGTGCTCAGAAACCGGAAGCCATTATAAACAAGAGGAACTAGGGTAAAATAATCCAGGCAAGTTTATTACCGTCTGGATAGCCGCCGCCTAGTTCTGTCCACTGCGGACTTACAAGGAAAGGATTAGAAAACAGTACCTGGGAAAAGCCCATTATAGTACTGAATCGGACATGTGTGGAATTCTAAATGTACAATGAGTGTTATTGCAATCTCGGGTCTCCGAAGAAGAATGGGAACATAACATTCCGTCCCTCCTGAGCGCGATGGCGCACGGGAGCCAAGGCTTGAGATTCCGTATTTTATTTTACTTTATTTAACAGAAATGGAAAGGGTGCAAGAATAAGCAGGATTTTATGTTACCACAGCATAGTAGAAACTTCATTTTAACTGTAGATGCTAATATCTCAGCGGGGATTAGAATGGATAAATAAGATTACATCTGCTGTATTTAAAAAGTAAGCAAAAAAACAGTTGAGTTTTTAATAAGACGTAATGGTCAATGGAAAGATTCAATTTTCCAAGAATTGTAGCATAACACTATTTAATTTAAAGAGTTCATTTGAGGTTACATGTTTTTTCTTCACTTTTTGAAGGACGCACGTAATGAATGCAAATTAACTGGAATATGTTTTCAGGTATCTGGATATTCTAGTATATTGCTACGCCCCATTTTATTCAATAGAAAACAGTGAAAAATATCGGCCAGCTTTTTTCGATTTCCGACTAAAATGTGGCGTACGTACCCGGAATTAAACCACCACAAAAAAATTGGCAAAGCATTTTAACGCCCCCCACGCTAAAAACATCAATGCCATTTCCCATTGCACCATTAATATTTCCATGCGTTCAGTTCATTCAAACCATTTTGAAAGAGGTTTACCTTATACGATATTTAAGCTAAAATTATATAAGCTGCAACTCCACCGCTAACAATTTTACCACATCTGTATGGCCTACCAATGAACGTCCAGCAAAACATTCGATTTTTGGAAATCCACCGAGCCTCACAACAAAACTCTTCATCATCATCAAGGGTCAACAATCCTATAACTGGTTTGACGCAGCCCTCCACTCGATTCTTCTATCGGCCAACCTCTTCATATTGACGTAGTTCCTCTCTTTCACGTCCTTTACGACCTATTCCATGTAACTCATACGAGGCCTGCCATTTCCATTCTTCCCGTTTACTTTTCCTTCGACTATTGTCGATCACGGCGCGATCACAAGACACGATCAGGCCATCGTGTCTTAGGATGTGGCCAATTAAGTTGCCCCGTCTTCTATTTATAGTTTTCAGCAGACTTCTCTTCTCTCCCACTTTTCTTAAGGCTTCTACATTTGTCACTCGGTCTATCTATTTTATCTTCATCATTCTTCGATAGCACCATATTTGGAATGCTTCCACCCTTTTATTCTTCGCTGCTGTCATCGTCAATGTCTCATTGCCGTAAAACTCTAACCGTTCACAAAATCAGTCCCCCTTGATCCACCAACTGAAATGCAACCCAATTGTCTAATCTGCATAACCCTGTCATAACCTTTGTCCCGGGGTTCCCCTGACCCCCGCGTGTTTGCCGAAAGCAGTCCACGGGCCACAGGTCGACACTTGCCCTGCACATCGGGCGCTCACCTCATCCAAGGAATCAATATCCAGAGTGCCCCTCACGCAGACACTCCTTCCGATCATCATCTCCTCTCGTGGAAATGCATGCCCGCAACATGCCCCTCGGCAACTTCTAATTCTGCATTCCCTCCTCCCACTTCTGACACATTACCCTATCGATTCTCTGTGAGTAACATTCACCCGCATTCTGAAAACCTTCATTCCTCCGGGACCCGTCGCATTCACCAAAAAAAACCCGTGACTTTCTCCATTGTTCTCATTACTCTCGATCCAATCCATTCTCGTTGCGAGAAATCTGTTGGATTTCAAGGGTTACTGCTGAACATCAACCGTTCGCCAAATTTGCTGTTGAAAATTTCAACGGTAACAATTGATTACAACTGTTGGCCCCATTTACTGTTGAAATTTCCAACAGTTTCCTCACATTGTGCTCTTCCCCTATTTTTGCAATTCAGACTCACCTGGCAGGATCTCCTATCATTACGCTCATGCTCATGTCACCGAAACCACCATGTTTTTATTTCTACTGACTTGAATGGCAACAGAAAATTCCATAGTCTCGCCAACCTTGACGTAAAGCTTGGAGAAATTCGTAACGACAATGATAAAAAACTCTGGCAAAAGGCCTTTAAGGAATTAAAGGAATTGATATTACTGTACGGAATCTTAAGTTGGATTTACGGCATGTGCATAATGAACTATTGGGCAATATTCCTCGATCCTCGCGGAGTACTTACCACTGAGTGAAATTAGTAGTGACAGGAAAACAATTTGGCATGGCCATCAGAGGAGACATTAGGATAAATATTCAGGCAACAATTGGTCTTGGGTAATCACCGTCAATTGGGTAGAAAAAGATTTCACGGAAATGTGAATTCGGAAGAATAGAAAGATGCTTCTTTTCACTCTTTAGTCCTCGTTCAGAACTCTCCATTAACATATGGCAGCCGTATGAGGAAGGCTTGATTAATGAATAAAAAGGAACTTGGAATTTTGATGAGTTTCAAGAATGCTCTTTATAAAAACTGTACCGTTGCCTCAAACTTTCAGGAAACCTTGGATAGTATCCACTACTTAACCGTTGATTAAATAACAACACGAACCTTTTAAATAAATATAAATATCATCTGTTTTTCCATTTGCAAGATACTGGAGATATATTGAAAACGCATGATTGCGTATTACACTCGAGCCTATCTGATGATTAATTAAATTAGATAGAAGGAGAGACTGCCATAGAGATTAAATAAGCTCATTCTGCATAAGATGGAAAGTTTCTCAAGCAGCACTCCAATCAATCAGAAAGGTTTAATGTACTAAAGTGCTTATCGACAAGATAAAGAAACGACGGAAAAAATAAGTAATTGTCATCCTTAAACCTCTGCTACATTTTCCACCCAAATTTCAACTGTACCAAAATGCATTTTTTGCACGAAATCGGCCGAGATGTTTCCTTAAGGGGATGTGAGATATTATGTTATATTCTGATGACTAGTAGAAGGTTAAACTTTCAATCCAAAGCTTGTTATAAGGAGGATGAAAAAATTGTTATGTACTTGCTCAAACTTAGAACTCGTAATTGTAATTGTTTAAGTAATTATATTAATATTGTTAATAAACGCGATTGAGGAGAGCCGCGTTCCTCCGATTTATTTACCATAACTGTTAAAGGATTGTAATAATAATTTGCATGTGGTTCCCTCTAGAGATCCACCTCTCGAGAGAAATTTGGAAACATTTTAAAAAATAATTTATGATGCATTTTTCGTGGTTCTAGTGCCACTAATCTGCTCACGCCTCTTCCTTTATCTTACCTTCATCATACAGCATAATTGGTTTTTTTTGGTGAAGTATGCTTACATTGCTCAGTCTGATGAGAATTTAATGCAGTCGGTGAGCCTGAGTTTTGCGGTGTCATCTCCTAATAAATCAGTACAAAACCATTCTTGTAAATTTCCGCATTTGTGTAATTAATAGTGAAAATTACCTCGCACTGTTAATAACTGCAATATTTCATATGCGATGGAACCGGGATACGTTATATCCAATTCAATTATGAGAGAAAATATGTCATAGATGTCCCTGCCGTTATTGCCCACTTCACACACCACCTGCCCATTTATTTGTAATTATCTCCGTGACTTTTCTATCAATATCTTCCTTTTATTAAGTCATTCTGGCACAGAACCTCTCCAAAGTACCTGGCATTATCCCAACATTTTATCGCATTCATGGCTTTTCACTAACCACTGCTTTTTTGATCTAAATTCTATTATTTTCTCTTCAAAATTTTTCCTAATTAATTCCATGCTTGATACTCTTTATTTTCTCATCTCTATTATGGCAAACCACCCGAAAACCCTCCCTTTCAATATCGATTAAGAAGAGTTTTACCGTTTGTATAATAGCCCACCTTATCAAAAACCTTACTGTTTACTATCTGATATATGCCGTGGTTTCAGTCAATCAAAATGGCCGAGATGCTACTCTGCACTAGCAAATATGCTTTCTTATTGATCCCTCGAATGAATTCAACTACTCAGTTATTTCTTCTTTAATTCCTAATATTTTTCCCTGCTTAGTAATCAATTTATTTTACTCTTTTAGCAGGGAATCACGCAGCTGAAGCAATTCACTCAATTAATCCGAAATGTAATTTTTTCGCCACAGTAACTTAATTCACGGCAAGGGTCTTTCTAACATAATGCAGTCAATCGACAAACGTTGATCGCCCCCAATCCATCCCTGGTCGTTAGCCATATCTAGGCTGTGTCCTTATCACTACTAATAAATCTGCTTGCCTGGAAGTACATTTACTGACTTAACGTACTCCAAGGACCTTAGCTTATGTAGGGCGGAGATAGGATTCAGGTATCTGATGCGCCATTAATCGCACATATTGCTACCTTGATCAGATAGGTCGGCCGGCGCGCTAACCAGTTGCCTCCATTCCCGACGCCTCATCTCCTTCACCGACCTGTGAGTTCCAACCAACGCGAGCAATCACTCCCTGGAGTATTCACGATTGAGTGGTGGAGTCACGAGCATTGTCTTCCTCAGCACATCTGAGCTACGGGCAAGTTTGCTCTTCGTTCTTTAAAAAGAGTATTCTGCTACAAATCGTATTACCAGGTGCATGTTCACCAACCTTTTCATTCCTCCCATACGACGATTATCGAATCTCCACGGTAATCTCCACCTCTGTACTCACCACCTAACTCATCACCTCAATTAAGAAAGGTCGCTACACTCATATCAGTTTCTCTTCTTTGCAAAGCCAAGGGTGACATAAGTCTTCTGGGACTAGATATTGGATTCACAGGGTACTCCAGAAGGCTTGTGTTGCACTGACAGAGTATGCGAGTGTCGTACATGCGTCTCTCTGTTTCAATTCAGTGCCTGCGGCTGAAGGAATATAGTTCAGAACATAAATATCAGTGGATCGAGTCAGTTCAACGTCGTAGCGAGACCCAGAGCTGGTAAATAATTTCTTGTTTAAACTTGCATTTCAGCTTCTGATTCAAATATGAGAATTCGAATAATTTTCACGATAAGACAAAGATATATTATACAAGCTTTTAGGCGTTTCTACGCGTCAGGGTGCCTCATGGTGACTAGATTTTCCTCAGCCATCTTGCTGGCGTCAGGGCGGAAGTGATCTTAAGACCTGACAACTCCAGCAGGAAGGCTGGAGAAATTATAGTCCCCATGAGACACCCTGACGCGGAGGAACACCTGAAATTCGTTACCATTGTGGATAAACGTCGCGAAAACCTCAAATCCAAAGATATATTATATTTTAAAGGACTGCTTATTTTGACCTTCATCGTCATCATCAAGGGTCAACAATCCTAGGATTGGTTTGACGCAGCCCTCTACTCGATTCTTCTATCGGCCAACCTCTTCATATTAACGTAGTTCCTCTCTTTCACGTCCTTTACGACCTGTTCTATAGAACTCATATGTGGCCAGCCTTTTCCAATTTTCCCGTTCACTTTTCCTTCGACGATTGTCTTCATCAGGCCATCGTGTCTTTAGTATGGCCGATTAGGTTGTTCCGTCTTCTTTTTATAGTTTTCAGCAGACCTCTCTTTTCTCCCACTCTTCTTAAGACTTCTTCATTTGTCACTCGGTCGATCCATTTTATCTTCATCATTCATCGGTAGCACCATATTTCGAACGCTATTTTGACCTTAGGGATGATGATATCAAACTTGATATGCGCCAGCATTTCTTTCCATGAATCCCTCTACTGGATATTTGAAGACCACCAGTTACATCGCCGCCTCCAAGAATTTTACTTGCGCGTATATTCATGTAACTTATTCATTGAATTGCGATTATGAATCCATATGGCATTTCATTTTCTACTGTTTGCCACATAATTTCTCTTTTACGTTCCGAAGCAGCCTTTCATGCACGTTCCTCTCCCTCTCTCTCTGCGTATAGCGCGCACACAGTATTGCATGAATTTATTTTATTTAAAGGCATAAAGGCATAAAGGCATAAAGGCATAAAGGCATAAAGGCATTTAAAGGCATTTTATTTAAAGGCATTTTCGCCGCAGCCACGAGCTCCAATCGTCTCTGTCTTCAGCCATTCTCTTCATTTCAGCATACGTACTGCATTCCATTTCCGTCGCCATAACTTTTAAATACGAAGTTCATGGTCGCCCTCTCTGTTTTTTCCCAGGGATTTTGCCTTCCAAAATATTTTATACGAAGGTGTCATGCCGGAGCAGGTGTCCAATGAGCTTAACTTCCCTGCCCTTAATAGTTTTCAATATTTATCTTTCCGTGTGAACTTGTTTTAGCACATGCTCATTTGTTTTTCTTTCGGTCCACCCAGTTCTTGATACTCTTCTCCAAAATCACATTTCTGCAGCTTCGAGTTTGGTGGCTTCACTCTTTCTCAATGTCCATGCTTCATTTCCATATGCTAGTACACTCCATACAAAAATGTTCAAAAATTTGTTCTTAGTCTCAATATTAATACCTATTGCTTTTTACCAAAAATTTTTTTCTTTGGTGGGAAGGGTTTCTTTAATAAAATTATTCTTCTCTATACTTATGAGGAGCAGCTGTTATTTTTTTGTAATGCGCTAATTAAGTAGCATAACTCCTTTACTTCCTCTATCTTAACTCCCTTTACATATATGTTAGTCTTTCTTCTACTTTCCTTCTTTTCTGCCAACATTATACTTTTTCATTTTCATTCATTTAAAGATTCATTTTTAATAAACTGTTATTCAGGATTAAAAGCATTTGACTTATTTCTTTTTCAGGCTTTTTCTCGATCTTTTACTAGAGATTTACCATCTGCATTTCGAATACAATGAATTGTAGGTCATTAATATTAATTCCTTAATATTAATTGTTTTTGCTTTCATCCCAGATTCGACGTCTTCTATGGATAAGGTAAACAAGGTGATATTGGGTATCCTTGTAGTACTCATTTTCTGATTTTCGCTTCTTTTTTGGTGCCATTCCCTTCTATTTCCGTTACGTTGCTTTGCATCCCTTAGTTAACCGTTATCTTTGACGTTATGAACAGCAAGAGAGGGCGTTGAGCAATTCCAGAGACGAAAAGTTTCCATGGACTAGGAACCCGGGAATTCCGGGAGTCGATCATGTATTCCCGGGCAAGAAAAGCGTAATCATGAGACCAGCAGTAAAAGTAAATAATTTTTCTGGCAATTTTCCTTTTCTACGGTTGGATAGCCAAAATCTCATCTGGTAACACTATCAAAATGTTTTACTGATTATACTGCAGATCAGCTGAATGCGATCTTGCACACTCCTCTCTACCATCGTGCGATTTCACTCAGTTTTCCTTTTATTTTTTTCAGCTTCTTTATATTTACTTTATGAGCATTTTGCATCACATACCTATTCTTCTTTCAGCTCTTGGTTGCACATTTCGGGCGATCTCTTGGTCGTATAAGGATGTGATTCTCTTGCATATCTCTTGCTGAGGAGCTCAGCCCACACCTTACTGCACCAAGCTCTATTGTAATTGGTTTTATTGCCTCTTAACCCAATTTCTTGCAATGCATCACTCATAGTCAAAACACCGTTGGAGTCAGACTCTTGTGCACTTCTTCTCTCTTCTACGTCACAAAAGGTGCAGTTCATTGCCTAACGACTGCCCTCGAACTTAGGGTTCTATATTGGCGTAGCAGTATCCAACAAAAGTAATTAGATTGGACCCTATCAACCAGTTTCATTGATTACTCAGCATCATAAATCTAAGCCTCATTACTTTTCTCATAAAACTTTAGACAGAGTTATTACACATCCCTGCAGAAATTCATATATTTCTCCCCAATAATTTCCAAATGTGTTGGAGTTTTTTATGGACTTGGAGAGACGATAGTAGGCTGAAGTTCCCAAGCCCTATGCATGAGCTTCCGTGGCTCGCTTTTACATCACCTCAGGCAAAGAACAGTCGTTTGCGGAACATTCTTTTCGTAGATTAACGACTGTCCTGCTGCCGCTGTAACCACCGCTCATGTGGGGCAAGCTAGCAAGTCCCATTGTCAGGAAAGTAGGCATGACGTAAACAACTCGCTTTCTCATTATGAGCTTGTGAATTAAATAGATTATATTACTTTTTCATTCCCATTTCCCGGCGCATGATCTCTCGCTCTGTTATTATGGCGGAAGCAAATGAGTTTCGCCAAGTTCCAACCCGCCCTCGTCCTCCCCCCGCCCTCTCCGTTCCCCAAACACGCAGCCATGAGCGTCCATATTTAAAGCCATATTTCCCTGCAACTCCCCCCCCCCCTCCCTATCCCCAGCCTCCTTTAAAAAAATCCCCCACCACCCACCCATTCCGCCCTTTAAGCCTTAAATCTTTCATGGCATCCTCCACTTCCTTGTAAGAGGAGGTCCTCCGGCTACATCATCTTATTATTAGTTCTTAAGCTTTTCCTCTTCTCTTCCCCCGCACCAGACCCCGCCCTCATGGCCACTAATTCCAAATTATTATTCTCCTCGGCCGTGGTTCAAGTCTACACTTCGGAAAACCATTTTTCGTTCTGTAGATGATTTCTCGAGGATATCTTCTTCGACCTTCGGGGTATCACTTATGGCAATGATTCTTGGGATTATTTCGTCCCGCTGCCAAGAGGTTATGTTTATTATGCGAACTTTGGTCGTGAGACATGAACATTTCATTTTCTCATGCACTTCTGAAGTAATATCAGCATTCTTTCAAATATGCTCAGCCATTGAATGCATGGAGAAAACCCAGCTGCCACTCTAAGTTTGGCGAATGGTGCTCTCCAACTGCGCGCGTCCGTTTTCTCGTGGTACCGCATTTCGCCGTCCTCTCCCTTGCGTATTCGACACCATTGTTTTGCTGTGCCCTGGTTTTCTCTCAATTCACTCTCTGGCATCTCATTTAATGCTAATCAATATTTATTGTATCACCTCATCTACATCTACATTTACATGATACCCTGCAAGCCACCGTGAGGGTGTGTGGCAGGGGGTGAAGATCACCAAGCATGCATTATTGACATGTAAACAAACAGCTGTAGGGTCTCATGCACCTAGATTGTTAGTATCCATAGTATTTAAGGGGTTAATACATGCATCATGCACTACCGACTATTCTAAAATGTTTCCCCTACCTATCCCTTTGGTATGCGTACTATTCGGTTCTCTTATAGTACGGGGGAAAACTGCCATTTTGAATCTATCGGTACGACAATCTATCTCTCTTATCTTATTTATCTGGTCGAGTCTAGCATAATACGCTAGTGTTTTTAATATGTGCCTAACATCTCCAGTAAAGCTATCCGACTGAAATTTTTCTAATAGATTTCATCTGTTCCTTAACCTTCGCTCTGATAATGACTTCCGCCCAAATTCTTTTATTAATTCTGAAACGCTACTCAGCCTATCGTAACACCTTATAACGAACCTAGCTGCTCTACGCAGCACACTGTCTAGTTCTCTGATCAAACCTAATTCATTCGGATCCCATACACTGGTACATATCCAAGATGGGGCTTAGCTATTGAAAAGTAGCATCGCTCTTTTGTCTTCTCATCACATTTCCCAAGTACTCTTTTTATAAGTTATAGCTTTCTCTTCGCTCGGCCGCATATTTCCCTAATGTATCTTCCCCACTATAAATCTTTAGTGAGCCTCAGATTCTGTGACTATTCTAGCTTACTTTCCAGTTCTCTTCGGCACATTGTAACATTAGCATTTTAACCTTTTATTGGGCTCATTCTACCTTTTATTGGGCTCATTCTTACTTCACAGCGCAAAGGAAGTTCACAGTTTAAACCAAGCCTTCCGTTCGACGTCCTTTACTTCCTCCATCTTCTCATTAGCCATCTTTCTCAGCCCCTCATACTTGAAGCCTCCCGTCGTGTCTCAAAAAAACAAGACATTCATACAATTTTCATTTCCCCCACGCTATGCAAAGCTCACTCTCCTAACGTCAGAAACTATAAATAGGTAAAAGAGACACTTATAGTTAAAATGCGTCTATATAACATTCCTAACTCTTAGTCGACGGCTTAAGAAAAAGTTTAGGATGGCTCTTTTGGGCAGACTCAGTCTCCGGAACGTCGGTGCAAAATTACTCTTCACCCTGGTGGAGAGGACCGAAAAGTCTTCCCCCTTTGCAGCCCATGAGAATTTACTTGGTTGCAAATGGAATAAATATCACATTTGTACCTAATTTTGAGCGTGAGTCCGGTGTTGGGGATACTGGCTAGGGATCCTGGATAAGCTAGGATGATAAGATGGGAAGGTGCAGGTGGCGCATGGAAAGAATCTGTACCCTCGACATACCCTGATGAAGTGTGAATTTCGCACTCGCCGTTCGTAAGGGGTGACCTCTATTATCACTAACTTTCGGGTTAAAAACTACTTTGCATGATATAATGTCTATTGCACGCCAATATTTTGTTACCAGCCAGTAGGTTCGTAGTTAAAAATTAGCTCCCTAAGGGGTGTCTTAGCATCAGCATATTATCGCAGCAATAAAAACTTTTGTACTTATCCACGTATCCTCTACCATGAGACCTGACGCCATACTTTAGATACCACTAGGGAGTTATAAGAGGGAGAAAGGGAGAGGGGTGACTCACTGTCGAGGGAGAAGGGTTGAGCAATCGAAAAAGGTGATGCTGGATGTTCATGTAAGTGGATTCACACAAACCCCGGCTGTTGAGCATTTGGGAAGTTCGCAGGTAGATCAATACTAATAATGAATGGACGCTTATATTTCTACTATTTGAAGTACGAATGTTTCAATGTGAGCTCTAAAAGTATAAGAATGGAAGGGTTTAACCAGGTTTATTAATATATCGAGAACGAATATGGAAATATGAGTTAAATTCGATGCCATATGTGTAGGAGCAAAAATTAATATCAGTAACTAAGTTATACCAGGCCAAATAAATGAAAAATATCTCAAAAGAACAGTCTGCTCCAATGAAATATAGGTGGATGCATTAATTTGAAAGTGAAGTTAAATGTTGGGAAATATAATCATTTAGAAAATATTTGATATCCATGCAAAAAAAATTGCTGAATTCACTTTTCCTGTAGATTCAAGAATTTTAATTGTAGATTCAAAAATGGAAATATATGTGTTAGAAAGAATGTGCTTTCCTGCACCACCGAAATAACGAGGCTTATACATCATATCATTCAAAAATAAGTAGGTATATGATACTAATGATCACAATACACAGTAATGATCTGCAGATTAAGCCAAGGGTTACAAATAAAACCGACATTCTCACATTTTACTGAAGTCAGAGCCAAAACTGAATACTAAATAAGAAGTAGTTGCATGCAGCGCAGAATGAAAAGGATCATGCCCATATCTGGCTGTGATTTTAACTCGTCGGGATTATACTAATAGTTACTTGCAGCGGCGGATGACTAGAATCTATGAAATTCGTTTAATATGTGAAACTTACGGCTAGTAAAACAATAAATATATCATCTATTTGAACCCTTAAAACCCGAAGCGCGAGTGCTCGACTCTCACCTCAGGTATGAATTTCATGTCAGTCTTGGGATAAGGGTGATCCATTACGATGCTATACTTCACTATCAGCTGTAGAACCTAAACCCTTGTATGCCAAATACTAAAGCCATTAAAATCCTCTTTTAGTGGTGGAAATGGAAGGCGCGATAGAAATGGAGCACAGAATTAGTTGTGCAGGAGAAAAACAATTAAAATGTACGCCTGGGAGATTTTAATCTGCAGTGAATTAAAAAGCTAAAAAAATAATTTGCTATAAAAAGCTTGCCATTTATTAGAAAGCATTTTCGGAAAGGAAAACATTTTCGTGCATGGAATAGCAAATATGCCTGATGATCACCTGCAGAATAAATATTAAGCTACATTTTTAATCCGGCTTTATGTTCAAATGAGTGCCCAAGCACATGATACGGAACACTGAGCGTTTTAAGTGTGTTTCCATAAAGGTACATTAGCAGAGTTCACAGGCAGGAGGGATCGCCAGAAAAGGGTTCGCCCGTACGAACTGACTTCATAAAAAACCGACGCAGCCAATGGAAAGATACCTCTGAAATGCTACCTCGCATGGAGAGCAGAATATGTCGACTCTCTCCGCAAATTGGAATTCCATCCCTATGCGGGCATATTTTGCTTTTGCGAGTGGCGTGTTGGGGGGGGGGGGGGCGAAATGAAATGTTTGCTCCCCTGCCCGTCCGTGGCAGCACAGGAGCGAGAGAGAGGGCCCCTTCGATTTCCCCTGTGGGTGGGGGCTGCCATCAACCCGATTCCACGGTGTGGTCGACACGCAAATAAGGCGCTCCTCTTAATAATATCTCCCCGGACACGCCTCCACGGAATGAGACATAATAGAATATTTAATGAGGGCCGCCGCCGCCACCAGGGGCGCGTCGCACTTCCACCGGGCCCCTCATGCGAAGGAGGACGACCCGGGAAGCAAACGAGAGGACCAGGGCCCCTCAGGGACCGCCCCTTGTACGTGCGTGGGCCCGGGAACACAACCGGGGGTCCCAAATTCCAGCCCGCCCGGCATTATTCCCCTGTGGGTCACAAGGGGGTTGCTTTTATTCGAGCGCCGCAAGAGAAAGGTCTTTCTCGGCAGTGCCCTGCGCCGTGGGCTGAAACAAAAGACAGGAGTGGAGCGCAGGCCACAACAGAGGCGCCGGGGGCGGAGAGGGAGGGGGAGGGAGAAATTGGGGGGAAGGGGGGATGACAGTGATAAGTGGCTCCGAAGGCCAGTGGCCCGTCTGCCATTGTTAACTGTCCTTGATCGAGGCCTCCTTCCCTGTAGCGGCCCAAGTTGGTTCCTTTCTCTCGGCCATTGAGTCCATCTCGAAGGACGCACCGCAGGAATAGCGCAGAAAAAGAGCTCCGGAAACTTTCCTGGACACTTCGGTCGAATTACAGTCCCATCTAAACGTGTAGCGGGGAAGGGTGGGGAATTGAGGCTCGGTCGTTCGCTTAAACCTCATGAGGGCAACACACTGCTCTCTGAACTGCAGTGTGAGTGACCCGCAAATTTGATGAATACGAGATGGCAAATACGAGGTGACGCAAAATAGAAGCAAGAACAGCTTTAAGGTGGCAAATATTAATACACATTACTCAAAGGAGTATAGTTTACAGGAAATTAATGAGGATCAAAAGAAAAATAAAAAACACTCTCCAAATCTAGAGTAAGAACAAAATATATTATGCTTACCGCCGTACACAAGTTTATGAGGAAAATTCTATTTAAATTTTGTGGGCCGTATTTAGAATTTCCACTACAGTCTCGCTTCTAACACTGGTCCCCTAAAATCTCTGTACTTTGGCTCGAACTGGTGTGCACGTTAACCCTGCTAAGTTGGTATGACCATGCGGGATACCTCTTGGCAAGATATCGAGGAGAATATGTGTACCCTTCTGTACTCTTAATTGTGCTTTTATGATGCGTGACTATAGTTGAGGTTCTGATAATCGCCCTTAGAAAAGAATCCAAAATGTGCTGTGGAGAACTGCATGGCATAAAACGCTCTTCGGCTCCTTCCCCCAGAATAATAGCTCTTATTCTCTTTTACCAATTTGCAAGGCGTTTCTCCTAGTTTGACATGTTCTTAGTTCCGTTTTTATTAATTGTATAAAAAGCTGAGACCCCTAAATATGCGAAATATGTACAAATGTGCAGCGTAGAGCAGCTAGATTCGTTTAAAGGTGTTACGATAGGTTGAGTAGTGTTCCAGAATTTATACAAGGATTAGGATGGGAACCATTATCAGAGCGTAGGTTAAGGTACAGATTAAATCTATTAGAGAAATTTCAGTCGGATAGCTTTACTGAAGATGTTAGGCACGTATTAAAAACGCCAGCGTATTATGCTAGATTCGACCAGATAATCAAGATTATAGAGATAGATTGTCGTACTGATAAATTCAAAATGACATTTTCCCCCCGTACTATATGAGAACAGAATAGGCAGAATAGCAAAGGGATAGGTAGGTGAAATATTTTAGAGTAGCCTGTAGTGCATGATGTATGTATTAACCCCTTAAACACTATAGATACTAACAATCTAGTTGCATGAGACCCTATAGTTGCTTGTTTGCATGTCAGGAGTGCATGCTTGGTGATCTTCACCCCCTGCCACACCCCCTCGTGGTGGCTTGCAGGTTATCGTGTAAATGTAGATGTAGACATAAATAACAGAAGTATGTAGAACACCCGAGAGGCATCAGATCGATCCCGACAAACAGATGGCTTCAATGACGGCGATTGCTTCTCCAGAGTGCTATAAATTGCTACACAATTCCGTTGAGGAGTGCCCTCAATGCACGCTCATCACTCGGAGGACACACTTCTGCCTCCCCATCCCCCGCCCCACCATCCCCTCCTGCACCCACCTACGCAGACTCCGTCGCTGCCGCCCGAGGGGTTTAGAACGAAGGGGTGGAAAGGGATTGTCGACAGCCAGCCGGTCATAGTTCAGAGCAAAGGACGTGTGAAGAACTTCAACAGCCCACCGTTATAGTTATACTCATTTTTATATTGCAACGATTGAACAAAATGAAAACACTAGTAATTAAGGAAATAGCCGAAACATTACAGAGAATATGTGAAAATGAATCTGAAGGAGGGGAAATTATTGATACCGACGACGAGGTTTTCAAATTTTCCATGACTGACTCCAGCACATTAGCAGACGTCGTAATTTTCCTAGGTGTGCTATATTTTTGTTGGTCTACTACATCAAGAAAGTATATGAATTATGCGATGCATAAACATTTATATTACGCTACGTATAACCCAATTTGTTTACCCCTTTATAGTTCCTTCTGTTCAGCATCTTACAGCACTACGCGGGAATATATCTAAGCTGATATCTATGCCAAGTGTCGCCTCACATTAGTGGCACATCAGTGCATATTGACGGATCAAGGCACTCCGAAAAAAAAACACTCGAGTGTTGATTGTACGACGCGTAGTTGGGAAAGTTTCTAGTCAAAGCAATAGTTCAAGGCAAAAAGGTAGCAAATGTTGCCAGGCTTATTTCCTGAGATCAGGCATTGATGGTCAATCTCTCTTGAAGAGCTAGAGGCATTCATGGTGGTGCTTTACGCTCAAGGCATAGAAGTATCTGACCCTTTTCATTGCACTGATGGAACCAAAAGGAAGGAAATGATTATGAGTGAGTTCTTTGCTGGCAGAAGAAAAGGTCAAATGTCTTTCGTGGAATACCAGTTTCTACAACTCAGGCTAAATGGAAGGTTTCTGAGCACAGCTCTCGCAGTACATGCATACTTTTGCTGTGAATAATAACATCCTCCAACATATCGTGGAATGTACTGAAGTACGTAGGGTGCTACAAAAAAATAAATCGTCTCTCTCTCTCTCTCTCTTGAAGAGCTTGAGACATTTATTGTGGTGGTGCTTTATGCACGAGGCATAAAAGGAGGAAAAGCAAGCAGGCTGCGCCAAAAGAGCGAGAAAGGAAAAGGCATGGTGATTAATTTCGCCAGCAGATGTTTGAGTGGTGCCGAGCTTACATGCAGTACCACAATAATGGAAATGATTCCTCTTATCCACGAACTGAACAAATACTGGAGCTTTATTTTGGGAACCCAAAACAAATTTATCACAGATCGTAAGTCTTTATTCTTTATTTTCAAGGACACTTTATCATACAAAGCGTTGTCACGGTGAAAATTGTGCATCCTAGAATTTAAGTTAATTTAAATGTGGAGATATGCTTTGCCAAACAAAAATCACTTCAATAATATGTAAATAGTAACCTTCTAGTTGCACATGACCCTTACATCTATTATGTCTCCATGAAGAAGTAGCAATGTAGCTCATAGTTTTATGCAACGAAAAAAATGGTGGGACACAATATGGTTTGAGTCAAGCGAATCGTAAACTGGGAATCGTCAAGAGTACTGGGTAAATGTGACGATCACGTACGATAAATCAGCTACTTTTCCCTTGTAAGACCTCATTTGGAATATGCTGCCAGTGTATGGGATCCCTACGAAATCGGTCTAAATAATGAATTTGAACGTGTGCAGCGAAGATCGGCAAGATTTGTAAAGGGACGGTATGATAACCTTATTAGCGTAACCAGTCTATTAAATGAATTAAATTGGGAATCATTGTCAGATCGCAGGTTGATATTTAGACTTAATCTCTTAAACAAATTCCAAGGCCATATTTTCAGTGATGATGATAAAAATATTTTGCGGACCCCAACTTACTATGTTAGACTGAACCATAATCACAAAATTAGAGAAATTGATTGCCGGACTGACAGATTCAAAATGTCCTTTTTTCCTCGTACTATTAGGGATATGAATAATGGTAAATATATCCAGTACGAGTGTAGCAATGGATAACATTGGTAGCTGCATGTTGGTATAAGGACTTAAAGCTAACCCAACTAACAGCATGTTTTCGCATGTATGCTTTGCTATTTTTATCTTTTTTTAAATAGCGCAGTTTTGAACAGTACCTATACAAGTACTAATCCTTTTTATGCATGACATATAGTGCATGTTTGGTGAGAGCTCACCCCCTGACACACACCTTTATGGTGGCTTGCAGGGTATTATGTAGATGTAAATGGTTCATCTACATCCACGCGGTATCCTGCAAGCCACCGCGAGGGTGTGTGGCAGAGGATGAAGATCACCAAGCATGCACTACTGATATGCAAACAAGCGACTTAATGGAAACATTCAACTAGTATGTTAGTATTTACATAGGTTAGTATCTACATACATGGTACTAAGTGAAAGGAACGACCTACAATCTTTGATGTTTTTGGACCGTAACCGAACAGGCAATACGATTACCAATGAGTCCCGACTGCGATAGGCTAATTTACTATGTGCATCAAATTATATCCAATGGGAGAAAAGCCATTGGAGTCAAAAAATGGAGCTTTTACTTGGCTGAAGGACCATATAATTACAAGGAGTAAAAACTTTGGATCTGCCACAGTTTAGTGAAGCACTGACTACCAGTTTTGGCTGTCGAGCCGTCATCAGTTATATGAAACTCAAACATTCACTTCGTGTTCATATAGAGTGTAAGAGACCATGGGAAATTCTTTAAAAAGAGAGGAGGTGTATACGAAGAGGGTGGTAGCCAGGGTATTGGGGATGGGAAGGTAAAGTGGTGCGTAATAAGGGGAAAGGCTTAAGGAATATGATATCATTCAGGACCTTATTCTTTTTCTTAAAGCATAAGCTAAACCTCACCTTTTCATTCCCCCTTCCCTCTCCATTAAGAATTTCCCATGATTCCCTACACCCTATGTAAATATAATAATAATCTCACTCACTCATTGATTCAACCCGATGGTTGGTCTTAATAGGTGAGAGTAAAGCTCACCCCGTACTAAGCCAACGGGCAGGGGGGACAGTTCTTTTCCCTGGGCCACCTGCGATGTCCTATAAAGTTCTGACACGAAGAAAATGGAATTGCGAGGATTTTAGAGGGGGGTGTCCAGAAGGTCTCTTACCTGGGATTTGAACCCGGGACCCTCCAGTCAGTAGCTCGGTCCTCTACCCACTAAGCCAACATGACCCCCTGTGAGTGAGTGATAACAATAATAAAGTGTGTTTATTCGGGCGAGGTGGTGACTGTAATGTCCTCTCTTTCACATAACCCATCGTCAATCTAACATATAACCATGCACATCCATGTGATGAAAACAAAAATACAATAAATCTCATAATTGAAATTAACAATATGATATATACAATACCTATTTCTTTTTAATACGCTTTACAAGTTTAATGTAAATTTAAATTATAATAAAAGAAAAGAAAAATGTGGTATAAAAGATTCGCTTGCGTGGGAAAAACTTGAGGATTGGAGCAAAATATCCATCAACGAAAAAACTCACTGCAGGAAAACGCCAACACAAGAAGGGGGCGTGAAAAACCTGCAAAAATCTACTGAGGGAAAAGTTATGTCTCGTTCAGAAATCGATAAAACTATAAAAAATATGTAAATTCAAATGGAAAAGTTTCACATACCTGATAATGGCTCTAGAGCTGAAACCGTTACGAAGTGAGTGCCAAAATTCGCTGCGGAAATCACAAAGTTTGCCACAAAATCAGGTATGTGAAATTCAGACATGTCCCTTATGTGAATTTTTTGTGTTTTTTATTCATTTTTCTATTTTAATTTGCATATTTTTATAGTTTTATCTATTTCTGAACGATACATTAGCTTTTCTCTCAGTAGGTTTTCGCAGGTTTTTCACGCCCCCTTCTTGTGTTGGCGTTTTCCTGCAGTGAGTTTTTTGTTGATGGATATTTGTCCAATCACTCATTTCAATTCAATTTGCTTATTATCGGGTCATTTATAATTAAAAATGGAGCCTAGAGGAATAGACGCAAAATATATTGAAGATAATTTTTGAGTGAGTTGTGAGACTGTATAAGAGAGTTGTATGCAACCACGGGATCTAGTTTCTAACACGGTCAAAGAAAAAAGTAAATCATTAAAGTACAAAGACAATACTGTGTAACATCAGGCATCTAGAAGGGGAACAAAGTGAAAGGTGCCTTGGCAGTATAAAGAAATTTATAAGGATAAGCTCAAATAAGGTGCACACGACGTGCGTAAAGTGGTTGCGAATAACGGAGGCGTGCGTGAATGATTCACATGCGTGAGAACAGAGGTGCACACAATCACAGAGGGACGCACCACTGTAGCGCAGACCGGAGAGCATGTAGGACAAACGGCTTCACGCTGAAGGGAAAGAGGTTGCCAACATACCAGTTTCCATGGAGAAGAAAAAAGGGAACATAACAAGAGAAGAGGAACAGCGGAGCAAAGTGAGTAAAATTACAAAACAAAGGAGAAAATTAACATTTGAAGTTGGAGATAATGCTGCCGTACATATGAGCCCATTGTTTGCCAAAGAAAAAGAAGTGTGCCAGAGATTCGAGGCAGGAATTATGTGTTTAGGGAATTCTACGGAAAAACAGCGGGCGTCACAGAGCACCCTATCAAAAGAGAAGTAAGGGAAACTCCCCACGTTTCGCTCACGAGAAGGAAGATCTCACAAACACAAAGGTAGGTGCAACACAAAGCCAGGTGATGACTGAAGAAAGAGAAAAACCAAGGTGCTTAAAGGAGAGGGGAATCCAGAATTTCGATTACTTACAATGCAGCGAATTAAAGTAGATCCGTACGCGATACGAGCCGTGGATAATGAAAACAAAGGAAGAGGAAACTTGTTATGCCGCAAAGTAACAGAGACTAAACTGCTTATAATGGGGTGGTTTACTATTTTTTACTATCGCCGAATATGATAGAATTAGTAGGGTATAAAGATCCGTATTTTTCCTTTCTTCGGTCCATTAATTAGTTCTCGAGATATAAGCGGCGGAAAAATGATTTTTTCCACCCTTTCGGAAAAGTGGGCGTGCAAAGGACTCGTACGTCATCCACTTCGTCCAATCACAACTGAGATCGCGAAACTCCTTCACCCGACCACACAGCTGACTCTGTCAATGGAAGTGGTGGCGACAGGATCTCTTCAGGCAGACCTCCCCTTCCGTTCTTCCTCAACACAGCCAAGGACGGGAGGTTGATGACGTAGTAATCCTTAACGCAGCTCGTTCGGGGGGCGTCACTTTTTGGTTATTTTGATTTAGGAGTGAATGGCTCAGGTAACAAGATTAATTGCTTCACTAGAATTCAATTTTTGTTTCCATCTGCTAATATCGTGTACAAAATAGCGATTTCAGTTCCGAGGAAACCGTGAAGTTTTATGATGCTATGCTACTCGAGCAATGGTGCAGCTAGATTATGATTGTGACAAATTGCTTATAAAATTCCTTTTTTGCTATTGCTAAATTGCGAGAAAAATAAATTGCTTTGCTAAATTACACGGTAGAGAAAATTTATTGAGCCAACATGTTTTTACCACCCCTTGACTTCCCACAGCTAATCCCTTGCATACCTTCCAAAAACCCTCGCTCGGACGTCGACGCCATCCCCACCCCACCTCCTCAAACCCATGACGTCAACATTCCTACCTCAAGCCTCACGCCCGTCTCCTACACCACTCCTCTTCCCGAGTGACTATACATTCCACGCTTTGTTAACTTTTGTCAGTCCTGAAGATGCCATGATGTGCAGCGAACTTGAACGTTGGCAGCGAAGATCGGCAAGATTTGTAAAGGGACGGTATGATAACCTTACTAACGTAACCTGTCTATTACATGAATTAAATTAAGAATCATTGTAAGATCGTAGGTTGAAATTTAGACTTAATTTCTTAAACAAATTCCAAGACCATATTTTCAGTGATGATGTTAAAAATATTTTGCGGACCCCAACTTACTATGGTAGACTGGACCATAATTACAAAATTAGAGAAATTGATTGCCGAGCTGACAGGTTCAAAATTTCCTTTTTTCCTCGTACTATTAGGGATATGAATAACGGTAAATACATCCAGTACGAGTGTAGCAATGGATAACATTGGTAGCTGCATGTTGGTATAAGGACTTAAGTAACCCAACTAACGGCATGTTTTTGCATGTATGTTTTGCTTTTTTTCCCTTTTTTTAAATATTGTAGTTTTCAACAGTACCTATATAAATGCTAATCCTTTTTTTATGCATGATATGTAGTGCATGTTTGGACAGAGTTCACCCCCTGCCACACACACGTTTATGGTGGCTTGCAGGGTATTATGTAGATGTAGATGTGGTGAAACATGTTGACTCAAATTTATTCTACAGTGGAATTTTGCAAACCAATTTATTTTTCTATATCACATTATGGAATTCCACAAGGTATCGGCCTCCTATATTTCGTTCATTAGATTATGATTGTTTAGTGACGTGAATAATAAGATGAATGAAGGGAAAGAAGTGTGCGTGAATGAATTTAGTCGAAGGGGTTGCGCAAGTGAGAACAGCAAGCCGAGAACTAGAACCAGAACGCCGTTCTGAGTTGCAAGTTTCTATGTTTGGAGGCATTTAAGCAGTGACCGATCAGATGGCAAGTAAAATGAGACGGTACGCATGGCAGACAAAAAGTGATGAGATAAACATACGAAGAGCTATAAATTGTTTTGAAAGCACAAGGGTAGCTGACGATCAGTATGCCATGATTCGCTGATGACATAGCACTCATATCAGAGACAGAGAGGGATCTGAACAAGATTCTAGTAACAATGGAAAGGACAATGGCCAGATATCAGCCGAAGATTAATAAGAAGAAGACTAAGATGATGAAGTGTGCAGGAAGAAAGAAGAGGCCAAAACCAATGTCAACTAGGAAAACAAAAACTTGATGAGGTGAAAGAGTTCTGTTAACTAGGAAGCCGAGTAACCAACGATGGACGAAGCAAGAAAGAAATAGTGAGTAGAATAGCCCAGGCAAAGCGGGCATTCTATCAAAAGAAGAATCTACTTACAGCTGAAATTACAAGCGTAGAAGTAAGGAAACAGTTTATCAGAACATACATCTGGGGCATGTCTCTTTACGGCAGTGAGGCATGGACGAAGAGAGCGGCGGAGAATAAAAGGGTGGAAGCATTCGAAATGTGGTGCTACAGAAGAATGCTGAAGATTAAATGGATCGACCGAGTAAGTAACGAGGAAGTCCTAAGAAGAGTAGGAGAAAAGGGAAGTCTGTTGAAAACAATATAAGGAAGAAGGGACAACTTAATCGGCCATATCTTGAGACGCGATGGCCTGATGAAGACAATCTTCGAGGGAAAAGTGAGCGGGAAGACTGGAAAAGGCAGGCCTCGTATGAGATATATGGAATAGGTTGTGAGGGATGTAAAAGAGATGAATTACGTTACAATGAAAAGGTTGGCCGATAGAAGAATCGAGTGGAAAGCTGCGTCAAACCAATCCTAGGATTGTTGACCAATGTTGATGGTGATGATGATGAAGGGAAGCTGGTGTGAATTAGCAATTTTTTTGCAAATATGGTGCGAAAATATATGGCACGAGTACAAGAATGTAAGTTTTTGTGTTTTATTTTGAATGGATGGTGAGAGATGCATGTGTCGGAATGTTAGCCAGGACGACAGAGCGACGCTGACCGGAGGGGCAAGTAGTGATATGGAATCAGCGTCGCCGGGTCCTGTTCCTCCTCCGCCCGGTGCTGGAGAGAGAGAGGTCTTGGGGCCCCTCCTCTCGCATTTCAGGCCCTCCGCCTCCGCTTCTTATCGACGCCCTGAATAAGTAATAGGACCTTCTCCCATTCTCACCCACCCCTGAGACCTCCCGAAATGGGGGGCCCTTAAATAATAGAGCAGGGCGCGGAGGAGCAAGGCCCGTGGAGCACGCGCTGCGGGAAGAAGGCCTCAATCTCGCAAGGCCCCCTCTCCAACAAGAGGAGAGGAGCAACAACAACGGATGCCGTCGACGAAAGGGCGTCAACGGCATCTCCGTTTGCAACGACACCCGTTCTCTATTTCCGCTCATCCCCTCCCCCCCCCCCTTTTGAAAACATTCGATTCTTCCACACGTGTTATTCAGGAAGCGAGGCAGATATGGTTTCGTAATCAGTACTCGTTTTCAGGCCACTTCAATGTAAAAAGTTTATCTGAATTAAATGAGATTGGCAATTTTCCACAAAGAAAATTGCCAATTGCTTCTTTGTGGAAAATTGCCAATCTTATTTAATTATGTTAATCCACCATATAAAACCTGAAACGACTCTTTTTATTTATAAGTTTATCTGATTTTCAGTGGGATCTGAATTTAAACGCTGTCTGATTTTACGGTCATCATCATCATCACCAAGAGTCAACAATTATAGGATTGGTTTGACGCAGCCCTCCACTCGATTCTTCTATCGGCCAACCTCTTCATATTGACGTAGTTCCTCTCTTTCACGTCCTTTACGACCTGTTCCATGTAATTCATACGAGGCCTGCCTTTTCCATTTTTCCCGTTCATTTTTCCTTCGACGATTGTTTTCATCAGGCAATAGTGTCTTAAGATATGGCCGATAAGGCTGTCCAGTCTTCTTTTTATGGTTTTCATCAGACTTCTCTTTTCTCCCACTCTTCTTAGGGCTTCTTCATTTGTCACTCAGTCGATCCATTTCATCTTCATCATTCTATTTTACGGTAATGGTCTAAATTTAAGACTCAGCATGCGTGAAAATCAGACACCACACCGTCTTATTTTAAGAACTTAAGAACTTCATATTGGAAATAAGATTTCGCCTCGATTGGCTCCGCAATTGGAGCTAACCTGCCAATAGCAGAGATTGATGGGCGGAGCGTAACCAGGGAGATGGAATTCAGCAAGAATTACGAAGCGTAAAGAAGTAAAATTCGAAGTATAGTCAAATTTAATTGTAAGTTGGTGAAATATGTTTCGTGCGATGAATTAATGGTGTTAGAATGTGACGTTGATGCTTCGTTTGTTTGCAGAAGGGAGTCAGTTGTATCTGAGTGACGTTTCCTGAGACTAAACATTCTTATTTTGTCTACGTGGCAGGGTTGTAAGAACTAAAAACTAGCCGCCCTCAACAAGTGACAGCTCCTGCCTCGGTTTGTAAATACTGGCACATATCTTTCGTGTCTAAGACTTTCTATGGATTACTTTGTTTCCAATAAAAGTACAAATTTTCATATTATCTTCGAAGTTTTTTTTTATGTGTTCCCGTTTCAGTCCTGAAATTTTTTTCAATGGATATTTTATGACTTACTTTTGCTCTATCGAAGCATTTAGTCAGTAAAAGAGTATCATCGAGTAAAAATATGAAACATTAGGATTTTGATTTGTGTTCGTGTGAAGTGTTTAAATATGTAGTATTTATAATTAGACATCCCTTAAAAGTAGGCTTTAATTTCAATAGCAATCCGCATTGTTTCGTGGGACTTTTTTAAAGATAGGCCCATGCTGAATTTAAGACAGCCATGGTGTTAAATTCAGCATGGTCCTATCTTAAAATAAGTCCCACCCGGTCTGATTTTTAGTCCTGCATCTACCTTAAAATAAGCCCCTCAAAGAAGGTTTTGATTTCAGTAGCAACCCGCATTATTGCCTGACTAGGGCTGTCTTAAATTTAGCAAAGGCCTAACTTAAAATAAATCCACCTGGACTGATTTTTAGTCCTTCACCTGTCTTATTTTTAGACAAGATATTATTGCTAAAATTCAACATATACTGTCTTAAAACTGTCTTTGACAGGATATTAGTGCTAAAATTCAACATACACTGTCTTAAAAATGTTGCATCTGAAATTCAGATCGCTTTTGTACCTTAAAATCAGATTAAAATTCTACAGTGTTATTTGCTTAACCTTCGCACTACTTACGAGGATAAAAGTGATTACCCCAGGTAATAATTCGTGCTACGAATGACTGTCAAATGAAGTTTTAAATGCACCACACTAAGAATTTTTGTGTCTATTCAGACCACTCGTAACAGAAAAACCGCTCTACTTGTCGCAACTTACTGTTTCAAAGCCCACGCTCATTCAATATCACCGATACACATGCTTGCTACAACTTTATGCAATGAGAGGAAATGCATCATATTTTTACGTAAATACGACCAGGTTCTGTGTTTCTTGTTCAGCCGCAGGCACTTAGAATTGATGTGCCTCCGCATGTGGAATGCCATCGACTAGTAAGACTCGTTTTGATGACACTCAACGTAATTATTAAGTTTTAAAGCCCACTGGATTCTTGGCTTTGACAGAGTAGCAAAACTCCAATTATCTAGGACAAATAGCTTCAAATGAGTAATTCTCTTGGCATATTTGTACAAGCCTTTGTGCATCCGTCATTATTTCCAGGATATGAGATTTCTTTGAAATTTGATCTACCTTGGGTTACCTGACTACTGAGTATCACTGTAAGTCGAACAAATACATATAAAACTACGGCTGAATGATGCTGTTAGTTTTGCAAGTGATGTGGTTTTCTTTTGTTGCTGAAAATTTTCCACTTGAAATGATAGAGTTCTCCGGCAATGACTGTGTGGTATCATTTACTTCCAAAAGTTTTCATTAAGGAATCAAATCAAAGAGAAAGAAACAAGGTGAAGAATATTTAGCATTTCCTTCCTTCCTTCTCTTCCTGATATTATAATTATTAGTGAAAATATTTGGCAAATTTTCGATGCATATATTATTTTATAACCTCAGATATTATGGATGTTTTATGAAGGCCATGCTTATGCTGATTGCAAAAAACACCTCTCAAACCATATGAAACAAAAAAAGAAATATACTGCTCCTGAAGAAATTTCGTGTTTTATTGCTAATATAATCTTAGGGGAAAATATTTGGAAAAAATCTCCATCTTAAAATTCGTGGTTCGCAATTATCCCAGTGTATGTCTAGGAGAGGAGCTATGAAGCCTTAATAGGTCTGTGGATTCCGAAACTGATATAAACAGAATTGATAAAACTCATGATGAGCTTGAAGTGTCAGAAAGACAACAGCTCTCATATCTAAATCTTACTTAGGAAACTATAAGTTGCATTGAACGTATAAAATTAATGAGAGACTGGAAGGTTTCAGACGGAAATCCCGTTTTCTGATGTTTATGAAATCAAAATACTGTCATTACGGTGTGAAAGTATTGTTATAAGCTGGTGCAAAATATTCTTTTTCAGCAATGTTCAATCTCTTTAGTAGGACATGTAAAATAGGCGATAATGTTTAGAGAGAGAGAGAGAGAGAATGAGGATGTTTACAGACTTAATGGAACGATATAATTTTGGATCTGTTAAGGGGTTAAAAAGTCACAACACATAAAATATTTGTATCTACTTCCTCCTAGTCCATCTTGCAGCAAAATAGTTTCAAACGGGTATGCTCAGATCCAGCAAAATGGAAATCTCAAATGAATTTCCTGCCAATATCATAATTGAAAAATCATCTCTCTCTTGGTTTTCGGGGTATGTGACTCTAGTATCATTAATACACGAGAAAAAAATTATTCTATTCATCAAGCACCATGATATAATGTTTACACGACCCAGATAAGTATCATTGTACATTATGATGAAACAAAGTAAATGATTGATTTTGGATAAAAAATTACTTCCAAGTACAATAGTGTGTCGATAACATACCGCTGACCATTACTTCTCTATTCTGAGTCCATTGATATCGCAGATTCAAATACATACATAGTACGAGCGGAAAAAATATCCGGCATTACAGCGAGAATTCAGAGAAGGCGTAATGTACTTCTGCATGAATTTACTTCGCAGCTAGTCCAGCCATATGTTCGCAGCCACGAATTGAAAAGTGACCGTAGCCATGCATTGCTAGTGACATATTGTCAGTGGAATCTGTATGACTAATTATAATTTATTAAAACAACAGTAGTGGAGGGACAGCCTCCAAAATTGAATTCAAGAAAAAAATGTTATAACCTAAAGTGGAAAGAGGAAAAAAACAATGATAAGCTATAAGTGCACATATAACGCGTGGATTGAGTGCAATAAGTAAAACCTGTGATTAAGTCAGTTATAAATAATAAACTTCTTTCACTTAGCAGCGAACTTCTATACCCCACCCTCTTCCTCCTCCTACATTGTTTAACAAGGATCGGATAATCCATCCATATCCTTTCCCTCCCCGTTATATCCCATTCGTATCGGCAATGGACGAGGATGCCCGTTAAAAACCAATTAAAATTCAATGAACACAGCACACTCCCATCTTCTCCCCCCTATATCTTCCAAACCACCTGAAAAAGCATGATTGAGCTGGCCAACTTCAGCCTCTCAACACCCCCCACTCACTTTAACGTAAGGTCAAATTCTAGCTTTAATGACAACCGATGCGACATTTCATTAAAACCATTGCTGCTGAATTCACAATAATTTACTTTCTGTGGGGTTTCTTAGTTTCATTTTCCATCTTCATTGCATTTTTTATTCCAAATATGACTGTAAGCTGGCTGTATTGGTAAACAATCTTTCATATCCCTTTTCACATTGAAGTTGGACGAGGAGAAAGCATTCCATAAGGCAGTAAATAGAGCACAAAATCTGTGCTAATCATTGATTGCATGACACAAGCAATTGATTAAAATCAGCACATAGCCGAATATATTTTCCTCTTATTTTTATCTACAAATAAATGAATATTGTGCACTTCATTCATTCAAGAATGAACTCTATTGCTACTACGTCGTCTTCACGCAATGTTTCTCATAGAAAAGTGAAGTTCCCTCTTTATAATTGTACTTCCATCTCCAGTTAAATTATTAAAATAATCATTATTGGATTAATAATCCTACCGGAAGAACTAGATTGAGTATCTGTATCAGAATTCTGGTTTAGATACATATATAACTTTTCAAGTAAGTTTGAATCTGATATGCTCCCAGAGGCGCAGAAAACAAATTAAGAATACCAACGCATTACGCCATATTTGATAGGAAAACAAGAATAGAAAGTTATAAATCGTACTGATAATTTTAAATGCTATTTGTCCAGCGAATGAGAAGCCAACGCACTAGGCAAAATAATAAAGGGATAGGTAGGTAAACTGCCGGTGGTTTAATTAATCAGTAGTGGACGATTCATGTTGGTAACACTACTGATTCCCCTACATGCTTGGAAAATAAAAGTGGACTAGCTGAAGGTGACCGTTGACATTCGAGAGGGTTGGAGATAAATAATTACACTCAGAGCGTTGAGGGGATTTGTAAACTCCAATTAAGAGTCGAACCTGAGACTGCAGCGTGATGGAGTTATGGTTAAGTTTCTATATTGGATTATTTAATGCCTCTAAAAATTATATCAGATAATCTAAAAATTCTTTATTTGGAATTCTACACACTAGCAAATCCAAAGTAACAACACCTGCCTCAAAAAACATGCATTAATTATTACTGTACTGTCGTTTTTGGATTAAGATTTTCAGGGAAAATGGAATTTATTTTAGTTTATTTTCTACTTAAATGTCAATCAACAGTTATAGACTTGAATGGTACGATGAACTAGGGAAAAATGATCTAAAATGGTCTTTGAATCCCATACCATTCAAATTAAATCACATTTTTTCATTAAAACGTGGTTAGCACAACGTAAAACGGTTCCAAATATCGGATAGAAAAGCATGCCGGTTAACAGTTAGTTATTTAAGAGTGAATTAAAAATGCTTATTCTAAAATTGTTTGACCTACTTGAACCCAATTCAAATACACTTTCGATGTTATGAATCGAACCCGAGTCTTAGTAAGTTTTTCTCGTTTGAAAATGAAATACGTAGTGCACAATTTGATTTCCGGGGTATTAATACCATTCGCCAACAGAATGCTAAATTTCATGTATACAAATTGGATGGTAATTTCATTGTTAGGGATGTCCTTCATGCTGAATCAGAGGTGTATTAAACACAAAAGATGCCATTCGCATTAACACGACGCTCTCAGAAACTGGGATGCAGGAAAAGTTTATGTAGTTGACTTTATTCAACTACGTTTTGGAATTATCGTAGTTCATATTTCGGAATATAATTAGAAAATAAGAAAACACCCTGCATTAAAGGATAAATTGAATGAGGGTTGAGAGGACACCAGAGAAAAGAAGAGCTAAAACTTCAACCTTCATTTTTTAAATGAAAATTTTCGTAAAAAGCGTCATTGACAGCGAGAAACGTATTGCAATACAAGTAATATGCCAGCCTGTAAAAATGCATATAATGCCATTGATGGAAATAATGAACGCCATCTAAACCTAAGCAAATGCAAAGTTAATTTTGAGTTTAGCCCTGAGTAGTCGTTTGCATTATCAACATCATTATGACAACCTCCATTCACCCCCTGATATCCAAAGTACTTTTCTTCTAGTTTACGGAAACTGTTTTCAGTTCCACTAATGCCACTTGTGGTAGTGTAGATGTTGTATCTACGATTACTTGAATTGATATACACTTCATTTTACATGAGCCTTCGTTGCCTTTCAACATATTAAAATTGTGAACTTCACTTTGAGTATTTCCAAGTCTTCCACAGTTTCAACATTTCCACTGCAATGGCCATATTTTACAGGTTTCCAAGCATCACAGACAAGCTATCCACACACAATATGTCGTCTTCTACTTACTAAACTTTTAATTAATCACGATGCTAACAGTTATTCTCATGGGTGTTTTCAAGTCTGTTTCCGCACTAATAAGTGCTTCAGACCGGGAGGAAAGGTATAAGGATAGGAATGGAAGGGATTAACAGTTATTCAAATAAATTGTTCCTATTTTGCTTCAAGCAGCGAGTATAATGTATCGTGGCAGGGCCGAAGTAGCTTGCCATATTTTTCGCTCCTCTAAGTTATGCCCCTCTCACATTATGCACAGGAAGGAAGGGCCGAATTAACGGAGTAATATTTGTGACCGTCGAAATGCAAGCCGATCCCGCTTCCGCCCACATCCAGAACAACCAACGTGATCACAGGCGCTCCAGTTTAATAAGAGCCCTCTCGGGGTGGTAAGTGAAACATCTGGAGAAGAGCAGACGCAGAAAAGAGGGCGAAAAAACAGCGCTGGACTAAGGTCCGTTGCTACGGTGACGACCCGATACCTTTCATATTGTGAGCAAGAAAGTGCAGTTGGCGACTCACAATGGATTCAAAAACCTCAGCCGATGCAGTAAGAAGTGCAGCACACAGCAGCTTTGGCCGGTGAGTGCATCTCGAGCGATGTGTCGCATGGAACGAAAATCATTTGGCATTGAATCATTGGGCATTTGACCTACTTTCAAAGTAACGACCGTTCCGAAGATTTAAATATTTAATATCAAGTGAATTTAACTTTTAAAAAAGGACTTACAAACTCACAAATGACTGCCAATACTTATCTACATCCGTACATAGAATCAGCATTACGTTTTCAAGCGACCTTTAACGGTCGCCAAAAGGAATTACGTGGAAAAATGGCGTAGTTTCTTGAATTCCAGCCGATAATTAAATCTCAAAACGTCTCATTCCCTCATAGAGGGGCATAGACATTAACAATTGTAATATTTCTACTTGAAGCAAGTTACTGAAAACGGTAAAAGTTATAGTGATTGGCCGCCACAATAGCTTACATCTACCAAGAATATTTGGCTTATCTCCACGATTCGATTCACTCCTCATTAAAGGATTTTGTTTGCCTTAAGGTACTGTAGGTCATTCTTAACGTCCAGCACGCTAATACATAGGAAATTCATCGAATGAAACTGGTGTAAAAAGAAGGAAACCAAAATGAATTAAGTGAGGGATAAATGTAGTTGTTTCAGGCTTGATTTGGTGGAATATCATAACGAAAAAAAAGACTGGCAATTTTCCACAAGAATGAGTCCTGATGATGGTGTTGTAAACCGAAACCGGTCGAGTAAAAAACCTCATTCTTGAGGAAAACTGCCAGTCTTTTTTTCGTAATGATTTTCCATCAAATCAAGCCTGAAACAACTACCTTTACTATCCATCTAGCTACATATGACCCTATTCTTTAATATGTTCTCATTTAGTAAACTAATTGAATGTCAATAGTTCATGTTTGGAAATGCTCAGCCCCTGCCAAACACCCTCACTGTGGCTTGCAGGGTATTACATGGATGTAGATGTAGATGAGATCACCTGAGAGAAATTAGAAAAAAAACGAGTGCATGCATCGAATATTATTTGGTGTTTCGCTCGTTTGGCTGCAATGCCACCAACGTCCCTGCCAGGGTTAGATGCCTATGGATTTTTATTTGATGGGGTAAATGAGGGGTGCCGTGTGGGGGGTGTCCCTTTCATAGCAAGGGATGTTTATCGTCACAAAAACTGATTTAATTCAATGTACTGACCTACATATTTTTGCACTATTATTGCAGAGTAATTAAAAACTCTCGTCATTCGAGAAAGCAAACCCTGAGGAGGATAATTTTCAATTCATTTTGGCAGATTTTGTTGAAAGGGGAGCGAAAAATAATTATTTTAAAAAAATCAACGTTGAACATAAAATGGATCTCAACTGGTACCACAAATTTCGATTCTCCGGAGCAACCTGCGAGGATGGGTCTCTTGTAATGGGTCTCCCGACGACGGGAAATCGAGATTACTGTGCGCGACGAAATGAAATCTCGTGGAAGATGGGGGACAGGGACGGAATTTCATTTCCCCGCGGCTGCGGCAGAGGGCAGCCGGTTCGAAAAAAGAGGAACAAGTGAGGGACGGCTCTCGCAAGAGAGTTGACTGGAGCTCGGACAGGTGGACACCGCGCGTCCATGAAGTTTGGTCGATGGAGGAGGAGGGGAGGGTGGAAAGGAGGAGGAGGGGGGTGTTAAGGGAACCTGCTCTCGATGTGAATGCGGCGGGTGGAATGAAATCAAGGCGAACAGGACAGCCTGGCACTTTTCTGGCATTAAATTAGAGAGTACATCACTTCCTTCAGCCTTGCCTCGTTCAAAAAGGTGCAAAATTTAGTATATAAAAAATCACCAAAACTTCTTCAATGCATTTGACAAAATATGTTTCAAATTCCGAGCCAAGTGCCAAAAATTCGCGCTGACTAATAGAGTTTCGGGGCAGTTGCCAAACTACAAGCCGGGGAAAAAATAGTGTTTAGGCTTCAAATAAATCAGGATATACTGTTAAAAATATGACCCTACTGCAAAGAGGAGGAGCTAAATTTAAAAGGAGAAGATTTTTAAAATAAAACACCAAAAATCATACTCATTTATTTTAGATAAAAGTGGCTGCAGCTTAGGATACTCAGTGGTGAGTGATCGAAGGTGGTGACCATATTGGACTCGGAGTCTGCCTCATAGCAACCTTGGAATGCACAGTCTAAAAGAAATTAGCATCCTGCAAGGTTTGCAAAGAATATTGCACCAGATTACACTGTATTTGAGTGCATGTTTTCACACTCCGCGGTTTCAGTTTCTGTGAGTTCTTGCAAATGAAGTTGCAAAGCTATAGTCAATCATTAATTCATGAAGCAATTTCAATATTAGTTCTTTGAAACTTTGCAGAGAAAAAATTCCAGAGTCGATACGAGTACTATGCCTGACCAACGACTGCCAGCAGCAAATTTGCTCAACGTCACAGGATGAGTCCTTGGCGAGTTGGCAGATCAAGGATGGTTCCAAAAATGCACTCATTTGGGGGAGAAAGGGGTGAATTCACTTCGAGGACTCTACCTCGATCGCAAGGTGCGGCCTTTTCAGGTGCAGGGAGTGTGGCGGTGCCGCGCCTTTATTCCAAACCTCATGAAGACACTTCACTTTGTCTTCGCCTGCAACAGGAATGATAATAATCTGGCCATAGAAAGATAGGAAACCTAGGGTGTGATTCATGATAGCATTTTCTGTAACGGAACGAAGTGTGATTTCCAGTTAGTTTATCCCCTCCTGACCAAAATATTAATTTCCACAAGGAAAACTTCCAGCCCGGTCGAGGTGGATTTTTTTTCAGTGGGTGACTCTGCAATCCTTTAATACTCTCCTGATCAATTTAATACTCATTCCAGTCCGTGCGGAAAATATTCCAATGAAAATAAATTAATCATACACTGTATGCTCCACTCTTTATAACAGGGGTCTCCAAACATTTCAGCCCGCTGGCCGCATTAACTATCAAACAGCAGTTTGGGGGCCAACTAAACACTCGAAGTCCAAATAAAGAAGAATCAAAACATAGATGTTGTTTATACCTAATTATTTATTTAATATTATTTTATTCAGTTATTATTAAATAACACATTGATATACTACACATGAACACCTGTATTAGTGGAAATGGTGAAATTGTTTCCTGAATGCCATAATAGCAGTAATTTCTGGCTTTAGATTTGATGTCCCTAACATCAACAGTGACCTGAGACTATCATCAAGGTTTGTTCTCAAATTGTTTTTCACGTATTTCATTCTTGAAAATGCCTGTTCCCACAAGTATGTTGTTCTAAAGATATAAAGGTGCCTTGATGCAAAAGTTTTGACTTTAGGATAGTCTTCCTTGTGTAAAACTGGTAAAAACCCACCACTCCTTCTTTCAAATTGTCCCTAAGGGAGTAAGTTGCTGTGCGCCTCTATTTTAATTCGGTAAAAACGTTACGTCCACGTAAACGACGGTTGATCTTGGCAGGATACCCGTAAATTTCCGTAATTTTTTTCCTCAGATAATAAAGGTTTCCGCGGGCCGAATGGGAGGGCCTCGCGGGCCGCATCTGGCCCGCGGGCCGTAGTTTGGAGACCCCTGCTTTAGAACATTCCCTTCACCATTCTACCAAAGTATCAGAACCTCTGCTTCTGGCCAAACCTCTGGACGTTTGTGTTGCTTGAAAACTGATTGAAGCGAAAAAATATGCTGTGGAAGTGTTTTTTCAGTTGGAATCTGGATTCTTTCCATCTTCCCCACCAAATGTGCGTTCTTTCCCTTATTCGTTCCTATGATATACATATATCTAACATGCTTCTATGATGTAATAGCATTTCAAGCCTTAGTTGAACGTAAGAAGTGCATTATTTGTGATATTCACCCCATGCCACACACCCTCTCGGTGGCTCGCAGGGTATTACGCACACGTAGATGAAGACATTCCAGGCGTTCACAAGGAGAAGGCCTCCATTCCGCGCATAGTTGGCTTGCGGTGCTTCGCGAGTCGTGGACAGGGGGTTGCGGCCGACTTCAACACACAGACACAACTTCCAATTCCCTTCGCATCGCCACTCCCTCGTCGCCGCAAACTTTCCTGCATTTCCTCCGCACCCAATCACAGTTTCCATTTCCCGTGAACTCCCCGATTGCCTGCGGCGGGCAAGACCCGAACGTCTAACACGCTGCGGTTTCTCGGGGTCAGCACCACAGCTGAGAGCTATCGCGCGCGCCGTGCACCGCATAAAACGGGAGTGTACCGAGCCGTTGGAGGTCCTCGATATTCGTCCGCTCAGGCGCCCAGTGTAGTTTCGCAAATCGTCGGACCGGCTGCCCGAGCAGAAGCCATTAGCAGCGGGACGTCCGACGGGCCAGTCAAATCGAACGATCGCGAACCGGCTGCAGAGAAAATGCAATCATGATCGGACCTTTTTGGTACCCATCGCCGAGAACCATCGAAGTTAGTTAATTCGGCCGTATCAGACGTAACGTGGTTGAAGTGTAATTTGGGGAATTAAACCATATAAAAAACGCTTGGTATAATTCCACAGTCGTATTTGTATCGATATTGACGACTTACTCAACTACATCTACATCTACATAATATCCTGCAAGCCACCATAAAGTTGTGTGGCAGGGGGTGAAATCTCACCAAACATGCACTACATATCAGGCATAACAAAGGATTAGTATTTATATACTGTTCAAAACTACGCTATTTAAAAAATGATAAAAATAGCAAACCATAGAGGCAAAAACATACTATTAGTTGGTTTAGCTTCAAGTCCTTATACCAACATGCAGCTACCAATGTTATCTATTGCGACACTTGTATTGGATATATTTACCGTTATTCATATCCCTAATTGTACGAGGAAAAAAATGACATTTTGTATCTGTCAGTTTGGCAATCAATTTCTCTAATGTTGTGATTATGGTCCAGGCTACCATAGTAATATGGAGTTGGCAAAATATTTTTAACATCATCACTTAAAATATGGTCTTGGAAATTGTTTAAGAGATTTAGTCTAAATTTTAAACTGCGATCTGACAATGATTCCCAATTTAATTCATTTAATATACTGGTTACGCAAATAAGGTTATCGTACCGTCCATTTACAAATAAAAAGATCCCACTCAGTGATTCAACCCGAAGATTGGTTTGGATAGGCGAGGGTAGTTCTCACCTCAGACTAACCCACAGGCGTGTGAATTTCCATAGCGTCCAAAGCCTTCACCCGGAATTGAACCCGGGACCCTTCGGTCAGTAGCCAAGCGCTCCACCCATAGGCCACCACGCTCCCATTGATGTCGTTTAAGACTTCGAAATCGTTTGGATAATAACTACGATTCAAGGAATCGTACCAAGTGGTTTTTTTATGATGTTTAATATCCGTAACTCCCTCAAAGTGACGCCTTACTCCGTTTTTTAAAAAGTATTTTAGGTATTAAAATAAACAGCACTAATTGTACCGACCTCTTGTATTTCATGTACACTCATCCGTAACCCTAGTTACTAGTAACGAGACAGCTCATCGCATAGTATTGACATAATGCCTTCTACATCTACATCTACGAGATACACTGCAAGCCACAGTGAGGGTTGGTTGGCAGGTGGTAAATATTACCAAACATGCCCTATTGATATGCAACTAGGCTACTGCATGAATACATGATAATGCGTTGGTAGGTATATTGGATCATTGAAAACCGTAAGTGCATGCATTAGGTGGAGATAAATTGTGGAATAGCATGTTCATAGTGGAGTATAGAATAGCACACCTAGAAAAGCTCAGTGCAGCGACGATCAGTAAATCTTCATTTAAGGAGGAACCTGCGCTTCGAAATACTGTATTCTTATGATTTATATCATTTGCGGTAATGAGTGAATTTAGGCTTTGTGATGCCTTTTGTATTTTAAAATATGTATTAGAAAGATCCACAGGGTAAAATATCATGCAACAATATGTTAAACAAAAGTTTTAGGTACGTAATGAAAAATAAATATTGTATTGACTCCAGCATTCGTTGCTATGTACTCATAATTTGATTACAATATTTATTAATGAACTCAGGAAAATATACAATTATTTTTTGTTGTAAAATGTTTGAAAATGTGTCTTAACTGTTTATTTTCGTGATAAATTGCATTATGAATGTATAATAGAAGCATATGGCAACACCAAGATTGCATAAACAGTTGAGGGGTACCCTACGGTATCTTGTTGACAGCGGTAGAAGTGTGCAGCCTTTGTATTTTCAAGTATTCAGTAGGTTTCTTCACGCAATAGATATTGCATTCATCATTTACCTTTTCACTACCCATTATTTTTTTACTTCAATCATTTTTTCATGGCATCATTCATGCATCAAATTCAGCATCACTTTTTAGCCATCTCATTTTTGGTGGAATCGTATTGATCTCTGATTAATACGATCGTATTGGTCGTATTAATAAAACCTATTGAATCCAAATTTCTTAAAATAGGCAGCCTTACTCAACATAAGGGCAGGTTTATGAAAAAAGAAAGTTCTATGTTTTAATAACTTACGGAATGGACTTAGAACATTAACTTCCAATACGCCTTGAGTTCGCTATAACTATCAATTCCTGCGCAAGGGCTATCTTTGCGAGTGTGCGGTTTGAATCTGAAAAACCACTACTTATCTCATGGGCAATTATGCGTCTCAGGCTCCAGAGTCTGATCTTTATGTTTATGCAGAAAACGGACAAGGAAAAAAATGTAGTCAATCCATTAGCTTTACAATAAAAAAATGAATTTCTGTGAAAAACATCATTTTTCTTCCTTTCCTTTCATTCCGCAGCATATCCACAGCAACACACGGTAGGCTATTTAATTGAATGATGTCTTTTCTCGGTTAATCTAAGTTTGCTAAAATACTTTTATTTACTTTCCCATTCATTTCATATCAGACTGATCCACAGCAAAGTGTGGCCGAGTTTAGCTAGTACTCACAAAAATCTGGCCAATATTCAATAAATGTTATTACTATTGTTAATTGCTATTCAAATGTGACCAAGAAATGATCAAATAACTGAATTATGAAATTAGTCAGCTTTCGTTTGAGTCCGTAAACAATGTTTGAGGCAAATTTTACCTTCTAAGATTATGGAAAAATGACATACTAAAGAGGAAATGAAAAAAGGTACAGTGTATACGGAGGGCGAACCTTACACATGCGATGTACTTACGCGCATAAAAGCCGGTATAATAATTATGCTTGCACTAATACTGTTGTATTATCTGAACCCATACGGTCAAATTATGCATCCTAATTTTAAAATTGAGGTTAATGAACAGGTTTGCTTCCTATTCTCGCTAATGGCAAGGTACCTTAATAAAAACTTTAGATGCTTTCTGGGATTTCTGATATTCTAAGTTTTCGCTACTTCCTGAGACCCGATTTCTTGTAACTCCCGTTCGTCGATCATTCTCCGGTTTTAGTAGACTGCAGACTCTTTATATTCATCTGAATCTGGTCGAAATGCTAAACACGTGATTGCATGAATATGTATGTACGTACATATATAGGTTCATTTACATTACTGTATACAGATACCTTTAAATTAAGAAAAACGTCTACCGCAACTGAGATCGATAAAGAAGTGGTGCTGCTAAACTCCAAATATTCTGAACACATAGGTTTGAATATTCTGATTTGAAGTAAGTTGGCAGCCGTAAAAAAGTAACCAACGTAGTATGTGCAAAGTAATCAATTTCACGAAAGATGTTGGAAACTTTTGCTATGAGTACCCCCTTATACATATCCCATATACATAGGCATTATGAAGATTAAAATTCAAGTCGCCTCCTTAATTTCTATACCCCATTTCATATTTTATTTATTTATTTAACTCTATAAACAGCACTTAAGCCTTTACATTGAGTTATATAAAATATAAATTATGAAAACAATGTATAATAATAGCAAAAAAGATAAGAAATAGAATTTGAACAAGAGTAATTAAATTGAAAGAGCTCCTTAGCAACGTTGCCATGTTCATCGCAGCTTGCCGGCTCCTTCCTCGGAAGAAAACCGGAAGTATGTTCTTTGAACTTAAATACTAAAGTTAAACATCCGATGACCTAGGCTGGAAAAAATATATTATGTGCTTTAATATCTCGTGCACGTTCCCTTAGTTTTTTAACAATTTTTTTCGGACGAAAATTGAAATATAAATTTTTATGTGAAGGAAGGTCATCATACTCCCCTAAGGACAATGCATTTCAACGTGAAAAACCTTCATTTTCAAATCCATAGATATATCTTCGTTAAATGGCCGATGACATATCAATATTTTTACACCATTCGATAAGGAAAGCGATGGACTATAATATATGTTAAAATCAGGGCAAGTTTTCGGGCATGCCTAAAATGATGGTTCCTCCTTAATGATACACCTCTATTGAAAATAAACATTGGTGTTATAAGTCGTAAAGGATACTTCATTAAGACGAAAGGAAAAAATATATGGGGCATGGGATGGACGAAAGAAGGCCGGTGGACAACCAGGAGATATGATCACCTTAATTTGCACATAGTTCGAGTAAATCAACATTCCATCAGATATATTCTAGCACCAACTCCCACCTGTTAATTTCTCATTTAAGTGACTCTCTACCCTGGCGTTAAAAGAATTTACTCGTACAGCAGCATGGATCTCATTAAAAACTCTTCTCTTTCAATTTGTTACAATACTTATGTTATTATCACCAAAAAGAAATAGAAGTGCCCAATTACTCATTATTGGAGAAAAAAATGAGGATAGAACTATTGCCGAAATAATACTAGGTATTTAAGCAGGTTAGCCGACAGGGGAAATTAGCACTTGATGCATTGTCATATCTTAGGAACTGAAAGGCGTAGACGCACGTGGTAGTTACTCCGACGGTGACTCTAAGATCATCCATAGACAATAGCATAGCAGAGTGCTAAATATTTCTTTTGCCTTGCGTAATTCCTAATCCTCCAAATACAATAAAATGGATAAAGAAAGATAAACTCAGTCAAGTAACTGCAAGACACAAGCAGATGGGATTGCCCCGATCTAGAAACTAGGCAATACAACTTGATATTGGTTAAGTTCACCAGAAAGTGGAACGAATTTGGACGAGACAAAAAAATCGTCCCAGGGACGAAGAAATTTGCTAGGATGGAGCAGAACGAAATTTTTAGCATGAAAAAAATGTCGGGATGAAACGACGAAAATCGTGGAACGAATAAATTGTGTATAAAATGGAAGAAAATAACCAGACGAAATATGCTGAAGAACGAAAGATAATGAAATTTTCACGAGGAAGAAATATTTATCGTGAGAAAAGAAGCACAAGTCCTCTAAAATGTTCGCGCCTATGCTGAGAAGAAGAAAAAGAGAATGACCCTTTGGGCCAGCTTTAACATCAATACCGGAAACATCAATGACATCTGAAGTTAAGATGAATTTACTGTGCAGGTTTTACTGTCATGCATTTGAAATGTGAAATTTATTTCATTTGATATTTAATAATTAAATAATTAGGTACGCTAAATATTCATGATATGCATATTTTTATATCCTAAATAGATTTTTTGTTAAATTATGACCCAGAAAAAAGATGTAGGATCTTGTTTTTTCCCGGCGTATAATGCTGGTGACGTCTAGGTGAATGCTGGTGGGCCTGACACTCAATGCCCTGAGGACGATGGCAGTGTTAGCCGTCGAAACGTCAGCCTTAGCCGTTTCCCTGACCCGGTGGAGAACCCGTGAAGACTTCACCAGAAAAAAGATGTTTCATTTCACATTCAATCACCGTCTCAGTAAAACTTATTTCATAGCTTGAGGAAATTTTACTGAGTGTTTCGACCTACATTCTCCGAATGGAAGGCATTAACTAAATACTTTTTTATAAAATAATATACTCAAGTGAGCTATACTCAATGTCATAAAGTGAATTATACCCAATATCAGAAGTTTGGGTGTTTTTAAAATGGAATACGTCCCTAGTGAGTAATACCAAATTATCAGATAGAGAAAGTGCTACCACTAAAACGTATCTTTTAATCTCTCTTAAAATCTCTCTTTAAAAGTCAAAAATATACCCGGAGGTCCAAAACCTTGCAGTGCTTTATTGTAAAACATAAATAATCATTGAGGGAGAAAAATCAAGACATTAACTCCGGAATATAAAAATGTGCTAGATGTAAAGGAATGAATGTAGGTAGTAAAATTTTGGGACGAAACGAGGTGAAAAAATTATCGGAACGAGGCAAGGCAAAAATATATTCGGGATGAAAGGATTAAAAATTTTTGGGAAAAGATAAGAAACTAGATTTTGGGACAAGACCAGAAATTTCGCACCGAAGGTTTGTTCACTCCCTTTCCAAGCCGTGCACTTAACTCTTAGGTAAAGCACTTTAATTTCCACTTCAAGCACTGTCTTGGGCGTAGGCGTTATAGGATTTTTGTCTTATACTTCCGAAGACTTCCTAGCGACTCAGTGGAGAGCGCAGTGCGTAAATCACTTTCAGAAGGGTGACCCCAAACCCTTCGTGCGCACACGTAAACACCATTTCAAAACTGTTCCTTGGCAACATCTTTATGCGATTATCAGATACAGAATAACGCCAAACTCTAAACGAAAATATGTGTTCCACCTTGAATATTAACTATCCTTCAATCCTTTGAATTCATTCCGCAGATTGGAACAGGATAAACCACTCCACATTTGGAAACGAATTGTTCCGCGCGACAAGAACCTCTGGTTAATACAAAATATGTACTGGCTTCAAATGATTAATGCCAGAAAGAATGATGAGGATAATGAACGAGGCATTCAGCTGAGTTGCTCATAGTCTCAACCTCAACCACAGCATATTCTCTGGAGAAACATTCAAATAAGAGTCGGTGGTCTTGGAAACACATCATCGGGGCTGGCTCAAGAAAAAATGTTTACGTGAGCGAGAGAGTATTCTCCCCACTTGTCAAACTCTGTTGTAACACATATTCACCATTTATGCGTAGTAGTATAAGTTAAGCAGTAAAATAAGTAGTAAATTAGCTTGTTACACATGAACTAAGTTGTCAATGCCCGAATAAAAAAAGTTTTTTCCATTCCCACGGCACCCCATCCTTCGTGGTGCTACGGGCGGCCGTCCGGGCCTTAAACCGGTCCTGTGCATCATAGTATGTGGAGTATTGATTAACAACTCTACAACTACATAATACCCTGCAAACCACCACATAGGTGTGTGGCAGGGGGTGAATTCTCAACAAGCATGTAGGTAGAAGCATTCGAAATGCTGTTACAGAAGAATGCTGAAGATTAAATGGATCGACCGAGTAAGTAACGAGGAAGTCCTAAGAAGAGTAGGACAAAAGAGAAGTCTGCTGACAACCTAAAAAGAAGAAGGGGCAACTTAATCGGCCATATCTTGAGACACGATGGCCTAATGAAGACTATTATCGAGGGAAAAGTAAATGGGAAGATTGAAAAAGGCAGGCCTCGTATAAGATACATGGAACATGTTGATAAGGATGTAAAAGAGAAGAATTACGTCACAATGAAAAGGTTGGCCGATAGAAGAATCGAGTGGAAAGCTGCGTCAAACCAATCCTAGGATTGTTGACCGATGATGGTGATGAGCAGTGAATTATTGATAGAATTGATTTTGTGTGAGAATGGAGTATAGCTTCAAAGCTAGGTTGGGCTGACGTCAATTCATTAATCCTAGGCCACAGCTCTTAAGTCGTGAGATTTCCTTGAATGTTTTCACGTATTGTAGCACTCCACTGGTCGCAAACGAATTCGTGGCCATCTTTCTAGCAGAGAGGTACTAACTAATCCTAGAAGGAATGGAAATATTATCTATTTAAACTCTATGAACTATTGAAGAAAAGACGGTATCACGGTTTGCGACACCTCTACTACGTTGTGTGTGAAAAAGATTGGTTTTGGAGAAATAAGCGCACTGCTGGCATTATCTGTTTGGGAGGATACTCGCAGGATGGATTTCTCGGGTCCTTCTTTCCACTGTTGAATGAGGCCTAGCGGGGGACAGGGGGGGGGGGGGGAGGATAAAGAGTCCCAGACCGGACCGTCTGCTCTTGGAGGGCCTCCGTCGGTCCCCTATGCTATTTCCTCCTGGGGCCTAGCCCTCCGTCCCCGGAAGGAATTCAGGGCCTCAGCGTGGACGTCGTTCGCAAAGCGGAATGGCCCCCACCGAGTTATATTCTATTCCCCTCGACTCCGAGAGGCTGTGATGTGAGGAGCAAGGTTGGCAGCTGAGCATCGCACCCCGTGACCCCCGCCTTTTCGCGCCTTCGTCCTTGACGTGACCTTTATCCCGCTCTTCCCCCGTTCAGCCGCTCTCCCTGGAGTTTGCTGGGAGGAAGGGGGGGCGGCGTTATTTGATTGGCTCCCATTTACGTGAAGGGGGGCTGTCAGTTGAGGGATGGGGAGTGGGTCGCAGAAGCGCAACTTGGATGGCCGTATTGTTTGCGATCGAAATGAATGATTCATTCGAAGCATTGCCGGTGGGGGCTCCTGCGTCGCACGTTGATCAAAGCCCCCTCCATCGATACCACTTCCTCCCTGGCTCGTGTACGTAGAGATTGGTAAATTGCCGTGGTAAATTATGGTAATTTTCGAAAAAATACCGTTATTTTCCGATAATTTTAAGTTTTGAGCTGCAAATCCTTATCAGAGGACTCCAAACGAAATCAAATACCATTGAAATATAAATGCCCACGCTTATATATAAAACGTATCACGACGTTTATCTATTATAACTCATTAAAAACATTAAAAAGAAGTTGGCAGCAACACGTAATTTGCCTCTGTTTTGTCACACTATGAGAAATTTTAGTTCCAAAGACATACCTCGGCGCAATGTGCAGGCGTTATTTTACTCTGAATTAATTGGAATTAATCATGGACACAATGTAAACAAAATCGTTTTATCTTATTAATTTATAATATTACCCCTTCCAATGGTTTCTTCGTGAGGAAGAAATTTTCTGAAAACTACCGTTAATTACGGTAATTTTCAGGGGTGTTGGTAATTTACGAAAAATACCACGGTAATTTACGAAAATTACCGCGGTAATTTAGCAAGTTGCGCATCTCTACGTGTTCGTCACCCAACCGATAGCCTCGCTCGGTGGTGCACTCTTATACTATGGTGGCCCCTCAACAGTACGACGCCATCCGAGGCTTCGAGACCTTCGTTGAGGAGTCCCGAAGAACAGACGAGCGACTGAGAAGATTTGTCACTAGCTGAGCGATGGGGGTCGTTTACATATTTTTTTAATTGCAGAACCTGATAGAGTTTGTAAAACAAAAAGACCCATACTTTTCCGTACTTTGATCCGTCGAGTCGTTCTCGAGTTTCAAGCGGTGAAAAATTGACGTTTTTAACCCTTTCGGAAAAATGGGCGTGCGAAGGACTAGTACGTCATCCACTTCGTCCAATCACAACTGAGACTGCCCAGCTTTTCCCTCGATGCTTCTACCCTTTTCTTCCGCTGCTGTCATCGTCCATGCTTCATTACCGTAAAGAAACATGCACCAGATGTATGTTCTGATCAACTGTTTCCTTACTTCTATGCTTATATTTCCAACTATAAGTAGATTCTTCTTTTGATAGAATGCCCTCTTTGCCTGGGCTATTCTGCTGACTATTTCTTTCTTGCTTCGTCCATCGTTGGTTACTCGGTTTCCTAGGTAACTGAACTCTTTCACCTCATCAAGTTTTTGTTTTCCTAGTTTCACATCTGTTTTGGCCTCTTCTTTCTTGCTGCACACCAATATCTTAGTCTTCTTATTATTGACATTCATTTGATATCTGGCCATAGTCCTTTCCATGTAGCTCCATGTATTTCACAGCTGGGTCCAGATTTAATCACAGCTACTTGGTTTTTGTACAGACTCTGTATAATTCTTCGGTCATTGTAGGGCACTCCTATTCACTCCTCGTTAGCTAAAATAGTATTAACGTTTCGACGGAAATGCATTTTTTATACCGGATACTATTCTCATTTTACTTCCTAGTTATTAAGTTAGTTATGAAGAAGTATTCTCTTTCCAATGCTAAATAAGCATATTTCGATGTCCCTCCATCAGATCTAAATCTCGCACGTTTCAATAATTAGGTTTTTCATGCAATGCGCGGTCGTGAATTATGACCATAAAACCTCACACGCAGGTATCATCATCAATAGTCAGCAGTCCTGGGATTGGATTGACGCAGCTCTCCTCTGATTACTGCTTTCGGCTTATCTCTTCATATCTACGCATTTCTTCTCTTTCACACACTTCATCACATGTTCTATCTATCTCCTACGAGGCCTTACTTTGCCGTTCTCCACATTATTTTTTCCCTCGACGACTGCCTTCATCAGGCCATCCTGTCTTACGATATGGTCGATTAAGTCGTCCCGCCTTTTTTAGGGTTTTCAGCTGGCTTCTCTTTTCTCCCACTCTTATTCTTCTTGCGTAAACTAATTTTTACTTTTCATAAAATTTCACAAAAAAACCATATGAAGCATTCATTACAAAAAGAGATTCTACAAAAATCTACCCCAATATCTTTGACATTCTCAGCTGTATCACATGAGTAAACATATTGGTATCAATCATAGAAATTCGAGGATTCACTTCTTACAGGAGGAGTTTGTAGATTAATGAATTGGAAAGAAAGTTGTGGAAATTCTGTGAAACCCTTCCCAAACCTTCGCTAAAAATCAATCCCTTGGGGCAAACTGACGAGCAGCTCAATTCGTGTTTGTTATTTGCGAGAGCCCGTTTATTGGGTGTCATTATCACCATTCTCTAAAGGCGATGCCTTGTCGTTATAGCTGTAGTTGTCGTTGCGTTAGTGGGTATAACCAGAAAATTTCAAGGAGAGTAGGTAAGGTGAAGGGTAACTCAGCGTCAGCATAATAATCACCAAAAGGTGAACGGCTTTAAGTCCCAATAAGATAGGCCAAGTTGAAGATAACTCTCAGAAAGAGTATCATAATGCGTATGAACTAATCTCTGCATCATCATCGGTCGTAAATCCTCAGATTGTAGGATATTTCAAGCCTGCCGCGTGAACGGCGGTGAAACTCACATTATTGAAAGTGAAAAAATTCACCTGGACCGGGAATCACGGACTTTTGGCTTTCCGGGCCACTGCGCAGACCACTACGCTACCCAGGATCCCTAAAATTGCCATGCGAATTAGGGATCCTGGGTAGCGTAGTGGTCTGCGCAGTGGCCCGGAAAGCCAAAGGTCCGTGGTCCGATTCTCGGTCCAGGTGAATTTTTTCGCATGGCAATTAATGTGAATCCTCAGATTGGTTTGACGCAGCTCTGTACTGCGTTCTTCTATCGGATAATCTCTAATCCCTACTTTCTGCAATGTAGCGTAAGGATAGCAATGGTGAAGAGAGAGACCATGCATGCAGATTATTATACTGCAAGTTTAGTCGCCTACATAAGACTAAGAATGTTAGAATGAAGGTTTCCGCGGTGACGGTTTGATCTCTGCATATTTTCTCGTGTTTTCCTCCAGGCAAGTTGTCTTGTGGACAACAGTTTCGCTGGCTCTCCTGCCGGCGTCTTCAGGTTGAAGCTTTACGACAAGCCAACTGACGCGGAGGAAAACCCGAGAAAAAATGCAGAGATCATAAGACTGAGAATATGAAAAGGAGAAAATAGATGACAATAACGTGGAACTAATAAAGGAGTTAGGAGAAAAAGGAATCGTCATTATTTCAGGAGAATTGAGCCAAATATCGGCTAAGGTGAACAACGAAAAAATAAAACGAAAATACGGATTGTGAAATGAAAGCTAGAGATATAAAACAGCATTGAAATATCCGTACTCTTCACCAGTTATCATTGGTAAGCAAATAACTAAAACCACAACTTCTGATGATGAAATTCCATTTAAAACACACGAAGTTGAGAAAATAATGAAGTACATATGGAAATAAGAAAAAAAATGTAAATTCAACTTGCCTTTCAGAATGCAGTGAAAATCAATATGAGAGAGAACCTGACTAAAATATCAGCGGAGGGGAGATTGGACAGTATTCAAGTAGGGGCAAAGGAAACGCAAAAGAAATTTCGTGAGGAAATGAAGCACTCATGAAGATGTCTTGGAACAAAGAATAGTTTTGAGACCTGACTGAAGGAAGTAGGAAGCATTAATATCCAGAAGCAAATACGGGCGAATCTACTAAAGAAAAACATGGAATTAAATTAACTGTAAATCAAGAGAGATGAGGATGAAATATATAGAAGCCAAAATACACGAAACGACCACACAAATGGTGAGTGGTGCATTCAGAATAGTGAGGTATCATTTCAAGAAACGGGCCTCAAGATGCAAAACTCTTTGAGATAAAATGTAAAGCCTTTAATTGAACATAGGTAAAATGAAGACATGGAATTCATATACGGAGTAGTTACACAACTTACGTAATTTCTGTGTGCAGGGTATGGAAGAGGCAAATGAAGTTGATGAGAATGATTTGGTACCCTCAATCTTAAAACCAGAATATGAAGCAGCAGTAAGGAACATGCGGCTTACGAAATTGATTATGTTCCTTTTAAGCTATTCCATAATACAAAAGAGAAGACATTAACCCAGATAAAAAACTATCAGTGAATTTAAATACTCAACAGCAGATATACTCATGGAGAAATGCAAGAAACAACATCATCCCTATTCCCAAGAAGAATAGAACTGAGCATTTAAACTGTTAGGGCATATTCCTACATTTTAGAGAAAGAGAATATCGGGAATCAGTTGAAGGATTGCATATGCTATCCTGGCGGAAATATCCAATGAAAGCACAACTTAGAAGATTATATGTCTTTTGAAAGCAAAAGAAACTTAAAAAACTATAAAGAACATGCCTAGTAGAAAACGTGATACGGACTAAAAATCAGATAACCTTTTAGAAATAAATAGGAAGAAAGAAGACAGACCACCGCGCTTTAAAATCAGTGGAATAGAATTGAAACGAGAGTTAATAAGAGTTACAAGGTGGCCGAAAAAAAGTTCAAGGGAAAATAATGGCCGAGTAGAATCCATGGGCCTCAGAATGAGCCTTGAACTTGATTGATGAGAGATGAAACAACATGGATGAGGAAAGTGAAGAAGGGTGAATCCACCAAAGAATAGTATTGAATGAAATCAGCAGTAAACCGAGAAAATCAAGAGAAATGTGCGCGATGGATCTATGCAAAGATCTACAACACAAACTGGCATAGGGAAAGGTGAAAGCTTCCTACGAAATAACAAGGAACCACTGCTAGGAATGGGACCGAAGGCATAATGCCATTTGAGAGAAAAATGAAAAGCATGTAATTGAACATGAAGATAAAGTGATAAACCAATATTTCGTGCAGTTATACAATTAAATGAATCTCAGTGTGAAGTGCATGGAAGAGGTAAATGAAGTTTAAAACAATAATTTGCAAACCTCAATCTTAATATCAAAATAAAATGCAGCAGTAAGGGACCTGTGGAATAAAAGAGCTTCTGGAATCGACTATGCTCATCCTAATCTAATCTCAATAGCATAAGAGAATCCATTAACCCAGTTTTATCACTATCACTATCTATGGCTCAGTTAAGTTACTTATAACCAGCAAATTCAGGACATTCACAATATTACTTAACCCATGCATCACACTCAAAACGAGTGGTTGTAACGATGATGTGGCATACACTGCAACTAGTAGTAGGGATTGTAGATTGAGGTTTGCAAATTATTGTTTTAAACTTCATTTACCTCTTCCATGCACTTCACACTGAGATTCATTTAATTGTATAACTGCACGAAATATTGGTTTATCACTTTATCTTCATGTTAAATTACATCGGGTGTCCCACAAGGTAGTGTGATAGGTCCACTCCTATTCCTTTTGTATATTAATGATATCCAAAAGGTGGTAAAAAGTAAGTTTCGTCTATTTGCCGATGACGCAGTAGTGTACAGGGAAATTCTATGTCCGAACGATAAAGAATATTTAAATATTGACCTACAAGCAATTGAAACTTGGTGTGATACATGGCAGTTAGAATTAAACTTTAAGAAATGTCTTGTAATGAATTTTTGGAAAAAGAATAGCTCTCCTCCTACCACTTACAAAATAAGTAATAATGAATTAACAAACGTGGAATCCATTAAATATCTTGGAATAAGACTGACAAATGATCTTTCCTGGGGTAAACACATTCGTGAAATAATGGGTCAAGCGAATCGCAAACTGGGTTTCATTAAAAGAGTATTGGGTAAATGTGACGATCATGTACGAGAAATCAGCTACTTTTCCCTTGTTAGACCTCATTTGGAATATGCTGCCAGTGTATGGGATCCCTACGAAATCGGTCTAAGTAATGAACTTGAACGTGTGCAGCGAAGATCGGCAAGATTTGTAAAGGGACGATACGATAATTATATTAGCGTAACCAGTCTATTAAATGAATTGAAATGGGAATCATTGTCAGATCGCAGGTTGAAATTTAGACTTAATCTCTTCCACAAATTCCAAGGCAATATTTTCAGTGATGATGTTAAAAATATTTTACGAACCCCAACTTACTATGGCAGACTGGACCATAATCATAAAGTTAGAGAAATTGATTGCCGAACTGACCGATTCAAAATGTCCTTTTTCCCTCGCACAATAAGAGATACGAATAACGGTAAATATGTCCTATCGGAGAGTAGCAATGAATAGCATTGGTAGCTGCATGTTGGTATGAGTACTTAAAGCTAACCCTACCAACAGAATGTTTTTGCATGTTTTCTTTGCAATTTCTATCCTTTTAAATAGTGTAGTTCTGACTACTATATTAATACTATTCCTTTTTTATGCATGATATGTAGTGCATGTTTGGTGAGCAATCACCCTCTGCCACACACCCTTGTGGTGGCTTGCAGGGTATTATGTAGATGTAGATAGATGAAGATGTAGTTGCTGGTGCAACCCTGCATATAATGGTAAGCAACGAAGGAATATTATATCTGGAGATTGTTTGCGGTTAATGAATACACACTACACAGCCGGCAGTTTTTCAGACAAATAAACAGCAGGGGTTCCACAGAAATTAAACGTCAACTTTGACTGGGATTCCGGTCAATATGAATTACATTTTTGGCTGAGAAATCTTGCTTTTGGGCATATCAGCGGGTAATCCCTAAATGGTTTTTCTTGGCAAGATTGCAACTATTTGAATGAGCGTTAATGAATAATACCTTACAATTACACATTCTAATAACACGCCTCTGACCAATGCCAACAAGACATTAAAAAAATACATTAAGGCTAGAAGCTCTGTAGCGATAGGATATTTATTCTAAACTACTGTGTACTTCAATTAACCAGGAACCTACACCTACTTTTGAATTTGGGGGGATAAATCTACGATCATCATTACTACCCACATTCCTTTTGCCGCTTCGATTAAGTTGTATCTACGTGCAGCAGAATAAATTAGGCTCTTACTCCACCATTACTTCTGACAATTATTTCTAGTAAAGAGCTCGAGAAGCCCTCATAAACCCTGAAATAAACCTAGACATTTGATTTAATTCACCCCCTTCAACAACCCTTAATGATGATTTGTACGGTATTATGTAGATGCAGATGAAATATTTCAGGTAATACGATAGATGGATAATATACATCCCCTCGTATCCGATATGTGCCCAAGCATCATGATCCACGAGAATGTTCACCGGACCACTGCCTGCGATAAAAATCAATAAACCACGGCAAGAGAAGAAGACGAAATTATTTTCCCAAGGAAATTAATTCCTTTGGTTCAATAGACATTCAAGCCAACCATAGGGGCAAATTTTATAAGTTTTCAGAAACATGTAATGTGGAGATTGTATTGCTCCCGTCGTTTCACGTCGGAATATACATTTTAATGGAATTAAAGGAAGGAATTTCCAAGAAAGATTAATAAAAATAGTTACACAAAGAAATAATTTGGTGACCCCCCGCGGTCTCCTTCAGTAAATCAGGATGAGGGAACGGAGGAAATAACCAGAAGAAAATTTGACAATCTGCTCCACAAAATCCAGCGTTAAAATATTTTTCTCCTCATCACGAATTCTATCGGCGCCTTTGTCATTGCTCGATGGGAATCCAAAATCCGCGCAGCCGCGGGGTGCCGCCGTTTTCACCCGCGGCGCATTCAACGACTAACTCCACCCCCGCGTCCCCCGGCTGCCTTCGCCACGCCTCGGAGTCATGATTGGAAATGATTAACACGCCGGCAACGGCCAATTATAGAGAGAGAAAGGAAGGGGACGACTGGAGTGGCGCCCCACGGCGCCAGAAACAAAGGACCGCCGATGAGCACACTGCACGTGTCAGCGACAGGTTTACTCGCAATCAAATCAAGCCGGAGAGATGTGCGCACGAAAATTATAGGTTTAAACCGTCCGCAGCAGCGAGAACGTATGCAAAGGGGAAGAGGCACGCGAGTGGCTGCGGAGGCGTGGGTGGCGGACGAGTGTCGCCCTCCGCACCCAGGGCGGCGAACACCGGAACAGCTTGTGTGGTGTGCGAAAAAAAACTCCCCTCTTAACGCTTCGCAATGCTTGCGGATACATTGTGCCATAGGAAGGAGTAAATCTCACTTCCACGCATTGAAATACTATTTTAAAAAATCTATGTAACACCACATCAAAAAACATACCTTACCTCCTTTCATACTTCTTTCGCCAGCTGAAAAAGATACCACTATCAAATACTTTCCGAACATAAACTAATCCATGCTATCATTGCTTGACGAAGATGGCCGATTGGGCTTCAGACGCCCAAGGACAGAATCCTACAAAATATGAACGAAGGAGTTTACCAAGTGCCGTGCTCGTGTGGGATGACCTATATTGGCGACACGTGCAGATCGGTTGTTGTAAGACTGAAGGAACACCAGAGAGCTACGACAAGAAACAATACAACTTATCCGCCGTCTCCGAGCATGCATGGAGCAAACCAGGGCATAAGATAGACTTGGAGGAAACTAAAATATAAACTAAAGAGAAACGTTATTTCTCAAGATTGATAAGAGAGGCCATCGAGATGGTGAAGGCACCTAACAACTTCAATCGAGAGGACGGATATCCATTGCATAGTGCGAGGAAAAGGGCCCTCCGCCATCAAACCAATCAGGGAGCAGCTACGAGAAGAGACGTCCTATATATAGATGGCAAAAACTGCAGCAAACAGCAGTCGACCTGAAGACGCCAGCTGTCATGCCGGCGAAACTGTTGTCAAGTGAAGTGAACACACGCGGAGCAATCCCGAAAGAAATGTAGTGCCATAAACTATCCCAGGCCTGTAAAACTTTTCCAACTACTTAACCAAATCCTCAGTAAATATTTTCCGTGCAATCCAATCAAACCTATAAATTCCAGCCTTTTTTTCCATTTTCCTCAATTCCTGAAGTTTACCGAGTTATCGAAATCTCAAAACCCAATAAATTATTACCCATTCGAAACAATTACTTCTCCATTAGCATCCTTTCCTCCCTATCCAGCATTCTCGAAGGTGCTGCCCTAAATGCCTCCCCACCGAAGTCGCCTGCCTTCACGCCTTGCGAGGAACTAACAGGCGAGCTCCCAGGCACGCAACATTGCCATGCCCCCACTTGGTTGAATATATTCAGTGCCACAATCCAGTAGCATATTGTATGGATGCTCCTGGATCAGTCACAATTTCGCACAATAGGATACCTAATAAATAATTTTCCCTTTACCAATGAGAAACCATACTATTTAGCTGAACGCCCCTTTTTTACATCCGTCTGCTCATCCTCGTTTGGCCCCTTACAGATCTCACAGATCTCCTCCGGCGTCCCCCAAGGTTCCAACCTAGGTCCTTCCTTCTTCAGGCAGTTTAGCAATGACTTCTCATCAAGCCAAAATGAAGACACCTTCCTATATGTGGAAGCCCTTGGCCTTCTCTCCCGTTACTTCGACCCAGACATTGCCACTGACAATTTCCAGGAACACCTAAATGAAGTTGGTGAATTGATGGACAACTAGACACTTCCAGTGAATCAAACAAATTCTTCTCGGGCATTCCACGGGTTCAAATCGTCCATGCTGGCCGTAGTTTCGATGCTCGACTCGGGCATCGTCTTCAAGGCAGTTGAGTGTCAATTTCACGATTTAGTGGTCTTAATATCTACATCTACGTAATACCCTGCGAGCCACCACGAGGGTGTGTGGCAGGGGGTGAGGTTCACCAAACATGCACTATTGACATGCAACTTGGCTACTACATGGAGACATGCTAAATAATAGGGTTAAATGCAGCTAGATGGTTAGTATCTACATAATAGGAATGGCTTATTGGTTATTATTACACGCATCATGCGCTAGAGACTACTCTTACAATATTTTACCTACCTACCCATTTGTTACACTGCCCATTGTGCTCTCTTTGGGTACACGGGAAAAATGACATCTTAAATCTATCGGTACGACAATCTATCTCCCTAATTTTGTTAATCTGATCAAGCCCAGCATAATACAGGGGTATTGTGGTAATGGTATTGTAATATTTTGTGTAAGACAAAAGTTACGCTGGAATTCTTTCCGCCTCTTCAGGCAAGAAGCTGTTGTCTTATACCAAAAATAACAAGGCAAACGTTTACACATGATGTTAAGCAAGATGTTACATAATCAATACCACTTAAACCTACGTATTAAAATTGAGAAAATAACTGAAGATATTTTTGGAAAACATCCTAAACTTTTTAGTGGCATAAAAAAAATCGCTATCTCTACCTCACTGTCACTCACTGGACTATCTATATCTGCGTCGACTATAACTTGACGTATAATATGCTTCCGGGAGTTGAATATAGTACCCGGAAAGTACGCGCATTTATTTCAGGTGAATCCCGGCATAATTACGGCATAAACCTTGCGCTGGATCAACATCTACGCGATGCCCTGCAAGCCACCGCGAGGGTGTGTGGCAGGGTGTGAAGATCACCAAGTATGCACTTGTGATATGCAAACAAGCAACTAAAGAGTCTCATGCAACTTTATTGTTAGTATCTATAGTATTTAAGGAATTAATACATGCATCATGCATCATGCATTACAGACTACTCTAAAATATTTCCCCTACCTATTACTCTGCTATGCTGCCTATTCTGTTCTCTTATAGTAAGGGGGAAAAACGACGTTTTGAATCTATCATTACGACAATATATCTCTCTAGCCTTATTTATCTGGTCGAATCTAGCATAACACGCTGGTGTTTTTATTATATGCCTACAATCTTCAGCAAAGTTATCCGATTTAAATTTCTCCAATAGATTTGATCTGTACTATTACCTACGCTCTGATAATGATTCCCACCCTAATTCTCGTATTAATTGATACACTACTCTACCTAACGTAACACCTTTTAACGAACCTAGCTGCTCTACGCTGCACAATGTCTAGTTCTTTGATCAATCCTAATTCATTCGGATCCTATACACTGGCTACATTCTCAAGGTGGGGCCTAACTAGTGAAAAGTAGCATCGCTCTTTTGTCTTCTCATCACGTTTCCTAAGTACTCTTTTTATAAATCCTAACTTTCTCTTCGCTCGGCCGCATATTTCCCAGATGTGTCTTCCCCACGATAAATCGTTAGTGATTGTTACACCTAAATACCTTATGGTTTCAACGCTCTCGATCTTCGCGTTACTTATTTTATAGAATCGCTGTATTTATTTACTTATCGCTCTATATTTATCGCTCCTCCAAAAATTATCAGCTACAAACTTTTTAAGGTTAAGTTCTAACAAACCATTTGTCGCACCACTCTTGAAGTGCATCTAAATTCTTACGAAGCGATTCCCTGTTCTCTTCTTTTTGATATACCCCTGTACACTACGGCATCGTCTGCAAAAAGTCTAAGCTTACAACTAACTACGATACTCAAATTCCTAATAACGGATAATGAAATGGATTCCGATTGAATAAAATGGAATGGATTCCAAATGGGTAATGAAACTAACCCTTTTTACTCCAGTGTTCTTAAATGGTAATCGAATAAAAAGAACGAGTGGAACTAAATTTCTGGGTGTAACTCTAGGCAGCAAAACCACGTTTCACCAATAGCCTCTTCCTTCATATGGATGTAATCATACATACTAAAGTTGCTTAGGGGCCAGAATAGGGTTTCAATAGAAGACGAAAGAAAACAGGTGGATTCTTAACTTTTACTCGTTGTTCATCTACATCTACATGATACCCTGCAAGCCACCATGAGGGTGTGTGGCAGGGGGTGAAGATCACCCAGCCTGCACTACTAACATGAAAACAAGCAACCGACAAGGGTCTAATGCAACTAGATTGTTGGTATCTATAGTGTTTAAGGGGTACATACATCATGCATTACAGGCTACTCTAAAATATTTCACCTACCTATCCCTTTGCTATGCTGCCTATTCTGTTCTCTTATAGTACGGGGGAAAACGGTGGGTTGCTAAGGATATTGTACCCACTTTGAAGAAAATACTACCGTCTTTACACACGCAATGTAGCGCCGGACAGGGCCACGCTTTGCATTGCAAAGTGTTTGTGTCAACGATTGGTATGTCGTGCACATCTTCCGCAACGATCTCACCTGAACACGTGCTCGCATTGCCACCCCGCGTATCAATCCATTCCCTCACAGTCACGCCGCCCGCTCCAGCGATTCCACCCTCCCACCCCCACAACCCCTCCACCCCCACGGTGATTTCAGATCCCGGGCGAGTACCGAGAGGCAGTTCGTTCCGCGATAGCTCACCTCGAGAGCATAAAAGGCCTCTCGAGGATGTAATCCACCCCGCGTGCTCCTGGAAGCTATTTGATAAGGCGCGGAGTCACCTTCGCCGAAATAAGAGGCGCGGGAGGAGACCTTTCTCACCGCCCTTCTTGGAAGCGACATCCTTTAAATAAAATATAGCGCAAAATGCCTATCGCGAGGATGAGCTGACACCTCTACCTTCTTCCACGCGTGGCGATAGCAGACGCCGCACCACGTGAAGGAGAAAGGCGGTTGCCGAGGGCACGAGTCAACAGCGGCGCATGAGATCGCAAAACCCTGAGCGCCTACGAATCTATCGCGCATGTTACTACCCTTGTGCAAGAAGTATTTAGGGGATAGGACTGAGAAACAGCGGAGAGTCTGCTGTGTTCGTCCCAAGCGAAAAAATCAATGTTCTTTCACGCACAGAAAAAATGGCAGTGAATTTACACAAAAACGGGGTTTTATTTATGAAAAGAAAAGCCGTCAGCCTTCTTACCTTTCGCTTCACTCCATTCCTGTCTTCAAACTTCAGATCCAACCCTAAAGCAAGCATATAGTTTTCGCAACGGAGAAATTGTCTTTTCGGCGTGGCTGGTTTCCCAACAGTCATAAGTTTATCAGCATAGTTGAATACATAGTATATCATGCGATTGGTGGAAAGAAATGCAAAACAACCGCAAAGGTAGATGATGTTTTTAGAAATGAAAAAGGAAAGTCATGTGCTAAGGAAGAAAAGAAAACGGATTTTATGCATGAATGAGAATTCTCAGCTTGGTATAAAAACTACAAATTTCACGCACGTTCTAAGATACGCTGCAAATAATTGATCGGCATCATTACGTAATACAGCGCTAAAGTGAATTACTCAAATATTTTCCTCCAAATTTTGAATAAAGGACACCTCTGAAAGGCCACATTGCTTCCTAATCGAAGACACTATTGCTCAACCCACTTTGTTTCCCTCTCACTGAGCACACACTATGTGCCAGGGCGAAGTAAATTCCTAAGCGGCTAATCCTGAGGTCGCGGGTTTGAGTCCTGGGTGGGTTTTTCTCCACCCAGACAATGGATGTTTATCTAGCTCTGTTGGATCAGCCCCTGGGAAACCTGATGCTGGCAAATACCTATTGGGATCACAGGGGTATATAGACCAACAGAATATTCCGGTTTCCAAAAAAAATTCTTCCTATTCTTTCAGTCCATCCAGTCATTGATTAAATGCTGGCCACATTAACATATGCATATGAAAAGCTTTCCTATCCGGAGAAGATAAAGGTTAGCCTATATATATTCAGTATTGAGACCTTACAATGAAGTTTGTTGAAAATTGCTATTCTTTCCCTCATGAAATTTCAATTCATGGTTTAAAATTGCCAGAGGGTTTTTCTGAGTTAAGTACCCTGGCACATTTTGTTTTAGGTTTTCACCGCGTTCTTTAAAAAAATGTTTGCCCTTGATCATTTTCCCATTTATTTTGTCGATGATACCGACATTACTAATGATGCACCACATAAATTTTTATCGTTTCTTCACATTTTACCAGCAAATATTTTAACCAATAAATTTACTTTCGATTACACTTCTTAATGCGAACTTTTTTGTCTTCAAGAACAATATCTTTTTATCTATGAAGTGTTTCCTACTTGATTATGAGAAAAAGTGAGGTTAAACCATACGGCAAAACACGGAGAAATTATTTTTACCATATATATCAGGTTATTAGCGCTAGCACATAATGCATTGCCATGAGCATTGTTATGTAAACACTGAGTTTGTATCGATTGATTCAACCAACATGAAGGTTATCATATAAGAAAGGGGTGTTACTCATAGTCTATCTTGATCCCACTCTATATATTTAGAGTGAAAAAGAGGCTCTAGACCACTCACATTTCCCTCTGCACTTATGTCAGAGGTTTTCTTGGCAACATTTTGCAATGCCCCATTATAACTATAAAAGTATATGCTGGCTACGAGCCTGAATCGGGGATTTTCACTTCTCGCAGCATTTACGCTTTGATCTTTGAACAGGTAATGGTTATGAAATCACTTGTGTCTAACAGCAGTCTTCAGGAGACAGCTTACCTACAGTACGTTCTATAATAAACGGATGATAGGTCAACTTTCGAACCCGACTGTTTTTCCTAAAAGTCATAATAGTTATCTATTTATTGCTTAAATTTAAAGAGGGATAAAATTATGAGTTAAAAGCCCAGATTGGGGTTCATATTCAGCATATCCTCTACTATACATAATGGGGAAATGCATACTTTTGGCAAGATAACCTGTGATGTAAGCGCAGAGGGAGACATGGGTGGTCTAGAACCTATTTTTCGCTTTTGAGTAATAGGTCCAAGAACTATTCTATTTCTTCTTTGTGCTTAATTATGAGGCTCGTGATCAACTTATTCCTATAAATATCTACATAATAACTATTTCTTTTTTGCGTTCTATATTCTACTATTTTCCAACATTATTCCCCGGAACGAACTCTATCTTATGGACACTTCATCAGATGATATGTGCTTTCCACACAACTTTTTGTTTGACGCCAAATTATGTCACCGAGTGTAAGCGGGGAAGATAGTTTTCTGCATTCAAAGTGCTTCAGGTTTCATTGAAAAGTGTATACAACACTGTTCGGTAAGCCATCGCCTTCCTTGGGGAACACCAGTGGGAGAGATTCTACCGTCACTAATCCGCCTGAATGCGAGTATTATCAGGGTGAAAATCTGTGGCAGAATTTGCACAGAGAAAAATAAATTGCACTTGATTGCAGAGCCTGGGTTTAAGACAACGCTCCAATGGCTAATTATTTTATCACCACTTCTAACTGTAGATCAAGAGTCTAAGATAAACAAACGCATTACATCTCAGCACTGAATGGAACTGGAAACTATAACTGTGGAACCAAGAGTTTTTGAGTGGACACCAAAACGCGGCCTTAGGAATACAAAAAAGATTAGAAAGAATACCACGGCTAAGTATCCCGCACGCTTTTCAATCATTAGCAATGGAAAATCACAATGGGGAACATGCACTATTTTTTATAACTCTTTGAATGTGAAGTATATTAGCTAAAATGTGCTTTGCAAAAAGTTTGCTGAAGAATTAAGTTGTGTTGCAAAGATATTACTCTTTGAAAATCGTACCTTTTCGGCAGCTTAAAAACGTGACATCATTGCATGAAGTCAAGGCACGGTATCACTATGGGCGTTGTTTATTTGATTATGCGTGTAGGTATGTTGTTAAATGAATACTTGGCGAAAACGTATGTATTTTTCTCATTTGTTTAATGCAATAAACGATTTTATTTCGATTTTTTATATAAGTAGCATGGATTGTAACGAGCAAATCGTCCATTAATTATATAATGCCTGTTTAGTGCCCAAGAATTTCTACTACGTCTATGCAATCGCTGGTGTTTTTTAAGAAGAACGCCACCATAAGAAAGTCAACCAAAGGAAATTGTCGGAATGTACTTTTTTCAGTATTTTTTCAGTCATCTTTTCGTTCGGGAAACGGCTAAAAACCTCAAAGCAATATATTCACTTCGTTTTATTTTCAAAATAAATGTGTCTCCGCAGTAATATGGAACCTACACTGTGCAGTGACGTCAGAAGACGTTTCAGGTCACGTGGCTTTCGTCAATTTTCGGGAACATTTTAATTGCATTTAATAATCTTTGTGTCTGGCATAGAAAATTTTTGCTTATATATATATGAACTCGTGTGAAAATTTCGAATCAAGTACATCATTAATCTTCGAGAAACAAATTTCATGCATATTTCACATTGGCTGAGAGAGCAGAGGGGCCATGTACGTACACCTGGACGATGGGTGAACGAGAGTTGACATGCCTGGGCGTTTCAACGGAACGAGAGGTGCTGAGATCAAGAAAGATCGCCCCAATGAAGGGGAGGAGTTGGGGTGTGGCGGATGTGACGTCAAGTACAAGAGGGGCACGCAGAGGATTGTGGGAGGATTTTCTGGCTCCGAGATACGCCTTGGGAGGATTTCGAAGCTTCCGCGTGAATTATTTAAACACAATCACGCGCAGTTCCGCCGGCACTCACCTCGCCCCAAGCAGCCGCACCAGTCTCCGCCGACAGAGAGGGGAGCGGCTCACCCCGCACCCAACCCCCGAGGACCGCCCCCTGACAACTCAATACTTCACACCCTTTGGAGAAAACGCCCTCGTCTCAGCCTAATCTGTTTCTTGTCTAACTCAGTGTAGGAATCATCATCTACGGTCAACAATCCTAGAATTGGTTTGACGCAGCCCTCCACTCGATTCTTCTATCGGCCAACCTCATATCATACCATACCTTCATATCAACGTGATTCCTCTCTTTCACATCCTTCACCACTTGTTTCATATGTCTCATACGAGGTCTGTCTTTTCCTTTCTTTCTGTTTACTTTTCTCTCGAAGACTGTCCTCATTAGGTCAGTGTGCCTTACGATATGGCCGATTAAGTTCTTAACCATAAACATCAACGTATATATGTTGATTATTTTAAATTTTTAGATTTGAGTATTCCGGCATGAACTAATAATTGTAATGCAGGAATAAACTAATTATGAAATGTTTCTTTGCGAGTAGAACGAAAAGCATAACTGTCAATGTGTGCCCCGCATGACATTCTTAGAAATCTCTATTTACGTTCGTAATACAGTCTTTCTTGCATGCACGCAGTGTATATTTGCTTATCACTCACTCCATTCTACACACCCTCGAGGTGTCTTGCTGAGTAGCCAGTACAGTGTTATCATCATCATTGGCCAACAATCCTAGGATCGGTTTGATGCAGCCCTCCACTCGACTCTTCTATCGGCCAACCTCTTCATATTGACGTAACTCCTCTCTTTTACCTCCTTCGCAGCTTGCTCCATACACCTCATACGAGGCCTGCCTTTTCCATCCTTTTCGTATACTTTTCCCTCGACGATAGTCTTCATCAAGCCATCGTGTTTTAAGAGAAGGCCGATTAAGTTGTCCCGTCTTCTTTTTAAGGTTTTTAGTAGACATTTCTGCTCTCCCACTCTTCTCAAGACTTCTTCGTTTGACACTAGGTCGATCCATTTTAACTTCATCATTCTTCGGTAGCACCACATGTCAAATGCTTCCATCCTGGACTTATCTGCTGCTGTAATTATCCATGCTTCGCTGCCATATAGTATAATGCTCCAGATTTATCTTCTAATGAAATGTTTCCTCACTTTCATGCTTGTATTTGCAGCTGTAAACAGAATCTTATTCTGGTAAAATGCCCTTTTCCCTTGGGTAACTCTACTGGAAATTTCTCTTTGGCTTCGTCCATCGCTGGTTACTCTGCTTCCTAGGTAATATAATTCTTCCACCTCCTCGATTTTTTGTTTTCCTAGTTTAAAATTTTTCCTGGCTTCTTTTCTCCTACTGCGTAAAAATACCTTATTTTACTTTTTATTTATCTTCAGTAGATACCTGTCCAGTATCTTTTCCGTATTTCTTAGTGTCTTCTTTAGATATCCTACCGTTATTGTCATGACTGCTACGACGTCGGCGAATCCCAGTACACTGATTTTCTCCCCGAGGATATTCACTCCTGGAGACTTTTCTTTGACTTCTTGGATGGCTTTCTCGATGTAGACATTGAATAATACGGAAGACAGTGCACAACCTCGTCCCACTCCTTTCTTTGTGCTTGCTTCTCTGCAGTTAGGTCCTACTTTGATTTCAGTGTTATTACCCATTTCAAAGGCGTTGCATAGAATAGGTCCTACACACATAAAAAACTTGTTTATTCTTAGTAAATTGCCTTTGCTTGGAATGGAATAAAAGTATTTTCGGCGGGAACGTACAATAGACAATCAAAGACAGACAAACGTGCAAGAAGTCGTAATTGAGATACATTATCGGTGCAAAATAGAGTTATAGCATCATTGCTCGTATCGTACCACTCATCTAAGCCCTGTGAGCATCATGCGGCTTAAGTATTTGAATCACGTATGCAGAAGACCGTATATGATTACAAAAACATTTATTATGCATATTACATGAGTCAGAATAAATTACGAGATCCCACAAATATCCTGAGGAGTCGCAAAATGCAAACAAAACAAACCGATACACTATGATGGGAATTTCTGCTTCTACGAGAGGCAATCTTTCCTCAAAAACAACATGTGATCAACAAATGATTTTTTCACCCGGTAAATGTACACACTGGAATATATTTTCAAGATACTGAAGAGTAGGCACTATTTCATAAAGTTATGGCCTCTATTTGCAAGTTCCAAATAATTAATATCAAAAATGAATAAATTTCCATATCAATCAAAAATTTACCTTACTAGTTGAATAGAGAATAAGTGTTTTCATATGTTTATCCGAGTGAAATATATTCCAAAGTTTGGTTTCCTCATAACACCAATGAATTTCAGAAAACTGAATGCCCATCATAGAAAAAATAGCACTTATTCCACAGATTTAATTAAAGTTACAACGCGTTTCAGCTGAAAAGCCATCATCAGGTACAAATATTTTCCGCCAAAGAAGCGTTATATACAGGTACACAAATGAGCTATCTATCCTGTGTTTGATTATGATAACCTTCCGATACGCCTCGTCGGACAGTTACGTTCGAACTAAACAAGTCAATTGTAATTGTCAGATGTATTTATTTCTCTGCTAGCCAAAACATAAACGAGAAAATCACAATGTTTTCTTATGCAGTGATTGTGGAATTTTATTAAGGTAAGCCTGTGACTATTGAATCCCACATATGTAAACTTAAAACACTATTATTTCATTTGGAGTTGTGAGAACTCACATCTGACTGCACTATTTTTTCGTTCCGAGGTTTTGGTATTTTCAAGGACAAGGAATCGTTCCGCGCGAGGATTAATTGTAGCAATATTAGGAATAGTAAATCTATCCTTAAAAACTAATCTAAGTATCAATGCGGATCTTATTTGCACGGCACAATAGGCCAAGTGGATCAGCGAAGTCAATCTTAACTAGTACTTCCTTGAATATTCACAGGGTATTGAGAACGTGTATCCATTAGGACCCTCCCATTTGAATCCAGAGTTATTGCACCATTTTCTTCCTAATCATGAAGCAGTTCCTACTCAGTCAATGCACGACAGACGGAATTCATGCGGAACTTAATAAGGGGTTCAACCAAGTGACGCAGACCAAAGTCACGCTCATTGCTGCCTTGAAGAGTGGCGATCCATCGCTATAAATGCCGGGAAAAATTGGCAGTTTAAACCAGGGAGAAGATTTCACTAACATAATTTGCCGGGAAGGAGTTGGATCGTACTTGATAAAATATTTATATTTTATATGTAATTTCCGACTAGACGGAGATGGCTTGCACTGCATGTCAAAGTAATTAAGGATGCTTAAGATTAATTCTTGATATTTTGGGCGCATATAAGGCCAATACCAAAACGTCTCTAACATTGAATCTGACAACATGATCAAACAGCACACATGGTGAAGCTCCATCTCCTGCAACCAAAGTTGCCAACTACGGGTGTTTTTCACTTGATCTTGATTACTTTGCTAACTATTTGGTGTACAAAAATGTAATTTTTTGGCTTATTCTTTTCATGGAATTCACCTTTTCCAATATTTTTACAAAGAAAGCAATTTACACTACAATTATTATTATGCAATACATTAAGTATACGATTTTGTATAAAAACAGCCAGATTTTCGTATATGTTACGCATATGTACATGTAGGCACTTGCTCACACTTGTCCGTTGACTAGATAGTTCATTCGGATGAAATATTTGCTCTTGGGATCATAGCATCTACTGCAATTTTTATAAAATACTTTTGTGAGGAATAAATTTTAACTTAGCCTTCTTAAATGCTTAATTCTGGCAACGCGGGACAAAGTAGAGGAATGTAGGTCTGACCCGCCCAATCCGGGTTTATAGAGGCTGTTTTCCTTTTGCACTACAATTATTGTAAGTACTTTACCCACTGTTTTCTTCCGACTAAGCACGAAGTATATATCATTTAATAAATAAATAAAATTTTATACCACGTTACCTCTATAAACTCTATCCACACCAATTATCGTTACCAAAGGAAGCCTCTTCGACAAGCCGGCTCGGCATACTTTTAGAGGCCTTATGAATCACCGTAAATATCACCACAACATAAATTAATGAGAATGACAGAGAATTAGGGCAGTGTTAAATTTTGGAGAGAAGTTCTTTCCTTCAAATAATGCTGGATAAAATGCATCTAGAAATATTTGTGGAATAGCTTTAAGACTAATTATTCTACCCAGCTGTTGCTGGTCTAAAGCTTATGAGAAGAGAATATTGAGACAGCTGAATTTGATTAAAAACAAAGTAAAAAAATTACCTCCAAATGGGGATCATAACGCCATTATATCAATCGGCATGGATTGCGGAAACAAAGAAAAAGATGCAAATATTATCTTGTTCTCGATTTGTGGCGACATGCAACCAGACCAGCTAGCGGTAGCCGAGAAACTGGCCTTCTCCCCCTCCGGCCCCCGGCCTGAAGTTCCGGAGCCTTCCACGAAACCGCCTATTTAAGGGAGAATTCTCGCCCTCCGTGACAGTGCACGGTGATATTACGTGCTGAGAAGATAGACGACGAAAACAAAAGAACTTCAAGGCTTGTAAAGTTCGCCTCTCACCGTATTCAGATTTGGCAATAAATTATACTCTAAAAATGGTGCATTATTCCAGAAGATCTCCCACAGAGTCATTCAAAACAGCTATCCTAATAAAGCAAGTAAAACCGGATGATTGTACTGAAACGGTTCTTTATTTTGGGTCATTCTGACGGAATAACATTTTTTGCATTTAATAATATTTAAATCGATTATTTCCTTTACATTTTTCCCTCTCATTACAATTGCAAACTGGTAAATTTCCATCAGTGACATTGATCATTTTTCTGGACTGACCTTAAGACCACTGAGTTCGTCCACCGGTTTGCGGATAGTGGGTCGACCTATAGGTATAGAGGTTAGCTGCAAAATAAGCAAACTTACTCTTCAAATAATCAGTCGTGTAAAAGAAGCAGCAGCATTTCATGGTGGTTTTCGTTTATCCCTGGGCAAGGTAGGCCTTTAAAACGATACAGAAACCTGTGAAAATGGCATGGCTTGGCTACGGGAGGCCGCCATCAAATATGCATCCCATCACACGGAAGGAGAGGGCAGCAGCTCTTCTTCTTATGAGTAAATGTGCAGATACAGTGGTCGGTACAGTGACATTCATTTCACTGCAGGCATAGTAATCACTTTAAAGGCTGTAGTACTGCGATACGGAAGGTAAGGGAAAATAACCACATTATTATCCTGAGGAGTTGCAGCTACTCTACTCTTTTCTTTTTATCAAGACGTGATGGAACCCTCTCGAGTTAAATATTCCGGATGTGAAATAGTCCCCCATTCGGATCTCCAGGCGGGGAGGCGGATTGCCGGAGAGAGTACATCAGTCAAGTGTGATATGCAAATTAGGGTAGGATAAAGAACATGAGTTCGCTGCGGTGCTGGGGAAGATTGGAGAATTTGAAGATGGAAATACGGAGATTAGACCTCGGCGCATAAGAAATCAGCTAAATGAAGTAGCCCGAAGAAGGAAACTTCAGGAGTGTAAGACACATAATTATTCATACCAGATAACTGAGTGCCAAAATGCGTGCAAAGATCTTTCTGCAATAATTCGAAGAAATACTAATGGAAAAAACCAAGCGTATAGATACAGTTACGGAGTAGGTTTGCCTTCCGACTTTAGACTACGAAGATAAAGAAGTAGAAATGGGCGTCTGAGGTGAAAACACGGAAGTTATAAGGGAGGGAGACGAACTTCATTTATTTTAAGAGATCTGATAGCTATCGCTGGTGGAGGCCAAAATGGGAACAAATTGCAAAATATAGATTGAAAAATGGAATCGAAAGAGTAAATAGACCATTAGAATTCAGCAAAATTAACAGTTTTTAGACCTAAACACCTTTTTCGAAAGCCACAACCGATGACGATAAACGTGGAAAATGTCAAGAGATAGAAGAAGATACCCAATGTCATAGATTTTAGTGAATAAGAATTTCAGGAAGCGGGTGCAGGTGAAGGATTGCAAATGATATCCTGGTGTAAATATCAAATGTGTACAACTTATAGGAGGAAATATAATTTGAAATTAAAAGAAACTGAAAAAATAACGATGAAGAACATGTCCAGTAGAAAACTAGATTAGACTTAAGAACAGATAACCTTAAAGAAGGAAGTTGAAATATGATGATAGAGTAACAAACTGTAAAATAAGTAAATAAGTTAGAAGTAACATAAATAATGAGCTACAGAACGCCGCAAGAATAGTTCAAAGCTAAGAAAATGGCAAAAAAAGCCATCAATCATAGAAGCCTTAAACTTGATTGACGAGAGAGCATTGAAATTTATATAGCGATATACATATGTGAGGCAACTAAAGAATGGCAAATCCGCCAAATGAATTTAGAATCAAATTAGCCGTTAGCCGACAAAATCAAAAGATAAGTGGACGAAGGCTCAAAGATATAAAAAACAACCTGGCAGAGAGAAAGATGTGAGAATAATGAGAAAGCACTTCCAAGAATGGGCAATAAGAAGTAATATAATTTGAGACAAGAATAAAGAGAATTTAAGTGAATATGAAGACTTGCAGTTTGTACAAAACCAGGTGACAGTACTGCAATGTCAGGTATGCAACAGACTGGTACATAAGCAAAAATAAGGAAAGGAGTGAGTTAAGAGTGTGCAGTTTCTCCCGTTATATTCCATTCCTACATCAAGAAAGCCAACAATCAAATCAAAAAAAGACGCTATTATGCATGGAAAGGATATAGATAACCAGACATAGATGAAGCAATAAGGAAAGAGAAGAATAATAGAGGCAAAGAGGGCATTTTGCCAAGAGAGGAATATACTTACAGTTGAGAATAGAAACGTGAATATGAGAGAACAAGACATTACAACATAAACCTGGACCTTGCATTTCTTTGGCCTTAAGGAATGGACATTGACAGCAGCAGAACATCTACATATACACGATAACCTGCAAGCCGCTGCGAGGGTGTGTGGCAGGGGGTAAAAATCACCAGGCATGCACTACCGACATGCAAACAAGCAGCTATAGGGTCTCACGCAACTAGATTGTTAGTATCTATAGTATTTAAGGGGTTAATACATGCATCATGCACTACAGACTACTCTGAAATATTTCACCTACCTATCCCTTTGCTATGCTGCCTATTCTGTTCTCTTATAGTACGGGGGAAAAACGCCATTTTGAATCTATCAGTACGACAATCTATCTCTCTAATCTTATTTATCTGGTCGAATCTAGCATAATATTTTTTTTTTTTTTAATATGTGCCTAACATCTTCAGTAAAGCTATCCGATTGAAATTTCTGTAACAGATTTAATATGTACTTTAACCTACGCTCTGATAGTGATTCCCATCCTAATTCATGTATTAATTCTGAAACACTACTCAACCTATCGTACCACCTTTTAACGAACCTATCCGAATATTCAGGGTTGGAGGCATTCAATATATGGTTCTACAGAATCTGAAAAGGCTAGTTCATAGAAAAAATGACTGAAAAACTGCGTTGAATCAATGTTAGAATATCCTGCTGATGAAGATAAGAATCTTTTTAAGAATTTGCATGATCTTTCTTTTTTCTGCTCATAAAAATAATAGTGTAATATGCTTTTTTTTAATAAGAATACACGCATTTATGGAAAAATAACGCTTAGCAAAAAATCATAAACACGCGAGACTTGGGTTGGCAAGAGTGTGTCAGATTTGTGGCTATATATAAAGTGCATATGCCATGTGCAGATATGCCATGCATCTAGCAGCTGTGTGGCCTAGGAGGTCTTGGCCCGTGTACGGCAAGGATATAAAAACGATTATGGCTATACATAATGGCTGTTCACAGCAAAGCCATAATGGCTTTCCATATTTTGGCCAAAATGGGGACACGGTTCTTGTGTTTACTGGGGTATTAACTGGTCCAATACTCCCCACATGCAGATTACCAAGGGTTCCGAATAGACGAAGCACTAAACATGAGAGACCACCTGGACGAAATCAAGCGAAAATGTACGTGGATTCCGGCAACGCTCTCACGTGTACTAATCCACGTGTCTACCCCAAATACAGTAAAAAATCCTTATTAGGCTCTAATTCTATACAAAACATCAGCTTGGGCAGCGATATGAATGAAATCACTCAAAAAAACTGAAAATGTTTGAAATAAAATGTATGCGTGTAATGCTCAAAATAAAGGGAACAAGAATCACAGACAAATAAACATTACAATTTATACAGATCACAGTATCAGGCGTCACGTAGTGGAATTTAGACATATTGGATGAGTAAAAAACTTTAGCAATTTTCCACAATTTACACATAAATTGTGGAATTTCCACATAAATTGTGGAATTTCCACATAAATTGTGGAAAATTGCTAAAGTTTTTTACTCATCCAATTACAATTTATGTTTCTAAAGGGACGGTATGACGGTATGGCGTAACCAGTCTACTAAATGAATCAAATTGGGAATCATTGTCAGATCGCAGGTTGAAATTTAGACTTAATATCTTAAACAAATTCCAAGACCATATTTTCACTGATGATGCTAAAAATATTTTGCGAACCCCAACTTACTATGGTAGACTGGATATCACAAAATTAGAGAAATTGATTGGCGAACTGACAGATTCAAAATGTCCTTTTTTCCTCGTACAATTAGGGATATGAATAGCGGTAAATATATCCAGTACGAGTGTCGCAATAGATAATATTGGTAGCTGCATGTTGGTAGGACTTAAAGCTAACCCAACTAATGGCATGTTTTTGCATGTATGCTTTGCTATTTTTATGTTTTTTTTGAACTGTACCTTTACAAGTACTTATCCTTTTTTTATGCATGATATGTAGTGCATGTTTGGTGAGAATTCACCTCCTGCCACACACCTTTATGGTGGCTTGCAGGGTATTATGTAGATGTAGATGTACAAAAGTAGCTCCTATATTAATATAGCCATCACAGGTTTCACAGAGATGAAATACCAAAGGATTAATTAAGCAATATACTGGTCATAATATCACTCAAATCTAGAATCAGTAAAAAAAAATGAAAGAGCTTAGTACCTACAGGAGACTGGAAAGTAAAATTGAATGGAATCCATAAGCAATAGAAATTCATGAATCAGTGATGAAATGGGATTCGGAGTGAATTTATGAATATTACATGGCAAATTATAATTGGTCTTAGGGTAAAAAATTAAATGATCCCTCTTTGATGGCCTGATATTTTAGTAGCAAAAGTGAAGTTTGAAGGTGTTCGCGACACATGCAACTGTGCATTTCAGCTTGACAGTGGTCTTACCTAGACATTCCCTCATGCCAACTTACTACACCACACCTGCCTTCGCAGCACAGATGTATACCATTCTTCATGCATCGGAATGTCTATCTTCCACTCCCTTTCGCCTTTTGCTTCCGATCGCACCCATAAGTCCTGCAACCTCTTCAGAGCCTCCGCACAACAACTCCATTCCACTGGTGCCTCTTTTATCTCTCAACTCTGAGTCGCACCTGCTCCTCTCTTCCTTCGATCCCCAAAAGACCGCATCTTCCAACACAATTCTTATTTCCTCCTCCCTTCTTAAAACCACATACCTTGCTGTCCCCAAGAAGCGTACAACTTCTTCCTCTGCGAATAACCTCACCAGCGAGAAAAACTGTGGAAGTACTGTGACACATCCAACCTGTGACCTGTGCCTCACCTTGAGTACGGAGCCAGTGTATGGGATCCTAATGAATTAGGTTTGATGAGAGAACTAGACAGTGTGCACCGTAGAGCAGCTAGGTTCGTCAAAAGGTGTTACGATAGGTTGAGTAGTGTATCAGAATTAATACAAGAATTAGGGTGGGAATCATTATCAGAGCGTAGGTTAAACTTCAGATTAAATCTATTAGAGAAATTTCAATCAGATAGCTTTACTGATGTTAGGCACATATTAAAAAAACACCAGCGTATTATGCTAGATTCGACCAGATAAATAAGATTAGAGAGATAGATTATCGTACAGATAGATTCAAAATGGCATTTTTCCCCCGTACTATAATAAAACAGAATAGGTAGCATAGCAAAGAGATAGGTAGGGGAAATATTTTACAGTAGTCTGTAGTGAATGATGCATGTATTAACCCCGTAAATACTATATATACTAACAATCAAGTTGCATGAGACAATATAGTTGCTAGTTTGCATGTTAGTAGTGCATGCTTGGTGATCTTCACCCCCTGCCACACACCCTCGTGGTGGCTTGCAGGGTATCGTGTAGATGTAGATGTAGATGTAGAAGTATTTCAAAGAGTTGCAGCCTTGTCTGTTGCTCAAAAACCTCCTCCTCCAACGAGAAAGCCTCTTTTTACAGAGCGGAGAAGCACTGATGAGGATTTGGGCAGAACCTGGGGCTGACTAACGCTCGAAACAAATCCTTAGATTAATTATAATCCGTGAGCCACAAATACAAAAGCACACGAATGTTCGTCATAATATAAGTGCGGGAATGGGATTGATTTTATGTATATTATGGTGTACAAATGACGTTACGCGCACATCCATGGCTCTTGGTGGAAATCCCCGACGCAGACAAGATTACAAATGAATACATCTCATCTACATCTACATCTACACGATACCCTGCAAGCCACCGCGAGGGTGTGTGGCAGGGGGTGAAGGTCACCAAGCATTCACTACTAGCATGCAAGCAAGCAACTAAAGGGTCTCATGCAACTAGATTGTTAGTATCTATAGTATTTGAGGGGTTAATACATGCATCATGCACTACAGAATACTCTAAAATATTTCCCCTACCTATCCCTTTCCTATGCTGCCTATTCTGTTCTCTTATAGTACGGGGGAAAAATGCCATTTTGAATCTATCTGTACGACAATCTATCTCTCTAATCTTATTTATCTGGTCAAATCTAGCATAATACGCTGGTGTTTTCATTATGTGCCTAACATCTTCAGTAAAGCTATCCGATTGAAATTTCTGCAATAGATTAAATCTGAACTTCAATCTACGCTCTGATAATGATTCCCACCCTAATTCTTGTATTAATTCTGATACACTACTCAACCTATCGTAACACCTTTTGACGAACCTAGCTGCTCTACGCTGCACACTGTCTAGTTCTCTCATCAAACCTAATTCATTAGGATCCCATACACTGGCTGCATACTCAAGGTGGGGCCTAACTAGTGAAAAGTAGCATCGCTCTTTTGTCTTCTCATCACATTTCCCAAGTACTCTTTTTATAAATCCTAGCTTTCTCTTCGCTCGGCCGCATATTTCCCTTATGTGTCTACCCCACGATAAATCTTTAGTGATTGTTACACCTAAATATCTTACGGTTTCAACGTTTTCGATCTTCGTGTTATTAATTCTATAGGATCGCTCTATCGAATTATTCCTCCTCCAAAAATTGATAGCTACACACTTTTTAAGGTTGAGTTCTAACTGCCATTTGTCGCACCACTCTTGAATTGCATCTAAATCCTTGCTAAGTGATTTCGTGTCCTCTTCGTTTGATATACCCCTGTACACCACCGCATCGTCTGCAAAAAGTCTAAGGTTACTACTAACTACGGTACCCAAATCGTTTATGTATAAAAGAAATAGAAGCGGTCCTACTACGCTACCCTGGGGAACTCCCGATGTGACTTCGATTGTGTCCGACATGATACCATCTATGACAACCCTCTGCTCTCGCCCACTTAAGAATACTTTTACCCAACATACAACGTCTTTATTTATACCAAAACTCTCTAACTTCAAGATTAATTTGTCATGAGGAACTTTATCGAATGTCTTTTTAAAATCTAAAAATATCGCATCAACTTCATTACTGCTTTCGCCGTGGACTAAAATATCGTGTACGAATAAAGCTAATTGTGTCTCGCAAGATCTACCTTTCCGGAACCCATGCTGGCTGTTTATGAGTAATCCCTGACTATCCAAATGCCCCATGATCGAACTGACTACTATGTGCTCAAATATCTTACAAGAGATTGACGTGAGTGAAATGGGTCTGTAGTTACTAGGTTCTTCCCTATCACCGCTTTTAAATATAGGTGTAATGTTAGCTACTTTCCAATCCTTGGGTACTGTGTGGTTCTTTAGTGTTTTATTGAATATTATTTCTAGATAGGGGGCTATTTCAGAAGCTAATGTTTTATAAACTCTGGAAGGAATTTGATCGGGACCTGGTGCTTTGTTTTTACTTATGCTTTTTAACTGCTGCTCTATTCCGCGACATGAAATGTTTATTTCGGGCATTTGCTCACTGAAAGTGTTCGGCGGTGGTTCCACTGCGTTTTGTGACGATGAGTTGAATACACTTTGGAAGAAGGTGTTTAAAGTGTTGGCTTTTTCTACACTGCTGGTGACTCTGATTCCTTTGTCATTTTTAAGTGTGTGCACTGTGGACTTATTTCCCTGAAGCTCTCTCACATATGACCAAAACGCTTTAGGATTGCTATCTAAATATTTTCCTAACATCTTGCTCTTGAAATGTGATAACGCTTGCCGACATGATTTCCTTGCTAATGCTCTCGATTTTTTATAGTTTTGAACTAGCTCATTTTTTTCCTCTACCGATAGACCCCGTCTGGCATTTTTCATCTTAGCATGGCATACCCTCTGTCGCTTTAGTGATTTCCTAACCTCCGCGTTATACCACCTTGGCTCTGTATTATCACTAATATATTTACTTGGTATGTATTTATGAACTGCGTTACGGGTGACCTCAAGAAATTCTCTCCACGAATCCTCTGTATTTAATCCTTTGCTTTGTTCGCTGAATACATTAAACGCTTCCCTTAATTCCTCTTTCATACCGTCGTAATTTGCCTTGCCAAATAAGTACACCCTCCTCCTTGGTTTATAATGTCTTTCAACGCCTACAATAAATTTCGCATGCACTATTTTATGGTCACTAATTCCTGTGTCTGTAACTGTATTTAGAACTTGCTCGGGTATATTTGTTGCTAATAAGTCTAGAATGTTGTTTCCCCTGGTCGGCTCTGTTACTACTAATACATTATGAACAAGAGATTTCAAAGTATTATTGCCACAAAAATTAGGATTAATTGCAATATTTACTTGAAACAAGAATAATATAAAAGCAAATAAGCCCTCGCTGGCTTATCAAAATTTAGTTTAACGATGGGATACACAGATAGCGTAATAGGCACGCTCCTATCTCTCGTACATATTTTTGATTTGAGTATCGTACTCAATAGCAAGATTACACTTTATGCAGACGATGCCGTAGTGTACAGGTTTATATCGAAAGAAGAAACCTGGGAATCTCTTAGCAAGGGTTTAGATGCAATTCAAGAGTAGTGCGACAAATGACAGTAAGAATTTAACCTTAAAAAGTGTGTAGCTATTAATTTTTGGAAGAGGAATAATGCGATAGAGCGATCCTATAGCTATATAGTAAGGTATATATTAAAAACCCCTGCGTATTATGCTATATTCGATCATATTAATACAATAAGAGAGATATATTTCGTACCGATTGATTCAAAATGTCTTTTCTCCCCGAACTATAAGAGAAGCAATGGGATAGGTTGGTGAAATATTGTTAAAGTAGTCTGCAGTGCATGATGCATGTATTAACGATCAATGCCTTTATTACCATGTAGATACCAACCATCTAGCCGCATGACACCCTATTATCTAACATTTTTCTATGTAGTATCCTAGTAGCATGTCAATAGCGCATGTTTGATGACCTTCACTCCCTGCCACACACCCTCCAGGTGGCTTGCAGGGTATTGCGTGGATGTAGATGGTGCCTAAAAACAACACTTCTGCTTTAGCTTTCCATCCCTCCCTCCCTTGTGCGCGCTCCACATTCAAACTTCGTTCGTGTTTTGCTTCGGCATTGGGAGAGTGAAAGTCAGCACAGAGTACACCACTCTCCGAGATGTTGCATTAATAGCGTCCGCCGTCCTCCTGTTCGAGAGCTCAGCTGCGCGAATATCGAATCCTAATTAGATGAGCCTCGAGGCGTTTGCCCCGCGCAGCCAGGATTAACGCCGGAGGAAGGGCCTAAATTCCAACGGACAACCCCGGGGACGGATAAGCTGATTGGCAAATGGAGCCCCTTCCCTCTCTCTCTCTCTGCGCGACCACTCCTCGGGTCGTGCGGTTTTTAACTCGACCCTTGCGAGCCCACGGCGTCACATCCAGCGCTAGGATCGTGGCGAGGGTCGTTCCCCTCCCCCCCCCCCCTCCATCCACCTACAACGAGGGCACTCGACCTGCGGAATGCGCCCCGTGAAGGCCATCTCATCTGCGCAGGGGTTGAGAACACACCCTCACTCGAGAAACCGCCCCTTTCTCCATGTCTTGGCGTTCGAGAGTGACCTCAGGACGCTTTCTCATCGCATTGATTATGCGCGCCTCAACGTGAGGGGAGCTATTATCTTCTAATATTGGATGATAATATTTGAGCGGGCGCCACAAGCCTCAACAATAACGATGAATTAATGACCGAAATGTGTTGATAGACCCTCCGAACAAAAATATTGGATTTGCCTGAGCCCTCACTTCAAACTGCGGAATCGTCAAGACTGAAAATAATTAAGAATTAGGTGAAAGAAGATCCTGGTTAAAATTTTATTTTTTTTATCATAATAACCAAATCAATGCCAAATGCGATGGAAAAATATTTTCACCTTATTTACGATAATATGTCGATACAATAACATTTACGATAACTTTCATGTCAGTAGTGCATGTTTGGTGATCTTCACCCCCTGCCACATACCCTCGTGGTGGCTCGCAGGGTATTGTGTGGATGTAGATAAGTGCAGGCTAGCTTATTTTCTGAATTTCAATTCGGTAAATCTCACTTCCTCAGTGATCAACCCGAAGGTTGGTTTGGATAGGTGAGAGTAGACCTCACCCCGGACTAAGCCACAGGCGCGTGAATTTCACACATTCAGGGTAGGGGGACCAGTTCATTTCCCAGGGCCATCCTGCACTCCGAAGATTTTCTTTTTGTTCGGGGGCGTCCAAAGAGTTCACCCGGATTTGAACCCGGGACCTTTCGATCAGTAGCCTAGCGCTCTACCCACTACGCCACCACGCTCCAAAATCTCCCTCGGTAAATCTAACGTAAATTAATGAAGAAGTATACTTTGCACGGTCCAATAGATAGGTTTATGGAGTACAACCCGGGATTCGTTACATTTTAACATTATTATTATGCAACAAAACCCGGGTCGTACTCAATAAATCTAAGGATTTAGCCGTACAAAGAGCCCCCCCCCCCTGCCACACAACTGTGTGGTAGCTTGCAGGGTATTATGCAGATGTAGAAGAGTGTTTCATTTATTTCCGATACACAGAGGTTCCACATAGTTAAGCCTGAAGCCATTAGTCATCATTCGGTAAATCTTATTGTCCGGTCCAGTCCGCCCAACAGTCCAGGTACAGTCAGTAAAGTCCTGGCAGTGTCCTCTTACAACGGAGCATGTAAATCATGCGTTTCAATGGTTTTGATCCGGTGGGTCAATGATTGCTTAGGCCGGGATTACGATGAAAGTTTTCTGATGTGAATGAAACGGACAGTGGCGGTGAACGGCAACGTAGCGGCTCAATTGTTGGTTATATATCACGATCGACGGCAGTCCAATATGGCCGCTTGGCGAACACTCACCTCTTGGGTTCGAATCACTGTAAATCCATAGGTTTTTACTTTTTTCCAAGGATTTTCTAGCGTGAATAAAGTGTGAACACAGCAGATTGTGCTGTGATAATTTCATCGAAAAAGAAGAATTTTCAGTGGTCTAAAATGTTTTTTGAAGTGTCACCCTCATCCGAACATTTACCCCCAATTGATGTTCAAGTCACTCGTGATTGGCTGATGGAAACCAACGTGACGTTCAAAGCTAGACCTTGACAAGCTTTCCTCAACGTCCTTAGGCGGCTCCGCCATCGTCCGACCATCGTAATTAGCTTCATTGCGTTCCTATTGTTCGAGCTTCAACAATGCCACCAATGGATTTGATCGAGTGGTCCATTTCTTAGCGGCCTACTTCCTTGCTCTCCGTTCTCTCACCTCGGCTGTAATTTCAGCTGAAGACCTATCGCTGATAACCGAAATACGTCTCTCTACTACGAGTGCTTAGAAAGTAAAAGCTGTGGACTCAGGATTGTGTGGGAATTTTGGGTATTTCCTCACAGATCAGGGTTGGAGGCCTAACTCCAGGACTGAGTACTGAGAACCGCGACCTCACCACGATATCGATCGACTTCCACTGTGAGGATTAATTAAGTGACATGAAGGCCAGAGGATTGGGAATAACGCATGGCCCTGGCAGAAGCCGATCCGGCTTTGGAGTTTCACGCTGACACGCACATTTGCTCATTATCTCGGAGAGTCCATCAACGAGAGAGCGGCACGGAATAAGCAGCGACTTTTCCAACACAGTGGTCAAGCAGGGTTGCGAATAGAAGTAAGCGATTCTTTCTCGCCGACTTGTATCATTGACTTGAGGGCAGAAGGAATTGAAGTCTAATCTCTGTCACGGAAATCGATAGCAAAAAATAACAATATCCGAGCACTCAAAAAATGCAACAATAGCAATAGCAGCTTGCATTGGATTATCTAACCTCATCACCATTTAGATACTAAGTAGTGCATGTACAATGTACATTGTACATACCTACAGGCACTAGTGTTCTTATACTATTACCAGAAAAACTTAAGCGATGCATTCTCACACTTTATTAAGTAGAATCCTACTGGTTTCGACACTTGTGTCATTGTGAAGGGTACCCGCTCTGGTCAGAACCCTTGACAACGACTCGAGAGTGGAAACCAGTAGGGATTTACTAATTCAATAAAATGTGAAAAATACTTCAAGTTTTTCTGGCAGCAAGTCATTTTTTCACAAAGTATCGCCTGATTCCAATCAATTTACTCTTTTCACACGTACCTTAGGAAAAAAATTCCTTGAATAGCATCCGCGTAGCACATTACCAATTTTATTTTTCTTACAATGTGCAAAGAAATATTAATGAAGTATTATAGGCACTCATTGCACTTTTTTTAACTCATGCAGGAATTTTTACATGCCTTCCAAAATTATGACTCGAAAAATCAGCAGAAGAATTGAGAGGAAAATAGAAGAAAACTTGTCGGATAACCAGTTTGGATTTAGGAAGAACAAGGGAACCAGAGAGGCAATACTCTGCCTGGGAACACTGGCAGAAAAAATGATCCATGTGAACAAACCATCGTACGTAGCATTCATAGACTTAGAGAAGGCCTTTGACAATGTCGAATTTAATAGGATGTTCAACATAATGGAAAAACTTAGAACAGACTGCAATGACAGAAGAATCTTCTACCAGCTCTACAAGAATCAGACGGCCACTCTACGTATGGAGGAAGAAAGAAAAATAGAGGCTTGAATTAACAAAGGGGTCACAAAAGGATGCAACATGTCCCCCGCCCTCTTCAACATGTACATGGAAGAAGCAATTAAATAATTGGAAGAAAAGGGAAAGAAAGGAATCAAGGTGAATGGAGAAGAAATCAATATGTTAAGATTTGCAGATGATATCGCTATCCTAGCAGAGAAAGAAGACCTTCAAATGTCGATAACTGAAATCGAAGAAATATTTCAACAATACAACATGAAAATCAATTCGGTGAAAACCAAAGTGCTTGCATGTGGAAGAGAGAAAGTGGTATTCGACGTCCGCCTCAAAGGAGAGAGATTAGAGCAAGTGGGCTTATTCACCTGCCTGGGAAGCAGTATTACATGAGATGCAAGGAGTACAACGGACATCAAGCGCGGAATAGCCCAAGCTAAGAAGGCATTCATGGAGACGAGGCAGCTTCTATGCTCAAAGAACATTAGATTGGAGACAAGGGAACTGTATGTTAAAAAATTCGTATGGGCTCTGGCATTATATGGATCAGAAACATTGGGAAAGCTGATCAGAAAAGAATAGAAGCCTTCAAAACCTGGTGATGGAGGAGGATGCTGAAAATCAAATAGACCGACAAAATGAGAAACGAGGAGGTATACAGAGGAGCAGAAGAAGAAAAGATATTATGGAGCATCATACGACAAAGGAGAACAAGATAGCTTGGGCACATCCTGAGACGCAACGAATACGTGCGAAACATAATGGAAGGAAAAATCGAAGGGAAAGTGCAACGAAGACGACCGAGAGACAAATACTTAGGACAAGTGAAGAAGGATGTGGGCAAGAAGAACTATAGATAGGTAAAGGAATTGGCATGGACCGGAGAGGAGTGGAGGACTGCAAGGGTGGCTAGGATTGAAATACTTGATGATACTTGATGACGATGAATTTTCAAATCCTAAAATGAAAAAAGAACAACATTTTTCATGCTTATCTATTACATTGATCCATCTTAATCTAATGTGTGCAATTCACAATTCATTTTAAGGTTAATTTATTTCAAGACGTGAGGAGTCTTGAAGTTGTTGTGGTCAGGGGAATGTTTGGGGAAAGATCGAATATTTGAACCTGTCTGTGGTACATTGTAATTTACATAGCTTACTGCTAGATTCCCTGAATTCCCTTGTGGCTACTCTCTGGGCTGAACGCAATTGATGGGTCATGCGAGGGGTGCCGTGCTCAGGTGCCGGGTGCAGAATGTACAGCAGCGTCTGCTACCGGGCACGAATTGAAAAAAGCAAAACGCGCGTCAATCTTAAGCTCTTTTTTCATTCCTTTCTCTCCTTCTCTCTCTTCTGCCACTTCAAATCCCAACATTTTTAGATAAAAGGCAGAAAAGCGTTTTCTACGAACTCGCCCAAAGATTGCGCAACACGTTCATGCCTAGGCATTGAATAAATTATTTATGCGAAATTAAAAAGTCTTCATATTACCATTACAAAACATATACCTATTATATTAAAATAATACACACAATTTTTAATTGGAATATGCTGCCAGTGTATGGGATCCCTACGAAATCGGTCTAAATAACGAACTTGAACGTGTGCAGCGAAAATCGGCAAGATTTGTAGAGGGACGGTACGATAACTATTTTAGCGTAACCAGTCTATTAAATGAATTAAAATGGGAATCATTGTCAGATTGCAGGTTGAAATCAAAACTTTCTTAGACAAATTCCAAGACCATATTTTCAGTGATGATGTTAAAAATATTTGATGGACCCCAACTTTCTATGGTAGACTGGACCATAATCACAAAGTTAGAGAAATTGATTGCCGAACTGACAGATTCAAAATGTCCTTTTTTCCTCGTACTATTAGGGATATGAATATCGGTAAAAATATGCAATATGAATGTAACAACAGTGTAGAGCATAGGTAGCTGCGTGTTGGTTTAAGGACTTGAAGGTAACCCAACTAACAGCACGTTTTTGCATGCTTACTTTGCTATTTTTATCCTTTTAAATATTTCAGTCTAGACTAATACATTAATACTAATCTATATTAGTATTAATGTATTATAATACACACATCACGTCTCAACTAACCTTTCCTTTACAGCCCCTCTTAAAATCTCCATCTTTCCTTTGTCTTTCTTCTCAAAGTTCTCTCCTGTTGGAAAGCACTTGCTAAGTCAGAGCCATTCTCCAAATATTATCACTGATATGACCACATTCACCCATCACGCTAAATAACAAAAACCCTTAATTTACTTTCGCTCGTTTCGCAATTATTTTGCGATGCATAAAAATTATTTCCTCTGGTATTCGTCTTTCCCTTTAATTTTACGTATCCTCATGGAGGAGGTAAGAAGACACAGCAAGGGGCGTCACAACCTAAGGATGGGAACGAAGCCACGCAACGGTTTTTTGAGAATACTGAACCTCAACTTTTCGTGGAGTGATTTTATATTGTATCGTTTTATATTTCCTCCTAAAGAAATTACCTCCTACGGAGGTTTCAAATATATTAGAATATGAAAAATTTATGAGACAGGGTCGGTTTGGTGTGATTGCAAGAGCACTTGCCTCTAACCCAGAGGGTATTGGTTCAAATCCCGAGAGTATCACCGATTTTGAGGTAACTCGGAATTCGTATTATAGAACACATGAGTGGCTCAAGATCAAAGTGCTTCAACTCAAATTTATTTACGCGTATAATAGAATAGAGGCATAAGTGTGATTTAAAAAATTTTATTTTACATTTTTGCCATCGATGTTTAAAATAAGATAACATATTAATTCCCGGATTCACTAGACAGCCAATTTTACTCGAGGTAATATTTTTCAACACTTTGATTGAAGTTATATATTCCCCGTTTCTAATGTTCTAAACTCCAACTTCTTCTGCCTTCACAATCCACCCTGAGATGTCATCACATCTCTCCTCCACCCTGCATCTCCCCATCCAGCCCTTAAGCACTCTCCCATACACCCCATCCCCCTCCTGGTCTTCTCTAAACAAGACTCTTTTAAGAGATTTTTATGGACTTGGTATCCTTCATAATTGCCTATAAAGTCGTCGGAATAGTAATGAATCAATTATAATAGTGTGGTTTTTTACAAAGAGCGATTCAGTATGATTACATTATTTTTTGGCTTATAAAAAGCTTTTATTTGAATAAAGTTGAAAACAACCTACTGTTAAGCGAAGGTATGTTAAATTAGGCGGCTTGCTCGAAGCCATCTCATGTCTCTGATTTGAGGATTGAAAATCAGGGTGAACTAAAATGGGTAAGACTCTGGCTAGTGTCCTATTTTTATAAGTACATATTCAGAGTTTAGTGAGTTTTCTTAACTCTAGACGATGCTTCGATGGTCATTAGTTCAACTTATAGCCGCGATATGGAAGAAATTTCCTTGTACTTTAAATAATTCAATGGGTTTTTATGCCATAATAAATCACTTTTGTGGGAATTGAAAGGAGGAACGTTTCCCTGAATATTTTACACCAATGTTATCTCAGTCGATATTTCTCCCTTCTTATCTCACGCAAATGGTGTAACTGGCGAATGGCTACCTCTTTGACTCCCCGAGAGCCTTTTTCCCTTCGCCAAGTCAGTGGTGCTATAAATGCTCTCCTGGAATAACCAACACGGCAAGAGGTCAAAGATCGGCCGGAGAACTCGCGTCTTTGACGGGGCCGAAGAATTGGAGTGGCCCTTTGGGGTTTTCACCGAGGGACGAAGCATTCCAGCCCGAATCTACCTCCCTGACCCCGATGGAGGCAAACGATGTTTTCAGCTTCACTCAGGGGGGGTCGCTTTGAACTGCGAGCTCTCCCCGACTCGCTGTTCGGTCCTAACCCTCCTCGGTCTATGAATTAGCAAAGTGGATTTTCCCGCATTAATGAGAAGGGGATGGGGGCAAGTGCTGCGGAAGAGCCTTAGTTACTCTGCAGGGGGGGGGGGTAGGGGAGACTCTCGCGTTGCCCTGGGAAACTGCGGCCGCCCCTCATCACCGTGGTCTCGCAGACATCATCCCCCACCACTCCAGCGTCGTCGCCAGGGCCAGCCCAAGCCTGCTCTCATTGCCGCCGTTCTGCCCCGTGGCGCCGCCTTCGCCTCCCCTCTCCACGGATACTTACTCTTCTAAGTCTTTCGCCTCGAGAGAGAGCGACTGGATCTCTCGAGTCTCGGTTCGGCCGATTCGGTCGCCGTAGAAAGCGGGAGGGCGCCACGTTCTGGGGGGTTATTTTGTAATCTCAGTTTAGTGAGAATACGTCATAAAATGTCACTTTTTCGTAGTTAAACTCATCCAACCAGGCGGCGTCACCATCTTCGGATCTCAAGCGGTGAACTTCCGGTCATGTGCTGATCTTTTAGACGATTCATCCGCTCGATCCGTATCTTTCGGCTCTTGATCCGTTTCATAATCTCCGCCTGCCATTTGTTCCTATCTCATCTTCATAAATAACGTGAAATGGAGCCACCATCGTTTCCACTTGAAGCTTGAGTTGGAAAAAAAGCAAGAGCGGGAAAGATACAATCGATTTTAAATTGTGTTTTTGGAATTTGCAAAACGTGAAGAACTTAAACTTTCTTAAATCACGAATTGTATATTATGAACAAATGATTTCTTGAATGAAACACTATTGAGAAAATGAAAAATGATGAAACACTATTAACGTAAAATGTAGCGAGAAACAAATGCAAATTCCAATATTGGTATAAAGGAAATTATCGGACATGAATTATCTTGGCAGGCCATCCGAATAGTTAAAATGATAGAGACAAAAGATTTTTCACTCATCTTCACCGTATTTCTCCATTTTTTAAGAAAGCGGTCAGCGTTGCCAGGCACTCGTTTGTTTATTCAACGAAAGAAGCTTCGATAGTTCATGAACCGTTCGTGAGCCGATCATTAAGAGAGCGAAACGGATCTCTCGCCTTCCCGCAATGAGTCATTAAAAAGGTGAAATTACAAATTAACCCCCCAGGGTTTGAATCCAGGGACACACACAGGCGCTAAGGTCGTATCACACCAGAGGTTGCCAGTTTCAGTTGTACAGTCGACCAATCAGCGCCAACCAGCAGTGTTGCCAGATTTTTCGACCCTCAACCCTCCCAATCCCTCTCTTTTCTCGCCGCATGCCAAGATTTAAGCAAAATTTAATGTATAACGACCAGGTGGTTTAATCTCGATATAAAAATAAATATTTAATATGGTAATATGTTCACTTCCTATTTATGTTCTCACATCGAAGGGACAAATAGTAATAAGTTAACATTTATGAAACATTACGAGCAAAGAATGAGTAAAAAACTTTAGCACTTTTCCACAATGTATTTAAAACAATAAAATTACAGAACACGTGTTTTGGCAGTACTAAGCTATGAGTACACACCTGATGACGCCGAAACACGTGTTGTGTAATTTTATTGACTTAAATACATTGTGGAAAAGTGCTAAAGTTTTTTACTCATCCAATGTCTCACTTCTACTACGTGACGCCTGATACTGTGAACAATTACGACCAAATTGACCAAAATATTAACTCTTGCAAGGGGTCATTCATTTAGTGTCTTGAAAATCAATTATTCGTAATTTTAATGATTTCTAACCATCGACATGTTTATGGTCAAATATGCTATTCGAATACCAAATTTTACCACGTTGAATTTTCCTTTACTTCATTCTAAGTTCTAACGTTGCAATGCTCCATTAGAAAAATATTTTTTAAACTGAAAATTGTTGCTTTTGTACATGAAGTGAGGAGCATTCTATTAATACTAAACCTATTTTAGAAGTGCTTAAATTAATGCTTAAAAAATTTATTTTTCCAATTCTCAACAAATGAAAAATATTCCTAGCAGCTCGATCATTTTGGGGGTCCCGCGTCAGGACTGTAGTCAGTGATACTTTGCTGTTGCTGAATCAAGCTCATTGACAGTATTAATAATCATTCCAAAGAACAAAATATTTTTAGAGTAATTCAAAATTTGAGATGGAGTGTGTAAAGCTTTCCTTGGAACAATCTATCTCTTCAAATATGATGCAACCAGTATTCTCGCTATCTTTACTTTTTTATTTCCCTTCCTTAAATAATGTATGAAATACTAGTAGAACTCGTTGACATCTATTTCTGATTTATTGATTGCTCTCTGCAACTCCAGCCTACCTACTAGCGATATTTTGCGCGGAAATCAACCGACCGTGGGCCCGATTGACTACCACCCAATAAGTTAAGGAATAATAGCCTATGTGCTATCTCTTGAATCTGATTTAACATCTACACCTACATAATACTCGGCGAGCCACCTCAAAGGCGCTTGGCAGGAGAAAACAATCGTACTATTGTCAACGGTCGAACTTTTTTTATTCTAAAGTTTTCGTGAGTTCTACGGTATCTATCGGTATAAAATAGAGAAAATAGGCTTATCTTTAGGTACCCGTCCAATTACCAGGGAGAATGGCCCTACCAGCCCAAGTTGGCGGGAACTCGCCAAATGAAATTATTACCCGCCAGCAGAGCCCAGCAACCCGCCCAATTGGAGGAAACCCGCCCAATCTGGCATCACTGCCAACCAGCCCTCAACGGTTGGATAATAGGAGCGCGTCTATTTCCAACCGGTGCAACCGTGGCCAATAGGAGCTCATCTCGCGGTCACGTGCTGTTTGTGTTTACACTTCACGACAATTTCATCGTTACCATTTCAACCACGTCCTAAACCTTGAAAAATATTCAGAACTCAATTTGAACAGCATTTAACTCTCTTGCATCGTCTATTTTTTTCGAAGGATGTATTATAATAGCATACATTTTATCGAAGTGAGATTAAATGTATTCATTTGTATCTTGTATTTGAGGCATAAATACTGCGTTTTAGGCAGCAAAGCAACAAAATGTAAACAGAAACAGCACGTGACCGTGAGGCGAGATCCTATTGGCTGCGATTGCACAACCGGCCGGTTATATAAGCGGTCAGTGTGATTGGAACTGTTTACACCAAACGCAACCAGCAACGACAACCGCTAGTGCAGGGCGTCAGCGCGAGACCAGTTAAAAATAAAAATCTCTAAGTAAATAAAATCCATACACTTCTTTAACTAATTTTATGCTGCAGATTTTTAAAATCAACTTTGTGGTTTAGAAAACATAACAATCCACTTGTATAAAACTCTTTTATGGCCAAAATATATAGCTTTTTGTCGATGTTTTTCTATTAACAGTATTTCTTTAAATTGAAACTTATAATGTTGTATTTTGTAATAGTTAAAATACATGTTTGTTTTTTCAATGTAATAATTGTTTTTTTCACATGCCCACAAAATTTACCATAAAGTGGGGAGCGTGGAAGGTTTCCATTTTAACAGGAGGGGGCGTAGTACAAAAAATTTAGGGAACCCCTGCTCTAGTGTAATGTACGGTCTTAAGAAGGCCATTGAATCCGTCTTCCGAGCATAGCGGTGACCGCGGCAGGGGTAGGCTGCCGACTAAATCCACCCACCCCCGACAGGGTTCCCTGCATCGTATTACAAGAAGGATGCGTTTGGAAGTGAAAACACAGGTGATAGTGTTCCAATCGCCGAGCATGGATTCTTCGCCAGAGTGGCGTAAGATTTAGGTAGACTCCGTCCGCGAGGGTACCGGTTGGGATGGCGCCGGCGCCTCAGGCCTCAGGCGTCTGGCGCGGTTGTTGGGGATAATCGGAGGGAGGGGGCGTCCGTGCCAGATAGTCTCCTCGTGTACCAGGGTGCCCTCATTATGCTCAACCAACGTGTCCTCTACGGTCGCAGCATGTTGGCTCCATTCGCGCATTCAACAATGAACAGTTACACCTCGACCATTCAGCAAGGGATGGCATCCCTCCAGTAAGCTCCCGAAAGGGGAAGGATTTTTTCGATAGTCTTCTGTGGCTCCAGATTGAAAAAAACACTACAAAAGTTGATCTTAGCTACCGGTTTACCCCTAAAATTACATAGAAAACAACCAACTACATCCTGCAAAGACATTCCGTTACGATCTGGAGTAAAAATTGAAACTGGACAAGTGCCACGAAAGATGAAAACCTCGCCATGATTTGCAAGATTTGTGGAACAATTATTCATCAGTGCAATTGATGTCACGATTAAGAGCATGCGCAAAAAGAAACCATATGTAGCTAGAGTGAGATTTCTGTCATGCAGAGATACGATGATCGAATTGGTCAGTCCAGTTCCTAATGTCCAAGTTTATTTTTTCAATTAGCAATATCTTTCATCCGAGGATAGCTCACACTGCTTCATCATCTCACTGTCGGCCTGAAAATGATGTGATGAAATAGGAAGGAATAGTAAATTTAGTGCATTTATGAATAATGGATTGACCCTGAGAAACCTTCCTCTATCGGTTAATGGAACCAAATTAAGTTTTCAACTGCGGATCGCTCTCATAAATAAAATTTACATCAACGAATTCTTGCTATCACTCCTGAGGCTTAAGAAATCCGAGTGACTGATTTCCTGACTCTCCTAATAGCCTCGGGGACAAAGAAAAAGGATAGCTAGAATCAGCTACTCTGATGAGAGCCAAAGGAAACACGTTGGGCTGGGAGGGGGGGAAGTGGAGGGGGGCGGGACTCACGCGTTTGTCCATGGCTCCACAACGGCACTTGTCCTAGAATGTCTCGGCTTCAGTTACCTGAAAATTAATAAAAAGGATGGTTATAGACATATATGTTTTTAGATGACACGTGTTCTTAAGCGTGCCAAAGTCACGTTTTTCTCATATTTTAATGATAAATAATGATACACCGCCACAGTTATGGGTCTAATCAAATCAAAACCTCATTTGATTTACACTACAGTTAATTAACATTATAGGTCACTAGTGTAATAACTTATCACTCACGCAAACTTTGGTGGCATATAAACATGTTTTAATGAACACACGGCTTTCCGCTACAAACAATAAATTCTCTACGATTTTTCTACGTTATAATAACAGCAGCAGAGAAGTCCAGGCTGGAAGCATTAGAAATGTAGTGCTACCGAAGAATGATGAAGATAAAATGGATCGACCCAGTGACAAACGAAGAAGATTTAAGAAGAGTGGGAGAGAAGAGATGTCTACTGAAAACCTTTAAAAGAAGACGGGACAACCTAATAGGCCACATCTTAAGACACGATGGCCTGATGAAGACAATCGTCGAGGAAAAAGTGAGCGGGAAGTATGGAAAAGGCAGGCCTCGCATGAGGTATATGGAGCAAGTTGTGAAGGGTATAAAAGAGAGGAGCTACGTCAATATGAAGAGGTTGGCCGATAGAAGAATCGAGTGGAAAGCTGCGTCAAACCAATCCTAGGATTGTTGACTGATGATGATGATGATCTACGTTATGCATCAATTACCTTATAGAAGCGAAGTTAAACTACTAGTACTCATACTACACGCAAACGTATTTCAAACAAGTTGGGTTTCGATGACACAAATGTCAATATCAAGTAGCTCTGGTACTATAGCAATGAGTCTCCTCCATAGCGTCCAGTGTCTTTGCGCCTTCTTTCTTTTCGGGAGGAAGCAATTTATCACGTATTTTCTCCTGTCTATTCCCCAGTTAAACCCTTGTCGCCGTTATCCCCTTCGCACAATGGTTGAAAATCAAAAAAAGCAGGACAAAATAAAAAATTGATTTTTGTAAGACTTAAAACTTAACACCCATATGGGTGATAAACATGGAATGGTAAGTATTTGGCCATATGTCTCAACCGTTACTCGCCGTTGTTAGATTAAGAGGTTCAAACATGACCAAATTTCCAAAACAAACCCCCGGTATCAATTTTCTTCAAAACTCTTAAAAATAGTGCATATGGTGGAATACTGGTAGGATATTGTTGAAATTAGAACACAACCACCTGTCAACATGGTGTTTTCTCTTTATCATGCATAAGTTTTAGAGAGAATGGAGTTATGGTGGGAATATCCACTATTAGCCGGAGTTTCACGCCAGCTCAAATCAGGAATTTCAGCGATGCTTCGGTGACTCTGAAGAAAGGAACGCCATTTCCCACATACATTCCTGCTTAAACAATTGACTGTGGACCAATGAACATCATGAGCACACGAGAGAACGTGATAGTTTTGACTAAACTAGTTTCAGCTCTTAGAAATTTGCTGACGAAATTGAAAGCGAGTAAAACGATGAAGCTACTATCCAAATATGAATAAGTCTTCTCAACTACGAAGCACCCAATTGGAAGATCAAAAATGGTGAAACACAAATTAAAAACTGACAACACGTAACACAATCGGAGCTTTTGGACCGCATGAAAAACTTCAGGAAGACCATGCAAAGTTAAGAAGAACATCTCCACTTGGATAAGTACTCTTAAAGACCCTACGTATCACATAGAAACCATAGAAATATATTTTAATAACCTATCTGAAAAGCTGAATAACTTGTGTCACTAATAGAGTCATTCGGGCGCAGGGAGGACTGCGAAATAGAGCTCTGCCGGAGATCACCGTACCACCAGATATTCTCCTGGATAGTTTCGCAACCCCACCCACGAACGGCGGCGACTATGGCACCATACCACGACCACACATTCCAGTTCCGGAAACCAAGCCTTTCACTTTTGCAGTCATCACGGAGCGAGACGTAGACCAGGCCGTCAAAGAGCTGCAGTCGCCGACTCCCGGTCCAGACGGTATCGTGGTTCAGATGGTGCGGATTCTCTTACCGGCACTAAGAAAGCCCTTGGCCGACACCTGCAATGCCAGCCTCCGGCTTGGTGTCTACCCGATCCCATGGAAGGAGTCTTTAATTATTCCTCTCCCCAATGTTCCCGGCCACCACGGAATGTCGCCATTACCACCCCATCGCCGTGGGCAACTGCCTGGGCAAAGTGTTCGACAAGATAGTCCTTGGGCAGCTGGCAGCTCACGTGAACAAAGAGGGAATACTGAGTTCGAATCAGTCGGCCTTCCGTCCTAACCATAGCTCCCAACTGGCACTCGTTGGGGTTCTGGACCCCATTCGAGAGTCCATGGATAGGAGAAGACTCACGGTGATGACGGCGCTGGATTTGACCAGGGCATATGACACGGTTCGGCACGACCATCTTCTGGAGGTGCTGGCATCCCTGCGCTTCAGCCGGGAGGCAGTCCGCTGGGTGGAGGACTACTTGAGGGATCGTCGCGCAACCCTACGGGTGCGGGAAGGTCCGCGCCCTCCATTGCGAACCTTCCCCATTGGTGTACCCCAGGGTTCCTGTCTGTCCCCACTTCTTTTTAATCTATTCATAGACGGTGTCACCAGGGTTACGCAGTACAGCCGAATAATGCTCTACGCAGACGACGTCCTCCTGATCGCGGATTGTGATGGCCCTTCCTTGAACGAATGTGTGAAGAGGATGAATGTGGACATTGTCCGTGTGAGTGAATGGTTTGCAGGAATGGGGATGGTCGTAAACCCCACTAAATGCTCTGCCATGATCCTGGGCCATCGAAGAATCCGGGAGCGATTCGTTGGGCCACATACTCAGACCATTCAAATCAACAGAATATCCATCCCCTTCTCAGAAAAGGTGAAATGCCACGGTGTCATCATTAGCCACGACCTCTCCTGGGGATCCCAGGTGTCGCAGGTCGTCTCCAGGGTCCACTGGGGCCTCCGGAGACTCAGGGGTATGCATTACCGGCCTGTAAAACGAACGAAGATCCTCCTGATCAAAACTCTTCTATTCCCCATCATCGACTACTGCCTGGTGCCATGTAGCGACCTTTCCGGCGAGGACGTGAGGAGACTCCAGCTAGCTCAAAACTCGTGCATGCGATACGCCCTCAGGCCAAACTACATGGAGCACCTTACCCCGTATTACATCCAGGAGGGGATACTAAAGGTTAATGACCGGAAAACGCCTGCCATAATCCAGGCAGGGATTAAATCCTGGCTAAAATCCTGGAAAAAATCTCCTGGCTACATTTCATCCAGGCTACAATCGCTCGAGACGATCCACGGCAGAAACACAAGGAACGCGGCCTCGACGATCCAAATCCCCTGTTACCGATCATCCAGGATGGCGGGATCCTTTCCTGCTTCATTTCCACGGGCGTACAACGCATTGCCAAAGAAGTTAAAAACGAATTACTCGAGAATGAGGCTTCATAAATTACTACTGGGAACTTACATCTCATGAGAATCCATTCATATACTTTTGATTTTTCATCTTTTATCATTTTTACCTGTAATATTTTTGATTTGTATAAGGCAAAATGTTTTGTACTTTTTTCTTTTTTTTTACATTTTACAATGTGTTTAACTATATATTTGTATTCTGTACCTATTTGAACCAATAATGTTATAACCAATAATGTATCTTTTATGCCCTGGGCGGGGGGTGGAGAGGACGGCAACGTCCTATCCCGCCCAGGTAAAATAAAACTCAAGTAAGTAAGTAAGTAATAATGAAATGAAAAAGAAATATTTGACCCTTGAAGAATTTTAAAATCAGCAAGAGTAAAAGATGTTAAAAAAAACACCATAGAAAGCCACGGTGTCCCTCGAGCCTAGGGCAAAGTCTTTGAAAATTTAGTGATTAAAATAACCTCTGTGGTAGAGATCCAAGTCGTTCCTTTTGACATTGATTAATGCTATGGACTAAAATCTAACATTTCCTCAGATGAACCTTCCGAACTTTTCACTCACTCCTGTGTAGCCACTTGGCTACGTTGCATGCGCTGAGTCGGAAACGCTGATTTACCACCAGGGAAACAGGGCTTGAGGGTCAACGTGATAATTGTGGCCACATAACCAGTCCCTCAACCAATATTATATAAGGCTTTGTGGTACAGATTAGAGCTCTCATGAAAGAGGAGAAGATTAAATTACTTTGGATCCATGATGTTAAAATTTTTGTGAGAAAACTGGAGGGCTGTGACCATTTGTAAATCAAGAATGAAGACTGGCTCACACACATAAATTAACATATACTGGGAGCAGTGTCCTGTAGTATAAGAACTTTGCGTGACCTTGTCAAATTTTGCCTCTTGAAGAATTAAAAATATGTACTTCACTGGCCCCGAATGCAACGACTATTCAGAAAGTATATTTGAGATTGATCCACTAACCTCCTTCAATTTACTTTAAATATCGTGCACCGGATCTCCTGAATCTGTTTTTTTGGCATTAAAATTGAACTCAGTAGGAGTATATGATATACTTCAAACTTTATTCTAAAGGTTAAAATTTAATGTTTGTAATAGTTACAGGACCTTCAATGTTTCCCTTCCAATGTCGATCTATCCAAGTATACGGTAATCAACTTTAGTCATCCCAAAAAGGAGCCTAAAATCCATTCCTCTCCCGGTGACCATTGCCCTATTTCACTTCTATGCAGTCTTTCTAGAGTTCCTGAAAGAATTGTTTGTAATTAGGTGCGTATCTTAGGACTCGTATAAAGCTTGATCCTTATCAATCAGGATTTTCCATGCTAAAGCACACAAATTACATTTCTAAAATGCATAAAAGGCATTCGCTTTGCCATGAAACGATCAATTGTTACCATAATTGTACTGTTTGTTTTTAGTAAAGCGTTTCATTGAGTAAACCGTGGCATTTTGTGGAAGATGCTTAGCTTTAAAATGAAAAGTTTATCCCTCTCATTGGATTCATTCACACTGAAGTGGGCGACGGCCGGCGTTCAAGGATCCCCTCGGAAATGTGCCAGCCTGGCTCCCAATCGAGCGTGGAGTCTCACAGGGCTCTCTGTTAGGCCCTTTATTGTTCTCCACTCACTTACTACACCTCTTAAATTTCTCAGAACGTTGTAAATATATGCTATATGCAGATGACTTACAGATACATTATTATTGTCCTCTCCTTGAGCTAAATGACCCGATAACAAACAACAATAACAATTCTGCTGCCACCTCCAACTGGGCCAAAGACAATGTCTTGTACCCATAACACTTAAAAACCAAAAGAGTTATAATTTGTAATTTAAATCTTGTGAGTCAAAATGATCAAAAAATTATTCCTCAAATTTAACAAAAGGTATAAATATATCCTATTCAAAACTGCTTGCAATGGCATAATTAAATTTATCAAACTTTACACCAAATTAAGAGTAGGTATATTGAATCAACTTACACAGTAAACAATAAAGGGGCGGTACGATAACCATATTAGCGTAACCAGTCTAATAAATGACATAAATTGGGAATCATTGTCAGGTCACAGGTTGAAATTTAAAAAATCTCTTAAATAAATTCCAAGATGAAATTTTTTTAATGATGACGTTAAAATAATTTACGAACACCAACTTGCTATGGTAGACTGGACCAAGATAAAAAATTAGAGAAATTGATTGCCGAACTGACTGATTCAAGATGTCCTTTTTTCCTCGCACACTTAGAGATATGAATAGAGGTGAAGAAGTCAATACGAGTGAATCAATGTAGAGCATAGGTAGCTGCATGTTGGTATAAGGACTTGATGGTAACCCAACTAATGGCATGTTTTTGCATGCTTACTTTGCTATTTTTGTCTTTTTTAAATAATGAAGTTCAGACTGGTATATTTTTGATAATCCTTTTCTATGAATGATATTGAGTGCAGGTATGGTGAGAATGATTCACCCCCTGCCTCAATCCGTTATAGTGGCTTGCAGGGTATTATGTAGATGTACCTTTAAAATCCCTACCACGTATCAAACTGTTGTGCAGATTCACCATGTGAAGTTGCCATTACAACTACACCTACATCTACGTAATACCCTGCGAGCCACCACTATGGTACGTGGCAGGGGGTGAAGATCATTTAACATGCACTACCTACACGGAAATAAAAGCTGTATTGCTACTACTCCATGGAGAGATGTTAGATACAAGTTCAACCAAGTGGTAAGTAACTAATCGTTAATGAAATGATTACTGGTTGGAAAAAAATTATCCTAAATATATCTATCGGAATTTCCCACGCATGTGAGTAATGCTCAAATATGCACCATTAGCTTCAGACTACTCCAGTAATTTTGTACCTACCTAACCGTCTGCTATTCTGCATATCGTGCTCTCTTATGGTGTGTACGCGGGAAAAATGACGTTGTAAATCTATCATAATTAACATGCTATGTGCCGCTTCGAACAATATAGAGACTTTTTATGCCCTTTCGAACTCGTAATAGAATTTTTACAGTGTAATCGGTGGAAGTGTGAGCGTAATTTATATTCTGGGTTACATTCAGAATCTCAACTCTGTTGTCTGCATCACGCTGAGAAATACAAAGAGCGTAACCAGTTTATTAAATTGAGGCGCTCGAGGCTAGATAATGGTAAGCCACACACTGAGAAATATTATGATCTGTACGCCTTTCTTATCTGCTAGACGATAGGAAGCCACTGGCGGAGTATTAATTGAAGAAACCAAGAGAGGACTGCACACACCTTGTTTTTATATATTGCACCAAGACACAACATCTAATTTATGGCATTTTTCGAACCTTTAGATGTCACTCCTGTAAAATTTCCTAAATGTGGCTTACCATTACCTAGCCCCGAGCGCCTCAATTAACTGAAATGGTACTCATTGTCAGATCACAGGTTGAACTTCAGACTTAATCTCTTAAACAAATTCCTAGACCATATTTTCAGTGATGATGTGAAAAATAATTTGCCAACCCCAACTTCCTATGGTAGACTGGACCATAATCACAAAATTAGAGAAATTGATTGCCAAACTGACAGATTCAAAATGTCCTCTTTTTCTCTTACAATTCGGAATGTAAATAACTGTTATTATATATGCAATAGCGTAAATACGAGATTATCAATGAATATAATAAATAGGTAGTTGCATGTTGGTATGAGGACTTTAAGATAACCAAACTAACAATGCTTTAGCATGTTTGCTTTGATAAATTTATCTTTCCTAATTTGTGAAGTTTAGATTAGTATATTATTCATCATCATCACCATCATTGGTCAACAACCCTAGGATTGGTTTGGGGCAGCTTTCCACGCAACTATCGGTCAACTTTTTCATTGTGACGCAATTCTTCTCTTTTACAGCCCTCGCAACCTGTTCCATATATCTAATACGAGGCCTGCCTTTTCCAATCTTCCCGTTCACTTTTCCCTCTATGATTATTTTCATCAGGCCATCGCCGATTAAATTGCCCCTTCTTCTTTTTAGAGTTGTGAGCAGGCCTTTCATTTCTCCCACTCTTCTTAGACTTCCTCGTCACTTACTCGGTCGACCTATTTAATCTTCATCATCCTTCTCTAGCACCAAATTTAGAATGCTTTTACCCTTTTTTTTAAAGTATATTATTACCAATCATTTTTCATGCATGTTATTTAATGCAGTATAAAATCACCCCCTACCACACAACTTTATGGCGGCATGCAGAATACACATCTACATCTACATAATACCCTGCCAGCCACCATAAAGGTGTATGGCAGGGGTGAACACTCACCAAACATGCAATATATATCATGCATAAAAAAGGATTAGTACTTGTATGGGTACTGTTCAAAACTACGCTACTTAAAAAAAGATAAAAATAGCAAAGCATACATGCAAAAACATGCTGTTAGTTGGGTTAGCTTTAAGTCCTTATGCCAAAATGCAGCTACCAATGTTATCCATTGCTACACTCGTACTGGATACATTTACCGTTATTCATATCCCTAATAGTACGAGGAAAAAAGGACATTTTGAATCTGTCAGTTCGGCAATCAATTTCTCTAATTTTGTGATTGTGGTCCAGTCTACCATATAAGTTGGGGTCCGCAAAATATTTTTAACATCATCACAGAAAATATGTTTTTGGAATTTATTTAGGAGATTAAGTCTAAATTTCAACCTGCGATCTGACAATGATTCCCAATTTAATTCACTCAATAGACTGGTTACGCTAATTAGGTTATCATACCGGCCCTTTAAAAATCTTGCCAATCTTCGCTGCACACGTTCAAGTTCGTTATTTAGACTGATTTCGTAGGGATCCCATACACTGGCAGCATATTCCCAATGAGGTCTTACAAGGGAAAAGTAGCTGATTTCTCGTACATGATCGTCACCCAGTACTCTTCTGACGAATCCCAATTTACGATTCGCTTGACCTATTATTTCACGTTTGTTTACCCCAGGAAAGATCATATGTCAGTCTTATTCCAAGATATTTAATGGATTCAACGTTTGTTAATACATCATTACTTATTTTGTAAGTGCTAGGAGGAGAGCTAATCTTTTTCCAAAAATTCATTAGAAGACATTTTTTAAAGTTTGATTCTAACGGCCATGTATCACACCATGTTTCAATTGCTTTTAGGTCAATATTTAAATATTCTTTATCATTTGGGCATACAAAAATTTTATGTAGTTGTAGAAGAGAAAAAGTACTAAGAGAAAGATACCAACTTGGAAGGTAAAACCCTGTACGCCAATTTCCCTCGATTTTAGGGATTTTAGGATGCAAGTAGTGGAAGCGAAGCTGTCGCTGTGAATATGGCCCATAGAAATGCAGCGGAGACAGCGGGCAGCGGTGTCTCGCTCCATTCTGTTGCTCCCTCACATTCACACATATCCGCAGCCGTTAGCAAAGCTGTTATCACCGAAGTATGCGTTTCTAAAGGAATTTCTCGCGAGCCACGACGCTGTTCCCGCCACTCCCCCGGCCACGTCCGCCTTCTCTTGAGAGGAGAGCACTCTTTCGCTGCGAAGAGGAAGAAAGCGAGCAAGGGGGAGGATGTGTGAGTGTGGTGTGTGTATCGCCGGCCGAGTGGAATGCGTCGCAGCTGCCTGTGGCGTGCCGTCCCTCCTTCTTGCCATCTAGAGCCGGAAATAGAGAGGCAAGCGGCGGCGGCGGCGAAGGGCGAAAAGGCAACTCCCCCTCACCCTGTCTCCCCGTGAGAGGAGCTCACGCAAAGGCGAGCTAGCGAGTGAGTGAGTGATGAGGGCGGAAGGAGGAGGCTGACGCTCCTGGACCACACGCGTCGTTGAAAGGAGGGAGGGTGTGGGGGATGGGGGGGCACGTGTCCTTTGAGAAGGCAGCCGTGGACGGAATCTCGGACACAATGCGTGGAACAAGAGAGCGTCGCGGCGGAGACATTATGGCTCTCGGCACAGAATGAGATGAAAGGAATCGGCCCAACCGTCTCGGACAGTGAAAGGTCACGTGCGAATAAAAAGACGAAAGTGGTAAGAAAAGGAGAACGGTCTCATATTATTAGAACAGAAGTTTTACTGTGTTCTTTCACGCTATGTGTCATGATGGTGGCGAACTTGAAGTAAGCGTAGGCTCTACAATTCGTCATGAGATGCCTCTGTCGCCCACTATTGCGGTAGCTGCATGATGGTATAAGGGCTTAAAGCTAACCCAACTAACAGCATGTTTTTGCACGTTTGCTTTGCTATTTTTATCTTTTTTTAACTTGTGTAGTTTTGAACAGTACCTATATAAATGCTAATCCTTTTTTATGCATGACACCTAGTGCATGTTTGGTGAGAATTCACCACCTGCCACACACCTTTATGGTGGCTTGCAGGGTATTATGTAGATGTAGATATATTGATGCTTAGGAACTGTAACTTGCCTACTGTGATGCACACACTTCCAGAACAAATTCCAGTTCTGCATATTAATATTCAAAGAATCTTCTGCCGCAATGGACTGTAGTTCGCTGCTAGTTGGAACCTAATTTCTTTAATGCATACGTTTTCTGCTAAGGAAATGAGGCAGATTTCGTGAAATGATAAGACATTAACATAAGGAGGAAATATTCAATATTCAACGCACAAATAAAAATGCCTTCAGTATGGAAAGCGCTGAGGAAAGGACACCTAAGTTTTACAAAACCTTAAGTTCCTTGTAGCCGCTATTCCAATGTCCTCATGTTTTACACAAGACATGGAAATTAAATATTTGCGAGTTCCTTTTATTCGATTGGAGTGAGTGGAATCTTCACACCGATCATTACTGAGCTTATTTTCACACCTTTCTGGGATAAAGAAAGGTAAAAACTATTAGCAAATGACAGTTTATTTTATGCTCAGACAACCAATGATAAGGCTATAAACTAGCTACTGGAAATCCGTTGACTTTTGGAAAAAACATTCAGGATGGCAATCATCATTTTGGCATTGGTGGCTATTTCTTACTGTCTATTATCTTTCTACGTAACCTTGTTTCCTGCCAGTTTCTCCGATATACTCACAACGATGTGATGATGTCAATCAAAGAGCATAAAATTGTGTGTCTCAAGTAACCAGAATTTGTGTCTTAAGAATTGTATGCAATCTTAAACTCGCCAACCGAGCTCACCCAGTTGAGGATGGTGTAACGACGTGGAGATACACATGTACGCAATACCCTGCGATCCAAGGCGAGAGTTTGTAGCAGGAAGTAAATTCAGAGAATATCTGAAAAATATGCGAGATAACTCGTCGAATAAGTGGTCTCGGGCAAAGTATTACGTCAGCCCGTAGCTAGCTAGTAACTAGCTAGTAACCAGCACCTCAAATTCGACTCTTAGTAAACATATTTGTCGAAACTTGACTTTCGTAACCACTAGGATTGGTACTTAAGGCTATTTTTCAAATGCAACAGCTGTTATACAGTTCTTTTGTAATTATTAGTGCAGTCAAATGTTATAAATCGACTACGGGAAAGAATGAAAAACATAAACTTCCCAGCTAAAAATAATAGGTAGCACGTCAACCAAGGTTCGTGAGCACTTAACTTCATTTTAAACAATGCTATCTTGACAAGTGTTACTTTCACACCATGTAATAATCAATAAGCTCTCCTAGTGAAGGCCTCCGCGGTGTGATGACACAGGTCTTCCGATTGTTCAGCGCTCTTGTTAACTGTGTTAGACGACAGTTCCGCCGGTGTTGCAGTCAGCGGCTTCAGGTCATCCAACCGCGAAAGCCTTCACATGAGTTTCACCCATCTATTTAGAGAGGAAATTGACAGAAAATCTATTAGGTTCAAGAAATTGAGCAGAAGGGAAACTCCTTCTCTTCCCAGCGTTTGCCGAATGATGCAGCGATGGTGACACTACACAATCCACAATCCAAAATCACAATCGGAGAAAGCCAATAGAATTCTTAAACCAAACAATCACAGTGCAATGTCCCTTCTGTAAAAGACGGTCAGTATTGACCACTAGTACGCATATTACTATATAATATTTGCATTGTATTTATAATTCAGAAACATAAAATACATCTTATAAATTTGTAATTAAGCAGATGTTTCCTTAACTTGATGGTCAGTTACCTGAACATGCCCACTGAATCGCTGGTGAAACTACCGTCTCATACAGTGGAAAAACGAGAAGAACCCGGAAGACATAGATCAAATATCAAGCACTCTGAGTGGACTCGCAAGAGAGTTCCATAAAAATGCATAAAATCCTTCGCATTACAGAAATGGAACGAGGATCTGGCTAATGCATGAGGACCTCAGGGAGAACGTATCACTCTGTTGAATCCAAGATATTTCAAGAACTATTCGGCGCAGAGACTAATGGCAAACTGTTGTCGTCGCGAAGGAATGCCTGGTTGAGAAAAATGGTTGAACCAAGGCTAACGGGCAGCAAAGTGAAGTCATCATTCTATTGAAACACTTTGGACAATGAGTAACGGGAATTTAAGTTAGCATTGGTTCACCTGTCGGTAGGGTAGACCACTCAAATTACACCAAAATCTGTATAAAGCCGTTCACTTGGCGACGAGAGGACGTCAACAATCATGAAAACCCATCACCTGAAATATAGGACATTTTGTCATGCTAGTGGAGAACACAGTGTTCGGTATAGTGGCACTCATTTCACTACGGATGTTTTCACTTGTGAGTTAATGTCTGTAGCACTACGATGTGGAAGCCGAAGAAAAAAAGTACATTATTATTCCCAGAAGTTAAAATTAACTCCTTCTCCTTCTCACGAACGATTCAGGGTAGAAACTTGGAAAATTGGGATTGCTTTGTGCCTGCAGAAGATTGGAGAACCTGAAGGTGGAAAGGCGAGCAATGGATATCGAAGAAATAGCAATCAGTGAAGTGAAGTGACGTGACGAAGGAGCCTTTTGGAGCCGAAGCAGGACAGTTATAAAAACAAGAGCGTTTTTACAAACTCTAAGAGGTTCGTGAAAAGGTGTTACGATAGGTTAAATAATGCATCAGAATTAATACAAGAATTAGGGTGGGAATCATTATCAGAGCGTAGCTAAAAGTTCAGGTTAAATATACCTATTACAGAAATTTAAGTCGGATAGCTTTATTGAAGATTTTAGGCACATATTAAAAACACCAGCGTATTATGCTAGATTCGACCATGTAAATAAGATTAGAGAGATAGATTGTCATACTGATAGATTCAAAATATCATTTTTCCCCGTACTATATGAGATTACAATAGGCAGCATAGCAAAGGGATAGGTAGGTGAAATATTTGAGGTTAGTCTGTAATGCATGATGCATCTATTTATCCCTTAAATATTATAGATACTAACAATCTAGTTGCAAGAGATCCTATGGTTGCTTGTTTGCATGTCAATAGTGCATGCTTGTAGATATTCACCCCCTGCCACACACCCTCGCGATGACTTGCAGGGTATCGCGTGGATATACATGTAGATGAATAACCTGATCTTCATACGGTAATGCTCAAGTAAGTACAATGATTAGGAAGTGTACCGGCATGCGAGTGAAGAAGTTCCTACAATATATTGAGGTGGCAGTGGTGGTGTAGGTCGACAAATAGACTACATATATCCCTGTAGTGCAATTTTACATGCCCAACTCGGACTACGAGTGTGAAGAAGAGGAAGACGTCTATGCCCATATCATTAAAGTAATGAAACGTGTGCGAGAGGAAAAGAATCTATTTTTTTTTTTAAATACGTACATTATATCATCAACAGTGAAATTCTGTGTCGATAAGTGAAGCTAAATAAGCGAAGAAACCAATGAAAGATATGGTAAGTAGAAACATTTAACGAGGAACCATATCAGCCATCAGTTTTAAGTAAATTGGAAGAGAAGGAGGGATGTTGCGTGACTCTAAATACAGTGGGGAAGTAAAAAGTGAGGCATGAAAAGCGGGAAAAAAGTAGCCGCATAAGAAGCTCTAGAGAGAAGTAAAGTTGTTTAGAAGAAGCCCTCACTCATAATAGTCAGTGAACTGATTTACGACCGCGGAAAATACAGGAATGCGAAAAATGAATATAATTTACTCGGCAACAAAATGATAAGGAATGATATTATCCTCAAAGCGAATACAACTGTGGGACTTGGATGAGATTAACACGCAAAGAAACAAAAATACACTTACGCGTGGATACAAATATTTTGTGTATACACGGAAAAAAATATTTTTGTCCTCCGTACAAAAACCCATTTGCTGACTCGGTATTTGTCCCAAAAGCAAAAGCATATGTCACTCTAGCAAACCACTCGTTGGAATAACAAATGCTCAATGGTGGCTGGAGCAATTTGTTCCCCTGCGTTTGTCACGACAACAAATGCGTCTGCTAGGCAAGCTATGATCTTGCCAGCGGAAACACTGAACTACACAGTTTCGCTGTGTGTTGTGGGTGAAAGAAAATGGCTGCATTTCTACAGAACTGTTGAAATTAATTCTTAGAGATTTCTTAGTTTGTAATGAAAGTGCATCAGAGCGAGATGAACATATCTGATTATTAACAAATTTTTCCAAAGTTTTTGCCTACGTATAGTTCGCTACCGTTTACTTAGGAACGTGACTATGGAAAATAATTATAGTGCTCTACCGAATATGCGTTCCTGAGGTAATGCAAGAAGATCTTCCAAACGAGTGAAAAAAGCAATCAGCTCGGTAAATTACAGTGCATATATTTAATTTCTCTCGATTTAACATTAAGAATATTTCATTAATTTAATAACAACCAAATTAATGAAATATTCTTATACGAAGCACTTAAACGAAGCAATTAATCATCATGAACAGAAATACGTTCGTTCGTTCCGTATGTCCGTTCTGATTGTGGGATCGTTCCGTACGTTCCGTTCCGTACAGAGCGATCTTGTTAGCGGAACGGATGTGCGGAGCGAACGAGTGTATTTCTGTTCATGATGATTAATTGTTTGATAGTGCTGTACATATTATTACCATTTTGGTAGCAAAAGCTGACAATTGAAATTCTATTTTTATAACTTAAATTACTCCAAACAGCTACCCATGCTTGCATATTTTCACATACAATGGCCAATGGAGAGAGGTATGTTGTGCTGAGGCATTCCCCTTAGAGCTGTGGTGTGAAGAGTTGTTGAGGATTATTATATTGTGTATATTATTATGAGGTAATTGGTATATTTTTAAATTTATTTTTGTAAATTACTCTACTTTGGTGAACTTGAATGATTTATTGTACATATTTTAACTACCTACCTAATGCTTTTCAAACTTTGATGTAACATTGTTATTTATGTACTTGTTGTGCTATTTGATGCGATGCTCAGTTAAAGTGTCACCGGTAATTGTTTTATTTTAAAATGTATTGTTGTAAATAACTCTAATGAACTTGAGTGAATTTATTGTGCATATTTTAAATACTTAATGTTTTTCACACTTGTGACCTACCTACCTATGTGACATTTAACGTAAGTTACGTAGTGAATGATATACTGTTTATTGTATATTGAATTATTATGAAAACGTGTTGATTTCATTGTTTGTATTTTTCGAATACAATGAAATTAAGCTTAAATATTTGTGTTTCATTTAATCCACTACCCGCAAAAACAATGGCAGCCATTTTATTAGTCGTACAAAAGATTTGCTGAAAAGTCCCTAGCTGGCGCTGCCAACCGTCCTGCTCGGGTTACAAATGGATTTGCTGGAGGAACAACTGCATAGCGCAATGACAAATACGTTTGTCGCCCCGACAAATCCTATTTGTTGGCGGAACAGTAGTAATGGTACCGTCAGCCTATGTAATTTGCCCGGCAAACGAATAGAGCCCAGCATATAGCATTTGCTGCGGTAACAATCGGCTTTGCTGTCACTACATTGACAAACGTATTTTGCTGGGGTAGCATAGGATAGGTGACCTCAACAAAGTTTTTTTCTCCGTGTAGCATTTAGGAGCCACTTCAAGGAATGGAGCGCTAGATGAAATGCCAAATGGGAGAGACTTGGAGAATTCCAACGTAACATGGAGATAATAAAAAGATATCAATTGAATATTTGCAGAAAATATACAATAGAACAAATAAAGCGAGAATCAAATGGAAAATGTAGTCAGTGCTTTTGAGACTTAGTCATGAGTACTTAATTTGACTCAGTAGTAGAGAACACCATAAAATAAGACTTTCGGAATCGGTTTTTTCTGGTGAGCTAAATGTATGCGCAGGAGAGAAGATTCTAACCCAACTGCATAAAAGTATGTAAATTATTTACGCGCAGATAAAAAGATAAGTGATACTTCAAACTAGATACATCTATCTGTGCAGAATGATCATGTAAGGTTTCAAAGTCCAGGCTGAAAAAAAATCAATTCTTCGATTTGAGGGGGACCGGGTTGGTGTGGTGGCTAAAGTACTGGCCTCCCAACTTTAGGGCACGGGTTCGATTCCCACAAGTGGCGGATGTTTCTGTAGCAAACCGGTCCTTAGTGGAGTGATTTATAGTGAAGGGGTTTCAGGTTCAGTACACTGTCTGTCGGTTGGGATGTCAAATTCAGTTAATTCGTCAAAATAGTACTGAGTGAATGTAACAACCATGTACGAGAAATCAGCTACTTTTCCATTTTAAGACCACATTTGGAATATGCTGCCAGTGTATGGGATCCCTACGAAATCGGTCTAAATAATGAACTTGAACGTGTGCAGCGAAGATCGACAAGATTTCTAAAGAGACGGTACAAAAATTATATTAGCGTAACCAGTCTATTAAATGAATCAAATTGGGAATCATTGTCAGATCGCAGGTTGAAATTTAGACTTAATCTCTTAAATAAATTCCAAGAAAATATTTTCAGTGATGATGCTAAAAATATTTTGCGAACCCCATATTACTATGGTAGACTAGACAATAATCACAAAATTAGAGAAATTGATTGCCGAACTGACGGATTTAAAATGTCCTTTTTTCCTCGTACAATTAGGGATATGAATAACGGTAAATATATCCAGTACGATTGTGGCAATGGATAACATTGGTAGCTCTAAGTTGGTATAAGGACGTAAAGCTAACTCAAATAACATCATATTTTTGGATGTTTGCTTTGCTTTTTTTATGCTTTTTTTAATAGTGTATTTTAGAACCATATATCAATACTAATCTTTTTAAATGCATGATATGTAGTGCATGTTGGTGAGAATTATCCTGCCACACACTTTTATGAAGGCTTGCAGGGTATTATGTAGATGTAGATGTCAAGCCGTGGTCCCCTTGGCGCCCGTTGTTAATAGAAGGCTAATACCGAAGCTCTCCACCCTTCTTTCCGTACCTGAAATGTTACCACCATTACCCAATTATCCACCTGTTCTGCATAGCGCAAATGACCTCTGCTTATGGTCGCTTCCTCTGAATAACTAACTAACTAGTATGTGATTTTTTGGTCAGTTTTTCAGCCCACTGTTCTAGTCGCCAGTCTGCCAGCCGCCAGGAGCACATTTTGATTTGATTCCGACACGGCCACTATTTGACGCTCCAACACATTCACTGCGAAATTCAAAGTACGTTAAAAATAGGGCCATTTGAACCCACGGCCAACCAATGGCCTGACTTCTTCCAGACGGCGCGAAATAAGAGCCGGTAAGCAATGCAGCAGTGCTTGATATTTGCTGCACCGCCTCTCCTCTCTCCTTTCATTCAGACGAGAAAGCAAATTCCCCGCATGCCTTCTCTCTCTTCGCGCGCGCATTTGCACGGCCAGTGGCGCAGCGCGACGATCGTTAGCGGAGGAAGAAGAAGAGAAGGCCCGTCCGAAAAGCAATTACAGTTGATTAACTCGGGAAAAGCAGGGAGGCCATTCGCACGGCACATAGCACGCCCCCTCGAGGGAGGCTCGAATGCACACACACGGCGCTCGACACACCACACCACCCCCTTCCTCCCCCCCCCCCCCCGCCGTGTGTGAGAGGTGGCGCTCAATAAGTCAATATCAGAGGGAAGGCGGCACCGCTGCGCCATCTCGCGAGAATATAATAATAAGTGGGGCGTTGGTGGGAGAACAGAATGGGACACGCGGCGAATGTATAACGAAGGGGAAGGCGTCAACCCCCACGGCACCCCACCCCGACGGCACCCACCCCCACGGCACCCACCCTCTCGAATGCGGCCCACTCTGCGATGCGAGAGGCGCCGGGGTGATATTTCACGAATGACAATCACATTCACTTCGAATACTTACAATGGTCGTGATAAGGAATAATAAACCGCTTTTAACGGCTCTACCGTCCTATTGGCGCCGCGGTAGATCTGTCCGATTCAGTCATCAATAGACACTTTGGCGATGGTCTCTGCATGTCTTCCGGGTTCCCACCCCGTGGGTTAGCTTTAACAGACAGCAGTTTCGCTGATGCTACAGTCAGCGCCTTCAGGTGGATGGCATTGGACACAGATTCGATTTCGAGGTGTTTATTAGGGTGACTAGGCATAAAAAACACTTATACAAAACTTAACAAAAAAACAACAGGAAATAAATGATAACAATTCCAACAACGCTGGTCGCAGGCCCTGTTTGGGAAATTTCCCCTCCAGGGATCTTATGATGTCACTGGATTCAACGTCCTTATTGTATTTGCACCTTTGGTTTTAGGCCATCTTTATATCTACATCTACATAATACCCTGAAAGCCACCATAAAGGTGTGTGGCAGGGGGTGAGTTCTCACCAAACGTGCACTACATATCATGCATAAAAAATTATTAGTATTTATATACTGTTCTAGACTTCACTATTTAAAAAAGGATAAAAATAGCATGGCAAACATGCAAAAAATGCTGTTAGTTGGGGTAGCTTCAAGTCCATATACCAACATTCAGCCACTCGTATTGGATATATTTACCGTTGTTCGCATCCCTAATTGTACGAGGAAAAAATTAAATTTAGAATCTGTTAGTTCGGCAATCAATTTCACTAATTTCTTTCTCTCTTCCACGGATTTGAGAGCTGGTAGTCGTCATCCGAATTGAGATTCTCCGGCGTTTTCACTATCTCGCTTGCTTTTCTGATTAACCAAGGAAAGTAAATTGATTCTCTTCCGATTCATCAATCCGATTTAAGTATCAAAAACAGAAAAAATATAAAAAGAGTTGAAAATATAAAATAAGGTGAACGTACAACCACTCCTCCTGCGTAACCACCTTTCTATCATAAACTCCTTTCTGACTCCCGCAGAAACTTTAAAACACTCATTCAGAAATTCTATTAATTTAAGATAAGACCCGTTTTCCAAGGATATGAGAGAGATGAGACGACAGTCCCAGCCCTTTTCCTTGTTTTAGCTTGCAGGACTCACGACAAAACCGGTTTTCAATGGATTATGTGTGAAAAACTGATACACAGTAAATTAGAGCTCTTCTGATCGCACCTGATATTTGTAAAATAAAATGAAATGAGAAAATAAAGATAGCTAATTTTTTTACTGAAGTTGAAAAAAACACGTTCAAAACTTTTTTTAATGTCTTCTCTACACATGCACCTTGCTTTAAGGAAATTTGAAGTAAAAAAAGTTATGAATAGTCTCGAAACATTCTGATAGATGTGTGCGTACTTTAGGATTATGTATGCATGATAACTCAAAATAACCTTTGTATCAGTCATCTTTGATAACTCTTCAGGCCCCAAGACGTTGGGCTAGAGTACTGGCCTCCCATCCCGAGGGCCCGGGTTCAATTCCCGGCAGTAGCGGATTTTGTTCAGTGGAAAAGTTTTTCACTTGAGTGCCTAGTGGAGGGCATTTCAAGTTCAGTACTCAGTCCGTCAGATGGGACGTTAAGCCGTGGTCCCCTTGGCGCCTTTCGTTAAGAGTAGGCAAATGCCAACGCCGGGTTTCTCTTCACCCTTCCTCCTTTCCTAAAAAAAAAACTCCTACCATTACCCAAATATTTACCAATCCTAAAATGGCGCAAATGACCTCAGCTGTCGGTCGCCTCCCTAAAATAACCAACCAACAAAAGACGTTGGCTTACATTAAAAGCCATAACCATCAAAGTCAAGGATATAGCGAAGGGAACCTAGAGGAAATCAAGGAGTAGAAGCTAGAAGCCTTCTTAGCTGCTGATACCGAATGCCATTCTCTGCAATAAAGGAGGGAGTACAACAATTCGTTCCCACGTCCCTTCCGCTATTGGCGAGAGTGAGCTCGTCACTACAGCCCGCAGGCCGGCCCTTGAATGGGAGGGGGGGAGGTCGCGGTCGGAGAAAGAAGCGGGCCTTTCACCCTCGCAGCAGCCCAACTTCGACATGAGGGCGCTCACAAATAAATAAAAGAAACGGCCACCACCACACGTTCCCGTTGGAACGGCCGCAGGGCAGCCAACCGACACATCCCAGGGCAGTCCTCGGCAACAAAAAAAATACATTCCAGCCGTTCTGGGCTGGATCTAATCTCGCTTTCCGCAGCCGCAGCTCCGGATTCCGCCCAGCAAAGGGAGGGGCAGGGCAGCAATCCCCGTGACCACCGGCTACATCCTCACTTAAGTTTCCTTGGCAGGCGAAGCAGACGAAAGACGGCGTGGAGTACTTACTCTGGGCGAGGATAACGAGCCCGCTGCAGTAAATTCGGCAGAGACCGCGGAGTGAGAACGAAAGCGGTGATTACAGCGCAACTAAAGTCTCACCACGGAAGACCATTGGCTTATAAGATGGTAAAGCAGACGTTGGTCTTGAGAGGTCCGGTAGGGATTCTGGTTCCTGTCCGGTATAATACGGGCAGTGGAAAACAGTATCAACCTGTCCTCCAATAAACTGGATCCCTTAAAATGTTTCCCATCAATGTTTCCTCTTTGCTAGCTGTCCTGTGAATTGGTGCCACGCTGATGATTACTTTTATTCGATCTGTAATGCTCTTTTAATTAGGGCTTGTCCCCAATTATGATGAAATTAAAGTGGTGCCCCTTGATGCACATGACCGACAACATTCCCAGTTTTGTCCAGCATTTAGCTCTTACTGTTCTTCCTTATGGCTTCGTCCGCCACGTAACCTTAGATGTAAGAAGATACTGCTTTAAAATAAGACAGCTCATTGAAAGTATATGATCTACAAGCAACTCCATTGGAAAATACGTCCCACCCATCTCACCGTTGCAAAAAATGGAACTTGATCTCGTCTCTGCCAAATTATCCAATAGTTTCATGAGAAAATCAAGAGAGCTATTTTTGTTCAAGATCTAGCGAAATATTTTAGATAAAAATATGCACAAAAAACAACGAGATAGAAAGAATACAAAATCTACACCCTAATCAGAGAATTACAACCTTGTGCAAAGATGTTTGGATCAACGTTTGCCGTTTATCACTTCCAATCAACTCCTACCCTTTACCGACCTCTCTTATTCAAAAAGCACGGAGGATTAGTTGGCCACTCATATTCTGCATCATTTAAGAGAATTAAGAACAACATTTTTCTCCAAAGTTAGTTGTTTAATTCGCAGTCATCGGAATACAAGTTCCTCTTGTTAGAGCGGAAAATCGTCTGATGCGGCTACAGCCTTCATGGCTCTCTATGCGTATGCTGAGGAAATAGTCCTATTTACGTCATTAACGGTGGATGAACGCAGCTTCTACTCATCAAATGGTATCCCTTTGCCCTACCTGCCGACACAGAGTGCTCCTATTCACTGAGGATGTAATACACGGACCGTATTCAGCCGGTGAAGTCTGCAACTTGCCCACTCGGGTCTCGTCCTAGATTGGGAGTCTGTAGCCGCGAGGCCCTTCTCGGACTGAGACACGAGGCGAAAGGAGCATCTCGGGGATGAAGACGAGAGCTCCTGGGATAGTTGGCGACGATAATCGCGGTCAACGCCTTTCCTGGATCAGGAGGAAGCACGAAGAGAGAGTTTCACGCGATGCAGCCGAAATCTCACGGATTCCGTCGTCCCAAACACTACTCGATTGCAATCCGGAAATTCCGGAGCACGCGCCCTCGAAATGGGCCGCAGACCTATTGGAAGGAACCCTTTCTGGGGATTCCTGCGTGGAGAACACCCTTTCACACCTGACGGACGACGCGGAGGAATCCATTCCTTCCTTCCCGGCATGCAGCGCGCGAGACGCATGCCGCGAATTTCTCCAGCCGAGGCTGTGAAACTAGCCCCACTCCCTTCCGCCCTCCCCTCCCCACCCCCTAGCCGAGTTTCCATCTCGACCCTTTAGCCATCTGACTGGAAGCAGAGGAGTGCCGCGTCCTATAGCACTGGCCGCAACTTGTACAGCATCTAAAGACTGCGTAGCTTTAATTCTTGGGATTGAAGGGTTTAGGTTGTGGTGGTAGTGGAATTGAGTACGTAGGCTCACCGCACACAGAAAAACTGTTAAACGTTTTGGATTTAATACCGAAAGGTTTCCATAGATGGCGAGGGAAGAATTTTTCTCGTTACGTTACAAACGATATACATCACTTTCGTTTTATCTAATTGACCTAAGCGGCACAATTGAGAAGTTCCTTGTAGTCTGCTGCGTCCGCTCCTTGAAGTATTGAATTGTGTTTTTTTATGAAACAATGAGGAATCTGTGACAAGATATGTTTGCTTTAATAGTGGGAGAAATGTTAACATATCCATATGACTGTTCAAATTAGGTAAAGGTATATAGCACCATCATGATAAAAGAACAAAACATCAACAGTAGCATATGTAATGTACCGCTTGAGCGAATTGGAAAAACGAAAGCATTGGAAGCGAGATATATAGTTTATGCCGTAACGCCAAAAATTCTTACGACGCACAGTGGGCTGGGAGGCCGATTTAGGCGGACAAAGGTCATTTTACGAATTTGATGAAAATATCTCAAATGGTGGGTTAACGTAAAGCAAAGTGTCCCGAGTAACATATTCGATAAGAAATTAGACAATTATAAAGTTAATATCACAGTTATAGGCCTTTCCTTTCGCCCGTTTTCGATAAATGGTTTTCCACCGCGCTGGAGCCATCTAGCAAGTTTTCCCGCTGTGACCAAAAACGTAGTTTGACACGGTTTGAATATTTTTTGTCCGTAGCTATGTACTATCGACATAATATTTTCACTATAATTTTCAGGAATGATGGTTTTTTGGCAATTTTACAGCGATGCATGTATCTTTATGTCCCAAAAAAAAAAGGTTTTACACAAAAAGTGAGCTACAAAAAATGCACCGCTTTGCACTGTTGTCTGCCGGCATGAGACATGTGAGGCATGATCTACTGACCATGTCGCAACAAAAATTGGCTGCGGAGACCTGCGGTTTCAAATTTTATGCCGTGATAAGTGCGCGTCAGCGCGTCGTGTGGCCCACTCCGCCATAGTGCAACGCGCCGAATATATAGTAAATAGATAGTCTTCACGGCGTACATAGTCATGGCACGTGCGTGAATACACGGATATGTATCGTGTCATCCTTATACATGCATGTCATCAAGTTTATAGGCAGATGGAGAGCGCGAGAGCGCAAAGTTCATGCGTGAATTTTTCTCCACTACACCAACACATCCCAAAAAAGTGAAGCTTGCGTGGACGGCTGATCAAGTAGATATCAGTATTAGACGCCCATATACAAACTCCTGAAGAGGCGCTAAATCTAATCGTCCATGCTAAACTCACAAAGGACTCACTGAAGTATCTGCTTTTGAGAGATGGTGTCAATCCGTCCAATGCCACCAATTTGTTTCAGAGCTATGGAATCATACAATGGGCTAAGAAGGCATAATATCCCTCTGAGACCTCTGCACTCATTACTGAGTCCTCTGCCGAAACTGGACAATGTACAGTCACAGTTAGTCCAGTTACTCATGTACTTACTATTCTCATACCTGTTCCCGACTCTCCCCTCCCCCGACCACCTGTCGAATTTGGTGCTAATTTCTAAATGTGATGGGAGCTCGGGACCAACAATGCATAACCAACATGCTCAACATTTTAGCTTTCATGACAGGAGATTTTATATCACATCAGTTTTATCTCTGCAAATATTCGTCCGACAAGACAATATATCTAAATAAAATTTTTTGTGTGACGACATCCAAGGCCATGATCGCCACGTTTTGTCGGACGGTAAAATTCGAGTTCACAAAAGAAACCACAACGCATATTCTGCAGTAGCATATTCGTGTTAAGGAGCAAATATCACGCCTTATTCCATCCAGTGATTTTGGTGTTCTAAGAGTCAGTATCTCATGAAATGCACTTGACCGATGGTCGATGAAAAACTGTCAAACGTATAAACTTACACAAAATCATCGCAGTCGAGTTATGCGTGCAATGCAAATCCTTCTCAAATGAACAACATCAAATATCTCTTGACAATGCCGGCAAATGGAGATACTACCTAGAAGTTTGGGTTGTCCGCTTTATACGAATGGATCCGATCTTTTGAATACCTGCTACATGTTTCTTATCAGCTGGGTGTCAGAAAGTGGCTGGTTAGAACTCCAGAAGAAAAAGAAAATGCTAAGCTTCGGAAACAAAATATTCAAAGGCATTTAAATAAAAAATGGGCCTAATCATAGATATACCGAATCAGGGATTTGACTCATCTGATAATGGTAATACCTCCCTCAAATTATTCGATAATCTTTCGCATAAAGATTACATCACTAGCCTAGACGAGAATCTGGTTCAGTATTTTCGGCATTACTTTATGCACTGGGAAGTGGCTATGAAATAAATGTCCTAATATTTGAGATATATGCTTTAGGGGCCGCAGAAAAATGTGTGGCTTGGTCCTTGGTATAAAATGCCACCCACAGCGCACAAGATACTCCTGCATGCTGCCACTACCATCCAAGCTGCACCTCTCCCTTTAGGAATAATGTCCGAAGATGCGCAGGAATGTAAGCGTAATGAAGGCAAGTACATACATGCCGGTTTTCAACACTAAATAAACTTCCCTACGAGATAGCAATGAGGACTTATTTTATAAGTGCCTTATAACATCCGATCCGGTAATTACAGCGATCCACAAGCTGCCTAAGAAGAGTAGAGTACAATCATCGTCCCAAGTTCTCCAACTTCTTAAAGAGCTCTATGTGTATTTGACTCAAATGGAAGACAGTCTTACGATGAAGACGAGTAAGAGATAATATCCTAACTCTGATGAGTAGAAAATTATAAGTTTTGCTGTAATGAGAACATAAATACATTTATTTCAGACTAAAGACTGGTTTCCTTCGTTTTCTTTCACATTCGAGGATTCTATAGTATAACTTGTATACACCAATACTAGCCATCAAGAGACGGAATAATGTTTTGAAAACATCAAATTTGTTCCCGCCACACAAAAACCCTGAAATACACTATTTCAGCGTGATTTGAGTGTGTAATGACTTTTACACACAACTTTTGTCCGCCTAAATCGGCCTCCCAGCCCACTGTGCGACGCACTGTGGGCTGAAATCATAAATTTAGGACAAAAATGATTTTTTTCACTTTTTATTTCGGAATAAACGATGTTATTTTCTGAATATGCAATAATCCGAAATACTGAAAGAATTTTATATCTAAGTGCTTTTCTTAGACTAGCAGAAATCCGTGAAGTTCATAAAAAATGATCAAAAATTACTTTCCATTTTTTTGTGAAAACTGACGGAAGAATTTTGCTACTGTTCCGTTTTAATGTAGGACACGTAATTTTTAAGCATGCCAACATAATAATATGTGTGTTGCAAATCAACTTTAGTGAAAATTTAGATTTTGTTGCTATGTTTTTAAAATTTATTAAACAATTAAAATATGCTACTTTTTACGTAATTTTACCATAAAGTAGGAAAAAACGTTATGTTAGCGATCTTTAGCGACAAAAATATTTATACCAAATTATAAAGAAAAGTGCCAACTTAATTGTTTAAAAGAAAAATCCTGCCCCAATCTGCCTCCCCGCCACTCCGATCAAGTTATGCATACAGAGGCCCAACCGCGCGGCGCGGAGCTGAGATGCGGGAATTCGTTCAGAATTTGTTGCAGTTATGGATTACTCAGTAAAAATGAGACAACACTCGTGTTTTCCGCACCAATATACATTATGCACTCTATGTATGCCTTATTGTTCCATTTTTTTCAATGAGCATATTACGATTAAATAGAAAAATAACATATGCAAGGTTCAGCACGTGCGCCGGCAAGTCGGAAGCTTGTCTCATGAAGCGGGCGGCTGCAGGGGAATATTTCCTCATCTTTGGGTAACCCAATTTTTACCGTAATTCACTCACATATTTTGCTTTTCACACATTCCTGAGCCTTTTAACTATTAGCCGCTCATACATTTAAATAAGGAAAGGGTACAACAGAGGCCGCGGTCACTACCCGGCCAGCAGCGGTAATCCCCTTTGTTCCCGATAACCCTATCTTAGACTTTTGATTTGTATCTAGTGTTTGAAAGCTTTAATCCCTGTACACCTGAGTGTTGGTAAAGATGACATTTGATACTTTGCTATTCGTTAATGGAAATGCCGCTTATTGATTTATTGTCTCGTCCCTGAAAAGGGGTTTTTGCACTTTTGCGGATCGCTTCTCTTGGACACGTGCGGACGGATTCTACAAAGTAGATCGCATGGGTTTTTCTACAAATGCTTGTTTCCAATTGGTTGAAAAAATTCTCTTTTTCACGATATTATAAGAGCAAATTAGTCAGATTTTCGTCATGAGTGCGAAAAGATCTCAGTGCTTGTACCACGGAATCCGAAAACCAAGACTTCTCTGAGGCTCAATTTCCCAAGAGCGTGAAATTTCAACGTAGCGGCCGAACTAGAGGATACTAAGGATCGATAATTAGTAAAGTTTCCCTAGATAAATGTCTCTGTTATTGGGTGTGTATTACGGAGGGAATTTTATTCTAATTTTGATTTGCTTCTCCGGTGATTCACAGTATTGACATTCCGAATTAGAAAAAAAATGGACCCCACGAAAATGACCCGAAAAGAAATGCATGATATGATTTTCAATGGAAGTGGAAATTCGGTGAATTCCAAAAGAATATTAGCTTTGCAATAATTTCACAATAAGTTTAACCTAGGAAAAGACATGAAAATGAAGGAAATTTTGACGTATGTCATGAACGCAAATTTTTTCAATTCATACTTCAAAAAGTGTGATGAATTGTAATAGGACTAACGACAGGTTTAAACAAAAATTTCCTTGTTGGCTAGAGAAGGATATACAGTTCCCAGCGGATATGTATAAAGATGGGAACACTGCCCGACGTTTTTATTTTAATCCCAAACTTACATCAGAAATTACCGGTATGTTAACCAATAATAACTGTTGATGTCTATTTTTGTTTATTTATTCTAAAATTTGGCATTCATATTCTGATTTTTTGTGGTATATTACGTGATATTTTTTTTTCTTTTTACCAAACTAGGTACCTTTTAACGAGAAACTTATTGCAAGGTGTTTAGAAAGTTCATTTTGATTTGTATTTGGCGCCCATTTGTATCGATTCCACTGATCGTCGAAGCATTCCATTATTCATTTCGATTCGACTTGGAATCGACTTGGTAAGTCAGTGTAGCTCGGACGCCAGTACTCCGCTAACGTTGGTGAAGGTAGTTTCACCTTCTGTTCCGCTCACCAGGCTGGATTGTAATATCATCAAGGAGAGAATACATCCACTTTGTTTTAAAACTTAGTTATCATTTATCTTATTCTCCTACGTATTTTTTTCGCTACATTTTTTGGTCCTTCGGGCCGGATACCGGATTGGCCGGATGCCGGATATTTGATTTCGGATGATTGAATTCCGGATTTCTTATCGCCATATCAATTACAACCAGACGACAATTCATTCTATCTTCGCATCTTATTAATCATCGCGTTATTACTATCGTATCGTATCACGGGAGTTGGAGCACGTGAAGCATACTGCGGAGCACTCTAATCGGGCAACGCCTTGGAATTTTCGACGGCAGCGGTTCAAGACGACCTTCATAGGAAGAGAAGACGTCGGAGAAGCAGTCAGCCGGCGAAGCCACGTGAATCAGCTGATTTCGGCAGCGGAGCGGGGTTCGTGTGCATGCCTGCATACCAGACTTGAGCTCCCTTCAGCACGAGAAGTTAATGTCGACTAAACAGCTAAAAAGTAAGATCGTTTCAAATTATTTAAGTAATGCTGAACAATTGAACTTACTAACTATCATATCGAGCTTAAGGCTCTTGTGGCATCGTATCTGCATGTGATTAGCCTAAGAGGAACTATACTTATCGGGAAATCATTGCTAATCATGTTTATCTATCGCACGAGTGAATAATGTTTGTGCAATTTAATCAGTGACATTTGGCAATCAACTGCTTTTGTTCTTAGAATTATTAAAGAGAGTTATTAGGATCTTAATGCGTGACTAAATTGAACTGCTTCCAGTGCTTAGTCAAAATTGACTGCATTCTCATTTTGTGTTAACTTATTTACGACTGCAAACGGGTTCAAAATGGAAGAATTCTATGAAAAGCAGAAAACTTATTTGAGGAAAATTAACAATTCTTTCTCCAATTTCAAAAAAGAAGGCACAGCGAGAATGAATCGAGGTTCTTGTAAAGTTCGCATAGAGAGTGTTGAAAGTTATTGGCAAAAATTATCTGATGCTCATGAACAGATGATTGAAAGTGAACGTTTCGATTCTAATCATGAATATGTCACTTCTGAATTTTTTGACTGTGCAGAGGAAATTTATCTACAGCGAAAAGGTGAATTTGAAGACTTTCTTCTCTGTATTGGGAAAGATGTTATCACGCGCGGAGTGAATCAACAGGATCAGAGTCCACGTTTAGAATGTGATCAACCCGTTAAATTGCCCATACCAGAATTACCGAAATTTTCTGGAGAATTTTGTAGTTGGGAAACTTATCGTGATTTAATGAAGTCAATGATAATAGAGCGAAACGACATTTCCGATGTTGCTAAGCTGCAGTATTTGCAAAGCTCTCTTTCGGGTGAAGCTGCGGATTTGATTAGGACCATTCCAATCACCGGAGAAAATTTCATACTTGCCTGGGAATCTTTGAAAAATTATTATGAAAATACCAGAAGGTTAACTAGTGCTCATCTTTCAACTTTACTAGATCTTAAGCCTATGCGAAACGAATCTGCCTCTGAACTCCGTCGGATTTATGCGGGCACAGTAAATCCTCTCCTTGCGCTTGAGGCGTTGCAACGGCCGGTTAAGCAGTGGGATGATTTTATTGTTTTTATAACGGAAAGGAGATTGGATGCACAGACGCGTCGTGCCTGGGAAATTAAAATAGAGGACTCCACAGGATTGCCTACTTATGAGATGCTTAAAGATTTCCTTAAGACAAAAATAATGAGCTTGGATAGTCTCGAAAGCTGTAAACTAGGGGCCTCATCCCTCAGTCATTTTACGGGGTCTCATAGTGGAAGGCAGCCACGACGGAAGATGTCATGTGACAACAGCCGATCGACAAAATTCGGAAATTTTCATTTAACTGGTAAATCAGAAAGGAAAGCAGTCTGTGTCCTTTGTAATCAGACTCATTGGTTGGCATATTGTGAAACTTTTAAAGCAAAATCTGTTGAACAGCGCCAGGAAACCGTGACTTCTAAAAATCTTTGCTCAAACTGCTTAGGAAATCATGAGTTGAGCAACTGCATATCAAAAAAGAGATGTCGAATCTGCCATAAAAAGCATCATACGCTGTTACATGTTCAAGCCAACAATTCTCGCGTCACTAAACATTGTGATGCAGGAAATGGGGAAAGCCGTGAGAGATCAAACGATTTTGCAAGTGCATCTACAAGTGCTAGTGTTCATTTATCGTATCAGATCAAAGTTAAACCTGATGCTGTGGTACTTTCAACAGCATGGGTAAAAGTGCAAGGCCCTCGAGATGATGAAGTCTTTGCTCGAGCGCTAATTGATCAATGTTCTCAATCTTGTTTTATGACAGAATCATTGTGCCAAAGACTTAAGTTACGTAAAAGGCCAGTTTCAGTGACAGTCGGTGGCCTTGGAGGCAGACCTAGTGTGAGATGCAGAGGGTCTACCAACATTATAATTAAACCAAGATTTTCATCCTCATTTAGCATTGCTACTGACGTACTGGTGGTATCCCGAGTGACTTCATATAAGCCTTACCCACTAGACGGGGGAAACGACTGGTCTCATCTGAAAGATTTGGTGTTAGCTGACCCCAAGTTCCTCCAGAGTGGACCAATCGATCTGCTCCTGGGAGCAGCAGTGCATGCCAGGATTGTGGAAGGAGACGTCATCAAAGGGAGATCCACTCAACCCATTGCAACGGCTACCGCCCTAGGTTGGATCATCTCGGGTGAGACAAATTCTGACTCTGATCAGAGATCATCATCATTGTCGGTACATTATACCCCAACTGAGATGTCAGTAGACTCACTTCTTCAGCGTTTTTGGCTGCAGGAAGAGATTAACGCTAAGGGTAGCTCTACCCCACCAGAGGAAGAGGCTTGTGAGAAACATTTTGTGTCAACATACTCAAGAAATTCAGATGGTCGCTATATTGTTAGACTTCCAGTAATTTTAGATAAATTGAAAAATCTAGGTGACACATACCATCCGTCGATTAATTTTTTATTTCATATGGAAAATAAATTTAAAAGGAACTCAGGATTTCAAAAATCCTACTGTGAATTTATGAAAGAATATTTGGACCTTGGGCACATGCAACTAATTCGTGAGTCTGAGGTGGACTTCAACAAATATGTTTTTCTCCCTCATCATGGTGTGCTAAAAGAAAGCAGTACAACTACTCGGTTGCGGACGGTTTTTAACGGCTCGCTTAAGACAAAGGGAGAGTTATCATTAAATGATTGTCTTTACTTAGGTCCCAACCTACTTCCAGAAATTGTGCCGTTAATAACAACTTGGCGAAAATATAGATATGCCTTTATTGCTGACATTAAAATGATGTACAGACAGATTATTGTCCATAAGGCTGATAGACACCTACAAACAATCGTGTGGAGATTTAATCCGTTACAACATATACAATTTTATTGTCTTAATACTCTGACATACGGATTGAAATGCAGTCCTTTCATCGCTATTAGAGTTATTAAGCAATTAGCAAAAGATGAAGCCGTAAAGTTTCCTATGGCTTCTGTCATTCTTAATGAAGAAACATACATGGATGATGTGTTATCGGGCAGTCATGACATTCGCACCGCCTTAACTAAACAAAAGGAAATTATAAATTTGTGCAGGGTGGGCGGATTTTCACTACGTAAATGGCTTTCAAATGCTACTGAATTGCTTGATTGGTTGCCTGAAGACGTATTAGCCATTGAACCTGAATTACTATTTGAGAATGAATCAGTTTTTGCTGTTTTGGGGCTTATTTGGAAACCAAACGAAGATTATTTTAAATTCAAAGTGAACATCGAACGACATAGTGAACCTTGGAATAAAAGGAGGGTACTATCAGCAGCCGCTAAATTATTTGACCCACTGGGATGGCTTTCACCAATAGTGATTTCAGCAAAAATATTCATTCAGAAACTTTGGATCTTGAAGATAGACTGGGATGAACCATTACCACAATCAGATGCTGATTATTGGGAAAAGTTTTATAGTGAATTACCTCAAGTTTCATCAATTAAAATTCCTAGATGGTTGGGATATAGTAATTCAAACAGTGTTTTGCAGTTGCATGGATTTGCAGATGCTTCCAAAGCTGGTTATGCCGCAGTCTTGTACCTTCGTACGAACATGTGCGTAGATTCCGACTACATAGTAAAGCTAGTTCAAGCAAAAACTAAAGTGGCTCCTTTAAAGACACTTAGTATTCCACGATTGGAATTGTGTGCAGCTCATCTACTTGCCAAATTAACAAATCAGCATGTGAAAATATTTGACTGTGACGTGCTCGAGATTCATTTGTGGACTGATTCACAAGACGTCTTGTATTGGCTGAAAGATCATCCATCGAGATGGCCTACCTTTGTTGCCAATAGGTGTTCAGAGATACACACCCTTGTACCCAAAGCTAAGTGGCATCATGTAGGAACTAAAGACAATCCAGCTGACCTGGCCTCTCGTGGATGCTCCCCATCAACATTGAGAAATAAGGAATTGTGGTGGTCTGGGCCTAATTGGCTCTCAAAAAACGAGAATTTCTGGCCGAAAACTTTTTATTATCATTCAGACGGACTATCTCGTGACATTACAGTTAATGTGACTACCTCATTGCTTAATAATTTAACTGAGAAAAGTGATTGCCTCAACTTTTTAACGAAATATTCTCAATTCAAAACTCTCAAGCATGTAATGGCTTATATGATACGGTTCATGCTTGCTATTAAATTAGTGCACCCAGTTTTCAGTGAAAATTGGTTTAAAATAGAACACAATAATTATACACAAATTTTGACACCTGGTGAAGTGAATCGTGCTAGATTGTTATTAGTGTATATAGTGCAGCAACAATCATTTTCTAAGGAGATAACTCATTTACAAAATACGGGGACACTTCCAAAGGGTAATAAGCTTATTAAATTGTCGCCTTTTCTCCATCAAAGGTTATTGAGAGTTGGCGGAAGGATCAAGCACTCATTGCTATCTTATGATGAGAAGCACCCCTTGATATTACCTACCAATCATACTTTCACGCAGTCAATTATTGAAGACTTTCATAAGTGCACACTTCATGGTGGCGTACAGCTAACACTTGCAACGTTACGCACTCAGTATTGGATAATCAAGGGCCGCCAGATAGTCAAGACAATAATTCATAACTGTGTAACTTGTCAACGATATAGAGCAAGCACCTCTTATCAAATTATGGGGAATTTACCAGTGTACAGAACAGTGCCTAGCAGAGCATTTTCCAAAGCAGGCGTTGACTACGCTGGACCCTTATCTATTAAAGCATCGCCAATAAGAGGTCAACGGTCCTACAAGGGTTTCATTTGTATATTTATTTGTCTTGCTACTCGTGCAGTTCACCTAGAAGCAGTGTCTAATTACAGCTCAGATGCATTCATAGCAGCTTTTAGACGATTTGTGGGACGCCGTGGACACTGTTCCCTACTGCTGAGTGACAGGGGAACTAATTTTGTTGGTGCAGACCAGGAGCTCAAGAGAATGTTCCAGAGATCATCAGACTACAATCGCACAATTGCCGAGAACTTGACATCCCTGGGGACAGAGTGGCGCTTCAATCCTCCTTCAGCACCACATTTTGGTGGCATTTGGGAGGCCGCAGTAAAGTCAACAAAATATCACATAAGACGTGTTATTGGAGAGATTAAATTAACATTCGAGGAGCTTTCCACCTTCCTGTGTCAAGTGGAAGCTTGCTTAAATTCACGCCCTCTTATACCTATATCAGATGATCCCATTGATAATCAACCCCTAACTCCAGCACATTTTCTAATCCATTCTGTATCTTATCTCATTCCAGAACCTTCCTTAATAGAGGATAAAATACCAATTATTAAACGGTGGCAATTGATCCAACAGATGCTTCAGCACTTTTGGCAACGCTGGTCGAAGGAGTACCTACAATCCCTCCAACATCGCCAGAAATGGACGGAGTTGGCACCTAATATAAAAAGTGGTGATGTAGTGATACTGCGAAGTGAGAACACTCCTCCAGCACGTTGGCCACTTGCTAAAATAACTAATGTTCACCAAGGGGAAGACGGAGTGGTGAGAGTTGTGGAATTAAAGTATAATAACTCAGTGCTTGTCAGACCAATTACAAAATTAATTATTCTGAAAAATGTATCTAGTAATGATCAATCTTAAACAATTGTAATTTTGTTTGTTAGTTATCATTTTGTTGAATTGTAATAGTCCAAAGTTATTTGTTTGTTAACTATTGTAAGAATTATCTCTTCTACGAAGAGAGGTGGGCGGAATGTTTAGAAAGTTCATTTTGATTTGTATTTGGCGCCCATTTGTATCGATTCCACTGATCGTCGAAGCATTCCATTATTCATTTCGATTCGACTTGGAATCGACTTGGTAAGTCAGTGTAGCTCGGACGCCAGTACTCCGCTAACGTTGGTGAAGGTAGTTTCACCTTCTGTTCCGCTCACCAGGCTGGATTGTAATATCATCAAGGAGAGAATACATCCACTTTGTTTTAAAACTTAGTTATCATTTATCTTATTCTCCTACGTATTTTTTTCGCTACACAAGGTTTTCCACAATTTTGAAAGCACTATCTTCTGGGCTTGAAATAAATTACGATCAAAGATCGCTTCCCTAAATGTGAAATTGTATCCGTGGTATTTCATGCCGGTCACGGTGCACAAGGTACTACTATTGGTGGTAAGGTACTAAGGTGTACTATTTCATGGAGCATCGATTGAAAAGGCAGCAGTACTTCCCATTGACCAGCTGTTGGAGGAAGCTTTGAAACCTCGGCAGAAAAATATTAGAAGGTACCGAGCACACCATAGGAGAAAATTTTCCCCTTTTGGCTGAAATTGAGGATCTTTTCCAAAGGCTCCTCCTAATTTCGTATCCCCTAATATCTGGAAGTTTTATTTTTTTTAATGTAAGAAGAAATGTTTCGAAAGAAATACGATGATTGCTTATGATGGAGGAGCCAACAACGGATGAGGACAGCGATGATTTGGAATCTGACGAAGACCTATAATGGGTTGATGAATTGATTTTTCGGGTTATATCAATTGTAATATATATTTTTTTTACTTTCTTTCTTATGTTTCAAGATTTATAATACTTCTACAGTTATATCTTGTGTAGGTAACGACAATAAAATCGCTGACCCTTATGCCTTATGTTAATGAATTATTACATTATTTTGTTTATAAAAAATCATTTTATATATTTAATGTGTAATATTTTGTTTAAAAAAATAAAATATACTTGAAACGGCTTATTTTTTTATTAAAACATTTTATTAAAATAAAATAATCCCTCTGTGTTGCAGCGGTACGCCTAGTTGATTTTTGATTTTTTCAGCCTCCACAAATTTATAAAAAAAAGGCCCCGGATCATTTTTTGGCAAAATACCGTCATATTTATGTTTAGAAGACTAAAGCAAATAGTTGGAAAGATTCCGTCGTTCTATCTATAAAAATAAGGAAGATATGATTTTTGACCACATTTTTTCAATTTCAGCTTACAGTGCGACGCCATCTATGAAAACCTTCCAGTACTACGTCGAAAATGGATAACAGTTTTCCCCTATGTGGTGAGCCCTCTGTGTGGTAGAGGCCATTGACTTTCCATTGATAGTCACATAATATTTCCTATCAAATAGGTGATCCTATAAATTTCAAGTTGAATTTTATAGTCCATATTGAGTCCCAATGAGGTCAACACCGCCCTTGCATTTCTGTGACATAACATTTCCCACTCATCGGCACATGTTTAAAAGCCGTATGCCGACCACCGCAACAGTCTCTCACTGATTTTCTGAGGAGATGCAGATCGTTTGGAGCACATGGTTGGGGGGGGGGGGGGGGGCCAGTGCTGACGCCGGGTTTCACTCCACTCACCCTACACACCCTAACTCTTTCGCCATTCACCAATCGCCGATTGGAAAGGCCACCACACCTGACTTGTACAATCACCTCTCCCACCTCCTGCTCCACCTAGTGCCCACAGACCATGCTCCTATGCTAGGTGTGAGATTTCAGGGGCCTCCTCAGTTTACCTTCGACCTTAACATGAACAAGAATAATTGTGGTCGATTTAGCACGCTGATGCACATGCCAGCTTATTATTGATACTGGACATAAATACCGAACGGATAATTTTTGGTCAGTTACAACTCCCAAAATACGTTTTATTTAACAGCTGCATCATCACCTGATATATTAACCAGTTTAAGTTTTTTCTCTTCCAAAATATATGTATTGGATTGGAAATTATAGTTTGCCCAATTTTCTAAATGTAATTGCCAAAATTTTGTTTCGCACTTCATCCTTACCAATTAAATTTTCTATCCATTACAAGCTGAGAATTCACTGGCAAAAGCCAGGAAACGCATATTTTTCTATTAATCATTTCAAATTTTACTCCTAGATCATTTTTTTTCATGGAAATTTATCACACATTCTACCAGGGAGGCAACTCTGTCTCTCGTTGAAAACTTTAGCAGTTTCTGGGATAGATTAGCTCCAAATGATATTGCTTGCTAATACGATTTGGTTTCATTTCATTAACTGTGGGTTGTAAGGGGAAACTAGGATAAATACCCACTTAATAGAAGGAGTTCAGCAATGAAGAAATAAATCCTTACTTCTTCCTAACCCTGCTTCATCAGACCTCGGTGGTCTCTCACATGAGAAAGTTTTATGATGCAGTGATTGGAGCAGTAGAAAATTATACAACGATGAGAACAGACTCAGTATATCTAAGTTAACGGAAGATAAAGATAGGGGTATAGGCATTGAAGTTGGCAAATATTGGACTATGTAATTGTACGAATGTCCCGAAAGACCGAGTCTTAATCCAAGCAGTGGCTGAGATTTTCATGGGCAGACCGGTCCCATCCTGAGTGCAAAGTAATGAGTACTTTGAGTACTCTGTCCACCGGATAGGACCGGAAATAGGTCTCTGGGCGCCTTTGGTTAAGAGTAAGGCAATTCCGGGTTCGTCTCTTCTCTTACTCCGTTCCCTAAAACATGTTCTGTCTCTACTCAAGCTCCCATAGTTCCTCAAAGGCACACATGACGTCAACTACCAACCATCACCCTCAAATAACCACTGCTACCAAGAGCATACGGTATTTCAGAATTCCTAAACTCAAGTCCTAAGAAAACTGAAAGATATAGATTACGTGGAGGAGGATTTTATCAGTAAATATTACTATTGTAGGGTATAAATAGAAGCCGTCTAGGCATAGAGATCAGTAAAAAGACAACTAATCTCTATTTCAAAGAAAAGTGAAGAGCAACATTGTAAAATATGAAGGAAACTAATTTGGTTTTGCAAGTTTTCGAAGTTGAATGAAGAGAGCGAATGTGGAATTTGAGAATATTCACTGTAGCACAGCTCAAGAGGCCACATGGTGCTCTGATAATAGCTAAGTTTAAACGCAGACACACAACCATAATATTACAGTTTCTATGAAAAAGGCTTTTGATAGGGAAGGGCCGGTGAAAAATAAATAAGGCGTTGAGAATTTTAGCAGTGCATTGTAGAGATATGTGACATGATATGCGCTGGGATATATTTGCAACCTATGAGGAAAGGTTTGAATATTGAAGCGTATAAAACTAGAGAGGCCTAAGCTAGGTAAAACAATTAGTAGCATATCGTTAACTAAAGCGAACTTATTATTTATGATCTAAGGAAAAGAATAACTTAAGATATGCAGGCATTTGCCAAGAGAAGAGAGCATATCATGAGAACCCTACGCAACTATACCACGAAAATACTGTTAAAGCGCTTGTTATGTATGATCACGCTTCGAGGATTTAAGAAAATGACTCTGAGAGGAGTTGCCTATAAACTATTAGAATTATAGAGAATTGGGCGTGAAAGAGGAAGGAAAAAGTACGCGTATCAGGAAGGAGAACGAAGAGAAGTGTTGAGTATTGTTGGAGAGAAATGCTGTTAAGTATACGAATAATGGAAAGTGGTAGGAAAGAACTGATATTTAGGAAGGGTGCAATGCTGATGGTTGTCATCGAAGGTGAAATTCCAGGCACGGGAGGATTAAAAGAAGCATTTTGAGCAGAGCAGAGAGAGGTAGGAAATAACCTAATCTAGAGAGATAGATATATACCATACAATGTTGGGACGAGTCGCTCCATCAACGTCAGCCTCTACCAGTAGACACCTCGTAATCATAAATTCAGTTTAATGTTGGTTTGTAATTAATATTCTCAGAGAATTTAGTGTGAAAACCAATGATGAACGACCAATTAATGCGTAACTACTACACCTAAAAGTTGGGAATGAAACAATCACACCCGTTTATATACAGCTATTGTAGAAGGTAATGACAAACGCACAGGTAATATGCGCTTTCACATTTGCAGCACGAAATCACAATATACGACACGTGAATACCTCTGTTAGCACTCTACCTCTCTCTGACTTCAGAGAACATAAACTTGCCGCAAATTAACTTTGCCGACAGAGTTTACATCAAGGAAAATACATCTAATGAATTTCATTTTTTGGGAAGTCTAAGAGACACATAACTTCAGCGACGTTTACATTTTAAAATTTCGGTAAAGCACGGTAAAGTTATGAAGGATTTCGTGTTTTCCCGATGAGTAATGCTGGTGAAGTCTTCGTTGGTAAAGTAGTTTTAAAGTAAATACAGTTGACATGACAATACACATGACGATGTGTTGGTGATCCTTCCATTTCTTTTCGTAGGGTTTGTTCATCCTGGTATCCTTGACCACAAGTCTTAATAGTAAAAAAACGGCGAGGCAATGCTACAGATACAGTTTGAGCTCCCACTGAAAATCTGCTGTGAGACGCAGATGCACCATCTGTATTATACCCTGCAACACATCATAAATATGTGTCGCAGGGGGTAAAGCTTTACCAAGCATGTTAGAACTATAATGATTGAAGAGGAATAATAGCTATAGGCCTATTTTTTTGTCGAACTATAAAAATCTGCAAGAAGAGCAGTGCATATAATGTATAAGTGTGCCGTTAATTTGGTTACTAAAAGTCTTTATACCGACACACAGCTATTTAGGCATAGCTACACATGTTTATCCATTGACTAACTTGTGTACATATTACTGAATGATCATGACTATTCAGGTCCCTCATAGTGTAAGGACTTAAGAACAACTTAAATCTGTTGACTCGGCTGTCAGTTTCCCTAAGTCTACCATAGATATTCGGAATTCAATAAATGTATTTAGCATCTTCAATAAAAATATCGCTTTGGAATTTACTTGAGAATGTCTAACAAGTTGTGTACATGTACACACTATGCATTGCTTACAAGAAAATTTAAATAAAGATCACATTCATTTAAGTGAATGATCAAATAGTGGCCAAATCTAATAAAAAAATTCGCAGTGAAGTTACACGCACTTATACTTTAGCTTTATTATTTTCATTTTGACATCTCTCGGGAACATCAGCACTCATTAGTACACCTTGAACTACTCTATCGGTCTATCCATCCCATGAATTAATATTTAGCGGGATAGCCTTGAAAGGTATCAAAATATATTATGAAATTGATGATATCGTCCTTTTAACGGTTTCATAATGTTAATATGCAGTGATGTATGGACAATAAGAATTATTCTATTTAACCAGAAGAAAAATTATACTATTCCATAGCCAGTAACTTTACGAAGTCCACGGCTAAGTTAACCTTATGTGCTTCCCTTTTCTTTTTCAAAATTGTCGTAACTAAAAAGTAAAGTTAGCATTCACAAACTGTGTGATGCTTGACGAGAGATGTGAAGAATTAGCAGTACCGTAAAAATGCATACATTATCTCATGAGTTCTAATTAATACTTGTTCTATCAATTAGAAATCTCTTCATCATTTAACATTGAAATCAGCACTAATCAGTAAAAAGAGTGTTCTTTGAAGTTAAATTAATATCACGTAATACACTCGATCAATTACGCAGAGCAAAAACAATCATATACCAGCCAACGTTATAGGTGTTGCACAGATAAAACGCCAGGGAGAATGCAAACAAGAACATTACAACTAAAACGAAGTTTTGCATTGATTTTCACTTGAGCCAAAGATTTCGGGTCGCTTTGAGATGCTGGGTGAGGTTGCGAACCAATCTAGCAAGCTCCAAGGTGCCGGGGAGACTCCAGGCCTTCCTCCAGGCAGCCTTGAGGAGCCTCCTGGACCTCCCAGCCTCCTCTGCAGCGAGCAGCAAGAGAGATGCTGGGGAGATAGCACTCGCCTCTGGCGTCTCCGAAGAAACAAGCCACTCCGCCCCCCAGAACGATGTTCTCGCTCCTCCCTCCATGGCAACCCAAATGAAATCCATCCCCATGGAACAAAGGAACTCCTGCTCCGATGCAAAGGCAAGGTATTCACTCCGTGAAACCGCCTTGCAAAGCGTGATTACGAGACTCCTAGACGTTGCAAAAAGAAGGGTGGAAAGTTTTAATTTCATTCTGCCGCACTGTGAAGTCCATTGTTAATTTCGCTCCATGAAAAAAGCCTAATTATTTCCCACAAAATTGAATTTCTAGCTGAGCTCAGTATTTCTATGTAAAGCTTCAAACACCAAAAGACACCACTATCCAGCGTCTTGAAAATTAAGGCGTTAAGAATGTTAAGAATTAGTTTCCGTAGTCTGCGTAGTCTGGAAAGAACGCTAATTAAGCAAACCTTGAGCTACCACTTGAGAGATATGTTACGAAAGAAGAACTACGAAGTGGTTTTGTGATTTAGATCTACGGTGACGTTAGAAGATTATGAGTAGTCTTAATAATTTTTCCCTCTTCGTCTTTTCCTAACTTCTCTCCAAATTTATCCTCTAGGAACTGACAATTTGAACATAAAATTGCACTAATATTCCATCAAATAATTCCTATTATTCATTGCATAAGAGAGAAAATCTCTTTTTATAGTGTATAGGGAATAAAATGAGCTGCAATAGTGCAGATAAATCAAAACTAAAGACATGATTCACTTGTTACCGGTATTCAGGGGCAGATTCAGCATCAAATTTGGGGGGGGGTCATGACCTGGGTCCGGGGAGAACCCCCCCCCCCCCCCCCCCCCCCCCCCGGGGAGAGAGGGGCGTTGTCCCGTGTACATTTTTTAAAAAACCCATTTTTTACGCATTTTGGAGCCTAAAATTTCATTTATATTCTTAACAACAGATGAAATTGAACAATTTTAGACATTTAAGAAGTTTAACAATGGAGAAGAAATAAAAACCAACTTGAAGTTTAAAATAATTATGAAATATTAATGTTTCATACAACAGAAAATGTGAAAAAATTTCATTGGAAAAGATTTACAGTGATGATAAGCACATACATAAAAGTTAAAAACTATCTGTTTAAGTAGGGGCTTACTAAAAAGTTTGATTTGGGTGCTAATATTGCTATACAGAATCATCAGTATCATGAAACAAAAGAATTTATAGAAAGCCAACTCATGATCAGTTTTTTCCAATTACGAAAGTGGGAAAATCTAGAAAATAATTGCATACAAAAATGTTAATAAAAACCGACAGCTGAGGTCATTTGCGCCATTTAGTTGGTAATTGTGTAATAGTAGGAGTTTTCAGAAAACGGAGGAAAGGTGGAGAGAAACCCGGTGTCGGCATTAGCATACTCTTAACGAAAGGCGCCAAGTGGACCACGGTTTAACGTCCCATCCAACGGACGGAGTACTGGACTTGAAATGCCCTCCACTAGGCACTCAAGTGGGGACCGGTTTTCCACTGAAAAATCTGCCACTGCCAGGAATCGAACCCGGGCCCTCGAGATGGGAGGCCAGTACTCTAGCCAGCACACCAACTCGATCCCCTTTGTCGGTTTTTTATTTCTAATGATGGTTCATTGTATGTTAGTTAAAAGTCTTTTCCATTGTCAACTGCAGATGCATGGAATCGGTTTTCCTCGTGAGTGGTGAGGTCACCTTTTTCTCCTAAGAGATTATCAAACCTTTTAAGGGGTTCTTTAACTAATTTCCTAAGTGGAGTCACGTTGTGGTGGACTTTTCTTTCATAAGCCAGATGAAAAAGTACACAATATTTACAGTACAGCCCCCTGTATTTACGAGACAGCACAAGCCAGTGGAACTTGTCAAGATGTGATCTCTGTGCATATTTTTTGTAGACTTTCCTTTCTTCATTACTTCGTTATGAGGGAACTGGTCGTCTAAAGGAGGAGTCCACGGTTTCTGCAACAACGTAGCCTTCCCCACGCAGCATCATCCTATCGGCCCAATATCATTTTTACACCGTCACATAATATCACTTATTGGTCAATCTGATATTGGCTACCGATATCTGCAAATGTCAAAAGTGATAACATTTGCCATTATAAAAATGACATTTGCTGACGATATTGGGCCGATATTAATTTGGTGATAAAAAGACATAAGTCACCACTATACAGTGGCATTAAAAAGATATTGGGCCGACGTATGTTTGATATTACCATGGACTGATTTTTCATTAACATGATATTGGGATGATTTAATAAGTAAGATAGCTAAAATGCATCCTGGATAAACATGTTACAAATATTTATAATAGGGGATGGTCGTACAATAAAACTGCGATGGAAAAAGAAATTGCGAGAGGTAGTTTCGATCTAAGATCGTTCACATTGAGAACACCGCAATTTAACCCTGACCCAACTCTCTTAATTAAGAAATGGGTAATTTTAAGCTTTTATGATAGTAATAAGCCACTTACTTTACTCGTAACCGAACTTCCCTTACTGAAAGATACGTAACTTTAAGCGTTATCATTGTAATAAAATATTTCAAACTCGTTTTCTGTTGAAGTTATTGGAGTTATAACCCAATGTGGGGGGTTCACATTAATTGCCATGCGAAAAAATGCACCTGGACCGGGAATGGAACCACGGACCTTTGGCTGCTAAGACCATTACGCTACCCAGGATCCCTGATTCGCATGGCAATTTTACTGATGTTCAAGGAACTAGAGATTGAGCCCTCGCGGTCCATCAAGGATGGCAATGCAAGGGAGAAAGGGCGTCAAAGAAGTCACGACCAAAGGTGAACCCCATCCGGCGCTAAAGCTGCTCTTGGCGGTAAATGTAGGATATTCCAAGCCTGCTGCGTGAACGGCAATTTGTAAGCAAACATCGAATCCTTACTAATTCTGATGATTCAAGCGATATGGAGTGGAAGCGAAACATGATAACGCAGGCTCGTGTTTTTTTTCTTTCTGTGTTATCGAATCCTTAAAAAGCCATACTTATTATTCTATAAGTAGGCCTCCAAATGGTTTCTGATGTTCTGACCAATCACAAATGTTTGGCTTTCTTTTCTCTGACGTCGGGGGAAAAAATGTGACTACTTAAAATTATAAAATCCAGCGACCAGAAAAATATGATCATTTTTATGCCATTTAATACTCAGCTCAGCTGACATCATCTTTGCATCGGAAAACGATATCTATTAAATATTAATTTAAGATACGATCAACGATATCAATTTTACATCGGAGAAAGGTATCATTTGTATACATTTGTATATCGTAATTATCAGCCGATGTTAAAACGACATTGGTGACGTCAAAATGACATTGGGCCGACGAATAACTGCCATACGATGCTGCTTGGGTCGTATAGCCTTCCTCTTATCCTCCCTTATTTTCTCTTTTTCCTCGCCGATGAAAAATTTCAGGGGGGGTTTAACCCTCCTGGCTACGCGCCTGGTGCGACCCTGCTATTCCATATTATATCAGATATTGGCTATTGCTACTATTCAAGGGTAGGTGAAGACTCACTTGTCTGTCAGTCGAGCTCCACGAGCTTATCACGAGACATCGGAAACTGCCAAACATTGCCGAAAGCACTGAGGCACTTCCGACTATGCGGGCTCTATAGCTGTGTCCCAATTCACCAGATAGGTACCATCCCAGAATTTAGGGAGGACGCCATCCTGGAGGGTGTCCCAACTCGTTAGGCATCATAAGGGAGCGGAATTAGGTACCTTTTTCAGCCGCCAGATTTGGGCATCGACGAGTGCATCCTTTTCCCACGATTCAAAGCGAGAGCAGTGGACTCGATGAAGATGGCTACCAACGAGTGAAAGTATTTTGGCTGAAATTTTGTTGATATTTTTAAAATAAGTCATGTTGATTCGTTTATCACAATAAAATATCGGTATAGGGAGTAGTGACATGACGGGGAGATTCATTCAGAAGTAGGAGAAGGCCGAATTGTTCCACAGTAAAATAAATTTATTCCGTAATTTAGGTAATACATTAATGTATTACCTAAATTACGGAAAATATGACAAGATGCTAATCTACGGTACCCTAAACTCAAATTAAATTCTGTCTATACACTGTAGCATGAGAAAGTTAACAATATGGATTGTATACGATTTTGTACATCATTTGTCATCCCTTTCATATTCTCTTGTTTTTCATCGGTTTCGATCCCAGCAGATGGCAATACCTGCGTAAGGATGTCCTAATTTATGCTCCCTTTTGGGTTAGCCAGATAAATTTTAGGCACCCAAATCCATGCTCCCTAATGCCTAACGAGTTGGGACACAGCTTATTTTATTTTTGAACTTGTTTTTTACAGTAGGAAGTGCTACGCTCTACGATAAATGCAACTCATACTTCTCTCACGTTTGGGACTTGTAGCCATGCATTTGCATAGACACTCCCTTTAATCCTTTACAAGGATACAAAAACTACTAAACTAATAAAAATTGAAATTTTTGTGAAAATTTGGGGGGGGGTCATGACCCCTGTGACCCCCCCCCTGAATCCGCCACTGCCGGTATTGGAACAATGGTGTCGTTTGCCACGTATTTTAATTCCGAATCTGATATAGTTTATAAAATAAAAAGACCCATACTTTTCCATTCTTCGATCCGTCAATTAGTTCTTGACTTATAAGCGGCGGAAAAATGATATTTTTAACCCTTTGGGAAAAGTGGGCGTGCAAAGGACTCGTACGTCATCCACTTCGTCCAATCACAACTGAGACTGCGAAACTCCCTCGCCCGATCACACAGCTGGCTCTGCCAATGGAAGTGGTTGCGACAGGATCTCTTCAGGCAGACCTCCCCTGCCGTTCTCCCTCAACACAGTCAAGGAGGGGAGGTGGATAACATAGCAATCCGTAACTCAGCTCGTTCAGTGGGCGTCACCTATTTCCTATTTAAATTTTTGATGTATTAATGAATGGCGCTGGTTATAAAATTAATTTTTTTACTAAAATTCATTTTTCGTTTCTACCTAAAAATTTCATGTAGAAATAGCGATTTCTGTTCCGAGTAAACGCCCCTATTTCTTTAGGAAGTTATGGTGTTGCAATTTCAAATGATTTTCAGAATGATGGTGGCTGAACTACAGCTACCAGCTATAGCTACACTACAGCTAATTTCATATAATGCACCGATCTAGATAAGCACGCATGAGATGACACGTTTTAAAATGAATCAAATCATCATAATACTGCTATTTCCGATCTGTAATTCTCAGAATGGAGTACGCAATTTTCTCTGCTAAAAAATTCATTGAAAGAGTGGGTGCATATGCCGATGCATGGTAGTAAACATGAATTTGAAATTATCTCGCTTTTATCTTGGTCGTAATGATCCTGCTACGGTTAGAACGCCATTATCACTGGCACGTCAGGAAACAAAACGGGTGGTCAATAAGAACAAAAGCGATAAGGCTTATTATCTACAGGTGGCAGCCGAACTCATGGTGCGACGATATTTCAAGCTTCTGGATGGCAGATAACCATTGCAATACAATATGCTAAAAGCTTTCTCTCAAAATGAGGTGCGTGTCAAACATATGTAGATAACAAAATTCTCGCATTTTGCTGCAAAAAAGTTGGGTTTGTCGTAGTGGCTGCGTATTATATTCGGAAAATTAATGAATATATATGATTTTCAATGGTCAGTCCACATACCGCTAAGGGCGTATATCAAGTTCCAATAGACACATGCCGAGAGCCTTTCATTGAGGGCAGTGTGTGTAATTAGCCACCAACAATGGGGTCGTTTAATATAATTTTTTACTGCCGAATCTGAAAGAACTTGTAAAATAAAGACATCTACATCTAAACGATACACTGCAAACCACCGCAAGGGTATGTGGCAGGGGTGAAGATCACCAAGCATATGCTACTAACATGCAAAAAAGCAACTATAGGGTCTCATGCAACTAGCGTTTTAGTATCTATAGTATTTAAGGGGTAAATACATGCATCATGCACTACAGACTACTCTAAAATATTTCCCCTACCTATCCCTTTGCTATGCTTCCTATTCTGTTCTCTAATAGTACGGGGGAAAAATGCCATTTTGAATCTATCGGTACGACAATCTATCTCTCTAATCTTATTTATCTGGTCTAATCTAGCATAATACGCTGATTTTTTAATATGTGCCTAACATCTTCAGTAAAACTATCCGATTTAAATTTCTCTAAAAGATTTATTCTGTACTTTAACCTACGCTCTGACAATGATTCCCACCCTAATTCTTTTATTAATTCTGAAACGCTACTCAACCTGTGCCTGTATTTTTTCGTTCTCTGTTCCATCATGGATTTCTCAAATTAAAAGCGACGGAAAAAATGTTTTCAACTCTCTCGCTTGGGTGGGCGTGCGAAATATTCTTACGTCATCCCTTCGTCCGCTCACATCTGAGTCTGCGTAGCTTTCGCCCAAGCATAGTGGTTGTCCCACAGCCGATTCTGCCAATGGAATTGGTTGTAAAACAGCGTTTACACGTAGCAGTTGACTGCTATGACAGTCACGAGATGCGCGATATATCGATATATCGCTACAGCTATGATACGTCTGCACCAACTTCTATGCAGCTTAAAGCCACTATTTAGGCGTTGTCATAACAAATAAAAAGATTTTTATTTCAATAGAATAGAATAGAATTTTATTATTATTCCGGGACGATTTCGTCCCTTAGGAACACAAATTATTGTACATAATTAATACATATCCAGAGTCATGAAATTAATTCCATAACAGGATGACAGCACATTAATATAAACGAAAGGTAAAAATATTAAATCCCTTATTATGGTAAAACAATATTGGAATGCAATAAGCAGAGACTGCAAAAAGAAGAAAAAAAGAAACACTATAAATGTATATATATATATTTTAGATGTTACACAAAGTGGCATATTCATTGACGCAGATGAAACAATAGTGATTGATGCTTTAATTTTCGTGAAATTCCTCAAGCAATAAATTCAATTGACGATTATCTTTTGTTCCCATTCTTTAAAGAGTAGAATCCTCCCTTTGGGGGAGGGATATCCTTGTTATCATATCCAAATTCCGTCGTGTATTACTTTCCGTTGGCGATTGTTACGATTGTGTTGGATGCATTTCCGCTGGAAAGTAGACGGGCTTCAACTTTGCTAATAGCTCGAACTAGGATCGATAGTGTTCGACGTGTGTCCAGTGTGTCCACCTGACATCGCAGTTGCTATTTACACACGCGAGTGGAGTTAATAGTTGTTAGCAGTTGACTGTCATAGCAGTCAACTGCAACGCGTAAACGCACCTTTAGACGTCATACGTGGGTACATCGAAAGACGGGGTATATCGAAAGGATTTGCGTATTCGCCTACATCGAAATTTGTAAAAAATATTTAAACTTCAGTTTATTTTAATTCATGCCATAACGTGCACTAAAAGTACTTAGTGAATTTTGTTGTTCAATGATTTCGTGTTATTAACAAGATTCGCAAGAGAATTCGCAACGTCGGTGGTAGTCACCTTTTGTGTATTTTCATTTTAAAGTATTGAGTGAACGGCTCTGGTTAAAAGCCTAATATGTTGACTAAAGCTCAATCCTCGATTCCATCTAACGATTTTGGTTCCAAATTAACGCTCACTTTAGTTAAGGGAAGAATTCTCATTCGAGCCACTCATCTCCTTAAGTGTGAGGTGTAAGATTTCCTTCCTGGTCCAAGACACCCGCATCGATCTGGACGTGATCCCATTCTACCTTCCATTCAAGCAACGTTGTTTGATCCATTGTTCTCACTATCTGCTTCGTCTCCTTTCTTTCCTTGGCTTTGCAACAGAATGGCAAAAAGGTGTATGGAACTTGCACTCTCACAAATTGAGAATTTCACCTGAAGATTTTATCACAATGCGAAAAATTCTCGAAGCCACACACTTCTGGATTAAATACGCCTTGACTCCCTCACCGCCTCCAAAAAGAGTGATGCAACTGTCAGTATGGTTCTCACATTCCATGATTTTTATTGCCACAGTTCATTCCTCCAATGGCATCGCGTTCTTATTATTTGACTTCAATACTTGGTGTTAAGGCATCACAACATGATAGGGTATTCTCGTGATCTAATTTATTTCTCTGCCGTTTCAGCCCAATGTTTCTTGCACTCATTTCTTCAACCTGACACCATTTTTAACTTTGGGTTAATGAATTTTACAAAACATTATTCTTACAACGCATGTATCTGGCTAGGTCAATTTTCTGTTGAAACTGAGCACGGTATCTCCCAAACCATCTCAAATATATACTATAAGAGAACAGGAAACAATACTATAAGAGAACAGAATAGGCAGCATAGGAAAGGGATAGGCAGGGGAAATATTTTAGAGTATTCTGTAGTGCATGATGTATGTATTAACCCCTCAAATACTATAGATACTAACAATCTAGTTGCATGAGACACTTTAGTTGCTTGTTTGCATGTTAGTAGTGCATGCTTGGTGATCTTCACCCCCTGCCACACACGGTGGCTTGCAGGGTATCGTGTAGATGTAGATGCAGATGAAATATAACCTTCTTTCGGCACCTGTATGTCCACATAAAACCCTGCGAGACACCTCGAGGTTTTGAGGCAGGGGGTGAAGGTCACTAAAGATTCACTACTTACATGCAAATGATAGCTATAATGCCACTATTCCATGGAGAGATGTTATACATACGGCTCACGTACAACTTGATGGCTAGTAACTACACGTTAATGAATTGAATTATGGTTAGAAAAAAGATTTTCCTAAATACATTAATCGGTATTTCCCATTCATGCATGTGGTATGTGCTTCAACATGCATTATGCGCTACAGACTGCACTAGCAATTTTTTACCTACCTTATCTTTTGCTATACTGTGCAGATTGAAAGATTGTGCTCTCTTGTGGTACGCGGGAAAAATGACATTTTAAATATGTCGGTACGACAATCTATCTCTCTAATCTTGTTCATCTGATCAAACCTAGCATCATACGTTGGGGTTCTTAATTTATATTTAATGTCATCGGTAAACAAATCAGCTTTTAATTAACTTAAAAGGGTTATCCCAAATCTCAACCTGCGTTGTGAAGCATTAAGAGCATAATATGCAACATAGCATAGGTGTGGTTAGGTTAAATATCGTTAGAGTAGTCTGTAGAGCGTGGCTATTACTGTAGATGGTGTCTATTATTTGCGTGGCCGCATGGCTTGTTAGCATTTAATTGCATGTAAATGGTGTATGATTTGTGATCTTCACCACTCCCGCGAACCCTCACGGTGGATCTTAGGGTGCTAATGGAGGAAGGGTGGAGATAAACCTGGCTTCGGCATCAGCCTACTCTTAACGACAGGAACCAAGGGGACCACGTCTTAACGTCCCATCCGACGGACGGAGTACTGAACCTGAAGGGCTCTCCACTAGGCACCCAGATACCGGTTTACAACTGAAAATCCTGCACTTCCGTGGATTGGACCCGGGATAGTACCCTAGCGACCGGAACAACCCGATCCCCCCAAACATGCCTAATCTGGTAGATATGTGAACGTTACTAGAAAATAGCTTTCAGCATCGTTTCAGCTTTAGGATATGAGTGGAATGATAAGTGAGCTAACAGCCATGGTAAAGATACGTTCCAAATTTGACTTTCACGGCTCTTTAGTGGAAAATGCCCTATAACTGAGGTAGTAGCGTTATATCCATCATAGGCATGTTTCCATAGCTGCGTCTAAAATATGCCAAAGATAACAACGCCATGAGGAAAGAGCCCCTGGATCACGCATTAATATTATTCAAATAGGATACATGATTATCATTATCGTCCTATTCAGATAACAATCATAATAATAGTTTGAAAGAGCTCTAATTTACATTCTCCCGTCGGCTTAAGTCTTCATATTCGCATCGTTCCTCTCTTCCACGCCCTTCATCAATCGCTCTTTACATGCCATGTGAAGCTTTCCTTTGCCAATCTTCTCATTCACTCGTCCCTTCAAAATTCACGTCTCTATCAGGCTATATCCAACGATATGGCCGATTAAGTTGTCCATTCTTTGATAGTACATAAAATTAGGAGGAATATTGGTTGAAATATTTGGAAGGAAATAGGGACCGTTGGAGTCGTAGAGGCCCAATTTATACGTAATACAGGTGCATCTACATCTACACGATACCCTGCGAGCCACCATGAGTGTGTGTGGCAGGGGGTGAAGATCACCAAGCATGCACTACTAACATGCAAATAAGCAACTATAGGGTCTCATGCAACTAGATTGTTAGTATCTATAGTGTTTAAGGGGTTAATTCATACATCATGCACTACAGACTACTCTAAAATATTTCACCTACCTATCCCTTTGCTATGCTGCCCATTCTGTTCTCTTATAGTAGGTACGGGGGACAAATGCCATTTTGAGTCTATCGGTACCAGAATTTATATCTCTAATCTTATTTATCTGGTCTAATCTAGCATAATACGCTGGTTTTTTTAACATGTGCCTAACATCTTCATTAAAGCTATCCGATTGAAATTTCTCTAAAAGATTTAATCTGTACTTTAACGTACGCTCTGATAATGATTCCCACCCTAATTCTTGTATTAATTCTGAAACGCTACTTAACCTATCGTAACACCTTTTAACGAACCTAGCTGCTCTACGCTGCACACTGTCTAGATCTCTTGTAAAACCTAATTCATTAGGATTAGATATGTAATTCATTAGGATCCCATATACTGGCTGCATATTCAAGGTGGGTACTGCAGGGCTTAAAATTCTATGCATGGTTTGGCCTCCCAGTTTTCTTAGAACTTCTTTTCATGTCACTCGATTAATCCACTCCATTAGTAACTTGATTATTATGACACAATTATGGTATTCCAATTGATTCGAGAGAGGTTACTCAATAACGTCCAAATTCGATGAGGAGCGAGACGACGTTTCTACTGATCACAGGCGTCCTCTGACGAGAGCGGCTGTTTCGAATTGGAGCAATCGTCCCCATCCTCCATGCATGGGCCCATGCCCACCTTCTCGCACTGAAATAATGAAATTAGCACACGCATGAGAGAGGGGCGTGATTTTCGAAATCCTCATCATTCGGGCTCCACCCTCCGGGCGAACGCGGGGGTTGATGGGAACAGCCCTCCTCTCCCCTATCCAGAGTCATAACTCTTCCCTCCCCCCGCCCCACTTCGGAAATCCTGGCTCTCCCCTTTTATACGAATGAGAAGCGAGGCTTTTCATGCATACCACGGTCGCTCTGAAGCGCCGTTCATCCCATAAGTCAAGTCGGATGATAGTTACTAAGACTTTTCCCGGAGGAGATAAGGTGGGCGGCTCGCAGAGTGAGTTTGGGGGGAGGAGCCTTCCGCATTGCTGAGGGATCTCCCACCAGACCCCCCCCCCCCCTCCCTCCTCCCAGGGACACGTGCCCTTTCCCACTTCCCCCCAGGTTCCCCTAACCCCCTTCCACCCCTTCGCCCTGAAGGGATTAGCACGGTGGAATCGGCTCATTTTCGAGGGCACTAAAATGATTCTTCGGCTGAGACAACAAAAAATTTGAATAGATGGAGTTGACCGAAGTCCTGCGCCCAAATTTTCTCTGCATGGGAAAGGGTACCCATGAATATTTGCTTGAAGATAACATTTCTGAGAGACAGATAGTAGGACGAAGAGGTGCAATAATTCATTTTTTTGTCGCAAATTTACAGAGAGTAAGTGATTACAGTGAAGGGGATTATGGGGAAATTAGAACAGGTATTTTAGATTTTGAATTAGAAAATGTATTGGCCTTTTCAATAATTTGTAAAATGTTTAATACTATTAACTCACGAATGGTCTAGGAAATAAAGGTTCATAATTTACCTTATTAATAGAATTTATAACCTAATTAAAAACTCTGTACTCATAACGTAAATAAATTCACTTTGTAAAATTCCACATTTTTATTAAAACCAACCCAGGTTTCAAAGGGGAAATATTTCTTGCATGCCTACGTGATGGTGTGTGTTCTTCCACATTGTAAATGCAAGCGATGGTTCACCCTCCGCCACGCACAACACCCGTGGCTTGGTGGCTTGCAGGGTATTATGTAGATGCAGACGCGGATATTTTGGTGACACTGTGCTCAAGGGGCAGAATGTGGGATATAGCTTCCAGGGACCACGATCCAGTAAAGGGCTCTCTCCCCTCCAAAACGCGAGCCGACTGATTGCGAGGCAGAACACCTTTCCGCTTCGGAACTGCAGGCGACTCAGGTGAAGCGACGGCACACTCTCCCCACCCTTCACACGCGCGACTAACACTTCGGCCTTCACTTCATTCCGGCCAACATCTTCCACGGCCTCATGTGTTGCGCTTGGCTCTGTGCCGGGTAAGCCGATCGATCCGCTAAACTCTGGGAAAGCCGATATTTCCCTGGATGCCACTTGTAGCTGTAAGCTGGCAATCAGTTTCAACCACTGACTTTGGCAACTTCTCCTACGATGTGCCTAATGGACAGGATGTTTCACAGCATCCTCCGAAGGTGGTCATAGGCGCCACGGCATCTGACCCGACCAACTTTCCATGACCTCCGGGAGATGTCCTAACCACGAGCAGATGCACTGGAAGTTCCGGCTCCGTGCCGTTGAAAGTCACGGTTTCCATCACGACTGATGACGGAATAACGAGCTATAGGTAAATCCAACGAATCACGGCACTCTGTCAGAATGATGGAGAATAATATTCTGCTCATTGAATTCTTTTCAATAGATCAAGCGACAAGGAATTAGAAATCGGGTGCTCCTGTACTCCTTGTTCAAATAAAAATCCTCAGAATATCTTTTCGATATGTTTGCTGCCAAACCTTCCTCTAGAGATACATCTACATCTACACGATACCCTGCAAGCCACCGCGAGGGTGTGTGGCAGGGGGACATGAAAACAAGCTACTATATTGAACTATATTGTCTCATGCAACTTGATTGTTAGTATCTTTAGGAATTAAGGGGCTAATACATGCAACATGCACTACAGGATACTCTAAAATATTTCCCCCACCTATCCCTTTGCTATGCTGCCTATTCTGTTCTCTTATAGTACGGGGGAAAAATGCCACTTTGAATCTATCGGTACGACAATCTATCTCTCTAATCTTATTTATCTGGTCGAATCTAGCATAATACGCTGGTTTTTTTAATATGTGCCTAACATCTTCAGTAAAGCTATCCGATAGAAATTTCTCTAATAGATTCAATCTGTACTTTAACCTACGCTCTGATAATGATTCCCACCCTAATTCTTTTTTTTAATTCTGAAACGCTATTCAACCTATCGTAATACCTTTTAATGAACCTAGCTGATCTACGCTGCACACTGTCTAGCTCTCTGATCAACCCTAATTCATTAGGATTAGATATGTGTACCAGATGTGATCCTGAATTTCTATATTTTCCTGGTCATCGCTCAACGAAGTTGCAAAATTCTTTTATAGTTACTGCGTGTCATCTCTGGAACACCTTGCCCAAAAGCATGAAAAAACTGTTCTTCCGATGGTAGTTTCAAGATGAAATATTATGACATGTTACTTTTTGACCCTGAAATGTTGTATTTATTCTTTGTAAATCAAGAAATGTATGCGTATATGTATGTTATATGATGTCCTAAGTACCTCGCCTATGAACGACGACTCATCCTCTACCTCCTGGCTGCTTTCTTATTCCAGTCATATGACGTCAGGCACCCTAGAAGACGCCGAAGAGGGATAAGGGGTGAAATTTAAGGAGGGAGGTCATTGTGTTCATTAAAAAAATATGTACTTGCCAATTTTTTAAATTTATATTTAAACTAGTCACAACCTGTTTATTGTTTGAAGTGTTTGACTCGTTTCTCTTTTTTTGTTGCTCCTATAATTATGTACATTGTTTATTGTCCCTAGCGTGAAAAAACCCCGGGACGATTAATAAAAAGATTCATTCATTCATTCATAAAATATAGAGTAATAAAAAGTAATAAAATATATATTAGAGTAAATATAATCAAAATGTAACAAAATGACTTATCAATTACCTGCATCTACCTCTACACGTAATACCCTGCGAGCCATCGAGATGATGAAGATCCCCAATCATAAACTGTTTACATGCAACCAATGGCATGTCTTTGGAGATGGAGATGCCTAAATACGTATTTTTTAATATAGACATCTTATTTTGCTTGATGCTCCAAGTACTCCGGGAAAAGCTACCTTTTCCAAAAGTTAATTGCCACATATTTCTTTATATTTAAGTGAATCAACTCGCTATTCCATCAATTGCTTCTATACTCCTTGCCAGAGCCTGATCTAGATCCTTTGCCTTTGCCAGATGCACATTCAACATTGGCAAAAAGGAGCTTGAGATTTATAACGGCATTTCAGCCTACAGACTGTATATTCACCGATTTCTGCTTGATATCATTGTACCCTGGCTATAGCTTTGTTAATTTACTTTGCTAATCGTGGTTCTTGTTGTAAAACTGAGTTACCATCGGCATTGGGAGGTCTTTCATACGCTCATATGGAGCTTTTTCCCCATTTTCTTTTTAACAGAACACCGATTTTTAGTTCGTGATATGAGCCCACCGAGGGGCCAATGAGGTGAGAGCACTATCACACTTTGGACAAGCAAGATCTTTCCTCCCTCCAAGCACTAGTAACTTAGTCACATAGACGACTTCAAGGGCAGATCAGGGGAGGACCAGATAATACAGGAGATATATTCGGCGGCGTGCCACCCTTAAGTCACCGCACTGACTAACGCCACGTAAGAAACCAGCCGCGAAGCAGTGAGGAGATCCTTTTTAGCACACCCTCGGCGTTTCCCATTTATACTGGTCCCCTTCAGATCCTCTCTCTCTCTCTTTGTCGAGCGCCCCCAAATGGACGACGACTCATCCTCCACCTCCTGGCTGCTTTCTTATTCCAGTCATGTGACGTCATGCACCCTCAGAAGACGCCGAGGAGGGATAAGAGGTGAAATTCAAGGAGGGAGGTCATTGTGATTATTGCAAAAAGCTTCAATTACTCTGAGGTAATTTCATAGCAATGATTGCAAAAAATATTTACAATCCGAGAATTCGCATCGTATTCAGCCATTTTCTACAGCTATATCTACGTAATTCCCAGCAAACCACCACAGAGGTGCGTGGAAGGGGGTGAAAATCAAAATACATGCACTACCGACATGCAAATTAAGAGCTACAATGATGCTACCACACGAAAACAAGTTAGGAATAGGAGTCAAGTGCAACTAGATGTTAAGTGTCTACAAATTTACGGTTTAATTATTGTTTAGGAGGATTTTCATTAATATATTCATCTGTATTTCCATATCACGCATGGATTAGTAACATCAGTATGCCAACTATTGTTCTCTCTTATGGTACGCAGGGAAAATGGCACTTTAAATATATTGGTACGACAGTCAACTTCTCCAATCTTGTTTTTTGATCAAACCTAGCGTAATACGCAGGGGTTTTTAATACATATCTAACGTCATCTGTAAAAAAAATCAGCTTCAAATTTAATTAAAAGTTTCAGCCTAAAGTTTAACCTGCGGCCAGATAGTAATTCCCCCCTAGATCTTCCATTTAACTCGTCAAACCTTTAAAAATATCAGAATGGCTTCCAAAAAATCCAACTGATCTCCTATGCACACCTTATAATTCCTTTATCATAACTGTCTATCACAGATTCCATATAAGAGCGGCATATTCTAAATGTTTCTGCGTTGTTTCCCCAAAATGAAATTCCATGGATGTGCATCGGTGCCTTGGAGAGGGCCCAGGAGAGGACTCAGGAGAGCACCTGGAGTTTTTTTTTCACATATCCTTCACTTCAGCAACCTCAGTCTAAAAAATTTAGTCACATGATACAATAGGTACCTACATGACACCTTTCATAATGAATACTGTTGTTAAGCATGCAAAGTATAACTAAGCAGATCATTACATGGAAATGTAAATCAATCGTGGGTGTCACTACCGATGACCTCATTTTAATGAGTCACATGCTCACACACTCTGCAATTGACTCAAGGTTAATATTTCGGCCAGCAAGGGGCAAACAAACTGATTTTCTCAGAAGTTAGTACAAATAAAGATCAGGATTATGATTAGTTCTGTTGCAACTGCTTTTACGTTGCCCTTCACTCAACGGCTTCAGGTCTTCAGCTAAGTAGGACTTGGCAAATCTACATCGCCACCGCAAGGGTGTGTGGCAGGGGGTGAAAATCATCAAACATTCAACTAGTCTACTGCATGGAAAAATGTTAGTTAATAGAGACTTATGCCGCAAGATTGTCAGTATAGTAAATAGTGTCCATCAGCTATTGCACGAGTTTGATTTGCGACGCCTTGCCTGCACCTATATCGTCTAATTCAACGGTCACCTGTCCGGTAAATCCAACAATACGCCGAGATTTGAACATTTGAGAAGATGTAGCCTTCCAGGAATCCTATCGATAGGGGAGCTCACCGGATGCAGTTTACATCCTGCCTCCCAATATTAAGGTAGCGGCGTTGTTCTTTGTAGGCAACGGAGGACGTCGGATCATTTCCTTCTTCCCATCTCAAGTTTAGTGACGGCTCCGTCGAGTATCCGAATAGAAAATAACAGATAATTACCCCTGCCACACACCCTCAAGGTGATTCGCAAGATACGAGGCTCGTATTAGGTATGTTTAGAAGTAATTTAATTCTCTCTAGTATAACAACCTAGAAGGAACACTCTTAGTAGGTATTCTCCCGCGAACAAATCTATTGAAATAGAGAACTTGATTTTAGTTTTTCAGTGCTTCAACGTCTATAGTTACCACGCTCTGTCTAATCTATGAACTAAGTCCTAGGATAAACGCCATATCCACAATCCGTGCGGGATTAAACGAAGGTGTGGCAGGGGCTGAAGATCACCAAGCATGCAATATTGATATGCAAGCAAGCTACTATAGGGTCTCATGCAACTAGATTGTTAGTATCTATAGTATTTAAGGGATTACTACATGCACCATGCACTACAGACTACTCTAAAATATTTCCCCTACCTATCCCTTTGCTATGCTGCCTATTGTAATCTCTTATAGTACCTAGGGGGGAAAATGCCATTTTGAATCTATCAGTACGACAATCTATCTCTCTAATCTGGTTTATCTGGTCGAATCTAGCATAATGCGCTGGTATTTTTAAAATACGGCTAATTTCTTCAGTAAAGGTATCCAATTGAATTTTCTCTGATAGATAATTTTCTCTGTACTTGAACCTACGCTCTGATAATAATTCCCACCACAATTCTTGTAGTTTTCACTACTTATTTGTTGCTACTACAAGATTATCGGCAAGATGTGTAAAGGGACGTTATAATAACTATATTAGCGTGACCGGTCTGTTGGATGAACTAAAATGGGAATCAGTCAGACCGTAGGTTGAAATTTAGACTTAATCTCTTAGATAAATTCCAAGATAATATTTTCAGTGATGACGTTAAAAATATTTTTCCGACCCCAACTTACTATGGTACACCGGCCATGATCATAAAATTGGAGAGATTGATTGCCGAAATGACATGTTCCAAATGTTCTTCTTTCCTCGTACAATTAGGGAAATGAATATCTGTAAATATATACAATAGCATAACTATAAGTGTTACAATGGATAGCATATGTAGTTACATATTGGTATTAGGACCTTAAGGTAACCCAACTAAGAGCATGTTACTGCATGATTGGCTATTTAAATTCTTTTTAAATAGTGAAGAGTAGACTAGAATATAACTACTAATCAATATTATGTATGATATGCAATATATGTTTGGAGTGAATTCACCCCCTGATACACAAACTTTTAGGTGACTTGCAGGGTATTGTGTATATGTAGATTTTAGCATTTTTCGAACTTTTTAGCATTTTTCGAACTTTTCTAAAAGTAAAACTAGATTTGCGAGTTTGGACAAGGCCTCCTTTATATGAGACGTCGACCAAGTTGGCCGGCGTGTGCATTGAGAAGGGTATGGAACGGTAAAAACCCGCCATCCAGATTCTGGGAGGAATGGTTGTAGGTCCACGTCACTTCTTGCGACTGCGCATTTATTTAAACTATAAAATACATTCCCACAATCTTTGTTTGACCTCGAAACATAACGCCGGTCAAAGCATACCTTTTTATTTAGCATTGAGTGTTAGTTTTACCACTATTTATTGCTTGCGTGGCTCGAAAACAGTAAGAATGGCATGTCATTGATACTTTCCTTGAGCCTACGTCTGGTGATGGGTTCCTTTCTCCAAATTTTGCTGAGGGATTATGAGAGGCATGATGGCTCCCTATTTAAAACCACGACCATCATATCATTGCTAATGTCACATTGTAAATGTGGTTGTAGGTGTAAACATGTACACAGGATTCTATTAACCCAAATAAGAGCATGTTATTGCATACCTTGCTATTTTTATATGAAATTTTAAGTAGTGAAGTGTAGACTAGAATATAACTAATGCTCAATTTTATGTATGATATGTAATGCATGTTTAGTGTGAATTCACCCCCTGCCACACAAACTTTTGCTGAGGGATTGTATTTAAAGGATTAATCCCACGCGTTTGTCGGGACCCGATATAAACCAAATTAAATTTCTCTAATAGATTTAATCTGTACTTTAAAAGTCTAGTTCTACTGCATACATTCTACTGCTTCCTTTAAAAAACGAGGTTCTCTTCGAGGACCTTGGTAATTCTGCCCTACCTTCGGGCATACTATATCATTCTTTTTTGTGTCCACCATTTTATTCTTGAATGAACTGAGCTTCCTTCTGAGTCGCAGAGACTCTAAGAGCGATTCTGTAAAGTCTAATTCAATATTTCAACCTCAAAATAATACCCGAATATGTAGTAAGCATATTTCGTAGCACAATCTATGCTCTCTTGATGGCGCGACACTTACTACGTGATAATTTTTTCAATTATTGATTTTCTACATAGTAAATAATAAATTCGAAGACAATAATGCTACTTATAAGTACCAAGGTTCAAGTTAACGGAGACACTACAACTTACTTAGAAGAAACTTTAATTTCGTGTACCTTATAGCTTGCTAGACCATTATTTTTTGTGTCAGCCATTTTATTCCGACAAGAATTGAAGATTTGACCTCAGATTCATAATTAGGGACTCAAAAACATTTTATAATACGTATATTTGGTTAACAGGGATGCCAACACCACCACCAAGTGCGACCAAGGGCTCAAGCATGATGCATTTTATTTCAATTTCCGCGTAGTAGAAGCGGATTCAGAATGAGACGACAAATTTCACGCCGCATTTGCGGCCCACATCACCGCCCGCCTTAACGGAGAAGCACATTCGATTCACGGGAGAGAGGAAAGTGCCGTCGTTGACGAAGAATGCACTCCGCTCTCCGTCCCATTTCTCGGTCAGTTCAATTCAATCGCCCTGCCACGTCCCCGGGCAGTTTCGGCTGCTCTCGAGTTTTTCCCCCAAGAAACTTCTCTCGCATTCCACCCGCATCCCATACCTCCTCAATTGCGCTCCATTACACCCCCTCGTGTGACCGCTTGCTTCCTACGTTGCCCCTCCATCCCCCTCCAAACGGCGGGCCGCATTCCGCGGCCCGCCGGCCGAGGAGAAGGCCGCTGCGTCCTTTAAAAGTCTCTCTCCTCATTCCGGAGCTCAGATCAGAGCTCAAGAAAGTGTTCAGGACAAAGATAATGGCAATCGCAAACGCATGGCACTCATGAAAAATACTGACGTTCCAATGACCATGGCAAAGAATTGAATGAACTGATCTTCATTCTGAGTCGCAGAGACTCTGAGAGCGATTCTGTAAAGTCGAGTTCGAGATTTCAACCTCAAAATAATACCAGAATATGGAGTAAGTATATTTCGTAGGACAATCTATGCTCTCTTGATGCGCGACTCTTATGCGCGATCTCTCTATGAGCGACTCTTACTACTTGATAATTTCTTCACTATTGATTTGCTACATAGTTCACAATTCGATGACAATAATGCTACTTATAAGAACCTATCTATCTAGGTCCAAGTCAACGGAGAAACTACAACTCACTTAGAAGAAACGTTAATTTCGTGTACCTTATAGCATACTAGATCATTCTTTTTTGTGTTCGACATTTTATTCCCACAAAAATTGAAGATTTGACTTCAGATTCATAATTAGGGACCCGAAAAACGTTTTATAACACGCTTCACCGAAATCAAACAATTATTTCTATTTTTGGCCAAATTTTCCCCATTCCGGTCTACTGTGCGACGATCGTCCCGGTTCACGGCGATGGATTCGCATCATTTTTCGGATAATTTCGTTCGTAATCGGTCCCCACTCATTTGTTGGCGATTAAGCGATGAGATCGCTGTGGACGGTTGCATAAGCTGCGATTGTAGCAGACGACGTGTTGTTGATATTTTACGCGCGCAATACTATGCGCTACGCTAGTAATTCTAGCTAATTATTAATCCTTTCCTGTTTCCGGCGATGAACGATGAGTTGCGAATTGTTCTCCCATTATGAGCCATAGCTCTCCATATGAGCTGAATTTCTCTCGACTTGACGGAACCAGTCCCTCGGAGACGCAATGAAACTTGTCCTATATAATCGCACACAATGGTATAGTGATGAATACCTTTCAAATCAATTGTGAAGAGCGTGAACGATTCATTAACCTCATATTACACCTCTACGTTATGAGCTAGGCAGTAATTCAGTAGCTTACCGCTTTCGGCGGATTCGGGTCACGGAGTAGCAGCTCAAAATCCGAGCCATAACTGCAGTCAATCGTGCACTCACCTAGAAATAAAATTAAACATATGAAATCCGATGCATATTGTTTAAAATTTGCGTTAAAGTACATCTTACTAATCACTAATCAAGCAACCAGCTAAAACAAGAAACACGATTTAAAACTTCAACAGAAACCAGACTTGTTTCATATCTCTTTCATAAATTTTCTCTACTCGGGGATAAGGGTGCCAAGTGCTTATGGAAGGCCAACATGCAAATGGTCAAAAACCGATCGATATTTTGGATATATGGGCGAGTATGAGTTGCGCCGGGGAAGACGATAATTCCTTAATTTAAGAACTACACTTTACTTCGGATTGCATCCCCAAAAAAACTAGCCAAACTATGTCAATAGTATTGGCTAATAGTGCTCCTGATGCTCCAAGATGTTTCCACAATTATTACGACTTGGTTCTATTTTTTCCGGGGACAACAGACGTGAACCAAGCGGGTGTTGGCAAGGCTGGTAATATTGAGGCCTGGATCGCTGGTTCGATCCTCCCTAGGTATTTAATGTGTTTGCCATATGATTAACATCTCAAATTTGTATTTTGTGACTTTTTTTGTTTTGTATGTATATATTATTATTGTATTATTTCCACTGTGATGTAATTATATGTTATAGTCTGTATTTTTATTAGGTAGCCTTCCCACAGAAAATAAATATTATTATTACTATTATTATTATTGTTACAAGTAGTAACTTCCACCTCCGAGTCTCCGGCTAGCATCAGGTTTCGTTGCCGTCATAATTGCCGGGGACTCGAGAGGGGTCGTGCCTAGGGGTAGCCACGTCCGCCACCGGTGGATAGGTGGTTATCCGGTACATTAGGTACATCCGTGGCATTAGGGTCATGCGCACGAAGCAGGCGGAGAGACCCGAGAAGGACAGCCTTCTGCATTGCACTTGCTAGTGCATCCGCTCGCGCCCTGCACGCTGGGATGCACTTGAGATTTTCGACCAGTGAGCTCTTGACACCACCAAGCAAGCCGACGATGAGGACTACCAGTTTCACAGAGTAGCCCGCGTACATTTGCCGGAGTTCGCACAGCAGATCTTGATATTTAGTCCTTTTTTCAATCTCCTTCATTGCCATGTTCGTTTCGGCCGGTGCCGAAAACTCGATCACGAACGTGGCATGAGAGAGATTGTCGAGGAGAACGATATCAGGCTTCGTCGCCTCCAATTGCCTGGAGGCGGAGAAGGAATAATTCCACCAGATCTTACACTTATCGTTCTCCACGACGGACCCGATGTCTCGAGGGACGTAAGGCAGCACCGGATTCACGTCAGTACCGTAATGGTATCTTAGATGGTAATACAATTATTATCATTATTAAATTAGGTTATGAGATAACCTCTACCTTTCTAACGCTTAAAACTAATAAGAAAATACTACTACCACACAATCATGAACATGAACATATTCAGCGTGGGGATGATAAATATCATCAGAAGAGGAACGGAACCTCGTCTTCAGAGATATTTCTCGGGACGTAAGACTTTAAATTACAGTTCTTCTTAGCGTGCCATCCCGAGAGCGATTATTCCACCAGTTGACAATTATTAATTTACTCGTGTACCAAACGCTGCTCTTGACTAATACCATGAAAACGGTCCATGCATTAAGTCCCCTTTCAACAGTAAAAAGAAAAGTAAAATTCAAAACTCCTGTTATAGTGGAAGCAAGGGGGGCGACAGACATTCAGACACGCTGGAGCACGCGAGATCTTGCTCGTGTCCCTTACAGGAGACTGAGGGAGTGGGAAAGAGGTTTCACCGCAGGAAAACGACCGAAATGTCCCACAATGCCATTCGACGCTGAACTTGAAAATGGCCCATTGGGTGGCCAGGAAAGACCATCGAATCAAAACCGCATGCAAATGCTTCGAACGGAAAACCCCATTGATATAGTCCCGGAATGCGAGTGTTCTATCCCCATTCTTCTCTACTCTATGCTCAAAGGTTCCAGGGCGCACAGAGAAGAGAAACTCGGCGTACAGGAAATACTCTTGATCCCATATGCATAGGCACATCAACCAACAGTATATCTATGATAGAATAGAATAGTATTTATTTCAAGAACCTAGTCTTTCGGACTCTAGATTCAACACATATACAATTATGAAATAAATGCACTCTCCAAGTTAAAAAATTACATAGTTACATTTCCAAACAGTACAGAAGACCATTACAGAAATAAAGAATGACATATATGAAATAATGAGTGAATGGTTGGCCGGGGTACCAAAAAAATAACAATCCTCGTCACCTCCCTCCATCGCACCAACCTCCACCCTAATAAGTATTACTTCCTGGGTGCCACTATTAAGTTTACACGTTTTAGAGATATTTTATCGTACACTTGGTAATATGCCAGAGGTAAAAAATTACTTACACCATTTCTCATTACTTAACAAATACTAGTACAAATTCCAAGAAATTAAACATTTTGGAGATATTTTCTCTAACACTTGGTAATATGCCAATTGTAAAACATTACTTACACCATTTCTCCTCACTTAACAAATATAAGTACAATTGTTCTTTGAATTTTCCGTCAGGTGCGAATCTAATTTCCTATAATAATAATCTAATATGATCGGGTCTTATAACGGGAAGCTGGATTAAAATCCCTCCGAGAATATGTTTTATTCGTGCAAATGCCCAATTGGCTCATACTAACCCTGAATACATAACTCTTCGCCAAAAAAGTAATAGGGTTTATTGGGAAAATATAGTTCACGGGGTAAAATATTGTACGCACAACCAGCGCACTGAAGGAAAAACTCAGGTTATTTTACAAGTTGCCGTTTTATAAATCGAGGATTGGGTAGGTGGGATGGCTAGAGTACTGGCCTCCCATCCCGAGAGTCTGGGTCCGATTCCCGGCAGTGGTGGATTTTTTTAGTGGCAAACCGGTCCCTACTTAGGTGCCTAGTGGAGGACATTTCTGGTTCAGTACTCCGTCCGTCGGAGGGGACGTTAAGCCGTGGTCCCATTGGCCCCTGTCGTTAAGAGTAGGCTAATGCCGACGCCGGGTATCTTTCAACCCTTCCTACATTATCTGAAATGTCCCTACCATTACCCACTTACCCACATATCCTAAATGGTGAAAATAACGTCAGCTGTCGGTCGCCTCTCCTGAATAACTAACTTGCTTAAGTCTTAAATATCAATAGTGTTGATTTAAACTCCTGCTAGACACTTTTGTCCCATTTTTACTTTAAAAACATCACAACACCCATAGCATACACTGATTATGAAAAATATCACGACCCAATTGGTGTTCATACGTTTAATAAGATCACAACACCGGTGGTCTCGTACTTTTATTGCTTTGAAAAATTATTTATTTCGGGGAAGACAAATCCGGGAAAAATGCGGCCACGCAAACAAAAAGCTAGGTTTTATTGAGAGTACTAAAGAAATCATAGAAACAACATCGGCCTTAATAGTATGGAATTTTTCCATAGGCAAAAATAAAGAATAAGAAAGAAACTTTGTAATTTTCCACACAACTTAAATACCCCGACCGGATTCAATACAGTCAGTATCACGTGACAAAAATGACTGAGTATTGGAGAGGACTTAAATGGTGCAGTGGTGCAAACTGTACATATTTAGAGACTACTCGCAGTTGCAAATATATGTTATCGAAGAAGATATTCAGTCTCGTTAATCGGAACTTAATCGACAGCTTCTTGAATAACAAGGCCTGCTCTGCAATACTCGAAATACCAAGGAAATACTAGAAGAAGACAAAAGAGCAATGTCACTTTTCACTTGGTTGGTTCCATCTTAGATATACCTTAGTACATGTGGTACACATTAATTAGTAGGAGTCATCACCAAGTGTTCAGCAAAGAGCTAGTACGTTCGTTAAAAGGTAAGGTTTTACGATAGGTTTAACATAGTACCAAAATTGTATCAAAATGTGTCAATCGTATACGCATATTTCAGTGCTGGAACTAGATATGGCGCAAGCTGGAAACCACCCTCTGGATAACTATGCTAGAGACCATTCCCCTACGACAGAAGTCGGAAAACCTTTGAGACGGAAGAACCTAACCTATCACTTACAATAGCTTCAAATTTTTTAGAGAGCCATTTTATATTTTTAAAAGGAATGCAAATATGAGATGATATCATAACAATGAATATTATAAATTATACCTTCATTAGGTTAAAAACATCACTCAAAACATGGTATCTTTGGTTTGGTATGATCAGTGAGCTTTCATTTCCAAAGAAAATGTATTAGTTTCTACTTTATATATAGTCTTTTTTAACACACGATCTCAGTCCAAATCAGTCATTAAAGCAATGGCCCGTCGAGAACACAATTTGAACCACTTTGCGAGCATTGACTGATTGCTTTAACCCGACAGGGATCTAGCGCCAGGCGCCGACGTTCCAGGAGAGCCTCCGTTTGCCTCCTCACGGCGATGCAGTCTCGCTACTCCTTTGATTCCCGGAATGTTTGGCCGAGTACCGCTAGAAAATCCTTCACTTGCCTCAACTCAGGAGAGCCGGAACAGAGTAATGGCACGGGGCGATGCTCGCTGGAGGACTGAGGGGAGGGGTATGTATCATGTTGGCGCTGGAAAGGGGCTCTCGAGTAATAAGAAGATGTCGAATGGAATGTAGGGATTGTGAGTAGATGATGACGTCGAGAACCCAGGACTGATTTCCCATGGGGGTGAGAGGCCATTCGCGGGGGGGGGAGGGGAACGGAATTTGGGGGAAGGGGGGGGGGGGAGAGGAGGTCGATGTATCGCAAGCGATTGACTTGGAGAGTCGCATTAATTTTCCGCGCCGCTTGGAGGAGGAGGGGAAACTCGCCACGTGCCCTGAGAGGTACTCGCTGGGCGTTGCAGAGTGTATGGCTTCAACTGCACCACTTATTCCACAGGATTACGTTTCAGACAGCCGATCGCCCGAATCATTAGGGACAGTCCCGGACTTCTCTCTCAGTAAGATATTTTTTTTATATCTGGCTATTTCCCTGTATGACTCAAATAAAAACTTTTCTATTTAAGGTAATATACTTTAGCAGATATTATAATTCCGGGGTTCACAAAGGTTCACAAATATACACTAAAAAAACATACTTGTTTCAATTTTCGGAGGCATGCAAACTCCTTCTGCAGAAGAGTAGAACGAAGAAGTAGAACGTATACTGTACACGGATATAAATATAAAAATATTATCTAAAAGTGCATTGTCATTCTGCTCTCGTAAATGACCAGAAGAGTTCAAAACCAATGAGCTCTTTATAATAATAGTTGTGTGGAATACATCAAAGTTTCATTTTAATTGTTAGATGCTGAAACTCCTCAAAAGTCAACTCACGTACTATTGCCATAATTTAGAGATTATTTAGGGAAACAGAAATTTGGCCATAAAAAAGAGAATGTTACATAATCTAAAAGCTACTTTACATTTCACAGAGTATTGCACAATCATAGTATCAGTTTAAGCGAATATATATCTAAAAATAAGTCAAAAATTAGCTCATAAAACATTCTAAAGCAGGAAAACTAAACATGAAGGCATAGTTTAAAATAATATCTGAGAACCAGGGATTAAGTGCTAGTGTCTTGTGATTGGTCACTGGCGTGAATTCAAACTTCCCGTAAATCATCACAGAATGGCTAATTGGTTATAATTTTAAATTATAATTTTTTTTATTTGCCGTCATGCGGTGCGTAAATATTTACGGAATTTAGAGTTATTTACTTGTTTTATGATGCAAGAGGCCTTAGAGTTCAACCTGGTGATATTGTATTGAGAGATTTCAAATACTTTTGCTCTTAAAATATTAATTAATATCACAGGTACATTTTTCTGGCACTAGCACACACTCTTGCTCATGAATCAGGTGTGGCTATAATTTGCCCATCACCAATCTCTATTATTTTAAAATACAATAAAAGGAATTAAAGGAGTTAAAATGATAATTTTCGTTTTGCATAGAAGGTACTTCTGGATTGAAATGTTCGTTAAGTATTTAAAAATAAGTACGTGCCAATGTCAGTCAGGCATAATTTGACAAATTTAAAAGAAAATGGTCGAATAAATTTGCTTTGGTTTTCTGTCGTTCACCTTCTTTGAAGGTGGTCCTCAGTGGCGTCGTAAAAATTGCTTTACTTATGTTCACTTTCGGATTCTCAGAATAAGGAAGTAGTAGCTCATTTAATCAAGGGCCTATCCGCCACACGAAATGCAGGAAAAGCTTCGCAAAAAGGGGTTCAATTCGCTCTGCGGCACTCGGAGACGATTAAGTAGTAAAATTGCCAAGATGTTCTCGAGATGACAAAATTGACGAAAGGCTCGATTTCAGCTTCCAAAAAAACAATGAAACTAGAGTAAAAGTTTCCCACAGCTGATATAATATTGCTGCAGAATTCACATATTAATTGGCACGTACTCAGATAATGGTCATTTTTTTTATGGGGTGTATCCATCACAATGCAAAGAAGCGCGCATTTGTATATTCCATCTTCCCATATTCAAAGAAGAGAATGTTTTCCGATAGCACCTGAGGGAAATGTATGGCCCTCAACATGTTTACTCGACATATCATTAACCTTACTATTTTTTTTACAGAAAATAGGACCGAAAGATTACATTAAGCATAAAAAGAAAGCGTCAGATGTGTGCTTGTCTTGAAAAAGAAACAGCATGTGACATCGGTAGACTAAGTGATTTGAAAAATGAAATGTATGACGGCAATGAAGCTTGTCCTACACCTTAGTACTGGCCTTTTGTCGAACTAGCACAATACTCACATCACCTTTTAATTCTTTGTTTTTTACGCACAGTTCATTAAAAACTCAAATCCCATTAGCTCCTTAAATCATGGTCAGCATTCCGATATATGATGTTAGAGACTGTAAAATTTTCGCAAAGAGAATACATGAAAATGTTTACATGCTAGACAAGGTGAGATTTATAGGTGTATTTTAAATACGGAAAACTCCGAAATCACATGGATATGCGCAAAACATATTAGCATTTACGTAAAAATTACTTAAAGAAAGATCTGGTGCTTTCCCGGCGTATCTGCTGCGTGAAGGTTTCTCGGGGTCCTCCACCGGGTTATTGCGTCCATGCCCGCGGACTTTTCGATTCCCGACTCGGTCATCGGCTTCAGGGCTTCTGAATGCCATTTCGACAAAATTGAGAAGCCCTGAAGACGATTACCGAGTTGGGAATCGAAACGTCGGCGGACATGGGCGCAGTAACCCCGTGGAGGACCCGAGAACACTTATCTAAAAAATAATTACTTATTTTAGCCTAGATTTATCCTTATTTTAAATAGTAAATAACGAAAAGTTTCATACCTAATATATCATTTTGAAAATGTTGTGACCAGCAATATTATGGCGATAGTGTACTATTCTCTAGTAGGATCATTATTGAGTATGGAAAACATATTTGGGGAAATAATACAAACATGTACCTACATCCAGTTTAAAGTAAGTTTCCAAATAGGATTGTTAAGACTATTTCTACTGTGGATAAAAAGGTACTGCAATAAAAAAGATTAAAAAATACTGCAATTTGTCCATTGATATCAGAAATTAAATATCTTACCTTTTGAAATGGTATTCGACTACACAGTGGTTAAGTACTAATTAAGTGATAAATAAAAGATGTATAGGCAATGCCAGCTTGTTATGCAATAAAGAGGAATGGATATTTATAATTTACCAATATTTAACAATGTGCATGGTGAGAGAGACTGTGTGGTGAGATTTCAAGTCTACTTAACGTTTGACGTGCTTACCTGGCACAGGTAAATAGTATAAGTATAGTAAATGGGAAGAAAAATATGTTAGAAAAGAAAGTTTAATCCAACAGGGTTCAAATTGTTTTCTTCAAATTGCTTAGCAAATTTCTGCTTTCAGTCAAGGTGTGTGACACTATACATCATGTATATGTAAGCACTACCTGACGAGCAATTTAAGCTCAAGAGGACTTAAAAGGTAAGTTGTTTGGCGGTAGTATCTATATATATATATCATTTTTTTAGCGTGTCAATCCGTCATTCTCTATCCGTTTTATTTCGTTCTCTCTTACTTTTTGAGAGAAAAGGGTGAGGTTTGGTGCGTTGCGTGTGGATTCTCTGTCTGTATGATTTGGTAGTAGTTTTGGATTTTTATCAGTGTAAGGTGTAGAGAAAATTGCAAGAAAAAAAATGATTTTTCCTTATCTTTTAACATGAGAAATCAGTTGCAATGCAAATTTGTTTTCGTTGCTAAGTAAATGTGTATACGTATTTGGTAAAGGGGCAAAAATTGGATTGAAGAATTTGAAGTAAGTGAATTAGTTTCATCGTTCAATTTTTTAAATGAAAATATTAATTGACGTTTTCAATGTGCAGATTGTGGAATAAAACTATTTTTACCTACCGGCCCCAATCTTGTGTATGAAATGTGAATTTCAAAGATAGGCGTTTTGAAGTACTTTCCTAGTAGTTGAAAGAAGGTTATAAAACGTTTATTATGTATAAATGTTTGTTGCTAAATCAGCAGGGTAATCCGAATATATATTTATTTTGTAGCGTGTCAGTCAGTCAGTCATTCTGTATCCGTCTTGTTTTTCTCTCTCCCAAGTTTTGAGCTAAAAGAGTGAGGTTTGGGGCGTTGAGTGTGGATTCTCTGTCTGTATGATTGGGTAGTAGTTTTGTACTTTTAGCAGTTTGTGGTGAAGAGAAAAATGCAAAGAACGTGGTTTATGAGAGTGAGAGACAACATATAATAAAAATATTGGTTAGAAAAAAGCACAAAAACATATAGTGTAATTAGAGTGGGACACATTGCTGAATTTGTAAAATAGCCATTTCCTTCTCTCTGCATACGAAGTGCTTACGAAAAGTGCCTGCAAAGCAGGCAGCAGCCTTGTAAGTATTCATTTTAAGGTAGTGTGATAGGTGCACTCCTATTCCTTTTGTACATTAATGATATCCAAAAGGTGGTAAAAAGTAAGCTTCGTCTATTTGCCGATGACGCAGTAGTGTACAGGGAAATGCTATGCCCAAATGATAAAGAATTTTTTAATATTGACCAACAAGCAATTGAAACTTGGTGTGATACATGGCAGTTAGAATTAAACTTTAAGAAATGTCTTGTAATGAATTTTGGGAAAAAGAATAGCTCTCCTCCTACCACTTACAAAATAAGTAATAATGAATTAACAAACGTGGAATCCATTAAATATCTTGGAATAAGACGGACAAATGATCTTTCCTGGGATAAAACACATTCGTGAAATAATGGGTCAAGCGAATCGCAAACTGGGTTTCATTAAAAGAGTATTGGGTAAATATGACGATCATGTACGAGAAATCAGCTACTTTTCCCTTGTTAGACCTCATTTGGAATATGCTGCCAGTGTATGGGATCCCTACGAAATCGGTCTAAGTAATGAACTTGAACGTGTGCAGCGAAGATCGGCAAGATTTGCAAAGGGACGATACGATAATTATATTAGCGTAACCAGTCTATTAAATGAATTGAAATGGGAATCATTGTCAGATAGCAGGTTGAAATTTAGACTTAATCTCTTAAACAAATTCCAAGGCAATATTTTCAGTGATGATGTTAAAAATATTTTACGAACCCCAACTTACTATGGCAGACTGGACCATAATCATAAAGTTAGAGAAATTGATTGCCGAACTGACCGATTCAAAATGTCCTTTTTCCCTCGCACAATTAGAGATACAAATAACGGTAAATATGTCCTATCGGAGAGTAGCAATGAATAGCATTGGTAGCTGCATGTTGGTATGAGTACTTAAAGCTAAACCTACTAACAGAATGTTTTTGCATGTTTTCTTTGCAATTTCTATCTTTTTTAAATAGTGTAGTTCTGACTACTATATTAATACTATTCCTTTTTTATGCATGATACGTAGTGCATGTTTGGTGAGCAATCACCCCCTGCCACACACCCTTGTGGTGGCTTGCAGGGTATTATGTAGATGTAGATAGATGTAGATATTTTAATTTAAGTAATTGTATGATAGCATATGCATATTTTTGTATCTGTGTCCACGCACGTATGTGCTTGAAATAAATGAACTCCATTAAAAAAACTCATAAAATAATAATAAGTAATAAGAAACAGAGGCTCTCCAATGGGAAATTGTAATATGTGTCACATATCACTCCCTACTTATAGCTTAACCAGTTAAAGGCACGCTCAATTCAATATGGCACACGCCTGCGGGAGGGACAGATTCTACCTTAATTCCAGCGAGAAGCTTACAAATAGGATTAATATGGACTCATTATTCTCGGTGGACTGAAAGGCGCCGCACGCGACCCAAAATAAGTGAAAATACGGAGAACATAAGTGTTATTCCATGCGTGTGGACGAATGACTAAAAACGCAGATGGGGATGAATGACGATCTAATAATGAATCCGGGGGATCAAAGCACTCCACCCCCCCAGCCTCCGCTCTCTCTCTCTCCTTCACGACGAAAGAGCAATTAATTATAAATGTAACTCGTATCGCACTCAAGGGTTCCTTCCTTCGCTCAAATCCTCGTTTCACGCGCTTGACGCGTGGAGGCGCTCGAAAGCCGTCGGCCTCCGAGGCGAGGCTTACCGCGGACGAGGGCACTCACCTTAACGGGTTCATGCAGTACTGGGGACTGACACCCACGGCAGATGGCAGCAGCACACAACGGCCTAGTCAGGAATACTTCCGCCCGAGTTGACGAGAGAAAGGTTGATTTTTCCGGCTCAGCAGCAACGGAAGCGCTTCCAAAACCAACGCGGGGAAACAGGGCGTGGAGTATTATGGTTTCTCTAGCCCGAACACGCCAAAGACAGCCAGGAATGAAAGGAACGCTCAGGTCACTCATCTCCTTAGTCAATGGCGCATAAAGAGATGTTTTAAGGGGAAATAAATATCCTATGGGTCGGGTTGGAGTTGTGGTTAGATTACCGACCTCTCATTGGGATGGCCCAGGTTAAAATCCCGGCGGTGAAAGATATTTTTCACTGGCAATACGGCTCCTACTTGTGTGTCCTGTAGAGAAAATTCGAGTACAGTACTCCGTCCGTCGGATGGGACGTTAAACCCTGGTCCCTATGCCGCCTTTTCGTTAAGAGGGGGGTAATGGTGACGCTGGGTTTCTCTCCACCCTTCCTCCTTTCCCTTGCATTCCCATCCTTCTACCTTTCCTGCCGGTCTCAAGCGCCTATTAGTGTAAAAAGCAGACTTCAATACACAGATGAGATGATATTGTTATTCATATGGGTTCAGGTTGGGAGATGACTGTTGGCAAATCATCCCGAGGCTCCAATAATATCCTACAGTAATCCTACAGTACCCGATATTTCAGGGGTAGACAGGACCCTTAACGTGTGTGTGTGGGCTGGACGTCAAGTTCCATTCGAGGGATGTGACGTTAAACTCAGGATCTCATGTTTAATACTAAGAATATGCTCTGAGTACGCCGAATTCCAACCTCTCTCTACTTCATTATCCACCTGTCTTTAGTTGCCTCAGCCGTTGTTGAGTGCATATACCCTAAGCGCATTGCTGCATTGTGCCAGTGCCTTGTATTTTCCGATTGGTTTAGAACCCAAAAGAATATCGAAATCTATATTGTTAAACATCTTGGTGGAATTACTTCTCGGAAAACTGCATCCCTTCGGTTCCGGAAAATACCTGGCAGATGAAATAACATTTGCTCACTTCTTTTGAGCACATATGGGAAAACTGAAATTATGTTGAAAAATTTTTATAACTATTATTTCATCACCATAATCAAGTCAACAATCTTAGGATTGGTTTGACGCAGCCCTACACTCGATTCTTTCATCAACAAACCTCTTTTTATTAACATATTTTCTCTCTTTTCCATTCTTTTAGTTAACTTTTCCCGCGACGATTGTCTTCATCAGGCCATCGTGTTTTAAGGCAAGGCCAATTAGTTGTCCCGTCTTCTTTTTAGGGTTTCCAGCAGACTTCTCTTTTCTCCTACTCTTCTTAAGACTTCTTCGTTTGTCACTCGATCGATCCATTTTATCTTCATCATTCTTCGGTAGCACCGCATTTCAAATGCTTTCAGTCTTGACTTCCCTGCTTCTGTTATCGTCCATGCTTCGCTGCCATATATTAGAATGCTCCAGATGCATGTTCTAATGAAATGTTCCCTCACTTCCACGATAGTATTTGCAGCTGTAAGCAGAGTCATCTTTTGGTAAAATGCTCTTTTCACCTGAACTATTCTACTGCCTATTTCTTTCTTGCTTCGCCCATCGCTGGTTACTCGACCTCTCACGTAACATAACTCTTTCAACTCTTCAAGTTGTTGTTTTCCTAGTTGAACGTTGGTTTTCTTCTCTCTTGCTGCACACCAATATCTTACAATTAGTCTTACGTTGAAATATATACTGTTCATATATGTATACAGTTGTTATTTAAGGGATAAGAAAAATTTGATGATCCCATGAATAATATTGAAGTACAACCTTAAGTATAAATATTCCGTGCGTTAACAGGAAAAAATGCAACATGGGCAAGTGATAAAATGGCTAAATATAGTTCATTTTATTTGTGGTCGTCATATCGATTTCTGATAAACGAAAGCTAAAAGAGATTTTAGGGAATGAAAATGGCGCTTTCAAAGCGGAAAATTCAAAATCAGGTATGTTCACGCATGAGTACACCAGTACAATTATCTATTAGAATAAGCTACCCTCTGTTGGACGCATAAAGGGTTGAACACATGTGGACAAGGAGATAGAAGAGGTTAAATTATATGCCATTAGGTGAATTGGAATTATTCAAAAATTAAAAAAAAATGCCTTTCAGATAACTAAGGTCGGCTTTGCCTACTTCAGATGTGGTTTACATGGTACACTGGTATGATCTAACGCCGAATATAAGGCTATTGCATTGCAAACATGTACTCGAGCGCACCTTGTATTTAATCTATCTGTGGCTGTATCTCGGTTGGATGTGTTATTTATCTTCTGCATGTCGGCCATGGAATGAAACACGCTCTTCTGAGATTCATCTTAATATGCATTGGTGTACACTCTCTTCACGGGGTCGACTAACGCCAGTTAAAGCCGCTAGATGACATGAAAACTCAGGCCCCCCATCTCCATCGGAGGCTGTGTTTTCCGGGGCCCGACACGCTGAGTGGGCCGTGTTTTTTTTTCGATAGAGGTCCATCCTCCCAGTGTCTATTATGTCATCGCTTTGGAGCGAGGAAAGGAACACGGGCGAGGTTTGGACATTTTAATGGCGGCATTTCCGTCCCTGTCATTTCGCCCGAACACCGCTCTCTCTCTCTCTCCCCCGGGACGCGGCCTCCTCCGTGGAAATTCGCGGCGATGGTGGAAATATAGAGCGATCGATGTGAGTCGACTGATCGGCAGCTCGATCAGTCATCAGCCCCTCCGCGCCGCCATACATCCATCACCCGACCGACCGACCGAGGGCCGGTCCCGCCTCTCGCACAAACATCCTCTTAGGCGCCCTCTGCAGCTTAAAACTCTGAAAGGGCGTTCACGAATCCGTGAGCCAAAGGTTTGTCCTTCCCGTAGACACAATTCAGGGCCTGAAGAGACCAACCAGCCCTGTGATCTGAGGCTCGCTTCTACCCAGTTGGGCTCTCAACCGACAGTGCAAATATGGGCGTTATTCAATTTTTTAAATGTCTCTGCATCTAAATCTACTCTAATTTTGTAACACAAAGATCGAAAACGTTGGAACCATAAGGTAAATAGGTGTAATAATCACTAAGGATTTATCGTGGGGAAGACACATCCGGGAAATATGCGGCCGAGCAAAGAGAAAGCTAGGATTTATAAAAGAGTACTTGGGAAATGTGATGAGAAGACAAAAGAACGATGTTATTTTTCACTATTTAGGCCCCACATGGAGTATGCAGCCAAAGTATGGGATCCGAATAAATGAGATTTGATCAGAGAACTAGACTGTGTGAAGCGTAGAGCAGCTAGGTTCGTTAAAATGTGTTACGATAGGTTGAGTAGTGGTTCAGAATCAATACAAGAATTAGGGTGGGAATCATTATCAGAGCGTAGGTTAAAGTACAGATTAAATTTATTAGAGAAATTTCAACCGGATAGCTTTACTGAAGATGTTAGGGACATAATAAAAAACCAGCGTATTATGCTAGATTCAACCAGAAAAATAAGATTAGAGAGATAGATTGTCGTACCAATAGATTCAAAATGGCATTTTTGCCATGTACCATAAGAGAACAGAATAGGCAGCATTGCAAAGGGATGGGTAAAGGAAACATTTTAGAGTACCTTGTTTGTTGAGATGCATGTATTAACCCCTTAAATACTATAGATACTAACAATCTAGTTGCATCTACATCTACATCTACACGATACCCTGCAAGCTACCGCGAGTGTGTGGGGCAGGGGTGAAGATCAGCAAGCATGCGCTATTAACATGAAAACAAGCAACTCCCCTGCCTATCCCCTTGCTATGTAGCCTATTCTGTTTTCACATACATTCTCACACGCGTAGCAACACTGTGGAAACATTTAAGTCCATCGCAGGAGAGCGCAAGAAATATTTTATATTGCACCATCCCTTCCATTCCTATCCTTATACCTCTCCTCCCGGTCTGAAGCGTCTTTTAGTGCGGAAACAGACTTGAAAACACCCATGATATGTTAATAGTAAAATTTATAAGAGTGGTGATATTGTAAAAGCTGGTGTGAACAATGTGAATCAATTCGGAGGGCTGGCACTGCAAAGTTCTGAGCTATGAAAGACCTTTGCCATATCGTGCGGGAGTTCTGTGCACGAAAGCCACCCTAGAAAGGTCCTTGTGGTTTAAGGCTAATATACCTAGAACCCTCAAACGACACTTTTCAATGGAGATCCACGCGTGTGAGTAAAATACGTGGAAAAGAGGAAGCAGGGGATAATCCAGTGTTGCCTAAGTGTTAAGAGTGGTGCATGGTGGCATAGGGGGGTGCAACTTTCGTGTCATTTCAAACTTGAATTAACGTGTTTCAGAGCCTCTCAAACGATTTAGACCCAGTTCTATCCTCAGCACCATCAAATCTTGTGCTAAATGACCTTCTGTGTATATATGCAGAATGCTATATCAAACATGATAAAGATACAAACATGAGGATGGCGTTTCTAAGAAATATACAAAAAAAGGTCAAATATCTGCGGTGTAACACTAGAAGAAGCGGAATATTTTGTCTATCTTGGCTACGCGGCTGTAAATAGACTCAAACTGCAGCTAGGTTCGTCAAAAGGTGTTACGATAGGTTGAGTAGCGTTTAAGAATTAATAAAAGAATTAGGGTGGGAATTATTGTCAAAGCATAGGTTTAAGTACAGATTAAATTTATTAAAGAAATTCAAATCGGATAGCTTTACTGAAATTTTTGGGCGTATATTAAAAGCACCAGCGTATTATAATAGTTTCGACCAGATAAATAAGGCTAGAGAGATAGGTTGTCGTACTGATCGATTCAAAACGTCATTTTTCCACCGTACTATAAGAGAACAGAATAGGCAGCCGAGCAAAGGGATAGGTAGTGGAAATATTTTAGAGTAGACTGTAGTGCATGATGCATGTATTAACAACCAATCCCTTATTACTATGTAGCAGTCTAGTGCCTGAGACCCTATCGTAGCATGTTTGCATGTTTATTGTGCATGCTTCGTGATCTTCACCCCATGCCACACATCCTCGCGGTGGCATGCGGGGTATCGTGTATATGTCGTTTGTTGTTGAGGACGCTTCAATGCTTTAGATAGTCGCTGAAGGTATGTTTCAAAAATTGCAAAGTAAAACGGTTCTATTTTTAACCATTCTTCAACTTTAGTATAAGTAGTCTAGGGTTTTTTGAATCCCCAATGCTTCTCGCTAGATGGAAGCAGTAATAGTACGTGGTTCTACTCGTCACTGGAACAATCTCGATGGTCGTGCTTGCCTTAAACAATTCAGTAGATTGTCGATATTAGTATGTTGTATATACACTGCATATAAAGATTTCCCTGCCTCGCAGTGGATCGCAGATTATTACGTAGATGTGAATGTAGGTATTATCGGACTCTAATACAATTATTTTTATACTTAACAAAGCCAGTTAACGATATTTTTAGGCTGTGAATTTATAATATACAAATTATTTCGTAAGAGCGTAGGAATGCGAAAAGATGTCTTACTCTAAGCAATTCAAAGATGACAAACTGGCCGTAAAAACTTAAGTGGCGTTACCCGCTGAAATTGCACAATAGCATATATTCATCAGAGATAAACTCACTCGCCTTTACCGGGACTCAAACGCGGACCCCCTGATTTCCGGCCAGGTGCTTTACCAGTTGAGCTACCAAGACGTCTCTTTCTCTGTGGAAATCACAGAGCTTTCAAGGAACAAGATATTCACGGACTGCAAGACATATCATGTCACCAGACAGCCGAAGTCGTGCGCATGGCGTCGCCACCGTCCACGAGGTTGAAGCCGACGTTGAAACACTGCCGGAAGTCAGGGGGTCCGGGTTCGAGTCCCGGTCAAGGCGAATGATTTTTTCCTCTGTGGAATATCTGCAATTGTAATGTTTTACTGCTTAGAGATATTGATGAGCTCATATATTCGTAAGGCATAAACATAGGCATCACTTTATTCCTGTTTATTAGCATGAGAAAATTATTATATCTCGGTCAGAAGCGCCTGTGAGTATGTGCGGGACATGAAAACCACCGAAAAAAGCATACATAACGAGTATGGTGTGGTGGTTAGAGTTTTGCTCTCCTATGTCAATAGCTTGGGTTCAAATCCTGACATTAGAAGTCTCTGCTTACAGATACCTATTCCCTACTTGTATGCATCGTGGAGATAGAGCGAGAGAGAGAGTTAAAGTTCAACACTCCGTCCGTCAGATGAGATGTTAGGCCATGAACCACCGGCCACCGTCTGTCATTAAGAGAAGGATAATGATGACGTAGAGTTTCTCCGCATCCTTACTCATTTCAATTCTATTCCAATACTTTAACTTTCGTTCCGGTAAAGCGCCTAATGTTGAGGAAACGGACTTGCAAACACCGGTGACAGCACTGAGTGTTATTCCTTGACAGAAAACCTATGATATGCCGGCGACTGAGTTTTAGGCGGATGTCGTCCTCAACCTTATTGTACGTAGTTATTGTATGCATATTGCAGTTAGGCTCAGTTGATTCTCTGAACATGCAAGCCTTTGAATCCGAAGGAGGGTGCGGTAGCTCCAATGTCCTGCACCTCATCTACATCTACACGATACCCTGCAAGCCACCACGAGGGTGTGTGGCAGGGGGTAAAGATCACCAAGCATGCACTACTGATATGCCAGTCTATTTCTAACCAGTCTAGTAAATTAATTAAATCTGGAATTATTGTCAAATCACAGGTAGAAATTTAGACTTAATTTCTTAAACAAATTCCAAGACCATATTTTCAGCAATGATGTTAAAAATACTTTGCGAAACCCAACTTACTATGGTAGACTGGACCATAATCACAAAATTAGAGAAATTGACTGCCGATCTGACAGATTCAAAATTTCCTTTTTTCCTTAGGGATATGAATAACGGTAAATATATCCAGTACGAGTGTAGAAATGAATAACAATGGTAGCTGCATGATGGTAGAACAACTTGAAGCTAACCCAACTAACAGCATGTTTTTGCATAATTGCTTTGCTATTTTTATATTTTTTTAAATAGTGTAGTTTAGAACAGTATATGAATACTAATCTTTTTTTATGCATGATATGTAGTGGATGTTTGGTGAGAATTCACCCCCTGCTACACACCTTTATAGTGGCTTGCAGGGTATTATGTGGATGTATATAGATGTATGCAAACAAACAATTATAGGGTCTCATGCAACTAGATTTTTAGTATCTATAATATTTAAGGGGTTAATACATGAATCATTCACTACAGACTACTGTAAAATATTTCCCCTACCCATCCTTTTGCCTTGCTGGCTATTCTGTTCTCTTGTAGTACGGGGGGAAAATGCCATTTTAAATCTATCAGTACGACCTCTAATGAATCTGATGTCTTTAAGGCATTGGCGATAGCAAAGTTATCCCTCTGACCACACTGGTGACTTGTGAACGTGGGAGGAGGGACTTAAAGGCGAAAGGAGAGGAGGGCATCCTACCGCCATCCCTTTGTATCCAGGCGCTAATCTGCAGGCACCATTAAAACCGAGTTTAAAGGGATCTAGAAAAAGACAGCTTCCATGCGCACTTTCGAACCCGCTGCCAGGCAAGCAGGCACCCGCTGTCCTCTGCACCAGTAAATTCCTCGCATTCGACCAGCTAACTGGTGACGGAGGACCACCCTCCGTGCATCCACACCGCAAAAAACACGGAGCTGCCCTCCCGAAATTCCACTTTTTGCTCCCGCCCCTGTCGCCCCGTAACTCTTGCGGAGGCCCAAACAAGGGCAGGCGGCCACAGACCGCGGATTCCGTCGAAGAGCCCCTTCCAGGCCACATTCCCTTCCCTGCAGCACCTAGCCACGCCACTATCAAGGACGTCACCCCTCCCTCCTTTGAAGGGACAGTGCAGGAGTTTCTTATCACGGAGGACTTTCAAATTGGAAATGTTTCAAAAGGCCAAGCAATGTGGCGGAAAAGTACTGGATAATACCGGGATTACGATGAACGTTTTCTGACGTGGTGGAAACGGACGGTGGAGTTGAACGCTGACGTAGCGGCTCAATTATTGGTGGTATATCACGATCATCATGATTGACGGCGATCCAATATGGCGGCTTGGTGAACGCTCACCTCTTGCATTCGAATTAATGTAAAACCGTAAGTTTTTACTTTTTTCGAAAGATTTTCTAGCGTGAGTAATGTGTGAACATAGCAGGTTGTGCTGTGAAAATTTCATCGAAAAGAACGATTTTCAGTCGTCGAAAAAAAATTTTGAAAAGTGTCACCCTCATCCGAACATTTACCCCCAGTTGATGCGCAAGTCACTCGTGATTGGCTGACGGAAACCAACGTGACGGGAAAGCCAGACCTTGGCAAGCTTTCCTCAATGTCCGTCGGCGGCTCCATCATCGTCCATCCATCGTAATTAGCTTCATTGCGTTCCCATTCTTCTAGCTTCAACAGTGCCACCGTCCGTTTCCGTCACGTCAGAAAACGTTTATCGTAATCCCGGCCTAAAGATCTAGCTTTGCCAACGCGTTGGTTTCCGTCGGCCATTCACGAGTGACTTGAAAATCAGGGGGGGGGGGGTGAATGTTCGAATAAGGGTGACACTTTTCAAAGATATTTTTCGACCACTGAAAATCACTCTTTTTCGATGAAATTTTCACAATACAATCTGCTATAGTCACACTTTACTCACACTAAAAAAGTTTTGAACAAGATAAAAACTTACGGTTTTACACCAATTCAAACCCGAGAGGTGACTGTTCACCGCGCCGCCATATTGGAAAACGGCAGTGTTTCCAATCTGTCGTCGATCTTGAAATACTACCAACAATTAAGCCGCTACGTTGCCACGTAAAGAGTGATTTTCAGTGGTCGAAAAACATTAGATTAGAGAGTTACTGCATCCAATTCGGCAATCTTTCTCCCGTTCTTTTGAGAAACTTGGACTTCTCTTTTGCTAATGGAAAAAGTTTATGTTGAGGGGTCTGGGTCTCACAGGGGATTTAACTATTTGTATAGTGAAGTTGTGAGGGACAATGACACTGCTTTCATCTACATCAACGCGGTACCCTGCAAGCCACCACGAGGGTGTGTGGCAGGGGTGAAGACCACCAAACATTAACTATTGACATTCAAACAAGCTACTACATGGAAACATGCTACATAATAAGATCATTGCTGTTAGATGGTTAGTATCTACATATTAATAAAGGAAATGGTTGTTATTACATTCATGAACGCAGTTGAAGGTCACGAAGTGATATTTTTCCCTGTGGTTTTATCACGCGTAACCTTAATCAGAAAGATTTTTCACGTCAATGCGAAAAGTACCTCGAGACATTTACGAGAGACTTTATGTGATCATTATATGTTGAGTAAAATTTTAAATTTTAGGTCAGAAGTCCGCATATGATATCAATGATTGGCCATGGTTACAGGCGCCACCAATGGCGCTCGAGGCGAGGCGCCAGGTAACGGGCTTAGCCTTCTCTTTTTTAGGGAAAGCGTCTCTGTGATTTCCACATGGGGCGGCCTTCGGGAATAGACGGGCGGCCTTCAACGGGCGTCACAAAATCCGTGAGGCAGGGTAATGCAACAAAGGCAGCGAAAGCGAATCGATTCAGAGCAGACTCTGCGTGAACGGCCAATCTATAGAGGCGAGGACGGCGCTCGGGTCGCTGCAGTGGTTAGAGTCCTATCCTCCCACCTGCGGGTGACACCTCCAAGGTTTCGCAGCTGTGTGTGCAACCCTTGAACAGCATGTACTCCTTCGTAGGCGTTGAAAGGAAGTTGTTGGATGGACGGGTTGTTGCAGTGGTTATAGTACTAACCCCAAACTGGGAGGACCCGGGTTTGGATCCCGACAATACGAGATATTTTTAGTCAGTAAACCGGTTCCCACTTGAGTGTTTTGTATAGAGCAGTCGGAGTTCAGTGCTCCGTCCGTGGGATGGGACGTTAAGCCGTGGTCCCCATGGCGCCTTTCATTAATAGCACGCTAAAGGCCGTATCACACTAGCGGTTGCCGGCTAATGTTGCCGTGTCTGGTCACGGTTGGTGTAAACAGCTCCAATCACACTGACCGCTCATTTAACCGGCCGGTTGTGCAATCGCAGCCAATAGGATCTCGCCTCCCGGTCACGTGCTGTTTCTGTTTACATTTTGTTGCAATGCTGCCTGAAATGCAGGATTAATGTTTCAAATAGAAGATACAATTGAATCAATTACTTTAATCTCACCTCGATAAAATGTATGCTATTATAATATATACTTCACAAAAAATACATCTACATCTACATAATACCCTGCAAGTCATCTCAAAGGTTTGTGGCAGGGAGTGAATTCTCACCAAACGAGCACTACATATCATGCATTTAAATGGATTAGTATTAATATATTAGTCTAGGCTACAATATTTAAAAAGATAACAGCAAACTACGCATGCAAAAACGTGCTGTTAGTTGGGTACCTTTAAGTCCTTACACCAACATGCAACTACCTATGATATCCATTGCTACACTCGTATTGGATATATTTACCGTTATTCATATCTCTAATCGTACGAGGAAAAAAGGACATTTTGAATATGTCAGTTTGGCAATGAATTTCTCTAATTTTGTGATTATGGTCCAGTCTACCATAGCAAGTAGGAGTTCGCAAAATATTTTGAACATCATCACTGAAAATATTACCTTGGAATTTATTTAAGGGATTTAGTCTAAATTTTAACCTGCGATCTGGCAATCATTCCCAATTTAATTCATTTAATAGATTGGTTACGCTAATATAGTTATCGTGCCGCCCCTTTACTAATCCTGCCGATCCTCGTTGCACACTTTCAAGTTTAAATAAACGATGCAAGAGAGTTAAGTGCTTTTAAATTGTGTTCTGAATATTTTTAAGATTTAGGACGTAGTTGAAATGGTAACAATGTAATTGTCGCGATATGTAAACACAAACAGCTCGTGACCGAGAGGTGAGCTCCTATTGGCCACGGTTGAACCGGCTGGAAATAGAATCGCTCCTATAATCCAACCGTTGAGAGCTGGTTGGCGCTGATTGGTCGACTGCACAACCGCAACCGGCAACCGCTAGTGCGATATGGCCTTAACGCCGATGGCCGTGTTTCTCTCCACCGTTCCTCCTCTTCCTTCAATTGCCACCCCCCCTAATTTTCCTTTGGGTCAGGAGCGCCTATTAGAGCAGATACCGACTTGAAAACACAGTTGTTACGAGTCGCGGTCTCCCGGCGACGGTACCGGCAAGAAGACACGAAAAGAAACACGTTGGTTTTGAGAAAAGTGTGATGTGTGTGCCGAATTGCCTTCAACAGTATCGAACAAAAGGCAGTTATGTAAAATAATCAATATCTGAATTATAATGGATACGGTTTCACGAAAGTATATTTTTAGTGACTTGTTGACACGGAAAGGAATTTGTATCTATTTCCAAGTTTATCAAAGAAAAGTATCCCGTTGTGCTTTGCGGGCTGCATTGCCAATGCTGTAAAATATGTGAAAATTTTGAAGTTTGGTGAATTGTAAACCATTTTATATAACGGAAAGTTGTGATGAAAATGAATCTATAATCCAATTTCTTATTATTTTAGTTGAAAATAGCCCTTTTATGAGAAATTAGGCTACATAACACGTAACAAGATTGTAGGAATATTTTCTGGGACAAAAAACATTCATTTGTTTAAAAATCAATTTTAAAAAAATGACAACATGCTCCGACTTGAGAACTAATTCATCTGAAAGAAAAAAGTAAAATCTACAATACAGCGTTAAAAAAACAACATTGCAGTTGAACAATTCGCAACAAATTACTTTAGAAAACAATTGAAAAATGGCAGTCCACGAGAGCTCAGCATTTCACATTTAGTCAAACCTGAAAGTGTTAAGGCTTGTTTGAAGTGGCCGTGGATGGACTCTTCCAGGGTCTGGCTAGCTTGATTCCGGAAGGGAGATATCGATACAGGTAGTCACAAGAATCTTCAAATAAACACGCCGCGTAAGTCATAAAATGTTGGGTGGGGAGTCGAACGTAATGCATACCCCTTCCGATCCTCATCAATTTAAAATAGGGCGATCTCATCAATCTTCGCTAGGGGCCGAGTCCTCCCGTCCCTTAATCACCCCCTGTCTCTCCGTAGCGGTGCACGCACGCACCGAGAACCCTGCCAAGGAACACCATCTTCCGTCAAAGAAAAAGAACATACATGGATTAGTGGAGAAGGCAAAGGCGTCCGGCCCTAAATGGAGCTGCATTCGGGTGAGGTGAGGACACCCTCACCACAACGGATATGCGGTTACTTGGATGAAGTCGACCGTTAAGGGAAAAGGTAGGAGGGGACAGGAAACCCGGCTCTAGCGCGTTTGCCTATTGTTGAACTCGTTTTACACGATACTTGGCCCAGCTAAAGGTCTAGGACGCTAACCATTATTAGACATTGAAGAGGGAATCAAGCCTGATCAGAACCGCCTTAGGTGGTTTCACACGATCACTAAGCTTTTGCCGTTTAGCATATTAAGTTAAAAAATTGAAGGTCGCACAGTGATTGGAAACGCTTAACGTGATTGGTCGGCGGTTAGGTACTAATGGGAGGTAGAAGCACAGAATTAGCGCATAAATTAAGAGATTGAGTCGCTCAGCACGTATGATGGCGTGTATAATGGTAGTTATCCAGAATACTAGTAAAGTTTTTCACACGATACTGGAAAGCTATCATGCTATCGAGTATATCCTCGACCTAGTGCTGTGGGGCTCTGATTAAAACCGTCGGCATTATCTCGAATACGTAACCAGGGAGTCACGCGGTACAAACAGGAGTGGTCCACAAATGTTCGTGTGTTTCAATCGCCCTTAACAATCTCACTCATGGTTTCCATTTTAGTTTTTTCCATCCGTCTCAAGTATACAGTCCCCAGATTAAAAAAGCTTTGTGAAAGTGAAAACTTTGATTGAGATTTTAATGAACGATTAAAACACGCCAACCTTTGCGAGCCATTCTGTTTATACCACGTGACTCCTTAGTTACCTATTCGAAATAAACCCGACGGTTTCAAACAAAGGCACCCTGGACCAAGTATCGTGTGAAACGGGCTTTAGTGAAAGGCGCCAAGGAGTCCACAGTTTTACGTCCCCAACAACGGACTGAGTATTGCACACCCCAGGCGGTGCTCTAAGGGGGAACGGCATTCCAATGAAAAATTCCAAGCACCGCTGGGAAGCACATCCTTCTCTGCATGGTTAGGACTCAAACCCAGGCTCTCATATTGAGAGGCCACCCATACTCCGTTGCCGCGGGCAATAATCGCTCGGGGAATCATGAGAGAGAGGGGAGTAGGAGGAACTCGTCCGCTCAAAAAAACGAGGACGTGGTGGAGAGGGTGGTTGTGTTCCTGCTCGCCAGGAAGCGATAAATCATCGTGGCAACAATGGCGCCCCTCCCGTGATGCGAAAGCTGGAAAGACAAAGAGGCGAAGAAGACCTCTCCACTGGTGACGAGCCTTGCTACTCATATCGGGTTCGAATGGACCTAGGACCCCAGGGAACCAGCGGAGTAATATGTTGTAAGTAAAACAAAAACAAACTACGGTAGTGGAACGCTATTGGATATATTTTCCCGAATGAAGAGTAACCCAGTAATTCCAAACGAATTCGACAGTGTCAGGCGAGATTTGGTGGAACAGCATCTTAAATAAATGAAGTAAAAAACCTTCTTAAGATGTGGTTTTGTCCACAATTTAATGCTTCAGATCTGATGATGACGCGTTAGCGTTGAAACACGTGTAGTCTAATTTTGTAATTAATTGTGGACAATACCACATCTTAAGAAGGTTTTGTACTTCATTTATTTCCAGTAATTCCACTACAATTCAAGCGAGACGCGTTCTCAGCATCCAAACCACATTTCCAGGGAAAGACTCTACAATCGATTTAGATGCCAATGAAACGACACGCAATAAATACGGGAAAGTTTCGGCCCTACTATCTAAAGGTGATAACTGGCTAAAGTAAAACTGGATCTTGCAAACTTTGCCTATTAATTAGATAAGGTTACGTTCCTGAAGAGTACTCCTAATATTCATATAATTGCTCTTTCATTTGATTGCTGGATAGCCTAGTATGCGGCACTGTGATTAGCACTAAATGAATTCAAAATCCAGTGAGTGAGAAAAGTTCCAGAATTATTTCTAAAGGTAACGAGAGCTAAGAACTTCGTCAACTCCGTCAAGTAGATTCTCTTTTTTCTCGCGCCACTGTTCAACACCATGAAAGAGCCCACCGACCTATTTAAGTCTAACCTATTTAAGACCCTAACCTATTTGAGACCTTACTTAATTCCCAACCAAAGTACTTCCAAAAGTCACGGTCGAAGAGCAATGGTCAATGGAAAATGTCAAGGGAAACCAATAAAGATCTCACTCTGAATCTGCACCGAGAAAGCTTTTAACTTTTTCAAAGTGGTTCATGTTTTATGCTTCAAAAAAACAGTTGTCTATGGTACACTATCTCAATAGATTAGGATCCTTTCTTGCATGTCCAAAAAATTACATACCAAACATTATGCCATTTCATTTTTCAAACCATCTTCAGGCAATAAATAAAATTGAATTATGCTCTTTTCGAAGTGAATAATGCCGTTGGATGGGTTGAGGCAGGAGGGTTCAAAAGAAAAACTGTCAAACCACATAACGTAGGTCTCAGTTTGTTTTTTGCAATTGCGTTCGGTAAATATAATTGTTAGGTCCACTCCATCGAACTTTTCAGGCACAGTTACTAAAACCCTGGCCATGTGTTTCACTCCTAGGAAGCAAGTAAATCATGCGTTTCAATGGCTTTGATCCGGTGGGTCAATGCTTACTTAGGCAAGGGCGATCGCTGTCTGGTAGCGCAATTGTTGAGGGATTGGTTGAAGGTGAATTACTCCCTAGAAGTGAGTAGCCAGTACAGGTGTCGATCGAGTGGTCCATTTATTAGCGGCACTCTTCCTTGCTCTCCTTCCTCCCACCTCGTCTGTATGTTCCGCTGCAAACCTATCGCTAAAAACCGAAATGCGTCACTCTGCTAGGACTGCTTGGAATGTAAAAGCCGGGGACTCAGGATTGTGTGGGAATTTTGGATGCTTCCACACATCAGGGTAGGAGGCCAAACTCCGGGAAGGAACTGAGAACCGCGACATCACAACGATATTGATCGACTTCCGCTGTCAGGATTAATTAAGTGACATGAAGGCCAGAGGATCGGGAATAACGCATGGCCCTGGCAGAAGCCGATCCGGCTTTGGAGTTTCACGCTGACACGCACATTTGCTCATTATCTCGGAGAGTCCATCAACGAGAGAGTGGCACGAAATAAGCAGCGACTTTTCCAACACAGCGGCCAAGCAGGGTTGAGACATGAATTAAGCGATTCTTTCTGGCCGACTTGCGTCAATTACTTGAGAGCAGAAGGAATTGATCTTAATCACGCAACTGGATAGCAAACCATAGCTGAAAATACTAAAGAAATGCAACAATAATACAAGAATAGCAATGCTCGCATAGGTTTTACTCACTTTGTTACCTTAATCTCTTAAACAGATTCCAAGACCAAATTTTCAGTGATGATGTTAAAAATATTTGCGAACCCCAAATTACTATGGTAGGCTGGACCACAATCACAAAATTAGAGAAATTTATTGCCGAACTGAAAGATTCAAAATGTCCTTTTTTCCTCGTAGAATTAGGGATATGAATAACGGTAAATATATCCAGTATGAGTGTAGCAATGGATAACATTGGTAGCTGCATGTTGGTATAAGGACTTGAAGATAACCCAACTAACAGCATATTTTTGCATGTTTGCTTTGCTATTTTTATCTTTTTTTTTAATAGTGTAGTATAGAACAGTATATAAATACTAATCCTTTTGTATTATTGACATGTAGTGCATGTTTGGTAAGAATTCACCCCCTGCCACACACCTTTATGGTGGCCTGCAGGGTATTATGTAGATGTAGATATAGATTTCTGTGTATTTAACAGCGATCTAATTGCGCGTGGATCTTATATCTTCGTCCATCTCATCCACTGTGAGCCACCGCTAGGGCATGTGGAAAAAAAATTCAGAATAGAAGCTATGAAAGGGACTAACAATGAAGTTTCTATCTCAGGATGGGATATGGAATATGTCCTCCACCAATAAAAGTATTAAACGCCTCATAAGTGTAGGGAAATGAGGAAAATTAATGACTTGTCTCTTAAAGAGCACCTTTGGAGATGCAAAAGTCGGCATCTTCACCATTTCTCATTTCACGGAGCTGCTAGAGTGTGGCGGGGGAGGGGACGTAGGGGATGCCATTGGGTAAATGGTAGCCATGGCAGCGCAGCACAGCATGAGCAAATCCGAGAGTAGGTGACCGATACGTACATAATATGCTTGCATGCACGAGAGATTAAAAAAAAATATTTTTGTCTTTAATACTCAAATCGTTATATTTTAGTGACAGCACGCCTGGATACTAGAATGTCTCTCACTGTCCAGAACATTAAATGCTAATGAGACGTTAGTGACCATAATTTACTATGCGATGTAGCTCATTGACAAGACCGTGCTATCAAAACGCTTACATACCAAACGCCAGAGTGTCACCTTGTGATACGGAAAAAAGTCTCACGAAAATCAGATGGCAATAAGTGCACGGTGTTGTTGCTAACAGGGAGGGCAAGTACAAGGAAATCAAACACCTTTTAATTAATATGGCATGGAAGAAATGTAATTTTGTGGTAATGGTTACAGTGTTTCGGTAAGAAACTGAAAACGGCGTAGATAGATGATTTGGGTTTTGAAATATATAGTAAGACATAAAAGGTATAAAAGATAATGAAATTTAAAAATGTTGCTAAGGATGGCAATATTCTATCAGACTGAATAATCTCGCGAAAAATTTAAGAAAGTGATTTATAAGGTAAGTTAGCAAGATCAATGAGGAAATATTTGGGGAGAAATATTTCGAGAAAACTTTGTTTTTACCCAAAACAAAAAAGTAAAATACAAAGGAGGTAGACCGTAGGCAAAAAACCTAATTTTTTACGACACCAAAAAAAGTGGTATCAAGCATCATCAATGGAGACAAAAAGTCAGAAATTCTAGTTAAAGATATATGTCAAATACGTAAGGGGGTGAGAATTTTCACCGCACCTGCGGTAATAACGAAATATAGGCAAGAAAGATAGGATATACTTAGAAAACCGTCCATGTTCTATTCAATTTAAGAAGGCAGTCAATAGAGAATGATAAAAATAGATCATAGGACAGAGTTAAGTTAGAATGACTAGATATTGAATCAGAATTCACTCTTGGTCAAAAAGGTTCAAGTGTGGGTACACTTACAACTGAATAGTACCCTACGAGTCTGCGTGTAAAGGGGGGATATTATTACAGTGGTAAAGTACTGCAAAAGAAGAATCAAAGTTAGGATTGATAAACCGAAGAGATAATCAGGGCTTTTATTTTTACCTACAACTGAATAATACCCTGAATAATAAAAGCATTATTCTGAAAAGGTCCTCAGGTCCTGATAAAGTTCCAGCTCAAGTGCAGAACTAATTAACTCCCGATTTGGCATCACCTCTTAAAATGAAATGTAATAATTCCTTTGTAGAACAAGTAGTCCCCAGAGACTGGAAGGCTAGTAACTGTAACCCCATTATTTACCAGCAGAGATTGGGGAATCCATTTAATTATGGGCCAGTAATGTCACTATCATATAAAATCATAGGTCTCATTCGATTCACTACAATTATGGGACCACGATAATCAGAATATATTTTCATCAAACAGCATGGGATTAGAAAGGGTAGTTCTTTTAAAAATAAACAAAGTATTTTTGAGCATGATATTTTGAATTTTTTGTGTTTATATGTGTACATTTTAAGCTATTCTGAAGGCAATGTATAGGTAGACACAGTTTTTCTTGACTTGATAAAAGTGTTCGACAAGGTTCCTCACTTTAAGCTTCTCACGTAATTAGCCTCTCATGGGATAGATAATAGGCTAGATAAGAGCCTTTTTAATGATAGCCTTCAAAGGGTGGTATGTGATAGTATTACTTTGAGTCAAATAGCAATTACGTCGGGCGTTCCACAGGAAGCGTGATAGACCAGATTGTATTTCTTCTGCACGCAAATGACTTGAATGCAGTAGTTAAAGTTGTAACCTCTTTTTTTGCCAATAAAGCAGGACACGTAAAAAATTAGGATAAAGATGATAAGCAGTCACTTACTTGCAAAATATTAAGATGCAATTGATAATTTTTATTTTAGATATCCAAATTCATATTTGAACAAATGCGTGGCACTAAATTTTTGCATAAGTATAGCTTCCGTCATAATACTTACTTCATTAAATAAGTAAAACACCTAATTTAGAACTTATTAAGTATTTAGTTGTGGCCATCACTGAAGACATTTCATTGGTGAAATACATCAGGGAAATAAGAGGTGTAGTAAAACTTCGATTAGGATTCGTGTAAATATATAAAGGCAACCTTCTTCATCGCTATCTATGGTTCTCTTTTTTGTGTAATTTTCCGGGGCGAATTAGAAAATGACTAATTTAGACTACGATATTTTCCGCACTACTGTAGCTGACACATTATGAGCTATACATGGATTTTAGCACCAACGTAGTGGAGCATGGAATAAGCTTTGCTCCAGAAAGGAGCACCTCTTCCTTCTTAGGAGAAAAATAAATGTAGTTGTTTTACATTTTTCTAAGATATTTCCAGATGTTATCTCAGAGGTATTCAAAAAAGCGGGAAAGAGAGGCGAGACATGTGCTCAATCCGTAAACAAAATATATTTCTGCAATATTGAGAATAAAATTGTTAGAAATATGAAAAAACGTATGAAATTCGAGTCCCATTCACAGTCCATTTCACATTATGCGATCATACTAAAAACTAGAGCCAACAGTTTTAATTCACAGGACAGATAACTAATCCAGGGCACTGATAGACTCCTTATATTTTACGCCGCACTTGCCTTCAAGATTTTTGTAGCAATAATGCCCTCATGCCTTTCATTGGCACGGCTAAGGTCCGTCGCTCGGAGAGGCACACTGACCGCCCTCAAAGCCACGCGTTGATCCTCCGCAGAGAGGGCCAGACCGCCCCTGCATCCCGATACAGGCGCCACTCCAGCGCCAGGCGGGAGGGACCCTTAGGGCTCTTCTCTCGCTGAGCTCCCCCCAGATCCGAAACGAGTGATTTATAGGGTTTTTCTTTTTCCGAAAGGGTTTTGGGGGGAGGCACTCGTGGGGCTTAGTCTCCACACATCTGCCCCCCCTTGACCCCCCCCCCCAGGCCCCCTCCGGTAGACGAGGAGGCCATCGCTCGGCTCAAATGAGCGCATGAAAATGCACGCAAGCGTGGGGGAGATGGAAAGGAAAGCATCGAAGGAGAGCGGCTCCAGTCAATCGCTCTGGAGCGAATCTCAGAGAAGTCATTGCGGTACGTTTCCTAAGAGCACTCCACACTGGAAGCCTGGGTCAAGTAAAAAAGGTCACAGGATTAAATTCACCCGCACATAAGGGATGGTAGGGGTTAGATGTTCAAGGGAATATTAATTGACGTTATTGAAATGGTTTCGCTGACTAAACCTGTCCATTCAATACGCTAGTAGTCTCTCATGAGCGGTTCTTAGAAGATATGGGAAATTTTAAGGGCGAGAAAAACCAGAATAGCACTGCGAAATTCTGAATGGGGTCGTTTACCCTATTTTTTTATTGCCGAATTTGATATAGTTTGTAAAATAAAAAGACCCGTATTTTTCAGTTTTTTGATCCGTCAATTATTTCTCGAGTTATAGGCGTCGAAAAACTGTTTTTTAACCCTTTCGGGAAAGTGGGTGTGGTGCAACCTCTGACGTATATCGACTTCGTCCAATCACAACTGACCCCGCAAAGCTACTTCGCCTTATCGCAATGGAAGGACACAGCCGGCTCTGCCAATAGGACAGTTGCGACAGCATCTGTGCGAGCAGACCTTCCGAGAGCCCCCCTCCACTCCCTTCTCTTCTAAGAAAAGCATTCAAGGACAGGAGGAAAATGACGTCAATGTTACCTCAGCAGTTTTTTCAGTGGGCGTTACCTTTTGCTTATTTAAATTTTTGATTTATGAGTGAATAGTTGTGGTTAGAAGATTAATTTTTTCACTAAATTTCTTTTTTCGTTTCCTTCTAACAATTTCGTGTACAAAATTGCGATTTTGGTTCCGAGTAAACGCCCCTATTCTGCAACAAGACCCTCGCCGTTCATATCTCTGCTTATTTTCAAGAGCGTTCTTTTCCTTGGTGGTGACTGAATGCCTGTCCATTCCTCCCGTGGCCTCTTCTGGGCAGCGCCGTATGCACCGGGGACCCGCAACACACTCACGCAGAGCGGTCACTCTAAGTCACAGGATACTGTTTCGATACACACATTCTGATATCTCCTCTCTACTTCCTCAGACCATCTCTTCAACACTCAAATGTCATTTTAACGCAATGCTCTGAATTGCGTCCTTCTTTCCATTCCACAGCATTTACTCCAGATAATATCCTCATGGCACTGAAATCATGGCTTCTCGAAAGTCTTTGCCTTGACATCTATTTCACCGTAAAACATTTCACTGTGGTTATAGCTTCCACTCCACTTGCTTCGGCATGTCTTCAATTTATTCCTTTTTTTATTCATTTCTCTGTATGGCACGTCAATATACATCATAAAAATCCATCCTTTTTATGGTCATTTTATATGTTATATTTTTTTATATTTACATACTTAATAGGGGTCGTGGTGGCCTAGTGACCGAGCTACCGACCGCAGGGTCCCGGGTTCAAATCCCGGGCAAGAGCCTTTCTGGTCACCCCCATCTAAAATCCTCGTGATTCGATTTTCTGCGTGTCAGATTTTTGTAAGAAATCGCAGGTGGCCCAGGGAAAGGAACTGGTCCCCCTACCCTGAATTCGTGAATTTTACACGCCATTGGCTTAGTACGGGGTGAGCTCTACTCGCACCTATCAAAACCAACCTACGGGTTGAATCACTGAGTGAGTGATACAATAGATATGTACATACTTAATACCCTGAAAGCCACAGCACCACTTAGTACCATGCAGACATACAAAATAAATATTACCCCGTTTAAACACCACTTACATGAAAGCATGCGTCACAATTATTACCACCCCAAGTAAAATAGCGTGCATTTACGAGAAAGGTGAAATGTGTACTACGAATTTTACCTACTGGCTCTATATTGTAAGTTAATACAAAGTACTATAATACTTTTTCATTTGGTAGCCATTTCTTTAAACAAATTAAGTTATTCGCATACACTTCCTACAGAATTCATGAGTGTTAATTTAACAACGGTGTGCATAGCATCTTTCATCATCTACCTGAAAGTAGGACAATGTTATCAAGGAGTAACCCATCCAGCCTTTACTTACCTGCTCACAGAGATACAATGAACCACTATTCCTTCGTTGTTACATCTACCCACACATGTAACATATCGCCTAATGAATTAAAGACCTGGAGTAATGTGCACACCTTTGAACACAAATGTTTTAATCTCGTATTTAACCAAAATTCACTTAAATAATCGTACTGAATTTTTTGTACTGTTACTGTTAAACTGTTTCTACTGTTACTGTTAAATACTGTTACTGTTAAATACTGTTACTGTTAAATACTGTTACTGTTGCTGTTAAAACACTGTTTCAATATTTCACTGAAATTGTAAAATTCAGTGTTTTGCTAGTGTTGTGTTGCTATTGTGTAAATTAATTGATTAATGTGTGGCATTTTTGCTCTTGAGGCAAATGTATAAATTACTATTTTATTTCTTGTATTTGTTTCAGGGGACAGACTGTCCCAGAAAATTAAAAAAAAACATTAAACATATTAACACTATATTGCTGGATTGGGTCGCTCCTTTAACATTACACTCGCATCTAGGTTTACACTCCGATGGCTATCAAAACGCGTGTGGGCAGTTACATGACTAAACTCACAGCTCAACGCCGGGAAAGGAGTAACTAACTTCATTACGTCAGCACAATCTACATAAATTATGCACCTGGACCCTCCTTCAGTGTTATACACTCTGTTGTTCAATATGGGACAAATCTAAAACCAAAAAAAATGTAAAACCCCAGGAACTTATGTCGGATAGTTTCCCTAAAGATATTTAAAATAGGTATATCTAAAACAGCTGCAAAGTATAGCAGTTCAATTGCGATAATATAATTAGAGAGATGCATAGAAAATCAGAGCGGTTCCAAAAATCATTTCCCACTCTCACAGTTATTTACATCAGTACTTCGTAGACACCAGGAGGAATTTTAAATAGGTATTGCTGATTTTGAGTATTTTAACATGCCTGTATGGCTGTGAATGTTCAAGTATATTCAATCATAATTTGCATGACTGACAAAATATATGAATACTAACTCATGTATAAATTAAGACCCAGACGGTGATGGCTTCCGCTGAAGTACTGCATGTGAAAACACTTATTTTTATGAGTTAATAAATTCTAAATTTCATTAATTTCAGAATATTTTTAAAAAGTGGGGCCTGTACTTTCTACGATTCTTTAGTATATAATCCATTGCTTTGTTCACTAAATCCATTGTATGATTTCCTTTACGCCTATTTCATACCGTCGTCATTTGCTTTACTACGCCTTTGGTAAAAAATCCTTTCTGGTTTACATCTAGGAAAATTTAGCTTTAACTATTTCACTACCACTAATTTTTCTATCTTCAACCAATTTTACAACTTGTTCTGGTGTAGTTTTTGCTGATAATTTTAGAGTGTTATCTCCACTGCTCAGCGATGTAACTAGTTATTTGCATACATTCCTATCCTTACCACCCGTTATAGAACCACACGTATTTCAGTCTAATGGAGGAAGATTGTAGTCCGAACTCGAGAATAATCCTCATAATTCTGCACCCTACCCTCATTGATATCCCTGCAGTGGGCACATGAGTGATTCATGGGAATGATAGGCACCCGAAATGAATACATCACCGGTCTGAGATCCAAAAACTCAGGTCCTCCCACAGACTTCACGGAATATGTGGATCATGCCTTCCACTCGGCTCCAAATAATCGCCCCCCGATCCGTCCTAGGTATCAAACTGCACATAGTCATCCCCATATCGACACCCTATCCTCCACAAAGACGTCGGAGCACGGGTTTCTCACGAAATCTAGTGTATGCTTGGACCCCCCGCTTCACGATATTTTGGCATGTTTCACTTTTTATTCTTTTGAAGTATTTTCCCTTCGGTTTTCGCATTTCTACATTTTATTCCCTCTTGATTCAGATCTAAGATTTATTGGTGACCCATGGTTCCTCTTTGACAACTTTTTCTCCCCCAAGAACTTCCTTTGCCGCTTTCTTTATTCCAATTTAAATGTTTTCCCATATCTCTTCCACTGATTTTCTCTGTCATGTACCCCTCCTCTTCCTTTTTCACCATTTTTGAAAGACCAGCCAACTTCATATCTCCTTCAACTGCCACATGATCTACACAGTTTTCTCCAATTTTTTTAAACCAAATTTCATTTTACCAATATTAAAATGTGCTTCACCTGGAAAGCCTTCATTCGTCTGGTTTCTGAAACTCTGCTTTACTAAAACGTAGTCAATTTGGAATCTTCTTCTATCTCATGGAATTGTCCATTTATATCTACAGCCAAACGGTCGCTTATTCCTGGAAACACCTCCACGTCTCTCGCCCACATGTTTGGTCTCGAAGCGTAACGTCAAGAGCTTTTGTCCCACGAGTGTGAATGTACCAAAACTGTACAAAACCCCCCTCATTCATAAGTCCGGAAGCAATTTCCAATTACCCTTCCCTCCCCAAACCAAGACCACACCGCCCAAGCTCTGAATTCCAGGAATATTTAGATCCTCAGCTATGAGGCCCTGACCCTTCGGCCTTTTCGAGCCTGCGCCTACAGAAATAACTCAACTGGATATATCTTATCGTTTGTGATTCAATAAATGCCACTTATTTCTTATTTTATCCTACCACGTCTGCCTTTGACGAAAATGTTAATCATCTCACAACCATTCCTCACCCATTTTAAGAATTATCTTTTTATTTCCTTGTACATATGAACAATTCCTTTCCACGTTCATTAAAACACAGATCACACTGAAAATTATTCAAAACCTTCGCCTCCATTTTCATTTATCGTTCCAGCCTACTAATCTTCATACCATTGACCAACTACTTACGGCTAGTCACGTGAATCTTACTCATTGAAGTACATTGTAGGAGATCCATATGTTGGCATAACTATCTAATTTCCTATCAGTGGCATTAACTCCCATAATAAGAGAGTTCCATATATGTCAAAAAAGCATTGCAACTCAAGTATTAAGTTATTATCACGTCCATTTTCAATGCGCCATGCTTCTAAGACTACTTTCTCCCCACAAAATTCAACTCTCCTGTAATTATGCAAAAATGAAATACACGCGTTCCAGTGCATTAATTTGGGCTACCGAATTATAAAAATTGGCCCTATTATACACATTAAATGTTCAGGAAATAAAGGCTTTTGTCCACAAAATTAATATCAAGGCTGGGAAACAAGCCATATAAATGTGCTGTTTAATTAAATCCACGCTCAAATGGAGCCAGTGAATTTTCCGGATACTGCATGTGGCACCGAGAAGTAAATGGCTCAGTTACGCTGCGGTTGGATGACTTCTTGGACATATCGTGTTCCTCAATTTATTGGTTTGGTTGGGAATTGAAGTTCAGTTAAGAGCACGGATTAATATATAGGATAGGAATATCAACAAAGAAATTCGTACCCTTAGTGTACGGTTTCCTTCTTCCGCCGCAAGCTGTCGCTAGCATCTAGCGATGCTAGCTTTTGAGCGTTGCACTGAAATAATCTAATTTAAAGAGTTGCAGAAATGAAAATATGGTTCCCAAAAATTTGAAACCCAAGCAAAGTACACCTTATATACTCGTACTAATTTTTCAATTTCTATCCACCGCGAAAAAAATTAATTTTACGTTGCAAGTGGGTGGAAAACGTGGGTGACAAGTGCACAAATCTCGCATCTATATTTGAATTTTTGGAACAAATATTATGGTGCATTTGAAATTATCTCAGCTTCTTTCGTCATAATACAGATAAGCGTTTGAACATTGCTAAGTTTGTTTCTTATTCTCTCTAAGTTTCATATTGTTACGTATGATTAGGTCATAGGAGGCGCGCCAATTTTTTGTGACATTTATAGGTGCATAGGGGTTCGCGGAATCCTTAAAAATCAAAGTAAGTTTAACAGAGAGGCAAAGTGTTGTTAACAGGAGATAATACCAACGGAAGGACATTTTAGTATTTATATTTAATATCACATCATCAGAATATTCAAGTAAAATAAGCATTTTTAACCAGTAAATTTCAATTATTTAAATTGGAACCTTTAAGGAAAAGTTAAAACGCGCTAATTGCAATTTAATTTAAACCCTTTTAATGCCAATTATAAGTGTAGTACCTAATAAAAACCTAAGCTTGAGTTTTGTCTTCAACATACGTGATAGTGTTATAAAATTACTTTGATAAAGAGTATCCTTTTATAACTTTAAGAACCTCATACTTTGAGGCATATTTCCGCTTTACCTTCACAGCACTTTAACGACATTAAAAAACTATTCAAGCGTTGTGGCAATATCATATACATTCAGAAGCAATTATTAATAATGTAGTTAATGCACGAATTATTAAAAATGCGTAAAAGAATTAACTCATTATGCTTATAACGTGCATTTTTACCATTTCAAGCTCACTCAACATATTCAGAAAATTCCTACGTGATACATGGAGATAAGATGAGACAAGGAAATCCATGATTCGGAGAAGATACTGATTTTATTTTATTGTCAAACAAAACATTTTTAAACACATTGATTTTAAAATGCAAATCAAAATTTTAAATTGCATCATGTTTTTTGAAAATGAGAGGATTTTTCGGTAGACTGATTTTTTAAAAATTAAGTCGGCATTTATTCTTTTATACTGCTGCCTAAGTCTCATTAAAATGAAATAATGTAAAATGTGTGTTACCATATCAGTCCCATGTGTTTCAAAGGGAAACATAATTCCATATAATATCCAGACATAAGTGTCCAAACATAATTCTAATGTTCTGGAATAGCAATCTGGAAACATTATATTGCTAATAAGGATATGCTCCACTTGCCTCAGCATAATGTAAAGGTTATTTTGCTTTATAATAGAACTCCTATAATTCAACAATGCTAGCATATTGACGTCACTTTTAGATTTGTATTAATCCAAAGAACTGGAACAATCAGTGCAGTGTACAAATTTTCTGAATTTCCTACAGAGAAATCCAACCGCATAATAGATGGGTGGATATCTGGATGATATAAGGTACCTACGCCATATTCCGACACGGGAATAATTCCGACACCCGGGTTCATTGTTAAAAGTACTGAAATTGATGGACAGTTGTCATTAAATATGGGACTGGCGTCTATCAACGAGGAGACACAAAAAGTTACCTTGTCCCAGGTGTGGCGCTGGTTGTATTAGATCAAACTTTGTGTTCTAGTGCGAAAGGCGTGCGTCTTGAGGTGTCATTTTAACCAATTTTCTGTGTTTCATTTATAGAAAGTGATATATATTTTATATCGCTTAGCAGCCTATTGTTGCTGTATAGTTCAGCATGCATAGTTAGGAGAAATAATGGATACACAGTGAGAATTTCAAGAATGAGTTAGATAGATCGTGGATTCCCTAATTCCAACAGGTGTCGGAATAAGGACTAGCGGCTCTTAATTTCCGTTTAACTCGCACATAACAGTACCGGAGATCGTTGAATTATGTGCTACTCTTGTACTCAGCTATTGTGGTTTTTCAGAGCTCAATGATTAGCTGTTTCCTTACATAAAAATATTTAATGAGAAGAACGAAAATTCATTGAAATAACTGTTGTAAGTTATGCACGAATTTTCTTAATTCAGAAAATAATATGATAAAAAAATATTGGTCGTCTGCTCTTTTGTTTGTGATCAAGAGAAGGAATTATGCCGGAGAATTTTTTTTCCGAGAGGTAGGGATGCCGGTAGCTGGTCGACTGAGAAGATGGGTCTATGCCTACTGTGAAATCAATGGAATCACACATAATTTCGAAGAAAACGCAGGATTAGCTGGTAGAAAGTTGATGAAGTTATTTTTGAATAGACGCATGGATGTATCAAAGAGAAGGGCTCAGAGAATGAGCTAGGTAGAGCCAAGAAATTAAAACGCATGCTCGTGAAATATTACTTTGAAAACCTAAAAAGTATCGTGATTGAACACTATGTTATGCAAATGCCAGGAAATAATTACAACATTGATAAAAAGCATTCCGGAAAAAAGAAATCCTGAACTTGAGACGCAGGCAAGCCGGTGAAGCCCATGCCGGTGCTAGTGAAATGCCTTCCAATAAAAAAGAGCGCCGGTATTTCACCATTTTCAGAGAGGAAATGGTGCCGATATTAGTCTGTGCAGCGTTTGCAAACAGTATGTCCATGAGGAATGTGCAGATGCTAAATTTCGTAGAATTTTCTTCTGTCCTTAATGCTATGACTAGTAAAACATTTTCAAGTATTGTCATGAACGCTTTATTATGAAATTATTGCTTTCTTTTGCGTAAATAAAACTTATTTCATTACAGTTTCCTACTCATTTTTGATTTTTAGCTCTTAAACTTACGAACCACATACTGTCGGAATTAGAAGCATATCTGTGACGGAATTCGGGCCATGGGGTCGAAATTCCGACATTTTAACAAATTTTATTCAAACTGTTGTAACTGTGAAAACAGTGCATATATTACCAAGCAAATCAGTTTTGAGTATTGTGCACAGCACGGGCAAAATTTTGTACAAATATGGGCTTTGTACTAACTACAGTTTTTTTTATTTTTATCATGAAACCTTAGCGTGTCGCAATATAGATCAGTTACATTATAATAGAAATACGATGAATCGTTATTTATGGTTATATATACGTGAAATGCCAAAAAAATATGGTTTTAATTCTTAATATAACGAGGCTGAAGATGAATGTGACAACAGTACACCACACTTCTTTAGGCATTGTCCTAGTTTTCTTTGACAAAGAACTCACAGTGACAATAGCGCAAGAGTTGGAAATGTTTTCTTGCTGAAATAGCCACAAACTATATTACGCTAACTGGCCACTAAATAATTAAACAATTAATACTAATCGATGTTTTCACTTGCAAGCAATGCACCCAGAAAAATTCTGGCATCATTAGGCAGTAGCGACAACTGGTGGCGAAACACTGAAACCGTACACGAATGGTACGCTTTCGCTATAAGGCGATAGCATTAAGCTTCAGGGGGCTGGTTAAGAGTAAGCACCGACTTGGTCAATTTTTACATATCCATCAAAACTTTTCTATCAATTTCGTTCACCTTCTTTAAATTACGTTTGAAACATTTGAAAATATTGTAACAAAGAGACTGAATTTAAAACATCCCTCTGGACAGTTTAAGCAGTAGAACAGCTAGGTTCGTTAAAAGGTGTTACGATAGGTTGAGTAGCGTTTCAGAACTAATAAAAGAATTAGGGTGGGAATCATTATCAAAGCGTAGGTTAAAGTACAGATTAAATCTATTAGAGAAATTTCAATCGGATACCTTTACTGAAAATATTAGACTAATATTTAAAAAATACCAGCGTATTATGCTAGATTCGACCAGCTAAATAAGATTAGAGAAATAGATTATCGCACCAATAGATTCAAATGGCATCTTTCCCCCGTCCTATAAGAGAACAGAATAGGCAGCATAGCAGAGGGATAGGAGGTGAAATATATTTTAGTAGCCTGTAGTGCATGATGTATGTATTAACCCCTTAATACTATAGGCACTAACAATCTAGTTGCATGAGACCCTATAGTTTCTTGTTTGCATGTTAGTAGTGCATACTTGGTGATCTTCGCCCCCTGCCACACACCCTCGCGGTGGCTTGCAGGGTATCGTGTAGATGTAGATGTAGAAGTCAAATGTACACAAATGTTTGAAAATGATGGTTACTCAGATTTCGCTCCTCAAAGAGAGAACAAAGCAAAATGGGAATTTGAGTCGGTATAATTGACATCCTTTCAAGGACGAAAGGAGCTTCAATGGGGTTTTTCCACGGATAATTCATCTCCGCTCGATCTTGGAGTAACACACCCTCTACAGGCATCCTATGCGCTTTTCGTCCCCTGCGAAGGGCCCCCCCTTCGACCCTCGGGGTCCACCAGGGGCGGCGCACGCAACGGGCCATCCGGCGCACGATATTGCGGCAAGAGCCACGCCTCCTTCCGGACTCAAATTTCGATATCATAGCCGTGAATATCGACTAAGCTGCTCCCACGCAGCGACCTATATCGACCCGTGGGGTCGCACCCTCACCTGGGCCTGTGCAAAAAGGGTATCCAATTTGGGGTTAGCCACAGGGCCTTGGAGGGTTGGTGGGACCATTTCCTTCCTCGCCCTCTGCACGGATGACGAAACACAGGCAGATACGCAGGAGGGCCTTCTCCCAACCTGGATATTAGAGTGCCAGCCGGTCGGGAACGATGGGCTTGGTTTTGGGGACCAAGTGGATGCCACCGACTCCTCATTGAAGGGAAGATGAAACTGTAGTTACAACAGGTTACTTAGAAGATGATGAGAAATCACTTGAAGGATATGTGCTTGGATAATTACTCCTTTCCAAATGGCAATGAAAATATTGCAGAATGTTTGCCAAACATAACGAACAGACACTTATGTTAACCTATCACTTACTCGTTTACGAACAATAAATTAACAAACGTGGAATCCACTAAATCTCTTGGAATAATACTGAAAAATGATCTTTCTTGCTAAACACATGACACATGATGTAAGAGAAACTTTACTTTGTATTTTTTCACACTTTTAATTGAGACACATTACCGGTGTCTTGAATAGTAAGAATGACCATTGGAAATTTACTTTTTTATTCAAAGATGTTTTTAATCCTTTAGACAAAAGTGGAGTGTATGTTTTAAAATGTGATACTCAGGACTTCAATTGTTTTTATATTATTCAGTTTGTTTTTTTGCTGGTCTTTATTTCTCTATTTACAATATTTGTTATTTTCTGGAATGGGAAGTATTTTGTTTAAATTCTGCTCCTAATGTTATAACATTTTTATTTGATTGAATTTGTTTAATTTTTACAGGGTTGGTATTATTCATTTCTTCTATAGTTATTTTTATAGGTCAGGCAAGTAGAAGTTTTAACATTAGGACAAAGGAATATTTTAATTCTTTTATTAATGGTGACAACAAGTCAGTCTCATTTATCTGGTTTTTAATCACATGTCTGATTTTATAGTAGAGATTTTAAATGTTCATGACAAAGGTGCAAAGCTGGATTTCTTAGAAAATTTTGAGATTTTATCTGCTTCCAATGTTTTGGGACCAAAATTATTAAATGAAATTGTACCCTTCAATCTATCCCCATTGTACCATGCTCGACTCCCACCTTTAAAAAGCATTTCCCCGTCATTATGACTTTCAACACATACCATATAACCTCCCCACTCATCACTGTAAAAAGTTGATCTGATTTTCAGTGCGATCTGAATTTAAGCGCTGTCTGGTTGTAAGGCAGGAACACGGATTCAAGGTGCGGAAGAGGCAGGAACATGGATGGTTGGTACAGGAGCAGTTAAGCAGGAAGCAGAGGGAGCAGGATTCTGGATGGTCTGATTTTCAGTCGTCCACCTGCCTTATTTTTAGACAAGATAATACTGCTGAAATTCAACATACCCTGTTGTTTGTTGTCAACATACCCTGTCAAAATTGTTGCATCTGAAATTCAGATCGCTTTTGTACCTTAAAATCAGATCTACTTTTTTCAGTGATGCAGTTTATCCCTATTGGAGTATATATAAGGGCTTGCCACCGTGCACATATCAGAACACCCTTGACAATGATACGGGAGTGTCGAAACCGGTGGGGTGTCTCAAATTAAAGGATGAAAAAATACAAAGTTAAGTTTCTCTTACACTATGCCAATTTTTCACTAAGTATCGCCTTATTCAACTCAATTTACATGACACATGCTCAATGCTCATACTAAACTGGAATCCACCAAAAGAATACAGAGTAAATATGACGATCATGTTCGAGAAATTAGCTACTTTCCCCTTGTTAGACCTCATACGTTGGAATACGCTGCCAGTATATGGTATCCTAACGAAATAGGCCTAAATTATGAGCTCGAGCGTATGCAGCGAAGATCGGCAAGATTTATAAAAGTATTTGGTATGATAACTACATTAGCATAACCAGTCTATTAAATGAATTAAAATGTAAATAATTGTCAGATCTTAGATTGAAATTTATACTTAGTCTTTTAAATATTTTCCATTATAATAAATTCAATGATAACGTTAGAAGTAATTACGAACTCCAATTTACTATGTTAGACTGTATCATAATCATAAAGTTAGAAAAATTGATTGCCAAACTGGCAGATACAAAATGTCCTTCTTCACTTATACAATAAGGAATATGAATAGCTTTAAATATGTTGACTATATTTATGTGTATCAACGGATAGCAGAGGTAGGTGCATGATTTTTGGTAGTTTTCAGGGTATTATGTAAATGTTATGAAAATATGCAGGACAAAATTACGTTCAACCATAGACGTTAGGGGAGAATGGCCAACTACCCGCATATGTAAACTTTAAACACCGGTCAGCACACCAGTTTCTGAGCAATCAGTCGTCAATCAGACCGATTTCAGTGTTTATAACGGTTCAGTATTTTATTTCAGAGACCCAACTGTTGGTTCTGCCAGCACAAATTATAGTGTGAACTACGTGTCAAAAGCTGTGAACTGCCTTCATCACCCAGTGTTGATAGTACTTTGATAGGTCTATGGACATATTTTTTCAACTGTAGCATTTGCGTACATTTCATGGCATTATTTAGTTGTGCTGCGTGTTTAAATGAATATGTACGCATTGATAGCTCCAAGGGCGTCGTGGTGGCCTAGTGGGTAGAACACTGAGCTACCCGAGGGTTCTGGGTTCAAATCCCGGGAAAGAACCTTTCTGGACATTCTCATCTAAAATCCTCGTGATTCGATTTTCTGCGTGTCAGAACTTCTTCGTAGGAAATCGCAGATGGCCCAGGGAAAGGAACTCCCCCCCTCTCCCTTCCCTGAATGTGTGAATTTCACACGACCTTGGCTTAGTAAGTGGTGAGCTCTACTCTCACCTATCGAAGACCTAACTTCGGGTTTAATCACTGAGTGAGTGAGTGAGTGATAGCTCCAAGTTAACAATCTTATTCTCTTAAAATCTTACGTTACAGACGGCAATTAATTATTTTTTCTTTTTAACTGGAGAATAATGAAGAGCCTCGTGATGACCGAAACTTCAAGAGAATATGTTCAGAGAGGGAGGAGTAAATGAGCCTTGCAATGAGTCTCGTTTCATTACGCAGCAACAATACGCAATAATTTAAGATATGTTTGCATTGCGTTGATCAGTGGAAGTCAAATCCCCATTGAGGATGCAGTTTATCATCAACTATTGGGGATTCACCCGCAAAGGCAAAAGGAACGGATTAAAGTGTTGAATTAGCGTCGCCTATGAAGAGCCGAGTCAGAATCTGGTCAAAGATTCTTTAGTGAAACCATAATCCCTGATTGCGAGGTGTTTGCAGAGTAATAATATGAAATCGTCCCTTCCGTTTGATGTTAATCATGTCTATATTTAATCTGCGACTTTAGTTTTTAGTAAAATTATAAGTTCCATTGGGGACCTCTAGACTGATTTCTTTTACAATTAGGTGAAGCCAACCTCGTATTTTTCTTAGAAGTCCTCCACATATTCCAAGATGCTAACCTCTCATTAACGAGTTGTTAACGATTGAATCTCTTGATCAACTCACTTAAAATGAATATAACATCAGAATTTAAGAGTTAAAAGCTGACTATTATATGCGGTACCAGCACTAGCAATTGACCAAAAGAGGATCCTAAGGCTGTATAACCAAAGAGACAATTTTTATTACAGTCCCATAACCTTCCGACCAACATCCTAACTGCCATCACCAAAGAATGATGGTCACATCGTATTAATGCTATAAACGTTTCGTTCCGTTTCGCTTGATATTCATAAAGGAAACTACCAGGCACATATCACCTTCATCCCGTATAGTTTGATATGTGAAATCGTGAAATGATTGTATCAATATTTCACACATTGTAACATCATTTCCGCCCTCATATTTGGTGGCGTCTCGTGACACCTCCAGTGATCGGCCCTTTCCCGACGAGCCCTCACCTCCATCACGCGTTTCTCGCGCAGGAAATGACAGGCGCACTGGCCGCTGGCGGCGCCAGAAGGCCCCGTCGGCGCCAGGCGCCTGCTCGAGTGGATTGATAATGGGTGGGCAAGGCGTAGGTAATTGGAAGGTGGTAGCGCGGGCCATCGCCGGCAGGGAGCTTCTTCCATCAATCCACTCTCGGCGCGGGGCACTATGGGAACGGAAGATGGGGGCCCGTGCCGATCGGCCTTCGAAAGATTGGATGGGGAGAGCGCTCAGGAACAAAGGCGGTGAAGGGAGGGCTGGGATGTGGCGTCGACGCAAGATGAGCTCGGCAGCAGAGAGAAGCGATGGCAAGGAATGCCGAACGGGCCTTCTCCGGCTTGCGCGAGTGCTCTCATTGACGTCGTCGCTTTCCACACCCCCTGCCTCCCCTCCACTCCACCCCGTCCTACCCCGTCTCAGTGTGGGAGGGGTGATTCCAGTTGTTACTCTTGGATATCTGCGCCAGGCTCTTTCCTCGGCAAACAGATAAATTCCATTGCTCTTGTCTCCGCCTTCGGCTCTTTTGAGAGCTCTGAGAGGTTTTGCCATTTGCCAGAACTTCATAGCCATAGAATTTCGGGGAGAGTGTTTCAATAAGAGGCATTAACGGCGTATTGGCTCTGAAAATGCGAGCCAGGTTACGTCAGGGTGTTCCCCAGAAATCACGAACGCTGGAGATTACTAAAGAGAGGAAACCGATTTTTAGAGTATATTGAGGTAGAGTGAGCATTCCTCCCTTAAAATGCTCCCCCGAGCGATGAGTAATAGATGCCGATGAAAGCCTTCAACACAAAAGGATTACTTCGGCAATATTAAAAAAAATATATAGAAATACATCTTGCACTTGTAGAAATGTACTTTTGGGTACGAAAGGAGTCGGATGTTTCATGATTCAAAATCATATTTGTCATCATGCTATTTTTCTTTGCTGATCAATTGTGAGCTAATCACGTCATGTATGCGATTAAAACCTGGTACGCTTAAAGAATTAAATATATATCCAGAAACTTTGACCTAACAGAAATACTCGCATTGACTATAATTTTACTGATGAGCTAAATTCATGACCATTTCTCACCTCTCTTTGAATTCATTTATCATCATTAAATATTATCACAATTTCGGTTGTCAACATGCATTGTTATTAGCTAATACAAGGCCTACATCAATGAGTATGATACTGGGATTTTGGAATTTTTACGGATCTCAGGCAAAGGATACTTAGTTTGCGTTATAACGCATTGCTTGATTATAATTTAAGCTGACAGAAAGATGCGAAAGAAAACGTCATCGACCAATGTAAATAACAATAAATAATAAAGGACTATTTTTACTGGAGAGTTTCTTCTGCTTCTAATCGTGCAGATTCAAATTAATTAGAATTTTTTCAAAACGCAAATACGTACATGTTAACAGGTAAAGTCTTTGCTTTTTTCCGTACGCACTCAACTAGCTATTTCATTTCAGTAAGGCTACGAAAGATTAAATCATTTTTCGGGCATGTTGAATGCTTCAAACAGGTTAACTGGTAAAATCTTAAGCCCAGTGAGTTTAGAGACCTTTTTTTTAATTTCACCTGCGTATTTGTTATAAAATGCTATTTAAAATAAGGTTCTCGGTAAATTTAGCAGACAGACAAGCATCACAATCCAATGCGGGATTCAAAATCTCAAAATATTTAAATTATAGATGTGGGCTAGAACACACAGAAATAGGCAATGTGAATGTGAATTGTGTCATAAATTGACCGCAGTACCTCGTTTCTCAAGGGAAAAAAGGATATTGGTTTCCACTAGCGTTTCAGCATATAATGCTTAGACGGATAATTTTATCACGTAAGTGCTACGCACGCTACAAATACGTACGTTCCTCTCTCTAATGATCCATGGAATTTGAATTTTCTCCCAATACCATTGAACACCTTCTCACAAGGATAGTCGAGTTCCCTCCACGACAGGCTCTTCTAATGTTGGTAAGAAGGTCCTTTCTCGGGTCCTGCTCGTCATCATTAGTTGGTGTGGTAACCCCTGGGCTGTGGGTTCGAATCCTTCCTTCGGGCATGGATGTATGTTGATGGATGTTTAGATGATGATGGACGGGTGTTTTGGAAAAAGAATAACTCTCCTCCTAGCACTTCAAAATAAGTAATAATGAATTAACAAACGTGGAATCCATTATATATCTTGGAATAAGAGAGACACATGATCTTTCCTGGGGTAAACACATACGTGAAATAATGAGTAAAGCGAACCGTAAACTGGGATTCCTCAAAATAGTACTGGGTAAATGTGACGATCATGTACGAGAAATCAGCTACTTTTCCTTCGTAAGACCTCATTTGAAATATGCTGCCAGTGTACGGGATCCCTACGAAATCGGTCTAAATAAAGAACTTGGACGTGTGCAGCGAAGATCGGCACGATTTGTAAAGGGATGGTATGATAACCTAATAAGTGTAACCATTCTATTAAATGGATTAAATTGGGAATCATTGTCAGATCGCAGGTTGAAATTTAAACATAATCTTTTAAAAAAATTCCAAGACCATATTTTCGGTGATGATGTTAAAAATATTTTGCGGACCCCAACTTACTATGGTAGACTGGACCATAATCACAATATTAGAGAAATTGATTGCCGAACTGATAGATTCAAAATATCCTTTTTTCCTCGTACTGGATATGAATAATGGTAAATATATTAAGTACGAGTGTAGCAAATGGATAACATTGGTAGCTGCATGTTGGTATAAGGACTTAAATCTAACCCAACTAACAACATGTTTTTGCATGTATGCTTTGCTATTTTTATTGTTTTTTTAAATAGCGTAGTTTTGAACAGTACCTATACAAGTACCAATCCTTTTTTATGAATTGTATGTAGTGCATGTTTGGTGAGAGTTCACCCCCAGCCACACACCTTTATGGTGGCCTGCAGGGTATTATTTAGATGTAGATGTGCGATTATCGCAGGTGGAAGAACTTAAGCCGGAAGTTGCGACGCAGCTTTTGCCGTTGACGCTCCAAGTCCGCCGCTTGCAAGGCACGTCCATCAAAAGGCCTTGAGCTCCTGTCCTTCCAGGGCCTGGCAGTATTTCTCTTGGCGCAAAAGCGGGGATAATATGCAAATGGAGTGCTGCTGGACCGGGCGGGGGGGGAGGGGGGGTCGAGCGAGGGAGGGAGGACGACTCCGTTTCGCCGCCGCCGCCCTGTTATTGGAAAGTGGTGTAAGAACATTTAAACTGTCGATAGGGCGAGGCGAGAATTATGGGCCCGCAGCGGCCTTCTCCCTAAATCACGTGGTCCGGGGCGGAAGGGGTCAACCGAAGGGACCAGAAAGGGCCCCTCCCCAATCCCCTCCCCCCAAAAAGGCCCCAACTTTGGGAGTCACCCGGCTGGATAATGCAAACATTCATTACACGATGATGGGCGCGGATAAAAGTTTTTTCAATGGAGGAGACACGGCGAAATGTTTAAGCGAAGAAATCGGCGTAGCGGCAGCGGAGGAGGCGTTGGGGAGGGAGGGGGATGGAAGGAGGGGGATGGAGGAGGGGGATGGAGGAGGGGGAGGGGGTTAGGAGGAGGGGGGTGGAAGGGGATTGCCTTGGCGAGCGGAGCAACTAACCGCGGCCGACCGCGGACTGAAGGGGCGGGCGCTTTTTGCAGAGCCATAATTAAATTACCGAATCAAATACCGGATATATGACCACGGGGAAAAACATCATGACCTCCACGGATTCAAGCAAGGATAACCAGCAGACAGCTCCCCTGCCTTTATTCCTGCCTTTTGAACACGCGGCAAGTCTTCTTTTTTGCGAAAACCTGTTTTCCATCCACCGTTTGACGTCACTGGCGTCTGAAACAGCGAAGGCCCAACTCATAATGTATGCCCATGCGTGCGGAAAAATTAATTATTTCCAATTAACCCTTACTTGTATTAAAAATGTAGGCACCCCACCGATTAGCCGCACATATGCCGTAAGATAGGGAAATTGTGGTAATTGGTAAAGGGTCTAAATTACTGGTCATGAGATGTCTTTTATAAAGGTGAAGTACCTATGGTCATCACATTTTAGTGTACGTTACGCAGGAACGAGAAATTTCATTTTGTTTTGCCGCCATATTATACTCAAAAACGAATAATTTCCTGCGCTTGGTGATGCTGCGCAGAATGAAGATGAATGAAACCATGAAAAAACCCTTTGAGACGCTATCAACTGGTGGTAAACCCTCAAAAAGAGACGGCTGACAGTGTGTGGTAAGCGGAAATAATGAGATGAAATATAACTACCCATTTCTATTTAGATGATTTTCTATTTCATCCCAAACCCACCACACCTAGCTTCAAAGTGTAAACATCTATCATTGGATTTTTCATAACTTCTTTATATTTTCTTCACTACAATCAGGCATTACGTCCTTCCACTTTTCCACTCTCTGGTTTCCCTAATCTTTTTCTCAGCTACCCACTTCATCTTGATACTCCTTCCATTAGCTAACGAGAGAGTAATCCTAACTATTAATGATGCTTAACCAAATGCGTTCGCTATCCGTGTTCTCAATGTTGTTACTTGATAGGCGATTGGCTAAGATTCCATATTTCACTCTTACTCTAAAAATTTTCCTTTTTAATCGGACACCATGCTGCAACTAAGTTGTGGTCGGGGTCTTTGACGCGATTTCTCATGCTTATGCCCTCCAATTACGGAATCGCACTTTACACATGTTCCCACGTTGAATTAGGCGTTTAAATGAGGCTCATGTCATAACTATTATTCATGTTAATTCCTCCTTTATAACTGTACTACTATCCCAACGGGTCTATTTTTTAAATATGAATTGGTACTTCTCGTAGCTATTTGTATATACTACCTTTTTTTCCACGTGAATTTTCGTCAGAATGTCTAACATTCACAAGATGTTTACTTTCATTCACAAGAACAATTTTTCTGTGATAGCCGTGAGTGAGTAATGGCTAATTAATGACAGGGGAAACTTTAAGTTCAAAGGAAAGAAGTAAGTAAAACGCTTTTAGAACTTGAAATTCTTTAATTCAAGAATACATACCATTTTACTCTGCTCAATCAGGTGACATACTCTGCTCAATCAAGCGATAAACTGCGTCTCTAGAAGTGGTTTCTAAATTTCTGAGCCTCCTGAGACACACTCTGCCTGAAGACATCGCTCATTTCCAACTTATGCTAGGATATCTTCATGCTCTATAACTCTCGATCGGAGATACGAAACCTTCTTGTCACTCGATTTTCCTGATAATGTAGTGTGGAAGGACAAAATACAGCAAAGCTTTGTGCTAGATCACGCATTGGAAGAATGCTGTTGATTTCACTCTCGTACCCTGACGATGCGATTTCGAGGTTTCCGGTGACGCTCCAGGTGTAACTCTTAGAGTCGATCGTTGACAACAACAAAGGGTGGCAGTCGGAATCACAGAGGAGTTGTATTCGTCTCCACCTGAGGAAGGTGGTGTATGGGAGCACTTACAAGATTGGTCGACTTTCTCGTCTTGTTCTTTTGGTCTCTTCGGTCTTTTCATTATAGTACCGCGTGAAGGAGGATCGAGGATGGAGGAGGAGAAAGGAGAATCTAGATCTACATCTACACGATACCCCGCAAGCCACCGCGAGGGTGTGTGGCAGGGGGTGGAGATCACCAAGCATGCACTACTAACATACAAACAAGCAACTATAGGGTCTCATGCAACTATATTGTTAGTATCCATAGTGTTTAAGGGTTTAATACATACATCATGCACTACAGGCTACTTAAAAAATATTTCACCTACCTATCCCTTTGCTATGCTGCCTATTCTGTTCTCTAATAGTACGGGGGAAAAATGCCATTTGAATCTATCGGTACGACAATCTAGCACTCTAATCTTATTTATCTGGTCGAATCTATCATAATACGCTGATTTTTTTAAATATGTTCCTAACATCTTCAGTAAAGCTAACCGATTGAAATTTCTCTTATATATTTAATCTTTACCTTAACCTACCCTCTGATAATGGGGGAATTATTTATATAGGGGGGTGTAATGGGGACAAATTCGACCAATCAGGAGCCAGCTGGTTAACGACCAAAGGAATTGTATACCGCACGTTTTCAGCTCTACCACACTCAGCCCTGATGATAGAGGGAATGATACGCCCATCGAAAATCGGCAGATCTCTAGAACCTGACGGGTAGGAACTCGAAAAAATTTTCCAAATTAAATGTGTTTCGCTGACAATCAAATTTATCCGCCACAAATTAATAAGCCCTCGATGTTTCAAGCTGCATTCACGACACAACAGTACATATAAATCAGAAATGAATATGGAGTGACGTGATAGAAAACATAGTTACCCAATTTCGGGATGAGTTGGTAGCAAAGCGAGAAGTGCAGCGTTTGATTATTGGTATCAACTGCGTGTTGTTCAGCACTGAGCTGCATATTGCAATCAACATCCAAGCCGTGGACTTAACTAGAATCCATTCGTGTTCTCAGAGTTCAGTAAAACGCCAAGAACTTCTGATAAAAAGCTTGTGCTGTAATGCAAATTATTACAAATTCTTGGTGAAAATGTATTTGCTTATGACTGACGCTGTGAAATGAATATTATGGCTTTTGTTAAAATATTTTCCTGAAGGAAAATAGAATCCATGTCACTGGGAAAGTGAGTGTGAACTGAGTATGGTTTTTGCATCAAGTAAACAATTCGGAACCAAGAGCAGAACCAAGCGTCGCCATATGCCTGGTGAAACAAAGCCTCCTTCCATTACAGACGAAAGCCATAAAGCATTTTATTACGTCTTAGCTCATCCATATCAGCAACCATAGAAGGTACTTTTATTCCGAAAAGCATCAACCGAAATGTTTAAATACCATGGATTTACCACAAACGATCACAAAAATAGCAAATGAAGGTACCAGCGAATGAGAGGTCATGGGACATGAACAGACATTTCTCAAGAAAGTCCATTACATTCGGAATCTAACGTCTTTTCAGTTGTACTTACGTCAAGAGTTGCAAAATCTGAAGTCGATAATTTTGAAGAAATGTAGTCTAGCTTTAAGGTTATCATCTAAATGGTGCCCAGCAAAGAATAGAGACGCTCTCTTGCTGTGGCAATCAGAAGGAGCAAGAAGTTCAGAGGCGATGCCTCGGAACAAGAAGTTGCTCCGGCCGTAAGAGACCCGGAAAGCGCCCTGGCACCGCCAAAGGAAACCAAGGAACAGCATTTCCTCTCCATCCCTTAGCCACCCCCTTGAATCACATCAGCCCCCACCGATGCCACCCATCGGCTCCATTGTTTTCATTTCTCTGCCCACCCAGGGAGCGGCGCTAGTTTCGCCAACTCCCTCGAAAAGCAGTACCTTTCTATGGAGTTCCCAACACACTGAAAAAGTTTCCCAAACGTTCACTACCCCTTCCATTCCCTTTGGTCACCCCATCCCCCCCCCCTGGACTACCCCCTGGAGCCCCTTTTCCGGCCGCGCCGGCTTCCGTATAATGAATCCAACCGTCGCTCGCGAGCAGCACGGCCGGCAAGGAAGATGACGCCGGACTGCACACAAATTAATTCATTCTCGGCCAACCACTGCCATCTCTTCCAATGGCCGCCATGAAACGTCATCGAGCTGATTTATAGGGCAGTGGAAACATGAGGGTCCCCGTTATACTGCCGACAGCAATGGTAGCATGTTCTGGTCACTAATTCAAATATTTTAGAATTTTTTATGAGAGGGATCTGGAAAATTTTAAAATAAGAAATGTTGAAGAGGCACCATAGAAACTATAAAAGAATTATTCAAGGGAGAAAACGTTAGAATGCTGTAATTCACTACTGAGCACTCATAAAGACAAACAGGGATCTAAATAAGATTCTAAAAACCATGGTAAGAACAACAGCCAGATATCAGTGCAAGATCAATAAGAAGAAGACTAAGATATTGGTATACTGCCGGAGAGAAGATACCAAAATCAATGGTAAACTAGAAAAACAAACTTGAAGAGGCGAAATGTTCTGTTACCTGGGAAGCCGAGTACCAGCGATGAACGAAGCATGAGAGAAATGGTCTGTAGAATAGTTTAGTCAAGGAAGGCATTATGTCAAAAGAAGAATTTACTTGCAGCTGGCAATAAAATCGTAGAAGTAAGGAAAAATTCATAAAAACGTATATCTGGCGCATGTTTCTTTACGGAAGTGAAGCTTAGACGATTACAACAGTGGATAAGTCAAGGGAGGAAGCATTCGAAATGTGGTGCTACCGTAGAATGATGAGATTAAATGGATCGACTAAGTGACAAACGAAGAAGTCTTAAGGTGAGTGGAAGAAAACAGAAGTTTTCTGAATACCCTAAGAAGAAGACGGGATAAGTTGATCGGCCGCGTCATGAGACATGATGTCGTGATGAATACAATCGTTGAAGGGCAAGTTAAATGGAAGAACGGCAAAGGAAGGCCTCGAATGAGATATATAGTGTTATTTGTGTACTGGATTCTAGCGTTAAATATGAATCAACAGAGTCTCCATTACTCATTCCGTTTTTTGTTATTTTTCTTTGCAAGGGTAGTCACCATAAAAATGGTTATTAATAGAATTACACATTCAAAATAAAATATTGGCGACATCCACATGTAAATGAAAAAGATATATTTACCACATGCGTGCTAACATACAGAACATGTGATGAAGGGTGGGAAATAGAACAAATACGTAAATATGAAGAGACTAGGTGATAGAAGTATTCAGTGGAGAGCTGCGCCAAACCAATCTGAGGATTGCTGACTGGTGATGATGGCGTAAGAGTCGACGCCGAGTTTATTTCCCCGACCGGGGAACGAAGTGTGAATCAAACAGACCGCAGGCTGTCGCTGCCCTTGGAGCCAGCCATAGGAAACTTTCTTCGTATTCAGCAAGTAGGTACTTCACGAACTCTCGCTACCGGCAGCAATCGAAGTTACTCTCATTTAAAGAAGACTTGATGGACGTGCAACCACAACACAAGACCAGACTCAAGAAAATCTCATGAAATGAAATGAGTAACAGTCATACTGCTGATGGATTAATTCCAAAGATAAAGAATAGTTATAATGTGCTACTCTCTATTCAAGCCACGATTATTTTCCAAATGGAGGAAGTATTTGTGAGGGTATTGCAAAAAAATCACTGCATGAACTGGGCCATCAACAGTTCTTCCCAGTTTTCGCCATCGTTACAAGAAAAAACTTAGTATTGTCCACTCCTGTATTACTTATTGAATCACAACGCGTTTCCAACCACCAACGTGACTGAGAATGGCAAATGTGTGATGTTCATATAACAATATACTAATAGTAATTCTTATGAAACTAGGTTTTTTCATATCAACGAGTAAAATGTGCCCCAATACTATGATCGAGTCTTAAAATGAAACTTCAACTTGATGATTCTATGAGGTTTTATTAAAAAAATAAATAAAACCCGGGTTTTGACGTCGTTTATAGGTCGAAAACCCATATAAAATAAGTCAATACATTTATAGGGATTGAATTGTTGAGATAGGGAGTGGGGTGAGAGAGGGATTTCGCCCATAAGATAGGCGAGCAGGAAAAAAGGAGAGAGATAGGCTATCACTCAAAATGGTAGAAGGATTTCAGCAAAGTTTTTTTGCAAAGTTAACTTCCTCGTCAGAGCGAACGGACTGCGATGTCCCCAATCGCCCCAATGCATACAACTGGTAGCCTTTATTTTCTACACGCAAAATTTCAGGCAGAAGGTCAATGTTATGATTATTTCCATTATGCATTTGACGAAAAGGGAGGTGATATTTTTGTTTTTCGTACACGCCTGGTGTTCTTGTCTCTTGCCAGAGTCTGTATATTCACTGAAACTCTCAGTTGTCATGACAAAGGGGCAAGAAAGGATTTACGCCCACGTTGCCTCGCTTTGCCCAACCACCAAGTTCCCTTCGCAATATTTGAATATGGTCTCAACTCCTTCGTCAACATTTCACCCTGTGAGCCGTCGAATTGACGTCAGACATCAATCGTTCAGATTTTTTCAGATCATTCAAGACCGCTGCTTTAGGGAGTAAGATAACCAGACGGGAACATATGACATTCAGATGGAAAAACCTTTGCTAATAAATTAAGTAGGTACGGTGTATACTGCGCTTCAATGATAAATACTTTGTTTGCACTCCAGTCGTGTACAGCTCAAGGGAAAAACTTATTCCTCTAACTGTCGGTGTTGATCCCTCGACATGTGTCGCATCTGTACGTCCTGCTGATACAAATTATGAAGACCATATAAGCATTTAGTATCAAATTCCATTTCGAGTGATTTGAAATCCTCAAGACACTTTTGCTAACAACTTTCACCATTTTATTTATCCTCAAGGCCACATCTCAATTTACACCACCGTTTATTACCATGGTAATTCTTTCAAAGCTGTTAAACTTAATATTGACTGTTATGCATGCACTTTCCATCACTAATGGTTGATGGAAAATCCAACAACTACTCGGTTAATTTTCCACAACTCTATGGAAATTATAGTCATCGAATGTGCAATGTACCATATTTTTATCGTCGAACCTGACAGAATTTATGAAATAAAAAGACCCGAATTTAGGTAATGGTGGTATAGTGGCATGCTGTTATAGTGACTTTAAGTTAACCTAACTAACAGCATGTTTTAGCAAGCTTGCTTAGCTATTTATAACTTTTTTAGATTTGAAGTTTAGACTAATATATTATTACTGATCCTTTTTTATGCTAATTACGTACTGCATTTTTGGGGTGAATTCACCCCCTGTCACACCCCATTATGGTGTTTTGCAGGGCATTATGTAGATGTAGATTACTTTCCCGATTATTAGACTTTTTTCTTTGCGTAATAAATTCATCTAACCACAAGCAGGCCCCAGATGACCTATCTCTCTTAAGATGGCTTGTTAACATACGTGCCTGGTAGAAAATACATTTTTAGATCCGCTTGCTCTTTAACCACTGGATTTCTATCACTTACTAGATGTAACCTCTTTGGAAAGAGCAATGTTTGCTCTCAACAGGTCCAGAGATCAACGGAAAGCTTCCTTCCTTTCCAAGCCAATGGAATATGGAAATTCCATAGCATCACGTAGGAAACCATTCCCTCTATAGTCCCTAAAAAATTCCCGGAAACAATGGCATCAACCAGAAGAATTGCTCGGGTGCATTTAGAATCGCCGGCGAAAGGTTATCCACCTCGGGCGATGATCCCTCGGCCACTCTGAAGTTCATTCCGACGCTGAAGTACTCTCTCAGGAAAGTGCCGGTCGGCCGAAAGAGAAAAAGGCCCCCAGACCCCAAAAAATCACAAAAAGTGTGCCTTTTGTGGCGGCCTCCTACCAAGTGCAGGGCCAGATCTTCCCTCAGGGCCCTCGTCCTAAATAGAGCCCCTCGGAAGAAAGGGAGTCGTTACAGCCTCCTGCAATACCCATGCAAAGCGTGAGCTAGTTTTACATCGCAAGTTAAAGAGTGAAGAGGTAGCAACCGTGTGTGAAGGAGAAAAGCATTTAAATTAGTGCGAATATATACCATGAGTGTGATCTCCACCTCATATTTGGCTATTCAAGTGTATACCCGCACTAATAGGGAGTAAACCCGCTGGCATAAGATTGGGCATGGAATGGTAAGGAGGAGGGGCGGAGGGAAACCGGCGTCGGAATCAACCTGGTATTACCGAAATGCGCCAAGGGGACCACGGCTTAACTTCCCATAAGACGGACGGAGTACTGAACTCGAATGCTTTCCACAAAACAAGAAGTGGGGTTAACAAATGAAAATATATTCCACTAAAGGCTTCATCTTCATCTACATATACCTAATACCCTGCAAGACACCGCAAGGGTGTGTGGCAGGGGGTGAAAATCAGCACACATTCACTATTGACATGTGACTAGGCTATTACATGGAATCATGTTAGGTAATAAAGTCACATGCAGCTAGATGGTAAGTAACTGTATTGCAATAAAGGTATTGGTTGTTAAAAAAATTCATCATGCACTTCAGACTACTCTAACAATATTTCAAATACCCATCCCTTTGCCACGCTACCTATTGTGTTTTCTTATAATACATTCACGGTAAAAATGACATATCAGTGCGACAATCTATCTCTCTAATCTAATTTATCTGGTCGAATCTACCTTCATACGCAGGGGTTTTTAATATATGCAGCATCTTTCTTCAATTCTATCTAATCATCTTTCTTCGCGGCTGACATCAATTCTTTTATTCATTCTGATACATTACTAAACCTGTCGTAACACATTTTAACAAACCCAGTGGCTCTATACCTACTGCACACTGTCTAGCTCTAATTCATCGGATTCCATACACTGGTTGCATATTCATCTTCCGGATCTCACAGCGTGGTCATTGAAGGGACAACAGTTTCGGCTGCATTCCAGCAGGTGCCTCCAGATTGAAGCCTCCTTTTGGCCGTTGATACATATAGGTGAAGTGACTCCTCTCTGATTGGTCGGATGAGGATTCCCACTTTTTCAACAAATAAGGTGGGAGTTTGGGTTGAGAAGTCTCTTCCAGGTGTCATGGAGATAATCGCCGTCTCTTTGGTTGAAGTTTTGAGTGTGTTTGCTGATTAATATAGCCTCTCGAATAATCCTGTGTGGATAGCAGAATTCTCCGGCAATCATCTTGGTGTCATACAAGTTGATACTTAGGCTTGGTTCCGACCACGCATACTCCAACCCAGCGGAAAGGTAGATATGTTTGGTCGCTCGGGTTTGACCGCGTTGTCAACAACCAGGTGGTGGAACCAGGAAGATGGAATCTTCATTGACATCGCACCGCGGAAGCTTTCGTATTGATATATTCATCTGCCGGCATTCAAACCTGGGCCCTTCCGGCGAGAGGACACTACTCTAACCGAAGAAATACTCTCAAGCGTTACTTTGTGGAATTGAAGCATCATGAAAATAAAAATGACTTGGTATATTCCACACCTTTTATTGCAAGAACTGACCGCGGTTTCGACGGCTAAGCAACATTATCAAGGCAACATATAGTGAACCAAAGGTCACTATATTTGCCTTGATAATGACGCTCTAGCCGTCGAAACCGCGGTCGGTTCTAGCAACAAAAGGTGTGGAATATACCAAGTCATTTTTATTTCCATGACTACTCTAACCACTACATCAACCCAGCCTATTTGCATTTCTAATTGCCAAACTCGGTGGAAAGATTCTTCTCCTGATTTAATAGTGTTCCATCATTACTGCACTTTTTTACCTGTAAAGTTGTCTAGTTGTATTTTCCCAGTTACTCGTGGCCTAATAGCCAGGTTGAATTTCAATAGTGTATGTTTGGTGATCTTCACCCCCTCCACATACCCTCGTGTTTGTTTAGCCTGAGTTCGCTGCGCGTCTGGAGTGACATCTACAAGCGTTCACTAAACCACCATCGCAATTCAGATTGGGGTACGTTCTTGAAGATTACAGGTGACAGAAAAAATGCAGTAATGATGAAACACTAAAAAGTGGAGAATAATATTCATCTTTCCACAGCGCTTGTCAATTAAAAATGCAAGTATTTATGCCGCGATATCTCGTTAAGCAGGAATGAATCGCCCCAGTACTAATAGATGAGAAACGTCCTTTTCCCTATTCACGTATAATTCCGTCGGAAATGGCACTCGCTAGTTCATTACCGGAGGGAAGCTCAAAAATTCAAAGCAGCGCCGCAATCGACGCAAAGAGGGATGCGCTTAGCATACCGCGGCTCTTCGGCATTTCTGTCAGAGGGAAGAGTTTTCTCAGAGCCGTCGGCGAAAGCTCAACTTACACGGAAGCCACTTTTCGCTGGTAATTGCTTCGAGATGGAAGGGAAGGCGTTGCTTTAAACTTCGGCAAACTCTGCTTGGGGTCATTAAAGAGAAATTAAAGTGAACGATGGCGAATTGAAATTTTTGAGATAATTAACTGCAGGCAGGTTCATTCCCTTGTTCAATCGATTATTCCTGAATCAATGCGTATAATGCCCGCTTCGGCTATAAAAGGCCCGTGATACTTAACTTGGATCCAATAACAAAAAAAGCCGCGGAGAAATTTATCCCCGGGTGACCGTGGGAGCACTGTATTATTGAAGCACTAGCGCGAAGGTACTTACCTTAATCTTGCGAACAGAGCATCACTAACGCTGAGCTGACTGCATTGGCACTTCAACTCCTTGAAAGCTATATCGCAAGGACTGCAGACGGAGAATATTATACGCATTATTAAGAGGAGAGGTGAAAGACAGATGAATGATTATATTCGCTATGAAGGATCAGAGGTAAGTATGGAGGTTTCTTGGGATACGGAGGAAGGGTGGCAAAAGACACACTCGTTACTTGCTATCCATTTGTAGCGAAACGCGCCAAAGAGTTACCGTTTCGTCCGACGCGTGAAATACTAAACTCTAAGGCTCTCTATAGAGCACTCACGATATTAAATACGAGTGTTTCGTCGAAGAATCGAACAAAAAAGTGATGTGATATAAATCTGAGAGGTCACTCATTTCGAATTCCGTGGAGCAATTATGTCTGGAGAGAATTCACGATCTGTTACCATTATCCCTAGGGTCTCTCTTATGAAATCTAAATTTTTCTATACCGAGAAACTCATTTGCTCTCTTATCCACTCTTCTGAACGTGGCACTATACGTGGCATGAGGGAGGAAATATAACAATTATTTATTGCCTGGGAATTTCATAAAAACATATTAATTTATATTTCCTATGGCACTGAAGACTGCAGCTATAACATGGCCTATAATGAGCTAGTCTGTTGCTACTTCTCCTGTTATGAACGTATGTTCTTCACAAGAGTGAACATTTTTAATCTAAAGTTACATCATTTAATCTTGTGTATGAAGTTTTTCTAATCAATCTAATCAACGCTTATTACGTAAGCGTTTTTATTACATATCGGAAGAAATTAAAGAATGAAAATCATTATGTTTACGTAAATGAGTACCTAAGGCTAAATTGTCGCCTACGTCCTGAGAGTGATTTCCATTATTGTGGTTTTCTTTAGCTAATTATAGCCACACAATTTTCATAGTTAGCTTTTAAAAATCACCAAAATTTCTTTTGCCCTGGCTCTGAATCCTTGATCAAACATTCCTCGCAAACATTTCATAAACCAGCGGCATATTATGTACGAGGGATAAAAAATGAAAAGTCACTTGAGCAAAATTTTTCCTTACTACTACCTAGCTAGAACTGAATTTCATAAATACATTACTCAAACGAAAAAAAATTAACTCTAAAAATGCCTGTCAAAGATGTCAAAGACTCTGTGGGTCCACAAATTCCCCTTTTTGCACGAGCCTATAGGGCGGGCGAAGGCTCTGACCTCGTCGGTGCATTCTTACCGCGTGTAAAAAAAGAGGGGGACGAAAGGAATTCAAAAGAATAACTAGTGTATGTCTGGAAGGTTACATGGTCCCTAGGAAGAGAACACTCTTTTCAAGGGATGAAGGGCGTGAATAAGAAGTATGTTCCCGTACGCGGAGTGTACGCAAAGAAAAATAACTTGCCGCAAATTCGCGTAAGCTTATCCGCTCACATGATTCAATATTCTCGCAATTTCATCAATATAGAGAAAGTAGAGATCAGTGGCAATGAGTATATCTGAAAAACGACGAATTGGAAGCTGTAGGGTCCATGTCACTTGAGGAATGTATTTTTCAATACATTCATATGTATTTTTCGGCGTCACAAACTTATTTTTAATTTCTCTTAAGTTTAGTGTTTATTAGTCTCCGAAGAGTGCTCTGATATAAGTCACTTGATAGGTCTCTCCATAAAACGCTAGATATTTTACACTTCATGCAAATGTTTAGTCTGAAAACTGCGTCCAACATTTGGTAATGGATAACACTAAAATGCTTCAAAAACATTTCAAGCTTAGATACCATAAAGGCAAAGCATTGCGTTCATAGGTTATGCTATATTTATTCGACCAACTTTCTCCCACAACGTCACCATCAACTTAACTTGGAAGATATTCGGAGAAAGATGAGTTCAGGAATTTTTTGGAAATTTGGTCATTTTTGAGCCCCTGTAACTGACCAATGGATAAGTATCATGTCAAATAATCCGCCATTCCTTAATATGCAGTCTTTTCTAAGTATATGTGTGAATTTTCAAGTCTATATCTCCAAAAAAGCTATTTTGGAATTTTGTAGTTTTTCCATTTCTGACCACTGTGCAGCGGGGTAAATCCCTTTTCAGCTCAAATTCGCGGGTTTGGGGCTCACTCAAGAAGAAATTTCACTTTCTGGGGTATTGATGTTTGTATCTGGGACATGAAGATTCTCAGTTAATTGCAAGAGGGGAGTGCTTAGTCCTAAATTTGCTGAATAAATGAAGGCATATTTAACTTTTAATTGCTTTTACTGGATCCAAATTGATTCTCTTCCAGGAAATTCTCTGCTTCTCCTTCTAATATTTAGTTTATAATACTTGTCGATGCCTTCGAAGCATGTTCCGTCATGCTTGTAATCAAAAAACTAATACAGTTCTCAGTTTTTTTTCGGGAAAGTGGATGATTACATTTTCCTCGAAGTTCATTGGTATCTCTCCTTTTCATTTCATGACGCAGATGGTATTCTACAGCAGGTTTAATGTTTATCTCCTTCATTTTTAATTAGCTGGGCAGGAATATCGTCAATTCCAGAAGCCTTATTTTCTGGCAGGTCCTTGAATGCACCGTTGAAAACTAATATCAATACTGAGTTTCCCAAATGACCCCACAAAATGGACCAACTAGGCTACATAAAATCATTTTACTCCTAGAATGCAATGAGATTACTTTTCTTGTGTAAATAAACAAAATATATCTTCCAACCCTACGCTTTTTACTCAGTATTTGTTCCCCATTCATGTCTCAGACATTGCGCCCGTAGCCCACTTCTACCTAGCCACTATCCTTGAAGTGACTTCTTGCAGTCGTATAGGCAGCCTCTAACTTTCCCTGTGCAGGTGGGGGGAGTTTTTTTATTTCTTCATAAGAGTCCTTTATCCTAATTTCTCTTCGTTTTCTCGCTTTACGGGAAATTTAATTCCTAATGCTTTCGTACTAAAGTTGTGCTTCAGTTTCACCATTTTTGCATCTTCTCTCTCCTAATCAGGTCCCAAGATTTCTTCTGTGATCCAAGGCATCTTCTAGGATGCTCTTCTTCTCCCCCAGAATTTCTTCTGTATTTTCCTTTCACTCGCTTTTAATGCTTTCCCATCTCACGTCCACTATTATCACAGTGCGGTCCCCTGCCATGTTGCTTCTCACAAGTACGTATAATAATCACACATTTTAAGCACTAAGGAATACCAGAGTTTATGTGGTCAACAAGTAGGTACCAATCGATATCTTAAAACCATCTAACATACAAAATGTAAATTCTGTTTACGGAATATTATTGAGCTCATAAATGCTCAGACATTTACAGCAGCCACTTTTTTACTCAAATAAGAATATCTCAAAGATAATACGATAAGGGGTTAACAAGAAAGTGAATTAAAAAATAATTTCTATGTATCTACATGCATGACAAAATCATTCGATCGTAAATCTTTTCTATAAAAGGTTATCTGCACAAAAAGAAATGAATGAAACCTTGCAAGGGACAGAACCCATCTCATTTAACTTTATACATAAAAGCATCCAGTCAATAAGTAGGCTGTATAAAACTGACAGAGAAGAGTTAAAGCTAAAATAATGAAAAAAAATTAAGATATTATTTGAAAAGGAACTATAAATAACTTGGTTAAATATAATACCTACAAATTTATAATAAATGACTTATCATGTGCAAAAAGAGAGAAAAAAATCTAATGGACCAACTAAGAGAGCTTAAAAATATTTTACATCGGCAATTGCGGCATTCACAGAAGGCAGGAGTTTGTATGATCAGACTATTTAACAAAACAGAAAATGATAGAGCTAACATCTAGGCCATGCGTAAAAGATAAAGGATGAATTTCTTTTTATACCTAGCCTATTACATATGTACTTGCGCGCACTACGAAACTGAATTCGATAAATTCATTACTACCCGCACATATTAAGAACCAATAATATGATTTAATTGAACTCTTCCTAGACGAGTAACTACTAGTTGCCAACGACGAAAACACACTCCAGAAGAAACACATTCCTCTTATGGCAGCGCAAGAATACAACCTAGAGTTCTCAGCCGAAAAGACAAAATTGATTGCTATCAAAAACAACCATCCATTCAGATTGAAAATATTTTTTTTATTACGATATAGTACAAGTAACTAATATAAATATTCTCCTATCAGCGTTTTCAAGACACCGTGAAGCAGACATGCAAATTAAAACTCCCATATTAACGATAGAGTACAACTAAACTTGAAAACAAGGTAGGAAAAGGCACAAACATCTTTGAAAAACATGTGGCAATTCCATGCATTATATGCGGAAGCGAGAAGTGGACGATAACAAATTCGAGTGAACGTGAATTCCAAACATATCGCTCAAAGGTATGTACAGATATGAAAGGAAAAAAAGATGCATGGGATGAGATTGCTACTTTGCGTGCGTAGCTGTAGGTACTTGTGGAAGTGAGGCTGATTGGCCGGCCAATTGGAAGGAGCGGGGGGCCGAGAGCGCGGCAGATATTCCCCGGGAGAGAGATGGCGCCGGACGCCGGGCGACGCCTGGCGCCGGGGCGGGCAAACACGAGCCAAATCTCATGGCATCTCACCAAGGGGCCTCACGTAACTAATGGACGCCCCTTTATCACCCTACAATTGAATTTTGACATTAAAATGTGATTAGAAATGTATAAATTCAGACATTTAACTGTCTCAATTTTTATGCTGTAAATCAACGTAGGAATATCTATAAATATTAAATAAACGCATATAAATACTGCCATAAGTAATACCAATAAGTACGTAAGAAATACCGATTAGTACATAGTAAACACCTATGAATACTGCAGAGTAGTGTTCCTGCGTCTCAGTGGAAAGACTTTTGCAGTACTAATAAATACAAATGAATACGAAATACTGATAAACACCGTAGAAATACTGTTGCTATTTACATCTGGAAAATCTGAGAGATGTGCATTCAAGTCCACAGAAAACTTAGATTTTTATAAAAAGATTATCAAGTATATGTAAAGAGAAAACATTGGAGAGGTATTATTACTTTTCAATAGGGTAGAGGATAGAGTTGACACGGTGCTAGTTCTGAAAAGACTTGCAGTCAAATGGAAATAACGATATTCATCCAGAAGAGTCCAGAACTAAGTGAGGCACTCGGATAGTCTCACTCGTTTTTTTTTGTTTTCATGCTTTCATCCAAGTACTCATGTGTTCATCCATGTATTTATTCGGTTACCCAAGTTGCTACGAATAAATTCATACGGCACACCTGTACTCTCAGAGATAGTTGAAAGCATATTAAGATGTAGGTACACGTGTGGAATTCGAACAAGGAATGAGCTTACTAAAAATTATGCGAACTCGTTATCCCCAGAATCTGAAACAATGTTGATAAACTTCATAGCTTCCCAAAAGCGGGCACAAATTGCAATCTTATTTAGCTTCGAATGGAACATATTTCAACATAAAATTCCTAGAATATATCGGTATTTAAACGCTCGGTCTCCAGCGGGTACAATAGTAGATAATTTAAATGAGGATTCGTGGACTAGTGTTTAAACTGAAGCAACGAATGCAGCCAGCTAAACAAGGAAAGAGGAAAGAAGCTGTGGAAAGCAAATTCCATAGAGGTTTTAAAGTTTGCCTCTCAGAGGAGATGATTGAAAAATTGAGAGAAAGTGGACAACAACGAATATGACGTTAGTTTCAAACATGAACGCAGAGATAAATTTAAAAGCTTATTGTCAGTTGTAAAAGCATTGAGGTAATATAAATGTGGTGTGGTAAGCTGTACATGAAAAAGAGGTTGCGCATAAACAGACAAAACATACAACGGTTGAAGATGAGAGGAAAATTACTTGCACACACTTTGAGTGTACGAATTTTAAACCCAATGACTAAACGCTTGACATAAGGTAAAAGTTAGTAGCATTAACGGCAAAACGAAGATCAATATAGGCCAAAAAGAAGGGTGAACTGCAGGGTTGAGATCTCTTTGGCATAAATTTATTACGGAAATGTGAGGTGGATATGAACAGATTTAGAAGATAAAATGGGATAGCGAGATCTAAAAAAAACTTGAAGAGAGTCGAAGTTGCGCAACTGGAATGAAGAACACTCCAGCACTAAGTTTGCGGAAAAATAGTAGAAATGTTTTCTGTACTCATTTGGGTCATGCACGAGGAAGTATACAGCCGGAATGAATTTTAGCGGACAGCTTTTCTTCCACCTACAGGACAAAGTAAATAAATCCAATCGGTAAAATTCATGAAATGGCTAAATTTTTCACCGAGCAAAGACAGTCGTGAAAAATGATTTTAAGGCCAAGTCGAAGAATGCCTGCAAGTAATTGAGTAAAATGCCGGAATTTTATAATGAGCAAGAAAGATTAAAATAAATAGTAAATTGGTTATTGTCGTATTCCAGTTAGTGTCCAAATATTAGTGAGGGGGAAGAGAATGTTGAATACGGGGATATGACTGACAAAGGGCCTTACAAGGCGTACAAATTTCTCAAACCACAAAACTTGTAAAAAAAATTGAAAGATACTGAACGAGTGGTCACAGACAAAGTGCTAATCAGGCATCATTCATGGTTTAATAGGATTAAGACTGGGTCGTGGAATATCTTCTCTCTTTGACCATAGTTACACTGACACATGATCTTTCTTGTGGTTTACACATATGGGGATAAATGGGTTAAGCTAATCATAAAATGGGATTCATCAAAAGAGTACTGGGTAAATGTGACGACGAGAAATCAGTTACTTTTCCCTTGGTAGACCTCATTTCGAATGCACTGCCAGTTATGGGATACTTACAGAAGAGACCTAAATAATGAACTTGAACGTGTGCAGCAAGATCAGCAAGATTTGTGAAGGGACGGTATGACAATTTTACAAGCGTAACCAGTCTATTAATGAACTAAAATGGGAATCATTGTCAGATCGTAGGTTGAAACTTATACTTAATCTCTTAACTATGTTCAAATACAGTATTTTCACTGAAGACGTTATAAATATTTTGCGAACCTTAAATTACTACGGTAGACTGGACCATAATCACAAATTTAGAGTAATTGATTGCCGAACTGACAGATTCAAAATTTCCTTCAGTCCTAGTTCAATTAGGGGTATGAATAACTGTAAATATATCAAATAGCACAAATACAAGTGTATCAATGAATAGCATAGGTAGTTGCATGTTGGTATAAGGACTTTAAAGTAACCCAACTAACATCATGTTCTTTGCTATTTTTATCTTTTAGAATATGAACTTAAGACTACATTATTATTACTAATTCTTTTCATGCATGAAATGTATAATGCACGTTTGTTGTGAATTCACTCCCTGCCACATACACGCCTTTATGGTGGTCTCCAGGGTATTCTGCAGATGTATATAGGTTCTCAGGTAAATTACGTCAATTTGATTCTTCATAAACCTTCCACTGAAATCCTTCACACAATTATCCAGCAAGAAGAAAAATAACAATAAAGTTCTCTCATGCATGTCGCTCACGGGATGCCATTAAGGTCCAGCTGCGGTCACAGGAACATTTCTTTACGGCGTCACTTCTACCAGGCTCACTTTCAGTTTGTAGACCGATTTCTCTTTGGAGCAAAGCGCTCTTGTCACACTAGATCCCACGAGCCCACAGTGCTGAGCGTCGAACCTCCTGACACCCCCCGCCCCACTTCCTCCTGGCGCCCCCCCTGGCGCCCCCTGCCAATGCAGAGTTCTCTGGAGAGGCGGACGAGAGGAAACCCTCCTTAAACTCCGAAAGAAGCGAAAGCATTGCGGGCGGAGGGAGACGATGTGTTTGGGAGAGGGAGAAATCAAAATGGATGACGTCCATCAAACTTTATATCGATAAACACGATAGGGAACTCCATTCGGCATGGGTTCGTACATCCGGGAAGGAAAATATCCGACCGGGGAGGAGTTTGAAAGTGTCCTCCTCCTTCTCCGCTTCAGGGGGGAAGAGCATGGGGAATTTCGACGGCAGTCGACTCGATGGAGAGGAGAGCGGAGGTGGATGCGAGGATATGGGGTTGCAAGACCCCTTTGCAAGGGTACGACGAGGGTGCCTCTGGGACGTGAAGGGACTTTTGTTTCCGTGGGGCGTCGGAAGACGGAAGCGAAGCCTAGAGGAAGTGGAACATGGTGAGTCTGAGCCCTGTTGCCGTAGCGAGTGGTGGAATAAGGCAACGCCATTTCTGCAAAGTGCATTTGCGATGCATGCGACATGGATCTCGAGGAAATACCACCTCCTCCGACAGAACTACTTACCATTCGACAAAATAACTGGATGAAACAGGAGAATAAATTATTAATAATTTATTCTCCTGTTAATAATAAAAATAATATAATAACGTGGCCGCTTAAAATCACCATCCGATAATTTCACACATTTTTCGAAAGTTGTTTTTTAAAAGAAAATTGTTTACTTTCAACAAAATACGGGAGCAAACTCAAACAGTTACAATCAAAATTTGACAAGATTTATTTCAGATAAGCAACATAAGGTCATGATACTATAAAAGTTAAGTTCCTCTTGGAGTTAGAGTTCGTGAGAGCTTCTCTCGCCCGATTCCCGAAGGAACAGAATCCGCCCGTCGACGAATGGCTTCCCTTGAAAATCCAACTCATGCTTCTGTGATGGATTACATGACTAGGCAACTTTCAACAAAGTAAAGAATTTAATAACAACCAAGTTTTCGATGTATAGCACCACCTTCAACCTGAATCTTCCGGTTGGATTTGATGTAGCACATTGGAACCTACTTTAGGTACTTCCCTTCCTAAAATATTACAATTCCATTTGATCCTCCATGTCTAAACTCCACAACAACTGGCATAATACGTCCTATTTTACTTTGTATCCAAGGTACGGAGAATTTGTTTCACTCTTTTCTGTCAACATTAAAGTTGTACAATATGACAATACCATACCATCCACTTGAAACCTATTGTTCTCTTGTTTTCATTGATCAAGGGAGATCACCATTTCTGCTAGATGTCACTTCTTTTGCAATTCACTCATGTCCATTTCATTACATCCGGCTTTACTTCAATCACATTGCAGACACATTTTCTGCATTCACTTTTGCCTGCCTGCCAAGCATAGTTTTCCTCCCACCCCCTGAAAATCTTATTATTTCTGTCAATCCCTGCCAAAATCCTTGAGCTAATCTTCATCCCGTGAACCGCACAATTATCCTGTTGAGCGCTCAACACTGGATGCGCATAAATCCTTGGATGCAGGGTTACTAACAATGGATCATCAGCAATTTTGAACTTACAGCTCTCCGACTATCATTCATTCCGCCTCCAGACTTACTGACATACTTATTATGCTGATGCATGCTGATTATGCAAACGTGTGCATTGTTTCAAAAAATAATAAACTGCAAAACGTTCAGCACTGGTCTAACATTGAGGCTGAAGTTTAACCTAATTTATCACCCATGGGGAAATAAGTTAGATTTTTGGAATTTTTACTTAGAAAATGGCTTTGAGAGAGACATTTTGAGTGGACAAAATCATCAAAGTGTACGACGAGGTTGTGCCACAATGTGTATCAGCATTTGCAGCTTCAATACGGATAAGATGATTTCAACATAATGATTGCACCCCGGAGGAAATAAATATTCAACTCTCCTTGAAGAGACCCTCACGGCCAAGAACTAACTGACTTCAAGGAAATTTCTTTTCCTCCAGCAAAAATTATTTCTACACACGGGAGGCTTTCTGAAAGAAATCTTCCCCGATTCGCGCACGCAAGAATGAAACCATGATGTCACCATCTGGTGCAGCGGGTCCGTCATCATTTGAGGCGAATAGCAAAAGGACAAATTCAAAAAGTGCCCCAAAAACAATCGGGCAATACACACCACAGTTACCTTTCAATTCCCTTTCATGAAACGACAAACAGAATTAAAAGCGCTCAATAACGCATTTAACAATTTGATATCAAATAGTGTTGATGTAAAGACAGTTTACTTATCCAGTAGATCACAACAATGCGGGATACCAGGAGAAGGAAATCGAAGGAAGTCCAGGACCAGTTGGTACTCACCTGTAATGGAAGGGAAATAGAGAAGATTTAATAATCGCATCATCGAAAACACATCACACGCATAAAAATTCATATTCCACTTTCCTCACAGAAATAATCTAGCAGAGAGCAGAAACTATCTCCTAGCATCAGCAACTTCTGAAGCTCTCGTATGATAGATTAAGAAGTGTAGAAAACGCAATTAAAGCCACAGTGATGCTCCCAACAAAATCAGATAAGCATTTTATCAACCGGAATACCAATGACATTGATGCTACTTTCACAACAAGCATGAGTAAAAGAGAGGTAAATATACAGTAAATATACAGCATATTATAAGCCGAGGACGGGACAAGGTTTGTCAATCGTTCTCTGATGCCAGGCGCTGCTCTTCATTGATTATAAGGCTGTGGTCACACCTACGCGAAACAAATAGCGATATGCACGGGCAAAGAGTTATACGGTTAAAAATTGGTGAGAAGAAGATGAATGAGAAAGTTACTGAGATATGAAGACACCAGCGTACCAGCGTCACTTTACTCAATAATATTTTTCTTTTTTAAATGAAATATTACCTATAGCAAAGTTTTTTCATTTGTAGATGAGTGCTTTGCCTACAACATAATAAATAAGCAAAATCGAAAGCATCAATACATCGTAAAAAATTGATTTTTAACTTTAAAATTGTTATCAACTTTATAAAATAGTTTTTATTTCACAATATAACCCCTTATTATATTTGTTCAATTTAAGACCTTTAAAATAAGCCCTTAAGCACTTTTATAGCTCAAACAGTCTCTGAGACATACCGTAAAATGTGTGGTAACTTTTGCAAAATTCGAATTTTGCAACGTTGAAATAATTCGGAAACGGTTGCGTTATTTGCAAATCTACATTAGATGTTTCATTTTTTTTATCAAAAAGAGCCGTTATGCCAAATTTGGTCAAAGTTGGTGACCCCAAGGGTCATTTTTGCCGATTTTCTGGTCGAATTGACGTGCAATGACCCGTATATAGATTCCCTTACCCAAGCCTAATATTTCGATTTTCAAAAGTTTTCTATATTAAGGCCCAAAATCATTCAATGAAGTCTATTAATAAGAACTCTTAGTCATTTCCACAGAATTTTATTTTACAAACGACCGGTTTCGGCAGTTACGCCATCTTCAGTGTTCAGAAATTCTGTGGAAGTGACTTAAGAGTTCTTATTAATAGACATCATGACAACCTTCCACCACGTCAATGCTTCGGACTTTGATTTCATTCAATGAACTTCCGCGTCCATTTTAAACCAATTCAAACTTGCCTACCTTCCTTAATAATTTAAAACATTGTCTTTTTTGTTCTGAAAATGCGGAATACTTATTAATGTAGCTTGTTTTGCTTTGCTGAACTCTGATCCATTAATTCGAATTCTTCTGCATTCTTGTATTATAACCTTTACTTTACACTAGTCAGACTGCACATCTACACTCTATACTTTTTTTATGTTAATTTATACATATTTTTGATTGCATTTTGTTAATTTGTTTTTGCATTGTTTTGATTGTACAGTATTTCAATTCTAACACTATTGTTTCTGAGGGAAGCTTTTTTTCAGGTTTTCCCCTTGTAAGCTGCCTAAAGCTCAAGTTGTTTCATTCATTGTATAATTATATGTATGAGTTTGAGTTTTAAAAATATCTATCTATCTAGTACTGTGGCAATCCTTATTCTATGTTCTATAGACTAGTCTATATTCAGAGTTATTTAATGCAGCAGATATTTCATATGAACTTCCTTGTATCGATAGTTAGAAAAAACGATAAGTAAGCGTCACATTTGCATAACAATAGTCTTTGATCCATCCGCACCAATGTTTTATCACGTTGCAAAAATGAAACAATGGCATATTAGGCTGCAATTAAAAGTGAATCGGCAAAAATAAATTTAATTCGTTTATTAGCCATCATACGGCATGTTACCATGTAGTAGCCGATTTGCACTTCATTAGTGCATGTTTGGTGATCTTCATCTCATGCCACTCACCCTCATGGTGACTTGCAGGGTATTGCGAAGATGTAGGTGCACGGCTCTATTGGTGTTTAGGTTATTCTTTGCCGTAACCAATGCATACGCTCCTCAGGAAATGAGTAATCCTCTGATGTATTTGAGCATGCAAAAGGGGGTCAATTAATAATGGAATCATTCTTGCAATTTGAAAGATCTATTAAAACTTTGTAACGTAGGAAATAACACTTTTGTTGTCGTTGAAAATGTATAAACAATTTAATAATAAATGAGATTTATACTTGAGACAGTGAAAGAACTGTAGGCAATACTTAATCTACTTCAGCCGCAAGGTTGTCTCCTCTAAAACATATCTCGAAATAAAGCCTCACCGCTACTTGTGGCGAACGCAGCGCAATAAGAGAACTCATAATAAAATGTTAGTTTTTTAAACAACTAATCTTTACATCCCACGCTAAAGATGCCAGTTGATATAAAATATTGCCAAAGGAAAAAATCGAAAGGACATTAAATATGAGTAAACAAACATCGCTGCAAAATGGTGAACGCAATCTGGAATGCTCCGGTTTGCTGATAGCATCGCAGTTGTAGCGGAAAGTAGAGAGGACTTGCAAACATCCCTGCCCACAATGTAACAAGTACTTTAAGAATATAATATGAACATCAATAAGAATAAAACCAAAATCCAAGCGTGCGGAAGAGAGAAGCTGAAGGCAGATATAAGACCTCAAGAGTGAAGTTAGAACAAGTGGAAAACTCATGTTCCTCGGCCGCACTAAAACTTGGAATTGAAGAAGCTCGACGGACATCAAGTGAAGAATAGCGAAAGCTTAGGAGGCGTTTATGAAGAAGGCGCAACTACTGTGCTCAAATAACCTACGGCTGTAAACAATGATGCACGTCATCAAAACATTCGTGTGGAGCGTGGCACTATACAGATCAGAGGCATGAAACATCGGGAAAGCAGACCAGGGGGGTTGTGTTTGAAACAGTCGAGATTATTTCGAATAGGTAACCAAGGAGTCACGTGGTATAAACAAGAATGGCTCGCAAATTTAAGGTGTGTTAAAACCGCTGATTACAACCTCATTCAGTGTTTGCACTTGTGTTTTATCTCATGTGTGGGATCTATAGTCGAGAGAGATGAGAAAAACTCAAAGGAAAACAATTTTTGATAATGTTTCGAACGATTCAGAGAAATAAAATTTTCAAAACATTCGTGTTTGTACCACGTGACTCCATGGCTACCTATTCGAGAAAATTCCGAAGGTTTCAAACACAACCCCCCAGCGAAGAATTGCAGCCTACGAAACTAGGTGCTGGAGGGAATGTTGAACATCAAATGGATAGATAAAGTGAGGAACGAAGAGGTGAACAGAAGAGCAGATGAAGAGAGGATAATATGGAAACCCTACGGCAAAGAAGAACCAGATGGATTGGCCATACCTTGAGGCACAATTTATTAGTAAGAAATAAAATAGAAGGGAAGTTCCCGCAAGAAAGACCAAGGGACCAATATATAGGACAAATAAAGAAGGACGTGAAAGAGAAAATATACCAGTGCGTGATGGTATTAACACTGAGCAAGGCAGAATGGAAGGCTGAGGTAAACCAATCCTAGGATTGAAATACTTATGATGGGGAAACCGGGATTTCCTGACGTATATTTCCGTTTTCAAAATTCTTTTAAATCCTATATAAGAGTAAGGCAATGTAACATTTGACCACATAAGGAGGAATTAAAAACGCATGAAAGTAGAGAAAGGAGATCATTCCTGCGTTGAATATCAAGATGTGCAACTTCCTTATCCTAGCTATGTCGTTTTCCAGGGAATGGTATATTACCTCTGCGTATTTCAGCCGAATGTATTCCACCGCCAATCACGTCCAGAATAGTATTTCTCGTTTGCTTTGCGTTCCTATGTCCCTAATTCAGTCAAATGTCTGTCCGTGAAATGGAAGCTGTAACCTTGTAATTCCACACAAACTTTGTTGGCGCCCTAGGTTGTCATAAAGTTTATTTGGAAGTACAAAGTCCATTTCACAATATTAAGTAAATATCACATAGTTTTGCCTGACATAACCAATCCAAATGCCTCTTTTTACAATCCTTATTCAGAATCGTTGGCATGCTATGCTTTTCATCAGTAACTTCCAACAAACAATAACTTGCCTTTTGAATAATGCTTTACCAAAGTTCCAGCCTTGATATATATCTTACTGCGGAAGGCTTTCCCTCGTTAAAATAGTTCTCCAAGCACTTTAGAGGCACAATGATTGTCGTTCTGTTACTTGCACTAAAAATGCCTCAGTACTTTTCGCTCACACCTATGCAAATTTGATTTAGCTGGTATTTTTCGAGGGAAATTCTCATTTATTTGGCTGCCATAAAGCAAGCTTCAACTCAAATACTTACCTAGTTCTAACATTTCAAGTAGTTTAGTTACCGTAGTGATGTTTTTATATCCCCAGAATGGCTTATATATGCAAGTGAGAGCTTTTTTAGTTAGAAGCCAAAATGTCGGGGTATAATTCGTGCTTCTTTTGCCAAAATTACACAGCAAAAAAATTAATTACGGTGTTGCATGGATAAAATTAATGCATTCTGCATTCTAGTGACTTCTGGGTGGTTACGGAGCAAATAAAAAATAAAAAGGCCATTTAAAGCAAGAGGATGGAATACCTTTACACTGAGAATAAAAGAAGTGTGATGATTGGTGTTCAATGTGAAAGAAAGAAGAAAGGAGATGGGGAGAAGGATGCCGATGGGGAGAAGAATGCCGATTGTCAGAAACAGTTAGGAACAAAAATTTGGCACTGAGAAGTATATAGAATGTTTTATGCAAACGGAATGAGAATATTTGATGAATATGAAATGAGAAGAATTGAAAAAAAAATTGTGGAAACTATATGTATATATGTGGCAAAGAGCTCTTTATCAATTGAACAGTCACGTGACTAACACTTTTAACAAAATCGGTTGCTTCTATAATTTCAGTTTCAGAAAGGACTGATAAGATTTCCAGGTGAAATTACTAACTTTTAAAATCGACATGAAAATATGTTGCCAATGACAGAGGTGAGAGAAATATTACCCATAAAAAAATTGACTCGGGACATTAACATATAACAGTTAACTTTATTTGCGTAAAAAGAAGCATTCTTTCTGTCGGAGAGTTATAATAATAATAATAATAATGACAATAAACATTTATTTAACTCAAAATAGATACAAAAAGTAATAAAACAAACATAAAAACAGAGTGAAATTAGGCCCCCCTTTAGGAAACTTCCTTCGTTGGGGTTGCTTGATTATGGCGTTTTACGGCAGTTACAAGAGAAATTAAGAAATTGAAATATTAAGGGCTATACGACTAAACATGAATTGTGTCCTTAAATATTTACATCGTCCTTAAATCTAAAAAAATCTTCTTATCCCTAATGTGTTACATTTAATTCAGGTACATATTTCACAGTACATTCCAAATTCAATAAATAAAAAACAACATATATAGAGCAAATTTACTAAACTACATTTACATAACTATGTCGAATATACATGAATACATGGAAACTTTGAACAGTGAGCATGTTAAATTGAGGAGGCTTAAGCCAAAGTTCTGAAATATCTTTTTATATCTTTTTGTGAAAATAACCAGTTACTCAGATTCTTTTTAAACATCACTTGGTATTTATGGTATCAGTTACCAGTTACCAGTTACTCAGAATCCTTTTAAACGTCACCAGGTATTTTATCTCAAAGAAATCTCCTTTTTTACTCAAGATATCTGTTTTATCTGTTCTCCTTGGAGGCACTGTGATTGGTTTCAATTTGCAACTTCAATGTAGCTGACAATGTAAATATCATTTCCAGGACCGAGACTTGATTCATAGCACTTACTTCATCAATGCAAATATTTGGTCCCTCCTTTCCTCTAAGAATGCTGTTATGCATCCTTCCTCTCGAAACCAAAAATCTTCTGCACTTGAAAGGAGTATTCGCCCATCTTGGAAGAGAACTGACACCTCAAATCATCAAGGAACCAATGTGGAATTCAATCCAAGTAATGGTAGAGAATGAAGTTAAGCAAATAACCACACACCAGCTGCGTCGTATGCAGTTCACCTAGCCAAAAAGGCGTGAATCCAGATGGAGATGAAGCCATGGTACAGAAAAGGAGAGTTTATGAAGTGATGTGTAACACATGTGGTGCGAGCTACATAGGTCACACAGGTAGAAATTTTGAAACCAGAATAAACGAACACAGAAAGTGCCTGATGAAAGGTGACCCCAAATCCCACCTTGCCAAACGTCTAATGGAGGAATCTCATTATAGCAGATTCAGGGTAAATATCCTCCATTTCGAGCGCAAAGGACTTGGCCAGGACACCTTGGAAAAATGTGAGATCCTCAAGAGGAAGTAGAAGAATTTGACGCTGCTGAATTATATTGAATTTGACTGTCACTCCCCAATCCTGTCCCTATCCCACCAATAATCCTGTCCTCGCTTGGTAACCCCCACTCCTCCCATCTCCCAACCCCTACAATGCATTGTGTCACTCCCCCTCCCCCTCTGTTTGTTCATGTATATATGCGCCTCAAATTTTCTGTTTGTCAAATCAGACCTGATGATGACGCGTTGATAGTCGAAACACGTGTAGTATTTTTCCTATTAATTGTGGACATTACTACATCTAAGGAAGGTTTACTACTTTATTAATCAACCAAATTATTTCGCCCAAGCTTTGGAGGACCAAAAGATACGCCTTTGGGTATGCCATGTAGTTTTTCAGAGTCATTTTCAAATATTATCGGCAAAGCTCATAATAACCCTGCCATTGTATTTGGGAAAGAGTTCTGTAGCTAGCCTAGCATCCTCCGAGCTTGTCATAATCCTTTCACTAATAAATTACTATAGGTGAGTTTCCTCCTAAACGCAGGGACGTATGTGAATGGATTTGATGAGAGAACTAGACTGTGTGCAGCGTAGAGCAGCTAGGTTCGTTGAAAGGGGTTACGATAGATTGAGTAGCGTTTCAGAATTAATACAAGAATTAGGGTGGGAATCATTATCAGAGCGAAGGTTAAAGTACAGATTAAATCTATGAGAGAAATTTCAATCGGATAGCTTTACTGAAGATGTTAGGCACATATTACAAAAAACCAGAGTATTATGCTGGATTCGACCAGCCAAATAAGATGAGAGAGATAGATTGTCGTTCCGATGGATTCAAAATGGCATTTTTTCCCCGTACTATAAGAGAACAGAATATACAGCATAGCAAAGGGATAGGTAGGAGAAATATTTTAGAGTAGTCTGTAGTGCGAAATGCATGAATTAACCCCTTAAATACTATAGATACTAACAATATAGTTGCATGAGACACTATAGTTGCTTGTTTGCATGTTAGTAGTGCATGCTTGGTGATCTTCACCCCCTGTCACACACCCTCGCGGTGGCTTGCAGGGTATCGTGTAGATGTAGATATGTGAAAACCACGAATGAGTGTGAATAGCATGTTATGTATTCAGATAAATGGCACAAAACGTATTTGCGAAATTCAAAGGCTGGAAATCAAACCATTTTAGCCGAAGGGATATTGTCTATAGATATCTTAGATGTTTGTATAATACAATAGATACTAACAATCTAGTTGCATGAGACACTATAGTTGCTTGTTTGCATGTTAGTAGTGCATGCTTGGTGATTTTCACCCCCTGCCACACACCCTCGCGGTGGCTTACAGGGTATCGTGTAAATGTAGATGTAGATGAATGTAGATAACGACATCACGATTGGGTGCACTGAATATGACAAAAATGCATCAAGAAATTTGGCCCCTGCATTTGGACCAAACATTTTGCGGAGAATTTTAACTTGGGCAAATACGTAATTCAACCGTCGTCCTAATTAATTAACTCGAGCTGGAGGAGGGAAGCCAATCGGCGTCTTCTGAGGAATCAAGCACATCAAGTCGAGCAGCTCAGCAGTGATCGGACAAGCGTGAAAATCACGAGCGGTCGGACTCTTGAAGCACGCAAGGCGTTGCGCAGCAGCAGCGCACGAATATATGCAGTCGCGCGGAAATTCGCCAACTGCGCTCAGCTGGTTCCTCTCGCGCATGCGCCCTGTTGCCGTGGAGATTACGGCGCGCATCACTGCCTCTCCGAACTCTCCCCCCCCCCCCCCCCTTTTGGCCCTCGCGGCGGACGCCATACTCGCCATACTCCCTCCCTGATTATTCATGGCCGTCTCTTCTTACAGTATTTAATGAAACTTTCATTCTCTCTCAGAGTTGGCTTCCATCCGCGCAAACTTCCCTCCGTCTGCGAGAGGATTTTTCGCGGGGAAAAAGCTTTTGAATTACGCATGCAAAGATGAAATTATTCATTCGGCGCGGAGAGAGAGAGAGAGAGAACGGCGCTTCCTCCAGGGCGCAAAGGTGTTCCATCTCAGCCACCCATGCAGCCTGGAGCTCCTAGAATCAATCGCTTCCATCCACCCCTGCCTTGAAGGAGGGGGGGCGGAGAGAAAATTTTAATCACGTTAAATTAAACGCAAGCTCAGCTTTCATGGAGTGTTCGTCGTTTGTTGCACAAACAAGGAGAGGAACTCATGACCCCCAGGTCCCTCATCAATCTTCCTCACCATACGTTACGAATTTAATAAAATTAATTCATACAATTACGCAATAAAAAAGGTAGGCGTTTTATAAGCTAGATGATTTCAGAGTAAGCTGGGAAAGAGACTTTAAAAATTAACGCATGCAAAGAAGGGTATAACATGGTGAAGAAGAAAAGGTTACAGCTGGTTTTTCCCAGGGAACTTGAAAGGCCAACTTTTGCTCCTTTTATTAGTAAACGGCTTGAATGCTGTCGTTAGCAGTAAGCGCCGTGTTCTTGCCAACGAAATAGTAGTGTTTTGTGAAATAAGGAATGACGATTACGAGAGGTCACTATCAAAGGATTTAGAAGGAAATCGGAATGCAACTTGGCAGCTTGAATAAAGTTTGACGAAATGCGCGGTAATGAACTTGTAGAAAAGGAAAAGCTTATTTCAACGAACTCATATTTTTCGTTAAATTTCATTTTACCCACGAGCCATTAGAAAACATAAAGAGCAATATGGCTAGGTGATTTTTGATAGACTATTTTGTAATGAATGAAGGATGTTTTAGCCTCACTGCCTCACGCGTACATTGGAAAATGTAAGTTCATGCATTCAAATAATTGCTTGACTTATCAATAGTTATTGTATCACTATGTATGACCCAACTAATTATAAACGAGTGCCTTCAGAATGTATGTCTAACATTTTTCCTTAAAATAGTAGCATTGTGCCTCGCAGTGGAATTTAATAGTGAATATCCATTGGTATTTCATCTCACGTGCCACAAACTTGAGGTGGTTAACAGGATAATCACATATGTAGGTTTATATGGAAGGTCACGGATTCGATTTTCGTCCAGGAGAGGGATTTTGGTGTTATTATTAGGATTAAGATATCTGTTGAACGGTGCGATAAAGCCCTAAGCTGTTGGAGTATCTAAAAACAGAAATATAATACTTCTGAAGACGACCAATTGAGTATGCTAGGTATTTCTTGGCATATGGGTTATCATACTAATATATAGTATGATGCCGGCCCCGGTGGCGGCGGGGTAAATCCCTCGCCTGTCGATCCTAGGGTCGCGGGTTCGAATCCCGCCCGGGGAGGATTTTCACTTTCCGGGGCATGGATGTTTGTACCGTCCAACATGTTAATTGGAAGAGAGGACTTTAAGTCCTAAAATTCGCATGTTAAAATAAGACAAATAAATAAATAAATAAATAAATATAAAAATGAAGTGGTGTCTGTATGTCTGTCTGTCTGCCAGCTTTATGTTTCGCATCTCCTCAAAAACTAATGAACCGATTGAGCTGAAACTTTGTATGATTCTAGCGTATACACTTTAACGTACTTTCGGCTATGTAAAATAAGACTGAGGGCCCGGGTTCGATTCCTGACGCCAATTATGTGCATGTATTACGTATTTACATTGGTTTAAATGACTTTTTCAAATGATAGTATCGCAAGAGATTTTTCTTTTTCTCAGTAAAATAACTAAATTTTATCGATTTCTTTCATTATTTCTGTATTTAATGGGGAAATGTTTAAACTTTCTTGTTCTCTTAGCCAATTTTCTCTTTGCTCCCCAGGTTTCTGGGCATTGTGTAATTTATGTTGAAATGATCTGTTTTATTCGGTAATTTCCCCAGCTAAGGACATTGCCATTGTCTGTTCTGAAATGGAAACATCGTTAATGCTTATTTTTTTAGTAAACAGTTCGTCTTAGTGGGATGCCGCAAACGACGATGTGCTTTTCGCGAGGATATAGGAAGGTACTGAAGGCACTGTAGGCAATTGGTGAAGCAAGGTCAGCCATATTTTTGCACACAAAGATACGCGCTGTCTGCAAGTGCGCTACTCACAAATATAGAAGGTTTGCATTCGGTCCAAATTAGGAATGTTTAAATGAATGCTCCAACGGTGTTCAAATTGTAGTTTTTTTTATTTCTTGCTGGTTTTTTGCGTATGAATAAACCTGGGACGTGAAGAGAAGAAATGGAACGCTTTCTAAATTGTCATAGTGCGAAATAGCTTGAGATTTGAGATAGTTTAACATAAACCATGGAATGAATTTCAAATCCCAATATAACGTAATATCTCATTTCGTATCCGTGAGTTGTTTATCAATGCCATTGCAATGATGTTAAAACGTTCGTCCAAAAGAGATGCCGTAAACAGCATTACTCTTTTCGTGAAAATATTGGAATTTATTAAAAAAGATAGGTATCGTAGCTGATTCTTGTATCTATATCGGCTATTTCATCAGGCAAAATCATACGGGATAACTTTTGTGCTACTCCTGGATTAAGTATGTTTGCATTCAGTAAAATTAGTATTTAAACGACAGTTTCTGTGGGGTTCAAAAAGTGAATATTTTATAGATTTATACCGAATTCCAAAGTAGACCGCTTTCAAAATTTCTGTATATTGAGACTCAAGAACGTGATAAGAAACTTTAATTAAGTCTAACCAAAAAGAGGAGTGGCAACATGAAAAAATTGTAATTTAGTGATACCTACATCAAATATCCCGTAAAAGGTGTGAACGTAGGTAACCGAGCGACAAGTACCTGATTTCATCATCATCATCGGTCAACAATCCTATTATGTATTTGACGCAACTCTCCACTCTATTCTTCTATCGGCAAACCTCTTCATATCGGTGAAACTCCTCTCTTTTAGATCCTTCACAACTTGTTCCATGTATCTCATACGAGGCCTGCCCTTTCCATTCTTCTAAATGTGTACTAGGTTATAAGAAAAGAAAATAATTTATAGGAATAGAAGGCATTGATACGTATCCGTAGGGAGTTCATTGACGCCACTGTCATGAAGTTGGAGAATTGAGACAAACATTATATATATGAAAGGTTAGAGAAAATTTTTTCCGAAGATTTGTGTCCTAACATTTCCAAAAACCCGAAGCTGGAAGGCTAGAGCCTCATTGTAAACGATAGATGTGTAATTCGTATGCACCTTCCCTTCTAACCTCCTTTGTTTATTCTGGCCTGAAAGTTGCTAAATAATATTCTTATTTTTGTAAAGACTCAGGCATTAGTCCAGTCAGTAATTTTATGTTTCCACTGGTTTAAATTATATTTATGGTTCCGATACCGACTTGGAGTTATCTCCATAGAAAAAGTTTCTCCCCTAATTTCTTCCCTTCCGCACATATTTAGCCCCTTCATGAAAAAAGTTAACATGTCTTAACCCAATTTGCATTTATTGTATTTCTCCCTCCCGTTGAATTTCAACGAGCACCTTCAGCTAGTTTACCATATTTTTATTGCCATATCTGATATAGTTTGTAAAATAAAGAAGCCCGTATTTTCCGTTCTTCGATCCGTCAATTAGTTCTCGAGTTATAAGCGGCGAAAAATTTATGTTTCAAACCTTTTCGGAAAAGTGGGCGTGCAAAGGACTAGTACGTCATCTACTTCGTCCAATCACAACTGAGACTGCGAAGCTCCTTTCCTTAATCACAATGGGGGACACACAGCTGCCTATGCAAATGGAAGTGGTTGTGACAGGATATGTGAGAGCAGACACCAGAGCAGACCTTCCGCCCCCACCTCCACTCCCCTCCATATCCCTAAAAATAGTCAAGAATGGGAGGTGGATGACGTAGGTATCCTTAACCCAGCTCTTTCGGTGGGCGTCACCTTTTGCTTCTTTCGATATTTTTGCTTTATGAGTGAATGCCTCTGATTAGAAGATTAATTTTGTACAAAAATTCACTTTTCGTTTCCATAAACAATTTTGCGTACAAAATGGTGATTTCGGTTCCGAGTAAACGCCCGCATTCTAGATTATTTTTTGAAGGCTTAAGCTGGCTGAGGAAAGATGTCCACTCTGGACAGAGATAACCCTTGCACACGTCTTAAGCAGGAAGAGGCGGAATCGAAGGCAGAGGGGAGGGATGTATTGGGGGCGACGTAAGTGAAAATAAGTGACGGCACGTCCTCCGGAGGCAAACCTTAGGTCACCGGTGGGCTTGCTCTATTCAAAGAAAAACAAATTCAAATCGTACCCTAATAGTTAATTCCAACCATAAGTTACCGAGCAATATTGAGATATTTGTACTATAATAGTTCAACGTTGTCAGAGGCTTTCGGGTGCAGCTGCGTATAACGCGTTGTCGGTGTGTGAGCTTTCGCGGCCATTGCAGGACGCATCATCAGGCAATGATAAAACATTGGTAAGGTTTATGTGAGGGGGAGGGAAAGTTCACCGACTCCCCAAGGACAGGGCTAAGTGGCGGCCACCTTTTTACGTCATACCCCCCCCCCTCCACAGCAAAGGGGGGAGGGATGGAGATACATTAGACATAAAACTTTCCAATGTTTTATCATTGCCTGATGATGCGTCCTGCAATGGCCGCGAAAGCTCGCACACCGACAACGCGTTATACGCAAGTGCACCCAAAAGCCTCTGACGACGATGAACTTCGCTGCTAAAACCTACGTCCCATATAATAGTTCAAGAGTAAGAACCTTCCGCAACAACTAACTCTGGGATTTGGTTGACTATACTGCACTCTAATATGCCATTGGTAACAAACCTAAGTGAACAGAAATCTGGACGTGAACATCGATCACCATCATCATCGGTCAACAATCCTAGGATTGGCTTGAATCAGCCCGACACTCTTCTATCGGCCAACCTCTTCATATTAACGTAATTCCTCTCTTTTACAACTTCACAACCTCTTCCTTGTATCTCATCCGAGGCCTGCCTTTTCCATTCTTCCCATCCACTTGTACTTCAACGATTGTCTCCATCAGGCCATTGTGTCTTAAGATATGGCCGATTAAGTTATACCGTCTTCTTTTTACAGTTTTCACCAGGCTTCTCTTTTCTCCCTCTCTTCTCAAGACTTCTTCGTTTGTCACTCGGTCGATCCATTTTATATACATCATTCTTCAGTAGCACCACATGTCGAATGTCCATCTTTTCTTCTCCGCTGCTGTCATCGTCCATGCCTCACTGCCGTGAAGAAACATGTTCCAGATACATGTTCTCATGAATTGCGTCCTTACTTCTAAGCTTGTATTTCCGGCTCTAAGTAGATTTTTCTTTTGGAAGAATGCTCTCTTTGCCTGAGCTATTCTACTGGCTATTTCATTCTTGCTTCGTCCATTGTTGGTTACTCGGCTTCCCAGGTAACAGAACTCTTTCACCTCTTTAAGTTTTTGTTCTCCTAGTTCAACAATGATTTTGGCCTCTTCTCTCTTGTTGCACATCAATATCTTAGTCTTATTCTAATTGTTCTTCAGCTGATACCTGGCAATTGTCCTTTCCATTCAGCGGCGTCGGAAGTGGGAGGCAGAGGGGGCATTAACCCCCCCCCCCCCAGAATATGCCCCGGGCCCTTGAGAAATGAGTCTTCATTAATAAAAATTAAATTTCACTTGTTTCCAGCTTGCCTTTTCCCTTATGACGCATATTCTACCACCTTCATATACACTTTTAGTGGAATTCTAGTCTCTTCCCCCTCCTATCCGCAAAAAAAAGGGCCCTTTTCATAGGAGCCGGGCCCTTTTGTTAAGAATCGGGTACTTTTCAAGGTTGGCCCCTCCCAGCGAAAATAGTTCCGACTCCCCAGTTTTCATGGTTAGTAGAGTCTTATTCAGATCCCTCTCTGCCTCTGCTATGAGTGCTATGTCATCATTGAATCACAGCATGTTAATTCTTTCCCTGTGAGTATTCTCTGCAGAGCATATATTTAATTTCTTGAATATCGATACCGCACGGGAATACTTACGATTTCTCTTATTTTTCCTGAAGGAAGAGGAGAAAGTGGGAATCGACTCTCTCTCTTTCAGTTGGTGTCAAATTTAACTCCAATCAAGAACGCATCTTCATCGTTCATCTTTCGATGGGTGCACTTAAACAGTCTTTGAGAGCCAGCTTCCGTTTTTCGAGGCCTTTCTCAGATACTTCCTATTTTCCCCCACCCTTGCTCAACGCCAAATGGCACGTCCGCAAAATGTGTGCATGCACCTCCACCCAACTGCCATTGAATGGACTTCAAGGGGCGCTGAAAGCCGGGGAGGCTCTTTCTCCTTATGCACTCTTCCTGAAAAGTCTATGCTTCGGCATGAACCTTCACAAATGCAATGTTTGGCTTCTTTAAGATGACTCAAGACCTTTTACCATTCAGACTCGGCAATCTGCGACGTCTCATTTGACAAAGAAGGCTCAAAGCTGTCACGCAAAGAGAACCATCCCCGCATACAGCCGAAGTCAGAGTACACAGGGGGAGGATGGGGTCTCTGCGTGAGTTTGACGTGGCGTGATGGGAGGCCATCCTGCACATGGCCTCTCCACGGAAGAGCAAAGAAACAAACGCCGCTCGCTGTGCGCATTTGCGGCATCTTTGACGATTGGCGACGATTTGGGTACTGTAGTTAATAGTAACCTTACCATTTTTCCAGACGATACCGTAGCGTACAGGAGTGTATCATAAGAAGGAGACATGGTATCGTTTAGTAAGAATTTAGATGCAATTCAAGAGTGGCGCGACAAATGGCAGTTAGAACTTAACCTTAAAAAGTGTGTAGCTATCAATTTTTGGAGGAGGAATAATTCAATCGAACGATCCTATAAAATTAGTAACATTAATATCAAGAGGTTTGAAACCATAAGGTATTTAGGTGTAACAATCAGAAAAGATTTATCGTGGGGAAGAAATCCGGGAAATATGCGGCCGAGCGAAGAGAAAGCTAGGATTTATAAAAAGATTACTTGGAAAATGTGATGAGAAGACAAAAGAGCGATGTCATTTTTCACTATTTAGGCCCCACCTGGAGTATGTAGCCAGTGTATGGGATCCGAATGAATTAGGTTTGATCAGAGAACTAGACAGTGCGGAGCGTAGAGCAGCTAGGTTCGTTAAAATTTGTTACGATAGGTTGAGTAGTGTATCAGAATTAGTATAAGAATTAGGGTGGGAATTATTATCAGAGCGTAGGTTAAGGTACAGATTAAATCAATTAGAGAAATCTCAATCGGATAGCTTTACTGAAGGTGTTAGGCATATGTTAAAAACACCAGCGTGTTATGCTAGATTCGACCAGATAAATAAGATTAGAGAGGATAGATTCAAAATATAATTTTTCCCCCGTACTGTATGAGAACACAATAGGCAGCATAGGAAAGGGATAGGTACGGGAAATATTTTAGAGTATTTTGCAGTGCATGATGCATGTATTACCTACCCCTTAAATACTATAGATACTAACAATCTAGTTATATGAGACACTTTAGTTGCTTGTTTTCATGTTAGTAGTGCATGCTTGGTGATCTTCACCCCCTGCCACACACCCTCTCGGTGGCTTGCAGGGTACCGCGTAGATGTAGATGTATCTAGCCTGGTAGCACGACCTTACGTCCTCCGATAAGCAATTGTCAGCGGCTCGGATTCAGCTCCTAGCCACCTTGAATATTCCCTCGCATCCAATTAAACTGGTTGGTTAGCGCTGCAGAACGAGTTTTTTTACCAGTAGTCAAGTATCCGCATCACGTAATGCGTATCTATAAATGGTCGATGCAAAGTGATTGCTAATGACTGACTTCATTCGACCAAAATATAATCTGCACTCGAGTTTTAAGGGTTTTATGAAGTAACCTAATGACTAAAAGAAAGTCTAATTATATCACGTTATCCTTCGTTTAATTCTGCGTAAATTGTTGCACGCATAAAAGTTTAGAATCTTATTGTTATACTTTTTATTCATGTGAGGGTTTTTTTTATTGTTCAGCAATTACGCCTTATTTAAACATTTATTTCTCAAAAATTCGTAACTTATCTATTCCAAATTATAAACACGTGAGAATATTTTATGAGTTTTCTATCAACTTCAGAATTTTATCTGTGAAATAAATGATACTGTGACCATTTTTATCAGAAGAGTTTTTTCAGCTCTGGTTGGTCAGACAAACCTTAATTGCGTTGTAATCCTTTCATATCCACATCATATAATACGTCATTTTTAAGAGCGTAATTCAATAAGCTTTTTTATATTAATACTAGTGTAATGAAACTATTAGTGTACCGAAAAGTAAAAACACAGGTGAAAATACGGACCTATATATTGTTCTATTAGGAGAGAGAATATCACCGTAAATCAATTACAATGCCAAAGACTAAGATTGGTTTTGTAACATACCACCACCTTCATTAAGTAAGGACACTGCAAATTGTTCTGCAACCTCTTCATATGGGAAAATTTAAGCGAAAACTGAATTCTACTTTTTGCATATTTGGTTCAACTGTACACCATATTTTTAATGCGCAGTAATTATGACACATGAAATCATACGTCACAAAAACCAATAAAAGGAGAGCCATCACGCTGCATTTCAACTTCCAGGCTGAAAGAAAACCCTTTTAGGAAAATTTTTGTAGCTTTTTCAATTTCATCCTACTGTGCGCTGTAGATACTGTGTGCTGTAGAAATAAATTTCAGGCAGAGTATATTCGAGAAAAAGTACGATTAGAAAGATTTATGGAATGAAAGATGAAATAAAAATCCAGGAAGTTTATAAAAAGAATAAATAGAAAGATAGGTTACGGATTGCTTAAGAGAGTGAGGTTAGTAGAAAGGCACCTAAGAAAACAGGATAATGATGAACAGTAGGATCATAAGGATGAAAAAGCCAATGACAAATGAAAAGGACGAAATGATTAGTTCAAATAAGAACTGTTTTCAGAGAAGTAAACATTTCAGAATCTTAAACGTAACCAAAAAAACCTGACAACTGTTAACAACCACGAAAATCAGTGCCAAGCGCGAGTGAGGTGACATCGTTTGGATGTTTCTGACTTTTCCCAATAGGTGGCGTCTCTCGGTGTTGGAGTCTCGGATTTATGTTTGTAGTAATGAGGAGGGTCATCGGGTATTTGTTGCGGCAACTTTGTACGGCTTTCCAAGCCCTTTATAATTTTGAGTTGGTCGGCTGACGGGTTCTTCAGGAATATTTTTTTAATCCAGTGAGACTGTTGAAAACTTTAAAAAACCACCACTTATATTAGATAAACAAAAATATAATAAACATTTTACATCTACAATAATAAACAAAACATAAAACTAGAAAAAATATGTTGTAAATAGAGTGTATGTAGATTCCAAATGTTGCTTCATAAGACCCTAACAAATTAATGGACAATATATCGATCGACAGCTGTGCGACAGCCTATTGTTTCCTTATGTGAGGAATTAAAAATTGAAGGAATAATACACGTATTTATTCCACTAAAAAATTTGAATACAAGTAAATTAAATAGGGTCCAGTGAATCGTGAGCATATTTGAGGTAATTGTGAATATAAATACCTATGACATATAATATCCTAATTTTAGCATGAAAAAATAATATTTTTAACTGAGAATCGTGTACGAAAAGAGAATAACGAAAGCAAAAATCTCAGTTTTATCAAACAGATCAGTATGATTAAAACAAAAACTATGCTAGAGTAATCGAGAAGGGGTTCAAAATATAACAAGAAAGAACTGCTGCTGTGGATCAAACGATTGTAATTTATTTACAGTAAATTAGAAATGAACAAAAACTACCTGATTACGGGTGGTTACACCACCTTGAGAAGGGTTGAAAAATGGAGGAATTGGAGGACGCAGGACGGCCAGCGTAGGCGATCTGATGCAGATAGCATCAGATCAACGCCGCAGAAACTCCGTAAGTTCTTAAGATATTTAGCCAACTTAGAATTACGGAATCGCTGAAGGAAATATTCCTCCAACGGGCACGCAATGAAAATAAATTAATGATCTTTTGGAATTAGTCATCTCGAGTAGGTATGTCCACCATCACAGGGTTTTATAGGTTCCAAATAAATATTGACATTGATAACTGGAATCGGAAAGCCACTGAATAATTGGTAGCAGGTTATTTTTCAGCCAATAAAATTTCAACACTAATCCACAGCAGGGATTAAGGAAGTAGTAAACATAGTAAAGCCGTCATTCTTGACAGTCAAAATATCACAAATCGAACTAGGAACATGTCTACGGACTCAAAGTCATCACCTATCAAGAAGCGTGATAATCACTATAAACACTTAAGGCAACAGGGGAGGTAAATACAATGGATTAATCAGGTATGTAGTCTATCGAATCACTATCTAGTAAGAAATTTCCTGCCCAAAAGATTCCTATCGAAGTATTAAGTAAGTATAACTTAGTAATAAGTGCAGAGCTTCCCCTGAATTACTGTTTGATGATTGAACTAGGTTGTACCTCGCAGTGGTAATTATTAATTTTCTTGAATATACAGTACGTCTTCGCATATAACCGTGACCGCAACAAACCGTGACTCCCCGACGTATATTTCGTGTATTTGTATAATGATTTTCAGGAGCCATCTCGCAATTTTAGGCTGCTTGGCAACATACAAGTGTGATATATTAACTTTGAAAGTTGAATGAATTCGACCGTATCTGGTGTTACAAGGGAGGGAACAGCATTTCATGAATGGAATTAAAACACAAATATTGTACTATCCACTTAATTTAATCTATAATAATGCACACGCGTTTTTCAACGTGTTGATTGGTTGAAACGAGTGTAGTCAATATAATGCATTAAATTAAGTGAACAGTACAGCCTTTGAGTTTTGATTTAAATCATTTAAAATGAAATAAGGTAAACATACAACGAAATGCACCTGATTAAATCCTGAAATATAAAGATGAGAGTTGTTCTACAATATGCTGCCAGCTAGCAGCAAAACGGGATTAACTCTTGGAATGTTAGGTTTTGATCATTTCCCCCCCAATGTAGCTGGCGGTATGTAGTAGAACAGCTATAAACGGTATATACTAATAGATGGTATAAGAGCATTAGCGCAAAAAAGAGATAGATAGTTATTAGAAAAATGTATAAAAGTGGCATATTTTTAGCCAATTAAGTCATTCATGACTTAATTCACCATCAACTGATTGAACACCAACGTATACCAAGGTCATTCACCAATTTTCAGAACAAACAAATGCTCGCATCGCACCATTCATTTGTCATTCGGCATCTGCCGGCAGCCCTCACTCTTCCTAAATTACATTTCACTCTCTCGTTCACTGGTTATGGATTATTGACATTTATATTATTTAATATTTTTAGCAAAACCAATTAAGTGAATGCGTATATATTTACTCACGGATCAAACCTCAAGCCCCGCTATACATGATTTATCTGATTCCAAACGTGGCATCATCACGAGGACTCCATTGATATTTTTTTAACCAATACGAAATAACGAGGGGATGTTTAAAGTTTACCATAACTGATAGCGCACACAAACCTAATAGAAAAAGAATTGATTTTGGGGAGACTAAATGCACTACATCTACGTCTACATAACACCCTACAAATTATTGCAGGGATGCGTTGAACGGAGTGAAATTTGATCAGGCATGCAAAGTCAATCACTTACTACCTTGTAGGCATGCAACCAAATAATACCGTGTTTATAATTTACTTAATTGAAACCAAGACTCAACGCTTACACCCTGAGAAAAATCTTGGACATGAAGTTACCAGGCAGGTGAAATGTTACATATAAATAGCAACAAAAATTAGTGAATAGAAATATGCTTAATTTTTATTGATTATTCAGAAGTTTTAAAAAATATTATGCATTAAATTTTAAATTACATTTGATTGAGATTTCATGAGTTACTAATATTAAACATCTCAGTGAGATCTGGATTTCTAGTAGCTCTCAGTAGGACCAGTAGCCAACGTCCAATCAAGTCGCGTTACAGACGCTGTGCAAACTTCTCATTTTTTAATTAGCATGGAATCATATGGAATGACCGATTCATAGCAATCAAAAGTCGATGATCGTGTGAAACCTCGCAGGATGGTCCCAATCACACAAGATTCCGTCCACAATATCAAGAAGCGGCTAGCAGACTAGGTCTTATGCTGGATCAAGTATCGTGTGAAAAGGGCTTTTAACTAAGCTACTTCATGTACCTGGAACCATGAGGTTGTTGACAAACAACAAAGAATCTTCACAATACATGTGCAGTTATTCTATATTACAAAATATATACGTTTTAAGGTATATCTACTGTTTTTCTTATTTAATATTAAAAAAAGTTATTGCTCAAAATTAACTTGGTCATTAAATTTGAAAAAGTAATTATAACCCCATAAATTAAACAAAATCTTTTTCATGAACTTGCTACTTCAGACTGTAGTCAGAGAAGTAAAATTGAAACCACAACTACCCTAAAACTCGAGATGAACCAGTTGACTACACTGGATTACGTAGTTTAGCCAATGTGTCTTCTCCAACCACATCAAGTAACTCTTCTGATATTTTTTACAAACTTTGTTGTTTCCTTTTCCAATGCGTTTATAAAATAGGATCTAGTACTCTATTTTAATTTTATCCCCAGATATTATATTTCCCATACATTGTTCTGGCCTTCAACTCTTTTTATTATTTCTCCTTTAACTTCTTTCGAGGAAATGTCATCATTGGGGGTACGCAATTCCCAGTTGCACAGATGCTACATGAATATACGTTCAACGCTGATAACAGGTTGGTTATTCAGGGGAGGCGACCGACAGCTGAGGACATTTGCGCCATTTAGAATAGGTGGGTATTTGGGTAATGGTAGGACTACTAAGGGCACAGAGTAAGGGAGGAGAGACACCCGGCGTCGGCATTAGCCTACTCCTAACGAAAGGCGCCAAGGGGACCACGGCTTAACGTCCCATGCGACGGACGGAGTACTGTATCAAGTATCGTGTTAAACGGGCTTTACTGACCGCACAAAAATCTTGTAGACTCGAGATTAAACCTAAATAACTCCGAAACCGTTCATCGGCTTTTCACGTTATTTATATAGTAATTTAGTTAATTTTATTGTTGACTGCTTATATTCTTTGAATAAACTTAAAAACAAATTTTGGACCTGTTTCTTACGCTTGAGTAAAAAAAAGCCCATTTTTTAGCGCTACGGCTCAATGCGTCACTTTGACGTCTAATAACTTCTAAGAAAAGCTTTTGACTTAACAAATTTTTAATAAAAGGTGAATTATATCTTTATTATTACGTCTGAGAAGTTTCAAGGTTTTAACTTTAGTATTTATTGGTATTCTATTCCATTTAGAACCGCACTTTTTTTCGGCAACTATGCATCATGGCGCCTTGAGACTAAAACTGTCGTCTTCCTCTTTAAATTTCTAGAGCGAATCTTTTTTTGCTTCCAGTGTATGGGATCCCTACGAAATCGGTCTAAATAACGGACTTGAACGTGTGCAGCGAAGATCGGCAAGATTTTTAAAGGTACGGTACGATAACCATATTAGCGTAACCAGTATATTAAATGAATTAAATTGGGAATCATTGTCAGATCGCAGGTTGAAATTAAGACTCAATCTCTTAAATAAATTCCAAGACCATGTTTTCAGTGATGATGTTAAAAATATTTTGCGGACCCCAACTCACTATGGTAGACTGTGCCATAATCACAAAATTAGAGAAATTGATTGCCGAACTGACAGATTCAAAATGTCCTTTTTCCCTCGTACTATTAGGGATATGAATAACGTTAAATGTATCCAGCACGAGTGTAGCAATGGATAACATTGGTAGCTGCATGTTGGTATAAGGACTTAAATCTAACCCAACTAACAGCATGTTTTTGCATGTATGCTTTTCTATTTTAATTTTTTTAATAGCGTAGTTTTGAACAGTACCTACCTATACAAGTACTTATCCTTTTTTATGCATGATATGTAGTGCATGTTTGGTGAGAGTTCACCCCCTGCCACACACCTTTATGGTGGCTTTCAGGGTATTATGTAGATGTAGATGATAATATCATTTACCTGAAGTAAGCACCTTATTTTATATCGAATTTTATGCGCGGACAGTGCGTACCTTCGTAGTATACGTAAACTTTATTGCATGTGTGGTGACAGCCCCTGCCACGCACGCCCGAGGTGGCTTGCCCAGTCATCAGTAGATCCATAGATAAGTGGAGCAGTCGCTTCTTTGGCCGGGCGCGGGCTTCCCGGTTCCATCAGGCCGAGCGGCAGCGAAGTGCGGAGGACAAGAACGAATCGCTGCGCCTCCCGGGCGAGCACGCACAGGGGATACGCACGTACGCACGCAAACGATGGCACGGCAGGGTGTGTGGGGGGGGAGGGGGAGGGGTAAGGGAGGGTGGGGAGGGGGTGGAGCTGAACACGCGCGCGCCTGACAGTTGAGTGGATTACCTTATCCTAAGAGTCGTTAAACTTTACAGCCAGTCGTAAAATATTCGGGCGCAACGGGTTTGCCCCTCGTTCGGTGCGCTGTCGTTCTTGTTGTTGATGAGACCGCTCTTGTTTCCGCGGCAACCGTCGCCCCTGCCTCCGTTCCCAATTTCAGATTACATCCATTGCCGAGCTGCGATATTTTCCGGAATTTCTAATTCGATTGTACGCAAAAGCAGAGTCCCCTCTTCGGGGACATTATGCAGGACCTCGAACCCTCTCCGATCTCGCGCGGTCACATGAAGGACAGACGACTCTGCAACGCTTGCTCGGCTATGAATTGGATATAAGCAAATTCATGGCCATACCTGAGAGAATTTTCATTGCAGAGCGTATAAAAAAAAGAACAAGATATTCTTCTGTATGCGCACAGTTCGCATGTCTTCTATATCGAAAGAGAGGTCGATCATAATAATAAAGGCGCGTTTACACGTAGTAGTTGACTGCTATGATAGTCAACTTCTAACAACTGTTAAGCCCTACTCGCATGTGTAAATAGCAACTGCGATGCGAGTTCAGATCGATAGTGGACACATGTCAAACACTATCGATCATAGTTCGAGCTATTAGCAAAGTTGAAGCCCGTCTACTTCCCAGCCGAAATGTATCCAACACAATCGCAACAATCGCCAACGGAAAGCAATACACGACGTCTGATATCGGGACTTTGGATATAATAACAAGAATTTCCCTCCCCAAATGAGAGATTCCACTCTTTAAACCATGGGAACAAAAAATAATCGTCAATGGAATTTATTGCTTGAAGAATATCATGAAAATTTAAACATCAATCACTATTGAAATAAAACGCTTTTTATTTCTTATGACAACGTCTAAATAGCGGCTTCAAGCTGCATAGAAGTTGGTGCAGACGCATCACAGGAGTAGCGATATAGATATATCGCGCATCTCGCGACTGTCATAGCAGTCAACTGCTACGTGTAAACGCTGCTTAAGAAAAAACGTATAGTCCTAACATTTGATTCAAAGTAGGAAACTTCGGAAAAAAATCATTACAGGTTGTGCACAGTGTCCGAAACGCATAACGGCAAACACGTAGATCGCCTTTCACCTTCAGTAGCCAGAATGCGGTGACTCGACAAAGTGCTGTGGAGAGCCAGCAGTCTTGAGTATCCATCAGAGGAGCACAGCAGACTAAGGCCCTTTTTGCTCATAAACAACCTCGTGAAACTGAAATGACATCTTCGCGCCAAGGCGAATCTTATAGCGTCGCCGATTTTCAGTTTCAGCGATGAAAAGTTCCCACGCACGGAATTCAGGCTATGTGTAGCACTTGAAAAAAGGGGTCTAATTTGACTCTGAAAAAATCTGTTTGGATATCTCATTTTACAAACGACTGAACAATTTATTGTGATAAAAATATATTACTCAATGGTTGCAATTACGCAAAAATTGAAGAACTCTTCGAGAGGTGATAAATCCTTGGAGCTTTTTTCGTACAAGACGAAAAATCAGCGGTATCCACCCATGGTACTCTGGAGGTCTGAATACGTTGCTAAGCAGCACAAGCCTATAATGATGACTCCAGTAATCTAAATTGTGTACTTAGGGAACAAAGGTGGGAAAAAAGGTGAATGGGTTCCCCAGGGTGGGATTTGAATCCCGAAAAATATTACTTTGGAATCCTCGGGCACTATTAGTATAATATTCCAAGTTTAAAAAAAAACACCTCGTCGTACGGGTGGCGTAAAACTCCGGAAACCATGAATTTCCATAAGGAGGGGAAAAGCAAATACTTGTTTTCCCTATAATTCATTTTTTGGCCATGAAAGAATGTCCAATTATTGAACTTACAATAAAGTCTTCAAGCACCTACATCTTGAATTTGAGAGTTTTTCATGTGAGAATATTACAGTGTGAAACCGGCTATACAAGACGACGAATAAAAGTAATACCAAAATCACGAAATAATCAATATTTGGATGGTACCTTCGGAGGCTTCAAGTTGGTGGGGATTGTTGAAGGTACTGTTGGGGACACCCCTTGCGTTCACCTTTGCTACCCTGAAGGCCTTTTCAAATAGCTTCTACGCAAGATTTCGTCAGGATATTTAGTCGACAGGCGAAAATTATATCGCAAAGATAATTGCAACAATACGTAATTGTACGTATGTACGTATGTAATGAACGGCGTGCAGAATGCCTCACTAGCAATCACTAGAGTGGCATGATGCTCACAGATATGGAGATGGATCTGAATTTCAATAACAATTATTTCTGGCGGAAAAAGGACATCGTCCGGAAAGACCACCAATTCATTTTCTCTTCTGTACATCATTCTTAGCCATCCAAGAAATCAAAGAAATGTCTCCGGGAGTGATTATCCACGGGGAGAAAATCAGCATGCCACGATTCGTCGATGACATAGCAGCCATGGCAGAAACAGAAGGAGATTTAAAGAAGACACTAGGAAATATGGAAAGAACAATGACCAGATATCATCTGAAGAACAATAAAAAGGAAACTAAAGTATTGGTATGCAGTAGGAGAAAGGAAACGAGGACCAATGTTAAACTAGGAAAACATAAAATCGAGGAGGTGGAAGCGTTCTGCTACCTGGGAAGCCGAGTAACCAGCGATGGACGAAGTAAAAGAGAAATTGCCAGTAGAATTGCCCAAGCAAAACGGCATTTTACCAGAAGAAGATTCTGCTTACAGCTGCAAATACAAGCGTGTAATTGAGGAAACATTTCATTTCAACATACATCTGGAGAATTCTAATATATGGCAGCAAAGCATGGACAATAACAGCAGCAGAGAAGTCAAGGCTCGTAGCATTTGAAATGTGGTGTTACCGAAGAATGATGAAGATAAAATGGATCGATAGAGTGACAAAATAAGAGTGTTAAGAAGAGTGGAAGAGAAGAGATGTCTACTGAAAAAAAAAAGAAGACGGGAGAAGTTAATAGGCCACATCTTAAGACACGATGGCCTGATGAAGACTATCTTCGAGGGAAAAGTGAATGGGAAGAATGGAAAAGGCAGGCCTCGTATGATGCATATGGAGCATATTGTGAAGGATGTAAAAGAGAGGAGCTACGTCAATATGAAGAGGTTCGCCGATAGAATAATCGAGTGGAGGGCTGCGTCAAACCAATCCTAGGATTGTTGACCGATGATGATGATGACATCATTTTTACAGATGCTTGCCTGTTATTCCATGCCCTACACCCTTGCAGTGCTTCGCAGAATGAACATATGTACGCGCCTTGGCGACGCCCTCGATCGTGTCCATCCTGAAGACGCAGCAAGGCTGGGAATAATCGCTGGATGGAATATAAGCGAAGGGAAAAGTGAGCAAGAGAAACGGCAGTTCCAGATTTCCATGTTGTAGCATTGAAAGTTGACCGAAGCGCCCAAATGTTCGCCCCAAGAGAGGGCCCGGGCCCCACCCTCATTCCACGGGGCGACTCTTCTCCCCCACGAGGAGGGGGTGGAGTGGGGTCAGGGGTCAGCCAGCACCGCTATAGGGGGCCGTGACCACGAGAGCGGCACCGACACGCAGAGGCTTCGTCGATTGGGGTGAAAAAAATCACAGCGAGAGGTTTCTCTATAAATGGAAATAATGTGGGGGGGCCAGCTGATTGAGGAGCTACCATTTGATTCTAAATCGATTTATTGGTTGATGATATCTTGTAAACATCGATTTAGGCGAAACGGACAGTCAAAAGTGTCTGTAATAAAGAACTTCTCCACCACCGTTCTCGTAAGGGAGGTTTTTAAGGTATATTCATATCCATTTATAATACCGTTATTCATCCAGGAAGAGAAATATTCAACGCAAACTACGGTACGGTTTTGAGGCCGCTTTACACGATACAATTTTTGTACAATTTCTTGTACAAACGCATGTATGAGAAAATTGTGCCGTGTAAAGCGACAAATTGTACGAAACCCCCTCTAGTGACGCTAATGGGGTCAGGTATTTATGAATATTTCGCTCTCCGAGAAAATTTGACTTCTATTCGCATAGAATGTATCTTATTCAAGTGAGCTAGGTGAGCTAGTAATTTTAGCCCGAAAACGCAGTTTATTTATATATTCAATATTTTTAGTTCACCAAACATGAAAAAATAATAATAGGGTAAACTAATTTCACAGTTAAATCATAATTACAGCGCGATTGTCTGAATGACTGAACGGGAAATAGAACCTATTATAATTCCATTCAGACAAACAATTCAGACACAGACATACAATTTCGTTCACTTTATACAAGCGTTTGCACAAGAAATTGTACAAAACTTTGAATCGTGTAAAGCGGCCTTTATACATTTTGGCGGGAACTTTCCCTTGCAAGACCCCCGACAATGACGTCACTTTCTCGCGGGGGCAAGCTAAAAGCTTTGGCATCGTAATGTAACCGTTGGCGAATTCAGCGCACGTTTCAGAGAGAGAGAGAGAGTGCACGCCAGGAAGCGGAGCACAGAACACGGCACTGGCACGCCACGGAGTGCACCAGAAGTCGCAGGCAGATGGCGTGGAGACGAGGGTGTGCTCGGAGGTGGCGTAGAGGGGGAGGGGGGAGTGAGGGCGAGTCCCTTGCACAGCTTTTTAAGGGTCGCGTCGCCCTTTTTATGGCCTGACCCTTGGTGGGCGAGGCTCAGGGAGGAGAAAAATGAGGCTAGGGTCGAGGGGAAGGGTTTTAGCAGGGCAAGTGGAGGCGAGGGAGCGAATGGAAAAGATAGGAAGTGATATGGACGGCAGACATGCTGAATGCAGGGCCCGGACGGACTCAAGGCCCCAACAGTCGATAGGGGGACTCCCTACGCGAGGGGCCCAAACGAGAGGACAGAACACGGCCACTGTAAATGGGACCCCAAAGGCACCTCTTCAGCCCGGCGCTTCGACGCGAATTGACAATGGCTGGGCTGAGGCGTCTTGAAACATTCCGTGTAAGACGCCTTCATCTGCTTTTGCAAATGAGAGGTTTTCAAATAATAATAATCAGCATTAATTAATACATTTTATACATATTATTGCAATTTGCATAACAATTTTGGCCCCGTTAAGTCCCAAGGACTTGTCAGCGGGTTCAACGACATCATAAAAATATATGATCTTCTAACAACCATGTTTTAATTTTAACCTTAACTTCATTTCTTGTAGTTAATGTGCTTATACTATATGGTATTTTATTAAATTCTTTTGGTACAACCACTTTAAATGTATTATTACCATACCTTGTGTATTACAGAGGTACAATTAAATTTCTCACCGAACGAAAAGTTTCAATATTTTAAAGGAACGTTTTTTTTAATAAGTACCTATTACAGAAATAGTTCTCCTGGATTATGATATATCTATGTAATTTGTCTAACCTCAAAATACCTAAATATTTGTAAATGCCTTCAATATTTGTTTTTTTTATCCCTTTTACCATACAAGACTTTAATAAATTTATTTTGTTTTTTAATTAATAATTTATAGTACACACTATTTACATTTCCCCATATAGTGATACCATATCTTATTAAGTTCCCAACTTATCCATAATATATTAATTTCAGAGCAAAAAATGGAATTAATTCATTAATGTAGTACAATTCAAGTCATTATCCGTAATAATAGGCGCTTTGGATTGGAAGGGAAGGTATTATGACGGGAATGGAAGGGAAAGAACGGAGAGAAACCCGGCGTCGCAATTAGCTCTTAACGAAAAGCACCAAGGGGACAACGGCTTAACGTCCCATCTGACAATCGGGGTATTACACTCGAGTGCCCTCCATAAAATACACAAGTAGGGGCTGGTTTATAAATAAGAAACATCATCCACTGGCTGGAATCGAACCCGCACCCTCCCAGTGAGAGGCCAGTACCCTAGCCACAGCACCAACTTGACCCCACGGTAGATAGCATTGGATGGCGTCATCCACGTCATATACCGCGACGGGAGTGACGCTAATGGCGTCAGGTAAGTATGAATATTTCTTTCTCCGAGAAAATTTGACTTCTATTTTCAGAGAATATGACTCATTCAAGTGAGCTAGGACATCAGTAATTTTAGCCCAAAAACGCAGTTTATTTATTTATTTATTTAATATTTTTTAGTTCACCAAACATAAAAACATAATAATAGGGTAAACTTATTTCACAGTTAAATCATAATTATAATCCTACTGCAAAAACATGATAAAATCAATTACAAAACAGTCAAGCCCGGCGGAATGTTGCAAACTAATTCTGGACCAATTTACAATGTCGCTAATATCGACAATGTATCTCTTCGAAACATTTCCCTAAATGTGTTTATATTTAATTCTTTCGAAATTGTATTGAATGAAATACGTTTTCTATTCAGAGGTGCATTCACACAATAATTAGTATTCTATTTTCTTACAGAAAGTTTTTTTAGCCTCCCTTTTTTGGTTGGAACTAAAAAGTTTAATTTCCCAACTAATTCTACGCAATTACCTTTATTATTTATATCATGCTCGAAGAGTAAATCATTTATGATTCTTCTTTGACTGAATGCTTGCAATTAAAACTCTTCCAACATAACTTTGTATTATACAAAATTCTCAAACGTAGAATAGACATTGTGGCGTACGTAGTACATTAGTCTCACATATCTTTTTTGGAATCTCTCGATTATAACATTATATTTCAATAAATGCGGGTTCCAAATTACTGAACAATATCCACTTTGTTTCTTACACATGAGAAGTACAGAATTTTTAACACTTCCTCACCGGAAACATATATTGAGATATGTTTCGGATACGATACGAAAACGAGACGCAACTGAATGCGTTGTTACTCGCGACTGGATTATAGTGATTGTGGCGGCGGGGAACACGGCTTGACATATTTTGTTCCAGTGATGGGACGACTCCGGTCACAGATACCATGTCAACGTTACACCAAAGGGCAATTTCGAAGCCTTTGATTGCAAGAAGGGGGTGAATAAGACTTTTTTGATGATGGAAATGGGGTTTTTTCCATTCACATCATCAAAAAATGGATGAAAAATTGGATGGAAATTCCATATGCCGTGCTGCCATAAAGTGTGGAAGGACCTTCACCAAAAAAATACTAATCAAAGCATTACTTTCTTTCTTTAACCTGCTGTTTTAGGAATCCAAGCCCTCTCTTACATTTAACAGGTTGCACGAAACAAAAATCCATTCCCCGGAGGGTGAAAATCCTCCCCGGACAGGATTCGAACCCGCGATCCTGGGATCGACAAACGAGGGATTTACCCAACTGCACTACCTTCTAGAATTATAAATGAGAAAAAAACTATATGATATGGAGGACTGATACGCCAGGAGATTTATTTGCTGCCGACGGTATGTCACTGCTTCATTTTGGTTACTATTCGCTTCACAAATCATTACAGACCATGTTTTCACCAATTTGAAAGAGGTACCGATTAATTTTCCCTCGAATAATTCGAGTAACGAACATGAATATTTGGTAAGGGCACCAACGGCACCACCACGTTTACTGAAGGCACTCCCTGTGGTTCCCCAATCTTCGATCTATCCACACCACTCTCACGTTTACGGCCGCCGCTAAACAACGTATGCCTATGAGCTCTGAAGCTGAAGTTGTTCCTCATCCTCCATTTCTAATGCTCACTCAGCAGTGCTCATCGCTTCCAATGCTGCCCATTGCACGTGCGCATCACTTGAAGTGGACGTTTTGGGTTGTTTTGGACGGTGTTACATCACCGGAAACTGAAGTCACTTCGGGTGTCCCACAAGGTAGTGTGATAGGTCCACTCCTGTTCCTTCCGTGCATTAATGATATCAATAAGGTGGTAAAAAGTAAGCTTCGTCTATTTGCGGATGACGCAGTTGTGTGCGGGGAAATTCCAAAACGGGGAAAGTCCAAACGATAAAGAATATTTAAATGATGACCTACAAGTTTGAAAATTGGTGCGATACATGGAAGTCAGAATGAAATTTTAAAAAAATTGTAGTAATGAATTTTTGGAAAAAGAAAAGTTCTCCTCCTAGCACATACAATAAGTAATAATGAAATAACAAACGTGGAATCCATTAAATATCTTGGAATAAAACTGACACATGAGTTTCCTGGGGTAAAGATATACGTGAAATAATGGGTCAAGCGAATCGTAGACTGGGATTCGTCAAAAGAGTATTGGGTAAGTGTGACGATCATGTACGGGAAATCAGCTACTTTTTCCTTGTAAGAATTCATTTGGAATAGGCTGCCAGTGTTTAGGATCCATGCGAAATAGGCTAAAATAATGAAATTGAACGTGTGCAGCGAATATCGGAAAGATTTGTAAAGGGACGATAAGATAATTATATTAGCGTAACCAGTCTATTAAATGAATTAAAATGGGAATCATTGTCAGATCGCAGGTTGAAATTTAAACTTAATCTCGTAAATAAATTCCAAGACCATATTTTCAGTGATGATATTAAAAATATTTTGCGAACCCCAACTTACTATAGCAGACTGGACCATAATCATAAAATTAGAGAAATTGATTGCCAAACTGATAGATTCAAAATATCATTTTTCCCTCGTACAATTAGAGATACGAATAACGGTAAATATGTCCAATTGGAGAGTAGCAATGGATAGCGTTGGTAGCTGCATTTGGTATGAATACTAAAAGCTAACCCTACTAACAGAATGTTTTTTCTTGTTTGCTTTGTAATTTCCATCTTGTTTAAATAGTGAAGTTCTGACTAGTACATTAATAGTATTCCTTTTTTATGCATGATATGTAGTGCATGTTTGGTAAGAAATCACCCCCTGCCACACCCCTTTGTGGTGGTTTGCATTGTTTATTGTAGATGTAGATATATATAGACGTCACGCTGTTTATCCCTCTACCTCCGTTGTAATAGCTCCACCCAATGGCACTCGCGCTCCTTCTAGTGCATGGAAAGTTCAGAACCAGTTCAGTTCTGTAATCTGTAATAAGCACGACACTACTTCAACTCCATCATTCCCAGCGCCATTCACAACGTTTTTTCAACCACATTTGTTGTTTCGGTCGGCTGAAGAAATGGCTGAATCCGTTACACTCAGTGCCATCAAACCGCATTGTTATCCGTGACACAGCGTGACAAAGGGCCCTGTGACGTTTCTCGTCTGCCCAACACGCTCTCCTCGAGAGAGGACATGATGAACACGTAAACAGCGGAGTGGTAACCATGGTGGCCACGCGTGGAGTGAGTTGATCGCTCGCACGCAGGGAGGGGGCGCTGCTGCGGCGGCTGTCGCAGCGGAAGGGGGCAGGGGAGTGGCACCCGCCCGGGGCCTCTGCCCCTCGCGGGCCGCTGGCCGCAATGCACCTCTCCAACGGACACTCCGGCGCGGATTTGCAACCGACAAACGTCGACATTCTCGGAGTATCCACACAGCATCCGTGGACAGCGTGAATCTTTCTAACCACACGGTAAAAAGTTTATCTCATTTTCAGTGTGATCTGAATTTAAACGCTGTCTGATTTTACGGTAGTTGTCTAAATTTAAGTCTTAACGTTTGTGAAAATCAGACACACCTCCGTCTTATTTTAAGAACTTAACAACTGCATATTGAAAATAAGATGGTTGTGATCTGAAATTCTGAAAAATTGTTTTCATGTGGCAGTACTATACTGACATTTGAGTGTCAATAGTGCATGTTTTGATGACCTTCACCCCCTGCCACACACCCTCGCGGTGGCTTTCAGGTTATTACTTGAATGTGGACAGTGGGCGGCGGACGGCCTTCAAGGCGCAACACTCTCTATCTCTCTGCTGAACCCCAGCCAGCACTTTTGAACGATAAGCTGAACCCCAAGAGCAACAGAGGATCCATTATTCGCTGGAGGGTTAAGATTGTGACCACGCTCTTTCTGTAATTAACGCCTGAAATAACTTATTTCGGAACGAGACAGAAGCATTAAATAATTTCCCATGCAACATATATTGTCATAACGGCCAAAATTACAGTAGGAATAGGAGGTTTCGAGGAGATGGGATAATTACTTTCGTCTCTAATTAAAAAATCCTTAGGAAAATTTCCGGAAGGCACAAGATAAGGAAATTCGTTTAGAATTCACGGTCGGTACGTTTGAGCCAACGTTGAATGAATGTAGATTTCTTGTGATTTATTTGCCAAAATTTCAAAATTATATTGAAGAAAGTACGAATTATCTATCCCGTTCAACGTGTAAAACAAGCAATAAAATAACACCTTAAATTTATGTGCTATTAAAATGTTTTAACTTAATCCCGTGAGCATTAAAAAACTAAGATGCCCTTTGTCAATAATTATGAGATAATAGCATGTTTTATTTGGTTGTTCCATTGATTTATTGTGGCATCAGTAGGCCATATGGAGATTCAAAAGATACAGGAATACCAGAATGGATAATAAAGCAAAATCACCTACACATACAATTGTTCGAGAGCTACGATAATGTACATCGAAGTATTTTCAATCAGATATCTTCAAATTCTCATAAATTAGGCATGGTTTCGTATTTTGCGATATTAATTTGTAGTTTTATATTATAAATTCCGTAAAAGTATGGATAAGTAGAAGAAAAGAAATGAAGAGTCATATAAACAGGAAGGCCCACGATAGAATAGTAAAGATACCCGTAAAATAACATACTAGATGGAAAAAAGAGGAATTGAAAGGCCAAGAAAGGCTGGAAAGAAAGTACGCGGATGGCAAAAGAACAGGATAAAAGCTTAGGCTAGAGAAGAAGAACGTATGTGGTAAAAGTTCAAAAAAGTTTTAGAAAAAAAATTGTAAATTAGAATGCAAAATTTACCAAAGTAAATTTTGTATTCTAATTTAATAGCTGTGAGTTAAATTGTTTTGGGCAACAAACACCCCTCCCTAATTAGACATGAAAACACTGAAATAGCCTCAGTCAATCGCCATCTCTTAGCGACAAACCCAATAAACATCTCCTAAGTACGTTCTTAACAACAACAACTGCCAAAAAGACTTTTATAAATAACGAGAAATTGGCAATTTCGTAAATGACAATCTAAGAGAAATATCTCATGGCTGAGCTCAAAGGAGCTGCCTGAGAAATCAGCAGCATAGGGTTGGGAAAAAATTAGAAACGGACAAAAGGAATACGCAAAAGAAGACCTTGGAAGAAGAAATGTTGTCGAGAAGAAGCCATGGATCACGGAAGAAGTCATAGATATGATCAATGTAGAATGTACCAGAGTGTGAAAACAGTAGAAGGATAACTTTGCTTCAAAAGAATAAGCAAAGGAATGAAATACGAAGCATCCCACACTGAAGCCTATATATGGGAAATATATGTAACATATATATGGGACATATATTACCCATATATGGGAAATGTATAGGCTTCAGTGCGGGATAGGAAATTCGAGAAACGTGGATGAAGGATCTCTGCAAAGATGTAGAAAATAGCCTTGCACTTGGAAAGGAGGAAGCTATGTATATGAGAGCGAGAAACCACTTCAAGGAACGGAGAACAAGATGTAATGCCATTAGGGACAAGGATGAAGAACTCTTGATTGAAAATGAAGACAAAGTGAAAAGAATATCCAGAAGAGTTGCAGAGCGATAATAATCTCAGCACGAAATATCTCGATGAGGAATGTGAAGTCGTAAAGGATGATATCTGAGTCCCAAGCTTAAGATCGGAAATTGAAGCAGGAATACGGGACCTGCGGTTGAATGAGGCTTCTGAAAATGACAATATTCCTGAATAGCTAATTGAAAATGTAGGAGAGGAGATATTAACCCATTTTAAAGGAAACCATCTACTATGTGTACTCTTTGCATGTACCTTACAGGAGACAAACCCAGGGACTCCGAGGAGAAAATCATCATTACTAGCCCCAAAAAGAAGAGAGCGAAGAACTTTGAAAATTTTAGGACCATAGGCCCGACGGCATATTAATCGAGGACATTATCAAGGGTCATTTACCAGAGAATTGAACGAAGAGCAGAGGAGACCCTTGCTAAAGACCGATTCGGATTCAGGAAAAGCAAGGAAAGACAAACGAAGGAGACTAGAGAAGCAATATTAACCGTTAGACCGATCATAGAGAAAAGAATGAAGAAGGAAAAACCGACGTTCCTTACGTTTATAGATTTGGAGAAGGCTTTTGACACCGTGGTTTGGAATTCAACAATAAAAATTCTGAAATTAATTGGATTATTCTGCAATGACCGGGGAGTTATATAGAGTTTATATAAAAAGCAAGTGGCTGAGATCAATTCTGGGCCCAGCTTTGAAAAATAAGAATAAGGAAAGGATTGAGGCAAGATTGTGCACTACATCCCTTAATTATTAATGTCTAAATCGAGAATGCCGTCAATGGAATCAAAGAAAATGCTTCACGAGTGACTATTCAGGAGAAAAAATTATCACACTACCATTCATGAACATAGCAGATAGTGGCAGAGACAAATAGGAATTTTCAGTATATTGTAGCAACCATGGAAAGGAAAATGGCCAAAATCAACTGAAAATGAATAAGAAGACTAAGAGATTGGCATGCATCAGAAGAGAAGAAGCCAAGGCCAAAGTTAAACTAGGAAAGGAAAAAATTTAAAATAGAAAAACTTTGTTTATTTCCACAAAATTAGCTTAGGCTACATAGGAAATAGAATAGGACAAATTTTTATTATATTTATAACATGTCGAAGTTCCTTCCAAGTAAACTTGCCTGCTATTTCTATGAATAGGAAAGGAAAAACTAGAGGAGCTGAAAGAGTGTCGTTGCCGGGGAAGCCGATTAACGAGAGATGGATGAATCAAGAAGAAACTAGTCAGTAGAATAGCCAAGGCGAAAAGGGCATTTCATCAAAATAGATTCTACTTAAAGCTGGAAATACAGGCGTAGAAGTAAGGAAGCATTTTATTAATGGAAGAAAGAATTGAGTGGACAACTGCGTTGAACCAGTCTCAGAATTGTTGGCTGATGATTATGATGATGAAAATTTTAGTTTATATTCGGGGATAATTAATTGATCAGAGTGAATGAAAGGTGGAGAGAAGGGATATAACATGTTAGAAAAGAAAGCCCTCATTTCTATGAACAGGAAAATGGCAGAGTCAGTAGAAACAGAAACAGTTAAAGGACGCAGCAAGAGGTTACACGATTTGACGGATGAATTTTTTCAACGGCCACAAAGAAGCAAGGTAAAGCGACTCATTCACTCATTAGTAAAACAGGAAAATATGAACCAGAGTTCAGCATAACCAACATTTGGAGTAATATGTTTCCTCCATGCCTAAAGTATTGTCGGACAAAGCGAATCATCAAGAGTAAAGGTCAAAATAAAACAGAAAAACTAAGAATTTACCCTTGGGGTTCTTTGAATGAAGAACAGGAATTCCCGGAAGATGTTATAAAGTCAGTTTTGATTCCCCTTCCAAAAAGTAGAAAGCTAAAACATCCGGATATTTAAGCCCATTAGCAAAATTTCTCGGGTGAAAAAATGTAAACGAATGACTGCAGCGTAGGGCAAACGACCTGGGAGTGGATGACCCTAGGGATGCTCAGAATCCGTGCACCGGACTTGGTTGCCCTGATCCGCACAATCCTTAACTGCTACCTCACCCCATATCATGCGTTACCCTGTACTGGAAGCGATTCGCATTCTATTTCCACCCGTTTCCCCACGGTATGTTGCAGCGAGATACATGAGGATGGATGGCAAAGACGAGGGGAGACTACTGGGAAAAAGGATTAGGAATACCCAGACTGCATAACGTAAGATAGCTTTTAACGTGTGTAAGTAGAGGATAGAGCAATGTTGAAAATATACGAATAGTCAACGTCAGTGATTGTGTGGATTTTGGAGTATTCTGAGTATTTTGCAGTATTCTATGTACGTCACGTTTCACTGAGAATTTTAGGAGTGTTGTACCGTTTTCAGGTAAAGTTGTCAGTGTTATAAAGCCAGTTGGTAAGCATTGTCAACTGAATTTATTACACACTATATATAGCTTTATACCTGAAATTCTTGGTCATTGGATGAGTACCGTAAAAATTGCTAAAATAATTAAGTAAAGATACGGTTTCATGTGGCCGTTTTTGCGTTGACGCACACTGGGAGAAGAGAGCACGTCAACGCAAGCTGCGTTGCCGTCCGAGTTTGTTATCTTTCATCTTTCCTGCGTTGACGTAGCTGCTTTAGCGAGGAACGACGCATTCTGCGTGACATTTGCTCGTCACGTGATTCTTTCGCTACGGATTATCACCTATTACACGGTTTACTACCGTCATATGTTTTGGTGCATTGCTGCTGGCGCTGCCGGTGATATAAAAACAGAGTATTTTCCTGCCGCTCAACGCAGCGGCAACGCTAAGCAAAAACGGTCGCATGAAAATGTAGCTTAATATGATTGTACGACAGGAGGTAGGTGGTTATGAAACTTGGTTATGAAACGACCCAGAAAGACTCATTGAAAATCACTGGCCAATTTGTATAAACGGGTGGGGCCACGGAGTCATCTGTATTTGGAATATGCTGCCAGTGTATGGGATCCCTACGAAATCGGTCTAACTTGAACGTGTGCAGCAAAGATTGGCAATATTTGTAAAGGGACGGTATGATAACCTTATTAGCGTAACCAGTCTATTAAGTGAATTAAATTGGGAATCATTGTCATATCGCAGGTTGAAATTTAGACTTAATCTCTTAAACAAATTCAAAGGCCATATTTTCTATGATGGTGTTAAAAATATTTTGCGAACCCCAACTTACTATGGTAGACTGGACCATAATCACTAAATTAGAGAAATTGATGGCCGAACTGACAGATTCAAAATGTCCTTTTTTCCTCGTACTATTAGGGATATGAATGACGGTAAATGTATCCAGTACGAGTGTAGCAATGGATAACATTGGTAGCTGCATGTTGGTATAAGGACTTAAAGCTAACCCAACTAACGGCATGTTTTTACATGTATGCTTTGCTATTTTTATCTTTTTTTCGAATAGTGTAGTTTTGAACAGTACCTATATAAATGCTAATCCTTTTTTATGCATGTCACGTAGTGCATGTTTGGTGAGAATTCACCCCCTGCCACACACCTTTATGGTGGCTTGCAGGGTATTATGTAGATGTAGATGTACAAAATGAGAGTAACAGGGGAGGAAGCAGATATGACTGTGGCTCTGGGGTGAGCATGAAATGTCAGATCGCTGTCGCATTGGGCGAAGACCAGTGGACCTGGGATAAACGATGTCCATGGGCAACGATTTTTGGGTAGGAGCGTATCTCCATGGGAGCTGTCACGTGCGTGAGCATCAATAGTTTGAGTTCCCGTGCATGACATAGTGAAAATGGTTGGTTGGTCGGCGCTCGTGAGTGAACGTTGGGTGACTTCAGCGTGTGATTGGGGCTCCGGTGTGAGCGCCTATGACCTGCGCGTCCTACGCTAATAAGTGGTGGAGGAAATTGCAGGAAGTGATGCGGCTATGAGCTGGTAGGGCACCGAAAGTCTGAAACGGCTATTGAGGCCCAGTAGTTAGATGCAGGTCTTGCATATGTGCTTCGTTTTCATTTGGAATGCATATATGAGAACCTTACGAAATAGGCATAAAATAATGAAGTTGAATGTGTGCAGACGATTGGCAATATTTGGTAAGAGACGGTTTGATAGCTATATTAGCATAACCAGTCTATTAAATAAAGTAAAATAGGAATTTTCAGATCATAGGTTAAAATTTAGACTTAATCTCTTAAATAAATTCCAAAATAATATTTTCATTCATGACGTTAAAAATAGGTATTTTACGAACTCCAACTTCTTATGGTAGACTGGACCATAATCACAAAATTATACAAACTGATTGTCCAACTGATAGGTTTAAAATGCCCTTTTTTCCTCGTACAATCAGGGATATGAATAGCGGTAAATATATCCAATAGTATGAATACGAGTGTATCATTGGATAGTACAGGTACTCTGCATGGTTCCAGATTTCCTTCCGCGCATGTTGGCAAGGTGACAACAATTTCGCTGACTATTCTGTCAGGGTCTTCTGGACTTCACTCTGACAGGATAGTCAGTGAAACTGTTGTCATCCTGCCAACCTACAGGGAAGGAATCCCTTAACCTTGCCGATACCAACGCTACGAAAACTCAGATCAAATAGGATAGAATAGGTAGTTGCATATTGGTGTAAGGACTTTAAGCTAACCCAACTAACAGCATGTCTTTGCATGCTTGCTTTGCTTCTTTATCTATTTTCTTAATTTTGAAGTTGATGGTAAAGTATTTTTACTAATCCTTTTTATGGATAATATGAAATGGATGTTTGGTATGAATACACCCTCTGCCACGCACAGTTATGATGGCTTGCAGGGTATCATGTAGATGTAGACATATGCATTCTAGGGAAGGACAGAAAAATAGATTTAGGGAAAATCTTTCTAACCAGTAATCACCTTTTTACTGTATAACCAAAATTAGTCACACGTGACTCCAATACGTATCTTATTTCCATGTAGTAGTACCATTGTAGCTCTTAACTGTATGTCAGTATGTAGTGCGTGTACGGTGATTTTCACCCCTTGCCACACACTTTCGCTGTGGCTCGTAGACTATTAAGCACATATGGACATAAATATAGCGGGAGTACTGAGGGCCCTGCAGTGGGCGTTCCGCGGAGTAAGTGCGAGTTTGGATGATGCGGCCCTTAAGCGAGCGTCATATAACAGCGCGTGGGCGGTAGCGGGTACAGGCAAGATCCCCGCAGGGAGTATGACTGTCGTTTATAGAGACTAAAGGAAGTAGCAAGACATTCGGAGGATTATTGAGAATCTCCTGGGCACGACAGCGTCCCTTGCTCTGATCGTGGCATCGGAAGCTCCAGTGATTCTCCAAGACTCTCTGGAAGAGGAGCCAGAGTGCCATTGGGCGGAGCCCAGGGGGAGCGAGTGGGGTAACTAGCGCGGCTTCACGTGATGAGCACGTGCTCTAGGCAGCCGGAGGCGAAAGGCACTGTTGCGTGACAATGGTAGGGAGGTGAAGAGAAAGCTTTTCGAGAGTTTGCATCAGAGCACATAGGAATTCGTTGCCTATCGGCGACAGTGCACGTGACGGTACCAGATCTTGGGAATGTGTTTGACATTTTCGGGATTATCTCGCATAGGTAACCAAGGAGCCACGTGATATAAGCACGAATGGCTTGCAAATTTATTGCATTTTAATCACTCGTTACCAAATAATTTATAGTTTACAATGGTGTTTTATCTCATCTCGGGGCTCTATAGTCGAGAATGATGAGAACGACTCAAGTGAAAATGATTAATGATATTGTAACGAGCAACTCAAACAACCAAATTTGCCAACCATTCGTGTTTATACCACATGACTCTTTGGTAACCTATTCGAGATAATCCCGACGGTTTCAAACACAACCTCCATGGCACTAGATAAGCAAAACTACTACGTATTCACGCCAAACCGGAAGTAATACGTGAAACCAACCCCCACCTCTCTCTTTCAATCTTCAAATGGCCAATCATTGACTGTTACGCTCAACCAATGGGAATTCGAACTATTAAATTTTATTTCAGTCTCCGTGGCCGGTAAATCGGGTACACTCCAGTTGTTCTGTTACTCAGGAGATAGCCTCATACTGAGATAGATTTGAGACAATCCAGTACGCGTGGTATTCTTGAGTATCCATATTTATTAAAACACGTGCATAAGTAGTGTTTTCATCCGCTCCTACCTGCCATTATCATTGTAGCTAATACTTACATGTGAATAGTCGATGTATTTCATCCATCCCCTTTCATACACCCTCGCGTGGCTTGCTAGCTACTGCATAGATGTAGATGACAGATTGGTAACATTTTCATACCTATTGGCCACATATTCAAGTTGTCACGGTTATGGCCACAAACCCATGTATTTCAACGAATCTATTTATCATGAATAATTGTACTATATGTAATCAGTATGCTAATAAGGTTTACTTTTAACTACTTAAATTATATTTTCTGACATTTGTTTTAGTTATTGAAATTGATTCCCAAGTAGTGTGGTCAGCATGAAATTGTTCAATGGCCTGCCAAACGATCCTTGATATACATCATTGTTTTCCCTTGCCTTACTGCTTTCAAGGACTAACTTGTACTTGTAGCGTTATCATGACACAAGACTACACTTCTCTACATGACAAGTACGAATGGCGTACATGCTTGAACAAATAAAGTGTATAACTTCTTTTACGCGTACGTGAATTTCATTTCACTGAAATTCTGCAACCTGCAAAGTGAGAAGGGGGAAGGGATTGTAAACGAAAGGGTGAGGGGGGCTTTAGAAGGAGGGAAGGAAATTTATACACATGTATATGGAAGCCAATATGATGCACACATTCAACCACGGTGCTGCCATCGGTAGCTTTGATCGTCTACAAGACTGTCCTTGATTTTTAACATTGAGTTACAAAGCTGTAGGACATAACGAGGACTTGGAGAACCACAGGGGGAGGGGGTGCTAATTCGTCCCAGAGCAGTGACGTAGTTGGTACCCTAAACAGAAGGTGGTGTCTAGGTTGGACAGGAGCAGGTGGCTGTAGTCTAGCAGCGGTACCGGATTGGTGGCTGTAGTCCCAGGTCCGATTAAAAGGAGGTCGAGATTGTTTTTTTGAGTCTTACCACTATCCGAGTTAAATTATTGAAATAAAATTCAATATTTCCTCCACTATTTATGAATTGCATTGGATAAAAATACTTTTTAATTAATTTAAAAACATTTGGATCGCAATTACGCCTGAGTTCCTTATCCCTATTCTATCCTTATTTTATTCCAATGTTGAAAGGTTAACTATCAACGTGGACGATCGTGGTAGAGAATACCCTCTCAACTTATCGATAGCAAAGTAGTTAGCTCGAGGACCGACTCTGATATATTCGGAGTCGCACAATTTCGGTCATGATATCAAGATTAGCGGATATGTGATATTGACAGATAAAGTTCAAGCACGTGTCCTCTATGCCTTCGGGAGTGAAGGAGACCAAAGGAAGAATAAACAGTGCAGTCTTTCCGAACGTGACCTTTTAGTCCTTTCGCTCGGGGAGACGGCGATAAGGACTAAGCAGAGAATGGATGCAGCGAGCATGTTCACTGGGATCGAGAGTATTCTTTGAATTTATGGCTCATGGGGTGGAGGTTATAATGACCCCGAAATTCTGCCGATATGCGCTCCAAAAGCGCAATAAATTTTAAACCCAATTTCACAATGGAAAATTATGCGGGGGGTACTTACTCCGAGAAATATAGCCAACTCTAGCGAACTCGCTCGGTTAATAAAAATGATGACACCCTGATCCTGTCGGCGCAGAAAAAATTCGCATCAAAATGCGATGAGTTCCCGTGGAATAAGAACCATATTTAATGCCGCTCGCAATTATCATGGCCGGATATCGAATGCTATGGCCTTTTAAAAAATATCACACTCTATAAATTATGCATGTAAACACCATTCCCATTAAGCCACTGTCGAGTTTCCGCTGGATGTGGGAATGTTTGGAAAACTAAAGAGCGTATTTGTCAACAAAAGAAATTCACGGCAGAGACCCAAATGGCAGCGATGCACATCACGTGATTCAAAATGGCTGAAAACGGAACGGTTAGAGTGAACGTCACGTGCTTCAAAGGGCGTTTGGGATTAAGAGATCTATGTATGGCGATAATACTGCCATCCAGTGTTAATTACAGGGAACTGATGAGGGTGATGATTGGCTTGCAGACAAATCGCCAATTAGTCCGTTCAACGGAAAAATTAAGTTGATCAGAAAATAGGTCTTTAATACACACACTATTCCTCGTCCCAATGAACCCCTCCTGGCTTTCTCGATATTTTTCAGAAAACTCCATTCCCTTATTTACCCTTCCGTCCCAATAGTGATATCATTCTTTTTAGGGTGCGTCCGACGGATGGTCATTTTGCACCTCTCCTTGTCCAAACTATAGATATTGATTTATATATGAAGAGTGTAGATTGTCAGGAAACAGGGTATTCATCAGCATCTACATAATACCCTGCAAGCCACCATTAAGGTGTGTCGCAGGGGGTGAATTCTCACCAAAGATGCACAATATAATAGCATGCATAAAAAAGGATTAGTAATAACATTCTACTTTAAACTTCAATTTTTCAAGAGAATAAAAATAGCAAGCAAGCATGCAATGTAATGCTGTTAGTTGGGTTAGCTTAAAGTCTTTATACCAACATGCATCTACCTATGCTGTACATTGATACACTTGTATTGGATTAATTTACCGCTATTCATATCCCTAATTGTACGAGGAAAAAGGACATTTTGAATCTGTCAGTCCGGAAATAAATTTCTCTAATTTTGTGATTATGGTCCAGTCTAACATAGTAAGTTCGGGTTCGCAAAATATTGTTAACGCCATAACTGAATATATTATCTTGGAATTTATCGAAGAGATTAAGCCTAAATTTCAACCTGCGATCTGAGAATGACTCCCAATTTAATTTATTTAATAGACTGGTTACGCTATTATGGTTATCGTACCATCCCTTTACAAATCTTGACGATCTTTGCTGCACACGTTCAAGTTCATTATTTAGACCGATTTTGTAGGGATCCCATATAATAGCGGCATATTCCAAATGAGTTCTAACAAGTGAAAAGTAGCTGATTTCTCGTACATGTTCGTCACATACCCAATGCTCTTTTCATGAATCCCAGTGTACGATTAGGTTGCCCCATTATTTCACGTATGTGTTTATCCCAGGAAATATAATTTTTCAAAACTGTGCTATTGTGCCATTCGTATTGTAATACTGTGATATTGGGCTGATTTATTGCTTTCTTGAAGTTATATTCATTTAACATTGCTAAAAGGTTCATTATAATATACTAAAAAACCCAGTTTCCTTTAGAAATAAAATTACACTGCTGATAGCATTGGGGTTCTCACCTAGAATGGACCCTAGGTTACCCCTAATGCTCAGTCAGTTACGCACGTCCCGGTATTTTTCACACTCCGTCAGGATATGCTGAATACCAAGGGAACAGTCACAGTCATCACACCGAGGTGGAATTTCTCTCCTCAGTGAAGAGAAAAGAGTGAGTTACAGGGATGTGCCCTATTCTCATACGGGTGATGACGACCATTCCCTTATCCCTGGTAAAAAAGATAATTTCACAGACTTACACGCAACTTCACTTGAAAATAACGAATTAGCATTAAAACGCGTAGTAGTCATCTAAAGTAGATTAGTATTGCCTGGTTTTCAATTTTAATGAAGCCATATTTCTCGCAAATCAAGCGTGATAGCATGACACACATTCCATTCGTAAACGCCCATGTTGCGGGCATATCCGAAGTGTCGCTACCAATCAAGTCTTCGAGGAAGTTAATTTCTTAGGGCGGTCGATTTCGTTTCTTACCTCCAACCTTTCTGTTTTCGTCAAAAAATCAGCAGAGATAAATGCTTGGAATCGCCCAACGCAATACTTTTTTGATTTCTCCATTTTGATTGACGGAACAATCGGCCATATCTTGAGACAATGGCCTGATTAAGACAACGTCGAGAGAAACGTGAATGGGGCAGAATGGAAAGGGAAGACCTCGCACGAAATACATATGTAGCACAATTACTTATCCCTATACGTATTACTGAATTTCTTAACACAAACTTGGAGCCACAACGGCGCCTAAAAGCCGTCAAGTAAAGAATTTGGTGTTTCAATTGATAAAAAAAGTTTATTTTTATATTATGTATGTTTCTTTAATGCTCAATGAAACTGACTGGCCACAAGAAGAGTAATATAGGATAAAATCAATAACTAAGTTAGGCACTGGAAATCATGTTGTAAAAAATGCATGATGTTTTTTAGAAGTATTGTGGTCCCAGATGTGAAATATTTAGCTTTTCATCATGCATAAATTATTTTTGGATTCTGTAAAATTTTTTGCTCAGTTTCCATGTCAACTTATTTTCCAGTGGAATCACTTACTGCTATAAATACACCTTTTTACCCTCTACCTCAAGCGCATTTTATCTACCCATCTCAATATGTGCTTCTCACTATATTTTCTGCCACTGCTTCTAGAAAACTATGCCTGCAGTCCAACTTATTCACATTCTTCTGGGTGCGTATTTAGTTCTGTAAAAATCAGACGAACTGCAATGACCAACGTATCTAAGAGATTTATAATAAACTATCACAGCTATGTTTGTTTGTATCTTGCCCGCATAAGACTCAACCATTTGGTCCATAATATTCGTGCCATTCTTTGGGCTATTTTAAGACAATATTATTTTCGATTTCATTTATTTCTGCGAAGCAATTTTTGTTTTATGGTTTTTAGATGGCAGCAAAATGGCCTTTTCCTTAACAGGGACGTAAAATACGAATGTCATCGCTTTTTTTAAATCCAAAATCAATGAGTACTCAGCGCGTGAGTAAATATGAAAAATATTTACTTGTATAGTTTCATCATCAGGTTGTTATTTTTCAAGTTATGAGCCAGCTGAAAGGTTGCAACACATTGAAGCATTTTGCATCACGTTTACTTCCCTAATAAGGACGACAAATTCCCTACACGTTTCTCTTACCTAACTTTGGGAGAGTTATTTCTCCGTTCAAGTTCCCCAAATATGAAATGTCATGAAGACCAATACCTTATAAAAAAGAATGGTTAGATCATATAATCGTAATTTCGTTTATTTAAGATTAAGAAGTACATTATAATTAGTTAAAAAGAACCACAGACTCTGAACCAACTGCTAATCGATTTTAATGTGGAAGATAGTACTTCCCCAAATTACCTAATCTTTTTATTGTTAAACCTCAAATATATTACAAATCATTGTTGAGGCAAAATTCTAATATCAAAACCCTAAAAAACATTGGCTCTAACTCAATATTTCAAGAAATCACAACATACTGCATTCAAATGACTCTCAAGCTAAGGGACATGAATTTTGGAGGACTTCAAATGTCCATCTGTATTCAGGAGTCGAGAAAATATTTTCGTTTGACGCTTTAAATTGGAACCAAAGTGATATTCTAATCCTTATGTAAACTTAGGGCTTCGTCAGCGGTGAACTGCATAAAATTATTTGGCAATTTTCCAGTCAAAACGTAAGTGAAAGGGTCTATTGTCTCCTCCATATTTATTCCTGAAGGAAGGGCTAACTTATCCAATGCACCTTTCTCAGTATGATTGGCGAGCGGTCTACCTATAAACTGAGGAATACGGTACCAATTTCTTTGATAATTTTATATTGAAAATCATTTATGAAAATCTCGTCATTGCGTACTTTCTTCTCTGTTTCCCCAAATTCTTCTGAATCGAGAACACATTCGCAAAGAGAATGTTATTTAACGAATGAGAGCGCTCACAACATAACACAGGGATACTTCGAGGACTAAGGTGTGGGTCTCAAAAAGCGATTTACTTTACCAGATTTACTTTGTGTTTGAAACCGTCGCTCAGTGGTCCGGAATTGGAAAAAGTTCGCCGAAAATAGAAATAATTTTTCGATTTTGATGAAACTTGGTAATAAGCGGTTTTTTTGGGCCCCTAATTATGAATCTGGAGTCAAAATTTCAATTTTAATGAAAACAAAATGGCGACACAAAGTAGAATATCTTGAAAGTCTATAAACAAGAACTTAATATTTCTTCCAAGTAAGTAGTATTTTCTCCGTTGAGTTTGGGCCTAGGTTCTTAGAATGCATCATTATTGCAATCGTACATATTATTAGCTATGTAGCATAATTAAAAAATAAGGAAATTATCAAGGAGTAAATGCTAAAAACGGGTATTACAGGGAGTCAGAAAAAAGTTTGGCAACACTCAATTTGCAAACATTTTTACTCAGTTGTGCTTAGTTTAAATTCTTTCAAAGGAAATGAAAAAAATAAAACATAAAATACCATCATTTTAACATGCATGCGTAAATATTTCGGATTGATTAGGAGTATTACACTCTCTCAAATTAAATGTTTCCAATTTAAATTTTACCCACTAACGTTGAGAATAATTCCTCAGCGGAAGAATCGCTTTCTTCAGTATCTCGAGACTCGTCATATTCCTCGGATAAATCTGTATCATCAATCATTTCCCGAACATCTGTTTTCAAAATCCGTTTCTTTAGCGGAGGAAGTTCTCCGGAGGATGATATCAGAGGTTCAGAAGTCAAAATCAGACGATGAAAAACATCAGAATTTGAGTCTATCCTCGAATAGTTCCGGCTATGGTCTCTACAAAACCTCTTGCAGTCTTTATGTATTGATTCAAGGGCTTATTCTGAAAGTTGTCCAATGGGCAATATTGCTTTCCGCACCACTAAAGCTCCGTGGATCAAACTTTTGTAAACGGAAGGGAGCATGTAGAACCAGGGATATAATTTTATATATAGTTCAGCCATCCTCAAGTAATAACTCTCAAAAATCTCCAAGCTGATGGCATAGCCGCAAGAGATTGTGTTCAATATACTTGAGAATATATCTATTAGTTCCTCTAATATTCCTAAAAATATGAAATTACAAATTTTTATCCATCTATGCTATTTTAATATCCATTTTTACTCACTCATTTAATTGAATGACCGGTTATTTTCGCTGATTCAGCTTTGCAGTGAAAGAAACGACTTGCGGTGTTTCCGTCATCCGACAAGCCGAAGCCTGGCTTTGGCATGTTAACCCCTAAGCCTAGGGAATGCAAAAACTCTTTTTGTATGAACTTCTTATGAGCTAACATCATTGCTTGGGTTCCATCCCTTTCTTTTGCCTAAAAATTGAAAAGCATTTAAGCATCATACGGAGTGTGTGAGACAGCTTTATCCAATGCCTCATTCAATTGAGCAAGACAGTAAGACAACATTCAATCAATCGTGCAGTGGATTAATTTTTGATATATTTTTATATTGGACGTTTTGTCGTAATTTACAATTCGAATTTATTAACAAATGAAATCTTTGTAAATGAAAATAAAAAAGTATATGAATGAAATTCGTAAAAAGATAGAATGTAAAAGAAACTATGTTATATGCTTAATTTACTTTGGAGTGAAAGAAAATTTTGGTATAAAAAAATATGAGAAGATGCTCATAACTTCTATTTCTTGAACTATCTTCGGTAGGAGATATGCACCAAGCATTCAAAGAAACGAATGTATGCATTCAGCACTGAAAAGCCAAACGAAATGGCTGTGGCATTCACTTGTCTCTCTTTCTTTACCTCGATGTCGTTCATCTTTGAAATTTTGCATTGCAGATACTACATGCCATACTTGAGCACTTCGTTAATGCATTGCAAAACTAAAAAAATTAAAATGAACATATGTGTCTGTACCAACTACAATGAGTATACGTGTTATTGCTGTAGTTATAATTTACAAATTTACAAATTTCTTTCAACCTATAATATTTGATTAGCTACTTTGCATTACTGATTAAAGACGGAAATACCAAAAAGAGTTGTTTTAAATTATCAGTAAATTAATCTTTCCGTCAATCATGGTGAGGCACATGTGAAAAGATATACGTATGTTTCCCAAAATGAAAGACTCTCGTGGATAAGCTTCTTTCTTGGCCACAGAAATGGAATTGTAAGAAGGTTAAAGGTCATCGTGTAAAATATCCCCATTCAATCTATCAAATATATCCTCATTGCATTTTCTCCCATTGTATTTATCCCCATTGCAATCTATCCACGTTCTATCTATAAAATCTATCCCCATTGTATAATGTTCCCGTCCCCCCTTTAAAAAGCATTTCCCCGTCATCCTGACCTTCAACAGAATGCTTATCCCTCTTCACCATGCCATCTAACCGTCCCCAACCACTCCTGGAGTTTCACCCTCATTTGGAATATATATAAAGGCTTGCCACCTTATAAATATCAGAACACCCTTGACAATGACACGGGAGTGTTGAAACCGATAGGTTTCTCAATAAAAGTGTGAAAAATACCAAGTTCAGTTTTTATTATACTAGACCTGAATATGCTGTAAAATTCGAAAACCGGTCACAATAAACGTTATCTCTGTGGACGTTGCTCATTATTCAAGTCCAGGTACGTTCCATTACTTTGCTTCCTTACATCTACATTAACGTAATACGCTGGTAGCCACCAGGAGGGTGTGTGGCAGGGGGTGATGATCAAGAAACATGCAACTAAGATATTTAATGAAGACATGCCAGATAATAGGGTCACAAGCAGCTAGATAGTTAGCATCTACATAATAGGAAAGGGATTATTGGTTGTTAATACATGAATCATGCCCCACAGACTACTCTGACAATATTTCACATACCATTGCCTTATATTTGACTATATTTGACATACCTATGCCTTTGCTACTCTGCCTATTGTGCTCTCTTATGGTACGCGGGAAAAATGACAATTTTAAATCTATCGGTACGGAAATCTATCTCTCTAATCTTGTTAATCTGATCAAACCTAGCATAATACGCAGGGCTTCTTAATATATATCTAACATCATCTGTGAACAAATCGGTTTCGAATCTAATTAACTGGTTTAACCTAAATTTTAACCTGCGTTCGAATAGTAATTCCCAATCTATCTTTCCTAGTAATTCCTTAATATATTTCAATCACATATCACATACGGTGCAATTCTCAATCCCACCTTTTCAATGAATCTCGTTGGTATGTCATCCCGGTCTGGATATGTATTGTATTAAATTTAATTCGGCCGCTTTAAAGGGCATTTGCGGACAACGTCATTCAAAATTATTAATCACAGAATATTCATATTCGGCTGGGTGATGTTATCGTTGAATACACTTTTAAAAAAGCCGATAAAATATTTTATTTTTAGGGCCATGTTTTCCTCGTTTAGGTATTTTATTACATTTATTTCATAATTAGATATTTTACGGAGTACTCCATAGCAAATGTCCAACAGAAATTCACAACGATTTTGACACCACGAATAAACCGCAAAGGCCGTTTTACATGCTATATATTTTGTACAATTTCTTGCACAAACACTTGCATGAGGAAATTGTACCGTACAACGCGGCAAATTGTGTGAACGTTTGTGCGAATGTCTGAATGACTGTACGGAAAATAGAACCTGCTCTAATTCCATTCAGACAAACGTACAATTTCGTTCAGTTTCTTACATTCGTTTGTAGATACAATAAAATGTGCCGTGTAAAGTGGCCGTATGAATAGCATAAATCAATTTTCTACACTCAAAGGTCTGATGAGGATCTGAAATAAGGACTTTCCACTATCACGAGATGTAGCAATCTCATCATGGATGTCTTCAAGAACTACAGCTGCAGCTCATAGAAGATCATAAATATATTGAAATAGACTCGCACTGTATGTGCGTATACTACATATGAACAAGGTATGAAAAACGTATGTAAATATTCAATAATTTAAAGATGATTTCAATCTCGTGGTTCATTGGCTTGAATGTGCCGGTGCTATTAGGTTTTTAAGGCAGGTTCTATGCGAGGTACTGTGAACAACTTGGATATTGAGTTCCAATATTTATGAAATCAGAGAATATTTTTGACCGCGTGCGACCATTGAGTGAAATAGGGCTAATTTCACGTGCATAGAGGCATTGGATGTTTTCTTCATAATCAAGTTTTATGGTAAACCAAGCTAATTGTAACAAAACGAACTGTTTCATGGGTAATTTTGTGAAACTTTTCCATGATGGAAAGAAAAAAAAGTGGAGAAGAATTGATCTGAAGATTGTTCTTTCACCTGAAGATGGCATAAATTGTCGAAACCCGGGTCGTGAGTAAATCATTTCTGTGAAATTCGCGAAGTTAGTTTTTTTTCCTTTCCATCAAGTTGTGTTGAACATATGCTCTAAAGCAGGGGTTCCCAAACTTGTTTGTACTACGCCCCCTCCTATTAAAATGGAAACCTTTAACTCCCCCCCCCCTTCACAGTAAATTTTCTGGGCATGTGAAAAAAACAAGTATTACATTGAAAACAAAACATGTATTTTTACTATCACAAAATACAGCATTATAAGTTTCAATTTAAAGAAATACTGTTAAGAGAAAAACATCGACAAAAAGCTATATATTTTTGCTATAAAATAGTTTTATACGAGTGGATTGTTAAGTTTTCTAAGCATCAAGGTTGATTTTAAAAATCTATTAAATATTAGTTAAAGAAATGTATGGATTTTATTTACTTAGAGATTTTTATTTTTAACTGGTCTCGAGCTCACGCCCCCCCCTGACATGTCTTCACGCCCCCCTGGGGGGACGCGCCCCCCAGTTTGGGAACCCCTGCTCTTAAGTATACGACGCTCTTCTCAGTCCCCCATCATGCACTCTGAACAACTGTAGTTTTAATGTCGACCCTTGGCCCCGTTTGGTAGTTGTCCTTCGGCGCCACCTCAGCTCCGCGTGACATCACGTAATTGCATCGCGTGCCACATTGGTCACGGTTGGTGCCACAGGTTTGCTACCCGATTGCCGAGCCGATCGCCAGGGACACCCCAGACTTTGTTGGAGGCGGCGGCAGCGGCCAAGGAAACGAATGCGTCAAACGGTCTTAATTCTCGCGGCGAGGTCACCCGGCACAACACGGACCTCTCGGATCGATAGGGGGCGGAGGGCAGCGGGAGGAATATCTCTCCCTGATTGGCTAGTGGGGACAGTATGAGGGTAACTCTTTGCCGACCGCCATGCACTCAATTAACAAGAAATTGGCGAGCTCCACCTCCAAATTGAAAATTTAACATACTTAACGATTTAATATTCGATTTGAAGTGGAATATGATTGAACTAATTTCGCTCGTCGTCATAAAAAAATTAGCACGGGTGGTCTCGTTGCCACAATGCCTTCTTTACGTACTACAAGCGAATGTTTTCCATATAAACATGGTACTCATTTTATAGTTTCAAATTTGTCGCCACACTAAAAGTCGTTTCAAGCCGGGAGGAATGGTGTTTTGTCCTTTTCATCGTCATAATTCCCCTGTGATGAAAAGAAGAAATGGAACGAATTTCGGTTCTCATAGAAACTGAAGCTCGAAGTGGGGAGAAGAATTACAGAAGAGAAAACAAATGTTTCTTTCAATAGCACAGTGACTTTAGGAAAACAATAATTCCATTCTAATGGGAAAAAACGCTCCACCCAAAAATGATGTCTACAAGTTCCAGTACAAAGAGTGAAATGGTGTTCATTCACCTGGGACAGACGGCGAGAACGTTCTCCATCCGAGCGAGGGAGAACTGCTCTACGAAATAGTAATCAAGTTTCGCCAATAGACTTGGGACATAAAAGGTATGTAATTCAATATTTCAAATATTCAAAGGATATACAAGTGTGGCTTTAATTGGACTTCTTAGAGAAAATAGAAAGATTTAAATGAAGAAAAGAACCTATTGCATTTCGTTAATCATTTGACGGAATTTAAAATCTCAGATTTTACCCTCTGATTCATCCCCAACCCCGTCCCATACAACCGAACTGCCACCCCCACTCCCTCCCCATCCCCTTATTTCCTTCCCCAACAATGAACACGAAATGAGTCATCACACCCTTCCCCTCTTATCCATCCTACCCCCCCAATTTCTGTATTTTATGTAAGGCCGGTATCACGGCTTTTTCTTATAGACATTTGAAATTTTGGCATGGGCATTGAAACCATGGTAGGGTTTTATTAAAACTTATTGGTGGAAAAAAATTTATTTATTTTTCTCAAATAAAAATGGGGCTGTAAAGCATCTGAGGTTCTTTAACTAGTGCGCTCATCTCAAGAGTTATCTCTTATAAGAATTAATTCCACGATAGCAAGATTTTAAGGGGAAAAATGATCCCCAATGACCCGGATACCCCGGTTTCTTTCAAGCGCATTAGCCATTTGAGTTTATCCAAAGTGCCCTTCTTCCTTGAGGATATCTTCAGAGTTTTAAGGAGTTAGATGCTGTGACGATCTGCCGTCCGTGCAAAGTCACAATGCAGTCGTCACTGTGCGCACCTCGCCTCTATTCACCGAGTTCTTGAATAGATTCGACTGTCATTACAGTTCACTTCTCGCAGAACCCTCTCGAAATACACTGCGGGATATTTTCAGATAAAGTTCTCACATTTTGCTCACATTTTGAAGTTAATGTCTCGGAAAATAGCACGAGTTCAAACGAAGATACCAAAGGAAAATTGAGAGAGGTACTGCAGAATTGTGACGGGTTCTTTGTATGCCTGAATGATTCTGATTTTACATTCAATTTTTCTGGCATGACTGATTAAGCACATGATACTTTTATGTGCGAGAAAGTGATGGCTTTTACTTTATGTTTTGTTTGAAAATTCCGCACTTCTTGGAAGAACTCCGTTTAATTTTGAAACTTTTCTGAAGATGTTAGACACAATTTAAAAACACCAGCGTATTATGCTAGATTCGACCAAATAAATAAGATTAGAGAGATAGATTGTCGTACCGATAGATTCAAAATGGCATTTTCCCCCGTAATATAAGATAACAGAATAGGCAGTATAGCAAAGGAACAGGTAGGTGAAATATTTTTGAGTAGCCTGTAGTGCATGATGTATGAATTAACCCCTTAAACACTATAGATACTAACAATAAAGTTGCATGAAACCCTATAGTTGCTTGTTTGCATGTTAGTAGTGCATGCTTGGTGATCTTTACCCCCTACCACACACCCTCGCGGTGGCTTACAGGGTATCGTGTAGATGTAGATGTAATTACTGTAGGCTATTTGACATTTAATTATTTTGGACTAATAATAAACCCGTGTAGTAGGTGACAAACGAACGATATTGATTAACTAAATTATTGATGAACTAAACGAAATTGATTACGAACTCTTGATTAAATGCATGCTTGGTGATGGTACACCCCCTGCCACACATCCTTGTATTTTAAGCAGGGCTTTTTGTACATTCAAATCATATTAATGCAATTATACGTAGCTGTATACAGAATTTATACAGTGGCTAACCTAGGTGTATAAGATTATTTAAAGGAAAAAATATTTCCCAGGGCTAATTGGCACTATAATATCTATATCCTCTCTTTTCACAACTGAATCAATAGTACGGGTAGTAAGATATTATGCATATTCACGTCGAGCCGTTGGTAAATGTTAATGGTAACAGGAAAATCTGGATGTTTTAGTCTTGATTTGAGGGAGTTGACAGAGAATAACATATAAAATCACTTGCAGTGGCCTGGTTGGATTCACATGCTGAAGAAGTCGCAAGGAACGACAGGCGAGAGAGTGCTGGGTAAAGAGGGTTTTCCCTTCGCTACGCGTTCTGAGGCAAGGGTGGGGGGAGGGAGAGATGTTTTGAAGGCTTTTGAGGCGTCGCTTTTGGGAAGAGAGTAGTTTGGACGGAAAGGAGGACGAATAATAAGGAGTTGCGAATGGTGGGGGAAGGAAGGAGACTGAAAGCGGAAACGAGTAAGAGCGAAAGTGGATCCGACGATTAATAAGGAAACAAGGGATGTAGAAGCTTTGGGGGGACGTAGATGGCTGAGAAGAGGACGAGAACGCACTTGGCGAAGAGGTAGGGAATAGTGCGGTGGGCACAAGCGAATGAAATAGTTCAGGAGAGGAGCCGTGGAAAGTAAAAAGTGGATTTGAGTCAATCCAATAATGCGAACTCTAGAATAATCTCCTTGAGTTTGATGAAATTCCCCTAATCTTTAACCAATGAAATAATATAAAAAGACTAGGATTATGCTTTAAAGCTATACTTGATTACATTCAATGCCTTTGGCAATTATTCTCTCATTTCAAAACCTTTGCAGGTTACAAAAAATTTGTTCCTTTTTTAAATGAAATGTTTTTTTAAGAAGAAACCGATGACTTGCATTATTTAATTATTTTCACAAAACTCAGCGACCCCTGAAATGCATAATTCTACGAAAAAATAATAAAACACTGCTTCCTTGGCTTTCCCACGCACAAGACTTTTTCGGATCATTAATACTTCAGGCAACCTTGTTGCATTACTCCTTCCGGAACAATGCCACTATATTTTGCAAAGTGGGAGAATAAGGTAGTATGGTTCCATGTGTTACCAAGGCAAACCCCCTAAATGATAAAAATACTTGAAAGGAGAAGTTGGTGAAAAGAGGCCAAACAAACAAATTTGCACTTTGCCCCGAATTCACGGCGCGGAAACCCAGTGGTAAATTGTTCAGCAGCCAACCTCCGACTACCAAAGGGCCTGCGAATGACGCGCAAAACTATAAGTATAAGAAAAATGAAAAAAAAATAGAATTTTTATCTGGAGAATCAGTGACGCCTGTCTCGAAGACATTTGGAGTGCATAAAAAGGGGTTAAATATAAAAATATATAAATATATAATAAAAGAATATTGATGCAGGAAAACGTCTAATGATGAGTGCCAGACAGAATGACGAGAGATTTTTGCTATGCAACGGATAGATGTGATTTAATGACTAAGATTACAATATCTCGCATTCCATATTCGTGATCAAGTTTTCGGCGCCGCTGGTTGCAACGAACATGGCAGCAAAGAAGATGGAAAAAAAATAAATATAAAGATCTGCAACAGTACTTTCCTATCTACACTCGTTTACGCATAATTTTGGCTACGATTTACGTGCACATGGTGGACTTCGAAGTTGAAGGAGTAGAAGATACCCTAAATCGCAATTTCGAACCCAAGGGGTTCGTGCTCGCGTGCCAAGATGGTGTTATCAACACCCTCGTGTACTATCGACACATATTTCGGGTAAACGTGACAGACACGAGACTCAAGAGCGTGCCAAGGCCATCCGGAGCCGTCATTTACTCTGCGGTTGCAGCTTATATTCGAACAACGCATAATTGCCCCTGCACAACTCGGATCTGCGGGTGCTGTTGCCACGTCAGGCACTATTACGACATCGACGACACACCAGTACTGCCTTACGCCACTGGAGATATCCAGTCCGTCGTGGACAACGATAAGTGTAAGATGCGGAATAATTCCTTCCCCACCAGCAGGCAGGTGACGGCGACAATACTGTCCTACCTGCAATTTTTGTCTCTAATCTACACAAACTTATTCAATTAACTCTTTCAAAATTATATTTTTTTCCTTTAGTGCTACACAGATTGCCTTGTATTAACAAATTATCAGGCTAGGCAACCTAAAGAGAATCTACTTCTACACGATACACTGTAAGCCACCGCGAGGGTGTGTGGCAGGGGGTGAAGATCACCAAGGATGCACTACCAACATGCAAACAAGCAACTATAGGATCTCATGGAACTAAATTGTTAGTATATATAGCATTTAAGGGATTAATACATGCATCATGCACTACAGACTACTCTAAAATATTTCCCCTACCTATCCCTTTGCTATGCTGCCTATTCTGTTATCTTATAGTAGGGAGAAAAAATGCCATTTTGAATCTATCAGCACGACAATCTATCTCTCTAATCTTATTTATCTGGTCGAATCTAGCGTAATACGCTGGTGTTTTTAATGTGCGCCTAATATCTTCAGTAATGATATCCGATTGAAATTTCTCTAATAGATTTAATCTGTACTTCAACCTACGCTCTGATAATGATTCCCACCCTAATTCTTGTATTAATTCTGATACACTACTCAACCTATCGTAACACCTTTTAACGAACTTAGCTGCTCTACACTGCACACTGTCTAGTTCTCTGATCAAACCTAATTCATTCGGATCCCATACACTGGCTGCATACCCAAGGTGGGGCCTAACTAGGGAAAAGTAACATCGCTCTTATCTTTTCTCATCACAGAATAAATAATAATACTACTTACTATCTAAATAAAGATTCTTTTAATCCGCCTACACTATTTATTGCGAAAAATAAGAGGAAACAAGAAGGGCCGCATCAATGGACTAATGGACCCGCCGTAACATGCTACAGAGAACTGCTACGTTGCCCCACTGGACCATAGACCACATACATCAAAGACTCACACACTGCAGAAGGACAACTAGGAACCATCGACTTCAACAATCTCCCACAGGACTCTGGACTTATCCGCAATACAACATCGATGACTATGTATTAATTTTTCAAATTCGTTAAAGCGGTTCACGTGAGACTTTACCGGTTTCCCCTAGCGAATGCCGAGCCTAATGCCACCCCGGGGGAAAAAAGTTTCTGCTTCAATGACTTCCTTTTTCAGTACTAAATCTGTATTCCTCTGCATTGTATTGTTGACAAAGCCTTGAAGAGGCCTAGGTCATGAGACTAGCATAGTCTAATACATGTTTGGTGTGAATCCACCCACTTTCTCATACCTCTATGGCGGATTGCAGGGTATTATGCTGATGCCGGTGTAGCCTATAATAGGGTACCCAATTGCAATTATTGTTCTTTTCTGTAAAGTGTTCTTTTATTGTGTAGCCTCTTGCAATTCGGAGAAATAAAAAGCGAAGTGACTTGACTAGCGAACTCCGGTAAATATACTCGGCCTATTCTCTAAAACTGGTAGTCCTCATTGTGGGCGTGCTCAGTGTTGTCAACTGGGTACTTACTCCTATTATTACGGTTACAGCTCGGCACAACGCGGCTCTACTTGTGTTTTTCATCTACTCTGTGGCATTGACGAAACTTCCGTGCCACCACCCTCTAGACCTGGAGAGATCGAGTCCGTCGTGGAGAGCGATAAATGTAAAATCTGGTGGAATTACTCTTTTGCCACCACCAGGCAGTTAAGTCTGATAGTATTCTCCTTGACCACCTCTCCCGCTCCATTTACGTGATTGAGTTTTCGGCGCCTACCCAAAAAGAACGAGAGAAAGGGGAAAAATCAAGCCAAATATAAAGACCTGTTATCTGAACTTCGGTCGGTGTATTTCGGACACTCTGTTAAGCTAGTAGTTCTCATCGTAGTTGTCTTCTACATCTACATAATACCCTGCAAGCCACCATGAAGGTGTGTGTCAGGGGGTGAATTCTCACCAAATATTCAATACATACCATGCATAAAACAGGATTGATGTTACTATATTAGCCTAAAATTCACTATTTAAAAAGATAAAAATAGCAAAGTAAGCATGTAAAAACATGCTGTTAGTTGGGTTACCTTCAAGTCCTTATGCCAACATGCTGCTACCAATGTTATCCATTGCTACACTCGTACTGGGTATATTAACCGCTATTCATATCCCTGATTGTACGAGGCAAAAAGGGCATTTTCAATCTCTCAGTTCGGCAATCAATACCTCTTATTTTGTAATCATGGTCCAGTCTACCATATTAAGTTGGTGTTCGCAAAATATTTTTAATGTCATCACTGAAAATATTATCTTGGAATTTATTTAAGAGATTAAGCCTAAATTTCAACTGACAATGACAATTAATCCCATTTTAATTAATTGTTAACAAAATAACTCTGTAAATTATTCAGGCTTTTTAAAGTTGAGGATATGTAGAAAGCATTGTAGGAAGTGTTTTCTTCCATTGCGTACCATGAGAAAATTTGTTCACTTTGGTGTATTTCGTCATATTTTGGGATCAAATAGACGAAGCAACTACATGAAATCAGTAACCGTTGTATTTTTAAGTTCAGGTATTCCAGAATATTGGAGTTAGTAACACAGAAGTCATCTAGTATTGGTAGTACCACCCAATGTGAGTGAGTACCCACCGACAGTGAGTAAAAAATGTTGTGACGAATTTAGTGTGGTAACTGATTTCTATTTCGCATTATTTGACGAGGGCAATTAAATACCTTGCCGGACATAAGGGAAACTGGTTTGGTCCATGTCAGAGTTTCATTGATGATAACACCTCAGTAAGCTACCGTAGGCGAGCCAAGAATGTTGATGCTGAGTACCTTTACTTTGGGGACATTACGGGATGATCTTAATATATCTTGGAATGCCCTGAATGATGGCCTTAGTTTCGGATTAATTGTTGATTAATATATTATTTGACAACCATAAATATATTGCCCCGTTATCCTCATTAATAAATTAAATTTCAATTAAGTCGCAATTTTGTTGGGGATTTGAAAGTGTAGTATATTGGTTAGTTATTCGCGTGAAAAAAGGTGGTCAGAATGTCCAATGAAAATGGTGAAAAGAAGCGGGTAGAGTATCAACCTGTAAGTGAGTCCGAATTTAAAAGTCGTTCATTTTGATACATCACTATCCCCAAATTGTACAGCCTGCTGACGGTCGGAAGAATACAATCAAAATGCTTGTAAAAAACTCTAAGGTTTGTGCAATAATCTTGTGCAATAATTGCGGTCTACGATATTAAAGGCTTTTCTCAAATATAAAATAATAATAATTACGAATTCAAAATCAATGTTAAATTCAATGTCCTAAATTATTCTTGTCAGGAGTCTATGCGCTATGCATTCACGTGATACCGGATTTGAAAGGACAATTTGAAAATTATGGGGTTGCCGATAGTTATACACTTGAGTGAATAGAATCCTCTCGAGTGGTTTTGTTAAGGAGAGATATTGGCCTGGGATATTCAGGAAAGCCTAGATTTTGTGCCTTTAAAAGGAGGTAGGCTTTTAACCATTGGGAAAGGAATGCAGAAAATAGTAGGGGAAATCCATTAAGTGGAATAATTTTAAAGAAAATGGCGAGAAGGAAAAGAAGAAGGCAAGGGAGATGGTCAGAAGGTGAATAATTTGCATGGGCAAATCGTCAGGGCCGGTAGATTTACATTTAATATTTCTTAATTCCTTGAGTACCATATCGGAGTGAGGTATATTTGAATACGCATTGCCAGGGTTGAACGGTACTATCAAAATTAGAGGTGAAGAAATAAGTTCGCTGGGTGTACTAGGGAGAGGCCGAGAAGAAAAATATGAGTTTAATTCCTCAATTTGGAGAGCAAGGGGCATTTGCTTTCAGGGAGGGAATGATTTGCAGGCGGCAAAGCTCAGTCCATGAAGACGTGGAATTTCTACTGCTGGAGAGTTTGGTCGATCTCTTTCGGGTACTTCCGAATTCTAGCTTGCGTTTTATTACACAAAATTTTGAAAGCAATGTGCGTATTGTTTGCTCATCCTAAAAATAGTCTCCGCACCAGGTGTCTTTTCCACATTATTGCTTTCATCTTAGGCGTTATCCAAGGGACGGTGTCTACGATAGAAGGTCTTTGTAGGGGCAGAGTAATTAAGGATGTCTAGTAGTTTCTTTGACTACGCGGCAGCTTCCTCGTCATTAGATCACTTCTTCAAGACCTCAATCCAACTCTCGAGTCTATTTTACTCAACAGAATTTCCTCCTTGATTTCATTTTTCATTTAAGGCCGGGTAGAAGTAAATTGACCACAATCAGGTCCAGCCAAGTATGATTGTGTATCAAAGTATGGTATTGATGAATAGCAATGAAACCAAACTTAGTAATTCCACATAAAAATAGGGTTTAATGCGACCTAGGTTTCAATACGGTGCAGCACCATGGATCTGGTAAGGAATCACGGATCTATTTTTCGCGTTATCTTTATCGTTAACGCTTACCCATAGAGTAGCGCAAGGTTAACAATAACCGTCTATAAAATTCGCTCCACTGATTGTGATGAGCGATTTGAAGTGCTGTGCGAGAGATGAAGTATGGAGATCACCTTGTTACTAACATAATTTAAATCAAGAAATAACGATAACGCTAGTGCACGCGTTATGGAGATCCATGATCGAGGCCCTGATCATAGGCCCCGTAGTGATACCTAGGTCGCATTAAAGCCTATTTTATGTGGAATTACTAAGTTTTCTTTCATTGCTATTCATCATGCATCAATTCCACCGAGTTACGCCGGAAACAATTAGTTGTATTACAAAGTATGAGTGGGGAAAAATTGACCAGTGAAAGGTTAAGCAAAAAAAATTAATTTCATAAATCGACGTTATCTAAGGCCGTGTTCCAATCCCAAGGGCGTGCACTACGCTCTTGCACCCTTACGCTCTTTCTTGCACTTTCACTCTTTTCTGCACTTACTTGCTCTATTCCGACATTAGCGCCATGGACACTTTGTGGCAGTGGTGTTTACTGCAAAAAAGTTGACGAGCATGTATCGTGTAGTTTCGGACACATGTGTATATCTGTGGTTTCGGAAGAGATTTCGTAAGCACAATCGTGATATGAAAGTAAACGACTTTTCTGTGCTGTTTCTGCATGTAATAATAAACCCTATTTTTGAGGCGTTGTTCATGATGTTTGGTAATCTTATGGTATTCTTCGTATCCTTTGATACGAAGTTGCAACGGTGTTAAGATTATGTCAACAAATGTTGGTGCTCAAAATAATAAACAGGCGCAATTCACAACGCATATTATTACTTAACAAGGCATTGATTGAAATATCCAAGAACAGCTTAACATGCTGTGTATTTCTCATTAAACAAATTTTATCAATGTAGGATCCATTGCGAATATATCAATACTGTCCAGTTATGAAATCCGGAGAAATTTACATAAATGATTGTATGCATGAAATTTGAATAATAACTAAGTAAATAAAGATTTACATTCATTGAAAATTACGAGCATGATTAGTTGTACCCTATACTGCTCTTGATAAAGTACAGAGCATTAGTATAAATAGTACGTACCTACCTGTAAGTAATATTGAATTTGATGCCTGGATATGGACTTTTTACATCAGTTTTCTCTTCTTTCGTATTGCCAATTACTAATCCATGGACATACAATTGTATGGCTAGTTAACTTTCAATTCTTAAGATTGTCCGGCATTCATTTACCAATGAGTAAGAAGAACCTAATAATTATTTCAGCATGTAAAACACGTAAGTTCCACTTCGCTGCCGTAGTCCTCACACCATAGAAAGTAATAAATACTCTTTCATTTAGTGAGCACCATTTCTGCCGTACGTTAACGTCATTTTACACTAAAATACTTCTTAAATACATTACAAATTACTATTCATAACTTTCTTCGCCTTAGAAAGTTTATCTGCAACCATGTCGTTTGCTTTCATTAGAAGTATTCTATTTCGTTAAAAATTTACTTGTGTTCCCGAAATATATGAAGCTCACATGACATACAAACGTCAAATAATAATAGTTTGCATGGTTTGCATAATAGAAATCCGTTTCCTCATCCATTCTTAAAAATTTGGTCTCCTGAATCTCCTCTGTTATTATCGTAGTGCGCAAAAGGGAGCATGGACATACCCTTACGTGCACTAGGCCCTGGCGCTCTTCTTGATGCGCTCTGAAACGGATTGGAACCACACTACGTGACGTCACATCCGAAAGTTGACAATCGAAAAGAGCACGTAAGAGTTTGAAGGGTGCATAATGACGAATTGGAACACGGCCTAATATTCACGCCAATAGCTTTGTATTCTCGCCCTTTTTGTGAGTTTTTCACTATGCTATTCCTTCGCTGAATAGTTGGCTCCATTCTTTCTATTTTACTCCCCCGGAAAATGACCTAGTCTATCCACCTGAGACAAACCCTACGTGCTGCCTGAACGCCTACCTGAATGCTTTCTGCATGGTGGACACAGTTCAGGGACACTCGACTTGAATCCAACACCCGAGGCCTGATTTGCAAGAACTCCGATTCCTTGCTCCTACAGACTTCACAGAATCTCTTATGCATTCCTTTTTCACTCGGCACTAAGCCATTGAACCCCGATCCGTCCTGTATACCAAGATGCAAACCATCAGCTTCATACGGGCACCAAACTTCCCGCGAAGATGGTGGAACTCGGAACACAGGTCGCTCACTGAATACATTAATCTCCTCGGACCCCTGTTCCACATTTAGTACCGACGTGGGCGAAGACGTGCATCTTGTAGCAGTTGCTATAGTGCCACTGACCGCTGCGTTCATCGGCTTCGTCCCCTGGGGTACTGTACCTCCTGGTATACACCAGGAGTTCACCCGTTCCTCGCTTTTCCCTCGAGAATCACCGTCTCCTGCACAATGGACGCTGGCACACATCCGGGCCACCATGCGCCGGATATTGGAGCTGCTTTTCAATAAAACTCCCTCTCTTTCCGTCCCACTCCCATTCGGCTAAGTCTCCCGAGGGGAAGGGCTCGATGGCCCGGCTTCCGTCATCACATTGAACGAATTTCTGACTGTTAAACGCTCAAACTTCACCGGTCCTGTTCCTACAGCATGATCCTGTGCCTACGTCTGAGGATCATTTCCCACTCTCCCAAGGCATGAAGTAGGAATGAAGTGAAAACGCTCCGTGAGAGAGACAGGGTCCATCTACATCTTCATCTACACGATACCCTGAAAGCCACCGCGAGGGTGTGTGGCAGGGGGTGAAGATCATCAAGCATGCACTACCGACATGCAAACAAGCAACTATAGGGTCTCATGCAACTAGATTTGAAGTATCTATAGTATTTAAGAGGTTAATACATGCATCATGAAAGCCTGAAAGCCACCGCGAGGGTGTGTGGCAGGGGGTGAAGATCATCAAGCATGCACTACCGACATGCAAACAAGCAACTATAGGGTCTCATGCAACTAGATTTGAAGTATCTATAGTATTTAAGAGGTTAATACATGCATCATGCACTGCAGACTACTCTAAAATATTTCACCTACGTATCCCTTTGCTATGCTGCCGATTCTGTTCTCTTATAGTACGCGAGAAAAATGACATTTTGAATCTATCAGTACGACAATATATATCTCTAATCTTATTCATCTGGTCGAATCTAACATAATACGCTGGTGTTTTTAATATGTCCCTAACATCTTCAGTAAAGCTATCCGATTGATATTTCACTTATAGATTTAATCTTTACTCTAACCTACGCTCTGACAATGATTCTCAAATGAGTCCCGGAGAATCGGTACCGTCCCGTGCCACTGCAAGGACGAGCCTGAACGCACTCGGAGTGCTTCGGGCGTTGCCGTTCCCCTACAACCGTCATCGCGTCGTCACCTCAAGCCACGCCACAAGAGAGCGGGTCTCACCCATCATCCTCTCGCGGAGGTCTGTGAGACCTCGTGAGTCCTGGAAAGCTATCCTAATGGGAGTCTTATTAATCTAAATGTTGTGCTTCGACGAATATATACAGGATAGCATACAACGCTCATAGATGTTTAAAGATGTATTTTGTTCCAAACATATATTCCCCAGGTCGAGTAGAAGTAGAAGTACGTTTTTTTATGTGACGACTGAATAGCATAGTAAATTTTCAAGAAAGGGAAAAGTCTAGGTACCTATCAGAGTCAGAGAGCCAAAACGTACCACGAGAAGACGAAACAAGACTCGATGTTTCGCAAACCACATCAGAGGTAATATATCTAACGCTGAAGATGAAAAATATCGATACGCTGTAGGCCGTTTGTAATTAATTTAAAGTGGAGTTCACAAAGTTATTTCTTATTTTTCTGTGCCGAAACTATATGTCGCTTGGCTCTTTTGCAAGTCGCAGCTAATTTTTAGATCCTGTTTTAAAATATGCCAGTATGGAAAATGGCTATATGTTTATCCTTCCCTGGACACAAGGGCTTAAGTTTTTACAAATGCAGCACAAAATTAGCCAATCATTTTTGGTTGCCATTCTAATATTTGATTAGACCCCTCTCACTTCTCAAGAAAACAATTAGGAGGCTGACTTCTGATGAGACTGAGGCTGATATGGCTATTTTGGGAACTAGACGCAAGCAAACTTCACGTAGGAGACCATTTCTATTTTCAACCACGCGCGATTTTTTATAGGCAGATGACTGTTATGATGACTGTTCTTTTGAATTAGAGAACGGCGGACAAGAAATCATACTAGCACTCGTGCTAAAATCTCACTCTTAAGAAATCTTACAAGTAGTAAATCTCTTCTAGTTTCCTGAGCAGGCAAAAAATGTCCCCTTAATCTAAGGAATGCCCGCGGGAGGAGAAATTAGCGAGAAAAGGGACCAAACATCCCCAATTTATCTTCTGTATCTTGGATGCCAGCGTGGAATTCTATTGAAGAGTGCAATCTGCCATCAGCTAAAGGGAACAGTTAGGAGAAAAATCCCGATAATCTTGGAATTTTCAATTTCTGATTCCCTCACTATTATAAGTTTTCCAGCAGATACGTTGCAGTGGCTTGTCTCCAATCTTTAAAATGAAGTTACACAAAAAATACGTTCGAATAATTTCAGAAAAATGTAGTGTGGTTTTTATTCTTGTCCGAACCTTTTCTGCTCAGCTACAGGTCAGCCAGGGGCCGAGAGAGATCGAAGGAATGTCGTGGGCGGAAGCCGCTTAGGGCTTACCCTGATTTCCACGAACGTAGGCCAGGCGGGGAAAACTAGGGTTCCCTTTGAGGGAGAGTCAATGGAAAACCCCAAGGCGTGCGATACATGAACAGGACAATAAGGCCCTTCTGGGAATATAGTAGTTTCCTACATCAAAGAAAACAGACTTCATTAATTGCGATTTGTGCCCTGCCATAAATGTATTTAATTTACACAAAAAGTTTATATTGAGAAATCCCAGTGTACTAGAGAATTAAATGTTAATTTTAAGGCTATTTGAAAAGGCTCTGAAATGGCGGGGTGCGCTGCCTTCTTGCTGACGTAACAGGTAGGTAGTTTACGTTGCGAGGCATAGGAAAATTCGTCTCCTGAACTTACCATTGAACTATTTCAGGGCCCCTTAGCTCTAGGGAATATGTATTAGTAATAGCCTGTGAAAACTATCAAAGTTCGAAAATTCTTCACTGTTAAACATGGTATTATTAGTAATTTTAGTATAGGCTCAAGAACATCGTGCTCGTGGTGTCTTCTGCTACGGCGAAGCATGGCGTGAAGGTTGTGCGGCGATGGACGGACTTCACGGTATGCTTGTAAAATGAATACCAACTGATTTAAAATGAACCAACTGCATAAATAATATTAAATAAATAAAGTTAGTTATAATAAATTAAAGGAATAAATACACCTCCGATACTAGTTAATAAGCTTTAACGGGGTGCAGCGTCTACTTGGAAGCGTCCGCAGCACCACCTGGTGGCAGGTAAAGGAAATAGTTTGACGTCACACGTAGGATTAACCGGCATGCAATAGTTTGCCGTCGTGTTTTCGCGCCATTGATTATTTTCAAATTTTAAATTATGAAGAAAAATACTTAACGTCATTTAAAAATCGAACGGCTTAAAACACGTATTCCAGAGGTTATAAACTTTCGCCCGCCGCACTCAGTTCCTCTCCGGCTGACGAAGACTGCAGAGGCAGTCGAAAGCTTCCAACTATTTTAAATGTGAGTGTCCCGTTTTTTATATTTTTGTGTTTCTATGTTTTTCGTGTGCTATCATCGTGTGTGTTTCATCGGCTCTTCTGAGTGCTACTTCCGTGATATATATATATATATATATATATATATATATATTAATCGAACCTTGATCTGGAATCACTTTTTAAGGTGAATCAGAAATAATTGAATGAGATTCTGTCAAAGAGATCTCATGCACTAGAGAATAAACGCAGGTTTTACTTAATATCGGTTCACACGAGGCCATAGAGGGAGAAATAACATTATGGAGATAATCGATTTGTGATGTTAGTGTGGTAGTGACTGTTGCGTGCGATGCATTAAGCCGCCAGTCCAAAGGCCAACAATTAATCCATCTTATGTAGATTCCAATTTGCTTCTGTCATTTCTACTGACGCAGTATGCTGGTAGATATAAGACTTCAGGGTCCATCACGAGAAAATGCGATATTAATCAATCGAATGTTAACAGACTAATGTCCACAGTTTTCTTAATGCGAATTCCCAATAGTCATGTGACATTTTCCGTGCCCCCGTGCATCTCTTTATGAGATGCTCGGCTTCCCCGTGCACATTATTCAAGTGCAGATTTCTAACTAATATGACATGCAACACTTACAGAGAAACAAGGAATCTAACAGAGAAGGTAGGCAAATGGAAGTAATTTAGAGAAAAGCATCGATAGAGACCTTTCCCTCCATTTGTAACCTCTCTCTTCAATCTCTAAGAAAGCATCTTCCTCCGTTTGGCTGAAACGACTGCTCTAAAACCTCATATTACCCTGCGTGAATTTACATAATTTTATCCGGTTTTTCCCTCATGGTAACAACATATACAAGGACCAATCCATGCATTTTTCGATAGCCCTAAGATTATAAGTTCGAGGCCGCGTTAAAGTCAACCTTAGTAATTACGTGCATCAACGCAGCATACAGCATCCCTAAAAGTACAAATAATCGTTAACGAACTTCACTTACGAACAGGAATGAAAATGAAAAAGATCGAGATATTGATCCAACTAAACGCGATATTTGAGAGATTTATGCTTCACGCAGGAGAATAAATTTGAAGCTGAAGTATTTATTTTTATTTTTCCGATGAATTCCGAACGAACGAACCAGCGAACCAGCTTAAACGAACACTAGTGACCACAGGGATCTGGCCAAAATTTGTCTGGAGGATATCACCGCACTTTTGGAAATCATATTATAACTGAAAGAATGCACCGCGATTTTAGCTCACAATTGGGCTTTATTCAGTGAAATTAAGACATACGTTCCTTCATGTGTGACATGATTCCACACACAAGTTCATCTAAAAATGATAAATATTTCGGTAATTATGAAAGATTGGAAAAGTACTACTGATTCTCATTTCTTGTGCATTATTTTAGCCGTCGATGTTCACGTACATGAATATACAATGGAGGAGTTCATGCAATGAATGTCAGCAAGTGTTTTTTCACCGAGTATAAAATAGATCACTAATCTCTTACTTAATGAATGACAAACTTCTGTTAACATAATTCTCGTTTATTATTTTGAGATTACACAAAAGTTGTTTGATATTCTTCGTCACCTTTCAGAAATTTGAGGGCAGTGGGGGAGAACCTATGTGAGGACTATGCAACCTACATTTGTATTAATTTTATTTTTCCCTAATAATTTTCCTGAATAAAAGCTTCATCTCATTCAGCATTCAGCTCATCTTCATCTACACGATACACCGCAAGTCTACATACAGATGTGTGGCGTGAATTATTCGCGTCAGGGAGTGAATTCATACCAAAAATGCATAACATATTATACACAAAATGATTAGTAATAATATTCTACTCTAAACTTCACAATTTAAAAAAATTGAAAATAGCAAAGCAATCATACAAAAACATGCTGTAAGTTGGGCTCGTCTGATATCCGTATACTAACATGCAACCACCAATGCTATCCATTAAAATACTTTTATTCATACTATTGGATATATTTACAGCTATTCACATCCCTAATTGTAAGAGGAAAGAAGAACTTTCTGAATCCGTCATTGCCTCAATCAATGTATAGAATTTTATGATCATGGTCTAGTCTACCATGTTAAGTTGGAGTTCGCAAAATATTTTTAACGTCAACAGAGAACATATTGTCTCGAAATTTAGCTAAGAAATTGGCTAAATTTCAACCAAAGGTCTGATAATATTCTCATTTTAGTTCATCTAATAGGCTGTTTACATTAATATAGTTATCATACCGTCCCTTTACAAATATTGCCGATCTATACTGAACTAGTTCACAGAATTGAAGCAAAAAATTGCGTTTTAAGGAAGTCTATTTCTATATTTCATCACCAAGTATTTGCACTATTCAGGTACAGATATTTGTAAGTATATACACTTCTACTTAACACACATATGGTCTGCGATTTTAGAGTACTTCACGGTTGGTAGCATCTCATTCTAACCCAAAAAATGCGCCCCATTTTCCAATGACGTTTAAATATCAAACTTTATCGCCTTAAGAATCGATTGAGCCCACTATGGCATTCGCTGACTCGCAGCGAATATGTTCTATCTAGATGGCGTGCAACCTAAAGCATGCTCCCAAAGTGGTTTGGCTGAGCGCATGCTATAAAAAGATGTGCGAAAAACGTTAAAAAGGATTGACACTCGACATGCCAATGCTCTTCATGGAGGCAACAATGACTTGTCCACCCTCTGTAACACTCCAGGGTCAGGCCAAGGGGCGCTGCGAGGGGGGAGGGGGAGGAGAGGCCGGCGGTGGCGCCAACAGAGGCGCCCTTCTCATCCGAGCAGAGGGAGGAGCGGGGCGGGGGCGGGAACGCGGAATAAAAGTTGCGCCCTCTCTCTTTTTCGGGAGAAGTTTCTGAAGGGGTGTGGGGGGAGGGGGGCGGGGGGGGACACTCCGTTTGATTCGGGAAGAGAGAGGAGATAATGAGCGCGGGAACAAATGCAACCCTCTTTGTGGGACTATCCGCAGGGCGGCGCTGGGTGCGAGGGTGGGAGGGCCGGCCGAGGAAGAATATAATCAAAGAACTTTCCAGTGTCGCCATTAAATGAGACGTGCGGAGTGAGAACGAGGGCGGAACTACCACCCTTCCGCCCTTTATCAGTTCTCCCTCCCTCCGCGGGCGGCGCGCAGGGCCCCGGAATAAAAAAAAAGCGGGAATGGTTGGCAGAGGAAGAGAGGGAAAATAAAGGAAGTCTCGTCTCCAGTGTGCGAAAGGCGGAGACAAAAGCGAGCGAAGGGGCGCTGGAGAGTGATGGGAAAGTTGCTCAGAGCGAAAAGCGGCTTTGCCGACGGGCCCCCGAACGAAGAGGGGTGGGCGCCGGGGGCGGAGGGGGGCTGACAGGGCCCCCTGGGGGGAGGGTGGGACGGGGGTGCAGGGAAGAGTGGTCGCCCGGGCTTTCGCCGCAGCACCACCAAAGGGAGCCTCGGCGAAGCCAAGAACACCCGTCACGCAGGGAACGGACGACACTCCTCAAGTGCGAATCCGTTTTTCCGCATCTGTGATCTTCGTAATCAAGCGCCAATGGATGGATTATTCCGATTCACCGAAAAGAGAAACTGTTCCTTCGCGGAATAAAGTAAGTAAGGGATGGGGATGAGTTGAACGCGTTGATTCAGTCGCGGAAGCTGTCCCGTTCACGTCGAAATGGAGAGCACTTTTGAGTCCAGTGTTCTATCCGTCGGATGGGACGTTTTAAGCGATGGACCGATTTTCGCCTTTCAATTAGGACAGGTGAATGCTGACACCGGGTTTCTCTCCACCATTCTTTTCTCCTTACCCTCTCAATCTCATCCTTTCCTCCAGGTCTGAAGCCCCTTTGAATCCTGTGAAGAATCCTGTGATCCTGTTCTAACTTCGGATCCAATGCCGGGCACTCAGTACCATCTGGGTCATATCGCTGTGCTCAGCGCCTTTTATGGGGAACATCTACACCTACACATCTACATCTACACGATGCCCTGCAAGCCACCACGAGGGTATGTGGCAGGGAGTGAATATCACCAATCATGCACTACCGACACGCAAACAAGCAACTATAGGGTCTCATGCATATAGATTGTTAGTATATATAGTATTTAAGGGATTAATACATGCATCATGCACTGCAGACTACTCAAAAATATTTTCCCTACCTATCTGTTTGCTATGCTACCTATTCTGTTCTCTTATAGTACGGGGGAAAAATGCAATTTTGAATCTATCAGTACTATCAGAATCTATATAATACCCTGCAAGCCACAATAAAGGTGTGGGGTAGGGAGTGAATTCTCACCGAACATGCACTACATATCACGCATAAAAAAGGATTAGTAATAGTACACTAGTTCTAACTTCAGTATTTGTAAAAGATAAAAATAGCAAATAAAGCATGCAAAAACATGCTGTTAGTTGGGTTAGCTTAAAGCCTCTATACCAACACGCAACTACCTATGCCATCAATTCGTATTAGATATAGTTACCGCTATTCATGTCCCTAATTGTACGAGGAAAACAGGATATCTACATCTATATAATACCCTGCAAGCCACCACAAAGGTGTGTGGCAGGGGGTGATTCCTCACCAAAAAAGGACATTTTGAATCTGTCAGTTTGGCAATCAATTTCGCAAATTTTGTGATTATGATCCAGTCTACCGTAGTAATTTGGGGTTCGTAAAATATTTTTTAAGTAATCACTAAAAATGTTATCTTGGGAACACTTTCTCGGCGGGCTCGAATGTGTGCAAGAGTGGCCTCCCGTGACCTCTTTCGCCGCACTAGCACCACCAAGTGGCTCTGGCTGACACTGAGATGGTTATTTAAGGCAATTCATCAGGAGAATATTTGCGTCATTCTGTCCGCTAACGCAAGAAAGCTAAACTACGGCCTTAAGCATCAACAACATTCAAATTATTGCAAAATTATTAATGCAAATAAAACATTTTTGGGGCCCCTACGCCATCAGAGTTTTCTAAATGAGGTACGGACTGATTCACAAATGCTTCTCGTAATTTGACAGCGGAAATGAATTTCTAAAACACTGAAAATAGAGAAGCACTCCCTCGCTCGTAGGGAGCCCTGTAAGCAACGCATACTTGTTAAGGGTGATAAGAGCTCTTGCTTCAGAATAAATATAAGAGTACGGGGCTAGAACGACCTGAGTCCCCTATATTTCACTCTTAACACTACTCCCTCGCCTGGTGAGGGAGTACATACACCGCACCAGTCTCATTTCATAATTATTAGTCGGTAATCTCAGAAGACTCAGAGCATGGCGATAGTGCTCTAGATTTCCAAAAATAAACTAATGGTTTATTATTATCAATCCAGAGGACTGTGAGAACGACTGCATTAGAGCGCCACTTGTGGTGACGTCAGTTGTTTCGCTCAACTGGGGGAACGTAAATGGTATCATACGTAATGGTGACTGATAACCCGAGCGACCGTTGTAGTTGTAGTACAAGAAGTGACAAAGTGACAAACACAGCATTTACTGAAGCAGAAAAAAGAAATATGGATGTTTTTTCTTGTGAAAATTCTGCTATAGTGAATTCCAAATGGTGATACCACTGAGGTTTTCGCGGATAATTCACCATCCTTGAAGCGGTCAGATACTCCTTCAATTACCTTCAAAGTAAAGTTTGGATGGATGGATTTGTGTGATGGTTAGGGTACAGCCATCTTTTCGGAAGGCCCCAGGTTCGAATCCCTGCAGTGGAAGATATTTTTAATTTTTAAAACTGCCCTTAGTTGAGCGTTGTATGGACAACATTCGAGTCCAGTACTCCGTCCGTCGGATAGGACGTTAAGCCGTTGTCCCCTCGGCATCTTTTTGTACGCAGTCTAATGCCGACGCCGAGTTTCTCTCCACCATTCTCACATTCCCTTCCACACCTGTCCGTTTACCTTCCTTCCCGGTCTGTAGGGCCTATTAAATTATATTGTAAAAAAATGTGTAGTAATGAATTTTTGGAAAAAGAAGTGTTTTCCTCATAGCACGTACAAAATTATTAATAATGAAATAACAAACAAGGAATCCATAAAATATTTTGGAATAAGACTAACACATGATCTTTCCCAGGTTAACCACATAGGTACGTGAAATAATGGGTCAAGCGAATCGTAGACCGGGATTCATCAAAAGAATATTGAGTAAATGTGACGAACATGTACGAAAATCAGCTACTTTTTCCTTGTTAGACCTCATTTGGAATATGCTGCTAGTGTATCGGATCCCTACGAAATCGGTCTAAATATCGAACTTGAACGTGTGCAGCGAAGATCGGCAAGATTTGTAAAGGGACGATACGATAATTATATTAGCGTAACCAGACTATTAAATGAATTTAAATGGGATTCATTGTCAGATCGCAGGTTGAAATTTAGACTTAATCTCCTAAATACATTCCAGGATAATATTTTCAGTGATGACGTTAAATATATTTTGTGAACCACATCACAATGGTAGACTGGACCATGATTACAAAATTAGAGAAATTGATTGCCGAATTGACAGATTCAAAATGTCCTTCTTTCCTCTTACAGTTAGGGATATGAATAACGGTAACTATATCCAATATGAGTGTAGCAATGGATAACATTGGTAGCTGCATGTTGGTTTGAGCATTTAAAGCTAATCCAACTAACAGCATCTTTGTTTTTCTATTTTTATCTTTTTTTAAATAGTGTAGTTTAGAACAGTCTATAAATACTATTCCTTTGAAATGCATGATATGTGGTGCATGTTTGGTGAGAATTCACCCCCTGCCACACACCTTTATGGTAGCTCGCAGTGTATTATGTAGATGGAAGTGAAACTGCAGTTGAGTTTCTGAATACCGCCCAGCCATAGTCAGAATATCAACTCAGTTCTGTGAGTTACGCTGGAAGTAGGTAGTACCACCGTTGTAGGTAGTATCTGTTCATCAATTTGTCCCGTTGTAGGGTATTCAGGACGTAAGCAGTAGTAGAAGCGAGACTGCAGTGGAGACACTGAATATGTCTCTTTGCATCCTCGCTTTTTCGAGCCCTCAATAATTATGGATCGCATGTCGTACATCTCCTCCGAGCGAACTGGAGCCCATGACGTGACAACCCCTTTTTGGCCTCCAATCAAAAGGCACCAAGACCCTGTTGTCGTCGTCGGCCCCTCGGGGGTCGAAGGGGGCCTTTGTCCTCGCCTCCCTCACTGTCGCGAACGCACTTCGCCCTTTAGTAATTCATCTGTTTCCAGGGGGGCCACTCGCGCAAGCGCAGAGCGAGCATTCCTCGTCGACATCGCGTCTATATTCCGCCGCGTGCTTCTGTTTGTGCGAATCGACGTTGCTCGTCCTGAGTCGAGGGCCTCATCCCTGCGTGACCCGACGCGAACCCTCTTGCAGGCTCAAGGGGGATGGGAGGGGGGCTCCTTTTCCCGCCCCCCTCTTCTTGAGACAAACGCCCTCTTGGACCACTCCACGTCACTCGCTGCGAGAACACACTTTCCTTCCCCCCGTGAAATAAATGAAGTACGACTTGACTGCCCATCATGCGCCGAGTGCATTTGTCTACGTTTTTCTCGCACAAATCTGAATTTCAATAGATCATTCGAAATTTAATTCCTTCTCTGAAGGGGATTGTGAATCGAGAACTCCGGCGCTCACCACGGCCTGAGCTCACCAATAATGCACGCTCCGAGCGACAAATGAAGGTCACGTGCGCGCATGTCCACCCCCCCCCTTGCCATTCACGAAGCCTCTCTCTTCAACTGCAGTTAACGAGCATTTGACGTGTGCCACATGCAGCCTAATGGCAACCCAATTCTACTCTGTCAGAATGCCACGTCCACCATTTTGGCATGAAACGGTGGTTGGAATTGCGTACTTCTGAAGGAGCTGAGTTCTTCGGAATGCGCAGCATTTGAAAGTACTTCGGGATGATCCCTTCGAGGGTTGCTCGTAGCAAGTAATCATTGAACCTGGAATTGATCAACCTCCGCGGTAATATACTTATCTTAGCTTGTATTCGTGAGGATGTGTTGGTTTTATGAAAGCATATCTTCATCTACAGCTACACCGTAACCTGCAAGCCACCGCGAGAGTGTGTGGCAGGGGGTGAAGACCACGAAGAATTCACCATTTACATCTACATCTACATAATACCCTGCAAACCACCATAAAGGTGTGTGGCAGCGGGTGAATTCTCACCAAACATGCTCTACACATCATGCATAAAATAGGATTAGTATGAATACAAGTTTGGTTGTAGATTCAGCTATGGGGACTACGAGATGATACGGTTCCTCTATACTCTACAGAAACAGGTCCAAATCACTTACGAAACATTTAAGATTATAAAAGGCAGTCACAAAGGAATGAAAACTCCTGGACAACCCTGGATATTATTTAAGCTTACGTGTAAAATCATGAATAATAAAAAGAGTTAAATTCTTTGGCATTGCTAAGCACCAGGCAGGAAGTAATCACGAGTAGTAGTCATCTGTCGAAGATTATAAATAGGGTAGTTTCCTTCATCAAAGAAAACAGACTTCATTAATTGCGATTTGTGCCCTGCCATAAATGTATTTAATTTACGCAAAAAGTTTGTATTGAGAAATCCCAGTTTACTAGAGAATTAAATGTTAATTTTAAGGCCATTTGAAAAGGCTCTGAAATGGCGGGGTGAGCTGCCTTCATGCTGACGTAACAGGTATGTAGTTTACGTTGCGAAGCATAGGAAAATTCGTCTCCTGAACTTACCATTGTATTTCAGGGCCCCTTAGCTCTGATGAATATTTATTAGTATTAACCCTTTTACTGCCAGCCCCTTTAAAGTAGACTGTGCGAAAAATGCCAAGCCCATTATGTCCAGCCAATGGGCAAGCTCATTAAGATATATTATAAGCACTTAATATTAATATATGATTTTTTTTTTAATAATTTTGATCATATATTTTCACTTTTTAAGAGGATGAAAAAATTATTCATGCTGTCTCTGATTTGAATGAATTGTAACCATTACAAATACATGATGATGTAATGTAGGTGGGCCGATATATCGGCCCCTTGGCAGTTTTCGCACAACCATAGAGGGCCGATATATCGGCCCACTGGCAGTAAAAGGGTTAACCTGTAAAAACTATCAATGTTGGAAAAGAATTCTCAGTTAAACATGGCATTATTAGTCATTTTATAGGCTCAAGGACGTCCTGCTCGCTGTGTCTTCTGCTACGACGAAGCATGGCGTGAAGGTCGTGCGGCGATAGGCGAACTATATGATATGCTTGTGAAAGGAATACTAACTGATTTTAAATGAATCAACTGCATAAGTAATGTTAAATAAATAAATAAAAGTTAATTATAATTAATTAACGGAATAAATATGCCTCCAATACTTGTTAATAAGCTTTAACGGAGTGCGGCGTCTATTTGGAAGCGCCCGCAGCACCACCTGGTGGCAGGTAGAGGAAATAGTTTGACGTCACGCGTAGGATTAACCGGCATGCAATAGTTTGCCGTCGCGTTTTTGCGCCATTGATTTTTTTCACTTTTTAATTAATGAGGAAAAATACTTAACGTCATTTAAAAATCGAACGGCTTAAAACACGTACTCCAGAGGTAATAAACTTTCGATCAAGACAATAAAAAAATAATAGGAAACTACCCTATTCTTTATTTTATTAGACACTGCTACTGTCTCAAATATAACTATATTCCCCGTTTTGTTTTACAATAAGTATTTTAACTTTTTGGACAGTCGGATTTAAGTGTGTTTCCTTTGCGTGCTAAATATTTGTAAGATTTGTGAAGGGACGGTACCTTATTAGCGTAACCAGTCTATTAAATTAATTAAATTGAGAATCATTGTCAGATAGCAGGTCGAAATTTAGACTTAATCTCTTAAACAAATTCCAAGACCATATTTTCACTATTGATGTTAAAAATAATTTGCGAACCCCAACATACTATGGTAGACTGGACCATAATCACAAAGTTAGAGAAATTGATTACCGCACTGACAGATTCAAAATGTCCTTTTTTCCTCGTACGATTAGTGATATAGATCATGGTAAATATCTCCAGTACGAGTGTAGCAATGGATAACATTGGCAGCTGCATGTTGGCATAAGGACTTGAAGGTAACCCAACTAACAGCATGTTTTTGCATGTTTGTTTTGCAATTTTTATTTTTTTTTACTAGTGGAGTTTAAAACAGTATATTAATACCAACCTTTTTTATGCATGATGTGTAGTGCATGTTTGGTGAGAATTCACCCCCTGCCACACACCTTTATGGTGGCTTGCGGGGTATGATGTAGATGTATATATCTATTTTTCTGCACTCCATTATAAAACATCGGGGGCAAAGTAAAACATAATTATATTCAACATTTTTTTAAATATTCTTTACACCTCACTTTCACACCAGGGGTGAATGAATTTGCAAACGAAAATGGAGATAAGGAATTTATTTAGGCTAAGCGCAGGTATTGCCGACCGCGATGAAGGCGTCGTAGTCGGAGTAGGCACGACAAAAGCACGAGCCTGCTTTAACATGTGTGAGCGCGTATACTTATTAATGAGATGGGATGGAGGGGGTAATAATCCCGACATTCCAATTTTTTTCCCGGCAGCCACCTCGCACCGCGCAAGCTTTTGGCCGCGGGTAAATTTTAAACGCTGCATATTACAGCGGCCGAAGTAAGTGGCGCTGGATTATTAAGCAGGGAATGTGGTATGCGGGTCCAAATGGTGACTGTCCACTCGGAACAGTGTGCTCGGACTGTAATCCAATTCACAGTCGCATGCATTATTATTGTTACCGGCTGATGCATTACAAAGGCTTTGCAAAATTTAAATTTGGGTTAAATAATGAAATGTCCGCTTCGATGGCGCTAATGATACGCACTGAGGGGAGGTGAAATCTTGCACGCGACCGGGACCAAACAAATTGGCACCTTCAACCTGGGCACGCTTTTACGGGCCGCGCAAAAACAAATGAAGCCTACGGAAAGCGCTGTTATTGATGAGGGGCACTCTGTGGTGAAATATTATTCATATTAACTGAACTGATCAGTCAGGGTTTCGAAAATACCAACTTTGGTAGTCAGGGATTGAGCTCTCTTCAATTTTAGATCGAGAAACAAAGGGATATACTCAAGAAAAAAAAAGATCCTCAAAAAACTTGACTCCTCCTGACATCTAAGAATATCACATCATCTAATTAAGCTAGTTTAAAATATTAATACAACTCTGTGATTAAAATTTTTTGAAACAAATTTTAACAGTATGATGTATTAACAGTTTACTGTTAAAATTTACAAATAGCCATTGCTATAATCACAAGCAAATTAATTCTCATCTACTATAATGGTATTCAATTATGGTATATCATATAGAAAATTTAATTATTAATATTGAAAGCCTCTGTGCAAAAACTTGCTACTTGGACATGTATTTGAGCTCTTAATACACATACATTGTCTGAAGTTACTGATTTAAATTCCAAACAGGAAATTTAAAAAACTCATTAATATACCCACGTGTAGATGGGTATAGTGTTACAAAAACTGAAATAAATAGAATTAACAAATGTGGTTCCTTTACAGCATGCGCAATGCCTCATTGCATGCAATTCAGCGGTTTATATGCAATTAAAATATATTGCACAAAGCATTCTCCTTCCATATGATACATTACTTGGCTGCAAGAACTAATGTTTTTTTAATTATTTACGTCATCCGTGTATTGCATTGTTGGATGCCATTTGCTTCAAACATCAAATCACGCGATGGCTGCCGTTGCTGACCAAAAGCAAAAATTGTCAAACAGTAGCAATTGGCTCTTCGCTGCACCAAAAGTGTTTAGTTTATTTTAAAAAAGGGAATCCTCAACGGATTAACAACGTTAAATGAGGAATGAAAGCAGGGACAATTTGTGAGTTTCTCTATTGACACTCGGCATGTTCTGTCTTCTATGAAATCCTCAGGTATATGCATACATAGAATGGTAGGAGAGTAAACCGCTAGAGCCCGAATGGAGGGGGGTGTGCTAGTTAAGCTGACGTCATCCAATCATCTACTGAATTACTCCTGATACTCGTCACCTTACCCCCCTTCCCCATCCCTACTCCAAAAAACATGATCATACTTATTTACTGGCTCTAGTTGATACCCTTTGCATTTCTAGTTGCCTAAAGATGCCTAACAGCCCAACCCAATCGTGTGCTAATAAATTTGTGTAGTCGAACATCATCCAACAGTTTAAGAGCGTAACCAGTCTCTTAGAGAACTAAAAGGTGAATCAATATCAAACCCGTAGGTTGAATGTTAGACTTAGGGCCAGTTTCACCAACGACGGTAAAATTTCCCATTATCGCAGTTTACATTATCTCCGTTAATATTATTATCTCGATAATCTCTTGCTTGCGTTCCACCACTGTTATTATTATCTCGGTTTTCTTAAACCGAGATTTCTCTGAGAATGTTTAGGTTGGTAAATTTCTAATACTCCTGACGTCATCAAACAAATAAAAGCGCCTAAGCTGATTTAACTTCGTACTTATTGTAACTAAAGGCATTTCCAATGTACCCATGAAGGACAAAATATTAACTAAACGTCCACGAAACATCTATATTATCTTCTACGTATATCTAGAAAACATCTATAATCACTTTCAAAAATCGTCTAAGTATATGTTTATAAGATATTTCAAACCCCGCTTTTCCTAATTCTACTAAACATCTCCCCTAAGATATCACTTATTGTCTTCACTGTTACGTTTAGGAGATAGAGAAATAAAATACTGGAATGAACTTAAATTATATTTCCTTTATTTATAGCGTCTCGACAACGAACAGTAACTGCTATTATAGGTACCTTTCGATCACTTAAAACTTAGCATTTCCTTCGTCGTTGTCATTGGTGTCAAGGTGAATTATCATGCGAATGAATTCATTCGCTAATGAATTTAAGTGATGACCTGAAATTGCTTCTTCTTACGGCGAATGATCTTTTTAATTAATTCCTTGAATCCCTGTTACGTGCAGAAAGTATGTGTAGGCGTATCGATAGCACATATCGATTCACGGGAGATTTCCGACCAACGCAGCGGTATCGATGGTTTGTTTACGTTTGTGTCTTCTGCCTTGTTTAGAAGTGATGCGTGATAGGTGAAATAAAGAATGGTGTAAATTTAGTAATTATAATATTCATTATACAAAGCTTTCTAGATACTGAGGTTTGAGGCCATCGGAAGTGAAGTAGAGCTATTAATAATGAATCGGTATGGTTTAATTTTCGCATCTACTGCTAGTGTCCATACAACGGTGGCAGCCACAATTCTTCCGGAGAAAGCTACGAGAGAGGAGAAATAGAGGTCGAGGTACGTTAGGCGTGATTCAAAATAAACTTTTTATAGGAATGTGAGGCCTATCGTCATTTATTAAGAAAGACGCTGGTGCAATTTCGTACTGCATTAAATCTCACCAGACGTGATTATGAAAGATCGGACACGACGACCAGAGAAGCAATTTCGGTGACGAGATACTTGATCAACCTTAGGTATACAAGTTTATAATTATATTGTTATTTTACAATTCGATTCCGGCTGGCTGTCACGCTAAGATTTTATAGCGACGGGCAAATCGTTTGCATGACCGTACGCGGCTATAACGTTCCCTGATTACTCAGTAAGAATTCATGAGGGTTATAAAATATGTTTAATTATGGTTGAAGTGTGTAGCAGTGTCTATTGTGAGAAGTGTACTATTTACATTTAAATAAGATAGAGTTTTAGAGGTTAGATACGTGCTATTTGCTTTTATTTATCCTTTATATTACACCAACGTTTCCACGGACGACTTGCCCATCGTCTTCAGGGTGAGTTGAAGTTGGTTGGTGGTGGGTGGTTATATAAATATTTAACCCGGTGGAAATCCCGAGAAGACCTCACCTGAATTGTTGCTAAGTGCTTTTCGTAGCGTTTATTAACTCGGGATAAATCAAATCTCAAGTTTTAGGTTCCAATAAATTGCGCGTTCCTTAATCAACCTAGTAATTGCCTTAAATAACGATAATTGAACTCAAATGTCTCGACTAATATCTGAAAGTAGCTGACAAAATCGCCTGCGCGCCATGTTGCTTTTACAGTATTATCTCGGTTAATATCCTTTCACCTCGCGAAAACGGCCGGTAAAAGTATTAACCGAGATAATGCACCAAAACCGAGTTAATGGTACTGGTGAAACAGAGAAGTCACATTAACTCGGTTAATCCCAAAATTAACCGAGTTAAAAAGATTATCTTCGTTGGTGAAACTGGCCCTTAATCTCCTAATTAAATTCCAAGATAATATTTTCACTAACGACGTTAAAAATATGGCGAAATCCAACTTACTATGGTAGACTGTACCATTATCATAAAAGTAGAGGAATTGATTGCCGAATTGAAAGACAGAAAATGTCCTTTCCTTGTACAATTAGGGATATGAAATATTTCCAATGGTATAAATACGTATGTATCAGTGGATAGCATAGATAGTTGCATGTTGGTATTCTTAAGGGCTTTAAGCTAACCCAAGTAACAGTACGATATTGTATGCTTGCTTTGCTATTTTCATCTTTTTAAACCTTGAAGTTTAGACTGGAATGTAATTACTAATCCTTGGTTAAAACTGGAAACATGGAACATAGAGCCACGGGACAAGCGACTGACCTCAAAGAAACAAAGATAATCGCCAAAGTGAAAAACTACAAGCCCCGGCTGATCCGCGAAGCTTTGAAAATAAGAAAATGCCAGCAAAATTACAATAGGGACTGTGGCCTCCAAGTCAGCCACACGTGGGACCCTGCTTTGAAACTAAATAAAAATGCAGTGACTACTCCTTCCACTCCTCCCCTTCCCATGAAACCCCTATATAAACTCCACCAACTCGACAGATACCTCATTCCCTCTGATAAAGTGACCAGCAACGGCCACGAAACGTCAGGTATCACACCTGGTATAGTACATGGGGTACACCCGAAAAAAAAACATACAATTACTAATCCCTTTTATGAATGATATTTTATGAGTGTTTGGTGTGAATTCACTCCATGCCACACCCTTTTATGGAGGCTTCCAGCGTATTATGTTGATGTCTGCAATCCATATGGAGGCTTTCGCTGGTATCTTGATGCCTGTCTTCCGTTTGTACAGCCACGTTTCTCCATTTTTCCAATGGTGTCTGAAGAAATGGACAAATAATACAGTACACCTGGAAGACAAGCACCTGAAAATTGCCTGTGTTATTAATCAGGACATCCTTCCACCTCGAAAGAGCTCCCACTGTTGATTTGAACTAAAAGGGAAAACTGAGATTCAAGGAGTTACGATCCGAACACTTCAACGCTATTGGCAAAAAGACCAGTAATATTATTGCGAGTGTGCACTGACGTCAACCTGAGGAGAAGACTGGTTATCCATCAATCCATGAAGGGCTTTAAGCTAACCCAAGTAAGAGCATGATATGGTATGCTTGCTTTGATATTTTTATCTTTTTTGAATCGTGAATTTTAGATTGGAATGGCTGATGAACATATTATTGACTTCCGGCTGACCAATCGCTCCATTCTCCGATTCATCTGAACACATGGATATTTAATGGGGAACATGCACTATTTTTTATAACTCTTTGAAATGGTGTCGGGTTTCAAGGCATGCATGGTATTCATGGGTGTGTCCTGCATGATTGGGATTTGGTAGTTTTTCTTCTTTTTTCCCCAATTACTTTTAAAGGTGTAGTGTTTGTTTTGTAGTGTTCATTTTTGTTTGTTATGTCATTGTTTCTGGTGTGGATGCACCCCCTGCCACACACCCTCGAGGTGGCTTGCAGGGTATGTCGTTTATATAGATATAGATGAATGTGAAGTTTATTAGCTGAAATGTGCTTGCCGAAAATTTTGCTGAAGAATTAAGTTGTGTAACAAAGATATCTACATCTACACGATACCCTGCAAGCCACCGCGAGGGTGTGTGGCAGGGGGTGAAGATCACCAATCATGCACTACTAACATGCAAACAATTGATATTACTCTTTGAAAATTGTACCTTTTTGGCAGCTTAAAAACACGATGTCATCGCATGACGTCACGGCACGGTATCACTATGGGCGTTGTTTCCCTGTTTATGCGTGGAGTTAAGTTGTTAAATGAATACTTGGTGATAACGTATGTATTTATCTCATTTGTTTAATGCAATAAACGATTGTATTTAGACTTTTTATTTACGTAGTATGGATTGTAACGAGCAAATCGACCATAAATATATAATGCCTGTTTAGTGGCCAAGAATTTCTAATACGTCTAAGCAATCGCTGTTTTTTTTAGAAGAACGCCGCGCCGCCATAAGGGAGTCAACCAAAGGAAATTGTTGTAATGTGCTTTTCTTAAGTATTTTTTAGTCATCGTTTCGTTCGAGAAACGGCTAAAAACCTCAAAACAATATATCTACTTCGTTTTCTATGAAAAATAAATGTCTATCTCCGTAGCAATATGGAACCTATACCGTGCAGTGACGTCAGAAGTCGTTTTAGGTCACGTGACTTTCGTCAATTTCCGGGAACATTTTAAATTCATTTAATAATCTTTGTGGTGGGCGCAGAAAAATGTGTCTTGTATATTTAAATTGGCGAGAAAATTTCACATCAAAAACATCATTAATCTTCGAGAAACAAATTTCATGCATATTCCCTATTGCAGCAGAGAAGACGAGTTGGAAGAGACGAGATGGAAGAGGCAACCTATGAATTGCTCTGCTGTCATTCGCCGAACTGGTTTTGAATGATTTACAAGGCATGCTGTCTGATAATCAACGCTAACACGATTCATCGGGCATCCAAAAGATCTTCATTACAGGCTGTCCCTCAAGGAATCATTTCGGCGATCATCATTTCCCGCGTAACCGTGGAAATACGGACGTCAGCTCCTCGAATCGAGTCTTTCGAAATACGAGCCGATCATTTGACGACGGAGCCGTACCATCAAAATAAATCGACTCGTGCCATGGGGCACGCAAGTCATCCGGGGCGATTGTTGCGTCAGAGAGCGTCTCAACAGGGCCTTGTCTTCTGATGGGACAGCATCACTCGTCCCTGGAGCCAGGGACAAGGCACGCTCCGCAGTGGCATGGCACCGGATATTTCCAGTCGATCGCTCGCAAAGCGGGAACAAAGCCTAAATTATTGATTCGTCAACCCGATTTCGTTTCGCATCCATTTTTGAGGATGGCTCAAAAGCGTCCTCTTGACACCCTCCGCCATGGGAGGCCAAGTCCCACTCCTCTCCTCACCCCTCTCTGAGGGCGGGTGGGGGGCGGGGAGGGGGAAGTCGTCGGATAGGGATGATGTCTTTCAACGTCTCGGCGAGAGTGCTAGAGGCCGAGTACTCGTTGGCCGCCGCCGACAAAGCAAGCAGGTTGAATTTCACACACGTAAAGAGATTTTATTTTAAGCTTTTCAACGTAATTCTCATTGCGTTTAAAATTCACACGAAATTCATTTGAATTGCATCCGTCCATTTGAAGCTTGTTCTGCTTTCGGTAACACTCTTGCTTATTTAATTAAACATGAGCTTTCACTGACCCTTTTGCCTCTGTCGTCAGGCGAAAATGGATGTCTTAGCGTATTGATGTTTGGCGGTTGCGATGGAGAAGGTTTACCATTCCCATTTGAACAAAATAGTTCAGTAAAAAATTCAAATGGGAACGTTCAATGGTCTCTGTAGTTGCAACCGCCCAATATCAATGCATTATGGGGGGAGCTTAAGAGCTTGGTGACGGAACTCCAGCGGCAGAAATCAGCCAATGAGAACACGTCTTTGGAAATAATGACGTCATACCGTTGAGCGATGTTTACAAGCGCTTAGCTGGCTAGCGACTGTCACTAAATTTCACTCTGACTGAATTTTCTGGGACAAGAAGTCCAATGCCCGGATAATTTTAAGCGCCCAGTATTGATGGATGTGTTCTCTTGGGTGCTTTTATGTGTGAATATGAGGTGTGTTACGAAGATCAGTGTTGTTATGGAGCGTAAACTTATTATTGAACAAGGGAAATGTTTGATCTCCCAGAAATAAAAATGTTTGTTGAAAAGTTAACTATTGCATTGTGCGTACACGCGTGGAGTAATTTCCAAACATCATTACATATCATGCATAAAAATGGAATAGTAATAACATACGTACTAGTCTAAACTTCACAATTTAAAAGTTTCCATGGCAAAGTTAAATAAAAAATAAACAGCAAATTCGTAATGTATTGCTGAAGGTCCTATTTTTTAAAAACTAAAATAAACTGAACTGCTCCCAACTAAAATAAACTACTGTAAACTATAATGAACTACGCACAAGGAAAAATGAATACAAAACTCAACAAGTCTGGATAAACCGAGCCTAGAGGGAGAAGGTGTCAAGTTCAAGATTCATGCTGCATTCGCATTGCGCCCACCTTTCTTCATGTCGCTTGGCAGAACTATAAAGGTTCCACCTTGTTTCGTCCGAAATTCACCGTCATCACCGCCACCGGCGAGCTATAAAGCCAGTCTAAGGCATTCATTTTTGCCTCACGAAGCCGGCGGGAGGGTTAGAAAAAGCTCCATCTAAATTAAATTATTAATCAGCGCTACTAAAAACAGAAAAAGCTTGTTACATAGAGAGGTGTATTGAGGACATAAAGCGGCCACCGTAAAGTACACATTCAGCTCCAGTCGGAACTAGAGAGTTTGGATAAGAAGCGGTAGGTCACAGATGTGTGACGCCATCGGTTGAGGGCTCCGCAGAGCCCGTGCCAAGATCGTTGATGACGTCGGAGGTCCTGTCGTAGTCGTGACAATGTACCGCCAACTGAATTCGTTGAGCAAAGAACTAGAAATCGCAACCTCCTTTTCTCCTTCTTTGATGGGTCAAAGCGAATCTACATCTACATCTACATGATACCCTGCAAGCCACGGCGAGGGTGTGTGGCAGAGGGTGAAGACCACCAAGCATGCACTGCTAACATACAAACAAGCAACTATAGGGTCTCATGCAACTAGATTGTTAGTATCTATGGTATTTGAGGGGTTAATACATGCATCATGCACTACAGAATACTCTAAAATATTTCCCCTACCTATCCCTTTGCTATGCTGCCTATTCTGTTCTCTTATAGTACGGGGAAAAATGCCATTTTGAATCTATCAGTACGACAATCTATCTCTCTAATCTTATTTATCTGGTCGAATCTAGCATAATACGCTGGTATTTTTTAATATGTGCCTGACATCTTCAGTAAAGCTTCGAATTCAATCCGCCAAAGGCTAAAAAAATGAAAACACGTCGCCAGCCAGGTTTCGCTCCGGGAATGTACTTTTCAATAGACTATATCGACATCTACACGATACTCTGCAAGGCACCGCGAGGGTGAGTGGCAGAAGGTGAATATTACTAAACTTGCACTCTGACATGAAAATAGGCTACTACATGAAACATGTTAGACATATCTACGTAATACCCTGCGATACACCACGAGGGTGTGTGGCAGGGGGTGAATACTACCAAACGTATTATTGACAAGGAGCTAAGATATTTAATGGAGACATGCTAGATAGTAGGGTCACATGCAGCTAGATGGTTAGTATCTGCATAATAAGAAAAGGATTACTTGTGGCCATTACTTGCCTCATGCACCTCAGACTAATCTGAGAATATTTCACCTACCTATCCCTTTGCTATTCTGCCTATTGTGCTCTCTTATGGTACGCGGTAAAAATTACATTTAAAAGCTATCGGTACGGCAATCCGTCTCTCTAATCTTGTTAATCTGATCAAACCTAGCAAACTACTCAGGGGTTCTTAACATGTATCTAAATTCATCTGTGAAAAAATCTGTTTCCAATTTACTTAAAAGATTTAACGTAAATTTTAACCTGCGTTTGGATAGTAATTCCCTTCATAGTTCCTCTATTAAAATCGTAACACTTATACAATTATCATAACGGCCTTTAACAAATCATCCACATCTAGATCTTCGTTATACCCTGCAAGCCACCACGAGGGTGTGTGGCAGGGGAAGAAGATCATCAAACGTGCAATTTTGACATGAAACTAGGCTACTACAGGAAACATGTAAGGTAACAGAATCACATACTACTAGATGGTTCGTATCAGAATAGTAACAAAGGGATTATTGGTAATAATGTCATTTGTCTAAATATATCATCATCATTTAATTATCATGCCTGGGTTATTAATATTAATACATACATTATGCACTAGATCTACAACCACGCAATACCCAGCAAGCCATTGTGTAGGTGTGTGGCAGGGGCACTACAGACTACACAAAGAATATTTCTCCCCTCTATTCCTTTGCTATGTTGCCTACAATGTTTTCTTGTACGCGGTATGGTGACATTTTATATCTATTAGCAACACAATCTATTTCTCTGTTCTAATTTATCCGGTCAAACAACTGATGCTACTCGGTAGTGGTAGTACTATACATATTAAATCTATTAGAGAAATTTCATTCTGATAGCTTTACTGAAGATGATAGGCTCATATTAAAAACACCAGCGAATTATGTTAAATTCCACCAGATAAATAAGATTAGAGAGATAGATTGTCGTACTGATGGATTCAAAATGTCTTTTTCCCGTCGTACTATAAGAAAACAGAATAGGCAGCATAGAAAAGGGACAGGTAGGGAAAATATTTTAGAGTAGTGTGTAGTCCATGATGAATGTATTAATATAGATACTAACAATCTAGTTTCATGAGACTCTATAGTTGCTTGTTTTTATGTCGGTAATGCATGCTTGGCGATCTTCACCCCCTGCCACGCACCCTGGCGGTGGCTTGCAGGGTATCGCGTATATGTAGATGTAAATGTATATGGGATCCGTATGAATAAGGTTTGATAAAGGAATTAGAGCATTTGCAAAAGAGATCAGCAAATAGGCCGTAATGATATTTGGATTGTGCATATTGCCTACGTTTCCTGCACTACAGACTACCCCAACAATTTTTTACCAACTTATCTGCTACGGTACCCATTGTGTAGGCACTCTTATGAGGCGTGGGAAAAATGAAATTTTAAAGCTATTTTATACCATCAATCTCTCTAATCCTGTTTATCTGATCAAAGCTAGCATAAAACCCAGGGATCCTTAACATATATCCAACTTCATCTGTAAACAAATCAGTTTCGAATATACTAAAAAGGTTTAGTCTAAATTTTAACCTGCGTTTCGATAATAGTTCTGATCCTAGTCTTTTCTTAATGACTAGGATCTCGTAACAATAATACAATTATCATTACGGGCTTGAACAAATCTAGATGATCTTTTTGAGACAAGATGAGAAGAAGAATATGACACGCACAAAATATTTTCCTCTCGCAAACCACTGCGAGTGGATAATGTGACGTGGTAACCGCGTTTTGATGAAAAAGGCCGTGTTGGAAGACTCGCATGGCAGATACCTCGGTGGCAACTTTGACAACGGGAAACATTCCAGGACTGAGAAGAGTGAGTTCCAGTGTCTTGCTGAAATGGGCGAGAGGGTGTGCGAATGGATTTCGGAGAAATGAGGGGCGACTGGAGAAGGGAGACATTGGTTGGAAAGCACGCATTAGCGATTGGCAGGCATGCCGACAGAAAGAGAGAGTGAAGACAATGTAGTCATCCGAGCGGTCTGAAATCCGAAGAGTTATATAACGAGTGAGAACTTGGAAGCGTCTAAAAACAACATTGGTGTTCCCAATGTCAGCCTCTGAAATGAAGCCGTGTTCTGGAATGGATTGTTCCGTGAACTCCGAAAAATTCGGATCTCGCATGTCACGTCACGAAAATTTGAAAATAAAAAAAACGATTTTTTTTAATGATATTGGTACATGACAACATTTGTAACGTGAATAAAAGTTCACAATATGGAAAAAATGAAGGTGTAAGGAATAAATGAACAAATTATTTGAAGGGAAACATGCCTAACATTTACCACCTAACTCCCCTTGTGACCTCACCTAAAATTCTATTCGGTGTTCGTCCTCACGGTATCTTTACAACAGCCATCAATAGTCATCCATCATTTGTACAGTCCACTTTCCTTGCCTGATTGAAGCGCATGTCATGTTTTTCTATAACAATCACCAAGACTGATATGGAAGCAATTTATCAGAGCATGAAGAAAGTGAACTTTGCAGATTATGTTGAAACCAGGCAGTTTAAAGGTTTTCAATATCCCTACGGCTAAAATGGTTTGATTTGCAGCTTTTGAATTTCGCAAAAACGTTTTGTGCCAATTATCTGAATTCATCACATGCTATTCACACTCATATGTGGTTTTCACATATCTACATCTACATATACACGATACCCTGCAAGCCACCGCAAGGGTGTGTGGCAGGGGGTGAATTCTCACAAAACATGCATTACATATCATGCATAAAAAGGATCAATATTAATACACTAGTCTAAATATCACTATCAAAAAAAGATAAAAATAGCAAAGTAAGCATGAAAAAACATGCTGTTAGTTGGGCTACATTCAAGTTCTTATACCAACATGCCTATGCTATGGATTGAATCAATCGTATTGGACATATTTACCGCTATTCATATCCCTAATTTTACGAGGGAAAAAGGACATTTTGAATCTGTCAGTTAAAGTTTTCATTCGGGACAAGGCAGAGGAAAGCCTCGTAGTAATAGAAAAGAAGAAGATGTGATCATTGAAAATAATACTTTCACCTAAAAGGTGATCGAACATCAATATTTCATGTCAAACATCTAGATCCGACAAACCTTAGATGAATCTGTTAAATGTCAATTGTGACGATGGCATATGGTTTACAGATGCTAAAAAACTTTAACGATAACAGGATGTCCCCCAAGAAAAAACCAACCCACCATTACCGGAAATTGAACCAGGATCGCCCTGACGATTTCCGGCCAGGTAATTCACCTCTTAAGCTAACAAGGCTTCCTTCTCCCCTGTGTAACCCTAGAGGCCTTAAAGATCAAGACGTAGCCGACCTTCCGGACGAAGAAATGTCGCTGACAAGCTGTAATCGGGCGCACAGTGCCACCGTCCACGAGACTAAAGCTAAATTTTAAACACTATGGTGCTTAATATAAGCAATGGTTTCAGGCTTAACTATGTGGAACCTCTCTCCGTGCAAGGACTACAATTTGTAAGGTCCACAAAATATATTTTTTTGCGTATGGCCCAGGTTTTGCTACGTAATATTATCTTCAGGTACACATAAAGGAGTTTATTTCGTATATATGCGTCAAAATAAGAAAAGGGGGGAAGGGTGATGATCCTACACACCGCAACCCACCCTTACAACCCACCCTTACAACTCTCATTTTTCTCTGGCTCCCTCCGCCATTATTTCCCAATGTTAAGCGAATATTTTTACTGAAGGTTTAACAGCACTTTTATCCCACTCATTTATTGTAGTCCCAAAGTGAATAGAAGGTAGAATAGAAGGGGGCCTGTGGATGGAAATTAATCAGAAGAATGATTAGGCCCCGCCTTCTCTGTACCAAACTTCACGTTTTTCATGACCTTCTTTGGAGATTAATTTACGCGTATTAAAATATGAATAGCAATTGAAATAATTTAGTTGGCATGCTAGCTTGAGAACTGCCCTCTCACCTCTAGGATCCAGGTTCCATATTTGAATAGAGTGATCTTCAAATTAAATTCCATCACGGATCGGGCGTTAAACTGTGAACCCCTAGGCGCATTTCGTTGAGATCAGACAAATGCCGGCGCATGGTCCTTCTCCATCCTTCTTCTATTGACCTAAATATTCCTGTATGTGTCAGTAAAATTTTAGTATCCATAATTTTTAAAATAATAACAGTTCCTCTTTGGCATGCATATCATAACGGAAACTATGCACGAAATTTTTTTCCCGTACAGTAATAATTTGCTCGATGCGACATTTTCTCACAAATTTAAATATATAGGTCTAAATGTTCTTTCCAACCACAAATATTATTAAATGCTATTGAAATGCTCCCTAAAATTGACGAAAGTCACGTGACCTTAAACGCCTATGATGTCACTGCACGGTATAGGCAGTAGGTATCTGTTGCTACGGAAACGCGTTTATTTTAAGAGAAAGCGAAGCGAGTTTATCGTTTTGAAGTTTACAGCCGTTTCTTGATCAAAAATTTGAATGAAAATGGATTTGAAAAATTAGAATCCGACAATTTGCCTTTGTTTTATGGTGGCATGCTTAATAAAACAGAGATTGCTTTATCATTACAGAGTTTATCATTCTTGGAGTGAAAACAAACAGGTTTCTATACAGTTATTATTCAATTTAGGGCCGATTTTCTCGTTACAATCCATACTACCCAAGTATAAAATCGAAATAAATTCGTTTATTGCATTAAACAAATGAGGTAAATATATACGTTTTGGCCAAGTGTTCATTAAACAGCTTACATCTACATTAAACAAATAAATAACCCTCATAATGATACCGTGCTGTGACGTCATGCGTTGTCGTCATGTTTTTAAGCTGCCGAAAAGGTACACTTTTTAAATCTTTTTAACACAACTTAATTCTTCAGCAAAAATTTTGCTAAGCTTATTTTAGCTGATAAACTTATAAAAGTGTTATAAAAAATACTGCACGCTCCTCACTATTCCCTGCCTTTAGCACGTGATTTTAAGGTATCACGAAAGTCCCGCATATAAAGCTTAATTGTATTGAAATGTCCCTCATTTGTAACCTGCTTTAAAATCCGGCTGATGTAATTGTAAAACAAATGCCTTCTTTAACAATAATAATTATTTATTATTACATAGATGCATAGATAATTTAGCCCACATGTTTCCTAAGCTGCAACAAATCATATCTCAACAATTCAGTAGCATGTACCTCTAACAATAAGTTGCATGTTAGCACTAACTCAAGGTGATTTTTCACCCCCTGCCACACACCCTCGCGGTGGTTCGCATGGCGTCGCGTAGATGTAGATGCCGTGAGCGAAGCATGTTTCAACCATTCAGTTGCAAGTGTATCTTCAATGCGAATCTAACATGCTCCCATAAGCTGCAAGTTCTGTCATAAATTCTGAATGATAGCTCCCCCATAATGCACAAGAGGTATCAACTATCAGTAGGTACTGAGTATAACCAAAGACACATAATTCATTTCACTAATCAGATCATTATTGATGGAATTCAATTCTCTCACTCTATACTTGAGAAAAGCCACCGTTTAGTTGAAAAGAAGTGTCGTAGTGATGAAAAGCATTGAAACACTCACTGAGACATCGCTTGATGTTGATTAAGACGAAAACGAAGGTAAAGACTGCAGCAGAAGAGAAAAGGTCATAACCGATACCAAACTAGAAAATTAAGAAGTAGAAGATTTAAAATATAGCTAAACATTAGACGAGAATATTGATTTGCATTGCAGCACTAAATACATGTTAACTGGATTGCCGTATAGCATGCAATGAACGAAGCAAGAAGGAAGCTGTCAGGCGAATAGCCCGGACAAAAGAGGGCCACCATAAGAAAAATCTACAGACAACTGGAAATACAAGCCTGAAAGTCAAAGTAGACTCTTTTAGGACCTGTATCTGAATCGTGCATCTCTATGGTAGTACGAAAGTAGTAATAACAGCTGCTAAAAGTCAAAAATAGCTGTCCACTACACATTCATCAGCACAAAGCATTATTTCTCAAGTAATCTCATTAAACTATTGCGTTGTAATTATTTTTCTATTCAAGTTGAGCAAAACTTGTCCCTGTAGTAATTGAGATATTTTCCTTCCGAGGTTGTCAGGAACTTTTTTTCCTATTTGTGTGAGGCTATAAATACAATAAGTGATTACAATCATCAATTACAACCCTACCTGCCTAGCACCATGACACCCCCATCCACCCCCATCTCATCTGCTCAAGACTCACCCCTCCCGTCCACATATCCCCCGTTTTTGCTTCTTTCTTGGAGCGTGTTCTCCACCTTCTCTTCCGCATCTTCGAAGAAGCCCTCCGCCAACATGCCAAACCCTTTCCCACATTTCCTATTGGACCGCTCGACTGCCCTCCAAGTTGTTTTCACTCCCGTCACTTTCTGGTTCTTTAGATTTGGTCCTGATTTGGTTTAGGGCGCAACGTGTAATTTTAAGTGAGTTACATTTAACGCGAAACGAAAACTAGTGTTATTGTACGTGAACCGTTTTTCAACATACATCTACAAAATACCATGCAAGCCACCTCAAAGGTGTGTGGCAGGGGGTGGATTCTCATCAAACAGGCACTACATATCATGCATTTAAAAGGATTAGTGTTAATATATTAGCCTAAAATGCAATATTTAAAAAGAAAAAATAGCAAACTACGTATGCAAAAACGTGCTGTTAGTCGGGTTACCTTCAAGTCCTTACACCAACATGCAACTACCTATGCTATGGATTCAATCACTCGTATTTGACATTTTGACCGCTATACATATACCTTATTGTACGAGGAAAAAAGAACATTTTGAATCTGTCCGCTCTGCAATCAATTTCTCTATTTTGTGATTATGATCCAGTCTACCATAGTAAGTTGGGGTTCGCAAAATATTTTGAACGTCATGACTGAAAATATTATCTTGGAATTTATTTAGGATATTAAGTCTAAATTTCAACCTGCGATCTGACAACGATTCCCATTTTAATTCATTTAATAGACTGGTTACGCTAATTCAGTTATCGTACCATCCCTTTACAAATCTTGCCGAACATGGTTAGCATTGTTTAAGCCTACATGCATTGATGGGAAGAAACTCGATATCTTACTGTCCAACCGAAGCAAACAATTTGTCATTCCATCGCTGTAATTAGAAAATAAGTATCGTTCACGGGCTTCTCAAATGGCCTTATCTCAAAACTAACATCAACCCACTCTATCTAAGTGTAGCTACGTACTATTGCCTTGTTTCCCTTCGTAAAGGGTTGGCTCGCATAAATATTACAAACGGCGAGAGTGGAGGAGTCTCTTTAATTATTCGTCGAGCAGCGCGGCTCGAGGGATGGAGTCAGCAGATTACATTGTGGTGGAATGGGTGCGGGGGTCGAAAAATCCCGTGGGAATTAAAGGGGGAGAGGGAAGGCATTCGGAGGCTCTGCGGCCTTCTTTTCGGGGGCCGGAGGGGGGCGGGGGGGTGCCAAAAACCCCCATTCCTCCCCCCCCCCCCCTGCGCATGTGCGCGCCGCGCAGTCCTCGGAATGGAGAAAGAATGAACATACGCGCGCCCAGGGAGTCTGGGACGCACATCATTAAAAAAGTTTCAACTCCAGTCCTCGACGGGGGAGGGAGAGGGCGTTTCTCCGGCAGCGCCACCCGCGAACTCCATCCGCAACGACAACGGCCGAACGCGGCTCAACTGTTCGCAAGAGACGCAGTTCCTGTACAATCGCAGATCAAGGAAAAGGAGATCACTACAGCAAATGCAGGAGAAGAAGAAGAACTTTATAGCCTCGTCCACGGCAGGACCCTGACACAAGATCTTTCCTGGGGTAAACACACACGTGAAATAATGGGTCAAGCGAATCGTGGACTGGGATTAGTCAAAAGAGTACTGGGTAAATGTGACGATCATGTACGAGAAAAATAGCTCCTTTTCCCTTGTTATACCCCATTTGGAATATGCTGCCAGTGTATGGGATCCCTACGAAATCGGTCTAAATAACGAACTTGAACGTGTGCAGCGAAGATCGGCAAGATTTGTAAAGGGACGATACGATAACCTTATTAGCGTAACCAGTCTATTAAATGAATTAAATTGGGAATCATTGTCAGATCGCAGGTTGAAATTTTGACTTAATCTCCTAAATAAATTCCAAGACCATATTTTCACTGATGATGTTAAAAATAATTTACGAACCCCAACTGACTATGGTAGACTTGGACCATAATCACAAAATTAGATAAATTGATTGCTGACAGATTCAAAATATCCTTTTTTCCTCGTACAATTAGGGATATGAATAACGGTAAATATATCCAATACGAGTGTAGCAATAGATAGCATTGGTAGCTGCATGTTGGTATATGGACTTATAGCTAACCCAACTAACGGCATGTTTTTGCATGCATGTTTTGCTATTTTTATCTTTTTTTAAATAGCGTAGTTTTGAACAGTACCTATACAAGTACTAACCCTTTTTTATGCATGATATGTAGTGCATTTTTGGTGAGAGTTCACCCCCTGCCACACACCTTTATGGTGGCTTGCAGGGAATTATGTAGATGTAGATGGATATATCAAATGTTTAAATCGGAAGAAAAAAACAGATTATATGTATATTAATCTTATCATTGATATGTATATTAATAATTATGCAAATGTAATATACTAAGAAAAAAATAGATACTACACATATTTATAAGTAGCCAACGGCTCCGCCATCTTTTGTTATTTCGCCAACAATGCTTCGAATCCTACATGGAAGCGTGCTTCTGTGCTTTGGCTTCGTAGCACGCTTCCCCCAGAGTGCTTTGCGTTCGGATAAATTTCGGGTGTTTCCGACGGTACCCCCCTCCACTTGCAAGCAAGCATTGTAGTATCCTTAGCGCTAGAAGCACACGTTTCGGGCAGGGCTAACGTTTCTAATTATTAGTTTCCATTTCTTTTACTTTACTGGGAAACTGAAGAGCAGATTCTCAAATGATTCAATGGAGACCATTATTTTGGATGTCTTTAAAAGTGAAAGATTTTAAGCAAAGAAAATAGCAGTGAGATAGCGGCGAAGCGCTTTTTTTATACTAGTATGGATAAAATTGATTGTTTTGCGTGGTCAAATCGCATGGTTACTTCACTGATCGCATTGGTCTAACAAAACAGCTCATTTGCACAGATCGGGAACGTAGCCCGCTTTCAGTGTCTACGCGACGGACGCCATGGAGATGCCCGAGAGAGTGTGACCTCGTTCCCTAGGGCATCGGTCCAATTTCGAATGTTCCCTGCCACGATGACCGAACGATCCCTGCTCCGCGGCGACCCTGACCGCCCCTAGTGCGCCCTCGAGCTCAACAAGGGGGAGGGAAGGGTCACGTGATTCGTTAGGGGCCTTTTTAGGTCCGGGGGTTCTTTTCCGGCGCCAGACACCCCCCCCTCGCCTTTAATCCCTTCCACTCGAGGCGCCATCTTTGCCCTCCCTCCCTTCCCTGGCCGCTTATTGTGGCAGGCAGTGACAGGTGTAACTCACAATCGATAAGCAAGATGATACTCGGCCCATTTCCATGGCCGCTACTGGCACGGGAAAGCAATGGTGAGGCCTGCTAGAACCTCATTTAACTGAAGATGGCAAATAATAGCAAAATTTCGGTTCACAGACACATAGGCATCAGAAAAAAAAGGGTAAGAGCATTCGAAATGTGGTGAAAAATAAGAACAAGACTAAGATATTAGTGTGCAGCTAGGAAGAAGAGGCCAAAACCAATGTCAAACGAGGAAAACAAAACCTTGATGAGGTGAAAGAGTTCTGTTACCGAGAAAACCGAGAAACCAACGACGAAGCGAGAAAGGAATAGTGAGTAGAAAAGCTCAGGCGAAGCGGGCATTATAACAAAAGAAGAATCTACTTACATCTGGAAATACAAGCGGAGAAGTAAGGAAACCATTCATCAGGACGTACATCTGGAGTTGTTTCTTTACGGCAGTGAGACATGGACGATGACAGCAGTGGAGAAGAAAAGGGTGGATGCATTCGAAATGCGGTGCTACAGGAGAATGAAGAAGATTAAATGGATCGTCCGAGTAAGTAACGAGGAAGTGCTAAGAAGAGTAGGAGAAAAGAGAAGACTTCTGATAGCTCTAAAAAGAAGAAGGGATAACTTCATCGGCCATATCTTGAGACACGATGGCCTGATGAAGACAATCGTCGAGGGAAAACTGAACGGGAAGTTTGGAAAAGGCAGGCCTCGTATGAGATACAAGGAACAGGTTGTGACGAATGTAAAAGAGAAGAATTACGTCACAATGAAAATGCTGGCCGACAGAAGAATAGAATGGAAAGCTGCGTCAAACCAATCCTAGGATTGTTGACCAATGGTGATGATGAGGCACAGATTTTTGCACTCCTCCGTCGGCAGAACACGAAACACAATAAAATTTACACTAAAAATCATCGTCATTTAAAATATGTATTTCTATTTATTTAAGAAAGTCACTAGTTGAGAGGTGAAAAAAGGCCATTAACTTTAAGAACCGTTGATATTTTAGTGAGATAACAAGATTAGAGAGAATGATTGTCGTACTGATAGATTCAAAATGGCATTTTTCCCCCGTACTGTAAGAGAACAGAATAGGCAGCATTGCAAAGGGATAGGTAGGTGAAATATTTTAGAGTAGTCTGTAGTGCATGATGCATGTATTAATCCCTTAAATACTGTAGATACTAACAATCTAGTGGCACGAAACCTTATAGTTTCTTGTTTGCATGTCGGTAGTGCATGCTTGGTGATCTTCAACCCCTTCCACACACCGTCGCGGTGGCTTGCAGGGTGTCCTGTAGATGTATCTCGGATTAACTATCGCGAAAAGGACTATTTTTGCCTTTATCACCATTTATCAGCGTTATTTGAAGGTCGAGTTGCGTTAATATACATATATACAACATAATAAAAATCCATATAAGAATTCAATAGCAATCACTTTCTCAGGGTTAACTTGGTGGTATTCCATCATAATAGGAAGAAAAGACAACTTTTACCGATACCACTAGATTTATTCTAAACTCGACCCGGGTTTCGATGTGGTTTCACATCATCTTCAGCATCTTCGCATCTTCGGCAACTTTTACTGATATCTGCTATGCTCCATATGCAGCCTTAGCCTGAACCTGCAGCCCAATATGTTGCTTTTTCTTCCTCTTAAGAATTACATGTTTAGACTTCAAGAAGTTATGCCGTTAACACAGATTACAAGAGACATTACCTTATTGTCAGTTACATTGGGTGTACGTTTCTAGTGTAGTTCACAAGGCCTCTTATTTCCTGTACCTACTGTAAAACAACTCCAAAAATAAGCAGGGACAACTTAATTGGCCATATCTTGAGACACGATGGTCTGATGAAGACAATCGTCGAGGGAAAAGTGAACGGGAAGATTGGAAAAGGCAGGTCTCGAATGAGTTACATGGAACAACTGTGAGGGATGTAAAATTGTATGTATTTTGCAATGAATGCACCTATTAATAGAATATGTATCTCATTCAATACACCTTCAAGTGAATTAAATATAAAAAACTTATCGAAGGACATGTTTCGCGGACAAAATTGTCGATGTTAGCAACACTATTAATTTGTACAGAATTTTGTATGTGAAATTCAGCCGGCCTTGACTGCTAGAGCAGCTAGGTTCGTCAAAAGGTGTTACGATAGGTTGAGTAGTGTATCAGAATTAATACAAGAATTAGGGTGGGAATCATTATCAGAGCGTAGATTAAAGTTCAGATTAAATCTATTGCAGAAATTTCAATCGGATAGCTTTACTGAAGATGTTAGGCACATATTAAAAACATCAGCGTATTATGCTAGATTCGACCAGATAAATAAGATTAGAGAGATAGATTGTCGTACAGATAGATTCAAAATGGCATTTTTCCCCCGTACTATAAGAGAACAGAATAGGCAGCATAGGAAAGGGATAGGTAAGGGAAATATTTTAGAGTATTCTGTAGTGCATGATGCATGTATTAACCCCTCATATACTATAGATACTAACAATCTAGTTGCATGAGACCCTTTAGTTGCTTGCTTGCATGTTAGTAGTGCATGCTTGGTGACCTTCACCCCCTGCCACACACCCTAGCGGTGGCTTGCAGGGTATCGTGTAGATGTAGATGTAGATAGATGACTGTTTTGGTAATTAATTGCACTATTAGTGCACTGAGATCTTTTTGTATTATGATTGTAATTATGATAAATTATGAAAATAGTTTACCCTATTATTGTGTGTTCATGCTGAGTGAACTTAAAAAATTATTAAATAAATAAATGAATAAAAATAAAAGAGGAGGATTACGTCACAATGAAGTGGTTTGCCGATAGAAGAATTGAGTGGAAAGCTGCGTCAAACTAATCCTAGGATTGTTGACCAATAATGATGGTGATGACTGTAAAACAAGCATTGAAGTTAAGAACGAATTTAGAATACGTCGATTGCACACCGTCGTGCCAGCGGGAACACCTTGGCAGGCTCCAAATGATCAACTTCCAACTGCATTCGGGGCATAAATTCAAACAGCCTGCTGTGACGGATATATGAGGACTCTTAGAAGCTTGCACCCAAACATCCCCGTTTTATGACAATCAATGATAGAATGAATTACGACATTGAAAGACGCCAGGGGAATTTGAATTAATGTTGCCAAACTGTTAATGCCTCCTATTCAGGCAGAGCAGATTTTTGTGATCAGGCACCCGACGGAGAAACGATTTCAAAGTACAATCTCACCGAAAAGTAGAAACAGAAGCAAGGCAAAAGACGAACCAAGGCAAAAGACGAACGCACCGTCACGACGGTGCATTCGTCTGCGATGCGTCGCAGTTTTTCCTCCAAGAGACCACTCCGAATCCGCAGAAGGAGAAGACAGACCCACATAATGGGCAATTTCTTGAGACAATGGCATGACAGTGGGGAGCATGCAAGAAATCTGTTTTTGTATATTAATTATGAACTTGATTGGATATTTTCTCACCAATTTTAATACCTAAGCCAACATTTTCTATGCCAACTACAAATATTATTAAATGCGATTATAACATCCCAAAAATTGACGATAGTCACGTGACCTGAAACACGTTATGACGTCACTGCAAGGTATAGGTTCCATATTGCGGTGGAAACAGTCGAAGAAAACGAAGCGAACATATTGCTTTGAGGGGTTTAGCCGTCCCTTGATCGAAATAATGACTGAAACGGGATTCATAAAAGCCCAATCCAACAATTTGCCCTTTGTTCATTCCCTTATGGCGGCATTATTCTTAAAAAAAACAGTGATGGCTTTGTATTAGCAGAGATTCTTGGGATAAAAATCGATATAGATTCGCATATTGCATTAAACAAATGACTTAGCGTTTTCACCAAGTATTGTTTCACACACGGCTGCTGAACATGCTCTTCTGAGGGTTCGCTATCTGGACCATAGTACTTATAGTTTCTGAAAACATTTGCTCAGGAAACTCTAAACCTGCAGATACAACCAAATACAGTGGTCTCTCGTTAGCAAATTTTTATAGGGACCCGAAATCCTGAACATGGTAACGAGGAAAACTTGCTGAACAGGTTAGGCCTTCTCGGGTAATGTTGAAAACTTATGCGCGGGTTGCATAACTCCCAGGTGATCAATACCCGTGCCATCAAGTTAGTTCATTGCTGGCGTTAATTTATTGTAAAAAAGTTTCATTTTCAATTATTACGCCTCCCAAAAAAATACGTACAATACCTTGCGTTGAGGTGCACTCAATAATTACTGATGACTATATGACAAAATAGCACGTTTTGCATAAACTGTTCACGCAAAAAAGTATATATAGACTCGACTTTGAGGCTTGATATCCCAAAAAAGGAAGAAGCGAAATGCATAGAGAGCATATCAGCGGGTAGATAATTTAGCTTTCTTTTAATGCAGGTACCAGACTTTTTTTTAATAATTACTGTTGAGGCATATTTTCGCAGTGAGGATGAAAAATAGCACATTTCTTAGAGTCGCAGAGGCCAGCGTCACTTTGGAGATTGCCATAACAACATAAAATGCACAAATCAATTGAAATTTTTATGTAATACTAATCGTACTTTTGTCATGACGTCCGATAAATTTCAAACATTTACTTATATTCGTTTAGTTTTTCTAGTCAATTTACGAAACAGGGTTTTCTCCCTGTCATGGTCACAGCCATTCCTCGGCATGTGGGCAACTGTTACGCCTCAACGTATATCTGATTATCCTTTAGAATGAGAAGAATGTAGAAAGAAATTCTAAAGAATTTCAAATTCATTTCACAGCGTTGTGCTGCGAGTCTTACTTTGCTGAATGCTTTCCATATGAGCCTGCATGACTAGTGAGTAAAATGTATTTTCATACGTGGTGAGTAAGCCTCATTCTGCTTGGTGAAGTGAACTGAATAGGAAAGTTGATTAATATCCTGCAGAACTCGAAAAACTTCGATTTTAAAATAAAATTGTGATAGCCAGGTTTCCTCAAATAAGAAATGTTGACGGACGACCAAAGTTGGGAGAAGAAGAACAGAAAAGTCTCTGTTTTGAGTATAATGTTCAAGGATGCATGCTACTTACCAAATGACAAACCATGACAACAAGGGCTTTTGACGTTGAGGTGCAAGACATAATGTGGAAGGTATGCTGGGAGGAGAAAAAACTAAATATTAAGGGTTCACCATGACAGTAAATATGAGAACAAAGAGAAAGAAACTTCGGAGGAAGCAGCAGTGATAATGGAGTCGTTTACCATATTTTTATTGCCGAATCTGATAGAGTATGTAAATTAAAAAGACCCGTATTTTTCCGTTTTTTGATCCGTCGAGTTATAAGCGGCGAAAAACTGATGTTTTTAAACCTTTCGAAAAAGTGGTGCAACCTCTGACGTATATCAACTTCCTCCAATCCCAACTGAGCCCGCGAAGCTACTTTGCTTTATCGCAATGGGGGGGGACACATCTGACCTTGCCAATCGGAGCAGTTGCGACAGCATCTGTGAGAGCAGACCTTCCGAGAACCCCCATCCACTCCCTTTCCTTCCCCTGAAAGCAGTCAAGGACGGGAGGAAAATGACGTAAATGATATCAAAGCAGCTTTTTCGGTGGGCGTCACCTTTTGCTAATTTTAATTTTTTATTTATGAGTGAAAGGTTGTGATTAGATGATTAATTTTTTAACTAAAATTATTTTTTTGTTATTGTTTCCATCTAACGATTTCGTGCATAAAATTTCGATTCCGGTTCCGAGTATACGCCCCCATTCACTGGGAGCATTGTTACGGGCAATCTATCTCCACAACTTCATAAGGGAGTATTGAAGACAGTGGTAGAACAGACGAAGGGCTAATATGGAAGATGAGGGGTGGTAAGGGTAAAGAGCCCCTGCCGCTGAGAAATTATGAGGAACGTAGAACTGAAGGAAGTCATAATCTTGGGAGTGGTTGACGGGATGTATGAAAAAATGATTCCTCAAATGGTCAGATGATATGAAAATGGTAATACTGATGGCGATATGCTCTTGAATGACTCAAATATGTGAATGAGACGCAGTTTTCCCCTTCTCCTACCACTCCTAGGTCGTGCATTCCGTGACTTTCTTAACGATTCTCCATCCGCCCAAACAGAATCAGCTTCCATCATCAAACCCTTGGCGTCCAAAAAGCTCCAGGGCTGAAAAACAATGAATGGACTGATGCAACCCTTATGTAATGTAATTACAAACGGTAAACGATTGGTCGAGCAATCCATCGTGGAGGTCAAAACACGTCAATAGAACTTATCTCTCGTAACAAGTGTAGCGGGAAAAATATTGCGTTCAAATCGATTACCTCCAAGAAAGAGACCATTATGATATCGCTTAATCGATGAGGGGTCAAAGGAATTCATGGAATGGGAGTCCAAGTGGACCTCTCAAATCGAATAGCTGCAAAAGAGGAAGTCAATGCTCTTCAAACTTAATCTCAATCCACATGGGATGTATAACTCACAACAAGATCGCAACTGGGCTCTCGCTCATACCTTAATCGATATTCGAAATACCAAACTGGTGAAACTAAGATACTGTTCCAATTCCCTTACACAGGAGATATATATAGATAGCTATTAAAGCAATCAAAGCAAAGGTTTTAGGAATAAAAATCTAAAGATAAAAATCAGCAAGCCTCGCTCGACAATGACATAGCGGTCCTAGCTTTACCGAACCGATTTTCTCTACGCTGCACACTGTCTAGTTATCTGATCAAACCTAATTCATTCGGATCCCATATACTGGCAGCATTCTCAAGGTGGGCCTCACTAGTGAAAAGTAACATCGCTATTTTGTCTTCTCATCACATTTCCCGATGTATGTAAGGGTATGGAGAGGATGTAAGTGAAATGAGGAAGGGTGGAGAGAAACTCGGCGTCGGCATTAGCCTGCTCTTAACGAAATGGCGCCAAGGGGACCACGGCTTAACGTCCCATCCGACGGACGGAGTACTGGACTCGATGTATCTTCCCCGCAAAATATTCAAATATTGGTCGGTTAACCAATGAAAAAAATCTCTCACTACACTGATACGAACCCAGGCCTTTTTGGTGAGAGGCCAGTACTCCAACCACTACACCATCCCGGCCCCTAAACATAGATAGATTTTAAAGCACAAAATTATTGTGAACTTCAAAGCCACCCGCTAAATCTCTGGACATCGAATACATAAGTGAAATTGAATACATTTCAAAACGACTCAAGAGCTAGCAACTATCCCATTGGTAAGCAGACCAATGACTAGAGCAGGGGTTCCCAAACTGGGGGGTGCGCCCCACGAGGGGGGCGTGTCAGGGGGGGGGGGGTTGAGCGCGTACCAGTTAAAAATTAAAATCTCTGAGTATATAAAATCCATGCATTTCTTTAACTGATTTTATGGTGTATTTTAAAATCAACCTTGATGTTTAGAAAACTTAACAATCCACTTGTATAAAACTCTTTCATAGCAAAAATATATAGCTTTTTGTCAATGTTTTTCTCTTTCTTTACATTGAAACTTATAATTTTGTATTTAGTGATAGTAAAAATACATGTTTTTTTTTAATGTAATACTTGTTTTTTTCACATGCCTACAAAATTTTCTGTGAAGGGGGGCGTGGAAGGTTTCCATTTTAATAGGAGGGGGCGTAGTACAAAAAATTTTGGGAACCCCTGGACTAGAGAAAGGCTTGCTCGTCAGACAGCGGATTTGGTGGGGTTGATAGATCGGCCTAGCAGTGGTGACCCCTGGGCAGCGATCTCTAGAAACGCGCTGTGACGCGCCTCATGGCAAATGCCGAATACCGTGTTTCTCGTTCTCACGCGATTCGTGACTGCACGAATCGGGAGTCGACGTCTCCAAATCCATCAATCTGGAAGTCGATTCCTTCCAAGAGGCGACCACGGCCCGAATTATTCCGTTTATGGAGTCAAAAAGCAGCAAAATGCCCTCTGTTTACCGCCATTTTATATGCTGATAAGACAGTTCCCTCACTTTGTGCCTTAAGCGGTTTCCTCCCTCCCACCCCCTCTCTCTCTCTCTCACTAAATTCCTCTGGTCCCCACAACGCTTTCAAATCGAATTCTGAAGTAGTCAAGTCGAGTCAAAAGGTGTTTATTGTGACCAACAGAATAAAACATTACAAAACTTAACAGAAATCACAACTATAAATAATAACAACAAAACAACAACGTTGGTCACGGCCCCGTTTAGGATTTCTCCTCCTCAGGGCTCTGTAAATTACACTGGTATTCGTACACTGTCTCTATGTGCACCTTTGCAGTAATAATTGGCATATTTTCAACGGGAGCGGTATTGGCCCGGCATTCACCCGCGCACGAAGGAAAACCCGCAAAACCTTCGTGGGACCACCGAAAAACTTAACAAAGGACAAAGAAGGAAGGAAATAACATAGGATAAACTTTGAGCATACAACAAGGGATAGCGAAGTAAGGTTGATATTTACATTAGCCGTTGCATATGAATATTGTCTATGTATACATATATAATATATCTGAGTGTAGAGTTTATCACTGAATTTAGGTAATGGGGACGTCCGCTCATAAGCAGACTCTCAATATGGAAACGACTCTCTTTATTTAAGCCGCGGCTCGGGATCTAAAAGGAAATGAGAAAAAGAAGTAGGTACATGCAGGTATACACACATTACGTACTTTCTAAATGCTTACATATTGCCGCCTCGTGGACTGACGGGCCTCGAAGTGGTCGCGGTCAAGGACCGTGAAGAAAAATTAGAGTGGGGGAGGGAAAGTGGGGGGGTGGGGAAACTGATAGCAAAAGGGGAGGGGGCGTTTGCGTCGGCTAGCAGACGCCTGGTGAGCATGAGGCCTCCCGTGGCCGGTGGGTAGAAGGCAGCGTGAGTACGTGTACCTAGTGGTTTTGAGCACAATCTATATATATATTAATTATGTAGCGTGTCAGTCAGTCAGTCAGTCATTCCGATTCCTTTTGTTCTCTGCCAAGTTTTGAGCTAAAAGGGTGAGGTTTGGTGCGTTGAGTGTGGATTCTCAGTCACCTCGTGGAGTCAAAAGCAGAAAAATGCCCGCTGTTTACCGCCATTTTATAGGCTGATAAGACATTTCCTATGCTGATATGCTATGCTGATAAGACAAGATTTGGTAGTAGTTTTGAATTTTTAGCAGTTTGTGGTGCAGAGAAAAATGCAGGGGAAAAATGTTTTTTTTCCCTATCTTTTAACATGGAAAACCAGTTGCTATGCAATATTTTATACGTTTTGCTAAGTAAATGTGTTTACGTTTTTGGTAAAGGGACAAAAATTGGATTGAAGAAATTGAAGAAAGTGGAATTAGTTTCATCAATCAATTTTATAAGCATGAAAATATTAATTGACGTTTTCGATGTGCAGATAGAGAAATAAAAGAATTTTTGCGTACCGGCCCCGATCTTGTGTATGAAATGTAAATTTCTAAACTAGGAGTTTTGAAGTACTTTTCTAATAGTTGAAAGAAGGTTATAAAACGTTTTTTATGCATTAATGTTTGTTGCTAAATCAGCAGTTTAATTCTAAAATACACCCACCATTTTAAAATTATCAATGCCTGCCCTACACCCAAACCATTCCGTTTTTTATCAATTTAAAATAAAAAATCCGCTTGTATCTCAACCTAAAAGAAAGATATAATTATTTTTAGGTCTCATGACTCTCTCGATGTGATAAAAGGTGAAATTGTTTCCTTCATCTTTGCAGCAATGACTAACCGGTCGTCGGAGTGACTATATTTAAAAAATGGTTCTCTCCTCAGTCTACTACAGTGAGCATTGCATAGAGAAATGAAAAATATGAAATCTTTTACTCCAAAATGTTTACTTATGTTTCACAAACTTATCTAAATTTGTTTTAATTTTAGGGAAACATATAGACACCCACATTGCCCACTGCTCCCACTTGAGCAGCGCAATAAAAGAGTAAAAACACAACGTTCACCTCAAGAGCACACCAGACAGAGACAGCCTGCGAAGCTAGTTAGGTTAAGTGAAATCGTGAGTTCCAGCGACAGGGCAAGCATAAGGTGAGGCCGATGTTCGGGTGGGCTTTCCCGGGGCCGGAGGGGGGCAGGATGAGGGCCCGAGTCGATGCCGACGTTAAAAAAAAACCATTTTGCAGAATGCCAGTACGAAGAATTTAAATCATTCGTAGAATCAGCTGGAGTTGCACTTCTGAGAAAGCAGTACCACATAAAATCTCGGAAAATCCACGAGTGGTTCATGAGCAGAGATGTCAACAAGCGTAATTTTCTGGATCGAAAAAGAACTATATCCATTAAATATTTTTGCACATAATACTTCTTAAATACCATTGAAAATAATTATGAGTTACCTATACTTGATACACAATTTTTATCATTTTCAGCCACTTAGGTAGCTCAATATTTTTCATCAATATCGATCAACTATATTGTTGGTGTCTGCATGGTGGTAAGGGATTGGTTGTTGATACCTGCATCATGACATGACTACCAAACTACTCTAAAATGTTTCCCCTGACTATTCCTCTGCTATGCTACCTATTCTGTTCTCTTATGCCTCCTGCCACACACCCAAGAGGTGGCTCGCAGGGTATTACGTACATCTACATCTACATAATACCCTGCAAGCCACCACAAAGGTGCGTGGTAGGGGGTGCTTTATCACCCGACATGCACTACATATCATGCATAAAAAAGGAATAGAATAACGAACCTCACTATTTAAAAAAGATTGCAAAGCAAACATGCAAAAACATTCTGTTAGTAGGGTTAGCCTTAAGTACTCATACCAACATGCAGCTACCAATGCTATTCATTGCTACTCTCCGATTGGACATATTTACCGTTATTCGTATCTCTAATTGTCCGAGGGAAAAAGGACATTTTGAATCTGTCAGTTCGGCAATCAATTTCTCTAATTTTATGATTATGGTCCAGTTTACCATAGTAAGTTTGGGTTCACAAAATATCTTTAACGTCATCATTGAAAATATTGTCTTGGAATTTGTTTAAGAGATTAAGTCTAAATTTAAACCTGCGATCTGACAATAATTCCCATTTTAATTTTATTAATAGACTGGTTACGCTAATAAGGTTATCGTACCGTCCCTTTACCGCATAAGTTTAACTTCACTTTTTAGACCGATTTTGTAGGGATCCCATACACTGGCAGCATATTCCAAATGAGGTCTAACAAGGGAAAAGTAGCTGATTTCTCTTGCTAAAAATTTTAAACGACTATAAGAATCGAACTATTAACTGCAGTCCACTACCCCACTCTGCTATTGTGCGATATTTCAAGCCTGCCGCGTGAACGGCGATGAAATTCACATTAATTGCCATGAGTAAAAATTCAGCTGGACCGGGAATCGAACGACGGACCTTGGGTGTTCCAAGCCAATGCGCAGACCACTACGCTACCCAGGACGCGCTACCCGGGTAGATGAATACAGTAAACTTCCGATGATCCATATGCGTGTTAGACATGCCTCGGATTGTCCGCCGCGCATCGCCAATCTATTCAGTGTAACGGCAGGGGTCTCAAAGTCAAGTAAATTGTTGTTATTTTCCTCCAACCGTGGCTTTCGCTACGGCCCTGTCGACTAGTCCGATGTCTTATGTGAGGCTTCGTGCCGCCACCCGAGGCTTGTGAACATTTGAATGCGGCCGGGAGAGCTCTACTGGATTTTTTCATTCCACGAAATACTATTGTGCGCAGCGAGGATCTTTTCATAGTCAGATTGTGTTATTTTTCATAGGGATGTTATTTATTTTGGCGGCTCAGCGTAGAGAAATAAATCCTAAAAGAACCAAACAGCGGATTACCCTTGTTCCTCGATTATCCGTGCACCCTTAACCAGACATTAGCACGGAAAATAGGGAGTTTACAGTATCTCCAAATATGTGTAACTAAATTTTAATCACAAAGATGTTATTAAACGAGCTTTGCGAGTTTGATGCACAAGTTCTCCACAACGGTATTTTGTACAAAGTTCTACTTCGCCTCGTGATTCATCTCTCATGGAAAATACCTAATGACGAGAGAAGCTCCTACATCTTCATTCTGTTTGAAATTGCTTTTTGGTCCAGGAAACGTCCTGATGATCTGCGCCAGAGAGCCGAATGTTAGTGGTTATATTCCCGGTCCATAAAATCCATATCCTCTGGTATCTTCATTTAAAATAATTCAATGTTATTTTGTTATTGTTGGGTTACATTTTTCGATTGTAACCTTAATTATTATTGGTACCGGAAACAAAGGAGGAATGCAAGGCATAGAAAACTGTAGCCTGGACACAGAATGTCAACCATTAAGTATTGGAGCTCCGTCCAGCTCTAGATTACGTTAACGATAAACTATTCTTGAAGTTTGGTTAGAGGACAATTTCCCTCGTCCTATTTACTTTGCGTCCTTTGTTTACTGCTCCTCGGACATAAGTTGATTAAGAAGAAAGATACACATATATCCTGCATAATGATTACATAATCCAGAAAGAAAAAGGAGTACCTATATATAGGTAGGGTATTTAGAGACAGAGCTATATTCACAATCTAAACTACAGTCTTGCTTCTACTGCTTGCACCCTAAATTCGCTAAAACAGTTGTACAGAAAATGTTGTACACATTCACCCAGCAAAGTTGGTACTAACACGTTGTATAACGCTTCGAACCATATCAAGGAGAATCTGAATGGCTTTTATAACTAATAATAGAGATATTATGACGTAATCAGCATAAGTAAGACTGTACATAGTTGATTCTATAAGTCATATTCAGAATGAAGAAAATTAAGAAAAATACTAAGATATTAGTGCGCAGCTAGAAATAAGAGGCCAAAACGAATGTGAAACTAGGAATACAAGACTAGATGAGATGAAAGAGATCTGTTACCTAGGAAGCCGAGAAACCAACGATGGACGAAACGAGAAAGAAGTAGTTAGTAGAAAATCCCAGGCGAAAAGGGCATTCTATCAAAAGAAGAATCTAATTACATCTTTACGTAGAAATAAAATAAAATACTAAGTATATTCCAAACTATCATAATTCACCGACCCGGGTTTCATCTACTCCGTAAACATTATCAGGGTCATATGGAAATACAAGCTGAGAAGTAAGGAAACAATTCATCAGGACGTGCATCTGGAGCATGTTTCTTTACGGCAGTGAGGCATGGACGATGACAGCAGTGTAGAAAAAAGGGTGGAAGCATTAGAAATGTGGTGCTACAGAAGAATGAAGAAGATTAAACGGATCGACTGAGTAAGTAACGAGGAAGTGCTAAGAAGAGTAGGAGAAAAGAGAAGACTGCTGATAGCTCTAAAAAGAAGAAGGGATAACTTAATCGGCCATATCTTGAGGCACGTTGGCCTGATGAAGACAATCGTCGAGGGAAAAGTGAACGGGAAGATTGGAAAAGGCAGGCCTTGCATGAGATACATGGAACAGGTTATGAAGAATGTAAAAGAGAAGAATTACGTCACAATGAAAATGCTGGCCGACAGAAGAATAGAATGGAAAGCTGCATCATACCATTCCTAGGATTGTTGACCAATGATGATGACAGAAGAATGATGAAGATAAAATGAATCGACCGAGTAAGTAATGAGGAAGTCCTAAGAAGAGTGGGAGAAAAGAGAAGTCTGCTGATAACTCTAAAAAGAAGAAGGGACAAATTAATCGGCCATATCTTGAGACACGATGGCCTGATGAAGACAATAGTCGATGGAAAATTGAACGGGAAGATTGGAAAAGGCAGGCCTCGTATGAGATACACGGAACAGGTTGTGAGGGATGTAAATTAGAAGACTTACGTCACAATAAAAAGGGTGGTCGATAGAAGAGTAGAGTGGAAAGCTGCGTCAAGCCAATCCTAGAATTGTTGACCAATGATGATGGAATCTCAACTCCTGTTCTCAGCATCCCGCTGAGAAGTAATGTCACTTTTACGGGTAGAGTATAGCAACCAATTTGACTCGTAGCAAGGATTTTGGGACGTAAGAAGTAGAAGCGAGACTGTGGTGGAGATTATGGTCCTGAAGGAGGGGATGTTGAAGGGAAATGACGGGAGGCAAGAGGAATAAAAAGTAGTTTCGACGAAGGAGGCAACAGCGCAGTGCACATGGCACACTCCACAAAACATGGTTTCCGTCGACAAGGCTCACGGTGGCGTTCCAGTTCACTCTCCTCGTCCCCTGCTTTAAATTTTCTGCCTTTCAATTTCCCTAAGCAGAAAAGCAGCCACGAGGCTGGACTGTCATATTCGTGCTCCCGAGTTTGGCGGCGGCAGGAGGCTGTGTTCTCCCTCCCGCCCTCCGCTATTCTCCTCGCCAGTATTCAGATTCCCGGGCGCGCAATCGATTCCAGCGAAAAGACAGGCGACGACGTGAAAAGGCGCTTATAATTTCGTCGACTGGAGGGGGGGCGGCAGTGTCTTCCCAGAAAAGACTGGGAGGGTGGGTGGCGAACCGTCGCGGCTGAAAACGTCGACTCGACTCTCCAATATCGCTGCGTTCCTTTCCCACATCTCGGCGAGAACGTCGATGGTAATATTTTTTCCCTGTGTGGTCCATTATTCGTGCGTATCGATTGATACTTAATTAAAGCCTCGTGCATCAAGTCATAGGCATCCATATTCTAATGTCACTCAACACGTAATTCACATCAAGCGGGTGGGGATTCATTTATTTTGTCGTGAATTCCAGATTCATCGGAAGAAAAGAATAATTGTGTTACTTCCACCAGGAGGATATTTTTTTAATAATGAAGTCGTGAAGAACCCCTCATGGCCGTTTGTCAATTTCGTGCAACGGATCGGTAATCATCGACGATATCTTCTTTCATCCCAATTTACGATGGAAAGAAGCAATTTCTATCCGAAGGCAAGCCTGCAACGTAACGGCACGACTTTAATAATAAAAATAGACTTTACTATTCCAGGACTTACGACCTTTTCAACGCTGCATATTATTATTACGACTTAATCAAAGTGCAATATCACTTACATATTAGGTGAACAGATATTTTCTGCCCAAATGGGGTCGTTTATCACTTTTTTATTGCCGAATCTGATAGAGTTTGTAAAATTAAAAGATATTTTTCCGTTTTTGATCCGTCAATTATTTTTCGAGTTATAAGCGGCGAAAAAGTAATGGTTTTAACCCTTTCGGAAAAGTGGGCGTGGTGCAGCCTCTTACGTCATCATCTTCGTCCAATCACAACTGAGCCCACGAAGCTACTTTGCCTTATTGCAATGGGGGGACACAGCGCTGACTCTGCCAACAGGAGCGGTTGCAACAGGATCTGTTCCACCAGTCCTTCCGAGAACCCCCCTCTACTCCCTTCCCTTTCCATAAAAGCAGTCAAGGACGGGAGGAAATTGACGTCAATAATATCAAAGCAGCTTCTTCGGTGGGCGTCACCTTTTTCTTATTTTAATTTTTTATTTATGAGGGAATGGTTGTGATTAGAAGATTAACTTTTTCACTAAAATGCCTTTTTTATTTCCATCTAACGATTTCGTGTACAAAATCGCGATTTCGGTTCCAAGTAAACGCCCCCATTCAATGCGCAAATGAGAGAGTACAAAGAAGATAGTAAAAAGGCACCACAGCATATCAGGATACAATCAAGTACTCAAGCACATCGAATGTTAATCGAACAACATCTGAGACTGTAATTTACTACACCAAATTTTAACCATTTAGGATTTAAATGATAAGGTGCAATGTGCAAAACTTATAATGCATTGTACAAAGTGTCAAATACAATAAACTACGATAGAAATTAAAGTTATCAGAACAAAATGATGATACCCATATAAGTATAGAGTTTCAAATTTAAGGAATTCATTTCACCTAGGTTACAATAATAATTCTCGAGCAGGGAGGCAAACAAATTCGATTCGTATTGAATCAAATTTGTTTGCCTTTGAATTTGAATTTATTATATTTTGCGGTATATAATTTCATACTCTCGCGGAAAATTTTAGAGTCGATTATTGAAACACTTCAATAGGAGAGATATTAGTGAACAGTAAGTCATCCGTCAAGTTCAAAACAAATAGTGACATTTATGAAGGCGTATGGGGACACCCATGTGAAATATATGCAATTTCACTAAGCAACTAATTACATTTCGTATTGCAGCACGAACCAGAAGATTGTTCCCTTCAAAAATGTATTAAATCGTTTCCTTATACAGATTTAGATAAATCTTAAAGAATTAGCAAACCTGCTGATTTCAAGCCACATGAAATTCATACCATACATTACCGATCACAAAATGACTAATTTTCATTTTCACGATCATCGCTTCTTTTTGAATCCACGCATTCTCATTGATAAGTTTCCTAACTTGCTCCATCACAACAATGCGAGAATCAGCGAATCGGGTTGCAATTTTATGGATGGCTTTGTGCAAATCCGTCCCTTCGCTCGATGTACCTCTGGTGTCCTATTGAAATGTCCGCGCCCACGGCCGTGGAAATCACGGACTCCAAACGAGTCGTGAAGCCAGCCGTGACGTCGGGGCACTGATATCTGCAATGCATCCACAGGGTCACTCGGACTGCGTTTGCCCAACACACGTGAAGCTCTGGGGCCTGCGAGTGATCCGACTGAGCCGCGGGCGAAGAGCGAAAATTAATCGTTCACGGCCGAGATGCTCTCCTGTTCGCACCGACCCAAGCGGCGTTACAGCTGCTCCGTTTCGGACAGAATTAACAAAGCACTCGTGAGATTCGGAACTTTGGTTCCACGCCGAAATGCTCCCTGCCCATGAAACGGATGCTTCACCGCAATGATACATTCACGGTACTGCGTTGCGTGTCCTGCCAAACATTATCAAGTGATTCGGTCAGGAAAAAAAATGTACGCTTTCACTAGCAGGCAGCTTCTTCAGTCGGAATTAACAGCCATCACAGGGAAACCGTTGCAAAAGTGCGTTAGAGGATAAGGAATTGAACCAAATGCAGACACAAAGATGTTAGGCTGAAAACATTCGAGGATAACTCTGACGACGTTGTCGATCTAACTTAGAACGAACGCCGATGGCTCTCTCCAGAAAAAAGAGTGCCCGGAGCGGCCACTCACCCCTCCTCTCCCTTGCTCAAATCTTATCCACTGATTAAGAACTTGAGCGTTTTAATTTGGCAAGACGGAGCGTTCCCTAACAAGGACGGCTCAGTGGGTGCAAAAACGCTGGAAGCGAGATGGAAAAAGTGTTAGCTCAGAGAAAACGTGGATCACGAAAGCAGGCCTTCACCTTTTTTTCCAGAAGACTATAAATCACGCTCCATAAGGGTCTATTCACATAGAGAGCTCCGAAAAATTTGGCACTCTCTTTATCCTGATGTTTTTTCATGAGCAGAATATTTCATCGCCAGAATCAACAAATATGCCTTTATCTCATTGGAGAATTGGATTCAAGATCTCATAGGAGAAGTGTTCAAAGAAATTTTCACTAGTTAGGTCCCACCTCGAGTATGCAGCCAGTGTATGGGATCCTAATGAATTAGGTTTGATCAGCGAACTAGACTGTGCAGCGTAGAGCAGCTAGGTTCGTTAAAAGGTGTTACGATAGGTTGAGTAGCGTTTCAGAATTAATAAAAGAATTGAGGAGGGAATCATTATCAGAGCGTAGGTTAAAGCACAGATTAAATCTATGAGAGAAATTTCAATCAGATAGCTTTACTGAAGATGTTAGGCACATATTAAAAATACCAGCGTATTATGCTATAAATCACCAGATAAATAAGACTAGAGAGATAGATTGTCGTACTGATAGATTCAAAATGGCATTTTTCTCCCGTACTATAAGAGAACAGAATAGGCAGCATAGCAAAGGGATAGGTAGGTGAAATATTTTAGAGTAGTCTGTAGTGCATGATGCATTTATTAACCCCTTAAATATTATAGATACTAACAATCTAGTTGCATGAGAGCCTATAGTTGCTTGTTTGCATGTTAGTAGTGCATGCTTGGTGATCTTCATCCCCTGCCACACACCCTCGCGGTGGCTTGCAGGTATCGTGTAGATGTAGAAAGAAAGATGTGAATAGATATTAGTTGAGACACTACAATGGTTCCTGAGGTATGTTTTCTCTTTGTTTAAGCAGCTTTGTTAAGATATGAAACTTTTGTTTCTAGTTATTTGATAGAGTAGCTTCAAATATGCAAAGTGGGTTAAAACGATGGTTTAAAGGATTCCGAAAAATATTTAAAAACCGGAGTCATATTGTAAATGCACACAGTAATTATTCTCAGGTCCAAAAGAACAACACTATGTCTAGGATTTCCATCAGCCCAGAGTGTAACTCTGGCCTGAAAACCATAATCATAGTTAGAGGTGCTCTGCAATACGCCCACAATGTCCCTCTGACTGGAGGAGAGAGACAATTAATGGTTGGTGGGCAAATGGGAAGAATTAGGAATTTTGGGAATGGGTTGGGAGAATACCGGATTTGGATTTCTCTCAGAGAACTGCGCACAGAACTTCAGGGTTCCACGAATAAATGTCAGCATTGGCACCCGTAGGGGGGTGAGTTGGGAGGTGGGGGAGAGGGAGGGGTAGCAAAACTGCTCTCGCCAAAGGCTCTGTACTCCAGCCTTGACGCTCATAGAGTGGAGGTACCCCGAGAGCGAACTCGCTTCATGCTCTTACGACCGTGATGTTGAAATGTTAGTTGGAAAAAAAACATGCATCACGACTCAATAACAAATAAACGTTGACCCTGGCAAAAATCGTAGTTATCAAAATCTAGGCGAGTGATTTAATTTACTCGTGGGACCGTATCTAGTCCTTCTATACTTAGTTATCCATTTGCACCAAATGTACCCAGATGCTTTCATATACAAGAAAAGAAAGCAGATTTTTTACGTTCGACTATATCTGTGAGAAAGTTAAAACTTATAAAAATGATTGTCAAACATAATGAGCATAAAATGAAGTTCCGCAGCTTAATTATCTCGTTACGTCTTATGAAAGGGAATTAAAAGGGCATTAAATATTAAAATTCGTCAATGAGAAACGAACTGTGCGGAAAAGAGGACTCTGGAGGGAAATACAAACATGTCTCGGAGACGAAGGGAAAGCGACAGCTGGCTGAGGAAGATGAGTAATTATTAAAAGCTTCATTTCCTCCCTCAAATATGCGGTATTGTTGGAGACGGCTCTCACGTCTCCTTCGTTTGGAGCTTCCCGACATCCAGAGCGAGGGTTAAGGGTCATCCGATGCGATGGGCCGGCCACTCGCCCATTGGAGACGGCCTCGCCTTTGTTGAGTGGGGGAGGACGGGACAAGGATCGCTCTCTTCCTCCTCGAATGGAGCAAATGGTGTAGGGAGGGGAGGGAAAAAGGCGGAGAAATAAGGAAAACGATTGAGTCGTCTTGAAATAACAAGATAGAGGCGAAAGAGGGAAGAGGTGAGATGTGAAGCGAGCCGGGAAGGGGGCGGGTGCAAAGTGCGGCGCCAATGAGAGCGTAGGCGCCACTCTCTCGAGCGGAATGGCTGCAAAGGGATTTTGGAATGAAAGAAGCACGCCTCTCTCAGGCTAGGCATTCCGTCTGTGAACCTTTTCGCTAACGACGAGCTTCCTTTTTCCGCTGAGCAGACGGATTTGAGACCTCATCGCTCCGAAGTCGTTTATCGACACCTGTCTTAACCGTGGGTGCTTCACCAGCCAACCAAGGCCAGCGAAAATACACATAGCAATATATCGGTACCTTGCTTATGTACTGACCCACCTAGACTTTTAAGGCACTACTGTATTCTGACAGTCGTCCACAGGGAACAAATGTGAACTGAATAGGATAAAGTAGTTGGCTGGGCTAGCACAAAATATTTGCTCAAAAAAACGCAACCTTCAATTCCTAAAGGGCAGAGAAAAAGTTAACATTATATAACCCATTGGGAAAAACCATGTTTATCATAATGCAAATGGAAGTAGTCACTTTTACATCAAGTGATTTTAATGTATAACTGGTTGCAATTCATGACTCTTTGGTAGTAATGCAACGCTGTTATGCCAACTAAAATTCAGCGTAAATTGACTTCTAAAATTGAGATTGCCCATTCCATACCGATAATTATCAAATGATGAAAATTAATTCATTTAAATATATTATAATATCTACCTAATTACATACTGTCTTCGTTTGTACTCCCATTCATTTATCTCCATTTATATTGTCCCTTTGTCTCCGTGGAGACGAGCTACACCACACTCGACACCAACCCGGCTTCATCAAGTGCATGACTATTGTACGCTCCTTAATATTTTTCCCTAAGGAGCCCATGTGATTTGAAACCAGTTACCTCTGAAGTCAAAAACGACGGTAATATTTCATATTGCAATCATTGTAGTTTTTATTTGGATCGCGGTAAGCTGATGAATTTGTAATCATTGTAACCATTAGAGGAGTATGAAATAATTTTGAAGCCACCACAGAATAAAACCCTGAGTAGTTCATGTGACGCTCCTTTGAGATAGTACCCTGGGAAGGTGGGTGGGGCACCGGAGAGACTCAAGAGGTTCACTCGAGAGGCCCTGGGGAAGAAGCCCGACCCCCTTCGCGAGGGCCCTCTTCACTGCGTTCGCACTTTCCGAGGATGGAGAGAAGCGATGCGTCGAATGCAATAAAAGACACGACCGAATGTCCATATGTGATATGGAGATAATAATTTTAATAATAAAAGGTCTTTATTGGGGCGAGATTGAGACAAAACTGTCCCTTCTGCCATCTAACCCCTCGTCAAAATAAATATATAAAAGAAATAGTGGTCAATACCTAAAACAATTACAATCTGAGGTTAAAAAAATCAGTAAAGAATACACTTATAGGAATTAAAGAATGATAAATTAATACAAGATAAATATATATACACAATATATCAATATTAAATATCAAATGGTGCGTGAAAGAATTTACAATGTGGGAAAAACGTGGGGATTATTACGATTACATCCTTTACGCAAAAACCCACTGACCGAAAACACCGACACAAGAAGGGGGGTGTGAAAAACCTGCAAAATCCTACTGATATTAATGCTAGTGTTTAATAATAGCTCAAATATGTACATACATAGGAAAATTAGTACACAAAATATAAAATTCAAGAAAAGAAAAATTACAAAATGTAGGGAGAAAAAAAGGAAAGAAAAAAATAGTTAAAAGGGAATTAAGGAAAAATTATTGAACAGAAACAAACATCATATGATGCATCAACATGGTGTAAAATGTGCGCCGTTTATCTTACCATCCGTGTTCTAATCTAGCATACGCATTGAGAGAGTGCCCGTGATTTGTGATGCTCATGCGCAGACCACATGGCAGAGCACGTGATGTTTCTGTCCGCAACATTACTCGATTGCGTACGATGCCACGCGGATTGCGATATCGGATACTTTACCAATCGCGGAATTCCCCACCTACGTTTCGCCGCCCGGCTATCGCCGCTTTTGCCGGTCGAGGTAGGATACTTCACCGGCTCGGGACAGCGGCGCTCTCTCGGACGGAATTCGTTGCTGCTAGGGACTTCACGCGCAAAGTCAGACGGTCACATCATCATCACCATTGGTCAACAATCCTAGAATTGGTTTGACGCAGCATTTCACTCTATTCTTCTGTCGGCCAGCATTTTCATTGTGACGTAATTCTTCTCTTTTACATTCTTCATAACCTGTTCCATGTATCTCATACGAGGCCTGTCGTTTCCAATATTCCCGTTCACTTTTCCCTCGACGATAGTCTTTATCAGGCCATCATGTCTCAAGATATGGCCGATTAAGTTGTCCCTTCTTCCTTTTTAGAGTTTTCAGCGGGCTTCTCTTTTCTCCTACTCTTCTCAGGACTTCCTTGTTACTTACTAGATCGATCCATTTAATCTTCATCATTCGTCTGTAGCACCACATTTCGTATGCTTTTACTTCTCAGCTGCTGTCATCGTCTATGCCTCACTGCCGTAAAGAAACATGCTCCAGATGTACGTCCTGATGAATTGTTTCCTTAATTCTCCACTTGTATTTCCAGATGTAAGTAGATTCTTCTTTTGATAGAATGCCCTCTTTGCCTGGGCTTTTCTACTAACTATTCCTTTCTCGCTTCGTCGTTGGTTTCTCGGCTTTCTGGGTAACAGAACTCTTTCACCTCATCAAGGTTTTGTTTTCCTAGTTTGACATTGGTTTTGGCCTCTTCTTTCTAGCTGCACACTAATATCTTAGTCTTGTTCTTATCTGATACATCTGACAGTCACGTCTGCTTCCATCCCGAAGGAGGTAGCCTTCACTTTCCCGACAAGTGGAATGCAGCTCGTCTCCACGGAAACACGGAGATGAACGGGGTGCTCCCCTATGGTGGTGCATGTTCCGTCGCGGAGGGCGGCATCACCGCGATTGGTGTCGGCACGAGCACCACCTTGTCGCCACTGGTGCTGTCGGCCTCCCGTCCCCCCACCCGGCAGGTGCCGGCGACGCCTCGTTTCCAAGGCAACGGCGCGATCCCCCCTCAGTTGAGGGGGAGGGAGGAAAGAGGGTGTCGGGAAGTGGCGTTCATTTCCAAGGCACTGCATTCGAGAGAGGGGTGGCTGGCGAGGGTCAGGGGTGACAGTTGCGCTTGCTGCGAGCAAAAAACGAACATCGCTCAATGGCGCATGATTCCCACATTCGCGCAAAAATGCCACATCGGAAACCTACTCCTCCGCAAACGCTATCCACACCGCACTCTTACGACCATATCCAGAATCTCAAATACAGTCTCGCTCCTACGGATTGCGTACTAAAATCTCTCACCACCATCGGCCGACAATCCTAGGATTGGTTTGACGCAGCCCTCCACACTATTCTTCTTTCTTCATTTTGAAGTATTCATCTACATCTACACGATACCCTGAAAGCCACCACGAGGGTGTATGGCAGGGGGTGAAGATCACCAAGCACGCACTACTAACATGCAAACAAGCAACTATAGGGTCTCATGCTACTAGATTGTTAGTATCTATAGTATTTAAGGGAATAATACATTCATCATTCACTGCAGACTACTCTAAAATATTTCACCTACCTATCCCTTTGCTATGCTGCCTATTCTGTCCTCTTATAGTGTGGGGGAAAAATGCCATTTGAATCTATCGGTACGACAATCTATCTCTCTAATCTTATTTATCTGGTCGATTCTAGCATAATACGCTGGTGTTTTTAATATGTGCCTAACATCTTTAGTAAAGCTGTCCGATTGAAATTTCTCTAATAGATTTAATCTGTGCTTTAACCTACGCTCTCATAGTGATTCCCACCCTAATTCTTTTATTAATTCTGAAACGCTTATCAACCTATCGTAACACCATCATGTACTTTATGGCTTGAATGAAAAGTGTACTGAAGTTTTTTGGCATGGAAAAGGCAGGTCTCGGAAGAGTTACATAGAAGAGGTTGTAAAGGACGTGAAAGAGAGGAGCTACGTTAACATGAAGAGGTTGGTCGATAGAAGACTCGAGTGGACGGCTGCGTCAAACCAATCCTAGGATTGTTGACCCTTGATGATGATGATGACACTACTCGTTAGAGGTTCTCTATCCAGGAGAAGTTACCACCTGGTAAGATACGACGCAACACGAACGGAAAGTTGTCGAATGTGGAAAAGAACATACATACTGCTGTACTTTAGCAAATAGGATAATCAGACATGGTCATAAAGAGTTGTGACGGACTTTCCTACACATTATTCATGAGTCTGAGGTTGCTCCCACTTTGGCACTTGTACGTTTATAAAGCGCTGAGACTCTGCGGAGTGGTAACGTAATTCCAGTAGCGAGCAAAACTTACTCATGAAGCTCACAAAGGGAATTGCTACCCCTTGTCCAAGCCGAAAATAACATTGTTAACGCGAAGTTTCGTAAAAGTTGGGCCAAAAGTTTTTTAATATACTACACTCTTTATGTGGTAAGATATTAAATTTAATTTCATTTTCAAGAAGTCCAAATATTACGTATTTACTAGTAGCTATATAATAAACATATGCTATTAACTGTTATGTAACCAACTTGTTGTTTTATTTTGTTTCTTATGTCCGTATGCATGCATTATTTATTCAATGGTAATCTGAGCACAGGTTTTCGTAGCTATCCTGTTGGATTTATACTGTTTCTTCTGGTACGTAAGAAGGGAATAAGTTAAAAACTTTAAGTTAAACTAATGCAACATTGGTAAAGACAATTTTCAAGTGGGAGGCACGATGATTTCGACTTTTAATCAATGGGTTTGCAATTTCACATTCTGCACTCCTTAAGGCAAAGGATTCAAGCGACTAGCACCCCGCTCAGCGAATAAAAAGAAATGAAGTGTTATATGAGCCTAGTTTAGATTTAATTCTTTGTCATGGCCGCTAAATCAATACATCATAAAAACTCTTGGGATCTCTAGCCGAAGAGGAAAGGAATTATCCACAGTCGGTTTGACAGTAACATCAACATCAAAAGCTTTCAGCCCTGCCGTACAGTTAAATGTAACTCAGGCCGAGATAGAAGCTCTAAGAATGGAAGCAAAAGGGAAATGATGAACGGCGTCGTTCTAATCCTGTGGCTATTACTCTCCCCTCCCCACTCAGATCTACAGAATCCTCTTGTGTCACATTCCAAGCATGCCTTTTCAAAACGTCTTTATTTCGAAATACGAGAGAACACCTTATTTTAACGTACATCAACTATTTTGCGTAGCATACTCCCGGACAGGGGGATGTGAACCCTCCACAATTTTAACAAGTTGTCTGCTGCCCCGATACGCGGCGCTTCATATTTGTCCGCCACGGTCATTGATTACCTGACCTCTAAGTTTGATGTTTCACCCGACCCAAGGCTATTGGAGAATCCTTGGGTTACTTCATTCCAGAAATGTTTCACAAGTACGAGTGAATTGTGGGGTTTATGCTTTACTGACTGACTGCCGTCTTTGATAATAATTCTTTCAATGAGCTAAACGCACAATTACATACATTCCGTTGAAAATCAATGAGCCAAGGCTCAACCCGAAGGTAGTCGAGGGCTCGCCTAGCAAAGGCTTCAATGACGTGAGAACTTCAACATTTTACGAAGTCCTGTCCTTTTAGCTGTTCCAACAGTGGTTCCTCTGAAATTTATGGTACCTAGAAAGTCACTCAGTTCGGGTTCAGCAGCACATGTGCTGCCGTAATATACTTGAATCCATGACCTCCGATCAGACAAGGCAACAGATTTGACCTTTTTTTATGTTTGGATGCTGCGGTCGGTGAATTTACTTGACAGAACCCAGAGATTTATAATGTCAACTCTACAAATCCCAGCTTTCCATAAACCTAATCTAGATTCAAATAATAATGTTCCCACGGCAACTGTTTCAGAGGCTTTGGTAACCAGATCTAGATATCGTCCCTTACTGAGGAATGCATTCATATATCATTGGTCTTAAGGGGAAACTTTCTTGCTCGGGACCCACTAAAATTTGCTACTTTGCTGGAAAATGAAACTGTGAGAATTTAAAAAGTTAGTATCTTCATAAAAATACAAAGTATTCTGATAAAAAAGACGGTCACCAGTCATTTGAATGTTTTTAGTGATCGGTAACGATAAAAATTTATTGAATTTTATAGTAATCTTTTTCCTTTTCCTTAATTCCACTAAATACTGTAGATATTCTTTTTCTCGTTGTTTACGTGGTTCTCCTCCCACCACGTATTTCTCCTCCCACGACGCGGCAACCCGTCAATTGAAGACTATTTGTCTTTATCTCGTGAGTATATTATCGCAGACAATGAATGTAATTGGGTAATATGTACTCACAGATGACCTTTCACGGCTACAAAGGTTTATACTGCACTATCATCAAATGGATAAATATTGTCCTGCTCCTAAAATATGGAGTACAATCATCGAAAATGTTTATTGCATACCCTCTCACAACATCGCAATATATGAGCAATCATTATCCTTCAAAATGGCGATGCTCTTTCACTCAATTCACGGGTAGTATCACGCCTTAAATCATGCTCAAGCATTAACGAAGTTTCAATCGGAAAAGGAGAGCGAATTGTCAGGAAATATGAGCTGATGGGCAACTGCTAAGAAATAAAAAAAACACAAGCTGTCATTTGACGGTTGGCCACCTTTGGTGGGGAGCCCCCTACCTAAGTCTTTCTAGTTTTAAAGTCTGCAGAGTCCGTTCATCAGGGAAACGGAGCTTCTACAGAAGTGATGGTACGCTCTGACCCATGCCAGAGGCTAAACTCAGCATTATCAACCTTATCGACCAGGAAAGAGGTAATCGCAGCCACTCCGGAAGGTATCGACGTACGCTCACTGGATATACGCACGAAACAAGGTCCGAGTCATCGAAATAAAAAACCCCTTAAACATTTAGGCTATTGAATGACATGCAACACGAGAGCGGTAACTTAATTTCAGATATCATATTCACCAAATAACTTTCAACAAAGATACTTCATTATATTTCCTCAATGAGATATCAAAATTGAAGGATCCAGAGGGAAACGACCGAACCTAATGTTTTCTTTTCCGAGTAATTTTTTTTGTTTCTTTTCCCGTTTGAAGCAAAAAACCTTTACTATTAATTTTCACCAAAAATGAAAATGCCAGTTTGACAGGCTGCCAATGTGGTGAGTCATGCAACAAGGCCACATTCTTCATAAAAACAGCTGATATAACACTTTTCAACGGCTCAATTTTTGATGTAATTTCTATCGCAAAAGGTATAAGGAAGGAACAGTAGTAGGTCGGATTTCATCACATTATTTTCCTAATTATAAACCTCATATAGAGCTTATGTACTCACGCACAACTACATCTACATCTATACGATACCCTGCAAGCCACCACGAGGGTGTGTGGAAGGGAGTGAAGATCACCAAGCATGCCTTACTAACATGCAAACAAGCAACAATAAGGTCTCATGCAACTAGATTGTTAGTATATATAGTATTTGAGGGGTTAATACATGTATCATGCACTACAGAATACTCTAAAATATTTCCCCTACATATCCCTTTGCAATGCTGCCTATTCTGTTTTCTTATAGTAATGCCATTGCCATTTTGAATCTATCGGTACGACAATCTATCTCTCTAATCTTATTTATCTGGTCGAATCTAGCATAACACGCTGGTGTTTTTAACATATGCCTAACACCTTCAGTAAAGCTATCCGATTGAAATTTCTCTAATAGATTTAATCTGCACTTTAACCTACGCTCTGATAATGATTCCCACCCTAATTATTTTATTAATTCTTAAACGCTACTCAACCTATCGTAACACCTTTTAACGAACCTAGCTGCTCTACGCTGCACACTGTATAGTTCTCAATTGAATTGATCATTGAATTACATTCAATTACAGGGATGCATTGCTATATAGAAGACTTTTCCTGGCATTTTAGCCAAGTTCTCTCATCGAACGAGAAGCCTAGAAGCAGATCTGCTGGATCGTGGAACGCTGGCGTGACGTGGCACGCGAGAAAAGGGAGCCCTTTAACGAATTCCATCATCTCCGGGAAAATCATCCGACGCCATCTTCGCCGCCGCCACTCGGAGGGAGGGGGCACCACTGAGCATCAAAAGGCGTTCTCCGCCGGCCGGCCACCCAGCCAATGCATTCCAAATTACTTCGGCCCCGCCCCCCCTGCCCCGCGGATATCCCGAACCACTCTCTCGCCACTGGCGCCACCGTCGCCAGGGTAAACAAGGCGAAGATAACTTCCCTTTCTTCGGAGGAAATTGGCGAGAGAGGAGTATGAGGGGATCATCTCTGACGTCATCCGATTGGCGAAGATCACGCTCCAGCGAGAAGAGCACACGCGAAGAGGCGCTCCAATTTATTCTGATGTAAGATTATGTTTTTAAAAGGGTTTCAAAAGGGGAGTAGAGTTTCAATTAGCATTCATAAGCAGCACAAATATTGATATTAATAAATAAGCAGATGGGGGAAAATGAGAATGGTTTGCATGAAAGGACAAACTTTAAAAAATTGAGCGACCAAGTAAAAGTACTTCTGAGCCAAGGTTTTAAATGAATACAGTCGACTGAAGGGAAAGAGAAGAATGTTTCAGGGACTACCTAATTTGTAGGCGTTGAAAGAATTGTGATTGTTGGCAGGAATAGAAGGGGCTGAAGAGGAACGTATTTGCATAATGATCTGTGACATCTCTTAAAGACAGAGGCTTCTAGAGAAAGCATTGCAGAACGTTGGCACAGCGAAATGCCGACAGCGTCCTTCGTCGTGCAAGATGGGAGAAGAGAGAAGGAAAAGTTCTATTTTGGATAAGCGACGAAGATGAAATTCGTATTGCAAATCGCGCAGTTATTAAGGTTTGGAATTATTTGTAAGTGAAGTGTGATTTTGACAGGTATTTGGTAGTTTTGAGAATCCCACAGAGTATTGGACGGCCGAACAGAGATTAAGAGCATGTAGTTAACGCAAGAGAGATTAAGTGCAAATAGGAGTTGTTGGAGGGTGAGGAAACTCACAGGAGGAAGTCAAGGACAGGATTCAGGGAATGGATGACGAAGGTAAAAATACCGCCAATGAATCATAGTTAAAGCAGATTTTTCTAAGGAAATTAGGAGAAAAATCGAGACATTATCAAGGAAGACGTTGAGGAAAGAATGATTAACTCACTGCCCAAAACGCAGCTTCTTACTTGAAGGTAAAAAGCGTTATTGAAGAAGAAACTATCATTGAGTTGGTTAACATGCGGTATGTGTCGGAGGAAATCAGAACTGGTAATTTGTGAAGGAAGGCGTTGATTTGGAAAGTGATGGAGGCGTGAGATGCCTTCAAAATGAGGGATTGAGGTTTTAAGAGACGATACGTAAACCATTGCTATTGTGTTTTTCTTGCCGCCAGAAAGTGGATAGGATCTGAGGCTTTCAAGGAATTTGTTTCATCGAGTCAGGAGAGCCAGGCGTAAAGAGAAGGAGGGAGAAAGGTGGTAACCTAACTCTCGCAAGAGTGCCTCCTGTCAGGCCGGCTATCTGGGCAATCCAACATATCGCCGGTTCTAATCCCGCCACGGATAGATACATATATTTTTATTCATTTGCATAGTTTAGTACAATGGGAGCGTGTACTCGGAACCGAAATCGCAATTTTTGTTCACGAAATCGTTAGATGGAAATAAAAAAAGAATTTTAGTGAAAAAATTAATCTTCTAACCACAACCATTCACTCATAAATCAAAAATTAAAATAAACATAATTTCACGCCCACCGAAAAAGCTGCTGTAATAACATTGAAGCCATTTTCCACCCGTCCTTGACTGCTTTTCGCGGAAGGGAAGGGAGTGGAGGGGGGTTCTCGGAAGGTCTGCTCGCACAGATACTGCTCCGATTGGCAGAGGCAGCTGTGTCCCCCCCATTGCGATAAGGCAAAGTAGCTTCGCGGGCTCAGTTGTGATTGGTTGGTTGGTTGGTTATTTAGGGGAGGCGACCGACAGCTGAGGTCATTTGCGCCATATAGGATAGGTGGGGTAATTGGGTAATGGTAGGAGTTTTCAGGGAACGGAGGAAGGGTGAAGAGAAACCCAGCGTCGGCATTAGTCTACTCTTAACGACAGTTGCCAAGGGGACCACGGCTTAACGTCCCATCCGACGGACAGAGTACTGAACTTGAAATACCCTCCACTAGGCACTAAGTGGGGACCAGTTTTCCACTGAAAAATCCGCCAATGCCGGGAATCGAACCCGGACCCTCGGGATGAGAGGCCAGTACTCTAGCCACCGCACCAACCCGATCCCCTCAGTTGTGGTTGGACGAAGTCGTTATACGCCCACTTTTCCGAAAGGGTTAAAACATCAGTTTTTAGCCGCTCGGTATATCTCGAGAAATAATGGACGGATCAGAAAACGGAAAAATACGGGTCTTTTTATTATACAAACTATATCAGATTCGGCAATAAAAAAATATGGTAAACGATTCCATTATACTATGCAACGAAAATGCATCGGTGAACATCAGAAAAATAATTGGTGTCTTCTCTCTCAAACAAATAATTGAAAAGTAGACGCTTGAATGTTGTAATGAATGGGGCTCCACGATTATCAGGGGGCAGCTAATTCCATGAATAGGATACACTAGATAGAAGAACCGAGTGGAGAACTGCTCACTCACTCACGATCTTGGCTGCACACGTTAAAGTTCATTATTTAGACTCGTATTAATAAATTGGGGAGTGCCGACTGCAATTTCTTTAGTTTGAAGGACACTGAGTTCAAGACAATTCGTATTTACGGACAGAGATGCTGTGTGTAAGTCTGAGGGTTCAGAACTTTCTTTGCTCGGATGGCGACTAAGCCAATGACGTGTTAAATTCACACATTCAGGGTATGGGGACCAGTTCATTTCCCTGGGCCACCTGCGATTACCTACGAAGAAGTTCCGACACGCAGAAAATCGAATCGCAAGGGTTTTAGATGGGGATGTCCAGAAAGGCTCTTGCCCGTGATTTGAACCCGGGACCGAGGGAGATTATGGATCCGTAAATGGTAATATGAACGGGTGCGAACTTCGATGAGAATTAACGAAATTATTAATATTATTATTATTATTGGTCCAGTCTACCATAGTAAGTTGGGGTTCGCAAAATATTTTACACGTCATCACTGAAAATATTATGTTGGAATTTTTTTTTGTAATTGAGCCTAAATTTCAAGCTACGATCTGACAATGATTCCCATTTTAATTCATTTAATAGACTGGTTACGCTAATATAGTTATCGTATCGTTTACAAATATGCCGATCTTCGCTGCACACGTTCAAGTTCATTATTTAGACTCGTATTAATAAAATTGGGAGTGCTGACTGCAATTTCTTTAGTATGAAGGACACTGAGTTCAAGACAATTCGTATTGACGGACAGAGAGGCTGTATGTAAGTCTGAGGGTTAAGAACTTTCTTTGCAGGATGCAGCTTTAACCTTCGAAGCGACTGCCAACCGAGGTTGGTCCACGGGTTGCCATTTGGGGGAAGAGTCACTGCGGTTGGGTGTGTGGAGGGACACTGCCGACATGCGGAGGATCACTGCCGGTGGGCGGAGGTCCTTCTGCAATGATAGAAGGCTTCCCGAGAGAAAGGCCCGTGGACGGAGAGGGCCATGCCTCGCACCAGACAAAACTAACACTGTCCTGATCGGCACTGAACCTAACGATGGGCTGGAGTTGCTGTTAAAGGTAGTTGTTTCAGGTTTCATTTGGTGGAATATCATAGCGAAAGAAAAAGACTGGCATTTTTCCACAAGAATAAGGATTTTACTCGACCGGTTTCGGTATACAACACCATATTCACCTGAAGATGGTGAAAAATTGCCAGTCTTTTTCTTTCGTCGAGTTGCTGTGCTCGCCTCAGGAGATTAAGAAGGGTCACTTTAAGAAGGGCCATTCACACGAAGAGAATAACAGAACATTTTAATTTATTGAAGTTAAGGATTGTAGTGTATGGGTAGTGTATGGGATCCCTACGAAATTGGTCGAAATAATTAACTTGAACGTGTGCAGCGAAGATCGGCAAGGTTTGTAAAGGGACAGTACTATAACCTTATTAGCGTAACCAGTCTATTAAATGAATTGAATTGGGAATCATTGTCAGATCGCTGGTTGAAATTTAGACTTAATCTCTTAAACAAATTTCAAGACCATTTTTTCAGTGATGATGCTAAAAATATTTTGCGAACCCCAACTTACTATGGTAGACTGGACCATAATCACAAAATTAGAGATATTGATTTCCGAACTGACAGATTCAAAATATCCTTTTTTCCTCGTACAATTAGGGATATGAATAGCGGTAAATATGTCCAATACGAGTGAATCAATCCATAGCATAGGTAGTGGAATGCTGGTATAAGGACTTGAAGGTAACCCAACTAACAGCATGCTTTTGCATGTTTGCTTTGCTATTTTTATCTTTTTTTAAATAGTGACGTTTAGAACATTATATAAATACTGATCCTTTTTTATGCATGATGTGTAGTGCAAGTTTGGTGAGATTCACCCCCTGCCACACACCTTTATCGTGGCTTGCAGGGTATAATGTAGATGTAGATGAATGCAGCTAAGGTGACTGTCCGAATGACCCTGTCGCTCTGGTGTCTACTGAATTCATTCTCCTGATACTTCTCTTCGAGATCGGCATATTTATACGATAGTTGTTGCACAGGCATTCACAGGTCAACGCTACTGAGTCCAAGGGTAGAGAAGGGGGTGTTTCCTCACGTCGTCGGCAGAGGACGCCTTGAGCTTCCAGCGATAACGGCAAGACAGTGGGGGCGTTTACTCGGAACCGAATTTGCTCTTTTGTACGCGAAATCGTTAGTTGGAAACGAAAACTGAAAATTTGGTTAAAAACTTGGTCTTCTAGCCAGAGCCAATCACTATTTCATGCACTAAATCGCTAAATGGAAACAAATAATGAAATTTAGTGAAAAAATGTATCTTCCAACCAGAACAATTCACTCAGAAATCAAAAATTACGGTAAGCAAATGGTCACGCCCACCGGACAAACTGCGTTGAGGATATCTACGTCATCCACCTCCCCTCCTTGACTGTTTTTGGGAATAACGGGAGGGAAGGGGAGGTGGGTGAAGGGGAGGCTTGCTTGCCGACATCCAGCCCCATTCTGCAAATAACCCAAAACAACTGAACAGCAAAGTATTTTCGTATGCATTATGGCTAGACTAGAAGTGTGTGTGTGTTTATTTATTCAGAAATTACGACGTAGTCTAACATGCAACGCCTATCGAAATACACTTCATGGACCCCAGCAACCACTTCCATTGAGAGAAACAGCTGTGCGTAGTCCATTGTGATTGGGCGAAGGAGCTGAGCAGTCTAAGATGCGATTGGATAAGGGACGACGATAGAAAGTATGATGGGCTTCCATCATACGTGCCCGAGATAAGTCGACCAAATCCAATTATTGACTACGACACTGCCAAATGTCTTCCGTCCACTGCCAATTCAAATGAAATCAGCCATTGAATGTAACGAGGAAAAAGGGAGGAGGATTCATACGTGGTTAGATGATCGTTGGCACATATGAGGGCAGAGCAAATTCATGACTACAACTCTAAAAAAAAGCACGCAAAAAACGAGCGGTATCAGCTGAAGATGCAGAACCGCTTGTTACGCATCCACATGCTATATTTTAAACATCCTTTGTGACAAAGTTCACAGTTCCAATTTCTGCTGCGGGAAGTTGCGACTTATTCCAAGTATTTCCGACGATTATGTCCCTGGATGGTAAAGAAGCTAGCACATAAACATCCGTAACATTAGCTACCATTGCCAGAACCAATTCCAACGACTTGAGCGACTGAAAATAATCGAAAATGGAGAATCGATATGGGGTCTTTCCATTCTGAATCAACAAAAGGACGTTGCTTCAATATCTCAGAGGTAAACGAAAATCGCTGTATAGATGCTGCCAAACTTCATCCATTCCTTGTTCCGCAGAAGAAATTTCTTCTCTGAAATATAGGAGGGCATACGATGTGTGAACGCCTGCAAAAACGTCTTTTTCAGACTATTTTTCTAAAATCTGCAGCAGACTGTACACATGTAAATGATGCCATGAAGTGTACTGCATTGTATAATAATTTAAATGGAATTTACGAATGAAAAAAGGGTTTTTGTCGCTGTAAATATCACGTACAAATTCCATCTTTTTCCAAGCTTGGCCTGGAATTACACCAAGTATTAATTTAAAAAAAAACGCCATATTTTCTCACCGAAACACTCATACGTGCCAAGTGTATGGAAATAATAATAACATCAGTGACAAAATATAACTTGAAATTGAGAAGTTTGGGGAAAAATTGTATATTTAGTTTTACACCCACAGTCCGCGTTCGCCCTACCCGCGCAAGTAGCTCGCTTTCTGTTTGACCGAGCCTTCAAGGCAGGCGGATTTAGAGCCGGGGATCGAACGACGATACGCCAGGCCCCGAGGCCCAAATGGCATCTCTCCTCCTTCACTCTTCACTATCGAGTGCCCTTCGGTAGTCCTCGTGTCCGGCGAGTAACCTTTGGCTGATATACATCTACATAATACCCTTCAAGCAACCATAAAGGTGTGTGGCAGGGGGTGAATTCCCACCAAACATGCACTACACATCATGCATAGAGAAGGAGTAGTATTCATATACTGTTCTACACTTTAGTATTTAAAAAAAGATAGAAATATCAAAGCAAACATGCAAAAACATGCTGTTAGTTGGGTTAGCTTCAAGTCCTGATACCAACATGCAGCTACCAATGTTATCCATTACTACACTTGTACTATATATATTTACCGTTATTCATATTCCTAATTGTACGAGGAAAAAGGACATTTTGAATCTTTAAGTTCGGCAATCAATTTATCTAATTTTGTAATCATGGTCCAGTCTACCATAGTAAGTTGGGATTCGCAAAATATTTTTAACAACATCATTGAAAATATGGTCTTGGAATTTGTTCAAGAGATTAAGTCTAAATTTCAACCTGCGATCTAACAATGATTCCCAATTTGATTCATTTAATAGACTGGTTAAGGTAATAAGGTTATAATACCGTCCCTTTACAAATCTTGCCGATCTTCGCTGCACACGTTCTAATTCATTATTTAGACCGATTTCGCAGGGATCCCATACACTGGCAGCATATTCCAAATGAGGTCTAACAAGATAATTTCACTGATGGAGAATGCACATATAATGGAGAATTGCTCAAGCATTTTCCATGTTCGTGAAAGACCCGAACTCTTTTTAGGGATATTTTACTCAGAGTGAATACAGCTACCCCACTAATCAAAATTCTACATCTACCATGAGAGTAACCGCGAAGATGAGTGGCATTCCATGGTTTCGCATGCTATACCTCCCTGGAGTGTACGAGAAGCATGAAAACCACACTTTGCCAAAAATAAACTTTTAATTAGTTAGCTATTCAGGGGAGGCGGCAAACATCTTTGGTCATTAGCGCCACTTTAGGATAGGTAGGTGATTGGATAATGGTAGGAGTTTTCAGGGAACGGATGAAGGGTGGAGTGAAACTCGGTATAGACATTAGCCTTCTCTTAACGAAAAGCGCCAAGGGGCCACGTCTTAACGTCCCATCCGACGGACGGAGTACTGTACTTTAAATGCCCTCCAGTAAGCACTCGAGTATGGACCTGGAATCAAACCCGTGGGGGGGGGGGTTGCCCCTTGGGATGGGAGGCCAGTTCTTTGGCCACAACACACATTCGATTCCCCCAAATTATTCTTCCTAAATGCGTGATTTCTTCTGAACAATAATATATTCGACACAGGAAGCTCTAATGAGGAAGATTTTAACAAATAGAAGCGATCATGCAGCAAGAATAATCATGCCGCTGTCAAATGCGTGATATTTTAATGAGGTTGTCAGAAAAATCATTTGGATAGACTGCAAGACTCTGAAGGTAACAAAGAAGAGATAAGATATAAAAGATAAACCGAGAAGCAAACAAGTAAGTTCTATCAAATCTGGACCGAAAAGAAAAAGTTAAATAAAACCTATAAATAGTTACCACCATCTTATTACCTAAATATTACCCAAGACAATTTCCTCCCGAATGCAGTTGTCGAGGATCAAGCAATCGAAGAAACAGCAGAGAAATCCTCGAATAAGATCAATGGAGCAAATATCGTATACTATAGCACATACGTGATAATGAAGCAGGAGGCTAATTTAAATTTCATAGTAGGTTGGAAGCTAGTTCAGGTGGGGCGATTTCGCTGCGTAGATAGTATGCTGGAGGAAAAGGGGAGCAGCACCATAGAAGTCCGATGTGGAATTACGCTAGCGAAAGAAAACCGGTAATAAATAAACTAATTACACGGTCATTTAGTAGGGACTTAGAGTAAAGATCTACATCTACGAAATACCAACGCGAGGGTGTGTGGCAGGGAGTGAATATCACCAAACATGCATAAATCACATGCAACTAAGAACTACAATAACAATACTACTTTTTGCAGACGAAGCGGTAGTGTATAGGGGTATATCTAAAGAAGAAGACAGGAAATCGCTTAGCAAGAATTTAGAATCAATTCAAGAGTGGTACGACAAATGGCAGTTAGAAATTAACCTTAAAAAGTGTGTAGCTATCAATTTTTGGAGGAGAAATAATTCGATAGAGCGTACCTATAAAATTAGTAACACGAAGATCGAAAACGTTGAAACCATAAGATATTTAGGTGCAACAATCACAAAAGATTTATCATGGAGAAGACACATCCGGGAAATATGCGGCCGAGGGAAGAGAAAGCTAGGATTTATGAAAAGCTAGGGAAATGTGATGTGAAGACAAAAGAGCGATGTCACTTTCACTAGTTAGACCCCACCTTGAGTATGCAGCCAGTGTATGGGATCCGAATGAATTAGGTTTGATGAGAAATATAGACAGTGTTCAGCGTAGGGCAGCTAGGTTTGTTAAAAGGTGTTATGATAGGTTGAGTTGCGTTTCAGAATTAATTAAAGAATTAGGGTGGGGATCATTATCGGAGCGTAGGTTAAGGTGCAGATTAAATCTATTAGGGAAATTTCAATCGGATAGCTTTACTGAAGATGTTAGGCACATATTAAAAACACCAGCGTATTATGCTAGATTCGACCTTATAAATATGATTAGAGAGATAGATTGTAGTACCGATAGATTAAGAAAGGCATTTTCCCTCGTACTATAAGAGAACAGAATAAGCAGCAAAGCAAAGGGATAGGTAGAAGAAATATTTTAGAGTACTCTGTAGTGCATGATGCATGCATTAACCCCTAAAATACTATGGATGCTAACAATCTAGTTGCATGAGACCCTATAGTTGCTTGTTTGCATGTCGGTAGTGTATGCTTGGTGATCTTCACCCCCTGCCACATAACCTCGCTGTGGCTCGCAGGGTATCGTGTAGATGTAGATGTACTACATAGAAACAAGAGTCGAGTGATACTAGATGGCTGGTGTCTACATAACTGGTTAGAGATATTAGTGAAAAGTTTTATATGGACCGTGGTTATGTATGTGGCGTAAAAACTTGGAGTCTAAGGATAAAAGATTAAAATAGATTTAGAGATGTGGAGAATATTATAGAAATAAGGCTGGTGGAAACGAACGAGGAAGTGCTATGGAAGCAAGCGAAGTTGATTGAGGGAATTAGGAGAAGGTATAGGTCTAGATGAAGCAGATAATGCAAGACGATGAGGTGTTAAAGGACGTGAAAGAGAGAAGAATCTGTATGGATGGAAGAAAGGTAAAAGTTGTTTAAGCTGATGAATGGGAGGTATGAAGAACTCGGAAAAGAATATAATATGAATAATAGGAGACGTCAGGACAATGTTTTTCCATCTAAGCCTTCCCTAGCCTGTACAGCACTATTAATAGTAACCGATGTAAGAATCGGAGAGAGATATAGCTGCGATAAACTAATCTTGGCATCAATGGCTTCTGATGACGAATAGAATCCATTATATCCCGGTAAGTTAGGCGTTTATATCCATTTCACCATCCAAATTCATCACAACAAGTTGCTTTTGTCCTCTTCCCTGGAATCTCGCAGACAGTAACCTTATTTTTATGTGACTTCCAGAGAAGGTCAAGATTGTTAGAACGTCACTGAAATCCCTTCTGAATGCCTGCCGATCCTGGATTTCTTTCGTTGCTATGTCCGCACAGTCAAATTGGTCATTAAGGAGGTTCCACAAAACTAAGAAGAAAATGTCTTTTTGTGAAAATTTCAGAACATGTCATTTTATGGCTCTTCTATCGATTGGCAATAAAAAATGTGACCTTTCCATTAAATATTTTAAGAGCAAGGACGCTGAAAATCAGCAATTATATTCGTGGTTATGCGGCAGAGCATGGCTGTTGGTGTAAAATTTGCAGATTAATAATGTAAAGAGAAATGTCGTTTTGACGAAAAACTAATATAACATGCGCAATTTTCTGTACAATTTAATATTGTAACAGTATTCTATCCTTACCTCACTTGTTTAATTCATATTGATTATATCGATAATTCTTTGCTCAAAAAAAGCTGAAGCCCCTTAGTTACGCGAAAGTGGCGCTAGAGTATGTTGTTATCTTTGGCAACGGTACTAGTGACGGAACCTGCTTACGAGCCTATTTACTCAATTTAGGACTATACCTAACTTTGGTGTTTCTTATCTTTTTATGTAATTTAGATATGCTCATTGGTTACTGGCATTGTGTTATTATTACCAATATTGCCAATATTGATATTTTTTTCAATTGGCAACGATGAGACAGCAGTCTCATCGTTGCCAAATATTTTTCCGAAATATTGTTATTAATATTCAAAACAAAGAGTAGTATTCACAAGGGAATAGTTAAAAACTAAAAAAAGGAAATAATCAACCAATATTAGTATACATTATCGCAAGAATGAAAAGGTATTCTCACTGTGGGATATTAAACGTAGCAACAACACGTCAGCCATGTTCCTAAATCAAAATGAGTTAAGAATCTTATAAGAAATGGAATGCAGCAACAATGTGCTGCATAATGCCGTGCTCACTCTAATACTAGGTATTCGTAATCAGGCTTTAGGTGAATTCCCATATTGGTACTTTTCTGAATCAATATGTATTCAGTAAATAACATAGCTCTTTTACGGAATTTTGACGCGTGTATTTATAGCGGAATCTCCTAAAGTCCTTTCGAATCTTCCAGTGAAGGGCTCGATTAGACCGGTGAGCTCAACCGAAAAGTCTAGCAGATTCGGGACGGATTAAAATGGATAAGCAGAACCAGAGTGGGAACAGCTTGCTTACCTTTTTGTATGAGTGGCACCTTGCGGACGTCCGAAGTGCCGAACGGGTCCTTCCTTAAGTCTCGCAACGTCCACCGGTCTCCTCGGAATCCCTGCAAAAATGGCAATCATAAGATGAAATCAGGAATATTGAACATCCGAAGCCATTAACGGTTCGAAAAAAAATATGTCACTAAGCAGCTCATTATCAACAAATCATCTCCAAGAACCAGAGTTGAGCCAAGATAAATCAATGAACTGCCTTACGAACAATCTTCAATGGAGAACAAATCACATATTCTATAGAATATAACTTTCACTGATACAGACAACATATTCACACTTTTCATTCTCTGCAAAGCATTATTCAAGTAATTTAAAGTTCCTTCAGTTTTCCTTTTCACAACTTAAAAAGGAATGTGTCTGAATAGGTAAGAAGATTTAGATGTGAAATCCAAGCCTCCGGAGTACAAGAAATCGGATTTCTTAAATTTCATAACTTGATAAATAAATTGCAAAAATAGGAGAAGATTAAAAAACTACTTCAAAATAATGCTCAACAACTGTATTCGCTTCATCTATTTGCCGATGACGCAGTAAGGTACAGGGGAATTCTTTGCCCAAATGATGGAGAATATCTAAATGATGACTTACAAGCAATTGAAAAATGGTGTTATAGGTACATGGCAGTTAGAACTAAATTTTAAAAATGTGTAGTAATGAATTTTTGGAAAAAGAATTGTTACTCCTCCCATCACTGACATAATAAGTTGATAATAATGAATTAACAAACAAAGAATCCATTAAATATCTTGGAATAAGACTGACATAATCTCTCCTGGGGTAAACATACACGTGAAATAATGGGTCAAGCCAATCGTAGACTGGGATTCATCAAAAGAATATTGGGTAAATGTGACGAACATGTGTGAGAAATCAACTACTTCTCCCTTCTTAGACCTCATTTGGAATACGCTGCCAGTTATTGGGATCCTACGAAATCGGACGAACTAATGAAGTTGAACTTGTGCAGCTAAGACCGGCAAGATTTGTAAAGGGACGCTACGATAACCCTATTAGCGTAACCAGTCTATTAAATGAATGAAAATGGGAATCATTGTCGGATCGCAGGTTGAAATTCAGACTAAATCTCTTAAGTAAATTCCAAGATAATATTTTCAGTGATAACGTTAAAAATATTTTGCGATCCTCAACTTACTATGGTAGACTGGACCATGATCACAAAATTAGAGAAATTGATTGCCGAACTGGCAGATTCAAAATGTCCTTTTTTTCCTCGTACAATTAGGGATATGAATAGCGTTAAATATATCCAGTACGAGTGTAGCAATGGATAGCATTGGTAGCTGCATGTTGGTATAAGGACTTGAAGGTAACCCAACTAACAGCATGTTTTTGCATGTATGCTTTGCTATTTTTATCTTTTTTTAAGTAGTGTAGTTTTGAACAGTACCTATATAAATACTAATCCTTTTTTTTGCATGATATGTAGTGCATGTTTGGTGAGAATTCACCCCCTGCGACGCACCTTTATGGTTTCTTGCAGGGTATTATGTAGATGTAGATATAGATGTATATTTTGCAAATTTTACAATGAGGGTACGGTTGAATCTTCCGGTTCACGGGTGCACCGGCTCGACTTTTCATCGTCAGGACAACAATAGAAGGGCGCATCTGAAAACCAGTTAGACTGGAAGATTCGACCCCAAATAATGGCCTGCGAGAACCTACGTCACAACAATAATGGCTTGAATACCTCGCTACTGGTAGCAGAAACCTAGACAGGACAAACATTTACAAATAATTTTCCAAGGAAAAGCTAATCACAGTGCTCATCATAGAGGTATGTTTGTTTGATAAAATACAACAACACTAAACGTTAAGGTAATTTGAACGCAGGCAGCTAGAAATGGTAGATCAATAAGTTCTCTACGCGCCGTCTAGGAGTGCAAGGCTGCAGAAACCTGCCTAACTCTAATCAGCTCTGCCTATGAGAATGATGTAGGATATTCCAAGCCTGCCACGTGAACGGCGGTGAAATATTTCGTATGTAGCTTGAACCTCGGTGAAATTGCCATTCGAATAAGGGATCCTGGGTAGCGTAGTGGTCTGTGCAGTGGTCCGGAAAGCCAAAGGTCCGTGGTTCGATTTCCGGTCCAGGTGAGTTTTTTCGCATAGCAATTAATATGAGAATGATGATTAAATCCATAGACACAATTGGAAGAAAAGCTATCGCATTGTCACTCTATTGACCTCAATTATAATAATGGAATTACGCGAGCGCACGCATTATGATGAACCGTGATCAATCCCTGGAACTAGCAAGCCGTCAAACAGAATAAGCTACAGTGCCTTCAGTTGAAGACGAAGACAACACACAACAAGTCAAACGCTATGACAAAAGATGTGTCAATAGATGTCTTCCACCAGCGCACATTTCAATTTCATTGGTTCAAGAAGACTCCTTAGCTAGTTCAAAGTTTGGTTTAGTAACTTATGCCCAGTTCACACTGTGCGTATTTCCTTTGAGTGCTAGCTTGCTGGATTTTGTGCGTGCTACTCAGCGGGAGACGAAGGTGGCCGCTAAGCTGGCTTCGCTGATTCACACGTAGCGAGCTAGCCTCCATGCTCACTCTTCTTAGAACCTCAGCATGAAGATGTTTATTGTGATAGTTCCGATTACGAACTGCATAAAAACAAGTTTCGTCTCTATATACTTCGATAAGCACCACAACTTGATCCCTAGTCCATAGATTTGCACTCAGTTTCAAAAACAATATTGACCATGAGATGCTATTAAATGCAGAAAAACGCAGAAAATTTATTTTTATCACGTGAATCAAAGCTGAACGATGATTGGTCGGAAACAATAACCATCGGGAAAGCACGCAAGGAAAATATCACCGGACTTGACCTCGAAATCAAGCAAGCTAGCCGTCAGGGCAGCCCGCAGCAGTCAGCGTTTCCAGCAAGCGAGCACGCACGGCACCCATCAGCACTCCTCGCAAGAAATCCATCCGGGAGAAACGCACCGTGTGAACCGGGCTTAAGAAATCAGAGATTCGACGCTTTTAACCACCTATCCTGGCATAAAGTATGAGTTTGCGTAGGAGTTAAAATAAATAACTTAAAGAGGTAATTTCTGGAATTATGATGATTGAGAAAAAAATCCTATTTGGCCTAATAACAACTGGGTTTTATCCCACGTGGAAAAAAGATGTTTGTTGAGGAATCAAATTTCAGTTGGATAAAAATTAGTTTGAGTGAATATCAACTGCAATCGACATGGCAGAAAGATGTTTGGTTAGACCATCCAATTTTATTTGATGCTCGCCGTATGCTCAGTGCACCATTGTGTATATTCCAGACAGTTCTCGTGAAGAGCCTCGCTCCATCTAGTAGGATTGGAAAACTAGTGTTAACCAGTTTTGCAGAGAAATATTTCCAAAGAGCACAGTTTTGTTTCTATAAGCAATGCAAAAACAGACACATTTATATAAACAACGGGACTGTCGAATTGCTTATTTCTCTCAGCAGATTGTAAACACAACACCACATCCCACTGAGAGAAAATAATTTGCTGCCGCCCGCGTAATATTATTTCTTTCCTTATTTATTATTATTATTTTTATGTACCATTGCAAAATGCTAAAAAGATATTCAAGGATATGGCTACGAAAATGTCCCTAACATGTAATATACTGAATAGTATTGAATTTCAACGTCTCTTTGATCATTATCGACGGTCAACAATCCTGAGATCGGTTTGTCGCAGCCTTCCAGTCAAGTCTGTTATCAGTTAATCTCTTCATATTTACGTATCTATTCTCTTTCACTTCCTTCATCACTTGTTCTATAGATCTCATATGAGGCCTTCTTTTGCCATTCTTCCCGTTCACTTGTCCTTAGACGACTGAGACCATCTTGTCTCGAGATATGGTCGATTAAGCTCTTCCACCTTCTTTTTAGAGTTTCCAGCAGACTTCTCTTTTGTCCCACTCTCCATAGGACTTCCCCATTTCCCATTGCTAGGTCGATCCATTTAATCTTAATCATTCTTCAGTAGCACCCCATTTCAAATTCTTCCACCTTTGTCTTCTCTGCTGCTGCTATCGTCCTTGCCTCACTGCCTTGGTGATTAAGGCTTTATTAATATTTTAGTTATTAATTCGTGATTAATTTAGAAGGGATTAACAATATTTAGGAGAATATAATATTGTGAAAGTATATGAGTAATTATATAATAGCCGCAAAGAGTTGGCATCAATGGTAAGAATGATAGAATATTTATCAATGGAAATAGTGATGTTTGCTTTGTATGCGGTGAGAGTATACATTGGGTTGTATGACATTTATTATGCGTGAAGTTGTAAGTGGAAATACAAGCATAGAAGTAAGGAAACAATTCACAAGGACGTATATCTAGAGCCTGTTTCTTTACGGCAGTGAGGCATGGACGATGACAGCAGTGGAGAAGCCAAGGCTGGAAGCATTTTAAATGTGGTGCTGCAGAAGAGTGATGAAGATTAAATGAATCGACCGAGTGACAAACGATGAAGTCCTAAGAAGAGTGGGAGAAAAGAGAAGTCTTCTGAATACCCTAAGAAGAAGACGGAATTACTCAATCGGCCCTATCTTAAGACACGATGGCCTGATAAATACAATCAAGTTGAAGGACAAATGAACGGGAAGAATGGCAGAGGAATGCTTCGTGAGAGATACATAGAACTCTACTAGGAAGGAAGTAAAAGAAAAGAAATACGAAAGCATGAAGACAATAACTGATAGGAGAATTGAGTAGAGAGCTGCGTCAAACCAATCTGAGTATTGCAGACTGATGACGATGATAAAATCTTAATTATTGGGACAACTGTTTGTGATAAAATTAGTAATTAACTAAATTTCCAGCCGGTCATGTTCGTGAGAACCCAAGGTAATAATTTTTGTGTGCCATTCATGACTTAAGTTTAACAGCATACAACCACCGTGTAACATAGGAACAAGTGAGCCCTTTTATAGAGGTGGATCTATTTTCTGTGCTTCATAAATGGAATGCATGTCTTGGTAGAATTGTTTTGCCATTTCTGACTGATGATAAAACCTTCTCATGATAAATAATGGCTACTTAAAATCTGGGATGAATACGTAGTACGTAGTGAAGACAACGATAACTTTTTTAATCCACAGCAGCTAGATGTGGAAGCCAACTACTTTCGAGCAGTTGATTCGAGTGAGTTGGTTGGTGCAGCCACTTCCAACATTTCATTTTAAAACGGCTGCCTTAATCAACAAATTGGATGGCGCCTCAGTATCCAAAATAATTGGTTGCCATATTTAATGCTTAATTGCTGTATCTTATCTTTTTTTCGTCGCATGACGATGATTTAGAGATCCCAAGAGTTTAACCAGAGACCTTGAACTTCTGGGGTTATAGCTAAAACCTTTTACATGAAGAATTGTAAGAGAGTTAGCACGAGGCATCTGAGGAATCAGAAATAATAATTAGGGAAAGGTAAAGGGAGTAGAATATGGATTTTGTAACGAATGTAGCCTTAACTGTAATGTAACACCTGAAATTTCTATGCAAACATGATAGGGATCAAGTTGGTAAAATATAAACAGTTTAATGTATAATTTAAACGCTTAGGGAAGTGAGCAACTGAAACTAATGGAAGAGTTAGCTCTGCTTCTGGGAAACGGAAAATGACCCTGAGCTGTTGCTTCTGCTTTGGAATTGTTTGCGGTCAAGATACAAGGAATATCAGCAAGGGAAATGATTTTCCAACAGCAAACAAAGGGTTTAAGCGCAAACACAGCGATAATCATACGCGAAAAATGAAGAAGAGCACATTAAAGTAACGTAGTGTATTATATGTTGCATTTTGCACACAAATTTTAAGATAGTGTGATCGTTTGAGTCAGAATCACTTCTACTGATGAAAATTTGAAATAACAGTTCTCAATGTTAGTATCGCGAGGCACATTCTTAAATAAATCTTAAGAAAAAGAAGAAGGGAAACCAAATGGTGATAAATCATCAGACCGCTTTCATATTGCCGTTAACTATCTGGGGAATTGCACGGTAAGCGTGGCAGGTGGTAAAAATAGAGCATTATCAGTCAGGGAACTAATGAATCGCAAATACAAATGACCGTTAAATGTTACTTTTTGGTTCTGTTTGGGTTAGAGAATCAGTCGCGGGGACTTTTCAATGTAGACACTTAAAAGATAAAAGAAGTGATGAGAGGTTCCACTCGACGAATTCAGGGATGGTCACTAATGAAGGATGATGTAAACTAGAGCACAGGAAAAAAAGAATAGTCTCTTTGTTTAGTTTGTCTAGAAATTTTCTTGGCGGAGTCTAGTTTACAGATAATAGAAAAAATGCCTAACTTCTTGAAACATACTGACCTATTCCACCAAATATAGTATAGTGTACAATATAAATTTCAATACAATGGGGACGTTTGCTTGGAACGGAAGTTGTTATTTTGCACGCAAAATCGTTAGATGGAAAGGAAAGAAAAAAATTAAGCGTAAAAAAAAATCATCTAACCAGAGTCATTCACTCAATCAAAATGGGGGCGTTTACTTGGAATGAATATCGTTATTTTGTGCGCGGAATCGTTGGATGGTTGGATGGAAACGAAAAAATAGATTTTAGTGAAAAAAGTAATCTTCTAACCGGAGCCATTCGCTCGTAAATCAAAAATAAAAATAAGCAAAAGGTGACGCCCACCAAACGAACTGCGTTTCAGGATTACTACATCATCCGTCCTTCGACTATTTTTAGGGATATGGAGGGAGTGGAGGTGGGGGCGGAAGGTCTGCTCACACAGATCCTGTCGCAACTGCTTCCACTGGCGGAGTCATCTGGGTGTTCCCCATTGTGCTAAGGCGAAGGAGCTTCGCAGTCTCAGTTGTGATTGGACAAAGTTGATGACGTACAATTCCTTTGCACGCCCACTTTTCCGAAAAGGTTGAAAACATCAGTTTTCCTCCACTTATAACTCGAAAACTAATTGACGGATCCAAGAACGGAAAAATACTATTAATCTTTTTACTTCACAAACTCTATCAGATTCGGAAATTTAAAAAATATGGTAAACGACCCCATTATTTAAATAACAAATACGTTTGTGGTACATATTCTGTATGAATGACAAAATAACCTTTGTAACGTTAATCGTCGAAACCATGGTAGTAGTGTGAGAGAATAAATTGTGGAAATACAAAGGTTATTTTGTCACTCATAATGAATACAAGTAAATTCCATAAAGTGACGCCAGAAACCATCAATTTTGTGGTACATATTTTCACATTTTGTTTCTAGTGATTATGTACGATCGCTGCCGCAAATGCATCCAAATAACACCACCTTCAGCAATTGCCTTACCCAATTAATGATTAAAATTATTTTTTCCTCGACTCATAATAAAATACAATGCCTTCGAACTGCAACAGCTTGTACGGTATTAATAACAGCTATTCACGTTTGAGGCATTCTTCACTTACACTGATCGATCGGGGAGTGCCGACTGCGAATCCAGATTCCTTTCGTTCTTTTCTGGAATCCTGGAAAGGCCTCCGACGGCAAACGAAACAAAAGAAGACTCAAAAGTGTTGGAACCGGAATTCAAACGGCGATAAATGGACACAATGTCTCATGTCTGAATTTTCAAACTCTACTGAGCTGAGCGGGAGATTTAGTGACTTGCTTGGTTTCGGAAGAAAATGCGCAATTTCAATCCCATTAATATCCCAGGCAAATATTGTGATCGGTTGGTTATTCTCTAAATATGGAAAATATTTAAGCTCTTGACAAGGCGTTCTTACGTGGCGAATAAGGAATAAGAACTATTCAATAGTTATCGTAGAAACCGACAATGTGTCGGTGTATTCAAGTCAAATTTTGGATAAATATTAAATTTGATACAAATATGGCAATTACCATTTCAATCAGTCACTCACTTCAGTATATTCACGAGCACATATTTGTTCTCAATATCGACGCATGAGAGAGGCCATTACCCCTAGTGCCACTGCATTGGTGAAAATATTCACTTTCGCTGTTAATGGAGTCAATATCCGCTGGGAAGATAATAGCTTAAGAAAAAAAACTGTTGCAGATTATATGCAAAATATCTGGTAAAATGTTGAAGATTAAATGGACAGATTAATTGAGGAACAAAGAGGTTTACAGGAGAGCAAATAAAGAAAGCACAATGTGGAAAACCCAGTGGCAAAAAAAACCAGATGGATTGGACATACATGGGAGGCACAATGCTTTAGTAACAAATGTAATGGAAGGGAAAATTGAAGAAAAGATCCAGCGAGGAAGACCGAGAAACAAGTACCTATATAGGGAAAATAAAAAGACAAAGCATATCAGGGAGTGAGGGAATTAACAATGAACAGGGTAAAATGGAGGGCTGCAGTAAATAAATCCTAGGTTTTGAAATACTCATGATGAATAGCTGGTTTCTGCGTAATAGCAAGAATAGATAAGCTAGAATAAGTGTTGATTTTTTCTATGGTAAGTCTGCTCCAGATCATCAATACCTTACATTTTAACGAGTGGAACTGCCAGAAGAATAAGTGTAGCATTGAAATAAGTCATGTAAAAGTAGACTGCCAATATTCCTCAGAAAAATAATACTGAAAGATGTGCACAGAAAATAATGAGGAGGCTATCAGAAACTCGGACAGTTGCAATATTTAATGGACAGTAACTGAAATAATATTCAATACGGTAAGAGGCGCAGATGACAATAGATAATAACCTTGTGGTGCTAACAAATTTGAGACCATGGGGGATCAACTGCCAAAAAAACTTCACCTAAACTCTCTAAAGAACTCGAGTGGACACTCGAGCAATAGAGATGAACCCTGAGAATTAATAAGCACTGTTGGGGAGTGTTTGAAACCGTCTGGATTATTTCTAATTGGTAACCAAGGAGTCACGTGATACAAACACGAATGGTCTGCAAATTTCGTGTGTCTGAATCGCTCGTTACACTATCATCAATTGTTTTCGCTTGAGTTTTTCTCGTGTGTCTCGACTGTTGAGCCCCCCTTCCCAGATGAGATATAGCACAAGTGCAAACAATGAATAAGGTTGTAATCAGTGGTTATAGCATATCAAATTTGCAAAAACTTTCGTGTTTATATCACGTGACTCCATGGTTACCTATTCGAGACGAACCAGACGGTTTCAAACGCAGCCCCCGTGGAGGATGACGCGCGCAGCGTCGACCCGGGACCTCGGCTGGAGCGAGGCCCAGGCGACCATCGCGAGAAACCCTGGCACGGAAAGGGAGCGACTGCGGGAGGAGGGAACAAAACAACAGCGGGGGTAAACAATTATTACAGGAGGAGAGATGCAACGATGATGAGGGAAGGTAAGCAAGCAAGCATAAAGCCAGGAATTGGGGAGAGGAAATATTGATTTGTTGAGATAGGGCAAAGGCAGATGAAAGGACCAGGGAGACTTGTGGTAATTATCGAGGACAGTGGAGGGAAATATAGTGAACGAGGAGTAGCAGAAGTACTGACTGTTACATCACAGAAAAGGGTAATCAAATGTAGAGAAGATGGAAGTACTAAAAGCGATTCCAAGGAACCACTTCGTTGTCCAAGTGTGCATCCCCATTATGATATATTAGAAGGAGAAACAACATTAATTAATAGCTGGAAGAAGTAATAGGAGCAGCGAGATAACTTCGCACAGAATCCCGAGAATAGTTGCAAGCTTCGAACACAACTAACGACATTAAAGAGCGACATGAGATTCTAAAATTAAGAAGAGAAAAGAGAGTATTAAGATGAAGGGTGCAAGGACCGTTACTGTCGCAAAGTGGAGGGAACAGCAGGAGTTGGTTAAAAATGCATAAAAGAAGAAAGGCAGGAAGTAGAGTAGAGGTAGGATGGGGAAAAATAGGGTAAGGAATGATAAGAGCAGCCGTGAAGACAAGGGCAGTAGACGGTAGAATGCTCGAGAAGTAAATGACGGAGAGACTTGAGAAGGAAACGGAAAAATATAAACTCGGATCTAAGTAGAAGATGAAAAAAAATAATAAACGCAGAGAAACTAGGAGTGCGAAGTAAAAGTGGTGGAAGAGAAATATGAGGAAACGAAGATCCTCCAGAGAGGGGGTTACTAGGTGCCTTGTGTGCAGGTACTTAAAATAGCGGAATGAATTGGCTGAAAGAAGGTGACATTTGGAGCGGAAGCTACATGATAATACATTCGGGATCATACAATGGTAATGCTGGAATACGCGTGAAGTTCTTCTGACCGTATAGTGTAGGAACGGTAATGGTGAAGTAGGAGACCAAGCCTACAAGCCTCCGTTGTGGGGCATGATTACCTGCTTACTTTGGACTACGAGGATGAAAAGTGGAATGCGTCAATGATGAAAATACGGAAGATATACAATAGGTAAGGGGAGAAGAAGTTTAATCATTTTAGCAGATTGAAATGTACTCGTTGGCGAAGGACAGGATGGATAAATAACTGAAAAATACAGATTGAGAAATCGAAAAGAGAGAGGAGAAAGAGTACTAGAATTCTGCACACCACACAAACTAGTGCACAAAAGCACAGTGTAAAAATCACAACTGAAGAAAATATACGTAGAAAATTCCAGAAGAGAAATGCCAGGGTACGAAATAAGATTCCAAACCAAATAAGGTCCAAATTGACGGCGTTTTAGTGAAGCAAAGATTCAGAAATCAGATGAAGGACTGCAAAAGTTACCCGAGGGCAGATATCGACTGTGACCACAATCTATTGATGATAAAATGGCAGTGAGACTTGGACGATAATAGCAGCAGAGAATTCAAGGCTAGAGTAATTCCAAATGTGGTGCTGCAGAGGAATGATGAATATAAAATGGATCGATTGAGTGACAAACGGAGATTATCGTAAGAAGAGCGAGAGAAAAGAGAAGTCTGCTGAAAATTTTGAAAAAAAGACAGGACAACTTAATCGACCGTATCTTGAGATATGATCGCCAGATGAAGATAATCGCTGAGGGAAGTGTGAATGGCGACGGAACGCCTCGGATTTGATATATGAAGCAAGCAGTGAATGATATGAAAGACAGAAATTAAGTGAGTTTGAAGAGGTTAGCCATTAAGGAGAGGTGAGTGGAGAGCTGCGTCATACTATATCTTAGGATTGCTGACTCTGTGATGATCATGTGCTTCAAGTTTAAAATGTTGTCGTGCTCCAAGAAATAGGAAACAGTAGGTACCATGCACGAAGAGGACGGGAAACGCAGCGATGGAACGTGAAGACATTCAGCGTGCAAGTGAATGAAATGCGAGGAAAGACTCCATGATATTGAAAAGAAGCCTAGGAGTTCGGGAATGGAATTTGATAGGCATGAATTTAAGTCAGAAATACTAGATGGTGAGAGAGGGTGAAAATTCATTGGGTGAAATGAGGGCGGGGAAATCTGTGAGGATTGATAAAATTCCAACAGAAGGACTCAAGAAACCAGGAAGAGGTGGAAGAGAGATATTTATAAGGATGCAGTGATTTGAGGCGTCAGTTGGTGGAACTTCTTCATGACGGATGAACTAAGGAAAACATTTTGCTGTTCCACAGTAATATTTATTATTTGTGACCGGCTTAGATCCAGAGTGTCATCATTTGACGGAAGGTGATACCAAAGCGGTGATGACAACTCTGTGTTGATTCTCTGCATCATAAATGGAAGCGAGCAATAAATATTGCTGTAAAATTGTAATGTTTTCCTTAATCACCCATAAAATAGGGTTGTTTCTTGAATGTTTGACGAGAGCTGGAGTTTTCGTGAAAGATTTTGTAAAAATTTGATGAAGACTCAAAGCAAAAGAATGATAACAAGTGAAAGTGATGATTAAAAGACAATAGGTTTTATTTCTCATGCAGAAAACGTCGCGTCGTGGGTGGTGCTTATAATTATCAACATTAGGGTAAAAAACGAGAGTAAATGAATTACTTGGGTAGGATAAGTTTGTATTTAGTAAAAGGAGTCAACCCGGGATACGACTGAATTAATGAAATACTACAAGCAGAAAGATATTTAGAGTAAATTTAGATTGTATTGACGTGTTCTGTTGATTTTGAAAAGGCGTTTGAAAGAGTGTGGTGGGAAAAGATTAAATATTGCGGAAGATTATAGTAGCTTGAATGGATGGACGAATTTAATACTACTGGGCAGGCATTTGGAATATAATCAGGGTCAATTCGTGTGTTATGCTGATTTCTATAAAGCCTTCGATAGAGTGAGGTAGGAAAAGTAATGGAAACATTGCGGAAGATAGAAGTAAACTGGGGTGACAGGATACTGATCCGGAATTTATGCATGGCCGGGAAGGCGCAAGTGAGAGTAGGTGATGGAGGGTCGGATTGGGAGTTAATAGAGAGAGGGGTCGGACAGGGATGATCGTTATCACCGGTAATATTTTTTAACAAATACGCGGAGGAAATTGTTGGAGAGGCGTGGAATGGGCTTCATACCTTAGGTAAAATCGACCAGATAAAAAAGATTAGAGGGGTAGATTGCCGTACTGATAGATTTAAAATGGAATTTTTCCCCCGCACTATAAGAGAACAGAATAGGCAGCATAAGAAAGGGAAAGGTAGGGGAAATGTTTTGAGTAGTCTGTAGTGCATGATGCATGTATTAATCCCTTAATTACTATGGATACCAACAATCTTAAATCTAGTTGCATGAGACGCTATAGTTGCTTGTTTGCATGTCGGTAGTGCATGCTTGTTGATCTTCACCCCCTGCCACACACCCTCGCGGTGGCTTGCAGGGTATCGTGTAGATGTAGATGTAGAAATTAGCAATGTTCGCGGAATATGAAGCACTAGTCAGCCAAGGGCTTAAAAAATTAAAACATGACCTCCAAAACCAGTATAAAAAGTATGGTATGAATAAAAATCATTAGAACACTACAGTAATGATATTTCACAAAAACAAAAATGCGAGATTAGAATTCAAAGGTAGATGACGGAAGCTAGAGGAGTTGAAGCAATTTTGTAACCTGGGTCGTGTATTGGAGGAAATGAATAGAATTTAGCTGCTACGAAAGAAAATAGCGTTGGTACAAGAGGTGTTTACTTTGGAAGAGAATGAGTGGCAAGGTCGTTGATGAAGGACGTTATGAAAAGGACAGAGAAAAATCTGGAGTGGAGCACGGCACTGCATGTCGCGGAAACATGGGCTTTGGGAATAGAAGTGGAGGAGGAGGTGACGAGTTGTGTCGAAAGGAAGAAGACAAACGGGGCATTGATGGGGTGGGAAGGGGGATCGAGGAAATGAGCGGAAGCATTAGATGTCGGAGCCGGCAATAAGGGGCGAGGGTGTTCGTCGTAAGGCGTCGTCGCTCCCCTGAAGAGATCAAGTGAAGGGCGGCGATGCGCTGCATTCCGCCGCATCGTCCTTGTACGACGCACAAAGCGAACGGCGGACAGACGTGAGTTGCATTCGGGCCTGCTTTTATCATCGCGCGCGACAAACACGCCCCCTCCCTCCCCCGAACACAGAAACGAGGCCCCTGGGGGGGATAAGGGGGTGTTCTTGGCTGAGTGAGACGCACAACCCGCGCCGCCGTGCCCCGCTGTGGCATCACTGCACTGTCGGGGCATCGCTGACCTTTTCCACTCGACGCAATCGCCTCTCCGTGAGCGTAGCGACGTGCGTAGGGGCCAGAGCCCTTTCCCATTTGGATTGTCGTCGAAGTGGGGCGGGGAGGGGGCGAGGGCGGTCGCCCCTGCACGGAGACAGGGGCAGTTCACTCTCGGCGGCACCGACATTAGCGGCCGACCTAATGCGCCCACCATCGAAACTGCAGCAGCAGCCGCGGCGTGCCTTCGTACCTGTGAGGGGGCGCTGGAGGGCCCCTGGCCTGGAAGGCGAGCTGCTGGAGAGGCCGGAGCATCTGGAGCCTCGCTCTCCTCAAGAGGTCACACACGTCACAAGAGGTCAATCACTGTCACGGCACACTGGTCGTAATCCAGCACGGCACGAGAGGAGGAGGAGGAGGGGGTCACGCCCATCGGCCGTCACACGCACACACACGAAGAGTCGCACGCACCTTCACTCGCTGCGGGGCCGATCCGTCCACTGACGTCGTCGCCGCCGCGACGGAGGGGAGGGGCCGGAGGGGAGGGCGACGGCTGCACCATCTGACGGCCTCCGCGCGAACTGCCCCGACGGACACTACGAAAGACTCAAAGGCGTCTCCAATCACGCGAGGCGAAGCGGACAGTCGAAACAAAAGAAGTCACGGGGTAGTGACGGCATAAACTGTGACTTACTTGTCAGTCCCCTAAATGTGACTGTTCCGGAACAATAACTGTGATTATAAAATGCGATCACATTGCATAGGGGACTGGTCACATCGTTACGTCAACGTTGTAAAACACACTGTGAGCACTGATTAGTCTGTGATTGTTACAACGGGGAACATGCACTATTTTTTATAACTCTTTGAATGTGAAGTTTATTACCTGAAATGTGCTAGCGGAAAATTTAGCTGAAGAATTAAGTTGTGTTACAAAGATATTACTCTTTGAAAATTGTACTTTTTCGGCAGCTTAAAAACAAGACGTCATCGCATGACGTCACGGCACGGTATCACTATGGGCGTTGTTTATCTGTTTATACGTGGAGGTAAGCTGCTAAATAAATACTTGACGATAACGTATGTATTTATCTCATTTTTTTAATGCAATGAAAGATTGTATTTCGAATTTTTATTCACGTAGTATGGATTGCAACGAGCAAATCGTCCATTAATTATATAATGCCTGTTTAGTGCCCATGAATTTCGACTACGCCTTTGTAATCTCTGGTTTTTTTAAGAATAACACTGCCATAAGGGAGTCAACCAAAGGAAATTGTCGGAATGTGCTTTTTTAAGTATTTTTTCAGTCATCGTTTCTTTCGAGAAACGGCTAAAAACCTCAAAACAATATATTCACTTCGTTTTCTTTTAAATATAAATGTCTATCTCCATAGCAATATGGAACCTAAACCGTGCAGTGAGGTCAGAAGGCGTTTTAGGTCACGTGACTTTCGTCAATTTCCAGGAACATTTTAAATTCATTTCATAATCTTTGTGGTGGGCGTAGAAAAATTTGGCTTATATGTTTAAATAGGTGAAAAAATTTCGCATCAAGTACATCATTAATCTTCGAGAAACAAATTTCATGCATATTCCCCACTGCCAGCATTAACAATGGAAAAAAGGGAGGAAAACCAGTTATTATTTTAAGAATTTAATTTCAAGTTTCCATTTGAGGAGAATAATTTGTCTTACTCCTCAGCAATATACAAATATAGATATTTGAATAGATATCTCCAAAAGTTTATGAAGTCTCCTCAATCAAGAAATGGCATCAATTAACGTGAGTAATGTTTATCATATATTTTTGATGATGTATCTTGAAATAAATACGCATGGCTGAGAAATACGACAACGCTTTCCCATAAATGATAACTTAAAATCAAATAATAAATAAAAAGTTTCACATTTTTTTCCTACTTTTCTCCATCAATAACTTTGGCAGTTGAAGCATTCATAATATATTCGGTTACTAATCAGTTTTCACAGTGTGGTTCCATATACGTAAGGCAAATATCATTAGCAACGCCAGGGTAAAGTGGTTAGAGCACTGGCCTCTCACCGGGAAGGCCAGGGTTCGAATCATGGAAATGGAAGATGTTTTACAGTAGTAAATCGAACCTGCATGAATGTTTTGTGGAGAGCAATCGAGTACAGTACTCCGTCCGTCGGGTGGGACGTTAAGCCGTGGACCCCTCGGAGCCTTTTCGTTCAGAGCAGGCTAATGCCGACGACGGTTTTCTCTCCACTCTGCATTATTTCCCCTCCATTCCTATTCTTGTACCTTTCCTCCCGGTCTGAAGCGACTGCTAGTGCTAGGGAAAACAGACTTTAGAAACACGGATTGTATTAGAATAGCAACGCCATGGATCGCAGATCACTCCTAATCACAATTCACGGGTTTATCCGGAACGGAGTTGCAGGTTGCGACTGTTCCTTTTACACGTCTGTGACTTCTTCACACTTTGTGATATAACGCTCTTCACCGTCCGTGGGACCGATTTAAAGAAGTTGATCCGAAAAGTGAAAGTCATGTCATATTTTTTATATTTTCAGCACGTATAGAACTAAAGTTCCTCTATCTAACAAAGTAAAGATAATTACCCTAACCCACACTCTTTTTTAAACAAATTGTATTTTAAATTACATACGATTAACGGCGAGAATGGCCATCACATGGGAATGTAACGTTTAAAAATACCATAGTGACATGTCATTATTGCAAACAACTGATAATTTATGCGTAATTTCGCAAGGAATACATTGACACGAAAAAAAGGCATCAACCCACCGTATTTCCCGCTAAATCAGCCAATTTCTGCGCTTATAGCAGACGAAATGCATTAGTTGACTGCAAGTGGTGCTGCGGTCGCTGTAGCCAAAATGGTTGGCGCATGAATAATATAATTACTAATGAGATATTAAAGAATATTTGAAGAAATATTATAACATAACATTTGATAGTAATATTGTGGTGTTATACATTAGTAAATTCATTGAGTACATGAATTTATTTCTGTGCTTCATGAATTAGTAAGTGCTGAATGACTCCATCGTCGAGCAGATTAAAATTATCATGAAAAATAAATCCTTCGATTTTCCATCGTATTTCTTGTGATACTAAAGACTTTCAATTGCTTATACCATTTTCTTTGTGAAGTAAGGATCACTTAGCAGGCATATGCTCGTACTTTAATTAATAAGATTCCTTAGACAACTTGAGACAAGCAGTCGCGAGCCAACCTCCTTAAGAGTCTCGCCGTCCGAACCTTCGATCTGACGACTTTCCGACTCGATCCCTTCGAACGAGGCGCGCGCACGGGGCGGAAATGGACCCTTTTAGGAGCAGTCGCGTGGAAACACACATTTGAGCGGACCCTCCGGTTCAAAGAATAATAGACCATTGACGAGAACTTGAGGAAGTTCTCTAAGACAGGTATTGATCTCGGTACGCACCATCGTTCATTCGCTTTACGGCCTTATCCGCAACAGGACATCGACCGATTGCACTGCTTACTAAAATGGGACACTGACTGCCGCGACCTAGGCTGCATAGCAAAGGGATAGGTGAAATATTTTAGAGTATTCTATAGTGCATGACGCATGTGAGTGCATGATGCATGATCCCTACGAAATCGGACTAAATAACGAACTTCAACGTGTGCAGCGAAGATCGGCAAGATTTATAAAGGGACGGTACGATAACCTTATTAGCGTAACCAGTCTATTAAATGAATTAAATTGGGAATCATTATCAGATCGCAGTTTGAAATTTAGACTTAATCTCTTAAACAAGTTCCAAGACAATATTTTCAGTGATGATGTTAAAAATATTTTGCGGACCTCAACTTACTATGGTAGACTGGACCATAATCACAAAATTAGAGAAATTGATTGCCGAACTGACAGATTCAAAATGTCCTTTTTTCCTCGTACTATTAGGGATATGAATAACGGTGAATATATCCAATACGAGTGTAGCAATGGATAGCATTGGTAGCTGCATGTTGGTATAAGGACTTAAATCTAACCCAACTAACGGCATGTTTTTGCATGTATGCTTTGCTATTTTTATCTCTTTTTTTAAATAGCGTAGTTTTGAACAGTACCTATACAAGTACTTCTAATTTTTTATGCATTATATGTAGTGCATGTTTGGTGAGAGTTCACCCACTGCCACACACCTTTATGGTGGCTTGCAGGGTTTATGTAAATATAGATGCATGTATTAACCCCTTAAATACTATAGATACTAACAATCTAGTTGCATGAGACCTTATAGTAGCTTGTATGCATGTTAGTAGTGCATGCTTGGTGATCTTCATCCCATGCCACACACCCTCGCGGTGGCTTGCAGGGTATCGTGTAGATGTAGATGCAGATGACCTCACCTCGTACCTGCTTCAACCTTCCGCGCGGCCACCACATGCAATCATCACATCTATCCACATCTATATCCACGACATACCCTGCAAGCCACCTCGAGGGTGTGTGGCAGGCACCCACATCAAGAACAATGACACATCAAACAACAATGAAGAACACAAAACAAACACCACACCTTTAAAAGTAATTAGGGGGAAAAAAAGAAGAAATAAACTACCAAATCCCAATCATGTAGGACACACCCACGAATACCATGCATGACTTGAAATCCTTTTTTCAATCTCTCTCATTAATGTTATTTATCTGGTCGAATCTAGCATAATACTTACAGGCAACTATGAGATGCATTACTACTGATGCATTGATATAATTTAGTCAGGGTTACGCACAGCAAGGTGGTTAGCAAATACACATTAATGAATTAATTACTGGCCAGAAAAACATTTTCCTAAATCGGTATTATCGGTATTACACTATCATGCTTGTGTTAGTAATGCTTAAACATGCATCGGGCACTTCAGGCTACTCTATTATATTTTTATGTGCGAGGCTTGTCCGGAAAGTAAGAACCGTTTGGGAAAAAATTCTTAAAAACATTTTTTTTCAAGGCAAGATTAATTTTTACATGAAAGAGTATTTCTTTCACTATTTTTCTACAAAGCTGCCACAATTGTTTTGACATTTGTCATAACGGGAAACCAACTTTTCTATGCCCTCTTCATAGAGAGATGTCGCCAGTGAAGACAGCCATTGCTGAACACCGTTCTCTGCGTCGTCATCACTGTCAAAGCGCCTTCCTCCAAAATCACGCTTCAAATTCAAGAATAAGTGATAGTCACAATACTGTTTGAGAAGTCACCTCCCTCAAAACTGCATCGGGTAAGAAATGTCAATGCACTTCCAAGTCGCTTCGTTTTGTGATCTTCCATAAGCATTTTTGGAACCCAGCGGGAACACAGTTTGCGATAATTTAAGCAATTTGTGACAATCTCATGCAATAAAGTTTTTGAAATTTGTGGGAATCTTCAAAAAGCATTCTTGTCGTAAACCGTCTGTTTTCAAGAATTTTATCATTCACTATTCCAACCAAACCATCATTGACAACAGAAGGCCGCCCACTCCGTGCTTCGTCGGAAACACTGGTTAGTCCATCAATGAATTTTGTAACCCACTTTCTCACCATCCCATCAGTCATTACGCTTTCACCATAAATCTCTACAAGTTGGCGATGAATTTCAGCTGGATTAACATTCTTTGCGTTCATAAATCGTATTACAGAACGCGCTTCACAGTCGGCGGGATCAGATATTGTTTTAAACATTTTAAACGGTCACTAACAAATGTAAACACAACACAATCTTGCTGTAATGGCGTCAGTCGAAAGGCAATGAACCATAAAGACGAGTACACATGCGAGGAACTGCGACGCTAGCGTTGTAGTGGCGGTAGAACGAAACGGCACTTACTTTCCGGACATGCCTCGTACCTAACCCCCTGCTATTCTCCCTATTGTTCTCTCTTATTGTACGCGGGAAAAAATGGCATTTGAAATCTATCGGTACGACAATCTATCTCTCAAATCTTGTTTATGTAATCAAACCTAGCATAATACGCTGGTGTTCTCCTTATCTTTCAAACGAAATCTGTACACAAATCATCTTCGAATTTACTACAAAGGTACTTTGCTGAATGAATGAAATCTATATCTATATCTACGACATACCCTGCAAGCCACCTCGAGGGTGTGGGGCAGGGGGTGCATCCACACCAGGAACAATGACACAACAAACAACAGCACAAAACAAACACCACCTTTGAAAGTAATTAGGGGAAAAAACTACCATATTCCAATCATGCAGGACACACCCACGAAAACCATGCATTACTTGAAATCCGACACCAATTTAATATGCACTCATGAATGCAAAAATAGCAATGCATGTGAGTAACAGATTGATTTGAACATGCATGAAATAAAAAATACTATCGGCCTACTCTGAATATTACCTCAATAATTATTACCAATTTACGCGATGTCTAACGTTCTGATCTCTAATCGTGCGTGGAAAAAATGACAATTTAAACCTGTCCGTCCTGCAATCTATCTCCTTAATTTTATTAGAATTATCGAGCCTACCATAATAAGTCGGAGCCAGCAATATATGATTAACGTCATTAATGAAATGTCCCTCCTTAAATTTTCCCAGAAGATTAAGTCTATAATTCAGCCTACGCTGCGACAGCGATTCCCATCCCAATTCGGCTAACATACCAGACACACTGCTTTCCCTATCCTAACACCCTTTTACACATCTCGCTGCTCTTCGTTGTACTCGATCTAATTCGTAAATTAAGCCTGCTTGATAAGGCTTGAGACGGCTGAAAAATAGAAACATTCCTTCACCCTCTCCTCGTTTTCCCTAATATTCTTTTAATAAACCCCAACTTTCTATTTGCTTGCTATCCACATAATAACCCACAAGCCACCACAAAGGTGTGTGGCAAGGGGTGAATTCGCACTCTGCCACCATAAAGTTGTGTGAAATAATGTTAGCTTCTAATTTGGCTTAATTGAAGATGTCCGAAGACTATAATATCAAAATGCCAAATTAAACTATAGAAAACAATATTTCCAATTAATTGAGGCATGGACTTCATTTAGCCTGTTGATGAAGTCGTTTATGCCGGATTTCTGTGTATCAAAGACGGCATACACGTATCGTACACGTATCTCAACCATACCCTGGGGAAATAACCGAAAGTGCTTTTGCGATGATTTTCGAAGTAAGGTAGGAAGGTGTTGGCAACGAAGCAAGATAGCGGGTTTCCCATTGAGGTTCCATACGACTGCTTATATCATTTGTCATGCTAACAACCATGGAAAGGACAACGGCCAGACATAAGCTGAATATCAATAAGAAAAAGACTAAGATATTGGTGTGCAGCAAGAAAAAAGAGGCGAAAACCAACGTTATACTAGGAAAACAGAAACTGGAAGAGGTGAAAGAGTTCTGTTACCTGGGAAGCAGAGTAAATTTAGCAGAGAAAAATTTTAATAGGTCTATATTTACATTTCCAGGGCTTTCTCATCAACTTCATTGACTAGATTGTAGCATGAAAGTCTTTAGTGGAGATGATGGTGATACTGTAGATGTATATCTTCATATCCAAACATATAACAAGTCATAATATGGACCGCGAAAGTTTTAACGACTTGACATAGTATTTGTGATATGATGTCAGAAAAATCACTTGTCCTTAGGACTGCATTCAAGGGCAATACCTTCAAGTATAGATAGAACGGCAGTGCTCTTCAGCTGAATAGCCATCGTCTAGCGTATTTTATTATCGTAACCAGTCTATTAAATGAATTTAATTGGGAATAATTGTCAGATTGCAGGTTGAAATTTAGACTTAATCTCTTAAACAAATTCCAAGACCATATTTTCAGTGATGGTGTTAAAAATATTTTGCGAACCCAAACTTACTATGGTAAACTGGACCATGATCACAAAATTAGATAAATTGATTGCCGAACTGACAGATTCAAAATGTCCTTTTTTCCTCGCACAATTATGGATATGGATAACAGTAAATATATCCAGTACAAGTGTAGCAATGGATAACATTGGTAACTGCATTTGATATGAGGACTTGAAGCTAACCCAACTAAAAGCATATTTTTGCATGTTTGCTTTGCTATTTTTATCTTTTTTTAAACAGTGAGGTTTAGTACAGTATATAAATACTAATCCTTTTTTATTCATGGTATGTAGTGCATGTTTGGTGAGAATCCACCCCCTACCACACACCTTTATGGAGGTTTGCAGGGTATTATGTAGATGTACAGTGATGTTGGGTGATAAAGGAGACAACTCCTTTCAACACCACATTCAATCAATAACTGTGAAGGCTACAAAAACAATGGGTTTCGTACACAGAATCTCTAGAGACTAGCAACATTTATGTTTATTACATATCGTATTGTACTTCATGGTCTCTATATTGACCTGTACTGTACTGAGTGTTCTCCGTATTATATGGTACACATCAAAGCTTTTGAAAATGTTCAACTTAGATTTCTTAGGCTAGTGTTATATAAGTTTAATCTCCATCCTGTTACCTATGGTCTAACTATGTCCTTTCTGAACTTATTACATTTAGCTACCCATTCTTATCATTTAGACATCACTTTCTTACATTGCCTGATACACAGTGACATTTACTCATGTCTTCTGCTAACATTTATCTCATTCTATGTCCTTACTGTGAATACTAGACAATCAATCATGTTTTCATTGCCTAATACTATTAATAACTAAACTTTTAATTTATCTTTGATGAGGATAATGCGCAATATTAATTAAAAATGCAGTCACATAGATTTATTCATAATTTAGCCTGCAAATTTGATAAGAAAATGTCTTTGTATCTAAACAATACCTAAATATTTTGATATCTATATTAATTTTTATGCAATAATTTTTTACATTCCACCTACACTTGTCTGTATTAAAATTCATGTGCAATATTTTTATTTGTTACTGTACATTTTTTTAAATATGTGTATAACATTTCCATTTGTCACTTGTTTATATGTATATTTAAATGGTATTCCTATTTTTAATTTGTATATTTTCATGAAAATCTATATGTATCATTTCCATTGTACACCAAATTTACTTTGTAAATGGGTTTTTGACCCGTCAATAAATTTATTATTATTATGATAATTCAATACTCTTTATGTTAGATACCAGTAACAAAACGCTCGAACTGAACTTTTTTAGGATTCCAATTTATTTTATAATAAAATCTGGTTTTACCTACCTATATAAGTATTACGCAAACAATGGAGAATATGCATAAAATTTGTTTCTCAAAGATTAATGTTGTACTTGATGCGAAATTTTCTCACCAATTTAAATATATAAGCCAAATTTTTCTACGCCCACCACAAAGATTATAAAATGAATTTAAAATGTTCCCGGAAATTGACGAAAGTCACGTGACCTAAAACGTCTTCTGACGTCACTGTACGGTATAGGTTCCATATTGCTACGGAGATAGACATTTATTTTTAACAGAAAACGAAGTGAATATATTGTTTTGAGGTTTTTATCCGTTTCTCGAACGAAACGATGACTGAAAAAATACCAAAAAAAGCACATTTAGACAATTTCCTTTGGTTGACTCCCTTATGGTGGCGTTCTTCTTAAAGAAACAGTGATTGCTCAAGCGTAGTAGAAATTCTTGGGCACTATACAGGCATTATATAATTAGTGGACGATTTGCTCGTTACAATCCATACTACGTAAATAAAAATTTGAAATGCAATCGTTTATTGCATTAAATAAATGAGATAAATACGTACATACGTTATCGGCAAGTATTTATTTAACAACTTACCTCCACGCATAAACAGATAAACAACGCCCATAGTGATACCGTGCCGTGACGTCATGCGATGACGTCGTGTTTTTAAGCTGCCGAAAAAGTACAATTTTCAAAGATCTTTGTAACACAACTTAATTCTTCAGCTAAATTTTCCGCAAGCACATTTCAGGTAATAAACTTCACATTCAAAGAGTTATAAAAAATCGTGCATGTTCCCCATTGCACATGAACCTATGAATGTTTGAAAGAGACCGTATGATTTTCCCTGTATTGGCCCATTCACACCTACTACCTTAATAGTGCTACCGCCCTACGAGAAGGTTATTTAATAGTAGCATCATAAAAACAAATAGTGACTTGAATAACGACTTACCATAGCCCTGGAAATCATTGCTGTCAAAGACCTTTTTTTTTGTTTTTTGCATCTACAAGTTCGGAGACCAAGTTCTCTAATTTTATGAAAATAGTCTAGTCTACCGTAGCAAGTTGAAGTTCGCAAAAGACTTTTACGTCATTAGTGAAAATATAATTCTAGAATTGAATTAAGAGAACAAGTCTAAATGTCAACCTACGGTCTAACAACGATTCCTATTTTAATTTATTTAATAGACTGGTTACGCTAATATAGTTATCACACTTTCCCTTTACAAGTCATGCCAATCTTCGCTCCACACGTCCAAGTTCATTATTTAGGCCGATTTCGTAAAAATCCCATATACAGGCAGCGTATTTCAAACAAGGTCTAACAAGGGAAAGTTAGCTGATTTCTCGTATTTGAGACTTCTCGTACCTCCCAACACAGTCACCAATTTCTCTTATCGACAAAGCCCATTTTGCACCTGCAAGCCAACGATCAGGAAAGCCTCCCTCTCTGAAGAGAATCTCGTCATCGGCCTGCTACCAGCCTCCATACTTACACATTCGCGCTTTAAAGCGCACGTCACCGTTCATGCCTCGCCAGAACCGATCAAAATTAAGTTCCGTCATCATTTGCTTTAAATGATTGAACGAGCCCAGTGTCAGTTTGCATTCTTGCTTACAGGAGGAGCTGGATATGTTCTTTGATTACAGAAGGCAAAGCCACAATGCCCTTTCACTCCACACCCACGTTATACAGTCGCTCATCCCACAGGCGCAGTTGTAGCCGAGAGGATCATTCCAAATATACGGACATCACACGAATGACTCCTGGATTCCTTTCGCATATTTAGTACTCGAGGGAACTAACGCCTCCTATCTGGAGTAGCGGATTTCCCACACCCCCGCGATATTTTTATCTAGGCATATGAGCATGTTACTCCTATGCATTCCTTGAATATTTAGTGCAATTTTTAAAACATCCCTACCACTGTACCTATTAAAAAGTCGTGTTCAACCCAAAGTTTGGTTTTTGATGCGTGAGGATAGAGCTCACCCCGTACTATGGATAGCATTGGTAGCTGTATAATGGTATGAGTACTCAAAGCTAACCCTACTAACAGAATGTTTTTGCATGTTTGCTTTGCAATTTCTATCTTTATTAAATAGTGAAGTTCTGACTAGCATATTAATACTAATCCTTTTAAATGATATGTAGTGCATGTTTGGTGAGAAATCACCCCCTGCCACACACCTTTATGGTGGCTTGCAGGGTATTATGTAGATGTAGATGCACTAAACCATTGAATTGCGAGTGAAATTCACATATTCAGGGTAGGGTAGGGGGGGCCAGTTCCTTTCCCTGGGCCACCAGCAATTTCCCACGTAGTTCTGACACGCAGAAAATTGAATTGAGAGGAGTGGAGTATTAAGTGGGGCTGTCCAGAAAGTGTCATACCCGGGATTTGAACCCGGGACCCTCAGGTCAGTGGCTCAGCAATCTACCCACTATCCATCACGACGATATAATTATTTATAAAACACTGCCATGATTTATTAGTTTCGAGAATTCATGCATATGTTAATCTGACGAGGTGTATGACGAACTGATTTATCTCGTTTTCACCCAAATTAAAGACGGCTTGTCCCTACTGTATAACATCCATCACACATTGTTTCCATATCGGGAACTGCAACCTCGATCATTCATTCATTCTTAAGCTTTCGATGCAGCAACCAGATGGCCACTTCCATTTCCTTTTTTGCGTATTTTTCTTCTTTCGCTCACCCCCGCACATTTTTACCTGCGGTTCCTCCCAACAGAGTTTCCGATCACATCGAAACGGTTGAAAGTCGACAAGAGGGTAAGGGTCACCGAGGATGGACCCAGGCGACTCCGAGCGTGCAAGCGGACGCTCGACCTATCTCTGTAAACACGTTGAGCAGATTTTCGAGGCTACTCCGAAGGGAAAGCGGCGCTAATATGCTTGTAAAGGACCCTGGATAAGGATTTGAAGCACATCTACCTCAACGTAATACCCTGCCAGCCACCGCAAGTGTGTCACATGGGGTTAAAATCACTATGCATGCACTACTAACATGCAAATAAAGGGCTACAATGACACTAATTCATGAAAACAAGTTAGTTATGGGAGTCACGTGCTATTAGATGATAAGTATCTAACAGGTTACAGTGTTATTACTGCTTACAAAAATTATGATTAAATATATTTACCTGTATTCCTCTAGCATGAATAGTTTATTAATATTAAACATTCTTGATGCAATACAGACTACTCTTACAATTTTTTGCCTACCTATCCCTATGTTATGCCTTCTATTGTGTTCTCTTATGGTACGCGGGGAAAATGACATTTTAAATCTATCGGTGTGACAATCTAGCTCTCTTATTTTGTTTATCTGATCAAACCCTAGCATAAATTGTTTGGTTGTTAATATATATCTAGCGTCATCTGTACGCAATAAATCTTCCAGTGTACTTAAAAAGTGTTATCTGAAGTTCTGCAGTAACAGTCAAGTAGTGCAGTATCAATCAAGGGGAACATCATTAGTCACCCGCTCGAAATGTCACGTCACGGAGAGCTGCATAGTCAGAATCTCAACTACAGCCTCTATTCTGCTGCTAACGTCCCGTAATCACGCTGCGTCACACCATACAGAGAGTCAAATTGGTGCACATACAGATTCTAACTGCAGATATTTCCCTGCTTGAAGCAGAGAGTGTACTATGGTAGACTGGGCCATAATCACAAAATTAGAGAAATTGATTGCCGAAATAACAGACTCATAATGTTTCTTTCCTCGTGCAATGAGGGATATGAATAGCGGTAAGTATACCCAATACGAGAGTAGTAATAGATAGCATAGGTAGCCGCATGTTGATATAAGGACTTGCATATAACCCAACTAACAGCATTATATTGCATGTTTGGTTTCCTATTTTTATCTTTTTTTTAAATTGATGTTTAGAGTAGTATGTTATAATAATCCGTTATTATTCATGATATGTAGTGCATGCTTGGTGAGAATTCACCCCCTGCCACACACATTTATGGTGGCTTGAGGAGTATTATGTAGATGTAATGAGTTGAGATACTGAATATGAACTGGACGTATTCAGTATCTGAACTACAGTCCCACCTCAGCTGCTTACACCAATTTAATCTCTATTAAGAGAACAAAAGGGTATACAGATTCTCCTCGATATGATTCGAAGTGCTACACAACGTGTTGGTAAGAAGAACGTGCACACCAATTCGACTCGAAGTGAAGATTTTTGGACCTAAGTAAAAAGAAAATTCGTAATTTACCTTATCTACGGTCTCTCTCATTCTCATTCAGTAATATTGTAATCTTGTTTTTTTTGCCCATTCTATGCGTGAACGAGAGCAGAGCGCATCAACTTTCATGTTTGTAAGGACACAAACTTCCACTGATAGCTAAAAGTAAACCCATAGCTTTTAAACGGCTATTAAAGAGTAGAAGTAACGACGCCAAAAAGACGGACAACAGTGAAGCATCGAACACTCCTGACCTGAAGACGCCGACTGCAACACCGGCGAAACCGTCGTCCAAGAAACATGGATCTACGCGGCAGGTATCCCGGAAGATTAGCATCTTCAATAAGGACGCCCCACATGTATTCACGGCAACTTAAAATATCCCGAGAATATTCATTCACATTTAAGTTAAAAGAAAATGCAAATAGGCACTGTTTCCGCCGTAGAAATAGCAGCGAAAACCGTTGACATCACCCTGATGTCTGAATTAAAAGATGTAATAGTTCTTTTTTGAAATAAGTGGACTGTATTCGTTTAACATAGAACAAATAACAACTTATTATAGTAACAAGATAACAGGTATTGTTGCCAGGTTGGTATGAAGATGAATAATAATGTTTCTGAAATAGAACACATACGAAAGTGGTGATGATTAATAACAACTGAAGATTGCAATTACACCGGCGTAAACATGCACATAATAATTGTATTTCATCTCAGTAACATAATGAGCAATGTCCTTGACACGATGTATGGGATAAACCCATCTTCACGCGTTACATCCGAAGTCGGTTGAAATTCTCCAACTCGATTGACGTTAAGAGAGGCGAAATCGAGCGAGTGTTTCCGGGCCACTGATTGGCAGTTGAGGCGATTTACGACGACTGGCTGCGCAGCACACTGGTCCGAAATCAAATTAAGTTGGCCAAAAATTCAATCTTCTCTTTACTTTAATACTATGAGGTTCAAAATAGTGAATTTTCATTGCAAAGGACATGGGCTATATAAATGCATGTTTCTAAGTCCCTTTACTGCGTGTAGCAATGAGTACGAGTCAACAAAGTTGGGTAAAACTAGGTTTAAATTTTCGTCTCTTTGAACACGTCAATATCAGTAAAGTTCATCTTGTCTGTTACCTAGTAGTATAATATCTACCCATGTGAGAACGTTGAATTAACTTCGCTAATTTAGGCTAGATAATTAAATATGAGTAATATTTCACTACTAGAGGAGTAAGCAAAAAACAGATAAAGTTTTAGATTTCATGTTATCATTGCCATTCGGAAAAATTTACGCTTATGGAAGTTAGTATCGGAAAATACAGCATATGACTCATTTTCGCTCAGCGAATCGGCCAGGGCGAGAATATTTTAACTCTTAGCTTATAAGTTTACCTCTGTATTTTTCGGGATGCCTTATGATGTGTAAATTAATAGATGTGGCGTTGACAGCAGTCTCTGGAAAAAATATTAATTTGTTGTCAACCTGGAAGACATACTTGTGTTTTGCTCACAAAACATCATTATATCATAATTCTTAGCCTCTAAAGCGTCTTCTGACAAGTGTTCAAGAGAAAGAACTGTCTCCTTGGCAATGGCTGATCCGTGAATTAGCAGATTATGCATAGTAAGTTGCAAGTAATACCATCCATAGAGCCGGACATATTGGGGTGTGGTAATTAAACTAATTTCCGTGTGTGCATTATTATTTAGTCAGTAACAAATTAATGAAGTCTTCAAAATCATAGAAAAGCAATTTAATACTTTAGCTAATTTAAGCAATTTAAGAAAAGCGGCCAGTGTATGGGATCCTAATGAAATAGTTTTTGTCAGAGAAATAGACAGTGTGCAGCGTAGCGAAGCTAGGTTCGTTAAAAGATGTTACGATAGGTTGAGTAGCGTTTCAGAATTATTAAAAGAATTAGGGTGGGAATTATTATCAGAGCGTAGGTTAAAGTACGGATTAAATCTATTCGAGAAATTTCAATCGGATAGCTTTACTGAAGATGTTAGGAACATATAAAAAAAACCAGCGTATTATGCTAGATTCGACCAGATAAACAAGATTAGAGAGATAGATTGTCGTACTGATAGATTCAAAATGGCATTTTTCCCCCGTACTATAAGAGAACATAATAGGCATCATAGCAGAGGAGTAGGTAGGTGAAATATTTTAGAGTAGTCTGTAGTGCATGATGCATGTATTAACCCCTTAAATACTATAGATGCTAACAATTTAGTTGCATGAGACCCTATAGTTGCTTGTTTGCATGTTAGTAGTGCATGCTTGGTGATCTTCACCCCCTGCCACACACCCTTACGGTGGCTTGCAAGGTATCGTGTAGATGTAGATGTAAGGATTCTAGTTGATTTATAGCAAGAAATGTATGAGAATTATGAGAATAAACTAGTTCATTTGACGGCCCATGATTTCGTTGATTAGTTAACACCAATCAAACAGCATCTATCCCAGATGTGCGCTACAGAACAAAAAAGTAGTTTCAAAGTCGTACACTTACTAGTGATTTATACGGACAACCAAGTATTCGCATAAAAAAGTCTGGCCGCATTCCCGCCATTAGTTTTCCCGAAGCATTTGCTCGTCGATCGTAAGTCCCATCCTCGTTCTATAGAAACACTCAATTTCTTATCTTCTCTCTCTTTCCGTCATCATCTTGCTCCTGTAGCTATCTGTATCTGAAAAAATACTAACAAATTTCTTTTTCTTTTTTTAATTTTAAATATGCCTACGCATTTAAATTCAACAATGAAGTTTTTCGACTCACTAAACATCCACAGTTACATTTCCAAGTGATAAGCAATGTGAAAAAGACAGTCAAAGTATATTATGTAGCAATTAAGAGGGGCTTATCCGAAAAAAATTGTGTGGATTAGTCTACTGGTCTACGTATCACGATGTGCTTTACCAAATGGTAATGGCTTTGGTAAGGCTTTTGGCACCAAAACACAGAAATAAATTGGGGCTTGTTTCTGCTAGTGCGTTGCATACTTCTAAGAAACATTGAAGAATATATCAAGTAAAGTATTCAGAATTAATAATAGCAAAGAAACACTGGAAATATTCAAATACCTTTCCGTCAATCATTGTGAGAGTAATATGAAATTTCACAAGAGGTTTTCCAAAAATAACTGGTTGTAAGGTGTGTTTATTTCGTCGTTAAAGTTTCTCTTCGTCTTTCGCTATACACTTCTCGTCTTACACATTATGAAACGTATTGTCTGGGGAAAAGGCGACAATGAAGGCCGAGGGTTTGACAAAAAATTTGTTTTGCGAACAAAAGCCGCCTAGCGTCCTGATACATATATTTCGGTTTACTACGAATGTAATTTGCTAATAAACTCTATGATCGCAATCAATCGTGGAGGATCCAAAAATCTTGCGAATAACCTCCATCTCCCTTTCTCGCTCTCTTCACGATGTATGACCTGTACTGAGAGTGACCAGGAATCTCATTGAAACTGCACACGAAATATGCAGTGCATTGAATTCCGTTCCCTTTGCAGCATTGACGTCCACAACGAATAATGTTTCACTACGTGCGCAAAGGAAGCTTGCAGACTGACTTCTGCCAGTCTTACGGATCATCATAAACTGGTTTTTCGTTGCATTTCGCTGACGCAATCGCTAACGGAGCTTCTTCTGTTTTAATTCTCTTCGATGGGGTCCCATTGCTCTCCATTATGATAAACCGCCTTCTGCTTTGGTGTGAGTGGCAGTCGGCGCATCCTCAATTAGCTCTATAGCCGACCATCGTTCTCTTGCCGTTCTAAGAAGCAGGGAAGATGAGCTGCCTCCAAGTTCTTCCGTATTTCTTCTCTTTTCTTGTTCACTGGACTCCTCAAATATTTTCACCACCGTCTTGTTAAGAAAACTCTGACCAAAATCAAGAGCATAATTTTACCATAAATTAGTTAACCTTGAAAATTTACGACAACTCATCTTAATTCTAATAAAAATACTTGCCAGATGTGTTATGGAATATTCGTATGCCCATGAAAAGCTGTTTTTCCTCCATCTGCATACAGCTTTTGAACCTTCTCCTGAAAACTTAAGTCGCACAAGAGCTTTACATCTACTATTCAGAATACTTGTGAAAAAATAATTATTGCATGAAGCGCGTCGGAATATGTTTTGTTTCCTCACCTTCGTGCTGATACATATAAAACAAATAAACTGTCCAGAGCATATTTTTCTTTGAAGATAACGAATATCACTTTCGTTCCATGAATTTCTACTACAGCTCAAGGTGCGTGATATTTCTGGATTCACCTACAACAATTTACTCAGGCCTTATTTAGGGCCTAAACATGATGGTTGAAGGAACTATGAGGAGTTTCAATGCCAAATAATTTTATCTTATCATCACAAACTTCAAAATGGTAAATTAAAATTGGAAGTGGGATGTAAATTAGCATATTTATTTAATTCAGACTCATCTTCATAGCTAGACTTCAGGCATACTAAGCTTGATGAAGGAGAATATCTTCACCGAGCGTACGTTAAAACAAAACATACATATCTTCTCTGCAAGGCAGCATGTTAAAATGAGTTGTGGAAAGATTTCACAGGGGCAGTAACGGGGAACATGCACTGTTTTTTATAACTCTTTTAATTTAGAATAAGCTGCCAGCATATAGGATCCCTACGAAATCGGCCTAAGCAATGAAATTGAACGTATGCAACGAAGATCGGTAGGATTTGTAAAGGGACGGTATGATAACCTTATTAGCGTAACCAGTCTATTATATGAATTAAAATGGGAATCATTGGCAGATCGCAGGTTGAAATTTAGACTTAATCTTTTAAATAAATTCCAAGACCATATTTTCAGTGATGACGTTAAAATATTTTGCGAACCCCAACTTACTATCGTAGACTGGGCCATAATCATTAAATTAGAGAAATTGATTGCCGAACTGACAGATTCAAAAAGTCCTTTTTTTCTCGTACTATTAGGGATATGAATAACGGTAAATACATCCAATGCAAGTGTATCAATGTGTAGTAGGGTGGGCCGAAAAAAGGTTTTTTTTCCGGATCAAATTTGCCCTATGCGGGAAAGTTGTGTACTGATATCAGGATCTTGCATGCAAAATTTTTTTGAAATCGGATAATATTAACCACTGCCGCCCGAGCTCTAAAGTTTAAAATTTTGCGAAAATTCAGGCGGAAATGGGAAACAAACGGTTATGGAGAATAATTTGTTGCAAATATTGGAACATTGGTAAATATCAACGATAGATACATGTGTTTAGATTACAACACAGAAATGTGAAGTTTATTTGACTAAATCTATGGCTTACACGGTGCCTAAGAATAAACAGCTAGTTTAGAGTGTAGGCAACCCGCACCACGACAAAAAATTTTCATGCTCCAAGCATTACTTCAAATAGATCACTTTTGGGAGCCGTATTTGGGACAAATTAATATTTTTTTCGAATGCAGTTCCTTTATAAATGTCTCATACTTCATTTGGGTATAGATAATACATTAAAACAGGCGGTAAAGTTAATTTTTTTTAACTAACCTCAATTATGATGAAGAATTTTATGCATGTTGAGCTATTGCCACAAAAAAAATCAGTTAATCAAGGTAGAATTAAGGCACAGCCTGATCACCAAATATTTATTTAAGTAGCTCTTTGCTATTTTCGTGAAGAAACTACCCAGAACTTACCACGAGGAGGTGGCTACCTACTATCGAGTTCCACCCGTGCCCTCCCAAGCCAGCCTTCCATAGGGCACGTTTGTAGGTATCTGACTATCACTGGTTCTTATTATACCTTATGCTGTGCTTTATTTTCAAATTTTGGTTGAATTTTTCGGCCTTTTATGCATAATAATGCCCATCCATGCCTGCTTTCTGGACTGCTCACGGATTTTGACGCCACCGTGATCATTTGTACCATCCTTTCAACTGCTTGTGTGTGGCATGCAAATGAGGGTACTTTCAACAAAGCCCCTTTTTCAGAATATATCCCAAATCTTTGCTTATGATATCAGCTATTAAAGGTGGTTGAGTTACCGCTCTTGTTTTCCAGTCAACTAAGTATACGTAATCTTGTGCTTCAAAATTCATAGTTGGAAGTTCGAATTTCCTAAATTCCTTCTTCTGATTTTAATATTTTTTCGACGGCAATTTAACGGATCGGTCTTCTCTCATCGGCTAGCATTGCAAGCAGAATATACTCTGGGTGAGCAAAAAGAGCGTTTCCCTGAATGATTGAGTAAAGGCGTAATTTGATGTCTCGATTCATATATTTCATGAAATGTATCATGTTCATGATATTCTTCGGACCTTCCGTGCATTGTGGTGTTAATTTTATCGCGAACCACATAGGAGTTTATACTTTCATCACAAAAGTTGCCAATGTCATCTGTTCTTTTGAAGGAGTTTCGGTTGAAACATATAATCGAAGAATGCGAATTGTTGTAGTGGTCCACCTGGAATGAACCATTTTCCCCGGACTTCTCGCTGAAAGACTCTCCAGGTGCATTCTCCACTTGAAAAAGCACGTGGTCTCCTTGAGAAACAATCCCGATATCAACTAGAAGCACGGATGCGAGTGCTGCAGCAGCTCGTTTCGATATACAGAATCTTTCACAGGCAGACGCAAATCTAGACAAATTTAAATTATTTACACCCACCCTTTTTCAAAAAATCATCAGCATCACTTGCGTCGCGTAATTCTTCATCTGCAGACGTTTCATCACTTGAGTCTTTCCAAATCTCAGGAACGTCTTGCTCAGGTAGCGTGGAACATTCTAATGATCTTTTTATTTCTAACCTATTTAATTTCCTCTTCCTCTTGTTAGTTTCCTTGACATCAATGGCACTGATATTCAATTTTCTATCACTACTCTGGTCCTGAAGGAATACACGTTCTAAAAATGGCACTTTGGTGGTATTATCACAAACCCAATCAGTTCCACCAGAGAATTCACATGCCGCAACATGAGACAGCTGACACGCGTGACGAAGAAAGTCTTGCTTCAGATCAACGAAAGTCTTCTTGTTGACAGATCGAAGATGCGGTATTTTTCTTGGTATTGGCCATGGCTTTTAAGCTTTTTCTGTATTTTCGCCATTGCTTTAATCTTCTTGCAACAGAACCACAGTACGCTGCACAATGTAGTTATTCACTCACAGCAATGAATACCAACTGACTGACTACCTCAAGCTTATGAAGTGAAATACGCATCTTGCCCAACAACGGATGGGAATCCCCAAGGAAAATAAAATATTGCAACGAATATGGTGAGTTAATGAGTAAGATAGTAACAGCATGAGATGAGGGAGTTTAAACATCAGTTACGAGGGTTTACAATGGGATATGTCTTGTATGAGAATTCTATGCCATTTTATCACCGAAGTATTCACGATCAACTTATCACTGGGGCAAGAGAAGGATAATCTCCGTCCTCCGTCTCATTCATACTTCCTTAACTCTACCACTGGCCATCTTTATCATACCTGACTCTCGTCGAACTAGCTGTACCTGCAATCGCTTAGGCAGTAGTTAACTCCCGGTTTTCCAAGAAAGTGCCATTTGGAGGAACACGTATATCCGTACATAGAGATAACGTGTTGATTATGGAACTTTTCGGTTTACATTTCCTACAGTGAACCACTGCAATTTATCAAAGTTCTTAGAAAAAGCTACTATCTTCTGATGAGCATATCGTAGATATATCAGTCTTTTTTAACAAAAGAATTCGTTTGGACTCCACAAGTGTATTAAAATGTCTGATTCGTAGGTAGTATCTTTCCCAGCGCGCAGCCCGCTTTGTCTCCGAGTGAACACCCACTCCTTTTGCAATATAATTCACAAGCATTTACGACACATGAATTCGTTGGATTTGCGAAGAATATCTGCAGCTCAGGAGGACAAGAACCAATTATTGTATATTGCAGTATATACCGAGGAAATAAAATGTTTGAATCACCTTTGTGATGAATATCAGGCCGTGATTCTTCGCCATAATTGAGGTTAGTTTAAAAAAAATTAACTTTACCGTCTGTTTTAATGTATTATCTACACCCAAATGAAGTATGAGACATTTATAAAGGAACTGCATTCGAAAAAAATATTAATTTGTCCCAAATACGGCTCCCAAAAGTGATCTATTTGAAGTAATGCTTGGAGCATGAAAATTTTTTGTCGTGGTGCGGGTTGCCTACACTCTAAACTAGCTGTTTATTCTTAGGCACCGTGTAAGCCATAGATTTAGTCAAATAAACTTCACATTTCTGTGTTGTAATCTAAACACATGTATCTATCGTTGATATTTACCAATGTTCCAATATTTGCAACAAATTATTCTCCATAACCGTTTGTTTCCCATTTCCGCCTGAATTTTCGCAAAATTTTAAACTTTAGAGCTCGGGCGGCAGTGGTTAATATTATCCGATTTCAAAAAAATTTTGCATGCAAGATCCTGATATCAGTACACAACTTTCCCGCATAGGGCAAATTTGATCCGGAAAAAAAACCTTTTTTCGGCCCACCCTAATGTGTAGCATAGGTGGTTGCATATTGGTATAAGAACTTTAAGCTAACCCAACTAAGAGAATGTTGTATTAGCATGCTTACTTTGCTATTTTTATTTTTTTTAATAGTGAAATTTAGACTAGTATTTTATTATAAATATCTTTTTATGCATGATATGTAGTGCATGTTTGATGAGAATTCACCCCCTGCTACACACTTTTATGGTGGCTTGCAGGGTATTATGTAGATGTAATGTGAATTATATTAGCTAAAATGTGCCTGTCTGAAATTTTGCTGAAGAATTAAGTTGTGTTACAAAAATTAAATTTTGGAATTTAAAAAGTTTAAAAATTCAATTGAAAATTAACTTCTACAAAGTTGAACACAACGCCATAGCGTTTACTGTAAGATATGTTTAAAAAAATTTAAATATTAATATCTCTCTAAAACATTAACAATAAGTATATGCATCGTAAATTAAGTTCAAAATAAAATTTAACAATTTTAAAACGTTTGGAATAAGTGCACCTCAGCCTGTAGATACATGGAGGTATTCACGTTGAGGAGCTTTTTTTGGTTAGGGACCACTGTGCGCCTTAGGTAACAGTGGCCTTTTCAGCTGTTGCACTTTATTTCCTGCGTGTCAGATCGATTGGAAGGTGAGAACGATATATGGAGTCAGTCTGTGGATTCTTTCCGTTCGCTCCTTGCGTGACCTTGGAGATCAACACGCACGTATCGAACTCGAAAGGCCGTCAAATGGGCCACGCGTTAAAAGGGCCTGACTCCATCGGAGGAGTGATGGCGATTATCACCCGGATGGAGGCAACAGATTCATAGCTCTTATCGGACAGCGAGTTAGATTACGGCACATTTTCCTTTTCCAAGGAGCACAAAAGAAATCTTTTAAGCATTCTGGAGATGACAAACTTTTTTAAGAGCGAAGGATATATTTAATTAGCAACTTTGGAAAATATAGTTCAGAAGTGTATTGGTGGATTATTGTGTTATCCATGTTGCTATTTATATTTTATTTGCTCAACACGTCAAAATACGTCCGTGATGTTTAGTCATCCAAGCCTCTATTTACGAGTAATACGCCGTTTCATTAGACTATCTCTCGGCCGTTGTTTTTTCGCACCGTGATGTTGGCCAACGTGGGTTTCTTCGATTATAATATCTTATCATTCTCCAGTTTCATTGCCGCTAAGTGCAATGCCTTTCGAATTCCTCGCAGTGATAAACCGGCCTCTACCCGAGTATTTTGTGGAGAACACTCGAGTGCAGTACTGTTTCCGTTGAATGGGACGTTAAGCCGTTGTCCCCTTGGTGCCTTTTCGTTACGAACACGCTACTGCCAACACCGGGTTTCGCTCCACCGTTTTCCTTGCCCTTCCATTCCCATCTTGTACCCCTCTTCTATTCCCCTCTTCCATTCCCCTCTTCCATTCCCCTCTCCTATTCCCCTCTTCCATTCCCCTATTCCATTCCTCTCTTCCATTCCCCTCTTCTGTTCCCCTCTTCCATTCCCCTCTTCCATTCCCCTCTTCCATTTCCCTCTTCCATTCCCCTCTTTAATTCCCCTCTTCCATTCCCCTCTTCCATTCCCCTCTTCCATTCCCCTCTTCCATTCCCCTCTTCCATTCCCCTCTTCCATTCCCCTCTTTCTCATCATTCTTCCTTGTACCTTAAAGTCTGCTTCCGCAGTAAAAGGCGTTAAGGCCGGGAGGTTGGGTATAATATGGATGGGAAAGAAAGGGAAAGGAGGAAGGGGGGAGAGAAACCCGGGGTCAGCATTAGCCTACACTACATCTACGCGTCTACACCCACGCGATACCCTGCAAGCCATCATGAAGATGTGTGGCAGGCGGTGAAGATCACCAAACATGCGCTATTGACATTACGATATGGATACACTATTGACACTAAGCAAAAGATGCCAAGGGGACCGCATCTTAACGCCCCATCCGACGGACGGAGTAGTGTACTCGAGTTTTGTCCACAAAACACTAAACAATGGGCCGGTTTAACAATGAAAAATATCTTCCGCTCTAAGGATTTGTAATCTTTTTCATGATATAAACACTAAGGAAACTCAAGAAAACTGTAGTCCTGGCCCGTCTTCTTCCAATTATTGCGAGAATCTTTTATGAATGCAAGTTTGACAAGACATGCTGAAGTGTATTTAGCTTGAGTTGATAAAAGCGAAAATTGGCGTAAGTTGTAAAAGACGGTAGGTTCCAAGTAGATCACGAGGCATCAAATTATTTGGAAAGAAGAAACAGTAAACATCTAATTCTGTGACAGTGATATCTTATTCTGTAAGAACTCGGAACTGTTGATTCCACCAGGTGTTAGCCCTTAGGGTAACCGATTTTGGCGAAAATTGGCAAAAGGTCCTTATTTGATAGGAAAATGAAAACCTCAAAGCCGTTTTGCAAAACATGCAACAATTTGCGATAAATTGCAGCGTTGCAAAATTCTAATTTAGCAAAAGTGATCACACATGTTACAGTATATCTCCTAAACTATTAGATCTATGCAACTACAGAAGGGCTTGAATCAGACTAATATTATAAATAGTAATATTCAGGGGCGTCGGAACTATTTTCCCAGCTCTTAAGAAAACTGCCCGGCTCCTATGAAAAGGGGGTTAGGAGGGTGTAGAGACTAGAATTCCGCTAAAAGTGCATATCAAGGAGGTAGAATATGTGTCAGAAGGGAAAAGATAAGCTGGAAACAAGTGAAATTTAATTTTTATTAATGAAGACTCATTTGTCAAGGGCCCGGGGCAAATTCTGGGGGGGAGGCGATTTCCCCCCTCTGCCCCCCACTTCCGACGCCGCTGATAAACAATTTTATAGGGTGTAAGCCATTTTAAATCGTCAAATCGATTTTTGACAATGTACCTATGCCCTCAATTTTGCTCATTTTTTATGCAAGGTAGACGCAACCCATCACGTACATATTTAAAAAGTTTTCCAGAGGTAATATATCATTTAAGAAAGAAAAATATTTTTGAGTGTAGGCGTATTGCCCGGCAGTGGTCTTGAGGTCGACCGAACGGTACTCTGGTGTCATCACATTCTATCTCTTTCATCCACTTCTCACCAAATAGAACCGTAGGTACTCTTACACCCCCTTTGCTCGTGCCTTTCACCATTCGCTTTTCGTACATGTGCACACCGCCCTAGAATACACGAGAGTGGCACCAAGCCTTAACGGCGGTCGGACTCGGAGAATAATAGATAAGGCTCGTTCCGCCCTGGGCTTTCAGTGTTACTTTCTAAGCCGCTATCCTACTTTTCTCGCATAATCTTTTAGCGTGTGGTCCAAAACCTTTCCCACACTTCTCTTTTCAAGGAAAGGTTGGCACTCATCCGTCAACCGCCATCACCCATTCATATTTTACTCTCAGAGAGATGGGCATGTTTTGCAAAACGGAATTGGGGTTTTCATTTCCCCATCAAAAGACGATGTTTTGCCAAGTTTGGTCGAAATCTGTTATTTTTGCCAATTTTCTTATCGAACTGATGTGGAATGACGCAATCTTAAGAACATGAATCTTAAATAATGAGTACGTGACGTTTTTCTAATTGAAATTACCCGTATTTAGCTACATTTACTTTCCCGATGAAAGGAATCGTTGATTTCCTAATGCAAATCATCACAATATATGTGGTGAAGTCTATTCGGGTCTTCCACGGAGTATGCTGTTCCATTACTGGCGACGTTTCGGAGACCGAGTCGTTCTCCATCTTCAGGGCTTCAGCCCTTGAGAACGACTGATGGAGAAAGATGGAGAACGACTCGGTCTCCGAAAAATCGGCGGTAATGGACAGACCGTCGGCTTCTTCACTGACCTGAAGAAGCCGACTGCAACGCCGGCGAAACTGTCGTAAAAGGAACTATGGACCAACGCGGAGGGAATCCCGAAAGACCAGCATCTTCAAGTAAGACAACCCGTGGAAGCCTACACAAGTAATGGAACAGCTTACCCGGTAGAAGACCCGAATAGACTTCACCACAGCTGTTTGCCCGGAGAACCTCAAATCTTTTTTCATCATAATATATTAATTGTTTCGTATTTTTTCAATTCTACTAACAAAAGATTTACGCTGAAATCTAAAAGGAAGGAAGAACATCATAAATACGCACATTTAGTATTTGTGAGAATTTCCCTAAATGTGTGACTCCTATCTTGTGCTTCATAGCTATCATTGGCACAGTTTCTTTAGCGAAACACTATATTTAATTTATTCCAATGCAAACACATAAATTAAATCAGGTCAATTTTACTTAAATTTAAAACTTAAATTTAATCCCGACCTTCGCAAAAACGGGGATAGTTTACCTGAATTTTCAGAACAGGATGCACCATGAAGGTTAAAAGGTGCATCAGGCACGTATGCAGTCTACAGGTGAATGTGAAGCCAGAATGAAGGATTAGTTCTCGACAAAGCAATTAGTTTTCTGTGACACCTTATGGAGTTCACATGTGTATCAACGGTCGAAATTCATCGGCAGTGCCGACATAACTTCCTTCATAAATGATATTTAACGAAAGCATTAAATGAAAATTTTCTCCCCAAGAAATTACCGATGCTAGACAAATCTGTATTATTCTTGTTTTACCAGTCACTGGAAGGGAAGAAAAGATTATTTCAGGTCAATTGCTGTGTATACCACAGGAAATGTGGATTGAAATGATTAACAAAGTTTAAATAGTTGCTTGGGGCAGCTAAAAGTAAGCTTTACGATAGCAAGCAATATCGGGAATAAGGGCACAGAATATTCTTAAAGGTGGGTGAAGTACTATTTCAGATTTAAAATCTAAGCTGCGTTTAAAATAGATATAAACTTATTTAAGTTATGCCTGAGTTTTTGAAGAGTAATAATTTAATCTAAACTAATCTTTTTTTCCTGGGACCGTAACCATAATTTTCAGGATGGATGAACTTCGCACAAATGAATTCCAGACTTATTTAATCCAGCTTGCATGAGTAATTGAAAAAATAACATAGTGAATACAACACCTATTCGGTTAGTATATTCATCATCCTTCGTGGATGTTAATTATTCAAAAACTATTTCTTGGTGGATACGGAACATAAACATTTCTTTATAGTGCAGTAGCACATCACGTAAAATCAACCATAGTGGGGTAAAATTCAAGCTGATTCACGGGCACAAAGGTGACGGCGTGGTGACTAATGGAACTTTTATCTTGCGCTATACCTTGTACTTGGCTTATTTTCTAGCTTTTGGTGTAAAAGGAAAGGTTTTTAGTTTATGTCTCCATTTTTAGACTTCCTGATCCTTCACCATTGGACAAAATCAGAGAGATGAAATTCAGGCATGGAGACTGTTGCAGAATGCTACAGCATTGTAAAATTTGAATTGTATACCTCCGTTTCCTCATGATACTTTTTAAATTGTTCTACATTTCTCACAGAAACGTCTGGTATATTTTGTTCAAGAATCTGATTTCCCATTTCAAGTACTGGCATTTTAGACTAGCCAACCGTGGGAAAGGGCTGAATCGTCAGAAAAAACTTCACTTTTACATAGTGTAAGAAGAACTTAACTTTGTATTTTTCCCACTTTTATTGATAAACTTTACCGGTTTCGACACTCCCGTGTCATTGTCATGGATGTTCTCCAATGATACGGGAGTGTCGAAAAAGGTTTCTCAATAAAAGTGTGAAAAATACAAAGTTAAGTTTTTCTTACACTATGTCAATTTTTCATAAAGTATCGTCTTGTTCTATTCAATTCACTTTTACAGTTGGTCTCATGATTACGCATTTCTTGTAATCCCGGGAATACATGATCGACTCGCGGTATTCCCGAGCTTCTAGCCCAAGGAACCTTATCGTCTCTGGCATTTCTCAGCGCCCTCTCTTGCTGTTCATAGCGTCAAAGATAACGAGTCACTAAGGAATGCAAAGTCAATGAACGGAAATAGGAGTTAATGGGCACCAAAAAGAAGCAAAAATAAGGAGAGGTGTGTGACATGGTGGCAAAATATCACCTTATTTGTTTAACCTATGCGTACATAAAAGCCCTATCTGGACAGAAACCAAAGACGAGAGGAATTAATATTATTGGCCAACAAATTCATTTTCTTCGATTTGCGGATGACATAGCTGTGTCAAGAAATTCAGAGACAGAACTAGGTTTAATGCTTCACATCCTAAATAACAGTTCATTAGCTCAACAAACGCCAAGAAAAAAATGGTGATAGAAGAAGAAGGAAAATGCAAAAAAGAAAAACATTTGCATGAGGAAAGTGAGGATAGAGGAAGTAGAGGAGTTCTGCTACTTATGTACTATATTACAAAAAGGTAACAGCTGCTCCTCAGAGGTCAAGGGAAGAATAACTTTAGCAAAGGAAGCCTTCCAAACAAAGAAAAGCCTCTTGGTACCAAAAACTAGGTGGACCTTCAGAAAAACAAATGCGCAAGCATTTAATCAAGATCATACGGAAAGAGAACTATGCGTATTGAAAACTATCGAGGGCAGGAAAGCTCAGCTCATCGGACAGCTGCTCCGGCGTGACACCTTCGTACAAAATATTTTGGAAGGCATAACACTTGGGGAAGAACTGAGAGGGCGATGAAGAACTTCGCATTTAAAAGTTATGGCGACGGAAATGGGATGCAGCGCGTATGCTGAAATGAAGAGTATTGCTGAAGACTAATTGTATAACTTAACGAAATATTTTTCCATATTATCACAAAAAAATAGCCAATTTTTTACACCTTTAGAAAATTATATTAAATAGCTTTTTACCTGGGATGGGACATTTGGATCTTCGAATCCCAAATCCCTGAGATAATTCCTTGTTCCCGAATCCATTGAGTTTCACTGTTAACACTATAATGACCGGGGTAAGCCTCATACCTACTATGACCGCCAGCGGTCCATTGACCATTCGCCGTTTTCTTGCGCTCTTTCGTACGATTTCCCTTCGTAAGTTATTTGTATCGAGTGCAGAAGTGTTCTGATAATGTGCTTACGGTTAGGCGTAGTGTAAGGAAAAAAATGTACTACACTGCATACAATATTAATTACACTGATAAAATTTTTATTTCAAAATAAAAAAGTGTCTCATTTACATCTGTAAAAATAACACGTCATGTGTTTTAAAATACAAGTAACATTTCAAAACACGTTATTTGTCGCATTTTTTTTGGATGAAATAGTAAATGGAACAGAATAGCAGCATAGCAAAGGGATAGGTAGCGGAAATATTTTAGAGTAGTCTGTAGTGCATGATGCATGTATTTACCCCATAAATACTATAGATACTAACAATCTAGTTGCATGAGACCCTATAGTTGCTTGTTTGCATGTTAGTAGTGCATGCTTGGTGATCTTCGCCCCCTGCCACACACCCTCGCGGTGGCTTGCAGGGTATCGTGTAGACGTAGATGTAGATAGAAGACAGAGACGGTTGGAAGTCGTGGCTGCGGCGACAAGGCTCTATGCCTTTAAATGAAAAAAAATCCTTTAATAAAGAAAAGTATCCTTTAGTGAAATTGCTTGTTGTTCATGTCATCTTCTCAATCAAACTCTTCCCCATATATTATTTTTTTGTCTTGGTGTTTTAGGATATTATTCTCTAAATTCTTGAATTGCTTAGAATTAACGTTGTTCACGCGCCTTGTTTCCAAAATTCTCTAATCTGGTGAGTGCTATGAAATTTTCAATGGTATTCATTTTATGAACTGTTAGCCTTTGTGTCATTAGTAATTATTTGTAAAGTTACGATAATGACACCATGATCTGACTGAAACGTTGCTACAACAGAAATGTAATAGTCTCGCAACAACTGTACCTCAATATACATTTTTTTAATATATAATCAAAATCAATATTTGGTCCATTCTCATCATCGTCAACTGCTAGCTCAAAAAGGAACACAAATTCATAAAATCAACACTCGGGCGCATCTAATGCATTTTGTACCCCTACTGGAACATTAGCGAATGAATGAAACATGTAGCCAAATGTGACCGACTTACAAATTCTAACTGATTCTGATTTCAGAATTGCGAAATATCCGTGAAATAACATAACTGAGTTACCCGCTGATATGCACAATAGCAGAATATCCACGCCTCAAACATTAAGACAGATCATGACCCTTTCGCGCCCTGATTGGTTAAAGCACCAGACAAAAAATGCGGGCCTTTCAGGATCGAGAACCGGACAAAGTAAATTTTTTTTACCTGTGCAAATTATAGTATTCATCTACATCTATATAACACCCTACAAGCCACCATGAAGGTATGTGGTTGGGGGTAAATTTCCACCATACATGCACTACATATCATGCATAGAAAAGGATTAGTATTAATATACTATTTTAAACTTCACTATTTAAAAAAATATAAAAATAGTAAAGGAAGCATGCAAACACATGCTGTTAGTTGGGTTAGCTTTATGTGCTCAAACCAACATGCAGCTAACAATTTTATCCATTGCTAGGCTCGTATTGGATATATTTACCGCTATTCATATCCCTAATTGTACTAAGAAAAAGGAGATTTTGAATCTGTCATTTGGGAAATCAATTTCTCTAATTTTATAATTATGGTCCAGTCTACTCTAATAAGCTGGGGTTCGCAAAATATTTTTAACATCATCACTGAAATATGGTATTGAAATTTGTTTAAGAGATTGCCTAAATTTCAACCTGCGATCTGACAATGATTCCCTTTTTAATTCATTTAATAGCCTGATTACGCTAATAAGATTATCGTACCGTCCCTTTACAAATCTTACCGATCTTCGTTGCACACATTCAAGTTCATTATTTAGACTGATTTCATAGGGATCCCATACACTGGCAGCATATTCCAAATGAGGTCTAACAAGTAAAAAGTAGCTGATTTCTCGTACATGATCGTCACATTTACCCAGTACTCTTTTGATGAATCCCAGTTGACGATTCGCTTGACCCATTATTTCACCTATGTGTTTACCCCAAGATAGATCATGAGTCAGTCTTATTTCAAGACATTTAACGGATTCCACGTTTGTTAATTCATCATTACTTATTTTGTATGTGCTAGGAGGAGAGCTATTCTTTTTCCAAAAATGCATTACGACATATTTTTTAAAATTTAATTCTAACTGCCATGTATTACACCAATTTGGAATTGCTTGTAAGTCATCATTTAAATATTTATTATCGTTTGCGCATAGAATTTCCCTGTACAATACTGCGTCATCGGCAAATGTACGAAGCTTACCTTTTATCACCTTATTGATATCATTTATGTACAGAAGGAACAGGAGTGGACGTATAACTCTTGGGAGCGGACCTTTCACACTTAAATTAGTGTTAACCTATTTATAAATAATTTCTGAAATTAATTTTTACATATTACTTATCACCACCCATTTATTCTCGGAGAGAATCATTGGAAATTCAGTCATAAAGGGTGATATAAATGTTGAAATATGGCGATTATTTTCCGCGACATCCATTAATTATTATTTTGTTTGATTAACGAGTAGAGTTTCCGCACATCCCTTCGCCCTCAATATTGAAGCTAGGAATCCCGTTCCCTCGCTCACGCTGATTTGTTCGTATATTCAGGTCCATCGCAGGCAGCTGAATGTTTTCATTCAACAAATAACGCGTGCGATTCACACTAAATCATCAACCGACCTCTCCCCTCGGCGTTTCCCCGGCCTTTTTCGCCCCACTGACAGCATCATCGCTTTCTGCCCCGTCTATCGAACGACGTCGGTCGCATGCGACTGATTTACTGCCGCCAGCGCGGAAACAAAATTTCCGCGGATACATCTTCCGAAAGCGGCGCCTCTTTGTTCGTGCTCGACCCCGATGTCGCCACCCCCACTCCATTGTCCGAGGGTCCGCCCACACGCATCGATCTACGCGGCTCGAAAAAAGGACAGGGCCTCAACATTCAATCCCGCCCACATTTGACGAGATGCTTCCCAACGGTAGCAGCGGTGGACCTCGGAATGCTCTCTCCCGGCATTCGAGTCTTCAGGCAAGCCGACCATCGAGGTATCTTCCATTCCACAAAGAGCCAGCCACCTTTCTCCGGTCCTATGCGCAAGTACCTCTCCACCTGCTGCTACACCCCTTCCCCAAACAGATCCTCTTTCAACCACTACAACTAGCATCGCCTTTCAGTAGTGTACAGGGAAATTCTATGCCCAAATGATAAAGAATATTTAAATGATGACCTACAAGCAATCTAAAAATGGTGCGATACTGTGGCAGTGGCACGCACAAAATAAGTAATGACGAATTAACAAACGTGGAATCCATTAAATATCTTGGAATCAGTCTGACACATGATCTTTCCTGAGGTGAACACATACGTGAAATAATGGGTCAAGCTAATTGTAGATTGGGATTCATCAAAAGAGTATTGGGTAAATGTGACGAACATGTACGAGAAATCAGCTACTTTTCCCTTGTTAGACCTCATTTGGAATAAGCTGCCAGTGTATGGGATCCCTACGAAATCGATCTAAAAAACGAACTTGAACGTGTGCAGCGAAGATCGGCAAGATTTGTAAGGGACGGTACAATAACCTTATTAGCGTAACCAGTCTATTAAATAAATTAAAATGAGAATCATTGTCAGATCGCAGGTTGAAATTTAGACTTAATCTCTTAAACAAATTCTAAGACCATTGATGATGTTAAAAATATTTTGCGATCCCCAACGTACTGTAGTAGACTGGACCATAATCACAAAATTAGAGAAATTGATTGCCGAACTGACAGAGTCAAAATGTCCTTTTTTCCTCGTACACTTAGGGATATGAATAACGGTAAATATATCCAGTACGAGTGTAGCAATGGATAGCATTGGTAGCTGCATGTTGGTATAAGGACTTAAAGCTAACCCAACTAACAGCATGTTTTTGCATGTTTACTTTGCTATTTTTATTTTTTTAAATAGTGTGGTTTAGAACACTATATAAATACTAATACTTTTTTATGCATGATATGTGCAGCGAAGATCGGCAAGAATTATAAAGGGACGGTACGATAATTATATTAGCGTAACCAGTCTATTAAGTGAATGAAAATGGGAATCATTGTCAGATCGCAGGTTGAAATTTAGACTTAATCTCTTGAACAAATTCCAAGATAATATTTTCAGTGGTGACGTTAAAAATATTTTGCGAACCCCAACTTACTATGGAAGACTGGGTTATAATTACAAAGATTAGCAAGATTTGTGAAGGGACGGTATGACAATTTTACAAGCGTAACCAGTCTATTAATGAACTAAAATGGGAATCATTGTCAGATCGTAGGTTGAAACTTATACTTAATCTCTTAACTATGTTCAAATACAGTATTTTCACTGAAGACGTTATAAATATTTTGCGAACCCTAAATTACTACGGTAGACTGGACCATAATTACAAAATTAGAGAAATTGATTGCCGAACTGACAGATTCAAAATATCCTTTTTTCCTCGCACAAATAGGGATATGAATAACGGAAAATATATCCAATACGAGTGTGTCAATTCTTGGCATAGGTAGTTGCATGTTGGTGTAAGAACTTGAAGGTAACCCGACTAACAGCATGCCTTTACATGCGTAGTTTGCTATTTTTATCTTTTTAAATATTGGAATCTAGACTAATATATTAATACTAATCCTTTTAAATGCATGATTTGTAGTGCTTGTTTGGTGAGAATTCACCCCCTACCACAGACCTTTGAGGTGGCTTGGAGGGTATTATGTAGATGTAGATGTTTTGCAGTTTCTGCCCTTCCTTTCACAAAGGTGAATGTATCACAGCCCTCCCAATCCGTATAAATGACCGAGTCGTCCCTAAAAAGCTCCCCCTATCCTCGACCTCATCCCAAATCACACTGCTTCCAATAGGGCAGTATTCTATCATATTTAAATTGTCTTGATCAAATGTTTATGATCTCTTGAGCGCATAGCGTAGGCAATCGATTGTAAACTTGAATTAACATCATACGGGATAGACAGTAATATAGTAGGTTGGATAGGTGACTTCTTACATAAACGCGTTCAAAGGGTGGTATTAGATAGTGTCAGCTCAGGAAAAGTAAAAGTGACATCGGGTGTTACCCTGGGAAGCGTGATAGGCCCAATTTTATTTATTCTATACGTAAATGGCTTGAATACAGTTGTTGAAAATAGCAAGCTCCGTCTTTTTGCCGATGATGCAGTAGTGTATAAGGAAATGAGAAATGAAGAGAACGGTCAGTCTTTAGCTAAGAATTTAAATGCGATTGATGACTGGTGCGATAGTTGGCAGCTAGAATTAAATTTGAAGAAATGCACCGTAATGAACTTTTGGAAAAAGAATACCTTTCCACGGAATAATTACACTACTCAACAAAAAAAACATTTCGTCTGTTTCCTGGTTCAACTTAGCCAATTCTTACTAATATGTCGTCAAGGAAAACGAATATGTTAATGAATTTTTTTTACTATCTCTTGATTTCAAGATACACAACAGTCCACTGGAGAATGAAACGCAAAAGCCCACCTTTCCACTTAATGGTATGTTGAAGAAGATATACTTTGTTGTGCAACGAGTACAATACAATAGGCAATGTTTCGTTAAACAATGTTTATTTTTGATAGCGGTTTATTTGAGCCTATTTCTGTGCACGTTTCCTTTTGGGTTGCCTTTTGTATTATGTGTGGGTGTCTACAAGGTGGCGCATCTCTTGTCTGGAGCATCTGGAGTAATCTGGAGCATCTCTTGTCAGAGTCCAGCAGCAGTCGGCGAGCATTGATTCATCCCAACGACCCTGATATCTACGTTCCATTGCTGAGATATCTTGATGAAACCTTTCACTATGCTCATCGCTTACAGCTCCACAGTTATCAGGGAAATAATCAAGGTGTGAGTGGAGAAAATGAAGTTTTAATGACATCTTGCAACCTACATCACGGAACTTTTCTAGGAGCTCCTTCACTTACTGTTGATAGTTTTCCTCTTTTCTGTTGCCTAGAAACCCTTGTACCATGCCCTTAAAAGCATCCCAGGCTGATTTCACTTTCCCCTCCAAAATTTTATCAAACTCAGGGTCCTTCATAATAATGCGTATTTGAGGGTATAACGTAGAAATGTAGATATGATGAAAATCGATACCAAAAGTTTTGCTTAGGATGCGTGCTATCAGCTAACTTACTTCAACCATCTTCCTCTGTGTCCAGCCTTCAGCTCGGACTTTGTGCTCCGATCGTAGACTGTAAGCAGAGAACCTGCTTTTTTTGTGTTCTTATGCCAACAAAAGTGCCATGATCGATGAAATGTACAGTATAGATTTTGTGTGACCGTCTATCTCTGACAACTTCTAAATTTAGACCCTTTTTTGTTGTTTGACATTGTGCAACACCAAGCACCATTTCATAACACTAAAAAACTCCATCTCCCCTCTCCATATGTCCTCCACCCTCATCATTATTCCCTTCAGTGGCAACTCTGAGAGTAGTCTGTAGTGCATGATGCATGCAATAACATCCAATAATCCCTTTCTTATTATGTGGATACTAACCATCCAGCTGCTCGTGACCCTATTATCTAGCATGTCTCCATTAAATATCCTAGTTGCATGTCAATAGTGCATGTTTGGTGATCTTCACCTCCTGCCACACACCCCCGAGTTGGCTCAGAGGGTATTATGTAGATGTAAACTGACGTTAAGTATTTTTCCTAATTGATTTAAAGTGAAAAAATTCAACGGCGCGAAAACACGAAGGCAACCTATTGCGTGTTTTTCAATGTGCCAAATTTTGTATCTTTGGAGATATGATGACGTACCGATGGACTGGAAAGCAGCCGATGTAACACCCATTTTTAAAAGTGGTGATAGTGAGCAGCCATCTAACAGCAGACCCATATCCCTCACATTCATTTCATGCAAGGTCCTGGAACATATAATTGTCAGTTCAGTCATGGGACACCTAGATAGCCAGAATTTATTGTTCAATGTTCAGCATGGCTTCCGGAAGAGCAGATAATGTGAAACTCAACTTGCTCTCTTTTCCCACTATATTTTAGTTTCTGGCGAAAATAATATTCCAGTGGATGCTATATTTCTCGACTTCAAGAAACCTTTTGACAATGTGTCTCATAGCAAACTAATTTTGAAATTAAAATCTTATGGGCTAGACAGTAACATTATATCATGGATTAAAGATTTTCTGCATGATCGGGTGCAAAGGGTTGTTTTGGACGGTGTTACCTCACCGGCAATTAAAATCACTTCGGGTGTCCCACAAGGTAGTGTGATAGGTCCACTCCTATTCCTTTTGTATGTACATAAATGATATCCATAAGGTGGTAAAAAGTAAGCTTCGTCTATTTGCCGATGACGCAGTAGTGTAGGTTTGGCAGTAACGTTATATCATGGATAAGTGATTTTCTACATGATCGGGTCCAAAGGGTTGTTTTGGATGGTGTCACCTTACCTTCCCTGATGTTGATATTGCCCTCCGTAACAACAAATTCCAAACTTTGTCTACATTGGACCCTCCAATTCCCAACTGTGTCTCCACTTCAACAGCTGCCATCCCATCCACACCAAACGGGTAATCCCCCACTTCCAATCTATCCGTGGTCACCGGACTGTAATAACCTAACTATGCTAAGCATAAATCTCGAAAATCTCGGTTCCGCTCTCGGAAAACGAGGTTACCCAGCATTTCTTAAGTACTCAAAAAACTTCAGCAGTTATACTGAGAACGGAAAAACTCCTTTATGGGCATAAGCAAAGAACCAGTCATTATGCTCAATAAAGAGCAGGAAGAAGGAATTATAGTTGTAAATGTATGCATCTCAAACATCATAATTGATCACGAAACGTGAAGTTGAAATGTCTTAGCGAGAGGAGCAAACTATCCACTGCCGCAATATCACTAATATCGTGACTCTCAGTAGGCTCATTATCTACATCTACGCGATACCCTGCAAGTCACCGCGAGGGTGTGGCAGGGGGTGAATATCACCAAAAATGAACTATTGACATGCAACTAGGCTACTACATGGAAACATGCTACAGAATAGGGTCACATGTAGCTAGATGGTTAGTAATAGATTAACAGAGTAAGTTCATCTGTAACATTTTTATTCTTCGCAGTTTTTAAATAGCTAAAAACAAAAAGATATACGACATAGGTTTTCTTAAGCAAGATAATATATTGCCATGGAGCATCATTAGTCTTCTAATCCTGAACCCAATATTCTTGCGAGCGAAGAATGAAAGATCGTATAAACACTACAATGTTTGTTTTAGACAAAGAGAAATGGCATGAGAATTTTACCCACGGTAAAATAAGAAAGATAAGAAAGCAAATACAACTATAACGTTGTAAATTCACTTGTTTTGTAACAGTATCGCACCTTTTGAATGTATAAATGTTTTAGCGGAAGACCCGAAGGAAAAACCCCTGAACCCCTGAAGGAAAGAGTGGGAAGAAACTTTCCGGACGATATTTTTTTAATTACTCAAATTCTCTTTTTAAGATAAAAGGCAGGTTTGAAGGATTATAGATTAGCTCCGCCCCAACAGAAATTACCATAGATTAGTCTGGGATTTACTGAAGCATTCTATATCAACCTCTAGAAATATATAAACTTTCAGATAAATACTACTTATCAATGGAAAAATTTAATCAGCCATGCACCTTTTTTAATTTTTAATATGTCAACTGAAAAAAAAGATTAGCTTCTTATATTTCCTTATGGTTATATTTTATATACTTAATATTGTGGAATAGATGAGGTTTGGTATTATTGGTACAGTTAAGCATTATTTAGACCGTTTAATGATTTTATATAAACAAAGCCATCTAAATGTACACTATCCCAACCGTGTTTAATGCGTGAAATCTGGTTTCAGGCCGTGAGCGGTAAGAAAAGCTTTATGCCTCCTTCATATCTGCGGCAAAATAGAGAATGGCAAATTTTGGCAAAAATATTTGACGACTCTTGTTGCACGGATGTCTATCTGTTCTCTCTCCTCAGTGCGTTCTCCTAACCGCCACGTAATTTTTCGATGGTAACCACTCTCCGAATCATACCTTGCAAGCATGAGGCATATACAACAGCAATTTGGCATATACAAAGGTTGGTTCTTCGACAGTTTTCGACGCAGAGGACAACACCGCCGTTCTCATTCCCATCAGGGTCTATTCACCGAGGCCAAGACAGTTTCCCAGGAGATTCCTTGATTACGCCTTCTTGGATTAACTTCCACTGAGTGTCTCACAAGATTAACGTTGTTGGCGATTTCAAAACGAAGGAAATAGTTGGTAGTAGCTCTCCGTATTGTTCACATGTTACAAAAAACACTCTTTCGTTTTCTTTTGGAGATAAAAAAGGATATATGTCTGGGTGATAAACTGCGGAAGAGATACGTGGCAACCTACACCTTTGCGTGACGTCAGTTAATCTGCTTAAATATCACATTTCACGACTGAACTAAACATATAACTCCTTTTCTTTGATGTTGTTGATTATCAAGTTTACGAAAATTGCCTAATTAAAATGTAGAAATGCACCTAGAAGGTGAATAATTATCTTAATGGGTCAAAGTAAGTTGTAAGCCTAAGTAATGTAGCACATTTAGAATTCACTAAGTAAAGTGATGTTGAAACAATAGCAAGTTATGAGTGAAGTTCTCCAGGGTAATTCACCAGGTGAGGCATTTACGCATTAAAAATGCACTCCCCCGGTGGATTACCCGAGAAAAATGCCCTCATATAGTACGCCAGGAACCACCATATCCAATAATACCAAGTTATTTGTTAGCTCATTATCTTCTTGGACGTATTATAATTAAAATATTAATTTCTTTCTGGTTAGCAACATTTCTGAAGTAGTTACTTCTTGTAATATACTCAGAGCATTTGCCACCAGACGCTTCAGTTCATCTAATTAAAAAAGGACTTCCAACCTTTGAAAGTGTTCCCCTTTCTCTCTTTTTATTTGTAGCACCTAGTAAAATTGCAAAAGTAAAATTAGATTGTATCATGGAAAACTAATACCACACTACCATTTCCCTTATTATAATCTAATCTACTAAGAAATCTTTATGGTCATACTCGCAATCTAGTCACCTTTGAAACCAAATAATGAGCTTTGGTGTTATGCTGTGGAATAAGTTAGAGTTAAACATAATGAAAAATAATTTATAAACTGCCACAGCATGATGAATGGTTTCAATCAGTATTGACGATTTTCACATAATTGTGATTGATAACAAGTGTATGAAAAACTGCTCTATATGCAGATGATCAAGTAGGGAAAACATGGGAAACCGGAGAGTGTTTGCATGAAGGTAACAACTGCAAGAGTTCTGGGAACTACAAACTACAAAAATATGAATAAGTTCAAATATCTAGGTAACATCATCAATAAAAATAGTACATGAATATAACTATCTCAGAATTCAAGCAGGAAATAGGTAACTGGTCAATTTTCTTCTGTTATCGCACAGAACACTTCGTATTGAGGGGCCTCATTATATAAGGAAACATACTCAGAATTCCGATGTTGTTTCAAGGAAGGACGTACAATTTCGGAAGACTCACCAATTACACATATCTATAATATAATTCTACATAAGTTTTCAATATGCAGCCTCGGAATATAGTTTTTCCGATTCCAATGAAGGCATGGCTCTGAAATAAACAGCTGTCACTTCGGAAACAGAAGCAGACGGTTCTAATTCATGTGATAAATTCGCGAATTTAGCATAAATAGCTAACGTATATTATTTGTTGTGGTAACAGAGGTAACTTCATTTGCTGCACTCAAGTATTACGACCAAGGGACCTTGATTACGACAGATCGAAAGGCCTAGTGGTCCTAATACGTCACGATTTCACGTGATGTAAACAAACCAGGTGAGTTGTGGGATAAAGCTGCAAAGGTATTGTTTTCAACGCAGCAAATTGACTTGTTTACGTGGGATTTATTTGCAAGAACTCTTTCCTCCACTTTAAGAATTTAACTTATTGATTATTATTAATTATCATTGACTACAATCATTAATTATGGTGTATTACTGTTATTGAGTCAAATTGTAAAATGATATATGACTTAAATCAAATTAATATTTTTGATTGGGTATTTGGTATTTATTTGTATGTTTGGCTTGCAATCGTTGAACATTGATTAACTATTTCGTTCTGTACCGGGAGTTATATACCTGCTAAAAATGTGAAATAGAGTTATTTAAATAAATGAACATTAAACGTTTTGACATATCTTCAATGGTAAAATATCATCGGAGTAGATTGTTATACAGTGACAAACAATTTGGAAAATTTAATAACAGAATGCTTGTTGATTTTAAGCCAATGATGAGGGATGATTTGATGAAATCGTTTCGATCAGGGCTAGTTTATTCTCATCATTAGTGCAGGGTAAGGCTTTTACTATCATAGGGTAGGATTATCTCTAGGGCTGGATAGTCATTTAAATCTTACATAATTGAATATGATCTACATTAGTCCTTTCTGCAGCTAATCGCAACAAGATACGCCAGAGGTGCCTTTCGCTGGAGGGGTTAAACTTTCCTTTGAAAGAACTTGGAAGGATTATCTTAGGCCTGTTTGCAACTGACTCCTTCGTGTAAGGATCTCAAGCAAGAAGAGCGCCGTCATTGATCGAAGTGAAAACAAGTCTCTCACTTGAGGAACCCTAAGGTCAGTTTCGGATTATGAAGTGAGAAAATGTATTCCCAAGAACAGTTTGCTTGAGTTTATATTTTATGTTGTCATTTCACTTCGTATGTATGGTCATTTCACTTAAATTCCCCAGATCTCATTCACTAATTTTCCAGAATGGCAATGTCTTTATTAAACCTTTACTTACGTAGCTAGATAGGTAGGTATATATTTAGAACCTCAAAGTTGTACGCTAGAATTGACCAGAAAAATAGGATCAGAGAGTTAGATTCCCGTACCGATAGATTCAAATGTCATTTTTCCCCCGAACTATATAAGAACATAATAGGGAAACGTCTACATTTACATCTACGTAATACTGTGCAAGTCACCGTGAGGGTTAGTGGCAGGGGGTAAGGATAACCAAACTTGCACTACTTACATGCAATTATGAGATTAGATTTAGATGCAATTCAAGAGTGGTGCGACAAATGGCAGTTAGATTTCAACCTTAAAAAGTTCGTCGCTATTAATTTTTCGAATAGTTATAATACGGTATAGCGATCCTATAGTATTATTAATACAACAATTGAAAGTGTTAAAACCATAGGGTACTTAAGTTTAACATTGCTACACTGTAACAATCACTAAAGATTTATCTTGGGTAGGATACATCCGGGAAATATGCTTCCTGGGAAGAGAAAGCTAGGATTTATTAAAACAGTACTAGGGAATTGTGAGGAGAAGACAAACGTACGATGATACATTTCCTTAGTTAGGCCCTAACTTGAATATGTACATCTACATCTACGTCTACACGATACCCTGCAAGCCACCGTGACGGTGCGTGGCAGGGGGTGAAGATCACCAAGCATGCACTACCGACATGCAAACAAGCTATACGGTCTCATGCAACTTGATTCTTAGTATCAATAGTATTTAGGGAATTAATACATGCATCATGATCTAGAGACTCCTCGAAAATATTTTCCCTACCTATCCCTTTGCTATGCTGCCTATTGTGTTCTCATATAGCAGGTACGGGGGAAAAATGCCATTTGAATCTATCAGTACGTCAATCTACCTCTCATCTTATTTATCTGGTCGAATCTAGCATAATACGCTAGTTTTTTAATATGTGCCTAACATCTTCAGTAAAACTATCCGATTGAAATTTCTCCAATACATTTAATCTGTACTTTAACCTAATCTCTGGTAATGATTCCCGCCCTAATTCTTTTATTAATTCTGAAATTCACTTTGTAAATTTCCACAGATTTATTAACATCGACCCAGGTTTCGACTTAAAGAGTCATTATCAAGTTTTATCCTAGCTTTCTCTTCGCTTGGCCGCATATTTCCCGGATGTGTTTTCCCCACGATAAGTCTAGAGTGATTGTTACACCTAAATATCTTATCGTTTCCACGTTTTCGATCTTCGTGTTACTAAATTAACGCTCTATCGAATTATTCCTCCTCCAAAAGTTGATAGGTACACACTCTTTAAGGTTAAGTTCTAACTGCCATTTGTCGCAACACTTGAATTGCATCTAAATTCTTGCTAAGCGATATCCTATCTTCTCTTTACATATACTCCTATACACTACCGCATCGTCTGCAAAAATCTAAGCTTACTACTAACTACGGTACCAAGTCGTTTATGTATAAAAGAAAGAGAAGCGGACCTTCTACGCTACCCTGGGGAACTCCCGATGTGACTTTGATTGTGTCCGACATGATACCATCTATGACTACCCTCTGCTCTCGCCTACTTAAGAATTCTTTTACCCAACATACAATGTCTTTATTTATGCCAAATATCTCTAACTTCAAGATTAATTTATCATGAGGAACTTTATCGAATGCCATTTTAAAATATAAAAATATCGCATCAACTGCAGTACTGTTTTCGCCGTTGACTAAAATATTCGTGCACGAATAAAGTTAATTGTGTCTCGCAAGATCTACCTTTATGAACCCATGTTGGCCGTTTATGAGCAATCCCTGACTATCCAAATGCCCCATTATCGAACTGACTACAATGTGCTCAAATATCTTACAAGAGATGGACGTAAATGAGATGGGTCCGTGGTTACTAGGCTCTTCCTTATCACCGCTTTTAAAAATAGGTTAATATTAGCTACTTTCCAATCCTTGGACAAGTAGCCAAAGGGAGGCATATGTAGCCAGTGTACAGAATCTGAATGAATTATTTTTGATCAGAGATCTAGACTGTGTGAAGCGTAGAGCATCCAGGTACCTACCTTAATGTGTTACAATAGGTTTAGTAGCGCATCAGTGTTATTAGATGAATTAGGTTGGGAATCATTGTTAGATCGCAGTTTACAGTATAGATAAAATCTATGACATATTTAAAACGGACAGATGCATTGAGGATGTTAGATATATATATTAAAACCCCTGCATAATATATTGGATTCGACCAGATAAATAAAATAGTAAAGATAGGTTGTCATACCGATGGATTCAAAATGTCATTTTTCACGAGTACCATAAGAGAGCACAAGAGGCAGCGTAGCAAAGGGATAGGTAGGTGAAATATAGTCAGAGTAGTCTGTAGTGCATGATGCATGTTATAACAGCCAATACCTTCATTACTATGTAGATAATAACCATCTAACTGCATGTGCCTCTGTTATCTAGATGTTTCCATCAAATATCCTAGTTGCATGTCAAAAGTGCATGTTTGGTGATCTTAACCCTCTGCCACGCACCCTCATCTAGATCCACATAATACCCTGAAAGCCACCTCAAAGTTGTGGCAGGGGGTGAATTCTCACCAAGCATACACTACATATCATGCATTTAAAAGGATGAGTATTAATACATTAGTCTAAAGGCACTATTTAAAAAGATAAAAATAGCCAACTAAGAATGCAAAAACGTGCTGATAGTTGGGTTAGCTTCAATTCCTTATACCAACATTCAACTCCCTATGCTATGGATTGATTCACTCGTATTGAACATATTTACCGCTATTCATATCTCTAATTGTAAGAGGAAAAAAGGACATTTTGAATGTCAGTTCGGCAATCAAATTTTCTAATTTGGTGATTATGGTCCAGTGTACCATAGTAAGTTGGGGTTCGCAAAATATTTTTACATGATCACTGAAAATATTATTTTGGAATTTATTTAGGAGATTAACTCTTAATTTCAACCTTCGATCTGACAGTAATTCCATTTTAATTCATTTAGACTGGTTACGCTAATAAGGTTATCGTACCTACCCTTTACAAATCTTGCCTATCTTCGATGAATACGTTCAGGTTATTTATTTAGACCGATTTCGTAGGGATCCCATACACCGGCAGCATATTCCAAATGAGGTCTAACAAGGGAAAATAGCTGATTTCTCATACATGATCGTCACATTTACCCAATATACCCTCATGGTGCCTCACAGAGTATTACGTAGATGCATATTTAGATGAACAATTTCGATTTGGCAATAGGGAGCATTATTTTAGCTCCATTGTCCAATAGCGACGACCCCCTTAAAAGGCTGATCTGGACATTATATGGAGTCTTCTGTGCGCAGAGGAAGGCGCGCATTCATTGCTGGCCTCCGCACATGTCCATTCATCGTGCGGCCCCCACTGCTGACCACGAGGTGAGGGCAGAGGGAGGCAAGCAATCCCACTGAGTGCCCACCGCCGCCTCCCAAGAGGGCCAGCGTTCCTCAGAAGGGCGTTCGACTTGCGCTCCTCAATAATACACGCTCCGCACTCGCCTGGAATTTAACACTCTCCACGGTGATTCCAGCGCCATCCATTGAAAAATGAAGCGCCAGGGAAGGGAGGAGTAACGGGTAGTGATGCTCATCTTGAGTGTGAGAGAACGATCCAATCAGCACCAGGAAGCAGCACATCGCCGTGCGCAACGTTAACGCACCATCGTCATGTTCAATACGGAAGAATTCGTTCCGCATTGTGGCAGATTGTGGACACCCAACATGTGGACATTGCTGAGTATTCATGTCCATCTACATAATACCCTGCAGGCCACCATAATGGTGTGAGAAAGGTGGTGAATTAGCACCAAACATGCATGACATAAAATGGATTGGTAATTATATTCAAGTCTAAACTTCATAAATTAAAAAAATATATAATAATTCAGAGGAAGCATGGAGAAACATGCTGTTAGTTGGGTTAGCTAAAATTTATTATACCAACATGCTACCACCTCTGCTATCCATTGATACACTCGTATTCACCTATATCTACATAATACCCTGCAAGCCACCATAAAGGTGGGTGGCAGGGGGTTAATTCTCACAAAACATGCAGTACATATCATTCATAAAAAGGATTTGTATTTATATACTGTTTTAAACTTCACTATTTATAAAGAGATAAAAAAAGGAAAGCAAACATGCTGTTAGTTGAGTTAGCTCCAAGACCTTATCCTAACATGAGGCTACCAATGCGATCCATTGCTACAGTCGTATTGGACATATTTACCGCTATAAATATCCCTAATTGTACGAGGAAAAAAGGACACTTTGAATTTGTCAGTTCGGCAATCCTTTACTCTAATTTTGTGATTATGGTCCAGTCTACCATAGTAAGTTGGGGTTCGCAAAATATTTTTAACATCATCACTGAAATTTATGCTATTATGTATTTATGCTATAGGATATATGTAGCGCAATTTATATCCCTCATTGTACGAGGAAATAAGAACATTTTTAATCTGTCAGTTTGGCATTTAATTTCCCTAATTTTGTAATCATGGCCCAGTCTACCATAGTAAGTTCCAGTTCACAACATATTTTCAAAGTCATCAGTAAAAATACTGCATAGGATTTAGCTAAGATATTAAGAGTAAATTTATTATTCAATTATTGGTGGACGCCAGTAGGCTAAACGGAGAGAAGGGAGGCACTGGATATCACGCTTGCTCTGAATTAGGTTTTGGCAGCAAGGCCCGCAGTAAAATCACCAATAATATGATGGCCGTCGATATCTCAGGAATGCTGAGTTGTAAGACCCCTGCCCCGTTCCTCAGCGGTGGCTTGTAGAACACGTACGATATAGACTGTTCCATATTTACTGGCGGCACACAGCAATGTATCCAGAAAACAAATGTAAAAAATTTAAGGTTACAGCCCAAGATTTTTGAGATTTCGGTCAAAGCAGGGATTATTAGGACTAAATCTTGAAAATTAAAAAGGAATGGAATTTTGGATAAAAGTGCATGGTCGATAGTGCACAAGAGGAGTGCTCCAAATGTATTCACTCAAAGGTTTTTCATCTTCATCAACACGATCCCTGCAAGACACCGCGAGGGCGTGTGGCAGTGCGTGAAGATCACCAAGCATGCATTATTGACATGTAAACAAACAACTGTAGGGTCTCATGCAACTAGATTGTTAGTATCCATAGTATTTAAGGGGTAAATACATGCATCACGCACTACAGACTACTCTAAATTATTTCCCCTACTTATCCTTTTGGTATGCTGCCTATTCTGTGCTCTTATAGTACGGGGGAAAAATGCCATTTTGAATCTATCGGTACGACAATCTATCTCTCTAATCTTATTTATCTGGTCGAATCTAGCATAATATGCAGGTTATTTTAATGAATACCTAACATCTTCAGTAAAGCTATCCGATTGAAATTTCTCTAATAGATTTAATCTAGACCTTAACCTACGCTCTGATAATGACTCCCACCCTAATTCTTGTATTAATTCTGAAACACTACTCAACCTACCGTAACACCTTTCAACGAACCTAGCTGCTCAACGCAGCACACTGTCTAGTTCTTTGATTAAACCTAATTCATTCGGATCTCATACACTGGCTGCATACTCAAGGTAACTGACTAACTAGTGAAAAGTAACATCGCTCTTTTGTCTTCTCATCACATTTCCCAAGTACTCTTTTTATAAATCCTAGCTTTCTCTTCTTTTTTAGTACCCAAATGAATACAGGGGTACTCGGAGAATGCATGAGTACCTGTCCAGGAATTCATGCACCCTGTATGGATGCATGAATTCCTCGACGAGAGGATGAGGACACGAATGATTAAAAGGATGGCTAACTCGGGGCTTCAGCCAATGCCTGAACCCCATCCTGCTGCTTGTGACCCTATTATCTAGCATGTCTCCATTAAATATCCTAGTTTCATGTTGATAGTGCATGTTTGGTGTTCTTCAGCCCCTGCCACACTCCCTAGTGGTGGCTCGCAGGGTATTACGTAGATTTAGAAGTGAGTATATGAGCACCCACCTCGATGAGGACCGCTGCTTACATTCAACAGCTAGTGTACGCACGAACCTTACATGGTTAACGTTAGTCTCACCGCTTAGAGAACTTGAAATCATGAAGCAGCTAGATGAATTGGAAGTTTTCGGGATTACTATGGGTCAACCTCAACTTAGGCGGCAAAGACGTTTCCAAATAGACACGAAAGACGGAAGTCTCTATAAGTGCTGCCAGAACACCGACCTATTGCTACAGATAACATTATAAGATCCTCTATTTAAAAATAAGTATTTAACGAGGCAGAGAAAGTGCTTACTTAGGGAAATATTTTGAATATTTCTGACAAAACGATAAGAAATTTCATGCAAACACTTTTACAGGTGATGGGCCAGTTTTTCCTTCTGAATTTTGTACTGTTCCTTCCTCAAAGAAGTAGAATATATGAAGCTATTGAGATCGCGTAGTTGGTCATTTATGAGCCTGAAATCCATGGTATTATGCCTTATGCCGCCACGTTTTCTTGATCACAAACTTCTTTCATGATATCAAGAAGATTTGTCAAGGGATTTGTCAATGAATATTTGTCAATTTGTCCGTTTCCAGGAACTCCAATTCCCTCGGGCTTAAATTAAATTCTCCACTGTTCATCTCTCTTGGAGTGATTTTGTCAGTGGTTGAATTTTGTATGAAAAAGTCAATTTTCTGGATATCTGGAAACCATATGGAAGCGTACAATAGCAGCATTATGGGGCAGAAAACGGAATTTCAATTTGTGGAATTTTTTAAATCTCATTTGCTGACATTCAATCTATTTTTAAGTATCTGCATTGTCGTAAATCACGAGTTATCCAAGTTCGTCAACGGCAATTCTTATAGGTGCCAATTTTAACAACTCATGACAAATTAAGTCCATAGAATGCCCTCGTCATAATATATTTTCCATTGGTTCAAAATTTTATGGAGTTTTACGCAATTGACAGATATAAAGCAAGTTGCATGTTTTTGCACTGGTAATTCACCTCCGCCAAATCTTCAACGATTGCAATTCCTGCATTTGAATAGTTGTGCATTGTGCCTCAGTAGTGCGATTAAAAAACTCTTTATCGTGAAATTTTCAAGAATTAGAGTGAAGTTTATAAGGGTATATTCTGTCACTTGATCATAGATCTCTAGTGAAAAAACATGCATGCTGTACATCAGCTAGCTTGTGACCGTTCTTTGTGCTTTAATAGAGTCTGTATAATCTTCTCTGGGATGGTTGCTCCATTTTCAAAATACAAAATTTTTCGAAACAGTATTTCTCTGCCAAGTCAGTACTTTTCACGACGGACACAAAATTTAAAATAAGCAAGTGAACTATAAATTAATTTTCTGTACGAAGATGTTGATGAAGAATATATGTGTGTATATGAAGAATATTTCCTAAGGGAAATAGCCTTCATTTTACAAGTTGTGGGGAAGTGCAATTAAAAATTGAGAAAAAATATTACTCAACAGTAGTTGACCTAAAAATAAATTATGCCCTTAGTGTCCGGGACCCGTGGGAGAATGGAAATATATAATATTCAAAGACTAATGCACTTGTTTAAAATTATAATGAAGAGGGGGTTAGTGTAATGATGTACCTACCTGAAATCACTAGGATGGGGGATCATTCTTTTACGGGGACATCAGATGGCAGACTAAGGCTCCTGGAGAGGTTCAGGACGGCTGCTGATATTTCTTCCAACGCCAAGCGAATTGTTATTATCCCACACTATATTTCCGGATTGAATTGCGAGGATTTGGTATTGAAATGGAATCCGCCTGAAATGGAATCAATTGATTCATAGTTATCAGTTCTTGCCTCGCATAATTCACGACCACAGAGGTATTTGATTAATACAAAAAGTTTACGGGGAGTAGCTTAGAAGAAAGCGACTCATTATCAGATATAAACATTGAGTATAATGATATGCTTCCAAGTCTTTCGAATTTAACTAATTGTAAGAGCTATAATCACACTACTATAGGGAAACAAGTTAGGTATAGGAGTCACTTGAAATTAGATGTTACTGTCTGCATAGTAACCAAGAAATTTCTGGCTAGAAATATTTTCATAATCCGTATTTCCCTGAGTTTCAGGGAGTATAATATTATTCTTCCAAGTATAAGAGTAAGTCCAAGTATTGTTAGATCTCAATTGGAATACGCTGCCAGCATATGGGATCCCAACGAAATTGGCATAAACAATGAACCTGAACGTGTGTAGCGAAGATCGGCAAGATTTGTTAAGGGACGGTATGATAACCTTACTAGCGTAACCAGTCTATTCAATGAATTAAAATGGGAATAATTGTCAGATCGCACGTTGAAATTTAGACTTAATCTCTTAAATAAATTTTAAGATTATATTTTCAGTGATGACGCTAAAAATATTTTACGAACCCCACCTTACTATGGTAGACTGCACCATAATCACAAAACTACATAAATTGATAGCCAAACTGACAGATTCAAAATGTCCTTTTTTCCTCGCACAATTAGGGATCTGAATAGCGGTAAATTAATCCAATGCGAGTGTAGCAATGGATAACATTGGTAGCTTCATATTGGTTTGCGTACTCAAAGCTAACCCAGCTAACAGCATGTTTTTGCATGCTTGCTTGCTATTTTCTCTTTAAAAATTTAATTTTATAGTAGTATGTTATTACTAATCCTTCTTTATGTATTATATGTAGTGCATGTTTGGTGAGAATTTACCTCCTGCCACACACCTTTATGCTGGCTTTCAGGGTATTATGTAGATGTATTATTTCTTCCTCGTTCTCTTTCTTGCAGATATCCTCACCCGAAACAAATTCAATGACCAACCGGGAATCCATTACTTGTATTTAGCTCATGCAATTCTGAAATTCAACTCCTGACTTCGCGCAATAACCTTAACTCCTTCGTGGAAATATGTCTAAAGTGTAAACTGCAACCCGACTTTACTGCTTGTCCTATCCATAACAGAATAACCTATTCATTAACGACTGGTTGGGGTAGGGAATTCGTCTTTTTTGCTGTGGTATTAAAAGGTAGATTAAATGTTTTCCCCATATTCACTTTAAAATGATGCTACGCATCGAAATCTGGTAGAGAATATTTTTTTTGTGTGAAAAAGTGTTCATATTTACCAAGCATGTGATTTGCTTGTCTGGACTTGATTTGTCCCTCCTATATGACTTCATAGAAAAGCCTCCCGTCACATCGAAATACAATTGTTCACTCTACGTTGTACACATTCGCCTCATCTCGATAAAAGCCTGACGTCCGAACACCATTGCTGTCGCACTCCGTTTGTGCGGCTCACAGGGTGTGATGCAAGTAGACATTACAGGTGCAGGTGGGGAGTTTTCGTGCAGAATTTCTATGGGTTAATATTTAAAAATGTGCTACTTTGAAAAATGAGACAATTTAATGAGCTATGAGGAACCTCATAGCTTCAATAGCAATCGCGTGGAATGCCATCTCACTTTCGTTATAGAGTCAAACCTCCCAACAGTGGATATGTTGGGGGCCTGAAAAATTATCCACTATTAAGTCTACTATTTTGAGAAGGCTGGAATTACGACCGGTTTTTCTGTACAGTAATTACGACGAATTAAAAGATATGGACATTTATTACGTTGCATCAAACTCCCATTTTTGTAAATCTTTTATAAATTAATCCTCGTATAAACATTATGGAATAAAATAATTGCGCATTTTTTATCCATAGAACAAATATTGGCATGGTCATGATGAAAGCCAGATCCGAAAACTTTGCCCCTAGAAACAGGTACGTATCCGGGGGAGGGGAGGGGGGGCTTCAGACCCCCTCACCCCCGAAATTTTTTACAACCGATTTTTTTGTTCTGATTGTAACTGAGCATGAGCATCCGGATTACACTGTGTATAATTAAAGTGCTAAGTGCCTGAAACGTGATCACTAGTTTGATGCATATGTGTGGTTAATAGTTATTCTTTTCAATCTGATATGTATGCATGCGTTGAACTTATGTTTTGGGGCAGGATAAATTAACCTCTCCATGACAAGGTAAGCAGTGAGATTTACCAGTGAGAGAGAGAGGAATGGGCACTGTGAAAGTAAATATCAATCAATGAAAGTTAAGGAAGAGATTTTTAACATGTCTGCACCGAACGGGTAAGGCTGATTTGAAGTTAGGCTACACTAGACTTACCCCCCCCCCCCCCCCCCCCCCCCGAAGCAAATTTCTGACTAGCGCCTGCCTAGAAAAGAGATATGTGACAGAGTGTCTTAAACAGAGAGGGATAAAGACACAGGCAGGAGTCGTAGACAGACAGCCAGATTGGTCTCCGAGTGCTAAAAAAATGTTTATCCTGGAAAACCTCGTTAGTTACACGTATTTCCTTCAAGAAAGGAGGAGAATAGAAATACTTACAGAATTACTCGTTGATTATTCCGGTTAACGGAGGTAACGGAAGGAAACATGTTTCTCTCGGTTTTTCGAGTCCTTGTATTAGGAGTGTCAGGTATTAGTTCCATAAGGCTCCATGCTCTGCTGCCATGTATTGAAAAACTGTCCGCTTTTTGGAGACATCCACTGTTTTGAGGTGTCCATTAAAGGATGTTTACCTCTATATGCACCAAACCTCTCCCTAACAGACACTACGGAGTCTAAATGTAAGCCTTGCTGTCTTCCTATCGGATGTCTTAGGTCAGACTGGAAGAAAATTCTAATATATTCTCAATCATCTGACTCCGAGAAGTATCGCTGCGCTAGTACTAAGCTAGCACCGAGAGTCAGGCAATCATAGGATTGGGAATTAATAATGAACTCTCTTCAGCCATTCATCCAGTTAGTTAGATCAGTTATTCAGGGTTATTTTCTTAAAATATGTCGAGCTTATTTTCGCCATCCGACTTATTTTGCCATGCCGCGTCGATAATTCCATAATTCTTTCATACCGCTTGCTACAGTGATTATATGATAATGTCTATTTTCGAGCTGTGGCTAGTGGTGTGAACAAAGTTAGATGCATTCCTCCAGTTTATTTATCATCATCACCTGTCAACAAACCTACGATTGGTTTGACGCAACCCCTTATGTTGGCTTAACTCTTCATATTTACGTATTTCATCTCTTTCACATCCTTCATCATATGTTCTATTTATCTCATACGAAACTTTCATTTGGCGTTCTTTCCGTCCAATTGTCCTCTTCGACGATTGTCTTCATCAGGCCATCATGTCTCATGGTGTGGCTGATTAAGTTGCTCCGTCTTCTTCTCAGGGTATTCAGAAGACTTTTCTTACCTCAAACTCTTCTTACGACTTCCTCGTTACTTACTCGTTCGATCCATTTAACCTTCACCATTCTTCTCTAGCACCACATTTCAAATTCTTCCACCCTTTTACAGAAGAATTCTGAAGATGAATGGATCGACCGAGTAAGTAACGAGGAAGTCCTAAGAAGAGTATGAGAAAAGAGAAGTCTGCAATCAACTCTAAAAAGAAGAAGTGAAAACTTAATCGGCCATATCTTCAGACACAATGGTCTGATGAAGACTATCGTTGAGGGAAAAGTAAAAGGGAAGATTGGAAAAGGCAGACCTCGTATGAGATAATGGAACAGGTTGTGAAGGGTGTAAAAGAGAAGAATTACGTCACAATCAAAAGGTTGGCCGATAGAAGAATCAAGTGGAAAGCTGAGTCAAACCAATCCTAGGATTGTTGACTAATGCTGATGATCCACCCTTTTCTTTTCCGCTGCTGTCATAGTCCATGCCTCACTGCCATAAAGAAATACGCTCCAGATATCTACATCTACATCTACACGATACCCTGCAAGCCACCGCGAGGGTGTGTGGCAGGGGGTGAAGATCACCAAGCATGCACTAATATACTTGCTGATGAATTGTTCCCTGACTTCAACGCTTGCATTTCCAGCTGCAAATGGTTTATTCACCGCATGTGAAACGCGCGAGCTGCTCCCGTCGCCTTGAGTGAGCGCGGCACCTCGGGATCCGCACCAGCAGGCACCACGTGACCCGCTGCCATGGGAACGGAAATCGCCCGAGGAGGGACCTCTTCTCCGAGACAGCGGAGGGGAGTCGAACCAGGGACCACGAGCGGCAAGAGGAGGAGCAGGTGGCCTCGCATCGGGCCACTAATCCCGGTTCCCCTTTAGGTAATTGCCCCTCGCAGCGCCAACGGGGTCAGCGCGAGGGGTGGGCCGACCACATGGTGCGCACGGCATTACGCGAACCAGGTTTTAAATCCAGCGTTCTTGGGATGGAGGGGTCAGGCGGGGTTCGGGATATACAGCCGCAGGTCTGAAATTTTACGAGCGGGCGCAGCACCCGCTTAAATTATTTAGCGAAGGAGAGTTAGGAGCGAGGGGGGTTTGGAGGAGGAGGGGGGGAGAGGGGGGGATATCTTAGCAGTAACTCTCCGTCCCTCCCCTCCGCGGCTCATTCGAGATCACATAACTCAGGGATGCGCGACCCGGAAGGCCATGTCAGCGTCAGACTGTCCCCGGAATGCTCCTTCAGGGCTGCTCCTTGCACCATGGCAATAGTGCATTTTAGGTGATATTCATCCCCTGCCACTCACCCTCGTGGTAGTTTTCAACTTATTTCCTACATATTTAGACTTAATGTCTTAAATAAATTCCCATATAATATTTACAGTGATGACGTTAAAAATATTTTGCGAACCAAAACTCGCTATGGACTTATACTTGCCGGACCATGTAGACCATAATCACAAAATTAGAGAAATTGATTGCCGAACTGACACATTCAAATTGTCCTGTTCAAAAGGGAGGAGAACAGGACAATTTGAATGTGTCGGGATAATAATTAGGGATATGAATAGCGGTAAATACGTCCAATACGAGAGATTGAATCCATAGCAATAGGTAGTTACTTATGTACCCAACTTACTATGGTAGACTGGACCATAATCACAAAATTCGAGAAATTAATATTAATTAGAGTATTCCATCGAAACGTCAGCAACGCAAAATCTTACTCGGCTGGAAACCCGAGAATGATTTATTAACATCATTCGCCGATAAAGAACAAAATCATGTATTAGAGAAATTGACAAACGAACTGACAGATACAAAATGTCCTCTTTTCCTCGTACGAATATAGATATGAATAATGGTAAATATACCCAATACGAGACTAACAATGGATAGCATAGGAATTGCATGTTGGTATAAGGACATGAAGCTAGCCCAAATAAAAGAATGATTTCGAATGCTTGCTTTGCTATTTTTATCTTTTTTTAAATTGTGAAGTTTAGACTAGTATATTACTGCTAATCCTTTCTTATGAATGATATGTAGTGCATGTTTGGTGAGAATTCACCCCCTGCCACACACCTTCACGGTGGCTTGCAGGGTATTATGTAGATGCAGATTTTGATAGCTTTCTGACACGACGTTCGACTTTTCGAAACTCAAATTTGAGAATAAACGGCAGCAGCGTGATGGATCAGGGACTATGAGACCTCAGGAAGAAGAAACGCGGCAGCTGGACGAACCCGTTGCTCGAAATCAGCTACTAGGCCCATCAGGGTCTGAAGAAGTTAAACTCTGCAAGTGAAATGCCGTCACGGGGCAAGGGTTGGTTGACGACACCGGAAAAGGCAGAATGCTATTCCTCATACACATATGACGGGTGCATTCCAATAATTAGTGCTATTGGTAAGTGAATTTTTGTGTGTCCGGGGCAAGGAAAGCTCCAGTGAGAAATGAGAACGGGTGCTATTTCAGAGAGAGAATGATAATTAGTGTATTTGATTGAAAAGAGGAAGTCCCTGCTGAGTAACATAAGTTTCCCACACAGACAGGGTACTTGAGCTGTCCACAGACTCCAGCGTTACATTCGCTGATGTGGAAGATAAGCCATTCATCAAAAGAGTAATGGGTAAATGTGACGATCATGTACGAGAATTCAGCTACTTTTCCCTTGTTAGCATTTGGAATATACTGCCAGTGTATGGGATCCCTACGAAATCGGTCTAAATAAAGAACTTGAGCGTGTGCAGCAAAGATCGGCAAGATTTGCAAAGGGACGATACGATAATTGTATTAGCGTAACCAGTCTATTAAATTTATTGAAATTGGAATCATTGTCAGATCGCAGGTTGAAATTTAGACTTAATCTCTTAAACAAATTCCAAGACCATATTTTTAGTGATGGTGTTAAAAATATTTTACGAACCCAAACTTACTATGGTACACTGGACCATAATCACAAAATTAGAGAAATTGATTGCCGAACTGACAGATTCAAATGTCCTTTTTTCCTCGTACAATTAGGGATATGAATAACGGTAAATATATCCAATACGAGTGTAACAATGCATAACATTGGTAGCTGCATGTTGGTATGAGGACTTGAAGGTAATCCAACTAACAGCATGTTTTTGCACGCGTGCTTTGCTATTTCTATCTTATTTTAAATATTGAGGTTTAGAAGAGTATATAAATACTAATCCTTTTATATGCATCATATGCAGTGCATGTTTGGTGAGAATTCACCTCCTGCCACACACCTTTATGGTAGCTTGCAGGGTATTATGTAGATGTAGATATGTCAAAGCGGTGGTTGTGTACACCATTCGTTACACACTTGCAATGAAGGTTCTTTTGTCATGAGCGTTAACATCAGAAGACTTCATCTAAAACCTAGTATCAAAATATGTACGGAAGAAAAAAATTATTATTATTATTAATTATTATTAATTGCGAAAACTTGAGTATATTTAACTGAGCATTTTAAAACCGGACCTTAAGATTTTCATATCCCTCTCTGGCGTTGGTAGAAATTGGTTCAAATGTGAGGCGTGACCCGTTGAAGGGAGCCATTGCACTGTTCTTCCTTTATTCCCTTTTCGAATCGATAATGCACCCCCATCAGGTAAATAAATACCTTCGAAGGGAAGATAGGGTGGCGTGGGGGTGAGGGAACAGTCTCTGCGCATTCCCCCGGGGTCTGCCTTTGTTGATTCGAGAACGCCGTTGGCCTCGAAGGTCAGAGTCGCATATTTGCAGAGCACATCAAATTGCGCAAATAGACTCACTTACTTGTTCATGCATTAAGCAAAGTACCTATTTAGTAAATTTGAAGCTGATTTGTGCACAGATTTCGTTTGAAAGAAAAGGAGAGGCCCAGCGTATGCTAGGTTTGATTACATAAACAAGATTAGAGAGATTGATTGTCGTACCAATAGATTTCAAATGTCATTTTTTCCCGCGCACAATAAGGGAGAACAATAGGGAGAATAGCAGAGGGTTAGGTACATAAAAAAATTCTGGAGAAACCTGAAGTGCCCGATTCATGTCTAACAATAAGCATCACCAACGCAAGAATGATAGGGAAATACCGATCCGTGTATTTAGGAAAATGTTTTTTTTTGCCACTAATTAATTCATTAATGTCTAGTTGCTAACCACCTTGCTGTGCGTAACCATTACGTCTAAATTATGTCAATCCAGCAGTAGTAATGCATCTCATAGTTGCCTGTAAGTATTATGCTAGATTCGACCAGATAAATAAGATTAATGAGAAAGATTGTCGTACCAATAGATGCAAACTGTCATTTTCCTACGTACTATGTAAGTATTTCCCCGTACTATGTATGTATTTGATGTAAAACTGTTGTGTCTTTGTTATACTTAAGGGACGATGTCCCAGTGCAAATAAATTGTGTATCTATCTATCTATCTACTATCAGAGAACACAATAATCAGCATAGCAAAGGGATAGGTATGTGAAATATTAGTAGTCTGTAGTGAGTAGCATTGAGTGCATGATGCATGTGTGAACAACCAATAATCCCTTTCTTACTATGTAGATACTAACCACCTAGCTGCATGTGACCCTATTATCAAGCATGTTCACATGTTGTACCATGGTTGCATGCCAATAGTGTGTGTGTTAATATCTTCACTCCCTGCCACACACCCTCGTGGTGGCTTGCAGGGTATCGCACGGATGCCACTACTAATATATATGTTCACTGCATCAACGCAGGGAACATAGGAAACTCCAAATAACTCTAATTACGAAGTCGGAGGTATAATATGGGAAAATATATCGTCTCAAAACTGCTTGAGACAGATTGGGTAGACAATAGTTAAGCTCTTGAAGTCACCATACATTTTATGGAAATGCACTGCAGTGGCTAGCAGTGAACATCCCTTGCGAGGCACTAGTCTTTAGTTGGCTGGTAAAAACATTCTTTACTTTGCACTTAAAAAATAAGTAGTAATGAATTAAGAAACGTGTAATCCATTACATATCATGAAATAATACTGACTCATGATCTTTCCTGGGGTAAACACATACGTGCAATATTCGGTAAAGCTAATCGCAAACTGAGATTCATCAAAAGAGTATTGGGCAAATGTGACGATTATGAACGAGAAATCAGCTTTTTTCCCTTGTTAGCATTTGGAATTATGCTGCCAGTATATGGGATACCTACAAAATCGGTCTAAATAATAAACTTAAACTTGTGCAGTGAAGATCAGTAAGATTTGTAGAAGTTATTTAGTTATCGGAACCTAACCAAGCTATTAAATGAATTAAAATGGGAATCATTTTCAGATTGAGGTTAAAATTTACATAATCTCTTAAAAAAATTTTAAGACCATATTTTAAGTGGTGATGTTAAAAATATATTGCCCTCCCCAACTTACCTTGGTAGACTGGACCATAATCTCAACATTAGAGAAATTGATTGCCGAACTGACAGATTAAAAATGTCCTATTTTCGTCGCACAATTAGGGACATGAATAGCGGTAAATATATCCAATATGAGTGTATCAATGGATAGCATAGATAGTTGCATGTTGGTATAAGGACTTGAAGCTAGCCCAAATAAAAGCATGTTTTTGCATGTTTGCTTTGCTGTTTTTATATTTTTGAATAGTGTAGTTTAGAACAGTATGTTAATACTATTCCTTTTCTATGCATGATATGTAGTGCATGTTTAGTGAGAATTCACCCCAAGCCACACACGTTTATGGTGGCTTGCAGGGTATTATGTATATGTAGATGTAGATTCCTTTGTTGCCAAGAGAATGCATGGCACCAGCTACGAAGAACTCTCGAAGAAAATAATGAAGATTAAAATTTACACTCGGCTAATTTCCATGCGATGCGATAGGAGTTTTGGCAGTGCGGCAGTTTTAGGCTCTAAAGGAGCGGATTAAGCTGAGCAGTGTGTCTCCCGCGAGATAAGACGCCAATGAGAAATGGGATTATAATATAATCTTGGAAGGGAAATTCACTATTCGCGAAGGTACACGAGGCAGCGGAGATTTCTTGTTGGAGGGAGAGAGGAGGAGGAAGTTGGCGGATCTTCGGGAAGGCTCTCGATCCTCGTTCTTAGGTGTCTCTCTCAAAAGTGGGAAGGGAGCCCTCTTACGGCCGCCTTGCAAAATGCTCGCCAAGTTCAGCATCCCGCTAATGGCCGTCCAGTGGAAGAGATGCATTTCCGTGCTCTTGCGACGGGGCTTATACTTGACTCGCGAGGCTACTTTAAATAGAGTACAATCGTTCACCAAATGTTTTGAATTACCGAATTTGATACAGTAGGTAAAAAAAGAGAACCGTATTTTCCGTACTTCATCCACATCTACGGGATACCCTGTAGCCACCACTGGGGTGTGTCGCAGCTGCTTCTTGACGACACAGTAGAGTATTAGGTCCGCTTCTATTTCTTTTATGCATAAACGATTTGGGTACCGTAGATAGTAGTAAGCTTTTTGCAGACACTGCTGCAGTTTATAGCGATATATCAAAAGAAGAAGACAGGAAATCCCTTAGCAAGGATTTAGACGCAATTACTCTATTAGAGAAATCTATAGCGAAATTTCAATCGGATAGCTTTACTGAAGATGTTAGGAAAATATTAAAAACACCAGCGTATTATGCTACATTTGACCGGATAAATAAGATTAGAGAGATAGATTGTCGTACTGATAGATTCAAAATTGCATTTTTCTCCCGCACAATAAGAGAACAGAATAGGCAACATAGGAAAGGGATAGGTAGGGGAAATATTTTAGAGTAGTCTGTAGTCTAGTCTTGATTGCCGAACTGATAGATTCAAAATGTCCTTTTCCCCTCGTACAATTAGAGATACGAATAACGGTAAATATGTCCAATCGGAGAGAAGCCATGGATAGCATTGGTAGCTGCATGTTGGTATGAGTACTTAAATCTAACTGTACTAACAGAATGGTTTTGCATGTTTGCTTTGCAATTTCTATCTTTTTTACATAGTGAAGTTCTGATAAGTAAATTAATACTATTCCTTTTTTATGCATGATATGTAGAGCATGTTTGGTGAGAAATCACGCCCTGCCACACACCTTTGTGGTGGCTTGCAGGGTATTATGTAGATGTAGATGTGATGCATGATGCATGTATTGATGTATTAATCCCTTAAATACTAGTAATACTAACAATCATGTTGTATGAGACCCTATAGTTGCTTGTTTGCATGTCAATAGTGCATGCTTGGTGATCTTCACTCCCTGTCACACACCCTCGCGTGGACTTACAGTGTATGGTGTGGATGTAGTCATGCGGAGCGTCGATTGGTTGAATAATTAGACCGGAATACCAAGAACTAGCATATATATTTCACCCAAAATAAGGCAAATAGTAAATATGTAAAGGGGTGAAGCATAACTTACGTCCTAGGATGAGAGAGTAAGAGCCTGGCGACAGGAAGTGCACGACCGGGCTGTGCTGATTGGCGGCATCGCGAGCACGGCGATCGTACCCCCAACCGTCAGCCGCTGAACAGAGCAGACTCGGACGGTAAGACAAGGAGGCAAGAGACGCGGGCACTTAGAGCGTACCCTGGCGAGGCCTTCGTCTTTCGAGGACGGGGAAAGGAGGTGGTCAGATAGCCTAAGTCACGACGAGCGTTACAAGAGTCGTACTGGGCGCGATCACGGCAAGCGTGACCTAACTGACCCCAGTCCCTGGCCAGCTGCCGAATTTATTTCGCGCTCGGAAGCAACCTTAGTCCCTGGCAGGGACAGCTTAGATTATGATGAGACGCTCATCGTCGGGTGAATGATTGGCAAAAGGGAATGCTGACTACATGCTCTCGACAGGTGTATGGTAGGAGGTGACGATAAACAAGCATACTATATTAACATGCAATTAAGCTACTACATGGAAACACGCTACATAAAATGGTCACATGCAAATAGATTGTTAGTATCTATAGTATTTAAGGAATTAATACATGCATAATGCACTACAGACTGCTATAAAATATTTCCCCTACCTATTCCTTTGCAATGCTGCCTATTGTGTTCTCTTATAGTGCGGGGGAAAAATGACATTTTGAATCTATCAGTACAACAATTTTTCTCTCTAATCGTATTTAGCTGGTTGAATCTAGTATAACACGCTGGTGTTTTTAATATGTTTCTAACATCTTCAGTAAAGCTATCCGGTTGAAATTTCTCTAATAGATTTAAACTGTACTTTAGCCAACGCTCTGATAATGATTCCCACCCTAATTCTTGTATTAACTCTTAAACACTAATCAACCTATCATAACACCTTTTAACGAACCTAGCTGCTCTACGTAATTCCCATGTACGTGAAGTAATGAGCCGCTATTACTGTAATTCGAGTACACGGAATACATGATTGTTTGGTATGTTGATCTTTTCTCCTATCCATTCATCAATAACATTCTGATATCATGTACCAATACTCTACTTACGTAGCTTAATCTTTTATGCTCGATACTGACCCCAGGCCTTCCCATAATTCCATTGTGTTCTCAAATTCATGCAGTGTTCTATACATGCTCTCCAGTTCTTAACACTCACCACATCCATCCTCTTTCAAGTCTCTTCCACTACACTCACCCATGACTTTCCTTTTGCTATAGTTATAAATAACCTTAACAAAGTTCAATATCATCTCATTTACACACAAATACTCCCAAAACCTTTAACAACTCTTTTGCTATGGAATAATATCCGATCTATGAATAAAAATATCTCAGAGTTCAGCACACTGAGGTGGCCAGGGACTATCCCAAAATTCAAGAATCTTTATTTAGCTTATAGCCCTTTCTTAATTTCAATCATCTGCAGACACACTATATAGAGACCTCCAAATATTAGTCCATACTACATCCAGTACCTACCACTAATGTCCCTTGAATTCCTAGCTCTGAGTAAAAAATGAAATTATTCACCTCTCCCAAGTATTTGGTATTATATTTATGAATTTTCTCTAGCTTAAACCACTTGTTCAAGACAATGGTTTTGGAAGAAAACATCGTCTTGAAAAAGTCTTTACAATTCACTCAAGGTCTATCAGGTTTATTTAGTGCATGGTTTAGAACAAGGTTTATTAAGTGCATGCTTGGTGATCTTCACCCCCTGCCACACACCCTCGCGGTGGCTTGCAGGGTATCGTGTAGATGTAGATGTATCAAATAGCTAAAATACTTTCTCAGTGGCACCCTATCTCATAAATTTGCAAAAACTTTAATCCGTAATAGTTGTCCATGGTCAATTATCTAATAGCATAATAAGCATATTTGATAAAAATGTCAAATTACAGAAGGTTAATAAACCTTCCTTCAATTTTAAAGATGGTAAATGAATAAATTTGTGTGTTAAGTAAAATAAAAGCTTCATATCCTGTTTAATATAATCCTACACCCTGTTGTTCATTGCGTGTCCTTTCCTTTTATCGCCGATGATGGATACCCTCTTGAGTCCAGGCTGATGACTCCATTAAAAATGAGCAACCTGGACCCCCAATTACCTGTATAATGAAGAACTGTGTGCTGCACGAAGCTACATTGAACGCCTCTTTGGCGTCTTAAAGGCAGAATTTCTCTGTCTGCGCAGCAGTGTCTCATGCACAAGCCTGGTATGGCGGGTAAAATACTTAATGCACATGCAGTGCTACACAATATGAGGATAAACCTCCAAATAAGAGACTCTACTCTTGGTGATGAGGAAACTGAGGCCCATTTGTTGGAACACGTGCCCAACCTTGAGGAGGAGGACGATGAGTAAGTCGTATGCTTAGACATTTTGCGGACGATGCGGTAGTGTACAGGGGCATATCTAAAGAAGAAGACCGAAAATCGCTCAGCAAGGATTTAGATGCAATTCAAGAGTGGTGCGACATATGGCAATTAGAACTTAACCTTAATAAGGGTGCAGCTATCAACTTTTGGAGGAGAAATAATTCGATAGAGTGTACCTATAAATTTAGTAACACGAAGATCGAAAACGTTGAAACCATAGGATATTTAGGTGTAACAATCACAAAGGATTTATCGTGGGGTGGACACCTCCAGGTAATATGCGGCCGAGCGAAGAGAAAGCTAGGATTTATAAAAAGAGTACTTGGGAAATGTGATGAGAAGACAAAAGAGCGATGTTACTTTTCACTAGTTATGCCCCACCTTGAGTATGCAGCCAGTGTATGGGACCCTAATGAATTAGGTTTGATGAGAGAACTAGACAGTGTGCAGCGTAGAGCAGCTAGGTTCGTCAAAAGGTGTTACGATTGGTTGAGTAGTGTATCAGAATTAATACAAGAATTAGGGTGGGAATCATTATCAAAGCGTAGGTTGAAGTACAGATTAAATCTATAAGAGAAGTTTCAATCGGATAGCTTTACTGAAGATGTTAGACACATATTTAGAAAAAAAGCAGCGTATTTTGCTAGATTCGACTAGATAAATAAGATTAGAGAGATAGATTGTCGTACTGATAGATTCAAAATGGCATTTTCCCCCGTACCATAAGAGAACAAAATAGGCAGCATAACAAAGGGATAGGTAGGGGAAATATTTTAGAGTATTCTGTAGTGCATGATGCATGTATTAACCCCTCAAATACTATCGATACTAACAATCTAGTAGCATGAGACCCTATAGTTTCTTGTTTTCATGTCAGTAGTGCATGCTTGGTGATCTTCACACCCTCGCGGTGGCTTGCAAGGTATCGTGTAGATGTAGATGTATATGAGCATGGTAATCCGTTGGAAGGGCGGGTCCTTGCCAACAGAATACGAGGTGGTTTTATTTCAAGAAAGTATGGCAGGAGATAAGGGGAGAAAAGTTACTACAGTTTCAATTAATATGTATTTTACTTTTGTGCACATTTTTCACTAACAAAATTTTCATTGTGCAAGTAATTCCAATAACTTTTCTATATTTCTCAATATTTCTATTTTTTATTTTTCATTGGCAGCTGCCCCCTTAGCTGCCTCGGCTAGTATTAGTGCAGCATCAGCAAGTTTATTGTTTGCCCCTGCCATTGCCTGAATTAAAAAAAATATTTTATGAATTATGTGACATCAAAGGCAAAAGAGTATTATAAGACCAATTGTACTTACTTCCATTGCTGCTGAGTTTTTCTTAGAAATTTCAAGGCATTACTCCCTGGCACTGTTTAATTGGGAAGAAAACCTTTCCCTTCCACGTACAGACAATGGAGCAAAGGAGAGAAGGAATGTTACTATATTCCAAGGAGTGGTGTCTATGTTGAAATGTATCAAATAATTAGTAGATATAGAACTTTAGGTCCATGTATTCACTTATGCAGGGGATTTACTATGTGTGCACTCAACATTCAAAGCTATTAAAAGTGAAAAACTCTTTCTAAGAGTTTTTCTCTTGAAGAGAGAGATTGTTGTACAGAATGCCGATCAATATTGAATATATAAGCATTGTCATCACATAATATTCATCTACACAGTCTAGTCTACGCAGTCTAGCATCTGCACAGTACGCAGAATAGTCTATAGTGCATGATGCAGTTATTAACAAACAATCCCTTAATTACTATGTAGATACTAACAATCTAGCTGCCTGACCCTATAGTAGCACGCGTAGTAGTAGGTGGCTTGAAGGATTTCACGCAGATGTAGATCAGCTCTGTAAATAGCTCAAAAATATTGCATCACGACTGAATGGTACGCACAAAACTGGCATATTTTTTGGCGTTAATTCATTTCCAACATTAATTAATTTTCAGGTAACGATTTCCGATTCATTCATTAACTGTCACTCATTTGGATTAAATTTCTATTCTATCGCATACTGTTCATCTCCTTGGGGATTCAATGCGGTTATACGTATACCTTCACGGATATGTGCATCGGGTAAACCCATATTAATTAGAGGCCTTAATTATAACCATGCTCTTATTTTCACTCCGTGGGATAGCACCACAAATTAATTATTTGTTTCAAGTATTCTCTCACAAAAAATTATCTTCAACATTACCTATGCATGTTATATTTATTAGTGACACATTTTATTTATAAATAGCAACTTTATTAGTTGTAATGGTACATATCTTCCGGAATAATCCATGTCAAGATCGATGTAGATTTCAAATCACGCTACAACCCCAAGTTCTGATGTTTCGCATTTCAATGGTTCACTTTTTTCTGTTTGTGTCATGCAATATCATTGGTCAAAACTTAAAGCCTCTCGCGCAGGTGGTGCTTCCTTGCCGACAAATGCATTACGACTGGGTTTCGTCGCTGGCACCCACAACTGTCGGTAAGTGGCGCGTGCAGGATAGCTCGACCATGCAAGCGACGACCGTCGGTAGCCACCGATACTTACAGGTGTCGCTAGGCGTGTAGAGACTTCCGCCCCTGTAATCCCCTCGATAACTCTAATTCGTGAGGGGCATAAGACAGCGCCAACACCACCATTTAATTTACCTTCATTACAATTTTTTATTTCATTTTCCATACCGATTTATGTTAAAATTACACTATGAATGATATCAGCAGAAATATTTTTAATTTCCCATGACCACCGAAGGCTTTGTTAACAAATAAGTTAGATATGTTTCGTCGATTAAACGAATATTTTCGTTGCTCTTTCTTCCACCTGTCATAATTTATTTGCGCTGATGGGCAAATTCAATTTTGTAACATAAATTGTATTAAGATGTTATGTGCAAGATTCTCTCCTTTAAAATAAAACCTGCTCGTTTATTTCTTCCTTTTTTATTAACTGATTTAGTTTAATCAAATGACACCTTACGCTAGTCTTATGTATGAAGTAGAATATATGTATCCTGGAACATATAATTGTCAGTTTAATCATGGGACACCTAGATAACCAGAATTTATTGTCCAATGTTCAGCATGGCTTCCGAAAGAGGAGATCATGTGAAACTCAACTTGCTCTCTTTTCCCACGATATTTTAGTTTCTGGCGAAAATAATATTCCAGTGGATGCTATATTTCTCGACTTCAAGAGAGCTTTTGACAAGGTGTCTCATAGCAAACTAATTTTGAAATTAAAATCTCATAGGTTAGACAGTAACATTATATCATAGATTAATGATTTTCTGCATGATCGGGTGCAAAGGGTTGTTTAGACGGTGTTACCTCACCGGAATTAAAGTCACTTCGGGTGTTCCACAAGATAGTGTGATAGGTACACTCCTATTCCTTTTGTACATAAATGATATCCATAAGGTGGTAAAAAGTAAACTTCGTCTATTTGCCGATGATGCAGTTGTATATAGGTAAATTCTATTCCCAAACGAGAAGGAAAATTTAAATGATGACCTACAAGCCTTGAAATTTGGTGTAATGCATTGCAGTTAGAATTAAACTTTAAAAAATATCTTGTAATGAATTTTTGGAAAAAGAATAGCTTTCCTCCGAGCACTTACAAAATAAGTAATAATGAATTAACAAACGTGGAATCCATTAAATACCTTGGAATAAGATTCACACATGATCTTTCCTGGGGTAAACATACGTGAAATAATGGGTCAAGCGAATCGTAAACTGGGATTCGTCAAAAGAGTACTGGGTAAATGTGACGATCATGTACGAGAAATCAGCTACTTTTCCCTTGCTAGACCTCATTTGGAATATGCTGACAGGGTATGGGATCCCTACGAAATCGGTCTGAGTAATGAACTTGAACCTGTGCAGCGAAAATCAGCTAGATTTGTAAAGGGACGGTATGATAACCATATTAGCGTAACCAGTCTATTAAATGAATTAAATTGGGAATCATTGTCAGATCGCAGGTTGAAATAAAGACGTAATCTCTTAAATAAATTCCAAGATAATATTATCAGTGATGACGTTACAAATATTTTAGGAACCCCAACTTACTATGGTAGACTGGACCATAATTACAAAATTAGAGAAAATGATTGCCGAACTGACAGAATCAAAATGTCCTTCTTTCCTTGTGGAATGAGTGATATGACTAACGGTAATTATATCTAGTAGGAGTGTAGCAAAGGATAGCATGGGTACTTGCATGTTGGTTAAAGGACTTGAAGCTAACCCAACTAACAGCATGTTTTTTGCATTTTTGCTTTACTGTTTATATTTTGCTAAATAGTGTAATTTAGAACAGGATATAAATACTAATACTTTTTAGGCAATATATGTAGCGCATGTTTGGTGAGTATTCACCCCCTACCACACACCTTTATGGTGGCTTGCAGGGTATTATGGAGATGTAGATGTTTGTAAATATGTAAATGTATTTTCCTAAAACTCGAGAACCAAATGCCTATGAAACTTTAAGGTTTATTAAACGTCCTCATTGGACAGATAATAGGCTACTGTTTTTGTAACTAATGGCCCTCGCTTCAACCCCAGTCAATTCAAAAGAGTCCCCATAAGAAAAACAAGTAAAGGGCTTTCTAACAGCTTGCAGTCATTATTTCATTTGAAAATATTAACTATGAATACCTATTCCACTTACTAGAGAAGCACGCCAGCCGAAAATCATTCAATAGGTATATATTCTTATTATTATCGTTAAATATCGTTAAATGATTTCGGATTAAGAGTTACTGGCATTTCAGTTAAAAATGACTATTTATGGTGAATTTTTTTCAAGTTAAAACAGCCACATCCCTTGAGTACTAAAGGGATTGTTGCTTTATAAATTAGATATGCAGTATAAAATGTAGGCATGCTGACAGGAATATTAATTCACATAAAACTCGAGTACCAAACGTAGTACGGCATTCATACTTTGAAGTTATATACATCTACATCTACACGATACCCTGCAAGCTACCGCGAGGGTGCGTGGCAGGGGGTGACGATCACCAAGCATGCACTACTAACTTCAAACAAGCATTTATAAGCTTAAATGTTGTGACTCAATCAATACTTCGCCCTTGTGCAGGAGTTGGGGACGATCTCTGAATTTGAAAAAGTGTTCAGTAATGAACATATGGGACAAAAAGATGGAAAAAGTATGACACTAAATATGAAATTGTTAGACCTCATTTGGAATATGCTGCCAGTGTGTGGGATCCCTACGAAATCGGTCTAAGTAATGAACTTGAACGTGTGCAGCGAAGATCGGCAAGATTTGTAAAGGGACGATACGGTAATTATATTAGCGTAACAATTCTATTAAATGAATTGAAATGGGAATCATTATGAGATCGCAGGTTGAAATTTAGACTTAATCTCTTAAATAAATTCCAAGGCAATATTTTCAGTGATGATGTTAAAAATATTTTACGAACCCCAACTTACTATGGCAGACTGGACCATAATCATAAAATTAGATAAATTGATTGCCGAACTGACAGCTTCAAAATGTCCTTTTTCCCTCGCACAATTAGAGATACGAATAACGGTAAATATGTCCTATCGGAGAGTAGCAATGAATAGTATTGGTAGCTGCATGTTGGTATGAGTACGAAAAGCTAACCGTACTAACAGAATGTTTTTGCATGTTTGCTTTGCATTTTCTATCTTTTTTAAATAGTGTAGTTCTGACTACTATATTAATACTATTCCTTTTTTATGCATGATATGTAGTGCGTGTTTGGTGAGCAATCACCCCCAGCCACACACCCTTGCGGTGGCTTGCAGGGTATTATGTAGATGTAGATGTAGATGAAATAGACAGGATTGAAGTAATTTCTGGCGAAGTTTGGTGGGTCTCGGAAGTGGGTGAAACGTCGCCATTTTACACAATGACAACGCGGAAGAATCCCGAAAGCTTTTTACAATCAGGATTGAACTAATTCCTTCAAAAACAAGGCAACCACCAGGTATTCAGTCTTTGCACGTCAATAGTACATGTTTTGGTCATACTCACCCACCGCCACACACCCTCGTGGTGGATTGCAGGGTATCGCGTAGATGTAGTCGTACTACCCACCAAAATCACCTTTGGAACACATAGAAAAACAAATTGTGGGACCGCGTTAAAGAAACTTGGATTCTTCAGACGGAAGTGCCTCGCAAAATTTATTTCTTGCTCAGTTAATAATTTACTTTTCGTATAAATGATTTGACCGGTTTGACCTGAGACCCCAGTAAAAGTTCAGTCAAGTTCCCATCAGATGAAAATCTAAATATCTTATTGCTTGAGGCAATTATTTCATTTGTAAACTTTTACTAGAAAAATTCATTGCACACTCTTAAGACGCGCTGTAGACGAAAGGTATTTCAATAACGATTCTTAGTTTAATCGTTGAATACTGATTTTGGTTAAAATCACCGGAATACCTACATGAAGATTTCTGCGGAACTTTCAGAAATTTTACTGTGTAAACATTCATTTCCCATGGCGCCCAAAGGCTTTGTTTACAAATAAATTTCATATGGTTTGTCAACTTAGTTGTTCACTTTTGTTTCTTTCTACAATTGTTCCTTTGAATTATTTGGGCTGATTTATCGCTGCTGCTGTTTGTGTGTATGCCTGAATTTGATTTTTCGCTGTTTGTATTAGTTTGTTAGTATGCATTAATGAGTATTTTTTTATTTCATTTCTTCCTATTGTTTAACCCCGGATAACATAACACAGGTGTAAATACGTATTGTGATTTCTTTGTTTGCCCAATGAAATACGAAAACAACATCTTATTTGAACATAATTTCGGCCATACTGAGCCACCAAGGCGTCAAGAGACGATTGTCAACAAAGGTGCGAAGCGAATGAAACTTACGACGCTAGAATGAAAATAAATCGTCTGTACGGGTATATTCAACTTTGTGAGATAAATTAATTTAAGATGGTAGGTGTAAGATTCTCTCCTTTAGAATCACAACAGATCTAGGTATTATTTCCTATTTGTATTCCTTCAGTTGAGAATCAACGGGCACCATCCTCTAATAGGTTAATAAAAGTAAAAAACGAGTTTGTTAACGGAATCCTTTCCGAGATCATTTTCATTTTTAATAAAGAGCACTTCTCTATGCAAAAGAAGTCTTCAGGGATTTGGTCATCAAAGATCTACATCTAAGTCATATCCTGTGAGCCTCCACGAGGGTGTGTGGCAGTGGATGAGGATCACCAACCGTGCACCACTCACCTAAAAACAAGTGCTAAAACACTACTACCTCATGGAAATATTTTAAATAAGAGTAACGTGCAACTGAGCAACTACGTTAATACTAACAATCTAGTTGCATGAGACCCTATAGTAGCTTTTTTTTCATGTCAATTGTGCATGCTTGGTGACCTTCACCCCCTGCCACACACCCTCGCGGTGGCTTGCAGGGCATCGTGTAGATGTAGATGGTTGGTATGTGCATAGTATTGAAGTCATTACTGGTTATAAAGTAATTTCACTGAATTTATTTATCTCTATGCTCCTACTGTACATGATTTATAATGATAAAAGATAAATAGCGGTAAATATATCCAATACGAGTGTATAAATGAATAGCATAAGTAGTTGCATGATCATATAAGGACTTGAAATTATCCTAACTAACAGAATTATACTGCAAGCTTGCTTTTCTATTTTTATCCTCTTTAAAAATTGAAAATTTTAGTAGTATTTTATTACTAATTCTTTTTCATGCATGATGTGTAGGGCCTGTTTGGTTGAGAATTCACCCCCTGCAACACACCTTTATGGTGGCTTGCAGGGTAATATGTAGATGAAGAATCATCATGCATAACACTCTACTGTAACATTCCTAACTATCCCTTTGTTATGCTGCCCATTATTGTTTTCTAATGGAAAAACACATTCTAAATATGCCGTTCATCATCATCATTGATCAACAATCCTGGATTGGTTTGACGCAGCTATACACTATATTCTTCTATCGGCCAACCTTTTCATTGTGACGTATTTCTTCTCTTTACAATCCTAGACAACCTGTTTCATGTACCTTATACGAGGCCTTCCTTTTCCAATGTTCCCGTTCGCTTTTCCCCGACGATAGTCTTCATCAGACCATTGTGTCTAAAGATATGGCCGATTAAGTTATCCCTTCTTTTTTTTTAGAGTTGATTGCAGACTTCTCTTTCCTCGCACTCTTCTTATGACTTCCTCGTATCTTACTCGGTCGATCCATTTAATCTTCATCATTCTTCGGTAGCACCACATTTCGAGTGTTTCTACTCTTTTCTTCTCCGCTGCTGTCATCGTCCATGCCTCACTGCCGTAAACAAGCCTTCTCCAGATGTAAGTTTTGATGAACTGTTTCCTTACTTTTACTATTGTAATTCCAGCTGTAAGTAGATTATTCTTTCAATAGAATGCCCTCTTTGCCTGGGCTATTTTACTGACTTTTTCTTTCTTGCTTCGTCCATCGTTGGTTACTCTGCTTCCCAGGTAACAACTCTTCCACCTTTTCCAGTTTCTGTTTTCCTAGTATAAAGTTGGTTTTGGCCTCTTCTCTCTTGCAGCACACCAATATCTTAGTCTTCTTCTTATTTATCTTCAGCTGATATCTGACCATTGTCCTTTACATAGTTACTAGAATCTTGTTTAGATCCTCTCTGTCTCTGCTATGAGTGCTATGTCATCAGCGAATCGCAGCATGCTTATTTTTTCTCCGTGGATAGTCACTCCAGAAGACTTCTCTTTGATTTCATTGATGGCTCTCTCGATGTCAACTTTAAAAATAACAGGAGACAGTGCACAGCCTTGTCTCACTCCTTTCCTTATTCTTACCTCTTCACAGCTGGGTCCAGATTTAATCACAGCTACTTGGTTTTTGTACAGACTGTGCATAATTCTTCTTTCATTGTAGGACACTCTAATTTTATTCAGATTTCCAAGCATTGAATCCCAATCCACGTTGTCAAAAGCCTTCTCTAAATCTACAAATGCAATGAACTTCGGCTTGTTCTTCTCCATTACCTTCTTTATGAGTAGCCTAAGGGCCAATATTGCTTCTCTTTTATCCCTACTTTTCCTGAATCCGAATTAATCTTCGTCCAGGAACTTCTCTGCTTTTCGTTCCATTCTTCTGTAGATGATCCTGGTCAGTATCTTCGATGCATGTGTAGTCCTTCGCGTTGGCTAGTGGACCCGATTGGCCTCAAGACTCCCGGAGTTTACCAGATACCGTGCGAGTGTGGCGCGGTGTACGTCGGAGAAACGGGCCGCACCATTGAGACCAGGATGAAGGAGCACAAAAGGCACCTTAGGTTGGGGCAATTGGAAAAGTCAGCCATCGCGGAGCACAGCGTCAGCCGTGATCACACCATCAAGTGGGACGAGGCAAAACGTCTTTGCCGATCGCACGGCTATTGGGATCGGATATTCAAGGGGGCCATTGAAATCCGCCTCAAAAAGAAGAACTTGAACAGGGACGCAGGCTTCCAGCTTAGCAACACATGGAGACCGATCCTCAAATGCATACAAGAGGAAAGGGGTAATTCTCGACCAATCATGTGGCGCCCTCCTGAAGGTTGGTCGATGGACCAATCAGGAGACACCTGACCCAGGGAGAAGGGTATATAAGGAGGACAATTTTTCGCGTACGGCATTCAGAAGCCCTAAGACGATTGCCGAGTCGGGAATCGAAACGTCGGCGGACATGGACGAATTAATCCGGTGGAGGACCCGAGAAGCCTTCACGCTGCTCTTCTTCAGTTTTCGCATTCTTGTACTTTCTTCAATCAAGTCTAAGACTTCCTCTGTGACCCGTGGCTTCTCCTTGGAAACTTTTCTTCTTCCAAGAACTTCCTTTGCGGCTTCCTATAGTCCACATTTAATGTTTTCCCAACGCCCTTCCACTGATTTCTCATTCAGGTTCTCTCCTATGTTGTTTCCCACCACTTTTTGAAATGTCAGCTGATGTTGAGCCTCCTTTAGTGTTTCTACTTGCCATATATTCTTCTTTGTGTTCTTCAATGTCTAGAATTTTATATAGTATTCCATTATCACCAAATTATAGTAGCTGTCGATGTCTGCCACACGGTAGCTTTTTCAGCCCCTCTCTTGATTTCTATATCTCTGCTTCACTATTATAAGGTCTATTTGAAATCTTCTTCTGTCGCCTGGCATTTTCCATGTGTATCTTCTTTGGTTGTGATTTTTAAACAATGTTTTGGCAACCACTAACTTAATTTGTGTGCAGAACTCCAGCAGTCTTTCTCCTCTTTCGTTTCGGTTTCCCAATCTGTATTTTCCAGTTATTCTCCCATCTTGACCTTCGCCGACGATAGCGTTCTAGTCTCCTAAAATAATTAGGTTTTGTTCTCCTCTTAAATGTTTTATAACTTCCGTGATATCTTCGTAGACATCTTTCACTTCTTCATTTTCGTAGTCCGTCGTAGACATGTAAACCTGAACCACTACGGTATCTACAGGTTTGGTCTCGATCTTCGCCATTATTATCCTTTCATTGTACTACAGGAAGCTCTTCACATGCATTCCGGCGCTCTTCCTGAGTATGATCCCTACTCCTGCATAGGGATGTCACATCGACATCGATGTATCGGACTACTAGATGTTTTTTTGCCGATACATCGAAAACATCGAGTGGTAAGACAATATATGTAACATCGACTCGATGTTTTCAAAACACTCAACATCGCACCGATGTTTTAGGAAACGAGCTGTATAATAAATGTTTTTGGTTGACCAATAATTCATTTTTCTGATTATTATAAGCATTTTAAGAATACGAACGAACCTTCCCTAATTACGCCATCTAACGTTCGCGTGTAAGGAAACAAGTGAAGGTATAAAATCGTTCATGTTTTCATCCCAGTGTTGCCTTCCAAGAACATGATCCGCCATGCCTACATCAGTACTTTCTGAGAGGATTGTATCAGCCAGATCAGCTCTCTACTTGGTGGTACAAGATAACAGGAGTAGGTTGGGGTCGCTGCATATTGAGCAAAGAGTGTTCCTTACCGATACTGGGAGGTTTAAACGTTTTAAACCCACTGTTTTTCAATTTGATTTTTTTAATACTACCAAGCTTAGAATATTTTTAGGGAACAGGTACACCCACTTTATTGTGTTATTTGTTTTTTGTTGTATTATGTTTATTTATCTTTATTTCATTATGAAACAGTGATATGTTTTTATGTTTAAAAATAAATTTAATGGGAAAATATTTGCGTATTATTTATCAATATTTTACTTAATAAGGTCCTATGTCCGAATAATTTTAAAAATTGCAAGTTTTTAAGAAGATGCAAAATTTCTGATGCATAATACCTGATACCACGGATTAATATATGCATATGCCTGATGCATAATACCTCTACGATAATACCTAACCTCGGATATGAAGGCATAAAAACTCGATACATCGAAACATCGATGTTTTTTGTCGATGAATAATGAGTGAGTGGTGAGTACTTTTATAAACATCGAAACATTGACCACTCAATGTTTTTTAGCCAATGTGGCATCCCTACTCCTGCATTACCATTTAATGATCCGGTGGGTATGATTTTAGAGCTTCCACTCCAGAAGTCTCCTTCTTCGGGCCACTTCATTTCGCTGATTTCTAATACACCGAGGTCCATTTTTCGCATTTCCACCTTCAAGTTGTCCAGTCTTCCACAGGTCCGAAGCGATCTCACGTTCCACGTTCCGACCCTAAAATGCTTATCACACTTGACTGATGTACTCTCTCGGGTAGTCCCCGCCCGGAGATCCGAATGGGGGACTATTTTACCCCCGGAATATTTTACTCGAGAGGGTTCCATCACATCTTGATAAGAAAGAAAAGAGTGGAGCAGCTGCGACTCCTCGGTTATTAATGTGGTGGTTTTCCCTTACATTCCAAATCGCATTATTTCAGCCGTTAAAGTAAATGTTACCACGCCTGTAGTGAAATGATTGTCGCTGCACCGTCCACTATGGTCTCCACCTTCACTCATATGAAGAACAGCTGCAGCCCTCTCCTCCAGGTGATGAGAAGCGTAATTATTGGCGGCCTTCCGTCGCCAAGTCACGGCATCTTTAGAGGTTCTGTAATTTTTAGAGGTCTACCTTGCCCAGGGATGGAACAATACCCCCTCGTAATGCCGTCGCTTTTTGTCCACGACTGCTTATTCGACGAGTAAACTCGCTTATCACGCAGCTAACCTCTATATCTAGAGGTCAACACATCATCCGCAACCCGGTGGACGCACTCGGTGGCTATAAGCTCAGCCGAGAGAAAAAATATTTCGTTACGACAATCTATCTCTGCTATCTTGTTCGTCTTAAAAATCAAGTATAATACGCAGGGGTTCTTAATATATTTCAAACATCTTCAGTGAGCATATCAGTTTGAAGTTTCTGCAGAAACCTGTACTGTTAGTGGTTCGAAATAAATCCAGTTGGTGGAGCCACCTTCCTACCTCTCCTCTGATAACCTGTCCGACCTATCTGTCCCAGTCATGACCTGTGGGCCGTAAAGGTGCTCTGTACTCCGTTGAGTACTAAATATACTCGCCGGAATTGAGTTACTTGTTTCGGTTTGATCTTCCGTACCTTAAATGGGCTTGTTAACTCGGCGACATGCCAAAACCTTAATCGGTATGTTAATCAACATTCTAATGACGATTCCCAACCTAGTTCTTCTTACACTAAAGACCCTAAGACGTGAAGATAAGAAAATACTTCAATTACACGCACAAACGTATTGCAGCATCTTCAGGTCCACACCTGATGATGGCGAAACCCGTGTCGTACAATAAAAAGTTTGTAAGTCGAATTGCTGGATTTTCGTTTATAATCTTCATGATGGGTAAATTCCACAGCGTTCCGCCGAAAAATGTAAGTCTAAGACGTTTAAATTCCTGAACGTCATGGCAAATACTACATATTCAAAGTTAAAAATTACCAATGGATGCAAAAAGTAAAATATTTGAATAGATTCTAAAAGGTACGGCGTAAAAATCATTCGTGAGGGAGGCTAGTAGTAGCTGGAGTAACAGATACTCAGAAAAAAATAGTAAGATATATTCTGAAGACAAGCTAACTGAGGCATGCCCTGAATATCGCCAATGTAAACAGCAAACCTACCCTTGGTCATATCCAGGAAACCCCTTCTCAGGTCAATAGGGATTGAAATTCATACTTTATCCTCAGACACGAACTGAATTTTATCACGGGTATACAGGAAGCTTGATTCCACATCCTTGCCCTGTTTTCTGAAAAATGGAAGTGGGGTGTGTTTTGAGATCTTAGGGTCAAATTGGGGACGAGTCGAGGGTCAAATGCGCCCGTCACACCATACCAGTGGCGCCCGTGCCACTTGCGCCAGGCGCCATATCGCCAAATTGAGTCGGCCTAACGAGGTGTCTGGCTCATAAATTCCTAATCCGCCACCTCCCCTCGCGCACGCCCCTTGTGACGGGAGCTGTTCCAGGGCCGTTGCGCTAATATGGTTTTCCTGAGAGGGGGGGCGTGGATTGAGGGGGGGCTCGGAAACCCTGCATTATTGAGCCCCCGCCCCCTCTGGGCCAGAAGGGCCTTTCCGCCGGTCCACGGCGGGAGAAATCCTCTTCAAGATGTCAGCGACGCACCCCAAGACGGTGGTGGAGGCATCGTTGCGTATGAAAGCCCTGCGCTGCAAAGTCCTTTGTCTTAGGGAGAGTAAGGTGGATTGCGGTGGGGAAAGCATCGAAGGACAACACTGGGTCAGCGAAGGTCGCCGTGGGGCACTGGATGCGGTATTTATTTTGGAAACAGGAAGTATCGGTATTCAGGAAGTATCAGTAATCAGGAGTACAGGAATTTGGGAATCATTGTCAGATCGCAGGTTGAAATTTAGACTTAATCTTTTAAACAAATTCCAAGACCATATTTTCAGTGATGATGTTAAAAATATTTTGAGAACCCCAATTTACTATGGTAGACTGGACCATTTTTACAAAATTAGAGAAATTTATTGCCGATCTGACAGATTCAAAATTTCCTTTTTTCCTCGTACTATTAGGGATATGAATAACGGTAAATATATCCAATAGGAGTGTAGCAATGGATAACATTGGTAGCTGCATGTTGGTATAAGGACTTAAAGCTAACCCAACTAATAGCATGTTGTTGCATGCATGCTTTGCTATTTTTATCTTGTTTTTAAATAGTGTAGTTTTGAACAGTACCTATATAAATGCTAATCCTTTTTTATGCATGATATGCAGTGCATGTCTGGTGAGAATTCACCCCCTGAAACACACCTTTATGTTGGCTTGCAGGGTATTATGTAGATGAACGTGTAGATGTATCGACCCATTTCCTAGAATCAACGCGTTTGAATCCGTTTTACCGCGGCTTTTACGAGTTTTGATCGCTATACGACGCGTTGTGTTCGAATTACTAAAAAAAATAGCAAACGCGCCCACTTATTCTTACACACCTGGTATCAGGATAAAAAAATTTACTTCATCTTTTAGAACTATTCATAATTCACTCTGATGTGTTTTACCAACGACCACGGGTGCATTTTAATCGAGAACTTTCTCCTAATGATTTCAAGATATTCTTCTCAGCGATTTACAGATAATCTCTTTCTATCAATCTACAGAAATGGTTTAAAACCAGATATATGATATTTGGTACCAACCAGCAACGCATTGCCAATGCTGAAGTCAAACTTTAATATTTAAGTAGTTTAAAAACGTCTTGGCTCTTGGCACTTTAAGAACAAAAGTTTGAGAGCAGAGCTAACGAGTAATTGAAGAAAGCAGAGTGGCCCGGCTGGGAATCCTTAGAACCCTTAGAACACTTAACTTTCTTACTCCATCGCAGGCTCAGCACAAACTGCCTATAGAGAATGCAGAATTAAGATATTTTTTTGTTTTTTATGACTTCTCCCTTTCGTTTCATTGTGTGGCATAGTAAAAATCATTTGAAACTCATTGGCGTGCTGCACCACTGGATCTGATGAAAATGTCATTATAAAAATGCATTCTCTTAAATGAAATAACACACACACACACAGACAAATAATATAAACTGAACATTAAACATAGACACGGAAAAAGGGGACACACATGGTATATTGGAGAGTAAGAGGGTTGAAAGGGGAGATGGGTGGAAGGAAATAGGGGTGGATTGGTGGGAGCGAACGGTGGGCTCTCAGTAACGTAGGTTTGAGCCAGGAGGTTCATATGCCATTGTCACCAAGAAATGGGCCGACTCACCTGTTCTCACCACTGTGCTGCCGGCAGATTCACGGGGGACTTCAACATCTACACGATACATCTGACACATGATCTGACACTACACACACGTGAAATAATGGGGCAATCTAACCGTAAACTGGTATTCATCACAAGAGTATTGGGTAAATGTGATGATCATGTACGAGAAATCAGCTACTTTTCCCTTGTTAGACCTCATTTGGAATATGCTGCCAGTGTATGGGATCCCTACGAAATCGGCCTAAATAATGAACTTGAACGTGTGCAGCGAAGATAGGCAATAATTGTAAAGGGACAGTACGATAACCTTATAAGCGTATCCAGTCTATTAAATGAATTAAAATGGGAATCATTGTCAGATCGCAGGTTGAAATTCAGACTTAATCTCTTAAACAAATTCCAAGACCATATTTTTGGTGATGATGTAAAAAATATTGTGCGAACCCCAACTTACTATGGTAGACTGGACCATAATCACAAAATTTGAGAAATTGATTGCCGAACTGACAGATTCAAAATGTCCTTTTTTCCTCGTACAATTAGAGAATGAATTACTGTAAATATGTACAATACGATAGTAGTAATGGCTAGCATATGTAGCTGCAATTTGATATGAGGACTTAAAGCTTACCCAACTAACAGCATGTTTTTGCATGTTTGCTTTGCTATTTTTATATTTTTAAATTGTGAAGTTCTGATTAGTATATGAATAGAAATCCTTTTTTATGCATGATATGTAGTGCATGTTTGGTGAGCAATCATATCCTGCCACACACCTTTATGGTGGCTTGTTGGGTATTATGTAGATGTAGATATCCTGCAAGCAACCTCGTGGGTGTGGTACGGGGTGAAGATCACAAAGCACGCACTATAAGCATGCAAACATGCAACTATAGGGTCTCAGGCCACTAGACTGTTAGTATCTACATAGTTACAAGGGAATGGACCTCAATGATGCTAAGAGAAAAGCAATAATAGAAAGTGTGGCAATGGGAACCAGTGTGCTTCGGAATGCGGTGGAGGAATGGAGGAGACTCGGTAGAAGGACGATGGTCAATCATTCGGATGAAGAGTGGAGTGGTGGTCTCACTCACGTAAAAAAAATGGGCAGAAATTAGAGGAAAAGCGGTAGATTGTGTTGAAGGAGGTACAGGTGGTCTTCGTAGAACACCAATTGATGGGATGTTAGGGGCGGAGAATAAGGCAGCAATTAAATCTGGAGGGTTGGCAAGGTGACGAGAGAGGAGGGGTGTTTGGATTTGCGGGGCGTCTGAAACAGACTCATGGGCAGGAGAAGAGAAGTAGAAATGTTGTTCTTTATAATTGGGAACAAGTCCTTGAGGATCTTTTTGATTCTGCGGGTGCCAGGGAAGTAGGTTGTGAAGAGATTAAGGGTATGTGTGGAGTCAGATGGGGTGGGGGATGAATTTGGCAGTCGGTGAGAGGATTTTGCTTCAGAGCATCTTCTCGGGGTGCCCGCGTTTCCTGAAGGAAAGATGGAGTCTTTGGGTATATTGCTTGAGAGAAGAGGCATTATTTCATGTCTGATGTCCTCTTACAGGATCGACAACGGTTCAATGAGCTCCAAAACCTCTCCAATATACTTAGTGATTGTCTTCTTTTCTCGTGCGTCTCTTTAATTTTCAGCTTTTATTTTATCTTGGAATAAAGTTACACATGATATTTCTTCGAGTAAACACAAGTGAAATAATTGGGTCAAGCTAACCGTAAATTGTGATCTACATCTATGGGATACTCTGTAAGCCAAATCGAGAGTGTGTGGTAGGGGGTGAAGATCACCAAATATGAGCCAACTAGGCTATTATTAGAAGAGTATTTGGCTAGGGATTCATCAAAAGAGTACAGGGCAAACGTGGCGATCACGTCCGAGAAATCAGCTACTTTTCCCTTGCTATACCTTATTTGGAATACGCTGCCAATATATGGGATCCTTAAAAAAATAGGCTTAAATAATGAACTTGAAAGTGTTCAGCGAAGATCGGCAAGATTTGTAAAGGAACGGTATGATAACTACATTAGCGTAATCGGTATATTAAATCAATTAAAATAGGAATCATTACCATATAATCTGTTGTAATTTAGACTTGATCTCTTAACTTAAATCCAAGATAATATTTTAACTGATAACGTTGAAATTACTTTGCGAGCTCTAATTTACTATGGTAGACTGGATAATAATCATAAAATTAGAGAAATTATTGCTTAACTGACAGATTCAAATGGCCAGATTTCCTCATACGTATAGATATGTACTACAAGAATAGCTGTAAATAAATCAGGTAGTATAAATACAAGTGTATCAATGCATACGTAGTTGCATGTTGGTATAAGGACTTTATGCTAGCCCAACTAACAGCATGTTTTTGACATGCTTGCTTTGCTATTTTCATTTTGATTCTTAAATTCGTACATCTACGTCTACATAATACCCTGCAAGCCACCTCAAAGTTGTGGCAGGGGGTGAATTCTCAACAAACATACACTACACATCATGCATTTAAAAGGATTAGGATTAATATATTAGTCTAGATTGCAATATTTAAAAAGATAAAAATAGCAAACTACGTTTGTAAAGGCGTGCTGTTAGTCGGGTTACCTTCAAGTTCTTACACCAACATGCAACTACCTATGCCAAGAGTTGACACACTCGTAATTGGATATATTTTCCGTTATTCATATCCCTATTTGTGCGAGGAAAAAAGGACATTTTAATACTGTCAGTTCGGCAATCAATTTCTCTAATTTTGTAATTATGGTCCAGTCTACCATAGTAAGTTGGGGTTCGCAAAATATTTTGAACATTATCACTGAAAATATTATCTTCGAATTTTTTTTAAGAGATTAAGTCTAAATTTCAAACTGCGATCTGACAATGATTCCCATTTCAATTCATTTAATAGACTGGTTACGCTAATATAATTATCGTATCGCCCCTTTACAAATCTTGCCGATCTTCGCTGCACACATTCAAGTTCATTACTTAGACCGATTTCGTAGGGATCCCATACACTGGCAGCATATTCCAAATGAGGTCTAACAAGGGAAAAGTAGCTGATTTCTCGTACATGATCGTCACAGATCGTAACTTTAGTCCAGATAATAGTTACCAATCCTTCTAATGCATGATATTTAAGGCATGCTTGTTGTAAATTTACCCTCTACCACACTCCTTTATGGTGGCTTGCAGAGTATTTTGTAGATGTATTTGTGCATGAATGGTTGGCTTCTCGATCTTCTAGCGAAGGGAGGTTATCGCTATGACGAGAACACTTACGTCCTTCGAGTGTGCCTCCTGGGTGTGCCGTGGGTGCTGAGCGGCACCCGGTGGAGCCAACGTGTCAACAAATTGGTCTCGCTGCGGCCTGGATGTGAAACGGGGTTGCCCCGTAAAGCTACAGCACTCCTGAATGGCGATCTATGTAAACTCCTCTCTCCAACAAACTTCACCTCCTCTCTCCGAAGATCACCACCTCAGAGTCTTTCGCTCTCGGTACCGTTAGAGGCTGCTTCCGCTTGAACCAAACAAACCAATTTCAACCCAATAGAGTATTTGTATACTTATGGGAAGTGAGGTCTAAAAAATCTATCGATACTTTAGGCACTAAATTTTCATTCTGACGTTCGATAGGCTTATCGTTAATTTTTTAACAGAGTCTAATAAATGAATATTGAGCCGAAACACTGGTCCGCCATGTTTAGTGAGCTCTGACGTCATCTCCCATTCTCGACTATTTGTTGAATTGGAGATAGTGTAACTTTGTGCCTTGGCGTGCGACCGTTTTGACATTAATCCTGCAAACGTTATTGGGACGATTTCTGTTGCTGTGTGAAATCCATCGCAATGGAAGAAGGCAGTTATTCTAGCAATGAAATTACAGGTAGAAAGATGAGAGACGATGAGGCTTTGTTCCGCTGTGTTAGGAGTTCGCGAGTGACAACACCCGTAAATATTTTCATAAACACTCCAGATAATCCTGTATAAAGAAGAAAGTGGTTAATTTCCGCTCAAAGAGACCTGAAAACCATGTCATTTCTGGTCTGAATATGATTTATATATATTTATATATATATACGGAAGAAGGTTGACTGCCGATGACTGCTGGCTGAGTCCTCTTCGTGAGTGAAAGAGTAGGGGGGGGGGGTGAGAGTGGGTACAGGAGTGGGACGGGAGACAGTGGAGGAGGTAAGGAAGTGGTGGCCTCTAGTGGGAGATGTTCAAGCCTGGCTTTTGATACGATCTTTCGAGCCAGATACGCGCCAATTCACGAGACCTCACCTCAATGCTAGTGGCATTATCGGAAAGTACTTCCACTATGGCGAGGGAAAAAAAGTTGTCAAAAGTTTGATTATGGTGGGCAGTATGCTTCGGGATAGGTTCGTGGAAGGGAGGAATTTTGGTGGAATGCCGGTGGTTGTTCATCCTGATAGCTAGTGGTGTAGTGCACTCTCCAATGTAGAAGGAGGGGCAGAAATTGCAGGAGAGGCGGTAAACTACATTGGTGGAGGTGCAGGAGGGTGTAGAGGAGGATTTGTTAAGGACTGATGAGGAGGCTGAGCGGAGTAGAAAGCAACATTTGCATCTCGGGCGTTTGCAAGGTGAAGAGAAATTGGAAGGAAGGGAAGTATTATTATCATTTTTCTTGCGTTACATTATGCAGTAAACAATGAATTATGCCTTAAGATATGTATTCGCAGTAATAAAACCTTAAATTTTCCCTAAGCTCTACTAAATAATTAATTAAGCTTTTCTGAACAGCGCAATACTAAACCTTGAGGTAGCTGTATTAGAGTAATACCGCATGACGTGAATGACGTTCATTTCAATTTAATTAATTACTTATGGGATTCATAATATGGGGTTATTGCTTTCGTGACTACCGATAAACGAAGTTCATATCCTTCATTATGGTATTTTAAAGCAAGTGGCCTGTGTTTTATTAAAGAAACCCTTCGTTTTAGTACAAATTTGTTTTACAGATTTGTGATCACTATATATATATATATATATATATAAAATATGTAGAAGAGAGAGAAGAGATGTCCTAATAAATGCTAGCAACAAGGTGTTGAGGGTGGGGGTGAAGGAAAGGATAATCAGTGGACACTTACCAGTAGATAACCCATGGAGAGCCTGGTGTCCACTGCGCTTTGGAGCTTTCGGGTCACGAACCCTTCTTCAGCTGGAGGAGATCACTACTGGGGTGTCACACTGGAGTCAAGGGTTTCGGTTGGTGTGTGAAAAGGGGATTGGCTAGGGTAAAAAGGAGGGAGGGGGAAGAGGGTGGACTAGGAAGGGGAAATGGAGAGGGAAATTGGACGGGTGGAGAAAGCTAGCGAATGTTGATGCCGGGAGAAGTGGTTGATTTTAATATGGAAATATATGCGAGCTCCCAGTGGCGGAGCTCTAACGTAGATGTTTCGGGTGGGAATGCTCTGATTACCTTCACTCTGAAGCAGTCATTGAAGGGAAGGTTATGAGAATTGGCGTGCTCGGCTACTGGCAACCTTAAATTTCGGGTTACACTGCTCCTATGGTTATTGATTCGCATATTAAAAGAGGTGGTCGTCAGTCCTATATAGAAGGCCTGGCAGTGATTACAGGAAATTTCATATATTACATTACTCGAGGAGCAGGTTCCTCGAGAATGTATTTGGTATGTGACGTTTGTAACCGGGCTGATAAAAGAGTGGGAATGGGAGTTAATGGGGCATGTGAGGCATCTGGGTTTGTTACAGGGATGTGAGCCAATCGGTTGGAGATCGGAGGCACAAACTGATGAAGAACCCTTGACTCCAGTGTGACACCCCAGTAGTGATCTCCTCCAGCTGAAGAAGGGTTCGTGACCCGAAAGCTCCAAAGCGCAGTGGACACCAGGCTCTCCATGGGTTATCTACTGGTAAGTGTCCACTGATTATCCTTTCCTTCACCCCCACCCTCAACACCTTGTTGCTAGCATTTATTAGGACATCTCTTCTCTCTCTTCTACATATTTTATATATATATATATATATAGTGATCACAAATCTGTAAAACAAATTTGTACTAAAACGAAGGGTTTCTTTAATAAAACACAGGCCACTTGCTTTAAAATACCATAATGAAGGATATGAACTTCGTTTATCGGTAGTCACGAAAGCAATAACCCCATATTATGAATCCCATAAGTAATTAATTAAATTGAAATGAACGTCATTCACGTCATGCGGTATTACTCTAATACAGCTACCTCAAGGTTTAGTATTGCGCTGTTCAGAAAAGCTTAATTAATTATTTAGTAGAGCTTAGGGAAAATTTAAGGTTTTATTACTGCGAATACATATCTTAAGGCATAATTCATTGTTTACTGCATAATGTAACGCAATAAAAATGATAATAATACGGCGACCGTGATAATTTTACGCCTCGATGCTCACGTCCGACAAAGTGTGCGTTTTTGCACAGAAAATGTCCGTTCATTATCGCGTCCACGACCGGAAGAATGTTGGAACTTGCGTCTGCAAATCCAACTTCCATGTACAAGAACTCAGTTTTACGTCAAATAACGAAAAAACTTGAAAAAGGCTAGAAATATTTTCACCCTCAATGCAAAGCTGGGGTACCACTTCGCTACTGCTGGTATGGGAGATGACGTCATTCTACGAAGAACCAATGGTATGGCGTTAAGACCTAGGCATTATCGATGCTAAAACAATGCATATTAAAAGTTAGTTCTTCAATAAATTAGTTGAAATTATACCTTGGAATATTGAATGTGGCATTTATAAAGCAAACATTACCCGTTACAATAAATTTCAACAAAATACCACACTAACGCAAATACTCTACTGATCATGAATTCTCCATCTCTGTTCTCAAGTTTGTTTCCGCACTAATAGGCACTTAGGAAAAGAATGAAAGGTATGAGGATGGGAATAGAAGGAAAGGGACATCTGCATCTCCATCTACGCGATACCCTGCAAGCCACCGCGATGGAGTGTGGCAGGGGATGAAGATCACCAACATGCACTACTGAAATGCAAACAAGCAACTATAGGGTCTCATCCAACTATATTATTAGCATCTATAGTATTTAAGGGATCAATACATGTAACATATACTGCAGACTACTCTAAAATATTTTCCCTACCTTTCCCTCTGCTATGCTGCCTAGTGTGTTCTCTTATAGTGCGGGGGAAAAATGAAATTTTGATTCTATCAGTACGACAATCTATCTCTCTAATCTTATTTATCTGGTTGAATCTAGCATAATACGCTGGTGTTTTAAATATATGCCTAATATCTTCAGTAAAGCTATCCGATTGAAATTTCTTTAATAGATTTAATCTGTAGGTAACCTACGCTCTGATAATGATTTCCACCCTAATTCTTGTACTAATTCTGATACACTACTCAACCAATCGTAACACATTTGACGAACCTAGCTGCTCTACGCTGCACACTGTCTAGTTCTCTGTTCAAACCTAAGTCATTCGGATCCCATACACTGGCTGCATACTCAAGGTGGGGCCTAACTGGTGAAAAGTAACATCGCTCTTTTGTCTCCTCATCACAATTTCCTAGTACTCTTTTTATAAATACTAGCTTTCTCTGCGCTCGGCCGCATATTTCACGGATTAGATGTTCCGGGAGGCTGTGTAGCCGGCAAGGAAGCGATTGTACATTTCGCGGTCCGGAACCTAAATAAGGCCTAGAAGCTTAGGAAGGAATGCCAAAAAAGAACGCAATCCAAATTTCAAGTCGGAGATTTAATTCTCTTGAGGACGCATAGGGTATCCAATACCGAGCTAGGATTATGTAGATTCTAACCACCTAGCTGCATCTGATTCTATTATCTAGCATGTTTCCATGTAGCAGCCTAGTTGCATGTCAATAGTACATGTATGGTGTTCTTCACCCCCTGCTACACACTAGGGTATCACATAGATGTAGATAGGCTTAAAATATTTAATGAGTGATACGAATATACGATAAGTATATTAGCATAACCAGTCTATTATATGAAATAAAATGGTAATCATTTATCAGATCGTAGGTTGAAATTTAGACTTAACCTTTGATATATTTATAAAAAAAACCTGCGTATTACACTAGATTCGACCAGATTAATAATATTACAGATAAGGAAATTTCTTACTAATTCATTGAGCCTCAACGTATGTCCAATCCATCTGGTTCTTCTTTGCCGTAGTGTTTTCCATATTGCCCTTTCTCCATCTGCTCTTCTGTACACCTCTACGTGCCTTCTTCATCTGTCCACTTAATCTTCAACATTCTCCTCCAGCACCATGTGTCGAAGGAAGGATTTAATTCTTCGGTGGCCTGCTTTCCCCATGTCCCTGTTCCATAGTGTGCAACGCTCTATACGAATGTTTTGATGAACTGCTTCCTCAAGCATACATGCTTCCGCATGCAGCTATATGGTTATTATCTAATTTTAACAAATGGATTGGTTGTTAATACCTATCATACACTACAGACTATTCTACAATATTTCGCCGATCTATCCTATTGCTGAGCTGCCTATTGTGTTCTCTAATGGTACGGGGGAAAAATGAATGACCATTGTCCGATGTCTGTCCCATGACCCATCTGACAATATCGTGTTGGACAAACCACACAATGGAAAAAATGTGTTTTTCAAACAATCCTAGCAACTGTTTGCCTTAAGATTGAGCGGTGAATAGACAAACGAATTTTGAGAAGATGTTTATGCAGACGAAAACCTGACGGTTTCTCCTCCTTTGGATTTGGAGAGGGATTATTCAGGGGATATTCAGGGGATATTCAGGGGATATTCAGGGTATATTCAGTCGTTGGCGCCGGCTGAGAGGAATCTAACAAGGGTACGTATCAGCACGAGTCAGAGGAGGGTAAGGGGGGAGAAAGGGAATGTTTTTATGAGAGTGGGATTTCTTGTCAACTGGGAAACGAGTGCTGAGGTGAGTGGGAGAGAGATGGCGTTGGTGTGGGCCACTGTTGCAAGGCGGTGACGGGAGGTCCAAGGAGAGCCGAGCCGAATGTTGCGGCTCACTGAGCGACTCTTTGAACGCTTGCAGCAGCAGCAGCAGAAAGTGCGATCCGAGGATATCGTTCTCCGAGATATCTCACTGGACACACTTTAGAGTGAATCAATTCCACAAAGATGCAGTTTTTCATTCAAATATGAATCAACTAAACAAAGTTACAGATAAAACCTCCCATTTATACGGTAAATACTACTTATTCCAAGCTCATAAGTAACAAGTGGGATAACGATGATTCTATGTGAGTACCTAAGGCTACGGAAATGTAATATCGGTGAATATCACCAGAGGGTACCGAGGTAAGTAATCGTTTAACTGGACGCAAAGAGAAAGTTACAGGGATGCCAAATGGCAGGAGGCAAAATTGGCAAGCTTAGAATTATTGTATGATTAGTAAGATAATGATTTGACATTAGTACAGAATTAATCATAGCTATGAATTATTGCCATGCACTGAAACACATATTAATTGCGACAGGCACGTAACTGTAGCAAGAAAGAAATAGTTAGTAGAATAGCCCAGGCAGAGAGGGCATTCTATCGAAAAAAGAATCTACTTACAGCTGGAAATAGAAGGGTAGTAGTAAGGAAACAATTCATCAGAAAGTATATCTGAACATGTTTGTGTACGGCAGTGAGGCATGGACGATGACAGCAGCGGAGTAGAAAAGGGTAGAAGCATTTGAAATGTGGTGCTACAGAAGAATGATGAATATTAAATGGATCGACCGAGTAAGTAATGAGGAAGTCTTAAGAAGAGTGGGAGAAAAGAGAAGTATGCGAACAGCTCTAAAAAAAGAAGGGACAACTTAATCGGCCATATCTTGAGACGCGATGGCCTGATGAAGACTATCGTCGAGGGAAAAGTGAACTGGAAGATTGGAAAAGGCTATCACCGTATGAGATACATGGAACAGGTTGTGAGGGATGTAAAAGAGAAGAATTACATCACAATGAAAAGATTGGCCAAAAGAATAATAGAGTGGAAAGCTGCGTCAAACCAATCCTAGGTTTGTTGATCAATGATGATGACGTATCTATACTTTAGAAAAATAAAAATAACCACACACAACACATAAGTGAAGCATTTCAACTGAAATATTCACAAAACGTAGATGACTTCACTATCTATATTAGGGATATGAATAACGGTAAATATATCCAGTACGAGTGTAGCAATGGATAACATTGGTAGCTGCATGTTGGTATAAGGACTTGAAGCTAACCCAACTAACAGCTTGTTTTTGCATGTTTGCTTAGCTATTTTTATCTTTTTTTTAACAGTGAAGTTTAGAACAGTATGTAAATACTAATCCTTTTTTATGCATGATATGTAGTGCATGTTTGGTGAGAATTCACCTCCTGTCACACACCTTTATGGTGGCTTGCAGGGTATAATGTAAATGTAGATGTACATCGCGGGCGTCAAATACTAGCGAATAAAGTAGTCGAGTGTCTCAGAATAAAGGTTTCGGCACACGGTGAAATGAAGAAGGGTGTTGTTTGTTTCCAAGTTCTTAAGGCTGTGGAAGTATGATGAGGGCACACGCCTTTGAGATGAGTTTGGGATGAGGAACAGGAAGATGAGGGGAAGAAGAGGCGAATGCGCTGCCCACTGCGCAGAGGTACGGAGGACTTTGGGCAAGGGGAGTTCTGGGAAGAGCAGCAGCGGGGGTTGAAGTGAAGGCAAGGAGGGGTGGAAATTCTCAGGGAGATGGCAGGTGCTTACAGGCGAAGCACAAGGAGTCGAAAATTAGTGGAATTATTGTTGGGGCGCTAGGAGAGGCTGACTGACTCGATCATTGAGTTCCCATGGCGCCTGCGGTGTATGCGTTGTCCAGTCAGCTGAGATGAGGGAAGCAAAGACTTCTGAGAGCTCACCCAAGAGAGAACAAAGAGTGATGTGTAGCATAAAGACTCGATAGAGATTCTAATCTCCCATCAAGGCATCAGAGGCAATATGAGCGAAGTGGACGTAATGAAACGAGGCAGTGAAAAATTGAGATAAGCCAAAATAATATGCTTTATACCCTATCCCTTTTACTTTCAAATAATAGCCAAAAATTTTTTTAATTTAGCTTCACTAAGGAAATATCGGTGACGAGCCTTCTTTCAATTTTTAATTCGGCTAAAATAGCCTTAGATGAATGCAATTGTTTGAGGCTTCACTTCGTGGAAGTTATTAATATCCATAGTAAAATGCTCTTCGTACTTTACCACAGGTTTATTGACGGTACGATGCGTTTCACCGCCTTGACGATGAAACTTTGTATGCACCTACCATGCCTCAAGGTGGTGAAACGAGCCGTACCGTCAATAAACTTGTGGAAAAGTACGAGGTGCTTTTTGCTATGGATAGCTTTAAACGAATCTATCTAATTTTTTAAATCCTTTATCATTGATTGTTAAAATTTTATGTTTACTAATGTTGATTTCATGATTTTTTTAATACTACTTGAAGTAGAGCAATGAAGGAACGGAAATTGTTGATAAGGGGTCAGACTTCCAACATCCAACTGAAATATAATGGTCATATCGTTGTTAATGATTAAATAAACTCTCTGAAAAGTAAATTATTTTAAGTAAATTCGAAACCGATTTGTTCACAGATGACGTTAGATATATATTAAGAACCCCTGCGTATTATGCTAGGTTTGATCAGATTAACAAGATTAGAGAGATAGATTGTCGTACCGATAGATTTAAAATGTCATTTTTACCGCGTTCCATAAGAGAGAACCATAGGCAGCGTAGCGAAGGGATAGGTAGGTGAATTATAGTCAGTGTAGTCTGTAGTGCATGATGCATGTAATAGCAACCAATAGTTCCCTTCTTATTTCGTAGATATTAAGCATCTAGCTGCATATGACCCAATTATCTAGCATGTCTCAATTAAAATCCTAGTTGCATGTCAATAGTGCATGTTTGGTGATCCTCACCCCCTGCCACACACCCTAGTGGTGGTTCGCAGGGTATTACGTAGATGTAGATGCATGAAAATACAAATGAAAAATTATCCACTGAATAGAAAGAAGGAAACACTATTCAAAGATAAATGGTGATCGTTTAGAGTTGTTTTATTATTTCAATCCTCAAAGGTTTTCAGGCGCTGCATTTTGCGACTGAATTGACAATTGCGGATCACTCCCGAGGCTCGATTCCTCCTTCTCGCATTAGTTTCACAACTCAATCGTGACCTTCTCTTAAATTCCACTGAACTTTAAGTGAGGAAAAAGGTCAAATGCGATCAACGCTCCACCGTATTCAAACACGCTCCCGTTTGGAAGTCGTCCTTCCTTCGACTGCTGCAGCAAGCGGGGGGAAAGAACATCGGCTTCATCTCTTAAAAAAAAAAGAACAACAAGTCAGCCCTTAGCGTCCCGCCCTCCTAATTTGTTTACACGGACTGTGGAGGGACGACGGTGTGCCACGGAGAGGGGAGGGGAAAGGGGAAGTGAGGGAGGAGGGGGCGGTGACTCCGAATGGCCCCGAGTTAAGCTGGAAAATATAGTCTCGGGGAGCGTGGGGGGTGTGGGGATGGGGATGGGGTTGGGGGGGCTGTATCCGGAAGAGGGAATTTAAGGCCGGGACGGAGGGAGGAACGGCTTGTCCGGCATGTTAACTCCAGATTAAAATCCACTCCAGCGCTCGTTAGTGCCGCAAAGTAGGTTAGGGCCCTCCCTCCCGTGATTACATCCCCTGCATTTTCAATGCGCAGCCCTTTGCCGGGCTCGGTGCGCGCGTATTAAGAAGGAGTTGCCTCCCGTGTTGTTCGACTAGAACGGATGCGCTCCGCTCCGTACAGCGAAAGCGCGGTCGGAGAAAAGGGGGAGGCGCCTAGCGGAGGGCTGCAAGCGCCGCGGTGGCGATGGCGATGCTCTCTTTTCCCACGATATTTTAGTTTCTGGCGAAAATAATATTCCAGTGGATGCTATATTTCTCGACTTCAAGAAGGCTTTTGACAAGGTTTCTCACAGCAAACTAATTTTGAAGTTAAAATCTTATGGGTTAGACAGTAACATTATATCATGGATTAATGATTTTCTGCATGATCGGGTTCAAAGGGTTGTTTTGGACGGTGTTTCCTCACCGGCAATTAAAGTCACTTCGGGTGTCCCACAAGGTAGTGTGATAGGTCCACTCCTATTCCTTTTGTATATTAATGATATCCAAAAGGTGGTAAAAAGTAAGCTTCGTCTATTTGCCGATGACGCAGTAGTGTACAGGGAAATTCTATGCCCGAATGATAAAGAATATTTAAATATTGACCTACAAGCAATTGAAACTTGGTGTGATACATGGCAGTTAGAATTAAACTTTAAGAAATGTCTTGTAATGAATTTTTGGAAAAAGAATAGCTCTCCCCCTAGCACTTACAAAATAAGTAATAATGAATTAACAAACGTGGAATCCATTAAATATCTTGGAATAAGACTGACAAATGATCTTTCCTGGGGTAAACACATTCGTGAAATAATGGGTCAAGCGAATCGCAAACTGGGTTTCATTAAAAGAGTATTGGGTAAATGTGACGATCATGTACGAGAAATCAGCTACTTTTCCCTTGTTAGACCTCATTTGGAATATGCTGCCAGTGTATGGGATCCCTACGAAATCGGTCTAAGTAATGAACTTGAACGTGTGCAGCGAAGATCGGCAAGATTTGTAAAGGGACGATACGATAATAATATTAGCGTAACCAGTCTATTAAATGAATTGAAATGGGAATCATTGTCAGATCGCAGGTTGAAATTTAGACTTAATCTCTTCCACAAATTCCAAGGCAATATTTTCAGTGATGATGTTAAAAATATTTTACGTACCCCAACTTACTATGGCAGACTGGACCATAATCATAAAGTTAGAGAAATTGATTGCCGAACTGACCGATTCAAAATGTCCTTTTTCCCTCGCACTATTAGAGATACGAATAACGGTAAATATGTCCTATCGGAGAGTAGCAATGAATAGCATTGGTAGCTGCATGTTGGTATGAGTACTTAAAGCTAACCCTACTAACAGAATGTTTTTGCATGCTTGCTTGCAATTTCTATCTTTTTTAAATAGTGTAGTTCTGACTACTATATTAATACTATTCCTTTTTTATGCATGATATGTAGTGCATGTTTGGTGAGCAATCACCCCCTGCCACACACCCTTGTGGTGGCTTGCAGGGTATTATGTAGATGTAGATGTAGATGAGGGAGTGGAGGGCCTAAGGAATGTTCCCGGATGCACGCACTCGCAGGATTCTGCTAGGATTGTGTCGAACGAAGCTCAGCCATACAGTGACTGTGCACTCAATGGCCGAAGCGAGACTCAGAATCTCAACTCCAGCCTTACTTTTACTGCTTGTTTAATATAATCTCTGTTACTAGTTCAATCAGGTGTACAGATTCTCCTCTATATGGATCGAAGCGGTACACATCTAGATCTAAATATTACCTACCATGTAAGTCAACATAAAGTCAATACCTCATTTGGAATATGCATCTACATCTACATAATACCCTGCAAGCCACCATAAAGTTGTGTGGCAGGGGGTGAATTCTCACCAAACGCACTGCATACCATGCATAAAAAAGGATTAGTATTTATACACTGTTCTCAACTACACTATTTAAGAAAAGATAAAAATAGCAAAGCAAACATGCAAAAACATGCTGTTATTTTGGGTTAGCTTCAAGTCATTATACCAACATGCAGCTACCAACGTTATCCATTGCTACGCTCGTACTGGATATATCTACCGTTATTCATATCCATAATTGTACGAGGAAAAAAGAACATTTTGAATTTGTCAGTTCGGCAACAAATTTCTGCTGCATCATGCAGCCAGGTTATGGGATCCCTACGAAATCGATCTAAATAAGGCACTTGAACGTGTGAATCGAAGATCGGCAAGATTTGTAAAGGGACGGTACGATAACCCTATTAGCGTAACCAGTCTATTAAATGAATTAAAATGGGAATCATTGTCAGATCGCAGGTTGAAATTTAGACTTAATCTCTTAAACAAATTCCAAGATAATATTTTCAGTGACGACGTTCAAAATATTTTGAGAACCCCAATTTACTATGGTAGACTGGACCATTTTTACAAAATTAGAGAAATTGATTGCCGATCTGACAGATTCAAAATTTCCTTTTTTCCTCGTACAATTAGGGATATGAATAACGGTAAATATGTCTAATACGAGTGATTCAAACCATAGCATAGGTAGTTGGATGTTGGTGTAAGGACTTGAAGATAACCCAATTGGTAGCACGTTTTTGCATGCTTCGTTTGCTATTTTTATCTTATTGCAGTTTAGACTAATATATTAAAACTAATCCTTTTTTATGCATGATATTTAGTGCATGTTTAGTGAGAATTCACCCCTTGCCACAGACCTTTGAGGTGGCTTGCAGGGTATAATTTAGATGTAGATGTAGAAAGGTGTGTGGAAGAGATGAATTCATACCAAGCATGTTTAATATATGATGCTTAAAAAGGACTACTAAATATATTCTAGTCTAAACCTAGCACTTTAAAAAATGATTAAAACAGCACGATAAGCATACAAAAACATGCTATTAGTTGAATTTGGTGAAGGTCTTTATCTATCGATGCTATCCGATGATACACTTGTAAATACAAACTATCTATCTATATTTACAGATATTCATATCCTTAATTGTACGAGGAGGGAAGGAAAATTTGTATCTGTCAGTTCAGCAATGGATTTCTCTAGTTTTATGATCATGGTCCAGGTTACCATAGTAATCTGAAGTTCACAAAATATTTTTAACGTCATCACTAAAAATATTATCTTCGGATTTATTTTGATATTAATTCTACCTTTCAACCTACGATCTGACAATGCTTCCCATCTTAGTTTATCTAATATACTGGTTACCTTCTATCTTGTTATCTAGTAGACTGGTAAATTAGGGTAGGAGACATTGTCAGAGTGTAGGTTAAGATATAGTTTAAATATATTAGAGAAATTTCCATCGGATGGCTTTACTGAAGATGATAGGCAAATATTAAAAACACCAGCGTATGTTTATAGATTCGACCAGATAAATAAGATTAGAGAGATAGATTGTCTTACTGATAGATTCAAAATGGCATTTTTCTCGCGTGCCATAAGAGAGAACAATAGGCACCATAGCAAAGAGATAGGTAGGAGAAAAATTTTCGAGTAGTCTGTAGATCATGATGCATATAATAATCCCTTAAATACACTATATTACTAACAATCAAGTTGCATGAGACCCTATAGCTTGTTTTCATGTCAGTAGTGCATGCTTGGTGAATTTTACCCCCTGCCACACACCCTCACATCTACATCTACATAATACCCTGCAAGCCACCATAAAGGTGTGTGGCAGGGGGTGAACTCTCACCAAACATGCACTACATATCATGCATAAAAAAAGGATTAGTACTTGTATATGTACGGTGGCTTGCAGGGTATCGTTTAGATGTAGGTGTAGACGTTACGCTAATACGGTTATCGTACGAATATATAGGGTATATAGAGTGGCAGTACTAACTTTGCTGGGCGAATGTGCTCACCGATTTGACTGGAAGTAGGGATTTTAGGACGTAATCATTGGAGGGGAGACTGTAGTTCAAGGTTCTGAATATATGGCCCTTAGGGTGGGAAAGCAGACGGGGAAGCAGCGTATGCACTAAAGGCTGGCCGGGGAGAGATCGCTAGTGAAGATGAAGCCAGAGGAGTCGGAGTCTTAAGCAGAAGAGAAGTCGTGGGAGCAGGGAGCTATTGCAGTCGCTCCCGATGGGGAGTTTCCATGGATCACTTGGTTGTCAGCGACTTTATTGAAGACGAGAAAAGGACAGTGGACAAGCAAGCGCGTTTCACTTAACTTATTTGATGGACCCTAATGATACCTTTCCCCAGCGGATAAAGGGGCCACGTAATTAATTTAAGTGGAAGTTGCCGTCAAAGAGTAGGCTTAAGCAATTAAAAATATTACCAACGTGCGTAATCTCTCAATTGGCAGTGAAGACGGATACCCTTATTTATTGTGGCCTTATCTGCGGTTCCCCTCGTGTATTGTGGTGGTCCTTAAAGGTACATCACAATACACAACGCGCCAGCAGCATGGGAGTGGCATACACAAGTTGTGTAGCGTGCCCATCAACTGCGTTAAGTGCGTTACCAAGTCCACAACATTCCCTAATGCCATCAATCCCTCTACACTTGTCATTCCAAATGTCCCACCTATCACGTCCACATCCGCCCTTGCTAAAAACCTAAAAATGCCTTCACCTCCTCCGTTTTTACTCACCGTACTTCGTAACCTAGATTTCAATAACCATAAATCGCTCTTTTGCTCACATTTGTCCCAAACAGTTGACCCAAGTGTTCATCAAGCTCCAACGCTCACCACATAGTAAATCTCCTTTCGAAATATTCAATAAATAAATGGTTACTTTTATGTCAGGCGCTTTCAAAAGCGTTAAATCGTCTTCCTTCTAACGTTTTTAAAATCATAACCAGGACCATAAAACTGCAGAAAAACATTTACTCAAAACCCTATAACTATTCCCCACTGATTTCTCTGATGTCCTTTGTAAACAAAATGCCTACCTAGCAAAATTTAAGGCTACAAGTTCTACTTTATGGAACTCAGTCACAGGAAGAAAGTACAAGTTGGTACTTTCCACACTTCGTTTTACTAACAACCATGTTTTTGGTAAATAAAGTGTCATTATCAAGATAGAAAATACATTTGTAAGTGTCTTTATACAGTCCAGCCGAAAGGGGTTGAGGATGGTTTTAATAATTATCCCCAAAAAATAATAATAATTAAGGAAGTTGATAATAGGAGGGGGAGGGAGAAACGCATCTAAACCAATTCAACGGCTCTAATTTCAAGATCTAGAAAGGCAAATGAGGGAGGAAGGGGGGGAGGTGATGAGAGACCCTTGGGAAGAAAATGGTTTTTGTTCACCGAATATAAAACTAGAACGTTTTAAACCTTCAAGAGAATTAGAGGGGAATGCCAGTCAAAAGTAACGTCGTTTACAGCTTTAAACTTTTTGTCTGAAATTTCAAATTCATATTGTTCAAGACAGTCTATTTTTCACCTTGTTTTCTTGTCTTATTTTTCATGCAAAGCATCAGGCTCGAAATATTTTAATATGGTTACATTCCAATAAATGTTTAGCAACCATGGAGAGCATACCCATTGTTGCCGGTGGTTAGTAAGTAGTGACAAAATTGACCGAGGTCAACTGAAGAATCTTTATTCGTTCCTGCAACAGTGTACAGTTGCAAAGCACTTCTTTTCGAAGTTTGGAAGACTTTTTCACTCTAAGATTCTTCTTTACAGAATTATTCTTCCACCGTGTGATCAGCAAGTTAAATGTCTTTTGGGGTTTCCTTCATTTAGGCCACACTACTCAGATAACAGTTTCACGAGCGTTGTAGAACAGGCTTTCCCGTGAAGGCAATACTCGCTCACCCACATCTGTTATCAAACACGTGTTTACTGCTGATATGTTTTATATTTAATAATATCAACAATTATTTGGGTGTTATTATCATTGCAAGATTTTTTAAGAGTATGGCTCCAAAAATAAGGTAAATTGAACGTTTCACATGTTCAACAATGTATGACTATCTTCTCTGTTGAAGACATGCTGGCTTTTGTTTACCCCATTCGCTTCATGGATAAGTGGTGAGAAGAAACAGTTTTCATTAGCAAATATTTTACCCGTTCAAAGTCAACATGGTGTGAGTGGGACCATGGTAAGTTCATTCAGCGATGGCTAAGGGGCGTATATGCCTCTAAGTCCTATTGTTCGCGCATATGGCCTCGCTTTCACACCCTGCATGTCTATATCCGCAACACATTACACAGAATTGCAGTTTATTAAAGGTGTTACGATAGATTTAGCAGTGTATCAAAAGGTTTAGCATTGGAATCATTTTCTGATCGTAAGTTAAAATACCGATTAAATCTCCAAAGGAAATTTAAAACGGATAGGTTCACTGAAGGTGTTAGATATAGTTTCGCATAGCAGTAGCATTTAGCATTTAGTATAGCAGCGATGACATGTTGTCAGCAAGGTATTTTCTACTGACCCTCTCTTGTGCCAACTCACGGTCTTTATATCTCCACTCTAAATGCTTTTCGGAAGAAATTGGTGTCCTGTTTCATCTTGATTTAACAAAGGAGAGCTCGTTTAAGTTCAAACCCTCCCGGACACAATTTGAAGACTTCAATTAATTTTTAAATAATTCAGTATCAAATCTCAATACAATGATCTTGTTTTGCTATTTCATCTTTTTTTTAAGTGTGAAGTAGTGATTAGGATATTATTACTAATCCTTTCCAAGCACGATATGTAATGTATGCTTGGTGTGAATTTAGCCCCTGCCATACAACTTTAGGGTGGCTTGCAGGATATTATGTAGATGAATATTATGAAAAAACAACTCCCAAATAACGTCTGATCTCAGGCCCATAGAACTTTTATGCTCTCTATCCAAACCTCTTGAACGTTCTAGTTTTAGTTCACACTGTTATAGTGGAGTATCATACGTGGCAATATTTATCTGACGAATATTAATCAGGTTTTCGTTAGCACTATAGCACACACTCGGCTTTCATAAAGGTAACTGATGATATTAGCCGATTTATGGTCGCAGAAAAGTAAGCAAATCTAGTGCAGTTTGATCTGAGCTAGGTCATTCACTTAGTAGATCACGACATACTACTGGGAAATATGAGTCAACTTAATTTTTCTTAATTTGCTCTTCGCTGTTTTCGCACCTATTTGTCCTATCGTCAGCATACTTTGACAGGCAAAGTTGGCAAGGTATCACTTTTCCAACCTGTGTTACGTGGAGTTCCACATAGTTCAATTCTTGAGCCACTACTCTTTAGCATTTTTATCAAGGAACTCACTAGCGTAATAAACTAATGCAAATATCAGTTTTACGATGACGGCTTTCAGATATACCTTGAACCCTACCCATTGAAAATTAACCACGTCATTACTTTGATTAACAAGGATATCCAATTCATCCGTAATTCGCAGACAAAAATCGATTAAAACTTAATTCCAGCAAAACTAAATTAATAATCTTTGAAAGCGATCTTAAGGTAAATTTGGTGCTCTCAAGTAACCTCCCAAAATCAATATTCTAAATGTCCAAATGAACGACTCACACACTGTCAAAACCCTGGGAGATTATCAAAGTAGCACCTTAGCCTGAGGCGAGCAGCTAAATACCGTTTCATGTTCAAATAAAGTTCACAGTACGCTATGTAGGAGAAGTATTTCAGGCACTTAATTCCAATAACACTGTAACAAAGGTCGGTTTAGTCTTAAGTGCTTCTTTTTTTTTATTACTGCTCAGTAGTTTCTACGTCTACATCTACATAATACCCTGCAAGCCACCATAAATGTGTGTGGCAGGGGGTGAGCTCTCACCAAACATGCGCTACATATCATGCATAAAAAATGATTAGTACTTGTATAGGTACTGTTCAAAATACGCTATTTAAAAAAAGATAAAAAAAAGCAAAGCATACATGCAAAAGCATGCCGTAACTAAAATATCGTGGGAAAAGAGAGCAAGTTGAGTTTCACAAGATCTGCTCTTTCGGAAGCCATGCTGAACATTGGACAATAAATTGTGGCTATCTAGGTGTCCCATGACTGAACTGACAATTATATGTTCTAGGACCTTGCATGAAATGGATGTGAGGGATATATGTCTGTAGTTAGATGGCTGCTTCCTCTCACCACTTTTAAAAATGGGTGTTACAACGGCTGCTTTCCAGTCCATCAGTACGACGTGTTCGGTCAGGGATTTATTAAACACTATTTGAAGGCAGGGGGAAATTTCGGAGGCTAACTCTCTATATACGTGGGAGAAAATTTGATCAGGGCCAGGAAATTTGTTGGGGCATATATCTTTAAGTAAGATTTCAATACCATTATCAATTGGTTGCATCAGCCGATGAAAGAGGTCAGGTAGAACGACAGTTGAATCCCGGGAAGGTGAGTTAAAAACGGTTTTGAAGAAGGAATTTAGCAAGTTAACTTTGTCAAGAGTGTCTGTGGCCATTTCACCAGTTTACTGAGATGTGTGCAAAGAACTAAGCATTTAATTACAAAGACTCCAAAATTACTGCTTACGACTTTTCTTTGATATCCATTTTGACGATAATATAACTCCAAGATACATAATGTTGCATCGGCTCAAACTGAAGCAAAGACGAAAGTTTCAAAAGTCCTTGCTATTATTTACAATAATGGTCTCCAAAACTCCACCATATTTATATAAAAACCTAGTTTTGAATCCAAAAACGAACAACAGATCATCCCGCGTTACTAAAACATTTCACATCCCTAAATACCGCACAAAAAATGTAAAAAATCATTCTCCATCTCTTGATGTAAAGTATGGAACGTCTTATCAAATAATGTCAAATTATTTAGGAAAATCTCACAATTCAATAGGAGCATGGCTACCATTTTTTTTCCTTCGGGCTCTGGATTCTTGATACGAGTAAACTTGGAATTGCTAATTGGTGATAATGACTATTATTTTTTATTCTGATAATTAGATCACAACAAATGTATTTTTGTTGTTTTCATTTACCGCAGTTTGTGTCATTTTCTTTTATGCACAGTGTTTATTGCCCAAAGGTGGCATGTTCTAAGGGATTTCCTCGAATGATAAAATTTATTTCTGTTGATTTTCCATGGCAAGAAAAACACGTCTCACCAGCCAGAAAATACGGTAAATTACACAATTGTCAATCTCTAAGGGTCTTGAGCTCTACGGCCTCTTAAAGTAACAAATAAAAATAACTTCGATGGTCGTAAACGAGTGTTTTTGATTGCCAATTTTTTAAGGCAACTGTGGGTTTTTTATTTTTTACACAATCGTGAGGCGGATGTTTAAGGAGTAAGGCAATTCGTTTTCACATTATTTCCGGTGCAGTAGCCAATTCAGGTTATTAATTATTTGCAATAACCCTTGTATCTAATTTAAAATAGGTTGAATTATTTGAAGGGCAAAGAAAAATAAACACAATAACTTGAGCTGAGAAACGCAGAGTGAGACACGAGAGGACGGTTAGTGAAAATTGGAGTCTGATACTAATGAGGAACGGAAGATAATGGATGCGAAAATCTGAAGGGAAGAATATAGGTGGAGCGGAAAATACAGCTGCTAAAGAGACTAAAAATAGGAAATCCTCAATTATGAATGATTTGATTGATGAGGATAAGAAATGAAGGAACATCGACGCAGGGGAAGGCTATTAAGCGGAGGCGATGAATCACACGTCTCGCTTTCGTGCGTGGTTCGCTCGTGACCGGGGAGGGTGTGTTTGAAACCGTCGATATAATCTCGAATAGGTAACCTAGGAGTCACGTGGTATAAAAAGGACTGGTTCGCAAACTTGGTGTATTGAAAATGCTGATTGCAAACTCATTCATTATTTACACTTGTGTTTTATCTCGTCTGGGACCTCTATAGTCGAGACAAATGAGAAAAAATGAAGTGAAAACAAACAAAAAAAACAATGATCTTGTAACGAACCATCACACGTACTAAATTTGTAAACCACACGTGTTTGTACCAAAGGCTCCTTGGTTACCTATTCGAGATAATCCCGACAGTTTCAAACAACTCCCCAGCTGCTTCTACTGCCATCCGGGTCCAAGGGACACCATTGTTGTCCCCGAGACAGCACCCTCTCACGACGGAGACCTCCTACGGGAGCACCCAAGACGTCACGTCAGCATCATCATCGTCAAGCAGTGTATCTGCTTTTTAAAAGGCGAAAGGCAAACTTTGCGTGAGCCAAAAGCCCTAAGGGAAGGCCCTTTGAGGCCATGTGGACCACAGCCCTATTCGCCCCAATTACATACAATGCGGCCCCTCAAGCACGCTTAACGCTTCCAAGTTCCCAAAATTTCTCCCATTACACGGTCCCTGAAAGCCCGACGAGGCAACTCAATAAGTCGCGGCCATTACTGCGTGCCGACGCAACGTAGTTACTTACGCCTTAGAGCTCAAAAGCCAATGCGTGGAAGTGGGCGGACGACGGCGGGCAACATGCGCAAATGAAAGCATACTTCGGGGAGAGCCTCGTTCCTACATGCCGACCGCCCAAAGGCTGAGAACGCTCTCCCGAGTGTACGAAAGAGATGCCTAATGACCTCACTGCAGCTTAATTATTTTAAATTACCGCTCCCTTAACCCTGCACGAAGGAAGTGCTCCTGTACGACGTGCCTGAGGGTATGATGCTATCCCATTCTTGAGGCTGAGGCCATTTTTCAAATTAAGGCCCACGAGATACGAGCCTCTTCTCCGGAGGATACGAGAGCCTCGCGGAGCATCAACCTTGTCGCAAAAATTAGAAAGCTTTTAAAAGGAATCATGGGAACGAGTGGTGAACTTTGGCCACGTGGAAATCCGGGATGCAGGAATTTGCTCAAAAGCGCGCCGGGGTCCCTTAAAATGTTGAAAGACCGGATTGGCTTGAAGGAAAAGTGAAGTGGACTCCAAAATCGGTGAAGCAAATTACCCCTATGGTGCCCAAAAATTTATAATGTGATATGCATTTCCTCGTACAATTAGGGATATGAAGAACGGTAAATATATCCAGCATGAGTGTAGCAATGGATAACATTGGTAGCTGCATGTTGGTATAAGGACTTGAAGCTAACCCAACTAACAGCATGTTTTTGCATGTTTGCTTTGCTATTTTTTTTCTAAATAGTGTAGTTTAGAACAGTATATAAATAATAATCCTTTTTTATGCATGACATGTAGTGCATGTTTGGTGAGAATTCACACCCTGTTACACACCTTTATGGTGGCTTGCAGGGTATTATGTAGATGTAGATGTATTCTTGAGGTCACTTGGGCCATACACTAATGTTTCATGGCTAACATTTGACTATCGTCTGACTTCCACTTGTAGCACCCTGTCTCCTACCTGGTAAATGTCCACACCCTATCTAATACCCATCAGAACCAATCTCACCAGATTAATAGGTTTGCCTCCACCACAAGTGTCTTCAATTGGAAAAATATGCATTCCTCCGGCTGTCATGCTGCAATACATTTGGTTCACACTCTAGGCCAGTGATGGGCAAACTACAGCCTGCGGGCCAGATTTGGCCCCGAAACGTTCTATCCGGCCCGCTAGGCATTATTCCTAATCCCAGTTCGGTCCAAATTACGAGAAACGTTTGGAAATGCAGTCACAGTTTCATTCATCACATTCTCCTTCATAATCTTTCAGTCATAAATAGGACTTGGCAACACAAAAAACACAAGAATTTTGTAAAATGCATAATTTTTATTTTTTTAATAAATTGTTATGGCCCGCCTAAAGTTTTTTTTCCTTTCCTTTAGCCTTTTCCTCTTTAAAATTTTTTCCATCACTGCCATAGACCAATCAGAAAAAGTTTAAGGTAAGTTAGTGTGCAGACAGGAAGAACAATTGAAATGCGACTGTGGAAAAACTATGAAGACTGGACAAAACTACGTATATCCTCAGTGCGTTGCTTCTGTTTCTCTTTTAGAGGGCATGCATTATCATGATACATGCCACCCATCACATAGTAGGGAGGTTTAAGATACCTACTACAAAGTGTGCTAATTTGAGTTTTGAAAGTCTTGGCTGTTCTTTATTCAACATTTAAAATGTGCCAAATCAAACAGATCAAGTTAGGCCAGAAAAAAGTTCAAAAAGGAAATTCACTGCTGGAGGGAAAAGTAAATTTATACTTATTTTGAAATGGTTGAAAACACTTTTCATGATCTGGACAATGCGTAAAGAAGTGGTAAATTTTCAGATCTTGTGTTGATTATGAGAGATCTAAAGTAGAAATCTGCTGAATAAAACCGTAAAAAACTATTTTCAATTCTTACTTTAGTACTACCAAGTTGCCCTACATCCGTAGCTGCTGAGGAATTTAATGTAACTGACCACCTAGTAAAGCAAAGCTCAGAAGTTAAGGAAAAGAAAAGGTACACTTCTAGATGTGACCCAAAAGAAAGGGAAGCAGCTATTCGAAGATGGCAAGCAAGCTGTAATAAAATTTGATGAAAATTATGAGTTCTGACATATTAGTCCTGGGAAGAAAGATAAATTCTCTCACTGGAGGGCAGAAAGACAATATTCAGAAAAGACCAGGAGTTGTACCAACCTTAAAGGGTTTTTCCAACTTGCTTCCATTCAATCAAATGACGAAGCATGTTGATGGCTGCATATTTTTGAAGGTGATAAACGTATGTTTTGGGTGGCTGCTGGTTAGTGCCCATGATGTGGGAATATTTCGGGTCTTTCTGCCATCCTACAGGTTCTACATCCTACAGGTCCTTTCTTTTACAGCAAATTTTAATTATGGATATGTGTGCATAGGATCATCATGGTATTTGCTGATATAGTAATTAGACGTACTTTTATATACTGCCGATATTTTTCCTACTATGACAATGCGTTCGGGTAGACAAAATAAATATCGTTAATTGATGCAACCCGTCACAAGAAGTTTTTTTCGAAAGTCCCATTCATTAATTTTCCTGGACCAATAGCAATAACCTCGCAAGTATTTAGTAAAATGGCAACAACAATGTTTAATTCGCAATGGTGTCCAGTTAAAATTACCATCGGACGACTGAACGGAAAACCCCCTCAACAAGACTCTTTCTTCAACATGTTGGACGCAGCTTTGGAGATGTGGGCACGAAGAAGTGCGGTAAGAGGTGCGGTTGATAGAGTGCAAGACGAAGGAGAAACTGCTGGAGGCGGTGGGCTGATTTGATTAATTGACAAGACAGGAGTTAAGCAGGTTCGTCCGAAGACCGGGATGAGAGAATTTTTAGCCATAATACTATTCCCTTTAAACATATCCTACCTAAGTGCTTCTGAACACGGTCATTTATCGTGAAGTAAACTTCAATCCGCCACTATGATTCTAAACGCTTCAAGGTACCTCACGATTCAAGAAAAATTAAAACTCTTCAAGACAAGAACAGTTCATTAGAATTTTCTTTTTGTTTACTTCATGAACTCCTGAGTGAACACAATATTTTGATCGACGACAGTCCATTGCAATGTGATGAATCTGAATCGATCCCTTGAGTGAGTTCAAGTAGTTCACAGAAAAAATTCATTTGTTTGGTAATGTACCGTATGATAGGTTGATACTAATCGATCATTAAAGTCTGATAATTCAGTCATTCCCTGCCATATACCCTTGCAGGATATACACTGCAGATCCAGACTACGTTCCTTCGTTGCGTGGCCATTTATCTTTGAATTCATTGAGTATTTGGTTGCGACGTTTATTTGATTTCGCGTCCCTCCAAGAAAGCTTCTTTATTGAAGACTTAAATACATTGAATGGGAAAAAAATTGAAAACGCAAAATAGTCTCAAGGTTCAATTCCATTTAACGTCCCATCCATCGGATGGACCGAGTAACAGCTTTCCACGCGGCACTCACAAAGATATTGTATTCAAATAGCCTAATTCCGAGAAACAATCATCCCTTGCCAGTTGTCAAATCTTTTCCTTCCATTTCGCACCTAAGAAATAACATTACGCAGCCCTTATGATTCTCCAAGGATGGCGAGGTGCCAAAGTAGTTATTCTTGAATTTTAAGAGAAGCTAGTCCTGCAATCCATTATTGATACCACTACTCCAAAAGAAATCGTGCATTATTATCTCTAATATTTCGTTAGAAACAGCACCTGATATAGGCTTAGCCAGCCAAAATGCTCAGTGAGGATAATTATAACTCTCGTTGAAAATGCAGTCTCCTTGAGACTGCCTTCCTTCCAATTAATCTCTCCGGATATCTTCAATCACCGATTAGTTACTCCCAGAGTTTCTCCAATTACTTAGGAAAATAGGCTTAGAATCTAAAACGTTTATATTTAATAGGAAACTTTGAAGCAGAATGAACTGTTCCTGAGAATTCGCGATTTTGGAGGACTGTTGGCGAGGCCGTGTCACACTAACCGTTGCCGGTTTCGGTTGAACAGTCGACCAATCAGCGCTAACCAGCTCTCAGTGGCTGCAATAGTGGATGTTGGTAATTTTCACCCCTGCCACACTCTCTCAGGGTGGTTTACAGGGTATAGTAATAAAAATAATAAAAGGTCTTCATTGAGGCGAGATTGAGACAAAACTGTCCCTTCTGCCATCTAACCCCTCGTCAAAATAAATACAGTCAAACTCGGATACACTTTTTAGGGTAGGAACATGGAACGTGAGATCGCTTCGGATCTGTGGAAGACTGGAGAACCTGAAGGTAGAAATGCGAAGAATGGACCTCGACGTATTAGGAATCAGCGAAATGAAGTGGCCCGAAGAAGGAGACTTTTGGAGTGGAAGCTACAGGATTATACATACAGGATCATTAAATGGTAATGCTGGAGTAGGCATCATACTGAGAAAGAGCGCCGGAATGCGTTTGAAGAGCTTCCTGCAGTACAATGAAAGGATAATAATGGTGAAGATCGAGACTAAACCTGTAGATACCGTGGTGGTGCAGGTTTACATGCCTGCGACGGACTATGAAGATGAAGAAGTGGAAGACGTCTACGAAGATATCACGGAAGTTATAAAACAGGTAAGAAAAGAAGAAAACCTAATTATTTTAGGAGACTGGAACGCTATCGTCGGCGAAGGTCAAGATGGAAGAATAAATGGAAAATACGGATTGGGAAACCGAAACGAAAGAGGAGAAAAGCTGCTGGAAATCTGCATTCCGCATAAGGTAGTGGTTGCCAACACATTGTTTAAAAATCACAACCGAAGGAGATACACATGGAAAATTCCAGGAGACAGAAGAAGATGCCAAATAGACTACATTTTAGTGAAGCGGAGATTTAGAAACCAAGTGAAGGACTGCAAAAGCTACCCTGGGGCAGACATCGACAGTGACCATAATTTAGTGATGATGAAATGCCATCTAAAATTCAAGAAATTGAAGAAAACAAAGAAGAATATATGGCAAGTAGAAAAACTAAAGGAGGCTCAACATCAGCTGGCATTTCAAAAAGCAGTGGGAAACAACATAGGAGAGAACCTGAATGAAAAATCAGTCGAAGAGCGTTGGGAAAACATTAAATGTGGACTACAGGAAGCCGCAAAAGAAGTTCTTGGAAGAGGAAAAGTTGCCAAGAAGAAGCCATGGATCACGGATGAAGTCTTAGAATTGATTGCAGAAAGAATAAAATACAAGAATACGAAAACTGAAGAAGGGCAGCTCTGCTACAAAAGAATAAGGAACGAAATAAGTCGCAAAGCAAGGAAAGCTAGAGAGCTGTGGTTGAAAAATCTTTGCGAAGATGTACAAAGCAACCTTGCACTTGGAAAGGTGGAAGCGGCCTACAGCATAGTAAGGAACCACTTCAAGGAACGGAGCGCAAGATGCAATGCCATAAGGGACAAGAATGGAGGAATTTTGATTGAAAACGAGGACAAAGTGAAGAGATGGAAAGAATATCTAAAAGAGCTATACAATGGAAAAAATTTCAGCACAAAAGCTATTGAAGAGGAAAGCGAAGTGGAAAAGGATGATATGGGGGCATCAATATTAAGATCGGAATTCGACGCTGCAGTAAGGGACCTTCGGATGAATAAGGCCTCAGGTATTGATGATATCCCTGCAGAACTAATTAAAAATGCAGGAGAGAAGACATTAATACATCTCTACAAAACCATCTGCGACATGTATTCAACAGGGGAAATTCCAAGGGACTTCGAGAAAAACATCATCATTCCTATTCCCAAGAAGAAGAGAGCGGAGAAATGCGAAAATTTTAGGACTATAAGCCTGATGACACATGCATTGAAGGTACTGACCAGGATCCTCTACAGAAGAATAGAACGAAAAGCAGAGGAGTTCCTGGATGAAGATCAATTCGGATTCAGGAAAAGTAAGGGCACAAGGGAAGCAATATTGGCCCTTAGTCTACTCATAGAGAAGAGAATGGAGAAGAACAAACCGACGTTCATTGCATTTGTGGATTTAGAGAAGGCCTTTGACAACGTGGATTGGGATTCAATGCTTGGAATTCTGAAGGGAATTGGAGTGTCCTACAATGAAGAATTATACACAGTCTGTACAAAAACCAAGTTGCTGTGATTAAATCTGGATCCAGCTGTGAAGAGGCAAGAATAAGGAAAGGAGTGAGACAGGGCTGCGCACTGTCTCCCGTAATGTTCAATGTTTACATCGAGAGAGCCATCAATGAAGTCAACGAGAAGTGTTCTGGAGTTAACATCCACGGAGAAACAATCAGTATGCTACGATTCGCTGATGACATAGCTCTCATAGCAGAAGCAGAGAAGGAGCTGAATAAGATGCTAACAACCATGGAAAGGACTATGGCCAGATATCAGCTGAAGATAAATAAGAAGAAGACTAAGATATTGGTGTGCAGCAAGAAAGAAGAGGCGAAAACCAACGATAAACTAGGAAAACAGAAACTGGAAGAGGTGAAAGAGTTCTGTTACCTGGGAATCAGAGTAACCAACGATGGACGAAGCAAGAAAGAAATAGTGAGTAGAATAGCCCAGGCAAAGAGGGCATTCTTTCAAAAGAAGAATCTACTTACAGCAGGAAATACAAGCATAGAAGTAAGGAAACAGTTCATCAGAACATACATCTGGAGCATTTTTCTTTACGGCAGTGAGGCATGGACGATGACAGCAGAGGAGAAGAAAAGTGTAGAAGCATTTGAAATGTGGTGCTACAGAAGAATGCTGAAGATTAAATGGATCGACCGAGTAAGTAACGAGGAAGTGCTAAGAAGAGTAGGAGAAAAGAGAAGTCTGCTGACAACTCTAAAAAGAAGAAGGGAAAACTTAATCGACCATATCTTGAGACATGATGGCCTGATGAAGATTATCGTCGAGGGAAAAGTAAACGGGAAGATTGGAAAAGGCAGGCCTCGTATGAGATATATGGAACAGGTTGTGAAGCGTGTAAAAGAGAAGAATTACGTCACAATGAAGAGGTTGGCCGATAGAAGAATCCAGTGGAAAGCTGCGTCAAACCAATCCTAGGATTGTTGACCAATGATGATGATGAAACTCGGATATAACGAGATCCAAGGGGGTTGTGTTTGAAACCTTCGGAATTATCTCGAATAGGTAACCATGGAGTCACGTGGTACAAACACCAATTGTTTGAAAATTTTGTTTCTCTGAATCGTTCGTTAAATTATCAAAAATTGTTTTCACTTGAGTTTTTCTCATCTCTCTCGACTATAGATTACACAAATGAGATAAAACATAAGTGTAAACAATGAATGAGGTTGTAATCAGTGGTTTTAACACATCAAATTTGCGAGCCATTCTTGTTTATACCACGTGACTCCTTGGTTACCTATTCGAAATAATCTCGACTGTTTCAAACACAACCCCTCAAGGGACCAAATGCTTTTGCTCGTAATATCCATTTCTAGTTATATCCGTGACGAGTAGCAACATGTACTGTCACTCACTGTCTTTCCCTCTCTCACGCACACACGCGCGCGCACACACATACTATTCTAATGCAGAGGTGATAAAATATCAAGGATTAATATAAGATGATTGAAATTGCAAAATGAACAATTTATTCAGTAAACTATCCACACATGCTAAATGTATAAGAAAAAGTCCTTGGTACGACAGTACAGCCACTGCTCGTTTATTTGGACTAAAGATTTGCTCGCTATAACCGTAAGGCTCTCTAATACAGTCTCGTTTTAAATGTTATATATTGCTCATAAAATGCATTACTTCCAAACAACCCTTCTCTCTTACCTCGCAATAGCCGAGATCTCGTTTTAACTGTGCTCGTTATAAATGAGTTTGACTGTATATAAATTATATAGTGATAAATACCTAAAACAATTACAATCTGAGGTTAAAAAAATCAGTAAAGTATATACATGTAGGAATTAAATAATGATAAATTAATACAAAAGAAATATATATACACAATATATATCAATATTACAAATCAAATGGTGCGTGAAAGAATTTACCATGTGGGAAAAACGTGAGGATTACTATGCTTACATCCTTTAAGCGAAAACCCACTGCAGGAAAACACCCACACAAGAAGGGGGGTGTGAAAAACCTGCGAAATCCTACTGATAGTAAAGCTAGTGTTTAAGAATAACTCAAATATAATAGTATGGCCATAGGAAAATCAGTAAATAAAATATAAAATTAAAGAAAAGAAAAATTACAAACGTGAAGAGAAAAAAAATAAAAGGGAATTATGAAAAATTACTAAACAAAAACAAACATGATATGATGCATCAACATGGTGTTAAATGTGCGCCGTTTATCTTGCCATCCGTGTTCTAATCTATCATATGCATTGAGAAGGTGCCCGTGACGTGTGATGCTCATGTGTCCATCTGTATAGATGTACAAGTAGATGAAAATAACATCGGGTAGTGTAATTGTGGTTTTAAATGGAAGATTAATTGCTATGTTCAAGGTTAGAATACTAACACTGCATATTTTAATGAAAAACCTCTTTAACTAAGAAAGTACAATTTCATAGACCCAAACTGTTGAAGGATACAGTTGCAGAGGGCAAAATATTGATTTGCCGGCATAATTTGAATGCAGAAAACTTCGATCGTCGGAGCAAAGGCCGAGGACTGTAAATTCCAGGTTTTTGCAAGATTTACGATTCCTTCGATTCCGGAAGACAGCACTGAATAAACTTCGACGGGTAGTGGAAGTAGACTAATGTAGTTGACCCGGAAGTTATAAGAACTCAGTTATCTCCCTTGAGATAATAATGGATTTGAGCACAAAATGAAGCGGAACCTCATTTAAGTTTACTATAATGTGAAATAACTGCGACGCATCTAGCGCACGAGCGGCCAAATGGAATGAAATAAATGACCCTCGTTCTCCGAAACACCCGTATTCCCATGTAACCTAGGCAACTGTTGCCTTGGCTCTTCCCATTGGTACCTCTTCCAAAGATTAAACCTATTCTTCCAATGACACTCGATTAGGCATCAGAAAGTCTAATGAGCCGAAGAACACAGCGAATCAAAATATTGACTCCAATAAAAAAGAATTTGCGTCCTAAGAAATGATACCTGACATTGTGGAAACATTAAGCAGATGACGCTAATTGCTTTTAGTTAGTTCCAGTCAACCACAGTTTTAAGGCAGGGTTCTATTAAGAAAACTGATTAAATGCATAGAAGACATACGCATCCATGATTTTGTCTACCATTATCGGTATATAAATGGAATTTTTAAATGTGTGCACTATTTCTTATCGTCGATTGAAAACTATATGTACTTACTTCTTCCAAGTTGAAAACAGTGAAATACTAAGCAGCTTGCAGTTTCAATTCAGCAAAACTTCTTGTGGTGAGAAAAATAAATCTAAAAGCTACGTTGGTGGAATATTCGTATCCTAATCCGTGTTTTTGGGTCTTCCCCTTAATTCTAAGTACGTCCCGGTTTTAAGTCTACGTACGTACCCCACCCGCCGTCTTTCTCGTACAATTAGGGATATGAATAGCGGTAAATATGTCCAATACGAGTGATTTAAACCATGGCATAGGTAGATGCATGTTGGTGTAAGGACTTGAAAGTAAACCCAACCAACAGAAAGAAAAGAAAAAAATCGATAGAAAGAAACTATATGATTGAAGGAACGGAATTAGTAAACGTGGAATCAGTTAAGTACTTAGGTGTAACACTTACTCAGGATCTATCATGGGGGAAACATATCAGGGAAATATGCAGTCAAGCAAATAGAAAGTTGGGGTTTATTAAAAGAATATTAGGGAAAAGTGAGGAGAGGGTGAAGGAACGTTGCTATTTTTCAATTGTTAGACCACACTTAGAATATGCTGCGAGCATATGGAACCCTTATGAAGCAGGCTTAATTTACGAATTAGATCGAGTACAAAGAAGAGCGGCGAGATATGTAAAAGGGTGTTACGATAGGGAAAGTAGTGTCTGGTATGTTAGCCGAATTGGGATGGAAATCGCTGTCACAACGAAGGCTGAACTATAGACTTAGTCTTCTGGGAAAATTAAGGGAGGGACATTTCATTAATGACGTTGATCATATATTGCTGGCTCCGACTTATTATAGTAGGCTCGATAATTCTAATAAAATTAAGGAGATAGATTGCATGACGGACAGGTTTAAAATATCATTTTTTCCGCGTACGATTCGTGATCAGAACGTTAAACATCACGTAAATCGGTAACAATTATAGAGGTAATATTCAGAGTAGGTCAATAGTTTTTTTTTATTATCTGCATGTCAAATCAACGTGTGACTTGCATGCAATGCCTTTTTTTGCATGCATGAGTATCTATGAAATTGGAGTCGGGTTTCAAGGCATGCATGGTATTCATGGGTGTGTCCTACATGATTGAGATTTGGTAGTTTTTCTTCTTTTTTCCCCAATTACTTTTAAAGGTGTAATGTTTGCTTTGTAGTGTTCATTTTTGTTTGCTGTGTTATTATTCCTGGTGTGGATGCACCCCCTGCCTCACACCCTCGAGGTGACTTTCAGGGTATATCGTAGATATAGATATAGATAACAGCACATTTTTTCATGCGTAGTTTCCCATTTTTATCTTTTTAAATGTTGCAGTCTAATGTAGTGCATGTTTGGTGAGAATTCACCCCCCGCCACACACCTTTGAGGTGGCTTGCAGGATATTATGTAGATGTAGATGTATAGTTGCTGCAGATCGAAAGGAAAGGTACAAGGGTACAACTGAAATCCAAGGTTTATGATTGGACAAAAGATTGAAGGCGCTCCACAATATGAAAAGAGAAATGATGAAACGGAAATATGTAAATGCCAAACGTGAGTAAAAATGGCAAAAACAGTCAATCAGTGAATAAATAAGACAGAATCCACCGCAAACACGAAACAGCCGGTAGAGTTTTTTCTGACAGAGTTAAGATGAATTTCGCACTCCTTGCGTGTGGCTTGGCGTTTCCTCGTGTGCCAAGACGTCGCCGTGGACCTGGGTCAGCATGAGAGGTCGGATGGCTATTGCTTTGGAGTTATAAGAAATCGGCGTCCACTGGCGCCGGAAAACTTCTGTGAACCAAATGCGTCACGTTACCCTACTGTGCATACGTTACTCAACGCAGGAAATACATCTGCAATATCTAACAGTATGTTTAAGGAAACAAATATGAAAAATAAATACTCTAAAAGAATTCAATAGCTATTTAAGATTTAAAAAAAACATGTGAAATATTAGGCTGCCGAGAACACTTGTTTCTGATGCCATAAATTGGTTCGCTACTCAGTCCCCTTTGGTCCTTCAAATGAAATGATTTGGAGGTACGAAAGATATACCACATACCCTAACCACATACGAAATGGTTCCCAAAATTCGGTGAAAGTGAATCTCATGTTTATTTCGTCGACAATAATTCTCCATACCAAAATTATGCGTCCAAGACTCAAGTATTACAAATATCTACATCTACGTTGTACCCTGCGAGCCACCACGAGTGTGTGTGGCAGGGAGTGAATATCACGAAATATTCACATGCAAGTAAGAGCTACCATTCAATGCTAATCAGGCAGCTAGCTCTAAGAGCTTCCACTGCAGACTACTCTAACAATATTTCACCTACCTAACCCTTTACTTTGCTGCCTATTATTTTATCTAATGGTACGTGGTTAAAATGATATTTTAAATCTATCCGTATGACAATGTATCTCTCTAATCTTATTTATCTGGTCAAATCTAGCATAATTCGCAGAGGTATGTAGGTATATCTAACATCTTCAGTATGCGTTTAAAATTTCTGCAGGAGACAATCTGCGCTTTGACCTACGATCTGTTAATTATTTCCGACCTAAAATAAAGTCACTAATATAAAGTTATTATAAAGTCAAATTCCCCACCTAAAATTCTCGTAAATGTCCCTCTGAGCATTTTCTTTGACCATACTTAATGCGTCTTCATCTCGGCAGTGGCCGATAGCATACGTGGGTATAGTTGGTACGAGCATTGAATGACCAACCCAAAGTATAAAAGTCATATTGAAGGCGTGTGAAGGAATCTTCATAGAGACAGTTTGCTAATCCGCAAGGAGAATTGCCGTGGACGATTTCATTGATAAAATGTTTCCAAATTACACAAAAGTGGTTGAGTCTTGATAAGAACAGCTCAATTAAACTTTCCCGATAAATGCTGAGGTTTTTTCATTGACTTTCAATACTCTAATTAATTGGCAGCTGAGCCAAAACGCCAGTAAGGAAGAAAACTTAAGCCTAATCGATCACTCTCCTTAATCAATGCGTGTGGATGTTAGCGAAGTCAGTGAATCAGGAATCACCCCATGACTCCACAAGGCCCTCTTGCACCCTTAGTCAGCCACGACATAAGTCACCCGCGACAGGACCTTCCAATCCACCTGACAACACCTGAAAGCCACAGTGTTAACTTGATTGATTCTTTAAGCCCTCAATGAAAATCATCTTTTTATACACAGGTACGTATAGATGTACAGTATGTATTTACGAAATGCCTTGCGAAAACTTACGAAATTATTACATTATTTCATCATCCATATTTAATTCCACGGATTGGTTTACTGCACTCCTCCATTCTGCCCTATTCAGTGTTAATTCCCTCACGCCCTGATATTTTTTCTCTTTCACGTCCTTCTTTACTTTCACTATGTACTTGTCCCTTGGTTTTTCTCGCGGGACATTCCCTTCAATCTTCCCTTCTATTATATTTATTACTAATTCATTTGGCCTCAAGGTATGTCCTAGCCAACTGATTCTTCTTTGCCGTAGGGTTTTCCATATTGTCTTTTCTTCATCTGCTCTTCTGTACACCTCTTCGTTCCTCTCTTTATCTGTCCATTTAATCTTCAACATTCTTCTCCAGCACCGGGTTTCTAAGGCTTCAATTCTTCACTGCTCTGCTTTCCCAATTTCCATGTCTGTAATCTATAGAGTGCCATGCGGATGTTTTGATGAAATACTTCCTTGCTTGAAGCTGCAGGTTCTTTGAGCATGGTACCTGTCTCGTCTTCATGAACACCTCCTTAGGTTGTGCTACTCTTGGATTATTTACGAAATATTTTAAGATGCGGTAGTGTACAGGGGTGTATCAAGAGAAAAGGATAGGGAATCGCTTAGCAAGGATTTAGATGCAATTCAAGAGTGGTGGTACAAATGGCAGTTAAAATTTAATCTTAAACATGGTGCAGCTATAAATATTTGGAAGAGGCATAAATCGACTGATCGTTCCTATAAAATTAGTAACACGAAAATTGAAAGCGCTGAAACCATAAGCTAATTAGGGGTATCAGTCACTAAAGATTTATCGTGGGGAACACACATCCGGAAAATATGCGGCCGAGAGAAGAGAACGCTAGGATTTATAAAAAGAGTACTAGGGAAATGTGATGAGAAGACAAAAGAGCGATGCTATTTTTCACTAGTTAGGCCCCACTTAAAATATGTAGCCAGTGTATGTGATCCGAATGACTTAGTTTAAGACTTTAGTTTACATAGTTTATACACATTTACATATTTAGTTTACATAGAAGTAGACAATGTTCAGTGTAGAGTTGCTAGGTTTGTTAAAAGGTATTACGAAAGGTTTAGTAGTGTATCAAGATTAATATAACAATTAGTTTGGGAATCATTATCAGATCGTACGTTAAGTTACAGATTAAATCTATCAGAGAAATTTAAATCGGATAGCTTTACTGAAGATGTTAGGCATATATTTAAAACACCAGCGTATTACGCTAGATTCCACCAGATAAATAAGATTAGAGAGATAGATTGCCGTACTGATTGATTAAAAACGTCATTTTTCCCTGCATTCTAAGATAACACAATAGGCAGCATAACAAAGGGATAGATAGGTGAAATATTCTAGTCTGTAGTGCATAATGCATGTATTATCAACTAAACCCCTTATAAATATGTAGAATCTAACCATCTAACTCCTTATGACCCTATAATGTAGCATGTATAATATAGTAGCCTAGTGAATGTCAATATTGCCTGTTTGGTGATCTTCATCCCCTGCCACACACCCTCGCGGTGGCTCGCAGGGTATCGCGTAGATGTAGATGAAATCAATTTTCGCTTCGCCTCTGGCATACAATACTCCGCGAGTTTCTTCTCCTCTTACGATGCAATACGTTGTCCAATCTCCGACACACGTACTCGTTATCTTGATTTGATGCCACTACTAGGAGTTGTATCTGGCGCAGTCGATGATATTCTGGGCACTGACCACTGCTCTCTCTTCAGTCATTCTGATCCACGCCTTACGTCTGAAGACGCCCTCTTCAACGCAAAGTTCCCTCTGTCGTCGTCCACCAGCCCTTCATCCAGAGCGTTCCCTTTCCCAGATATTTACCCTTGGCGGAAAAGATCAAAAGTCCCAAATCGAAATCCCCTCCTCATACATATGTATGTATTTCGCATTCTCCAAAAGCAAAAGCCATCGCTAATATTACCCCAGAGAGAGAAAGAGAAAGGGGCGTATCTTAATTGTTTTCGTCTCTCCCTAACAGCATTAAGTTAACCAATTTCATTTTCCGAATGAAAGCCTTTTATTTCTCCAACCTTTTTTTTTCTAATCTTTATCCTCCGTCGGAATCCGTCCCGCCCACGACGCCCTCTGCCAATTTGTACTGAGAGGGAGTGGGGGTGGGGGAGGAGGGGGGGAGCCAACCCCCCACCCACCCCCCCCTCTTGGCTCTGTTTATCGCTCCTTCCGAGGAGGGGGGGGCGCACTTTTTTTCTCCCCGATTGATTTCGAGAGAGCCCTGGCCGCTGCTCCTCGGATATTCTCCCTGAAATGAACGAATGGAAATCATTCCTCCGGGAGATTTCTTCAGGACGATTTCATTGGCTATGCTCATCGACCATCAGGGTGTTGCTCAGAATGTCGTATTCGAAGTTCTCGACCCGAGAGCGTATTTTTTCAAGAGACTCAGTCTGTTGAATAAAGTGTCTCATAAACAGATTAATTTGGTTGGCCTTTCAATGATGGTTGTAGTCATTGGCGTGACAACATAGCATCAAATGTTTTACCGGTACTTCGGTGGCGCTTATACTTCGAAACGTTGAAACCATAAGATATTTAGGAGTAACAATCACTAAAGATTTATCGTGGGGAAGACATCCGGGAAATATGCGGCCGAACGAAGAGAAAACTAGGAATTATAAAAAGAGTACTAGGGAAATGTGATGAGAAGACAAAAGAGCGATGCTACTTTTCACTAGTTAGGCCCCACCTTAAGTATGCAGCCAGTGTATGGGATCCTAATGAATTAGGTTTGATCAGAGAACTAGACAGTGTGCAGCTCAGAGCAGCTAGGTTCGTTAAAAGGTGTTACGATAGGTTGAGTAGCGTTTCAGAATTAATAAAAGAATTAGGGTGGGAATCATTATCGGAGAGTAGGTTAAAGTACAGATTAAATCTATTAGAGAAATTTCAATCGGATAGCTTTACTGAAGATGTTAGGCACATATTAAAAAAACAGTGTATTATGCTAGATTCGACCAGATAAATAAAATTAGAGAGATAGGTAGTCGTACTGATAGATTTAAAATGGTATTTTTCCCCCGTACTATAAGAGAACGGAATATGCAGCATAGCAAAGGGATAGGTAGGGGAAATATTTTAGAGTAGTCTGTAGTGCATGATGCATGTATTAACCCCTTAAATACTATAGATACTAACAATCTAGTTGCATGAGACCTTATAGTTGCTTGTTTACATGTCAGTAGTGCATGCTTGGTGATCTTCACCCCCTGCCACACACCCGCGCGGTGGCTTGCAGGGTATCGTGTAGATGTAGATGTAGATGATCCTTTTATCACGAGAGAGAACAGATCTATGGGGTGTGCAAAAGGAAGAGAGATGGTCAAGGACATAAGTGTATACGTATATATGTAAGTTGGCAGGGTTGAGAGACAGATGGATGGCCGTCATAGTTGTGCCCTGTTCAGGCCTGGTGGGTGGAAGGGTTGTAAAATCGATACGAGCCACCGCTCTATGGTTTATTCACTTACACACACATGCACACATAGTTACGACCCAATCATTTTTTAAACTCATATTTTCCAAGCTCCAGATAAAGTTTATTATATTATCAAAATTCATCGCGAAATATTCGTTGGTGCACGCAAATACCGAGGGATACTATGTTATATCAGGTCGCAATGCGAAATAAATCTATTCTTTTCCCTTGATAGATCACATTTGGGCAAGTCCGTATTCAGAAAAGTTTTTCGGGGGGGTTCAATTATGACTGTACTTCCCCAAAAATATTTCTGGCTAGGGCCATAGGGTACTGGTTTGGAGCATGGAATGAGACCCAAAAAAAAACTTTTTAGGGAGCGTATTCAAGGATTGGGAGCTTGAGACAGTCCCCATCGATTAATTGGTCAAAATATGAAATATACCTACTCCAATATACCTAATTTGTCTCCAAATTTCGGGAGGGGGGGTTTGAACCTCCTGACCCCCCCCCCCCCACTCGCTACGGCCTTGCATTTGGAACATGCTGCCTGTGTATGGGATGCTTACAACATAGGCTTAAACAACGAACATGAGCGTGAACACCGAAGATCAGAAAGATTTTTTAAGGTACGGTATGATAGCTATATTAGTGTAGCCAGTCTAATTCAATGAATTAAAATGGGAAGCATTGTCAGACCAAAGGTTGAAATTTAGACATAATGTCATAAATAAATTCTAAATTCACTTTTTTTACTGATGGCGTTAAAAATATTTTGCGTCCTCCAACTTATTATGGTAGACTGGACCATAATCACGAAATTAGAGAAACTGATTGCAGAACCGACAGATTCAAAATGTCCTTCTTTTCTCATAAAACTAAGGATATAAATAGCGGTAAATATATCCAATATTATAGACACAAGTGTATCAATGGATAGCAGATGTAGTTGCATATCGGTTTAAGGGCTTGCTTAGATGTTGGTATAAGGGTTGCTAACTCAAGTTAGCAACCATTCGACCATGCAACCTAAGCATGATGTTGCACACCTGACTTGCTATTTTTATCTTTTTTAATTGTGTAGACTAGAATATAATTACTAATCCTTTTTATGCATGATACGCAATGCATGTTTGGCGTGAAGTTACCTCCTGCCACGCACATTTATGGTGGTTTGCATTCAGTAGATTTAGATGCATTCGACTCTTCCATTTGAAATACCATAAAATCTTAATTAACTGCTCTTTGAGCAACTCCAGTTGGTAAGCACAAATTTCGGAGCAACATCCTAGCGACAGACACGGGACCACGTCTTGTGTTTCATTATTGGTCGGAATTGTCAACTGATATTGTAAATGCCATTCCGATGCTGATATATTCGGTGGTTTTTACGTATGCATTGCCTGTTATATTGTGTTATTTACATTTTTGTTGACTATTGTGTTTTGGTTAAGCACAGCGAAAAAGCCCGCGGATGGTTCAATCGATTCAAAAAAAACTAACAACTTTTCACAGTGTGATGGCTGGTAGGGAGGCTGCAAGTGCTGATGATGGAGCTGCTGAAAAGTTTCGGAGTTGGACAAGTTATAAGTAAGTTAGAGTTTCTTACCTTATTCAATGTTGCCGAGACAGCTCCCTTTAAAAAAAATGCCGGATCATACATTCTCATGGAGGCGAGGAGTATGCTTTGGCTCAGATCCTTCAAAAGTAGACTAACATTTTTGTGAGGAGAAAATTCCAGGGCATAAATTGAATCTATTCCTTATAGTAACCCCACAGTAAAACCCCAAGGCTTTTAAGAATGTTAGTACCACAAACTTAAGGTATATTCACGGGTCAAATAAGTTCGCGAAAGTCTTTTAGCCTTCTTGAAGATTGGTTTATGGACTATTTAATTCCTGGAGCAAAAAGCTATTGCGACCAAAGGGCATCCATTTTTAAAAATTTATGGATTTTGCATAATGTTCCCGTCCATCCACACTGTCTCAGTTACATGGTCACAGTTGTTTTCATGTCTCAAACACTACATCTCTTATCTAGCAAATAGGTCTGCAAAATTTACAACGAGCTATAATTCAAGTTAATTACAATCATAGTCCCCTTCGCTCAATGTTGGGATTCAAGAAATTTAACGACCCGCGTTCTGCTCTTGCGCATAATGGAACGAACGCTGAATGTATACTGAAAGATAGTAGGCTATTTCATTAATTTGACAGTTAACAATGAAAGAGTCAAAAATACTTATTATGCTATCCGAAACAGTTCAAAAAATATAGATGAGTACATTAGAAAAGTACAATTTTAAAACCCGGACGCCAAATTCAACCAAATGTTAGTATATGATCGGTCCACTGTGGGCTGAAATCGAAAACACTGGACAAAAAAGATTTTTCACTTTTTATTTCCAAAAAAACGATGATATTTTCTGAATATTCAATATTGATTGCGCAAAATAGTGAAAGAATTTTGTTTTTAAGGGCTTTTCTTAGATAAGCAGACGTTTGTGAACTTCATAAAAAATGATCGAAAAATTATTCTGCTTTTTTTCTGAAAACTGATGGAAGAATTTAGCTACTGTTGCGTTTTACTGTAAGACACGTAATTTTTAAGCATACCAACATAATAAGGAGTATTTTGTCAATAACTTATAGTGAAAAATTAGATTTTGTTAATCTATTTTTTTAAATTTTATTAAACAATTAAAATATGCTATAATTCACGTATTTTTACCATAAAGTAGAAAGAAAGATTATGTTAGCGGTCTTTAGAAACAAAAATATTTATACTAAATTATAAAGCAAAGTGTCAACTTAAATGCTCAAAATAAAAACCTGCCCCAATCTGCACCCCAACCTCTCCGATCAAGTTATGTACGCGGAGGTCCAACCGCGCGGTGTGGAGCTGAGATGCGGAAATTGGTTCAGAATTTGTTACAGTTAAGGATTACTCGTCGTGGTGGCCTAGTATAGGTCGTCGTGGAGGTCTAAAATAGGAAAAAAAGGAATAGATAGAGGGGGTCGTGGTGGATAGAGTGGGCCTAGTGGGTAGAGCACTGAGCTACTGACCGGAAGGTTCCAGGTTCAAATCCCGAGCAAGAGCCTTTCTGTACACCCCCATCTAAAAATCCTCGCGATTCGATTTTCTGAGTGTCAGAACTTCTTAGAAAATCGCAGTTGAACCAGGGAAAGGAATGAATGTGTGAATTTCACACGCCTTTGGCTTAGTGCAGGGTGAGCTCTACTCTCACCTATCAAAACCACCGACTAAGTGAGTGAAGGATTACTCAATAAAAATGAGACAATACTCAATTTTTCTACACCAGTTTACATAATTCACTCTATGTAAGCCTTATTGTTCCATTTTTTTCAATGAGCACTTTGCGATTCTATTTAGAAAGATAACATTTGCAAGGTTCAACGCGTGCGCCGGCAAGTCAGAAGCTTGTCTCATAAAGCGGGAGGCTGCAGGGAAATATTTTCTCATCTTTGGGAAACGCAATTTTTACCATTATGCACTCACATTTTTGCTTTTAACGTATTCCTGAGCCTTTTAACTATCAGCCGCTCCAACCTTAGAATAAGGAAAGGGTACGAAGTAATCGGCCGACCGCGGTAATCCCCTTTGTGTGCGATAACCCTACCTTACTTAAAAGACTATGCGGAGATGCACGAAGATCTCATGACGCAAAGGCATTGCGGTAAATGAGGGAATTTGAAAAGAAATGAAGATCGAAATTACAGCAGACGGCTGTTTATTTTCATGAGAGAACGGTGGAGGCTGGAGCACGCCGAGGTGAGCGATTTAAAATATATTCTAATCACTTTTCATAGATCTCCTCGTGAAAATCCATATCACTAGCAGGATACTTATTTTAAATGCTATCATGCCTAACTTTGATAAAATTCATCACCACATGAAACAAACAAACAGCGTAGAGTTGTATTTTACATCGCTCATTTAGGTAGATGTGTTCATTTTAGCTTTAAGAGACTAACGGCATTCAAATTCTGGTCATTCCGCCTACCTAGTCCGCATCTAAGTCTTTTGTATTTTATCTAGTGTTTGAAGCTTTAATCCCTGTACGGCTGAGTGTTGATAAAGATGGCATTCGATGCTTTGCAATTCGTTTGTGGAAATGCCGCTTATTGCCTTCCCAGTAAACACAATGTGTTGCGGAAACGTCGCAGAAAGGTTGCACGAGGTTGCAGGATGCCACGTCGTTTGGCAACGTTTCTGCAACGTCATAATTACGTCGCTGATGCACTTGTTTGGTCAGAAAAATTTAATTACAAAATATTTGAGCCAGAGGATACATAATTAAAATTCGATTCTTCCTCTTCATGAGACACTGACTGTATATGGGAGTGGAATATTCACTAGGTTGCAGAAAGGTTGCGACATGTTGCAGGTCGCTTTGCGAAGTATTATTTGGACACAGTTTACCCCAAAAATATACTCAAATATGGGGTTTTTATAGCGTTTTTTCATCTTCTGGAGAAAATTAGCGAGTGAAATATTTTTTTTCGGTCGTGAGACAATTTTTCGCACTTAGAAAAATTGCATATGAGATATCGAAAGGGAAGACGGCACGAGATCGATATACATATTCGATACATGGAACGCTATGCTATCCCGTCAATCCCATCTGTTTATTCTCTGTCTAGCGCTTGCCATTTTCGGTGTGGTTTGTGTTCTCTGGGAATCTCGTACGATAATCTACAATTATTTGACCCCTGCCTGTTTGGATATCGATTATTGGAAGTTATATACTGTTTTATTGCCTCTCATTTGTTTTTGACCCATCTCGTTTGATTTGTGATCATTGGAAACTGTATTGGTACTCTCTCGTTAGCATTGACCCACGCCTGTCTGGAATAATGAATTAATATTTTTTCTGCAAAGGCATATCTTGAGTATTATTTTATAGGGTTGCATAAATTTTGCAAGTACGTTGCAGGAGTTGCATAAGTGTTGCAAATATGTTTCACCAGAGGTTGAAGTTATGTTGCCGCAACTCAAATTTGGTTGCAGTGCAGCGTTTCCACAACGTGTTCACAACACATTTTGTTTATAGGGTTATTGCCTCGGTCTGAAAGAGGATTTTTCCACTTTTGCGAATCGCTTCTCTTGTACACGTGCACGGACGAATTCTACGAAGTAGCTCCCTTGGATTTTTCTAGAAACGCTTGTTTCCAATCGGTTGAATATTTCTCTTTTTACGATTTTACTGAGAAAATTAGTCCTATTTCCGTCGTGAGTGCGTAAGGATCTCAGTGCTTGTAAAACGGAAGCCAGAAACCAAGAGTTCCCTGAAGTTCAATTTCCCCAGAGCGTAAAATTTCAACGTAAAGGCCGAACTAGAGGATACTACGGATTGAAAATAAGGCAAGTTTCCCTAGAAAAATGTCTCAGTGGCTGGGTGTGTATTTAGCAGGATATTTCATTCTAATTTTGATTTGCTTCTCCAGTGATTCGGATTATTGACATTCCGGATTAGAAAAAAATGGACCCCACGAAAGTAACCCGAATAGAGATTCGTGACGTTATTTTCAATGAAAGTGGAAATTCCATGTATTCCAAAAGAAAATTAACCTTTCAACATATTCACGGTAAGTTAAACCTTGGAAAAGATATGAAAATGTCATGAACGCAATTTTTTTCGAATCATACTTCAAAAAATGGGATTAATGTAATAGTACAACGACAGGTTTAAACAAAAATTTCGCTGTTGGTTAGAGAAGGATGCACCGTTCTCAGCGGACATAAATAAATATCTGCTTAGAAATCCAAGCTCATGTTGGTACCAATCATTGGTTAACATATTTCCATTGGCTGTATTTTACTCCAAGGCACTTTAGTATTGCTATTGCAATTTAGTTCATGTTCTTCTGAGTTAAGCGGCAAAGGAAGGCCGAAAAAAGATTTTGAGAGGTCTAGTGATAGGACTAAAGGAAGAAAAGTAGCAGGTTTAAAAGAGAAAGCGTCAGAAGCAGACCTATCGCTAGCCACATCCATGACATTGCGCTCCGAAGGGAATGACGCGGCAGCGAAAATAAGAACTGAATTGAATATAACAACCCCCACCCGAGGAAAACGAATGTAAAACAAATGAAGGCGAGTGCCTACACCTCAAAATGAGTTGACCCCAGAGGAAGCTCTTTCGTTAATTTTTTATTACAATTTAAAATAACAAAATTTCAATATAAAATACTTCGCAAGGCTGCCTAAAATGTGGACACAAGCCGTACCCTAGTTATGAAAGGGTTAGATTTCCGACTAAACACACCATACGAGGAAATTTTCCAGTTTGCCTGAAATGGAAGATCTTTTCCAAAGGCTCCGCCTAACTTCGGATCCTCTAATATCTGGTAGTTTTATTTCAAAAAGATCTTTTTGAAATATCAATTTCAAAATTTTGAAAGAATCAAAAAGAGATTTAAGAAGAAATCCTTCGAAGGAAACACGAGATTTCCTAGTGATGGAGGAGCCAACTTCGGATGAGGACAGTGATGATTTGGAATCCAATGAAAATTTATAATGGGTTGATGAATTAATTTTTCGGATCTGTAATAAATATTGTTATATGTTTTATTTTCATATTACCTGCTTCAAGATTTAAATATTTCCTGAATTTATTTCTATTGTATGTAACAACAGTACAAACGCTGACCCTGATGCTTTCTGTTAATCAACTATTACCTTAATATTGTTTACAAAAAAATCATTTTATGTATTAGATATGTAATATTTTGTTTAAAAAATGAAATAAAATTTGAAACTGCCTACTTTTTCATTAAAAACCATCTAATTAAGTAAAATAATCCCTCTGTACTGCAGTGGTACGCCAAATCAATTTTTGATTTTTTCAGTACCCACTAATTTGTTTAAAAAATTCCCCGGGTCTTTGGGCTCTAATCTCTCTCTATATGTGAAATTCAGAGCTAAAAATATAACTGTTAATTTTAGTTGTCGTAATTACACAGGAGACTTATTAATATTCCTTTCATTGAGTTGTTCAGCCACTTATACTTTCTCAAATTAAGATGTTTTGTAAGCATAATTCGTAAAATAAAATATGCACAATAATAATAACAATAATAAATCTAAATATGATATTAAATATTAAATCATTATGTGCATAGTAACAAAGAGTAAGTATAATTCATAAAACATATCTGTGTAATTGCATTCTTTGCATTTTTAATCCCGGAATTTCAGCCACGTTGAACCGGAGGTCATTCTTCAGAAATCCATCTACCTTGAACACATTCAATTTTGGTAGGTTTCTGGAAGTCACTCTGAAAACTATCAGCTAACCATGTCTCAAACTAGCCATTTACAATCCCAGTATTTTTCTCTTGAGTCAGCTTGAAATTTCAAGAAGAGCAAGCCGTTCCGTCGACTGCATAGCTAAATGCGAGTCACACCAATCATCTTTAGTTTCGCCGTCACATGACTAAATTGGAAAATCTCGGTACTTGAGCGTTGAATTACCACTTTATCATGACATTAATTTAGAAATAAAACATGGAAGTTTTTACGCCAAAATGTATCACTGAATCCTTAAAAAAATATGATTTATTTTTTTGAAAAATACAAATTTAGGATCCGGTACAGCAACGGAAAAGGACGGTATCTATTAAGATATAAATAGAATAGGTTGTGTAGTAGAATCAGATATATGGGCTCAGTAGATTCGGGAAAACTCGCATTGAGCATCGCAGGGATAATACTGGAATGGACGAAGCATGAAATAGAAACAGATAGTTAAGAAAACATATTAGAAAATTTCATGGAACCTTAAAGATTTAGCTAATTGTTGCAAGCGAAGGGTCCGAGAATTGGTTCAAATGAGTTTTATCCGTGTAGGCCTGTACTACTACGCGTATTTAGTGGGAAAATGGCAAAAGAGAGGAGAAGAGCTCCGGACGGAGTAACTGAGGCAGGGTAGGGATAACTTGCTTAACAGGGTTGCTTTAAGCTAATTACCCAAGGAGATGCATAGCGAGGTGCATATGTAATTCATTGAAAGAGATATGGTTTGAAAATCAGGTTTTGAAGAACTCTAGAAGTGAGATTGCTAAGGATTAATACCATCGCAATACAATGATATGGAGGATTATGACCAAGGATAGGATAATTTTATATTTGTCTAATTTAAAATTAGAAAAGTGGCCGTATTACTGCAATATCTATTCAAATAATATCGTATATGAAAAAGATTTTCACTTGCGAGAGAAAAGTCATGATTATAAGAGAGTTATTGTGTGATGAGTAAGGTAGGTAATAAGAATAGGACTTCTAATTTAATTTTACCATGCATACTGCCCCAAGGTTTTTAGACCTCATTTTGGAATATGCTGCCAGTGGATCGGAGTCCTACGAAATCGGTCTAAATAACGATCTTGAACGTGTGTAGCGAAGATCGGCAATATTTGTAAAATGACGGTACTATAACCTTATTAGCGTAACCAGTCTATTAAATGAATTAAATTGGGAATCATTGTCAGATCGCAGGTTGAAATTTAGACGTAATCTCTTAGACAAATTCCTTGACCATATTTTCAGTGATGATGTTAAAAATATATTGCAAACCCTAACTTACTATGGACCATGGACCATGATCACAAAACTAGAGAAATTGATTGACAAACTGACAGATTCGGAGTGTCCTTTTTTCCTCGTACTATTTGGGATATGAATTATGGTAAATCTATCCAATACGAGTGTAGCAATGGATAACATTCGTAGCTGCATGTTGGTATAAGGACTTGAAGGTAACCCAACCAACAGCATGTTTTTGCATGTTTGATCTGCTATTTTTATTTTTTTTACCTAGTGAATTTTAGAACAGTATATAAATACTAATCCTTTTTATGCATGATATACAGTGCTTGTTTGGTGAGAATTCACCCCCAGCCATACAGCTCTATGGTGGATTGCAGGGTATTATGTAGATGTAGTGAGCACTTTCTTATTGAGCTCGTTGGTGGGTACTAGTGCAATCAACACTATACCGTGATGAAGTGCGTGCAATAGGAGTGAATGGTTTATAGCTTTAGAAAAGTTATTATAGCAGACGTCAAGGTGAGATTTACTCCCAAAGGCAGAAATTACGCAATGGTACGGGACGGAAAGGTATGAGAGGCGAGTCTGGGAAGATAGTCACGCCGGAAATAAACGGGAATGCTGGAGTGAAGAAGGTGATTAACTTTGCCAGAGATGTAGTGTGAATAATTATGCCTTCCTGCCCGATTGAATTGTTATTATGCTCCACGGAGAAATCAATTCCGTGTTCAGGAATGAAATACATGATTCACAGAAATTAAAATAACGGTAGAGTGATCATTAGGGCATCCATTTAATTTATCGCTGAGTAGTATAAAAAGACCGTGTTGGTGAAAAAAAATCAATGGCTCTCATAATAATGGCACAGAAATGTTGAAACCGATCGGGTAGTAATAAGTGCAGAGGAATATTACAAATCTTTCAACCTCACGATGAATTCTTTCCACAAACTTCAGCCAGGATCAATTGAAGTAAATTTGAAACGATGACGATTTTTTCATCGTTAACTAGTGTGAAGGAATTTTTTTTTAAAACTCTGTGCTGACGTAATTGACTTCACAAGTCTTGACTTTACCTCAGTATGCGTATATATGCATTCTGGGGGTAAAGAATACGCAAATGATGAGGAAAGGATACTATTCTTTAGACTTAAATTGGCATTTGCACATTGCACGCATATTAGGAAAAGTAAAATACTAGGCAATAAGAAGAAAATGCAAATGAAGATAAAGTTAAACCAAGCTTGAATTGAACTGGGGCAAGGGAGGGAAAGAATGACTTTCCGATGAAGGCCCCCAAAATGAAAGAAGAAAGGCCTAAGTTATGTGAAAAGTTTCTAACCATTTGTCAGATTAAGGCCCATTAACGGAAGGTAAAGCCAAGAATAATCGACCGAGAAACGGAGAGGGAGGTTATAAAGTTCGATTTCGGCTGGAAAAAATTGGAATGAAATAATTCTCCTCGATGGGTCATTACAAATAATAAGGCCAAAAGCCATTCCTCAACGTCTACAAGAATTTCAAGCAAGTTTCCAATATCCTGAAACGAATCTCGTATGGATCTGTATGCGTCTAAAATTGTTGGAACGAATCTTTTTGGAAAAAATAAAAAAGGTGCCACGATGAAATTCTCCGGAAGGCGTTTGATTACACGAAATGTCAATACCACGGACGGGCAAGCAGAAAAGGTTGAATATTTCGGCCGATTAGGAACTGCTTGTTGTGAGACGAAGAATGTTAGTGTAAAGTGTTGATCTGCTCTCATCCTTATAATACCTGCTTCACCTATTGCATGTCAACTGCATGCGTGGGATTACGTAAAGGAGGTAGCTGGTGAAATGTACTCCTTAGATGCAAGGTGCAGTTCTTGGACATGGAACTTGGCTTCACATTATTGAACAGACAACATTATAATATGCCCGACTGACAGATTCAAAATATCCTTCTTTCCTCTTATAATTAGGGATATAAATAGCTGTAAAAATTTCCAATAGCATGAATACAATTGTACAAATGGATGGCATAGGTAGTTGCATGTTGCCATAAGAACTGTAACCTAAGCCAGCTATCATCATGATATTGCATGCTTGCTTTGCTATTTTTATCTTTTTTCAATTGTGGAAGTTTAGACTAGAATAGTATTACTAATCCTCTTTTAAGCATGATATGCAATGCATGTTTGGTATTAATTCGCCTCCAGCCACACAACGTGATGGTGGCTTGTAGGGTATTACGTAGATGTAGATACCGAGCCAGAGTTTTGGCAAAAATTTCTTTGTCCACCTACACTTCTCTCGTACTTTTATTTATTTTTTATTTTATTTATTTATTTGAAAAAATCCCCAAAAACGGCACTAAGGCTAATTACATTGGTGGACACATAATAACAAATAAAAATAAACAACAAATACATAGGAAGATTACAATAGAAAGTACCAGATTATTCATATAAACAAAACGTTCAACATGGAGAGGGACTTAGCGGGGTGTGGACAGAGAAGAGGGGGTGTTTGCGACCAGTAGATTAGTAATTACGGATTTGAACAAGGAGGGCGAGGAGCAGAGATCCAATGAGGGTGAATTGGAGGCTAAGGAGTTGAAAATTTTCGGGATACGGTGGAATAGGGAACGCTGGGATATTGAGAGACGAAATTTGGGGATTTTAAGGGGACAACTATTGCGAGTGGAACGAGGAGGAACATGAAGTGGGAAGAGAGGAAGAAGGTCATTGGTACTAAGAGTACCACTCCAAACACTGTGGAGTAACTTCATGTAAAGAGTTATCGATTTTTTTATAAAGAGTTATCGAAGGGCCTAATTTAATTTAGAGGGGAATATGTGCGGAAAATTTGATCAAAAATTACGTAATTAATTGCACTTTTCTGAGTTGGCACTCACTAATCAATTGATATTGTTTGTCCAAGCAGCGTGGTTTCATCGATGCTCAGCAGGCAAGGGGCGCACTTTGGAAAATTCGTGATGGATTTTACGGCAAGGATTGAAGCAGTAGGATTTTGTAGATGAACAGCTCACCATTTCTGAGTTAATGCCCATTTCAAAGCGGAGTGTCACGACTCAAAAGGTGGACGCGGTGGCTACTGCTTCCTTCCCTCAGTATGGTACCTGAAAATTGAAACCGTGAGACACACCCATCAACGGGCTACTCGTAGTGAGATCAACATCACTGGTCAACAATTCTAGGATTGGTTTGACGCAGCTTTCCACTCGATTCTTCTATCGGCCAACCTTTTCATTGTGACGTAATTCTTCTCTTTTACATCCTTCACAACCTGTTCCACGTATCTCATACGAGGCCTGTCTTTTCCAATTTTCCCGTTCACTTTTCCCTCGGCGATAATCTTCATCAGGCCATCGTGTCTTAAGATACGGCCAATTAAGTTGTCCCCTCTTCTTATTACAGTTGTCAGCAGACTTCTCTTTTCTCCCACTCTTCTTAACACTTCCTCGTTACTTACTCGGTCGATCCATTTAATCTTCAGCATTTTTCTGTGCCACCACATTTCGAATGCTTCTACCCTTTTCTTCTCCGCTGCTGTAATCGTCCATGCTTCACTGCCGTAAAGAAACATGCTCCAGATGTATATTCTGATGAACCGTTTCCTCACTCCTACGCTTGTATTTCCGGCTGTAAGTAGATTCTTCTTTTGATAGAATGCCCTCTTTGCCTGGGCTATTCTACTAACTATTTCTTTCTTGCTTCGTACATCGTTGGTTACTTGGCTTCCTAGGTAACAGACCTCTTTTACCTCTTCAGGTTTTTGTTTTCCTAGTTTGACATTGGTTTTGGTCTCTTCTTTATTGCTGCACACCAATATCTTAGTCTTAATCGTAGTGTAATGTTTCAATTATTAGCGGTACTATTTGCCTTATATTCTGTATCAGGCGCAAATTCTATTCTCAACAGATATGGGCGGATATATTAAAATGCTTTCGCTATTGCAAAGGTATCCATTTCACAGAAGTGATAGCGAGATTCTGCTTCCGAGGGCTGTTAACTGAAGTAGGCAAATATGATTGCCTATTTCAGTTAACACACAGGCCCAGATATTGGCAGTGTATTCCATATGAGGTCTAACAAGGGAAAAGGGGGTAATTTCTTATACATGATCGTCACATTTACCCAGACCTCCTTAGATGAATCCCAGTTTACGATTATCTTGACCCATTATTTCGCGCATGTGTTTACCCCAGGAAAGATCATGTGTCAGTCTTATTCCAAGATACTTAAAGTTAAAGATTGCTAATTCATTATGACTTATTTTGTTACTGCTATTTGGGATTTGAGCCAGGGGAAGGTTTTGCAGCTAGGGGAAAACTAGGGGAAGATTTTGCAGTTAGAATTACTGTAGAAGCGCTGCTGATAATTGGGCTCCTAAACGACAAGTGACTTTTAACGGATGATTTTATTCTAGGAGGTCGTCTATCTGAGAATTTGACATACGACATATTGTCTCTGTCGTATGCCAAGGTTTTTAATGTACTCTTTCACACTTGAGATATCGGTAGGCCGACCGTGTAGTCCTTTCAAATCAATCCCTTTTTTGGGAAACGGCATTCCACAATTCTAGGACTATCTTTTCACAGTCGAAACAGCCCTCTATCCCAGAGAAATCTTTGAACACTAAGTCGCCTGTTTGAGTCACCAGCCCCACCGCTGAGCTTATTGAAAGTAAAGCATCTTGAAAGTAAAAGTACTGAAAACCGCATCTAGAAAGTAAAAGCTCTCAAGAGCAGTAATTAACTGGAGGAAGGTTTTGCAGTTAGAAGTGAAAACAGTGGTGTGAAAAACTGGATGGTCTATTCCGAAAATTGTTATATCCACAATATTCTCAGTAAAATTAACTCTTAGCAATTAGTCGCCCTTTTCATTTATCATCGGCATAATTTCTTTGAGAGACATCCGGGAAATATGCGGTCGAGCCAAGAGAAAGCTAGGATTTATAAAAATAGTACTCGGGAAATGTGACGAGAAGACAAAACAGCGATGTTTCTTTTCAATAGTTAGGCCCCACCTTAAATATGTAGCCAGTGTATGGGAAACGAATGGATTAGCTTTGATCATAGAATTAGACAGCGTGCAGCGTGGAGTAGCTAGGTTTGTTAAAAATTGTTACAATAAGTTTAGTAGTGTATCAGAATTAATAGAAAAATTAGGTTGGGAATCATTTTCAGATCGTCGGTTAAATTAAATCTATTATAGAAATTTAAATTGGATATCTTTACTGAAGATGTTAAATATATATTACAAATACTAGCATACTATTCTACATTGGACCAGGTAAATAAGATTAGAGAAATAAATTATACTGATAGATTCAAAATGTCATTCTTCCCCGTACTATAAGAGAACACAATAAGCAGCATAGCAAACGGATAGGTAGGGGAAATATTGTAGCCTGCAGAGCAAGATACATATATTAAAAACCAATCCCTTAATTACTGTGTAGATACTAACAATCTAGCTGTATTTGACCCTATTATCTAGCATGTTTCCATGTAGTTGCTTGTTCATACATTATAGTGATCTCTCCTTGCGGTGGCTTGCAGGGTACTGCGTAGAGAGATGTAGATGAGTAAATTTGTGCGGCTACAAGTAAAATTACAAGTATATTTAAAATTATGCAGGAAATTTCGTCTCTAAGCTAGATATTACCCCGCTTTCAAATATTCCCCACGTACATACGACCTTAGGGTAGCCAGCACTCAATCCAGCGTCTAACAGACCCTCCAAAATAAGATACCGCCCTTACCCCCGTCTCATGGCGTGACCCATGAATTCAACTATGTGCCAGGTGCAGTAATCGACCTGTCCATCCTCGTCCGGATACCAACTTGGAGACGCCGAGGTTGCCAGAGATGTGATCATGAGGTCTCTCATTTGGGCAAAAATATCGGTCGTCAAATCCTTCATTGATTCCTCCATACCGAAGTAAATGTCCAGAAGGTGTGATGAATGCCACCTCTGGTGTTAGATACAGCAAGGACAGGAATCTTTTCCAGGGCATTAACTTTTATTCGAGGGCGTCTGATCACAGGTCGTGCGTCAGTGTGGGCAAGTGTCTGCTGTGGCGACATCGTTCATGGCTATTTACACATTTACTCAGGATATAGTCCCATATGTGACGTCAGAGGTAGATGAACACAGCTGCTGCCCATCGGTTTTATTATCCTTCCGCCTTACGTCAAATCATGAGCACTTCAATGAGATACCAATTGTAGCCACCACTCATTCCAGCCGAATTAATTTATACCTGAGGTCTCTTTCCTTGTCATAGAGCATGAATGTGAAGTCAAATATAAAAGATCTGGGAAAAATTTATGAAAAAGTCACATTACTTGAGAAATTATATTTTGGCGTTATCAGTGCCGGTAACATCTGCATCTTCGCAATATCCTGAAAGCCACCGCGAGGGTGTGTGGCAGTGGATGAAGATCACCAAACATGCACTATTGACATGTAAACAAGCTACTATATGGAAATATTGCTGGATAATATGGTAACATGCAGCTAGTAGGTTAGTATCTACATATTAATAAAGGGATTGGTTGATAATACATGCATCATGCACTACATCTACATGAAACATCAGACGCGCGCAACTAAATGCTTACAAATTATCTTGGAAAATAATTTTTGTTAATGACACTCGTATTGTCAAGTTTTACGTCGCAGTTTGGCACCTCAAAAAAGGGATTAAGAATCCCTTAATCTAATAATATATTTTTGCTTTAAAAAGTTTTATTCATTTGCATGGATAAATAATATGCTACTCAATATTTTATTTTAAGCTCGAAGATAGATGAGAGAGATATTAACCACAAACCAGGAGTTCAATTTCAGTTGTGCATTCTATGTTCTGCGCTGCCATGAATTGGCAACCTTATGAACTTCATCAGAAGCACACGGGGGATATTTGACTAAATCTTCCTCTTCTTAAATCATAGCTGCATAAACGTTTGCCTTTTTACAGAATTGCTTGTTACGGCAGAATTCCCATCGTTACCTTATTCTTGTCCTGGTTCGTCAGCTTAACAGCTCAGTTGCTGGTGAAAAAAGATTGGATTTTTTATATTAATCATGATTTTTAAACGAATTTCTTGCTGGTCTTAACCAAAATGTTATATATTTTATACTTTTAAGTGTTACGCACGCGAAAAAATGTCGAAAAAATGAATCCAAGTACGTAGAAAATAATAAATATTAAATTATTTGCATTGAATTTTCGCTTCGAAAATCACCAAGGTTATGTACATCTCATATACATCCACACGATACTCTGCAAGCCACTACGAGGGTGTGTGGCAGGGGGTGAAGATCACCAAGCATGCACTACTAACATGCAAACAAGCAACTATAGGGTCTAATGCAACTAGACTCTTAGTATATATAGTATTTAAGGGATTAACACATGCATCATGCACAACAGACTACTCTAAAATATTTCCCCCTTTGCTATGCTGCCTATTGTGTTCTCTCATAGTACGGAGGAAAAATGACATTTTGAATCTATCAGTACGACAATCTATCTCTCTAATCTTATTTATCTGGTCGAATGTAGCATACTACGCTGGTTTTTTTAATATGTGCCTAACATCTTCAGTAAAGCTATCCGATTGTAATTTCTTTAATATATTTAATCTGTACTTTAACCTACGCTCTGATAATGATTCCCACCCTAATTCTTGTATTAATTCTGAAACGCTACTCAACCTATCGCAACACCTTTAACGAACCTAGCTGCTCTGAGCTGCACACTGTCTAGTTCTCTGATCATACCTAATTCTTTCGGATCCCATACACTGGCTGCATACTCAAGGTGGAGCCTAGCTAGTGAAAAGTAAAATCATAAAACTCTTATAAATTATGACCGTAAGAATGTAATTGCTGACCTGATGCACTTCTTGCAGAATTGCGGACTTCAATATCAATCATTTTTAAAGGTGAGCAGCATTTATTATTGTTTTGCTTCACTTACATAATCGATTGCGGATTGGTGGATGTGGAGTGGGAGGTAGGTTATCCAACTCGACCACGAGTCATTCGACCATGGGCGAAACAGGTTAAGCAGCGTTTACACTTAGCAGTTGACTGCTATGACAGTCGCGAGATGCGCGATATATCTACATCGCTACTGCTATGATGAGTGTGCACCAAATTCTATGCAGCTTAAAGCCACTATTTAGGCGTTATCATTACAAATAAAAAGTGTTTTATTTCAACAGTGATTGATGCTTAAATTTTCATGAAATTCTTCAAGCAATAAATTTAATTGACGATTATCTTTTGTTCCCATTCTTTAAAGAGTAGAATCTTTCCTTCGGGGAGGGATATCCTTGTTATTATATCAAAATTCCGTAGTGTATTGCTTTCCGTTGGCGATTGCTGCGATTGTGTTGGATACATTTCCGCTGTGAAGTAGAAGGCTTCAACTTTGCTACTAGCTGGAAGTAGGATAGATAGTGTTCAACATGTGTCCAGTATCGACCTGAACTCGCATCGCAGTTGCTATTTACACATGCGAGTGGGGCTTAACAGTTGTTAGCAGTTGACTGTCATAGCAGTCAACTGCTACGTGTACACGCGCCTTTAGATGAAGAGAGAAATACGGCGAGGTTATTCAATCGTGCGCAATGGATACGAGACGGCACCCGTGTCTGGGTGGTAAACTGAGGCCGGTGCCAGATTCGGCGGACGGACAGCGGGCACTCGACACCCAGGGTCCTCCCTCCTCCACCTATACAACGTGAGGTAACCTTGGCAGGGGCGTGCACAACTCGCCCCTGCGGTGAAGGAGATGTTTAGCGACGTAAACAACCGACAATGCAAGCGGTGTGCGAGCACTGGCCAAGAAGGGCAGTTTCTCTCAACTGACAATAAATCTCTTCCGGGGCGCACTCTCGAGGCAAGGGCCTGGAGGACCCTTTCTTCCCATTCGGTCCTCGGGAGAAATCCCTCGCGAAGAGAAAGAGAGGAATACGGCCCACGATCATAAATAGCGCCCCGCTCTCTTCACGGAAGACGTCGCGATTCTCTTGCTGCGGGAGACAGCGAAAAGAACTGCTCCGTAGAAATGGATTAGGCAGGAGCTAACCGTCATATTTTTTTTGGCAAAAGGTTTGGGTCGGATAGTGGCGTAGTATAAGCAAAGGGTGTCATATAATTATACATTTCCAGGTTGAAATGACAACGCTCCCGCCAGATCCTTATAAGATCTTCACGTAGATCAACGGGTGGCGTTGTGATTGTACCTTCTGCAAGTATATGTCCGCATTAAGGACAATAGCCATTTATTAATTTTAAGTTCAAAATATTACATCATATAACTTTTACTGTATCAAACATAAGTTTATATAATTTGCTAGGCATCTTAAAAAGTGGTAACTTTGCATTTCCGCAGTTTACTGGTCATTGGCCACCATCAAGTAACCTGAAGATGACGTATGAAACATAGGACGTGAAGTGCACGAATAAGTAGAGGAAATACCAGGTTTACTGTCGGTGCAAAAATTATGTAGACCCAAGTTTGAGCACCGATTAAGAATGAACCGTAAAACTTACACTAATACAAATTACATCAAATTTTAGCTCGTTGTATTGTGCGTTTAACCATACTTACTGACAATTTTTATATTGCACCTCTGATTTTTTATCGCGATGACTACAACAAAAGTACCGTTTTTTTTCGTTTTCTAAGGGAGCGCTCTCTTTGACCTCTCATAATTCAAGTTCTTTAGTTTAGCGTACAAAATATTTCCTGGGAAAGCCTGAGTTAAACGCGGTGGCCTTACGTATACGGAAGGATAGCTCCTCAGATGCAAGAGGAAGTCCCATTGTGACCCCACAACGAACCAGTGAAAGAAAAATGGGTAAGTGCCGAAGACGACCAGTCACAGTGAGCGATCTTTTCGTAGGAACAACGACGTCTGGAACGGTAATACGATTCCACAACCCAAGGCATATGATGAAAAATTCCCTGCTCCCCAAAAGCCTTAGTTACGATATTACAGGCCAGCCGGTATTAAAGTCTTCATCTACATAACACCATGCAGCCTCTATAAAGGTGTCTGGAAGGGGATGGATTCCCCCCCAACACGCATTCATCTGCATCATTCATCGACGACACAAAAAAACACAAAAAAGGAGCACTCACACAAGTATATACAGTGGGAGCTTTCGATTAGTGTTACTATCTTTCTCAGCCCGTAGGAAACTAAGATCTGTAGGGGGACGGGGTATTTCAGAGTGGACAGGGAAAGGAGGGGAAGATATAAGCGGGTAGGGGTAGCGGTGAGGAACCATTGTAGTCACATGGACACAGGTGTTTGTTAAAAGGACACAATGAGCCCGGGGGAGGTGCATGCCTTGAGTAGCAATATGTATTAGGCGGATCGGAAAAATCGATTTTTCGCGGGGAAACTTGGCCCTCCGGAAATAGTTGTCAAAGTGACTCAAAATAAGACCAAAAAAATTTGGGATCTCTAGGTGAACCCTAGGCCCTAGCGCCATGGCCACTTATGGGGAGGGGGGCTTAACATGGAAAAACTTTGCCGAGTTGTGTTCCTTAAGCACCCAAATATCGTCCATTTGGACGTATCTGCTGCTGTTAAGCCACAAATTGATTATTTTGAGTGCGCGGCCGCGCGTAATTATGCACCGCCTACGCAGCGTCGCAGCGCAACGTTCAGCTGTCCGTTCACGTGTCTTGCCCGGTCGCCGCGAACGCAGCAAAACTCATCATAGATATGCGTCTTCCGTCGTAGGTCTAACTAATATTAGATAATTAAACAATTTCCAGGGAATAAAAATTACGGAAAAATTATTTGAAAATAATATTGCGATTATCCATGGAGTAGAGAAAAACTCCGATTTTTAGCCTACTTTTACAATTCTTTTTCAACATGAAGGAAGAATGCAGAAATATTTACCAGAGCTCACCGTGTAGGAGTACCTGCACTATGAACTCCCCCGCCCACCCTCCCGCTCATAAATAAAAATTGAGGAACGCATTTCCTTCATCAGATTATAGCTATCTGAAAAATAAGCAAGTGGTCATTTTGTAGTACCAATCAGTTTATCTGTGTTCAAGTATTCGTCTTTGAATATTATTTTCATTGAACAATTAAGGTCATTATCGATTTATTTATTTTTGAAGTCAGGCAGATAGTCTTGCTCGCCCTATCACAGCATGAACAAAGACTTGGTTTCGAAGGTCAGCATTTTGGTTCTGCTTTCTCCTCTTTTCACTATTTCTAATTGTCTCTCGTTCTTGCGGATGCCAATGAAGCTTGGGTTACTTCTTTCACAAATATTTCCATTCGTTGCGTGTGACAAGGAAAATTGATTTCCAAAGTTTAGCTTTGCTCAATAAATTCTCGAATTTCTTCATTCGTGAGATGCAGTAGAGCAAGGGGGTTGGTGTCTTCGTCCCATTTGATCAGAAGCTTGTAGTCTTCTGCATCAAAATTAAAATCCGTTGATTCGAAAGTTCTTGGAATTTCGGTCGCACGCGTATTTCTTCGTGCCTCTAAGATTTTTCTCCACGTATCTATTCGCACTTCCTCTCGATGGTCAGCAATCATTGGGAGAAGTGAATTTTATGGGTGCCCGAAAAATCCGTTTCTCTGAATAACAAGATCGATGACTATTTTAAGATCTTTCAATAGATATCCCGACCAATTTATTAGTTTCCATATATTTACCGCACCTTCGTGTATACGATGGTTTTGCTTCACTGAAAACCAGAAAGGTGAGTATATTTTTTGGATGAATGACACTATATTTTGTAAATTAGCGCTTGGATTATCAATGGACACGGATAGCCTCAGTAGTCGGTTGGTCGTAGTGAGCCAGGGAGAATGAGCCACTTTTCATGGAGTTTATCTGGCCAAATTTTCCGAGCAAAATCCTTCTGACACAGCATTGGAAATTTCCAAAAGATACTCCTGGTCAATGCTCAGCAATGTCAAGTCTACTTCGTGGGACAATTTTGTTGGAATTGGCTCGAATCGTGTGATATCAAGAGTGTGGCAGTCTTGAATGGGGAAGCCAATAGGTCTTGCAAACAAATTTGGACCCTTAGTTTGCCCTTCTAATTTTTCTACCAACTGCCGCAGCGTTAAGTAAATCAAGTGTAATTGGCAAATAGACCACTGTAAGGGACGTCGGAGTTTTGCTTCCAGCAAACGGATGATGCTTCCTTTGTGACCTGTATTCACTTTGCTGCCGTCACATCCAATCACTTTAAAATTTGAAAGTTCAATATTTTCTTTCGCAAACAAATCAAGAATTGCAAGATTTGATGATTCTTGCATATCCTTCTGTGGAGGATACAAAGCCGAAAAATTGATTTTTCTTGCAGATCCTCCCGTGGGGGAGAAAAACCCGAAAAAATGGGAGCCTGGCTCTTTAACGAACACGACATTTTCCTCCCTAACCTTAGATTGATAATTCCTATAGCCCATTTTCTCCTGTTTAATTGTTTCATCCTTTCTGCCGTCAAAATACAGCCTTTCAATTGCATTTTTTTGATTTTTCTCTCTTTGCTTCTACTGAATCAAGCATCTGCTTTTTCTCTCTTTGTCAGTAATTCCGGACCACTACCTTTAATGAGTTTTCCGGAGTTAAGAGCTTTGTATTGGATACAGTTGCGCTGACGATCATTGATGCTGCTCTAAGGGACATGCCGGTTCTTGCACGTACCTCTGCCACAGTTGGCTATTGAAGACTCATTTGACCCGAAGAAGGTCCTGTTTGATTTTCATCCCTAATCGTATGAGGAACGTTGAGATCCAAGTTGGCTGGCTCCTCGTCGTTGAAGTTTCTCGAGATGCTGCGGAAGAAATTCTTGATGTTCACTTTTTTTCCTCGTCAAGAATGAATGATTTTGACTCGACGCCCTCCGACGATCCTCTTCTGGGGTTTTTCTTCAATCGTCGAGTTTCTTAGGCATCTAACCCACTGGACTTCATCCTTCGTTTTGTCTTTTAATCCCTCAAAAATGCCGCTTCATTTGTCTCCTCCTTTTCTTACATTTACACTCGTTGATTCTTTTGCACTGACACGTACAAATATCACATAGTTTCTGAGATTCAATTAACTGTATTAATTTTTTTGCCAATTTGACACCTTTCGTTGGCATGCTTGCACTTTTTCTCAAGCCACAGTACGAGGTAAGGTACCATAAAATAATTTTAATCACACCACGTTCCGGAATGATTGGAATAGAGGCGCGTCTCCAAAGTTCGGACACTTTTTTCGCCATTATACTAGCCGTATTCGCCGTAGGATCCCTACCTACGTTTCCTTATCTCAGTATGTCGTGAGCATAAAATATTTTATCTCTTCTTTAAAAGTTGGTAACATCGATTCGTTTAATGTCGACGAAACACCAAAAAAAGCTTATAGTGTAAAGCTTATAGTGTAGTTTAAGCTTATAGTGTAATATGTAACTGCCATAGGAGTGATTTTAAAATGAATATATTAAAATTATGCAATGACCGCCGCGAATTAGATTCTAGAGAGCAATTAGAAATTTTAAAAAATTTTAATAACCAGGACAACACTCTCATCAACGAATACATTTACACATCTTTTTCCCCCATTCTGGCGTCCGTTTCAAAATTCATCTCTTCTTCAGTTACGTAACTAAGGTTGCAATAATAAGATAAATAATTTACGCCTGAAGATGATGATTATTCATCGAAACCCGGGTCGCTTTATTTTTTAAAAAAGAAGTGGCATAAGTAAAAGTAATACATCCCAGAAACCTTATAGTGTAAAGGGCATAGAAGTTTTATATTAATTTCAGATAATTCTTCCGTAATTGTTATTCGCTGGAAATTGTTTTTATATGTAATATAAGGTTGCCCTACGAGGAAAGACGCAGCCATCTCCGTGAGCCGTTCAGCCGCCTTCCCGATAAATGGCCACGGCGCGAGGGTCTAGGGTTCACGTAGAGGTCCCAAATATTTCTAGCCTTATTTTGAGCTAATTTGACAACTTTTTCCAGAGGGCCAAGTTTCTCCGCGAAAAATCGATTCATCCGATCCGCACTAATACGCATGCTAACTCAAGGGTGTGGAGGTTGACGGCGGAATATGAGGGGGGAGGGGGGGAGGGAGACTATGATAGAGACATTAAAACATTGGTTGAAGAGCGCGACCTGAGAAGACGCGTGTTTGGGTACTGTTAGGGATGAATGAGGGGATGACGGACTGCAGGAATCGCGGTGATTATTAATGCCGATGCTAAGACGGGTGGTACATTTACGAACATAGAAGGCCGGGTAAATTTTACATTGGAGGAGGAGTAGATGATGTTGGCGGAAACACAAGTGGATGGAGGAAACATTAGCAGAGACGTGAATGTGGGAAGGAAAGAGGCAGGAGGAGAAGACAATGCAAGTCTTGCATCTCGGGTGCTTGCACGGAGAGGGGGGGACGTGGGTGTATGGCAGGGATTTGAGAAGCGGGCCGGTAGTTTTAAAGATGTTGATTATATTTGTCGGTTTTTTGTACGTAATGCGGGAACATTTGGGGAAAAGTTTTGAGGTGGAATTGTGGTCTGAAAGAATAGCGAAAAGTTCTTGAAGGACTCGTAGGGAATGTGCGCTTGGGAAGTAGGTAGTGAGTAGAGAAGGAGAGTTGTATTCTTTGGTGAATTGGGTCGGATAGGGCAGCGGAAGAAGTGAAAAAAGTAACCACCCCTATCTTGGATTGGGGGAGGCAAGAAAAGGGGGTTATGACTCAAATTAAGCCTCTTTCAGGAAGAGCAATGGACAACAAAGGAAAATGCTAATCGTACAAAATGGTCATTTAGAAAGGTTTTTCTCCCTATAATTGACAGTTTCAAACATTTCCAGAAAAGTTAATTTTTCTCCATTGTGCATTCATCGTGCATTAATTAAGGTTTAAAACTATAGTTGAGATCACCATCTAGAAGGTATTTAAAAAGTTTGCCCTTTATATCTTCCTTGAAAATCAATGCAAATAGGGCATGCACACCACTTCTATCCATACTCACACTTGTGTTTAGAGTTGCATAAAGTCTTCCCGACAGTAAAATGGTATTAAAATTAACATTTAGCTTAATGTTTAGGTAATACTTTCAAAAATAATATAAGTTAACTTCCCCATACAAAGAACTAAACCCAACGGTTAAGAACGTCAGATAAAGAAGATAACAAGGAACAGGTATAAGAAAAATCCTGTTTTTTTTCTTATTCTGTCAAGTAACTATGAAATTACATTTTTATAATAGCCATTATTTTCCGCTATACGTACAATGGCAGAAAATTCAACTTTAAAATTACAATGTGGCATGGGCATATTAATTAGGTGAAAAAGCATTGACTGAAAGGCAAAAGCTTGTGAGAGCTGTGGTGACACGAGTCCGCCGGGATTACTGAATCCGTATAAGTTGATTTCTTAAAAATTGCCCATGTCCTCTTTGTTTTCAACTAAGGTAATCGTCAAATCCAAAAAGGAAATTTTGTTTCCTCAAACTTCCACAGCGAAACGAGCATTTTCATGCAGGTTGTTCAAAATGGAAGTGAATTTATCCTATTGCCTTTACCTACGCAACCACAGACATTTTAAATATCGTCGACGCAATGATTCCAATAGAACACAGTTTTCGAAATAGGATGCTTAGTTTCAGACAAAGAGTTTCCAAGCAATCCAATAAAATACTGGCGAAGATAGAGGAAAGATAGGGGTCCAATCTTACCACCCTCCCACTCTATCTTCCTCCCCCTACCACAACCAGAGGCTATACTATATATATAGTAGAGGCTTTGCTGGTGTGTGACACCTTGATATTTTCGGTGACCCATCTAAACCTTGGTCGTCGGTATTAATGAGCTGTGGATCATACTACTTCAAGTATTTTTCTTATTCATGTGGCCAGGTATTACATGTGGAATTTCATTATAGCTGTAGTTTTTTAATTCACCGTATATTCATGACGGATTCTGCAATTAAGAAAATATGCAATTATTTAGGTCACTCACACAAGAAAAAATATTAGAACGTTGAGAAAAGAAACTCAAATGATTTTAAATGCATTTTAGTGACCACTGATTAGAGATTCCTGAGAAAGCAGCACTGATAGCTACGGGAAAAAATTAGTACACAAAGCAGGAAAATAATTACAACAAGGTACATTCTACATATTATCTATAGCGGCCATAGTTTCCACAGCGTAGTTTTCCAGGCACTTGAAAATTGCATTACTGCATGCTATTGCATGCTGGAATCATAGCCAGCAAAAATAAAGCGCGGTATGTACAAAACTAATACTATTTTGAAGCCAAGTGGTACCACAATATTAAGCCTCATGCTTTTTAAAATGCACAATAAGCACAGCCTAATCTGCGTTTTGCTTTTAGTGTGGATTTAATTTCCACTCAAAGTGCTATTAAAAATGAAATAATGTAAAACGTTTGCTTAATCAACTCCACATTACGACAGGTTCTCCCATTCTAAAAGAATATAAAGGGATTATATACACTCTTACTTTTTTACTACTCTGTAATATTCCCTTCTTATTGTTCACTATAGCCACACAGGTTAAGGTTGATACATACGTAAAACCTTTTTTTCATTCTCTCATTCTGAACAAACTTCACTCACTTATTTCCCGGGGGAACTCCGGAATCCCTTGATTGACAGAATTCCGGGAAATGATAACCACTAGTTCATATTGCTCAGACATAAACACTGAAGTTGGCGAAAGGAGTCTAGCTTCAGCCTGGAATAAATCTAACTTTAATGTCTCTCCGCATCAACCGTCACCATTAAAGTCTTCCTTCTTTCATTTGAAATTCTTTCCACCAAGTAAGCCCTTCTCAATGAATTCGATTGCTCCTGTATTTTAACTCACAACATTAACAATAAATCCCTCAATTACGCATTAAATTTCATGATTTCATTAGCGCTAATGGCAATCATACGGGCTAAAACTCTCATCTCATCTCGGAGGGTGCTGAGTCCCGGTCGATTGTTGAAATATCCTCATCGATGGCTTCAGGGCCAGCTAAGAAAACGACTCGACCCAGCCGTTTCCCGTCAGATCATCACTAATATGCTCCACCCTTTATATACATTCTCTTCTTCTGCCTTAAGGAGGTTGATCCGGAAAGTGAAAGTCATGTCATTTTTTTATATTTTCAGCACTTATAGAACTAAAGTTCCTCTGTCTAATAAAGTAAAGATAATTATACCAACCCATACTCCTTGTTCCACAAATTTTATTTGAAATTACATACGATTAACGGCGAGAATGGCCATCACATGGGAATATAACGTTTAAAAATACCATAGTGACATGTCATTTTTGCAAAAAACTGATATTTTATGCGTAATTTCACAAGAAATAAAATAACACGAAAAAAAGGCATCAACCCACCATATTTTTCGCTAAATCCACCAATTTCTGCGCTTATAGCAGACGAAATGCGTTAGTTGTCTTCAAGTGGTGCTGCGGTCGCTCTAGCCAAAATGTATGGCGTATGAATAATATCATTAATAATGAGATATTAAAGCATATTTCATAAAAATATTATAACATAATGTTTGATAGTAATATTCTGGTGTTATAAATTAGTAAATTCATTGAGTACATGAATTTATTTCTTTAAAGTAAATGCTGAATTGACTCCATAGTCGACCTGATTAAAATTATCATAAAAAAGAAATCCTTCGACTTTACATCGTATTTCTTGTGATACTTATGACTTTCAATAGCTTAGGTAATATTCTTTGTGAAGTAAGGATCACTTAACAGGCATATACTCGTACTTAAATTAATAAGATTCCTCAGACAACTTGACTCAAGCAGTCGCGAGCCAACCTCCTTAACTAAGGTGAGGCTCGCGAGGGAACACCTTCGGAGAGAACACGTGGGCCGGAGTTCATTCACCAACAGTTGGCCGAAGACAAAACCGTTCCACATAGTTCGACCTCCCAAGGGCAGCACGCGACTGAGGGTTAGTGGCTGTGGCGCCCCTGTGGCGGAAGTAATGGTTGGGGGGAAGGCGGGAATTGAATTTGGGGGGTGGGATGGGGTGGAGGGTGGGGGGGGGGGAGGAAATAATGGCTCCATTACGATCGGAGGAGAGGAGAGATGAATGGCCCGGGGCCAGCCAATCGACAGCGAGAGAAATGTGAGAGCAAAGTTACGGAGGCCTACCCCACTAGCGCCCTCCTGGTTCGCGCGGAGGTCACCCGCGACTGCGCACTGCTCAACATATGTCCTGACGCCCCGAGGCGAAAGTTATCGAGGGCCGAGGGATGCCATGATTTATGGCAAGAGCAATTATCGAATCGGCCTCCGATAACTCACTCTCGACCAAATCAAATCGAGGGGGGGATAATGCGCATTCGAGCGCTGGGGCATTTTTGAGGACCCGTTTGGAGTAAATGAAGAAGCCTCCTTACCCAATCAGGGGTGAATATTAGGGACACGTCTACCTCGAGGAACTAACATGAAGCGATCAAAATATTTGTCCAATAAGTGCCGAAATTGTTGTTGGCTGAGAAACTTCCAGATATGGGGTAATACAGAACAAAGACTCTCAAAAGTCTGCGTTCAAAACAGGGTGGGTTAATTATCGAGGAAAAAAAATATTCCTCCCCGCAAAAATTTACCATTGATAGTTACCCTGGACAGTAGGGTGGAGTGAAAAAAGTCAATATTTTATTTTCGAAAACGGGTACCATTCAATGACTGTGTATGAGACCTAGTAACAATTATCTAAAATATTTAATTTTTACGACGTCATCTTGAGTCTGCACATTTGGCTTAAAGTTTGAAAATTTTTGAAATTTTTTGCATTTTTACAATTTTTTTTAAGTACTTGAAACAAAAAAAATCCCTGACGGGTGGTCACTGAATAGTTGAACAAGACCTAAAATAAGTACAGGATTTAAAAAAATATTTTTAGGCGGTGGTTTTAGTCTGCACATGAGGCTTAAACTTATCCAAATATTCGTAAATTTCTGATATTTTTAACGTTTTATAATTTCTGATATCCTCTTATATTGTTATCAAAACTTGTTATATAGCTTTCGTTAATCAACTTTGCATTGTGCAACTCTTCGCTAGTTCATATTAAACCACGCAGGACTCACCACGGGGAGGTGGTTGCACTTCGAGTCCCACCCATGCCCTCCCAACCACCCAACCATGAGAGCATGTATTTACATCTTTAAGAAAAGTCTTCAACAGGTAAATTGTTTCTTTGTGTCATATGTTGGACGGATATTTCTATCAAACATTCTAGTTTTGATTAAGCTTTTTCTTTTCTTTTGATCACAGACCAATTTTGAGGAAGCAGTGACTTCTTTGACGGCTCTTTCTACCGCTTGAGCGTGTGATGGGAGTTCAAAAAGAGTGCACTCGGAAGCTATCTTTACACTCTCAGTTTCCAGTAACCTATGCAAACCCTGATTTGTCAAATGACTTGTGAGAGGTGGTTCTGTCACTTCCACATCATCGCAAACAATCATATCGACATACTCTGTTGCTCCAAAATTTATTTTCGGGATTTCAAACCGTCTTAGTGGTTTACTGGCTTGTTCTTTAGCGAGATTCTAGCGAGCAAATTACACCATTATATATTCCTGTGTTTGTAGGGCATCAAAGCTGGATTGTATCATCAAGGCTGGATCTAAAGAAGCTGGATCTGCATCGAAAACGAGGAGAATAGGTTCCGCCTTTTGGCACAATACAATTTATTTTCTATGGCTTCTCAGGTAATGAGTTCATAAATATGGATAGTTGCGTTTCAATAACCATAATCATTTACATTGTAATTTAATAATCTTCCTGAGGATATTTTGTGGAAGCATTAATTTTCCACGGGCTAAAAGGTGGTATATATTTAACCGATTTAAATAATTAACAGGAGTTGTTCGCATATTTCTGTACTTTTCGCTGTTATTTGACGCATTTGACGAATTTCAATAGGTGCGTTATAATATTCATATTACTGATCTCACTACATGCAAAACAAAATTTGCCGATAGTGACACGAGGAGCAAGCTAGCATGCTGATTATTATATGCATAATTTTGTAATGATAGGAGTTCTAATATATTTGACATAGGCTAGGAAAACGAAACCTTGAGTAAGTGAAAGAGTATTGTTATCTGGGAAGTCGAGAACCCAGCGATGAACGAAGCAAGGAAGAAATAGTGAGTATCTCAGGGAAAGGGAGCATTCTATCAAAATAAAAATACTCTTAGAGCTGGAAACACAAGCGTGCAAATAAGAAAACAGTCCATTAGAACATACGTCTGGAGTCCGTTTTTTTATGGCTGTGAGGCATGAACGGCAAGAGGAGAAGAGCTGAATTGGAGCCAACAGAGAGGTACTATTAGTTATTCTACTATTACTAATGCTACAGAGAAGAAAAGACTTAAGTATAGAGTGGGAAAACGCTGTGCTCTGTCTCCCCTAATTTATAATATTTGCAGAGAGAAAGACGTCAATCTCATCAAAGAGGAGTTAATATCCATTGACAAAACTTGAAATGTTTCATCTAAGACATAGCAGTTATTGAAGAGGCACAGGAAATATAAGAACACACTTTCTACCGCCGTGGACGGGACAAATATTACCTGAACCAATAGCAAAAAAAATAAGGGTCAAAGTAGAAGTGAATGGGGTAACCGAATAAAATGGAAGGCTTTGCTTCACAAATCAGCTGCTATTCCGCCTTCATTACCTTAAGAGAATTTTCCCTTTCTAGAACTCATCTGGAATATGCTGCCAGTACATGGGATCTTTACGAAATAGGCTTACATAATGAACTTGAATGCGTGGAGATTTTTAAAGAGACCGTACTTACATTAGCGTAATAGATGAAGTGAAATGGGAATCAAGGTCAGACCGTATGGTGAAATTTAGGCTTAATCTCTTAAGGATATGAATAACTGTATATATATCCAATATCATAAATACAAGTGCATCAAGGGATAGCATAGGTAGTTGCATGTTTGTTTAAGGACTTTAAGCTAACCCAACTAACAGCATACTTTTTCATACTTGTATTGATATTTTTATCTTTATAAATTGTGCAGTTTAGACTAGAATATAACTACTCATCATTTTTATCCACGATATGTAATGCATGCTTGGTGTAATTTCACCCCGTGCCACAAACCTTTATGGTGGATTGCAGGGTATTACATGCATGTAGATGTACCTTCCACCATCGAAGCAAAAAGCATAAAGCAATTAAGGCACCTCTTTCGGATGAACCATCAATTTTTTATTCTGGACAGCATTGGTATGACCTTAAACGTTCATTAATGAAACGAGAAAACAGCAATAAATTTCAATGTAACTAACAAATTTTATGTAAATCTAGATTGCATAGAGTAAAAGATTGCAAGAATGAGAAATGTGAAAGGTTTTTCGGTGCAATAAATAAAATTATTAAACAGTTTAATTAATACTTAAATATTTTAATGAATGAAAGAAAAACACTACCGTCTTTAAGACACAAAATATCGCATTCTCTAAAAATTAAAATCATTATTATGAATTAGAAAATATAAATTCAAAAGTTATACGTTATGCAGGTGAATGCTTGAGATAGCTAAAAACAGTCTTATGGCCAACAGATTTATTCAAAATCCGTCGGCCCTTTAACCCGTGAAAAGCGCAAAAGACATTAGTGGACAGAAAAAGTGATAAGAGTGATATCAGTTAAGTACTCTTAGGTACGTGAAAGAGGAATCGTGGAATCACACAAAAAGTGCGTGATTCCACGGTCAACGCCAGCCGATGAACTAAATGGATGTTTGAAGTCGTCCGTTTTGTGGAAACACGTCAAGACTCTCAAATTAGGAACAAACATGCGTGTTGAGTTGCAGAAAGACAAATCTGGAGAAGTACTTGCTGAACAGTTGCTGGACATTGAAAATGGAAAAATACCCATTGACATTCCCACTGGCTGCATTACGTTCCCCGTTGATTTTTGCCAGTTCATCTAATCAAAGACCAAACTCATTCGAAAAGTGTTCCCAAACATTGCTCAAAATTACAAAAATCATGTTTGGTTGCGCGAACGTGCTATATTGGCTGCGAAAAACATTGATGTAGACGAATTGAATTTCAAGATTCAAAGCGAAATTCCTGGAGAATTGATGACATACAAATCGGTGGATTCCGTTACTACCCAAGATGATGTCGTCAACTATCCAACCGAAATTTCGAATTCACTGGAATTGCCCGGATTGCCACCTCACAATCTCCAATTAAAAGTCGGATCGGTAATCATAATGCTGCGGAATATCAACCAACCACGTCTTTGTAATGGCACCCGGCTTGCGGTGAAAAAACTGTCTAACAACGTCATCGAAGCAACAATTCTTAAAGGAAAGTACACAGGAGAAGACATTTTGATACCACGCATTCCAATGATTCCAACCGACATGCCATTCGACTTCAAACGCTTGCAGTTTCCAGTGCGGCTTGCATTCGCAATGACAATAAACAAATCGCAAGGGCAGTCATTGAGTGTTTGCGGCATTAACCTTGAAAATCCATGCTTCTCGCATGGTCAATTGTATGTCGCCTGTTCCCGTGTCGGAAAATCATCAGCTTTGTTTGTTTACGCGCCAAACAACAAAACAAAAAATGTCGTGTGTCATACAGCGTTGCATTAACAAAAAATATTGATGCCACAGCAAAGAAATAGGAACAAGGCATTTATTTTCTTTGATTATACTTAAACATCGATCTTGCAATCGAAATCGAAATGCACGTATAACACCTTGAGATTCGTGTGATTTCAAATTTAATGGGAGAAAATAAGTCATTTGGTTGACAATAAATTCTGACTTTTCTATATTTATATCAATCTTAACATATTAAAAACGAGTGATTTCCCTTTTATTTATTTTCCATTTAATCATACTGTGCCACCGGAACGCGTGGACAGGTAGAGCTATTAAAAATATATATCAATTTTCAATGGGAAATTTAAAAATAGGGCATTGACAATGAAGAAAAACTTCAAATTAAACATTTACCCATGATAAATAACTATGCATAACTGTTATTATTATGCTGATTGAGTTACTATCCACGTCAAGTGTATATATTTTGAAATGACCACGAGTGAAGCTGGGGGCATTTCATGTACAGTACACCGTCTGTCGGATGAGATGTTTAACTGTGGACCCCTTGGCGCCGTTCGCAAGAGTAGGCTAATGCCGTTGCCAGGTGTCCCTCCATCCTTCTCTGTACAGTTTCCCTTGGCGCAAATGTCCTTAGTTGTCGGTCGCCGGCTTTAAAATACTACTACTACTAGCGAAGCCTGCCATTTTTGCTAGATTTATATAGAATCCACCCAAGTCGCGTTGGAAGAGAATGTTGAGCGATTGAGAAAGGCATGTATACGAAGTCCTAAGATGTCCATTTCTCGACGCAGTTTGGAACTTGGCATTGCTAAAATAATTATTCAAAATTATATATGAAGTCTAAAATTGCATGCTTACAATATTCAACTGAGGCATGAATTCAAACCATCGGATAGGCCTACATTTGTTGAATTTTCTGTAAAGATGCTGGCTGACATGCTGAAGTGACTTCAACATCAACACTGACATCAAATCTCGGACAGGTACAGCGGAAGGTTTTTATTTTTATTCAGCCTTTCAATATGTATCCATGTATCATTCTTACATTAAGGATATTTAGCATTCGTCACGCGCCGTTCAAACATCATCATGTCTTCGCTGTTCATACTCTGAAATCAATAATGATGATCCATTACATCTTTTAAACTAGAAGTGCTCTTTAAATATTTGCGTAGAATAGCATTGAATACGTAAAAATACGAAGTACACTCCTATACCTATAGAAAGTACAATTTAGTCGCGGATCCTGTAGAAAATTATATTTTGGGTCACCAGTTGTAAATATTAATTCACCAATTGACTCCGAATCAAAAATTAGTTTGAGTCCAATAAAATTATAATAACTAATTGTATTGTGCTTGGTTGTTCTTTTTGGCCTCTATAGCATCCACGAGTATATTTTGGATGAATTAAAAGACCATTACCATAAATATATTATTTTTGCATTACATTCTATATTGACAATTTTTTGTATTCTAACAAAGACATAGGTAGGTATATGATTATTTTGTCCTAAAATGCTAAACTCGTGATAATTCGATTTATTTTTCTGCAAATGATGATTTGATCATGTAAGCATATGTCCAAATCCAGCTAATCATCGTGTTTAAATTTATCACAGGTAGAAAAATATATCTCTTGTAATTATTCTAATTACACCGTTTTTAAAAGAATGCTGGGGAATGATGACGTAGGGAAGAAAGAAGACACAAATAGTTTAATGCTTCATTCCGTGCCCGTTTTATTGACGTCATCTTCCTCCTCCGGGCACATGGCCAAGACTTTCTGGATGAATTCCGGACCGGACTTAACTCTTCTTTTTCCCTTAATTTCAAATCCAATTCCTCGAGTACAACTATCAACTTCCTGGGTGTCAACATTTTCCTACAGAATGGGAAGTTTATCACTTCCAGAAAACTATCCAACCACCAGTAATGTCTCTACTTAAACAGTTGCCACCCTATCCACATCAAACGCTCCATCCCTAACTCCCTCTCCATTAGAGGGTTCCGGATTTTCAACAACATCCCCGCCTTATGAAAACCCTTTGACACCCTTTGAAGTAAATTCCGCACTTCATCAACATGATGTTTGCATATTTATTGTGCATACTTGGTGATCTTCGCCCCCTGCCACACACCCTTGGCGGTGGCTTGCAGGGTAAACTTGTGAAAAGTAAATTCTTCCGCTAACCCTCCCACTACACCCCACGCGCCAAAATATCATCACCAGCTGCCCTTTACCTCTATACCACTATCTTTCCAAAATCCTGTAAGCAGTTACTGAAGGCGATCTTCAAAAATCACTTCCCTATCCTAAAAGATCTTTACGCATCCTTCCTCTTTCCACAATGCTCCTTATTATCTCACAATGACCCGCCATTCTCGGAGATATCCTAAATTGGTCACCAGTCACTTGATCACGTCCTTCATTGAACTGTCGGACCCATCTCCGTACCATTGAATCACCCATCACATTTTCCCCGTGAACCTCGCTAATCTGCCGATGAATGCCAAAAGGTTTAGTGTTCTTCGCATTTAGAAAAGAAGTTACAGACATAATCTCAATAACTGCGGTGTTTTGAATTAGCCTCGTCGTTCCTACCAAGCACTATAAAGCGTAAACAACAAACAGCAATCTTAAAATGGCGCCATCTCCTCCTCCATGACTCAGGGTAATATTACCCCGCATGCGTCAAGCTGCGATTGCAGCGCTGCTGGGGCAAGAAGTACAAGCAAAACTCACATCCTGGAGGTACCTGGAGTACCTCGTAATTAAAGTCATCCTGGATTTCGCTCGCTAAAAATTTGGAGATAAGTTTTATAAAATCCAAATTTATCAGCCGAGACAAAAATAAAGCGAAAAATATCTTTGCTGCCCGGGTCACTCATTAGCCGAGGTATCTATATATATTAATTTTCTAGCATGTCAGTCAGTCCGTCCGTCATTCTGTATCCGTTTTGTTTAGTCCTCTCCCAAGTTATGAGCTAAAAGAGTGAGGCTTGGTGCTTTGAGTGTGGATTCTCTGTCTGTATGATTTGGAAGTAGTTTTGGATTTTTATCAGTTTGTAGTGCAGAGAAAAATGCAAAAAAACAGGTTTTTGAGAGTGGTGAATCAATTGGTTGTCAACATATGATGAAAAATACTGTAGAAAAAAGTAAAAAACATGATAGGATAATTAGAGTGGGGCAAATTTCTCTATTTGTAATTAGCGATTTACTTCTCTCTGCATACGAAATGCTTTTGAAAAGTTGGTGCACAAAAGTGTAAAAATATGCAAAGACTACTTTGAGTAGTAAAGCAGTAACTGCCTCCCTAAAGCACAAGCACTACTGACACCTATTGGTAATACGTCATCGGTAGTTTTCAAACACTGTAAAATCTCATTTGGCACTAGAACTCAACGTTCACCTCAATAGCACACCAGAAAGAGACTGCAGAGAAAGAGGCTGCAGGTCTGCTAGTCACTCTATTTAGGACGCTTTAGAAGATACAATTTTTTGTACAATTTCTTGTACAAACGCTTGTATAAACTGAACGAAATTGTATGTTTGTCTGAATGGAATTAGAACTGGTTCTATTTTCCGTTTAGTCATCCAGACATTCGCACAAACGTTCACGCAACTTGCCGCTAGTACAAAAAATTGTATCGTGCAAAGTGGCCTTAACAGAACATCATTCTATGAAACTTCAGAAGTGGCGAGACATGTTGTTGCGCAATAGAGACAGATGGCGAGATGCAATAAGGCCACGTGACTTCAGGTGGAGCGAGTCTGCGATCGTAAGCATGCCCGCCGCTCCACTTTGAGGCCTTGGACAAGGATCCAAGGATTCTGGGAAATGGAAGCATGTTTGGTTTGAGAGACGCGCCACCCTCCCCTCGATAGCAGTGTAAAGCGGTAGCACATTAATGAATATACATCTAAATCTACATAATACCCTGTAAGCCACCATAAAGGTGCCTGGCATAGGGTAAATTCTCACCAAACATGCACTACATATCATGCATAAAAAAGAATTATTTTTTATATACTGTTCTAAACTTCACTATTTGAAAAAAGATAAAAATAGCAAAGCAAACATGCAAAAACATGCAGTGAGTTGGGTTATCTTCAAGTCCTTATACCAACATGCAGCTACCAATGTTATCCATTGCTACACTCGTCCTGGATATATTCACCGTTCTTCATTTCCCTTATTGTGCGAGGAAAAAATGACATTTTGAATCTGTCAGTTCGGCAATCTATTTCTCTAATTTTGTGATTATGGCCCAGTCTACAATAGTAAGTTGGGGTTCGCAAAATATTTTTGACATAATCACTGAAAATATGGTCTTGGAAATTGTTTAAGAGATTAAGTATAAATTGCAACCTGCGATCTGACAATGATTCCTAATTTAATTCATTTAATAGACTGGTTACGCTAATAAGGTTATCGTACCGTCCCTTTACAAATCTTGCCGATCTTCGCTGCACGCGTTCAAGTTCGTTATTTAGACCGATTTCGTAGGGATCCCATACACTGGCAGTATATTCCAAATGAGGTCTTACAAGGGAAAAGTAGCTGATTTCTCGTACATGATCGTCACATTTACCCTGTACTCTTTTGACGAATCCCAGTTTACGAGATCTTTGTGGCAGAATATAAGTTTTTTATTACTCACCATGTTAGATGAAATAAATCTTTCGTACTTTCCAATCCAGTTTTTAATGCGACCCAACCATGCTTTCATCAAACGCGCATCGTTCTAAATTGCCCCAGAACCATTCAACCTGAAGTCAGCCTTTAACAAAGTGGAGGGGGGAAAGAGAGGGAAGGGTGACTGACGTAGGGGTCATGGTTGAGGGTGGCCGGGGATTGGTCAAAGTGTTTGCGGAATAGTAGAGCTCTGGGATGGGCACGGTTTATTGGAATCCGGCGAGAGACAAAAAGTGAGCATTTGAAATCAGTGAAATCATTCAACGTCTAACAAGGGAAAAGTAGCTAATTTCTCATACATGATCGTCACATTTACCTAGTGCTCTTTTGACGAATCCCAGTTTACGATTCGCTTGACCCATTATTTCACACATGTGTTTACTCCAGGAAAGATCATGGATGTCACCTCATGAATCAGTTCCTCGTTTTTAAGCACTCATTGTTATTTTTTCCTTATTAAGTCGACCGCAGGGTGCGGAGCGGTCCATAAATTACCAGAGCCAGGAGGGTGTGGGCGCCCTTCGTTAATTTCCGCATCGGGCTGCTCTTTTGCCGCGCCGAATGCCAAGCAGCAGCCGCGCCCTCATTCCAACTGCCGCCTCTGCTGCAAAAAGGGAAGCTGACACGAAGACTCGATTCCGTATTTCACCAACAATCCGCATTCATTTAGAATTTGACTCGTTGGCCGCGATTGCTGCTCGTAGCTCGGCTCCGCTTGTCCGCTGCGAGTGAAAGAGTCAGAGGTGGCCGCAGTAGGGCCCGGAACCGATCTCCAGAAAATCCGCTTTTTTCCCACAAACCTGCCATTGCTTCTTCGTTCAACGGGAACTCAGATGCCTGTGATTATATGCCTAATGTTTTATGAAAACAACAGCAGCAAGATACATCAGAAGTATTCGATCTTTTCTTTGTGAAAGGGGTCTGAATGATAAAATTAGACATATTATTGAAAGTAATCGAGGGAAAAGTGAACGGGAAGATTGGAAATGGCAGACCTCGTATGAGATACATGGAACAGGTTATGAAGGATGTAAAAGAGAGGAATGGGGTCGTATACCATATTTTTTTATTGCCGAATATGATAGAGTTTGTAAAATAAAAAGACCCATATTTTTCCGTTTTTTGATCCGTTACTTATTTCTCCAGTTATAAGAGGCGAAAAACTGATGTTTTTAACCCTTTCGGAAAAGTGGGTGTGGTGCAACCTCTGACGTATATCGACTTCGTCCAATCACAACTGAGCCCGCGAGGCTACTTTGCCCTCATCGCAATGGGGGGGACACAGCTGACTCTGCCAATCGGAGCAGTTACGACAGCATCTGTGCGAGAAGACCTTCCGAGATTCCCCCTCCACTCCCTCCCCTTCCCATAAGAGCAGTCAAGGACGGGAGGAAAATGACGTCAATGTTATCACAGCAGCTTTTTCGATGGCCTTTTGCTTATTCTAATTTTTGATTTAGAGTTAATGGTTGTGGTTAGAAGATTTATTTTTCACTAAATTTCTTGTTTCGTTTCCATCTAGCAATTTCGTGCACAAAATTACGATTTCGGTTCCGAGTAAACGCCCCCATTACGTCACAATGAAAAGGTAGGCCGATAGAAGAATGTAGTGGAAAGCTGCGTCAAACCAATCCTAGGATTGTTGACCAATGATGATGATTGAAATTAAATATTATTTAATAAGGAAATGCATCCTGAAATGGAATCCGGGGTGGAACTAGTCCATCACGTTCACGATGGAGTTTGGCGATATTTCCGTGTGACATGTGTTCGCTGAAAATGAGGACGAAATATTGGGCCACTCATTTTCCCGAGAATAACATACCAACCAATGCTAGGGATATAGGAATTCAAACCCACAGGGAATATGGTTGCTTCATCATGTAGCTTATTTGGTTGACTGGCCTGATTCTCCGTCAGGTTGGCTACCATGATCTTCTTCTTCCCCTAGGATTTATAAACCTACGTTCACCCATTTCGCAAACCTAATAAGCAGGAAGAAATATAGTAGGTATTCTTTATTTATAGCAGATCAAGTTACTATGGGTATGTTAGAAATAGTTCCTTTATAGAAAAGAATTTTTTTCAAATGTTTTCGAAAATAATATTATTATATGATGAGGAGAATGATATGGAATGTGAATGCTGTGAATGATTTTATTGGTCAATTTCAGTTACTACCGAGGCATTTAGATTCAAGTATACATTATCATATGCCTGCTTTTTAGTGGATTATTCATGAATACAAACCCACGAGGAATTGTTCAACCTAAGTAATTGCCACGCTGTTATTGAGGGCAAAGGGAAACAGGGACGGGTCTTTCGCAAGCTCCTCCATTACCCCACCCCTGTGACCCTTACGGCCCTATTTTTGCCTTTACCCTTCCACGAACCACATCGGGGCCCTCACCCTTGATCATTTTCTCGCCGTTAGTCGGATTTTCTCAACCGCCGCCCTACCTTCCATTCCCTGCGATTAACTACAGCCGCGTTCCTTCTTTCCATACTGGCATTAAATACCGATTGACGTTCTCCTTATACCCTTGGGTAGTCGAGGAGTTATGGGAGTTATTTCCATCTGCACCCAATGCCGAACTTGTATTCAGGGGGCTATTATCTGAGAAAATTGGAGTGGAGCTACCACTTAGAATTCTACCTCGGAATATTCAATGTGCCGAACTTATCGTTTTCTTAAACACCCTAACATTTTCGGAGTGAAAACATCTTAATAGGAAGTACTCTCTATATCTGTGGAGCTAAAAAATAGAAAATATACTGATGATCAAGAAAATGTCTTCCTGTTTTTAAACGCCCAGTTTCGATTTCAGAGGGCAATTATGCGTTGACATTTGATTAAATTATATATCACAATTTACGATAATTCAAACCCTTTTTACACTTGTATAAATTAAATAAACGTTTACTAATGACTTTTATTTTCCTTCATTTGAAGGATATAGCTTCATTTCTATTATTATTCTCCCAACCGTGTTTTCCTGACTCTGGCAATTTCATTAGGAAGTGCCGTGACAGAATTCAAATTTATGAATCACCGTCACGTGACGTCTTCAAACCCTGCCCATAAAAGAATTCACTCTTCAGATGCACTCTCTCTGGCCAGTGTGAGACGTGGCCGACACGCCATTGTCGTCAGTGAGCCTCTGCGCCCCTTGCACACTATCAACAGCCGATGTGGGCGCAGGAAGAGTGGACGGAGCTGCACCTCCATGGCGCGGCACTCCCTGCATCCCTCTCAACGACACACGGTGAGCGTAATATGTATAGAAATCAGCGCAAAGGTAATCTCACTCACTCTATCTTCCGATGCCATTTCTCATAAAAACAATACTAGATTTATAGAAATATTTTGCGAACCCCAACTTACTGTGGTAGACTGGACCATAATCACAAAATTAGAGAAATTGATTGCCGAACTGACAGATTCAAAATGTCCTTTTTTCGTCGTACAATTAGAGATTAATAATATCTGAATAACGAATAACGGTAAATATGTCCAATCGGAGAGTAGCAATGGATAGCATTGGTATCTGCATGTAGGTATGAGTACTTATAGCTAACCCTACTAACAGAATGTTTTTGCATGTTTGCTTTGAAATTTCTTTTAAATAATGAAGTTCTGACGAGTATATTAATACTATTCCTTTTTTATGCATGATATGTAGGTAGTGCATGTTAGGTGAGAAATCACCCCCTGCCACACACCTTTGTGGTGGCTTGCAGGGTATTATGTAGATGAATACCCTAGAATTGGAAGGTGGCGTTCGGGAAGGGACTGGGATTGAAAGCGCATTCATCGAGAAGCAAGAATGGGAAGGAGGGACAGAGGGAAGAGGTGAACATGGTTGAGTCTAATTGCCAGCAACGCTCAATGCATGGCAAACGCATTCTTTCTTTGAGACCGGGAGAATACTTACTCTGTGCGTATGGCAGCCTAAGGGAAGAACAGCCACCAACTTACACAACTTACACACCATGTAATATTTCTGCGATAAAAAAATTAAGCTTCGATACATTATCTTTGTGCAAGAAAAATAAAAAACCGTGAATATATAAATGAGATTTAATACGTTTATGTGAGTGTGTATGGTAGGCTAAGTATGTTACTAGCAGATGCTATAATCTGCATTATGAATCCAACAGCCTTGATGTTTAAGAAAATATCTTCCTCCCTTTAAATTCCCGGGTACGATTCCAGAGGACAATTGACGTTAGATTAAATTACATTTTACAATTTTCGATAGTGCAAACTGTTTTTTCAATTGGTAATTTAATTAGATATTTACTGAATTGACTGACTGACTCTTTCATTTTTTCTTCACTTGAGGGCAAAAAACTTCATTTCTAACCTTCACGCAACCGATTTTTTCGGTTCATAGCTATTTCAATTTCAATTAAAATTTTGCCTTTCACTATCCATCTGTTATAAAAATTTATAAATAACAAGTAAATTCATCAGATTTGAGATTCTATCTCGAACATCCTTAAGACTAATATCACGATTGCCTCAAAGGTAAAATCAAAAAAAAATTTTTTCATCTAACATTATTAAGAAGTAATTATTGGGAATAATCCCAACAGATCTTGTACCTCTTACTTCATTTAGCGTGTTACATTTAGCGTGTTCCATAAAATATATCCGGCGCATTGCACACTCGGAAGTAGAATTCAAGGTGGTCGTTCCTCCACTGTTACCATAGGCATTAGCTCCCTGAACCCAAATTCAACTTCGGATCTTGATGGCAATATCTTATCCACTCAAGAGAACTACACATTTACCTCCTCCCCGTTGAATTTCAGTCTCTTCTCCTCAACGGAGTGCATACAATTCACAAAGCGTTCGTCCGTCGGCCTCCGTATTTATCTCGGATACATCCCGGAGAAGTACCGTGAACTTGCTGGTATTCCTAACAACTCAGAAGCTGGAAGCGCAATCCCCATTTGTTCTAAAGGCCTGGGTTCAATAAATGGCCGCAAAAGTGTGTTACATTTGTCCAAAATAGGTTTCAAAACTTTGGATAATCTAAGTTCTTTAACTTGGTTAAGTTCCTAAATGTTAAATATCTCTCTACTTTCCTTCATTATTTGTTAGGTGAAACATCTATAAATATTACTTTTGGAACATTTTTGCTCTCCATCACTTATCTCTTTAAAAAAATGTAAATATACATCAACCTTCATCGGATTTCACGGCCAATTTGGAGTTCTATTGAGAATTGTCATTTTTTCCTTCATTTTTTTTCCTTCATTTTTTTTTCTTTCGATTATTACCTTTTAACTAATTATAAGCACAATGAGTTACTCAAAAATTCAATTTTCTTATCAGTTAATCTCAATAACGTCTAATTTGATGGTAAATATAAGTAAAAGAGTTAAATTTATTTCTTGGAGGTATCAATGTATGCTATTGGATTTTAATTTATCGAAAGAATGTATTTGTTCATAAAAACTTCCGATGGGATAGCTGAGCCATACGATACAAAATGATCGAAGAATAGAAGCTTCAACTTTTGATAGGAATTATCAAATTTCCTCAACGCCATATTAATAGTCATTTACTCATATTTCATTTGTTTAAATGACCTTGGCTCTCGGTGGCCTTGCCCAAATAATAAGTAAGCATTCAATTATCTCCCTCCCGTAAAAACTTAACAAATACAGATAGTGGGAAAATATTTAGACGCTCACGTCATTGACATTAGGAGTGATTTTTTATGCATCTTCACAATATACCCTACACTATCAAACGGTACTTATAAAAAGAGTCGTTTCAGGCATGATGTGGTGGAATAACGTAATTAAATAATATTGGCAATATTCCACAAGGAAATCTTTCCTAAGACCGGTTTCGATGTGATGCATCTGATGATGATGTATCACATCGAAACCGGTCGTAGTAAAGATTTCTTTGTGGAAAATTGCCAACATTATGTAATTAATAAAAACGGTACTTAGTTACAACCAAAAGACAAAGCATCAACTTCAGAGCAGTTAAATTGAGAGTCCTCTAAGAAAAGTGATTACATTTTATTGAGACAAAACGACTCCTTTGCTCTATCTATTTGCGGTTAATTCGTTTAGGGAACCGGGTTAGGGTGATGGCTAGGGTACTGGCCTCCCATCCTGTGGGCCCGGGTTCAATTCCCGAAAGTGGTGGATTTTTTCAGTGGCAAACCGATCCCCACTTGAGTGCCTAGTGGAGGGCATTTCTGGTTAAGCCGTGGTCCCCCTGGCACCTGTCATTAAAAGTTGGGTTCCTCCCCGCCCTTCCACCATGACCTGAAATGCTCCTACCGTTCCCCAATCGCCCACCTATCCTATATGGCGCAAATGACTTCAGCCTTCGGACGCCTCCCCTACATAACTAACTAACAAACTGACCTAGTTTAAAACTGATGAAAGAGAAACTGACTTTTAGGAGCACGCCCAGCGTGAGGAAATAACTTGGACTGGAAAAGAACTCCTACCGGCAGGAACCTGATGCAAACTGAGTAAGCTGATGTTTCTGATAGTCCTCACCTCCTTGAGGAATAAAACTATGAGTCCTCTTTTCCATAAAAGCTAGCCAGTCGGATTGGATCGACACTTGAGAAACATTTCCTGAGCTCCTCAGCGGCATCAACGAATGCCAAGATTTTAGTGGTCTCTTTTTTTATATCAACAAAATACCCAAAAACCAGCATAAAGAAGTGTGGCAAGGTGTGAGTTCACGACAAGCATGCATTGAGAATCATGAATAGATGGGATTAGTAATTATATTCTACTCTATGCTTCATAATTTAAAAAGCAAAGAAATAAATAGCGAAGTAAGCATGAAAAAACAAGTTGGGTTGCTTAAAACTTAGTGACTGCGTACTTCTTTTACGAAATGTTTCCTTAATGATACAGAGATGTAGACTTATGAATTCCACTGCTTTATTGCTTGTACGACCGATTTCAGCCGTTAGGCCATCATCAGGTAAATACAAAAATTTATGTGCACCTGATGTACGGTTGAACCAGCAATGAACAAGGGAAATTTACAACTCTTTATCTCTGTATCATTTGCTTAAACCCCTTATACCAACATGCAACTATCTAGCTTCAATTGATACACTAGTATTGAAACTATTGGTTTTATTTACAGCTATCCATATCCCCAATTGTACAAGGAAAGAAGGACATTTTGAACTTGTTAGTTCGGCAATCGATTTTTCAAGTTTTAGGATCACGGTCCAGTCGACCATAGTAAGTTGGAGCTCACAAAATATTTTTAACTTCATCAGTGAAAATATTATCTTGGAATTTATTTAAGAGATTAAGTCTAAATTTCAACCAACGATCTGACAATGGTTCCCATTTTAGTTTATCTAAATAGACTGGTTACGCAAATATAGTTATCATACCGCCCCTTTACAAACATTCCGATCTTCGCTGCAGTTCATTATTTAAGCCTTATTCAAGTTCATTATTTAAGCCTATTTCGCAAGGATCCCATATACTGGAAGCGTATTCCATCGTATGAGGTCTAACAAGAGAAAAGTAGCAAATTTCTCTCACGTGAAAGTCACATTTACATAGTACTCTTTTGATGAATCCCAGTTTACCATTAGCTTGTCCCATTATTTCACGCACGTGATCGTCATATTTGCCTTTACTCTTTTGATGAATCCCAGTGTGTGATGAATTTTCATCGTAGATTCTCGGAAGTGTACGGTACTGTTAGATCGAAACATTTCAAGCCCATGCCCATGCTTGCACAGTTCCGGGAATCATGAATCCTTTCAATTCCTCCTCCTCAGTAGCTGGGCATTTCGGGGTGCGGAGGGTGTCTTGAGCTTTGGCACAAGCCGTGGTATCGTAAGATTTTATCGGCTGGCTCTGTGGGAATGGAAGGAGAGCACTGCGGCGGAGCTCACTCATAACACGCGATGCATAAGTGAAGAGGGTGTGAAATAAGGAGCGCCGGTAGGGGTTCGCAAGACGACGCACGGCGGCTTCCCCGAGATATTCCGATCACGCAGCCGAGGCGGCGGAATCCCGTCCCGCACCCTGACAAACGGAACCCCTGCCGCCGTGGAATCGCCGACGGGGTCAATCGAGGAGCATTTGAAATCCGTGGGCGAAGCGCCATTTTGGAATCCCTTAATAAATGCATAATTTCGCGCGAAATGTCGCCATGAATAGCGAACGAAGTTGCCGGAGGAAGTCGGCGCAATCATAATGCAGCGGAAGCATAATATTCACGCGTGTACTTCTGTGTATATCTAAGTCTAAGTAACACCCTGCGAGTCACCACGAGGGTGTGTGGCAGGGGGTGAAGATAACCAATATCAAAATAAGAGCTGCAATGCAAGATAAGAGCTGCATTGAAAGATTTATCGTGAGGAAGGCGCATCCGGGAAATATGCGGCCGAGCGAAAAGAAAGCTACGATTTATATAAAGAGTATTTGGGAAATGTGTGGAAAGACAAAAGAGCGATGTTACTTTTCACTAGTTGGGCCCCACCTTGAATATGCGGCCAGTCTATGGGATCCGAATGAATTAGGTTTTATCAGACAACTAGACAGTGTTCAGCGTATAGAGCAGCTGGTTCGTTAAAAGGTTTTACGATAGGTTGAGTAGGGTTTCAGAATTAATGAAAGAATTAGGGTGGGAATCATTATCAGAGCGTAGATTAAGGTACAGATTAAATCTATTAGAGAAATTTAAATCGGATAGCTTTACTGAAGATGTTAGGCACATATTAGAAACACCAGCGTATTATGCTAGATTCGACCAGAAAAAAAATTAGAGAGCTAGATTGTCGTACCGATAGATTCAAAATGTCATTTTTTCCCCCGTAATGTATGAGAACAGAATAGGCAGCATAGCAAAGGGATAGATAGGGGAAATATTTTAGAGTATTCTGTAGTGCATGATGCATGTATTAATGCCTTAAAAACTATTGATACTAACACTCTAGTTGCATGAGACCCTATAGTTGCTTGTTTGCATGTCGGTAGTGAATGCATGGTGAACTTCACCCCCTGCCACACACCCTCACGGTGGCTTGCAGGGTATCGTGCAGATGTAGATGAAATGCTACTGCTTCATGAAAAGAGTGTCACGTGAAACTACTATAGATGGTTATCATCTACGAGTACCATAGTAACGAAGTGATTACAGGTTATAAAGGAACTCTCTTTCTATATTTATTCTCGGGGTAAGGAACTCTCTTTCTGTATTACCTTAGCATGGGTTAGCGATATTAAAACATGCTTCATGCACTGCATCCACATTTACGTAATACCCTGCAGGCCACCTCGAGGGTTAAGGAAGGGGGTAAGATCACCATACATGCACTATTGACGTGCAACTAGGCATCTACATAGAAACATATTAGGGTAATGTTTAGATGAACTTTGGAAGCACTGTCACGGCTCCCGTGAATTTTCAAAAATTTCAAGATTTCAGAGTCCATAGGATTTATTATATCCCTGAAGTTGTTGAAAATTAAACAAAAATAATTTTCCGCATTTGGCATTGGATTATGCCAAATGTAAGGACCGAGAATTCCGCCAAACTACCGTGGGAGATAACCCTATGGTCGGTCGAATTCTTCCTCGAACACGAATATCGTGCCAATAGCTGATCGCATGTAAAAAAAGAAGCAGCGCTTCGTTCCGTGGTGCGTTTTACTGAAATCACAAGTAAGATAGAAAAATAGTCATAAGTTTTCATCATGTTATATTGACGTGTTTATCGATGAAAAATTGTCGGTATTAGGAATACAGTATCCGTACACGGGTTATCCGGGCTGAAGACTATCCGTTCATAACCAATCTATTTAATGTAACTCACATTAATTGTCATGAGAAAAAATTCACCTGGACCGGGAATCAAACCACGGACCTTCGGCTTTCAGGGCCACTGCGCAGACCACTATGCTACCCAGGATCCCTAATTTCGCACGGCAATTTTACCAATGTTCAGGAACTAGATGTTGAGCCCTCGTGGTCCATCAAGGATGGCAACGCAAGGGAGAAAGGGCTTCAAAGAAGCCACGACCAATGGTGATCCCATCCAGCGCTAAAGCCACGCTTGGCGGTAGTTGTAGGAAATTCCAAGCCTGCCGAATGAACGGCGGTGAAATTCACATCAATTGCCATGAGAAAAAATTCACCTGAACCGGGAATCGAACCACGGACCTTTGGCTTTCCGGGGTGGCTTGACTTCCCGGGATCCCTTTCCGGGAAATGGATGCCCCATTGAAATATCCTATATTTAGTGTAACGGCAGTAGTCTCAAAGATAAGTAAACCTTTGTTACTTTCTTCCAATCGTTACTTTCGTTACCAACTGGTCCGATGTCTTACGCCAAGGCTTCGTGCCGCCACCCGAGATTTGGCATTTGATTGCATTGATGCAAGCTTGTAATTACGGCCGGGACGGTTCTACTGGATTCTTTTTTGTCATAAAATGCTATTGTGTACAGCAAGGATCTTTTCATTGCTATATTGTGTTATTTCCTTAGGAAGTTCATTTATTTTGGCGGCGAACCGAAGAGATTTGAATCCGGAAAGAACCAAACAACGGATTATCTTATCGGTGCACCCTTTACCTGTCACCAGCACGGATAATCGCGAGTTTACTCTACTATTGTCTAAATATTTTGATGAGAAGCAAAGTGTACAAATCTGATTCAATTCGAGGATTGTGAACTAGCCACAAGCACCTGAACGGAGGGGAGAAGGAAGCTATGGTAGCTTGATTGGCAAAGCACCAAGGCCGGAAATCAGGGTATTCAGGGTTCGAGTCCCAGTCAGGGTGGATTTTTCCCTTGTTAACACTCTACTATGCACAAATTTTTTTGATCCAATGTTATTAACTTGGTTCTTTTGATATTAACGCAATACGAACATTCTTTTCACCTGTTTTGTACTTGAGATACCAATATTGAATAGCTGCGTAAACTTTAGCAGCTTATGGCCACATCAAATCGAGTACCCCTGCCACACACCTTTTTGGTGGCTTGCAGGGTATTATGTAGATTATGTAGATGAGATATTTTCTGACAGCAATGTCCATGTTGCCACTTTAACCTGTAAACCACTTTGGTCAGCGTGATTCCATTGACTGTTCAATTCTCAAGGCTACCTTAGGAGAGAAAATTCACCTTTGAAAGCTACACCTTAGACGAAGCAGTGACCTGAATGATGATTCCAAGATCGATCACGAATGGGGTGCACGCTCGTTCATACTCCACACCAGTGATGCGTGACACGCGGAAGAGAAAGACTCCCTCTCTCCGTGAGCCCTCGGGGCGGATTGTCATCTCCTGGGGGGCTGGGGAGGGGGGGGGGGGGGAATCGGGGTCAAAGTGTTCTCCAACTGCCCTGAGCGCACTCGCAAGATTCCCTCTCTCTCTCTCTCTTCTTCTCTCAAGTGAAAATCGAATCGCGCATCTGGATGCTACTCTTACGACACCTGGGGTGCTGTGTTTGAAACCATCGGGATTATCTCGAATAGGTAGCCAAGGAGTCACGTGGTACAAACACGATTGGTTCGCAAATTTCGTGTGTTAAAACTGCTGATTACAGCCTCATTCATTGTTCACACTTATGTGTTATCTGATCTGGGCTCTCTGTAGTCGAAACAAATGGGAAAAACTCAAGTGAAAACAATGAAGGATATTGTAACGAGCTATTCAGACTCACTAAATTTGAGAATCATTCGTGTTATTACCACGTTACTCCTTGGTCACCAATTCGAGGTAATCCCAAAGGTTTCAAAACTCCCCTGCTTCGCAAATTCAAGAGATGCGTAATTTTCCTCACCCTAAGAATTACTATATGGGTCCAATTTCACCCGAAATATTTAGCTTGTACCTGCTATTATGCTACAAAACATATTATACTCTGCGAGAATGTTTCATTCTTAGGCGATTTGCTACCACAATGGCGTATGGCGGGGGTATTAGGTCACCAAACGTGACGTTCAGTTTAGCAGGAAAAAATTGCTAATGGTGACTAGTACGATTGAAACAAATACTCTCTCTTTGAGTTTTAGCCTTATATTGTTTACGTGGGAAAGATAGATAATTAGATTGCTCACTCCGACAACAAATCTATCATGATTGGTTGCTTCTGTATACTCTGTTGACATACTGCGGGGGTAGAGTGTGCTTGGATTGCTCAATTCCAACTCTTGGGTTTTGAATTTTTCAAAGCTCTAAACTTTTATCTTTCAACTCTTCAGGGCTTCCCGGACAAGCTCCTTCAATAGACGAGTGGCACTTACTGTGCGTTTATTGGAATTTACTGAAGTTACTAAAAAATCTTTTTCATTGGATTACAAATTAAAATTAGTATGCATATATTCCTTGTTATATCTTACTAGTGCGATATAACATCCTTCTTTTTCTTTTAGATTTTAAGGCTTCCCCAAAATTCGTTTGATAAATCCCAGTTTCTGGAGCTCTGCCACAACCATTTCGAATATGATTTCTTCGTCATACAATTGAGGTCAAAATGATTACCAGATATTTAAATTCTCTTGCCAAACATTTATTCCACCAAAGTCATTATTTTGAGGTTATTTTAACTTATTGCTACAAAAGTATATTACCGTGCATTTTTTAGATTTAGTTCCGTCCTCAAGTCTTGACACAAAGAACTGCAACACCATCATGATCAGTTGCGAGTGCATAAAAGTCTATTTTTACCTAGTTCTCGATGGATGATTGCACTACCAGTGAATAATCTGAAGTTATTGAAAATTTAGTCAGTGATAACCTTGATGTTAATGAAAAATATTATAGAACCGATAACGCTTCCTTGTGGAACGCTGGAGGTCACCACGTCAAAGCTCCTGACGTTGATTACTACTCTCTACTCGTTAAAGGAGTCGCTTATCCAAATCATAACCATGCCGAATAGTAGGTCATGAGATGATTTTGGAAGGAAAGGCAGGGCCTATTTCAACTTCGACGTGATCATGTCTGCATCCACATATTTCTGCTATAGATATCGGTAATGACTATCTCACGTAGCAACTTTTGAATGGAATACTTAAACTATTTTTCCGGTAGATATGTATTCCATGTTTTTAGAGATTGTTTCAAAAAGTGGCAAGTATCAGCAATAATTTTGAATATATTTATGATTAACTATCGTGAAAAAGAAAATATATTACGTTTTAAAAATATGTTCACAATGTTTTGCTATAAACTACACGATAATAGATGATTCAATGAATATCACAAGGACAATAAATTGTAATATTTAAAATTAAGCCTCATACAGTTGACGATTTTGTTAGCAATGAGTAAAATGAAGATTCGTTAGTTTATCTGAAAGTGATTCGATGATTCTGGTTGAGATAAGGGCAAGGGGAAGACGGAATACTAATTCAGAGGCAGCTGTAAATCGAAATGGAATATTCCGAGAGCATGGCTAATGGAGATTACAGGATATTGAAGCACAGCAGACTGCGTAAGGATCTATGAGAAGAATGATTGCTCTCCTAGAAAACAATGGAGTATCATGAGAGGGAAAAATTTGCGGAAGCCATAAATAGGTTCAAAGACCATCATGATTGATTTCAGCTCCTAATGTTGGTTAATTCTAGATCTTCAAACTTTCTCCTTCGTTGCAATATCATCTACATCCTAATACTTGTAACTTCATAAGTCTCTCTTTGCTCTACACTTCTGTTAGGATGCTTGTTGCGTATTTTCAAAATATCTCCTAGCGTATTGCGTAAAAAGTCAACTTTGCAGTGCTTGTCATGTACGCTATTAGCAGTGATCTCTTAATGAAATGTGCCGTTATTATACGTGCTTAATGATTATTCACCCCTTGGCCACACACCCTCAAGATTTAGCTTGTAGGGTGCTCAGAATATGGTTCGCACACCTTGGTGCTGTATTTCCATTCATTATCCAATTATTGGCCAATCCATCAGGCCCCATGTCCTGTCTTTCACGAAACCATGGCGCCTCATCCAAAGCTCCACTTAGGGCGTCTCTTCTTTGCCTTAGTGCGACATTCATCATTGAGTGGAGAGGTGTGTCATAGGATTGATAAGTGGTGAACTAACTGATTAGTGAATGCAAATTAACAAAAAGTACAACGATACATTCTGACGAAGTCGCCGAATGAAGGGCGCCTGGTCACACGAGAGAGAATTTTAATGAAAATTCCTAACCACCAGCCAGCTGAGAGTTTCGTGTTCGGAGGTTCACTTGGATACAGAAACCAGTCGAAGCGAATGCAACTCGCTCTTTTCTTGCACGACCTCTCCACAGTTGGCTCACAAAAGCAGCATGTGGCTGCAATTCTATTTTCTATTGTGAAACACAACTTTCACTGGAAGGATTAAATAACAAAAATCCGTGATGACAGCGGCTCTTTGATGAAACTCGCTGAAGACCAAATGGGACAGTAGGAAGAAGTATTTTCATAATGCAACATATGCCAGCCATATACAAGATTCTGTTACTGAACACATCGAGCGAAAGAGGAGAGAAATTAGTTAGAGCAATGAGCACAATAAAAATGAACTAATCTAATCGATTCTGAATCCGAAATGAACTAATCGATTTTTGTAATTTCTTGTGCCATATTTTCGCCAGTTTACTTATCACATCTTTTTGCAATCTTCTTTCCTCAGTCTCAGGATTCATTTTAGATATAATTCACTTCATTACTTTTCTAGCAATATTATCCCTACATTTTAGATTTCCACCTGGTTATTTCCGTTTGAATTTCAACATCTCTTCTCAATCAAAGCTAACTCCAATTTTGCCGTTGAAGTTCTGTGGCTATACTCCGAGTATTCTTTATTTAGCCGCGATTGTAGCTGCCAGTTGAAATTCATCTCACTTCCTCTAAATAAAATCGACCTCAGTGGGAAAAAGTTTTAAATGCATTTTTTTTTTATTCCAGAAAAAGATATGGATTCAAATTCTTAAGCTCCATCACAGTCTAATTAGCCCACAATGTTGTAGATAATTTACCTTATGTCTTATCAAGAGCCTTCTAGCAATCCTGTAATATTAAGACAATTTATTATATGTTTTATTATTAGTGACCCTGACCCGAAACAAAAATATGGTGAACTAGTGCTGAGTTACACAAAAACTAATTCAGAAACTCTACTCGACAAGAATTGATAGTACTAATTCCTGGCCGTCATGGATGGCTATATTCGACTGAAGAAATAAATTGAATAACACGAGAACTGTATGCGCATCAGAAATTTAATAATAAATTTATTTTTCCTTCTAAAGTCCATTGTGCTTGTGTTTTAAAGAAGAGTCGCTTCACTGCTTAGTGAAACACAAAATAATGGTGATGGTGGATATCCTTATACTTTTCAAGTATGTTGTTAGCCACGAATCAGCTATCTCGATAGTTTTTCGAGGGCAAATAATTTCAGAAGATGCGATTGAAGAGAATAAAATTATTTTGATTCCTTAAGGTCACACCGAAATTTTTTCAAGCAATGCTGTGAGTATCGTCGCGAAATGCTTCAGTTGAGAAATATTCCACATTTTTTCACGCCATGTCAAGGGACTTAAGTCAGTTGGAAACGACAGGATTCCGGTAAAGGCTCATAAATTATAGTTTTCAAAATTGAAGTCAGTAACTTTCTCGCTGCATCAAAATTCTGCGAATTATTACTTTTTTCTCTTACAAAATATTGCCACATTATTTTTTCTTCAGAGTGTGGTTAGATCGAGGGGTAGGTTCATTTTTAATGCGTGAAAATCATTGAACTGGATGGCGTATATGGTGTTGTGAACGCTCCAATTTCTTTCCCTTTAGCCCTTTCGTATATCCTGTGCCACCTGAGGCCAGAACTTCTTTCAACTGCAATTGAAAGAAGTTCTGGTCTACTCCCGGCTCCGGACGTCTTTTGTTCATCCAAAAGTTTAGAGCATCTCCTAGCAGTGCAAAGTATGGGATTACAACTACGGGATTTACAGGAAATAAAAGTGGTGGTTCCCTCCACAGGCAATTATTTTTCGTAAAATTTTCGAATGTCTCTATAGTTAATGGGGTCGTGGTGGCCAAGTGGCCAAAGGACTGAGCCACCGAAGGTTCAAATCCTGGGCAGAAACCTCTCTGAACACCCCAACCTAAAACCCTTGCGAATCGATTCTATTCGTGTCAGAACTTCGTAGGAAATCGCAGGGGGCCCAGGGAAAGAAATCCTGGTCCCCTTACCCTGAATGTGTGAATTTCACACGTTAATGCCTTAATATGGGGTGAGCTCTACCCTCACCTATCTAAAAGTAACCTTCGGGTTGCACAGTAATATCTTTGTTTACTATTTTTCATATCACATGACTCATATATGTTGCAGTTATCAACATGAAAATTAGACGGAACTGATACACACTTGTTTCACTTTTGTTCCGTCACATCGCCATTAGGATATCCATATGACATTGACGCACACGCTGTTGTTTGCTCACCGAAGATTATACATCCGTTATCCCCGTTTCATCTCTTTACATTCGTGCAAGTCAAACATTTTGGCCTTTGACCGAATGAAAGACGTCATAAAGGCTTTTAGAATTCTACTTGGGTGAGGTCCACGGCACGAGACACATTGAACTTTCCAGATTTTCGAAAAATGGTTTTCCCAGCGCTCAAGATGAAAAGGAAAGTGTTTTCGCCACTATCCTACCTTCATTCTCATTTACAACCGTGCTCTCATACATATCCATAACGCGGCTCGTGAATGCGTGAGTTTTACGTCTGTGCTCATTAACAAATACTGTTGTAGTAGTTTGGCCGCAACGGTGAGTGATGGTACCTGTTGAGTAATAATGAATTTGTTTCGCATCATATCAGCCAAGTTGTGTTATTTCCGACATACTGGTTTTCGATAGGTGCACTGGAATAATTAATCACTCATATTTTTAAGGCCGTTGTACACGGTACAATTTCTTGTACAAGAACTTGTACAATGAGCCAATTGTATCGTGTACGAGGTGTTCCTACAACTTCTTGTACAAGAAATTAGACCATGCTCTATATTATTTGATAAAACCGTGAAAGATCCACTCCGTAGCTTCTGAATATCACATGTGACGGTAGTGATGCGTTCGTTTAGTGTTCGTAAGGTTGGTATTCTGTGTTTGCGATCACTTTCATTCCATATGAGCGTGGAGCGAAACTTCCATTTTTATTGTACACACATATCGTGATATTCCTCGTTGCTTCCATATTATGATATTCTTTGTTGCTTCCATATTGTGATATTCGTCGGTTGCATTGGAAGTGTTCTATTTCTCAAAAGATGAGTTGGACACTCTGCCAAACATTAAACCTCAATGAAATTAAGATGACGTTATTGAAGCAAAAATAAATACATATATGCAACAAGCAAAAACATGATGTTTTGGAGGATAAATGATGGGTTTCATGAGCCGATGAAACCAATCGTATAATTTCATTTTAGAATGATAGGATTAATGGCAGCAAATCATTGTAACCCAGTAACTGTGGCAGAATTTCCAAAATACTATCGTCATCGGATATCGCAATTCAGTTGTTCGGCAGAAAACGATATCTGCGCATGTTATTGGCGCACAAATTGCATGAAAATCTTTGATCGTATACGGCTGCCGACCAACTTTTTGTACAATTTCTTGGTCAAATCTCGCCGCTCAATTTATGGTACATGATCTTGTACAAGAAGTTGTACCATGTACAACGGCCTTTAGACTATTCAATTTGGAAAAGGTTTAAATGGATTAAATTTTTTTCACTCACTTTTCATTATTATAAAATAGATTTATCTGGGAAGCTGCTATATTGGTCAGAAAATTGCATGTGAGCCTTTTTTTATTCGCACTAGCGTTGATTTATATAGTGTTCAGTGTTTCTTTGAGAAGCATGGGGAAAATTCTTTGGCTGAAAGGGAGTAGAGAGGATCGCGTCACCGCAGTAGGCCTATTGAAATCTAGGTTCTCTGGGGCGAGAACGGAGTTAAAAGGATTCAGAATGATTATATTAGGTAAGGGTTGGGTGACAGTGCGGCCAACGTAGAGCCTTCGCCCCAATGGGAGAGGCATTAGGGAGAAGAGAAAGTTGGATAGTGCGCAAAGGTAATTGGGTGAAGTTAAGAAGGTCAGAAATCTGTCTCCACTCAGCGAATGCTTTCAGGACACAAGACGATGCTAAAAAAGAAAGAGGATTTACGAAAAGTATGGCACATCTGAAACGGAGGAAAAAGATTAGAAAGGCATCATTTACGTAATTAATGTGAACAGGGAGTAATTTCTCCAAGGCTTCACCCGAATTATTACATACATCGACGGCCAACATAAAATGCATTTCGTATTAAGCGATGGTGGACATATAAATTAGAAACGTGGCCTCACGCAATGTGCAGAAACGTATTTGAAATTGCGCGACATTATGTGAGATTCAACATCATGCGAAATCACCCCCAATCGCGATACCAACCGATATGGACATGCGATATTCAATATCGGTGTATAATTCAGTGGAGAGCTGCGTCAAACCAATCTAAGGAATACTGACTGATGATGATGATTCAATATCGACTATTATTCCATGTCAACCGATATTCAATATAAACCGAAAATCAATATCAAACGGTATTCAATATCAACCGATATTCAATATCAACCGATGTACAACATCAACCGATATTCAATATCAACCGATGCACAATATCAACCGATATTCAATACCAACCGGTGTACAATATCAACCGATATTTAATATCAACCGATGCACAACATCAACCAATGCACAATATCAACCGATATTCAACATCAACCGATGTTACAATATCAACCGATATTCACTATCAACTGATAAGACGACATCCCGATATGACTGTACTCTGATATGACGCTATCTCGATATGAAGATATCAACTGACATGACGATGTCAATCGATACCACGATATTTACTGATTATATCTCGATGCTGATATATCGACGCTTCCGCGATATCAAGTTGATATTGTAGCGCGATATTGGAAACAGCATATTGCACAGCCAAACCTCTCGACACAAAAAGCTTGGACCACTTAATATTTTGCTGGCACTCAACAAAGCTAGAGAAATTGGCGTAGCATCATTGCCTACTGTGCCCCTTAATTGTAACGAGATCAATGGTACAGTGGTAAATCACTTAAACTACTCCTGAGATCAACATCATTTCACCAAAGAATAAGTGCTGCTAATTTTGCTCCACGGGTAGAAGATTAACAAAAAGAATTCAGAGGAACTTTCGTGATCTTTTGTCAAGCTCACATTGTCGTTTCACAGATCATACTGTTTTCAGATAAGCAATGTGATAGCAAACAAGAGGCCATCCGTATTTGTCTCCAGAAAAGTCCCAATGCCTCATCAATCCTTTTTTCGCCAAAGTATCTGAGAAAACAAAGACTGAGCATTGGGGAATATGCATAAAAATTCGTTTCTCGTGTATTAATATTATCCTCGGTACAAAATTTTCTCACACATTCCAATATACAAGCAAAAACTTTCTGTGCCAACCGCGAAGATTATTAAATGGTATTGAAATTTTCTCGTCACGTGAAAGTCATGTGACCTGAAACGCCTTCTGTCGTCACGGCACGGTGTACTCCTACCATATTGCTACGGAAACAATTACCGATTATTTTAGAAGAAAATTAAGCGAATATATATATTTTTTAAGTTTTTAGCCGTTTTGTGATCTAAACAATGGGGGAAAATGAATTTTAAAAAGCCAATTCCGACAATTTGCCTTTGGTCGACTCCCTGATGGTGACATATTTCATTAAAAAAAACAGCGATTGTTTTGTCGTAGGAGAGATCCATGGAGCGAAAACAGACCGGGCACTAGACATGCATTATATATTTTATGGACTATTATCTCATTACGATCCATACTACTTACACTAGAACTCTAAATACATCGATTTATTGCAGTAAAATATGAGATGAATACATTCGTTTTCGCCATAATTATGTATTAATTGCATTAATCATTATTAATACAATTAATTATCATGTATTAATTCAACCTTACCTCCACGTTCAACAGATAAACAACGTCCATAGTGATATCGTGCCGTGACGTCTTGTGTTGACGTCGTGTTTCTAAGCAGCCGAAAACGTACAGTTTTAAAAGACCAATATCTTTGTAACACATCCTAATTCTTCAGCAAAATGTTCGCCAAATACTTTTTTACTAATAAACTTCTCAATCAAATAAGTTACACAATATATCCCATGTTCCCCATGTCGCATTATATATTTAAGGTATGGTGATGTTGATGATCGGTTGCAGTGTAGTCAGAAGCTTGAGAAAAATTCGGCCATTCGAGATATTTTCAGCGGAGAGCTTTTCCCCACCAAACAAACATTCCGACCTCAATCTCTGCACCCGGCCCGCGAAGGGGGAGCAGAAGAATTCATTTCCGAGGACGAACGCTTGGATCCCACCAAATTTTCGGCCCATCAATTTAAAGCACAGAGAGATATTTGGATTTTCGTGGCGGTGGACATCGTCGAGCTGTTCCAGTTACTACGCCCCCTCCGAAAATAGACCCATCCTGAGTGCTTATGGCAATGGTGGCCAGAATTCAAAAGGGATGAACTGGAGGTTGCATTGTGATTCTCAGCTGAGAATACATGTATTCCATTACTTATTGCAAGCATAAACTGAACACTAAACTTAAGAGTATTTTCACTTATGACATTGAAAATCATTTTGCGAGCTCCACTTACTATGGTAGACTGGACCATAATCATTAAGCCTGATTATGCATTGAACATTAAACATTAATAAGCATTAAAGTTTGATTTCCGAACCGACAGAATCAAAATGCTATTCTTTCTTCAATTATGGATATTAAAAGCTGTAAATATCTCTAACAGTATGAATAGTAGTGTATCAGTAGATATCATAGGTAGTTGTATGTCGGTATATGGGCTTTAACCTAACCCAACTAGCAGCATGATTTTGCATGCTTGTTTTACTATTTTAAACCTTTTTTGAGTCGTTAAATATAGACTAGAATATAATTACTATTCGTTTTTATGCATGATATATAATGAATGTTTGCTGTGAATTCACCCCCCGCCACACACCTTTACGGTGAATTTCAGAGTATTATGCAGATGTGGATGTACACTGGAGTGGTGCCCAATAAAGTACTAGCCACCCTACTTGAGGGCCTGGGTTCGTATTCCGGCATGGGTTGATATTTCTTATTAGCATGTCCTGTCTTCCCTTGGTTGCTGGGTGTAGAGCCTTCGAGTGCATTACTACATCCAGTGGACCTATCGCAACCTATCGTTAAGAGTATGCTAATACCACCCTTCCGAAACCGGAGGCTACGTTAGGTAGTTTTTTTGATCGTATGATTAGTTCTTTATTAGATACGACAAAATTATATACATTAAAAATATGAAAATTATTTTTAGAGAATATTTTTAAAAATGTATTACAAAATCTTACATTTTACATAAAATGACAATACAAGTTGTCAACAACAGGCCTAATAACAGTGTGAATTGCGAAATTCATGAATATGCTGGTGGATTTTTTTGCTTGCAGTAATAATATTAACGTATCTTAATTGGCTTTTATTGGCTAGAATTGGTTTTAAAGGCTAGAATGAACATTGATTGATTCATCGTCCATTAAAACAGCTGAATTTTGACGGTAGTTAAAAAGTAGCAATTTTGTATCGCCTTGTCTACAATTTTGCACGCATTGTACCTCCTTTTAGTAAAGAGACTCGTGCAATAGCGTACAGCGTGTGCAAAAGGTTTCAGGTTTTAACGATTATGGAAAATTTAGCCCAATATAATTTTTGCACTAAAATAATGATGTTATTGATGTGATTTTAATGATGTTATTGAATGATATTGGGAAATATTTCCCAGTGTGTGTCTTCAATTGAAATCTTTCGGGAAATTTTGTACTGTTGTAAAAAGACGGAGAATGTCTATTTTTATTTCATAGATGCTAACGTACCTATTGTGAACTTAAACACAAAAATGGTTGAAAGCAATATTCAATAGCTGACCTACATGGCAGCGGGGTCAAAAATAGATATCAATGCTTAAAAATCAGAAGATTTTTATTACAAACTGTCTGATTGTACAAAGACCTGGATGTGCGATCAACATATTTTGCAATTATTTGTTGTTGAAAATCTTTTCCAATTCTTTTTACTGTCTTTCGTAAATAATCTAGCAAATTCTCAAGTTTAAAATTTTTCTTCTCTATAAAAATCCATATTATTTTTTATGCTCTCATTTCTTAATTCCAATCCGTGATTTAACGAAATCTGCTTTTACCTTCACAGGACAAAGAATTCTTTTCTGGATATTTTTGTATATTCACAGCCTTCAGGAGTAGACTTTCTCTCTCTGGAACCATGGGAAGAAATTATCTCTTCAATCTCTACATTAATGATCTCACTGCACTAGTCCTGTCTTCCCAGGCCCGAGCCCTACTCTAATCAGATGACTGCAAATTATTTAAACAGATAAATAATGTCTCCGATTCTAACTCCTTGAGGATGCCTTATCTAAAGCCTCAGAATGGTGCAGTCTCTGGCAGCTAAAGTTAAATTATAATGAATGTAGTTCCATAGCAATATCTGTTCAGAAAAACCTCATTAATTTCGACTACGCTATAAACTCAATACCTCTGAATCGAGTTTCTTCCATCAAAGATCTGGGAATAATCGTGGAATATAAACTTCACTTCGGTGAGCACATACAGACAATTAATTCGAAAGCCATGTCTCTTTTGCGACTTCTCTACCGTTACACGGATATCACTAGCAAACAAGCACTGCAATCCCACTTCTCATTCCACTGTTCTTTCGGTACTCACTCACTTCTCCCCTATATGGTCAATCTCAACTCCCACAAATCGTGCCACCCTTAACAGTGTTACGACTTTCTTCGCAAAAATTGTGAAATATGGAAACCCTAATCTCCACAATTCGCCCACAGATGATATATTATCTTCACTATCAATCAGCAGTCTCTCCCATCATAGACTCCAATCGAACGTAAAACTCTTTAGCAACGCCATTGATTCCTACGTACACAGTCCCGATTCTTTCATCAATATCAGAGCATGCAACTACTCGCCCTACCCGAACTAACTCACATACCCGCAACCAGATTATCATTAATTAACCTTTCTCTTCTTTTCTTTCGTCTCTCCGCCCTAATAAATTCCCTCCCTTCTGACATTGATCCCTTTTCTCCATCCCCTTAAACTTTCACTGACCTTGCCTCAGCTCATATTTTCGGAAATAATCATTAAAAATAATAATCAGAATATTGCTATCAACTAGGTTTTGTTGTTTAGTTATTGTTTAATTTTTCTTTGTTTTTTTTTTAAATTTCGTCTCCATTGTAAGTTTTATTCGTGCACTTTAAATGGCAACATTTCTGTGTGTGTACCATTTTCTTTAAGATAAAAATAAAAAAGGAATTTTACCAGTGCCAGTTAAATCTTTACAATCTAAATCTGTTTCGTTGAACTAATATAATCATGCTGAATCATAAAAGTTTTCTCTTCTGTCAAATTCGTGAAATGGGAATTCTTAGGTTATAGTAAAGATGGGTCAACCCGTGATGCCATAATATTAAAGAAAACGTTTGTGGAAATTCATACCGAGTACAATGACAATGCCTGTGTCTTAGAACCACATAAATCGTTTTATTGGGATAAACTAATGATGGCGCTGAGAAATTTAGGAGATAGGGAAATAGATACATTAATTGGAAACGTATACGGGGAGCGGAGGAATCAGCTTAGGACATTAGATGGGGAATCTTGATGGACGACAAGAAGGATGGGAATATGGCTGCTCGTTTTCTGACCAATGTTTTCTCGGCGTTTCGCGCCTACCTGCGTCATGGCTGCTCGTTGTCCTCAGTATTTTGTAATATACATGCAGAGGATGTGGCATAAAAGGGGAGAGGAGTGGGAGGATTAGGCATAAAAGAGGAAGAAGTATTACTTAAAGAAAACAATTACGCAGCATGTTATGGAGCATATCAACTATCACACATGCAATGGACAGATTTTGAATTTTTTCTGCACTCGAGCTTCATTCATTTGTCACTTAATCCACAACATAAATTTTTCCTTAGATTCCTAAAGAATTAATTTTGAAAAACACAGCTCGGTCTCTTTCTGTACAACACTATAGTTTCAAGTAAACATAACGTTCAAATTGATGCCGCGTTTCTTCATTTTAATAAGATAATTCGATAGAGTATGCCTCATCTTATGCAGTGAACCTAAAATCCAGTGGGTTAGGAATTTCGTAATAAGCTTGGTTAGAGATTTTTCAGCTATCGCTTATAGACTGTGGTTTTAGATGGCGTTTTAAATCTCTGATGATTCTGTGGGGTGCCAATCACAGAATCGTGATAGACTCACTTTTATTCATTGCTTACAAAAATGGTCTGCATGTATAAGTTAAAAGTAAGCTCAGATTTTTGGCGATGATGCAGTAGTGTAATGGTAAATTAGAGATGAAGAGTAATATCACACATGATATTTCGTGGACAAGCACACCTGTACAATAACTGGGATTACAAACCGTCGATTAGGATTCATGAAAGGGGTGTTTGGTAGATGACACGGTAGGAAAGTGGTGGTATTTTTCACACGCCAGGCCTCACTTGGAATACACCGCTAGCTTTAGAGATCCCTTTGATTCAGCTATAGTTATGGAACTAGAGTGGGCACAGGGAAATTTAGTGGCGTTTGCAAACGATGGTTAAGCAAAAAATGTTACTGTCATTATTTTACTAGGACTTGGGCAGGAGTCATTATCAAAATTTATGTTAAAATGTACTGAATCCTCTAAGTAAATTTGATGCTACTCTTTTAGCCGTAAACGTTAGAAATATAATGAGAACACTTACGTGTTACTGTAGACTCAACGAAAAAATCATGACTAAGGAGCAGGCCATGCAGATAGATTTAAAATGTATTTCTTCCCCCAAAAAAATTAGAGTCATAAAAGGCAATACATTACAAGGTCAGGTTGGTGTGATATAGAATGCATAGGTCAATATGAGTAGGTATGATCGAAGATCTACTAATCCTTAATAACTGCGTACTTGAAAGTGTAAATAGATTATAAATAATTGCTGGACATCGAATGCCTAACCAAACAGTAAGAAATATGCTACAAGTTAGGTTGGTTGCTCATGACTGGTGAATGCACGACTAACACATGTTCATTACTAAGTTTTTAATTGTCTGCTCTAATGCATGTAGGTCATATGATGCTGATGTAGCGCACTTTATTGCATCATTCATCCACTGCAGCACACCTTGGAGGTGGCTTGCAAGGAAGTCTGTAAACGTAGAACACTTTTGTTTACGAAAGGGTAGAGAAACCCGCAATGCCATAGTATTAATGAGAACCTTAGTACTGATGAATATTGAGTACAATCAGGATGGGTCATTCCATGTAAACAGGACCAGGTCATTGCCCTTAAGGTACCCGATTTTGACCAAATTTGGTAAACGTTATCATTTAATAATAAAATGAAAACCCTGAAGGTGTTTCGCAATACTTGCAACCGGTTACGAGAAACTGCAACGTAACAAAATAAAAATTTTACAAAAGTGACTACAAATTTTATAGTTGCTACATCTCCGAGACTATCAGACCTACAGATGTTATTAATGACTTATTTCAAAGGTGTTTAATTTTAAAAGTATAATACGGTATTATATTATACAATATAAACAAGTTCATAAAGTTTATAGCTATTTTAAATTTTCAAATCTACTTTTTTACGATATCTTCCATCTTGCTCATGCTTTCCTTTGTTGTAGACTCAGCGTACGTTTTGCCAAATTAGGTCAAAACTGGGTACTCTAAGGGAAATCACCTGGCCGATTTGACATGGAATGGACCATCTGCTTCAAAAAATTTGGCAAGCTAAAGGTACAGGTACAGATTGGCGTGCTTGTAGCAGCTACAGTAGCGCTTTAATAGCTACTACTTGTAGCTATTACAGCAGTAGCCATCCATCCCTTGCATTCAGCTATTTTTATTAAAAGAGATGGTGGTTGTCAGACATAAGACAGTGGTAAGTTCTCCCATCATCTATTTATCACAAACCTTCTCTAGCAAACGAAGGTATCATATGATCTCTGAAATCTGGCAGAAAATAGTACATAAACAGCGTACAGCATAGATTTGCTACCTAAAAGGATATAAAACACACTGTCATTGAAAATACTAAATAAACCGGGGAACAGCGGAAGCCTTGCGGTACTGCTGCAAAAAGAGAGCACGATTCCGTCAGAGGCAAGGTGATTCTTTTTTAGCCACGTGATAATTACATACGTAGTCCCACAGCCATGCAAAAGTGACACGAGAGCAAGGACTTAAGATTCAGATGAAGTGGACAAAGTCCTTTGCAAATGCCTCCGTAATTCTAAGTAACAGCAGCCGCGTAGTAGACGCCGAGTAGACGTAGTAGTAGGAATGAGTTCCTCCTCCGATAATTGGAGCCAAATTAATGGATTACGAATTTAATGAGTGCATTAACTGAATTTTATGTGAGCTCTCCCGACATGAAGTGGATTTCATGCCATCTACCTGTCATTAATCCATGTGCCACTTTTCTCATTTCCCTTGAATTTAATCCTGCCCCTGAAGGACCCAAAACACAATATACCAACTTTCAGCAGAGTCGGCCACGCACTCCACATATTACAATACAATCCCCTTCACATGATAGCAAATCGTTTAGTGCCCTTCCATAGGAGCCTAGTTCATTTGGCCCGAAAGGAAAAGGGCCCTTGGGAATGGAGCAGGCCAAAGGAAATGGAACTCCCATCTCTGGCGATTGTGCTCCGAACAGAGGGTGGCTTCTGATTTGTATTCAGTCACCATGACTCCCGTTCAGCCCTTCCCTTCCCGTAATCAAATAATCCTTGCTTGTATTTGCTTCCAACGGAAGGTTTGCGAGATGAGAGAGGCCTCGGTTTTGACTTGCTGGAGCATTTCCACTCACCTCGCATCGACCCCGAAGCAATCCATCACGCGGAAATGTTGGCAACACCGTAGCTTGACTCTGCCGACAGGGGCACCATGCACTCGTTCACCGGCACCACCGCGGTGCCATTCCAGGAAATTTCTTTAAGGTATCCCTAGAACGCCTCGGCGAGAAGAAAGAAAAAACCTCTGGTCCTCACTTTTCGACTTGCAATCAGTATTCTAAAAGTGGCTGCTAAAGCCACAAGTGCATCAGCTGTGAGCAACACGGCACAGAAAAGGCTTGCGAATAAATGGTGAATAGAATGCTCGCAGCCAAACTTACGGAGTGAATCCCCTTCAAGGCCATTACCTCTAGAAAACGTTTAGGTTATCACGATCCCTTGTCTGAGGTTCCGGTCGCAAGGCAAGCTACGGCATTCCGTACTTTTTTCCATTCGATTACGTATGTCACCAGAATGTGTGCTTGCAAAATCATTTAATCATACGGATTTATATGCACTTAAGGCGTGAACGTATGTGCGTTTTTTTAAATCAAGGATACACCTACTGTCAATAAATTATAAAAATATGTATTTATAAAGAATTAAGGTAAATTTTAAAGCCAGTACTATGAAACGTAATATGTGATTTAATGGAATTTTTGTCTTAACTTTTATTTTCGTCACTGATCGTTGAAAACACGATTAATTTTTGAAGTTTTAACACCAATTACCCCATAAATGAATCATGAGGCTACATTTATTCAAAGCTGACAAGTGTATAGATAACTTAGTTTCGATTTTAATTCTGGCAAAGCAATTATTTTAAAGAATTACCTTGAGGCATGTTTACGCAGTAATGATGAATAATATCCCCTTTTTTTTGAGTCGCGGAGGGAGGCGATTTTTTTTGTAGTTTCTAATAACAATATGAGAATCACAAATGAAAAGAAATTTAGACAGAATACGACAAGATGTTTTTTCTTGATGCACGAGAAATTTCAAATATTAAATTTCATTTGTTTACGTCATTTAATTTAACATACGAAAAACGATTTTCTCTGTAGGTAAACAAATTGGAGACAAGCGATAAACGCAATCGCCTATCGTCATCATTAGTGGTAAGTCCCATGTCGTGCAGAACGAGAAGGCAGCGAGCAGAAAGTGATAATCGATAATTTCTGATATAGTTGGGGTGACCTCGGGTGTTCCACAAGGAAATGTTGATGCTCCCGTGTCATTCCTTACGTCTACGATATCGCTCAGAAAATTTAAATGGCTGATGGTATTCAATCGAGAAATAATTACCTAACAAAACAGACCCTGAGTCTCTCACAACCAATATTCATCATATTAAATCTTGGCGTCAAGACTGAAGGCAGGAAATAAATCTAAAAAAAATATCATTTTAACACACTTCTGGCATAGAAGGTTGAAACAAGTTCAAAATTATAATATTGGTGGAGTTAGCAAAGGTTAAACTAGTCAAGTTAAATGCCTAAGCATCACTCATATATCGAATCTGTCATTAAAAGAAATTATGCCAGAAATATTTTTGCACAGCACTGAAAAAAACGGAATTGATCAAACGAACTGTGAGGAAAGCGTTAAAATGAAAAGGTAAAAAAAATATTTTATTTTGCATTTTTAAAGCCACACGTAGAGTTTAGTGAATATTTGATCCTGAAACAGAAAAAGATGCAAAGAGGAAAGCAATCTGCATTGTAAGAAACATCTACGAACGTTCAAAAATTATTACTTTGCTTTTAGAAGATCTCTTTTTGGAAACACTACATTGGGATGTGGAGGCGTATTGAATGAATAGCAAAGAATTATTCTCAGCTGGATACACTTACGTTGCTATTAATCGTGCAAATACATAAATTATAATATGCATTGTGAACATGTTCACAACAACAATCTGTCTTCGCTATTTTCAGCACTTACTTCACTGACTCTGACATACTACCATACTCACTTTACGATAAACCACATTGGTTGCTTATCATTTAGTTTATAGGGAAAATCATTTAGGCACAGGTCGAACTAAACAAAAACATGGAGACGTGATAAGCTAACAACGAAGAAGGAAGGATTATTGCCAGGAGGAGAAGATGCATATGCTGCCTTTAATTGCTTAATGAATAGCTAATAAGATGTTGTTATTAAAGATGCAAGGTTTTCCGGGTGAATAGTTACCATAATGTTTTCTCGGGTATCGCGCATGGTGATAATAACAGAATCAATGATGGGCGCTAAAGTTTAATAACGGATCTCGCCATTGTGATCACAAGTGCCCACGATATCACCAGGTTATAATCCCGGGGTAAATGTGTTATAATAAGTGGTAATATATATTGAAAATGCGTTGACATTAAAAAAATTGTTTATAATCACATACAATATTCACTGTCATTACTACCCTGAAATATTTAAGTGAATGTATTATGCTAAGAATCATTAACATTCATCTTACGGAATTATATTTTGATAAAATACATTACTTGCCTCAACCTTGTTTGCTGCAAAGAAAAGAGCGATGGTGCGAATGCCCATCAGAACACCCTGAAACAACCTTTTTTCATAATCTAAACGTGTAGCATCCTAACCCTGTCAAGATTGCAAATACTACAACGTGCTTTATTTGTAAATAATCACTCTTAGTATTACACTAAAAATACTTCCTATTATGAGCACAACACCAGAACAAAGATTATTGATCACACTCAGCTATTCTCCCTTTGCCAGAGGGGTCTTTTTATTCCATTTGAAAAGTATTTGACCATGTTTTAGAACAGCTATTGGAGCTTCCAACGGAGAGGTTCAAGGATATGATGAAAATAATCCTCGGCTACGGAGCTTATTATAATAATCACCAGTGACTTCATTGTAGGCATGAGAAAAAGAAAGACTGGGAAGGTAAGGAGACTTGAATTAAGGGACGCGAGACAAGGTCAAAACCTATCTTAACTTACTAAAGTCACACCTTCGGACATCTGGACAGCAAATCAAATTCTATGGATTAGCAACGTGGCATGAATAAGATCATAATTTGTCTAGCGACGTTGTGAGAACCTACGATAGAAAAGAGATTAGAGAGAGATTGTTGTTTTTCTTCCGGCAGGACCGATTCTAAGCTCTCTCTAAGAGATAGCGATCCGAAACTGGTTGATTCGATTTATGAGTAGAGCACGCTATTAACATTTTCTTCACATTTAATTGAATAAAGCTTTGGACTCATTTCCACCTTGTAGCACGCTTGCTACTCCATCAGTTGACGACGTCAGCTACTCCAGTAGTAGCCACTCAAGGACCAGGAATGCCACGCATTTAACCAAAGATTACTAGGATAGATCATAGATAACTAGGCAACAGGTGGAACTTCTCACTGCAGAATTGGAATAAATGGCATATAATGCTCATGCTACTCTAGGTTTGTATGCCACCTGTATAGAAAACGCAATTGGATGTGTTCCTCACCTATATTAATAGGTCTATTACCTATCAATATCTAGCTACCTATCTACCTAACTAGCTACCTATCTACCTACAAATATCTACAATATTACCTATCTATAGGCCTATCACCTATATTCATAGGATGAATCTATGGGATCCGAATAAATTAGGTTTGATCAGAGAACTAGACAGTGTGCAGCGCAGAACAGATAGGTTCGTTAAAAGGTGTTACGATAGGTTGCGTAGTGTTTCAGAATTAATACAAGAGTTAGGGTGGGAGTCATTATCAGAGCGTAAGTTAAGGAACAGATTAAATCTATTAGAGAAATTTCAATCGGACAGCCTTGCTGAAGATGTTAGGCACATATTAAAAAAACCAGCGTATTATGCTAGATTCGACCAGATAAATAAGATTAGAGAGATAGATTGTCGTACTGATAGATTTAAAATGTCATTTTTTCCCTCTTACTATAAGAGAACAGAATAGGCAGCATAGCAAAGGGATAGGTAGGTGAAATATTTTAGAGTAGTCTGTAGTGCATGATGCATGTATTAACCCCTTAAATACTATAGATACCAACAATCTAGTTGCATGAGACCCTATAGTTGCTTGTTGCATGCCGGTAGTTCATGCTTTGTGATCTTCAACCCCTGCCACACACCCTCGCGGTGACTTGCAGGGTATCGTGTAGGTGTAGATGTCTGTGAGACTCTGTTCTTTCCCCCAACGACCCTTCAACATTTTCTCCGCTTAATTTCTCTTCATATGCCTCACCTGCCTATATGCCTAGCAGAACACTACAGTATTCCATCCTGATATGAAAACCTTCGCCTTCTTAGCCTCCTTAGAATCCCATCCTTTTCATTGCCGACTTCTAATTCCTCCTACAAAATGCCTTTCTTCCTGCATCTCCTGCGCTTAAAAGTTTTCCTCTCTGTCCGATTAACTCATTCATTCACACACACCCACACTCGCATCTTGAAAAGTCTCCAATGTCCGTTCACTCTCTTTCAGCAATGGCCACGGAGGGACTCCTGTGTTTGAAACCGTCGGGATAAACTGGAATTGGTAACCAAGAAATCATGTGGTACAAACTAGAATGTTTTCCAAAATTGAGCGTGTTTGAATCTATTGTTGCAATCTTATAAATTGTTTTTACTTGAGTTTTTCTCATCCGGTGGCTCTAATCTCAAAACAAACGAGAAAATTACAAGTAAAAACCAATGATTGAGATAGTTACGGGGTTTACGGGCAATTCAAATACATCAAATTTTCGAACCATACTTGTTTGTGCCACGTGACTCGTACCACAGCCTTCCAGGTCCGTGCACCCAAGACGACAGTTTTCGACATTACAACATTTGTTCTATTTGCGTGGTGAAATCAGAACAATGGGGAACACGCACTATTTTTATAACTCTTTGAATGTGAAGTTTATTAGCTAAAATTTGCTTGGCGAAAATTTTGCTGAAGAATTAAGTTGCGTTACAAAGATATTACTCTTTGAAAATTGTACTTTTTCGGCAGCTTAAAAACACGACGTCATCGCATGACGTCACGGCACGGTATCACTAAGGGCGTTGTTTATCTGTTTATGCGTGGGGGTAAGTTGTTAAATGAATACTTGGCGATAACGTATGCATTTATCTCATTTGTTTATTGCAATAAATGATTGTATTTCGATTTTTTATTTGCGTAGTATAGATGGTAACGAGCAAATCTTCCATTAATTATATAATCCCTGTTTAGTGCCCAAGAATTTCTACTACGTCTACCCAATCGCTGGTTTTTTTTAAGAAGAACGCCGCCATAAGGGAGTCAACCAAAGGAAATTGTCGGAATGTGTTTTTGAAGTATTTTTTCAGTCATCGGGTCGTTCGAGAAACGGCTAAAAACCTCAAAACAATATATTCACTTCGTTTTCTTTTAAATATAAATGTCTACCTCCGTAGCAATATGGAACATATACCGTGCAGTGATGTCAGAAGGCGCTTCATGTCACGTGACTTTCGTCGATTTTCGGGAACATTTTAATATCATTTAATAATCTTTGTGGTGGGCGTAGAAAAATTTGGCTTATATATTTAAATTGGTGAGAAAATTTCGCATCAAATACATCATTAATCTTCGAGAATCATATTTCATGCATATTCCCAATTGTTGTTCGCACGTCGGGACCGCGTGGCCAAAGATGCGGAAATTAAAATTCACGATCACACTTCATGCTCTTCCGTTAATTTCGTACCCAAAAAACGACAGGGCGTGCGGACGTATTTCCGAGACCACCACGTACTAATTACGTGATTTAGATAAATAACGTAATTTACTATTTTACGTACGAATTACGTAATTTTAGTAAATTACGTAATTAGTACGTAAAATAGTTAAAATGCATCCCAGCTAAACAGGTTTAAAATATGTAAAACCAGGGACAGTGGTACAACGAAACTGCGATGAAAAATAGTCGGAAACACAAGAGTCTCCAACCATGGACGTCAGCACTGTGGAGCGAGTACTTTACCCCTGACACAAACTCCATTAAAGACAATAGACTAATTATAAGATTTATATTGGCAATAAAATATTTCAAACTCGTTTTTTGATGAAGTTATTGGATAATTAACCCTATATGGGGGTGATTCGTAGATAATTAATATAGGACTACCTGCTTGGCAAATTTCGTCAACATCCTAGACACGAAACTCGGACACTCTCCTTGTTAGAGTAGTCAATAATGTTGGTAAGTTAATCAGGGGAGGCGACCGACAGCTGAGGTCATTTGCGCCATTTTAGGACAGGAGGGTATTTGAGTAAAAGTAGGATTTTTCAGGGAACTGAGGAAGGGTGGAGAGAAACCCGGCGTCGCGGTCGGCATTAGCCTGCTCTTAACGAAAGGCGTCAAGGGGACCACGGCTTAACGTCCCATCCGACGGACGGAGTTTTAGACTCGAAATGCTAGTCTTGAAGTACTGAACTTGAAATGCTCTCCACTAGGCATCCAGTGGGGACCGTTTTTCCACTGATATATCCGCCACTGCCGGGAATCGAACCCCGGGCCCTCGAGATGGGAGGCCAGTACTTTAGCCACCACACCAACCCGATCCCTAGTCAATAATGTTTACTGCACATTAAGTTACCCTCTTCACTACACTCCAATTTACCTCTGCTACCGCCATTACTACCTTCTTCCTGGATCTCTCAACGCTGAGGTACCGTCCTTGACTCTCCGCAGTTCATTGCTGTTGTTCGGCTACATCCTGCAGGGTAATTGATGCAGGCCAACTAAGGGCCAACCGACAGAGGGCGCTCGAGAAAGGGGCTCCCGGCGCCAAAAAGGTTCGAAATTAACGCGGCGATAAATTGGTGTCGACGGCGGATTCAGATTTCTGGGTCGCCCAAAGGGAAGGGCCGGCCACAGGCATGACTCGGGGCCAGGACAACACACACAGGGGCGTTAATTACCGCGGCCTCCGTTGACTTTCCGGGTCGGAGCATTTCTTCGACGGCGGCCCTGCTTTCCCAGCGGTTGCACGGCGTGGAGAGACAGGCCCCTATCTATCGCTGCCTCGGGCTAACGGGAACGGACCTCTCCATGAACGGCAGGTCGACGAATGCTCGGCCATTATGCGAATACAACCACCGATTGACGATTAACAATATCAACTACAAATTAAAAACCACTTAATTTTTACATAGACCCATGCTTTTTCACTAAAATGGAGTATGCGAGCACAACATATGATCGGCCATGAATTGAGGGAAAACTGAAATTCTAAATCACAAAACAACGGACATATTTAAAAGCGGCATGTGGACAATAATGGTCGTTTACCATATATTTTTAAATTCCAGAATCTAATAGAAATATTTTAAAATAAAAGGACCCGTATTTTTTCCGTTCTTCGAACCTTCAATTAGTTCATCTACATCTGCATAATACCCTGCAAGCCACCATAAAGGTGTGTGGAAATGGGTGAATTCTCAACCAAACAAGCACTACATATCATGCATAAAAAAGGATTAGTATCTATTAATACACTAGTCTAAACTTCAATTTTTTAAGAGGATAAAAATAGCATACCAACATGCAGCTACCTATGCTATACATTGCTACACTCGTATTGGATATATTTACCGTTATTCATTTCCCTAATTGTACGAGGAAAAAATGACATCTTAATTCTGTCAGTTCGGCAATCAATTTCTCTAATTTTGTGATTATGGTCCAGACATACCAAGTTTGGGTTCGCAAAATATTTTTAACATTATCACTGAGAATATTATCTTGGAATTTATTCATGAGATTAAGCCTAAATTTCAACCTGCGATCTGACAATTTCAATTCATTTAATTGACTAGTTACGCTAATATAGTTATCGTACCGTCCCTTTACAAATCTTTCAAATCTTCGCTTCAGTTCTTTTCGTTAGTTCTGGAGTTATAAGTGGCGAAAAACATGTTTTTAACCCTTCCAGTTGAGTAGACGTGAGAAAGACTTTCACTTTGTCCAATCACAGCTGAGACCGCGGGCGCCATCGCCCAATCACAATGGGGTTGCACGCAGCTGATTTTGCCGATGGAAGTGGTTGTTAGACTCCATTCGGATTATTTCGAAAGGCATTGCATATTCGAGACTACACCGTCATTTGTGAAAAAGTTATAAAATTCAGCACGCATTTATTCATAGAGATCTTTAGCGCAGCCCGTTCGAAGGGCGTCGCCTTTTGCTTATTTTAACTTTTGAGTTTATGGCCAATTTATGAGTTAATGGCTCTTGTTAGAGTATTTATTTTATGCAATTTCGGTTCCAAACAAAGGCCCACATATTTTGTATTTTGTAACGAACAGGCATAACCGAGATAATTGTGTGTTTTTAATAAGAATTTTGGAATATTTTCGCAACTTTCGGTATTGACAAGGAAAGTCCTTAATAACTATGAGGGAGGATCCCAATCAATTCATTAGGACTAACTTTGCATACCACAAAGTAAGCACCACGCTGATGGTCACAAGAAAGACTGGAGATGTATCTTTTCACAGTATGTCGGCCACTTGTGAGGGGAGCGCATCTACACATGTGTATTATCCTCTGGTCGAGTGGCTACAAAAACACCTCCTACACAAATAAATGAGGAGGCCGAGGAATGAAACATGGTCAATACCTAATTGGAAAATATGTCAATAACTGCTGCTATATTGGGGACAATAGACCTAGCAGTTTTAATTTGTTGTTGTGAAACCATTCCCTTATCAACCGTATGTATCGGAGAAAAGAAGTATCATATGAAAACAAATGAGCACTAACGTGGAGCGTACGAAATTCATTCGAGCTATTTTTAACAGCGAAAGCAACCAACAACTCTGCACCATTAAGGACAAGCGACTATTTGGGAAGAAGTAACGTTGTGGAGGGTGGAGAGAAACGCGGCGCAGGTCTGCTCAAGTGGAGGGCCTTAATACTGCCGAAAAAATCTGTCAGATTATTTGCACCTCGTTATTCGGAATATTAATCTCGAAAAAACAACACTACGTCACCCTGATCCCTACTTCGCTCAATGGCCATTCTTATCCACATACTACTAATTGACTCCACTTATTGTGATGTTGCACTAATTACAAACCAATATAAAACGAAAAAGCGATGAGCTACGAAGTGTACAATTTATTTCTGAAATATTGATTTTTAAAATTTGGACAGTGATTTTTGCATTTTTGAATAACCTAACAAGGTCCAGGTGACCGCAGTAAAACGATATCATAAAATTCTTTATTCTAAAAAATACATTTAAACATTTACTTGAATAATTTAAATTGTAACAAAGATTTTCAGTGAAATTATTATTAAGTTATCGTATTAACTGAAAAGAAAAAAGATTAATAGGCCAAAGATGCAAAAGCACAATTTCTGCATCGTAGCAATGAGTCAATGAAATTTTAAATGCACCTGGTACAGAATTTTACTTCAGTAGGTAATTCAGAATTTTATTTATGAGTAAAACAGTTTAAAAAAATCAAAGGTATCAAATATCGATGTGTGTGCATTGCGTCAACTCCCGAAGGAATACAAAGGTCGTGAAATACCCTGCTCTTTGAACTCGCCAAATCCCCGTACGTCAATCGAACATATACCAAAACCTTGGCACGTTGGATTAGTTATGGCGCGATGGAATGTGAGCTTTCTCTCAGTGTGACAAAGCGTTTAAATAACAAGGGAAGGGGGGTGGGTGGAGACCCTCACCTGCGACGAAAGTGTAGGAACCATCCCCACGTTGACATATTTCCAGCGATAGCTGAAAAAATTCTCCCCGTAGCAAAATTACGGTTACAGGAAAAAAGAAGAGTGTTCGCGGAAAAAATTACAATCAAGGTGTGCCGTGTCGAGGACCAGGCAACGAAATGGAAGTAGAGGGGATCTAAATCTACATATACATCTACGCGATACCCTGTTAGATGTACCCTGCAAGCCACCGCGAGGGTGCGAGGCAGGGGGTGAAGATCACCAAGCATACATTATTGACTTGCAAACAAGCGACTATAGGGTCCCATGCAACTAGATTGTTGGTAACTACAGTATTTAAGGTGCTAATACATTCATCATGCACTACAAACTACTCTAAAATATTTCCCCTACCTATCACTTTGTTATGCTGCCTATTCTGCTATTTTATAGTACGGGGGAAAAATGCCATTTTGAATCTATCAGTACGACAATCTATCTCTCTAATCTTTTTTATCTGGCCGAATCTAGCATAATACGCTGGTGTTTTTAATATCTGCCTAACATCTTCAGTAAAGCTATCCGATTGAAAGTTCTCTAATAGATAAATTTCTATGTACTTTAACCCACGCTCTGATAATGATTCCCACCCTAATTCTTGTATTATTTCTGATACACTACACAACCTATCGTAACACCTTTAACGAACCTAGCTGCTTTACGCTGCACACTGTCTAGTTCTCTGATCAAACCTAATTCATTCGGATCCCATACACTAAGTGCATACTCAAGGTGGGGCCTAACTAGTAACAAGTACAATCGCTCTTTTGTCTTCTCATCACATTTCCCAAGTACTCTTTTTATAAATCCTAGCTTTCTCTTCGCTCGGCCGCATATTTCCCTTGTGTGTCTTCCCCACGATAAATCTTAAGTGATTGTTACACCTAATTACCTTATGGTTTCAACGTTTTCGATCTTCGTGTTACTAATTGTATAGGTACGCTCTTTCGAATTATTCCTCCTCCAAAACTTGATAGCTACACACTTTTTAAGGTTAAGTTTTAGCTGCCATTTGTTCCATCACTCTTGAATTGCATCTAAATCCCTACTTAGCGATTCCCTGTCTTCTTCTTTTGATATACACCTGTACACTACCGCATCGTCTGCAAAGAGTCTAAGCTTACTACTAACTACGGTACCCAAATCGTTTATGTAAAAAATAAATAAATGCGGACCTATTATGCTACACTGGGAAACTCCCGATTTGACTTTGTTTGAGTCCGACATGATACCATCAATGGCAACCCTCTGCTATCGCCCACTTAAAAATTCTTATACCAAACGTACAACGTCATTATTTATACCAAAACTCTCTAACTACAAAATTAATTTATCGCAAGGAACTTTATCGAATGCCTCTTCAAAATCTAAAAATATCGCATCAACTTCAGTACTGTTTTCGCCGTAGACTACAATATCGTGTACGAATAAAGCTAATAGTCATACGTATCCGAAACCCATGTTGACTGTTTATGAGCAGTCCCTGACTATCCAATAGCCCCATGATCAAACTGACTACAATGTGCTCATATACCTTACAAGAGATTGACGTGAGTGAGATGGGTCTGCAGTTCTTCCCTAGGTAGGTAGGGTGTAGGTTCTTCCCTGTCACCGCTTTTAAAAATAGGTGTAATATTAGCCAATTTCCAATCTTTGGGTACTGTATGGCTCTTTAGTGTTATATTGAATATTATTTCTAGATAGGGGCCTATTTCATAAGATAATATTTTATATACTCTGGATGGAAATTGATCGGTACCTGATATTTTGTTTTTACCAATGTTTTTTTACATGCTGCTCTATTGAGCGTCATGAAATTTTTATTTCGGGCATTTGATCACTGAAAGTGTTTGGCGGTGGTTCCAATATGTTATTTGAAGATGAGTTGAATACGCTTGGGAAGAACGTGTTTAAAGTATTTGCTTTTTCTACATTGCTGGTGACTCTAATTCCTTTATTGTTTTTAAGTCTGTGAGCTGTGGACCTATTTCCCTGAAGCTCTCTCACACATGACCAAAACGCTTTAGGGTTGCTATCTAAGTATTCTCCTAACACCTTGCTCTCTAAATGCGATAATGCTTGCCTACATGATTTCCTTGCTAATTCTCTAGATTTTTTTCTACTTTTGGTCTAACTCATCTTTTTCCTCTACCGATAGACCCTGTCCTGAATTCTTCATCCTTGTGTGGCATACCCTCCTGCGTGGGATGACGTCACATGGGCTGCCAACGCCTCTGCTGGCCGTCAACGCCACGGAGATGGCTGCCATAGGAACAGAGAACTATCACAGCACAAAGCAAATACTTTCCTCCTCCCCTATGCTCAAAATCCATGGGAAAATCTCGCAAAAGAGTTGTGTTTTACAAAGTAACGATAGCGGAGTATCCTGCTGGGGAACACTTTCTCTCTAAATGACCCAAATTAATTACGTTTGATACGAGAGCTAGACTAGGAGCAGAGGAGAGCAGCTAGGTTTGTTAAAAGGTGCTACCATAGGTTTAGTAGTGTATCAGAATTAATACAAGAATTAGGGTGGGAATCATTATCAGATCGTAGATTAAAATATAAATTAATCTATTATAGAAATTTAAAACGGATAGCTTTACTGAAGTTGTTAGAAATATATTAAAACACTAGCGTATTATGCTACATTCGACCAGATACATAACATTAGAGAGATAGATTGTCGTACTGATAGATTCAAAATGTTATTTTTCTCCAGTAACATTAGAGAACACAAGAGGCATCATAGCAAAGGGATAGGTAGGTGAAATACTGTAGAGTAGTATGTAGTGCATGACGCATGTATACAATCCATTTTCTTTATTACTTTGCAGATACTAACGATCTAGCTGCCTGTGACCCTATTATGTAGCATGTTTCCATGTAGTACCCTAGAATATTTCTACATGTCAATGGTGCAGGTTTGGTGATCTTCACCCCCTGCCAAACATCCTCGTGGAGGCTTGCAGAATATAGCGTAAATGTTGACGTAGAATTTAAGCTACGAGGTTCACACCCTTTCATACTTTTAGGCAGCTTCTGACACACGGCATCTGTGTAATTATCAGCTTTCAGCATAATTGGATCTACCGATAAGCTTACTAATGAGCTAATCATCAGCGAATGAATCTCAAAGCACTCCTTCCTATTATGTTTTTTCTATGCACACTGTTCTAATCTATGGTTATATTTTGAGCATCATACGCGTAGCTCACTCCCAAATTGCACTTGCGAACTATATGAACGCTTGCCACAAGGCCAACGACTTTTGGCGTGTTTCCCAAATTAAACTCAATGCTTGTAATCTATTATGCGATAAATTATTTACAAGTTTCTCGTAAAAAATGGGAAATAGGGGATGCTGGAGATGGTTCACGATTTTTCATAATTTCACAGGTCATAAAACCCGCCCTCTGATGTTCTCCCTCTATCGCCGCTCCCTTGAATGAAAATCCCCTCCCTCCCAACTTCCCTCGGCTTCTTCCCTTCTTTCAACAATTCCAAAAGTTGGAGGAACTTCCGAGGCTCCTTGTAATTCTACCGGACCCCATTTCATTAAAATTGCACAGCATTCTTCTCAAAAATCAAATATTCTCCTCCATTCTGTAATGCATAATTTCGTAGGAACTTTTAGCAGGAGCGTTCTTATTTATAAAATTTCATAAATAGAGTTTCATGCGTTGCCATGCCACTAATTTCTTTTGCACACTACCGTTCAACTAAAGCGTAAGCGCTCACTCTAGACTTTCATTCGTCGGCCGACCACTCCAATCACCAACGCATGGACTAATTTACAATTACCGTCAGTCATTCTCTTTCAGCAAAATTTTGTTTTTTACTTTTACCAAGAGTCTACGAGACCAAAATGACAAGAAAATTATTTTCCTTACGATAGCAATGCTCCATCACTGACACCCGAAGTATTTTTCTAAAATACAACCAAACAATAGTCAGCATTTGAGCGGCAGCTGATAGTAAACTGAGATTCATCAAAAGAGTATTGGGTAAATGTGACTATCATGTACCAGCTACTTTTCCCTTGTTAGACCTCATTCGGAATATGTTGTCAGTATATGGGATCCCTACGAAATCGGTCTAAATAATGAACTTGAACGTGTGCAGCGAAGATTGGAAAGATTCGTAAAGGGACGATACGATAATTATGTTAGCGTAACCAGTCTATTAAATGAATTAAATTGGGAAAGATTGTCAGATCGCAGGTTGAAATTTAGACTTAATCTCTTAAATAAATTTCAAGACAATATTTTCCGTGATGATGTTGAAAATATTTTGCGAACCCCAACTTACTATGGCAGACTGGACCATAATCTTAAAATTAGAGAAATTGATTGCCGAATGATAGATTCAAAATGTCCTTTTTCCCTCGTACAATTAGAGATACGAATAATGGTAATATGTCCAATCGGAGAGTAGCAATGGATAGCATAGGAATGAGTAGTTAAAGCTAACCCTACTAACAGAATGTTTTTGCATGTTTGCTTTGCCATATCTATCTTTTTTCAAACAGTGAAGTTCTGACTAGTATATTAATATTATTCCTTTTTCCTTTCCTTCCTTCCTATTCCTTTTTTATGCATGATATGTAGTGCATGTTTGGTGAGAAATTACCCCCTGCCACACACCTTTGTGTTGACTTGCAGGGTATCATGTAGATTTAGATGTAAAATATAGACGCGAAAATAAAAATCAGTCGCAATTCGTGGTTTTTTTGGAGTAGACCGCCTGGTAGTGCATGGAAAATTTAAATTGCCTCTTTCTATTCGGCCGCATACAGCCGCAATCGCATCCACATGATACCCTGCAAGGTGTGCGGCAGAGGGTGGATTCACACTTCCAGCGTATTCCATCCCATTGGAGTTTTCACATGTCGTGCATAAAAAGGATTAGTAATTATATTGTTGTCTAAAGTTCAAAATTTAAAAAGAGATAAAAATTGCCAAGTAAGCATTGCAAAAGCATGCTGTTAGATGGGTTAGCTTAGAGTCCTTACATCAACATGCAACCGCCTATACCATTTGTACACTTGTAAATATATGTTATTTACCAGAGTTACAGCTATTCGTATCCCTATTTGTGCGACGTAAGAAGGACATTTTGAATCCGTCAGTTCGGCAATTAATTTCTCTAATTTTATGATTATGTCTCAGTCTTCCATATTAAGTTGGAGTTCGCAAAATAATTTTAACGTCATAAGTGCTAATATAATCTTGGAAGTTATTTAAGAGATTAGGTCTAATTGTCAAATTTCGGTCTGACAGTGATTCCCATTTACGTTCATCTAATAAACTGGTAACGCTAATATAGGTATCATACCGTTCCTTTACAGATATTGTCGATATTCGCTGCACACACTCAAGTTCATTATTTAATCCTATTTCGGAAGGATCCCATATACCGGCAGCGTATTCCGGATGAGGTCTAACAAGAAAAAAGTAGATAATTACTCGTACGTCATTGTCCCATTTGCTCAGTACTCTTGAGATGAATCCGAGCATAGCACCCAGCTTAACTTCATTAACTGTTCACCGAAAACTTGACTCAACTGATGAATTTAGAACACTTCGCATCGCAAGATAGGATCTGGGTATCATATTGCACCAACAATATTTACCGACCTGGATTTCAACCAGCGTAGAGTCGTGACCTACACATAAAGTATTACCATCGCGAGTAATTATATCTTGGAATCCAGATCCAACTTGTACAAACTGTACGATGGAGATGATAGGAAGGAATGAGAGTTTAGATTGCACAGAAAAGGGAATGCGTTACGAAGGTTGAAGTAGAGAGACAAGACGACCGAGGTAGAGTTCGCTGGGAAATGAAATTGGAAACAAAGGAAGGAGGAAACGCGTTCGTCATCAAATTTTAGGGTCAATCAGTCACCACAATATCCAATTGTCTGAGGAAGTCCAGCCCGGCTCCTTCCCTTTGCTAGCGTTGACTTTGAGGCGTGTAAACGGAGCAGAATGCTTGGATGCAGGTGGAGGCGACAGTTTCCGCTGCGAGCTAAGTTGGGCGTACGGAGAGCTTCCACGAATCGTCGCAGCAGTCTAAGGGCGCTGGCGATGTTTCGCCCACGTGAGGGCAGTGGGATGAGACTAATACCCCGAGCGAAAGGGAATTTTCGGACGTGTCTGTCATGGCGTGATAACAGACATTCCATTCCTCCAGAGGGGGAGTCGTATTTCCGGCAGAAAAATTGAGATAAGAAGAATTAATGCAAATCCTTCACTCCTCTAATCCCATTCCACACCCAATCAATGAGAGGAACAGGGTCCAGGGAGACTCAGGGGAAGGGGAACCAAGAACAGCTGGAGCACAGTGACGCAGGGGAGATCTCCCCATTCACTGTTCACCAGGACGGCGGCCAGAGGGCGTGCGGTGCTAGCCATTGGTCAGTGGCCACGGACTTGATGTCATTGTCGCAAGGAGATTAGCACTTACTTCGGTAAAAAAAACAAGATGGCAAGTTTACTTACGCCAATTACTTAGGTATTTTCTTTTTTTATTAATCATCACACCTGTGTCTCGATGTAAAGCCATCGCACGTCTCATAGGGTTTAAAACCAAATCAGAAAAAAAACGCATGAAAATATGATCTTCAGTTCCTTGATTCCTTTTTGCCTAAACGATAAAGAATATTTAAATATTGACCTACAAGCAATTAAAAATTGGTGTGATACATAGCAGTTAGAATTAAACTTTAAAAAATGTCTTGTAATGAATTTTTGGAAAAAGAATAGCTCTCCTCCTAGCACTTTTACAGTAAGTAATAATGAATTAACAAACGTGGAACCCATTACCTATCTTGGAATAAGACTGACACATGATCTGTCCTGGGGTAAACACATACGTGAAATAATGGGTCAAGCGAATCGTAAACTGGGATTCATCAAAAGAGTATTGGGTAAATGTGACGTTCATGTACGAGAAATCAGCTACTTTTCCTTTGTTAGACTTCATTTGGAATATGCTGTCAGTTGAACTTGAACGTGTGCAGCGAAAATTGGCAAAATTTGTAAAGGGACGGTATGATAACCTTATTAGCGTAACCAATCTATTAAATGAATTAAATTGGGAATCATTGTCAGGTTGAAATTTAGACTTGACCTCAAAACAAATTCCAAGATCATATTTTCAGTGATGATGCTAAAAATAAATAATTGGACATACGGGTGTATGCCGCGTCGTACATCGGATTTTGCCCCGACGTTTCGTGACCGACTGCTGGTCACTTTTTCAAGGGAATTATGGTAGTGTTTGGCGCTGCTGGCTTTTTATTCATTTCAAGTAGGAGAGGTGGGCGGAGGGGGTGAGGAGTAAGGACTGGAGGGGGAAGATGAGAAAATGCTGTGGATGACTGGGTTCCATGTACTGCTGATTCTCAATCCGGTGTCTCTGTTAAAATTGTTCTTGTTTTTCTTTATTTCGATGGCTTCACGGATGAGTCTTGGTTTAAAATGTTTTACCTTAGCGATGACTTTAGATTTTTCAAAATCGATCGTGTGTCCCGTGGCTTCGTGCTCCGCTACACGATCGATTTTGAAAAATCTAAAGTCATCGCCAAGGTAACAGCATGTTGTTGCATGTGTGCTTTGCTATTTTATCTTTTTTTAAATAGTGAAGTTTAGAACAGGATATAAATACTAATCCTTCTTTATGCATGATATGTAGTGCATGTTTGGTGAGAGTTCACCCCCTGCCACACACCTTTATTGTGGCTATAAGGGTATTATGTAAATGTAGATGTAGATGCGAGAAGCTATCTCCTCGGTATGTTTTTAAATATTTGGACTCATTATGAACCCCAAAGCTTTGGCGTGAAGAAGTACGCAGCATTAGGTTTTGGAGACATAATTAGGAAAGGGAAAATGGGTTAAGAGAACATCTATGGTCACAAATTTAATATAATATACCGATATTTCTTAGGAGCTAAATCAACAACTTCAGAGGCTTCAAAACTGTGGAATAAGATTGATATTCAATATTCCTTTAGCTGAACAGGTTACACCGTATTATGATACATTCAGGTGGCTGAAGATAAAAAAGAGACGAGAATATCATATAAATGTGTTAATGTACAAGCTGAGTAAGACAGAGTGTCCTATTTATTTGTTTGACAAAATCATTTAATGCTAACACACATAAACGATTAGCAGGTGTTATTAGTCCCGAATTTCAGCACCAATGCGTTTGGTAGATCTTTTTAAGTTACTTCTTATAGGCTGAGGAATTCTTTACCTGATGAAATAAGGTCTACTATAAACATTTATATGTTTAAGAAGCGGTAACATTCGCATCTTATACAATGTAAATAAAATAATTAATTCTATGTAAAGTATAACGTGAAAGCAATTTTTGATGATTTCTTTCTGTTAAAATAGTATTGTAGTTAAATTCGTTATTTTGTATAAAAAATTGTTCAACTATTGACACCTTGTGTTAATTGTTTGTCGTTACTTAGAAAACTCAATTGTAAAATGAATGTCATCAATGAACTCGTGGTTTATTACCAATTGTTATTTTTAAATGTTCCAAGGGACCCAATGTCCAAGAACGAATAAATATCTGACCATCTGTATCAAGTGGCATAAAGAGAGGTAAAATGGTGTGAATCAGAAACTATTAATTACGAAAAGAAATGTTTAAGAGATCCCATAAGGAAGGAAATGAGAGATTTATGAATCTGATTAAGTCCTCGCGAGCTCAGGAGGTAGATAAAGGATTTCAAGTGTTAGGCGGTTCCAGGTAGGCCTTAATATTTCCCCTCTCCTTGTGATAGATCCTAATTTTCGTTCTTAACGTGTGGTGAGATATTAAATTGTCATTGTTGTCAGCTCAGCTGTCGAGAACAAGATGTGGGAGCGTTTGACGTCACCAGAGGTGAATGTCGCGATAAGTCCCATTGGTCCCCTCGAAGCTTTATTCCTCGCCAAGCAGGCAACTTTATTGCTTTTTAGAACAGTAATACTCGTATCATTTTCTTCACTTGGCTCCAAACTGGTACAGGGCGAGTGCAAGAATATCGATCTCAAAGAAGGGTTCTGATTAGGATGAAGAAGGATAAGTCCACCGAGATCACTTGATGAGGAAGCAGAAAATTATTGAAAAAAATATTTTGTTGTCTTTTTCTCCAGTAACTCCGATTTTGTTTTTTTTCCAACATTTATTTAACAAATTATGGTGAAAAGGGTTATTGACTTCTGTTTCTGGGCCTTAGTGCGCCACAATGGATTCAAAGTGGAATCTGTCGTAGACGTCGTGCGCTTTACAGTCGAAGCATTCGTCTGCATCTACATAATACCCTGCAATACGGGTGTGTGTGGCATAACCAGGCATGCATTACATATCAGAGAGGATACTTACTAGCATGCTGTCGTCCAAAAAAAGAACTGCCCTGTTTAGACACTACTTATATGAAACCGAGATTCACAATATTTCCACCCTGAGGAGAATATTAAGCAAGTCACAAGACACGGGAAATTTTAGCTTTAAGTTTCTAAAATTGTTAGTTAATACAAATGAATATAATTTTTAATTAGGTGGTCATTTTTAAATGTAAATTAATTTTATCATCAGTATTTTAATCCTAGGATTGGTTTACTGCAACCTAGTATTTTACCGGGAGGAATACCATCACATCATGTTGAATGGAAGGCTGCTTCTTCTAGGGAGAATAATGTGGTGGTTTCCCGTTGCCTTCCACATCGCAGTACTGCAGCCGATTCCGTGAACTACTCTCTCGCCTGCAGCTATGGCAACTGATGCCGGACAGATCCACTTGATCCATCGGGGCCTCATGGCGAAACTGATGCCTTTCACTATTTCTGGGGTATTGAGGTGTTTTAGGGAGCCGATGACCCTCAGCCAGGGAGCCAGTGACCCTCAGCTTGCCAATCCGACTCACTACCCCTAGGCTGCTTCTCCCCCTTTCCCTTCATTATGAACTCATATTTTCCAGGATACGGATCAATTAGTAGTGAAACATGAAAACGTTATTTAAAAAATAACAATGCATTCTTAAACTTCATGGTTTTAGGATAAACTTTGTGGAAGTTATCTTCAATAAAATGAAAAACTTTATATGTTCCACACTTGAACTAATTATTCATTCACTTCCTTCCTTCACTTCAAAAGTTTCTTCACTTCGAGACCAAAGGCAAGAAGCTCGACATTTTAGAGGAGCTGGAGATTAAGAAAAACTCAAACCATGGTCATATTTTGAATGACGTTATGTTTTTGGGACCTTCCCCCATCCTCGACATTGCCTTTAAATCCACTTTGACCTCTCCTTGGCTCCTTGCATTTGACCTAAGTCCCCTTGTCTTCCACTGTCCTTGCCCTCTCCCTCTCTTCACCAAGAATATACCTATATAAGTGCTGAGATTTTTCTGCGCCCTCACCTGACGACGCCATCTTGTAGATGAAACAGGCCGTATTTTGTTTTTTTATTCATCATCATCATCATCGTGGTCAACAATCCTTGGATTGGTTTCACGCAGCTTTCCAATCGATTCTTCTATCGGCCAACCTTTTCATTGTGACGTAATTCTTCTCTTTCACATCCTTCACAACCTGTTCCATGTATCTAATACGAGGCCTGCCTTTTCCAATCTTCCCGTTCACTTTTCCCTCGACGATAGTCTTCATCAGGCCATCGCACCTCAAGTTATGGCCGATTAAGTTGTCCCTTTTTCTTTTTAGAGTTATCAGCAGACTTCTCTTTTCTCCTACCCTGCTCAGGACTTCCTCGTTACTTACTCGGTCGATAGTTTTTTTATTTAAGTGTGGAATATACAAAGTTTTTAATTTAGTGGAGGGCAATACATTCTTATTTGTGCGTCAAAATCTAAAACACCTACTCTGACATTTCCTCATGTCCCTTCGCTTTAATCCACGCCATTCGTTCACCATTTTGATGTCACCCGTCTGGCGGATATCGCCTCGGGAGGTGGTGGCCGTATCTATAGGGACACCCGTCCTCCTGGAGGACTATCACCCGCCCAAGGGGAGCCTCAGACCGCACCCTCACCCAACCCCGCACCCACTTAGCGAGTTCAGCACCACCCACGTGGGCCCTACGACACTGGAGCACACCGCAGCCGGGAGCGAAACCAACTGCGAGCAGAATAACCTCGGAATAGGGAAGGGCTGTGCACGGCTGTCACGACGGCGTAAGGAAGGAGTCTACAGAGAGGAGTGCATGTGGTTAGAAGTACACAAAGCGATACGCAGCACGGAAATCGCTCTCCGATCGTGAAGGATCACTGTCGAACTTATGCGGAGAACTTCAAACAGCGGAATGCTCACTCCCCGACTGACATATCGGCAGTAAGATTTACCTCACTTACCTTTGCTTCCTGCCGAGTTAATGAACATGCAGGAGAGAGCCCAGCTGTACAACTGTATCTGAGACATATACTCAGCAGGAGAAATGCCTTCGAGAAGAAAATTATCATCATCGCTCCCAAGAAGAAGAAAACAGTGAGTTGTTAAAATATTAAAACCCTAATCCGGAACATGGAAGCCTCGAAGGCATTAACAAGGGTCATCCAAACAATAATAGAACAAATAGTAGAGAACTTCCTGGAGAAGGAAATATTTAGATTCAGGAAAATAAGGGTTACAAGAGAATGAGTTTTAGCCGTAAGTTTACTCATAGGGAAGATACAAGAAAAGAACGTTCGTTTCGTTTGTAAATCAGAAAGTGGCTGGTAAAAATACGGTTTGAATACAATTCCGATGATTCCAAAATAAATTTGAGGGTCCTATAGTGACCAAAGAATGTTTTTAATTATTTAATAAAGACCAGATTGTTTTAATCGCAACTTAACCCAAAAGTGAAGGAGCTAGGATAAAGAAAGGGATGAAACAATATTGTGCAGGTTCTCCCGTGGAGTTTTTTTACATTGGATACGTTTTTAAACACATTAAAAAGAAGGCTCCCTTAATATCCATGAAGAATAAATTTAAATAAATATCCAAGGTGAAACAATTAGCACGCTGCAATTTTCGGACGATATTTCGAGGCAGAAATTGATATAAATTAGGCTCTAGTTTACACGGAAAGGACAGTGGTCAGTTGGCATTTGAAAGTAAATAAAAATAAAACCAAAGTATGCAGTACGTGAATACAGGCGAAGCAATCAGGGATCTCCAGGAGAATAACCCACGAAAGGAGATCATTCTACTGAAAGAAGAATCTTCTCTCAGCTGAATGTAAGCTTGGAGTTATTTTAAAAATTAATCATTACTCTGGAGGATTCTTCTAATAGTAGTGAAGCATAAACCATAGCAGAACCAAAGTAGACACGATTAGAAGCATTGAAAATGCGGTGCTATTGTAGAGTGATGAAGAAGAAATTAATCGACTAGCGATGACTAGTATTAGGAAGAGAGGAAGAAAAGAGAGGTCTAATGAAAATCCTAAAAAGAAGACGAGATAACTCAAAATGCAATATCATGATAAATAATAGACTGATGAAAATAATTATTGAGGGTAATGTGGATAAAATAATGGAAAATGAAGGCCTTGCATGAGATACACGGAACATGCTGCGAAACATACGTCAAACTGATCTCAGGATTGTTGGCCAATGATTTTGGTGTCAGCGTCCAATTATAAAGGGTAATTTCCAGCCAGGAGCTTCATCAGAGTGATAAGATTACTGGTGAAGCCTCACCTGGAGTATGTATGTGGGACTTGGCGTCAAATGAATAAAGATATACTTCTGGGACTGATTAATATAAATATTTCGCAGCGAATTTTGTCAAAATGTCGTATCCATAGCTCCATCTACATACCACTGTGCAAACCACCATGATGGTGTGTGGCAAGGGGTGAATATTCACCAATGCACTATCTAACATGACAAGGTTTGATTAGTTGCGAGATTTTTAACCCGCCTAAAAAAATTTAAAAAAAGATTTAAAGAGCACAATCAATAAATAAAAGTGCTGTTATTTCACTTAGCTAAGCCTTTATACCGACCTCCCGACTTCCGAAATTATCTATCGATAAACAAGTGCATTTATGATACCTAATGTATTCACAGCAATGTAGATCCCTGATATTACGTGGAGAGAAATACATCTTACGTCCGTCGGTTCGGCAATCAATTTCCATAATTTTATGCCCATATTCCTGTCTACCATTATAATTTGAAGTTTGCAAAATGTCTTTAACCTCATTAGTAAACGTATCGTTTTGGAATATGCTTTGGAGAAAAAGTAGGTATTTTAACCTACGGTCTGGTAATAACTCCCATTTACATTCTTCCTATAGATCGGCTACGCTAATATGGTTATCGCACCGTCCCTTCGGTAATCTTGCTGATTTTCGCTGCACAGGCTCGAATTCGTTTTTTAAGCCTACCTCGTAAGTATCCCTGATACAGGTAGCGTGTTCCAAATTTGGTCTATCTAAGGAAAAGCAGCTATTTCATCGTATATTATCGTTTTATCCGCCCAGTACCCTTTTGATAAATCCCAATCTATGATTATCTTGGCTAATGATTTCTCGTATGTGTTTACCCCACCAAAGGTCATGTGTAAATCTCATTCCAAGGTATTTTATGGATTCTATCTTTGATAATTTATCTATTTATAATATAGTAAATGTTAGGGGAAGAATTATTCTTAACGGAACCATATTAATACGCTTTCTAAAAATTTAATAACACCAGCTTTTAATTGCTTTAGGGTCATCAGTTAAAGATCCTATATCATTTTGACTGTGAATTTCCCTGCACACAACTGCGTCCTCGGCATATAGACGAAGCTTATCTTTACCACATTATAAATATCAGTTATGTACAGGGGGGTACAAGACTCAGTTTTTAAGAATTCATTTTGCTCATGAACAGTACACGGCTGCATAGCAAACTGAGTATAATTCTTTCATTACACACCAGAGTTGACTGTTAATCAATAATTTTAGCTAAACGTGAGCTTCATAGCTGGTGACCTCCTGCCACACGCTCTTGCGGTACACAGAGGATAACCAGATGTAGGTGAGATAATCTTACGAATATATTTCAAGTAACGACAACCTTGAACGCCATGCATCAATACGAAAAGTCTTCATGATATATTTTTAATGTAAAAATTGCACAATGCACTGCAATTTGGATTCCATTGTCACCAAGTTGGAGCACAAAAATTACTTTATTTATATACCCTTAGTGACAAATATTTATATCGCATGAATTCGTGAGCTTACCCTCCAATTATCCGGATGAATTTGAGAAAATGTCGACTCCCCAGGCATTCCCTTCTTGTCTTGGAACAATCACGTTAATAATATTTCTCGCAAGATCAACACCATCCTACACCAACTGAAATTGCATTCAAAACTTTTTTCTCAACACTCTAGGAAAATACTTATTTCATCATTAGTTTTCCCAGTTATTGATTACTGTTGTCTTGTATACAACGATCTAAATGAAGAAGATAACACCACACTACACCGGGCTTTAAATTCATGCATCAGGTTTATTTTTAATCTTCGCAGAGATGTCCACTTGACCCCCTACTACAATGAACTATGAACTTCGATGGCACAATGTACTCCGAAAAAAATCCCCCGAATATCTTTTCGATATGTTTGCTGCCAAACCTTCCACTAGAGATATGTGTACCAGATGTGATCCTGAATTTCTATATTTTCCTGGCCATCGCTCAACGAAGTTCCAAAATTCTTTTATAGTTACTGCGTGTCATCTCTGGAACACCTTGCCAAAAAACATAAAAAAACTGTTCTTCCGTTGGTAACTTTAAGATGAAATATTATGACATGTTGCTTTTTGACCGCTAAATGTTGTATTTATTCTTTGTAAATCAAGAAATATATGTGTACGTATTTGTAATATGATGTCCTAAGTACCTCGAATTTGGTCTTTGTTTTACTTGCCAATTGTTATAATTTATATTTAAACTTGTCACAACCTGTTTACTGTTTGAAGTGTTTGACTTATTTTTCTTTTTTTGTTGTTCTTGCAACTATGTACATTGTTTTTTGTCTTTAAGGGACAATGCCCCGGGACGATTAATAAAACACTAATTTGTTCATTCATTCCCACTTATTCACTGCAGTTACCTGTGAAAGACACAAAGAACACCACAGATTAACTCTAGAGTTACACAGGCTAATTGACACGAGCACTAGAAGTATATACATCTACGCAATACCCTACAAGCCAGCGAGAGGGAGAGAGAGGTTAATTCTTTCCGCAGGATGGTACCCCATGGAATTGTTTGCGGCCTCACCACACCTAGCTAAAACGTGCAAATCTGTCTGACGCAAAATTCGAATGGGACCCTGAGCTTGGGCATAATTCAAGGCGCCGGCGCTTATGAGGAGGAAATTTGGGGGGGCGTTACCGACCCTTGCTCTCAAGGGCAAGGCCCTGGCCCCTTTGGAAATACACTTTCCAGCGCCAAGCAAACGCCCAGCATTCCCTACACACCCGCGAAAGGACTCAACGTTTCGAAAGAGTAGCCACTCGACACCTTTGCCCGCGCACTAACTTCCCCGAAACGAAACAATCTCACGCATTCACTTTTAACGCGGCGGAGAGAGCCGTAAATAAAATCAAAAGGACCTAATTTCGCCCGTAATATATTGCCGCACAAGTGAGCAAGGTTTTTGGAAATTCCCTCTCACCTTCACTCCTCTTTGAGACAGTCGGCACCAAGCGATTCCGCGGTATTTATAGGTGGTGACTCACCGATATTGGCCTCAACCATTTGGACCACGTGTTCGTTCCTTATTTATGAAATCCGAAACACTTACAGCTCTTATACGCATGACTTTATGCTAAGGTAAAAGACGCCATCACATTCAGTTCACTCCACTACGGTGGAACATGATTCAGAGAACATGACATCTTGCCCCTCACCTGAAATTCTAAATGCCAACAAGGGAATTAAGGACAGTTGATTGCGATTGCTTTTGGCAGTATGCCTTCACATCAACTGAGATTTTGAATATCGGACCTTAGCTTGTACTACACCAACTAGCTTGGCGAAAATACGTGCTAAAAACTGAAAACTGTTTCCTCGAGAATTTCTATATGCAAACACCTTTCACCCACGGTGGGCTTTGATCAAATTTAAATTAAAGGGTCTTTCACCAGTGGTATCTTTTCAAATTTAATTTCTACGATGCCTCACGAATATTTTGAGACCCAAAATAGAAAGATCGGTGGAGGGATTTGCGATAAAAAGTCAATTTATGTAAGTTATGCGGCATTTTCATTATTATTTGTCTTCAATAACGATTCCAATTTCGGGACGTGTTCACGTATATTTAGAGACATGTGATCATATACTTGTTACTAAATTGATCTAAAATAGGAATTTAGAATAAAATTGAGTGATTTTTCTTGAGCTACGAAGCTGAGTTACGTTTTTAAGTCATTTACTTCATGGAATTCGGATCTTACCTATAGTTGTTGGGCATTGCTGGGCAAGATTAAACAGCTTTGCGATAAAATACATGATTGTTTTAGAACACAATAATAATGAACTTAAATTAATAAAAATCATCCCAGTAATTGTTTAATTGCCATTTATTCTATCAGCGGTACTATTAAAATAGCCATTATAACAAGCGAATACCATTGTATTCATAAGTAACAATGCAGTATTTCAGGTTATTTTCAGTCAATCCGCATAACACAGAAATCGACTTTTTTCGCAAATCTCTCAGCCGATTATTTTCTTTTCACACTTAAAATATTTGAGAGTCATCGTAGGAATAATATTTGAAAAGATCACTGAATAAGATGGGGTGAAATCGAAAAAGCCTCCAGGAGTCCAAAAGTGGTTTTTTTCAGTTCGCACTTTGGAATTTCGCATATTGATTCTCCATTCATTGAAGCATTTTTTACATGACATTTTTCGTAAGCATCATGCATTGGCAGTTTACATGTAGATACATTTTTGCGAAAATAGGCCAAATTCAATGTTTCTTAAAATCTATAAAACCAAGCCTTCCCTGGACTTTGGAAAATAAAAATTTAGGGTGAAAAATAACACCGTGATGCAGAGCAGAGTTTTACCTTTAATTAAGTAGCATGGCCGAATTGCAGTATTTATTAAAGATATAAAACTAATTGAAATGCCCTATTTTAAATCAATTTTTTGATTTTTTGCATAAAAAGAATTGAAATCTACATTGAGCTACAAAGGTACAATTGCCCCGAGAGATTCTACTAAGTATTCTGAGTCAAGGTCTACCAATTTAGAAGAATCTCCACAGATGGCGTAACTATAGGGATAACAACCCCTTTGATATGATATGGGTCACTATATTGGATGCCGATTTCAATAGCCTCGAGACTGCTTTTTATGGAGCATTTCGCGATCGAACGTTGATATTGCGTGCTCATATTTTACTACACCTTTGAGAGCTTATGTAGCCTTCGTAGATAGTATGCATGCCTATTAGACTTACTAACGCCCTTGAGGACACCATCCAATAGTTGGTGTTGCAGTACAAAAATTTATCAACTTTGACCCCATGTAAATTTGGATAGTTATTTGATAAAGTCGATGGAATTACTGACACTGAATTTAGAGGCATATTTTTTGTTTTCTCGGAAAACAAAATTTGGTTTTCTCACTAGAGGGTGGTTGGGGTCCATCACGTTTAAAACTACCGGCCTGATCGAAACTCCAGGCTTGTGTATTTTTCGTATCCCAAAAAAAACGAGGTGCAGAGGGGTTAATTTGCTATAATCTATTCACTTCACTCCACTTGAATTAAATTTGTTTTCACAGAACACTCAAAATATACCTCTAAATTCATTTTCAGTAATTTCATTGACTTTATCAACCGACTATGCAAATGGTCAAATAAAACTCTAGTCAAAATTTCTATTTTTTATACCTCTTTACTGCGTCAATTGTTTGCCACATTGGATTACAAGATCACAATTATCACAATACACATCACATATAATAATAATTTCTATAATGATCACAGGTGCCCCCAATTACGATCATTTTATTATATATATATGGACAACACATTTAAAAACACCCATGCCCTGGACAGTTTAGTTTTACCCAGGCGGGACTCGAACCCGCGACCTTCGGAATGGCAGGCGAGGACTTAACCCCGCCTCGGTGGCGGCGGGGTTACAAGATCACATTCATACAATCAAGTGAATGTAATTCTTGCGATGATCAAAGAGCACGCATCCGAGCTCTGCTCATACGAAAAGTATTACGCTCATAAAGGCCACTCAATGCCTCAATCTCTTACCTCAACCGAGCACTCGACAGCCTGGTAACTGAAATGTCGCGATCCCGAGGTATGGCAAAGTCAGATTTAAAATAGTAATCAAATTGTTTGCAGAAAACCAGTATCACTGAAGCCTTCTGAACCAGTATCACGCAAGATCACTGAAGTTCAGGAAGGATGGGCCCGGATGGGAGTTCCATACTTCTACCCAAGTGGTGCTCTTGTGAGCGATTCTGTAAAGTTGAAGAATTTTGGCTATCTCAGTACATGTGTTTTGCACGTCCACTCTTCCGAAAGGGTTAAAACATAAGTTTGTCGCCATTTACGACTCTAGAAAGAGTGGTGCTACCGAAGAATGATAAAATAAATATTGAAGATAAAATGGATCGATCGAGTGACAAACGAAGAGGTGTTAAGAAGAGTGAGAGAGAAGATATGTCTACTGAAAACCTTAAAAAGAAGACGGAACAACTTAATAGGCCACACCTTAAGGCACGATGCCTTATGAAGACAATCGTCGAGGGAAAAGTAAACGGGAGGAATGGAAAAGACAGGCCTCGTATGAGATATATGGAGCAAGTTGTGAAGGACGTGAAAGAAAGGAACTATGATGATATGAAGAGGTTGGCCGATAGAAGAATCGAGTGGAGGGCTGCGTCAAACCAATCCTAGGATTGTTGACCAATGATGATGGTGATGATGATGATGATATCTCTAGAACTAATTGACGGATCGAGCAACTGAAAAACACGGGTCTTTTTATTTTGCAAACTCTATCAGATCCGGCAATAAAAAGATGTGGTTAAGGACCCCGTTGTGTTAGACCATAAAATTTTAAAAGGAATGAAGGACACTTAACACTCTCAACGTTTGTAAAATCTAATTTAAACGAATTTAAATATAAAATTGCATTCCGAAATCGAACTTGGGTCATTAAAAAATGCTTAAACTTTTCCCAGGGCCATAAAGCTGCTAGAACCATAGTGCAGTTTACAGCACCAGACTAGGACAAACAGTTTCCGACGTACGATCATGACAAGCCGGTCACTAATAAAAATTCCCCAAGCCCCTTTTATGCATGTAGATAAATTAATTCCTGGTGTCGGCTCAACCCCCGCCAGACACACCTTCGGTGGCTTCCAGGGTAACGTGCTGATGCAGATGAGCAAACTCAAAGACAGAAAAGCTTCGCCTAATTCGACACCGTGTGTATCACTCCACAGTAACGAATGAATGGCGGGAAAAAACAGAATTCGGACTACTCCGCTGAATCGTAGCAGAGCGAGGTATTGGGAAGAACAACGGATATTTACACTGAAATAAAATTCCTGCGGAATCGGGAACAGAACGGTCGATGAATTCCGTGAAAGGGCTTCGCATTCGTTCCGCTATTTATTGCTTCATTTGCTGCCCTGATGGGAAGAAGGGACTTTGCTCAAAAATAAATCAAGGGTTAATAACAGGAAGGCCTGCGTCGGTGAATGGTTTCAGCTCGCTGATAGGCGAGGCTCATCGTCGTGATCTCAAATCAAGTCGGAAATAATGCAAACGTGGAGTGAAAGAGTTAATTACCTGAGAGTAGTGAGTGCTTCGACGTTTCAATGATGCACTTCCGTTTTTCTCCACTCATTAACTGAATCCTCTCGATAGATAGCCGGCGATCGCTCAAGTCACCACTACCCCCTCTGCCTGAAATGCATTTTCGTGGCAACCATTCCTTTCCAGCACTGGGAAACGGCTTACAAGGGGTGTCCGAGTTTTTGGTCTAGGATTTTGACGAAATTTGCCAGGCAGGTAGTCCTTGATTAGTTATTTACGAATCACCCCCATATAGGATTATATATCCAGTTACGTCATCAAAAAACGAGTTTGAAATATTTTATTGCCAATATAAAGCTAATAATTAGTCATATTTTATCATTGCCGTTTGGGTTATGGGTAAAGTACTCGCTCCACAGTGCTGACGTCCCTGGTGGGAGACTCTGTGTCTCCGACTATTTTTCATCGCAGTTTCGTTGTACGACTGCCCCTGGTTTTACATATTTTTAACCTGTTTATCCGGGATGCATTTTAACTATTTTACGTACTAATTACGTAATTTACTAAAATTACGTAATTCGTACGAAAAATAGTTAATTACGTTATTTACATAAATCATGTACTTAGTACGTGGCGGAAATACGTCCGCACGCCCTGTCGTTTTTTGTGTACGAAATTAACGGAAGAGCATGAAGTGTGATCGTGATTTTTAATTTCCGTATCCTTGGACACGCAGTCCCGACGCACGACAACATTTGTTCTAATTTGCCTGGTGCCGTGATTTTCCAGCGCTGTGCTTTTTTGGAAAAACTAATCGCAAGAGAAAAAAGAACTTAAGATCTGCAATCATATAATTGTAAGTATCTGCCGAAATGTTCGGGTGATTGGGCGAAATTTTCGAGTTACGAACCAGGGATGTCGCTTGGAAACTGATAAAATAGCAGCGGGAACAAACAATATTGAAGAATGAATGCATTGCATATTTTCAGGAGCATGTTAGAATCACCCGAACATTTCGGTAGATTTCGTCAAAATCTTAGGCCCGAAACACGGACACTCCCCTTGTTAGATCCCCATCTTCAGATCGGGAACCACCGACGAACACATTCAGTGAGCAAATGCCAGAAATAAAAATTTCATGTCGCGGAATAGAGCAACATTTAAAAACATTAGTAAAAACAAAAATACCAGGGCCCGATAAAATTCCTTCCACAGTATATAAAACATTAGCTTCTTAAATAGCCTCCTATCTAGAAATAATATTCAATAAAACACTAAAGAACCACACAGTACCCAAGGATTGGAAAGTAGCTAACATTACACCTATTTTTAAAGACTGTGATAGGGAAGAACCTAGTTACTACAGACCAATTTCACTCTCGTCAATCTCTTGTAAGGTATTTGAGCACATTGCAGTCAGTTCGATCATGGGGCATTTGGATAGTCAGGGATTGCTCATAAACAGCCAACATGTGTTCCGGAAAGGTAGATCTAGCGGCACACAATTAGCTTTATTCGTACACAATATTTTAGTCTACGGCGAAAACAGTACTGAAGTTGATGCGATATTTTTACATTTTAAAAAGGCATTCGATAAATTTCCTCATGATAAATTAATCTTGAATGTGGAGAGTTTTGGTATAAATAAAGGCGTTTTAGATGCAATTCAAGAGTGGTGCGATTAGAACAAATGGCAGTTAGAACATTACCTTAAAAAGTGTTGCTATTAATTTTTGGAGGAGGAATAATTCGATAGAGTGATGCTATAAAATTAGTAACAAGAAGATCGAAATCGTTGAAACCATAAGGTAATTAGGTGTAACAATCTCTTAAGATTTATCGTGGGGTAGACATCCCGGAAATATGCGGACGAGCGAAGAGAAAGCTAGGATTTATAAAAAGAGTACTTGAAAAATATGATGAGAAAACGATGTTACTTTTCTCTAGTTAGGCCCCACCTTGAGTATGCAGCCAGTATATGGGATTTGAATGAATTAGGTTTGATCAGAGAACTAGACAGTGTGCAGCGTAGAGAAGCTAGGTTCGTTAAAAGTGTTACGATACGTTGAGTAGTGTATCAGAATTAATACAAGAATTAGGGTGGGAGTCATTATCAGAGCGTAGGTTAAGATACAGATAAAATCTATTGTAGAAATATAAATCGGATAGCTTTACTGAAGATGTTAGGCACATATTAAAAAAACCAGCGTATTATGCTAGATTCGATCAGATAAATAAGATTAGAGAGATAGATTGTCGTACTGATAGATTAAAAATGGCATTTTCCCCCATACTATAAGAGAACAGAATAGGCAGCATAGGAAAGGAATAGGTATGGGAATTTTTTTAGAGTAGTCTATAGTGTATGATGCATGTATTAATCCCTTAAATACCATGGATACTAACAATCTAGCTGCATGAGACCCTATAGCTTCTTGTTTGCATGTCCATAGTGGATGCTTGGTGATCTTCACCCCCTGCTACACACCATTGCGGTGGATTGCCGGGTATCGTAGAGATGTAGATCTTCCATCTCTAAAACAAAGGTGCCATTCCCACCCAACCGGCCCTATAAGTCGGCGGAATGCATCCCTCGGATTGCTTTGAGCATTTGCTGTGTGTCCGAGGTCGTAGAAACCTCAACGCTCGCTAGAAAAAACGCCGGCTGGCAGATCCACTACACCAACAAAAACTGGAGATTTCTTCAACACGAAGGGGACCATTTATAACTTACGGCTCAGGAGCTAGAGTATATCAAACCAACTCCGCAAAAATTGCAAAATCAAGTTTGAAGGGCGATTTTCGTGGAGTGATCAAGTTTGAAGGGCGATCCTCGTGGACTGAGGAAACACGTTTCCTCAGAGCAGAAATTAAATGCCGGTTTACAATTATCGTAAACTTCAAACGCAATTACCGTAACGTTAACCGGAATTGGTTTCACGTTTAACGAAGTTGGTTTACGATTGGCGTTAACTGGAATGCGCATCGGCAATAGTCGGTAACTGTCGTGAATATTCGGCTTAATGTTTACGTATTTGTTCTATACGACAGAAAGCGAGAGAAGTGGACAGGTATGACATGATTATAATTGCTGTTGTCAGGTGTGCGGCTAGAAAAAATTGAATTTTCAAACTGTTTACTCGCAGTCCAACGAGTTTGAACAATTAAGGTACCTAGCTGAAACCCTTGCTAATACCCCGTTTCCACTACTAGTGTAGCTACGCGCTGCGCGTTCCCACTGCCTTCCTACCTCAGTGCTGCCCTCCCTTGGCAAGTAAGCTGCAAGTAGTTTAACTTATAAATACATGCAGAACTCCAGCACATTCTTCACGCCAAAATTATAAGAAATTCGTTCGCTGCATACGTTCAAGTTAATTATTTAGGCGTATTTCGATATGGATCCCTTGTATTGGAAGCGTAGAACTCAGAAAGTATCTGGTCACCTAGGGTAATTCCATTTCAAATCAACCATTGGGTCTAGCTTCACCATCACAGATATAAACGAAATTCGGTGTAAAGATAGAGCCAACCTTTGTGAGCCAAAATCCATTCCCTGCTTTCGCAGAAAAAATTTCGCCCTTGCAGACTTGCATTGGGTGACCGTTTGAAAGACATCTTTTTATGCTATTTTTCCTCAAGCTGCAGCACACTGGTTTTACGTGATATACACTTGTAAAAGGTGTCATTAGAAACCGTATAACGTGTAGTGATACTTAAGTACATTTAATTGGACTTTTCGTAATAATAAGTGCATTTTATTGCTGTAAATATAGATTCCAAATTCGTTTTTTTTCACATTTTAGCCTAAAATTAGGCCAAGAAATAATTTATTAAGAAATAATAAACAGGCCGTTTTTATCTCAACGTAATACTCATATATGCACTGTGTATGATATATTAAGAGATTAAGAATGTAAGGATTCCTTACTGATAAAATATTACTTGAATTTGAAAATTTTGAAAAAAATCGATTTTTCGGAGTGAAGAAAGTCCATGTGGGTTTACAATTTACAAAATCATTGAGTTAAAAAGTAATAATGATATTCTTTCAGGTGCCAAACGAGTTTTTCTGTATTTTTTGGTGGTTTGGGAGATATGGTCCGTGTAAAAACAGTGCTCCGGGCCCACAGGCAATATGCCGAAAACAAAACATTTTTTGACCTTCATAAAATAACGGGGGATAGGTTTTAAAAATTATAAAATCATTGATTTATAAAGTATTTATATTTAAAAGAGCATATTTAAAAAATGCTGCTATTTCCGGCGCAGGAAGAACTTTTGTGCTTTTCGTGGGTTTGGGAGATATTGTCGTGTGAAAGTAGTGCTCAATTACCACGGGCAATGGGGCAAAACGGTCGCATGCATTTCAACAATACTATTTTTAAACTTCATTAAACCACGTGAGACCGGGTTTAAAATTTTGAAAATCATTGTTTCAGAATGTTCTGAGTTTTCTCTTTTCGATGCAAATAGAATTATTTTGTGTTTATAAGTGGTTTGGAAGGTATGGTAAGAAAACAAACAAAGGTATGACAATGGAAAATCTCGACCCCTCTCGGGGCTCAAAATCGGGACCTCGAAATGGAAGGAGGAGAGAGAAATATTTGTTGACGCCAGCCCATTCCACTTACACTGCAGGATAATCATATTTTCCAAAACTCTGGGCAGCATATCTAGTTAATACCCTGCGAGCCACCTCGAGGGTGTGTGGCAGGGGGTGAAAATGTCACCCAACTTGCGCCACCTACATGCAAATACTGTCGGCGAAGAAATTATGTGAACTCGAGTTTGAATACAAATAGCAAATCAACAGCGAGGCCTACAGAAACACTAATCACACTGTAATTTTTCTTATTTCATTCTGCGTTATTTGATGGCAAATTTAAATTTTAGAAACACATTTTCATGTTTTTACAACGGTTTTAAGGTAAAAAGTGAAACGTTTTAACGCAGCGCCGACTTTGATGATATAAATTAAACACATTAGTTGAAATATTAGACAATTACATATCGGATACGTTTAGGGCATGCGGATTATGACGCCACCAAGTACGAAATTCTACTGCAATCCAGTTTTGAAATGCTAACTTTTTATAAAATTGATACCAGCTTTTTTTCTATTAAAGTTATACCCTTAAAACTTACAGTGTGCATGGGAAACATGTATACCTATCATGTTTTATACTTTGGTTTCAATTGAACGCCTTGTTATTGATTTACGAGTCATCAAAGTCGGCGCTTCGCTCGAACACCGTCAAAAACCGGCACCTTTTACGTTAAAACCGTTGTGAATACATGCAAATGTGTTGTAAAAATTTTAGTTTGGCATCAAAATAACGCAGAATGAAATAAGAAAAATTGGGATATGATTAATTTTTCTGTAGGCATAGCTGTTAATTTGTTATTCGTACTCAAACTCGAGTGCACATAACTTCTGCGCCGACAGTAACATATTGATTATACTGCCTATGAAATTAATGTGGGACACGCAAACAAGCATTTAAGAAGTAGGTACTACTTTCATCACACATATTACTCTTGCAAGCGGGCATGCTTAAACCCTGTATTGAAAAATAAATCCATCATAATTTTCATCTTCAATTGCTTCATTACTCCGTATTAATCTAATGGGAGCAATTTCATTGTCATTTAAGGACGTCCCACCGAATCATGAAATAAATTCCATTTGGAAATTTCAGGACATATCATATTTTGGCCCTTCTGTCGATCGGAAATAAAATAATGTGGCCTTGCTATCATATAATCTAAGAAATAAAGCGTAGAAAATCAGCAATCCGGGTTATACGGCAGATCACGGCTGTTGCTGTACAATCTGCAGATTAATAATGCAAAGGGAGATGCTTTTTTGACGAAAAACTAAAACGATATCAATAAATGTTTGCTCAAAAAAAGCAGATTACCCTTACTTGCATGAAAGTGGCGCTACAGTAATGTTAACATTGGTAACGGTACTTGTGAAGGAACATGCTTACGACCCTATTTACTCACTTACTGTAGTACTATTTATGACGAAGGCCATTCTTATCTTTTTTATGTCATTTAAATATGTTCGTTTCCCACTCCCGCGGACAACCACTCCTCCTCCCTCAACAATTCGCATGATATTATTATTAACAATACTTCCAAATAGTAGCAGCAGCATCATCGCCATTGTTGCCAAATATTTTTCCGATATATTATTATTAATAAAATTAATAACAAAGACAGTATTTACAAGGGAAGAGTTTAAAACTAAATACTAAAATATTTAACCATGGCCTCCTTTAATACAGGCCGGAACATGGAAATTTGGCAACGCTGGGTCGGAGTCCTATCGTCTCTGTTTGGTAGCATGGCGTCTTACCTGAGAAGTGTATCCGTGTGATTAAAAACGTATGAATTCACTAGTTAAAAAGGCAGAACTGGACTAATTTTTTGTATATGGTGTTGTCTAAAGGTACGTAAATTCGTTTTAAGATATTTTCTGAGAGTTTAAGGTGGAAAATCATGATTATTTCTTCAAAAGCATTGCGATCACTTGCCGGCCGGCCATTAATAGAATGATATTGTTAAGTACAAAAATGCTGGATTAAAAGGCAGAGCAGGGCTTATTTTTTTTACATGCTGTTTTGGCTAAAGGTAAGTAAAATAAGATATTCTCTGTGAGTTGAGGGTGGTAAATTACGATTATTTCTTCTAAAGCATTGAGATTATTTGCCGGCCGGCCATAACGGAGGGAAATTGAGAGTACACAAATGAAACGTAGATTATATGTAGGGAATTTAGCAGCTATTCTGTTTTTATGGTAATATTATTATTATTATTAGGTTAGCAGTGGTTGTTATTTTTGGTTGGTCTTATGAATTGTCATCGTGTAGTTGTGTCTCATGAATGCCGTTAATTATTGAATAAACAACGGCTACTCCATGAGTATTGATGTGTCTAAGAATTGATGTTAGTCAGGTTTTCTAAAAACAATCGTAAATGTAATACACTTCGCTATGATGAGCAAAACGATGTTTATTCCTACAACTTCTCTTTTTTTAAATTAAAGATGCCCCGGCGTTGTTGTGTGCCAGGTTGCAAAAGCAACTACCTCTCCACCAAGAATGAGGGGCATGAGACTGTGTTCCGATTCCCCCAAGACGAACGCAGTAGAAAGCAGTGACTGAAGAATATTCCTAGGAAGGACTGGAATCCTTCTTCAAGCGCAGTAGTTTGCATCAAGCATTTTGCTGAGCGGGATATCCTCTACTGTTCAACTTAACACGGATAAGAGCGGTGAAGTGCAAATTTACCAGTTAGATCGCCCAAAGTTGTCCCCTGGTGCTGCTCCCACAGTGTTTCTGTCACTCCCTGTGTACCTCAACATTGTTCAACCCCCAGAAAGGAGAGACCCCGAAGAGAGACGAGCCAAATTCCTTGACCGGCATGAAAATGTCCAAAAATTCCAATAATGTAAGTTGTCTGTGATTACAGGAATGCATATTGATATCTTATCTGTGAGTAGTCCTCTGAGCTAACTTTGATTTCTATTTCAGGGAAAACTTGATTATGAGTCCAGTGAACCATGAAAATCTGTGAATATAATTTGATATGAAGTAATTTTTGGAGATGAGACCTAAGAACACTGTCTGAAGGAGAGGAATTTGTATTTACTGCTGAAGAAAGAACGATGTAGGTCCTCAGATCCAAAAAGACTTCCACAAGTGGCAACTAGCCGCCTTCCAATAATGTAAGTTGTCTGTGATTACATGAATGCACATTGAAAGTTATTTTTGTAAGAGGATGTAAAATGGAATTGGTCTAATGCACAGATACTGGCATACAATGAGTTAAAAGAAAAAATAAGTACAGCAGTAACGTTAAAAATATTTTATCTAAGTGTAGCAATTGATATATATGTTGATGCATGTGATAATCATCCTTCGAAGGACTAGGTGCATGCCTTACGCAAAGCAACAACCCTGTTGTATTTAGTTCAAGAGCTCTATCTGAGTCGGACAAAAGGTGCTGTGTTATAGAAAAAGAAATGAAAGCTGTATATTTTGCAGTTTCAAAGCATCATCATTATATTTATGGTGAAAGGGTAACAATATACACTGTACATAAACCAATTCTGGGTGTAATGGGAAAAGAAATTCACAAGGCACCCAATAGCCTACAAAAATATAGACTAAAACTATTAAAATGTGACATAGATTTTAAGTATGTAACTGGTAAAAACAATTTTATTGCTGATTTGTTGTCTAGAAGTCCTAATGGAGTCAAATACAATAGCAGTGATGATGTAGATGAACTGAAAGACTGTAAAATGATACATAGCCTTGTAAATCAGCTAAGCATGTCAGATAGTAAAAAACAAGAATTTAAAAGGGCTACTTTGAATGATCCAGTATTAAGTAAGGTAATCGCGTATTGCTCAGGAGAATGGCCTTCCAATAATGATACACTAAGCTTAGAAGAGGATTATTATGAGAACAAGGATAATATTAGTTTGAAAGAAGGTTTGCTATTCATGGAGAATAAAGTTATTGTACCTTTGAGTCTCAGATTAAACATGTTAAAGTTAATACATGAGTCGATCTTAGGTGTTATTACATGTAAAAAAAAGAGCAAGATCAGCATTGTATTGGCCAAATATGAGTCAGGATATTGAAAAGTGGGTGCTCTCTTGTAAAATATGTGAAAAGTATCGCTATCAAAATGGAAAGGAACCTCTGATAAGTCATGTTAAACCAGTAAGACCATGGGAATTAGTTCTTGTGACTTGTTTTCCTTTGGAGAAGATTATTTAACAGTAGTTGGTGCCTACTCTAGTTGGATAGAGTTAGAGAAGCTTAGAAACAAAACTGCCAATGAGGTTATTACTAAACTGAAATATATTTTCGCTCGTAATGTTGTACTAGATTCTTTCATGTCGGATAATGCTCCATTTAACAGCATATAATTTAAAGTGTTTGCAATAGATTGGAATTTTGAATGCATCACTAGCAGTCCACACTATCCTAAAAGTAATAGTAGAGCTGAAAAAGCTGTTTCAGTTCGCAAACAATTATTAAGAAGGGCATATGCTACCAACAAATATTTAGCTTTAATATGTTGCTAGATTACAGATATACTCCATTGCCTACTCAAGACTATAGTCCTGCACAGTTGTTTTTAAACAATGTTGAGAAGTAAGTTACCAGTGAACAGAACTCTGTTAAAACCTACAATAGTTTGGGAAAGAAATGAATCCCTATTACTTAAACTTTATTATGATCGTACAGCACAAGATCTCCCAGAGAGAGTTTAAAAGGGGTGATAACGTATTAATTAGGAAGAATAATAAATGGATATCTGGTTAAGTAATAATAGACATGACAGTGCTCCCAGAAGTTATGTTGTACGTGACAAAGATGTCAACACACTCCAGCAAAATAAAGTTATGTTAACTAAGAAAATGTAATAACCCAGTTATATTTAAAACGGGAAGTGAAGATGAAGGTAGTAATAGTGTACAAGAGCCCCTTACAGATATTCATGCTGACCATAATGACAGTGTACAGGAAGCGCCCTCAGGAGCAGCTGCTAATAGCAATAATAATAATAAAACAATCACTACCAGCCTAAGGAGAATAGTGAATAAGCCAGTATATATAAGATTATTTGACATGAATTTATGGGTTAAGTTAAGGTAATTGATTAGTAACTGATTATTGTTTGCTATTGTTCAATATAATTCAACCTTATGTTATTGTTCAAATACTACATGGTATTAATATTAATGGTTGTTAGATGGCTTAATTGTAAAGAGGGAGATGTAACATATATTACAATATATGGAACTATTGTCAGGAGGTTACCAAGACAATAACAACAGAGAAAACAGTGTGAATAAAGTCTAAGCAAAACCTTAAGCTTGTCCTCTGACTAATTAATAATTATACTTGGACATAGATAGTATTACACTTAGAATTGTACCATTTCCATTTTTATTAATTAAAATTTTTTCTACAGGTAAAATGATGTCTGTGAAACTCTTTGGAAGCTGTTGCTGGAAATGTTTCATTAGAGAACTTCAATTTTCAAGACCTAGGGTGGCTGTTTCCGGCTGGAATTCAAATGAAGAACTTACAGCAGCTTTTATTTATTCAATTTCCAGGAGCATAATTTATGCATTTGATAGCTATTTGTCTTTTGACATTGTATGGTGACTTTGTTTGACAAATTGTTTTGGATCTTTACTTCCTCAAGATGGAAATTTTACCTGACAATGTTATATCCCATTTTTCTGTGAAATAAATGTTGCTCAGCTTCGTAAGATTGATATGTTTCTTTCCTGAAATAACCCTAGCGACAGTTACAAGAAGATAACGGAGGACTTAGGTTATATTTTTAGATTTTTCATTATATGGGACAGGAGTGAATCCAGGGAGGTGAAACGGTGTTGTTTATTTCATATCCGTTCTATATTTATAGGTCGATAAATGTAATAGAGTGAACTACAAGATAGACAATCAATGTCATAAGTAATTAATTAACCAAACTAAATTTCCTTCTTAAGGATTGGAAAGAACCAATTGGTCTGCACATTGGGTCGTTAATCGAAAGTAATCAGAAATTAAATCGCCGTGCGTAATCTCTCGTATCCCTTGCCAATAACAATTCTCACATTTACCTTTAACAAAATGGTATTATTATACGAAATATAACTACTCGAATAACGCAACCCTATGTAAGCGTACGTAAGGTGAACTGTCCATCCGTCTCATTCTCTCGCAACGATAACAGCTGGGAGACGAATCCACCGGACTCCAGGCGATGAGAGTAGGACTCCTGACGTGACGTAAAGCGATGTTGCCAAATTGCATGTTCCGGCCTGTATTAAAGGAGGCCATGATTTAACCCATATTATGTTATACATAATAGCAGGAATGAGCAAGATATTCACTTTGGAAATTAAACGCGTCAACAAAACGTCAGCCATGTTCTGAAATCAAAATGAGTTAAAAGAGCTTGTAAAAAAATGAATGCTACTACAACTTGCTATATAATAGCATATTCATATTTAATATGTTGTTATTTAATTATTGTGTCTGTATTTTCAGACTATAGGTGAATTTCCATGTTGTTATTTTTCTGAATCGGAATTTATCCATTAAATAACATAGCTATTTTACTGAATTTTGACGTGTGGAGTCATAATGGAACCTCGTAAGGTAATTTATTTCACGAAGGAATGTTGGTGTATGAAATATTGATGTTGTTATGGTCACGATTTTAGTTAGGAATGAATGAATAATTGAATCTATATGCGGTGCAGGGTATTTGTCTAATCTGATCCTTGTGGTTCCCAGTGTAGTTTGGGGCTCTTATAATTAACTCGGTGTCAGAGGTGAACTCAACTGCCCTTCACTTCTGTTAAATTTGTGGTCTGGCTAGCAAGAACTGAGAACTGCTTGAATCCTGTGTGTTGAGTACAATTAATGTGTGCGTTATATTGATCCAAACATCTGGCCATTGTGAGATACACATATTAAAGTTTTGCAGCAGATTTCTAAACCTGGTACTTTGTCCGTTCGCATTTATTTCAAAGAGTGAGTGGTAAGCGGGACGTGGTTGACAGCCCAGCTGTCAGCACACCATCTAGCGGGAAGAGACGGCGATCCTTTCGCACCCTTGGCCGCACTCTTGTCCCGAAATCGCTCTTTAAGATAACGCTCTGAATAAACTTCTCTTTCAGCGAATGATATTTCCAGGCCGGCGGAGCAAAGAAAAAAAATGCAGATATTTTTCTTAGCATATATCGCGGGAGGCGGAGACGGCATGACAAGAAGGAATGAGGCTGAATATATTCCGAGTGGAGAACGCCGAGGAATTTCACGCTTTCTTGGGCTCTAAAACCTCAGCGGCGCGGAGCGAGAGATGTCTTGATGTTTCGCCATTCACGTCCTGCCGACGAAAATCCTCGCGGGGGCTTTGAAGATGGCGAAGGGGCGTCTTATTCATTCTGAGCGCCAACGTGAAGAAGCGCCCTCTCGATGATTGGAAATCCAACCGCCGCCGACGCCATTAGCGTCTCCCTCTAAATTAATTGCCCTCCGACGCGCGAACACACACCCGCTCCCTGCAGGAGGAGCGGTTGTCGCTGCACCCCCTCCGCCGAGAAATGGAAAGGACGGCGGAGTCAACAATGGGGCCTGAAGCGTCACGAGGTCAGGTGATGTAAACAAACCAGGCATATTGTGCAGCAGGACTATTGTTGTAAAGTGTATTGTTGTACCCACCTTCAGCGTTCTGAGGAGTGGGGAATATGCACGAGATTTCTTTCTCGTGTATAAATAAAGTACTTGATGCGAAAGTTTCTCACCGTTTTAAATAAATGAGCCAAAGATTTCTAAGCCAATCACAAAGATTGTTAAACGCCATTAAAATTTTCACGAAAATTGACGAAAGTCACGTGACTTGAAACGCCTTTTGACGTCATGGCATTCATATTCCTATGGAAACTGACGTTTATTTTAGCAGAAAACGAAGCGAATATATGTTTTGAGTTTTATAATGTGGTTTTTGACGAAACAATGAATGAAAAGGGATTTTAAAAAGCCCAATCTGACAATTTGACTTTCATTGACCCCCTTGAGGTGGCATGCATCTTAAAAAAAGTGATTGCTTTGTCGTAGAAGAGATTGTTCGGAACTTTACTGATATTATATAATTTATGGACGATTTCCTCATTGCTATTTATGCTACTCAAATAAAAAGTCGAAATTCGTTCGTTTATTTCATTAAGCAAATGAGGTAATTACATACATTTTCGCCAAGTATTCATTAAACACCTTACCACCACGAACTACAACAGATAAACAATGCCAACAGTGATATTGTACTGTGACGTCATGCGATGACGTCGTGTTTTTAAGCTGTCGAAAAGGTACAATTTTTAAAACGAAATATCCTTTTTACACAGTTTTCACCAAGCACATTTTAGCTAATAAAATTCACATTCAGAGAGCTATAAAAAATACCGCATATTCCCCAAAAGTTCTATAGAGGTAAGGTAAGAATTTAGAAGTAGCCAACACTATCGTCGTCGCTATTGCTGATTTTCACTGCATTAGCACCCCTGATATCGGAGTAAATTAAGTTCCGAATCATCCGCAAAGAACAGCTGCTTTTAATTCTGACCTTACCTCGACAGAAACAATTCTTTATTACTGCAAACACCGTCACTGTGTACATGCAACTGTGTTTTAAATAAAATTTTGAATTGAAATGGAGCAGAATTCCACGGTGTCATGTAGCAAAAGCTCTATCAGAGGTTTTATTATACTATTTTTACACAAGTTGCCAACGGATAGGGAGCATTAATTGTAGAGGGCGATAAAATTCATCTCGGGGGAGAGAAGTTAAAAATGTCTCCAAGGATGCCGGTGTGATAGCAAAACTTTTCATCCACTTACTTCTGAACCGTAATGTCTAGTAGGATGTTTCTTAAAGACTCTTTTAATTTAAAGATCAGGAGTCACGAAGCACGGTTGCAATTTTTATCAGGGGAAAAATTTGAATTTCCAAATAAGTCTTGGTTGCCATAATTCCGAAATTCCCATAACAACTTGTGGCACCATTCAACCAGCTCCCGGTCTGGCTTCAACGTCTTGGTGTGGCACCATTCAACCAGCTCCCGGTCTGGACGTCTTCGAAACTTCGAGACGGGGCTTCGAGAAAGTTCCGGAGAGGTGTGGAACCCTCGTCGACGTGTATAAAAGCTTTCTCCCGCTACACCCGGGCAGACAGACCGGAACGAACCACCCGCGAGTGTATCTTGGAGTGAACGAGAGAATAAAAGGAAATACGCACGGACGCTTGTGTAATTCTTAACGCCTTATCCCACAGTTGGTGACCCCGACGTGATCGTCGTTATTAATCGGGCGTTAACTCATCGTTATTCCTCACTTCATTCACTGTACTCGCCATGGAGGAGCTTCAGCGGCAGCTTACTCTACTCAAACAAGAAAACGAAGAGCTGCAGCGGAGAATCCACCTCACGACTCTCGCAGACGCGGGAGAGCGTGAAGCGCAACATCAGGCTGCATACACTCCGGGCGTTCATCGCGTGTCCCCGAAACTCCCACCGTTTTGGCCTGATAATCCTGTCGTATGGTTTGCCCAAGTGGAAGCTCAATTCGCTCTGTCGAACATCACTCAAGACGCCACGCGATATGGATACGTCGCCTCCCATCTCGACGCCAGATGGGCGGCGGAGGTTCAGGATATTCTTATTAATCCTCCCAGTGAAGGTCGGTACCAACGTCTGAAGGAGGAACTTATTCGACGCCTCTCGCTGTCCGAAGAAAAGCGGGTTAGGCAGCTCCTCACCGAGGAAGTGCTAGGCGAGCGGACTCCCTCTCAATTCCTGCGCCATCTTCGCTCGTTAGCAGGAACCACCCAAGTCCAGGATAATCTACTTCGGACGCTATGGCTGCAGCGTCTCCCGGCAGCCGTCCAAGCTATTCTTCAAGTCCAACTGAACCTACCGCTGGACGAAGTCGCCAAGCTCGCGGACCGCATCATTGAAGTCTCTCCGCCGAGCGTTCCCGCCGCCATTCACGCCGCTACCAGCACGCCGATCACCGATCCGATTCTTTCCCTCTCCAAACAGTTGCAGGACTTAACTCAGAAGGTAGCCGCTCTTCAAGCGTGCTCTCGCTGCAATCACCGGCGGTCTCGATCCCGCGGCCGTTCCTATCCCACCGCCCCCTCAGGCTCTCCAGCATCTCGCTCCAGCTCAAGCTCCACGTCGGACCGTGTCTGTTGGTATCACCGCAAATTCGGAAATCAGGCTCGACGCTGCACGACGCCCTGCTCTTACGAGTCGGAAAACTCCGACGGCAGCCGCTAGTGGCGGAAACCGGTTGCCAACTCACAGGAAGCCGCCTCCTCGTCACAGACCGGGTCAGCAAGCATCGATTCCTCGTCGATACTGACTCCGACCTCTGCTGTTTCCCGCGGCGACTATTAAATGGCCACTTCTCTCCTACCGGATTGGACCTCAGCGCCGCCAACCAGACGATCATCCGGACCTATGGTTACTTACCACTGCAATTAAATCTCGGACTCCGCCGCGATTTTTCGTGGCGTTTTATCATTGCCGACGTAGCCACCCCCATAATTGGAGCAGACTTCCTCGCCCACTACCAGCTACTGCCTGACTGTCGCTTCAGGCGCCTGATAGACGGAAAAACTGGACTCGCTGTCTCAGGTGTTCCTGCATCTCCGGGTCCGCCCAGTGTCAAGGTCTTGCTGTCACCGTCACCCTATCAGAAGCTCATCGCGAAGTTTCCCGGACTATCTCGCCCACCTGGTATCCCGCGGGAGACTCGCCACAAGACCGTTCATTATATTAAGACTACACCTGGACCACCAGTGTCTTGCAGTCCGCGCCGACTGGCTCCAGAGCGTCTAGTCATCGCGAAGGCGGAGTTCGAAGCGATGATCCGGAATGGAACAGCGCGTTGATCGAAGAGCCCATGGGCATCACCATTACATCTCGTTCCAAAGAAGAATGATGGTTGGCGCCCTTGCGGCGACTATCGTGCCCTCAACGCTCGAACCATTCCGGACCGATATCCAATACGCCATATGCAGGACTTCGCAGCCAACCTGCACGGAAGCACGATTTTTTCCGTCCTCGACCTCGTGAAGGCCTACTCACAAATACCTGTGTATCCTGATGACGTGCCAAAAACAGCCATTACCACGCCGTTTGGTCTCTACGAATTTCCTTTCATGAGCTTTGGACTTCGTAACGCCGGCCAAACGTTCCAACGTTTTATTGACGAGGTACTCCAAGGACTTGACTTCTGCTTCCCATATGTGGATGACATCCTGATATTTAGTTCTAACCCCAGTGAGCACGAGAAACATCTTAACGCAGTCTTTCATCGACTGGAGCAGCACGGCATCCTGGTGAATTTCGGCAAAAGCGTTCTCGGTTCACAATCAGTGACCTTCTTGGGTCACCAAATCACTACAGAGGGCATTCGAGCCCTTCCTGAGAGAGTCTCCGCCTTACAGGAATTGCCTAAACCAACCAATGCACGCGCTCTTCGACGTTTTTTGGGAGTCATGAACTTCTATCGTCAGTACCTGCCGCATGCCTCTGAGTACCAGGCCGCGCTCCACACGGCCCTCTCCGGACTTCGCGGTTCTCAGCGCGTCGAATGGACACCGACCTTAGAAAAGGCTTTTTCCGACTGCAAGGCTGCCCTCTCTAATGCCACACTCCTGGCGCATCCAATTCCAGAAGCAATCCTCGGCTTATTTACGGACGCCTCCCAAACAGCCATAGGAGCTAGTTTACAACAACGCGTCGACAATAACTGGCAACCCTTGGCTTTCTTTTCTAAGAAGCTCACCACCGGACAGTCGAAGTGGCCAGCGTATTACCGTGAACTTCTGGCAATTTATTTGGCGGTGAGACATTTCCGACATATCCTTGAAGCGCAGCACGCCATAATATTCACGGACCATAAGCCGCTGTGCTTCGCGTTCCAACAACAGGGAGACAAACTTCCTCCTGTCCAACTAAACCATCTCACCTTCATTGCACAATTTACGACCGATATCCGCCACATTAGCGGGTCAGAAAACATCGTCGCAGACGCGCTTTCCCGCACCGACGCCATTAACCCGTCGCCGATTGACCTAGCCTCTCTTGCACAATCTCAACTGGAAGATTCTGAACTTCAAGAAGTACTCCAAGGAAATTCATCATTGCATTTGCAACGCATGCATGTCCCCGGATTAAATACCGAAATTTACTGCGATATATCCACTGGTCGCCCCAGACCATATGTCCCTGCGTCACACAGGCGACAGGTTTTCGAATCTCTCCACTGCCTGAGTCATCCTGGCCCCAACGCCTCGGCCCGGCTTGTTGCGGAGCGTTTCGTCTGGCCCCTTATTCAACGAGATGCTCGCGCTTGGAGCCGAGCCTGTGTGCCATGCCAACGAGCCAAAATTACCCGGCACGTCTCTTCACCACTTGGACACTTCGTACCACCGTCCGCCCGTTTTAAGCATGTTCATCTGGACATCATTGGTCCACTACCATCGGCCAATCACTTCCAGTACTGCCTTACAGCAATAGACCGTTTCTCCCGCTGGCCAGAAGTCTTCCCTCTGGAGCGGATCACGGCTGAAGATGTCGCAGACGCATTCACCCGTGGCTGGATATCCAGATTCGGCTGCCCGGAACGCATAACAACTGACCAAGGCCGCCAATTCGAGTCAAAGCTATTACACGCTTTATCAGCATACATAGGCGCACATCGCTCTCGATCATCAGCTTATCACCCCCAAGCAAACGGCATGGTAGAGCGCCTACATAGACAATTAAAGGCAGCAATTATGTGCCACCCCGGCTCATCGTGGTACGAAGCCCTGCCAATAGTGCTCCTCGGAATCCGGAGCGCCTTCAAGGAGGATATTCAGGCATCGACCGCGGAGATGCTGTACGGCGAACCACTAAAACTCCCTGGGGAATTCATTCAACCAACTCCCAACGCCGAGCATCCCTTGGACACCACCCTATTCGTGGACCGGCTTCGGCAAATTACAGCTCGTTTGCGACCTGTTCCTGCCTCACGCCATGCCACACCTGGGATCTTCATTTTTAAGGATCTTGCCACATGCACGCATGTCTTCTTAAGAGACGACACCGTGCGTGGCGCCTTAAGACCTCCGTACACCGGCCCATACCGCGTGCTCAGCCGGGACAACAAGAATTTCACGCTGCGTATAAAGGACAATAATATTATTGTTTCTATTGACAGGGTAAAACCAGCCTTTATTTTGGCCGACGACATCCCTGCGGTGCCCAACCCCGGAGACGAAGCAGCCCGCGAACAATGCACACCCGCCTTATCACCACCAGACATGCCGCCTACGGTGACGACGCGATACGGCCGCCGAGTGCATTTTCCTGATCGCTATCTCCCATAACTGTTGGCCTACAACGGACTTCCAGTCTCCGCAGGGGGCTGGTGTGGCACCATTCAACCAGCTCCCGGTCTGGCTTCAACGTCTTGGTGTGGCACCATTCAACCAGCTCCCGGTCTGGACGTCTTCGAAACTTCGAGACGGGGCTTCGAGAAAGTTCCGGAGAGGTGTGGAACCCTCGTCGACGTGTATAAAAGCTTTCTCCCGCTACACCCGGGCAGACAGACCGGAACGAACCACCCGCGAGTGTATCTTGGAGTGAACGAGAGAATAAAAGGAAATACGCACGGACGCTTGTGTAATTCTTAACGCCTTATCCCACAAACTGTTTACTTTTTAGATTCCCAAGTGTAGCACCTCTGCTCGCATGACGGTCGACACTAAGTTACAATTTAAATGAGGCTCCAAAGAATGCTTTCACCAAAACATCTATAGAAATACCTAAATAGATATACATTTACAATAAATGTAAGCAATTTCAAACGTATGTTCCTCTTTTTCTCCAATGAAGTACATTATTCATCTGTGTTTTCAAGTTTAGTGAAAGTTTCTCGGGTCTTCCACCGGTTCAAAGGCTCCATCTCTGCCGACGTTTCGGAAAACGACTCGTTTTCCTTCTTCAGGGTTTTGATATGCCGTGTCAAGTTCAAGTTGAGGCAGTGGGCAGAGGCAACCAATGTTTCGGTTTATGATGAAATCACAATCTAGGTATCAAAAGGTTCATGGGTGTTTTCAAGTCTGTTTCCGCACTAATAGTCGCTTCAGACCGGGAGGAAAGGTCCGATGGGTGTTTTCAAGTCTGTTTCCGCACTAATAGGCGCTTCAGACCGGTAGGGAAGGTATAAGGATAGGAATGGAAGGGATGGGGATAGGATAAGGTCCGACACCAAACGATAGGTTGAGTCGTGTATCAGAATTAATACAAGAATTAGGGTGGGAGTTATTATCAGAGCGTAGGTTAAAGTGCAGATTAAATCTTTTGTAGAAATATTAATCGGATAGCTTTACTGAAGATGTTAAGCACATTTTAAAAACACAAAATGGAGGTAGCAGAAACATGACAATAGATCTATTATATTTCATGCATATTTGTATTTGCTGGCTGACTGTGAACAGAGTCCTCTACATAGTGGAAACTCAACTACAAAGTAGTTAAGTAGTCACTATCTAGAGGACCCTGTCTGTGAGACGACAACAGCGTCATACCATCCATGGTACGTAAATAAATAAATAATATTTGCTTGCTTTTTAGCAGTTTAATATATGCTGTTACGACACTTGCGCGATAATGTCGCCGGCTGGGCCACAACGACGATGATTCTTAAGGCCACTTTACGTGATACAATTTTTTGTACAATTTCTTGTACAAACTCTTGTATGAAGAAATGTACCGTGTAAAGCGGCAAATTGCACGAACGCTTGTGCGATTGTCTGAATGAATGAACGGGAAATAGAACCTGTTCTAATTCCATTCAGACAAACATACAATTTCGTTCAGTTCATACAAGCGTTTGTACAAGAAATTGTACACAAAATTGTAGCGTGTAAAGCGGCCTTTATACATACAAAATCCCTTAAGTTCGTGCATGGTATTCGGCACGGCATGTTATGAAAAAACAAATTCTCAGGTTTCTGGCGTGGGCAACTTCCACAGAGAAAAACTCTTATTGCGACCGGGTTTTTAAAATGCTCTAAAAAGCGAAATCCGGTCGCAATAAACGTTTTTTTCTGTGAAAGTTGCTCATTTTCAGTTACTAGCAAGTTATGAAAAAATCGGTGTTTTTCCTCAGCAATGAGCAATAAATATGATTTGCTGGAGAGATAAGTACATCCTGGTAAACCCAGCTATCTAGAAATACATCACTTACCAAAATTAAGTCAAGAGGATGGAATAGGGACTTAATGGCTGAAGAGGGCAAGGACCTAGCCACGTTGACACACCGGTTTCCGTCTGATCACTGAAGTTCAGCAATGTTGGCAACAGCAACGAACAGAGGTTGTTTAGGTGACCTTCCTCAATACCTATACCGTGATGCTCTCGTCCCCTGTCTGCAATTGGCGGGCAGGTTAAATGTGGGTTGGCACAATGGAGTGCCAATTGGCTACGAAAAGCCTCCAGAATCGGCGCAAATTCCGCCAAATATTGCTGAGGCACTTCAACATCTCTGCACTTGTTTCCAAACCAAAGAGTCTGTGGACAGGGGATTCGATTCCTCCCACACCTGGGAAGATATTAATTAGTACTAAGCACGAATTCCAAAACGCCCTGTTCCCATTATAACAGACAGGGGGCTTCGTGAATCGTAAGCTGGAATCCATCAAAACATTATTGGGCAAATGTATCCATCATGTACGAGAAATTAGCTTATTTTTCCTTGTTACACCTTATTTGGAATTCACTGCCAGTATATGATTATTAATCCCTTTCATTCATGATATGCATGCATGTTTGGTGTCAATTTACCAATTCCATCCAATGCTACACACCTTTATGGTGGCTTGCAGGGTATTATGTAGACGTAGATGTGTACGGAATACTCACGAAATAGGCTTAAATAATGAACTTGAACCTGAGCAGCGAAGATCGGCAAGATTTGTAAAGGGACGGTATGATAACTATGTTAGCGTAACCAGACTGTTTGATGAACTAAATTGGGAATCATTATCTGACCGTAGGGTGAAATTTGGACTTACTGTGTTGGCTAAATACAAAGCAATATTTTTACTGATGACTTTAAAATATTTTGCGAACTCTAATTTACTATGGTGGACGGGACCATAATAAACAAAATTAAGGAAATTAATTGCCGAACTGACATATGTCGTTCTTTTCTAGAGCGATTAGGAATATGAATAGCTGTAAATGTATCCAACAACGTAAATGCGATTGTATCAATGGATAGCATAGGTAGTTGCATGTTGGAATAAGGAATTTAAGCTAATCCAACTAACAGAATGTTTTCTCATACTTGATTTGCTATTTTTATCTTTCTTTTAATTGTGAAATTTAGGCTAGAATATAATTACTAATCCTTTTTATGCATTATATGTAATGATTCTTTAATGTAAATTCACCACCTACCACACACCTTTATGGTGGCTTGCAAGGTGTTATGTGGACTAGACGATAATCTAAGACACAGGGTGTGAAACGAGTCCTCGGCTGCCTCGGCAGTCGCCCGTTCATCCCACACACACCCGCTGCAACACGGAATCAAGAGCCGCTCCCCTCGGGCCGCATGCGCGGGTGTGGGTGAGGCCACCACGGTGGGGAGCAGACGGTCGTGAAGTGCGGAAAGGGTCGTGAGTGGACGGAAATGGGGTTGCGGCCGATGGAATATGCCCGCTGAAGAGCTCGCGATTGATTGCAGGGGGAGCACGTCACTCGAGATGAAGACCCTGCTCCGGTAAGGATGCTTAAAGCATGAACTCGCAGAGCAAGTAGTGCGAACGGCGAAACAAAAGCTTTTTCGCACCGCTCACTCAGGCTCCGAGTCTGAAGTCGTGTAAGTCTCGCCGATGTGTCTGATAATGTTTGGAAGAAATAGTTCTCACCCCCTTACAAAGGGAATTTGATGGAAATCCTCACCCACTGGCCTGTATTTCAATTTAGTCGGTAGCATGACGGAACACATTATGAAATTGTGACATTATTACGCACGACATTACTTCGTACTACTCAGCACTGAAATTCTTAACCTCGATGTGTTTCAACGTCACACGGACATTCTCAAGGGGCGTGAGAAAGATGTTCATCTACATCTACACCTACATAATACTCTGCCACCAGAAAGGTGTGTGGCAGGGGGTGAATTCTCGCCAAACACGCACTACATATCATGCACTTAAAATGATTAGTATTAGGTATTATATCAGTCTAAACTGCACTATTTAAAAAGATAGAAATAGCAAACTAAGCATGCAAAAACGTGCTGTTAGTTGAGTTACCTTCACGTCCTTATACCAACATGCAACTACCTAAGCCATGGATAGATTCAATGTTTGCTGGTCGAAGGTAAGGAACGATTCGGTGAATAATTTGGCGTAGTTTTTCTTGTCGATTAATTAATATTCGCACGTGAGACGTCTTCTGTGACATATAATAAGTTTCCTGCGCGAGAAGCTGCTGTCGTACAGAAACGAGGAAATCTTACGGACTTCACTCCTTTGAGAATAGGCGGTTAACTGACAAACATTATCCCCTCGGACCAAATATATACTCCAAAAAGGTGAATTGTTAGGTAAATAGAAGAACAAAGGTAAGCGATATATATGAGTCTCGTAAGAAGAGATTTCGACGGCCTTCTTCAATTCTCCTGCAAGTGCATCCGCTCGCGCCCTGCACCCTGGAATGCACTTGAGATTGTTAATCAGTAAACTCTTAACATCACCGAGCACGTTCACGATGAGAAATACCAGTTTTACAGAGTATCCCGCGTACATTTGCCGGAGTTTGCATAGCAGATCTTGATATTTGGTACTTTTTTCCAACTCCTTCGCTGCCACTTTCATTTTGGCCAATGCCGAAAACTCGATCACGAACATAACGTGCGAGATACATCTACATCTACATAATACCCTGCAAACCACCATAAAGGTGTGTGGCAGGGGGTGAACTCTCACCAAACATGCATTACATATCATGCATAAAATTTGTAATTAAAAATTAAAATAGCAAAGCATACATGCAAAAACATGCTGTTAGTTGGGTTAGCTTTAAGTCCTTATATCAACATTCAGCTACTAATGTTATCCATTGCTACACTCGTACTAAATACATTTACCGTTATTCATATTCCTAATAGTACGAGGAAAAAAGGACATTTTGAATCTGTCAGTTCGGCAATCAATTTCTCTAATTTTGTGATTATGGTCCAGTCTAACATAGTAAGTTGGGGTCCGCAAAATATTTTTAACATCATCACTGAAAGTATGGTCTTGGAATTTATTTCAGAGATTATGTCTAAATTTCAACCTGCGATCTGACAATGATTCCCAATTTAATTCATTTAATACATTGGTTAAAAAAGATATTGTCGAGGAGAACGATATCAGACGATATTGTCGTCACCAACGGTGTGAAATGAATAATTCCAATAGATCTTGTTTTATTGATTCATACATTATGAGTTCAGTTAAATTTCTCTCAAGTACTATAGCAAATATTCCACAGAGAAAAAAATCATTCGCCTTGACCGGGATTCGAACCCGGACCCCCTTATTTCCGGCCAGGTGCTCTACCAGTTGATCTACCAAGGCGTCCTCTTTCTCTGTGGAAATTATAGAGATCTAAAGGAACAAGATGTTCACGGACTGCTGGACACATCAATGTCACAAAGCAGACCAGGTCGTGCGCATGCGCACGACTTCGGAAATGTTGGATGGATGTTGGATAAAAAGGGCCTTGGTAGCTCAACTGGTAGAGCACCTGGCTGGAAATAGGGCGTCTTTGTTTGAGTGCCGGTCAAGGCGAATGATTTTTTCTCTGTGGAATATTTGCTATAGTGCAATTTCTGCGGGTAACGCCGCTAAAGTTATCACGGCTAGTACGTGATCTTTGAATTCTTTCCTCTCAAGTAGGCCATGAGGTAGTTAGACCAACTGGTCCATTGTGACAACCACCCTTTTAGAGAAATTCTATCAGATCTTACATCTACCAATCTTTGCATAAGCAGGGCCGAAAACCCGATCATTTTAATAATTATTATTGTTACTGCCGTTACAATCATATCCGATTCTCCGCCGGGCATCGGGCAGAATCGGCGTCATAATAGCCGTAGGCACAAGACTCATTGAGATAGAGAATAGAAAGAGAGAAATTATGGAGCAGAAGGACATCAGGCTTCGAGACCGTCACCTGATTGGAGGTGGGGAAGGAATAATACAAACAGATCTAATTAATATTTATCGTTCTCCACGATGGACTCGATATCTCCAGGGACGTATGGTAACAGAGGATGCGCGTCAATACCATAATGGTATCCCATGTGACAATACAGCATCCGCTGAGCGGTATTGTGCCATTATATGCGTGCGTATCACGCTAAAGCTACAGCCAGTGTGTAGATGACGTAAACGTCCCCATGTGACCTCTCGTCACGTCTCTTGTCCATCACGTTTGTCCTTAAGATGAAGCAATGAAGCATTCTTAGCTTGTTTATGGCACTATTTTGATTGAACAGGGCCAATCCCTACAATGAATATTTATCCATTATCACACAATCACAAAATATTATCACAAAATATTTATCTATTGCCGCAAGAAATTTTGAATTGAAAGGCTGAACGAGTGAATGAAGAACTGTGAAAGAGTGAATCAGAAATTCATTTTATTCAAAGCGGCAGAGAACCACTGTTTTCCGATTTAGCCAACAGTACAATTAACTCAAGATTAATTTGATATGTAATAGCAAAACTTATTATTATTGAAAGTTGTGTATGCAAAAAGTTATATATTCAAAGCAGCCAGGAACAATAACAAAAGAAGGAATACTTTAACGGCAAGAAGTGAAGTTTTAAATACAGCAAGTGAAGGTAAACGGAGTAGGTGGGCAATAACAGACCTGAAACTCAACCGTAAATTCATTCAGTATGATCAAAAACCAGATGACGAAGAGTGAAAGAGATTTGAATGTTGAGTCCTGTTCCTAATTATCGTATTTTAAAATGATCTCTTAAGTGTTACGTAGAATTGTGTTGACTTGGCACGACTTGATGCTTTCACCACAGTTTGTGTACAGGTCGCTTTCTCGTGTATTATTTAATCTATAACTTTACGGTGTCATTGAACCATAATTGTTCCAAGTTGCAGTTGATGAGGTAGACATGGTTATCACTCATTAGTTTCAAACTGATACGGGAAACAAAGAGTGTAGTTCCAGGAAGCAAACTGTACACGGTTAGTGGTACACCAACATCTACGCGATACCCTGCAAGCCAAAACGAGGGTGTGTGGCAGGGGATGAAGATCACCAGACATGCACAATTTACATGTAACAATGCATGTATCAAACTGATGAGATTCAAACAGTTAACGAAAAACTAACAGTATAGTCACAGAAAAAAAACTACGATCAGTCCACGCAACCAAATAGATCAGTTACATTCATCGAGCTCTTTTTAACCAAACCAGTTCGGTTTACGCAAACGGCCGATTCGGTCAGTACATAGGCAACAGTTCAGTTCAGTACAGAGAACCAATATTTTTTTTGCCTTCAGTGCATGTCTCACGTCGAAGGCATAACAGCATGACCCATTTTTTTAAATGAGAATGTGTTTTATTACTTCATGGCATAGAATGATTTCCACTTCCCTCCGGTGCATCTTACCCGGGAAATAATTCATCTACATGTACATTATACCCTGCAAGCCAACATAAAGGTGTGTGGCAGGGGGTGAACTCTCACCAAACATGCACCACATATCATGCATAAAAAAGAATTAGTACTTGTATAGGTACTGTTCAAACTACTCTATTTAAAAAAGATAAAAATAGCAAAACACATATGCAAAAACATGCCGTTAGTTGGGTTAGCTATAAGTCCTTATACCTACATGCAACTACCAATGTTATCCATTGCTACACTTGTACTGGATACATATACCGTTATTTATATCCCTAAGAGTACGAGGAAAAAAGGATATTTTGAATCTGTCAGTTCGGCAATCTATTTCTCTAATTTTGTGATTACGGTCCAGTCTACCATAGTAAGTTGGGGCCCGCAAAATATTTTTAACATCATCACTGAATATATGGTCTTGGAATTTGTTTAAGAGATTAAGTCTTAATTTCAACCTGCGATCTGACAATGATTCCCAATTTAATTCATTTAATAGACTGGTTACGCTAATAAGGTTATCATACCGTCCCTTTAAAAATCTTGCCGATCTTCGCTGTAATTACAAATGTAGGGAAAAGTTCTTTAAGCTCATCTTCAAACTCGTGAACTTTCTACTCCCAAATAAATATAATCACCATTCCGGTTTCGATTTATAATATTTAAGGAGACATATGTCCCATCATGATTCCATAAAAAATATAGGCTTGTGTTATAATAATTTCAGGCTCGGTCGTAGCAAGTACATTATCCATTTCCTCTTGTTGGCCTCTAAACTTGGGTCAGGGATTGATCTGAATGAGTAATTAATAATTCCTCAGTAGAACCACGGTTTTTATTATTTTCCAACTGCGTTGTGATTCTATTTAATGCCCAATTATGTGCAATTATAGTTGATTGTTCACCTCACCTCTATGGGTAAAATACAAACGGAAATTTTACCTCCTATCATTCCTAAATTACCAAGAATTCTTATCTTTTGGTTCCGGTCGTCTGTGAATTATGTATGAAGCTATTGCCGTCTGGATGGAATACTTTCATGTTCATTTATCCTGATAGCACAGAAAGAAAAAACACTTTGTGGATTTGGCTCGTGTTTTTGTCTTTCTATGTTATCATGTTTCGCTTTCACCCCATATCGCCTTAATTAGTTCATTCATCCTTTTAAATGAGTGAGGGGCTAGCAATGCCCTTCAGTGAGTTCTTCGACGTTTTCCATTCTGGTTGAAAGTCCAGGATGTTTTTATTAATTAATTACTTCCTAGCGTTTTTCAAGAGCTTAGATAAAATAATATATCTAGGACAATGTCAATCTCACCATTATTTTTCAACATCTACACTGATATCATCATTTTCATTATTATTTCCCGTCTCGTCACTCCAGCTCATATAATGAGGCTGAAAATAAAACTAGAGGCCAAGCTTTAACTTCATTTTGGCAGAAATTACGCTTCAGCCGCATAACAGCCTATAGGTATAGTACATGAATCTGCTCAGTGTCGCACTGATGAAGGTGCTCTTGTGGAAACATTGCCTAAGGCTGAGAAGTTTGACTCGCCAACTATGAAATGTGAAAGGATGTTTGTGCCTGAAGTTTTAAAAGAGGTTCAGAGATTGCTACATGTCAAAGCTGAAAATATTGGCATTATGTCGCATCCTGACATGCTATTTGGAGGAGCTTCTCCTGATGCTGTCATCTGGAAATCAAGTGCCCCAACCTGGAACGTACAAAAACCTAACCTTATCTGGTGATCTCTCCCCTAAATGCATGGCAAACCTGCAGATACAGATGCACATGACTGGCAAAAGAAAAGGTGCATCTTCTGTGTTCCAACTCCTAGTTTTGAGGAGGATAGATTGGATTATGAAGAAGCTTTTGATGAGGCCTTTCCTCGCAATATAATCTCTAAAGTTCTAGTCTTTCGGAGAGACTTTTTTTAAGTAAGCTCAAAAGGAAAGGTTACCGATTTCAATTTTTCATAAAGTCACGCCAGACACAGGAACAAGGTAAGCACTTGATAAAGAATTAAGCAGGCCATCAGGAGTCATGTACACAAGAAATCTCCCTGTATTGCATTTTTTATACTCTGACCATTAAAAACCTTGGCCTAAGCTATCGGATGGTTTTCAATCTCAATTTCAAAGCAATATATGATGCTTCGTGTATCTGCATACCCAGACATGACTGAGACAATTAGTCCTTTAAAAAAAACTTCAGACGTTAGCCTGACTATAAATTGCTTAAGGTTGATTGCAACTGTTGGTACATAGTTACAAAATATTTTGCTGAAGTATTATCCTGATTGAAAAGGTTGGCCGATAGAAGAATCGAGTGGAAAGCTGCGTCAAACCAATCCTAGGATTGTTGACCGATGATGATGATTATCCTGATATGCCAAATTCATCCCCGAGTCTCGCGTTGGAATCATCGAGCTTCACCTTCATTGAAACCAAGCGTACACTGTCAAACTCAGCCACTTTTCTATCCAAGCAATATCATAAGCAACTAATGGAACAATGTACATTTTCTCAGGAACAATTCCCAGGTTTCTTCTTGGTTCTCTTTGCAAGGGGGATCTAATTCTTATCAAATGGCTGCTTTGATTGCCATCTCTGCTCCTTCTTCAGCCATATGGTCCGGAACTTCGATTATCCTTCTAAAGCATTTTTCTTGTGAGGAGCTGGAAACAGAATCTCCATTGACTGTATCCTCAGAGCCAGAAGATGAGTACACATGTAATCTTCTTCTGGCTTCTTGATCCACATCCAACTTCAATGGTGATCCACGTTTTAATGGCGACAGAGCTGCATCATAGATTTAAGTCATCGTTTGGTTCATCTTACTCCTTAACATTCCCAAAGTACTCGGTGGCATTAAGCTCAGCCGTGAGATTCTTAAGCTTAGCAGATCATATTAAAGTTGATTTTAAAAAAATTGGATTTTTGCCATTCTAGACAAACCGACGTCGTATTCCTGGAAAGATTAATCACGATCCTAGAAGAAACTTCATCTCCAGATATTTCTTTGAAATCTCCGTTGGACATTAGAGCCAATGGGGTCGTTCACCATACTTTTTTTATCGCCGAATCTGATAGAGTTTGTAAAATAAAAACACCCGTATTTTTCCGTTCTTTGATCCGCCAATTATCTCTCGAGTTATAAGCGGCGAAAAACTGATGTCTTTAACCCTTTCGGAAAAGACGGTGTGGTGCAACCTCTGACGTATATCGACTTCGTCCAATCAAAACTGAGCCCGCGAAGCTACTTCGCCTTGTCGCAATGGGGGGGACAGGGCTGACTCTGTCAATGGAAGCTGTTGCGACAGGATATGTGCGAGCAGACCATCCGAGAATCCCCCTCCACTCCATTCCCTTCCCCTAAAAGCAGTCAAGGACGGGAGGAAAATGACATCAATGTTGTCACAGCAGCCTTTTCGGTGGGCGTCACCTTTTGCTTATTTTAATTTTTGATTTATGAGTGAATGGTTGTGGTTAGAAGATTAATTTTTTCACTAAAATTCTTTTTTCGTTTCCATCTAACAATTTTGTGCAAAAAAGTGCGATTTTGGTTCCGAGTTTTTCCAGATTTATCCAGATTCAGTTCAGTGATTAGTGATGGATCGTCACGGAAGTAACGTCTCGCGCCTTTGAGTCTGCATCACGGACATGGAGGAAATAAAAGGCCTGGGCTGATCAGCAAGGTCATTCTTTGTTGGCGTGGATCCTCTCGGAGAATCGCAGCTGGAGTCGGCGGATTCCATCCGGGTGCTGCGAAGTCACCGGCAGCGGCACGAATGCGGCCGCGTAGGGCGAGCGCGGCCGGGTGCGGGAGGGTGTTACTGTTTTTCGAGAGAGCGCTTTGTGGAAGTGCACATTCCTGGGCCCTCCGAAAGGGAGGAATCGATTGTCCGAGGGAGGGGGCGCCTCCTCATTTCGCCTCTCTCCTGTTTGTCCTCCTCCACCCCCCCTCTCCCCCCCCCCCTCCTCGCCCAGTAACGATTTCCTGTCCGGTCGAGGGCGGGCGGGTGGTTTGGACAACCCGAGGAGGGGCTTCACTGGGCGGCGACGGGCCCGGACCCAAAGGCCTTCCGAGACCCCGAAAGGCCCGTCCATCCGAGGCACCCGCGTCTCGCAGCGTGCCCCTGCACCCTGCGGGAATCAGGGCGGGAGTCTAGAAAGGTCAGCTGGTCTGCTCCGTCACAGAGATGTCGGAGATTCACCTCGTGCCCCAGCTAACCATAATATTATGTGCACTCGAGTTTGAAGGGTGTTTATGAAGTAGCCAAAATACCTACAGAAAATTTGATTACATGCTATTTTTCTCCCCTTATTCTACGTTAATTTTTGTACTCAAAATTTTTAATTACATTATTGTATTTTTTTTACATCCGGAGCATGTTTCTTTACGGCGGTGAAGCATGGACGATGACAGCAGCGGAGAAGAAAAGGGTAGAAGCATTCGAAATGTGGTGCTACAGAAGAATGCTGAAGTTTAAGTGGATCGACCGAGTAAGTGACGAAGAAGTGCTAAGAAGAGTATGAGATTAGAGAATTCTGATGGCAACTCTAAAAAGAAGAAGGGACAACTTAATCGGCCATATCTTGAGACACGTGGCCTAATGAAGACTATTGCCAAGGGAAAGGTGAACGGGAAGAATTGAAAAGGCAGGCCTCGCATGAGATACATGGAAAAGGTTGTGAAGGATGTAAACGAGAAGAATTACGTCACAATGGAAAGGTTGGCCGATAGAAGAATCGAGAGGAAAGCTGCGTCAAACCAATCCTAGGATTGTTGACCAATGATGATGATGATGATTGTATTTTTTATTTAAGTTTTCACGGAAACAAATCACTGTTTTTAACGTGTTCAACAATTACGCCGCATTTAAAAAATTATTTACCAAAACCCATTCAGCCGATCTAATCAAAATTATAACACAATGTACATAAGTTTTTTTGTGCGTTTTCTATAAATTTCAGAAAGTTATCTGTGCAAGGAATGATACTGTATTCATTTTTTCAGAAGCGTTTTTCTCGGCTTAAGGTGGTCAGATAAATGCTTTCTTCGTTGCTTAGTAATCTTTAGGCATCGAAATGTTATATTATATCGTCATTAACAACGTAATTTAATATTGTATGGGACACCGGCTATTTTTGTTTGGAAAGCCGTGCGACGTTGCCGCAACAAATAGCAGCTGACCCGTCCGATTCCTACCAATACAAATATATATTGACATACTGACAACTTCGGCAACGTCGCACGGCTTCCCAAACAACAAATAGCCGCTGACCTGTCCCATTCCTACCCGGAGAGGCCGAGTAGGGTCAGTTGTCGAACGCGTGGATAGGGTCACTGGCCGCAGAGTACACTTGCTCTCCCTTATGGCCATTATTACAAAAACTATTCGTGTAAAAGTATACATTTTGTCTTTATTTGTCTTTATTTAAACTGCGAATTTAGGACTCAATCCTCCCTTCCAATTAACAGGGTAAACGTCAAAAAAATCAATGCCCCGGAGAGTGAAAAACCTCCCCCGGGCGGGATTCGAACCCGCGACCCTTTGATTGAACGGCGAGGCTTTTACCCCGCCCCCACCGGAGCCGGCGGGGCATTTTGGCCCAACATTTTAGCGCGAAACCGTAAGAACAAAGAAAATGGAATATTATAGCAAGCACGCAAGCACTTCATGGCTAAAATTCTTTCTCATTATAAAACAGTCGTTAATCCTAGAAACTAAGAAGCCAGCTAAAGTTATGGAATGCATGACAGAAACAGACTATTATAGGCAATACTTATTAAAAATACAATAATTACATTTGTACACAAAAATTAGTCGGTTATTCTAGGATATTTGGATCTGATCTCATTCGATGAAATATATTTTCAGGAAGGGATTCGAATGAAGCAAATTCTCCCTGATATGCAAGTTGAGGCTTCACCCTGGGCTTAGATCCAAGAGAGCCGGTTAAGTGGCTGGAGATGGAACCATTGGAAGGAAATGCCCGGTCAGAAGAACGGTGACAGGTTCTTGAACATTAGCGTCTCTCCTCAGAATCCTGACTTGACAATAGGCTGTGCCACAGATCACTCTGTTACATTGTCATTTCTGATTACTTAATGCACCCGTCTTGTGTGCTAGAGAAAAATAACCTAACATGCACGAAAATAAACGATCAGGCCGAAAATGCCGAGTACGAATATTCATCGGAGGAGATGCTCCACATATGATCTATCTACATCTACATGATACCCTGCAAACCACCCCAAAGGTGTGTGGCAGGGGGTGGATTCTCACCAAACCTGCACTACATATCATGAATTTAAAAGGATTAGTATTAATACATTAGTCTAAATATAGCAAAGGGATGGGTAGGTGAAATATTGTTAGAGTTATCTGTATTGCATGATGCATGCATTACTAACCAATCCATTTAATACTATGTAGATACTAACCATCTAGCTGCATGTGATCCTACTATGTTGCATGCTCCCATGCAATAGCTTGTTTGCATGTCAATACTGCATTTTTGGTGATCTTCAACCCCTGCCACACCCTCGCGGTGGCTTGAAGTGTATCGCATAGTTGTAGATATGATAAAGAACAGCATGATTGAATAAGCGGTTGTTTAGTTACGCCTTACAAATCCTGGTCTACCGGCCTCAGTTAGAGAAATATGTTGACCAGCGGGTATCTATTACGCCAATACGCTGCACGCTGCATGACCAAACCAGCATTATGAAGATGTGGTGGGTGGGTGTCCGCTCGCGTTCATCAACTCGGAGATGAAGCGTCTTTCTCCAATACCACCGTCAATCAAGGAACAGAAGCAATGAGAGCACAGGGTACCTACTCCCTTTTTGATCCAACATTTCCAACAGCCGGTGCCACCTAACAAATTATTATTACTCGCACAAGTTCAGCATTAAGTGTAAAGTTGAAAACGATGGCCCGGCCCACTGGTTCCCAAAGCATCACAAGACGACCAAAGCCGAATGCAATTTCAGGAGGAGGAACAACCTCCATGCACGTAAATAAGGTAAGCATGAATGCGTAAGCCTCATCTAAGGTTGAAATACTTAGGGAGGACGATATGAACATGACTCACAATTCATTCAACCGCGCACTTGTGAAAGCAGTTCATTACACTTCGGATGTCAACAAACAACAGGAATTTGATGAATAAACGATTCCCAAGAATGATAATGATATCTTATATCGCGTAATGATATCTTGACGAGCTTTTGAATTATAATCCAAGAGATTTTCAGGGAATATATTATTCCCTGTCCTCACACAGTCCCCGACAGTTAACCTTCAGGCTTTGTCACGATGATCGATCTCTGCAATCGCTGCAGTAGTGGTTCAATCTACAGTGATTTTAAAGAAGCATTTCAGAAAAAAAATACTTACGTGAGTATCTAGAATGCGGCTAATGCTTCACTAAGGTAGGACAACAAAAGCTTGAGGAAGTCAAAGGTATTGTTATCTGGGAAGCCGAGTAAGCAGAGATGGTCGAAGCGAAAGAGAAATCGTCAGTAGGATGACCATGTCGAAGAGAGCATCGTAGCAAAGAAGACTCCTTTACAGCAGCAAATACAACGATGGAAGTGAGGAAACATTTCATTAGAGCATAAATCTGGAGTATATTTCTTTTTGGCAGCGAAGCATGGATGATAACAGCAGTAGCTAGGTCAACGGTGAAAGCATTTGAAATGTGGTGATACCAAAGGATGTGATGAAGATAAAATGGATCGACTAAAGTAGCGAACGAAGACTCATTAAGAAGAGCTGGAGATACTAGAAGTCTGCTGAAGTCTTTTAAAAGAAGACAACTTAATCGGCCATATCTTGAGACAAGATGAGTTGATGAAGACAATCGTCGTGGGAAAGGCAGGCCTCGGATGAGTTGAATAAGAAGATGCAATCCATGTAAATTTTCACAGACTTTTATTTGTTGGTACAACGCGTTTCGACGCTAAGGCGTCATCTTCAAGTACCAGTAGGTACCAACAAATAAAGGTCTGTGAAAGTTTACATAGGTTGCATCTTCTTGTTCAACATGAATTTTCACCAAGTGAAAGCCGAATCTATCGATTTCCTCGGATGAGTTATATGGAACAAGTTGTAAAGGATGTAAAAGAGAAGAATTACATCAATATGAACAGGTTGTGTGATAGAAGAGTGGAGAGGAGAACTACGCGAAATTAATTTTTGACCGATTATGATCAGGCTCTAAATACTCTGACTTCAGGAGTGAATCGTGATTTAGCTGCAACTAATTTGAATCTTTTTGAAATGAATAGACGATGATTTTATTGGAATCGGAGGCCATGGATAATATTAGACGCGATGGAGAGCGAGAACAATAGAGGTGCCCGTACCTTCCCGCACTCGCGAGAGTGGGTGGTTGGCTGGCTGAGACCCAACACCGACAGACAACGGCGATTTCGACAGGCCCTGACGAATAGTCGCGGTCAAAAATCATACAGCGTAGGCACGTAATGAATGGCTATTTAGGCCGCAGGCGACAGCGTGGGATAATGGTCCAGTGGGGAGTGGATGCTCTTCGAACCGAGGACAGTCACAACGCGTTGTGTCCGATGAGAGCGGGGCAAGAGGGATGATTCCACCCCCCCCCCCCCCCCCTCCCCCCCGGCGGCTCTAGGCCGGGATTGGCTCTTAATTATTGATTGAAGAGAGAGAGGGAGAGTATAAAGGGTTTGTGAGAGAGGAGTCGGATGCTAACACGCGTTGACGCGCGCGCACGGAGCAGGGGCGGCGTGAAGCAGGGGCGTGACCGTGCACGTGTGTGTCACGCGCGGATGGACTCAGCGCAGCCACCTCCCCGTCGCGTGACCCGAAAAGGAACCGCAAAGAGGGTCACTTTCCAATTAACCGTCACTTCCGATGGAATTCATTCAAAGCAACGAATGACGCGAGATCAGAAGATGCTCTCGCTTTATTTCATTTTTTTAACAAGAATATATTAATTTTCAAGGGTATACGTACTGCATACATACAAATAAAAATATATGCAAATACTTTCTCACACACTTTAGAAAATTTTACCTGTAAGTCCTCCTGAGCTTAAACTGCTCGCCAGGAGGTGCTTATATTACTCTACATCCACACAATACCCTGCAAGTCACCATAAATGTGTGTGGCAGGGGGTGAATTTACACCAAAAATGCATTACGTATCATGCATAAAAAGGATTAGTAATTACATTCTAGTCGAAACTTCACAATTCAATAAAAAAGATAAAAATAGCAAAGCAAGCATGCAAAAACATGCTGTTAGTTGGGTTAGCTTAGCGTCTGTACATTTATACACTCGTATTTATGCTAAACTGGATATATTTACAGCTATTTATATCCCTAATTGTATGAGGTAAGAAGAGCATTTTGAAACTGCCAGGTCGGCCATCAACTTCTCTAATTTTATGAATTATGATACTATGAGTAAGTTGGAGTTCGCAAAATATTTTAAATGTCATAGGTGAAAATATTTCCTTGGCATTTAGTTAAGAGATAAAGTCTAAAAATCAACCTACGGTGAGATAAAGATTCCCTTTTTAGTTCATCTAATAGACTGGCTACGCCAATATATTTATCGTATCGTCCCTTTACTAATCTTGCCGTTCTTCTTAGTTCATTATTTAAGCCTATTTCCTAAGGATCCCAAGTACTGGCAGCGTATTTCAAATGAGGTCTAGCAAGGGAAAAGTAGCTAACTACACGGGGTGTCTCGTGTTAGGCACATAGAATGAAAACATAAATACAACAGTTATAATCCTGATGGGTTAAACATTCATTTTAAACAATGACTTTTAGGTCTTTCTCTTCACATCGCTTGTACCATTGTGTACCTGTGCCAAGTAAGCACGCCAAAAATGTTAAGTATCCTTGGCACCACAACGCACAGTATTCTTCTACATACATTGATTTGAATAAATTTTGAAAGATCATAAATATCCTTTCTTGTTAGTTCCATGTCATGCCGGCATTGTTATTTCTTCATAATAACACCCAAAGTAAGCAATTGCCTGGTGCCAATGATATGGCGAATACATAAAATAGTGCACTTAAGACAACTGTGGTGATCGGATTGGTGTGGTGGCTAGAGTACTGGCCTCCCATCCCGAGGGCCCGGGTTCGATTCCTGGCAGTGGCGAATTTTTCACTGGAAAACCGGTCCCCACTTAGTGCCTAGTGGAGGGCATTTCAAGTACAGTGCTCCGTCCGTCGGATGGGACGTTAAGCCGTGGTCCCCTTCGGCGCCTTTCTTTTAGAGTAGGCTAATGCCGACGCCGGGTTTCTCTCCACCCTTCCTCCGTTCCTAAAAACTCCTACCATTACCCAATTATCCACCTATCCTATATGGCGCAAATGACCTCAGCTGTCGGTCGCCTCCCCTGAATAACCAACCAACCCTAAGACAACTGTGAAAAACGAAGGAAACCATAATATAAATTAAACATATTGTATAAATAATTTTTCCTTAAATATTCTTTACACTTACTCCTAAACGACTTCCATGATTTGGGTAAGAGCTCAAAGAGTTCATCAGGCAGCCAGTTCCAATCGTGAATGACCCAATTTAAAAACGAGTACTTTCCCGTGCTGTGTGTTTTTTCCCTGATTTTTATTTCACATGAGTGGCCATTTCTACACATATAATTTGGCCTATTGGTGACTCAACGTAATTCTTCCCAGCCCTTGTCTCCCGATATTGCACGGAGCCAGCCGATCTTCCTTCTCGTTTCCAGAGACTCCCATCCGAAAGCACTAATCATGTCCGTCACGCTGTCGCTTTTCTTATGTTGACCCCAACACGTTCCTGGCGACCTTCCTCTATATAATTGTAATTCTGTGTATTTAGAAAGGAAGCGTACGCATGCGATTTCAAGGACGGGGACTCTCGCGTTTGCGTTGTCTTCGGAGTTCACAGCCATCGGAAAGATCTCCTCCTCAAATCCACTAAAATGCTTTCCCACGTATTTTGCCCCGAACCCGTGGTTTTTCGACCCGAAGGGTGGCTTTCATATGTGGTATTAAAAGAAAAGGCGGAGTAAGGACGTTGCAGAAAATACGTACGACGCATAATGAAAGGAAAATTAATCATTGAAGTAAAATCAATCCTTGAAACGTTGAGTAGTACCACGGCAACGATTTTTAACGTGCCATTTCCAATATAGCACCATACCTATCTAAATAACTTATTAAATTCTCAGTAGACATTTAAAACGGATAGGTTAACAGAAGATATTAGACATATATTCATATCCCCTGCGTATTATGCTAGAGTTGAATCCATGAATAAGATTAGAGAGTTAGATTGTAATATCGATAGATTTTTGAAATGTCATTTTTCCCGCGTACCATTAGAGACCATGATAGGCAGCATTGCAAAGGGATAGGTAGGTGATATATTTTTAGAGTGGTCTGTTCTGGTTTAGCTTTTAGTTGCATGGTATCTCTTAGCTGCATGTTTAGTTCCATGGCAGTTGTATGAATTTATGTCTTGGTAGATTCATAGAGTAAGTATTTACTCTACGGTATCTCTTACAATTAGTTGCATGTATATGGTGGATGCTTGGTGAACTTCACCCCTTGCCTCACACCCTTTCGGTGGCTAATAGGGTGTTATGCAGGTAAATATAGAATTATATAACGATCAGAACTGAAATTCAAAGGTTACCTTTGAGTTCGTACTCCATCCAAGTCATTTTAGTTTGTTAAAAGATCATCCGTGAATGTAAACACAACGTTATGGATATGCTTGCCATCTAGCGATATTTCCTTCTATTGAAATCACTCACCACCAAAGGGCCATTAAAATAAAATCACCTGTGGGCTCGCTTTCTTTGTGTTGCTTTGCAAAGAAAAGACAAATAATTTGGAAAGAGAATACATGCCCTTTATATTGATTTTTTCTCAAATATCTCATTTCAAATTGCTTTAAGAAAATAAGAAAAAAGAGATGATCTTCAATACTGCTATATAGAAAGGGATCCACGGACTGCTCTGAAAACGTCGCTGCCTTGACTCTGACAGCCATCACAAGCGAGATATCCTCCGAATTCGTGGAAGATGAAAGAAGCTTAAATATCATTCGGTAGAAAGAAAATGAAGATGAATGATGGGGACTGACATTTACTTTCTACCAACGTGTAGTTGAATCCGGGAAGGCCACTGGGATATATCGCACGACCGTAACAGACTCAATCTCGTGGAACAATTCAAAGGCCATGAGAGAAAATGTGAACGAGGAAATTTGTGGCTACGCAAGAAAATGAGTAAGGAAATAATTTAGCAGAACTTACAACTGGAGCATATTCCTCTATATTAGTGAGGCATGGATACAGCAGCAGAGAATTCAATGTTAGATGACAAAGCACTCACAGCAGAGACGGAGAGGGATCGGAATAAAATTCTAATAACCATGGAAAGGGCAATGGCTAGATATCAGCTGAATATCAATAAGAAGAAGACTAAAGCATTTATAAGCAGCAAGAGAGAGGAGGCCAAAACCGACGTTATACTAGGAAAACAAAAACTTGATGAGGTGAAAGAGTTCTGTTACCTGGGTAGCCGAGTAACCAACGATGGACGAAGCAAGAAAGAAATTGCCAGTAGAAAAGCCCAGACAAAGAAAGCATTCTATCAAAAGAAGAATCTTTTTCAGCTGTTAATAAAAGCGTAGGAGTAAGGAAACAATTCATCAGAACGTACATCTGGAGCATGTTTCTTTATGGCAGTAAGGCATGGATGATGACAGCAGCTGAGAAGAAAAGGGTGAAAGTTTTCGACGCGTGGTGCTACAAAAGAATGATGAAGATTAAATGGATCTACCTAATGAGTAAAGAGGATGTCCTAAGAAGAGTGGGAGAAAAAAGTCTTTTGAAAACCATAAGAATAAGACTGTATCGGCCTTACCATGAGACATGATGGCCTGAGTGGCAATTAGGGATATGAATACCCGTAAATAAGTTCAATTGTATATAAATACGAGTTTATCAATGGATTTATAACATAGGTAGTTTTATGTTGGTATAAGGACTTTAACCTAACCCAACTAACAGCAATTTTTGTACATGCTTGCTTTACTATTTTTATATTTTTAGTAACTAAGTTTAGGCTGAAAGGGTAGAAGCATTCGAAATATGGTACTACAAAAGAATGATGAATATGAAATGGATCGACCGAGTAAGTAACGAAGAAGCCCTAAGAAGAGAGGGAAAAAATAAGTCTGCTGATAATTCTAAAAAGAAGAAGGGACAACTAAATCAGCCATATCTTGAGACACGATGGCCTGATGAAGACTATTGTCGAGAGAAAAGTGAACGGGAAGATTGGAAAAGACAAAGGATGTAAAAGAGAAGACTTACGTCACAATGAAAATGTTGGCCAATAAAAGAATCGAGTGGAAAGCTGCGTCAAACCAATCCTAGGATTGTTGAATGATGATGATGATGAAGTTTAGGATAGAATATATCTAATCTTTTTTTATGCATGATACATAATGCATGTTCGATGTAAATTCACCCCCTGCCACACACCTTTATGGTGGCTATCAGGGTATTATGTAGATGTAGGCACATCGCTCTAAATACAGTACACCCAAGTGACGAGTGCCGATGAGTATCTCTGTGGCAGCCATACTATTTCTATAGCTCTCTTGCCTCTCTCAATGAGGAAATTAAATTTTCACATTTTCACGGTGGAATAATCTTAAAGATCTTTTATAGCTGCGATAAAATTCAATGCCCTCAGCTTTGTCGTCACATTAATACCAGGAACATTTTTTTGCATTATAATTCCCGTCGCCTGGAGAATGCCTCTAACCCACCAGCATCGGAGGAGGCTCACCATTCTGCACGGCCTTCACGACCGCTCCTCCGGTGAACACTCCCTCAGAGGGCGATCACGACGGTGCAGTCACTGCTTCTGTGCGGGGGTGCATCACGTCACCTTGAATAGTGTTCACTCCCGCGTCGCAAAATGTATTTCCACATGATCTTTCCTGGGGTAAACACATACGTGAAATAATGGGTCAAACGAATCGTAAACTGGGATTCGTCAAAAGAGTACTGGGTAAATGTGATGATCATGTACGAGAAATCAGCTACTTTTCCCTTGTAAGACCTCATTAGGAATATGCTGCCAGTGTATGGGATCCCGATGAAATCGGTCTAAATAACGAACTTGAACGTGTGCAGCGAAGATCGGCAAAATTTTTAAAGGGCCGGTATGATAACCTTATTAGCGTAACAAGTCTATTAAATGAATTAAAATGGAAATCATTGCCAGATCGCAGGTTGAAATTTAGACTTAATCTCTTAAACAAATTCCAAGACCATATTTTCAGTGATGATGTCAAAAATATTTTGCGGACCCCAACTTACTATGGTAGACTGGACCATAATCACAAAATTAGAGAAATAGATTGCCGAACTGACAGATTCAAAATATCCTTTTTTCCTCGTACTATTAGTAATATGATTAACGGTAAATCTATTTAGTACGAGTGTAGCAATGGATAACATTGGTAGCTGCATGTTGGTATAAGGACTTAAAGCTAACCCAAATAACAGCAAGTGTTTGCATGTATGCTTTGTTATTTTAATTTTTAATGACAAATTTCATGCATGATATGTAGTGTATGTTTGGTGAGAGTTCACCCCCTGCCACACACCTTTATGGTGGCTTGCAGGGTATTATGTAGATGTAGATGTATTTCTTTCGCAACTGGTCGAGACAGTTCGGCCAAAACGGATTTCACAGACACAGACTGCATATCGCTCTGATTTTGAGATGGGTCCGTCCACAACATCCACACAGTGACTTGATTCTCCATTGTACTCGTTATTGGGAATTTGACGGAAAAACAGAGGAGAGGTTAACCTGCTGTCTGTGTATATAACTGGTCTTCATTTCAAACAAGGTATTCGCTTTCAACGAGTCGTTAGATATGATTTCCTTCATGAAATATATTGGCCAATTACATATAAGTTCATTATTTTTGGTCTCTTTGTGTGAAATGCCCGCGACTCTAAGAGTCAAAAGGTCAACAGTCAAGAGTCAACTAACTCACTAACCCTTGTTGGTTTCCGGTGAGCAGCCGACCAATCAGCTCTCAGCGGTTGGATGGTAGAGGAGTGCGTAAATTTCCAAGCGGCAGCCGGTTGTGCAATCGTGGCCAATAGGGGCTCGCATCGCGGTCACATGCTGTTTGCGTCTTTATTTCGCGATATTTTTACTGTTGCCAGCTTAATTGCTTCCCAAAGCCTAAAAATCTTGGAAATACTATAGAAAGAGCATTTAGCTATCCCTCAAAATTTATATTTCATTTAGGATGTACTATGATAGCATACATTTTATCGCGGTTGGATTTTATGAATTTAACTCACTTGCACCTTGCGTCTGAGAAATTAATCCTGTATTTGAGGTGGCATTGGAACAAGATGAGAACATAGACAGTTCGTGACCGGTCAGTGTTACTAATGCAGTTTACAACAACACCAACAGAAAACGGCAGCGTGCCCGGCAAGCGACAGTGTGTGATATGACCTCAAGGGACCTCCTCATCGAGCGGTTCCAAAAGAAAGAATTGTAAAAATATTTCCAGGCCTCGGCTAAGAGGATTATTTTTAGTTAGACGTCGCTCCAATTGATGAAAGATGGGAACATTTAAGTACTAGTAAGGTAATTTATCACCAATGAACAAACGATTGGGTTTTTTGCAGAAGCAAAAGAGCTATTGATCAAATGATCAATAAAGAGGAGAATAAGCAGTTATAAGGAAGAATACCTACTTCAATAAGCAGTTACTTGGAAAAAAAACAATATTACTAGTATCATGAGTAAAAAGGAAAGGAATAAAGTTACTACAATAAGAAATATTCACGCTCTATAGGGTCAGCCAATCCCTTCCATTTCTATCCTTATACCTTTCCTCCCGGTCTGAAGCGTCTTTTAGTGCGGAAACAGACTTGAAAACACTCAGAGAGATTACGCTCTAAAAGGTGGCGTAAATACGTTTACAATGCAGAATGGGCCTGAAGAAAAATCAGGGGTACATTCAAGTCAGTATACGTGATGTATGGAAGAAATATCATTATATTGACCCATAAGAGAACAACACAATTGTGATTTGTCGGAAAATTTATTCTCTGCAGAGAACTTATATTCAGCTAAAGCCTTCCTTGAATGTACGAGTCCTCTTAACCTAATGGTTTCGATAATACTTTTGAAAATGCCGCGCACAGTTATCGAATGAATTCCGAAATAATTTTTCCTACGTGCCCCACGGACATCCTCATTACTAAGTGGATGCTGTGCTTAACCCTCGGAGATGCGCAAGCTGTGATGTAAAGGAGAAGGGCCATCTCGTGTCAGCCCGAAGCTCTATCACCCTTAAATGATCCAATCAATAGCAATCCGGATAGATCATTGCGGTTTTCCGGTCATCAAGGGATGCTACTCATTGTACATACTCAATGAAATTTGAAAACAAGATTGTGAACTAAGTTACTATCATATTAATGGTGGAAAATAATTTGTCAGCAATAAATGATAGACGAACGGATGGTATTGAATTCAGGGAGAATTTAAACCGCTTGTCTAAGTCTATCTTTAATTTATTCTGATTGTATATTCCTTTTCTTTGATTTAAGTTGGGAAATATTGAACTGCTGATTGTCTATGGAAACAAACATTCCCATGGTGGAGTTAGTAAGTGATATAAAATATATTCTATGACATTTTCGTAGCATCCTTGTTTTTATTGGTGGCATGAATATAAACGTCACGATCACAGATAATGGTAGTAATTGTTATTTGAACTTATCAAATTCATTTGGCATGATAATCTAACTACCAATTTCACTAGGATAACGAATATTTCTGCACCATGCATAATCATGTTTTTGTTAGATTTTCAGTAAGTATTAGTATACCCTGTGGTGCCATTCTTAACTTTGTTGAAATTTATTTTAATGAATACTTAAAATGTTTGTATTCCTTATTTTAATAGGAAAAATACGACCGGTTTCGTCACAACAGGACATCATCAAGTCTCTTGTGGATAAAACCGGTCGTATTTCGACAATTAAAGTATGGAATATACATTTCTTTTTATTCATTGCCTATAAGTTTAAGTTATCATAACTCAGAGCTTTGCTCTCAAGAAACTCTTTGACAGGCAGAGGCATGGTTGACATTTCTATATTATTTTTGCAGTTAAATCCACATTTTAAAGTTACTAGAAAGTTGCTCGGATTACTTCAAATTTTATTTGCATCTATACTGTCATGATTTTTTTCAAACTCAGTTTTGATAACTATATCTAAGCTTTGGGAATAAAATATACAAAGTGTTTAATCAATCATTTTGTTGCCAGAAACAAATTTTTTAAGACCACATAAGACATCTTTATTTCAACCGCAGACCTCTTCTGACATGAAAACCTTTACACGATACCTATATACGAGTGGCATGTGTCATATGAATCAAAATTCCATTCCTGAGCATCGTGATTAGTTCCAAGAAAACTTTCACCAACGTGGCGTAATTTGAAAAGTCATAGTGCTTTTTCATCTCTTAAAGCATACTATTTCTCTCTATAAGAAGTCCCTAAAAATTAATTTTCCAAATTTCAACAAGGGTTTTTTTTCTGCGCATTGTAGGTCATGATTACAGGGCATCATTTTCCATTTATTCGTTAGAGTCAATCCTTCCCTTGCTTTCGCATGAGAGTCGAGTTCAACAATGCCTTTGGTCATAAAAGTGACATTTTTTCCCGAAATTGGAAAAATTTTAACTAGGGATGGGTCGGTTCGGTTCTTCGGTTCTCGGTTCCTCCGGTTCTTGAGCTTAGAACCGGAACCGGAACCGAGGCCAAAAATAATCGGTACCGAAATAATTGGCGCGAAAACCAGTTTGAAACCTACTCACACTCCGAAAGTGGAGGCTTCACATTAAAACCTGGTGAAATAGTGTACTTAGATGCTTCAAAGTCGCGAATTATTCTAATTCAGTCTCTGAAAATGATTATTGATTACCTTATCTTACCATTGAGCAATGCAAAGTAAGTGGTAAATTAAGAACCGGAACCGAGAATCGGAACCGAGAACCGAAGTTAAGAACCGAACCGAAACCGGAACCGAAAAAAAGTGGAACCGACCCATCCCTAATTTTAACAAATGATGATAGCTTTTTCGGCATTTACGCATTTTCAAAGTGAAACCTCTATTTTACGATTAAAATACAACTTTTTGCAGCATTACCCTTTTGTGGTTTTATTTTTATTTTCCACAAGAGTTATTTCCTATCAATTATCACAATATATCTATATCTACGACATACCCTGCAAGCCACCTCTAGGGTGTGTGGCAGGGGGTGCATCCACACCTTAAAAAAAATATTAAATCCAGGGAATGCTAAGAGCAATGCATGCGAGTAGCACATTGATTTGAACATGCAGGAAATAAAAAATACTATCAACCTACTCTGAATATTCGAACTTGAAATCCGACACCAATTTAATAGATACTCATCCATGCAAACAAAAAAAATATTAAATCCAGGGAATGCTAAGGGCAATGCATGCGAGTAGCACATTGATTTGAACATGCAGGAAATAAAAAATACTATCGACCTACTCTGAATATTACCTCTATAATTATTACCGACGTACGCGATGTCTAATGTTCTGATCCCGAATCGTAAGTGGAAAAAATGACATTTTAAACCTGTCCGTCCTGCAATCTATCTCCTTAATTTTACTAGAATTATCAAGCCTACCATAATAAGTCGGAGCCTGCAATATATGATTAACGTCATTAATGAAATGTCCCTCCTCAAATTTTCCCAGCCATATAAGAATAGCCTGAAATCTATCACAATGAGTTTCACATTTACTTCTCATGGAAGTCTTTCTGATTATCTGGAGTCAAACAAATCATAAGTTGGGTAAAATAAAAACCAAATAACTATTATACATTGATCCTTTATCTATTCTGTAAATTTATTCTATTCTATCTGAAAGTGCGTTAAAATAAATTTCAAAATTTCCCTCAATATTTTTATGCAGGGGTACTCACATAGGATAAATTAATTGATACACATTGGTGATTATTACAAGAGATTGTGTTGCTGGGTTTGCTATTTATTTGGGTTTTTATGTATATGGTAGCAATTTTCTTAGCCATTTATGCTTAGCTGCTGGTCACTGATTCAACTCGGTTCACCGGTTGCTCGCTCCTCGCTGTGGTCCAACTTTTCCCCTTACCACACTCCAACTCAGGTCGAGTCCTTACCCACCCTTACGATAGAAGTTTTGCTATCTCTACGGCTTCTCTGATCAGCCAGGGAGATAGCGACTTTCTCAGGACACCACTCTTTTAGGTTTGATCGAACTCAATTTGACGTCCTGCCTCGGATCACGAAGTTAAGGAGACGCTGAACTTCTTCTGATCGCAGGAGGACCCCTGGTGCTTCTTAACTCAACATTCAATTGCTCTCCCGATTAGACCAATGTACGAATTTCCACATCTACATTCTATTTTATCGACTCCTTCGTACGTTAGAGGGAGTCTTATCTTTAGGTTTAGGGATGATATCTCCCTTTTTCCTCGTGGTTGAGAACCTTGTCGACATATCATATGCCCAAAGTAGTTCATTTATAGTGTGCCGTACATGTCATGTACGGAATTGTAAAGAAATATGCTTTGCTTAGAGATGCTTTCCCGACGTATGGCGTTTATGAAGGTAGTTCGGGTACTCCACCGCGTCAAACATCTTCTTCAAGACTTGAAACGTCGGCAGATCAATGCAGAGTTCGACCCGGTGGAGTTACCAAACACACTTCACACACATAATTGTGGCTGATTTACTTTATTATCTTCTCGGTTTTGTTAACTACCTTTTTTGGCGTTCCCACCAATTTCTTTTCTTCCCTAGCTGCTCTTGCGCGTAGTTAATCCTTTCCTCTCCAGCGCCGAGAGCAGGTGTTGTTTCTCGGAAGGAAGTTATTCGGCCTCTGAAATACTGTAGCCCGATGAACTAAAGTATTGATTAGAGAGCCTTCTAGGTGGGATGGTGGTGCTAGTTTGCTTCCCGAAGGAGATCTGTGTGTGTTTTCTTTATGCAGAGTATGTGTCTAAGGCTGTCATCTGAATTTCCACTCATCGGCACTTAAACGAAAGGTAAAAGGAAACGAAAGGTCGGAAAAACTTTACGATAAGGTTTGATGCAATTTTTGTTTCTAAAAATTCTGTTACAACAGTAATCTAAATTCAGCAGATGATTTCCAAAAGTTAAAAGTCCTAAAAAAAATGGTTACCAACTTTTATTTAGGTGGGAAACTTTAGCAATAAAGATACTGAAATGGGAACTCAAAACAGAAATTGATGGATCCACATCTATGTCTTAGAAATTGCTTGGAAGTGTCTGTTTCACGAAAGTCCACGAACGCCTATCAATTGAGAATAAGTGTTGAGAACCCATCCCCTAATAAAGCCTATTTGGTGACGCCCGTGAGTAAAAGCTCATTCTACAAATATTTGCGCCCAACATCATTCTGTCAAAAAGGCGCTGCATCGGTCTTCGGTGTCCGTCGCGTCACGGGGCCGTTTTGTCCCGCCCGAAAGGCTGGTGATGCAGGGCCGGTACTAGCCTCACGTTTACAGACGAAAGGAAATGAAAATAACGAGGTACAGGAAACCAAATGGGAAATGAAAGAAAATAAGAAAGGGGAAGAGGAAGAAATGAAGAAGGGAAATGCCGCCTTATTTGCTCCACTGACCTCAGCACCCCGTTGGATGTCCTTCGCGTCTGAACTTAGACGAGAAAAACAAAGGAACTGATGCGAGTACCTTCTCGCCTGAACTTCGGCGAGAGAATGCTTTTCTTCCTAGGATTCTGTCTCTGAAACTCATAAAGCACCCTCTACACGCACAAAAAAAAGATATACTAAAACCAAGGCAGGCGGGAAAAAGGGGAGAAAAAAAGGGAAATTTAGAAACTGAAAAGAATAGAAAAACAAAAGGAGAATAGGTCTGTTCCGGCCCGAACAGTGTCATACCTGAAGATGTTAGGCACATATTTAAAAAAACAGCGTATTATGTTAGATTCGACTAGATAAATAAGATTAGAGAGATAGATTGTCGTCCCGATAGATTCAAAATGGCATTTTTCCCCCGAACTATAAGAGAACAGAATAGGCAGCATAGGAAAGGGATAGGTAGGTGAAATATTTTAGAGTAATCTGTAGTGCATGATGCATGTATTAACCCCTTAAATACTATAGATACTAACAATCTAGTTGCATGAGAGCCTATAGTTGCTTGTTTGCATGTTAGTAGTGCATGCTTGGTGATCTTCACCCCCTGCCACACACCCTCGCGGTGGCTTGCAGGGTATCGTGTACATGTAGATGTTCTTCTAGGTGGGATGGTGGTGCTAGTTTGCCTCCCAAAAGAGATCTGTATATGTTTTCTTCATGCAGAGTATGTATCTAAGGCTGTCATCTGAATATCCACTCAGGGACACTTGAACGAAAGGTAAGCGTCTGAAAAACTTTACGATAAGGTTTGATACGATTTTTGTTTCTATAAACTCTGTTACAGCAATTATATAAATTTATCACATGATTTCCAAAAGTCAAAAGTCCTAAAAAAAAAGGTTACCAACTTCTTTTTAGGTAAAAAAGTTTAGCAATAAAGATACTAAAATGGCAACTCAAAACAGAAATTGATTGATCCACATCTATGTCTTAAAAATTGCTTGGAAGTGTCTGTTTCATCGTTCTTCGGTTTTTATTTCATACCGCATCATTCAGCCCAAAGGTAGTAATGGAATTGAAAGCATACGCCTAAAGGCGCGGATGGACGGACCCCGATCCAAATGAATGCGGAACAGCTGTAATTAGCGGCGGAATTGGATGAAAAATAGAGTCCACACGGAGTTCAGATGCGCATCCCAATGTCAAATATGGCGTTCTGCGACCTGCACGGGAACCAGCGCAGGAGTGCCAACCGTATTTCAAGGACAACGCAATGCCAATATCCGAGGTCCGCATCATCAAACAGCGTGAGGCAGCTATTGTGTTTGTCGGGTGGAGAGGCCCCTCGAATAACCCCGGGGGGGTTATTTTGTAATCTCACTTTAGTGAGAATACGTCATAAAATGTCACTTTTTCGTAGTTAAACTCCGCCAACCAGACCGCGGTACCATCTTCGGATCTCAAGCGGTGAACTGCCGGTCATGTGCTGGTCTTTTAGACGATTCATCCGCTCTGATCCGTATCTTTCGACTCTTGATCCGTTTCATCATCTCCGCCTGCCATTAGTTCCCATCTCATCTTCATAAAGACCTTGAAATGGAGCCACCATCGTTTCAACTTGAAGAGCGAGAAAGATAAAAACGATTTAAAATTGTATTTTTGGAATTTTCACAACGTGAAGAACTTCAGCAAACCGAGAACGGCAACAGATAGCGCTACCCACTGGAGCTTCGACAATTCACGAACCGTTCGTGAGCCGATCATTAAGAGAGGGAAACGGATCTCCCGCCTTCCCGCAAAGAGTCATTAAAAAGGTGAGATTACAAAATAACCCCCCAGGGCTTCCTCCCATCATACACCCACACCTCTCCCACTGCCCATTGGGACCGCGCCCTGGGGTCGAGGCCACGGTCACGAGGGCATAGAGCAGCCCTCTCTCTCTCACAAACACTCCGCCCTGACTGCCTCCGAGCTCTTCTCCACCAACACATTCTCTGCTCTGGGGGGCGCATTCGAGATTTCAACGTCAAAACCAGGGATGCTAAATTAATTAACACACCCCCTGCTCACAACTATACCCATACATGGAATGAACGGCATCAGTAGTAGTACAATCCATGCCTCCTTGATGGCGCGACGGTCGTCCCATGTCATTTGGACGGAATCCGATCATTTTGCGGATCATTTCGCTCTTACATTTACATCTACATAATACCCTTCAAGCCACCATTGAGGTGTGTGGCAGAGGGTGAATTCTCACCAAACATGCACTACACATCACGTATAAAAAGGATTAGCATTTATATACTGTTCTAAACTTCACTATTTAAAAAAAGATAAAATTAGCAAAGCAAACATGCAAAAACATGCAAAAACATGCACTATATATGATGCATAAAAAAGTATTAGTATTTATATACTGTTCCAAACTTTACTATTTTAAAAAAGATAAAAATTGCAAAGCAAACATGCAAAAATATGCTGTTAGTTGGGTTAGCTTTAAGTCCTTATACCAACATGCAGCTACCAATGCTATTCATTGCTACACTCGTACTGGATATATTTACCGTTATTCATATCCCTAATAGTACGAGGAAAAAATTACATTTTGAATCTGTCAGTTCGGCAATCAATTTCTCTAATTTTGTGATTATGGTCCAGTCTATCATAGTAAGTTGGGGTTCGCAATGTATTTTTACCGTCATCACTGAAAATATTATCCTGGAATTTATTGATGATTAAGTTTAAACTTCAACCTGCGATCTGACAATGATTCCCAATTTAATTCATTTAATAGACTGGTTACGCTTGTAATGTTATCATACCGTCTCTTTACAAAGTAAGTTGGGGTTCGTAAAATATTTTTATCATCTCTGAAAATATGGTCTTGGAATATGTTTAAGAGATTAAGTCTTAATTTCAACCTGCGATCTGACAATGATTCCCTTATTTAATTCATTTAATGGACTGGTTACGCTAATAAGGCTATCGTACCGTGCCTTTACAAATCTTGCCGATCTTCCAATTATTGTAGAAGACGACGAGTTCATCTTTTTTTGCGCAATCTATAAGATTAGAACTGATAGAATTCTAGCTAATGATTAATCCTTTCGTGTCTCTGGTGGTGAACGATGGGTCGCGAATTGTTCTTCCCGGCGAGCCACAGCTCTCCTAATGTATGAGCCTAATTTCTTTCAAATTTACAGATTCAGGGGGGGTGATTCTATAAATTCGGCCTTCAAGGATTGAACTACGAACTATGGCGTTTATTCCATATATGGGTATAGTTGTGACGTCAAAATCTCTAATTCGATTCTATAGAATCACCCTCCTGATGTGTACCCCACCAGTACTTGGGACAACATCATCCAGGGACGCTGGGACCCAATCTCCTTCGTTCACGCCACTGCTCCACGGACCGCTAAGAAAGTAAGCTGAGGAAAACTAGATTTCTAAGCATCGCACGATATTATGTAGAGAGACACCGTTAAGCCGCGTTTACACTATGTAGCAAAACCTGCTATATAACATTGTTATATAAATTTTGCTATGTAACATTGTTATGTAACGTTTGCTACACACAGCGAAGTTAGATATAGTTCGGATTTCAATTGATCTTTACCAACTCCCAATGGATAGCACAATTTTTGCTATACATAGCAGAATCTGCTACTTATGGCAATGTTATATAGTACTTTTCAGAAGTAACTTTTTCTACTTTTAGCAAACGTTATATAAACTTTCTATATGTTATACAAATTTGCTATATAGCAGGTTTTGCTACATAGTGTATACGCGGCTTTACAGGAACACTTGCAGGAAGACTTTATAGCTTGAGGCAGTAGATGGAGTTTGAAGAAAAGAGACCAAGTTTTCGCTTTCTAAGTGCAATTAGTAAATAAGGATAGCGGGAACATATACACGTTACCAAGAGCTTAAGCTTCTGGTGTGTCATTCAGCAGTGTGCAAAATGAACTTCGTTTTCAATTTCGGGAAAAAGGCGAGAAAAGCTGGCGGGACTTCAAAAATTCTCATAAGGATGAATTTAACTTGAAACATACGTTCAGAATTTTTACTGCGGTGCTGAAATATTTATACTATCAGTTTTTTTGTCCACAGTAGCTTCATTATAAAAATAATACTTAAATTTGAATCTGATTTCCTATTCCCATCATGATTTCAGGCCTTATAAATGCATGAAATTAAGTGTTACCTTAACTTTGGAAAAGCGGTAAAGTAATAGGCAACGCGAGCGATTGGTTGTGTGAATTTTCGAGAAAAAAAAAAACTGAATTTTATAGCAAGCAAGCACTTCACGGCTAATATAATCCCTCCTTAGAAAACAGTCATAAATCCGAGGAACACGTGGCCTGCCAAAGTTATTAAACGCGTCACAGAAGCACAGTATTATATACAATAACTTTTTAAAACTACAATAGTGACATTTGTGATCGATTAAACCGTTTTTCCAAGGAGCGTTCACTGGGACTGGGAAGACTGCTCCGTGATATTTTTAATACTAGAGATCGGTTTTGTCATTCCGTTGGTTATTGTGCGAGATTTGTGATGGTAAATGGTAGTAAGTAAATATTTATCGCATTCAAGAAAAGCAATAAAAATACTGAATTTGTTACAATAAGAAGATAAGAAAGCTGGGTTGCCTCAAAGGAGAACCTGTGCTGAAGCAACCTTCATAATTGTATAATTCATCGCTAACGTTTCTATTTTTTCATACAAAAGTGATAGTAGAAAGTGAAAGTTTCATAAAAATGTAGCAATAAACAATAAATTTTATTTATATCTGAATATTTATCAATATGAGTATAACTACAAAACAACCACAAAACAACGAGTATTTTTTTTTAATTTTTTACAAGGAGAAAAACAAAATCTGATGACATCAAAAGAATCTTACAACATTATTATTATCCAGTATCCAAGACTTAGCTAAATTAAAAAAAATTACAATTTTTTACATTTTTTTTATTTTCTCGGGCAACATATTATAAACCTTTGGGTCCATGTATACAAATGATCGTTTGAAAATATTTAAATTTGGCTTGATTAATGGGACGTTTCCCTTTCTCAAACTTGTACATGCTGCCTGATATAGTTGTAATATTACCACTCATAACATAAAATAATTTCAATACCTTAAATACATAATAATGCTGTAATGGAAGTAATCTTAGGATTAAGAACAAGGGATACGAATGTTTAAACCTGTTTTTAAATGTCATACTTCTTATAATTCTTTTCTGAAGGATTACAGCAGGCTTTAATTTGTTATTTTATGCGCCACCCCAAATCTCTAATCCATAATTTAACTTTGATTGTACTAAAGCATAGTAGATAACTTTTTGAATACTAGTGTACATTTGTTTCGAATAACGTGAAATTTAGATAGGCAGTTTCTCAAGGCTGTGGAAACAGAAGTAATTTGGTGGTCCCATTTTAGCGACTGGTCAAGAATTACTCCCAAATATTTTAAATTACTAACTCTACTAATCTGCATGCAACAGCATAAAATATGTTTACAACTTATCTGTTGATAGACCAGTTTCAAATCACCTGAATCAGGACGATTATCAAGATTGTACACAATATACTTAGTTTTATCGCAAATTGTATGTGCAACATTTACGCTCTCTTGGGTGGTTGGGAGTAGTTAAGAACATTATTTATATTTTACACGCTTCAACTTTTTCGTCGGTTAGCCGATTTAAGCGATACTTAAATTGCTTTGATTTCGCTACTAAAATGTTTACTGCCTAAGATTTGGCATTCCTGAGTCGGTCGATAGAGTCGCTGGAAAGGTCAATGTGAGAAATCAAGGCTGGTGTGCATTATTTGATAGCGATGGCGAAAAAACTCAAAAATAAAAAAAGGAAAAGGATCATGAAGACCCTCACGCTACAAAAACACCACCCTGTATGTTTTCTGGATTCCAATTCCGTTTCTCATGCCTATAACTACTAAATCGAAAGTCCTTATCAAAGGAGAGGATATGTAGTCACCTTCGATACGGAGGACAGCAACAAAGTGCTCTGTGCGACTCCCCTCACTAATTTCGCCGCAGGATGAATGGGATTCTTGGCCTGGGTAACTCGACATCATGCGCCTCTGGTATTCAATCGGTCGCTCTCTTATCGGTGAATATATGACGTGGTCTCTCGACGGGAGTTGATTACGCCGCGCGTCTGGCCGTTTGATTCATGGTCTGCGTGATTAGGTGACCTGGTTGCCGGGGCATTCCGTTGCGGCGACCTATGACCCAGATGAAAAGGTTGAAGCTCTGGAAAAAAATTGCTATCGAAGCGGAACAGAAGCTTTATTTCACAGCAAAAACCCAGTGAGGTGTTAACAAAGGCTTTAGTGCGAGAATAGCACTCGCTATGTGGCCAAAGTAACGTAATAAAAATAAAGAACGAATTCCTCTTAGAAGAATATCGAGTAAATTCTGGGTGCTCCATCACCTCGTCGAGTTAAAATAACGACCTTCTAAAATTTGGAGAGAGGGATGAAATGGATTTTTCCAACTACACGTGGAAGTGAAACCGTCCCCCGGAGCACAGGAAGGGAACGCACTCCCAACCTATTGAGGGGAACGGAGAGAAAAAATCATTAGAATCTACAGTGTAATCTACTCCTTATTATTCGGTCAGGGATTTGCTGTAATGCACAGTTTGCCGCGCCATTTACTCTTTTAAGGATGCAGTTATCTCGAGCGTGTTTGAATAATGTCAAACAGGATTAAATAGGTACGTTGAAGAATCAAACTGCATAGGATAGTAGTGTCAACCGAGAAAAGTTGAAATTGAAGACGAGAACTGTAGCCTCGGAGGAGAATGTAGCAAAGCATAGGTGTGGACATAGGAAGGAGGGACATCTACATCTACGCAATGCCCTGGAAGCCACCACGAGGGGGTGAAGATCACCAAGCATGCACAATTGATATACAACCAGGCTACTACATGGAAACATGTTATACAATAGCGTCTCATGCCGCAGCTAGATAGCTAGGGAGGAAATCGTGATTCTGTATTTCACCAGCAGAAAATAAATATTCCACCATAATCACCCACTGACTATCATGCGAGCCACTTATAAGTTGTGTGGTAAGTCATCAACATCATCTACCTACATGCAACAAGGAATATGGTGAAACGTTTCATTAAAGCCTTTTAGTCACGAATTTACCAGCCACCTGCAGCATATTCATTAGACTCTACGATGTAATCTTGTTACTTGGTCAGGCATTTGCGGTCATGCACAGTTTTCTATTCCATTTAGCCTTGCAAGGGTATAGTTAGTATGGTTTGATACAACTATGATCATGTACATACTTCAACCTATCCTACAGTACACTCACCTAACTGTATATAATGTCGCCTATCACGATCTCTAATCTCAGAATTTAGGTGCATACGTTCCATCAATATTTAGGAGATGTTGGCAGGCAAAGATTGGAAATGAAGGACCTCCGGAGAGGACAGTACAAGCAAAACTGAGGAGGAGACGTGTGGATTTTTCTGACGGCCGTGGTTTTGCCAAATGCAAAGACTTTCCTGGTTCCCCGGCCATTACGACGGCAAAGAAACTAGATGCTTGCTGGAGGATCAGAGATAGATTTTTCCAAGGGTAACGTACAATAATAAGGATCGTTCTCTTAAGAATGCTGAAGATTAAATGGATCGACCGAGTAAGTAACGAGGAAGTCCTAAGAAGAGTAGGAGAAAAGAGAAGTCTTCTGAGAACTCTAAAAAGAAGAAGGGACAACTTAATCGGCCATATAATGAGACACGATGACCTAATGAAGACTATCGTAGAGGGAAAAGTGAACGGGAAGATTGTAAAAGACAGGCCTCGTATGAGATACATGGAACAGGTTGTGAAGGATGTAAAAGAGAATATTTACGTCAAAATGAAAAGGTTGGCCGATAGAAGAATCGAGTGGAAAGCTGCGTCAAACCAATCCTAGGATTGTTGACCAATGATGACTCTTATAGATAAACCCTTGCACCACAAACATTTGCGAAAATGCTCTCTACAGCCGTTTTTAGATGTGTGAAAGGTGCATCGACTGCTCCTCACTAAACCTGCGGCGTTTCGTTATTGTTTTCTTTTCACGCGTGGCATTTTGGTCAATGCTCCCAGAACAAAAGCCAGTCGACTCGACGCGAAAGAAAGCCCGCGTGCATTCGGGGACTGGCCGCGTGACACCGTAGAGAGATGACTCCTGGAAGGCGCCAGTGGTCGTCGGGCCAAGGTCAGCCACTCGACGCTTCCATGACAGACAGGCTCCCAGGGCCGGGTCGAATCGAACAAGCGAGGAGCGGGAGGGCGAATCGATGGCTTCCTCGGCAAAATGGCAAAGGGGGTGGATCCCCCCCCCCTCCCCCTTCGGCTAATCCGCCGTCACTTAAAAACGGAAATTGAAGAGCTGCAACCGCGAGGCCTTCACAAAGGGAGTTGCTCCAGTTAATTGGATGAGGAGAACGGAAAAAGCGGAATATAAGACAACAGAGGGAACATTTAAATCGAGTCATTATTCCGAATTATTCCGCAAAAGCCAATATCAATCATCTGGCTTCTCTGAAACAATAATGGAATATTTTATCAGGCTTCCTAAGATTATCCCACAGGCACTATATTGCAGTAACTTCAAGATAAATACTACCCCTGCCACACTCCCTCGTGGTAGCTTGCAAGGTATCGTGTAGATGTACCCCTCCATTCTTAAGCGATGCTCTCCACCCTATTTCAGTAACACTTGTTTGTCTAACACATTGACCTTTAATAATTGATAGGCCACCGAAAGGTCTGTCATGTTCCATCTGAAATGATATTTCTGGCCGGCACACGAATGTAATTACGGCACTTAAAAAATGTATGCCTAATAATTTAAGCAGGAGCCTTGCTGACCTCATTTTAATTCTATAATTATCTATAGCAACACCAGTTAACCGCAAAAATTTGTTCTCCATGTAGATTCTGGTAACTTAATTTACACCATAAATAATATTAATATTTGGGTCAGGACTTACATTCATTTAATGTCCAGCAGATATCACATCTTTGGTTCGTTTAAAAGCTTTTTGTGTTTCATTTTTTGCATGTGATACTTTTTACAAGAGGCTCTGAAATCATATGAAGACAACGGTAGTCACTATAATTTTGATGTTACCCATGGTGTAGCAACGCGGAAATTAATATTCAAACATAGAAACAAACCAACTAAGTATATTTTCACTTATAAACTATTAGGCACGACTATTTTAAAAGAATAGCCATCATCTACAGGTACGTCTAATCTTAACTAGTACCTAATAAATACAACGATCGATTACATCGGCTACATGAATTTTTATGAAAAATTCCAAATTAGAAATATACTTAATTGGTTGGCTTCTTTATTTGATAATTTCGACGGTTGTTCAACAGCTTGGGATTAAGGGCTAGATGAGTTTGGAAGGCACCAGACTATATAATGTGCTCCAATATCTTAATCAATGATACAAGACGCAGAGTAGGATAGCAATTTTACCTCACGGAGCACACACGATTGGACATTTCCCCTAAGCCACTGGGTGATAGCCCGGAAAAACTCCGGAAATCCATTACTTAAACATATGACTCACGCGAAGATCTGGGCGCACCCCCATACAGTAATCCAGGGAGTAGCCTGGAATAACTTCCTGATTCGACATCCTAAAAGAACGGGTACCCGTTTTTATAATAGTATTGGTATTATTAGATTAGATTTGAGCACTTTAGGCATTTTTAATACCTACTAGATTACGGCAGAATATAACTCTACAAGTGCTATTGTTTCCGCACTTATATTATCGTTCAGTAGTGTATTCTGAAATAACCGGTGACTTAAATTAGAATTTACAATGACTTCAAAATATATCCTGTATTCACTTTGTTTTCGATGTAAGCTACGGTGTGCATGTCACATCATATTATAAATCATTGAACTGGCCTAGACTAGAGCAAAGACGAGATAAAATGAAAGCAACATTCATGTATAAAATGCTTAAAACTTAATTACCGTCCAACCTATACAGTCAAAAAAAATCAATATTTACTCAGAAAAACGCATTACTCGAAAGATTAAGGCTCTTTTCATCCAACCTTTTCAGGTTAATGTGCATGAAAATTCATTTTCAATTTCTTCAAGCAAATTATGGAACTCATTGACATTCATTTTTAATTCTGTAAAAAGTGTCAAACTGTTTAAAGCAAAAATATCTAAAATTATTCTGACTGATTCTTCAACATATCTCCTTTTTGTGCTCTTGAAACTCTCTGTTTTGTTATGGTTATGACTTGTTGCAAAATGTATGTACCTTTATACAATGTTTGTAAGACCTACTTCGAACCAATTCTTCTACTTCGTACGCAATTACCTATAGAAAATGTCCTGCAAAGGCTGAGCAATTGAATTAATTTACGCATATTATTTTCTTCATATTCCATGGAACAGAAATGTCCCAGAGTAAATTAAGATGATTAATATTATTATTATTATTAATTCTAGGTAAAATCTGGCCAAGGAGCACGAACAATTGAAGTAAACCCTGTCTGTGAAAATTGCTTATCAAAGGCATGAATATTATTACTGAGGTCATTCTGAAATAAAAGACTGCCTGATAAAATCCCGAAAATATCTTTTTCATTTTGAGCAGATATTTATGACGGGCCATATAGTAGTTTATATAGAGTTACAGAGCAGTTTGTCCGACTGTTATCTATAAATCGATTTCCATCGTCACACTATCGCACTTGAAAAGAATACGCGCTCGAAAGTCTCTTGAATTGACACAAATGATCAAAGGTCGTATCGAAAGTCGCACATTCCGCAATATTACCACCCAAATGCGGATAAACACGAAAATATGCTAACCACATTCAGCAGTAGTATCCATTGCAACAAGATTTTTGAATCTCGTTGCATCAATTTTTATGACATGTTCGATAATACAATCGGTTTCACTTACGATTTCATTTTCCCAAAAGCCAAAAGCCAGACGTGAAGTCTGTTGTCTCCGGTGTTGCTAAGAAGAGAAATGGAAATAAATTTCGGGAAAACCTCGAAAAAAGACTTGTCATTCTATTTCTGAAAGCAAAAATATTCCTATGGCAAAGTTGGATAGGTCAGAGGTCAGGAAGTTGATCAACGACATAATTGAAGTTAAGAAAAATCAAGTACAGCAATATTCCACTAAAACGAGTATGGCTTATAGCAAGTGTATCGCTAAGCAAGTGATTTTTTCGCCATTGCTGAACAACGGTAAAAAGCATACGGAATTTCGTCGGTTATTGGAAGAGGTAATTTTTGTCATTCGGCAAAAACGAGTTAATTTTGACATGAATGTCGTCCCTATGACATAACTCGTTGAACCCAACGCCACGTGCAAGACAAAATTACAACTTATGGGGCATGTTATTTCAATGAAAGAGGAATGAATTTTTTCTGGATGCACTACTATTCATCGTCATATCAGTCATCTGTCACATTGTAATGCCTCTAGAGATTACATTTTGTCAATTTTGCCGCGAGTGTCGACCCAGTTACCAGAACTTCTTCTCAAACTGAGTGATCCAGCAAAACATTGCAATGCTGCGATACTTGAGTGATTCAATTTGTTTATCGAGCATCAATTCAAGTATTTTATATCCATTCTACTCTGCAATAGTGTGTTGCTACTTGTATTTACTGTTTACTTACAAATTATATCCTGTGTAGCCGTGACTAAAAACACCGATATTTGGGTTGGAAAACACCAAAGTTCTCATTAAAAAAAAGGACCAATGTTGGGCAATGTTTGGACCAATCTTTGAGTTTAAATCATCATAAATGTCAGGCCCTAATAATCACGCACGAATAACGACTACAGTGTATTTGACTCGAAAAAAAATATAAGCCGAGGAAGTAGCTAGAATAATGACAAGAATAGCTGCAATAAAGAAACCTTCATGATGTGCTCAAATCTAATTTCCTGCTCTGGGAAGAGAGCAATACTGTGAATGAACTCCACAAATCGTATCCACGATGTGCTTGGAGCAGCTCATGTGCTAGAGATGATGCCAGTTGTGAAGTAGAGGCGGTGTCGATTAAGAAAAGGTCCTTCAAGCCGAGCGAAGTGAGAGAAAAGTGAAATTCCGAGTGAAAGGAGTAATAAATAAGATGGCAGTCCTATGAGCACTTCATCTTGAGAGGCTGTCTGAGAAACCGGAGGTAATGATTCTTGTGATAGGTAGCTCCAATGTCCGGCGTGTAACGCCCATATGCGTGCCAGGTCCCGTGGGGAAGAAGGTGGTCAATCCCAAAGGGAAGGAGGTGAGGATCGGGCGACCTCTTAGCTTAAACAGGGAGGTACAATGCTCCAGGTGTCGAGTTCGTTGAATGCAGTGGTTAGCGGCATGAACTGCTCCAAGCTGCAAACCATCTTTGCCCATGTCGGCACCAACGACGACGTGAATCGGAGGCCCGAGGAGATATTGGATTCAATGAAGGACTTTATGCTCCGAGTTCAGCCGTCTTCGCGGGGAGTCTAGAGCCGGTGTGAAGCTCTAGGTTCGCAGCTTGGTACCTTAGGATGGATTGGGGTTTAATGGGGAAGTGGCGAATGAAAGGCATGAACCAGAGATTTCGTGGAGTCCGAAGGAGCCGAGTTTATGGGTCTCAGACGGGTGTTGGATTAGGGTCGCGTTCAACTGGAACACTCGGAACTCGGTTAGAAAAAGAGGAGGGGGTGGATTGTAGAAAATGCTAGGGTTCAAATGGGGTGAGGTTTGATCTCTTTGGCCAGCGGGTGAATTGAACACCCCATATCCCCCTATCGTCTTGGTTGGGCCCGCTTAACAGGTATTGAATTCGATCTAGTCACGGAAACATTTTATGTCGCGGTCCCTTTCTATTTACACCGCTGCACACAAAATGAATAATATCAACCTTCCCACCACTCGTACGTGCGAACTACAAGTTACGAGGATGTCAACACGTACGCGACGGAACTTTCCCCCTCCTTAAAGTTTCCAAGGCTGAGTGTTTTTCACTCACCCAGTTCAGTCGCTTCCTCCTGATTCCTTCACGCCGTTGAGATCCTGAGAAATCTCCCTCCTCCACAGGAATCCAACGAAATCCACCGCCTCCATGCCTCTAGCTGAGACACTCCGCTTCCGAAGGCCGAACTCCACCTCAGTTCGCTTCTCTTGAGCCGCCCTGGCTCCTCTTGAGCGACTGCCCTCCCGTCTGCCCTTTCATCGGACTCCTCTTTCGCCTCATCTCCGAAAAACATTTGAAACACGACACACGAAAACACATGCGCTCCCTTCGGGGACTTGGGTAACTACACACGCGACGCGGCGTCACTCAAAATTTACTCATGAAACTTCACATGCAGGGTACGTAACTAATAAATTCTAAATAGCTTGTTAAGTAATAATATCGCTGCAAGTTATCTTTTATTTGAAAATTTACAAGGTGGTACCTAAAGAAATCGGAATCACTCTTTCGAACCCGTTGTCATTAGTGTTATTCAAGATACAAACATTATTCACGTTCAGAATACTCTCAATTTGAGTGAATGCACTTGACCAACCTTTAATTTTAGTTTCCAAAACACTTTCTGAAATTCATCTTCTCCAATGCCTTTCACAGCCTCCATCGTTTCTTGTTCCGCTATGCTAATATCAGAAAAAAATTTTCTTTTCAAGTCTGTTTTTATTCGGGGAAACAGAAGAAAGTCACAAGGTGCCAAATCAGGCAAGTAATGAGAGTCGGGCAATGCTACTTCAGCCTACGGCATGTTTCCAAGTGAATATCCTTTTAACTCCAACGTCAGCAAACGCGGCACAAATTTGGTCGCCGCTTGTCCCGTTTTAAACTCTTAAGTACAAATCCGTTAAACTGGGCTCTGTAACAGCCAAGACAACTCAGATAGTTCATCACTGCCCAGCCATCACTCTTCGTGCACAAGTTCGTTAATTTTTCCGACATTTTCATTGGCCCGGGTGCGAGAAATATACACATTTGACATTTCTCCTCTTCTTAAACCAGCAAACCACTCATACACTAGGGTTTTTCCTAAGGAATTATCTTTGTAAGCTTTGTAAGCATGAAAGCAGTTTCTGCAGTGTTTTTTTCCCGAGCAGGAAGGAAAATTTCACGACCGCGGATTGTTCACGACAATACGCCGTGCCAAAAAACGTGACGTGCACAAAACGGCAGTACGTGCACGATAAGTTTCACAGGCACAACGAAGAGCCTCTTCCAACGTTGCCGCGTATGTCTTTATGATTGCAGAAGGGTTAGAGCTGCATACCCCTAGCAGCCGAAGTCTGTATTACAAATGGACCGCGCTCTGCAAAATGATTCCGATTTCTTTTGCCCCCTTCCCCCTCTTGAGTGTTATTATACATTAGCTATCCACATAGAAATGTGATTTCAGCCAGGAATCCCTTCATTACTATGTAGACACTATCCGTCAAGTTGTACGAGCCTCATATCTAATACTGTGTGCTGCAACATAAATTCCTTTTTTCAAAACTTAATAAAACCCATTGTAGGAATCAGAAATTTTTTATTTGTTTTTTATAATGTAGGCACATATCAAAAGTTCTGTTTTACATAGTTTGGAAGATCAAATCAGGTAGGTGACGTCCCCCATTCTCCATAAACTGAGTAAACCGATGTCTGGCGTTTGTCAAGACTCTTGCCGGCATAGGAGGGGTCATGTTGGCAATTTCTTCCTGGATGTTGGTCTTCAAAGCTTGTAGGGTCCTTGGACGGTTCACATAAACACGAGATTTCAAAAAATCCCATAGAAAAAAATCACAAGGGGCCAAATCGGGAGAGCGGGCCGGCCACTCCAGATCGCCCCTAATTGAGATGAGGCGCTCTGGGAAGTGTTCCCTCAAAACAGCCATCGATGCTCTTGAAGTGTGAGCCGTTGCACGGTCTTGTTGGAACCAAATTTCCACTAAGTCCAACTCATCTAGCCGTGGAAAAAAAATTCCTGCAACATGTTTACATACCGGTCTGCAGTCACTGTCACTGTGACTTAATTTTCCTCAAAGAACCAGGGACCAATCCCAGCTGAGGAAATTGCACACCACACTGTGATTTTAGGTCAATGCAAAGGCCTTTGATGCAATTCTCGAGGATTGGTGTCTGCCCAGTAGCACATGTTTTGCTTGTTGACGGATCCAGACAAATGGAAATGGGCTTCATCACTAAAAAAAACAATAGCGTCCTCAGGAACGATTTCGAGAAGAACCTCACACGCGTTCCTCCGAGAATTGAAGTCACGTTCAGAAAGTTCCTGCACAGTCGCCATCTTGTAAGGATGGTAATGAAGATCATCAAGAAGAATTCTCCTCACAGGACGATCGGAAAGTTCAAGGGCAGACGCATGTTTGCGCGCCGAACGCCGTGGTGACTGCAAAATTGAAGCTCTCACTGCCTCAATGTTCTCAGGTTATCTAATAGGCCTAGAGACTCCAGTTTTTGGTCTTGTCGCACTTACAGTTTGTCTGAACATAGTGACCTATGTAACAATTGACTTCCGGTCCGGGACAGGGGACAATGGGGCTAAATAAAAGCGATTCCGAAAAGCGCGCTGGGTTGCGATCGCAGAACATCCGCTCGAAAAATAGGCCGCAACGGCAAACGCACGCTCCTCACTGTTCCAACGAAGGAGAGTAGAGAACTCTCCTTGGTTCCAACGCATGATGGCAACTGAACTTTGTGGGAACAAAACTTTATAGTCACGCCACTCGAACGAGACCACTAGCGCTCCGCTACGATATTTACCGACTGAATGGCGCGCATTTTAAAACAGTAAGTTATGTTGCCGCACCCTGTACATATTACTCCATGAAGTAGTAGCATTGTTGCCCTAGTTGCGTGTAAGTAGTGCATATTTGGTGATCTTCAACCCCTACCTCACACCCTCGAGATGGCTGTCAGGGTATCATTTATAAGATGAAGACGGTGTCGCCTAAAGAACGAGCTGCACCCCATAAAAGGAACCCGAGTGTCGCTTCAGAGCAGCCGACGAGAGCGCTGCAGGTGGCGAGGCTGCGAAACACACACGACCGATCCGCGGGGAAGTCAGTTGGGGCGCCGCATTTAGAGGCACCCCTCGCTAATTAACTCATTAACACGTCGTCTCCCGTCCAAATCGCCACCCCCCCGTTAACAAAGGCGCCTGGCCTAGGAGACAGGCGCCGGGGACTGGCGCCTCGCTGTGGAGGGAGGGCCGACGGAGTAGGGTGTATTCTCCAGTGGATTCGCTTCCTTCTCCACTGCAACACTTCATCTACATCCACGCGATACCCTGCAAGCCACCGCGAGGGTGTGTGGCAGGGTGTGAAGATCACCAAACATGCACTATTGGCATGCTACTAGGCTAATACTTGGAAACATGCTAGATAATAGGGTCACATACTGTTAAATTGCAAAGAAAAATCGCCGCCGATTGATTTAAGAATTAAAGCATCGCACAGGAAAAGGATTGAGGAGAATGAGGCTGGCATCGTAGCGACGGCTGCCCGTGGTGGATTGTGGGATTTTCCAGGCGAGAGCAGATCATTCGACTGACGACAGAGAAAAAGTGGAAACGTGAAATCGAAGAGGCGGATTGGAATATATAAGTGGAAGCCACTAATTGTTCACGAAGATACATCATAATTGAATTGTAATTCAGAAACCCACATAATGGCCTCTATCTCTTTCTAGTAGGCTGCAAATTATTTTGGAAAATTCTGAGGAGAGAAGGTTGGGAGAGAGCTGTTTTTCTCCACGAACTGCTTTTCAAAACCAACGATTGTCCAAGTTAAAACGTACAAAAATCTACGAGTATAAATTGAAGCCTTTACAAGAGACATTATTCACAATTTTAAACGAAAATAACTTTGGAAAACTATATTCTGCGAATATATATCCGTTGCTTGATTAGAATTTGGAATCAAATGAAGAAACGCATTCCACGGAGGAGAGATTTATAAAGATAATTGCTCGGTATCTTGTCCGGAGGCGCCCTCAGCGGTGCGACCGGAGAAATGGGAAAACGAGGAATTACAACCGTGTGTCGCAAGCGGGTAATAACGAAGAGGGCGAAGAGAGCTAAGACGCCGTTCCCGCTTCCCTGCAAGACAGCCGAGTGGGAATAAAGGCGTCGGAGAGAGATTAAATCAGGATGTGTGAGACGGGAGGGCGCATTCGGTCGCATTCCGTCGCCATTGCCACGTTCTCTTGGTCATCATGGCGTGTGCCCTCGCTTCGCCTTGCGCCTGTTCACTCTCATTCGGGACGTAAAACGACCATGACTTTCGTTTCCCCTTGTCATAAGTGTGATGGGGTTCTGGAATGAAAGGATTCAGGCAGCCACTGAGCGAGGAGAAGGGTCGGACGCCGTCTCCGAAGAGCGCGGTCCGCTAAACGCACCCTGACAATACACACGAAGGCGAGGGTACATACAAGAGAAGCGGCTCAGGATCCTGCCGCTCCATTCCTGAAACATGTATTAGCAAGGGTACTCCATAGTGATTACTGAACGATACAGATTCCTGTATACAGTCCTGAAAATAATATTCCAGCTGCTAATAAAATTTGAAATCTTTTTTTATGTCAGTTGAAGGTCGTGGTGGCATCGTGGGTAGAGCGCTGAACTACCGACCGGAGCGTTCCGTGTTCAAATCCCGTGCAAATCCAGATAGGGCCTTTTAGGACACCCTCACCTAAAATCCCGGTGAATTTTTTCCTTCGTTAGTTGGTTGGTTATTTAGGGGAGGCGACCGACAGCTGAGGTCATTTGCGCCTTTTAGGATAGGTGGGTAATTGGGTAATGGTAGGAGTTTTCAGGAAACGGAGGAAGGGTGGAGAGAAACCCGGCGTCGGCATTGGCCTACTCTTAACGAAAGGCGCCAAGGGGACCACGGCTTGACGTCCCATCCGACGGACGGAGTATTGAACTTGAAATGCCCTCCACTAGGCATTATAGTGGGGACCGGTTTTCCATTGAAAAAAAATACGCCGGGATTCGAACACGGGCTGGGATGGGAGGCCAGTACTCTAGCCACCATACCAACCCGATCCCCAATTTCCTTCGAGTCAGAACTTCGTTGGAAATCTCATGTGGCCCTGGGAAAGCCATTGGCCCCCTTCCCTGAATCTGTGAATTTCACATGCCAATTGCTTAGCACGGGGTGAGCTCTACCACCATCTACCAAAAAGCAACCTTAATGTTGAACAACGGTACATTGAAATTTTACGTTGCAATATCTTCTGATGGAAATTCGAACAGAATTTATTTTACAATGGTTTTCAGACTTGGAAGTAGGGTTGATACATTTCAAAGTGTGTGCAATGCAATCCCGATCTAATGGCAAGTAGATGCCCACGTTTACACTTCTTTCTATCTTACCAACAATATTTCAATCGTTTCATAAAATATTCGGATCTTCCACGCTTTCTTTGTTGGCCAAATTAATGACGGAGACGCAGTGTAGATCAATGCTCATCGGTTGTTATTTCGTCATAATGGGAAACTTTTTTACTAAGACGCTATGGAAAGACGCCCATCTCTGCGTTTCCCTCCCTCGCAGAGATGATTCAAAAATGCTAGGAAATCGTGGATTGACGAGAAGGACCCATGCTGTTCAAATTTAGGCTAGGCCTTTTGAGTAAATTCGGAGCTGATTTGCTTGAAGATGATGTTAGATATATATTAAGAGTACCTGCGTATTATGCTAGGTTTGATCAGATTAACAAGATTAGAGAGATATTTTGTAGTACCGTTAAATGTAATTTTCCTCACGTACCATAAGAGAGGACAATTGGCAGAATAGCAAAGGGATACGTAGGTGAAATATTGATAGAGTAGCATGTAGTGCATGGTGCATGTTGTTGCTGTATTGATATTGTATTGATATTGATATTGTAATGAGCAATTCAGATGAACTATGTAGATACTAACCATCTAGCTGCAAGGGTCTAATTATCTAGCTTGTTACCATGTAGTAGCCCAGTGGCATGTCAATAGTACATGTTTGGCATGAATTCACCTCCTGCCACACACCCTCGTGGTGGCTCACAGGGTATTACGCATATGTAGAGGTCATAAATTGGTAATGTGATATATATTAAATAGTTACTGACCACTCAGTTGCACGTGACTTTTATACCTAACGTCCCTCCATGAAGTGGTGGTATTATTCCTCTTATATGCATGTAAGTAGTGCATGTTTGGTGATCTTCACCCCCTGCCACACACCCTCGTGGTGACTCGCAGGGTATTACGTAGATGTAGATGTACTCTTGGTTCTCCCATCTCTTAAGCACGCATCCAACGAAAAATGTCGTTTCTTTTCCTCCATTAGTAACGTCCTCCTCTTCCTCTAATAATGAACTGCTGCATGGCAATGCCTTTCCGTTCTTCTCATCTCTCTCCTCATCCATTCTATCCCTCCTGCTCGGCGTGCATATGTACTCAGAACCCCTCCTGGGTATAGAATTCTCCGAGAATGGGCAGTGGTCAGACAATGGCACACACACACACGTCCTCATGTGCCCGTACATATTTCAGCTGCACAACTTCGCCTTTTGATTCTTTGAGAATCTAACTACTGAATACACTTAGGATAAACTTAATAAATACAGTAACAATTCCAGCAGTGATGGTAATCTCTAAGCAGAGTGGTAGTGTTTGAAACCGTCGGGATGATATCGAATAGGTAACCAAGGAGTCACGTGATATAAACACGAATGGTTCGCAAATTTGGTATGTTAAAACTGCTGATAACAGCCTCATTCATTGTTTACAATAACGTTTATCTAACATGGGGGCTCTATAGTCGACGCAGATGGGAAAAACTGAAGTGAAAACAATTAATGATATTGTAATGAGCAATTTAGACAGATTCAGAAAAATTTGGGAACCATTAGTGATTTAACCACGTGACTCCTTGTTTACCTATTAGAGATAAACCCGACTGTTTCGACCCTCCTACAAGGGTTCATAAAATATGAAAGTTGAGTACTCCACTGGTTCCATAAGTGCCTACCACTGCTCCTGAATTCCCTCGCATACAATTCCCACGATATTTCCGCTGCAGAGCCCTGGTGCAAGGTCTCCACATTAAATACGTAAATACACATTTTCTGAATATATCAGGTACCCTTTACTGAAAACAACGATCAAAGGTTGCACTATCCAAGCTAAACCAAAAACAAACATTAGTGTAAGAACCCGTTCACAATCCTTCCCAGCACACATGTGTGTAGGTAGTGCATACATATATGAATTAATACTAATGCAATTAATATAATGGGGAACATGCACTATTTTTTATAACTCTTTGAATGTGTAGTTTATTAGCTAAAATGTGCTTGGAGAAAATTTTGATGAAGAATTAAGTTGCGTTACAAAGATATTACTCTTTGAAAATTGTACTTTTTCGGCAGCTTAAAAACACGACGTCATCGCATGACGTCACGGCACGGTATCAGTACGGGGGTTGTTTATCTGTGTATGCGTGGATGTAAGTTGTTAAATAAATACTTGGCAATAACGTATGTATTTATCTCATTTGTTTATTGCAATAAACAATTGTATTTCGATTTTTTTACTAACGTAGTATGGATGGTAACTAGCAAATCGTCCATTAATTATATAATGCCTGGTTTAGTGCCCAAGAATTTCTTCTACGTCTATGCAATCGCTGTTTTTTTTAATAAGAACGCCACCATAAGGAGTAAACCAAAGGAAATTGACGGAATGTGCTTTTTTAAGTATTTTTCAGTCATCGTTTCTTTCGAGAAACGACTAAAAACCTCAAAAAAAATATATTCACATCGTTTTCTTTTAAATATAAAGGTCTATCTCCGTAGCAATATGGAACCTATACCGTGCAATGACGTCAGAAGGCGCTTCAGGTCACGTGACTTTCGTCGATTTTCGGGAAAATTTTAATATCATTTAATAATCTTTGTGGTGGGCGTAGAAAAATTTGGCTTGTATATTTAAATTGGTGAAAAAATTTCGCATCAAGTACATCATTAATCTTCGAAAAACAAATTTCAGGCATATTCCCAATTCTGGAAGCTTGGCAGCAGTTCTTCGTGTCAGGAAGAAAACGCGGGTGGCAGGAAACCAATCAGGTGCTTAATAAAATCGGGAGAACCCTGGTACTCTTATCCTGTTGAAAAAATCGAAAATATTCTCCAACTGAGAAATTTTCCATAACATAACTCGCATATTTTTGAATTTGCGCCTTGCAACTCCAATGGGGTTCAATACATGTGCAAAAACTGACTAATGCAGACGAGCACAAAATTTGCTCTCTTATCTGGAAATACTCAAGTGACGAATTAAGAATCCCTTAACTAGCACCAGCAATAACATTTTCTCCACATTGGGTCAACATTACATGAGTTACCAGCAGCGGTTCAAAAATATTTTGGCAGCAAATAATTCCTCTCCAAAATTCGCTGCAGTATGAAAATGAAAGATGGAGGGAAAAGTTGAGTCGCTTCGGAGAAAGAATGGGAGCTTGCCAAAAAAAAAGTTGGGAGACGTGGTGAAAAATTGGAGTGGGTGGGCGGATGAGGAAGTGTCTTCCGCTGTGGAAGTAGGAGAGGGGGGAGAAGGCCCCTGCTTCTTCCGCCGCCCTTTCTTATTCTACGAAGCGCGCGCAAACAGAGATGTGCTCGGCTGAGAAAAAGACGCGGGCCCCGCATCAGCTCAACCGCACCGGGTTTTCTTCGTTCACGGGAGCGCGCGCCTTTCAGGCCTTTTTTCGCTGTGTGGCGGGCGATATCGAATCAGGAGGAAAACAATGTTCCCAAAGACGCTCCCTGAGTCACGTAGGGCCGTGGAGGTGGGAGACCGTGAATTGGGGAGCGCGGCACCGCTGATGACGGGAAACGATGCGCAGAGCGGAAAACCTGGTGTGTCCTTAAACACAATCGGTTTGGATGGTTCGTTTCAACCCCGACTAATTTAGAGGTGGTTTAAGTAAATGGGCTAGATGGCAACTGAGGTTTAAGTAGATGAATCACTTTTACATGCTTGTATCAGGAAGACACACCCGGAAAATATGCGGCCGAACCAAGAGAAAGCTAGGATTTATAAAAAGGAGTACTTGGAAAATGTGATGAGAAGACAAAAGAGCGATGTTACTTTTCTCTAGTTAGACCCCACCTTGAGTATGCAGTCAGTGTATGAGATCCGAATGAATTAGGTGTGATCAGAGAACTAGAGAGCGTGCAGCGTAGAGCATCTAGGTTCGTTAAAAGGTGTTACGATAGGTTAAGTAGTGTTTCAGAACTAATACAAGAATTAGGGTGGGAATCATTATCAGAGCGTAAGTTAAGGAACAGATTAAATCTATTAGAGAAATTTCAATCGGATAGCTTTACTGAAGATGTTAGGCACTTATTAAAAAAACCAGCGTATTATGCTAGATTCGACCAGACAAAATAGATTAGAGAGATAGATTATCGTACTGATAAATTCAAAATGGCATTTTTCTCCCGTATTATAAGAAAACAAAATAGGAAGCATAGCAAAGGGATAGGTAGGGTAATTATTTTAGAGTAGTCAGTAGTGTATGGTGCATGCATTAATCCCTTAAATACTATAGATACTAACAATCTAGTTGCATGAGACCCTATAGTTGCTTGTTTGCATGTCGGTAGTGCAAGCTTGGTGATCTTCACCCCCTGCCACACAACCTCGCGGTGGCTTGCAGGGTATCGTGTAGATGTAGATGCATCGTTTCTTTATTTAGCAGTGGACTAGCGGACGTGATTCCTGCTTTGCAGGCAGTCTCTGTATGGTGTGCTCTTGAGGTGAACGTTGTGTTTTTACTTCATTTTTGCACTGCTCAAGTGGGAGCAGTGGGAAATGTGGGTGTCTATACGTTTCCCAAAAATTAAAACAATTTTGGATACGTTTTTGAAACATAAGAAAACATTTTGGAGTAAAAAAATTCATATTTTTCATTCCCCTGTGCTATGCTCACTGTAGTAGAGTGAGGAGAGTACCATTTTTTAAATACAGTCACTCCGACGATCGGTTAGTCATTGCTGCAACGATGAAGGCAAAAATTCCGCCTATTATCACATCGAGAGAGTCATGAGACCTAAAGATAATTATATCTTTCTTTTAGGTGGAGATATAAGTGAAGTTTTTACTTTAAATTGATGAAAAACGGAATGGTTTGGGTGTAGGGCAGCCATTGATAATTTTAAAATGGTGGGTGTATTTTTAAATTAACTTACTGATTTAGCAACAAACATTAATACATAATAAACGTTTTATAACCTTCTTTCAACTATTAAAAATGTAGGAACCTACTTCAAAACGCGTAGCTTAGAAATTCAAATTTCATGCACAAGATCGGGGCGGTAGGTAAAAATTGTTTTATTTCACTATCTGCATATCTAAAACCTCAATTAATATTTTCATACTTACAATATTGAATAATGAAACTAATTCCCCTTCTTCAATCCAATTTTTGTCCCTTTACCAAGAACGTAAACACATTTACTTAACAACGTAAACAAAATTGCATAGCAACTGGTTTCCCATGTTACAAATAGGGAAAACATCATTTTTTCATGCTTAAATTTTCACACTTTTTGGTCAAACAACGAAAAGAAAAATTAGCCTAAGCAATGTTCCCAGCTTTCGTCTTTCAAACGACACCACTCCCACCTCAATCCGACTGGTACCCTCGGAGATTACCTCAAATTAATGAGTCAACCTCGAGCGCTGCAAACATACACACATACAGACAACTGCCTTCCACGAACCACGTTTTTGCATTTTTCTCTGCACCACAAACTGCCATAAATCCAAAACTACTACCAAATCAAACAGACAGAGAATCCACACGAAACGCACCAAACCTCACTCTTTTAGCTCAAAACTTGGGAGAGAAAAAAGAAAACGGAAGCAAAATGACTGACTGACACGCTTTAAAATTAATAATATTGATGGTTTTTCAGGAGTTTAGGTCTTTCGTTAAAAATGAAAATTATTTAACTTTTGCCGACGTTTCGGAAAATATATTTTTCCTTCTTCAGGGCTATAAATGGGATGAACCACCAAAAACATAACAATAATAATATAACATGATCCAAAAGGATGTTTATTATTGTTATGTTTTTGGTGGTTCATCCCATTTATATCCCTGAAGAAGGAAAAATATATTTTCCGAAACGTCGGCAAAAGTTGAATAATTTTCATTTTTAACGAAAGACCTAAACTCCTGAAAAACCATCAATATTATTTATAAGAAAGAGGTCTAGAATACAACTTTAAAATTAATATATTCAAATTTTCCTATGTAAAGTAAGAAATCACACTCTTAAATTTAGATATACCTACTTGCACACAACATCAGCAGGGCAGATATAAGGTACAAATCAAGAGAGGAATCAGATGTAGGTCCGAGCTATATTCAAGAATTCACTATTACCCACAATGCAATTCAACACACGACTGTAGCGCAAACAAAGCATAATCCTCTCTAAGGATTGTTGGTATTAATATTTTCATCCGTCTTTTAGATACGTTAACACAACTCCATTTCCTCTCTTACATTACCATTCCTTTCTCTTCTTCCAACATTCCTTAATTCGCTTCCTTATTATTCCAGGCATTCTTCTGCAAATACTTTTTAATTCTCCTCGCTTTTTATTCATCCAAATCTTTCACTGCCGCGATTTTCGTTTTAAATGCCCGTTTTTAATTTTGTTTTTGCCACATATATTCTCTTCCCTGATCCCACTTATTTCAAGATATGATGAATTAGTTCCGTTCATAACCTGTTTTTTCTCCTCTCATGGAATATGAGAACTTTAGAAGCTATCCTTTCTGGTTCTAATCATGTGATGTGCCCTTAGAAAGCTTCCTGCCTTGTTTCTTGAATAGATCTTTTCAAAGTTTAAAGATAATTCTTCATTTGAACTCAGGCGGTACATAAATTAATTTTCCATTGTTTTATTTGGTTCCAGAATCTTCTTAGAAACCTTATTTCCTTATTTTAAATTCTGGAAGTCCTCTTCTAGCTATAGTTTCTGTTGCATACAAGCATTCCAATTGAAATACCGTATGTAGTGTTTCAATTTAGCCTGACGTGATAGTGATTTGGATTTATACGTCTTCTAGCGTAGCCTGATATAAATTCCATTTTCCTATCCCAATCTCCTTTCGTTGTCTTCTCTTTAATATTCGCAGTTAAAACCTCACCACGGTATTTAAATGTCTGCACTATAATACCATATTTGGTCTTCATTTTACAGACTCTTTCTCGAGGTTCTACATCTACGTCTACACGATAGTCTGCAATCCACCGCAAGGGTGTGTGGCAGGGGGTGAAGATCACCAAGCATGCACTATTGACATGCAAACAAGCAACTATAGGGTCTCATGCAAATACATTGTTAGTATCTATAGTATTTAGGGGATTAATACATGCATCTCAACAGACTACTCTAAAATATTTCACCTACCTATCCCTTTGCTATGCTGCCTATTGTGCTCTCTTATTGTAAGGGGGAAGAATGACATTTTGAATCTATCATTACGACAATCTATCTCTCTAATCTTATTTATCTGGTCGAATCTAGCATAATACGCTGGTGTTTTTAATATGTGCCTAACATCTTTAGTAAAACTATCTGATTGGAATTTCTCTAATAGATTTAATCTGTACTTTAAACTACGCTCTGATAATGATTCCCACCCTAATTCTTGTATTAGTTCTGATACACTACTCAACCTATCGTAGTCTAGTTCAATGTTCAAACCTAATTCATTCGGATCTCATACACTGGCTACATACTCAGGGTGGGGCCTAACTAGTGAAAAGTATCTTCGTTCTTTTGTCTTCTCATCACATTTCCCAAGTACTCTTTTTATAAATCTTAGCTTTCTCTTCTCTCGGCCGGTTTTCCCGGATGTCTTCCCCACCATAAATCTTTAGTGATTGCTACACATAAATACCTCATGGTTTCAACGCACTCGATCTCCGCGTTACTAATTTTATAGGATCGCTCTTTGAATTATTCAACACTTGCAGCCTGGCAGGAAGACACTAAGAATTGGAATGAATGAATAATCTCCTAATTTGTCCCGCATGTGCTCTCATTCTTTTCATTCAATAAAAAGTGTTTACCCTCACACGATCCCTCGTTGCTTGCTCCAACGCAAGCATCAAATGGCATCATTAAGTCACTCACCATCCAAAATTATATTTTTGGCCATACTGCTCCACATTAATTACCTCCAATTCGATTGCTGGCCTCCCCCTTCATGATTAACTCTGCATGTTTAAATGTATCGCAAAGGTTTATTTTCTCCACTAATGGAGCGAAATCAAGATGGCAGTGCCTCATTATTCTTAAGTGGTAATATTAACGTTGATGTTCAGTTCTGTCCCGAAGCTGTATGTGAAGCATTTGGGTAGGTAAGATTTTTACTTGGGTTGATTACTGACCATCTGTAAAAAAAAAAAACTACCTGGAGGACCAGGATTTTATTTCAGGGTTTTCTCCCTTGATCCAGTTTTAGGACGCTAGATACTTGCCCTCCGCATTCAACATTGCTCAGAGTACACGACGAGGACGTATGTGGTAGGATTCTTCGGCAGTGCCTATCTGAGACGTCCAGCATTTCTCAGCATCTACTAGGGTTTTGGGATTGGCACCCTCCACCCGACTGAGACCACTAATCAACATTGCACCTCTCTAGAAATATTACCAGAAAGGTCTCTAGAGTATAAGTCTTTAAGAAGAAGATATGTTGGCATGCCAAGATTACGATGTTGACGCTGGATCAAATTGACTAAACATGGAGAGGAAGAAGAGGAAGATTAACGTTGAAAACATTGAGTTACTGTGGAAGTCGTAGAAGTGCATTAATTCATTTGGACGGAAGATTGGTTTCAGCACCCGGAAATTGAAATTAGTACCTTATTTTTGAAAATGAAAAAAAAACCTTACATTCTTAAGGTCCACTCATTATCACCAACCAAGGTTTCCCACAAAATAAAGCCTGAAACATTTTTTGTTGTTATTGAAATGCAACAAAATCTGGTGGTTTGAATGAAGTTTTTCGAGCAATATTCCAATTTTAATGAATAAACGTAAAAAGGATGATAAACAGAGCAGGTTGAATGTTCGCGCAGTACACCATGAAATCCATTCTCGTTTTCTTTTGCGTTATCTTCGGATGGCGCCCAGGAGAAAGAAAGGCCTAGGAGGCCCTCGAGAGGGCCCGAGCAGCGCAAGTTGGGGTCTCTCGCCGAATGCGCCGATCACAGAGGTCCCGTCCCTGTCGTCCCTTGATAACTGAATGCCCCGGAATCAAAGGCCACCCGCGAGGAGGCGCGCAAAAAGCAAACATCTTCATCCGAGATAGCGTGCGGAATATTTCACGAGGGCAGTCGTGGCAGTCTCCCGAGACAAAGAGCATAGGACGTCGTACATATTTAAAGCAGCGTCCTTTGGAGAACGGAAGACTTTCTTGGCGAAGCAGTCGTCGTCATAGGGACACATATCTTCCCTCAGGGAAGTCGCCGCAAAAAATGCCGACGCAGATACTGTTTTCACGAATGTGATTAAAAAACGCCACCATTCGGAACACTTCAGCTCAACAATGTATTGCGCCCAGGTGCATAGCTTGTTCTACACCACATTTAGATGAATACATTCGTCTTGTGCATTGTGATTTCTTGAGTGAATACAAACTACGAGCAGTAAAGGCTGAGATATCAGCGTGGCCCAGCTCCGTCATGGGGGAATCGCAGGGAGGAGGTCGCAGTCACCCGGCTGAGAATTGGGCATTGCTACCTAACCCCCGCATATCTCATCTCCGAAGAGAAGATCCAGCCATGGTGTGACGAATGTGGTGCTCCAGTCACTGTGAGACACATCATTTCGGAGTGCATTGGATATCAAGACACACGTGAAAAGATGAACATCTATGGTCACCTACGCAAAATACTATGCGATGACGAGGCTGCTATCAAAAAAATTTACAATTTCTAAAGCACATAGATCTTTTTAATAAAATATAGTTTACTGAACAAAGTTCGAAAAATCTTAAAATATTAACGTTATATGGACTATCTAATGTTTTAAAGATAAAGAAGTGGTGCTAAATGACCTTAGGGATCGATGCACCCTAAAAAACTACATCTACGTGATACCCAGCGAGCCACCACGAAGGTGTGTGGCAGGGGGTAAAAATCACCAAACATGCACTATTTACATGCAACTAGGATATTTTTAAACCATGTATGACACCATTTTTCAATGATGTCATACATGGCAGTTAGAATTAACAATAAAAAATGTGTAGCAATGAATTTTTGGAAAAAGAATTATTCTCCTTCTAGCACGCACAAAATAAGTAATAATGAATTAACTAACGTGGAATCCATTAAATATCTTGGAATAAGACTGACACATGATCTTTCCTGGAGTAAACACATACGTGAAATGATGGGTCAAGCGAATCGTAAACTGAGATTCACCAAAAGAGTATTGGGTAAATGTGACGATCATGTACGAGAAATCAGCTACTTCTCCTTTGTTAGACCTCATTTGGAATATGCTGACCATGTATGGGATTCCTACGAAATCGGGCTAAATAACGAACTTGAACGTGTGCAGCGAAGATCGGCAAGATTTGCTAAGGGACGGCACGATAACTATATTAGCGTAACCAGTCAATTGAATGAATTAAAATGGGCATCATGGTCAGATCGCAGGTTGAAATTTGGACTTAATCTCTTAAGCAAATTAAGCTTCAGTGATGACGCTAAAAATATTTTTCGAACCCCAACTTACTATGGTAGACTGGACAATGATTACAAAATTAGAGAAACTGATCACCGAACTGACAGATTCAAAATGTCCTTTTTTCCTCGTGCAATTCGAGATATGAGTAGCGGTAAATATGTACAATAATTCTATCCTATTCTATCCGTGAGTGACTCACCCTCAGTCATAATGTTAAATGGAATTTCTTTGTTGAGCTCGGCTTTAGCATTCAAATATAAGGTTTTCCTAGTGAACTTAGTTCTCCACATGATCAATGATAAGGATTCAGCAGTGCAAGGGACATTTTCGCCCCGAGAATGATTAGAAAGCGTTTGTGAACCCTTTCATCGGAATTATTAACCGACGAGAAAATTTTCAACATTTCAGCGGGACTTTCAGACTCCAAATTCAATCGTTTTATGCTCATAGCTCCAACTCTTCCTAACCATATTCTTGCGAATGAGAAGCAAGTAATGATGAAGGCAAGCCTATTCATTTTAGAATCTTGTTTTTACTTGCAGGATTGACGCAAGGTTGAAGATGACTAGCAAAACAGTACAGTAAAGCCATGCTATCAATGGTTCTCTGGAGAAAGGGGGACTACTTTTAAGTCGCTGTCAGCATACTATGAATGAAAGGGGATCTCAGTCTGACGTCCACTGGGTATCTACGTCATCCACCTCCCCTACTGGACTGTGTTGAAGAAGGCTGGGGGGAAGTGGAGTGGGGATGGAGGGGAAAGTGATGAAAAGTGGAGGGGGAGTGGATGTGATGTGGGGACGAGAGGTCTGACTGAAGCGATGCTGTCGCATCATGTGAATAAAAAGATCTACAACATAATCCACATCAATAAATATATCTATCCAACTCTCACCCTCTCTCTACCTCCCTCCCTCTTCCCCTTCCTCTCCATCTCCCCATTCTTCTTCCCCTCACTCTCCCCCTCTTACTTTCGCTCTCTCTTTCTTTCCGGGAAAACTCACTTCGCATATCCCTCGCCCCTTTGGAATAACGTTGACGTCAAACTTTAGAACCCCAGTGAATTTGTTCTTATTAATACCATATATGACGTCAAAGACAATGATCCCTTTTAATGGGGGTGTTTACTCCGAACCGATATCGCTATACTGTACATAAAATGGTTAGGAGGAATCAAACACGAATTTCAGTGAAAAAAACTAATTTTCTAACCACAGCCAATCACTCATAAATCAAATATTAAAATAAGCAAAAGGTGACGCCCACCGAAAGAGCGGCGTTAAGGATACCTACGTCATCCACCTCCCCTCCTTGACTGTTTTGAGGGAAAGGGAGGGGGAGTATAGGTGGGGAGGGGAGGTCGGCCTGCACAGATCCTGTCGCATCCTGTGAATAATCCAAAACAACTGAACAGCAAAATATTGTCGTGTGCATTTTGGCGTGACGAAAATCATGCTTAAGTTTATTTACTTATTCATAAATTACGATGCAGTCGAATGTGCAGTGCCTTTCGAAATAATCCACATGGAGTCTAACAACCTTTTTCATTGGCAGAGTCAGCTGTGTATCCTCCATTGTGATTGGTCGAAGGAGCTTCGAGGTCTCAGTTGTGATTGGACAAAGTGTATGACGTACGAGTCTTTTCCACATCCACTTCTGCGAAAGGGTTAAAAACATCAGTTTTTCGCCGCTTATAACTCGAGAACTAATTGACGGATCGTTGAACGGAAAAATACTAGTCTTTTTATTTTACAAACTCTATACGATTCAACAGTAAAAAAATGTGGTCAACGACCCCATTACTACTTCTCCACTACCAGACGGAAGTGATCGATTTTTCGTCAGCAGTCCAAGTGAACATGGCAGCGGAGGAGATAGAAATAAGGACTAAGTTTTTCAAACTTCAAAGACGCAGCAAGATGCATTTCTTAGGAGGAGGATTCAAAAGATCCAGCGAAAATATAAAATGAGACATAGGGGCTTTCCGGCCCTATCTCCAGCAAAAGTACGCGAGCTACTCCGTGAAACAGGTAGTCCTCATCGTGAGCGAGCTCGGTGGTGTCAGGAGATTACTTACAGAAAATCTCAACCCAGCCCAGCGTGCATGGCGTGAGTGGATGTACTTGCAGGTGCAATACAGAAGGCCATCGAAAAATTTATCCAAGCAGGCATTTACTCGGAACTTAAATCGCAATTTTGCACACGAAATCGTTAGATGGAAAGGAAAAAAAAATTTAGTGAAAAAATTAATCTTCTAACCATAACCATTCACTCATAAATCAAAAATAACATAAGCAAAAGGTGACGCCCACCGAAAAAGCTGCTTTGATAACACTGACGTCATTTTCCTCTCGTCCTTGAATGCTTTTAAGGGAAGGGAAGGGAGTGGAGGGGGGTTCTCGGAAAGTCCTCTCGGACGGATGCCTTCGCAACTGCTCCTATTGGCAGAGTCAGCTGTGTCCCCCCCATTCCGATAAGTCAAAGTAGCTTCGCGGGCTTAGTTGTGATTGGACGAAGTTGATATACGTTTGTGGTTGCACCACGCCCACTTTTCCGAAAGGGTTAAAAAATCAGTTTTTCGCCGCTTATAACTAGAGAAATAATTGACTGATCAAAAAACGGAAAAATACGAGTCTTTTTATTTTACAAACTCTATCAGATTCGGAAATAAAAAATAAGGTAAACGACCCCATTCGCCAATGAATAATATGGTAAACTACCCCATTACTAAGAGAGAAACCAGACCTCTTATTTCAATAATAGTATCTGTTTAGGTCACAGATGCTGAAAGGCAAATGACAACATTGATATTTACGCCCTTAGAGATTGATGGGTATTTGATCGGAGGCAGTTCATTTTTCAGGTAATGGCGGATGAGTTGAGGGAAATTCTACGCATGCATCAGCCTTCGCTTAACGAAAGGCGCCGTGAAATCAACGTGCAGTGGTCTCAAATCGAAATCCGCCGGACAAAAGTCCAAAACTGCTTTTTTTTGGAGATAACGTCTTGAAACTTGGCACATATACACACGAATTAGTGGTAATTATGGAATTTTAAGTCATTTTTATAGGTATTACCCGTTACTTAGATACAGAGGCTCAAACACGACCAAATTTCGAAAAAAGCGCCCGCTTTCATTTTTCTTCGAAAATCTTAAAAGGTGAGCAGATATAGGAGTAATTGAAGGATTTTTATGAATGAAAAAAAACATTACAAATTGTGAACAGAGTACTTTGCCTATACTATACATACGTTTCAGACATTTTTGCCTATATTTGAGTGCTATTACGTCAAAAAATGGCGGACCCTCTTTTAGACAAAATTTTACATAAAGTAGACAATTTAATCCTTAATCAGAAAATTGTCTCCGGGATGCTTCATCAGAGTATAAATTAAAGATATTTCTAGGTTATTCCGTAAAAATATTTGAAAAAAGTTTGCGACGCCGAGAATAAACACGATTTTTCGATCGCGGCCTGGCTCCGCTCAGCGGGACCTGGAAATACCGAGACTCCGTTGGATTGTTCGTGTTGTGTGGATATTAACTCCTCGAACTTAACTTTTTCAGGCTATGAAATGGAGCATAAAATGCTTCTCCGTACGGCACTAAAGTAGTGATTTGTGAGTCCCTCGCTTAGTCAGGATTCAGGTCGGTACTACAATGATTTTTCATCCGAACACTGTAAGAGGCTATGGAAGACTGTACTGAATCAACTTCAGGTAATACACAACCCCGTGTGTAGAAAAGCAACCCAAATTACATCTACATAATAGCCTGAAATCTAACGTAAGAGTGTGTGGTAGGGGGTGAACCTTCACCTGACATGCATTTAAAACGTGACATGACTTACGGATTCGAGAACGCAACAAGATACATTTCTTTCAGGGAGGGGGATACAAAAGTTCCTGCAAAAATATAAAGCGAGACTTAGGCAACACAAGACGAGGTTGGAGACAACATCAAAAGCCTTTGAAATACACCAAGGGTTAACACCTTGACAGCAGCAATTTACTATGAAAATATAGGTTTTTGAGTTTGAATAGCGTAAACAATCCGTGGTGCTGAGATTGTGGGTAGGCCAAGCGCAAATATATTAGAGTCCACGTTGTCATTTTTTTATCATAATAGATCATCCACATATCATATGAATATGAGTGATTAGCATATAAATCCTGTGAAAGAAGGTGGTGATTCCAATTTTAAGGTAAACCAACTAAAAATTAGAGCGAAAATAAACGATTGTCACGAATTAAATAATATGATTTACGCGAAAACTACGAGTGAGCTCTTCATCGTTTATGTGGTGATGTTGGTCTATGCAAGACAGCCAACCAGAATCAGGTTTTTGCATTGGTACAGGGCATACAAGTTTACCTTAAACAACGAGAGAATTAAAAATGCCCCACTGCACATTGGTAGACAGGACCGCTAAGATAAGAAATAAGCTCCACAACAAATAAATATTATATTATTTTTCTTTTCTCGAATAATTCAGTATCATGGCAGCAGCAGGACTCTCGGCACCTTGAATCCTTGATGAAATAAATATCCGAGAAAATGAAGATACAATCGCACACATTACGCAAAACAGATTAATTCATATTGGTTAAAAATAACAGACGTAAGATAAAGAGTATAGAGTGACTGAGCTTTGCTCGGTCACATACTTAAATCAAATACTTTTTAGGAATTGAAAAAAAGCGTATTTTTAACAAATTCAAAAATATATTTTGCAAAGGAAAACAATTTTTTTTCATAGGTTAAAATATATAAAAAATTTAGTGATTTATGAAAGCAATATTAAAATCATTAATGTCGTGGGGAATACCTAAGAAAAAGACTACTACAACCATTTTTATTCAAATACGACTGACCACTATTTTATTGAAGATCTCTTTCCATACCATATAATGGATGTGCCCAGGATTTTCTGAATTTAATAACACATTTAAGTTGTTTTTTCTTTTAGTTTGAGAAGAAATACTGGTTTAGCCTCGAGGGTAGGTTGTTAGCAGAAAATAAAACATTAAAACCTTTCCAATGTTTCGGGGTGTGAAGAAAGCATCCTATAATATTCCATCCATAAATATAGATTTCCATGCGTCAACGCCAACATATTCATGTGTTTGACCTTGGGTCTTACGTACCGTTAGATCGTAGGTTAAAATACCGATTGAACTTTCAGTCACTGCAGGTTTTAGTTCAAGAAAAAAGTGGAAATAACTGGAAGGCAGGCTATAAAAAATCTTGGAAAATTTGTGGCAATGCTCTGAAGTTCTTATGGGACTCGCTTTCTTATCCAAATGTTTCATTGAATGGGAGATGAGTAATGGTGAAGAATATGAATGGGAAAGAAGGTACAAAAATCCACAAGCTTATATAAAGGATATGCCTGCGGCTTTTTGTACCTAGTCTTTCAGTGGGCTCTTCGAAGAAATGTTAGATTCCCTTTATATCAACAAGGAAAATTATTGCAGGATCCAGATTTGTCGATGAAGAATGAGAAAAACTGGAAAGGATAACAAATGAGCAACAGAGCAGATAATCACCCTGATGAGAGGTGAGTTGCTTAGATTACTAAGTTCCTTAAGCATAAAAAACTTAACCAAAGATGAACAGCAAAGGCAATATTTGTCTGCAGCTGTCTCTGAGCAGAGAAATAAATATGATGAAAATGCTGTATAGAGGTCCAAGTGGTCTGTTTGGTCATCCCTAAGGAAAATCATCATCATCGGTCAACAACCCTAGGATTGGTTTGACGCAGCCATCCACTCGATTCTTCTCTCGGCCAACCTCTTCATATTGACGTAACTCCGCTCTTTTACATCCTTCACAACTTGCTCCATATACCTCATACAAGGCCTTACTTTGCCGTTATTCCCGTTCACTTTTCCATCGACGACTGTCTTCTTCAGGTCGTGTCTCAAGATATAGCCGATTAAGTTGTCCAGTCTTCTATTAGAGTTATCAGCAGGCTCATATTTTCTCTCACTCTTCTTAGGACTTCCTCGTTACTTACTCGGTCGTCCATTTAATCCTCACCATTTTTCTATAACACCACATTTCAAATGCTTCCAGCCTTTCCTTCTCCGCTGCTGACATCATCGTTGTCTCACTGCCATGAAGAAACATGCTCCAGATGTATGTTCTGATGAATTGTTTCCTAATGTCAACGCTTGTATTTTCAGCTGTAAGTAGGATCTTCTTTTGATAGAATACCCTCTTTACCTGGGCAATTCTACAATTTCTTTCTTGCATCGTCCATCGCTGGTTACTCGGCTGCCCAGGTTACAGAACTCTTTCACCTCTTCAAGTTTTTGTTCTCCTAGTTGTTCAGACTCAAGCCTCTCAGTTTGTGGTACAGATGTCACTCTGGTGTCGGGTGAGGGAGTTGGCACCCCCTGCCAGACGGACAGCAGTCGCCGTCGTGTGTTCCCTGAGGGAGGGGCGTACCTTGAGGACAGTTCTAACTCCTCAGTGATATTATTCATTCCGTATATGTTTGTGTTCACCAAGATGCAGTAATCGATTTTGTGTGTATTTGTAGAATCCAGTGATAGGTATCACGATCTAAATATAGAATTTACAGTCCACTCATTCCTTTCATTTAAGTACGAACACTAGTGTAATATTGTTTATGGCCTCTTCTCTCTTTTTGTATAATTTATATTTCTATATGAGGATTTTTACTACTGTACCCAAAGCACAGCGTGCCTACCCGTCGCAAAGAAGACCAATAAAACGTCCTCGTTACCTCTCCCCCTGCCGCGAGGACGGTATTGGTGCCTACCACTTCTGGAACTCTGTGGTATCACCTCCCGCGTGAAACACCCGACCAATAGGCCCCAGGAAGTAAGATAAATGCGTATTTTTGTTGTAATTTTTTAATGATTTTTAAGCACCAACGCGACCTGTGAACGTTGCCAGATCGAGTGAAAATTTTTCTTCTCTATTATCTCCTGGATTGGAACCAAGAAACAATTAGTAGATCCAGGTAGGGTCACCTATGCAGCCGGATAGGTCGAAGGGTGGGAGCCAGACGAAATGTAGCCCACGCACCGTACTCGCAGCATCTGTTCTTGAGTAAGGCCGCTGCGAGAAGGCGTCTGATTTCAATGGGACGGCCTTTCAAGTAATAGTATCAACTTAAACACACTATTGAGGCAGGCAAAGGGAAGCTTACTCAATTTAACTCTCCCAAGAACACAATGGACTTGAATAATAGATTTATTGAATCCTGACAACTACGGGACCCGGGTCCACATGAGTGGGTCGGGTGCCCGGCAGCAGGGAAAGCAAGGGCTCTGTGGTCGTCACCTCACGAAATCCTTGCACGGGAAGAAAGACAACAGCAGCAACAGGAGCAAAGGCGAAGAAAAATCCTGAGAATAGGACAGAAATTCTATGAATCCGGACATGGAATGGTATAAAACTAGAAAACATTAATCATTAAATCGTTTGGGGAAATATCGATTTGTTGGGATTAAGCGAAGAAAGAAGGAAGGACTTCTGGAGTGAAAGTTACAGGGTGATGTGCTGTGGAGGAGATAAAAAATTTCAAGGCGTGGGCTAAAGCCTGTTGATTTTATTTCTTAAACGTTCGTTTTACTTGATTTAAAATTGGTTTCACTGTAAACGGGGTTCAGTGAAATTTATATGATAATTAAAAGAACCTATAATATTAATTAGAATTAATTTAGAGTTTCTGGTGGAAAAACGTAGCCAAATAAAGAGTTCATTGTATTCGCTCTTCCATTACCTTTATATTTACTATCTTTGCCATTTTATTGCATTATGGTCTGCGGTCTTCTTTTCTTCTATAATTGTTTTGGTTTCTAGTAGTACTATTTCTAATTGCCAGATAAACTCCTAAATCGAGTGCAAAAACTTCGTAAGCGTCGCTAACACTTTTGCAAAACGTTGAAATAAGGATCCGAGGTAATGAAATAATTATTCCGGTGGAAATACATGGAAATTAGAATGGAAAATGAGTATAATTCTGAGCAGGAACTGAAATGAGGGAATAAGTATTCATATTTTGGAAGGCTGACGTGCTATTACAATAACTCCCATGTGACTTTGGGACCGCCATCTTCCTTTACACGTTCCACTCTTCGAAAGTTATAATTTCTCCCACCCCAGCGACGCGAATCTACGCGAAGATTATCGCACTCTGGCTACGATTTTTTGGTTTCTGATTGGCTGCTGAGACCCCTTCGCGTGGAACAGGTGCATGAAAGTGAAGTCAAACCCGCGACAAGACTCTCCGGGAGTCTTGCGTGGGTGTCTTATCCGTCCCGGAAGTAACGTCCCGGAACGTCCCGGACGTCTTCCTCGAATCGCGAATTTCCTGATCTCGTTCTCGGAAAAGGGGAAGAAGTCCTCGCTGTAATCCAGGGGTCTCCAAACTATTCAGCCCGCGGGCCTCATTACCAACCAAACAGCAGTTTGGGGGCCGACTACATACTCGGGGTCCAAATAAAAAAGAATCAAAACATAGATGTTCTTTTTAATTTTTTAATTTAATATTATTTTATTCAGTTATTATTTAATAACACATTGAACATTAACACCTGTGTTAGTGGGAATGGCGAATATGTTTCCTGGATGCCAAAATAGCAGACATTTCTGGCTTTAGCTATGATGTCTCTAGCATCAACAGTGATCTGAAATTATCATCACACAATTTTTTTCTCAAATTGTTCGTCACGTATTTCATTCTTGAAGATGTTTGTTCATACAAGTATGTTGTTGCAAAGATTGTTGCTTTTAATGTTCCCTCTTCAGAATATTCGGAAAATTCTTGCGAAACTAACGACACTCCGAATACTTTACACGCACTGGTAAGTAATTACGCGAAGGAAATTATCACTAAATAGAAGAGAGTGCAACATGTTTCGCAATTATAATTCGCTAACTGACACCAGCCCTTTCTCATCGCTGCAGTCAACCGCAACTGGCAAATTGAGATAAAAATAATTGAACAAGCAGCAAACCATTTAGAAACTCTACCACTAGATGGCGTTACATCATCTCACTTACCAAGAACACTGTTTAACACTTATTAAGTGTTCTTGTCATTGACTGTGAACAGAAGTAGAAAAAGTAAGCAACGAATAAGGTTTTGCAAAGCGCTGAACGGTTGTAAAGCATAACGCACTGCAGCGCGCCTATTTTTCAATTCGGTAAAAACGTTACGTTCACGTAAGCGATGGTTGATCTTGGCAGGATACACGTGAATTTCCGTAATTTTTTTCCACAGATAAAAAGGTCTCCACGGGCCGGATGAGAGGGCCTCGCGGGCCGCATCAGGCCCGCGGGCCGTAGTTTGGAGACCCCTGCTCTAATCGAAGAAGAGGGGGTTGGGGGAAACGGAAATGATTGGAGCAGTGCAGGGGTCCCCGATAGGGAAGTTAGGGCTTCCGATGAAGGAGGATAGGAGTCACAATAAGGGGGAAAATGCGCGAGGATATGGCTGAGATAACGGACGCTCGATTTGCGTAACGACGACGCGAAGAATGGGGCCCCGGTTGTTGCATGTCGATGGTCCTCTCCGACGGAGTCCGTTGGCTCTAGCAAGAAAAACGGTCGCACGCACTTGCTTCACTGTTTAGCTGTCGAAGGGATTTAAATGTGGACCGTTCTCATAAAACACACGCCACCCAAGCATATTAGCAGTTACGACCGTAAAATATAATGCTGTAAACTCTCTTCAAATGCTTTATCCTCCAGCATCAATAAAACATCCTGTGCATGAACTGAGATCGGTCTTTGACGCCTGCTTAAATGCCAAGTCCCAACATCCGCGAAGAATCGGCCGACGAGGCAGCTGAGGAAGGCACTCCCTAGTGGAAGGAAAAGAAAGGCACTCCACCTATATGCGAAGCAAGTGTATGTTACGGGGCCAATCTTCTTAAAATTCCACCCTCGTTCCTCGCCATAAAGCGATAAGCAATTTATCGTTCCAATTTCCCTCCTCGGCCTCTCTTCTCTGAGGGTCTCAACCCCCCACCCCCTCCGCTAAATCCTCCAACGGTCGTAAACACTGGAGAACGGTGGGAGGTGTATGTTGGGGAAGAATGGGGGATATCGAAGTCGCAGGCCGAGCCAGCGACCTTTCGAAAGTCACTGTCGAGGAATCGCCTAAGTGATGCACTTGAATCATGTGTCTCGACTTTCAACTAAAGGTGGCAATCTTACTTCAAGATACAGAGAGTTGATTTCAGTCAGCGCATTGACGTTCTAGGAAAAGGAGTGGAAAGGGAGAACATTTATTTTCAAAATTGAATCATAGTAACTATTCTCCACACTGGAAGGAAAATCTATTCTATGAGCGTTATCCCAAAAGTAAGGTCTCCCATTTTTTAGCACAAAAATCCGTTTATTTTCTGTAATATGTGAATCGATTTGAAGGTGGAACATTTGTATATTTTTCCACACTTTATTTATAATTTCGGGAGATGCATTTTTGTAATCGCTATGACAGTTTTTGTTTGCCCATTTCATGCCGGCTCGCCGCCATGTCCTTGAGAAAGCGTTGAACCTCACTTTTCACCTCGCTGTCGGAACTGAATCGCCAACCGGCCAAATGTTATTTCAACTTAGGGAATAGGTGGTAGTCACTGGGTGCCAAGTCCGGACTGTAGGGTGGGTGCGTGATGACGTTCCGTTTAAACTGTTGCTGAAGAGCGATGGGGAGGAGCGTTGTCGTGGAGACTGCTTACGTCCTTACTCAACATTCCTCTACTTCGGTTCTGAATTGCCCGTCCAAGTATTTCCAGTGTTTCACAGTACCTGTCAGCGTTTATTGTGGTCATAGCAGGTATAAAGTCGACCAACAAAACTCCCTTTCCGATCCCGTAAAACAGTCGCCATTACTTTACTTCGCGTACTTCGCACTTGGTGTCCAGCTTGAGCTCCATTCTCAACGGCTGGCAAGCCTAGACTGAGCATCTCAGCGAAGAGGCGCGCACATGGATTTTTGGTAGTAGAGGAATTAGTAATTACAACAGTGTGGCCAACAGCTGCAAGAAAAGTTTCTCTCCATCCCCAACGCTTTGGAGACCTTATTTTTGGGATAACCCTCGTATATTGAGTCATTTTCACACTATCACAGCGCTCTAACATTCACAAAATTCCGTTTTCCGCTCAATCAGACAACTTAAATTGCCGTTTAACAATAAGTATTTGGTTCCAGGACAATTAAGGGCACAGTAATAATAAGCTCAATTTTATAGGCACCAAAGTGGATAATTGAGAGGAATAAGCCGATGGCCGTTATACTTATAGAATAGTATTAAGTTTTAGACGACCTAAAACAAGTAAAGTAGATGTTTTCAGAAGAGAATAACCAAGGAAAAACGTATCTTGCTGTGATTAGCCGATGACATGGCAAGGAAGAAAAGATTTTTAAAAAACCCTGGTAAGAAAGTAAAGTACAATGACAGTACTTGAAGGTCTAGCAAAAGAAGACCAAGGTTGAACATCCGGAACAGGGAGGTCAAGACCGAAGTTAAACTCAGAAGACGATATAAGAAAAGATGAAAGAGTATTGCTATCTGGGAGGCCGGACAAATATCAAAGGAGGGAGCAATATGGAATAATTTAAAAGTAGCATTGCATATGGGGAGAAGGCATTCTACCAAAACACTAATAGCTGGAAATTCAACCTTATAATTAATGAAAAATTCCATTAGAACTTATATCTGGAGTATTTATTCTCCTTCGTGCGGTGAGACATGAACGATAACTCCTTTAGCTTCTGCTTTTCCTTTACCCCACTCCAATCTGGGTCAGCATTTTTTTCTTTTAATCTTCCTCTCCACTCCCGGCTCTCCCCCCCCTTCCAGTCTTTCCCTCTCTCAAGTATTCCCCTACCTTAGCTTTCCGTCTGACTTTGTGACTCCCTGCCTTTCTCTTCTTAGGCATATTTGCATTCTCCTCCACGAATAAGTCATCACTCCTTCTTTTGACATGACCTCAGTTTATGTTCTTGCATCTTTTTATTCAGTTTATCCACTTAAAGTGCTCCTCTGACATACCTGTTTCTCACTCTATCGCATCTCGTGATTTCATACATCCGCCTCAGAATTTTCATTTCTCATGCCTTGCTTCTCACTTCCTGGTTCCTTGCTCTTTCCTTAAGATTGCATATGCAAACGTACTGTATATCACTGCCGGCCTCACTACTATTTTATACACTTTTACTGTCATTCTATAGCTCTCTTTCCTGTCACACAACATTTAAAGGGTTAAAGGGTTAACTCAGGTTTCAGACCTTCAACCTTCTCCAGGATTACACCAAGCCATCTGCTCATCGGCAGTAGCAATTTCCCCTGCAATTTCGATGAGACATCCTCCAGCTGCTCGTTGGCCTGCATATACACGTTTTTGCTCCTCTGGCTTTCATTACTCTTTCTTCTAACACCTCTTTCCAATCCTCCAGTTCCGCCGTAAAGTGGCTCGGCAGTTTTTACTCGGAACAATATCATCTACGAACATCACACTCCATGTTACATCGCATCTGATGCCTTTGTCATTGCGTGCATAGCCAGATCAAACTAGGACTGAGTACTGACCCCTGATGGACTCCAATTCTTCCATTAAAGCCTTCTGCTATACCGACACCAGTTCTAATCTGTGTCGCAGCTTCCGCGTACATCTTCTTCAACGACCTTAATGTATTTCTCTCGCACTCCTTTTCCCAATATGTATCTCCATAATTCCTGGCTCGGTACTCTATAATATGCTTTCTTCAGATCGATGAATATGATAAATGATTCAGAGTTCATATCTCTTTTAAATAAAATTAGCGTTCAATCCGAAGGTTGTTTTTTTGTAGATGAGAGTAGAGCTCACCCCGTACTAAGCCATTGGCGTGTTAAATTCGCACATTCAGGGCATGGGGACCAGTTCCTTTCCCTGAGCTATCTGCGATTTCCACGAAGTTCTGATACAGAAGATTGAATCGCAAGGATTTTAGGTGTGGGCATCCAGAAAGGCTCTTTCCCGGGATTTGAACCCGAGACCCTACGGACAGAAGCTCAGCTCTACCTACTAGGCCAACACGAACCCCTGATATCTCTATACCATTCCCATGGTCCTTACCATTCCATTCATTGTAACTCAACCCAATTGCGTCCATCGTTCCACTCCGTGGCATAAGCCAAAGCTGTTCCATCTCATTCCTTGTTTTCTTAGGCCCGTATGCATTGTCGGGCCTCCATCTCCACCTCCACCTCGTAGGAGGAGCGATCAAGAGAGGACACCTCCATCGTGTTGCAGTCGTCGGAGGAGATCTCCTAGGACCTCCGATGGAGGTCGCCTGGACCAATCGTCGCGGCGTTCACAGAAATGTCTCATACCAACGACGTTTTCTGTGACGTCTCACGAAAACAAAGACTGACGAAAGTAAACGCGAAATCACGCGAAATGGCGTCGCAGGGTGCGAGCAGGATGTCGGCCCAGGAGAAAACGTTACTGATTGAATTGGTATTGAAACAAAAAGGTATTTTGGAGAACAAGAAAACTGATGCAGGGTCTTTGGAAACAAAGGCAAAATGTTGGCCAAGGTTGGCTGAGAAATTCAACAGCCACGGATACCATGGCAAGTAAGTATATTGATGTCACGAATTTTGAGTAGTGTAAATGGTGACCATATTAAAAGCTGTGTTGCACGTACGGTACCTTCAGTTGCGATGATCAAAATATTGTTACGATAGCATAATATTAGGATGTTATTTGTGCTAACAGCGTTCTTGGAAGCAGCTCCGGAAAGCCTGAGACACTATTAAAATGAAGAAGAAATGGAGCCATGCCGAGGAGACGAGGAAAAGAATGAGGACAGGAGTGGGTCCTTATTTTCCGCACGAGGACCCCGACAGCGAAATCTGTCCACAATTGGAGGTAGTCATTCCTTCTATCACCCACTGTGAGATGAGTGTCGAAGACAGCGATATGCTGTCCTACACTCTCGTGGGCGCAGAGGACGTGGAATTGTTGCCTCCGTTGGATGAAGGTAGTGTAATACGAAGTTCTTTTCTTTTTGTGTTTTCATTAGATGCGAAATAACTTACAAACATGCGATATCTTTAAAGATTATCTTATTCCATGCCCATGTAAAGGTTAAGAGATTTTTTCATATCGTTATCCTTTGTAAATAAACAAAAGGTATCTATCTCTGTGATATTTTTAGTAATGGTATAAGTGATAAGTCTTTGGGTAATAGAATCGGAAAGAATGCTTCATCAACAATCGTTAGATGATGTTTATAAGAATGTGTGTAACATTGACAAGTTTGATTGGAAGTTTATTTATCATAAAAAGAGGAATCCGACAAATTTGTGTCATATTTGTTATCAAAGTTGACGGATAACCAACTTCAAATACCTAGGTGTAGTTACAGATGGAGTCTATGATGTGGCTAAAACAAATTGAGAGTGTAAAATACACTATGCGACTAACTCGAACAAATGTGTACTAGCTATAAATAAATGTCCTTAGCATATTTTAACGTTAATATTCATTGCCTTAGTCCTTTCCAGATGAAGCTATACAATTTTTAGATAAGGGGAATCCTATATACGTACCTTAAAACCGACCGTTTTCCATCAAATATAATAATTAAGAGGAAATTCAGGGTGTCTGCTGTATGTACCTTCTACCCACAGCTCAGGCAAATACCTTACCCCTCGTCAAGGCGTAATTTAACATTATTTAAAAAATGTATTATATGTATAGGGTCTAAGATGCTCAAATTATTACCGGGTTTATATATAAAAAGTTAAAACTGCATAACTTTTCGGAAAATGTAGACTTGGCTTTTAATTAAAGAAAGCCCAGAGGATAAATACATTAACATTCCATTCCATTCAGACCTTCAACCTTCTCCAGGATTACACCAAGCCATCTGCTCGTCGGCAGTAGCAATTTCCCCTGCAATTTCGATGAGACATCCTCCAGCTGCTCGTGGAGCAGTGAGCCATTTTAAACATTCATCTGTGATTGAACCTAGGTGCTGTAATCTTGAATTAATATGAGTGGTTGAGCATAATCATGAAAAACAAATTATGGTAGTCTTAACACAAGTTTACCTTCCAGACTACATAAATTAATCTTACTTGTAAAATAGTAGTGTATATATTGTCATGTCTTTGTGGAGCAGTAAACATGTGTTTATTATTTCATTCATTTCTTAATATAGACGATGCAGGGCCTAGGATTGCATCCAGAGAAGCCATTGCGCAGGAGAACAGAACCATTTGGTGGATTTGGTTGTTGGTTGGTGGATTTGCCAGAATCTTCTGGTTATCTTCAAACTCCACAAACTTCGAGGGGTGGAACCTCTCGGAGACATGGTTCCATACGGACATTGGAGGAAAGGCTGAAGAAAGTTGAGGAGGCGATGGTCGCAGCCAGGAAACTGTATGAATTACGAAGGGAGGTTGTCGCCCTTGAGAAAAGGGCAGCTGAGGTACATTTCCAGATACAGCTGGAGCAGCTGGAGGAGAATCGCGTAGAGGCCTGGAGAAAACAAGTGTGTTAATATGGACTGAAATAAATGTGCACTTTGTGCTCGTCAGTACAATATTTCAACTTCATTTTTCTCTTTTCAGGAATTACATGACTTGCAAATGGAGGCTCTCTGGGGCTCTCTACGGCAGTGATCTCCTCCAGTAAAGCTCGCCAACCTCCGTTAGTAATACATGTAGTTCTCTTTTTCAGCCTTTCATCCAATTCCCTCAGTGAGAAGTTCAACCCCTCGAGGTGATGTCCTACTGTGCAGTGGCCTCTTTTCTTCATTCAACTGGAGGAACGGTTTCTTCTCTGTCCTTGCGGTGGATAGCTATCGCTGTCTTTAACATCTTGGGTGGTTGCATGGAATGGTTACCTCTTTTTGTGAAATGCTGCCTGTTCCCATTCTTAGTGGCAAGGGCTCCTTCCTTGATTGTCCCAGCTTGTGGTACTGCTTCAAAGACTGCCTGTATTTTTTTTTGTTTCTAATGACACTGTATGTTTTTTTTTGTTCTCTAATATACCCTTGTGTTGCAATACTAAATGAATCAGAAACGCTTTCTCCAGTTTTCTGATTGAAAAAAAAATAAATTGTTTTTCCACACATATATTAGCGTATCTTTATTCTTTGGGTTGAACCTATTCCTGCTTGTGCATTCCCAATTTCATCCCTGGTCAGGGTTAACATAAAGCAACAATGTTCGGAGGTGCTTTTTCGTGCACTTTAATTGCAAGGTAATTCATTTTAATTAGGATTTCCTATTATTTCAGAGATGACTCTTAACTTAGATTAGTGAAAGTGTAATTATTAGGAGCCACACTTACTTTTAGAGTACTTTGCAATGCATGTTTTACACAACTTCACGAATAAAAAAGTAATGGTCTTGGGATGAAATGAAATAGAATCCCTAGTTGCCATTGTATTTTTGTCCACCTGCCACACACCCTCGCGGTGGCTTGCAGGGTATCTTGTAGATGTAGATATGTTCTGAGGTCAATTCTTTCAAAATCAGCAATATAGCAAATAACATGAACTAGTAAGCTACACATAAGTGGCTCACACTAATTATCTCTCTCATTTGAGATAAAACAGGTGTAGTACAAGACCACAGTTGGCATTTCCATCAACGAAATGAGAGGAATACAGTGAAAACTGTTCTTGAGGCAATGTTATAACGTACCTAACAAACCACCACCGGTTGTCATTCATGATCAGCAATCTGCTCTCTGTGCATTCTCTCTAATTGCAGCAAACCCTCCTTAAGGGACACTTAAGTGATTCTACGAGCATAAAATAGATTCTGAATTGGAGCCTCATATTCGATACTCATCCATCGCTGAATGCCCATGTGCCTACACCTTTTCACTATTCATGTCAGTGTACCTACCACTGCTCATCCCATCTAAAATGCCCTTCGTCCTCTTCCTTGGTTACCCAGTTTTCTTCCCGCACTGACTGCTCAACATCCCACTGGTCCCCCATAATTTTCCCCAAGTTTCCAACCTGCCTCATTATATCGGTAAGCAGCTATCTTCCCTCTCCAACCATAGTCACACCCAGCATTGATCCTGGTGCCACAATCTCTCACACTGGGGCTTAATGCATTCAACAGTGATTTGAACCAAAGAGATGTATGGTCTTTTAGCTTAATATAATAATATAAATTAAAAAATACTGGCTTTGTTAAGGACTATTTTATTAATGTTATGAAACTGAGGAGTTCAATGATTACGTTTTTGAAGGTCTAAATGGCTTTGCCATAGAGATACAAATGCACAAATACCCATGGAATCATTATCGGACATTTAAAAGGTATAGGTTCACAAAAGAATAGTGTAGGACATCCTGCTGCCCATCATGTCACAAGCATATGTACACTGTCGATTGCATACCTTTTTCTCTTATAGGTTGACGTAGGAGATTTGCCAGGAGTAAATCAGGCGCAAATGGTGGTTGTTGACCTACTCCACTACTTGATGATTCCGAGGCTGAAGAAAGCTAATCTGGAAATACAAATTGAAGTTTAATAAGAAGGCAGTTTCTTGGGGACATCATTGAAATGTATACTCCTGGAATACATATAGTAGAACTATATAAAAAACAGGAAAGTTTTTCATTTCCTTACGCTCATCCATGATGCTTGGAATTCCCCACCACTATACTGTAAAAGTACATCTGAGCCCGAGAGTATCATAGGAAATTTGCTGTGTTCAATAAGGACTAAACTGCCACAATATCTACTACCCCATTGACGTTTTAATGCCCAAAGTACCTTTCGATGAAAGCAGCTCGTTCTGCATTGGCCACTCTGTTTCCTCCCCTGACAGCCTGCATAGGGATTATCACATCAGGCTGTCGGGGCAGTACTTCAGGTATATGTTCCCTCTGCCTGATGGCCACAGTGTGCAAAACTGCACAGGCCAAGATGACCCTTAGTGAGGCGCGAAGCTTTGTTCGCAGCTTCATTGACAGGCAGGGGAACCTTCTCTTCCACACATCAAAGGTCCTTTCGAAAATACAACGAGTCCTGATGTGGGCTGCGTTGGACCTGTAAATGAAGAACAATAACTATGCAATGAAGTGGTACTTGTAATGGGAAATTTTACATTATATTCTAATATATTAAAGATAATTTCACCTTGCAAAAACCAACATATCACTAGCATAAATGTAATACTTTATTTTACTCTGCATTAGCAATGCATGACTTCATATTCCATAATGAATGGCAAATCAATACCACAGAGAGTGACTCACCGCCGCTCTGGTTGTGAGGTCGGATTACGGTGAGGGGTGTATAGATACGGCAGCAGAGGATACCCACTGTCACTCAACTCTTGAAGCTCTCGATTCTCAAACCTATTTTTCAGACGGCTGTTGAGAAATATCCTCGCATCATGGACGGACCCAGGCCACCGGCAAACTATATCATTGATCTCGATGAATGGTCCAGCAGTCACATAAACGGTTAATATAAGCAACATTTTATGTAAAATGGAGTCGTTTACCATATTTTTTTATTGCCGAATATGATAGAGTTTGTAAAATAAAAAGACTCGTATTTTCTGTTTTTTGATCCGTCAATTATTTCTTGAGTTATAGGCGTCGAAAAACTAATGTTGTTAACCCTTTCGGAAAAGTGGGTGTGGTGCAACCTCTGACGTATAACGACTTCGTCCAATCACAACTGAGCCCGCGAAGCTACTTCGCCTTATCACAAATGGGGGGACACAGCTGACTCTGCCAATCGGAGCAGTTACGACAGCATCTGTGCGAGCAGACCTTCCGAGAATCCCCCTCCACTCCCTCCCCTTCCCATAAGAGCAGTCAAGGACGGGAGGAAAGTGACGTCAATGTTAGCACAGCAGCATTTTCGATGGGCGTCACCATTTGTTTATTTTAATTTTTGATTTATGAGTGAATGGTTATGGTTAGAAGATTATTTTTTTCACTAAATTTCTTTTTTCGTTTCCATCCTGTACAAAATTGCGATTTCGGTTCCGAGTAAACGCCCCCATTGTCCCACTTACTCAATGTTCATATTTTAAAATTAGTTGCCTAAAAAGTCAAAATCCCATTGGCTTCCAGTAATTATGACAAATTTCAGGCTTTCTTAAATCTTATCTCTCTTTCTGTCACAAGAAAACACGCTTGTATTATTTTCCTACACTTAATTCTTAATCATAAGATCAGTTGTTCTGAATTATTATCACCGATTTCCTTTAGTGTTCCATTCTTCTACTCACTCATCCACATTAGATGTCAGCATCGTTTTTACATTCCATTAGCTCCTCACAATTATATATTTAATCTTGCCATTCATAGAATTATGAGATATTTTAATTATTAAGGTAATTATGCCGATATATTTTATTCTTTCAATTTTTATAATATGAAATTATATGAATCAACAGAATAAAATGAAATTTAACCAAGTTGTGCAGCTGGCCCGCAAGTTATTGGCTTATGATCTACATGGCAATTGCACATGATATTAGGAAATCGGGTGTGCTGCCAACGTAACTCTCACTTCTAAAGGCCTGGTTACACGGTACATTAACACGTACGGGTTCATGTACATTTGTGTGAATGGTTTCAGCGCAACTTGTGCGAATGCATGAACCAAATAGAACAGGTTCTATTTTCTATTCACGCATTCATTCATTTGTACATTTTGGGGTGGTTACACGGTGCATTTTCGCGTTCAATCTCGCGTTCATGTTTTTACACATTAACTCGTACGTGTTAATGTATCGTGTAACCAGGCCTTAATGTATTACATAGGAAGTAACATGAGCTACATACCTTTATAATTCGCGACACACTGCTTTGAATTATTTCTTGCAAATCTCCACAGACAGCCTGCAGGAGAACAACATTTCATGGTGTTCGTTCATTGTCATACGACTACGAGTGCCACATTGCTTATGCGCCGTATTGATGATCTCCAAAACATGAAACAACTTACATGAAAACTGCCACTGGCGTAGGACCGCACTGCCACCGGCATTTTTATCACCGGAGGAAAAGGCAAGCCACGACTGGTGACATTGGCTGGTGAAATCATAGGCAGCAAGAAGTCTATAACAGTTTCTTTCCTGAACCTATCCCTTCTTAAAAACTGATCGTCCGAGTACAACTCCATGGGATTCTGTGCATCGCGTATGTATCACCGAGGCAAAGGCATATAAGGGCCTTCAAAAACATAATCGGCTAACTCCTCAAAAATCTTCCTCTAACCACTCCTTGTTTTGGATGATGCGATAACATCTGAATTGTTATTACCATAATAGCGACAATTGTCACACTGTTAACATCTGAATTTTTATTACCATAATAGCGTAAATTGTCACACTGTTAACATTTGAATTGTTATTACCATTATAGCGACAATTATCGCACTGTAGGCAGCGGTATATTCTAAATTAGTAGAAATGTGAAAACAGCGTAACAAGCCTAATTAAAAGACTCGTTGATTTCCACAGAGAAAGAGGACGTCTTGGACGAGAAGCACAACTGGTAGAGCACCTGGCCGGAAATCAGGGGGTCCGGGTTCGAGCCCTGGTCAAGGCAAATGATTTTTTTTCTCTGTGAAACATCTTGCTGTAGTGTAACATGCCTATCTCACAAGGCAATGCAAATTAATAAAAATATTAACAAAAGGGGTAAGTGGGCATGAAAATAACTTCATATTAAAGATGGCACATTACTTCTTAATCGTACACTGTAATATCTTCATCAAAAACCATAAAAACATCGTAATTTAATGAAAATCTCCATACGCTAATACGACAAACACTTGCTAAGCCTGTTAAATAGAAATAACTGGTTCGTGGGCATGAAAATCACTTCATATTGAAGATGGTACATCACTTATTAATCGTAAGCTGTAATATCTTCATCACAAACCATAAAAACATCGTAATTTTAAATGAAAATCTCCATACGCTAATACGACAAACACTTGCTAAGCCTGTTAAATAGAAATAACTGGTTCGTGGGCATGAAAATCACTTCACATTGAAGATGGCATATTACTTATTAATCGTAATCTGTAATATCTTCATCACAAACCATAAAAACATCGTAATTTTAAATAAATATCTTCATACGCCAATACGACAAATACTTGCGAAGTCTGTAAAGTAAATATAACCGTTTCGTGGGCTTGAAAAGCGCTTAAAATTGAAGATAGCACATTACTTATTAATACATAATAAAAATATGCTTGACTATTTCTTTCAGAATCTTGTTATTTGAAATAATTTAGACGACAAACTGAGAACAACTCACATAAATTTGGCAAATTGAAAACCCTCTTCCATCACCTTGAAAAGTACTTCAAATGAAAGTTGCAACAATAATTAGTTTTAAAAAATGAGAATATCACAGTTACAGAGAGTTATACGTTTTAAATTAGCAATATAACCAGCCAGATGATAATGTCAGCCATCTTGCCTGTTTACAAATCGCCTCCTCCGAGCTCACAGACACTCCCCAGTAAACACAAAATGCTGCAGCAACGTTGCAGACAGGTTGTGCGAAGTTGCAGAGGTTGCAGCGTTATTCAGGTCGCTTTGCAACGTCACTGCAATGTAATAATTACGTCTCCAATAGTTTCGAGAACAACATTTCTATAAGTTCGAAATAGCTGAGGCAGAAAGTGACTTAGAAAATGTTGTTTTATACGCGCTTCTTTGTCATATGAAGTGAATTAACAATTGCCAGAAGGATATATTTTTAACTTACTATATGAGAAAATGTCCGAAGACTGGGAAATCCAATTATTTCATCTACTATATGAGAAGACTTGGGGCATTGAAAATATTCTCGCGGGGATATCAATCGAGCATTCCGCTGTAAGCCTAATTTATTGTTGCATGAGAAACCCAGGCACAAGTATTTTCCACTTAAGTTGTTCATTTAATCTTGCATGAGAAACCTAGCGTCGTAATTTCCCCACTCGAAGCGCTATTCAGGTCGCATTGCAACGTTCCTGCTACGTAGTAATTACGTCTCCAATAGTGTTGAGGACTCAGAAAAAATTTAAGTTCGAAATTTTTGAGCCAGAAAGTAACTTGGAAAAAGTTTATTATACGCGCTTCATTATCATCTGGAGTGAAAAAACAATTATCAGAAGGATATAATTTTTGAAATGGCACAATTATGAGTATTATTTAAAGGTTGCAGGAAGGTTGCAATAATTTTGTGTGTCAGGTTGCAATAACGTTGTGAAGACGTTGCCAGGACGTAGTAGGGTGGACATTTGGAGGCTTTTACGACGTTGTCATAACGTTGCAGCAACTCCCAGTAGGTTGCAGTGAGACGTTGCTGCAGCGTTGTGGCAACATTCATGGTTTAAAGGGTCAGGACCAAGCTCCATCGATGGAGTCAACCTCCATCGTTCTGGAGTTCTTGAGCGACCTCCAGAACGACTGTGCAACGGAGATGGAGGTGGCTATGACGCGCTTGGAGGTTGAGGTGGAGGCGCGACTATGCATAAGGGCCTTAATTCTATTTTCAATAATCCTTTCCCATTACTTCCAGGAGTGTGACATTAGTCTGATCCCCCCCTACAGATACTGCAGTACTCCTTTTCCCAATGTTAATTTTTCATATTGCAACCGTTACCTTCTTCCAGCTAATTTCCATCGTCACTCCCTCGTTTGGTTTACCATCCTCCAATACCTCTCGTATGTTTTTCTCATTTAATAGCATTCGGAAGCTCCCTTCCCACCTATATCTGATCTTGCAATGGTCACTTACTACGTACTTTGCCATCATTCGCCTTCATCTGTTTGATTGCTGCGAAATATTTACTCTCTTCATCCCTTTCTTTGGCTATTCTTATCGATTTCCTTTCTCCATTTTCCTTTTGAATGTCCTCATAGACTATATAAAACATTGCTAGGCTTGACTTCGTGGAACCACATATTGATAACGTAAATGAATTCACTTAGTAAAATTCCACAGACTTTTATTAAAAGCGACCTAGGTTTCGACTTATGCAGTCATTATCATCCTCATAGATCTTGCAAACAGCTAAGGCCTACACTTGGGCCACAACTCTTTCGACCATTTCATTTTCTTCCCTCTATTCTTTCTTATTTCCTTCTCTGTATCCTTTCATTTCAGGTGGTCTGCCCAATGCCTGCCCCCCTCTTTCCTTATCATCTTTCCGTTTTGACCACCATTCTTAAACATCCTTAAGTAATTGGATTTCATTCAGCAGTTTTTGCTCAAATTCGTTTATGGATCCGTCCTCCTTTAGTATCAAGCACTTTATAACTTTTATTTTCTGTTCCCGCAGCCCTATTTTCTTTACTCTCTCAATCTGACAGTCTTGTGACTACAAATATATTTTGTTCAAACACGCGTTCTCTGTTAATAACCTAGTTATTTTTTTTATTATCTCAAGAGCTTTCGATGGCACACCTTATGTGCAGCAATTGTTAATGAGAATGATGAAAATGTACGATAGCGGTAGCAATAAAATCGAAACTGGAAGACAGTGGTGTTACATAAGGTTGGTGACGATATAATTTCTGTACCCCCTTGCCACAGGAATCAAAAAGTCAATATGCATCCTACAGGAAAATAATGAGGGGAGAATAAAATGAAAAAGTGCACTCACAGGGATGGAATACATACTTGATTAGGAGAGAAGTAAGCAATGCACAGACGGAGAAGAGAAAATGACTTTGAGAAAAATGGAAAAACTCAAAGAGAAGGAAAAAGAGCACTTTAAGCCCAGGTAATACCGACGGTAATACCATAAAACTACCCCAAGATCAGCTCATATAAGAGAGACAGTAGAAGGATAAGTGGAATCAGCAATGATTAGAAAATTTCCTTAAAGGAACACCCTTCATACATTCCCGGCTGCAGGTGAGAGGAGTAGGTTTTACTTCTTTACTCAGCAGGGTGGGTCGAAAAATTTGCTGAAAAAATTGCTGTGTTGTTAATATTAGAATATCTCTCTTTAGTTTGTAAATGGATCAATCACGTTTATTTCACTACTCTGATTTATGTTAAAAATTTTATAGTGTTTTTATTGGCCAAGAATAACCTAGGAATATCAATTAAAATCAGTTGGCCCAGTATCCAATATAACTCCTTCGATGGTGTCTTTTATTTTGCTTCCTGAACTTGCTCGACCTGAAACGATCCTCGCACATATTTCCGCCAACACTTGATTCTATGCTCGCATGCGAGTGGAACCCTGGACCTCCTGCACCTGGATCTCCTCCCGGCTGCCCGCTCACAATCAGAAGGAATATCTCCTAGCGCCGGCTAGAGCACTCCTTAGATAGTAACGAATGTCACTCCGGTGATACAGCCCAACTTGCCCTGGCACAAGCTGACTCCTAGGCAGCGGTTGACTCCGTGGGCAAGAGACGCCACTCAAAGGCGCCACGCCCGGCAGGGCGCCACCGGGCGATGGACTCCAAAAGGAAGGAAGGAGGATTTTGCAAAGGGGTGACCACCCTCTCCCCCCCCCTTTCCCTGCTGAGGAAATATTTGCATTGGATGGGATTTGGCGGCCCCCCGTGGAGAAGGTCGGGGAAGGGGCGGCCGGAGGGAGACTAGAAAGGCGGCCTCGAAAACCTTTTCCCCCGAAAACATAATATTATATCCTTCCCCAGGCAACTCTCTCCGGAGAGAGGGAAAACAAACCGGAATCGAGGCCCCTTTTGATGGGGGCTCCACCGCATATATCGGAGGGCTCTCTTTATCCCACGAGGGAGCGGCAGCCACCACCACCACGGTATTAGCCGCACCAAAGCACTCCCTCCCGCTGCCCCCGTCCACGCTACCACCCGTGGGAGAACCAGCGCAGCCAAGAGGGGAGGGGAACGGTTCGGAATCAGACGTCGGCCACTCGAAAAGCTGCCGCCCAACCCCTGCCACCCACCCAGGAATTAATGTGTGCGGGGAGAGGATAAGCATCCTGCGAAGACATTGTGGTCATGGCAGAATGAGGCTTAGGGAAGACAAGTAAACATGTAAAGCACGATGGTCAGATATCACCTGTAAATCAATAAAAAGAGAAAAACCAAGGGACTGGTATGCAGTGGGCGAAAAGGGGACAAGTGAAACTAGGAAAACAAAAGCTTGAGGCAGTGAAAGAGAATCGTTATCTAGGAAGCCGAGTGCCTAGCAATGGGAGAAGCGAGTAGGAAATAGTGAGCATAAGTAGTGACCCAGGTGAAGAGGACGCTTTATTAAAAGAGGAATGTACATGGAGCTGGAAATATAACAGTTGAAGTAACGAAATATTCCATCAGTACTTTAATTTAAAGCACTCTTCTTTATGGAGGTGAGGCATGGACGATAACAGCAGCAGAAGTTTCAAATCTGGAAGCATTCGAAATCTAGCGCTACATAAAATTATTGAAGATAAAATGGATAGGCTGGGACACTACCGAAGAAGTTTTGAGAAGAGTGGGAGAAAAGATAAGTCTGTTGAAACCTTTAAATAGAAGACCTAATCTTAATCGGCCATATTATGAGAAAATATGGCCTGATGATGAGAATCGTCGAGGGAAATGTAAATAGGGAGAAAATGCCTTGTATGAGACATATGATACAAATTATGAAGGATTTGAAGGAGAAGAAATATGGGAATATGAATATATGTCAAATGGAGAATTTTCTCAAATCAATCTTTGGATTTCTCTGTTAAAATGATGATTTTTAAAGAAATCCCTAACTAATCAACATCCATGAATTACTTTGTAAATACAAGCCACTTAGTTGATCATGTCTTGTGAATGCATGTCTAAAATGTTTCCATAAATGAGTAGCATTAGTTACTAGTAACTTTTAGTTATTCGTATTTCATCCACTTTTATCCCCCTAACCATATACTCTAGTGATATCTAGAAGAGTATTACGCAGGTGTAGATGAATCCCTATAGACTCATAGACACTGCTAGACTCATGGTGGTAGCATATTGTAATTAGGGCCAGACACGTTTATTTTTCCTTACTTTCTCATTGAATTAGCGATAAACTATATTATACGGACCCTACCTAAAGCTTTTCTGATGCATACGTATCTCTACGACTCTACGACGACGATCTCTCCCATTGCCTGCCTTCTACAATGATGACGCCTATGATTTAGTAGTTGCTTTACTCATCTAAATGTTCAATATTTCAATTTGATGGTTTCATAAGTATTTTAGATCATTATGTTGTCCAAGAACTCTATTTATGTGGATGTGAATTGACTTTCTTATTTTCTTATTCAATTTGTAAAGGCAGTGTTGGCCAGGTAAAAAGTTGTTGAATCACCTGAGAGAATCCTAGGTGAAGTTGAAGATAAGAAATTGTGTCGCCGGTTATATTGACATTATGAATGCGTTACAATCTCCAAGAAAATTATTGAACGTTTAAGTAGGTGAAGATTCCAACAGGGTGGTCTCCAGAAAAAAATATAAAAAGATTTTCTAACATATTCCATCGTACTGTAAGCGATTTATTGAATAATACATTTAAACCTATATTATGAGAAGTCCAAAAACCATTATGATACACGTTTTTGTACGTGTTAAAGGAACAAAATCACATGAAATTTACAGCCGGCTATAGCACGCTATAGTTTACGAAGATTCAACTGTACTAATGCTTGGTTGGTTGGTTATTTAGGGGAGGCGACCGACAGCTGAGGTTATATGCGCCATATAGGATAGGTGGATAATTGGGTAATGGTAGGTGTTTTCAGGGAACGGAGGAAGGGTGGAGAGAAACCCGGCGTCGGCATTAGCCTACTCTTAACGAAAGGTGCCAAGGAGACCACGGCTTAACGTCCCATCCGACGGACGGAGTACTGATCTTGAAATGCCCTCCACTAGGCACTCAAGGGGGGACCGGTTTTCCACTGCCGGGAATCGAACCCGGGCTCTCGAGATGGGAGGCCAGTACTTTAGCCACCACAACAACCCGATCCCCACTATACTAATGCTCTGAACTCATGAACTATACATATAAGAATAGGATTTCAATTTATGTAAGACGTCACTTACTTTCGAGTACACTAGGTGCCTGAAAGTATCCATTTATTACCACGTATGGTGCAGCTAGTAGATGTAGTTTTCAATTTACCGTGCACACACATGTAATTATAAAGTTGGCAAGGATTTGGGCCTGATTTTAATGCGCTTCGATTCGGTATTTCTGCGTTGAGGTGCAAGGTTGGGACTCCGCTCACACCGGTTAGGAAGTTTACGTATCTGACCACTGTCCTCCCGCAACGCCTTGACATTTTGGCACAAGAGATTCAAGTGCCAAGCCATTGCCGGCGAGTCAGGACACCACGGGCAATGTGCCATGTCAGGTATTCCCACGCGTGACAGGAAAAGCCCATCAGCACTGGCCCCGTGGGACAGCATCCACGCAATGTCAGCGTCAGTTCCGCAGCACCATGCACAAGAATTCCTTGCATAATGTCTTCGTCATAGAAAGATCTGGTGCTTTCCCGGCGTAACTGCTGCGTGAAGGTTTCTCGGGTCCTTGGTCATTGGATGACCCCTCCCCTTTCCTCTTGTATGCAAATGCATACAAGGGGAAAGGGGAAATTCTCGACCAATCTTGAGGAGCCCTTCTGAAAGCTGGTCGATGGACCTATCAGGAGACACCTGACCCCAGGAGAAGGATATATAAGGAGGACAATTTTTGCGATACGGCATTCAGAAGCCCTGAAGACGATTGCCGAGTCGGGAACCGAAACGTCGGCGGACATGGACGCATTAACTCGGTGGAGGACCCGAGAAACCTTCACGCAGACTTCATCATATATATGTAGTGCATGTTTGGTGAGAATTCACCCCCTACCATACACCTTTATGGTGGCCTGCAGGGTATTATGTAGATGTAGATGATCGGTCTAAATAATGAACTACAACGTGTGCAGCGAAGATAGGCAAGATTTTTAAAGGGACGGTGTGATAACCTAATTAGCGTAACCAGTCTATTAAATGAATTAAATTGGGTATCATTGTCAGATCGCAGGTTGAAATTTAGACTTAATCTCTTAAACAAATACCAAGACCATATTTTCAGTGATGATGTTAAAAATATTTTGCGGCCCCCAACTTACTATGGTAGACTGGACCATAATCATAAAATTAGAGACATTGATTACCGAACTGGCAGATTCAAAATGTCCTTCTTTCCCTCGTACAATTAGGGATATGAATAATGGTAAATATATCCAGTAAGAGTGTAGCAATGGATAACAATGGTAGATGCATATTGGTATAAGGACTTGAATCTAACCCACCTAACAGCATGTTTTTGCATGTTTGCTTCGCAATTTTACCTTTTTTTAAATAGTGAAGTTTAGAACAGTATATAAATACTAAATCCTTTTTTTGCAAGATATGTAGGGCATGTTTGGTGAGAATTCATCCCCTGCCACACGCCTTAATCGTGACTTGCAGGGTATTATGTAGATGCATATTAAGTTTTCTCCCAAGCTCAAATTCTTCATCATGGTTAATAAGAAGGCATGTCTAACATTATCTTTGGCCTTCTTCTGTTCCAAGGACATGACGGCGAGAGAGGCAAAGACTTTTACGCTACCTGATTATGTCCCGTGTACTAGTTTTTGCATCAAAAATTGTCCTTCCCGGAAAAAATAAAGATTGTTCCTCCCAGACCACAGAACTCACCTGAACACTTTGAGATTGTTTCTCCGAGCTCCTCCGTTTGTGTTTCCCCTCTGGACCATGAGAAATTCACAGGATTGTCGTTGCAAGATCGCAACTACAAACTTGTGAATTCTATTTTTCTGTCTTGAATTTTAACTAAGTTCTTTGTCAGGTCCTCGACATCAACAAGGAGTTCTTTTACTTTTTTACGAGGGCCGTGTCTTTTTCATGCCGTTTTACCCCTGATAGCTATGTCCGCAGTACAGTGAAGGGGACAGCACTTCAGTCAGGGCATTCAAGGCAGCAGTTAGTTCTCTATCTGTCAAAGACTCTCATTGCAGACTAGACTAATATATTAATACTAATCCTTTTAAATGCATGATATGTAGTGTATGTTTGGTGATAATTCACCCCCTGCCACACACCTTTGAGGTGGCTTGCAGGGTATGATGTAGATGAATGCCCGTGCTCCTTTTGGTCTTCACTCCCTTCTTGCTTTCGGGAGAATCCCTGATACTCTTACACAGGTTCACATTTTTTGCGCTTAGCAATTCTCTCCTAGACGGAAGAGGACGTGCCTGGCACCGGATCTTCACATAAATCCTCCGCTGCTGTGAGTAAGGAAAAGGAGGAGAAGGATTGGGTCTCAGCTGTCTTGGATATTCTCCTGATAGTCATCCAGATGAGATCTGCGAGCCGGCAGGAATTCCAGCGACAAATAGGAGGATTGGCAGCAGCCGTGGCAGGGGGTGCGACCTTATGGTGTCAAGGGGTAGGCTGGATCTGTTGTTCCGGTCACAGAGGTCAGATCGGGTAACGGCACAATGCCCTCAATGGGGGTGGACGGGGTGATGTTGCTGGATAGGCACTCATGCTACTCGCTTTCTCCCATGGGGGCTTGTTTGAAACCGTCGGGATTATCTCTAATAGGTAACCAAGGAGTCACGTGATACAAACACGAATGGTTTCAAAAATTAATGTGTCTGAATCGTTCTATACAACATCATTAATTATTTTCCCTTGGGTTTCTCTCATATATTCCAACTAAAGAGCCCCCAGTTGAGATATAACACAAGTGTAAACAAAGAATGAGGTTGCTATAGGCGGTTTTAACCCACCAAATTTGTGAATCATTCGTGTTTATACCACGTGACTCCTTCGTTACCTATTCGAGATAATCCCGACGGTTTCAAACACAGCCTTCCCCCCTGGTGAAGTTTCAGGAAATGTCTCACTCCGATCCTTCAGTGGAAATATGGGTTGAGGGCAATCCCTCGAGTTGTGACCGTGCTGTTTACAAATAATACATTTTTGGCGGTTATGTTGTAAAGGTGCGTCGCTAATTTTGACCAAATAGTAATCAGAAAGGATAGCCCCAATCCTCCTCATGATATATGCCATCCTCCTACAAGAGTTGATATGAACAAAGCCCTCTGTCTTTATTCCGAAGCGATGAAAGGGGTGACCACTATAATGGCATGGAATCTCCGCTAGATCACCCTCTGCGACTTCCGGTGGCACGTTACGGAGAATAAGCTTTTCAGTCGTGGCTACCATGCGTCGGAACACAACCCAGTATTATTTATAATGACACCACCAAGATTACCCATAAATGTGTCGACCAGTTCCTCAGATTTCAAAAAAATACAAATTCTTTAGCGTGACAAATGATTTGCGTGAGATACATTGCTTCCTCCACAGAGTTTTTCGCCAAGTCATATCACATAAACATGAATAACGTGTCCGGCAGGGCGAGGAGTGTGATTCCGCACTTTTTATTCGGCCCGCTTGAAATAAGCATGGTATTTTTCGTCTAGAAGGCGAAGGCGTTCTTCCCGACACAAGGGAGTCTGTCGCCGGATCGGTACCCGACCCGGTCAACCCTTGTTCAGGCTACGATGGTCATTACGCGCGTTCAGACTACTCCGAAATTACAGCGTAACTTCAGTGCTGCCCTCAAGCCGCTAATGGCTGAAGTTTACAAGAAACAAGTCACTACTGTCGACTAAAAACATTATGTACACTCGAGTTTGATGGGCATTTATAAAATAACCAAAAGACCTAATGAAAATTTACTTACATTATATTTTTTCTCGTTTAATAATATGTTAATTGTTGTACACACAGCATTTTGAATTATATTATTTAATTTTTTACTAAATTTTAATGGAAAAAGTGATGGTTTTTCGTGTTCAACAATTTTCTTTATTTATTTCTCAAAATCCCATCAGCAGATCTATTGCATTTTACAACACAATGTACACAACAATATTTTTCTCAAACGTTTTTCCTGGCTCTTGGTAGACAACCAAACGCTATCTTAAATGCGTTTTAATCCCTGGATATCCACATGTAATAATGCATCGTCGTTAAGAACGTATTTTTAATCAACCTTTTTATATCAGATATTTTATGGGTAGCGGTCCAGCGGCTATTTGTTGCGGCAACGTCGCACGGCTTTCCAAGCAATATATATCCGCTGATAACAATATAACACAATATGCAAAAGAATGTTTTATACGTTTTCCGTAAATCTCAGACATTTATCTGCGTAAAAACGTTGATGACATAATTTTATCAGAAGCGTTTTCTTGCGTATGAGTGGTATTTAAATGTTATTCTCTTTGCGTTGTAATTCTTAGATATCAAAATGTTATAATACATCGTCGTAAGGCCATAATTTAGTCATCTTTTTTCTATCAATGTGTATTTATATGGGTAGGAATGAGACGGCTCAGCGGCTAATTGTTGCTTGGAAATTCGTACGTCATACCAGCCAAATTAAACGAGAAAAAAATGGTACAATTAAAATTTCTGTAGGTCTTTTGGTTATTTCATAAATACCCTTCAAACTCGAGTGCGCATAGCATTTTGGTCGGAAGTGGCAATTTGCCCCTTAAAAGGTAAATAGAAACCACCTGTGGTTCCTATTATATTCGCTAATTTTTAATTAACTGAATTAATTCCGACGATATTTTGAATTAGGTGTGTGTGTGGTGTTTTTTCGTCCGTCTTTGTCATTTCCTGTTTCCGGTTTTGACTGCTACTACAGTAATTTGGCAGCGTTGCGTACTACTAGATACCCGCGTACGAACTTGCGTTCAGGGGGGTTATTTTGTAATCTCACTTTAGTGAGAATGCGTCATAGAACGTCACTTTTTCGTAGTTAAACTCCGCCACCCAGGCGGTGTGACCATCTTCGGATCTCAAGCGGTGAACTGCTGGTCATGTGCTGGTCTTTTAGACGATTCATCCGCTCCTGATCCGTATCTTTCGACTGTTGATCCGTTTCATTATCTCCGTCTGCCATTAGTTCCCATCTCATCTTCATAAAGAACGTGACATGGAACCACCATCATTTCCACTTGAAGCTTGAGTTGGAAAAAAAGTAAGAGCGAGAAAGATACAAACGATTTTAAATTGTATTTTTGGAATTTGCGCAACGTGAAGAACCTCAGCACACCGAGAACGGCAACAGATAGCGCTACCCACTGAAGCTTCGACAATTCACGAACCGTTCGTGAGCCGATCATTAAGGAGGTTGATCCGAAAAGTGAAAGTCATGTCATTTTTTTATATTTTCAGCACTCATAGAATTAAAGTTCCTCTATCTAATAAAGTAAAGATAATTATACCAACCCATACTCCTTTTTGCACAAATTGCATTTGAAATTAAATACGATTAACGGCGAGAATGGCCATCACATGGGAATATAACGTTTAACAATACCATAGTGACATGTCATTTCTGCAAAAACTGATATTTATGTGTAATGTCACAAGGAATAAAATGACACGAAAAAAAGGCATCAACCCACCGTATGTTTCGCTAAATCCACCAATTACTGCGCTTATAGCAGACGAAATCCGTTAGTTGACTTCCAGTGGCGCAGCGGTCGCTCTAGCCAAAATGGCGTAAAATGTATGGCGTATGAATAATATCATTACTAATGAGATAACAAAGAATATTTCCGAGAAATATTATAGCATAACCTTTGATAGTAATATTCTTGTGTTATACATTAGTAAATTAATTGAGTACATGAATTTATTTCAGTAACGTAAATGTTGAATTGACTCCATCGTCGAGCTGGTTAATATTATCATAAAAAATAAATCCTTCGACTTTCCATCGTATTTCTTGACATACTTATGACTTCAAATAGCTTAGGTAATTTTCTTCGTGAAGTAAGGATCACTTAGCAGGCATGTACTCGTACTTAAATTAATAAGATTCCTTAGACAACTTGACTCAAGCAGTCGCGAGCCAACCTCCTTAAGAGAGCGAAACGGATCTCCCGCCTTCCCGAAGAGTCTGAACGGGGCATCAGCGGCACCTCGCCTGCAGGCTCTCATCTACATCTACATCTACACGATACCCTGCAAGCCACCGCGAGGGTGTGTGGCAGGGGGTGAAGATCACCAAGCATGCACTACTTACATGCAAACTAGCAACTATACTGTCTCATGCAACTTGATTGTTAGTATCTATAGTATTTAAGGGGTAAGACATACATCATGCACTACAGAATACTCTAAAATATTTCCCCTACCTATCCCTTTCCTATGCTGCCTATTCTGTTCTCTTATAGTACGGGGGAAAAATGCCATTTTGAATCTATCGGTACGACAATCTATCTCTCTAATCTTACTTATCTAGTCGAATCTAACATAATACGCTGGTGTTTTTAATATGTGCCTAACATCTTCAGTAAAGCTATCCGATTGAAATTTCTCTAGTAGATTTAATCTGTACTTTAACCTACGCTCGGATAATGATTCCCACCCTAATTCTTGTATTAATTCTGATACACTACTCAACCTATCGTAACACCTTTTCACGAACCTAGCTGCTCTACCCTGCACACTGTCTAGTTCTCTTATCAAACCTAATTCATTAGGATCCCATACACTGGCTGCATACTCAAGGTGGAGCCTAAGTAGTGAAAAGTAGCATCGCTCTTTTGTCTTCTCATCACATTTCCAAAGTACTCTTTTTAGTCTCTAGAAGGAGCGAAGCATCACCGCTATTATCACCGGAAGTGAGTTGAGTAGTCGAGTGGGCTGGGCCAGTCGACTCAGCTCGACTGCCGCCTCTCAACGGCAGGAGGTGGCCTGGGGGTGTTGAGGGGAGAAGCAGTTGGGCTAAGAGTGCCCGTGGAAGTACGAGGATAGGTTTCGGCGCGCGGTGGAGGGTTGCGAGGTCACAAGCTGGGACGCATGTTCGGAGAGCACTGGGAGACCAAATGCAAGCGGCACGAGTAATTGGGCGTGAGGAGAAATTACTCGCGATAATTTTCGCATCGCAATCACTCTTTGATGCACTGGTGGTAATTAGGCTTTGGGCGTAAACGGGGAGCACATACGGTTGACTCCAAAGTGCCTTGTTCCCGACGCGGACGAGTGTTGTGCGATGAAATCTCCGTCTTCTGATGATTGGAGGAGTTGAGCTGTTCAATGTGGTGCATAGGTTGGTCTTCCTCTTAGGTGAATTAGGTGTAGTCATGGCGAATGAGTCGGTAGGTGCTGCTAGGACGGAAGTGTGGTTGGGAGTGGAGAGTACAGGTACGCCGACTCCTGAGTGGTTTTCCGCCCGGACGACGATGAGTTGAAGGCAAACACAAATAAATATTAAACTATGATGGCCTGAGAGATGGTTGTTATCTCAGACGATGCAGCAAGTATTCATGCACACGTGGTAAGATGTACGACGGAAATTACACATGTCTAACTCAGGAATTCGGAGGTGAACTCAAGTGAAAGCGTCCGCGCGTCATTTAGTCGCATGAATTTACGTAGTGCGTATACAGTAACAGGGGGAGGGTTGTAGGCGAGGGAAAGATATAAAAGTAAATGAGAAGGAGCCCTCATGAGCTACTAAATGCTTTCCTAATTTCCTACTCCAAACCCTGTACTGTTTTTCTAACCAATGGACACCCACAATAAAAAGACTCAAAAGAAAATCTCTCAACTTACAATTTTGTCCTGGAATGTCAATGGCATCTCAGGCAATATTGTAGATTTACACCTCCTCATATCATCCCATAGCCCGGACATCATCACTCTCTCAGAAACCCATATTTCCCCTACAAAATCCCTTTACGCCCCTGGCTATACCGTCTGTAGACTGGATAGACCTACTTTAAATGACACACAGAAACTTCATCCCGCTGGCGGAGTCGCTCTGCTCATTAAAAAGTCACTGCAACACAAACAACTTCCAAATAAATCCGCAGCAATAGAACACACAGGAATATTTATTCAAACAGCCATTGGTAGACTTAATATTTACAGTGCATATCACCCTCCAAAGCCCTTCAATACTGATGCTCTCACCAAACTCTTTTCGTATAAATCTCCCACCATATTATTTGGTGACATTAATTGCAAACACTCTGACTGGGGCTGCCGGGCTACGAATACAAATGGCAGAACACTTAATACTTAATTTCCCCCTGCCACACACCCTCGCGGTGGCTTGCAGGGTATCGTGTAGATGTAGATGTAGATACTCACTGCGCAAACAACGACCTACACATTCATGCTCCTTCTGAATTTACACACATTAGCTCTTACAAAAACACTTACACCTCTGACATACTAGACATTGCAATTTCCCACCACTATCCTTATGAACTACCGTCTAAACTCCTTCACCATTACTCCTCAGATCACCTCCCTGTTCTCTTCTACCTCGAAGCTGCACCAGTCATTGCTACCCCAACTTCTGTCACACATAACTGGAAAAAATTCGGTGCTCTACTTAATAGCAATCCTCCTTCACTTCCTCCTATCTCTCCCGATACCTCGTCAATTCATACTGCTATTGACGCACTGACCACCTACCTACAACAAACCTTAAATAATTCTATATCCAATCCTTCCATATATCAGCTTATTTCTTCTTCCCTGCCACAACATATTCTTCAGTTAATCAAGGACAAGAACAAAATTAGACATCTTTTTCAATCCACTAGAAACACTATTTACCAGACACAATTCAATTCCATCAATAAAATTCTTAAACAGGAGATCCGGACCTTCCGATCTTCCTCATGGAACGATAAATTAACCTCCATTTCTGCACACGACAACACCCTTTGGAAACTTACACGAACATTACGAAACACTACAAAAACAACACCCCCACTCATAGCCAATAAACATACACTCATCACGGACACCGAGCGCGGTGAGGCATTCGACAAGCGCATGTGCTCGGCGTTCGCCCGGCAGCCTGCAACCGATTTGCAATCCCATGTTCAAGTATCAGACTCTCTTAACACCACTCCCGTCTCTGAACCATTCCAGTGCTCGTCACTGGAGGTTACCAACATAATCAAAAGCCTCCCTAATAAGTGCTCTTTCGGCACTGATAAAATCCCCCCAAAGGCCGTTAAGCTCCTCACTCCTGAATGTATCGACTATCTGACTTCAATATACAATGCCTGCCTACTCACTGCCACGTTCCCCGACAAATGGAAGACATCTGTAATAGTCATGATCCCAAAACCTAGAAAGATATTAACGGAGGTCTCCAACTACAGACCCATCTTCTTGACGTGCACCTTTGCCAAGATCTATGAACGTCTTAAACTTCAACGACTAAAAAGACTCCCTTTCCCACTCTTCCGACATGAGCAATTTGGTTTCACCACCCATATCTCTACAGTTCATCAAATAAACAGGCTCACCGAATTCATCACTTCTGGGTTCAATTCCAATATGGTTACCTCTGCTGTTTTCTTAGACATTAGCCAGGCTTTCGACAAAGTCTGGCATAATGGTCTCATCTACAAACTCCTTAATATCAATGTTCCAATACACCTCGTCAAACTCATTTAGTCCTTTTTTCTCAACCGCACCATTCTAATACGTCACAACTCTTACTTCTCCAATTCATTTCCCGTTCATACCGGCGTCCCTCAGGGAGCCGTTCTCAGCCCCACTTTATTCAACATTTTCATTGATGACTTCCCGACAACCGACCTTACGGAACTTTACCTCTAAGCGGTCGACGCCACTATAGCCACACGCAGCTGGTGGCCTGACAAAAACTCTTGACGTTCAACAGGACCACCTGGACCTTATAGAAGACTGGCTATATGACTGGAGACTGCAGGTCAAACCATCCAAATGTGCTAAACTCTGCTTCACTTACAAGACCACCAAACGTGACAATTTCCCTTTGACTTTATACAACAAATTCATACCCCAAGTGACTGAGACTACTTTCCTAGGAGTAACCCTTGGCGAACGACTCTCTTTCTCTAGCCATACTTCCAAAATTCTTTCTACTGTTAATAGAACTAAACATGCCCTCCACTCTCTCATTCACTTCCATAGTCCCACTTCATTAAACAATAAACTCTACCTCTTTTTCAATATCATCCTTCCACAAATCCTCTACGCCTGCCCCATCTGGTATACTATTGTAACTACTAAGAAAAATCAACTTCAAACCTTCATCAACAAAATAGTTCGGCAAATATCAGGGGCTCCCTGGTATCTCTCCAATGCCAGAATTCAGGCGGATCTTCGAATGCCACAGCTTCAACAATTAATGGACATCAATACCAGAAACTACGGCATCTCCTTAAGATACTCCACTAATCCTCTAATCTCCTCCCTCTGGTCTCCTAATCTCCCAACCGACAAACAACTATATCCTCAAGACAAAATCCCACACCAAATTCCTATCCGCAAACGCAAAATCCCTAAATTTCAAAAGGACCTTTCCCACTTACCTACCATCCACCTGCCCCACCGTCAATTTCCCACAAAATCAACCTCGACTCCTATTATTTATGCCCAGCTGCCTACCAGCCTGCAGAACCAAGTAGATGAAGATGAGAAGACGTCTCCGGATCCCTTACCTCCAAATATTACTCCTTCTCCTCGTGCAATAACCCGTCCTACCCAAACAACACCACCTTCATCTCATCCTGGTTGCGGCAGGAGCGGGGCAACCCTCGAAGATCTCCTACCCCCTTTCCCAGACTGACCCTCTCATTTTACATTCCTACCCTAACCCTAAATAAACTCCCATCCAAATCCTATATGTAAATACCTCCCAAAACTACTCCAAAAACCCTGATAAGATAACCTTTCAAACCCCTCTACCCCTCAATAGCACAACTTCCTTCTCCTTTTTAAACAAATAATAACTTAAATAAAATCAATAATTATACCAACAAAAAAATATAACCCTATTCCCTCATTTCCTACCACTCTGGCTATTATCCATTTGACAAATACTACCACGGCCGGCAACAGCAACAGCTCGGAACGGTGCAATAGGCTTACTCTACCGACTTGGACTTGGACGGCGGAAAGAAACACATTTACATCTATATATACGCGATACCCTGCAAGCCACCGCGAGGGTTTGTGGCAGGGGGTGAAGATCACCAAACATGCAACTAGGGTACTACATGGAACATGCTACATAATAGGGTCACATGCACCTAGATGGTTAGTATCTACATGGTAATAAAGGGATTGGTTGTAATACATGCACCATGCACTAAAGACTACTCTACAATACTTCACCTACATATCTTTTTGCAACGCTGCCTATTGTGTTCTATAATAGACTTCCTGAAGAGTGAAATGATCGCAATCCCGAAGAAGCCAAGGACAGAGAAATGCGAAGAGCACAGAACATTGAGCCTGGTGTCTCACACATCGAACATACTTACTAGGATAATTAACAGAAGAATAGAAGGAAAGATCGAAGTGAATGTTTTGGAAAATCAATTAGGATTCAGGGAAAACCGAGGAGCTAGGGAGGCAATACTCAGCTTAAGGATACTGGCCGAGAAAACGATACAAGTAAACAAGCCGCTGTATGTGGCATTCGTGGACTTGGAAAAGGCCTTTGACAACGTCGAATGGAACAAGATGTTCAAGATACTGGAAGCAATTGGAATAGACTACAAGGATAGAAGAATAATCTATAGCCTCTACAAGAACCAGGTCACCAAAATGCGAATGAATGACGGAAGGAAGATAGAATCCAAAATAAATAAAGGAGTCAGACAAGGATGCAATATCTCCACAGCGCTATTCAATATATACATGGAGGAAGCAATAAGAGACGTAGAAGAAATTGGTATTAAGGGCATCAAGGTGAATGGCAAAGAAATAAACATGCAAAGGTTTGCTGATGACATCGCAGTTGTAGCAGAAAGTCGAGAGGATCTGCAAGCATCCATGACCACAATGGACCAAGTACTTCAAGAATATAATATGAGCATTAACAAGAAGAAAACTAAAATCCTATTGGGCGGAAGAGAAAAGCTTAGGGCAAATATCACAATTCGAGGAGTGAAATTGGATCAAGTGGAGAACTTAATCTACCTCGACAGCACTATAACTTGGGATGGAAGAAGCTCAACGGATATCAAGCGAAGAATATCACAAGCTAAGGAGGCATTTATGAAGAAGAGACAACTACTGTGCTCTAAGAACCTATGGCTGCAAACAAGGAAGCACTTCATCAAAACATTTGTATGGAGCATGGCACTCTATGGATTAGAGACATGGAACATCGGGAAAGCAGACCAGCGAAGAATTTAAACCTTCGAAACATGGTGCTGGAGGAGAATGTTGACGATTAAATGGACAGATAGAGTGAGGAACGAAGAGATGTACAGAAGAGCAGATGAAAAGAACCAGATGGATTACTTGAGGCATAATGAATTAGTTATAAATATAATATAATATAAGGGAAGATTGAAGGGAAGGTCCCGTGAGAAAGTCCAAGGGACAAATATATAGGGCAAATAAAGAAGGACGTGAAAGGGAAAACATGCCAGGGCGTGAGGGCATTAACACTGAATAGGGCAGAATGGAGGGCTGCAGTAAACCAATCCTGGGATTCAAATACTCACGATGATGAATAGTACGGAGAAAAAATTACATTTTCAATCTCTCGGTATGATAATCTTTCTCTCTAATCTTATTTATCTGGTCGTTTCTAGCATAAAAAGTAGTGGTTTCTAATATATATCTAACACTTTAGTAAATCTAGTCTTTTAAATTTATGCAATAGATTTATTCTGTACTTAAACATACGATTTGTTAACTATTCCTATATAATTTTCTTATTAATTCTGATACAATACATAACCCATCGTGCACATTTTATCAAACCTAGCTGCTCTACGCTGCACACTGCATAGATCTCTGATCAAACCTAATTCATTCGGATCCCATACACTTGCTACATAGTCAAGGTGGGGCCTAGCACTTGAAATTAAACATCAATAATAATATTTATTGGACGTTCAGCAAGGTACTTGCAATGGTATTCGACAAAGAGTACATTTCAAATAAAAAAAATCAAAATCAAAAAACAATATCATGTTTACTAATTAAAAATCATGAATTGAGTAAAATACTTGTGATACCAGCCAACAGTTCAAGACACGTTTAAATTTCCCGTTACCATGACAGTTTTGCTGATGGTGCCGGTTTTGCCGTTACCATCAGCAAATTACCATTGCTGTTTTGCAAAAATTCCACAGGGAGAAAAATCATTCGCCTTGATCGGGATTCGAATCCAGATTCCCTACTTCCCGGGCAGGTGCTTTAACCAGTTAAGCTACCAACATGTCATCATTCCCAGTAGAGTGTTACCTTAGTTATTTCGCGGTCCTTCAATTCCTCTTTTGTCTTCTCGTCAAATTTCCCGTCCCAACAGGTGCGGTGCCAAGTCAGTTTTGATGTTAATTTAAAAAATATAACCTCAGAGCCTTAGTACAAGTTTTAACACCACAAAAATTGCATGTAGCTGAAGGATAAGGGAAGTTAATAAAACAGTGCAAACCTAGGTCGTTAACTGGAAGAAAGAAGTTCACAATCATCTCTTTGTGGTTACTTCATGTATCCTGCGTGGTATATTCAACACTCTAAGTGAACACGTTCCTTTCTCTTCAGCTTCATAATATCGACACGGAGTCCCCTCACTCGTCGGTGAATAAAAACGCCCGAAAGGTTATCCGCCTGCGAATTGCGCGCGGTCACTCATAAATGTGACATGTACCTCTGGGAGTTATCGTGGGAGCGACAGCCGCGCCTGAACGACACTAAAGCGTCGAGGTCAAATAAAGCAACGAAAATAATAGCAGAGAATGACTCATTAAAAAGGAAACAGCATGGGGCAAACACAAACGCACTTATCGGGGATCATTAAACGGAGAGATAGCGCTACTGGTTGCGCGTGCGAGACTTTCATTTGTTCCGTTCCGTGACGTGCTTGCTCTTCGCATCGGCCACTTTCCACCAGAGGCGCGCATATCCTTCCTCTCGCTCCGACAAGGGTATGCGGGGAGATTACAACAACTTGCTCGACTGATGCGGGAACTGTTTCCAAGCACGCCAATGTGATCATCTTGAACGTCTAACTAACAGCTTTGACGGAAGTGTAAAATATTCCTTGAAAACTCCGACAACGGTGCTCCCATAGGACCTCAATTATAAGATAGCCGTTTTAAGTGGTATATAGGGTCGGTGTGCTGGGCAGCGTATTTAGCATTCCATTTCAAAGACTTGAATTCTGGTAAGGCAATCAAATTCTAGGAAAAACCCGATCACCAAATCAGTGACGAGTCACAAACACTTCAGGTGATGTACTGAAGTGGACGCAAGAAGAATTCAGTCTTCATAACACCTCTGAAGGTTCAGATTTCACGCCTTTACAAAAAAATAATTCTTTTAAGGTTCAATAGCAATATAATATAAAGTTTTTGCGGCTGGTTCGCGAACTTTGAATTTCTTTTGAAGTGCTCATGAAACTAATGGGGTATTTTAATGAACTTATAATCTTTCGCTGTGACGACATGAAACGGTAAAGTGTAATCGTCAATTTTTCATTTTAAACAGACATGGAATACAGTTTTAAGTAGCAATACCCCTTGGTACCAAAGTAAAATTAATTAATGTGAAGAAAACAGTAATGTTGTAAGTCAATAATAATTGCCAGTTTACTCAAAACAGTATCAACCCCTTTCTTTAAGAACACTCAGATTTTACACCATACTCAACTAAGATTATTCACCATCTACAGCCAATTTGTGCGAGTTTAGTGTAAGCCTCTGATAGAAAGTTGTTTTACGTAAATTCCTGTAATCAATGTTGTCTTCGGAAAGTCTCTTTCTGATGGGCTTGACCTTGAAAGGAATCTCACTCAAAGTCACACAGTGGCCTGAAATCGAAAACAGCTGGCCACAAAGGCTTTTTTCAGCCAGGGCTTTGAACCTTCCTATGTTTATCCTCCATTGATTGGTGCATTTGGTTTCGCATGCCATTTGCCCTGGGCATCACGTATTAACAATTTGCATAGGGTTAAATTTGATAAATGTTTGCTAAAATCAGCCTCCTTCAATTTTTTCTGAAGCCCATATAATTAAGCTGACACTGAACCTTGGAATAGAACTCTTCTGGACAAATAACAATACCATAATTTAGGACAGTTATTGCCTATAATTACGTGTAAGTGAAATTACCTATCTGTAATATTTGTCAAAGATATGGAACAAAACGGTACACCCTATTTTTAAGTCAATTTTTTGTAACCATGCAGTAAATTGTCGCGCGGCGTAGCCTGCTCCTGACCGCCGGTTACCAGGAATACAACTACAACTGAGGTTAGTATTTTGATGTACTATTGTGTCACGGACTTAAATATTACTATTTTCAAGGTCTGCCAATCGAGAATACCCTCCATAGATGTTTTAATGACGACACTATTGGAGTAGGTGTCCATGAAGAAGAGACAACTACTGCTCAAAGAGCCTACGGCTGCAAACAAGGAAGTACTTCATCAAAGCATTCGTGTGGAGCGTGGCACTCTATGGATCAGAGACATGGAACATCGGGGAAACAGACCAGTGAAGAATTGAAGCCTGTGAAACATGGAGCTGGAGGAAATTGTTGAAGATTAAATGGACAGAGAGAGTGAGGAAAGAAGAGATGTACAGAAGAGCAGATGAAGGACAAAATGGAATACCCTACGGCAAAGAAGAACCAGATGGATTGGACATACCTTGAGGCACAATAAATTAGTAATAAATATAAGTGAAGATTGAAGGAAAGGTCCCGCGAGGAAGACCAAGGGGAAAATATATAGGGTAAATAAAGAAGGACGTGAACGAGAAAACATATCAGGGTGTGAGGGAATTAACAATGAATAGGGCAGAATGGAGGGCTGCAGTAAACCAATCCTAGGATTGAAATATTGATAATTATGACTATTGGAATATCGATTCCATAATTACGATAGAGGCAAAGATATCGATTCCGATGTAAATGGCCAAAATACCGCTTTTTCCTGGAGCGTCTGGGGATCGAACGCCGATATTTCATGCGAGTATTTTACTACTCCTTTGAGAGAATATGCGGCCTTCGGAGACAGCATGCAATACCTATCAGACTTACGAACGCTCTTGAGGGTACCAGAAAACAGTTGGTGTCGAATTGCAGTCGTCTTCCTTCCTCCAGTGTTAGACTTGATGAAAGGTGGTCAGTTACAATGATTTTCGTTATTCTTGGAAGTAAATCAGTTGCAATGCTTGCATTATTATTAATGCTATGGAATGCTTTTTGATACATATCCTTGGCTCTCTGAAATCTCCTCTTCTCCTCTCACAGAATTTATCAATTTTTCTGTGTCACCCACCACGAGAACGTATCTCTTTGCTTTTGGCAAATTCTTTGATCCCTATAGCATTCATAGCGTGACGCTAGAAAATAAAGCATCTAACACACGGGAGAATGCTCGAAATAAGTCCTCATCCGTTGCAGCACTGGAAATTTTTCTATTGAAACGCTCACCAAATTTTCTCGTTCCCTATTTCGTGCTTATATTGCTTTTTCTGATAGCTGCCCCAACGGAAGAATTGCCTTCCATTGCAATTTCAGCTCCGTGAATAAGTATCTTATGAAATTTTGGCGTCCTATGAAACCAGGAATATAACCGTTCCTCTATTTTGATCTCAGTCCAGCAGTTGGGAATTTTCTGCGAAATTGGAGAGCGGGATGGGAAATGATGTGTGCAATGGGTGATATAAACTTTCACAGAAAATTGACTTTGGCTTGCTGGTCTAATGGTTAAGCGCGCCGAACCGAATACCTATTAGGAGGTTCGTAGTTCAATTCCCGGCTGAGTTAAACTTTTTTCTGTCGTGATCTGTCTCAATTCCATCTTCACCACTTTCTTTGTGTTCGTCATTTCATGTTTTACCAATCCATTCTCGTTAACCTATCCTCGGTATATTTGTATTCGCCTCAAAGCACGTTTTCTTAGCTGATGAGTCAGCGTGTTTTCTTAGGTATGTATTAGGCCGTCTTGGATTGTTTCTTGTTTCGGCTATGCGTGCCATATACACGCACCACCTACCTCCTACCTATATAACCTGCAAGCCACCTCGACGGTGTGTGGCAGGCGTTGAATTATCACCATGCATTCTTTGCGAACATTCACAAGAGTTTACTTGTATTATCTACCTGATGAGGGATTACCACGAATATCATGCGGGACACATACAACAAATTGTGCTTTTCCTCTGACATTCAAAACGTCCAAGAAGTACTGCAAACATATATAATTGGATCTTTCCGGTATACTTAGTTTCAGAAAAATCCACTAACTTAATCTTATCCCTATTATTTTGCATAACCTGTAATAGTAATGGTATCTTTTGTTCAATTGCATGTTCATGTTAATGAAAATTTATTTTTATGAAGGCATTACGGTTTGAGAGAAATTCACATAAAAATGAAGTTACTTCATTTTTATGTGAATTTTCATTTGAATGTGAACTTGGTGATGGTTCACCCTCTGCCACACGCGATGGCTCGCAGTTTATTACGTAGATTTGGAATATCATCCACATGCACTCAATAGCCTGCAAGCCACCGCAAGAAGAAATCTCTTAGATGGCATTGTTATTCTATTCTTTATTTAATCTATCAGTTACATCACCTATATTCCGTTAAACAGCCAATTACTGTAAAGTTTTAGCTTACATATCTAATAGATTCTCACGAATTTCCCTCCTACAGTTTGAAAATTGTAATCTCACCCGTTTTTGAGGGATCATTGAAATCTCCACCAGTAATGTTGGCCACTCGGGGCCGTCAACTGACGCACCACTAAAGTTTTAAACAGGCAGGCCTATACGAGCTGGATATCCCAAAATAAAAAAAAACGGGAATAAAGATAACATGGGAGAGCAACAATCACGATAGGAATAATAGGGGACAGGGAAAGCGGGCTCACCTTGACTACCTACTCCTTCGCCCCTCGCTGACAAGGGCTCGCCACTTCTGGTCGGGACTGCACTTCCTCCACGCGGTCTATCCACAAGCAGACCGTCTTTCCGCCCGGGCTGAGCCACGTACTTCTCGTCGCAGACGAAACTCTCGCGACAATGGAACATCAGAAAGCACTGATGCAAGAATTGCGCCCAAGGCGGAATGGAGGGTATTTCAAAGAGGGAAGGAGTATGGAAACTCAAAGTAGGCCTACCTCCCGAGGGGTGCGAAGAAATATACTTCGATCGCATTTGATATGGTTCATCTGCCTTCGAAATTCGGGTACAGAGCTAACGCCAGTTTTAGCTGGCCCTTATGACACACAACTATTTAATAATTTGGATTCGGGGTTTCTTATTGAACACTTAACACAGTCTAAGTTATTGTAGGGAAATATTTCTGCCTTGCTGATGATTGTGGTTTTAACTGCAATAAAAATTCCGCCACCAGTTCGTTTTTTGACTGCCTATCTATACATTTTAAAACACATAGGATGTATTTTAGTCATTGATATCATGTATCAACCAAATTTCTGTTCATGTAATAACATACGCATCAGTGCCATGAACGAGTTGGTGAAATAACGGAATCTGTTTTTACAGTACGGATTTTAACAACTGCTACGAAAATGACTTCCCATAGATTATTCCAACTGAGTTCATAGGGGAGTGCTTCGGTCAAGTCTGAAGTTTCTTTTCGCCTAAATTATCTCCTACTTTGGTCTAAAATCACATTTTACTATAAAAACGACTGGACATGAGAAATCATTTACCCCACTACATGACATGCTTGCTGCCTTGCCATCTCTTCTAAAGGAAGGGTATGCAATGATTCAGAATGCTATCTGCCACAACCCTTGCGGCGTCCGGAGTGTGATGAAACCCAATGAGGTTTGAAAACCAACAACGCGACTGTGATGACGGCTGAAGGTGAACGGCCTTCAGCCCGCGCCGAAGAAGTTTCAAATGAAAGGGAGGTTTTTCAGGAAAACTGAATGGATTTGACATCGTGATTATTTCACCCTTGACTAACTTTTCAAATGATAGTCGGACTGGCAATGATTCGAATCCAGCAATTAATAAAAATATTCAAAATCGATTACCGATACTTGATTTGCCGACTTCCACAAGCGACCACGATGAGTGCCTCTACCATTTTATCATACGTTTCAATCAATGGCTTACGCCAATCCTTCATTAACGCTAATAAAAATATTCATAATTTGAAGTCATTATGTCACGCGGACGTTACCGAAGAATCGTTACGGAAAAAAGTGGGAAAACACATTCAAATACTTTTCAATCTCAAACACGTTGAGCGAGAGCCTGCCTCAGCTTTGAGGTGACTTCTTCGTGATTCCATAAGCCTCATTAGTTCAATCAAACATTCGGCCAACCTACTGGCCAATGGGATTGTATGTTGATGGACCTCGCCACTAAAAGGTTAGATCAAGCCACTGGGGAAGACAACTTCTCCGTCCGCCGAGAACCCAAGCTTAGCCAAACTCGTCACTTTATTGAAACAGCATTACAGAATGCTCGAAGCCTGTGATGTAATTATTCTACACCACCCATTTCGGAATTAGCTGCGCTGCATAAAACACGGATGGCTTTCAGCGTTGTAATACATTCACAATCAAAATACACCCACAAGCCAAAGCGAGAGGAATTCTGTGCTTCACAGCGCTAAGAGGGAATTGTACCTTACGTAAGGTCACTCACTGCCATTATGAATGTGAAGCATCCAAAACCTTAGCAGTTCATTATAGAATTATCAAGTTTACGGAACTTAAATATTTCATGAACTGTTTACGTCTTAGACACCTCACAATTACTACAAGTCTAACTATTGTAAAATATGTAACAGAAGACACAACGCCATGTGACTTCTTATGTACGGGAGTGCTAACTCTATTATTGGTTACAATTCTCGTTATTCTGTAATGCCAGTGGAGCCAACTTTAAATATTGTCTTCACAGCACAAACTACGAACAATTCTCGTGACCACAAAAGTTCAATTCATAACGGGAGAGGAGAGTTGTTTTTGTGATATTTTGCTAGACACAGGCTGTTAGTACTATTTCTTACCTGCATTTTAGCCCAGTCCTTGGGTCTGCAGAAAAGTTAGACGCGTGCGCCAATACTATAATACTATATTGACCAGGAAATAAGCAATGCGTTGTCCACCAACCTTTCCCCTCCGCTGCTCGAGGCCTCTTCAGAGTAGAATGGTGTCTCTGCTAATCTCGTGGACGTTAATATGGGTTTGGGTAGGCGGGGTGAAGGGTGGGAGGGGGTAGGGTTATTATTTAGTTAAGTGGATCAGAATGATCACTTTTTTATTTGCAAATTCTCTCCCCAAAATCACGGCCTGGCAATGAGATCTCTGCTTTTCCCGCTTTTGGCGGAACTGTTTATGAATAGCTTGGAGGAAAAAAGCTCAGTGCTATCCCTTCCGAAACAGACTGTATTTTTGCATACCACCGATATATTGATGATATATTTAGTATATGGACAAGGTACAAAGAGACAATTAGACACATTTGTGAACTGGATGAATTCGCTCTACGAAAGGATTAAATTCACATATGAAAAGGGCATCACCCATACCTTTAATTTACTGGATTTCCTTGTTGCCATAGCAAAGAAAAAATTTGAGTTTGATATTCTACAGGAAACCCACCTATACCGATCATGTCATCGATTCCACACCAATTGATCACATTTTCCACAAAATTGCTGCCTTTCATTCCATGATATACGGGCACTTCCAGATCCCACTCTCTAAATCAAATTTTCAGAAAGAACTCCGAACCATCGAACACATCGCCGCCAATAATGGATATCCGATGCGGCTCATAAATAAATTGATCAATTTCAAACGCGCCAAAATGGCACACGAACTCCTTAGCCCGGCCCCTCTCGGACGAAGGGAAAAAACTTAAAGATATCCCCGAAAACAGTAGAGCTTCTCCCCAGCGATATGTACAGAGTTACGTTTCACCATATAAATGTTCTTAAACACATTTTAGGAAACGCCAAGGACAAGAAAACTCCTTCGCAACAATCAGGGGTATGCAAATTGAATTGCAAGGACTGTAACGCCATTCACATAGGTCAAAAAGGGATAAATTTGAAAACCAGAGCAAACGAACTCCGTCGCTGAACATGGAGAAGAAAGGTAAGAGACTTGACACCTTGGAAAGCTGGAGATAACACTCTGATCTGAATTACAAACTAACCAATGACATTTTTCTTTTTCCTAAGCATTCCCCCTTACTCAACCTTCTGTTGGCCAACATCATCCCCAACACCTAAAAACCAACCCTCCGCTTCGCCAGCTTATCGTCCGCCACCTCTTTCTTTCCTAAACCCCTCCTTTCCCAGGCGTAAAAACAAATGCGGGTTCATTCACGTCCAGCTTTTATAATTCTGATATGTTTCTGATGATGCCGCAAAGGCGAAACTAGTTGTAACACTGTAAGAATAAAATATTGCGGAGTTTATTCTTGATAGTTGCATTGAATATCACCTGCTAATGATCGAATTAGGCAATTTTCGTTCAAATAAAATTTCAAGTAATAAAAAGCAAATGTAGCCCGCCGTGGAATCTCGTTCTAATCTAAGTCAATGACACAATACGGTTTTTATTATTAAGATCAACATTTTAGCTATCGGCACAGTAGTTTATAGAAACATTATAAACATAATCGATAAGAGAGATAGATTTTCCTACTGATAGATTCAAAATGGCATTTTTCCCCGGTACTATAAGAGAACAGAATAGGCAGCGTAGCAAAGGGATAGGTGGGGGAGATATTTTAGAGTAGTCTGTAGTGCATGATACATGTAATAATCCCTTAAATACTATCGATACTAACAATCTAGTTGAAAATGTCCGAAGACTAGAAAATCCAAATGCCAAATTAATTATGGAAAACGATATCTCCGCTTGGCTCTGGACAGGTTCTGACCTTTTTGCCTTGCTCTCCCCATTGATGATTGCCTTGAAAATCGAAAAACCGGTTTAGGAGACATCGTTTTCCATAATTAATTTGGCATTTGGATTTAATAGTCTTCGGACATTTTCTATAGTTCCTTGTTTGCATGTCGGTAGTGCATGTTTGGTGATCTTCACCCCCAGCCACACACCCTCGCGGTGGCTTGCAGGGTATCATGTAGGTGTAGATGTGATAATCTGGCGTCACGAATAGACCTAAAAGTTGCCAAATTGTTCTGTTCTATGGCGACCAGAATCGAACAAATTCATGGTTGAAATGAATAAGAATCCCTCATTAACAGAATATTCCTTCGCATTTTTCAACTTGTTAAATTCTCAATTGATGATCTGATCTTGGATGCAGTTCGCGGTGATTGTTTCCGTGGCATGCACGTACCGAGCAAATGCCTGTGGGAGACTCCTCCTACCTCATGGAACATCGGCTCGCACGGCACTCATCAGGTACTCTGGTACACTCAACTTCCATATTTTTAATTTCTAATTTATCCCACACGTGTTGGTGTATTTCAAATTCACACTTTCTAATTTTTTCTGTAATTTTCCGCATTATTTATTGAAACTAACTGCACATCTACATAATACCCTGCAAGCCACCATTAAGGTGTGTGGCAGGGGGTGAACTCTCACCAAACATGCACTACATATCATGCATTAAAAAGGATTAGTACTTGTATAGGTACTGTTCAACACTAAGCTATTTAAAAAAAGATAAAAATAGCAAAACATACATGAAAACACATGCCGTTAGTTGGGTTAGCTATAAGTCCTTACACCAACATGCAGCTACCAATGTTATCCAGTGCTACACTCGTACTGGATATATTTACCGTTATTCATATCCCTAATAATACGAGGAAAAAAGGACATTTTGAATCTGTCAGTTCGGCAATCAATTTCTCTAATTTTGTGATTATGGTCCAGTCTACCATAGTAAGTTGAGGTCCGCAAAATATTTTTAACATCATCACTGAAAATATGGTCTTGGAATTTATTTAAGAGATTAAGTCTTAATTTCAACCTACGATCTGACAATGATTCCCAATTTAATTCATTTAATAGACTGGTTACGCTAGTAAGGTTATCATACCGTCCCTTTACAAATCTTGCCGATATTCGCAGCACACGTTCAAGATCGTTATTTAGACCGATTTCGTAGGTATCCCATACACTGGCAGCATATTCCAAATGAGGTCTTACAAGGGAAAAGTAGCTGAGTTCTCGTACTGTACTGTTGTGGTGTGAGGCTATCATATTTCAATAAATAAAATAGCAGTAGACATTGTGCGAAACTTTTGAGTCACTCACTAAGCCACATCATTTGTTCATTAAAAACTCTCCATATCGAAGCCCTTTTTGTGCAGTGTAGGGAAGGGAGGCAATGGGAACAGCAAGGCGGAAAACTAGGAGTCACGCAAGAAATCCTCATGAAGTCAATTCTTGACTCTGGATCTACGAGTAGATAAAACATGGTGGCCGCCGCAGGGGAACAGCTGTTTATTCTTGACTACAGTCGCCTCCCGTGTGGTAAGTTCAAAAATCGTTCCCAAGAGTTGGATCTTGGTTCTCGCTCGAATCGGTTTCTGGAGTTAGTTTCAATGGTCTCACACGTGCCTACCGCGCATGCGTTGATGAGTGTAAAATATTTGAACAACAAATGAGGCGATTCCGTTTATTGTTTAAAGTCCATGCGTATCCTCAGCGCTTGAAAGTGGTTATCTCGCCTATCTGAGAGTTCGCCGCTGAAACGTACGTTACCGCAACGGCTCGAAGCACAAGATATGGAGTATGCAACAATGTATTGAGTGTTTTGAAATAGCCCGTATAGTGCAGATCATGATCTTATCCGATATCATCCAATTCCCTTTCCCTCTCGCCTTGTATATGGAGAAGGGTGAAGAGCTCCCCCAGCGGGGGCAGCTGAGATCAAATATGGATGACCTGAGCAAGGGACTGAGTCCACACAGAATACTCATCTCTCTCTTGGAATTGTTGCCTACGCGTGCCTCGTGAAATACCGTCAACATTTTACAAATGTATAACTAAATCTGAAATTCAAGAATTTTCGTCAAATACCGCAATAAACCTTTGAAATCTTAGATGATTACTGAGATTATAATGCAATGAAAATTTTAATGGATAAATAATACCGTTAGATATGACAATTTCACGAAAATTTGAGCAAGTTCGTGGGGAAAGAGCAGTAAAAAAAATCATTATGTTTCACGATGTCATATGATATGTCTATCATGCTTCGAACTTACACGAAGAGATCGAATGAATTCCAGTTTCGCTCCGAGAAGTCGCATTCTCCGATCGGGTTCTCAAAATAAGACTGCTTCCCGGCACAAATCGCTCCCATCTTATATCTATATCTACGACATACCCTGCAAGCCACCTCGAGGGTGTGTGGCAGGGGGTGCATCCACACCAAGAACAATAACACAACAAACAAAAATGAACAAAACAAAACAAAAACCACACCTTTAACAGTAATTATGGGAAGAAAAAGAAAAAAACTACCAAATCCCAATCATGCAGGACAGACCCACGAATACCATGCATGACTTGAGATCCGACACCAATTTAATACATACTCACGCATGCAAAAAAAATTAAATCCAGGGAATGCTAAGAGCAATGCATACAAATAACACATATTTGAACATGCAGGAAATAAAAGATACTATCGACCTGCTCTGAATAGTATCTCTATAATTATTACCGATTTACGGGATGCCTAACGTTCTGATCTCGAATTGTACGGTGAAAAAATGACATTTTAAACCTTTCCGTCCTGCAATCCTTCACCTTAATTTTATTAGAATTATCGAGCCTACCATAATAAGTCGGAGCCAGCAATATATGATCAACGTCGTTAATGAAATGTCCCTCTTTAAATTTTCCCAGAATATTAAGCCAATAAATCAGCCTACGTTGTGACAGCGATTCCCATCCCAATTCGGCTAACATACCAGACACACTGCTTTCCCTATCGTAACACCCTTTTACATATCTCGCTGCTCCTCGTTGTACTCGATCTAATTCGTAAGCTTCATAAGGGTCCCATATAACCTCAGCATATTCTAAGTGTGGTCTAACAATTGAAAAATAGCAACTTTCCTTCACCCTCTCCTTACTTTTTCCTAATATTCTTTTAATAAACCCCAACTTTCTATTTGCTTGACTGCATATTTCCCTGAAATGTTTCCCCCATGATAGATCCTGAGTAAGTGTTACCCCTAAGTACTCAACATATTCCACGTTTACTAATTCCGTACCTTGAATCGTATAGTTTCTTTCTATCGAGTGTTTCCTTTTCCAAAAATTTACTGTCATGCACTCTTTTATGTTCAGTTCTAGTTTCCATTTATCGCACCACGCCTAAATTGCTACGAGGTCTTTTTCTAACGATGCCTTGTCACCCAGACTGCTAATTTCTCTATGCACTACTGCATCATCTGCGAAAAGCCGAATTCTACTGTTTACTACAACACTGCAGAGGTCATTGATATACAAAAGTTACAAAAGTGGGCCTATCACAATTCCCTGGGGAACACCTGATGTGACACTAACTATATTGGACATGATACCGTCTATAGTAACTCTCTGTTCGCGGCCAACTAATAACTGATTAATCTAGCATTCTACTAGTTTATCTATACCGTAACTTTCTAGCTTTAAGAGCAGTCAGTCATGAGGTACTCTATCAAAGGCTTTTTTAAAATCGAGGAATATCGCATCAACCTGAGCATTATTTCTCCGAAACCAATAAGTCGTGAAAAAAGAGTGCCAACTGCGTTTCGCATGATCTAGATTTTCGGAAACCATGTTGGTTATTAAATAACAAATTTTCTCTATCCAAGTGTCCCATAATCGCACTAACTATTTTATGTTCCATTATCTTACACGATATCGATGTTAGTGAGATAGGTCTGTTGTTGCTAGGATCTTCTCTATCGCCGGATTTGAATAAAGGTGTAATATTAGCCATTTTCCAATCCTTGGGAACCATGTGCTCAGACAACGATTTACGAATTATTATTTCGAAGTAAGGTGATATTTCTGATGCTAGTGTTTTATAAACGCGTGCGGGAATTTGTTCAGGGCCGGGGGATTTATTGGTGTTTATGTTTTTTAGTTTTTGTTCTATACCGCGAGGCTTAGTAGCGATTTCAGGCATCGGATGTTTGAAATGTTTATTTAGTGGTTCAATTGGATCTAAAGTGCTGGTAGTGAAAATACTTTGTAAATATGTGTTTTACTTGCTAGCTTTTTCCAGACTATCATTCTGACTATCAGACTATAGGGGTTAGATGGCAGAAGGGACAGTTCTGTCTCAATCTCTCCTCAGTAAAGACCTCTTATTACTATTATTATCTTCGGCTGATGCATCCACTGGTCTACAAGTAAGATGTCTTCATCCTCCGGCGATCTCATGCTAGCAGAAGACATGAGACCAAGCCTTCGTCATTGACCATCGTTCCGCCGAAGTTTCCGCGGCTTATTTCGTCTCCCATTCACTAATAGCAGGTAGAAACGATTCGTTATCTTTGTGACCTAAGCACAACATTCACAATGCCTCCTTTTCACCCGATACAAGTTTTCATGGCCACACACACACACACACGATAGAATATTTCTTCTGGGGACAGTATTGGCTCCGAAAACGATCAATATTCAATCCAAGTTTGTCCGTTTTTGTGACAATTCAGGGTGAACATTGTGATGTCTCTGAGCCACAGTCACCATTCAAGGTGACCCTAGGCCCTAGGCAAGAGGAAGACGCGAAGGGTTTGTCCATGTCTCCCTCTGCTCGCTTCTGCTTTGAAGTCCTCTCGTTTTTTTTTCTTCGCCGCTCGCATTCAAAGTCGTGCGTAGGACGAGGGGGTGAAGGAATGCAAATGGTGCTGAGGAGGCCTCGGCCCGAGTTTCGGACGACTCCCGGAAAATCATACGACACGCAGGCGCAACATTCCATGAATAACTGAGAGCGCACGTCGACAACTTCCGTTGCAGAAGTTTGTCTTGGGACGCCTTCGCGGCGAGAGGGTTGGAAGCGGGAAGGGTCGTGGACACTGAATGGCCTTGGTGAGGCAGGGATGCGTTCGTCTATGGAGCAAATGAACGCCGATGGGAACACATGCATTAAGACGGCGCTGATTAAGAAGTCTAGGAACGCAGGCACTGCGGTAATTGCATCACTTGAGAAGAAAGGTGTCAAAGAATAATGAAGAATACAGTTTTGAACATTTCGATAGGGACGGAAATTCGATTTCACATTACTATCGTATGGCTCTGGCTAACGGTTCACCTTTATCTCCATAATTGGCAGAAATATCAATGGGTAACTTAGAGAGTGATTTATTCTCATCCTCGAACGCACTAACACTATAAGTGTTTCTTTGGTATCGCAACGTGGACGACATTTTCTGCATTTGATTGGGCTCCGACAGAAAGCCTGCAAATTTTCAACTGTTAATATATTCTCTTAAAAAACAAAATTCACTAAAATAAAACAGACCATACTTCCTATATATTAGCATCTCAAAATTCAAACAGACCTCAGGTTTTTCTATCTTCAGAAAGCAATCCCACACTGGCCAAGTGATCCAAACGTAATCACTCCCAAAAGTTAGTAGCCTTCTACATCTACATCTACATGATACCCTGCAAGCCACCGCGAGGGTGTGTGGCAGGGGGTGAAGATCACCAAGCATACACTACTAACATGCAAGAGCGCAACTAAAGGGTCTCATGCAACTAGATTGTTAGTATCTATAGTATTTGAGGGGTTAATACATGCATCATGCACTACGGAATACTCTAAAATATTTCCTCTACCTATCCCTTTCCTATGCTGCCTATTCTGTTCTCTTATAGTACGGGGGAAAAATGCCATTTTGAATCTATCTGTACGACAATCTATCTCTCTAATCTTATTTATCTGGTCGAATCTAGCATAATACGCTGGTGTTTTTAATATGTGCCTAACATCTTCAGTAAAGCTATCCGATTGAAATTTCTCCAATAGATTTAATCTGGACTTTAACCTACGCTCTGATAATGATTCCCACCCTAATTCTTGTATTAATTCTGATACACTACTCAACCTATCGTAACACCTTTTGACGAACCTAGCTGCTCTACGCTGCACACTGTCTAGTTCTCTCATCAAACCTGATTCATTAGGATCCCATACACTGGCTGCATACTCAAGGTGGGGCCTAACTAGTGAAAAGTAGCATCGCTCTTTTGTCTTCTCATCACATTTCCCAAGTACTCTTTTTATAAATCCTAGCTTTCTCTTCGCTCGGCCGCATATTTCCCTTATGTGTCTTCCCCACGATAAATCTTTAGTGATTGTTACACCTAAATATCTTACGGTTTCAACGTTTTCGATCTTCGTGTTATTAATTGTATAGGATCGCTCTATCGAATTATACCTCCTCCAAAAATTGATAGCTACACACTTTTTAAGGTTGAGTTCTAACTGCCATTTGTCGCACCACTCTTGAATTGCATCTAAATCCTTGCTAAGTGATTTCGTGTCCTTTTCATTTGATATACCCCTGTACACCACCGCATCGTCAGCAAAAAGTCTAAGGTTACTACTAACTACGGTACCCAAATCGTTTATGTATAAAAGAAATAGAAGCGGACCTACTACGCTACCCTGGGGAACTCCCGATGTGACTTCGATTGTGTCCGACATGATACCATCTATGACAACCCTCTGCTCTCGCCCACTTAAGAATTCTTTTACCCAACATACAACGTCTTTATTTATACCAAAACTCTCTAACTTCAAGATTAATTTGTCATGAGGAACTTTATCGAAGGCCTTCGACACAATGATCCATTGAGTGGTAACCATTTCTGTCTCCTGCAAATGAAGAAAAGAAATTGCGTATTATTAAATTTATTGCTGCAAACAATAGACACCAAAACCAATTGGTAGACAAATTGTATCAACGTAAACAGAAAACTATTTATAAAAGCAATTTGTCGCACCAAGAGTGTGGAATAATCCAAGGCAAAGTGGCACAGGCGAAGTTAATCTTTTCAATTCGAACTATACAGTAGTGTTCCCTTAAATGTGTCCCACGAACACTCCTTATCTGCCATGCTGCATAGCTACATCTACATAATACCCTGCAAGCCACCACAAACGTGTATGGCAGGGGGGAAATCAGGCCAAATATGCATTACTTAAGAGGATTAGTAACTATATTCTTGTCGAAACAAAACATTTTTAAAAAAAGATTAGAATAGCAAATCAAGCATGCAAAAAAATGCTGTTAGTTGGGTTAGCTTTAGGTCCTTATGCCAACATGCAACTACCTATGCTTTCCATTGATACCCTTGTATTTATACGATCGTATTTACAGCTATTCATATCTCTAACTGTAGGCGGGAAGAAAGACGTTTTTAATCAGTGGTAATCAATTTTTTCAAATTTTTTTATGGTCCAGTCTACCATAGTGTGTTGGAGTTCGCAAAATATTTTTAACGCCATCGTTGAAAATAATGTCTTGGTGTAATATGAGAGATGAAATCTAAATTTCAACCAACGGTCTGACAATCCACTTTAGTTCATCTAACAAACTGGTAACGCTAATATAGTTATCAAAAGAGTCCCTTTTCGAACCTTGCCGATCTGTGCTGGACACGCTCAAGCTCATTATTTAATCCTATTTGGTTAGGATCCCATATAATGGCATATATCTTTGCCGCTCTACGAAATTTGTTGAAGGATAAACACCGAAGCATCCAGCGACATGGTGATGCTCTCCACTTCCACTGTCCAGTGATATCGAAGGGTCAAACTCGGGCGATGGCCACTCCACCTCATCACCAAGAGCGACCATTGTTGTTTCCATCTCAGAGGAAGCTCACTTTCCCCCCAATTAGCAAGCATCTTCCCGGGGCCTTCCCCCTACCCTCTCACGCAGGCAAAAGAGTTCCTAACGACTCCGGATTAAAAGGCCTTAATTTCACCACAATGAGGTTGGAATGAAATAATGATACGCTATTTCCAGCATGAAAAAAATACGTGGATGAATATTAACAAAAAAAGAAACGCCATTAAAATTTGAAGTTGTCCATTTTTCATCCCGATCTTAATTTAAGCCAAGACGGTCCGAGGGAGGGGGTGGAGGGGATGACGAGTTGGGGCTGAGCCTCTGCTGCGAAAACAAAAAACAATCGTGAGGCACTGCTTCAGTGATTCATGCGGAGTTCAAGTCGTTCTTTTCACATTTGTGGGGAGAAATTTCGAGAGGGGCGACAGTTTTAAGAACCTCGCATTTGTTGTAAGCATCGCGATATACTTTTCGCCTCATGGAAATGGATGTTAATGTAGTGAATTATTATATCAAAGGAATGGAAATACCTAACGTATATTATGTATTAAATACTATGGCATCGCCATCACTGAAGACATGTCATGGGGGAAACACATCAGGGAAATAGTGTAGCAAAGCGTAGATTAGGGTTCACAATTTAGGGTTATATACTCATAGGGTTATACCCTCATTTAGGGTATACCGCTAGGATATAGAATCCGTACGAGGAAGGTATGAAAAAGCAATTACAGCGTGTGTAAAGGATATACGCTAGATTTATTAAAGGCCGTGGAATGACTCGTAGACACAACTCTCTTTTTTGTCATCTTTAGGGAATCCATACGTAGAAACAGGAGCGTTTCCTATCAAGGTGGTCATAATTTGACTTGCATCCTAGTACAGAACACCTCTTCGGCACCTAGTTAACAAAGTTTATGGTAAAATATATTTGTAGACATAAATGAGTGCTATTTTATGCACAAAAGTACTTTAAAAGTAAGCCCTGAAAGTCTTACCTAATCATCATCATGGGTCAACAATCCTAGGGTTGGTTTGATGCAGCCCTCCACTCAATTCTTCTATCGGCCAACCTCTTCATATTGAAGATACGAGGCCTGCCTTTTCCATTCTTCCCGTTCACTTTTCCCTCGACGATTGTCTTCATCAGGCCATCGTGTCTTAAGATGTGGCCTATAAGTTTTCTCGTCTTCTTTTTACTGTTTTCAGTGGGGATCTCTTTTCTCCCACTCTTCTTAAGACTTCTTCGTTTGCCACTCGATGATCCATTTTATCTTCATCATTCTTCGGTAGCATTTCAGATCCTCGCATTTGTTGTAAGCATCGCGATATACTTTTCGCCTCATGGAAATGGATGTTAATGTAGTGAATTATTATATCAAAGGAATGGAAATACCTGACGTATATTATGTATCAAATACTATGCAGAGAAGTCCAGGCTGGAAGCATTTCAAATGCTTCCAGTCTGGACTTCTCTGCAGCTGTTATTGTCCATGCTTTGTTACCATATAGTGCAATGCTCCAGATGTATGTTCTAATGAAATTTTTCCTCACTTCCACGCTTGTATTTGCAGCTGTAAGCAGAATCTTCTTCTGGTAAAATACCCATTTCACTTGGGCAATTCTACTGGCAATTTCTCTTTTACTTCGTCCATCGCTGGTTACTCGGCTTCCCAGGTAACAGAACTCTTCCACCTCCTCGATTTTTTGTTTTCCTAATTTAACATTGGTCCTGGCTTCCTTTCTTCTACTGCATACCAATGCCTTAGTTTTCTTTTTATTGATATTCAGATCATATCTGGTCATTGCCCTTTCCATATTTCCTAGTGTCTTCTTTATATCACCTTCTGTTTCTGCAATGACAGCTATGTCATCGGCGAATCGTAGCATGCTGATTTTCTTCCCGTGGATACTCACTCCCGGAGACTTTTCTTTGACTTCTTGGATGGCTTTCTCGATGCAAACATTGAATAATACGGGAGACAGTGCACATCCTTGCCTGACTCTTTCTTTGTGCTTGCTTCTGTACTGCTGGGTCCTGATTTGATTATGGCCACCTGGTTTTCATACAAGCTGTGGATAACTCTTCGGTCATTGTATGATACTCCAATTTCTTTCATAATTTTTAGCATCATGTTCCAATCCACGATGTCAAATGCCTTCTGCAAATCTACAAATGCAATAAACGTCGTTAGATTCTTCTCTGTAAGTAAACCGAGGGCCAAAATCGCTTTTGTTTTTTTCAAAATATGAAACATTTCTTTGAGTAACCTTTTTGATAAATCTTGTTCTGAATCTATAACTTTAGCTTCTTCGAAATCAAATGTCTGATTGTTGCTAATTGCATGATTTGCTAATGCACAAGCTTACTTACATTCCCCTTCCAATTATGTTTTATTTATTCATCATCCTTTCGAGTTTTTTTTTAATTTTTCATCATCATGGATCAGCAATCTTAAAATTGCTTTCACATCACTCTCCAATAGATTATCCTCTCTGCTAGCCTCTTAACACTTCTGCAAGTCATTTCTTTCGCATCCATAATTAATTACAATGTATAATTTTCACAAAAAATAGCAAAATATAAATTTCCGTTTCCATCTTTCCGATCCCTCGAAAATTATCTTCATCAGGACATCATATTCCATTCATGATGTGGCCGATTAAATAGTCCCGTCTTCTTTTCATAGTTTTCAGCATACTTCTCTTTCCTCCTACTCTTTCTAAGATTTATTTTTTAGTCGCTTGTTCGATCCATTTTATCACCATAATTCTCAGTAGCACCACATTTTGAATTCTTCCAGCCTTTACTTCTCTTCTGCTGTTCTTGGCGTGCTTCTCTCCCATAAAGAACCATGCTCCAGGTGTACGTTTAGATGAATCGTTTGCTTACTATGACAAAGGCAACGCAGGTCGGTTGGTTTTCCATTCTCTTCTCTATGAGAAGCTACTCAAGGTAGCTTCTCTCTCCCTCGCCTTTTCTAAATCCAAATTGGTCTTAAGGGGTTGTGTTTGAAACCGTTTAGGGATCATCTCGAACAGGTAACCAAGGAATCACGTGGTATAAACACTAATGGCACGAAAAAGTGTTTAAACCTCTAATTACAACCTCATTCCTAACTTACACTTGTGCTTTATCTCATTTGGGGTCTCTATAGTGAAGATAGATGAGAAAAATTGAGGTGAAAACAATTTATGATTTTGTAACGAGCTATTCAGACACACTAAATGTTCGAACCATTTGTGTTTGTTCCACGTGACTCCTTGGTTACCTATTTGAAATAACCCCGACGGTATCAAACGCACCTCACTTCGTATAGAAACTTTTCAGCTTTTTGTTCTATTCTTCTGCGCACGATTCTTGTTAATGTCCTTGAGGCATGTGTGTCCGGGCTTATAATCCTGAAATATTCATAGTTCTCCACCTTTTTCTTTTTTTGAATGGGAATGATTTTCTTCTCTAATTCCTGTTGAGTAGAAGTCGCACATGGTTTTATCCAATAGGATTAACGCCTTCTCTCCTGCCTGTTTAATTAACTCGGCTGGAACTTCATCAATTCCCGAAGCTTTATTCAATATCCGTAACCACACTACTATATTAAATTCCCATCACAAGTTGTAGTCATTATTATCATCCTTTTCAGTATCTTTTTTTTCGATTATTTTTCAAATGAGACTGAGTGTATAAATGCACCAAATACTCCTATCTATTCACTTTATCGTCGTTTTCAGTTAATATTTTATTTTTTCCCATAGTGCATTTCGAATTTCACTGTGTTTTTTAAAGTGGCTTCACACCTTACTGTAAGCAACTACCATTTTTCCATGTGAAACAGTTTTGAGAGATACTTCACCTAAATTTGCATTGCGTTTTTCACTTAACGACTTGTTTCATTTCTTATTCCTTTTTAGCTCAGTTGTCCTTCTACAGTTTCCACTACTTCGTGTTTGCTTCTGGCATCAATCAGGTCTAAGACTTGTTTCGTGACCCCTGGATTGCTTTTGACAACTTTTCTTCTCCCAAGAGCTTCTTTTGCGGCTTCCTATAATCAGTTTTCAAAGACATTCAATGTCTCTTTCGATGATTTCACAACAGTTTACTCTTCCAAGTGGTTATATATTCATTCAGAAAGCCCAGCTCAGACTGAGTCTCATTCAATTTTACAACTTGCCATAAATTCTTCATTGTTTTCTTACATTTCTCGGAATATAGATGGCTATTATTCATCACTCGGTGATTATCACTACCAAGGTTAACTTTTGCAGTCCTTCACCAAATTTCTGGATCTGTGCTTGCTTCAATATAATGTAATCGATTTGTTATATTTTAAAACCTTCCGTCATTTTTTATTGTTACCTGCAATGGCTGTGGTTTTGAAGCAATGTATTTACCGCCACTCTCTTGAGGTGCGTTCATAATTCTAGTATTCTTTCTCTTCTCGTATTCCTATTTCCCAATCCATATTTTCCTGTTTTTCCTTCAGCTTTATCTCTAAAAATTACTTCAAAATCAGATTTATCTTTTCAAAAACATGCTAAATCAACAATTTTCTTTATTAAACACATTGAAATAAAGATGACATTAATTTCGGCGCTGTAAAACGATGCGAACTTACTCTTACTTTTTAGTCTGACTGTAAATGAGTCAATTCCCACTCAATATTCCGTTCCCCCGCTTCACCTACCTGCATTAGAATTTTCAAAGGTTGATTCTCCATGCAGCGTGTCCTCGGGAATACTGTTTAAAGATTACCGCTCCTTCGCAGTCAGCAATGCAATCCGTCGCACAACTCCTACAAATCTACAAAGATTGTCTTCAACTGTAGCTCGTCTTCAATTCATCCACCTGCATCAGATCTACCTCATAAACAGGCCTATAGAACTTTGAGTAGATTTGCGGATGTAGGTGTTTCCAATTTCTGGATTCGAGGGGATGCTCATAAACGGCAGAAAGTCTTCAATATGTCATTATTTTTTCCTACCTTCAAGTTTTTCTAGGAGTAAGACTGACACATAATCTTTCTTGGGGTAATCATACGTGAAACAATGGGTCAAGCTAATAATAAACTGCGATTCATCAAAAGAGGACTGGGTAAATGTGCAATCATGTACGAGAAACTAGCTACTTTCCCTTGCTGGACTTCGTTTAGAATCCGCTGCCAGTATATGAGATACGAAATAGGCCTAAATAATGAACTTCAACGTGTGCAGCGAAGATCGACAAGATTTGTAAATGGACGGCAGGGTATCTAGTGCATTAGCGTAACCAGTCTATTAAATGAATTAAATTGGGAATAATTGACAGACCGTACGCTGAAATTTTGATTTGATCTCTTACTATACTCCAAGATAATATTCTCAACGATGATCTTAAAAGCATTTTGCAAACTCCATCTTACTATGGTAGGCTGGAGCAAAATCACAAAATTAGATAAATTGATTGCCGAATTGACTGATTCAAAATGCCCGTCTTTCCCCGTACAATTATGGATATGAATAGCTGTAAATATATCCAAGAGCATAAATACGAGTGTATCAATGGATAGCATAGGTATTTGCATGTTGGCATGAGGACTTTAAGCTAACCCAGCTATCAGCATTCTGTTGCAATGCTTGCTTTGCTATTTTTATCTTTTTTAAGTTTTGCAGTTTAGATTAAAACATTATCACTAATCCTTTTTATGCAATATATATTTTGCATGTTTGGTGTGAATTCAACCCCTGCCACACACCTTTTTGGAGGCTGGCAGGGTATTATGTAGATAAAACGTGGTTAGAGCGAGAGGAAACATATTTCTGCGTAAACTAAACCACCCCAAGTTTAAGGAGGTATCACTCTCCAGCGTAGGCAGGGCAAGGAAAGAATGAGACAGAGCCGAGAGGTAGCGCCGCCACCGCCGAACCGTGGACAAACATCGCGGGTTGAGGTGAAACACCTCAACGGGGAAGGGCACGCCATCTCTGCGGTAATAATTCCACAAATGGCATGTCAGTTAAGGGGTCGTTTCATTCAACGAGGATACTTAAGAAAAGCGAATTTATTTTTAAAATTTTCGGAAAGAAAATATATACCCATTAATAGTCAAATCACTAGACATCCATTTTACGCTTGTCATGCCTCATTCAGAAAATGCCGCTAGTATATGGGATGCGTAATAGGAAGGCATGATAAAATAAATTAGAGCTAGCGCAAAGGAGATCAGCTAGATTGGTTAAATGCCTTTATGGTAATTGTAATTGTGTCACGAATGCAACAGGGAAACTAGGATGGGAATTACTCTCAGAACGTTGAAATGGCACTCTCCGGTTGAAATTTAGGCTAAACTTTTTAAGTATATTCGAAGCTGATTTGTGTATAGATGGCGTTAGATATATATTTAGAACCCCTGCGGATTATTGTTAGGTTTGTCAGATAAACAATATAAGAGAGATGGATTGCCATACCGTTAGATTTAAAATATCACTTTCCCCTATACCATAAGAGAGCACAGTAGGCAGAATAGCAAAGGGTTAGGCAGGTGAAAAATTGCTAGAGTAATCTGTCCTGCATGATGCACCTTTAAGCATTACTAGCACATGAATAATAAGGTAATACCGATAACTGCAATTAGGAAAGTGTTTTTCTAACCAGTTCTCAATTCATTAATGTGTATTTACTAACCACCTAGTTCCAGGTGACCCTTATGTTTTTCATGTGACCAAGTAGTAGTAGCAATCCACATCATAGTTCTACATCTACATCTACATAATACCCTTCAAGCCACCTCAAAGGTGTGTGGCAGGGGGTGAATTCTCACCAAGCATGTGCTACATATCATGCATTTAAAAGGATTAGTGTTAATATATTAGTTTAAACTGCACTATTTAAAAAGATAAAAATAGCTAACTAAGCATGCAAAACGTATTGTTGGTTGGGTTACCTTCAAGTCCATATACCAACATGCAACTACCTATGCCATGGATTGAATCACTCGTATTGGACATATTTACCGATTTTCATATCCCTAATTGTACGAGGAAAAAAGGACATTTTTAAGCAGTCAGTTAGGCATTAAATGTTTCTAATTTTGTAATTATGGTCCAGTCTACCATTCATTTAATAGACTGGTTACGCTAATATACTAGATACCCTACCGTCCCTTTACAAATCTTGTCGATCTTCACTGCACACGTTCAAGTTCGTTATTTAGACCGATTTCGTAGGGATCCCATACACTGGCAGCATATTCCAAATGAGGTTAACAAGGGAAAAGTAGCTGATTTCTCGTACATGTTCGTTACACTTACCCAATACTCTTTTGGTGAATCCCAGTCTACGATTAGCTTGACACATTATTTCACGTATGTGTTTACCCCAGGAAAGATCATGTGTCAGTCTTATTTGCATGCAAGCAGTGCATGTTTGGTGAAATTCACCCCCTGCCACCGACCCTTGCGGTGGCTCGCAGGGTATTACGTAGGATAGGCATTCGGATTGCCTTAAACACTCCTTTGCATTTACGACACGAAAGAAAACGTGGGCCATATCAACTGTCTTCACCAACCGCGAACGCAATCCCACGACGAAGTGTCCTGAGAGAATCTCTCAAGGTCAGTTCATTCGGGGTAACCATGCGCAGCAGCGATCAGGAGCCCAGGAAAAGGTGACCTCAACAACAGTGGCCGAGAATCCCTCTCATCCTGTATAAGAAAAGGTGATTTCTTGCGCGCTCGTCTTCCGGGAGAACAGGACCATTTGAAAATATTGCGAGCTTTGTTGGCGGCCCAGAAAAATCTCCTTCGAGCGTCCTCTGTACACCTGACCCTACATAATACCCTAGAAGCCACCACTAGGGTGGGTAAACGTGTGGAAAATTCCCAGGGCTCAGGGTTTTCTTAAGTACACTCAGAAAAGACATTCTTCCTACCAATGGGGAACATGCAACTATTTTTTTATAACTCTTTCAATGAGAAGTATATTAGCTAAAATGTACTTGACGAAAATGTTGCTGAAGAATTAAGTTGTGTTACAAAGATATATTACTCTCTAAAAATTGGACCTTTTTGGCAGCTTAAAAACACGACGTCATCGCATAACGTCACGGCACGGTATCACTATGGGCGTTTTTTATCTGTTGAACGTGGAGGTAAGTTGTTTAATGAATACTTGGCGAAAACGTATATATTTATCTCATATGTTTAATGAAATAAACTAATCGTAACAAGAGAATCGTATATAATGCATGTATAGTGCCCTGTCTGTTATCGTTCCATGAATCTCTCCTACAACAATGCAATCTTTGTTTTTTAAGACGGATGCCACCATAAGGGAGTCGGCCATAGGCAAATTGTCGGATGTGACTTTTTTTAATCCCTTTTCCGTTATTTTAACGATCAAGGGACGGCTAAAAACATCAAAAAATAATATATTCGCTTCATTTTCTTCCGGAGTAAAAGTCTGTCTCCGCACCAATCAGTGTGTAATATCAATATATACAGTGTGATTTTGACAAAAGGCATGTCAGGTCACGTGACTTTCGTCGATCTTCGGGAACATTCGAATAGCATTTAATAATCTTCGTGGTTGGCATAGAAGAGCTTGGCTTGTACTTTTAAATTTTTGAGGAAATTTCGTATCCAATGCATCATCAATACACGGGAAACACATTTCATATATAGGTATTCCCCATTGCCCACAATATCCCGATATTCTGCCCGTTAAGAGTGATACGGGAACCTAGATTTGAAAGCAGGCTTGATGGACGCGGCTGTAGTACAATTCTCTAACGTATAAACTCTACGTGGACGTTCCCGATCGATGCACATGTCACATTCGTCGGGCGTTGCGCCGGGTACCAGGCATCGTGACATCCTTGTCACGGACTGTCCCTCAAAAATCCAGACCGAAATGCGTCCGTGCAGGAGCGAGGCGGGGCTTTCCACCTGCGAGGTGCCGGCCCTGTGCACGGGACAGGGCCGGCGGCGTGGAGAGGGCAACCTATGCATGCACTGGAGGTGCCCCCGAGCGCAATGCACACGGAACACTGTCGTGTGCACTGTCGCAGAATGCTCACGAGAAACATTGTCGCTCGTCGAGAAGGGTCATGCTAGGAGGGCAAGCGAATGAAAAGGTTCAGGCAGCGGCGAATACAGATACATCTACACCTACTGGCTTGCAGGGTATTATGTAGATGTAGATGTAACACGTGAAAAGTACTCCGCTCTTTTATCTTCTCGTCACATTTCAATTACATCTATATCTGCACAATGCCCTGCAAGCCACCGCGAGGGTGTGTGGGAGAGGGTGAAGATCACCAAACATACACTATTGACATGCAAACAAGCTACTACATGGAAATATGTTAGATAATAGTACTGTACTGATAACTATTTTACTAACTGTAAAATAGGTAGCTTATATGTCGTACTTTCTCATCGCATTTGCCTTGAACCCTTTTTACGAATCGTAATCTACGGTTTTCTAACTAGTTATTTCCATTATGTGTTTCCTCAATTTCTATCATGAAACTAATTTGCTAGTATCTGCATAATAATAAAGGGATTGGTAGCTAATGCATGCATCACGCACCACAGACTACTCTAAAATATTGCATCAAACTATCTCTTTGCTATACTGCTTATTGTGCTCAGTTATGGAACTCGGGAAAAATGACATTTTAAATCTAACGGTACGACAATCTATCTCTCTAATCTTGTTAATCTGAAAAACCTAGCATAATACGCAGAGATTCTCAATATATATCCAACGTCATCTGTAAAAAAAATCAGCTTCGAATATACTGAAAAAGGTTTAGCCTAAATTTAAATCTGCGTTCCGATAGCAACTCCTATCCTAGTTCTTATAATAAACTCGTAACACTTATGCAATTATCATAACGGCCTACAAAAATCTAGCGGATCTCCTTTGCACACGCTCTAATGCTTTTATCACACCTTCCTCGTACGGATCCCATACACTAGCGGTATATCCTAAACGAGGCCTGACAACTGTAAAATAGGTAGCTTATTTCTCGTACTTTCTCATCGCATTTGCCTAGAACCCTTTTTACGAATCGTAATCTACGGTTTGCTAACTAGTTATTTCCATAACGTGCTTCCCCAATGTCTTCAGTGATGGCGAAAGGGACGGGTATCTTAAAGGAAAACAAGTGAGGGAGAGAATGCGCTGGGATGGACGCTAGTCGGGCCGCGCAGCACTCCGCCCCGCTGTCGGTGAGTGAATATTTCCCAGGGTCTATCGTCGGAGGAGAGGGTTGGAGGGTTGGGGCGGGGGTGGGAGCGTGCTTCGCGAGAGCGCCGCGCGAGGCGCCACCGCCCTCGCCTCCTCGCCCCGGCGATCGATATGGCATCCGAGGGGGGCGGTTTGCCCCATCCCCCGGCCCGGCGGGGCGGGGGGAGGGGAGGGGAGACGTAATTTATCGCCCCGGGACAAGAAGTCCCGCGGAAGAGTACATATCGAACGACATAATTTAAAAATTCAGCAAGACGTAAACGGCGCACGAAAGCGCTGCGGGAGACAAATGAGCGCCGATCCAGGAATATGCAGTGTTGTCACTGCGTGCATCGAATGCTGACGTCACAATTGAGCGCTGCGCTGCGAGAGCCTCTCCCGGAGCGAATGAACGCGAGAGAAAGAAGGTCAACCGGCCCAGGAGGAGGTCTCTTTCTCCAGCGAGCTGCTCCAACAATTAGGACTTGGCCACGTCAGAAGTTGCACCTTGGCACACGGTGCACGTGCTAAACCTAATTTGACCTCAGATGCTGGAATCGCGTCAATCAAGATCGCTTTTACTTCAAGATTATCACACTCAACTGACACAAAAACGGGATATTGCGGTTGAGGGAATTGTATCGGCTGAGTGCTTTTAAGAAAGTGGTTATATATGCATCACCCCTGACTTGAGAAAATGGACTCAGTATTTGTAGGAAACGCAGAGCTCCACCCATTGGCCCGAACGCATGATATTCCTCCTTAAAAGTAAACTACATAAAATTCTCCAGTGAAAATAACCATGCTGTATTTTCAAAAGGACGTCATTACTGCTGAGAAAGATCATTTCAGAGCTGAAACCGGATCCACTGGTTTGGAAATATTGATTCTACTACCAGTGATTTTTTTAGATGAGTAAGGGTATCCAGTCTGTAACTCAAATTAATCCAACAGAATCATTAATGAGAACCCCATAACAAATGCACCAAACATAATGCAATTTTCGAGTACTGACTAAATTAAGTAAATGCCATTAGGAAAACAAAATTATATGAAAATAGGAATTATACGATTTGATTTGTAAGCAACAAAATAAAGATGGGGTTTCGCAAATAGAGAGAAAGGTGTGCCGGCAAATGATTAATTGCTATCAAGGTTCTTAAATTGCGCAATTAAGAGCGAGGAATTACGGTTCCGTTGTGTAACACGAGCCCCCCCCAAGACTTCCCATAAATATCTGTCTTCACTCCTGGTCAGCGATTGCCTTCCCTTCCCTCGTCTTATCGCATCAAATGCCCAGCTTCTGGCCTACTTAACTCCTATTATTTTCTCAGCATCATCAAGAGAATAAAGTGTAATACCTATGTGCTTTATCATAGCAAGGACCTTTTCCATAGTGTGTACTACATCTGGTATTTAACCTCCATACTTCATGAAAGGATGTTTTAAGCCAAATACAAATGTTGCTCTTTACGCAACCTAAATCTCTTATGGCCCAAAGTAATGCTACTATTTACCTCGGACATATTCGATTGTTTTTTTACTCAGTACAAAATTATAGTTCTCCCATTCTTACCCATGAAGAAAAAGTGTTTATAAGAGAAGAGCCTGGTATAAAAATGAACACCCAACTTACGATTAATAAGAAAGGGTCATTAAGGAACAAGCCCTTTGAAGACGAAATGATAAGAGGACTCTGAGGGTCCACGTTAGGGAAATGAATTTTCGCATTTATTAAGGTTGAATTTTACTACGAATTTTAAGCCTCGAACACAGAATTTTATGTCTAAATGAATTTATCATCTAAATGATTTCCCTCATTGCCAAGTAAGTGGTTTTCAAAAAATTCATTCTGAAAATTTTACCCGTCCTCCCTACATTGGACTGAGGTATTTCATACCTTTACTTAAAATTCTATGATGAACTTAAGAAAACTTCTAAGCCTCTTGAACTACTAAGAACTACTTATTACTAAATATTTATCGTGTAGAAGACACAACCTGGAAATATATGGCCAAGCCAAGAGAGAGCCAGGATTTATCTCATTTAGTAGCCTAGTTATGTGTCAATAGTGAATGCATGGTCATATTCACCCCCTACCACATACCCTCACGGTGGCTTGAAGGGCATTGTGCAGATATAGATGTAATTGAAATGTGACGAGAAGATAAAAGAGCGGAGTACTTTTCACGTGTTACATCTACATCTACATAATACCCTGCAAGCCACCATAAAGGTGAGTGGCAGGGGGTGAATTCTCACCAAACATGCACTACATATCATGCATAAAAAGGATTAGTATTTATGTACTGTTCTAAACTTCACTTTTTAAAAAAAGATAAAAATAACAAATTAAATATGCAAACACATGCTGTTAGTTGGGTTAGCTTCAAGTCCTTATACTAACATGCAGCTACCAATGCTATCCATTCCTACACTCGTATTGGATATATTTACCGTTATTCATATCCCTAATTGTACGAGGAAAAAAGGACATTTTGAATCCGTCAGTTCGGCAATCAATTTTTCTAATTTTGTGATTATGGTCCAGTCTACCATAGTAAGTTGGGGTCCGCAAAATATTTTTAACATCATCACTGAAAATATGGTCTTGGAATTTGTTTAAGAGATTGCCTAAATTTCAACCTTATATCTGACAATCAATCCCAATTTAATTCATTTAATAGACTGGTTACGCTAATAAGGTTATCGTACCGTCCCTTTAAAAATCTTGCCGATCTTCGCTGCAAACTTTCAAGTATTTAGACCGATTTTGTAGGGATCCCATACACTGGCACTGTTAGGCCCCACCTAGGACGTACAGTGTCTGGGATCCAAATGATTTAGGTTTGCTCGCAGGACTGTAATTTCATTCTTACAGGACATTGAAAAAATAACATGTCCTCTTACATCACAGAGAAAAAGAAGCACTGGCATTTGCTGAAGGACACAAGGCATCCATGTCTACATTAAACCAAAATTAACATCATTCCTTTGAGTGCATTTTCTCTTACAATGCTGTTTTATTTTAATGACTATTTTGAGCAACTGAGATGGCGTGGAACACTTGCATGCGATGGCAATCATTGGCCGCAAGCAAGCTGATCGAGAGTATTTCATCTTCTGGGAATCCGGCCGGCTCACGAAACCAACAACTGACGCCGCCGCCGGCTTCATTTCATTTCCCGGCAGCCCAGCGAGATGTCGGCTCGCTGCGGACACGTTCTTTCCCCATGCTCAAGAGAACGATTTTCCCCTTTCACTCAACCAACTCTTCTCGTGATTTTGAGAACGAGAAACCGTGAAAAAAAACTCAGAATAGTGGGACGGAGTTCCCGAACTGAAACGCTGATTGCGTATTTTTGCTAAGTGTGTAACGGGAATTTGATTGGGTACGCATTGCTTCGGCAATGAAATACATGGGCTGTACGGACTGCATAAGTAGCACAAAGATAAATGAGAGCTATTTAATGTCGCCAAACCTTTATGGAGCAAGTAGACGTTGATCTGAATTAAAAACAAACAAGGAGAGGAATGAAATAAAATCAGTAAATTCCTTAATATTTAATGGATACAGATAGAGCCCCCGGATTCGGAAGTCACTGTAAGTTGAGGGAAGTATTGCGGGAATAAGGAGAGTTTTCTAGGACGCTTTGTCATTGTTAGAGGAGTGGGTCCTGCAATCGCGTTGTCTGATTACATATCTAATTGTAAGAAATGGTGAAGGAGGCGTAACCTTTTACGATTACACACAAAGGAGAGTAAACAGAGGGGATAACAATGGGTATTTATAAAACTGAATTTACCGTCATTAAAGCCCAAACTAAAGCCATTCATTTCATTTATTTCGCCGCGTTGAAAAATATTCTTCATTGTATTTTATTTTATTTTTATAATATTCTTCATTACAGAGTAAAAGTTATTCCAGACCTTGGCTGGGTTTTACTTTAGCAACAAGCTTTATAAAAACGGATTGTTTGTCAATCAATAGCAAATAACTTGACGTTGGAAGGTTAACATTGCATTATGAGTTTATTTTGGTGTAGTGAAGATATATTTGTGAATAATAAGGTTGAAACTTGGGCATTCAATTGAATTATTGATTATCAGTTGCCCATCCTTAGTGGTGGTAATTTCTCACAGTTACCAGGAGCCCAGAATATAAAAAAAGCCAAAGTACTCTCTACCCTCTAAAAAGCCTGTCTACCATCTAGACATGTTTTTGCTATAACATATGAGATCCAATTAATAAAGATTTGATGCGAGTGCTGAGAGAGAAAGCGGCGCGTTTATTAGGAATTACTTTGAACATAGAGAAAGGATCGCTCGTCCAATAGAGCGTGGCTGAGAAAACCTATATTAATTAGAAGGTTGTTCGCAAGATTTCAGTTACTTGAAGAATTGAGATCATAGAAATTTGAAGCTGACTTTCTAACATATTTATACCCCACACGACAGACAGGATCGATGAATTAATAGACATTAACTATTGAACCGAGTGCTACAAGAAACCACTTAACCATAATCCCTTCATTACTATGTACACACTAGCCATGTAGTTACATGCGACTCTTGTATCTCACACGTTTCCATGAAGAAGTAGCATTGTAGGTCTTAGCCGCATGTACTAAGTGGCAATGTACTAAGTGGTAATGTACTAAGTGGCAATGTACTAAGTGGTAAGTGTACTAAGTATACTAATTGCATGTTTGGTAATCTTCACACCCTGCCACACACCCTCCCGGGGGCTCTCAGGGTGCTGAGTAATTGCAGATGAGGAATTAGTGGTTCCTAGGCATAATACAAGACTACAGCGCAAACAAAGAGTAATTCACTGAGTTTTATCACCTGACTGTATTCTTCACGGTTGGTCACTTATTCCACAATCCCTTACAGAGGCTCAGAGTTTAAATTTTATACCCATATGTGGATAATTAATGCCTTATTTGCAAAATACACTATTATCGCGCAATTTGCAAAAAAAACTTATGTTTTGCGAAATTACATTACCTACAAGTTTTGCACCAACTCTCTGGTAGAGTATTTTCGAACGAAATACACAAAATAAATTGGAATGTTTTATAATTATATTTAAATTGAATATTATAACCCCCTACTTGATCTGAACGTGATTTCATACATCATACCCATCGATAAACTTTCGTCGTAAGTGTCATTGGGCATATCGACTCAAACCAATATGCACTATCATGTGCAAGATCTGCGAGAGTCGATCTTTTCAGCTGGGTCCCCTCGCAAGCGAGATATCTATCGCATTGAGACGGACGATCGGGGGAGATGGAGTTTTCGAACGAGGAAATTGCAAACGCCAAATTGGAATCCGAGCTCAAGAGAGACTCAATGGCGTTTGTTCTCCAATCCCACTCTAGCGGTTTATTTGTTCGATTCTTCTCCCATCCGCTTCTTACACCGGCTCTGTACTTCAGGTCAAACCACATTTTCCCCGTGACCATCCGCGTTTAAGACACGGGCCGAGAGACCCTTTAGGGTGTCCCCCATTCGAGAACCCCTGGCGTCATTCTCCGGAGTGGAAGTCATTCTTCCAGGTTCTTTCTTTCTCAAGTTCGTCTGACAGTGAGATTGCCTTTTTTTCTGGGACTCCCATGCACTTCCGCAGCGCACTAGTAAGTCTCCGCTACTTGGCGTCGAGCGAACAGATTTGTCGCCTATTTCTCAAGAGAGCCCAGAAATGGATTACAGTCGCGCAAATATTACATCAGGGTTTCGAGTGAAATATTCTCGGAGAAAAACATTTCCCACCTCTCATTTCAATGATTGCTACCTGTGTCTACGTTAGTGGGTGAAAAATGATGCACATCACAGCGCAGGATATTGCTACTTACTCCACGACGCTAGGGTATGACCTTGTTTGTGAGGGCTTGTGGTTTGTGAGTTTTCGTGGGGTTTTGAGTGTGACCTTGTGTGTTTGGGCTAGCATCAGAGAGCTGAATTTAAGGCGGGTGGTTTTTCGACAAATGCAATGGCAGGAGGCGAGGCAAAGCCTCAATACGACAGACTGAAGTGCTCAACCGAAGATTTTCACTAAAGATTTATCGAGGGGAAGACACATCCGGGAAATATGCGGCCGTGCGAAGAGAAAGCTAGAATTTATAAAAAGAGTACTTGGGAAATGTGATGAGAAGACAAAAGAGTGATGTTACTTTTCACTAGTTAGGCCCCATCTTGAGTATGCAGCCAGTGTATGGGATCCGAATGAATTAGGTTTGATCAGAGAACTAGACAGTGTGCAGCGTAGAGCAGCTAGGTTCGTCAAAAGGTGTTACGATAATTTGAGTAGTGTATCAGAATTAATACAAAATTAGGGTGGGAATCATTATCAGAGCGTAGGTTAAGGTACGGATTAAATCTATTAGAGAAATTAAATCGGATAACTTTACTGAAGAAGTTAGGAACATATCAAAAACACCAGCGTATTATGCTAAATTCGACCAGACAAATAAGATTAGAGAGATAGATTGTCGTACTGATTAATTCAAAACTGCATTTTTCCCCCGTACTATCAGAGAACAGAATAGGCAGATTAGCAAAGGGATATGTAGGTGAAATATTTTAGAGTGGTCTGTAGTGCATGATGCATGTATTAATGCCTTAAATACTATAGATATCAACAATCTAGTTGGAAGAGTCCCTATAGTTGCTTGTTTGCAGGACGGTAGTTGCATGGTGATCTTCACCCCCTGCCACACACCCTCGTGGTGGCTTGCAGGGTATCGTGTAAATGTAGATGTGAGCTTCTTCCACATTATAGATACTAGGAACTTCATGAAAAGGAGAAACTTCCTGTGCGAGCTGATAACTGGACTATTACGCACGATATACTTTTGAAAATGCGTCCACCCCTCAACATGAAACATTAGGTCCAATCAATCCGAAATTGGTCTCACAATCAGTGAAGAACGTGGGAGAGGACTAGCAACAGAGAGCTGAATTTAAGGCGGGTGCTTTTCCGACAAAGGCAAGGGCAGGAGGCGAGGACAGTGCCTCAATACGACAGGCTGAAGTGCTCTCCCGAAGGAGGACATAGCCGCCGGTCCAGTCCAAGGTGCAAGGCGATATTAGCTGGCCGATATGGAAGTACCATTGATGATTCTGAATGGAGTCTCCAACGTGGAGGTGAAGAGATAGGTTGCACGCCTCGGGGTTTGTTCCGATGAAGCATATGTGTGCAAGACCGAAAATGCATAAGACTAGATTGATATTCTCATTTTCTACACGGTCACCAAAGTTTTTCCCAGAAAAGTCTTCTAGTACTTAGGAATAGCGAATCAATAAAAGAACTGCGTAGGAAATATAAAAAACACAAGGGATGAAGCAATAAATATTAAGATTCAGTCTTATCGACGCGATGGTTCTGATAGCAAATTCTTTCGTTTGCTGCTGATGAAATCAAAATAGCATCCACCATATACCAACGGTAGGATCATAAAGTGGGTGATCCAGAAATTGGAGACACCCATAGACGAAGGAAAGCTGTCTACCATATACTCCTCCCTTCCGGAGTTCCCACTTGGGGATAAACACTTGTCTCCTAATAGACGCAGAACTACATCATCACTCCACCCTATTCATAATAAGATGCTGCAGTTCAGGAGTTCACTTGGGGGATCTTTTCAATCGTAGACGATCCCCCCTCGGTCAACATTAACAGAGTATTCCATCGGCACTTCCTTTCCCGGTACCATCCGCATTTTTGCAAGTACATATCTTAACAAATAAATAAATTAACAACTCAAAGTCCTGAGCTTTTATAGGTTATTCCCTGGTTAGTATCTTATCTCACTTCTTGAAGTCAAGGTGTAAAGAACGGCACCTGTGTCCTTTCTTTCAAATCACTTATTAAAGGGGTTCCTCAGGGCTCTATCCCAGGTCCACTTCTATTTACTCTCTATATCAATGACGTGGCTCTTGTACTCGATGCCGAAGATTGACATTTGACATATGCTGACGCCTTTAGCAGCGTTTACACGTAGGAGTTGACTGCTATGACAGTCGCGAGATGCGCGATATATCTATATCGCTACTGCTATGATGCATCTGCACCAACTTCTATGCAGCTGAAAGCCGCTATTTAGACTTCATAACAAATAAAAAGCGTGTTATTTCAATAGTGATTGATACTTAATTTTCATGATATTCTTCAAGCACTAAATTCCATTGACGATTATCTTTTGTTCCCATTCTTTAAAGAGAAGAATCTCCCCTTTTGGGGAGGGATATCCATGTTATTATATCCAAATTCCGTCGTGTATTGCTTTACGTTGGCGATTGTTGCGATTGCGTTGGATACATTTCAGCTGGAAAGTAGACGGGCTACAACTTTGCTAATAGCTCGAACTATGATCGATAGTGTTCGACATGTGTCCACTATCGACATGAACTCACTTCGCAGTTGCTATTTACACATACGAGTAGGGCTTAACAGTTGTTAGCAGTTTACTATCATGGCAGTCAACTGCTACGTGTAAACGCGCCTTTACAAATTTACATTCAATGTCATTTTTCGCAACTGACACAGATCCTGCGGAGGATAAGCGCTATTTCGGAACAAACCTGCTCGTGGGCTAATGCAAATAGCCTAACGTTGTAAGACGTAATGATATGCAAACTAAGGCAATAGTGTTTTGAAATTGTGTTACCTATGAAACTTCTCTGAGCTCAACAATAGACAGGCAATGCGTGAATGTGCGACCAACCCGCTGCACAGTGGGGCAAAATCCCAAAAAGCTGGCCAAAATTAAAAAAATGAAGTTACTCCAATGCTTATGCTTCAAAGTACATTGGGTAGACTAATGTTCGAACTGTTAGAAAATGCACTAGACTGAAGGGTAGGCATGCACATCCTCCCACAATGCATTGTCAAAGTGAAAGACGAGCAGCGCTCAAGTGCCCTCAGACTCAGTGCGCTGATGCAGAATGCCAAATACAAATTAGCATTGCAACTTAGTTATTTGACAAAAATAAAATGTGTCAAATGGAATCGCCGCATGAATGTCTGGTTAATTAAAATTTTTAATGCTAAAATGAACTAACGTAGCTAACTTCGGCAAAATTTGAATATTTCAAATGCTAATTTCTTCAATATTTCACTAAAATATTATATAAATTGATTGAAAAGTAATAGAACCGCGCAAAATCGTGCCAAAATTTTAATGACATGCCAGAGCTGAAGATGTGAGCTAACGAATTTGAAAAAAATCCGCTGCTCATAACTGCTCATACGAGTTTTTTGAACAAAAATACTGAGTAGCTTCAGTAAACACGGTAGGTATGTACATCAACGGACAACTCATTGGTTTTATCTCTCCCGCTACTAACATGCCTTGGTGCGCACACTCTCCCTGACTTCCTTCTTTTCCCTTGATTTCCCGCTAGCAGCATGCCGTATCCAAGGCGACTATAATAACAAACAAGATGGCGGAAAAAGAAAATCTATGACAGGTAAAAGATCAATTTCAACTAAATTATTCTCAATAATTTACTCCTTAGAGCGTTAATTTAATTCCTACCTTAATCATAAAGGACCTTTCAACATTTTTATGTGATAATTACTTTAAAATGTTTATTATTAACTCATTTTTTATTGAATATTTAATATACACTATACTCTACATCGAGTCTGTGGAGTGTTGCACATGAGAAAACATTTCTGGTTTAACTAGCTTTGTATTCTTCATAATATGTATGTAACTCAACAGAATGGCTTTAAAAATCTTATGTTCCCTTTTAAGTGCGTAACAAAATCATAATAATATTATTTAAAATATGAATCCTGAAAACCTTCATCATATCAGACCCTATCGTAACAAGTCAAGGGAAGCTACCGCGGAAAAAATTGAGGTATTCGGATAACGAAGCCATTGACTTGCTGGAGTGTCCGCTAGTATCTACATAATAAGAAAGGGATTATTGGTTGTCATTGCATGCATCATGAACTACGGACTATTCTAATAATAATTCACTTACCTATCCCTTTGCTAGACTGCCTATTGCGCTCTCTGATAGTACGCGGGAAAAATGAAATTTTACATCCATCGGTACGACAATCTATCTCTCTATTCTTGTTAATCTGATCAAACCTAGCATAATACGCAGGGGTTCTTATTTTACATATCTAACATCATCATGTAACGAATAGGTTTCCAATTTATTTAAGAGGTTTAACCTAAATTTTAACCTTGCATATATTCACAGGTACAAAATGAAAAGTTCTTTCGGCAATTTCCAAAAAAGGGCCTTTCTATTTATTTCCAATGTAATGATAAAATAATTATTTCGTTGCTTCAAAATTTGCAATAATTATTATTTTGCAAACAACTTCAAATTTGTTTTCAGCGACGTCAAAAACATTGGCATGTGAGTGTTCATGTTAGTACAATATTTAATGATATTTAATACACTTTTTCGCACAATAAATATAAAGGTATATTTGTTTTTCAAATTTAACATTAGAATTGGTGTATTGATCTTCATAAACGTTGGTATACAAATTTTCAAAGCAATCGTGCAATTTTTTCAATTTTGGCCAACTTTTAGTGATTCTGCCCCACTGTGCGCTGGTCCCCCAGAAAACCAGAACTGAGATTTTTGTCAGCACTGTTCACGCGTAGAATACGGTACCTCTTCTGCCATCCTCAATTCGCCACCTCTACACACGTTCAAGATACAGTCTCGCTCTTACTTCCTGCTACGAGACAGAGCACAGCTTTAACTAATATCTAAACTTCTCTGTTAAAATTATGTTATTAGTAAAGCTAGAAATAAATCATATTCTAACTTTTGCTTACTTATAAGATCTACAACATCATGCACATCAATAAATATATCTATCCAACTCTCACCCTCTCTCTACCTCCCTCCCTCTTCCCCTTCCTCTCCATCTCCCCATTCTTCTTCCCCTCACTCTCCCCCTCTTACTTTCGCTCTCTCTTTCTTTCCAGGAAAACTCACTTCGCATATCCCCCGCCCCTTTGTAATAACGTTGACGTCAAGCTTAAGAACCGTAGTGAATTTGTTCTTATTAATATCATATATGACGTCAAGCACAATGATCCCTTTTAATAGGGACGTTTACTCGGAACCGAAATCGCTATACTGTGCATGAAATGGTTAGGAGGAGGCAAAAACGAATTTCAGTGAAATAATTAATCTTCTAACCAGAGCCAATCACTCATAAATCAAATATTAGGATAAGCAAAAGGTGACGCCCACCGAACGAGCAGCTACATTACAGACTTCTACGTCATCCACCTCCCGTTCTTGACTGTTTTGAGGGAAAGGGAGGGGGAGTGTAGGTGGGGACGGAATGTCGGCCTGCACAGATACTGTCACATCCTGTAAATGATCCAAAATAAGGCGAATGAGCTGCGCAGCCTCCGTTGTGATTGGACGAAGTGGATGACGTACGAGTCTTTTGCACGCCCACTTCTGCGAAAGGGTTAAAAACATATTTTTCGCCGCTTATAATTGAGAACTAATTGACGGATCGAAAAACGTTAAAAAAAGTCTTTATTTTACACACTATATCAGATTCGGCAATAAAAAAATATGGAAAACGACCCCATTCTGGTTTTACGCACCACTGCACTGATAGGGGAGAAAATCCCCTCACATATCACGAGGACATACATTCTAACAATGAGATATTTTTTAACGATTCGCTAATGCTTGCGTGACTGGACTCGACGCGTGGGGCTTGAGTGATCTCGAGGTCACGTGGCGCCAAAGCCACCACAGGCGCCAATAACTGCGCCTCACTGTCCCGTTTGAAGACCCAGGGACCCTCTGCTTGCTTGATTCTACTCTAGATGCACGCAGATATTAAACATTTCTTCCGGGACTGCTGGTTAAGACAATCATCCTCACTGCGAAGTGAGGAACTTCACAGGTTCAGTTACACAAGAGGATAATATCGGTATCAGCGAGGAGATATCCAGAGGATTGACCTGGATATGTTTAGACTGCCTGCTCTGGAGGTGTGCTCAATTATAATCTAAAAGGAAAGCATAATTTGCCAATGTAAAATGCGGGGCAGAAATCGCATTAAAGCTGGTAAATGACGTTGCTGGATGCACGAGTGGAATGAAAATGGGAAATGTATTACGTCTCGCGCGATTACAGGGTGTGGTAGGGGTTTTGAATGGGGGAGGGTATTTGATGATAGGTTTAGTAGTTTTAAAAACGCTGCTAAGGTTGACTGGGCATCGGTATATGACCGAAGGACAGACAGAATAGTTTTTCCGAGGTTGTGCTGTTGGAAAGAATGGGGTAAGGTAATTTAAGTATGATGTTGAGACTGTGCGCTAGCGAAGTAGGGTGATTCGGATGAAAAGCATGCCGTGTTGATGAGATAGAGGATGATGATTATTTTAAATTTAAAAGGGATTCTGAGTAACCACGGTGGACAAGAAAACTCTCCTTTTATCAGCCAAAGCGACTAAACTATCGCCGTTGTACTATCAACAATCTTGACTGAGCCTCCCGTTGCCCAATTACGGTTTCAATCACTACTATAACCTCGTCTGTAACTTTTACGGCCGATTTCGATTTACTATCATGGCCTCCAAACCGCTTACCTCACCCAAAATTAATCTTAGAACTCATGAGGCAGCAGGCATACATTTGCTGCATTGTAAACGCTCAACCGGCCTCGATTTAAATAATTTACCATTCCGAATCACATTGTAGACGAAATTCCCCTTCCTTTTCTCCATTTCACTTTATTATTTAATCCAAATCAGTACTAACGGCTTCACTTCACTCTATTTTTCCGTTAAAAGAGGATGCATGTTCCCGAAAATTCAAGTGATTGTTTGAGATTGGTTGAATTTTGTGATCAGGGTGGGGGTTTCTCAGCGGGGATGGTTACATGGCGAAATCCCTTACATGGTCTTCATTTACAGGCGGTTACATGTGGCCTTTCATTTTACGTTTGGGTTTCTTCAACCCTTTTTTAAGGTGAAGCACTCTCACACGAGGTTCGAGGAGTTTGCGCGGTCCTGAGGCAGGAATCTATTACTAGGTCGTTTTGGTGGGGGAGATTTTGGCTATGGACACTAATAGTGCATAGTGTATATATAAGAATGTCACAGCGTAGAAAACTTCCTCAATGCCATTAGAGCTTATAGATCAAGGAGTTGCAAGTGATAAAATAGGTTAAGAAGCAGTAGGAGCGGGAGGAAGATTGATAAATTATCGGCAATAGTAATTTCACCAGGAAAACAAAAACTTGAACAGGTGAAGGAGTTCTATTACCTGGGAAGCAGATTAACCAACGACGGACGAAGCAAGAAAGAGATAGTTAGTAGAATAGCCCAGGCAAAGAGGTCATTCTATCAAAAGAAGAATCTACTTACAGCCGGAAATACAAGCGTAGAAGTAAGGAAACAGTTTATCAGAACGCACATCTGGAGCATGTTTCTTTACGACAGTGAGGCATGGACGATGAGAGCAGCGGAGAAGAAAAGGGTGGAAGTATTCGAAATGTGGTGCTACAGAAGAATGCTGAAGATTACATGGATCGACCGAGTAAGCAACGAGGAAGTCCTAAGAAGAGTAGGAGAAAAGAGAAGTCGGCTGTAAACTCTAAAAAGAAGAAGGGAAAACTTAATCGGCCTTATCTTAAGACATGATGGCCTGATGAAGACTATCGTCGAGGGAAAAGTGAACGGGAAGATTGGAAGAGGCAGGCCTCGTATGAGATACATGGAACAGGTGGTGAAGGATGTAAAAGAGAATATTTACGTCACAATGAAAAGGTTGGCCGATAGAAGAATCAAGTGGAAAGCTGCGTCAAACCAATCCTAGGATTGTTGACCAATGATGATGATGATGATAGTAATTTCAAAAAGGTTTCCTTGGTCAAATATTCTTGAATACGCTAGCCAACTTATTGTTTTAATCCTTGTCAGTAACCAATCATGGTATGTATCACGTCAACAATGCGCCTGGTGATATTACTTCAGCCACGGGGAGCATGTGACTGGTTTGGGAACAGCAGCGCCCCCACACCGAGCGACCGCTCCTTGCATCCTGGGTGCAGCACCACACGCTCGTCACTTTCTCAGTTGGACGGCCTATATGCTGCCTGCACTGATGTCGTCCCCAGGTAAATGAGAGAAGAGCAACATCACGCCCCATGTATTTCTGGGCAGGCTGCAAGGAAGAGATAACGCAGGAAAATAAGGAAATTTCATTATTTGCACGCATTTATTGGAGACCGCCTCGCCGACCTAATGGGGAAATTTCAAAATGAGCTCCCTCTTAACCTGGCTCGCCCCACCAAACCCCTAGGGGGTGGGGGGCGCCCCTGGTTGTCCGTCCCTCCCACGGTGAAAGGATTAAGAGCTCCCCTCGAATCAAGGGCGTGTTTTTCCAAGCAGGAGGGAGGGATATAAAAAAAAAGATTGCTCCCGTGTGTTTAGGAATTTTTTCCGTAAAAGACCAATTTAAAGGGTTTACCCGGATACGCCAGAACAACTCGGAGGGGGAATTAGGGAGAAAAGTAATTATTTACCTGTCCGTCAATCGAGCGAGAGGCATTGTTATGTGCCTGAGGAGATAACTCGCCCTACCAGGACCCTCAGTGTTCCCTGCAGTCATAGGAGGCCTCCTGTCACCCACCTCTAATGCCTTCTCGACAGATTCGGTATATTTCGGCCATAAGGGAAGTTTTTAATGTCATTTCGAGCGTGTGATATGTGCCTGCCAAGCGAATCCAACACGGAAGATGCGGTATCCCGCTTACATTTTTAAGAGTGACAATGTAACCGTGAACTATTGTATGCGAAGGTATTCTTGGCGGATCAAAGTTTTTTAGAAAAAATGCAGAGCCAATATCATCATTAAATAAAAGACGAATTTTTAAAATAAATAAATGAAATATGGCAATGCTTGGAAAACCAAGCGTACTCCTTTTTTATTCAACTTACGACAGTATTTGTTCAGGTAAGGATTAAAGAACATGATTCACTCCAATGAAAATGAGCGATAATATATTTCAAATTTCAGCAAAAAGGGACTATGCATAAAAAAGTTAAGATTTGTGTTATAATATTTTCCCTCTAAAATTAGGAGAGAATAATAAAAAAAACCTTAACTTAATGACTACACACGGATATTTAAATCAACAATAAATAATTAGCTACGAAAGCTTAAATATACAGTCACATAACAGTGTTCCATCATAATCATCGTGTACAGCTTTCACTAATGTCTCTTAGGTGTTCCATAACCTACATTTGATGCACCAACGTCCGTTTTGTCCTTTTATCTCCTTTCTATTAACAGGCAAGATACCGTGACTAACTTAGCAAAGCAATGTTGCACGCTTTTAATAGTAATGGCAGTTTCATAATGCTGGAAATACAAGCGTAGAAGTAAGGAAAATATTCACCAGAACGTATATCTGAAGCAGGTTTCTTCATGGCAGAGGGGGCATGGACGATAACAGCAGCGAAGAAGAAAAGGGTGGAAGCATTCGAAATGTGGTGCTACAGAAGAATGATGAAGATTAACCGGATAGACCGAGTAAGTAACGAGGAAGTCTCAAGAAGAGTGGAAGAAAAGAGAAGTCTGCTGAAAACTCTTAAAAGAACACGGGACAACTTAATCGGCCACATCTAAAGAGACAATGACCTGATAAAGACAATCGTCGAGGAAAAAGTGAACGGGAAGAACGGCAAAGGCAAGGCTTCGTATGAGAACATGTCGTTAAGGAATTACGTCAATATGAAGAGGTTGGATGATAGAAGAATCGAGTGGAGGGCTGAGTCAAACCAATCCTAGGATGATTGACCCATGATGAGTGTTGTATTCCATTCCGTCCCACTCTTTGTGGTTTTATTATTCCCCAGACTACAATTGTGGAGGCAAAGTGTCTTATACCTTGCGAGTATATAGTATTTACCTCGAACGAGCCGAGATTATTTACACCTCAAATATTTAATGAATTGTACTTAAATCGCCAAAGGCCAACCTCTTTCATTACGCGCTGCATGAAATTTAGCATAAAATTGGCCCAGATGATCCACACCACTTTTCATCCACATCTACGTAATACCCTGCATTTCATCGAAAGGGTGTGCGGCAGGGGGTTAGAATTGCCACACATGCACTACTGACATAAAACTAAGACCTTTTTTAGACACACGTATTCCTGTTGCAATAACTTCGGGTTTCATTTCATTACCTCTTGAGATAAACGACAAAATCTTGGTGAATATTGGAGAGAGCCAAAACAGAATTCCAAATAAATATGAATGATATTCCATGGAAAGGCAGCATTAGAGAAAAAAATCTCTGTACACGGCCGCATTGCCACATACCTAGATGACCAATGATAAATGGATACGCCTAAAATTTCCGCACTCAATAGTTTATTTCGCATACCTACGAAGCCACGAAGTGCACAGTATATGTGCCCGCTCTCTTAGTCAGGAACACATAAATGGTGTCAAAACACTTTATTCGCCCTCGCCGAGGGCAAAGAAACCATAATTAGCGGGCATCGCACCCTCAAAGACCTGCAGCGAAATTCTCCTAAGTGTAATTCTCCTACGCATAAATCTTTGTTCGTTGAGGGTTTGGGGGACGCGCCTGTACCACCTATCAGGTACTAGATTAAAATACCGATTGGATCTCCTGCAGAAATTTGAAAGCGTCACTAAGGATACTTTGAGAATGTTGAATCTATAGTGTAATACGGCTGGTTGGACCACAAAGATAGCATTAGAGAGATAGGTACTGAAACAAAGGGGTTCAAGGATTCCTTTTTTCCGCGCATAAGTAGGGACAGCACTGGATTACAGCGATGGAATACGGGGAAAGCATACAAGGTTTCGTAGATTTTGATTATGAAATTAGTATATAATGACTTCATTTTTTAAGTTTACATGTTTTAACACTACAAACTGATGCATGCTCTAGAAAACATGGGTCCATAATTTAAATATATTCATTAATAAAAATAAATAATAATACATTATTATAATACCTATTAATACTAAGGTATACTGTAGGTATTGTTAGGTACTAACCTAATTTGCATCAAATAATAATTTATTGTCCTTTACAAGTAACACTTGACGTGTATCGTAACTGCATGGCTCATATTTTCCTCAGGTGGTAGCATTGTGGCTCATTGTTTCATGCCAGTAGTGTATAAATAGTGCAGCACTTTGTAGCATGGTAGTAAGTCCAGACATGCAAGTAAAATACTGCAACCTGATAGATCATGCTTGTCTGGTGATACTGTTCGCCATCTGCCATACACTCTCGGCTTGCAAGGTATAATGTAGATGTAAATTGCTAAGAGAAAGAGAACAAACATTGTTTGATACGCCAAAATAGACAAATACTGAACAGAAAGTGGCCTAATCTGGCAACAATTTGGAACAAGCTCGATGATAAAGCGCTTGAGAAGATCTTAATGTGCAGCAAGTAAAAATGATAGGCACGCAAAGTCATCGCGTGAAAAATTGCGTGAATGAATAACACAACGGGACACCGCGAGTCCCACTGTAGGTCAGGGAGGATTTGGTTCTCAGAAACCGTTCTTATGCCTTTCTCTACTAACTGAGATCGCCGTTTTAAAGCGCCCAATAAAAGAAGAAAGAAATGGGCGCAGTATTCTTGGTCTCTTAAGGGGAATTATGGCATCACAGCAGACTGGTCCCACACCTTACGGAATCTGCGATCCATCCCCAGGTTGGTAAGACCGGTGCCACTACGCGAAAGTCGTGTTTTCTAATCCCAGCTGGGTAGTTTCATTTGGCATCATTTGTTTGCATATTAAATTAATCTGGTTTGCCATATTTGACCAAGGATTAACCTTGGTTACTAGTTGGTTTGGCAAGGCGAGATATCACCTGCATCTACATCTACATAATACCCTGCAAGCCACCATAAAGGTGTGTGGCAGGGGGTGAACTCTCACCAAACATGCACTACATATCATGCATTTAAAAAAGGATCAGTACTTTTATGCGTACTGTTCAACACTACGCTATTTAAAAAAAGATAAAAATAGCAAAACATACATGCAAAAACATGCCGTTAGTTGGGTTAGATATAAGTCCTTATACCAACATGCAGCTACCAATGCTATCCATTGCTACACTCGTACTGGATATATTTACCGTTATTCATATCCCTAATATTAGGAGGAAAAAGAGAACATTTTGAATCTGTCGGTTCGGCAATCAATTTCTCTAATTTTGTGATTATGGTCCAGTCTACCATAGTAAGTTGAGGTCCGCAAAATATTTTTAACATCATCACTGAAAATATGGTCTTGGAATTTGTTTAAGAGATTAAGTCTGAATTTCAACCTGCGACCTGACAATGATGCCCATTTTAATTCATTTAATAGACTGGTTACGCTAGTAAGGTTATCATACCGTCCCTTTACAAATCTTGCCGATCTTCGCTGCACACGTTCAAGTTCGTTATTTAGACCGATTTCGTAGGGATCCCATACACTGGCAGCATATTCCAAATTAGATCTTACAAGGGAAAAGTAGCTGATTTCTCGTACATGATCGTCACATTTACCCAGTACTCTTTTGGCGAATCCCAGTATTTCACGTATGTGTCAGTCTTATTCCAAGATATTTAATGGATTCCACGTTTGTTAATTCATTATTACTTATTTTGTAAGTGCTAGAAGGAGAGCTATTCTTTTTCCAAAAATTCCTTACAAGACATTTTTTTAAATTTTAATTCTAACTGCCATGTATCACACCAAGTTTCAATTGCTTGTAGGTCAATATTTAAATATTCTTTATCATTTGGGCATAGAATTTCCCTGTACACTACTGCGTCATCGGCAAATAGACGAAGCTTACTTTTTACCACCCTATGGATATCATTTATGTACAAAAGGAATAGGAGTGGCCCTATCACACTACCTTGTGGGACACCCGAAGTGACTTTAATTGCCGGTGAGGTAACACCGTCCAAAACAACCCTTTGCACCCCATCATGCAGAAAATCTTTAATCCATGATATAATGATACTGTCTAACCCGTAAGATTTTAATTTCAAAATTAGTTTGCTATGAGACACCTTGTCAAAAGCTTTCTTGAAGTCGAGAAATATAGCATCCACTGGAATATTATTTTCGCCAGAAACTAAAAACATCGTGGGAAAAGAGAGCAAGTTGAGTTTCACACGATCTGCTCTTTCGGAAGCCATGCTGAACATTGGAAAATAAATTCTGGCTATCTAGGTGTCCCATAACTGAACTGACAATTATATGTTCTAGGACCTTGCATGAAATGGATGTGAGGGATATAGGTCTGTAGTTAGATGGCTGCTCTCTATCACCACTTTTAAAAATGGGTGTTACATCGGCTTCTTTCCAGTCCATCGGTGCGACTTGTTCGGTCAGGGATTTATTAAATACTATTTCAAGGTAGGGGGAAAAAAGTACTTGGCAGTAACCTGATTGCGAGCAATAGAAGAGCCTCCTCCTCAAGGGAGAAGCGATGTCTGATCAACATCTATTTCGAGATGAAATCCCGCCTTGAATGAACTCTTGCGTATCTCGCGATATTTCCAAGCAGAAAAGGAATCCATCCTTCCCGCGGCATCAGATGATCTTGCTTTCTTTTCAGAAACACCCGCCTTCGGGTGGTTTTTCATAAGAAATACCTTAAATGCACCCGAGGGTAAAAATAAGGAAGATATTGGGGCATTTGATCGTTAAAAAGTGAAAATAGTTATGCAGATACACGTGAGATGACTGCATTCGAAGATAAGTAATCTGAAAATATGGTTCGATTCACAGAATGAACAACTCAAGTTGCTGAGGAAACTGTTTCTCACTCTATTTCGTGGGAAACTTTTGCTGTGGATCAAATGAAAATTCACTAGGTAAATTCCTCTGATGATATATTGATACTGTGTCCATAAATAATAAGAGGAATATACGAGTTAAATTTTCATTAGATCCATAGTTCAAGTTGCGTGCCAAATACTCGATTCATAAAAAATGACCCAGTTGAATCTCGCAAATAAATTAAATTTTCATCTGTATAATGACTACACACGGACATTTAAGTCAACAATAAATAATTAGCTACGAAAGCTCAAATATACAGTCACATAACAGTCGAATGCCTCAAAAATGTACACATATTACAACTAACGACTGACGTTTGCATTGATTAGATTGGTGTGATTAATAACCACAATGATAAAAGATTTCTAGAATGTGTTTGGGCACAAATAGATATGCGATGACTTTCAAAGACTGTAACATTATTGAGGGTCTTCGTCTTGAAGGACGCCATTGTCGACACAATGTGGGAAGAGAACACCTGCTGTAAGCATACTCGAGCTAATCGCAAACTGGGATTCATCAAAATAGTACTCGAAAAATATTACGATCACGTACGAGAAATAAGCTACTACATTACATACGCCAGCATATAGGATCCTCATGAAATAGGCTAATTAATTAACAGAATTGTAGACAGTGAAGATAGGCGATATTTATAAAGAGATGGTATGATAAATATATTAGCACAACAAGTCTATTAGATGAACTAAACTGGGAATAACCTTGGGTTTAAATTTACACAATCTTAACTGCATTCCAAGACAATATTTTCACTGATGAGGCTGAAAATATTTCACGAACTCCAACTTACTATGCTAGACTGGACCTTAACCATAAAATTAGAGAAATAGATTGTCGAACATGAAAACGTCCTTCTTCCCTGTAAAATTAGGAATATGAATAGCTGTAAATATATCCAGTACCATAAATACAAGTGTATCAATTAATTTCATAGGTAGATGCGTTCTGGTATAAGAAATTTAGGCTAACCCAACTAACAGGATCTTTTTGCATGCTTGCTTTGCTATTTTTATCTTTTTTTAAATTGTTAGGTTTAGACTAAAGTATAATTCTTTTTTAAACATGATCTGTAATTGGTGTGAATTCGCCCCCTGCCACACACTTTTGTCGTGGATTGCAAGGTATTACGTAGATGTATTCTTATGCAGTTCTTTGTCAAACATTGCGTCTCTCGCATAATTTCCTTTTCCAACTGGAACCATATATTTTCCTAGACTTCTTCCTCAAACAAATATTTGGCGCATACAGGGATGAAATAAAAACTAATTGAAACCTTAAAAATTGAAACAGCCCGGTCACTCCGAATAGGTTGAGCCTCTTGTTCAGGTAATCAGGTGCAAAACCAAACATAAGCCGGAGACGCGCGAACACCTCCACCCAAGATGATCTGAGCCCAGCCAAGGGGATGCCGTTGGCGGAAGGGGAGGGAGGAACATAAGGAAGCAGTCTCCTTCGGAAAAGGCAAGAGGAAGGCGCAGATTTGCAACGGCCCTACAAATGACCCCCGAAGGGACAGAGTGGTCCGCCAGGGGACCAATGAAATGGCCATTTGCACAGTCGGCAGTAATCACGGCAATTTGAGCGCAGCCCAATGCGGTGGGAGTCATATCTGATGTGAGGCCTTTTGTCGGCAGGGCAAGGGGGAGGAGGGACGTAATGGGAAAAGAAGGAGGCGCCACTATCGCCCTCGGAGATCTTCATCTGGACCCAAAGGCGCAGCAACGGCCACGCAAGTCCCCAGCGGAACAGGATGCCATATTATCCTATTAAAATATTCTCCAAAAATTTTTAATTCAACATCTTCCAAATTATGCTATAACATCCCGATTTATAGAAATTAGAAATTGGCCTCAAATTGGGTGACGGGATATTAATATCACCAGAAAACAATGTGCCAAAAGCATTAGCAATATAATTATTTCCTCCTGATTGAATTAAGCACGTATTTATGGATAAATGTCATGTAATTAGATGCTTATTTTCCTCATTATGTTACTGGAAAATGACCACAGAATTATCTACATTTAAATAAAAAAACGTAAAGGTGACCGTCCTTGAATCTTGACGCGAAATTCAAGAATCAAAGATAAAGAAAGGAATGAGACAATATTATAACTTTTCGGCTAAATTTTTCATGCCTACGTCAAGTAAGCATTTCCCTTTCCAATGACGAGGGAGTGAATGCCCACGGAGAGAAAATCAAAAAGCTGCTCTTTGTAGAGGAGGCAGCGGTCGTGGCCGAGGCAGAAATTAAAACGAGTATCAATTTATGAAAGGGATATTTTTTAGGTAACACTTAAAGGTCAATTAAAATTAAAACAAAGGCAACATTATGCAGAAAATTAATGAAGGCTGAATCCAAATTTATTTCGGGTAGCAAAAGCGTAAAAAGGTGGAAGAGTTTTCTATTTCTGAAGCAACGAGTGATGGACATGGCAATAAAATATTTCAGGTGATGACGGTTATCCTAAACTAATCCACCTTCAGTATGAGCTCTAAGCGTTAATTTCAGTGATAGTTCGTATCCCTTAAAACCATCTGCCATATGAAGTGATACACTGTTTTAAATCTCAGCATTCTGTCATTCATTTGATAAACTTGCATGCGTACAGAAAAGACATACTTAATAATAATAATAGAAACTATGCATAAAATAATAGTAATACATAATAGAAGATAATAAAAGAAATATATAATAAGAGAAAAGAATAATAAAAGAAATAATACATAATATAAACAGGGACATACAAGTAAATACTTAAATATGACCATGTCGTTGCAATTTTCAGCTGGAAAATGGCAATTTAGTCCCACAGCTCCGCATTCCTCGGAGCAGACATGTAAATCATCTTCATCTTTAGCCCATATCATATCTCTACTGCCAATAAGGTGGCCGTTACTGTATAGGTGGGGTGCTGCAGTGTGGAGATACGCTGTCCCCGATCGGTATTTTAAAAATGCATTTGTTAACGACGTGATTGTTATTTGATCTGGATTCTAATCTAATCCGTATTTTTCTAGTCTGTTTCCGCACTAAAAGGCACCTCAGACCGGGAGGTAAGGTACAAGGATGGGAACTGAAGGTAAAGGAGGAAGGGTGGAGAGAAACCCCCGCGACTTAACGTCCCATCAGACGGACGGAGTACTGCACTCGAATGTTATCCACAAAACGCTCAAGTAGGGGACGGATGACCAACAAGAAATATCTTCCGCCAAGGGGATTGGAACCCGGACTCTCCCGGTGAGAGACCAGTACTCTAAACCACTTCTGAATTGTAGGGGGAAAAATTATTGTTTCGCCATATTTCCCTCACCCCCAAAATACCTTTTACTCACATCCTCCCCTTTTCTTTGTCTTATGTAGCTCCCCTCTCCTACCCCTCACGTTCAAACTTTTTCCCACCGTGGCACGTGTTAACCACGCCCATTGGCACCATCTACGGCTGCGTGTTACCGCCTCTATCAATTGTAATTCAGGTGTGAAACTCGACGTCAGCTCTGCCAACTGGTGACCGATGACTGAGATGACTGAGAATAGGAACACCAACCTTCAGACATTTTACTTTATATCTAAGTAACAATACCGTTTTGACTTATCACATGCTTTAAGAACATAGGCAAACATTGATGAATTATTTTTGTTAATTTAATGAAAGTTCATGCATTTTAAGCGAAGTAAACATTTATTACCTGATGCAAACATTTGCTGACACCAATATGAGCTTAGAAATAATAAAACAATTAGATTTAGCATACGTCGCAAGTGATAAGATCAACGCGTATTTTATCAAAGTCTTTTTCCTAAATTGAAGATTAATTAGAACTAATTGATCATCCAGTGCCTCCCGCAATAATTCCTTTCAAATTCAGCACTGAAAGTCTTATTGTAGAGTAGAGTCAACGGAGGCCTTGGTGGAATTTATTCAACAACTTAAGAGTAAAATAACTTGGTATTATTCCACACTTTATTATTAACCAATGGATTTCGACGTGAAAGAATCACTGTCATGGTAGCACGGGTATATTAATTGTATTGTGGAATTATTCACAATTATTTTAGTCTTAACGCGTTCAACTATTATTGTAAAATTACAGTAATACATACAATCAAATAAATGAAAACAATTACATTCGCATCTCAAGAATGGCTAGCATAACACCGACGACATAAATAGAAGCGCCGTCTGTCGTTTTGCGCAATACCTCTTAATGGCGGTAGAGAAGGAATTTACCCTTCAACCCATCACGACAGAAAATCACTTTTCCTAGATCCACAATGATAGTTCTCCGACAAAAAGTACATCCCATGCCACAATCCTTCTCGGTGCTCATGTTAACAGCAGGGCATTTATTCTGGTACAGTGCAGTATAAATTTCGGATGTAATATTGTTGGAGAGTTGGGAGGAATGTATGTATCGTCAGCAGGGACTCACTCGCCACTCCCATCCGTACGTATATCCTGAGTGCTCAACGGTTGAATGCGTCGTTGCTCGTTCAAACCTTTGTCGTGAACCAAGCTCGAATGTGACAATACCTTGGGGAGCGATTCGGTAATTTCGAAAGAAATTCGGCTCATATGGAGAGCTGTGGCTCATCGGGAAGAACAATTCGCGACCCGTAGTTCACCGCCGAGGACGTGAAAGGATTAATCATCAGCTAGAATTACATGGTTTCTCTCCTTGTATTGCAAGCGAAAAAAAGATCAACACGTCGTCTGCTACTGTCGCAGCATCGGCCACCGCGATCGCAGCGTCTACTCGCCAACAAATAGAATTTAGAATAGAATAGAATTTATTTTCAACTATTTGTACAAACACAGTAATTAGGTATCCCCTAAGGAATATACCTCTATCGGGGCCACTGTCACGTAATCCATGCAAACAATGCCAACAAACAATACATGATTAGATTTTTACGCAGTCAAATAAATATTTATAGAATCCTGTGAAAATTATGACAATAATGGGGGAATTCACGCAAAGATAATACAGCGATAACAGTTGTTATAAATGAGATAAATACATACATGATTAGATGTTGTAGAACAATAACAAAATTATTATAAAAGTTTCATTTTTTACATTTAATTCAATATTATAACGTGAGCAATACAAAAAAGACCTACATATATATTTTTTATAAGTAGCCAGTTTTTTTTCATGAAGAAATTTTCGGATGTTTTTCACTGCCTTGATGTGTGTCGTAAGGATATTAAATATTTTTCTTGATATATAAAAAAAACTTCTTTGATATACCGTCAGATTAGCTTTTGGTAAAGAAACGTCATTTATTTGACGCAAACTGATGATATGTGACTTGGGTAACAAATTTGCTTCGTCGCCACTTTTTAAATAAAAAGTTTTTAGTACTTTATAAAAATACATGTGTCTACGAGGCAACATGTTTAGTTCCAAGAACAATGAGAATGCATGGGAGAATGCATCCTCTTTTGCAGAAATAGTACAGGGTTTATTGCATTCAGTTATATTTCCAATTGAGATGCAATTTATACAGTGTCCTACTGAACAGTCCGCCGGCCGATGGCGACCGATTATGAACGAAATGATTGATCCGCAGAATGATTCGACAACGTCGCCGTCAACCAGGACGAACGTCGCGCTATCAAGGGAGCGTGGATTGTTCTAGGAACTAAAACGTTTATTCCACATATGGGTATAGTTGTGATGTTCAAATCTAGGATTCGACTTCGCCCTCCAGATGTTCCATTCAAGAATTAAAGACATTTCCTCCTAGTAACCATGGAAGTCACCTCGTACAACATGAAGTTGTCAACTGCCTCATCAATGCCAGAATAAGAAATTGGCAAGTACTCTACTTTCTATTAGCCACTTTTTTTACTCCTCAAATTCAATCAATCAGTAATCTTCCGAAGCTTGTATATTTCAAACGCTTTGCAGTGGAATTGATGGTAATAATTGTTTTCACATCCCGTGACGAAAATGAGCCATTTGTTTGCTATTCTGCGACGTGATAAAATGATCAACTCGAGTCTTTTATCATCAGCTAACGTCAGTTCCGTTGCCTGATCCGGCGACAGAGGTTGCAACTTCTCTTTTGACCCAGTCACGCATTTGATTTGGCATAAGGATTCAATCAATGAATAATTTAGCTTCCAATATCAGATAATTCATCAGATGATTTTACCACGCTTGTGGACGTAATGTCTGGAAATCTGAAGGTAGCCATATGACCGAGATGCAAAAAAAGCATGTTTTTAAAATGTTGATTGAAAAATAGGGTACCAAATAAACACCCGGTTTCAATGAAGGACACGTACGAAAATATGGTTGCGGTTCTAAGTGCAATGAAGTAAGAAAGCTGGTCAAATCTCGCGAGCTAGCCGCGAATACTTTAGTGGAGATACCCGGATTCGAGTCCCTGTCAAAGCGAATGATTTATTTCTCTGTGGAATATCTTGCTATTAAAAAAATTGTGTTCAACCCGACGCACAGTGGTCGATTTCACTAATTTAGCGCGACAAAAGGATAAAGTGCAAGTTCTTTGTATTCATGTGTAATTTTGTTTGGCTAGTACGTAGCCAATGAACCAGCAAGGGCTACGGAGAAGAAATTATACTGTAAATGCTGGTTTGTTTGACGGTAGTCGTACATTGAAATGAATCAAAAAGGTAAATATATGGCAAAATCGTCCTCCACGAGATTTTGCAGACCTATACGTTTTCAATTTGTGAAGGAAACTCCAGATAAAATTAGAGAATAAATCCTCTACATTGAGAATCAAATGGCTAATTTGATGCCAAATAAATTAAACATTGCAAATGAAGTAATTGAGAGAATTATTGAGCATTTGCTTTTAAATACAATGGTAGATGGCAAAGTCTGCAACCCTTTGACGAATAATTCATCAGCGCAAGTGTGCTACATTTCTTGTGCTTCTTCTAAAGACATGGACAATTTAGAAACTATTAAAAAACGACCTATTAATATGTTAGAATTTAACTTTGGCTTATCTACACTGCATGCTCTATTCGATTTTTCGAGTGTCTTGCATATATCCTACAGGCCAAAAATTCAGAAATGGCAATTCCGTGGAATTCAGGGAGCAAAACGTGCTTATCAGTTAAGGAAAAGAGAAATAATAATTAAGTTGAGATCAGAAAGTGGCCTCATAGTTGATGTAGTAACACAAGGATGTGGAACCACAGACGATGGTAACACCTCTCGCCGATTTTTTGAAAACCCAAGGAAAGCTGCGGAAATTACTGAAGTTGACGAGACCTTGAACGTTTCTCCGTTATTTTGCAAGCCATATCAAGTGAATATGGACTTAATGCAGAAGTATTTGGAAAGTATGTCCATGACACTTTTAAACTATATGTTAGCCTTTGCAAGTAGCTTTAAAAGTCTACTAGTGTCCATAAAATTTTGATAGATGGAGCAGACGTGATTTAAATCATAGTTTTACAACTTGAAAACTATCAAAGGATGTGCATGAGACGTGCCACAAGGAACATCACTTTCGAAAAATGTCAAGAGAGGACACTAATCAAGACTTGTTGAAACCAAGGTCCGATATAGACGGACCTTGTTTGAATCTAATATTAACACGTTTCGACCCAATAATTTCGGCCCTCAGAAAATCACCAATTGAATACTGTAGTCAACTGCCTAGTGCTGTGATAAGTATACTAAAAACTCCTGAACATGTGATAAATGACACCTCAACTGATACGGGGAGAGAATGAATATTTTTTTAATGAGATAAAATTGATTAAAATATTTTATGCATTGAACAATTTGCAAGAAAACATGTTAATGTTACAAAAATATATTGAAATACATATATTCATATTTTGCATGCGTACCTATAGTAACAAATTATTTTTTTTCTATTTGAAAAAAAAAAGCAGAAACTTTTATTACTTCAATTTTTAGATGGTAACACAGACAGCAAAACTTAAGGTAACAACGTAGAATTACTCATGGAGCAAACTTTTAATACTATATTTTCATGTTGTGCTGCTTTTTCGGTTCATAATTCCAGAATTTTCCACTAAAACAAGGCTATTCGATCGCTTATTCTGAAAAAATAATTTTGTCCCTCAATACTCGAAAATCGACCACTGTGCGACGGTTGGTTTTTGATATGTGAGGGTGGAGCTCACCCCGAACTTACGCCATCGGCGAGTTAAATTCACACATTCAGGGTAGGGAGGCCAGTTCCTTTCCCTGGGCCACCTGCAATTTCCTATGAAGTTCTGGCACAGCAGAAAATCGAATCACGAGGATTTTAGGTGGGGTATCCAGAATGGTTCTTTGGATTTGAACCCGCGACCCTCCGGTCAATAGCTCAGGGCTCTTACCACTACACCATCACAACCCCTATGCAATGAAGTACGAAGAGAATTGGCGTTGCCTTGCCAGATATTACTATTTTAATGGGAATTCAAGATGGCTATACAAATTATACAGTTTTTATGCTTATGGGACATCAGAATAAAAAAAACACATTGTAAAAAATAGAATGGCCATCAAGAAAATTTTTAAACCCAGGAGACTACGACAATTTGCATGATCCTTTAGCCAAACCTAAACCGTCGTTACTTGCCTCCCTACACTTGAAATTGGGACCGATGAAGAATTTTGTGAAAGCCATGGATAGAGAGTAAGGATGGGTCAATTCCGATTCCCGATCCCACCACTTCTTATGGTACGTTTACTTGTAGCAGTTGATTGCTATGAAAACCACGAGATGCTCGATATATCGCTATCGCCACAGCTATAATGCGTCTGCGCCAACTTCTATGCTTCTTAAAGCCGCTAGTTAGTCGTTGTCATAACAAAGAAAAAGCGTTTGATGTCAATAGTGATCAATGCTTAAATTTTCATGAAATTCTTCATTCAATAAATTCCGTTGGCCTTTACTTTGTGCTCTCGATCTTTAAAGAGTAGAACCTTCCCTTCGGAAAGGGAAGTCCTTGTTGTTATAACCTAATTTCCCGGCTTTATTGATTTACGCTGGCGATTCAATTTCCTGGATTCTTCGTCGTGTAATGCTTTCCGTTGGCGATTGTTGCGATAGTGCTACATACATTTCCGCTGGAAAGTAGACGAACTTCAACTTTGCTAATAGCTCGAACGTGGATCGATTATCTTCGACTCATGTCCGGTATCGACCTGAGCTCTCATCACAGTTGCTGTTTACTTTAGCGAGTAGGGCTTAATAGTTGGCTGTCATAGAAGTCAACAACTGCTACGAGTAAACGCACCTTTAAAGGAATCGAGAATCGAAGCCTTCAAAATCGATGCTGAAAAAAGTAGGAATATTTTATTTCTAATCTCCGTGATTTTAAATTTCCCAGGTGCCCCGACATGATTGTTCATTTGCTCACTGCCCAACAAACTTCAATGGCTTATCATTTTCTTTTTTGAGAACATAGAAATGCAATAAATAACACCACGCCTAATTTTGCTGTGTGGATTTAGCTACGACCCCGTGAACGGGATTAAGCGTCGATTCCGTGAAATGTCCGTAAACTAGCGCCGCGATTGGCCGCTGTCGACTCAACTGTGAAGTGCTGCCGCGTAAAGAATAATCAAAACATTGTAAATAAACGGTGAGTATGCAAACATTTGGGGTACACTTTTAATGAAAGAATGGTATTTTCCCTCTTTTTAGGATGATATTTTTATTCCCTCTCGGTCGAATCCTTAAATCCAAATCCCTGTAAATCCGAGTCACTTGTGCCGGGTTCGAATTCATTATGGATCAGAAATCCTCCATGAGTCATCGAAAGTCCCCCCCTGGTGGCGGCTCCCTCTCTATTAGGAAGGGAGAAGGTTTAAAATATTATTCGGAACTTTCTCCTCAACTTAGTGAAACTAAGATCAAAGAACACATTTTCAATGGACCACACATCAAAAGGGTTATGCATGATCCTGGCTTTCAAATTAAAATAAAAAAAGGACCGGGTAGGATAAAAACCATTTGTGAAGGCCACAAAAGAGAAGAAAACTTTAGTTTTCAACCTTAAAATGCCATGGGCTTCCGATAGTCTTTAAAAAATACACTTCCTGCATTCGTATATAGATGTTTTCCCGGAGAATCTTGCATCTGTGAGTGATGAGCAAGGAGAGTGGTTTCACCAGGGGATTAAAAATATTGAAGCAAGGTAAATAATTTGGCTGATATGCTGCAGTCATGGGACATTACTGCTAGTTTTTTTTGTTTTTAAAGCATGCAATACCACACACTTAAGAGAAAAAATAAAAGCATAACTAGATAATAAAATATTTCACGGAGATATTATTTTGAATCAGAGGCTGGTAGCCCTTGACATGCATGGAATAGATTTGAGCTAGAAAAAATGTACACTTCAGCATTCAAGTATTTTGATTCAATCTGTTTCTCTTTTTATGACTTTTATCACATTTATCACAAATTTTGGGTATTCCTGTAACTAGAAAACCGTACGTGAATTAGTGTTTTCATTGTCTTCTTAAGATTTAGCAGCAAGTAGCAATAAAATTGCATAGAAATAAGTGTAATTTATTTGTGCTACAGACGAAAATATTTTTGAGGACCTGTGTAACAAGATGGACGGAAAGGAACGGCCCTTGGGTGAAATGAGGAATTCCACAGAGAGAAAATGGAGAAGGGGTGAGAACAAAGACCTTACATGGAATGAGTAGCCCGAGGACGGAAGAACGAAGTGTGTATTGGCATCCATTGAGGAAAATATAGGACAAACCAGAAGAGTAACACAGCCGCCTCAACTCAGTGCTTTTCTACCGTTAAATGTTTTCCTGATTCGATGAAATAGCACTGCTCCCGGCTTCGTGTTATTCAACTCTGAACACCTGTAGCGAATACATTGAATTAAAAAATGAAAATATTATATAATACATTACTTTTTTAATTGGCTCATTAAAATAACAATGTTAGACTGTGATGCTTCATAAAAATTAACTTTTAAATCGATAAATTTAAAGTGATGAGAATAAAAATATGTTCCGAAGAAATTCTCGTCTTCCGCCATGTTACGGCCTCGAGGCAGCCCTGCGCAGGGGCCTTCAAGCAATCGATGGGCACTGTAAAAGCACTTGGGGGCGGCGAGAAATCTCTTCCTTCGATCAGTCCACACGATGAAGAAACAGAAGAGAGTAGTGAGGCGGCGTCGCAATGGAAGCAATTCGAGTGCCGCTGATTAGATTGAGAGCCACTGCTAAGTCAATACGAGGGCCGGCTTAAAAATGACGACTGTTGATCTTGATGAGACGATGGCCACCCGAACTCCCGCAGAGAGGAACGGACCGCATATTAATCGTCTGCCCGGAGCAGAGCGAATAAAAAAGCAGCCCTGCCGTCCAGAGGAGAACACATAGGTACTATTTTAAACAAATTCCTTTGAACGTGAGTAAAAACGGCCACGCCATACTTCTGTGACAGGTCCAGAGCAAGCACGTTTTTTTGCTATGTTCAACAAAATGAAATGAAAGCGACTCACCCTGAAAGTGGCGCCTCAGTTAGACAAGGAAAAGGCAAATAGGTCGTACCTATGAATGGAAAACCGATTAATATAAAGTTCCTTTTGTCAGCTTCCTTCTTTCATATTAAATTTTCACCTTTCGTTTACTTGTTCAACATTTTCCTAGCACTGTTGAGTACGATTTTGATTGAAGGAAAAAATCGAGGCTCCGAAATCGTTGGACCAGAGGGTACAGAAGAGTTACTTAGGAATTTGGCAAACGGCCATCAACATTGTTGCGCTGAGATCGGACATTTTTAATGCATCTTCGCAGGAGCCTCATAAGAGAAGGCTCCGAACCAATTTTAGTGGGTATCAGGCAGTCTTCAAATATCCATTCAGGTCACGGTTAAGTTGATACTTATTTCTAAACCGTTCTCACTGGAACAGACAAGGTAAGAGGCCTAAGAGTTAGCGCTAGACTACTCTAATAGATAGCTGATACATATTCATAAAGCGGAAAGAGAAGATGACACTTTTCATTGGTGAGGGCCACAGCTCAAATGTATTTTTAAACCCTAATGAGGCCGGCACCTTTTCAAATTTACTGCCTGAGTGCACCTTGAATGTAAAAAGAGAGACTCTTTAACGGGGAAGACTACAGGGAATCTATCCCTGTCTTATTTTTTGCGACAGGCGATTGGTCAGAGAAGTTTCCATAGCGATTGTTTTCACGATATACATTAGTAGGCGAAGCCCCTGAAGCATCTTTGGCATCCCATGCGGTCATATGCCATCACTCCTTTAACTCAATGATCTTTACGGTCACATAATTCCCATTGCGTTTTCCGAGTCTAAGATTGTTTGCCAGAATTCTTTTTTGGGAACTGACTGTAACTGCCGTAATTAAATTAACTTCCACCAAGCACTAACAAACTCGTTGTAAAAAAATTGAATAATGTGGATTTCTATAGAATTTCTGCTGGCACGAGAGGCTATAACTCAGAAAAAATTTTCCTGCTAGTGATCCAGTACTTAACTCGAGATTAGACTTGAAATACATAAGTGTGAATTGTTTATGAAAAATCAGCATATTTGCTGATTTTTGCAGGGAAATTTAAAAAATTACTTCGTGGCCCACAAAATATTTCGCCTTCTGTGGGGAAGAATAAGTTGCTAACTATAGTTGTCTTCTTCGGATGGAGCAATGTATTCAAAAAACTGAAATACTCCCTCTAATGTCGATTACATGGAAATATGTTGTCCAAATCATATTCTTCATTACACCGTTATCCGATGCAACATGTAGAGTTCTGAAGCTGAACGATGCGCTGAAAGGTTTCCTTCTAAATGAAGCATTCTTTAGCATATTTATCAATGACCTATTGAGTGAAAGATGCCTTCACTACGTTCGCAGATTACTGAGTTTTTCAATAAAAATATTTTGGAAATTGAAGGGTAAGGAAAAAATTTTGAAGAAATGTTGAAAACTTTACCGGAGACCGCAGAATACGTGAAGTGCAGGACGGAAAAGAAACTTTAGCCTTTGAGTGAGAAGTCTATTATTTTGTAACGATAGCATTTCTGAGTTTATGAAAATTAAATTCTTGGCCGAGGGTTCAATTAAAGCTTTTATGAGTTAGATATCACATCAGAACTATTATCGCTCTTTCTCGTGGAAGTCACACTCTAAACATCCTAGTGGAAACAACTTGAGCAAACATGTATCTTTCTCAGCGAAAACGGAAAAGCAGTTAATTAATTCCAAAGAAATGTTTAGAGCGAAGACTTAAGTTGAATCCCATAAATAAATAAAAAGCTTGGCTTTTTATTTCTTTCTTGCAATTTATTTCTTTTTTGCGAAGTTGTTCGAAATCCACAAATATCGAACCTCACATAGAATTATGCGAACAATTACCAACATATAAAAGTGTGTATATATGCATAAAAATGTGCATTCCTGCAGATATTTATTTTCACTTTTAGCGTAATTTCTCTCTGAGCACCATTAGCTTAAAGAGGAAAACTAGACAAATACAGTGAAATCATATTATCAGTGTTGAGTGAATATTCGTATGTAATGCAGCAAGTTTCATCAATATGTGTCAACAAATGAACAATTACAGCAGGATAGCATGAAGGGAGTGAGGGGGGAAGGACGAGGCCGGTCGAAGACATGACCGGCCCACGCAGTGAAGCTGAAGGTGGGTCGAGTGCAGCGGCGGTTCACCAGGCTGATGCTGCCTGTCCTACTACGCAAACCTCCTCCACCCCTTTGGCGACGGAGCATATATAAGACCTCTCGCATAGGGTTGTGGTGGACCGCTCCGCTCCTGTTTCGCCTGTTTATGGCGTTAGTGCGTCCGTTGCGCCTACTTCCGTGGATCCGACCTTCGTTGACGACTGTTGCGCCTCCTAAAGCCTCTTTTCCTCATTTTCCCTTACCGTTTTTCCTTCCTGGTCCGAGACTCCGGTCTAGGTGTTTATTTCTCCTGCAAGTGTGTTAAGCTTCTTGAATATATTTCTCTTGAGTTCACAAGAAAACGCTTTTCTTATTTTAATTTTATTTCCCAATCCCACAACGACCTTTGGGCACAGTAAGGCCATATATTAACATCCGATAAATATTAACCTGAATTTAACGAACATTCACAAACTATTCAATGTAATGCTACGTCAAATATAAATTTACAGTTCTTACATTTCGAGCATTAATATTCCCTGCAATATTTTATTCACAATTTATGTTTAAATATCAATTTCTATTGTGAACTCCCAGTAATAATTAATTTTATTCTCGACATGATATTTTCTTTAGTAATCATCAACCAGAATTCTATTTTTGCAAACATTCACTGGAACAGAACTTTGAACACAAAACAATTCACTTCTATCCCGCGGACATGGTGATAAGCAGGATCGATTTTTCATGCAAAAACGTTAAACCAAATAATAAAATTTGAACCTAATTACGTTTATTTTTTTTAGTTTATTCTCTTCCCAGAAAATTAAGCCACCCCGGTTCTTGGTTGGAAGACCGGAGAGCAGAACATCCAAATGGAGCCGTCATTCAAGTTGTAAAGAGGATTTGGAAATGAGAAGACATTTAGTCCCGAAGATGGTTGAGGATACAGGAATGTGCAGTTGGCACGGAGATAAACAAAAAAAAACTCATATTTGAGCAATTCTTTCCAGCCATGTCATTTTGAAAGCAAGATTACACATTGTTATCCGTCAACTGTATCCATGCTTCGATGGAATTTAGGGACATATTCCGACGTAAAATAGCGACACTGCCGCGTTCATCGAGGGGTAACACTCCCTAAACGCTATCCTGTACGTGCTCATACTGTGTATTTTGATTACACTTTTTTTTAAATGGGAACCACGATCCTGATACAGCAAGTCTTCCTAATTTCTTTTCTTTTTCCATCCAATCTCTTTCCGGCTCTCCCATGGTGTTTACCTACAATTACGTCCCGTTTTTGGGCTAATTGACCTTACCAAGTGAGAGTTTCAATCGGAAAAAGATCCCCCATTGTAATAAGAGGTCTAACGGTCAATGATGTCGGGCGGTCTGTTGTAGTGAAACATTGTGCAAGTCGTGCATTGGAGGAATCGTCTCCAGGGCCCCAGTCAGGCGACAGGACCTGCCTATCTGGTCCTGTCTGATGACAAGTTTGATTAATGTTATGCGTCCCCTAGGTAGTTGCATTTCGGTATTGCATTTGAGCTCTGAGAAAGACTTAGCCAACCCTGCCAACTCACTTGGTATGTAGATGCTCACTTTTTTCTATAAATCTGTTTTTAAATTGTTATAGTTCGATTAAAATGTGACTACTAATCCTCTTTATGCATGATAGATAGTGCATATATGGTGAAAATTGTGCCAAACACGTTTATGTTGTCTTGCAGGGGTATCATGCAGATGCAGGAGATTTTAAATAGAACGCCAAGCCTTAAAATGTTTTTTGCCGCTTCAAATCAGCATACTTAGTCGGTGGAGCAAGTCGCCTGAATGCTTGCTGCCAAAGAAGAAAACGATATATTGCGCCTGGAAAGCTGTCGTTCTGGCATAGCAGGGCGAGCATTACGGTTGCCTACGGCGTAGGATGCGGATTACCTGGCGGGACAAGCACTAGAAATTGCAATTTTCATTCGACATTCAAGGAAGCATCATCAAAAGCAAAAGCAACATCAAAGCGTTGCGTAGGCGCCTTACTTTGCGGAGATGCCTTACTGTTCACTTTGTGTTCTGTGAGTTGTCTTCGCTCTTGCTACGCTCAACAAAGCTTCTTGCACTTCGTTCGCGTTTCTCTGATGGTATTTTGAGTCATTTATTAGTATTTTCATCAGTCGACCATATTGGCCGGCTTATATACTCCGGTCCCGCCGGGGGCCTAGCGCGCCAAATTAAAAAACCCTTTTTCCTTCCCTTTTCTTTTCATCCAAAGCACGATCGGAATGCCGGGCAGGAATGGCTAACCAGGGGCATGATCATGGTTTTTTTCGCGTTATCGATATCGCTAACCTTAGAGCAAAATCCCGCTGTAGCGCACTCTTCGCGATCATGGTTCTCTGGCCTTGCGTTACAATGGCAGGATAGCGTCTGCGCACCATGAAATATAATAAAAAGCAACACCCGCGTAAGAGGCTAAGAAATTCGACCAATGAGAACCACAGAAATAATGGCGGTCAGTTGAAAACATTTGAAAGCGGAAACTAAGAAATGTTTACTTTATCGATTCCCCGCGGAAGAAAAATTTTAGCATCGATTCAGAAAGAAGTTGTAATGGAAGGATATAAATTCCCTAGGAAAGTATTCTTTTAAATAGTTTTATTATTTATTTTTTGCAGTTGTGTTGCACTAATGGAAGTGATCATTCGGAAATATTTAATTTAAAATATGAGCGAGTTGAATGATGTATGCAACTACTGAGCATGAAATAATTACACGCGGGTAAAGGTAATTTGGTAATGAGTGAAATTATTTATGACTAATGTCTGTACATTTCATGTGCATTCGCTTGGTCCTTGAGCTAGGGGGCAACAGCCATAAAAGAGAAAAAAATTTATGGAGGGCATCGCATCATGGCTAACATGTTAGGCACGATGTGTGAAAAGTAATTTCTATACGCATATGGTAGGTACGCTCAATTTTAAAATTCTACAAAATATTTAAATGCTTCAAACGAAGATGCCGTGGAGCAAGGCTTTCTCCAATACAGAAAGAATTAATGGACGACTATATGGGAAAGCACCCTGAGTTGGATAAAAATAGGACTTCTGGTCATTGTGGAGGGGCGTCTCTAGCCAAACTATGGCAGAAATTTGCCGATGATTCCAACAAATTGGGACCTCCAAAAGATGTGTCCCATTGGCAAAAGGTATGGTTAACATATATAATATTGAATAATTCATTAAGAAATTTTAAAATTTTGTGAGAGTAAGGGGCATAGTTTTTTTTAGGCTTGGATGGACACCAAAAGCCGAGTGAGGTACAAAGTTGTCTCTATAAATGCAGCGAGATTAAAAACTGGCAATACAGAGGCAATTCCATTTTTAACCAATTATGAAAACAAGATTATGGGAATCTTAGGCTCAGAGGGATGCCAGGGAACCCCTGGAAATGATTCCCTTCCCGAGGACCATGTATGCTCATTTTTTTCTCTGTTACCTTTGATTTGCAGCAAAATTACACTGTGATTCGGTTGAACAATTCCCAAGGGAACCTTTTTATTTTGCGAATGACCTTCGTTTTCGAAACACCCTGTAAAACTAAAACCTTATTATTTTATTTTATAAAGTACAACATAATTGCAAACAATTTAAGAAGGATTTGCAGGTATCAGGAATCTTAAAGAGGCGCCATCTGACTTTTATCAATACCTTTATTTATAATTACTGTAGAAAGATAAAATTCGTCACATTTGCTGGTCAGAACTGGCCTAACAGAGCAATTAAGGAAGCCAAGTTTGCCAGTGTGGAATTTGTTGCACTCCAACATGCATCAGAATTCAAAAGTAGGTTATTCCACATAGCATATCTTATGTATTTTAATAGAGCCTCTATTACCTATAACGTTCTTCGTTTGCCAGGAATGAAATTATCACTGCCATTTAATTTCATCCCCACAACCCTCAAAATCCTCTAATTTAATTCTCTGAAGCCCTGCGATATTGAGCTTTTTGGTGGTTGTTTCCTTTTTTAATAATAATACTGGGTGCTCAGAGGCTTGTAATATTATGTACAGGGAAAAATATTTCATGATCACTGCTGTAAATACCATTGGAGATATGTATTAGAAAGCTGGTATGAACCAGTGGCAAAAGCCTGAGGGCAGACAATACAGGTATTACAGGTAGATAATATACAGGTAGATAATGGTCAGAGGCTTGAGCAATGAACTGAGACCTTTCATTTCACGGTCACGGTCACATGGACTGTGAAATTGCATGCATTTATCTTTCTGGACACTACTAGTCAAATTTTCCACACGGTATTACCTACCGAAAATAACTTACACTGTTATTACAACAGGTCTGTTGGAAAAAGGGATCCATTGCACCCCATCAATGGGGCTTGAATTCTCCCTTTATTTCTAACAACACAATTTTGCACAACATTATCCAAAAATAGCACAGAAATCGTCATGAAGCTTTGGCAAGGGATGTTGCAGAAATAAACAGATAAGAAATCGCCAATAGCAGAGCTTCCCAAATTCCATAACACAATTTTACCATTATAAACTCTTCAGTCATTGTTAAAACAAGGTGAAATTTCAGCGCAATGTACCAGCCTTACATTTAATCAATAGACGACTATCCTATGGCAGATCCAGAGTAAATTAAATAGCAAAAGCAGAAGAAAAGTAAAAGTGAGATTTTACTGAATATGAGACGTTAACGCAGGGATTATTTTATTCACTCAGTAATCAACACGAAGGTTGGTTTGATTGGTGAAGGTAGAGTTCACATCGTAATAAATAATAAGCTTGGTAAGGATTAATTTCAAAAGAAATCAGTAATTTCCAGAGGGATAGTTAACCACAGATGGAACATAAAAGTAAAAGCAGCAACCCAATAATCGATAAGCATTACGATTGATGCAAGGAAAATATAGTTTACGGCCGCAAATGATTTGTAAATAAATTAATACAAGCGATGTACATAACATGCGTGAAAATTGTAGTACATGGCATACTTTGGGAATAACATGCAGTTCAGCAAAAACATTGCATAACTCATCAGATGAGAGACAACCAAACCAAACGAAATAAATTTGAACTATTAGCATTAAATATATTTATCTTTCAAATTTAAGCAAATGCGACCTCCTCACCTGATAATATAACGTTTATTCAAGTACAGCATTCACTAGCACCATTTAAGTTCTTAAACGCGACTGGCAATGCATTGAAATTAACGTTTTGACAACAGTAAAACGTCTCCTTGTGTGTTTACGGAAGACATAAAACCATGTAAAATAATTGCACTAAGAACCAGCAACACGATTATCACTAATAACGTTGTAAATATAAATTTTAGATACCAAAACATCACATCGATCTCTAACCACAATTATGATTGATTTATACGTACCTGCAAATGGAGAAACGATAATTCTCTTTGTCCTACGGAAGACATAAAACCATGTAAAATAATTGCACTAAGAACCAGCAACACGATTATCACTAATGACGTTGTAAATATAAATTTTAGATACCAAAACATCACATCGATCTCTAACCACAATTATGATTGATTTATACGTACCTGCAAATGGAGAAACGATAATTCTCTTTGTCCTACGGAAGACATAAAACCATGTAAAATAATTGCACTAAGAACCAGCAACACGATTATCACTAATGACGTTGTAAATATAAATTTTAGATACCAAAACATCACATCGATCTCTAACCACAATTATGATTGATTTATACGTACCTGCAAATGGAGAAACGATAATTCTCTTTGTCCTACGGAAGACATAAAACCATGTAAAATAATTGCACTAAGAACCAGCAACACGATTATCACTAATGACGTTGTAAATATAAATTTTAGATACCAAAACATCACAGCGATCTCTAACCACAATTATGATTGATTTATACGTACCTGCAAATGGAGAAACGATAATTCTCTTTGTCCTACGGAAGACATAAAACCATGTAAAATAATTGCACTAAGAACCAGCAACACGATTATCACTAATAACGTTGTAAATATAAATTTTAGATACCAAAACATCACATCGATCTCTAACCACAATTATGATTGATTTATACGTACCTGCAAATGGAGAAACGATAATTCTCTTTGTCCTACGGAAGACATAAAACCATGTAAAATAATTGCACTAAGAACCAGCAACACGATTATCACTAATGACGTTGTAAATATAAATTTTAGATACCAAAACATCACATCGATCTCTAACCACAATTATGATTGATTTATACGTACCTGCAAATGGAGAAACGATAATTCTCTTTGTCCTACGGAAGACATAAAACCATGTAAAATAATTGCACTAAGAACCAGCAACACGATTATCACTAATGACGTTGTAAATATAAATTTTAGATACCAAAACATCACAGCGATCTCTAACCACAATTATGATTGATTTATACGTACCTGCAAATGGAGAAACGATAATTCTCTTTGTCCTACGGAAGACATAAAACCATGTAAAATAATTGCACTAAGAACCAGCAACACGATTATCACTAATGACGTTGTAAATATAAATTTTAGATACCAAAACATCACAGCGATCTCTAACCACAATTATGATTGATTTATACGTACCTGCAAATGGAGAAACGATAATTCTCTTTGTCCTACGGAAGACATAAAACCATGTAAAATAATTGCACTAAGAACCAGCAACACGATTATCACTAATGACGTTGTAAATATAAATTTTAGATACCAAAACATCACAGCGATCTCTAACCACAATTATGATTGATTTATACGTACCTGCAAATGGAGAAACGATAATTCTCTTTGTCCTACGGAAGACATAAAACCATGTAAAATAATTGCACTAAGAACCAGCAACACGATTATCACTAATGACGTTGTAAATATAAATTTTAGATACCAAAACATCACAGCGATCTCTAACCACAATTATGATTGATTTATACGTACCTGCAAATGGAGAAACGATAATTCTCTTTGTCCTACGGAAGACATAAAACCATGTAAAATAATTGCACTAAGAACCAGCAACACGATTATCACTAATGACGTTGTAAATATAAATTTTAGATACCAAAACATCACAGCGATCTCTAACCACAATTATGATTGATTTATACGTACCTGCAAATGGAGAAACGATAATTCTCTTTGTCCTACGGAAGACATAAAACCATGTAAAATAATTGCACTAAGAACCAGCAACACGATTATCACTAATGACGTTGTAAATATAAATTTTAGATACCAAAACATCACAGCGATCTCTAACCACAATTATGATTGATTTATACGTACCTGCAAATGGAGAAACGATAATTCTCTTTGTCCTACGGAAGACATAAAACCATGTAAAATAATTGCACTAAGAACCAGCAACACGATTATCACTAATGACGTTGTAAATATAAATTTTAGATACCAAAACATCACAGCGATCTCTAACCACAATTATGATTGATTTATACGTACCTGCAAATGGAGAAACGATAATTCTCTTTGTCCTACGGAAGACATAAAACCATGTAAAATAATTGCACTAAGAACCAGCAACACGATTATCACTAATGACGTTGTAAATATAAATTTTAGATACCAAAACATCACAGCGATCTCTAACCACAATTATGATTGATTTATACGTACCTGCAAATGGAGAAACGATAATTCTCTTTGTCCTACGGAAGACATAAAACCATGTAAAATAATTGCACTAAGAACCAGCAACACGATTATCACTAATGACGTTGTAAATATAAATTTTAGATACCAAAACATCACAGCGATCTCTAACCACAATTATGATTGATTTATACGTACCTGCAAATGGAGAAACGATAATTCTCTTTGTCCTACGGAAGACATAAAACCATGTAAAATAATTGCACTAAGAACCAGCAACACGATTATCACTAATGACGTTGTAAATATAAATTTTAGATACCAAAACATCACAGCGATCTCTAACCACAATTATGATTGATTTATACGTACCTGCAAATGGAGAAACGATAATTCTCTTTGTCCTACGGAAGACATAAAACCATGTAAAATAATTGCACTAAGAACCAGCAACACGATTATCACTAATGACGTTGTAAATATAAATTTTAGATACCAAAACATCACAGCGATCTCTAACCACAATTATGATTGATTTATACGTACCTGCAAATGGAGAAACGATAATTCTCTTTGTCCTACGGAAGACATAAAACCATGTAAAATAATTGCACTAAGAACCAGCAACACGATTATCACTAATGACGTTGTAAATATAAATTTTAGATACCAAAACATCACAGCGATCTCTAACCACAATTATGATTGATTTATACGTACCTGCAAATGGAGAAACGATAATTCTCTTTGTCCTACGGAAGACATAAAACCATGTAAAATAATTGCACTAAGAACCAGCAACACGATTATCACTAATGACGTTGTAAATATAAATTTTAGATACCAAAACATCACAGCGATCTCTAACCACAATTATGATTGATTTATACGTACCTGCAAATGGAGAAACGATAATTCTCTTTGTCCTACGGAAGACATAAAACCATGTAAAATAATTGCACTAAGAACCAGCAACACGATTATCACTAATGACGTTGTAAATATAAATTTTAGATACCAAAACATCACAGCGATCTCTAACCACAATTATGATTGATTTATACGTACCTGCAAATGGAGAAACGATAATTCTCTTTGTCCTACGGAAGACATAAAACCATGTAAAATAATTGCACTAAGAACCAGCAACACGATTATCACTAATGACGTTGTAAATATAAATTTTAGATACCAAAACATCACAGCGATCTCTAACCACAATTATGATTGATTTATACGTACCTGCAAATGGAGAAACGATAATTCTCTTTGTCCTACGGAAGACATAAAACCATGTAAAATAATTGCACTAAGAACCAGCAACACGATTATCACTAATGACGTTGTAAATATAAATTTTAGATACCAAAACATCACAGCGATCTCTAACCACAATTATGATTGATTTATACGTACCTGCAAATGGAGAAACGATAATTCTCTTTGTCCTACGGAAGACATAAAACCATGTAAAATAATTGCACTAAGAACCAGCAACACGATTATCACTAATGACGTTGTAAATATAAATTTTAGATACCAAAACATCACAGCGATCTCTAACCACAATTATGATTGATTTATACGTACCTGCAAATGGAGAAACGATAATTCTCTTTGTCCTACGGAAGACATAAAACCATGTAAAATAATTGCACTAAGAACCAGCAACACGATTATCACTAATGACGTTGTAAATATAAATTTTAGATACCAAAACATCACAGCGATCTCTAACCACAATTATGATTGATTTATACGTACCTGCAAATGGAGAAACGATAATTCTCTTTGTCCTACGGAAGACATAAAACCATGTAAAATAATTGCACTAAGAACCAGCAACACGATTATCACTAATAACGTTGTAAATATAAATTTTAGATACCAAAACATCACAGCGATCTCTAACCACAATTATGATTGATTTATACGTACCTGCAAATGGAGAAACGATAATTCTCTTTGTCCTACGGAAGACATAAAACCATGTAAAATAATTGCACTAAGAACCAGCAACACGATTATCACTAATAACGTTGTAAATATAAATTTTAGATACCAAAACATCACAGCGATCTCTAACCACAATTATGATTGATTTATACGTACCTGCAAATGGAGAAACGATAATTCTCTTTGTCCTACGGAAGACATAAAACCATGTAAAATAATTGCACTAAGAACCAGCAACACGATTATCACTAATAACGTTGTAAATATAAATTTTAGATACCAAAACATCACAGCGATCTCTAACCACAATTATGATTGATTTATACGTACCTGCAAATGGAGAAACGATAATTCTCTTTGTCCTACGGAAGACATAAAACCATGTAAAATAATTGCACTAAGAACCAGCAACACGATTATCACTAATAACGTTGTAAATATAAATTTTAGATACCAAAACATCACAGCGATCTCTAACCACAATTATGATTGATTTATACGTACCTGCAAATGGAGAAACGATAATTCTCTTTGTCCTACGGAAGACATAAAACCATGTAAAATAATTGCACTAAGAACCAGCAACACGATTATCACTAATAACGTTGTAAATATAAATTTTAGATACCAAAACATCACAGCGATCTCTAACCACAATTATGATTGATTTATACGTACCTGCAAATGGAGAAACGATAATTCTCTTTGTCCTACGGAAGACATAAAACCATGTAAAATAATTGCACTAAGAACCAGCAACACGATTATCACTAATAACGTTGTAAATATAAATTTTAGATACCAAAACATCACAGCGATCTCTAACCACAATTATGATTGATTTATACGTACCTGCAAATGGAGAAACGATAATTCTCTTTGTCCTACGGAAGACATAAAACCATGTAAAATAATTGCACTAAGAACCAGCAACACGATTATCACTAATAACGTTGTAAATATAAATTTTAGATACCAAAACATCACAGCGATCTCTAACCACAATTATGATTGATTTATACGTACCTGCAAATGGAGAAACGATAATTCTCTTTGTCCTACGGAAGACATAAAACCATGTAAAATAATTGCACTAAGAACCAGCAACACGATTATCACTAATAACGTTGTAAATATAAATTTTAGATACCAAAACATCACAGCGATCTCTAACCACAATTATGATTGATTTATACGTACCTGCAAATGGAGAAACGATAATTCTCTTTGTCCTACGGAAGACATAAAACCATGTAAAATAATTGCACTAAGAACCAGCAACACGATTATCACTAATAACGTTGTAAATATAAATTTTAGATACCAAAACATCACAGCGATCTCTAACCACAATTATGATTGATTTATACGTACCTGCAAATGGAGAAACGATAATTCTCTTTGTCCTACGGAAGACATAAAACCATGTAAAATAATTGCACTAAGAACCAGCAACACGATTATCACTAATAACGTTGTAAATATAAATTTTAGATACCAAAACATCACAGCGATCTCTAACCACAATTATGATTGATTTATACGTACCTGCAAATGGAGAAACGATAATTCTCTTTGTCCTACGGAAGACATAAAACCATGTAAAATAATTGCACTAAGAACCAGCAACACGATTATCACTAATAACGTTGTAAATATAAATTTTAGATACCAAAACATCACAGCGATCTCTAACCACAATTATGATTGATTTATACGTACCTGCAAATGGAGAAACGATAATTCTCTTTGTCCTACGGAAGACATAAAACCATGTAAAATAATTGCACTAAGAACCAGCAACACGATTATCACTAATAACGTTGTAAATATAAATTTTAGATACCAAAACATCACAGCGATCTCTAACCACAATTATGATTGATTTATACGTACCTGCAAATGGAGAAACGATAATTCTCTTTGTCCTACGGAAGACATAAAACCATGTAAAATAATTGCACTAAGAACCAGCAACACGATTATCACTAATAACGTTGTAAATATAAATTTTAGATACCAAAACATCACAGCGATCTCTAACCACAATTATGATTGATTTATACGTACCTGCAAATGGAGAAACGATAATTCTCTTTGTCCTACGGAAGACATAAAACCATGTAAAATAATTGCACTAAGAACCAGCAACACGATTATCACTAATAACGTTGTAAATATAAATTTTAGATACCAAAACATCACAGCGATCTCTAACCACAATTATGATTGATTTATACCTACCTGCAAATGGAGAAACGATAATTCTCTTTGTCCTACGGAAGACATAAAACCATGTAAAATAATTGCACTAAGAACCAGCAACACGATTATCACTAATAACGTTGTAAATATAAATTTTAGATACCAAAACATCACAGCGATCTCTAACCACAATTATGATTGATTTATACGTACCTGCAAATGGAGAAACGATAATTCTCTTTGTCCTACGGAAGACATAAAACCATGTAAAATAATTGCACTAAGAACCAGCAACACGATTATCACTAATAACGTTGTAAATATAAATTTTAGATACCAAAACATCACAGCGATCTCTAACCACAATTATGATTGATTTATACCTACCTGCAAATGGAGAAACGATAATTCTCTTTGTCCTACGGAAGACATAAAACCATGTAAAATAATTGCACTAAGAACCAGCAACACGATTATCACTAATAACGTTGTAAATATAAATTTTAGATACCAAAACATCACAGCGATCTCTAACCACAATTATGATTGATTTATACGTACCTGCAAATGGAGAAACGATAATTCTCTTTGTCCTACGGAAGACATAAAACCATGTAAAATAATTGCACTAAGAACCAGCAACACGATTATCACTAATAACGTTGTAAATATAAATTTTAGATACCAAAACATCACAGCGATCTCTAACCACAATTATGATTGATTTATACCTACCTGCAAATGGAGAAACGATAATTCTCTTTGTCCTACGGAAGACATAAAACCATGTAAAATAATTGCACTAAGAACCAGCAACACGATTATCACTAATAACGTTGTAAATATAAATTTTAGATACCAAAACATCACAGCGATCTCTAACCACAATTATGATTGATTTATACGTACCTGCAAATGGAGAAACGATAATTCTCTTTGTCCTACGGAAGACATAAAACCATGTAAAATAATTGCACTAAGAACCAGCAACACGATTATCACTAATAACGTTGTAAATATAAATTTTAGATACCAAAACATCACAGCGATCTCTAACCACAATTATGATTGATTTATACGTACCTGCAAATGGAGAAACGATAATTCTCTTTGTCCTACGGAAGACATAAAACCATGTAAAATAATTGCACTAAGAACCAGCAACACGATTATCACTAATAACGTTGTAAATATAAATTTTAGATACCAAAACATCACAGCGATCTCTAACCACAATTATGATTGATTTATACGTACCTGCAAATGGAGAAACGATAATTCTCTTTGTCCTACGGAAGACATAAAACCATGTAAAATAATTGCACTAAGAACCAGCAACACGATTATCACTAATAACGTTGTAAATATAAATTTTAGATACCAAAACATCACAGCGATCTCTAACCACAATTATGATTGATTTATACCTACCTGCAAATGGAGAAACGATAATTCTCTTTGTCCTACGGAAGACATAAAACCATGTAAAATAATTGCACTAAGAACCAGCAACACGATTATCACTAATAACGTTGTAAATATAAATTTTAGATACCAAAACATCACAGCGATCTCTAACCACAATTATGATTGATTTATACGTACCTGCAAATGGAGAAACGATAATTCTCTTTGTCCTACGGAAGACATAAAACCATGTAAAATAATTGCACTAAGAACCAGCAACACGATTATCACTAATAACGTTGTAAATATAAATTTTAGATACCAAAACATCACAGCGATCTCTAACCACAATTATGATTGATTTATACCTACCTGCAAATGGAGAAACGATAATTCTCTTTGTCCTACGGAAGACATAAAACCATGTAAAATAATTGCACTAAGAACCAGCAACACGATTATCACTAATAACGTTGTAAATATAAATTTTAGATACCAAAACATCACAGCGATCTCTAACCACAATTATGATTGATTTATACGTACCTGCAAATGGAGAAACGATAATTCTCTTTGTCCTACGGAAGACATAAAACCATGTAAAATAATTGCACTAAGAACCAGCAACACGATTATCACTAATAACGTTGTAAATATAAATTTTAGATACCAAAACATCACAGCGATCTCTAACCACAATTATGATTGATTTATACGTACCTGCAAATGGAGAAACGATAATTCTCTTTGTCCTACGGAAGACATAAAACCATGTAAAATAATTGCACTAAGAACCAGCAACACGATTATCACTAATAACGTTGTAAATATAAATTTTAGATACCAAAACATCACAGCGATCTCTAACCACAATTATGATTGATTTATACCTACCTGCAAATGGAGAAACGATAATTCTCTTTGTCCTACGGAAGACATAAAACCATGTAAAATAATTGCACTAAGAACCAGCAACACGATTATCACTAATAACGTTGTAAATATAAATTTTAGATACCAAAACATCACAGCGATCTCTAACCACAATTATGATTGATTTATACGTACCTGCAAATGGAGAAACGATAATTCTCTTTGTCCTACGGAAGACATAAAACCATGTAAAATAATTGCACTAAGAACCAGCAACACGATTATCACTAATAACGTTGTAAATATAAATTTTAGATACCAAAACATCACAGCGATCTCTAACCACAATTATGATTGATTTATACCTACCTGCAAATGGAGAAACGATAATTCTCTTTGTCCTACGGAAGACATAAAACCATGTAAAATAATTGCACTAAGAACCAGCAACACGATTATCACTAATAACGTTGTAAATATAAATTTTAGATACCAAAACATCACAGCGATCTCTAACCACAATTATGATTGATTTATACGTACCTGCAAATGGAGAAACGATAATTCTCTTTGTCCTACGGAAGACATAAAACCATGTAAAATAATTGCACTAAGAACCAGCAACACGATTATCACTAATAACGTTGTAAATATAAATTTTAGATACCAAAACATCACAGCGATCTCTAACCACAATTATGATTGATTTATACGTACCTGCAAATGGAGAAACGATAATTCTCTTTGTCCTACGGAAGACATAAAACCATGTAAAATAATTGCACTAAGAACCAGCAACACGATTATCACTAATAACGTTGTAAATATAAATTTTAGATACCAAAACATCACAGCGATCTCTAACCACAATTATGATTGATTTATACGTACCTGCAAATGGAGAAACGATAATTCTCTTTGTCCTACGGAAGACATAAAACCATGTAAAATAATTGCACCAAGAACCAGCAACACGATTATCACTAATAACGTTGTAAATATAAATTTTAGATACCAAAACATCACAGCGATCTCTAACCACAATTATGATTGATTTATACGTACCTGCAAATGGAGAAACGATAATTCTCTTTGTCCTACGGAAGACATAAAACCATGTAAAATAATTGCACTAAGAACCAGCAACACGATTATCACTAATAACGTTGTAAATATAAATTTTAGATACCAAAACATCACAGCGATCTCTAACCACAATTATGATTGATTTATACGTACCTGCAAATGGAGAAACGATAATTCTCTTTGTCCTACGGAAGACATAAAACCATGTAAAATAATTGCACTAAGAACCAGCAACACGATTATCACTAATAACGTTGTAAATATAAATTTTAGATACCAAAACATCACAGCGATCTCTAACCACAATTATGATTGATTTATACGTACCTGCAAATGGAGAAACGATAATTCTCTTTGTCCTACGGAAGACATAAAACCATGTAAAATAATTGCACCAAGAACCAGCAACACGATTATCACTAATAACGTTGTAAATATAAATTTTAGATACCAAAACATCACAGCGATCTCTAACCACAATTATGATTGATTTATACGTACCTGCAAATGGAGAAACGATAATTCTCTTTGTCCTACGGAAGACATAAAACCATGTAAAATAATTGCACTAAGAACCAGCAACACGATTATCACTAATAACGTTGTAAATATAAATTTTAGATACCAAAACATCACAGCGATCTCTAACCACAATTATGATTGATTTATACGTACCTGCAAATGGAGAAACGATAATTCTCTTTGTCCTACGGAAGACATAAAACCATGTAAAATAATTGCACTAAGAACCAGCAACACGATTATCACTAATAACGTTGTAAATATAAATTTTAGATACCAAAACATCACAGCGATCTCTAACCACAATTATGATTGATTTATACGTACCTGCAAATGGAGAAACGATAATTCTCTTTGTCCTACGGAAGACATAAAACCATGTAAAATAATTGCACTAAGAACCAGCAACACGATTATCACTAATAACGTTGTAAATATAAATTTTAGATACCAAAACATCACAGCGATCTCTAACCACAATTATGATTGATTTATACGTACCTGCAAATGGAGAAACGATAATTCTCTTTGTCCAAGAATTTGAATAAAAATAAATACGGCATACTTAACCATACAGGATTAGGGTGGCCAAAAAAAGTTTTTTTTGGAAAGTTGGAAGAGCGGATGCATTTTCAGGTGCAATTTTTTTAAACAAACACCTCACAAAAATTCAGTTTCATCGCACAATGTTTGACCCTGCCGAATCGCGTTGAAAATGTTCCCGCTTCCATGTAGGTCAGATTGCCTACCCCACAGGGGCTTCCGTTTGCGTCCTTAAGATTGTGTGAGAAAACCAAGACAAATAGTAAAATTATCGTATGCAGATAGTAGGTTCCACGTGTTGGGACGAAAACCCTTCTATCGCATTTTACATTTCGCTTATCTTCATAAATAACAGAATGGAAATCGAGAATTAGCGTTCACAGCGGTACTGCTATCATTTGGCGACTAAGTAAACTCCGTCCTTGCATTACTAGGACAAGACGGAATCAACAAAATAATACGAAAATGCCCTAAAATGATGCGAGACCGCTTTGTCGTTCTGAAATGATACAAGACTGCATCATTGTCCTACAATGACGCAAGACGGCAACAAAAGTTCATGATAACGACTGTATTGTTGCGCGGATCTCCCGGTACGGGTGACTACAGTGGAAGGCAAGCGGCGAAGTGGTGGTGAATTAGTGAACGCAGTTTTTGAGTCAGGTAGCCGTGTGATTGTGAATTATTTTTCTATAAGGCAGTGAGATTTTATGTTGAAATGGCTAAATAAGAGTTGTGCGCGTATCACACGGGGGAAAACGAATGTGTGGGTGGCTGGTGGCTGCTTTGATGAAAACCTGACGAGGAATGGGAAACTACCAACATAACGAGAAGTTCTTAAGCGTTTCTTCACAATACTGCACTCTACGCCTGGCACCACTAATTCCAAAGGCATCGCCAGACACACGGTGAGCTCATTGCTGGAAATTAGGGCTAAAGCAAATATTTCTACTCAAAATGCTCGTCGCTACAGAAAATCTTGTGAATGTTTATAAGAAATACAGAAGGCTAGGAAAGGACAAGAAACTGAAAAGTGATAAGCATGAGTATAGAAGACAGGAATTTAAAGCCAAGCTGGACCATTTGTTTGACATTGGTCACAGTAGAGCTCTTGAGCTCATTGAAGATGAAGATGACCCGCCAATTTTACATTTATATGCAGATTGACCGCATATGGATGGAACTGATAGGGAATGGTGCGCTAAGTAGGAGGAAAATCTATTGGGCAAGGGCCTAGACAAGTTGATACACCGGTTCCCGTCAGATCACCGAAGTTAAGCAACGTTGGGCCACGGACGGAGGTTGGATGGGTATCCCCCGTCCATACCTCTACCGTGGTGCTCTTGTCCCCTGTCTGCAAGTGGCGGGCAGGTTAAATGTGGGTTGGCACAATGGATCTAAAGAGGTCTAAGTGCCAGGGGGGCTCCAGAAGGCTCCCGCCCACCCCTCCAATTTACATTTTATTATTTTAGGAGGTAAATCGTCAAAAAAACATTCTAAAACAGTTTGCAACAGAAAGCACGCAGCGAAAAGGAGAAGAATGAACTTCTTACCCGCCAGCTTTCTGCCAAAGCTTCTTCTGAAGCAAGTACTGATGAAGATAGTGATGAGGGTAGGTATAAATCGTCACGGTAAAATTTAAGAGTAATTTTATTGATTTCTTTTTCACAATAAGTGTCGTTAAAGAATTTATAGCGAACAAACCAAAGAAACTCAATATTCACGTTGCGAATTACTCAATGGTATCTGCTGTGTTAAATAGAACGCAGCCATCTTCCGCTGGAGGATCGATGTTGATAAAAGCAGTAGCTAGTGACACAGCGAAATCGTTGGGATTTGAGGAACAAGAGGTACAAATAATTGCTCCCCGTTCACAACTGCAAAGAAAACGGCCAGAATGTAGAGAAGATATTGACCCACTTATAAAGCAAGGGCTTGATCCGGACGTTCCGTTGGTCGTCCATTGGGATGGAAAGCTACTGCCCAGCAGTGAAGGTATTTATTGTAAATTTTTTTCTTGCTCATTAACAATCTCCTGCATAGTCTGTGGGCATTTTCGACCATGTATTGGATAATTATTCCATCTTTTAGATGCAGAAGCCAATACTGATCGTATGCCAATTTTAGTATCTGGAGAAGGGGTTGAGCAACTTCTTGGCGTTCCGTAGTTGAAAGAGGGCACTGGAATTTAGGAAGCTATTGCAGTGGTTGAAGTTTTGATTAGTTGGGAACTTCATGAACGAGTCATAGGTCTTGTCTTCGACACCACAAACGTGAATAGTGGACGAGTAAATTGAGCCCGTGTTGTTATTCAACAGAAGCTTGGGAAAGAGCTGCAGGACCTTGCTTGGAAATAAAGATGTTTGGAAAGCAATTGGGCCTTTCAACCAAATAGAGTGACAACAGGTTTCAAATATGTTGCTTTGTAGCATCCGTGTATACTAAGTCCTGGTACACATGTCCGGTTGCATCTAGTGCACCAGCGCGTGATCTCGAGCTTCTGAAAACCCTCGCTAGCCACAAGGACAAACACCAACAAGCATTCAACAAATTCAGCAACCATTTGTGGTATTTATCAGAAACCTTAGTGTGCTTATCTTTGATGGACCGCAATGTTTCCTTATCTGATAGCAGGGCGATGGTTAACTCTTTTGCAAAGGAAGGGTTGGATGTTTTCAGCCCCCGGGCGCAACTTTCTCCCAGTCACTGTATTAAGGACCTGAAACTGAGCGACTTTGCGTCTAGTGATTCTCGACGATTCTTCGACATTACGGGCATTGATCAAGGCTTTTTGTCAAAGGACCCTGAATAATGACTACAGGATGAAAGGTATCTGAAAGGTTTCAAGACCATCAAACACATTAATGTTGTTAATGACACTGCCGAAAGGGCGTGACACTTATCAAAGATTATATTTTGAAAAAACACTCACTAATTATGAACGTGAGAGACACCTTTCTGCTTGTGGTACAGAAACATAGGTAAATGTTAGATACGTACGGAAGGGAAAAGGTTAAGGAAAATGTAAAGCTAATGTTAGCCAACCCATTTAAAATTAAGAAACTCATTTAAAATAAAAACTTTTAATGCTACAGATTGTTTTTACTTCGGATAACCTCTATTTCTGCGGTAGAATCTCAAAAAAAGGTAAATTCGCCCCTGTAAGGTAGACACATTTTTCTACATCCGAGCATTACATTTTTAAACACGATTCGGCAGGGTCAAATATTGTGCAATTGAACTGAATTTTTGTGAGGTGTTTTTTGATAAAATTGCACCAGAAAATGCATCCGAACTTCCAACTTTCAAAAAAAAAATTTTTGGGCCACCCTAATGGAAATGGCAGGCTATTCCAAGCCTGCCGCGTAAACGGCGGTGAAATTCACATAAATTGCCATGCGAAAAAATTCACCTGGAGCGGGAATCTAACTACGGACCTATGGCTTTCCGGAGCACTGCGCAGATCACTACGCTACCCAGGATCCCTACCTCCCATGGCAATTTCACCGAGGTTCTTCAAGCGGCGGCGTTGCAAATTAAGAACATCGCTGATAGATAGGGGTCTCCGCAATACGCGAACGGAGCTCTCGGGCTAACCGAGCTAACGGAGATCCTCCTTCTCACGTCCGAGTGGTGTCCCGTAGCGCCCCTGATTGGTCGTCCCACCGGCTACCCTAGGAAAAGGGCCCTCACTGGAGTAGATCCAGTGGGGTGAACCTCCTTGCACTCCTAGGGAACCCGGGGGGGTCCCCTCGTTAGGTAAATAGGAAATAGGGACCAAATAGGAATTAGGGACCAGTGTGTAGGATAGGGAGAGAGGCGCAGGCCCGCTGTGCCCGATCTGGACTTCGGTCTGGTGCGAATCGGCGGGATCGCCAAATATCTCTCATTGAGTTTTACATGACCTTTACCCTGTAGGATCGGAGACTCCCTGGGGAAAGATGTTAGACAGATCGCCGCCGACAAATACAATCAAGGGCTTAGGCCGAGGAGACAGGGTTCCCATTCACCCGGGAATACGGGATATTTTATTCCCACCAGACAATAATCTAACGAGCTTGCATACTACAAGTAATATTGAAGAAAACCAGTTTGACGATAGTGCAATTGATGCTCAAGAAATGAGACAAGAACGCACAAAAGATAGCGCTGCTGTAGCTGACGAGATAAATCGAATCATGGCAATTGACGATAGCATTTACGCAGGAGAGGAATGCGATATGGCCGAGGAATATCGAAATGAAGAGGAAATCTCTCAACCATTCGAAACAGTAAAAAATAACAAGAAAAGAAGGCGTGAGCGAGACGCAAACGACGAAAAGGATGATACTAGACGAGGAAAAGTACAAATCGGAAAAAAGTATACCGAAGAACAAGCTAAGTCTTCGCGAAATAAATGGCCCCCACCGATAGTGGTCTATAAACTAACGGACATGACTGAATTTATAAAAAAGACAAGAGAACTTGTACGAGACAAAACTTTTATAATTAGAAAAATTAAAGATGGATCTAGGTTACAATTAAAAAACAATGAAGATTATGAATCGGTGAAAACTTACCTGGACAGGAACAAGACTCAAACAACAAGACTCACTTGGGCATACAAAGGAGAAGGAGTCGTTCGATATGTTATTCATGGAATGGATGCCGGAATTGACGAAGCTTTTATCAAAGACGAACTGAACATACAGGGAATTCCATGTGTATCCGTGAGACAACTATCCAAGAAATAAAAGTATACTCCTGCTATCTTCCGCCAAATAAGGACATGATTCCAGAAGACTTCGATAAATTATTTGATAATAATAAAATTACTATCATTGGGGGTGACTTAACTGCAAAGCATCACGAGTGGAACTGCCCAGTCAAAAATAACAACGGTAAAGTGTTAAACGCTTGGGTAAACGAAAATAAATTAAAAGTAATAGCACCCATGGAGCCAACGAGAACGTATGGGAGAAATGTGATAGACCTTGCAATTGCTAAAAATCTCAGGTATCCAACGAAAGCTGTCACCGTGAACAGTTTAACAAGTGACCATTATCCGGTAATAATTAGTGTGGGAACTAGACCTATCATCACACCTCATAGGAAGCTAGGTTTCAGTTATGGGCTAGCCGACTGGAATTTGTTTAATGAGACAATAAGAAGTAAATTACCAGATGACCTGACAAACTCAGAGGCATTGAGCAAAAATGATGTAGACCTTGGTGTTGAGAAGATAACAAAGAGTTATTATTGAGGGCGCTGATAAAGCCATTCCCAAATGCAAGAAACGTCTACCAACGGATGTGAGGCTTGACGAGGAAACCAAAAACCTCATCAAGGAAAGAAATAAGGCTAGACGGAAATATTACAAAATAGGAACGATGACACTAAAAAACAAAGTGAAAATGCTAAATGAAAAAATCAAAGCATCAGTTTTAACGCATAGAACTAGGAAATGGGAGGAACAATTGGCCACGTTAAAAGAAAATGAGAACTCAGGCTGGAAAGTTGCCAAGAAATTACGAAAAACACCACCGAGCGACCCTAATATCAAGATTGGTACCTCAGGACAAGATAAATCGCAGAAAGTAGCGGAATTTTTCTCAGAAATATTTAAACCAAACAACCCAAGATCATACTCATACCTTGGAGAATCTGAAAACCAGCGAGGACCAAAATTTAAATTATTTTCCGGAAATAGACTGGAAGAATCAGGAAGAACCCATAAAGAATTTAAAGAATAGGAAAGCACCAGGGAACGACAAGATAACAAACGAAATGCTGAAACGCATTCCCTCAGAGCCAAGATTTATCTCTTGCGCATTATAAACAACATTATAACCACAGGATATTTCCCAGAAGCATGGAAAAGGGCCAACATCACATGCATACCAAAAAAGGGGGAAAAACTATCATACCAAGAGACTTGAGACCAATCTCCCTCATCTCCTGTATGGGAAAGCTAGTGGAACGAATAATGTTACCATATATTTTAAAACATGCAGAGGATAACAATATAATTCCTAAAGAACAATTCGGTTTCAGGAAAAAACACTCGACGTGTCAACAAATACACAGAGTCGTCGATTACATAAGTGACGCAATGAACAAAAAAGAACAGGTATTAGGCATTTTTATTGATGTGACAAAGGCTTTCGACAAGGTGTGGCATGAACGCCTACTATCAAAAATGACAAATTGGGAGTTCCCCCCATGGATTTTAAAATTGACGGAATCGTATTTAAACGATAGGACTTTTAGAGTAAAGTGGGGAACTCCCTTAGTGAAGAAAAACAAATTTTAGCTGGTGTACCACAAGGTTCAATTTTGGGGCCACTACTTTTTAACATTTTCACGGCAGACTTCCCTGGAAGCGAAGACTGGAATATTTTGACAGCTCTGTATGCAGACGACGCCGCCATCATTGCCAAGGGAAAAAACCTAACTATAGCGAAAGAACGAGCCCAAGACTTCATGGATGAGGTCACTCAGTGGTACGACAAATGGAAATTAGGGATAAATGTTGCAAAAACAAAAGCGGTAATTTTTACACGACCAAGAACATGTACCCCGAAAAGCGGCTGTATCAGGATAAAACAACAACCGATAGACTGGAGCGAGGAAGCCACCTATTTAGGAGTAAAAATTGACAAAAGACTAAACTTCAAAAGCCACAGTCTTGGCATTAAGCAAAAGTTAATTGCTATGAGTGCACAACTGGCACCCATGCTGAAGAGCAATTCTACCCGCCATAAGTAAAAGACAAAATATACGATGCCATATTCAGACCAATAATACTATACGCTGCACCATCGTGATCAGGGATGGCCCACCGAAACACAATAGAAAATCTCTTCTCGACAGACAGAAGAATCACAACATGAAACCTTGGGCCAAAATGAAGAGGTTTTTAACCGTACAAAATTAGAACCGCTGAAAAATAAATTAGAAGAAGAGTGTATAAAATATTTCAAGGACATAAAATAACACGATAACGAAGCTATGAATTACGCAGCAATAAACAAAGAGAATCCTTTCGATAAGTACAACAGACCACACAACATTTTAAGGAAAAGTAAAAACCTTGGGCGGATACCAAGAGAAGAAAAAGACAGAGCAAAAGCCAGTCGGCATCCTCTGACATAAAGTCGCCAAGGGTACTTGGCGACAAAGACACATGCAAAAAAAATATATGAGTTTCAGTGTGGGTCGAAGCACGGACCTTTGGCTTTCCGGGCCACTGCACAGACCACTAAGCTACCCAGGATCCCTAATTCGCATGGCAATTTCACCGAGGTTCATGGTACCTTGTCCCTTTCAACGTTATTTTGTCAAGCTTGTTCAAGGTCCTGGTCCAGATGAATTTTTTCGCATGGCAATTAATGTGAACACGTAAGCTAGATTAATAAGTTAAGTAATGGTCGAGTAAGTGCGAAGCAAGCTGGAAATCAAGAAATCAAAATCCCATGTGCAACACGCTCCACCATATTTCTTCATAACACGAAGTTAACGCAACCTTTACAAAAGCTTTACCAAATCGCTACGAAACAGGTTTTCCTGAGCCCGTAGCGCAAAATTTGAAGAATCATGATCGCACTTTCGTTAACTTTTCCGCTAGCTGCCGAAAACGACAACGCCATCGCTTTATGGAGAACCATGATCGCGCCCCAGTTTCACCTTCCCACTGCCCGGTAGTGTCCAGATCACCTGTGCTTATTCCCCAGTTTGTCTTCTCCAGGTAAGCTGAGCAAGAGGGCCTGCACTTCCACTGCACGCTCAGCGGACTGGGAGTGGTCCGCTGACTAGGGTTTCCCGCCTTTCCCTCGTCCTTTTTAATCAACCATTCAACTTAGGGATCATCTGGCGCGCTTTTACTTGGAGTTTCTCCATTTTCCGCGTTCCCTGACTGACTGAGTTGAAGTAAACCTATAACATAGTATCGAGCTATTAGCTCACTCCGACCGTGGTTGGAGTTAATAATAGAAAAAAAATCCTGATGTAGCAGCATTTTAGGATTAAGGTTGTAAAGGATGTCTGTTAGACCTAAGTCAATGTTGCAGGAATTTTTACTGTCGGTTAGGAAGGTACGGACGGGTTATTTTGTAGGTGAAGATTTGGGGAAAAGTTTAACGGGTGATGTAGAATTCTATTTTTGTTAGGGTAGGATTTTACTATTGAGGGATTAATCAGGAAACGGTGGTAGAAGGTTCTTCAGGGTAGCCCCGCTTCTTCCGCAACCAGGGTGAGATTGTGGATTAAGTGGTAGGGTTTGAGATCTCCAGGGTTTGAGGTCTCAATGGCTCCAAATTCAAATCTGGATCCCCGCAACCGCCTAAAATTGACGCCAGTGCACGCCATAGCGGACATACAAAGGACCAACCCACCGCCGCATCCCGTTCTGCATCTTCCTCTGCCCTGGACAACCCACAAGAGGAAGATTCCAGCAGTAAGGTTATTATGATTCAACTGGGAAACAAACCAATCCTTTCATCTTGATCTTCCGCTCCACATACACTCGCACTCATTTCCTCAAACATTCCCAGGTGCCCCATCCAAGCTCCAACTCTTCCAACTGATGAAAAACTACACAACTCACCTTCTGAATCATCTCAAACAGCGGAAGCCCTATTTTCACCTGCAACCTTCCAAATTCCGTGTACCAATAACTACCCTGACCAGATTTCCGATAACGTCACCCTTCCTTTACCCACAAACACCCAAAATCCAGTTCCCCTAGCAGGATTTCCGAAACCAAAAAGCCTTTTTGAGGACGCTTCGTCTAACGAAATTGATGATGAATTTGAACTTCCAAAAAAGAGGAAAACGGCCAGAACCAGAGCCAGAGAGTTCTCGATTTGAGGCACTGCGATATGAGTTGCTTGAAAGACGCCCTGCTCCTAAAAGCGCAACGAGCCACACAGAAACGGCAAAATTCCCGCAAATCTTTAAATGAGGGACGGGAAACTGGAAAAACAAATATGAGCTAATAAATAAAAACTCTAGCTTCCCTGCAGTTGCAGCCATTGCCGGGCAAGATGTAAAAGTCTCATGTCCAGCAGTGGATGATATCCGCACAGTAACCTCCTTCCTAAAGACGTCGGTGATTCCACATCACACCTACCGGCTCAAAACAGACAAGAAACTGTATTACGTAGTACGCGGCCTAGAGATCGACACATATCCCGCCGATCTCAAAGGAGGAATCCTCTCTATAAAGGATTAATACAACGAAAGTGATCCAACTGGTCACTTCGATCCTAACGGCAGAGGAGATCCGCAAAACACCTGCCTAAATCCTCAAAATCCCGCATCTGCTCTGCCTTCACAGCCAGTATTGATATTGTGGGGAAGATGGCTAAATACTGCATTATACTTTGCATAAAATTATTGAAACACGTGAGGTATGTGACATGAATAATGAGCGCCTCCGACACATCAATTCGATCTTTTTCAGCCACTCAAAGGTACAATATTGTAACCGATTTCGCTCATCATTTGTACTACGTGCCAACACTCTATAAGAAAACTAATCCATCACGACGCACGAGTAGGTTTTCTATAGGCAACAGAGTACCTGGATAAAGAAGAAACAAATTGCATTCTCGAATCCAAAGCTGCCAAGTTGAATCTCGATTCGAAGCAGATCCTACGATTATCAGATGCAATTTTGGTTGACTACCATCGATCATGTGATCGCTGGAAGCAAGAGAACTACTCCTCGTAACCGCTACAGAGAAAATCTGACCTGCGGAGTGTGACCCTTTTTTGATATACCAAGTGATGTGGGAAAATTTAAGACGTTATACAGAGGAATCCTGGATGGGAATACATTGGTAAGGTTGAAGACATTTCATGAGGAAATTATATGGTTCTAATACTAAAGAAGAATCTATAAGAACTGTCATTGTTGCTGAGATATATTACCAAACTTTTTAATATTCTTCATTAGGGAACTAACTTTACGAAGCTAGAAATCCATTCAGGGCTATTTATTATTTTATGGAGCAAGTTGCAAAGGATGTGAAATGAATGAATCAGCAAATATGAAGATGTTATCGGATAGGAAAATATAGTTGAGAGTTGCGTCAGACCATTGGTGTTAGGTATTTGAATAAATATAACATTGAAAGGAAAAATAATACGCCTCTTTATTAACAAATATTAAAAAATATATTACTTTGTTTTCCTCAAACATTTACCATCGTGCCGACTTGAATAATTTATTCATACTGCATACTAAAGTATTTTGTCTCTAGGAAGGTACTTCTACTTTTCCCGCAATATGGAAATTTGCCCTCATTGAACCTATACAGAAAAATTCTAACCCAACAGATATGTCTCATTATCGCCCCATAACCATATTATACGCCCTATCCAAACCTCTCGAGAGATTAGTCTTTAATCACACCACAGAGCACCTTTCTCGCAATAGCTTGTTTGACAATTATCAATCAGGTTTTCGCAAAGATCATAGCACGTAGTCCGCACTAATTAAAATTACTGATGATATGCGTCATGCTATAGATAATAGAAAAATAGTCATAATCATTCTATTTGACTTTAGTAAAGCTTTTAACTGTGTAAAGCATGACATTCTCTTGGCACGATTACGCAAGCTGAAGTGCTCTAATGCCATGCTAGCATGGTTTAAATCATACCTCTCCGAGCGCCAACAGGCGGTGAAGGGTTTGGAGGCGTTTGTTCTGATCCATCCCCATTGCCTTGCGGAGTACCTCACGGGTCCATTCTAGGGCCATTGTTATTTAATATTTAAGTCCAGGAATTATCAAAAGTGATTCGCACCTGTCAGACCATTTTTACGCGGATGCCTTCCCAGTTTACGTAGAATGTTATTGTAATTGCATTGAGGAAACAGTTTCATTGCTTAATAAGGATATTCACGCTATATGTGCATGGGCATCGGCCAACGGCCTAAAACTTAACTCTCAAAAAACGAAACCGATAATAATAGGAAGTCCTTCATTTATAAACTCTCTTAATTTTGATTGCCTACCTAAAGTTATTGTTGAAGGACTACAACTTGATTATGTTGATGAAGTAAACGATCTCGGTGTGGTTATAAATTGAACATTGTCTTGGAACTCACATGTTCATAGTATTTCTAATAAAGTTTTGAAAACACTTTATCAGCTGAAGCAATTCAGACACCTAATACTTGTTCCGCTACGTCAAAAGCTGGTAACCTCTTTAGTTTTGCCACATATAGATTACTGCTCGCTGGTGTTCACAAATATATCAAAAGACAAATTGCCATACTACAAAGATTACAGAATTGTTGTATACGATATATATGATAACTCACGCGATGAGCATGTCAGCCCGTATTATGGGATGTTAAATTGGTTAAAAATTGAAGAAAGACGTATGCTGCAAATTGGTGTATTTATTTTTAAATTATTAAATGTAAAGATTCCATTGTATTTATATTATCAATGTGTATAAAATAAGGACAAAAAAGTGGATGACTAGAAAAAATACGAACTTAATAATACCATGCCATAGAACAACTACATGCAATAAATCATTTTGTGTAACATCGCGTAAATTGTGGAATTCTCTTCCACAGAATATAAAGTTGTTAACATCTGTGTATGTATTCAAGAGAGCTCTGAAACAGTATTTATGTTCTAAATATTAGTATGTAAAATGTAACATTTACTTAGTTCTTTGTTATATATTTTGCAAATTATGTAATATTAGTGGCTGTTTAGACAAAGCATTGTGAGTGTTATGCCTTTAATCTTTTGGTGTAATTTTTCCAGAGATAATACCAATCTCTAATATTGTCTCCTGCATGTAATTATGTAGCTATTACCATACGTTGTTTTTGTAAATCTAATCAGCAGTTTAAAATATAAATAAATATAAATGTCATGTACTTGTGCTCCATGGGATTATATAGTCCCAGATTAAAGAAACTTATCTTATATATATATCTATTATTTGATGATCCATCAATTCCTGCCGCACGCCCTCGATGTCCTAGGATTCTCTAGGGTTTTAGATGATAGCAAACTCTTACTCATATCCACTCGGTTGCCCTCATCTCGTAGGGTTTTGGATTGGTATTGCATCCACATCAAGTTAAGTAGTGCGGAATAAGAAAAGAAAGCCCTATTCAGAAACGGAGGGAAGTTAGAGAGGAGTCCCAGGGACAATCCGACTCCACTCCGCCGTCCCCTCATCAAGGATTCTCCTCGGAGAACGGGATCTCCGGCGAGGAGCAGTGGACATGGGCGAGGAAGGGATGATTGGATTTGAGCGACCCCGGCAGGGGCCCGACCCCACGATTATTCCCGATCTCTCTTTCGGATGGTCATTCCTTAGCAGCCAAGGCAAACAACTCGGCAGGGGGGTATCGAAGGATCGATTTCCGACGACCAGCATTAATCCTCGATTTGGCGCCTTCACGTGGCGCCCTTGAATGAATCGAAAGTCGCATCTTCCGGCTAATGGATGTCCTCTGCCAGCTCCTCGCTTATTTCGCGCGAATCCCCTTCTTGCAAGGGGAAGCCATATTGCATGAGGATGGCGATGGCCAAGATCCAGTCTCCAGGGGGGCTGTGTTTGAAACCATCGAGATTATCTCGAATAGGTAACCAAGGAGTCACGTGGTACAAGCAAGAAAGGGTTCAAATATTTGGTGTGTTTGTATCGCTCATTACAATGTAAATAATTGTTTTTTTTTAGTTTTCCTCGCTCTAAGGCTCTATATTTGAGTCAGATAAGATAAAAATCGTGTAAAACAATTTAGCGAGATTGTAATGTACGATTATAATAGACCAAATTTGCGAACCATTCGTCTTTATACCACGTGACTCCTTGGTTACCTATTAGAGATAATCTCGATGGTTACAAGCACAGCCCCCCAGGAGACAGATCCCAATTCTGTAAAATCGAATTCGAGTATTCTAAGTCAAAACTATACTCATATTTAGAATACAGTAAACTCCCGGTTACCCGGGCTGCGGCTTACCCGTTCACCTCCAATCTATTTCGTGTTTCAGCAGTGGCCTCAAGTAAACTTGTTATCTTCCTCCAATCGTTACTTTCACTACGGCCCTACCGACTGGTCCGATATCTTATAATATAATAAGTTTATTGTCGTAGACCAATACTGGCCTTTTAGACATGCAGTACAGTGTGAGCTGCGAATAATATTCAATTTCAATTCAAGATTATGCTAATACAATACAATCAATGTATTAAGATGTCTTACGCCAGACAAGCTCATACCCGAGGCTTGCAAACATTTATTTGCGGACGGGACAGCCCTACTGGATTCTTTTGCCTAGGCTTGTGCGATGAGTCGATAAATCGAAGTCATCGACGATGATTTCATTCATCGCGGTGCGATGACTGAAATGTATGTCATCGATGACGATGAATGTCATCGACCATCGATGTCGATGAGTCGATGCGAATCATCGATGTGGATGAGACGTGATGTGCTGCTGACACGAGAAATGCTACCTCTGCTGACGACCCCTTCCTGGCCGAGCTCCACAAGTACGAGGAGGTCCCAGCTTTATCCAAATCTCCGGACGTCCTAAATTGGTATAGGGACAGGAAGGATGTGTATCCCCGCCTTCAGAAGTACGCGAGGAAATACCTCTGTATTCCTGCCACTTCAACGTCATCAGAGCGGTTCTTCAGCGATGCCGGAAACGTTGTGTTCGACAACCGACTTGTACTCACCGATGAAAATGCGGATATGAGAATTTTATTACACCACAACAAAGAGTTGTTGCTTAATTTGTAACTTTGTTCTTGTTTAGCTCTTTAATAAATAAGCCTTGTCCGTGTCAATTAAGTTAGACCCAATTCAGTCTTCACTTAATAGCCACACCAAACTGCCAACCAAGACATCTGCACCGATCATCGATAGTCATCGATCATCGTGTATACTCTATTCGATTATCAATGACAGCCATCGAAGCATTTCGATGCAATCGATGACCAAAATCGGTCATCGCACAAGCGTACTTTTGCCTGTCTTTCATAAAATGCTCTTATGTACAGCGAGGATCTTTTCATTGATTGTATTTATTTCTGGGACGCACCGTAGACAAATTAATCCGGAAAGAACCAAACAGTGGATTATCCGTGTTTCCAGATTATCTGTGCACCGTTCACTAGTCATAAGCACGGAAAATCGAATGTTTACTTTAAAAGTATTAGTTGGTAGTACAATTCATGCTCCCTTGATGGCGCGACGATCATCCCGGGTCACGGCGACGGAGTCGGATCATTTTGCGGATCATTTATTTCCTTCATAATCGGTCGCCACTCATTTGCTAGCGATCAGGCGATCGCGGTGGACCAATGTCGTAGCCTCGACAGAAGCAGACGACGATTTGATCTTTTTCGCGCGCAACACAAGGACAGAACGCATGCAATTCTAGCTACTGATTAATCCTTTCATGTCTCCGTCGGTGAACGATTGGTCACGAATCGTTCTCCCCGTTGAGTCACGGGTCTCCATATGAGCCAAATCTCTTTCTGCTTCAATGAATCATCCCCCAGGTGGCCGACAAAAAGGCGACTCCGGCCCTAGATATCACTAAAGCAGCTCATGATTTGGAACTAGCCAGAACAGCCAATCGTGAAGAGCGACAGAGGAGAACAAGTGAGGCGGTAACCGCGGTCTCTTGGCATAGAGAAGATACGCAGTGTGTGCACTTCCTAGAACACATGCTTCATTCACTGACAACCCTCTCAATCCCGGTCGATGAATATCGAAAAGTTGTTTGAAAGTCGAGCTGGCGGTGATCAAACATATCAAAATGGAAAAACTGTCATCCAGAGATGGTGAAGGTAGCAAGCATCTTCTTTATCGATAAAATTATACTTTCCACCTCCTTTTTTTAAGTATGATTTCCATTCACGAGGCATTCGCCACAAATATTTTCTCGTCCTTATTCGTTACTTAATTCAATATTCTCAAAATATGGGGTCTTTCTAACTCATGCTATCGACTATCGGAATATCAACTAAGATACGCTGCTAAGATACCCTCTTTCTACGGTTTACAAGACAGACGATGGCCAAGAGCAATTTGAATATTCTAGGATCCCATTCTCCAATGTAATGGTGTAAAATTCCATCAATATCTGAAGCCTCGGGAAAAATCAGGAATCCTCCAGTTTTTCCTGAAAATTTGAAAATTTGGAACATCCAATATTGATGAAGGAAGCATTCATATTCCCCCATGAAACGGTACTATTTGAAATAATTCCAGGACACTTAAGGGTTATTCAATATCATAACAATGAAATTACTGCCTATTAACAATCTATCGTTATTCAATTGAATAAATTAAATATTCTTGAATCCATTCTTTAAATAATAGCCATCGATTGCCTAAGATTTGAAAAATATTCACGAATAAATTGCGATTAAAGGCTCTTCGTCCAAAATGCAGCAACATAAATCCCAAAGCAACACCCCCTTACTTACACTTGTACCCTCTTCATGTATGCACTACATATCAAGCAGTGGTTTTGGTTGTAGATAAAATACCTTCCAAATTTTAGGATGACAATGATAGCCAAGATGCAAGAACCATTTATGCATCTATTATTCCGATGCCCAACACAAAATACAAATTATAATTGAATACTCGTAGATCGATCAGAATATCCTATACAATGGCAAGCCGGGTAATTACCAGGCTTCTCCATTTAGTTAAGAGTCCTGGAGAGTGGAAATAGAAATACGTTTTATCAAATTATTCTGTGTATAAAGCCCTTTCAGCAAGAAAAAGGAAGAGACAACACATTCCTTTCTATGGTGTACTTAAAATAAAGATAAATATTCATATCGCTAATAAAATTCAACACATTGCCATAAAGAACAAATTGCATATATTATGAAATTAAAAAACTATACATATAATGGTATTTAGTAGGGATGGGTCGGTTCGGTTCTTCGGTTCTCGGTTCCACCGGTTCTTGAGCTTAGAACCGGAACCGGAACCGAGGCCAAAAAGAATCGGTACCGAAATAATTGGCGCGAAAACCAGTTTGAAACCTGCTCACACTCTGAAAGCAGAGGCTTCACATTAAAACCTGGTGAAATAGTGTACTTAGATGTTTCAAAGTTGCCGTGAATTATTCTAATTCAGTCGTTAAAAGACCATATGATTTATTTTATTACATCCCATTCTAGTAAGTGATGAAATACCACCGTAATAAGGATATACTGATTGATATGTATTTGTTACGTCCATCTCCTTTGGAGGTGCGAGCCCTCATATCGTTTTCGTAAATTATATCATAATATAGTGTATAGGTTTTAGAAGATTTCATTCATGCTTTGGACATTGCTTTCGTTAAGTCAGCAAATTATTCGTCATTTGTACAATAGCATTAACTTTGCTCATGCAAGAGAATGCTGTCCACTTCGCCACGCAGTAAATAGCAGACGACAATCGACTATTTGAAAAATTGACAGCGCAAAGATAGCCGGAAATGAAAGGCACCCGCAATATGCGGTCAATTACAACTAAATTGTTTTATCAAGTTTCTTCTTCCCTTGATGCAAGGGTCGTATTCAGCGAAGTAACTATCAACCGTTTGCCGTTGACCATTCTGCTTTCTTGATTACTCGACTATAAATGGACAATCATTACAAAAACGTTGGGTTAACTGGTCATGTTTAACTTTTAAAAAATTTTGTGCCATGAAACGTGAATAAAAATGCACGTGTGGGATATAAAAGCTGATATTGGTATTATCTTCCAATGGGAGAGTGTAACTAAGTATTTGCAGTAACATACGAATTTAAATATTTAAGTTTATGAGAAATATGTTGGTAATGACAAAACCATGGTTGAAAGTACACACTCGGTTTATCTTACGCGTATCATACATAACAAACGTATCACCATTAAATACAATCACGGCATTGGAGATCCCGGAAAGATTCCGAAACGAAATAGGAAAGCATAATCTTTTGAAACGACGGAAATGGTACACGTAAATTTATGTCAACGCATGTCACACAGATGGTCTAACTGAGATGTAAGCCAATGGTGAAAAAATCAATCGCGCAAGGTAGTGCCAAGTTACCATCAAGAGCCATGGCATACGAATCAGCACTGTTAGCACTTCGTATGTGCCCAGATCCCAGATATCAGGCCCAGATGAATGCTTCCTAAGTCGCATGTCGATAAATGAAGTGCTATCGAAATACGGCATGCCTATCGATATTATATCATACCTATCGATATTTTAAAAATATCGATAGCTGGTGAAATTACGCCTTAATTTACTCACGCGATTGAATCCTTCGCAATGTCTTCCGAAGTGTGGAAATACTTCACGGTTGATGCAGCAAATGAAAATTTCGCAAAGCGTAATATTTGTCATTCCCTGATTTACAGGGGTGCATGTAAATCCACTCCTAACCTGAAAAAGCATGCAGAAAAGAGGCATAAAGTAAATTTTCGAGGGAAGAGTCCAATCGTGTCTCCAAAGAGACGGAATACTTCAGTAACTAGTAGAGGCCTGCACACGGTCGCAAAATACGGGCGAGGGTCGCCTGCCTGTGTGCGAGAGATAAAGAGAGAGGCACAACCCGAAGACATTTTTTCTTTCTATCGGACTTTTCCGAAGTGTCACGAATGTGGCCTTAACGGAGAAATGGCCGAGAAGAAGCGGTCACCCGTCGTCTGCTGGGCGGGTGACCGCCTCCATCCATGGATGGGCAACGAGTATAAAACCAAAAGTGCTTGAGTTCTATAAATATTTTCACATAAAGGGTAAAAATGGATTAAAATTACATAAACACAAAAATATTATGAAGAATTCTTTTTCAAGCAGTATGTCTCTGAAAATGATTATTTATTATCTTGTCTTACCATTGAGCAATGCAAAGTAAATTAAGAACCCGAACCGAGAATCGGAACCGAGAACCGAAGTTAAGAACCGAACCGGAACCGGAACCGAAAAAAAGTGGAACCGACCCATCCCTAGTATTTAGTATTGAAATTGCAACATGAAATTCTAAAATTTATCACTGAAATTTTGGGGAATGTATAGATTTTTAATTGAATGTACTAAATATGTTCCACAAAATGTACATACACTGGAAAACAGAATATATGTTAAAAGATGTAATGCGATGAGCAGGGTAGTATAACAATGATTCCGCACATCTTGCATTTATGCATCTTGACAAACGCAACACCCTAAAAGCATTAAAGAACCTCAAATGTTCTTTATGTTGAAACAATCAGTTCAACCTGGTCTCTCGTAGCGTTCGGACGTCTTCCACTCCGAGCTCAACCAAGGCCAGTGTTACACAATACTGTGTTTGTGATTTGATTTTGGTTTGCGAATATGTTTTTAATAATATGTCGCAGTGCCATAACTGCAAGAAATCTATTCGCAACACTATTTGCTTATCCTGTGTTCATTGCCAAAAGAAATTTCACGGATATTGTTTAGACAATCAACTGGGAAAATAAAAAATTGAGGCAATTACAGCCAGCAAGCAAAACTGGAGGTGCAATGATTGCAGTGCTGAAAGAAGAACAAGTGTGAAACTTGCCCGTTAAAGTGTCTCTCAAAGTGATACATCTAGTTGTACTCCAAGTGACGAAGTTCTTCGTATGCTTAGAGAGATAAGATGTAAAGGTGAAGGAAACAAATCTAGGCGAATCTATAAACAAATTATACGATAGGCTGGATGAGTCTGTGAAAATAATTGAAGCTCTAGGCCAACGTCTAGATCAGTGCAATGAGAAAATAGAGTGTCTGCTAAGTGAAAATCTCTTCTTAAAAAACAACTCCTGGCGCAGAGTAACCGCGTTGATGACCTTGAGCAGCGCTCTCTCTCAAATTGTGTGGAAATATACGGGCTTCCAGCCAATCTAAACAGCGTATCTGAAGTCGTGTGTAATAGGGTCAGAACTGGGCGTGAATGTGAGTGTTGATGATATTGACAACTGCTACCAGCATAAATCCAAGTCAGAAAGTGAGTCTGGGGGCGGTAATCACGTGATGTTTACAAAGGAAAGCACCAAGGACAACTTCCTGGCAAAGCTCAGATTAAAACGTAACCTCTCCACGAGTCATCTCCTCCTGGAAGCTCCCATTAGGCCTATATCTATAACAACGAGGCTCTCTACCCAGGAAGAAGAAGGGTGTTCAACGCAGCAAAAGAAATAAGAAGAGAAAGCATTACAAGTTACTTGTGGGTAAGAGGGGGTAAAATATTAATGAGAAAGGCCGAAACAGAGCCAGTACTCGTGCTTAGCTATATAAAAAGACATTGATAAATTAGAAATACCATTGGTAGTAATACAATTAAAAATTCGCTTTACGTAAAATCCTCTGTCGATAAATCATCAAATCATTCCCAGCCTACGTAGCAATTTTGAGTTCTTCCTTTTAGAACTCAGCTGGATGTCTAGCTTGTCTCATGTCATTGTTCTATCTGAAATATGGATCTGTGAATGTGAGCTTAAGAATTATAAAATTTCTGATTTTCAAACCTATGCTCAGTATCATGAGGAAAGCAGGTCGCGAGGCATAATTGTATTCGTAAGCGATATCATTCCCTGTAAACCAATCGCTTTATCAATGTTAACTGTAGTTTTTAAATGCATTTCTCTACAATGTGATGTAATTCACACTCAATTGTTATGTATCTATAGATATATTAATCTTCCCGTTGAACAATTTATCATAGAACTTGAATCTATTTTAGTTGCACTTCACAATAACTTCATACTAATTGGAGATATGAATGTTAATATTTTGACCTCAAATAACAGTTCCATATGTACATGGATTTAATGAACACAATTGGTTTGTCCTGTCTAATTGAAGTTCCTACGAGAGTAACTGAAGTTTCTTCAACCTGCATCGTTCTCGTATTTGTTAGACTTTTCAATTCATTTCTACAAGACATTAAGGCTGAAGTACATGACCTAGCTATCACTGACCATTGCTTGATTTCTCTCGTTCTTGTTCGGAAAGATATGCGATCTATACCCATGGAAAATAGCAATGAATTAGTCAAAATAGACTATAATTATTTTTCAACTCAGCGTTATGGTGATAACCTGGGATTGTGTTTTAAATGAATCTGATGTTTCTTTAGCTTTTGATACATTACTAAGTAAATTAATGTCTTTCTCAAGTGCACTGTTGTGTCAAATCAAAGGAAAAATAAGGTAAACCCATGTTTAACGCTTTATTTGCTTAAACACATTGATAGGAAAAACTATTTGCTAAAGAAGTTTGGAAGGAATCCAAACAACAAGAACTTAGAACATGCCTTTAAAAATGTAAAAATAATCTTAGAGAGAAACTGAGGACATCATTTGATAATTATTTTACGCAAAAATTTCAATTATCTTCTGGGAACTCCAGGGAACAATGAGACATTTTTAGAGAGTTCACTTGAGAGTTTAAAAAAATCCTTAAAAATCACCTTGGAAGAAAATGGAAATTGGGTTACTGAAGAGGCTGAGTTGGTTCATATTTTTAATGAGTATTTCACCAGTTCTTTCAAGGAAAGCACGTCGAACAGTGATGGTATTTCTAGATTTATAAGAAGTATCTATTACATTGTAAAGGTAGGTAATTCTATGTTTTTGATCTTTTTTCTTCGAATCAAATTGTATCTATAGTTAAATCTCTTCCTTCAAAAAAAGCACCGGGAATTGATGGATTCAATAGTACATTACCAAAATTAATTATTGATATCATCGCGCCCATTCTCTCCCATCTTTATAATTTAAGTTTCATAAAAGGGATCTTTCCTGATGCTTTAAAAAAGACTTTTGTTAAACCTCTCTTTAAAAAAGGTGGACTCGATGATATAAAGAACTATAGGCCTATCTCACTTTATCAATATTTTCTAAAATTCTTGAGAAGCATGTTAAAGTAAGACTGGTTAAATTTTAAAAGAAAAAAATTTTACTTACTCTAAATCAGTTTGGTTTTAGATCTGGAAGAAGCACAGAAGAGGCTCTTCAATATTTTATGAGTTGCGTATTCAAATCTGTCAATGTAAGTAAACGAACATCTGGTCTTTTTATCGATACCTTGAAAGCTTTCGATACACTGGACCACGATATTCTATTATTTAAATTGTATTCAGCTGGTGTTCAGGGCATAACATATGACTGGTTCAAAAGTTACCTAATAAAGAGGTCACAATGTGTTTTCATCAATCATTATTACAGTGATTTTCTATATATTACCTCTGGTGTACTTCAGAGTTTAATCTTAGGCCCTATATTGTTTTTTCTATGTGTTAATGACCTTTATTGCCACGACTTTCATGGTCAGGTTACTGCCTTTGTGGATGATTTTGCACTGTTACAGTAATTTTACACGGGAACGTCTAAGATATGACATGCAAAATGACTGAAATTACCTAAGACTATGGTTTCTCTTATGGACCTCTGGTCCTGTCAAAACGAACGATGTCTTCTCTTCATGCAAAAAATGATATCCTGAGCATGGTTTATACATTTTGTGCTGACACCCATGTTCTCAAAGGAATTGCTCTTTTCCCGGAACAAATTATTAAAGATGGTGGATTTCATTTCATGTGATATAATTGCGTGAGATATGAAACTTCACCTTACGGCCAAAATCCAACATAAATAAGAACTATGTGTTGTGGAAGAAGATTTCATTCACCACAGTCATGTTAGTGATAGGCCGCTATTATTAACATGCACATATCCCAGTAGATAGTTGCGCGTCCCAAGACACGGGGACGACAAAACATAAATAAATCGACAATAGGAGAGAGGGAGTGTGGGAAGAGCGTCCGTGGAGACGAGAGGTGACAATAATCGAATAAACAAGAGTCAGAGTAGGGGAGGAGTAGAGAGTGTACGGACGCGAGTGGAAGCGGACGAAACTCAACTTGAGACACTGTGATACACGGAAGCCCAAAGTGAAAGGGAAACTGACCAGGGGTGGCTGTAGGGTGTTTAGGGAGACGGGATCGCAAAGATATCAATGGTGTTTTGCATTAAATTGTGAATATAAGCTCACCATTCCTTAAGCATAATTTCATATGATTACTGATTAATTAAATAGGTAAAAAATTGCATATTAGCATTATGCGTGAATGTACTTACATCCCGCACTTCCCCCAAGAGTCGTCACACCTGAACAACCGGCGCAACTACAGGTAAGGGAAAAAGGGCTGTGGAGAATCAGGGAGAAGTTAGGTTACAAGTCTTAGATTTCCTCTTCTGTGCTCTCATTGTACACAATCACTGTTCCCTCCCACAGCTTTTGAGCTAAGCAATGTCTCTGCATTCCTCTGCAAGGCATGTTAACCCCGAGTTGAATAATCCCTCTATATTTAAAGGAAGTAATTGCCTTCTGTAGCCACTGCACCTGTCATAAGACTTTTTATTGCTTTTTCTTTATTTCGAGGAAGCACCGCAGGAAGGGAAAGCCATTCCATTCTCTGGACCACGCGGCGCGGCGTACAGCTGTGACCACGTGACACGCAACGCACGCGTGCTCAACAATTAACTCCCTGCCTCAAACAAATCCCTCTGGAATTTTTCATCGGCAAAGTTTCCCTCCCGCGCTCCCATTGTCTCCTCTCTCCCCGCTCGGGGCGCGCTACAGCGCCAACTTGCAAACTGCTCACATTCCAGAACTATCCGCCGCGGGGCGACTCCGTTTCGGGGGCCGGCTACTTCTCCACCCCACCAACTCCCCGGGATTCTTTGGATTACGCAGAAATAGGAAAAGCAGTTCACTCCGCTCCGAGCATTAAGACCAAAAGAACAGCTTCACGGACGGCCTTCAAGGAATGAAAAATTCTCCGAAAGATGGACCTCCCCTTGCTGGCGCCTCATCTGTGCATTCGAATTATCAATTGGCGTAATGAGCGAAGATGCGAAGGAAGCGGAGGACAAGTGCATAAGAAAATTTAGAACGGAATTCGCAAAAATTTGTTCCAGAATCTGACGTTTTCCGGTGACTAATTAATGCTTCACTCGGACCAAAGGATAATGAGCATGTAAAGAAAAAGGATACGCAAACCGTTAGAGCCACTATCCAGTGAAGTAATCGACATTCTCGTTCCTACTACCATAGCTGTGCCGGAGCAAGATTCAGAAGAGCCGATCTTAGATGGGTCAGATCTGTTTACGAATGCAAGCCCATATGACAGCGATGATTCATCAGAATAATTTCAAAGTTCAATTTAATTATTGTTTGTATGTATTTCTTATTCGGAATGAGTATAGTGAAAACTGTTTCTGTAATAATGAATGAAAAATGCAAGAACTGATTAATTTTTACTTTTTCGAACTGTGAGACTCATACTTTAAAAAATTACAATCGAACTTTCATTATTAATATACTTTAAGTGTATTTATATACCTATTCAAATTATGCGTACTTAGACTTTATATTCGTGATTAGCGTGCTGGAAAATCTTTATAGTATGATCAGAATCATCTATCGACATGTTTTCAATTTTTGTATTAAATTTTCACTCATTCGTGAACTCATCCGTGCATATTCGTGAACCTTCTCGAAATTGTAACATTTTGACTTCAGATTCGTTATCAGCGGCCTAAAAAAACCTATTCGAACCCAATTTCGAAGCAATCAGATGTTTTATTGGACGATGCCATGATTTTCAGGGTACCTGGACCACTGTGGGGTGGCGAGGAGTGTGTTGGTGGGGAGGGGCGTCAAGATAGGCGCCTATACCATCGGGCGATTGATGCGAGGCGCCCCCCAAACAAAAATACAAGGCGGAGAACACCCAAGGTCCAAGTCACGTGTAGACACCATCACGTGCGCTCCTCCTCGCACAAAAATTAGGACCTCGGCCCCAGCCACCGGAGGAGAAAAACTCAAAAGATCAGAAAAAAGCATACCTTCCGTATATTCAGGGAACTACAGACAGGATATCCCAGATATTACGGAAATACGAAATAAAGACAATATTCAAACCGCAGAGAATGCTACATACAAACCATCGATGTGGTTACGTTACGTCGACGACACCTTCGTGGTATGGAAACACGGACGTAGGAAATTAGATGAATTTCTCGAGTACCTAAATAATATTGATCACCGCATACAATTCACTATGGCGGAAGAACAAAAAGAGAAGCTGCCATTCCTAGATGTCCTGGTAAACAGAAGAGGAGACGGCACGCTGGGACATACGGTGTACAGAAAAGCTATCAACACAAACCAATATCTGCATGCGAGATCGTACCACCATCCTGCACAGATTAATGGAGTGATGAAAACTATGATTCATCGTTCCATCACACTTAGCGATGAAGAACATAGAGATGAGGAGCTGAAGAAACTTACAGAAATCTTGGCTAAGAATGGATATAGAAAAAATGAGATAAGGAAGACAATCTCACAAAAATTAGGACCTCGGCCCCAGCCACCGGATGAGAAAAACTCAAAAGATCAGAAAAAAGGATACCTTCCGTATATTCAGGGAACTACAGACAGGATATCCCGGATATTACGGAAATACGAAATAAAGACAATATTCAAACCGAAGAAACAAATACGAGACATTGTGAGGAATGTAAAAGGGAAAGAAAAATTGGAAACAGAGGGCGTATACTTGCTAAAATGTAATACGTGCGACAAGGTCTACGTGGGGGAAACAGGACGGACAATTAGAACGAGAGTCAGAGAGCATGCGGCTGCAATACGCCTCGGACATCAAGACAGATCAGCAGTCGCCGAACACGCAGCAAAAGGCCACGAAATCGAAACCGAGAAGCCGATCATCCTTGCCAAAGACCGGCATTTTAAAACAAGGCTAGTTAGAGAAGCCCTAGAAATAAAGAAACACCCCTGCAATTTTAACCGTGACCAAGGACAAGCTATCAGCAGTTCCTGGCTTCCAGTTTTAGCGAGAAATAAAACAACCCAGAATGTTCCACAACTCCCTTCCCCTCCTCCTCCTCCCTCCTCCCCCCTCTCCCCAAATTCATATAAATAGATGCATAACCACTCCGGTCACTCAGTAGCCCTGAGGAAGTCTCCGGCAAAGGAGAGGAAACGTCGGCCACCCTCAAACCAGTTAACAAGACGCGGACAACCCAAAAAACATATAACAAGTCACACGTTTATAAGTTTTAAACAGAACATATGGAGTCAGTAAAAAATTTAAGAGTCAGTAAAACATCTAAGAGTCAGTACCGAAGAGGGCAAGGCAAAGAGGGACGAGAGGGGAGGTGAAGAGGAGGAAAAGACAATGGGGAAATCTATGCTAGCAGACAAGATAAACTGAGAATATAGAGCATAAGTCAAACTGTAAAACTGTAAAGTGCTCAACTCACAAGATAAAAACATCCAATTTACTATGGAAATAGAGACCGAAGGGATGCTAAATTTCCTGGACCTAAAAATAACGACCCATAATCAGAAGTGTGACTTCTCTATCTTCAGGAAGCCATGCTATTCTGACAGCATCATTCATCAGCAGTCAAGACACCAGTTTCAACAGAAAATAGCAGCCCTCCACTCAATGATTCACAGGTTGTGCCACATACCTATGTCCAACGCTAATAAATCAGCGGAACTGAGCACCATACATCAAATAGCCACCAGCAACGGCTATTCAAAACAGCTGGTGGATACGATTTATAGGAGGAAGCTGACGAAAATTGCACGGAAAGACATCTACGGGACACAAACTGAAGCAGGGGACGCACCGAAATGGCGCCGGATCCCTTTCCTTGGGAAGTTATCACTCAAAATACAGCGATTACTTCCCAAGGACAAGGTAAGAGCGGCTTTCTACAATAGACACACCCTGGAAAAGATATTAGGATCAACGAAGGACCAAATGGATTCCCTGACAGGAAGCGGTGTTTATGCTCTTGAATGCAGCGACTGCGACGCCATCTACATCGGGCAAACTGGCCGAAACTTCGCCACCAGAGCAAAGGAGCACAAGGCATGCTTCACCACCCGGAATGCCGCCAATTCGCACTTCGCCGGACACCTACTGAAAAATGGCCACAGCAGTGAGTTCACCCCCCCGTGTGCTTCACAGAGAGAAGAAAGGCCCAATGTTGGACAGATTAGAAGAGTTGCAGATTATCGGCCACGCAAATTCCAACGACCATAACTTGGTCAATGAATATTTGTATCCCTCCCGCTCCCCCCTCCTCCACTTTCCTTCAATGCCCAAGCCCTCTCATTACCAACCCACGGTGAACCCTCCACCAGGCACAACTCGCCATAGCACCACCCTCCCCACTCTCCTGACTCATCCTCCCTAACCCTTGCACACCGACCTCCCCTTCCCCCTTCTCCCCCTCTCTCCTTCCATACAACCTATATATACTGATCTCTGTACTTGATATTTCACCTGACGATGTTGCTTTGCAACGAAACCATGGTCGTGGAGAATAAAACTGTGTGTGGAAATTGCAGTGTTTCAATTTCATCCTTCATTCCTACGATGAAAGATTTCCACAGCATTAAGCCTGAAACTATTAACTAAGCATAAGTTAAAATTAAGAACGCTTAAGGCAAAAAAGCTAATTCCATCCAAGTTATAAAGCCTAAGAATCAAATAGGTGCTGAAGGAAGAAGATAATGGAAATCTAAGATGAAACACGAGAAAAAAATATGTAAGGAGCTGTTGGGAACGGTGAATTAAAATTTATACATTCTACGTCTTCTATGTATGTCTTACCTATACACGCAGGATGCATTGATAGCCTAAAAGACTAAAATACCTGACTCAGGAATCTCTATTTGAGTCCCGGTGAAGATGATATTTTTCTTTTATTAACCTAACCAGTCGATTAGCTGGACTAAGATGAATCATCATCAGACCGTGGGTTGAAATTTAGATTTCACTTCTTTAATGAATTGCAGGATAATATTTTCACTGATGACTTTAAAAATATTTAGCGAACTCCAACTTACTAAGGTAGACTGGACCATAATAATAAAATTAGAAAAATTGATTGCCGAACTGACATATTCAAAATGTCCTTCTTTCCTCGCATAATTAGGGATTTAATAGCTGTAAATATATTCAATAGTATAAATACAATTATATCAACGTATAGCATAGGTAGTTGAATGTTGGTAAAAGGACCTTAAGGAGGTTCCACCGTGCCTCAACGATTCAATATGCCGTAAAAGAGCTATGCTAATTAATGAATAAATAATAATTATAAGAAAAACACCTATATGGAAAATCATCTAGAGGGTGATAACGCATACACAATAATTGTATGAGTATGCTTTTTTATAGCGCGTTGTAGTTGCATTCTATTTTTTACAAGCTCTTTTTACTCATTTTGACTTCGAAACATGACTGACGTGTTGTTGCCACAATAAATTTACAAAGTGCTCAATCCCACTAATACGTATCCTAAAATAGGTTAAATATTTTCTTACTTAGTATTAAACTATTCGTTTGCAAATACAACTCTTTCTTTTGAATTTTATTAATATTTGTATTTTTTAATACTGTTTGGCAACAATGACGCTGCTACCATTTGGAAGCATTGGTATTAATTACGCCATTTCAATAACTAATGAAATATTTAAATTACATAAAAAATTTAAGAAGGACCTTGGTAAGGTATATTACTTAATTAAGTCGGTAAATAAGCTTGTAAGTACGTTCCGTCAAAGTACCGTTGCCAATGATAACAACATACTGTACCGTCACTTCCATGTAACTAAGGATTTTCTGCTTTTTTTCGAGCAAACATTTATTAATATCAATTAAACAAGTGTGGTAAGGCGAGCACTTTTTACATTGCTAGATTCGACACAAAATTGCGCATCATATATTAGTTTTTCGTCAAAACGACATTTCTCTTTCATTATTAATCTGCAAATTTTACTGCAAGAGCTCTGCCGTATAGCCACGTATAAAATATCTGATTTTCAACGTATTTTTTCTTCAAATGTATTATGGAAAGGCCAAATTATTTTATAGCCAATTAATTTTCACAAAAATGACATCTACTTCATGCTTCGGTGGAGCCATCTTAAGCTAACCCAACAAACACAATGTTTTTACATGCTTGCTTTGGTATTTTTATCTTTTTTTTAATTTTTAACTTTAAACTAGAATATAGTTAGTAATCTTTTTTTATGCATTCTATGTAATGCACGTTTGTTGTGAATTCACCCCCTGCCATGCAACATTTACGGTGGCTTGCAGGGTACAATGTAGGTATCTTTCAACTCCAGAAGCAATTGGATGCTTCGCCGAAGTGGGGACTTGCGGTCAGGAGCGCTTCCGACAGGTGTGCCCCCGACCCTTTGGGGATGTTTTGCTGCGGGGATTGAGGGTATAAATTCCAGACCTGCAGCCTCTAACCAGGGAAGGGCGTGGAGGTCACTCTCTCTCGGTTAGGAAACAACGTCGAGATGCAACTCTTAGGACGCTCCAACTCTTCACAGCGCGACGATTTAAATTCCCACCGCATACATACAGGTGCCCGTCCTCGAGGTTGGTTTCCACATAAGAACCGCCTAGTAGCTGTAACTGGGATTCAAATTAGAAAGCAGAATTTTATTTTTTTTATAGCTTTCCCTGCGGGTTAATGAAAGGAGATTGATGGCTGGCAAGAAAACCATATTCCACCAGATGAAACTCACTGTTTCAAGGCCCCAAAAAATATCGCAGAGAAAGGGCCCCAGAAACGTTTTCGAAACTGGAAGAATGCAAGCAAGCATGTAAAGTGGGTATCTCCCAAATGAAACAGCGTTAGAATTCTTACATTCAATGACGGGAGGTATGAGCTGAAAAGCAGAGGATATCAAAGACGCCTTAGAACACATGACGATAGGCTAGGTGAGTTATATCCAAGGGAAAATTAGATATTGCTCAGTGTTCAAGAGAGTAATTAAATCACTGCAGTTCGTTTTTAAAAAAATTAGGCAAAAGTACTCTGTGAGAGTAATCGATGAAATAAACCTAGAGGCTGTATGGTATTCGATAGAGAGGTCCTTTAAAATTAGTAACACGAAAATCGAAAGCGTTGAAACCATAAGGTACTTAGGTGTCACAATCATTAATGATTTATCGTGGGGAAGACGCATCCGGGAAATATGTGGCCATGCGAAGAGAAAGCATGGAGATATTAAGAGAGTACTGGGAAATGTGATGAGAAGACAAAAGAGTGATATTACTTTTCACTAGTTAGGCCCCACCTTGAGTATGTAGCCAGTATATGGGATCCGAATGAATTGGGTTTTATCAGAGAACTACACAGTGAGCAGCGTAGAGGAGATAAGTTCGTTAAAAGGTGTCACGATAGGTTTAGTAGTGCATCAGAATTAATACGGAAATAGGTTGGGAATTATTATCAGATCGTAGGTTAAAGTACAGATTAAATCTATTGCAGAAATTTTAAAGGATGGCTTTCCTGAAGATGTTAGATTTGTATTAAAAACTCTGCGTATTATGCTGTTGCGGCCGCTGCGGTTGGACAACACAAAGAAAATTTAGAGAGATATATTGTTGTACTGATAGATTCGAAACATTATTTTCCCCCGAACTATACGAGAAAACAAAAAACAGCACAGAAAAGGGATAGGTAGGTGAAATAGGCACTGTAGTCTGTAGTGCATGATGCATGTATTAACAACCAATCCCTTTATTACTATGTACATGCTAACCATCTAACTGCATGTGACCCTATTATGTAGCATGTCTGCATGTAAAATATAGTTGCATGCCAATTGTGCATATTTGGGGATCTCCACCCGCTGCCACACCCCTTCGCGGCCACTTGTATGGTATAACATAGATGTAAGGTAAATAATAAACTGTAAAATTGTGTATGAAGAGCTCTCGGGATCTCCACCGGGTCAGGAATTTAAGTTTACCGACGTTTCGATGTCCGACTCGGCCATCGTCTTCAGGACTAAAAATGAAATTTGTCCTGCTTAATATGCCCTTACTCGGGAGGTTAAGTGACTCCTGATTGGTCCGCATCAATGCTCCGTTTGGTAGTGGGCTCTGGCTGTCGTGCGAGTGACGGTTCCGCCTGGTCTCCTGAATATTTTTCAAAACGGGCTTCCATGTACTACTCAAAGAGTAACCCGAATCCCGATTGAAATTATTTTTAGCCAGTCTGATTTCAATGGATTCTTTGATGAGCCGATCCCAAAGGCCGTTGGACCGGCAAAGTAACTTGGTGTCGTCGAACCGCACCGAGTTATGGCATCCGGTCCAATGCTCTGCTATGGCTGATTTTTCTGGCTGTCCCAGGCGGCGGTGGCACTTATGTTTTTTGAGCCGCGTTTCTATGGAGCGGCCCGTCTCCCCAACATACACCTTCCCGCATCCACAGGGAACTTGGTAGACGCCAGTTGTTTTAAGTCCAATGGGATCTTTCGCCCGTACGAACATGTCCCGGATCTTTGCTGGTGGTTTGTGGATGGTCTTGATGTCATACCTCTTTAGTATTCTCGCCACTTTTCCGAAAATCGAAGAGATGTATGGCAGGCACGCCTTGGCAAAGGGTTCTTCTTCGCTGTTCTTTGCCTTGGGGTGTTGTGAGGCCCTTTTCAGGGTCTTCGAAATTTGCCTCTCTACCTATCCATTCTGGAGGAAGGTTTTCCTCAGGCGTTTCAACTCTGGTGCCAAGCTGTCCATTTCCGAGATGGAGACGGCTCGATGTACCTACGATATTTTGACATGACCGCCAAGCGCAGAGGAGGGTGATGATGGCTTCGTCCGTGTAGGTAGGTTGGCAAACTTCAAGTTGCTGAACCGGTGGAGGAGATCCCGAGAGCTCTTCCTACAATCTATTCGCCGGGAAAGCACCAAATCCTTCTTAACTGTAAAATATCTTAAGAGACGAAAACTGTGTAATAGGCACAATCAGCGCAGAAAAATCCAGTGTTTTCGATGGTTTCCTCGAAAGTCTTCCTGTCTTCTCAAGGAAAAAACGAGGTCACGTGGATCTCCTACCAGTAAGTGAGCGGGGAAAGTATAAGGCCACTCAGGAGACAGGAGAAATATGTGACTCCGATCTTTAGAAGAAGAAATATACAGAATCAGGGAAATACAGAGCGATATATCTTATACCCGTGAACAACAAAATCCTGGATCTGATGACTGTAAAGTAATGTTATTCAGTTACTGGATATTCGAAATTTATTCATTGAAAATCAACTGTTTTCTTCAATGCTAATTCAGTGAAAAATATCTTGGTTTATTTCAGGATGATATCCTTAAGGCAGTTGAAGTAAAAAAGCAATTGATGCGGAATTCTTGGATTTAAAAAAGGCATTCCACAATGGCTTTCAAAAAATATTAAATATTTAAAAAGCAATGAAGTAGTAATAGCGAATAAGTAGCTAATTTAATTGGGACTACGTATCTGCTCGTAACTGAAGAGCAGTAATTAGTAAAACTGAAAAAATTAAAGCAATGATGCTTTTTTGGTGAAATAAAACTCTTTTACTCCCAAGTGTTCGAATCTGGATGAAGTGATCCCATTCGAATTTTATCATTTTTTAATTTCTCTCCTTTTTCTCCTTTACTTTCGGGGCTCACCTTTCTAAGTCCAAGCGAATGTCACCAGCCGGCGTAGTTTTCTTCTTTTGTTATTTTCGCTTCGGAGTTTGACGGAGCGCATCAGTTGGCTTCGACTTCAACTTACCGACGGAACGAGCACCCGGGGCCCCGGATCATCGTCCGAGGCATGAAACTTAGTAAGTAAGTGAGCGCCTTCCCTCATTACCATCTACGTCCCCCTTTTTATTTGCTTTTATAATTTCTCGAGTCACGTGCGACCCATTCCCATCCATTTTTTTCTTATTTTTAAGTTGTCTGGAAAAAATGTGGTGAAGGAGTAAAAAGCGGGCATTATAACCAGGGACTGCAAATTGGAGGAAGTTCCCGGAGTCGCTCACATGCAAAATGAGGGAAAAATGCAACATCATATTATGGGAACCCAAAATAAAGCACATGGACGAGAGAAGAAGGGTACTAGAGGACAACCGTCTCCTGGGGCCCAAGTCTTGAATCTTTCGTTACCCACCGAATAAATATTGACGTTTTCGTTACCAACGAAACGAAATTACGTTATCATAACGACAAATTGCGTAACGAAAGATTCAAGACGGATAGGCCATTCACAAAATCAAGGTACTTCAACTTCCCATGGTGGAACGGGGAAATGAATGCACTCGAGATGAAATGCAGGGAACTTCAAATGATCTACCAATAGTGCAAGGTAGCAGAGTATATAGTGATAAAGCTACAAAAAAGCAATAAAAAGGTAGGTATCACCGGAACAGAGAGAAAGATCTGAGGACAACTCGTGGATAAGATTTGTAAAAGAATTTTATAAACAATCCTTTTCGCCTGATTTATAAGTTATCATGCAATAAGCCAAAAATTCTAGCTGCTTGCTGTTCTGCGGTGAAGGATGAACATATGATTTTCCTCGACCAGACAATTACAAATATACTGCAAATATTCCCTTATCCCAAACTGCAATACCGATAAATAAGTAGAAATCCAAGAGGTTACAAGATTAAGCTCAAAGATCGACGGAAGATACGTGGAAAACATCGAAAACGAGGAAGCAGACGGCAGATTGGCCATCGGACATATCCAATAGAATACAGCTCTCGGATACTATGGCTATAATGGAGAATTGATCACCAATTCGGGGGGGATTATATTTCCATGCCCCTCTAGAGTCCTGCCAGACTGTATCAGAGAGAAATAAGTTCCAAATGAGTGGCAAATAGACCTCCTTTGTCAGGTCCTGAAGGACAAAAATAAAGGCCCTCTGCATCAGTTCGGTACGCAACTATTGTCCGCGAAATGGAAGGGATATCAAGATGAAATAACAGGAATTTCTTCGCTAAGAAACCTCCATCATTCTAAACAAATTTGGGTTTCACTAGAACAAAGCCACTATGAATGCGAGCGAAAATAAATGTATCGCCCCCGCTTATTGGTTTGAAAACGGCCTTGTAGTGACTGATAACGACAAATTGCGTTGATTTTCCTCCAAAGATGAAGTAGTAAAGTTGACTGTAGTAACCTGCGTGCATTTAGGAGCTAAAAAGGAGCACTAGCAAACATAATAGGTCTCAATTAGTCCTATTTCAAGGATGGGCATGCCAATATCAGCCGATAACATGAAGAAAATATAAAGAGCAGAGAAGGAGCACCTCAGCGGTCGATACTACGTCCCCTGCTTTGAAACTTCACAATGTTTCATGCCAACCGGCCAATAGAATGTAAGACCACTGGATACGCCACAGTGTATTTATTACCTCCCCAGCAGTAAGCAAACGAGACCTTGAAGAAAGAGCGAAGAAATGCAAAAAGGCCTATTGAATGGACTGAGAAAGTAAAACTGAGGTTCTCGATAAAAAGGCAGTGTGCTTTGAAAAGCCTAATTTGTCTAATATATTCTCAAGTTACCAAATTTCATTGAAAATGCGATCCAATACAAACTTTCGTTTCCTCCCTGAAATTTGCCGTCAAATTTTCCCAAAAATGTGATAGGTCTCTTGAACGTCACTGAATAATCTTCCTTCTAGGCATCATCAGTCAACAATCTTAATATTGGCTTCACGAAGCTCTCCAATCGATTCTCATAACAGTAAACTTCTCCATACATTTACGTAATTCTTCTCTTTCCCATCCTTCACTACGTGTTCAATATATCTCACGCGAGGCCTTACTTTCCCATTTATCCCGTTTACTTGTCCCTCGATCATTGTTCTCATCAGGCTATCATGTCCCAAGATATGGCTGATTATGTCATAGGGTTTTCAGAAGACATCTCTTTTCTCCCATTCTTCTGAGGACTTTCTCATTACTCACTCGGTCGATCCATTTAATTTTCATTATTATTCTGTATCACTAAGGGAGAGCTGACTTCCTCCCACTTACTTCCTTAGACAGATGGGTAATTTCCTTCACTACTTACACCATTTGCTCTATGTGAATCTCTACGGAAACACACACTTATGATTTTCCACATTTTCAACGCGTAAACAGAAAATGCGTGGCAAAAGATATGACGGCATGTTGTCGCTCATTACACATAGGAGGTGGTGCTCGTTGAAACCGAATAGGTGTAATACTAAATGGTGAACGCAATTTTCAACTTATTTCTCTGCATTCCGATTTGCAGGATTTCCTTCCTTGCCTTTTCAAGTCGCCTTGCGAATGTTTAGAAGTGGCTAACCCCATTACATAGTCAATCTAGCGACTGGCTTTCTCTTACGGCGGTACACGGCATGCCTTCCTCAGTCTCTAGAAAGGTCCCTCTTACCCGAGGCCAACGAAGCGTCATTGAGATTCCTTGGGAGGCTAGGCTCAAGACGCTGCAGGAGAAGGAGACAGCTGACCGCGTATCATCCCGCGAGGTCTCGTATTGCTGCGTGCGAGAAGCGCGTCTCGGCCAATGGCTTTCATTTGGCGCCGATCGGAACTGTGTCCTCCGTCGTTGTCCGTCCATCTGGGGAAGCACATCAAAAAGCACTCCGGCCTCCGTAAAGGCCACGCATTCCACCCTCGCAGCGCCGATTATACTCGGGGGAGGGAGGCGCGTTCCATTAGCCGGTCCGGCCCATTACGCGTGCATTCCACGAGAGGAAACAAAGCAGACGCGCCATGCGGAAATGCGATGGGATGCCGAGGAGGAAGGCCGGGCCATTTGCCCAACACGTCCGCCATGTTTCGGTGGAGGGCGAGGAAGATGTTTCCAAAATATATACATGCGATTGATCTAAATGTTTCATGCAGTGACATTCGAACTCACTGAAGCCTTCCAGCGCTTTCCACCAACATAAACCCAAGCTACGATGAAGAGATGTGCACTAATATCGATATAATTTTTGCATCAAAAGTTGGGCTACAAGCAACATTAAGGATTAATGCTTTTTCCCATTAATACTATAGCATGTGGGGTGTACATGTTTTTATTTCGTTATGTTAGGGGAGTTAGTTGGCAATGAGCTCTGTGGAAAGAAGTCCGATAAATCTGCAAATAACATATTAGAGAATATTTCCAGTTATTCTGGTATATCTAACACACCACAGAAAATTCTCTAAAAGCATGCAGGAGAGATATTGAAATAGAGAGTCGACCAAAAGGGGTAGTGTTTATCGCGGTGGAGCACACAACAGCTAATATTCTCTCTTTCCCCACTCAATTAGCCGAAACAAGGAGAGACTGTTAATCGCCGGGCATGAAAACATAGTGCACCGTATTTAAATTAATTCCTGGCCTCTAGCAATGCGTCACCTACCCAAAGTCGTCTTCCCTGCTTCGGTGTACACGAATGGATTGCTGTCGAGACGTCCTCTATCGTATCACGTGAGCGACTGGTCCAATTCTCACGACCAAAAAATGAAATGCCACAAAAACAGAAAAACTTTAGACAGATGTCAGTTTCATAGAATGCCACACATTGCTCTCTGGTGGTCATTGGACAAACAAATTAGTGGCGCGAATACCAAACAGTCAGTATAATGGAAAATTTTCCCGATAACGACATAGAATCCGTCTGGTTTTCCCTTCAACACACTACATCAAGCTAAAATATGTGTGTACAACAAACGCAATATGATTTTAGGTGGATATTTCGGTAAACCATTGCTAAATTGGAAAAAATGCAGCCATAACCCAGTTTGGGGGTTGGGACAAAGAAGTCTGTGGGCCAGTGCTGGCGCTAGTGTTGCGGAGTACTGGCCTCTTACGCACCGAGGGTCTTGGTTCGAATGAAGCAGTATCCGGTGGTAAACTATAAAAATTCGTAACATTTTAGCGCGATAAATTGGCCCCTAATTGAGCGCTGCATAGCAAGATCGGGTTGCTGTGGAGGCAGGTCTCTGACATCGAGGTTCGAGCCCCAGCAGTGAGAGACGTTGTGCATAAGTAAACTGGTCCCCACTGGAGTGCTTTGTGGAGACTAATTCAATGTTCAGTACTTAGTCCGTCATGTGGGAAGTTAGTTATGCTGTGAACCACTTGACAACTTTTATACAGAGCAAGCCTAAGCAAATAAAGCCTACGCAGGGTTTCTCTCCACCCTTCCTCCTTATAGCTCCCCTCCCGGTGTACAAGGCCATTAAGTGCGGTTATAGATAAACAACAAGATATGGCACTTATTCCGCAGGTTTTATTAATGGTACAACGCGTTTCAGCGGTTAAGCCATCATCAGGTACAAAAATTGTTAGTCCAGAAAGCGGTATATACACCCAACAAGGAGGGGGTGGGGGAGGGAAGTGTTGGGCGAGGGGAGAGAGGTATTAGATGGGGAGGAGGAGGTGGGAGGGGGGACACTGGTGGCGAGTCAATGGTTGATTTAGGGAAAGGAATGGCTAGGAGTGGGGAGTGATATTTGAAAAGCTGGTCGTTCATGAGGAACTCCTCTCCTTGTTGAACAATTTCGAATTGTTCTAGCGCGTCCAATCTCCGGCCTTTCCTCTCCCCGTGGAGTATCTCCGGGTTGAATAGGCAGTGGTGTGCTGTTTCCAAGAGGTGTTTGGCGACGAGGGAAGATGGGTCCTCTTTCTCCCAACATTTGCGGTGTTCCCTCATACGGGTGACGAAGTTTCTACCTGTCTGCCCAATATAACACTTCGCACAATCACTGCACTTAATCTTGTACACTCCCGACTGGAGAATGGGGTGAAATCGGTCCTTCGAGTGGCATAAGAGGTTGCTCAGCGTCACTGGATTGTAAAAGGAGATTCTAAATTTGTCTTTTGGAAGAGTTTTGGCTATTTTGGAAGAGAGATTGCCAATATAAGGCAATCTACACCACTTTCTAGGTTCTAGTGGGGGCACTGTAGGAGTGTAAATATTCTTGATGGCCAACTTTTGGCGTTTGTTACGCAGAATGCTATCGATTGTATGTCCTTGATAGCCATTCGTGGAAGCAATGTGCCTAATTATCTCCAACTCTCTGTTGAACTCAGAGGGCTGCAAAGATAAGGTCACCAGTCTGTGAATTAACGAGTTGAAGTTGAACGAGATGCATTTGGCAAAGTCTGACACGACGGATTAAGTCGGAGTACGAAGTGAAGTGATCACGGAACATCGGATATGGGTTCCACTCGACCTAAAACTAAATTTCCAAGGGCATGGATAGGCAATTACTGGAGGACACTCACCAGACAAGAGGGATTCTGAATTGAAAAGTACTGCCTCTCCTGAGCCTGCCACACTCCCTAGAGGTGGCTTATTGGATAGTCAGTACATGTAGATTAAAAAATCAATATATGAAACGATAACACTAACAATGACATAACCCTACACCCCCTACACTACCTGGACTGGTTAGATAAATGACAATGAACAAGTGAGACGGGTGAGACAGAAGAGTAATGCATGAGAATAATTCACAACAAATGTCGGGATTAAGTCTCATGGAAATATATCAGAAATTAGAAATTGAAAATGCAGAGCTAGAGAACGACAGACGAGATAATTCAGATATTCCCGAAATAGCATAAACAATTCAGATATTCCCGAAATAAAATGTGCAGCAGCAAACAACACTTGCAGTTATGATAAACCTAATGCACTAGCATACAAATCAATCAAACGCTCTCAAGTATTTTAAGTAAATTCTCTGGCAGAGGAATTCCATAAACTGGATTTATGGAGAGAATCATGGATAAATCATAAGGAGACAACCTACATTAACAGCTGCTGCATTTTCTTCTGGACTGTGAACCCCGCCCGGAGTCTCCTCATGTCGCGCCGTCGTCGGTCGCCTCTGCTTGCGGGCCGGGGACCATTGACGGAGTCGTTCTTACGCTAGGGAAGGATTCAGAATAAGGAGGGCCAATTGGATATTTTGTTGGGGTTATATAGCTGTGGTTTTTAGGAACTGGGAGGAGGAATCAGGTTATTTTATTAGGTGATCCCGGGAAATGATTGTGGGACTGGGAAGTTGAGATTGTTGTCGGTTGGATTATATTTCCAGAGGTTGATGTGGGTAGGGTTTCTGGTGGGTTTTAAGAAGTGCTTGAACCGGATGTGAAGGTGAATGAGCGTATCGGGGAGAGCGGGTATATTTAGTTCCTTCTGGAGTTGAGAGTTGCGTATGAACCACGAGGCCCCCAACATCTTCCTCGCCAGTTGGTTGTAGGTAGATCCTAGGTGTTGAATGTTGGACCTTGATCGTAAGGCCCAGGCGGGGAAGGCGTAGGTCAGCAACGGCGTTACTGTTGCTCGATGAACAAGGGTGATCTGTTTGATTGGCTGCGGAGAGGAGTTCCCATACAGTGGGGAGAGGATTTCATACGTTAGGTGGGCACTGTTTTGGCACGAGGCCTCAGAGGTGATGGCTGGCTACATTCGCCGGATGGTAAAGGTGGAGTTGGCGGATTTGCTGGTGAGAGCAACGTTGACAGCATATCGAAATATGTAGGTGCTGGGAGGCATGGGGATAACAGAAGGGAAGAGATTGAAGAGGATAGGGGAGAGGATTGCGCCTTGGGGCACACCTGCTTATATAGGGTTGGTGACTGAAGGAAGAGGAGTTTACTGCACCATTTAAGCAGCGGTTCTCGAAGAAAGAGGATTTTTTTTTAAAGTCGGTGGGTATCGGAATTTGTAAAATTTTAACGATGAGTCCACTCGGCCAGACACGATCGAATGCTTTTTGTAGATCAATGAATGCAGCTAAGACGTCATCCCCCACCGGGAGCCCGAAACAATGTGTTACTCTAGGCGGACTAATTGATGCTGGTCGAATGGCGGGACGGCGGAATCCCATCTGCTATGGCGGGGTTTGCTGGTGGTCTTCGACCGTGGTGCAGGATGACCTGCTACAGCAACATGCCGAGGGTGGGTAGGAGGGAAATGGGTCTGTAGGTTGTGGGGACTGAAGAGGGTTTACCAGGTTTTTGAAATCAATTTCACAGTTCCCGTTTTCCAAACGGTGGGGCAGTAGGAGAGGCAGAGACTGAGATGGATGATATGAGATTGTGGAAGTCGAGGGGAAGGTTTTTTAGCGTGTGGTCAGTGATTTTATCCAGAACAGGGGCGGAATTCTGTACACACCTAACGACACCTATCGGTATCGGTGGCTACCGACGGTGGTCGCTTGCACCGATGGTCGAGCTATTCTGCACACCCTACCTACCGACGCACAGTGGTCCAGAATCCAAATCTGACTGGACAAAATTGTCTGTGAAGGGCATTGAGTGTGGAATGTGATTTTCTCGTCTTGTATGATGTTAAAATGTTTACTTATGCCATTTGACATAAGTTTACAAATTTTATAAAAATATTAATTAATTAATTATTAATATTAATTTTGGCGAGCGAAATTTTGGAATCATGAAAAGTTTGGATTTCAATGTTTATAAAATGTTCATTGCACTAAAAAATCATAATGTTAATCTACTGAGGGATGAAATGCACAATTTAAAATTAAAAACAATACCTGCTAAACATCCACAATAGCAATGATGAAAATAACCAGAATATGAACGTAAAATGCAACCATGGAATCCAATACATTGATCATTTCACAGAAAATGTTAAAGTTATTATACAACTGAATTAGGTATGAGTTATAAAATTGATTGGTAAAAAATACACAATAATAGTAAATACTAAAAATGAAATAATAACAATATGTTGGAGCGTAATCTAACGATTGATCCTAATTTACATGGTGTTCTTTACGCTGAAAAATATTAATTTTATATCACTCATACATGAAGCATACGCTTTAAAATTAAGAAATTATGAATAATATTACAACAATATATATGATTTAATTATGTGAACAATCAAATTGTGAAATGTGGAAGTTTTCTAGCATTAGGCACAACGGGATGAGAAATTCAAAGATATTAGCTAAAACATTTACAAACAATAGTCCAAGAAAGTATTTATTTACCTTCATCTCAGAAATCAAAACTATCATCAGACTCTGAGCTGCTTTCATCTTCGGAAACACTGCCTTCCGTCTGTTCATGAGGTTCTAGGAGCAATTTGACAACCTCAACTGGAAGGGTTTCGCTTTTCTTTTTAGGAAGTTTTCTCAGGTTTGAGATAACAGCATCTGATGTTATTAATAGCATATGTAGTAAGTCTTCTATTGTGTTTTTCCTTGAAAATTTTCTGGTGTGACCCTCCCTAAATCGCTTACAATCTTTATGGCGTGCTTCTTGGGCTTCTTCAGATAATTGACCCATCGGTAACAGGGCTGTCTGAATTATGCTTCCACCATGAATTAATATTTTGTGGACGCTTGCAGGCATGTAATACCACTCATACAAAGAGACATACAGCTGAGCGGTGGTCATTGCGTAGCTCTCAAACGCACTCACATTTATGTCGAAACCACTCGCAATTGTTTTCAAAATCACTGCGAAGCGCTTAATTAGGTCTTCATCTAACCCTGTAATTGATGAAGTCATCTTCGGATTTGCAAAAAATCGACGGGCTGTGTTTCCATCATTTGTGGTGCCACTACCTGGCTTCGGTATGTCGATTAATAATCCCATTTCTCGACGAAAACGCCCTTGGATTTCTCTTTTTCTCATTTCTACTCTTTCCCTGTCAGATTTTCTTATCTGCCATGATTTTACCTCAAGTCTATAAGAAATATGAAGGAGGCATTCAAAGCACCTTATCCATGCATGCAAACAAGATAGTCCATAAGAGAGTGAGCTAGGGTTAAAATTTTTATTGGAGTGACTTTTCAGATTGTTCATTCTCTTGGGAGTAGCTCCGCAAATGAAACAATTCTGTGTAGACTGCTCGGTTAGGGTAGCGCACACCTTGCCGTTAACCATCGTCATGGCTAGTTTGTGCTCCACCAAAATCTCTCGTCCTTCAATTTCAACCTTTGTTGGGATAAGATTTTGTATTTTTGCTTTCATATTACTGACCTCCTCACGCGTCAGTTCCGCTGTTTCTTTTTTGAAATGTATTTTTATTGGCCGGCAGTATCTCGTTGATGAAGCCCTAGGATTCTGCCATACAATCATTTGGTTGCCTCCTCTGCTAGTACCAGCGTTACTATGAGTGTGGATTTGTAGAGGAACGAGAGAAATTAGGAACAAAAATGAGTCATCCCCTTCTTCATCGTTATATCGCTGCTTGTATGTACTTTGACCTGAAGCGCCGTCACATCCCCATTTGAAAATCGCCGTTAATTGTGGGAGAGTATCTATACCCAATTTCAGCTGCTTGAGAACTTCATACTGCACGAAAATCAGCCGTTTTACTGTGTGATCTATAAGGAATTGCAGCTCTATTTCGGCGGACACTTCGGTGATATGTATGTTTTCCGGGTAGCATTGTTGTTTTGCCTCAATAATGGAATTGTACGTGGGATATATGTCTGCATTCTGCCTTTTTGCTTCATGGCGTATTGAGAGGTATTGCTTTTTCGTTAACCTGTTATCAACATACGACGCCAGAGCTTGTTCAGGTGTAAGTTTAATTGGAAGTTTAACTCTAGACGAAGTGAAGGCTTTCTTAATTCTTGTGGCCCTCTTCGGGGAGAAATTCGACACCTGATTCACAATTTCAGCTGCATCTCTTCTTCCCTCTGATCGCAAGCTAACCTGAGTGGCAAAAACCAATTCTTTGCATGTTGTACTTGATATTAAAGACTCAACCCTCCTTTTTTTAGTTCTAGCACTGCTTTCCTCAAAAACCTTTTTCGGGCGACCAGAAGGATTACAGGGTGAATCAGACAAGCCTGGGGAACTACGAGATGATTGTCGACCACGAGCGATTGCATTAGTCACAATATCTGGAAATGTCAATACCCCTTGAAGCCATGTTGAGTTCTTTGACATGAATTTAGACAGTACACGAATATTAGATAACCATCTCGTCTTAACTTTCAAACAAAAATCATCACTAATTCTTTTCACAGAAGCTCTCACATCATCACTACAGTCTTTTAAATCATAACCATTCAAAATATATTCTAGCACACAGGAGTTTCTTCTAATTGTTTCAGATTCACTTCGCCAAACCTCAAATAAATCTTGACGAGAAATGATTCCTGAAAACATGAAAGGATGCTTAAGTGGTGTTCATCATTTTCAGCTAATTGTCAGCTCATGTTACCTTAAAGTAACCTATGACCTAATTGAAAAACTTTCCTATATTTCCCGTTTCATAATGCAAAACTAACATCACGTCATAAGACAATCATTTCTTACTGAGGAAATTAATGTAAGTATATCATACCTTCATCTGCGATCTCCATGCCCAAAATTATGAACCTTTCAGTTAAGCGTTGACTATTAAAGAAGCGCAGACAACACCACGATTGAGAGCAGTTACAATGTGTAACGAATGAGGGAAAAATTGCGATGCACAATATTTGAACTACGGAACACTAGACACAACACTGAAACACGTCCGAAGGTGACGCACAAGAGACGCGCAACTGGGGAGATGTTTCCTGGGCACGAAGAACTAGGGGACCATATGTGAGGGTATGCACATAGGGTCAGAGGGAGCAGAAGGATAGATAAGAAGTGAAGACAGATATAAGAAAGGTCTCCCTCTTTCTTTCCTCGCCCATCGTCTGCTGCTTCCCCCATCCATAAACTGACCGCTAGGTTTTCTCCCACATTTTTATCTTCTTCACTCAGCTTCTAGCCCTAATAACCATTACCCATTCAAGGCCAGAGTCAACGTATAAGCCATCCGAATATGCCGTTGTACATATTATTGAAATATAAATGAAATATGCCCTAAGGAACTTTACCATGTGATCAGCATATTGCGTCACACTGTTTGATCCACTATTATAACGCGTGACGTCACAGATAAAAGTGCGAATAACTACAGAGGTTGCACGAGGTTGCAGCTAATTATTATTTGCAAAGACTCTCGGATATAATGTTGTTCAGTGGGTGAAAAATTATCGCAGAATGTCGCGGCGTTTTTTATATAAGGCTTGCGAAAATACTTGTTTTTATTCCCCTTTGACTTATAGTTGAACTCTACATTTCTGGATTTTTTAGCCACACGTATATGAGAGAAAATGCTTCTTTTTCGTATCAAAATGAAAGTTATACTTTCAAGGTGGATAATGAAGCCAAAAAGATGAAATAATCACACATAATAATCATGATATCATCATTATTGTAGAGCGCTAAAATCTCGGCCACCACGAAATGGCGCAACTGTCAAACGAAAGCCCAAGGTTTAACGCTCTCATGATTGGCATTCCCTTGATAAAACGTAATTTAATTGATATCTTATGGTTCCACCGATATTCTACTTTGATCACCCAATGGCTGAAGACATTCCTAAAAAGTCGACTTTTGAGGTTTTGTCCAGCCAGATTTGAAATCTGGACCACTGTGCGACGGTCGTCGGTGCAAGCGACCTAACTCTAACGTCATGCATTTGTCGGTAAGGAAGCAGCACCTGCGCGCGAGGCTACAAGTTTTGACCAATGATACAGCATGACACAAACAAGAAAAAGTGCACAATCGAATTGCGAAATATCTTGGCGTTGTTGCGTGATTTGAAATCCACATCAGTCTAGACATGGATTATTCCGGAAAGTAATGATATTTACAAGTTAAATGTGGCTCTAATAAATAAAACATGCGTAGGATAATGATAAAGGTAATTATTTGTGAGAGAATACTTAAAACAAATATTTAATTTCTTGAGCTATCTCCACGGAGAGAAAATACGAGCATGGTTATGATTAAGGCCTTGCAATAATATGGATTTATCCAATGCAAATATCCGTGAGAGAAAATTAGAACATTTTTCTTGCAAATAATTGTTTCCATTCTCAAGCGGGGAAAACAAAATGTACGCCTAAATGGGTACCTACTACTCGAGCTTAGTAAAAAAATAGCCTTTATTATTTGCTAAAAAATATATAACAGTCTGCCAATAGAATTAAAATCCATTACTTATAAAAAGGAATTTTAATCTCAATTAAAGCTATGGAAGAAGAGTTTTCGGGTTTCCAACCGGGTCCAAGTGTTTTTAGGTACCAACGTTTCGAAGGCTAAGTCCGCCAACTCACGCAGGAACTATCGCTGATTCATCCGATCTTCCCTGCGAAACGGACATCTGGACACAGCGTGTATCCTACGACGCATCCAGGGACATCCGGGCAACCTTGCTTCGGCAAATTCTTGCTGATTTCTACCGCCCCGAGAGTTCTGCATTGCTGAGACGACTTGCAACCAACGCGCGAGGCCCGCACCTCCCCGAGGGACATCTTCGGCGCCCCCGGAGAGGACCGCTGCGGCCGAGGCGGAGGACACAAGCCTCGAGGGACCTTTGCCCTCGACCCCTCGACCACGTGGAACTGTCACCGGAACTGTCACCGGAACTGGAACCGATAGAGGAACTGGAACAGGAACGGGATCAGTCACAGGAACCGGAACAGAAACCGGAACAGGACCAGTCACCGGAACCGATAACGGAACCGAAACTTTCGTTCCTGGAATCGACGTTTTTAGCTGCGGAACGTGCTTTTTGACACGTCCCGCTTCTGCGTGGATCCCTTCCCCATCCCTACCTGCAACCTTTGGGGCTATCCCGTCCCCCCTTGCACAGGGTTATCCGTGCCCAAGGGAAGAGGCGCTCGTGGGTGTCTGGCTAACAGAGACCCAGATTCTCAATCTCCGAGTGTCGCTCGACCCTTTCCCCTATACGCACTCCTCGGTCGCTCCCGATTCGCGACCCCTGGCAGAGGGCCTCCTAACGGAGTGAACCTCCTAGCACGCCAGGTGGGACCGGTCGGGTCCCCACGCTAGGGTGCCCACCCACACACTCCCATTGACCCGACATAAAACATGGCGTCCCCGGGCGCCATCCTGAAGCTCGGCCACCGCCGCAGCAAATCTACTACCGTTTCCCAAGAATCCCTCACTCAGATAGGGTGCGATCTCCGCCTCTCCGGAGGCTCATTGTCCCTTTCGGACTCAGACTCATGTCACGAGGTGGTCAAATCGACCTCCTCCTTAACGGCCTCCGCTGCCTTGCTACCGGCGCCAACCGCCGATAATCCTGTCTTTCAGGACGACGTTGCTGGGGCATCCGCCTCCACTGACATGGACACCACGATGCCTCCTCCTGCCGTTCCAGGCACCACTGCCGACGGTTTCCTATTTCCCAGGAAGGTAGCCAAGCGTGCGGCTCCTGTCACCAACCCCACTACAGACATCATCAAAATACAGGGCCCTAAGCCTTGATGACGACGGCGGTCACCCCTCAACCGCCACGCCACCTGACCCGATGGAGGTCGACCCTGCGGCGCTCCCATCAAAGACGCAGCTGCCGCCGATCTACCTGAAGCTGAATGGAAGGCTGAATGGAAGGCTCGCTACGCAGAAATTGCTGCCCTCTGTACGTTCCCTCCCGTCGCTGCCATGGCAGGCGGGGACATAAGACTTCGCTGCCAGTCAGCGAACGATTTTCGCAAAGTGACTGCAGCTCTGCGCGCCGCAAACAAACCATTCTACACCTACCAGCTGCCTGAGGACAGAAATTTTTACTACGTTGTACGTGGCCTCCCTACGGACACTGACCCGCGGGACATCTTAGCTGAGATCACCACCTACCGAGGAATCCCGGCGACAAAATGCAGCCAGCTGCTGACGTCACGCCTTACACAGGCCCAACGTGAAGAGCGGGAACGCATATTAGCGCGCAACCCGGACCACGTCTTCCCCCCTGTAGCGAAGAGACCTTTGCCCCTATTCCAAATCGAGGTGCCCACTAAGGCGGACGGCGACCTCCTCCAGCAAGTCATGAACATATGTGACCTATCTATAAAAATCGAACCATACAAAACCCCTTCAGGGCCCCCACAATGCACCCGCTGCCAGCGCATGGGGCATACATGGAAAAACTGCGGCATGACGTTCCGGTGCGTCAAGTGCACCGCGACTCACGCGCCGGGAGCCTGCCAGCTCCGCCCAGAACAGCGGGCCACATGCGTGAACTGTGGCCAGGAGCACGCGGCAAACTACCGTGGCTGCACCGCTTATATTTCCTACGCAGAACGCACCCGCGGGCCCCGGGCCGCACCTCCTCCTTCTTCCTCCCCTCCACCGCCCACCGACCCAACGCCGCCTCCTCCGCCTCCTACGCAACCTTTGCCTCCACCGCCTCCTACAGAACCCCTGCCTTCAACCAGTACCTCTCCTCCCCCCCCCAAGACCTCTGTTCACAGATAAAACGTATCCTAGACCGCTTCCTTCCACCCATCCTTAGCCTCTTCGCCAAACTCGTGTCCCCACCTCCTGGCAAGAGTACCTGGCTAATTCTAATCGAAGAAGTCCCCTCCATTCTCTACAGCCTAGTAAATGGATAAACAAACACACCCACCTACCCAATTGAATATCATTTCCTGGAACATCCAATCAGCCTCCACCAAATACCCAGACCTTCTCCACCTTACCTCTACCATCCATCCTGACGTCCTCCTTCTCCAGGAAACTGCTTTAAAACCAACCCACCTTTTCCGCGTCCCGGGGTACCGCGTGTATCGACGTGACCACTACCCTCGCCGTGGAGGCGGGGTAGCCACCCTCGTAAAAGAGTCGCTCCAGCACCATCCGCTCCAGGCCATGGACACCGTCCACCTAGAGGCCGTCGGCATCAGTCTCCGCACCTCAATGGGCCCGCTCAACTTATGGTCACTATACCACCCTCCGGGACGAAACCTCTCAGAAGCTGACCTCGACCTCCTCCTCACCACCATCGCTACGGACGGAACCTTCATGGCAGGCGACATCAATGCGAAGCACAGGGACTGGGGCTGCAGAGGCACAAATGGAAAGGGCACACAGCTCCGTAGGGCGATGTCCGACTCCCCGCTTCACCTCCTCATCCCATCCGCACCGACACACTTCTTACCAAACCACCCTGACCGAGCCGATATCCTAGATATCGGCCCTTCCTCCACGGACCTCCCTTTTCCTGCCATTACAGTAAACGACCTATCCGCTTCCGACCACGCTCCCGTCTCCTTCACCTTCAACCTTACCCCAACCTTGTCCTCACACCTCCCGCGGCGTGTCAACTGGGAGCTATTCCAGCTGCACGCCGAAGCCCACCTCCTTCACCTGCCTCCTCAGCCACTTACCACAGCTTCTGATGTAGACAAAGCCACGGACAACCTTACCCTCCTCATCTCCGAATCCATTACCAATTCCGCTCCCTCTATCCTTCCACCTTCCCCTCACCTTCACACCTTACCGGTCGCCGTACTCAATCTCATCCGAGAACGAAACAGAGCCAGACGCGCGTACCAAAGAACTCACAACCCAGCCTTCGCGGCGGATTACCGGAATCTGCGCCACCGAGTGCGGGCAAAGCTCAGACACATCCGGTCCACCACCATCACCAACCGCCTGTTCACCACAGGCGGGGACAGGCAGCCAAATCCCTGGGACCTGGTGCGGCGGCTCCGCGGCAGGACATCGACCGTCGCGGCCCTCTCACACGGTGGGCGGACGGTCACCAGCGACCTTGATAGAGCCCCCATCTTCGCTCAGCAACTTGCCCGTACCTTTACCAATGACCTACCCTCTCCTAATGAACAGTCAGCTTCCAGCGCCGTCACTGCCTTAACCTACACCCCTACCTCAGAACCCATCCTCACTGATTCACGTGAAATAAAAACCCTCATCTCTCGCCTTCATACCAGGAAGGCCACTGGTCCTGACTGCATCACAAATCCTGCCATGAAAAACCTTCCCCATCCTACCATGACTTCATTTCCCACACATTCAATGCCTGCCTCCGCCTTTCACATTTTCCCACGGCCTGGAAGCTGGCTAACATCAAAATGATCCTAAAACCCCTGAAACCCCACTCCGATCCTACTTCCTACCGTCCCATCTCCCTACTCTCTACCCTGGGCAAGTTGCTTGAACGCGTAATACACCGCCGGCTGGAGGCCGTCGTGGACGCAAACAACCTTGTCCCGCCGACGCAAATGGGGTTTCACCGCCGCCACTCGGCCACCCATCAACTGGTTCGCCTGGTGGACACCATAGCGGCCGGATTCCGGAGGGACAACACCACCCTCGCCGCTTTTCTTGACCTTAAGCAGGCCTTTGACCGCGTCTGGCCCGGCGGCCTACTCCTTAAGCTGTCCCAACTCCCTGTCCCCACTTACCTAACCAAACTTATCCTTTCCTTCCTTACATCCCGTACCTTTAAAGTTACCATAAATTCCTCATCCTCAGCAACCTATCCGATCCACGCCGGCGTCCCTCAAGGCGCCATCCTCTCTCCCCTTCTGTTCAACCTTTTCCTCTCCGACCTCCCCATCCCGCCCCATACCACAGTATACCAATACGCAGACGACATCGCCCTCACGACTGATTCCATCAGCCCAGTCTTTGCCTCAAGGCGACTCAAACCGGCCGTAACATCCACGGCCCTGTGGCTCCAGTCCTGGAAGCTGACGGTCAACCCGCAAAAAACTGACCTGGTGACGTTTACGAGACTCCTGCGCAACCTGCGACTGGCCCGCATCGTCATCGCAGACACTGTCATCGAGCCGAAACCCGTGGCCAAGTACTTGGGGGTCCGCCTAGACCGCCGCCTAGTTTTTGAAGACCACACGCTGACCTCCATCGTGCGGGCAAAGCGGATGTTCACATCCCTGTTCCCGCTTTTCAGCCGGCAATCCCCGCTAAACCTCCCGGCGAAAGTCCTCGTCTTCCGGGCCACCATCGAGAACCTGCTCACCTACGCCTCCCCTGCTTGGGTCTTCCGCTCCAAAATCAACATCCGCTCCAAAATCAACATCCGCCGGCTCTCCGGACCGTACAATCGCCTGATCCGGAGGATGACGGGGGCCCCGTGGTTCGTGCGGAACTCCCAACTCCACAGAGAACTCCACCTCCCTTCCCTGCCAGACACCCTCCGCCACCAGCACATTCGATTCAAACGTTCCCTACTCCACACTGGAAACCCCACCCTCACGCCGTTATGGCAGAGCCCTCTACCCGACCACGGCAAATTCCCGGCCACCCAAACCTTCCCGCAAATTCCCTAATAAAATAACCCGTCTAAACCTAATGAAATAGCCTTTTTCCCCAGCCATTACTTGACAAAATTTCCTAACCTAAACAAAATAACCTACCGACACTCCTATTCCGACCCTTACCCCACGGACGAACCACTCTGTCAACGGCCCCCGGCCGGCAAGCAGAGACCCAAGACGGGGAAACCCGGACGAGCTCTACGAAAGGTAGGAAGCTCTGTTAGAGAACGAAAGCTATCTATCAGAGGTTGTTTTTAGATTCTTCTCCCATTTCTTCCAAACTTCCTAACCTTGGTTACATTCCCCGATATAAAGACTTGGCCAACTCGGATTAAGATTTCTGGACTACATTGGATACCGGACATTGGTTTACTCGACCCTGCGCACTTGGACTTCTGCTTCTGGACACGGAATATTACGGACTGCTGATTTACGAAGAAATTGCCTGCCTGGATTTGATTTTTGGAACTTACCTGCCATCTTTTTCACCGGATCAGAAGCTCTTCGCTTCATTTCTTTCCAATTATTTGGAAATAGGATCCTTTCCTATCCTTTACCTCAGCAATAATAGAGCATCTCGTGAGAGTGGTTAACATAGACCCACTTACTCATCGCTTGGTGGCGTCTCTTCACCTTTGCTGATTCCTTTGGTCGTCTTTTCCCTCGAAACCGGGCAGAGGGCTTGCACCTCCGCTGCACGCCCGGTGGAGAGGGGACGGTCCACTTCATAGGGCACCCCAACATGACAATTCCCATAATATTACCTTCCCATCCTTAGCTCGACGGCCCTTATTAGGGTATTACATTTTTCGAAAAACTTCCTCAAAATGGCGGACGATTCAGGAGGAAACACCGCCGATGACATGGAACTTCTAGCAGCAGCTCCTCTCTCCTTTTTCCTGCCCACTACCCGATCCTGAGTCCTTTTCTGACCATGCCGATGACGACAGCACACTGCTTGTGCATCCTTCTTCCATACCTGATTATCCACCTCATCACAGCACCCAATATCACTCCCATTCCCAATTAGATGGCCCTTCTTCAAGGATTTCCACAGCAAAATTTCTCAAAATTTCTCCTATCACCTCTCCAATCATCCCCAGGAGAAAGAACCGCAACCAGCTGGCCAAGGAACCGAGAAAAAACGCATCAGCTCTCAAAATTAAGCAAGAAATTCAGGAGTCGTTTGCCGGGAAACCATCAAACCAGATTTTTCAAGAAGACACAACCATTGCATTTGTTGCTAGGATTGATGAAACGCAGATTGCAACGGAATCTGCATCTATACCTATCCCGGATAGCCTGGAATGCGCTCCCGAAAAAAACTCAAAGGCCTTTTTGAAGACCAACGATCCACCAAACACCGTCGCCATAAAGAAGCGGAAAATTACTAATTCCATGGAAAACGCAACACTGCGATCAGAATCAACCTCCTCCAATAATAGCCATGATGAACAATTCACCTTTCCTATTGCATCCGCTCCAAATCAACTTCCTTCCTCATCCTGTCGTAAACAAACCGACTCCTCTGCTGAAATCATAATCCCTTCCACATCCAACCAATCCAGCTGGACACTTGTCACAAACAAGACAAGAAATTTCAAACCTGGCAACAAATTCACCCCTCCTGATAACCCTGAAACGCGACCAATCGAATCCCGCCCTAGTTCCCGCAATTTCAAACCTGGCAACAAATTCACCCCTCCTGATAACCCTGAAACGCGACCAATCGAATCCCGCCCTAGTTCCCGCATCCCGTCTATCAGACTTCTTGCTTCCTCCAACTATCAGAAACACCTTTCCGCCCTTATTCCTTCACTCAATTATCCACCTCGTGTATCACTTGCCAACCCTTACCTTTATATCAACCCGAAATGCCCTGCAGATTACCGCACCACCAAGCAATTCCTACAACTTCGCAACCTTCCCTTCTTTACCAATCCACTTCCCTCCGAAAAAAGAAGAGTATTCTTACTGAAAGGCATCCCCGAATGCACGTCTACGGACCAAATTGCGGCTGATCTGGCTGAAGATGGCTACCAGACAACCGGCGTTATTCCTATCAAATCCCCACCGAACCACCCGAATCCCTTCCTGTTTTTTAAACTATCCCTTGTAGACGTTTCTAAAGAGGCAGAGCTCCTGGAAATGAAAACATACTGTGGGGTCGACATCCGGGTGGAGGTTTGCCAACCTTCCAAAAATCCTGCCCAATGCCTAAAATGCCTGCAGTTCGGGCATACAAGAAATTATTGCAATCTCTCCCAACGCTGCAGACTTTGCGCTCAGTTGCACTCCCGCGCTGATTGCTTCATCACAGACCAAACAGCATATAAATGCGCCAACTGGTGGTGCGCATTCAGCTATGTATCGCTTATGCCCGGCCTTTATTAAGGCCCGTGCAATTAAAAACAATGAACCTCTTCCCAATGAAGTAGAAGCCAGGCAAAGGGACTTTGAACCGGCTCCCATCCCTACGCATAACGCCTGGGAAGCTCTCCCCAGACGTATCAGACAACCGAGGACAGCTCGCTCGACTCCCCGACTGACTAATGACTATGACATTTTCCCTCCCCTGCCCACTAATCATCGTGATCAGATATTTACCTTACCAGCCATAGTGCCTCCCCCTCCTACTGGCACTTTGGAGGAATTTCAGTTTGCTGATGTTCAGGCCATTCCTCCTCCGGATGGTTTTTCATCCTTCCCCAGCCTTCCAGCAACCCACATCCCGGCATTAATGGATATGGATATTCCGGTCCTTCCTGCTGTCTCAGTTTCCACTCCGACTTTACCGCTTTATTCCCAAACACTACCTGCTACTTTGGCCCCATTGCACCCTCCGTCAACTTCTCACGTTGACCCTTCCCTGGACAACCTACAACCTTCCACGTCTTCACTTAACACTGCGGACACAGTTCTTCCGCAACAGGAAACCACTCACAAACAATTCAGTGACTCTACTTGGAGCCTAAATTGGCCAAACATAATAAATACCACTACCGCTTCTCTTGCAACGGTTATGGCTGCGCCGCCGCATCTCCGCCTTCAGACCTTCCTCCAAACTTATGCCACACTTTGTAACACCTTCCTCCAAAATGCCTCCCACGTTTAACCGTACAACGCATACCTCCCAACTCACCGTTCTTTCTTGGAACGCCAACAGCATCACCAACAAACTAATCGACTTACACTTACTCATATCCCTACACAATCCGGACATTATTACCCTCTCCGAAACCCACCTCACCTCCAACAAAAATCTATTCGCTCCTGGTTACCAGGTTTATAGACTGGATAGACATAACCCTACCAAACATGGTTCCCCTGGCGGCGGCGTAGCTATTCTCATCAAACATTCTCTTAAACATTCTCTGCTCCCTCACAAGAGTTCTCAAATAGAACATACCGGTCTTTCTCTTACCACCGCCATTGGCAGAATAAATATTTATAGCACATACTATCCTCCCAAACTCATCCAACCTGAATGGCTATCCAAGCTATTCTGCTACAAATCTCCTACGTTTGTCTTTGGGGACTTAAACTCCAAGCACACAGACTGGGGCTGCCGGGCTACTAACAAAAATGGTTCCGTACTTAACACCCACTGCACTGATAACGATCTACAAATACACGCCCCTTCTGAATACACCCACATCAGCTCTACACGTGACAAAGACACTTCCGATGTTCTTGACCTTGCCCTTTCTACCCATTATCCTTATCATATTCCTTCCAAAGTCCTTCATCACTACGCCTCCGATCACCTTCCAGTTCTATTTTATCTTGAATTATCCCCAGCCATGGAAATCCCTAAACAGGTGACACATAACTGGATTAAATTCTCAAACATACTTTATAACTCCTCTCCCGTTCTTCCCCCTGTCTCTCCCGACATAGCTTCTATCGATGTCACTATTAACTCTCTGACTATTCACATTCAGGAATGCCTTCAGCAATCGGAACGTAAACCACCACTTGTCCCTCTCATAACCTCCTCACTTCCTCCACACATTCTACACATGATAAAAGACAAAAAGACTCAGGCACCGATACCAGATTACACGCAACACTTTACACAAAGCCCGTTTCAACGCCATCGGCAAATTACTCAAAACTGAAATCTGCAAATTCCGAAAGTCCACCTGGACCGACAAAATAAAATCTCTCTCGACTGACAATAACACGCTGTGGAAATTCACTAGAATTCTTCGCAACACCACCAAGACGACCCCTCCACTAATTGTACATAACACGACATTAAACACGGACGCCGAGAGAGGAGAGGCCTTTGCAAATCGCATGTGCTCGGCGTTCGCCCGGCAGTCCTGCGACCACGATGTTGCTACTTCCACTAACGTGGACAATGACCTCCAGTCCCTTCCCTTTTCCCCACCCACCGAACCTTTTACCTACACCCCTACGGAAGTCAAGGCCATTATTTCAAACCTTCCAAACAAATGCTCTTCAGGCACTGATCACATCTCCCCAAAAGCCACCAAACTCCACACCTCTGACTTGATACACTATCTCACTCAAATCTTCAACGCCTGTTCCCTGACGGCCACCTTTCCCGCCGCATGGAAGACTTCCACTATTGTCATGATCCCCAAACCGAGAAAAGTCCTGACTGACGTTTCTAACTATCGCCCTATCTCCCTGACATGCACGTTCGCAAAAATCTACGAAAGACTTATACTACTGCGACTTCAGAGACTTCCTTTCCCTCTTTTCAGAAATGAACAGTTCGGATTTTCCGCCAGAACTTCTACGGTCCATCAAATTAACCGGCTCACGGAGTTTGCCACTTCCGGCTTTAACTCCAAAATGGTCTCCACCGCCGTATTTCTTGGCATCAGCCAGGCCTTTGATAAGGTCTGGCACGATGTACTAATATCCAAATTAATCTTCTCAAATGTCCCGACTCACCTGGTAAAACTTCCTTCCTCTCCGGCCGTACTTTTCGAATCAGGCATAATTCCTTCCTTTCTCCAATTCACCCGATCCACACTGGCGTACCGCAAGGAGCTGTTCTCAGCCCAACTCTCTTCAACATTTCAATCAACGACTTTCCCACAACCGACCAGACAGCACTCTTCTTATACGCTGACGACGCCACCATTGCCACTCGCAGTTGGTGGCCGGACAACAATGCTGACGTCCTTCAGACACATCTCGACCTCATTGAAGACTGGCTGGATGACTGGCGACTACAAATTAACCCGACTAAATGTTCTAAGGTTTGCTTCACCTTCAAGACTACGAAAAGAGACAACTTTCCCTTAACTTTGTACAATAAATTCATTCCACAAAACACAGAAGCTACCTTCCTTGGTGTACCTCTGGACGAACGTCTTTCCTTCTCTGACCATGTCAACAAAATACTTACCACAGTCAACAACAGCTCAAAAGCCCTGCATCCCCTGATTCACTTCCATAGTCCCACTTCCCTCAATAATAAATTACGTATTTTCTTTAACATTCTTCTTCCCCAAATGTTATACGCTTGCCCAGTGTGGATCACTATATATAAAACCAACAAACGTAAACTTCAGACCTTTATCAACCGGACTGCACGGCGGATTTCTGGCGCTCCCTGGTACATCCCTAACTCCCAAATCCAGTCGGATCTCAGCATCCCACCACTTCAAAAATTATTACACAATAATACCTCGAGCTATGCCATTTCAGTTACCTATGCACGATGCCATAATCCTCTGATCTCCTCTCTCTGGTCCCCATCCCTGCCAACTGGCAAATTTGCCTATCCCAAAGATTTAATCCACAAACCTCACACAAAGACCGCCAAGAAAAAGATACCCAAATTCCCCAGCAGTCTCTCACACCTTCCTTCACACCACCAACCGTTTCTACGTTTCCCTTCCAATAACGCTACGCACCAATAACTGCATCCAGTTCCGACCACCAGCGCAGAAGATTCATCAGCTCCAGTTCCTAGTACCCTTCCTAACTCCACCCAGACCGCTTCAATACCTCAACCGTTACATCAAATACCACTCCCATTCAGCAACCCTCCTCACCCTGGGTGCGGCAGAAGCGGGGCCAAACTTAAAAACCTCCTTCCCCCCTTTCCTGATTGACCCCCTCACAACCAGCTCCATCCCTGAAATGAATAACTCTTGCCATACCCTATATTCCCTCCTTACTTTGACATTCCAACCTTTTCCTGGACAAAATAACCCGTCTGCCAATTAATGTCCAGCATCCTCTAAGACCAGCACCCTCGTCACAACTATCCTTCTCAAAACCCTCTCATTCCATTGCTCAACATATATCTCGCAAATATAAACGACTAACCTTTAAAAAAAAAAAAATCATTCCTCGTTGACATCTTCCGCAAGACAATTCAACCACAACTGGCAAGAGCTCACGCTCGGAACGGCGTTACAGGCTTACTGCTTATGCTCCGCTCCTACATCATTCGACGATGGCCGACTTAGCCTCAGATTGCAGAGATAACTCGAGCATCAACACCTAGTGACTCTCATTCGACTATGAGCTCTTCTGCGATCTTAAGACTCCATCACTGGAGACGTCATACTTCCGGCGGACCACGTTTTGGAACCCTGATGTAACTCCTTCCACGTGGCGACAGCTGTTTCTCCTGTTTCCGCGCGTTTCCCGGCGACCGGTCAACGTGCAACAGACACCGAGGACCACCAAGGAACCACTGGACACCTCCCGCAACGTAGGCGAGGACTTCAACCCATGCCACTCACCATTCTTGGGTGATTGACTGGCCTTCGTAACAAGCAGGGATCCTTCAAATTCCGCGACAAGCAGGGATACGCCTCCAGCGCCTTGCGGGGATACTCCCCGCCGTTACCAGCTGGAATACGGACGTCGACATCGACGATCATTCGCGCACTTACACTAGGAGTTATTGCTACTCCTCTCAGGACAGGGCGCTCGCGGTGGTTGGCTAACCTAGATCCAACTTCTCAACCCCAGGTGACGCCTGTTCCTGACATCCCCCCACGGTTCCTGACCCTCCACGGTCGATCTCGTCAGGCGACCCCTGGCAGAGGGCCCCTTTTAGGGTGAACCTCCTAGCACGCCAGGGGGGACCGGTCGGGTCCCCTCGCTAGGGTTCCCCCCACCCCTCCCCCACCCCGACCTGAAACCATGGCATCCCCGACGGGAGCCATTTCCAAATTAGGCCACCGACGTAGCCATTCGCTCTCGTCGTCCAGGGACTCCCTTGCGTCCCAGGGAAGTGGCCTCCGTATCTCTCGCGGCGATAGGGGCGACATTCAGCTGTCCGATTGCGACCTCTCTCACGAGATAGCGAAGTCTTCCTCATCCACCCTCTCATTGTCACCTGCCCACCTGAGGACACCGTCGTCTTTGTTGAGGCGCCTACCATTCAGCCACCTCCTCCACCAGCCGAGGGGGATTCGACAGAAGTCTTCCACTTTTCCAGGAAGGTGGCAAAACGTTCGGCACCGTTTTACCCAACTCCGCTGGAAACCTCCTCGAAATACCGGGCGCTGAGGCTCGACGATGCATGAGGCGGACCGTCGACTGCTGCGTCCCCCCCATCGGGCACCGCTTCTATGGACGTGGACCCGGCGACGCCTAAGGACCCGGCAATGCCTACAGCAAATATTCCACCCATCTATCTGAAAGGCACCGCTGGCTGGCAAGAGCGATACAAACGCATATCCGCTCTTTGCGTTTTTCCACCTGTCGCCGCCATGTCGGGGGGCGACATCAAGCTCCGCTGCCAAACGGCGACCGACTTTCGTACTGTGGCGGCATCGCTCAGGGCCTCCAATACACCGTTCTATACATTCCAACTGGCCGAGGACCGTAGTTTCTACTACATTGTCCGCGGCCTGCCCAGCGATACCAACCCCCAGGACATCATGGACGAGGTTGTCCATCGCGGAGTCCCGGCCACAAAAGTCGTCCAGTTCATGACCTCACGCGTCACCCAGTCTGAACGGGAGGACCGGGAACGGATCCTGGCGCGCAACCCGGACCACGTATTCCCACCCACGCCCAAGCGGCCGATGCCGCTTTTCCAAGTTGAGGTCCCAAGTCGTTGATGGCGCCTTCCTTCAACAATTGACGAAGATCTGTAACCTTGCCGTCAAGATAGAGCCGTTTAAGACGCCCTCCGGCCCTCCGCAGTGCACCAGGTGCCAACGCTATGGTCACACCTGGAAGAGCTCCGGTATGCGGAAACTGCCGGCCGCCGACAAGGCGTCATGCGTCAACTGCGGACAGGAGCATGCGGCCAGCTACAGGGGTTTCCGCGCGTACCTCACTTACGCTGAACGGACTCGTGGGACCCGGGACGCTCCCCCCTCCCCTCCTACTACCGCACCGCCGCCTCCCCCTCCCGCAGCACTTTAACCTACTCCCCCTGCTACGGACACTGCTCCCCCAGTCTCCTTCCTTGACCGACTAACACCTCTCCTCGAACGCCTCCTTCCCCAGGTCCTCTCCCTCATAGCGAAATGCATGGCCCCGCCTCCTGGCAAATCCACACTCCTCATCCTCCTTGAAGAAATTCCTTTAATATTTTCCAACCTTCTTCATGGATAAAACCACCTGCCTTCCCACCTACCTAAATATCATTTCCTGGAACCTGCACTCTGCCTCCAAAAACTACCCGGACCTCCTGCACCTTACCTCTGCTGAATTCCCTGACGTCCTCCTGCTTCAAGAAACCGCACTGAAACCCAATCACCTTTTCCGCGTCCCGGGGTCACATTTACCGGCGAGACCGCTATCCCAGGAGAGGCGGCGGCGTAGCGGCGCTCATCAAATCCACGCTGTTCCACTCCCCACTCCCAGCTGCGACCACCGATCGCAACACCACCATCTTCCAGTATGCAGACGACATCGCCCTCACTTCCTCTTCCGTCGGCCCCATCTTTGCCGTCCGGAAACTGCAGCCAGCCGTCGCCGCCACGACCCAGTGGCTAACCACGGGGAAACTCTCGGCCAACCCCTTGAAAACAGCTCGTCCGCTTCACCACCTATCGCCGACACCGCCGCCCTCCTGACCTCACGATAGGCTCAACAAAGATCGCTGCCAAGCCCACGGCGAAATACCTCGGGATCATCTTGGACCAACGCCTGAGCTTCCGTGAAAACACCCTGGCCTCCAGAGGGAAGGCCAGCAATACCTACGAGGCCCTATCTCCCCTGTACGCCCGGCAATCCCCGCTGTCCATCGCAGCCAAGGCCCGGATCCTGCGAGCCACGGTTGAACCCGTCCTGACCTACGCCTCTCCAGCCTGGGCCTTCCGGAGCGTCGCGCTCATCCGGAAACTCAGCGGCACCTACCATCGGCTGATTTCGGGGGCCCCGTGGTTCATGCGTAACTCCCAAATCCTCCGCGAATTAAATATCCCTGACCTACCCGTTATCCTTCGACATACCCACATCCGCTTCAAGAGATCCCTTCACCTCACACAAAACCCTACCCTCATGAACCTCTGGCACGGTGCCTTACCTGACAACACCAGCTTCCCTACTCCTCAATCCTTTCCTCGTCTCCCCTAATTAAAATAACCCATCTTCCCCTAAATGAAATTGCCTCTCTTCACTATGACCTCAATTTCTTCACCTTAATAAAATACCTGTTGACCCTATTCCATTCCGACTCCCGTACGCATGAACCACTCTGTCAACGGCCCCCGGCCGGCAAGCAGAGAAAGCAAGACGGGGGAAACCCCGGCCGACAACATGTGGTGGTGGTGGCTACATCATTCACCCTGAAGACGATGGCGGACTTAGCCTTCGAAACGTTGGTGCCTAAAAACACTTGGACCCGGTTGGAAATCCGAGAACTCTTCTTCCAGTCTATTCGCCAGGAAAAAGTGAGATCCTTCAATTAAAGCTATGCCTTATTGAGATTGCTTTTTACAACATTAGTGAATATTTGGAAAGTAATATTTTTGTATTTGCATGTGTAGGTATTTTCTTGTTCAAATTTTTATTGACGCCCTCTGACCTAAATGGAATAAAGATTATTATTATCATATATATAAGCGCAACGAGTCCCCAAGGGGATCAAATGTTTGTGATAGAATAGAAATTTACTCCGAATGAGTGACAGGTAACGAGTTAATGGGAAATCTTTAAAATTTATTAATGTTTGAATTGCATGAACGCCATAAAACATTCCGGTTTTGGGCGTATTATTCAGTCGTGATGCAATATTTTTTGAGCTAAGTATTCGCACAGCTGATCTACATCTACGCGATACCCTGCAAGCCACCGCGAGCCTGTGTGGCAGGGGGTGAAGATCAGCTAGCATGCACTGTAGACATGTTAACATGCTACTATAGGGTCTAGGGCAACTAATTTGTTAGTATCTATTTAGTAAATAACGGATTGGTTGTTAATACATGCATCATGCACTAAAGTCTATTCTGCATACTGTATCGATGCTACAATGCGTAGATGAATGTTATCTGATATTTATGCTTATATATTCAATATTAAATTGGCATTCTGTACAACTATCTCCGTCCGACTCATCTCCAATAATGTCCTGCAGTGATAAGAAAAGTAGAGCATCAAGGGCGACTGGCTCTCAATGTGAATATTTGGTTGCCTACGTGGAAAATCATCGCAAGTTTGCTGCTGGCCAGTTTGTGGGGAAAGATGGAAGGAAAGGTAGCCTGGAGCAGTGGGAGAGGCTCTGCAACGAACTTAATGCTATCCCGCAAGGAGCATGGAAAACTGCAAAGCAATGGCAGATAGTAAGTGGAATTTTAGTGAGTGCATTACCATTATGTACTTTTTGTTTCATATTCTAGCTTAATGCTGCCACTCTTCCCACAGGTTTGGAGGGACGTGAAGTAAAAGGCCTTCCGCAAGGCTTCCCAGCTGAGGAGGGAGAGATTAAGAACGGGAAACCTCCCGTTGAGGACTCTCCCACTTGAATCCCTGGAAAGGAGGATTGTGGGAGAGGAATATGCCTTGGGAAGCGACGAGTGTCCAGACAGCACTCCAGAGGATGAGGTGTCTTCGCTGGCTTTATCACCTAATTTTTTCCCCTCTATTATGCTTGTATTTTATCACTAACCTTATTTGATTCTGGGAAGTAGCAGTAGACATTTTGTGGCAGTCAGTGTTTGCACAACATATCAGTTAAATAAGGTGTTTCTAATCATGTGCTTCTCTCATACAGATGACACAGGTGCTTCTGGTGGAGGGCCTATGCCTACCATTACCTGGTGACGGTACGTTCTCCACTAATGGAAATCACCTTTGTTAATTTATGTACTTTGGTGCACTTGGGCATGAAAATGATGTCTTCTTGTCTGTGTTAAGGATAAACCTAATAATAATGATGTTTTGCTCATTTTGCTGGAGCACAAGTAGGGGACTCAACAGACATGGAAAACATGCCTCCCACCACCCCTGAAGGGAGAGTTGGGGTTATTGACATCGGTCAGGCAGAGGAAGCAGCCTTGCCAGAGGTCATGTAACTACCTACACCACAGAATATGACCTCTGATAGGAGGAGGACAGGTACTGTATATTACTTGCACATGTAATCAAACTTTACTGTCAAGCACACAGTAAATGAATATTAATGCTTGGCAGGCTTTGAGTTTACTTTGCTTCAGCCTTCATTGCAAACCATGACTGCAGCAAATTCTATGGAATACTGAGATCGGTGGAATGATTGAATGGCTTACTTTACACTCATGACTAATATAAAGAGTTTTTCTCTTTTAATAGCTTTCAGTGTTGGGTGCACACATAGTAAGTATCTGCATAAGTGAATACATGAGCCTTAATTTCTATATCTTACTGCTAATTTTATACATTCCAACATCGACACCACTCCTTGGAATATAGTAACATTCCTTCTATCCTCTGACTCAGTGTCTGCACGTGGAGGGGAAAGGTTTTCTTCCCAATTAAAAAGTGCCAGGGAACAATTTCTTGAAATTTCAAGAAAAAACTCAGCAGCAATGGAAGTAAGAACAATTGGTCTTATAATATTATTTTGCATTATATTTCACATGCTTCATACCATATTTTTTTTTAATTTCAGGCAATGTCAGGGGCAACCAATAAACTTGCTGATACTGCACTAATTCAATCCGAGGCAGCTAAGGAGGCAGCTGCCAATGAAAAAGAAAAAACAGAAATGTTGAGAAATATAGAAAATTTATTGGAAAAACTAGTTAAATGAAAATGGTGTAATAGAAAAATTTGCCCCAAAATAAAATACATATTAATAGAAACTGTAATAACTTTTCTTCCGTTATCTCCAGCCATACTTTCTAGAAATGAAACCGGCTTGTATTCTGTTGGCAAGGGCCCGTCCTTCCAACGGATTACCCTGGTCATCATTCTCCTCATGGTTGGGCATATGTTCCAACAAATGGGCCTCAATTTCCTCATCATCAAAAGTAACGTCTCTAATTTTGTGGTTTATCCTCACATTGTGCAGCACTGCACATGCATTAACTACTCTACCCGCCATACTGGGATTGTACATGAGACGCCTCTGTGCAGACAGACATCGAAATTGTGCCTTTAAGACGCCAAAGAGGCGTTCAATGTAGCTTCGTGCAGCACATAAATCTTCTTTGTACAGGTAATTGGGGGTGCCTGGTTGCTCAATTTTTAAAGGAGTCATCAGCCAGGGCTCAAGAGGGTATCCATTATCGGCTATGAGAGAAAAGTAGACACCATGAACAGTTGGGTGTAAGAGTTTATTTATTAGGATATGAAGCTTTTATTTTACTTACTACACGAGGTTTTTGATTTGCCATCTTTAAAAATGAAGGAAGTTTCAACCTTCTGGAATTTGACATGTTTATCAAAGAAGCTTAATATGCTATTAGATGATTGACCATGGAAAACTTTTACGGATTAATATTATTTGCTAATTTATAAGACAGGGTGCCACTCAGAAAGTGTTTTAGCCATTTGATAAACCTTGAGTGATTGGTAGAAACTTTTTCAAGACGATGTTTTCTTCCAAAACCATTGTCTTGAACAGGTGGTTTAAGCTAGAGGAAATTCATTAATGTAATACCTAAGTACTCATTATAGAAGCTATTATTATTGGTACTGCTAAGTATGTCAAAAAACTTAATTATGATAGAATACCGAAAATAAAAGTTGAAGGCATTGATATTGGCTATTCAGACATGGTAAAAAACTTAGGGGTTAATATCAACAATACGCTAACGTGGAATGAACAGGTATCCGCTATTTCCAACAAGGTATATAAAACATTTGCACAGATCAAACAATTCAAACGCCTAATGCCAATAGAGGTACGAAAAATTTTGGTTAATACTTTGTTGGTTCCACATATGGATTATTATTCTCTTGTTTTTTCTGACCAAACCGGTGAATTACATTAGAAGTTGCAAACACTGTTAAATTCTATGATTAGGTACATATATGATATACATATCCAGGAGCATGTCACTCCTTTTTACACTAAGTTGCAGTGGTTGAAACCTCAACAGAAAACAAATTTCCAATTATCTGTATTTGTATATAAAATTTTGTCATATAAAACACCCGATTATCTATATGAAATGATTATACGTAACCAGAGTGAAGCTTTAGAGAACAGTTAGAGCTAGAAGACGATTTAAAATTCCAAATTGCAGAACTACAGCGTACCAATTGTCAACCGTGAACTCTGCTATAAGAATATGGAATAATATACCGGATGACGTTATTAACTGTGTTACTGTAAATCAGTTCAAAATTAAAATGTTCTCATACTTGTTGGAAAAATACAATTGTAATTAAAATTTACTGTAATATCATATAATAATAAGACAACATTGTAATGTTACATTGTATTTAATGTTATTTACTATGTAATATTATTATTCAAATCCAGGTTTTTCCTTTTCTGTTTATTACTGTCAAATGTTTTGTAAAATTTAATATAAGGTAATCCTTAATTTTGTAAAATTGTACAATCGCATCACTGGCTAATTTTATTGAGTTACTTTATCCATTTATTTTGTTATTTAGTTACTTTATCCTTCCGCAGTAGTTGATCTCTGAAATGGTAATTCTGATGTCATTTCTTTTTCTGTATCATTCTCTTCTGATTGTATGCATTTAGTTAGGCAAGTACTTATTCTGTTTTCACTGCAGAGTCAAATTGTGTAAAATGATGTATGTTCCATAGGACAAGGTCCTAGAACAATAAACTTTATTATTATTATAAGTACTTGGAAGAGGTGAATAATTTCATTTTTTACACAGAGTTGGGAATTCAAGGGACATTAGTGGTGCTGAATTTAGAATGAACTAATAACTGGAGGTCTCTATATAGTGTGTCTACAGATGATTGAAATTAAGAATGGGAATGTATAAGTGAAACAAAGGTTCTTGAATTTTGAGCTAGTCCTTGGCCACCTCGGTGTACTGCACTCTGAGATATTTTTATTCATAGATCAGATATTATTCCATAGCAGAAAAGTCGTTGAATGTTTAGAGAGAATTGGTGTGTAAATGAGATGATATTGAACTTTGTTAAGGTCATTTATGACTATAGCAAAAGGAAAGTCATGGGTGAGTGTAGTGGAAGGGACTTGAAAGAGGATGGGTTGCGATGAGTGTCAAAAACTGGAGAGCTTGTATGGAATACTGCATAAATTTAATAACACAAATAGAATTAAGGAGAAATCCTGAGGTCTGTATCGAGCATGTAAGATTAAGCTACCTAAGTAACGCATCCGCACATGATATCAGAATGTAAGTGATGAATGGACAGTAGAAAAGTTTAACATACCAATTAACCATGTATTCCGCTCCCCATTACTGTAATAGCGGCTCATTATTTCACGTACTGGGAAATTCGCCCAGATGTAGGCATCATGCCTATCCCCAGGATAGCGATCATTTATATTTAATATTTTTAAGTCAGGATCGCATATCTAGAAGAAAGAGGGCATAATATTTGATATACCACTGGAGATTACATTGGTAGCTAGTAAGTGTGACTACTGACGAGGCACTTACTGCCTGAACATTGAGGGAATGGACACCCCAATGATTTACATATTCCTCGTCATGGATTCTAGGAGCTAATATGTGTACATAGGTACAGTCTAGTGCCCCCAAAGTCCCATCGAATGGTTGGGGAGCAACTCTAAAATTTTCTCTAGCAGCATGCCTCTCTTCCGGAGTCATGGGGAATTTAACCCATTGCCTCAGCAGTACATTGTTGATGACATTGGTAACATCCTTTACACAACGACTCACAGGCGGCTGGCTGAGAGCCAAATTCCAGTGCTCTCCAATCGCCCGTTGATAACAGCCAACAGCATAAAATCTAAGTGCAGTTAATACCTAAGGCAGTATAAAAGATGGAATAAATTGAAACTGAGGGAAATGCATGCAATTGGAAGAAGAGATCTATTCATACATATAGTTATTGTTTACATGTGATGGTCCAAGTAATGATAAAGGAGTTCTAGTCAGAGTGGGATGGAATTACTGCAGGGGGGGAATTTAGTAATAAAATATTTATTAGTTTACATGGTACAATTTTCTACATAACTTCATCAAAACTACAAATACAGTTGAGTATCTTTAATCCGGCACAGTCGGGACCGAAGTGATGGCGGACCATGGGTCATGAATTGGTAAATGGCCTATCTAATTTTGTCGTCCGGGATGCTTTTTTTAAAGGATTCCATAATTTATAACAGATTATGCTTGTATGTCATTCACTGAACACAAATTTAAAGAGAGTCACTGATAATAATCAGAAAAAATGTTTTATTGATTAAAAAAGTAAATACCTACTAAAAATTATCGAAGTTGCGCAGTGGGTGAAATAACATAAGCTTAGAATTGCGCTTCATTTTGCTGCACATTTTAAAGTGTGATATTACTATCGGATAAGGGTATGAAAAATTTAATATTTCTAATGCTGTGCGTCGCGCAACATTTTTCCCACCGCGCTTGATTTGTTATCAGCTCATTCAGCGCAATCTCAACGCGTGGGTGTCGTCTGCAAGGCCTCCCATCACTACGTCGCGGGCGACCGGAATGGATGATTTTGTAACAACCATCTTCAATAGTAGTCTTCCTTCATCAATTTTACGCTCATTATCTTCATTTGGAATTATTATTATTAATTACCATATCATTGACTTCATAATCTATGAAATGTTGTTCGGTGAGAAAATCGTGGACGCTAGCTATCCATTCCTCTAAAATTACCAATTCCATTTCCTTTAATTCAGGATTATAAATACTGTTCGCACAGTAAACCGACTTCACAATTATATGTTTATCCTCAGAAAGATCCATGATTACAAACAACCATGCTCTTTTGATTCAGCCCCTGGGATATCTGATGACTGGCCAATGCCTATTGGGATCCCAATCTTAAGAATTAGAAACACTAATAGATGCGGAAGTAAAAGGGACACTGATAAAAAAGTGACGTGAAAAATGAGGGTAGATACTTTAAAATACGTAAGAATGAACTGAACATATCTTCTGCTCGCTCGTAAGGCCAATCGACCGCTGCCGCTGCAATATCGGCCGAAGTGTATCTATAATTTCCATTGCAACGTCTGGCGAGAGACGAAATAACTGAATGAATGATTCGTCGTCCAGCTCAAAAAGATCGTCGCAATCCCTCCAATCTCGACTCGCGACACGACGTTCATGTCTCCTACTCGGTATTCCATTAACATTAGATCCAGAGCAAGATACCCCTCTGCCATTCTCTCCGCTGATAATTAAAAAACGCAGACAATTATGCAAAATTCATAATTAGTAAAGCGTTAAAGTCTCTGACGTAAAACATTTAAATATATATAACTGTAATGTTATAGAAATTCTATATTAATTGTAGTAAAAATATACTTTATATAAAGAATACAAAACGATGTTTTCATTTAATCAAGATTAAAAATTACTTACATCACTTCTCACTCTCCGCACTGTTGATATCCGTCGCTAGGCGTAGCTCTTTGCTTTCTTTCACTTTTTTGTTCAGCGTGGATTTGGTGAAGAGGCGAAATACATGTCGGTAAGTCCTAGCTTGGGTTTGGAAATCGTCGGTAGGCTCACTCGTCGTTACCGACAAGTGTCGGTAGAATGAGTCACCGGAATTGCTCTTATCGACATTTGTCGGTCGGGGGAGTTAGCGACACCGATAGGTGTCGGTAGGATGTACAGAATTCCGCCCCAGGTGTCTTCCTGATCCGAAGACGGGAGATAAAAGTTTTTAATTTCTGCTGGGGTAACGCTTTGGGGTACAGAGGACAGGGAAATATATGCAGCGATGGCTTCGGGTTCGTAGGGGATGGAAAGGTTGTTCTGAGAGGTGTTGGCAAGTTGCACGGCTAAGATGTTGGCCATATCCAGGTTGGACGTATTGGATCCGCCGGGGACCTTCAGCGTGGCGATGGAAAACAGATACTTCTTAGTTTCTTCACGCATGTTCATTTTCGTCAACTCTAATTAAAATGTCATCTAATAAGTTTTCGCGCTACGAAATAGCCACACTTGGCCTCCATGGCCGGGGTAGGAGATAATATCTCTGTTCTTTCACGCTATCATTACCCCGAATACGTCACTAATAACCACCACAATTGCCTTCCTCTGCACTTAGACAGAAGAACGTAAAAATCGAAGGTCATTAATGCTCTCATGCACACCAACCACCAACGTGCTCTCCGTCCTTAGCAATCGCGATCGCACAATGAGAGATATTTCAGTTTACACGATCTGGAAGGCCACCCAACACAACACCCGCAGATGGCATTGGAAGCAGAGCCCATATCACAGTTGGCCGCAACAGCCGCGGTGGCTGGCAGAGTAATCGGCAGACGTAGATATCACTCGTCCAAATTGCTGCGGTTTCATCGTCACATTCAAAATCAGATAACTAGTGGGCATCACGGATAGATCCAGGCATCCGTTCTTCAATCGCCCAACTCGCGACCATGGGACCAAAGGTCACATCAATATGATAAAAAAGGGAAACTACACAAAATAAAACCGCTCACATTACACATACCAATTTAATATATATTCAGCAAATATGATGACATAGCACTCTTATGATCCTGATGACATAGCACTCATAGCAGAGACAGAGAGGGATCTGAACAATATTCTAGTAACCATGGAAAGGACAATGGCCAGATATCAGCTGAAGATAAATAAGAAGAAGACTAAGGCCCGTATTCATAGTCAGGTCTCAAGTTATGTCTTGAGACCGTCTTGATGAAGATGGCCTTAATAGTCAAGGCGTGCTTATTTCGAGTCAGCTTTCATAGTTGTCGAATAAGACCGTCTTGATGAAGATGAACTTGACAAAGATCATCTCATTTTCAATAAGACGTGCTTCATGAAGCATTGGCTGAAGCAAATGCTTGTTCGTTCAACCAATCACCTTCAACGTTACATTTATTTACTTGACAACCGTTGCCACCCCGAAGTGGTAAATTCGAATCTGAAAATGGACTCAACCTCGGTCAAGCAACGGCATTACACGCCATTGGAGAAGAAAATGTTTCTCGACACTCTTGCTAATTATAAAAAACATAGAAAGCAAGAAAGGGGATACTGCGTCACTCAAAGAAAAGGAAGCAGTATGGAAGAAAATTGCGGATACATTCAATGATTCGCACAGCATAACGCAAGAGGTGAGATCTGAGTTTTATATGGAATTAGTATATTTATTATGTTTGCGTGATTAATATTGTTTGCGTGATGAATATTGATTGCAAGAGCATGCAAATCACTTAAATTCTATGGTGGTTCGTTTAATTTCACTGTTGATGAGGACAGTTCAACAGCTAAAAAAATTATGGTCGAATTTAAAGCAAACGCAAATAAATGCTACAAAGAAGGAGAGGCAGAATCGTACGGCTGCAGGCAGGGGACCAGCTCCTAAAGAGATGGAAATAGATCTTGATGTGGAGAATATTGTGCCAAACCTAATGGCTAAGGTGCCGACAATATTCTCCTCCAACATGTCGGTTGAAGAACTTACGGGTAAATATGGGAATGATATCCTTTAAATATGAGATTTACTTCGAAGTTGCTATGCTATTTTTCAATGTAATTTGTGTAAGCGTGGTTTCCTTGATTTTAGTCACATTCGTCATACTTCAAACATAACTAAAAATTTCCAGTAGTGCATTTGTATTTCAGTCCAGAGCAAGGAGAGAGTGTAATTAACGGACTATATACCGTTAGTAATGTGATTGACGAAACGAATGATAGTGGTAACTTATGTCATGGTAAGTCTTTAGATGCATTATTATTGTGGATATTAAACTAATTTGTCTGTGCATTCAATATAACTACTTCAACGCTATCATAAGATACTACCCAAAGATAAGTTTTCCGGCAAATTGTATTACGCCAGTCGCACGATGTGTTTGAATTTAGCGGGTCCCCCAAGAAGAAAATAACGAATGTCGTAAGTCGCCACAGAAAGTGAGCTGTCGTGGCAATAGTGGTTTATCCATGATCCAACGTAAAAAGTTGTACATTAAACACTTGGAAACATGAAACTGAGAAAATTTTATAACTATCAGGTAACAAGTTTACCCATTCTGCTTTCTTATTCATTGACTTGAAGCAATGACAAATTTTATTTCAGGGCCAATGCCACCGAAGCAATCATACTTTGAAAAAATAAATTTGAAGTCTGAGATTGCGCTGAAACGAGAGTGAATTGAAAGGTTCATAAAGTACGATGAAGACTTGGCTTCAGTGCGACTAGATGCAGAGAGGGAAATGACACAACTGCAAGTAAACCATTTGATGGTTATTCATGCCCTTGAAGTAAGAGCTGCTACAGTGAAAGCTGAACTGCAGGAGTTCCTCCTCAGAAAGGAAATGAGTGAATCATGATTTACTTTCTTTTATGTTTTGTTGATTTTCTTGTTTTGTATTCAGAAAAAAACACCAAATAAAAACAGGTTAAAAATACATGATTTTGAGAAAATAATTTAATATCCATGAAAAACTACATGCATGGATAAAAATCAATGAAAAATTCTTTCAATAAGAGCATGTCGCAGGGAAAAACCATCTACTGGCTGCCAGCTTGGTGGTTCTACTGGCACCACTTCATCTTCAACAAACTCACCATCCAAAGGAACTTCATTGAAGATTAAACTTTTGTTATGTAGGACGGTACAAGCTACGACTATTGTGGTAGAGCATTTGAGCTTTGTTGATAGGCCTTTAGAAAGGCAAGGGAATCTCCTCTTCCAGGTACCAAAGGCCCTCTCTACAATTATCCTTGTTCTGGTTAGAACACCATTATGCCTAAACATTTAAGGATTAAAATTAAAGTATTGTACCATAAATCATAACCTTGGAATACCTACTACTTTGGAGTACCTTCCTTTCATTTAATAATTCTATAGAAATGGATATGGTAAGTAAACAGTTTCCATAAAAGGCGAGGCATTTTGATTATAGTGGGTCAAAATACTGCATTAATAATGTCCATTAAACTTTGTACTAATAATATCCTGTCGCTAGTCAAAATAAATTCCCTCAGTCTCAGAGTTTGCAATGGGTATCAGTAAAAAAGGTAAGCATGGGTACCCAACATCACCAACTAGACACCCATCAAGGTGCCCTCCCAAGTACCTCATATGGAGACCGGAATTTTGAAAAATTTGGCTATCATGCTGACTTCCTGGTCGTTCAGGAACTAGGTTCAGAAACTCCATAGATGGACCAACAACTGCCTATTGAAAGTGATGGGAATTGAACATGCAATTCCTATTTGTCATGTGCTTCCGATCAAATCTTTTTACATTGCAAACATACTGCTGCGTCTCCGGAGGAATCGGGAGACCTCGGTTGTTTGATTTTTGTAATGGCACCTTGATATGAGGCAATATCCCGTTAATTACCGAATGTTTGGAGAATCTATACCTCTCTTTAAATTCTCCTTCCCGATACCTATCGAAGGGATTCTGTGCATTCCTCACGTATTGTTTTTGCAATCTTACGACCGGTAAGTCAATGGGATCACCCCGAGGATCATACCAAACACCGTTTAACTCCATTCGGGAGATTCGAGTGGTAGACAGACCAAAAGAATAAAAGATACGTTTGTTCAAGACGAGGTTGATGAGGACATGATGAAGGCGACTTATTTGCGGACTTATTCGATCAACAAGACGAGCTTCGGCGACTATGAATCCACGCATGCTTGAGCATTTGCTCGTTTGCAATGAGACACAACTATGAAACCTAATAAGCTCCACTTGAAACAAGACGATCTTGATCAAGCTCGCCTCATTCGAAAATGCTTGAGATTGTCTTGTTTAGCGACTACGAAACGAAAATCGTGATTAAGCTTGAACTTGAGGCGAACTCATTCAAGCAAATGCTTAAGTTTCAACTATGAATACGGGCCTATGATATCGGTGTGCAGCAAGAAAGAAGAGGCCAAACCAATGTCAAGCTAGGAAAACAAAAACCTGAAGAGGTGAAAGAGGTCTGTTACCTAGGAAGCCAAGTAACCAACGATGTACGAAGCAAGAAAGAAATAGTTAGTAGAATAGCCCAGGCAAAGAGGGCATTCTATCAAAGAAAAATCTACTTACACCAGGAAATACAAGCGTAGAAGTAAGGAAACAGTTTATAAGAACGTACACCTGGAGCATGTTTCTTTACGGCAGTGAGGCATGGACGATGAGAGCAGCGGAGAAGAAAAGGGTGGAAGCATTCGAAATGTGGTGCTACAGAAGAATGCTGAAGATAAAATGGATCGACCGAGTAAGTAACGAGGAAGTCCTAAGAAGAGCAGGAGAAAAGAGAAGTCTGCTGAAAACTCTAAAAAGAAGAAGGGACAACTTAATCTGCCATATCTTGAGACATGATGGCCTGATGAAGACTATCGTGGAGGGAAAAGTGAACGGGAAGATTGGAAAAGGCAGGCCTCGTATGAGATACATGGAACAGGTTGTGAAGGATGTAAAAGAGAAGAATTACGTCACAATGAAAAGGTTGGCCGACAGAAGAATTGAGTGGAAAGCTGCGTCAAACCAATCCTAGGGTTGCTGACCAATGATGATGACAGCAAATATACCATATATTTGATTACGATAGTGGATTCTGATGATCTGAGGATGTCTATGCATGCATTATTTGTACAGATAATACATGTCCGTTATATTCATTGAACAATTTCTTGCGTCTTAGGCGAAAAAAGATTCGTAGCTATGTACAACATGATATTTGATATTTGTTAGCAAAATCTCTTTCGGTGGTCTGTGAACAATTGTACCAGTATGTGGCGTCCCCCTTTTTGGTGCTGGTCACTACCTGCCATATACCATCGGGTATGATTGCAGGGTATTCAGTACCTATCGGTGACATTTAGATGCCGTGCCAGCAAACTGAAGCAAGTAATTATAGTTATCTTAATACAATCACCATTTTCCCAGGCAAAGCGATCGTGGAAGGCGGATTTGGAAGGAATCCAGCATCTTATCGCAGTGGCCTTGTAAGTAAAAACATAAAAATAACATAACAAAAAAAGCAGCCTCCCTGCCTTGTAGTTCCTCCTCCTTGGAAAAACACCGAATTTCTAGCCATCATTAAACTTTCAAATATTGGATGTTCGTCATTATTTATGAATCTCCATAGTCTTGATCAAGGTAATCCGCATTCAACTCCAATAATTTGGTTTAATAATTGTGACCGATTTTTTTAAAATGCCTGAAATGCCTTTCTTTTTTTAATGCCTTTGATTCCTGAATTTTCAAATTCCAGAATATTGACGTAAAAATGTGCTCGTAATATGAACAATGACAACTTACATACTTCAAAAATCGTACATTGCTTTTCCTAATATCATAATTTATATTCCCAGAAGTATTCCACTTCCTCAGGACTTCTACATCTACGCGATACCCTGAAAGCCACCGCGAGGGTGGGTGGCAGGGGGTGAAGAAAACCAAGCATGATCTATTGACATTCAAACAAGCTACCGAATGGAAACATGCTACATAATACATGGGTGAACGGAGATGGGTTTTGTGATGGCAATAGAGCACTGGTTCCCCATCCCGAGGACAAATCCCGGCAGTACTTCAGATCGTTAATCGGCGGTGAGTCCACACTCGAGTGAAAGGCAGGTCGGATGGAACTCCTTGGCGCCAGTTGTTAATATCTATAGGCTAGAGCCGAAACCGGGTTTCACTCCTATCTTCCTCCGTTCGTTCTCTGGTGCCCAAGCAATCACACACTGCTCCTTAATGACGCCAGCGACCCTTGCCCTCGGTCACCTACCCCTAATAAATAGGTACTACCACGGCATCAGAAAAACAATAAATTGCATTGTGCATTGTGGAAGCTAAGAGTAGCATAAAGCGCAGTATCCATTGCTCTGAGATCAAGTTTTTTCATCGTGCACGCAGCCTGACCCTGGCTATCACGTCCTCATCGTGAATAATCATCCACTTTCCCTTCTTTACGGCAGAGGGCATGAAATTCGCTTCAATGGTTGAATAGTATCAGCGGCATTATTAGAGCGACCATTAGAGAGCAAGAGTAGAGAGCAATCCGCTGTTGGCACTCACATCGGTACCAACATAGCAGCAGCGATGGAAAAGCCTCGAACAGGGTCATGATCCACCCCTTTCAAAGCGCTACCCCTCTGCCCCCTCGGGGGGGACGGAGCTGGGGGTTGTCCTCCCCCCATTTAATCCACTGCGGGGGCGCAATTGGCGTTTGTCTGCGGGAGGGTGTGGCATTCCCGGAATGCTGTCACCGACGCTAAATTCACAGAGCCGCAGGACTTAATTTGAGTAGGCGCGGCGGTGGGCTTTCGGACAGAATGACAGGTTATCGCACAGTAAGCCGGGAAAGTGCAGCCGGCGAATGTAAGTCCTTCCTGAGCGACAATGCACAGCCTTATGCTCAGACGTCAACGAAAGAAATCACGCTCTAGCAATTAAACAGCTACACGTATATGGCAGTGTCGACAATGAGGTGATTCCAGGAGTGAGTTGCACTAAGCATCGTCGAGTGGGGCTTTTTTTCCGAATTAATTCACCACGAAGATTGACAACATCCCCTGTCACATCAATCAAGTTTTTCTCAACGAACCAATGAATGCTGGATAATGGTTTGTTCACTAATAGTACGTGTTGTGAAACAAGAGAAAATAGATGCTACGGCATGAGTGAAAATTTCTAAATTCGTCCTTGAATAAATTACAATCTGTAATGGAATAGTAATGAACACCAGTTGAACAGGAGCATTCATGTTCGGTTTGGGATGCAATTTTAGTTCCATAAGAAATAGTTGTCAAGAATACCAATTGTAATTGGTACGCTGCCCTAGATTATTGGATAAACCAGCCAATTTAATTGGATGCTCGCTATATGAGAGACTCCTTGCGTAGCAGCGGCGCGCAAGCGCGCCGCTGCTACGCAATTGTGCGGGCGTCCTGTCGAGTCTGTATGTATGGAATTGCGGAAAAAAAGTGGAGTGATTAGGTTGAAGATGAGTTTCCTTCAAAAAGATGATGTGAATTTTGTTCTCTAAGGCGTATTGATTTAATTCTGTTTTTGCCGTATACATAGGCAATTCCACGATAAAATTTAATATGAGAGAGGCCGAAAAGAAAATTTGGGTTTACTGCCATAGTGGTTTAATCCTCATAAAAGCGGAGCAGCTCCTCGAGGATCAGCATGCGCTTTTCCTCTCGTGTCTTAACCTTTCGCAATTTTCCGCAGATGTTCCGGAACCATACGAAGTCAGGCTTGCCCGGACCTTTTGGGGAATTGTCAAGTTTGGGGGAAGCAGTGAACTGCGGTTGTGGCGTGCGAAGCGGTGGAAATGAACTTTCAGAATTAAGTTGATCTATTGCAGCATTTTCTTTATTTGTAGTCTCGTTGTAATTCTGGTTATTCATTTGAGCAGACGGCTGATGGCCTTGTCCTGCTTTCTGTTCATATGATAATCTTTTCTGATTTGAACGCTTCGCAGCCTCTCCAGCTTGCTGGATGTTGACCACCGCAGTTCACGCATTGTGGTGGAAATTTCCTGTCCTTTGCAGGACAAGCGGAGTGGACGTCTGCAAAAGATCCGACTTCGGAATCGTGACTTAAAATTATATGAAATTTCCTTGTGGGATATTTTTCCAAGCTATTGATGCCCTGCCTCTTAAGTTCCTCTGTTGGCTTAGTTGAGATTATCCTGGCTGCGGATACTACCGAGAAGCCCCGGCTTCGCAATTCACTGATCACGCCACTAGAAGTAATTGAAGGGAATATTCCTCTAACCGAAAATTCTATTTTCTTTTCGTCTGGCACGCTGTAAGTTACGAAGGGAATTAGGAGGAATTTCAAAATTTCTTTGAGAATGAAATAGTCGGACCTGACTTAACATTTAATGAATGCAGAATTTGAACCTGCAGAATTTGAACCAGTAGAATTTGTGATTGGCGGGGATTGGCATTTTTCACTCATCTCAGAATGGAGTTGAGCCCATTTGGAAACATCGTGGATTTTAAATGGAGGAATTTTACCTTTCCTCGAGACAATTTCCATAGTTTCGGAACATTTATTGCTAACATTGCTATTATCTACTGAGTTTGCACTTGGATTGACATTTTAATTAAGAGAACTGGCTCAAGGAACATTAATATTTGATGGATTACCATTGATTTGATTGTTTTGGATTTTCGCCTGATGGGTCAAATTTTCAGTTGATGAACATACATTGGATTGATTATTTGATTCGGAAACAGGAGTTTCAAAGACATCAGTGTCGGGAAAATTCAGCAAAGGATTAAAAGTATTACCAGTCTCTATTTGTGGCGGCACATAAATGACAGTCTTATTTCTATTACGTTTGTAAGTTACAGTTTTGAATTCCTCTGAAGGAGGAACCCGGCCCTCATTGGGAATGACTTTGGAAGAAGGGACACTGATTAAAGTGAGCGTGGTACTCACCGGGACTGAAGGTCGAGGTGCGGCAGAAGGTGCGGGCTGGCATCGGGGCAGTGGTGCGGAAGGCTGTCTCGGGTGCAGAGGTGAGGAAGGCAGGCTTGGGTGCAGAGGTGCAGGAGGAAGTGGCGGAGGAACAGGAATCACAGGATTGCATGCATGGACGGGTGGTGATGGCAGCGGTGGTGGTGCAGGAACGGGTGCGGCAGTTGCGGGTGCAGGATGATGTGCGACGGGCGAATGTGCAGAGGGAAGATAGGCGGGCGAAGATGCAGGAAGTTCAGTTGGAGGTTCCGGAAGAGCAGGATCGTGGGATTCGGGAACTGGGTTCGCGGACAAGGATGAGGAGCTGGGTGCGGCAAGTGGAGCGGTGGCGGTGCAGAATGCAGGATCGAGGATGCAGGATGAATATCGGAGTTGAAGGGAACAGGTTTTCCCGTGGCCAGTGCTTTGCCAAGCGCAATTCTTAGCTCGGGCGTGAACTCCGAAAGGCCGTAGTGGAGGTCATGAACTGGGTGAAATTTCAGCATTTCCGATTCCGTGATGGAGGGAGCCATTGTTGGGATTGTATAGGGTGAAGGATCACGGCGTGTGCCTGTTCACCGCTTGAGTCACGCCGTGCCACGGCACGGTGCTTTCAAGGTGCGGGATGAAGGATTGGCGGTGGAGCTAGGTTTTTCCGGCCGCATCCTTTCGGATGGGCGACGGAAAGGTTTGCTGGCTTCTGATTGGCTGCTGGGTTTGGTCGGACTTTGGGGGGGGTTTTCTGGTGATACGAAGTTTTCTGGTGATACGAAGTTTGCTTACAAATCAGGGGTGTTATTTTGTAATCTCACTTTAGTGATAATACGTCATAAAATGTCTTTTTTTCGTAGTTAAACTCCGCCACCCAGGCGGCGCACAGTGGTCGATTTTCGAGTATTAGAGGGACAAAATTATTTTTTCAATGTAATCAATCGAATAGCCTTATTTTATTGTAAATTTCTGGAATTATAAACCTAAAAAGCAATAAAACATGAAAATATAGCATTAAAAAAGGGTTCTGTGCATTGTTACCCAAGTTTCGTAGTTTGTGGTATCTTCTAATAATTGGAGTAATAAAAGTTTCTGCATTGTTTTCAAATAAAACGAAATTATTTGCATTACAATACACATTAAACAAATATGAATACAGGTGTTCCATTCAATATTTGTACCATTACCATGTTTTATTTCAAATTATTTTGTGCATAAAATATTTTACTCAGTTTTATCACATTATATTCATTCACTCTCCGTATCCGTTGAGTCATTTCCTACATGTTCCGGAGTTTTTAATAAACTTATGACGGCACTAGGCAGTTGACTATACTTTTTATTTGGTAATTTCCTGAGGGCCGAAATTAATGGGTCGGAACTAGTTAATAATAGGTTCATTAAGTCTTGATTAGTGTCCCCTCTTGACATTTTTCGAGTGTGATGCTCCCGGAAGGCTCTACATTCCTTGTGTCTTGCCTCTTCACATCCTCTGATAATTGGCCAATTGGTAAAACCATGCTTTCAATCACGTCTGCTCCATGGATCAAAATTTTATGGACACTAGTGGGCATGTAAAACCACTGATAAAGGCTAACATATAGCAGAGCAGTGCCATGGGCATACTCTCTAAATGCTTCTACGTTGAGGCCATATCCACTTGATATGGCTTGCAAAATAACGGAGAACCGTTCAATCAACTTCTCATCAACTCCAGTAATTTCCGCAGCTTTCCTTGGGTTGTCAAAGAATCGGCGAGAGGTGTTTCCATCGTTGGTAGTTCCACATCCTTGTTTTACTACATCGACTAGGAGGCCCATTTCCGATCTAAACCTATTTATTACTTGTTTTCCTTAACTGATAAGCATCTTTTACTGTCTGACTTCCACGGACTTGCCATTTCTGAAATTTTAGCCTGTAAGATATATGCAAGACACACTCGAAAAATCGAATACGAGCATGCAGCGTAGATAAGCCAAAGTTAAATGCTGCAGTATTTACAGGTCGTTTTTTAACAATTTCAAAATTGTTCATTTCTTTTGGAGAAGCACCACAAATGTAGCACACTTGAGATGATAAATTATTCATCAAAGAGTTGCAGACTTTTCCATCTACCATTGTATTTAACAGCAAATGCTTAATAACAATGACTTTATTTCCTATGGTTAATTTAGTAGGCGTCAAATTAGCTATTTGCTTCTCAATGCCGTAGATTTCTTCTCTAATTTTCTCAGGAGTTTCCTTCACAAATTGAAGTCGAATTGGTCTGCAAAATCTTGTGGAGGACGTCCTTGGATTTTGCCACATAATTACTTTTTGATTTGTTTCTTTTTGCTCAAATTGAAGCTGTAAAGGAACTATTGACGTCAAAAGAACATCGGAATCTGAAGAATGCTGATTTTCGGAAAACTTTGCTTATAAAGGGAGTGCCCTGAACTGCCGTCGCATCCCCATTTATGACTCATTTGAAAGGATACTTAGTCATATCCGCGGCAAGACTGAGTAAATACGGCGTTTAGTACTTTCATTAGACGCATTGCTGTATGGTCGAATAAATTTTGTAATTTAACCTCCACTAACGTTTCTGATACAGTGATCGATTCCTGTATAGGGTAGCACTCGATTTTTGCCTTTAAAACTGAGCAGTAGGAAGGATAAATATCAAAATTTCTTTCTTTAGCTCCCTTCTGCATAGCAATATATTGATGTTTAGTTAATTTCAATTCTACCATTAATGCTAAAGCTTCCTCAGGGGAATAGGGTTTCGAGGTGGAAGAATTAAATGGGTTTTCACATACTTTTTTAATTATTTTCACTGAACGAGGGCTTTTCGTTGTAGCACTTTTTATGATTTGTGCTACATTTCTTTTGCCAGTTGAAGTAAAGCTAGATTGCGCAGCTAAAGCAAGTTCTTCAGGGCTTCGAGATTGTACAAGAGTTTCAATCTTTCTTCTCTTAGATTTTGAGCTGCAAGAAGAGAACAATTTCTTTGGGCGGCCTACCTTATCCCCTAAGCTTATTTCGAGAGGCAATGGTGACTGTTGTTGTGCACTTAAGTTCACATCAAGCCACTTTGAGTACTTTACCAGGAACTTTGCCGAACTCCTGCCACATGCCTTCCAGCGTAGTAGGAAATTATTCGAAAAATGTTTGATTCGCTCCTTCAGTAAGTAATTCTCTTCTATATCACAATTGTCAGATACTATCTTTTTAAATGCAAAATTGATTAACTGCGCTGTTGTCTGCGGTGATGTTGATTTTCCAGTGAGATTATTTTCTCTCATAAATTCAAATAAGTCTCGGCGCCGAATTGTGCGCACAGCTCCTGAAAACAAGGGTAACGTTATTTGGTGGGAGTGGGCAGAATCATTGCTATTATCATTGAACAACTTACTAACGGTTACGTTTGTAATATCGGGAAGTGTAGCGTGCTATCTCGAGAAGACTTGTTAGTGGGCCGAATTCTAACAGCATATTACACAACATAAGATCCTAGTTACACTCACGTAGCACGGTATTGTACCATACATTTCATTGGGAACTTTAACAACATTACCATTAAGTATTTACCTGAAACATCGCCTTCCATAATGACCGAAGAATCAACCAAAAATCACGCGTCACAGAAAATTATATGAAGACACCTTCAAGGTTACTTTACCTTCAAGTTTGTTGATATTTTATTTACATTAGTAATTTCGTTGCTTGGTTTATTTCATTGTTGAACAATTATGTTTCATTTCTTAAATTCAAGTAAATTTTACTTGGTTTGGAGATGTCTGTCCTTCAATCATAACTATTTTTGCTTTAGGAATTATGAAATATTTCCTTGAATAACCCATTTGATAAATTTTGTTCTAATTGGCGTAAACTCCTGACTGTTAATATAAATAAAAATGTATAATTAATGTATATATATATATACATACCTACATACATAAAATAACAACGTTTTATATGCCAGATACTACTCTCGAATTAGAAATCTCTTCGCAAGATGGCGTGCACGGCTCCTGGAAAATGAGAATAACTTCTTTCGGCGCAAGTAGGCGCAAATACCGCTATTACTGGTTCATAGATAACTGTTTAAGGATTGAAGTGCACCACATTTTTACGTAAAACCTCGTGAAACTTTTTTTGTACGTCAACTCTAAAAATCAATTGTGCAAAAATTAATAATTATTTGTAATGAATTGTTCAGCGATACTTACAACACCCAACCTTGCAAATTTTCTCGAATATTAATTTATGATTACCCACCAGAAACAACCCTCTCTATTAAGTGTAAAGGTTTTCAAAATATCACTCAAATTCGAACCGATATACCCTCCGAAATTGATGGGTGCGCTGTGACCACGGAGTGTGACTAGAGGCTCCGAAATTAATTCTTCCACTTCAATGTATCGCTACCGTTGAAAAAACTAACATTTTCGGTGTAATTTCTTTTCCATAGCACTTGTTGGTTCATTGGCTACGTACTAAACACAATTACACATTAATACAAGGAACTTGCATTTTATACTTTTGTCCCGCTAAATCAGTGAAATCGACCACTGTGCGGCGTGACCATCTTCGGATCTCAAGCGGTGAACTGCCGGTCATGTGCTGGTCTTTTAGACGATTCATCCGCTCTGGGGGCCGATTGTGTAACTCGGCTAACGTTCGATCGTTAGTGATCCGTTCACTCTCGATCGAGCTCACCGTCTTCGAACGAGGATGAAAAGTGCGATTGTATAAGGGCGATTGTATAAGGGCGATTGTATAAGGGCGATCGTCAGCAGCCAATCGAACGTTACGGCGTTGTCGGATTTACAGCATATTTCGCACTTGTTTCTCTTGTACGCATGCGCAAAGAACTTTAATTTGAAGTGGTTGCATTTGTTTTGAATCATTTTGAATTAATAATAAACATTACAATGCCTGCAAATTGAAAATAACTCCCTCATATCCTTCCTCAATCATAATCAGGAACCCATTCATAGATTATTTTCATATAGCCACTTAGGGCCGGTTTCACCAACAACGATCAACGCTTGATCGGCGATCAAGTCTTGATTTGATCGGCGATTTTGTTGATTCCGTTTCACCAACAATAATCAGCTGTGATCGGGGATCAAATCTCTTGTCAAGTTGACCGCAGATTTTGGACGATCAAATCGAGAATCAACTGACATGGCTGATTGCGAAGTGTCTTCAGGCGAATGCGTAGAAATAATTATTGATTATTCCCACTTAAGGAACCACAACAGGCCCCACAGAATATGATGTGTTTGCATGCAGAGGAAGATGATTTCAAATTGTGGTTTAGATTCTCTAAGCCGGCAGTGGAATTTATTTTAGAAAACATTTAAAATGGCATCCGAAACCGAGCAAGGTACGCTATGACTTCAATAGATCAATTAGTAATAGTCGCCGATATTTCGCAACGTGAGGTCCTCAGGTACAATTCTAAATATTCATCCATTTATGAATCAATTTAAATTTCCCGCGTCGATACATGAAATGAATAACTAACGTCGTGTGTTGGTGAATCGTACGCCGTAGGCAGACGTGGTAGTGTGTTGTTGTTCTTTCTTTTTATATATTACGAATTTTAACCATTGTTATGCTTTATATGATATGTTGTCGTTGAATATATATATGATTTTACATTCTGAAGATAAAATTGAAGGTTCTGCTTTCTCCAGTCAGGAAAACAAGATGTTTTGCGATGTTGTTTACATGTTTCTGTTCACGGTGATACCATATTCGATGTTGTGTTCACATATTCGGTAGTATTTTCATTAATTCTAAAAGAAATAGCCATGTTGTGTGATATAAGCGGTATGTAATGCGTTTAATATATGTTACTTTCTATTTATTTTTACTGCCCTTTATTCTTTGTCCATTAGTTCGTGTCCACCTTGTAGTGATGGGACTGTTTTAGATTGATTATGTTTGTTCCTGTTCTTCAAATGAATCATATTAATGTAGTTAATCAGTGTGTAAATATTTTAAGTTAATTAGCTAGCGTGAATGAACTTAATAAACTTAATCCTGTTTAGTTGTGGTGAATTCCACTTTGTCAGGCCTATTCCTTTCGGGATGGATATCTAAAATCATGAGATAATATAGTTACTTACAGGTAATACGTAGGGAAATACTGCAATTAAAATGTGCCAACTATTTATTATCTACAATTGAAAGTGTACTTGTTGAGTAAGAATCTTGTTTTCATGTACTACTGCACTTGAAAGTTAGCTCAGGTAAATGTAAGCAAATATTTTTAAACAAATATCTTTTTATATCTTCTAGTTGAAATTAAAATAAGATGTCACCCAATGAAGATTGGTAGCTAATATACTTTACTTCAATCTTGATGTATATTATATCATTATTGTGTTTTCATAACATGATATTGTGGAGGCTTTTTGAATTGTGCTTTCTTTAATGGTGGCTCAGACATAGATAGTGCATACATGCAATATGGTTATGACTCATAAAACAACTTGGTGAAACTATCTGTTTAGCTAGTATTTTGACCTTTCATTATTTGTTGCGTAGATTTTTATGTGATAGTTTCATCATATGCTAGAAGTATCTTATATTTCAGTCAACCTTTATTAGATAATGTAATTATTAACACTGTTTAACAATAAATAGTTTCAATAACCTTGTTGAGAAATACTTGTATCAACATATTTATAAGTAATTTCAATCTGGAGGTTCGTTATGCTATTACTTACTTTTAAGTATCAAAACCAGGCACTGTTGTCCAACATAGGAGTAGCTGATAAGCCTGTCATTGAAACATATTTTATCCTAGTAGTGTAACGATTCAATAACCAGCTCTTTAATAGAGATATGAGTGAATTTGAAATTAATTTCAAGATAATTGTTAATGCAGACCACAATTGGGGAACTCCACCATGTCTCTAAATCTGGTGTTTGTAGGATTTGGAGCCTTGAGCTCTTGGGAGATTTGTGAAGCACTCAAATTGCAGTCATCTCATCATGGACTGAAAATTATGAGATAAACCGTGACCGAATGCCTTATTTTTCTATTACTGCTCAAGCTCTCTGTACCCCCAGCCTTAGAACAAACAATTTAGTGGCAAGGTGGCTAGGCTTTGTGCACAGGCAGTACTTACCATAGTTAACAATTTCTGTTTATGGGCAAAATTCAAAGTAAAAGAAACCATGAATGGATTTTTGTTAGGTTTTGCAGGGTATCCCTGCTGATCATAGGTATCTACTCATGCCCATTGTAAACCATACCACCAGAAGTGGTACAATCATACTCATATTAAAACAATGAATCCCATTGCTTCAGTGTCATATGAGGAGGTTTCCTAGTCTATCTATGGAACTTCTAGTCAATATAGATAGGGCTCTTACTATCATTGTAGCCAGAGGGGTTCTACATTATGTGGCTATAATGTTCACGGGTGAAGGTGGTCCTATGTATTAGAATATTCAATTCCGACCATTTGATAATGTGGAAACTAACATTGGAAAATATACTGGCACTGGAAAGTCTATTTGGGCTGTGATATTTAACGCCTTATTCACAATAGAATGAAAAATATTAAAAAATAAACTTTAATGTTGCAATAACTTATGAATATGTATTATGTATACTCATTCATCATTATCTTCACCTGTTCATTGTTCATACACATATATAACTGTTGAGAAAGGTGATTCAGAACTGGAAAAAAATAAATAAATATAAACTGAATATAATAAAAATCTGAATCCTTTATTCAGTCTCTTTAAAAGATTTTAAGACTTGGATTTTTAAATATGTTGATCAGTCACTTTTTCAACTTGTCTGAAGTTATATGCTTTTGTTGTAGGCCATTTGGGAAACTTCTCTACTTTCCATTTCCTTTGTGGTATGAAGATACCTGAGGTGAGAGGAAGTGGATGAATAGATGCAACTGAGGTTGTCGTGATTTATGATTACTATTGTGTTTTGGTAATAAGTGTAATATTGGGTTGAGTTGAGGAATGATTATTTTGGTATCTAGTTGGGCATCTTCTTATTCTATGATTTTTTCTGGAATCTAAAGTTATATGAAGTAGTAGGAGCTGAGATGGGTGCGTCAAGAGTGTTGTCAAGTGATTGGTGAAGTACATTCAGAATTAATTAATTGATTCTTAAGAATGATATTTATCATCTCTTTGTTTTTATTGAATCAGAATACTGTTCTTAAAATTTTACATGCCTGTGTTTGCACAAAAAAAGTTTTAAATGCATAGCTTAGGTATGGTGCATGTCATGTAAAATTAATAAAATGTCATAATGTCTCAAATAGAGAAAATTACCTCAAAAATAGTTTCCCTGTTGTTGCTAGCTGAAATAAAGTGATGTAATAACGAAATGCATCTACAAATGGAATGTGCATAAAAGAATGACTAAAAACAGAGCATATCTTTGCAATTGCTCTATATTGCATATTGTCTTTTGAGTTGCTCAGTGGATGAAAGTGATCCTTGCAGATTTCAATGATGCAATGCCCTAGATCATTCATTTTTGGGGAATATGACTTCCAATAGTATTGTATAATGACACCGATGGTGCGGAGGCATTGGCGATAAATGAAATAAATCGGTTGAAAATCGTATCTAAGATTGTTTAAAATTCGAAGCAGTGATACCACAATCCGTGACATTCGCGGCATTATTCTTAGGGCTTTGCTTCATATTTTCGTAGCAGGTTTTAAGCTGTTGTTACAGCCTTGCAACGTTCATTTCTAGGGTAATAAAAGGCAATGCTATATCATCCCACGCCTCTTAACTTTTGCTTTATCGTAAATTTCGTCAGGTTTTTTGTTTGTTTATATTCCTTACCGAGATTTTTGTCTTTCCGCAACATTTTCTGATCGATTTTCAGCCATATTTTAAATACTCCGGGTGAATGTCTTTTAATAAGCGTACGCGTATCACGTGATATCTACAGCCAATAGAACATCTCCTTTTATTTCTATGATACATTTACGTTCCAAGATTACCCATCATATGATCGGCAATCATGATCTGCGATCAAGTGTTGGTGAAACAGGAGAGGGATTTGATCGTCAATCAACAATTGATTGACGGTCACTTGATCGTCGATCAGCAAATGGTTGGTGAAACCGGGCCCACAGCTCGAATATTTTATGAATATTCAGACATGGTGCTGGCCAGTCATTATCAGTGTACCCAGAGAGAGCAGTTTTCCTCCCCATGAAGCTAAAATGATTGTCGGAAACGTTATGAGATTCAGTCACTCACCCCATTTTCCCCCATGTATCACAAACTGCCCCTTCTTAGTTCAGAACCTGGCTATGCCCTTGCTGGACCCCATCATTATTCACATATTACTGGAATTATTAGATCATTGACATTATATTACATAGGTTTACATTATATTTAAGGTGGACGTGGAATTCGATAACTCTGGGCAATCTCCTCCTCAACAAAGGACCAGAGGGCAAGCGAAGCACTTGGTCACCAGTTTTGTGGGTGTGGAGGAGAAGAGATTGGAGATGGAGTCAAGGAGACTATCACTGAAGGAGAGAGCGTTGGTGCTGGACGAAAGAAAAGTGACACTGGAGGAGAGGAAGGTAGCTCTGGAGGAGAAGAAGGAGAAATCTGTAGAACGGATGGTGCAGCTGATGGAATCAGCATTAGAGCTGTTAGAGGAACATCTGCAGAAATAAATTTGAAGCTTCAGGAAAAATAAGCAATTTTTATTGAGCTCTTTAAGTGCATAGAAAATCGTATTTAAATGATATTGAAAGAACATTATTATTATTAACTTCAGCGATATTATCAATTACTTATTCAGTCCTTTGAGGAGATGCACATTAAATGGGCACTTCAACACACAAAAGCATAGTAATGACAAAAAAATCATACAAAATTAAAAGTTTAACAAAAAACTTTGATAACAATGAAAAATTATCTATTTGCAAGTGTATACTAGTGATGGTGTTTCACCTCACAGTATATCCAGGGTCTTCAATAGAACTGGACATGAAAATGTATCATTACCTATGCCAACTTCAGATAATGTTTGTCAAGCTGAAGGCATCAATAACATATGTATAGTATTCAAAAAATCCATGCAAACCTCACACCATGAGACAAATACTTTATGGTACTTACTTACACAAGTATTAACACGCAGACACTGCTTTGGTCTGGTTTCTCCCCTTAACCTTCCCAACATGGGTGACCCTGCCTGGAGCTTATAAGCTCCAGTTGGTATAGCTCAAAGGATCATTGAAACACGCAAACCCTCCCACCACGATAAGGTAGCAGTGCCAAGGGAGGGGTTATCAAAATATAACATAAACAAAAATATTTATAAAAGAAACATAACATTGAAACTAACAAAGTACTGAATGAAGAAACCATATAAAAAAACTGGTTAACCAACCATGGATGTGGGAGAAAATTAAACCCATCTTGAAGATGATAGAAACTACCTGTAAGTGATGGAAAAGATTTTGTAGGTAAATATAAAAATATTTAAATGAATAGTAATCTATAATCAAGATGTGACAATGATTTTCAGAATTCTAATCATAAAATACCTGTTTCTGTCTTTAAATGGAAAAGGACCACTATAAAAAATCAACATATACCTTCTGACATATTAGGTGAAGTGCAGTTGCACCAATCTCCTCCTTACTGCATTTCCCTCTCCGCCCCCAACTCCATCCATGACCACAGCAACTTGTTCCTCAACATTAGGGATTGGAGGGTCCACTCTACAGTGGAGAGCCATGTTGTGGAGTGCTTCACAGGCATTTATAATAACCCCTTTATTAAAAAATGATAGAGTTCAGTATGGTGAAAGAGTTCAAATGTGAATTAAGGTAATTATTTATTATGACATTTTGTACAACCTGCACGCTCTGGCGAGTAGTGAAGTGTTCGGTTTCTTCGCAAACACCTGAACCACCCTTTCCAAACACCAAAACATCTCTCTACGCAAATCCTAGCACCTACAAAACGAGCGATGTCTCGCTTCAGGGCTACCCTCACGGGGTCCCAGAAAAGGGGTCATTAGCCAAAGCTCTAAAGGATAGGCTGAATCACCTACGTTTAAAGATAAAAACTGTAACAAGATAGAAATTTGATAGAATCAACCAAATAAGACATTTGTTCAGTTCTCACCGATGAGCCAACTACTCATATCGCCTAGCCGGTGTGACTCTTCCATATACTACCTCAATCTGGAAGCTCGCCACACTTGTGCATCATGGGCTCTTCCGCCATGCTGTGCATTCACAGCCAGAATTTTAATATCATAATCACAAACTTTTAAAAATTGAATATATTTCAAACATATAACTTCAAGGGACGAGAATTACAAGGAATATGACAAAAAGAAATAAGCCATTCTTCCAATAAATTATCTCTAAAACAAATCTAAAAATAATTATTAATTGTTGGAAAAATTTTATATCTATTACTCAATTGGTTATGAAAATTCCTGAAAACTGTTAAATAACCATCATATAATTATAGTTACATCTGTTAAAAACATATTACTAGCAATTACATCAAATATGAGGCCATTATGAATTTGAGCACATATTGTTGTAAATATGACATATTGTTGTCGCGCAGCTCCGGCTAGTGGGATTGGACAAGCAATGCAATTGTTGACTCGTTCTGCAGAGCCACTGCCTTTTACAGGTTGCGAGCCCTGATTTTGGAAATTCGGCAACACAGGAACTATTCCGGCACTCAATATGAAAAGGTCTGTTCACGGTGACTGTTGAGACAATTTTTGAGTCTACGAAGTGACTGAGAGGTTGAGAGTTAAAGAAAGCTTCTGTTGTGAGACACGTACGGCTAATTTGCTGTTGTTGATACCTATATCCATTAACTAATAATATTATTAGAATACTATTATTATTATAGAAGATTTTTGTCGGACGTCTTTCATATTCCATCGTGGAAATGTTCGTGTTTACTTCTTGAGTACTTTTCTTCACATAATCCAAATAATTTATGTCTGCAAACATTTTACCATAAGCTTTACTGACTAGATTTCGAGAGGGTGCTGCGCAATAGGGTCCAAGTCAAATTATGACAGTGCTTAAAAGGAAACGTTCCTGTTTCTACGTTTAGAGTCGCTAAACATCACAAACCAAGAGAATTGCGGCTACCTGCCATTCCAAGCAAGGACTGAATTCCATCATAAAGTTCTGCCATGTGTATCTCGCATTTGGAAAAAAGTGAAATGATGAAGATGCAAAAGTTTAAAAATGGAACATCTCGTTTGTGCATGCTTGCTCTTCTCTTTAAATCCTTTTTAAATTATTATAATTCGACTAAATCATAGCAATGAACCTTCGTTGAGCATGATAATAAAATCATGGTTGGTGGAAATTCACCCCTTGCCACAATGTGGCGTGCAGGGTGTTATATAGATGTGTTAATTTTGCTTTTAAAGTAAATAAATCAATTTAATTATTTGCACGTTGAGAGCAAAGTTATTAAGTTGTAATATTGCTTGTTTTACATTCATTGCAACTAAATTCCATAGCATGCCTAACTATCCGGCTGCTGTTTTAGGGCCGTTGTTCCCCTGCAGATCCAGAATGAGGCTCCGGAGCGAGCTGAACTCTCGGCCAATGGCAGTCGTGAGCATTCTGTTCTCTCTCTCTCTGTTCTTCGATTCGCGCGGAAACACCACTCTTGCTTATTAAAGGATGAAACATCGAAACACGAGCCCTAGCGGGACTCTAATTCGAGTTACGGGTCATTTATGGCTGTCTTGTCGCCAATCTCAAAATGGAGGTGCCAATCTCCTGCAAGCCCTCTTCCGAAAGATTCTAGCGGACGCATCCCGGGCGTGGGACGTTGCCGCTGGCCGACAGAGGCCCTTCCAATCGGCGCGAGGCAAACCATTAGGCCCTCGTGGAGAGAAACTTCCGATGCAATGGGAAATTGGTCATTTGATTACCCGCACTTCTGCGCTAATGCCCCCATAATTGGGAGCCCTGTGGTCATCCCCTCGTTCGGCCGGGGTTGAGAGAGGGAGAGAGAGAGCTTTCGGCCATTACGCGAGAGGCCATAGTCCTCTGTGTTCATGACATACTCCTCCAGGGCAATGACGCGAGTAACCCACGTCCTCTCCAGCCGGGAATCCGAATTAACTTACGATGCCCTAGTGTTTGTTTCGCAATTTTCCGAAGATAGGAACTCGAGACCAATTCCATGTCGCTCAGATCAATAGTTGTCTAATGTCCATTCACTCACTGCACGCAGATGCGATATTAGGGTTGAACATGATGTATATAAATTAGTATGTTTAATACCACTACCAGAGCTTTAAAAATTAGTGTTCATTTACGACCATTATTTCAGACTATTATTACAAATTATTCAAACAACCTAAAGTGATCAGACATAATAAGCAACTACGATACAAAAACATATGGATAGTGCCGAAGTAGTAAAATTGTCATGGTAAAAGATCTTTTAAACATACGATACCATCTATGATGATTTTTAGCGTCCATTGAAGTCACATCAGAAATTCTTTCACAGTTCTCAATTTCATTTACTCTGGTTACAAATCTTCTCCCAGTTTGACCAACATACACTACATTGCAAACACCATACTCTTAAAATTTTTCGGGTAGTGGTTGGTCAAGTTAACATAGTAATTTAGTGGCTTTTGAAGTTTGAATTTTATTTATCAATTTTTCCATCAGCTGTTCACCAAAATAATTTCGGGGAGCAGTACATTTTATTGTGCTCAGTTCTTCTTTAAATAAACTGCCCCGAAGCGGGATCTTGCCCCAGCTAAGACAATCGGAAGATTGAAACAAGTGATGATAAAAAATCACAAAGACTGTGAGAACGGAACAATCATACTTTAATACAAGTTTGGTCCAATAAATATGTCCAAAGTACATTGAGTATTGGCAGTCGACCCAGAAACATGGAAAATCCTAACAAACAACATAAGAGTTTATATCTACTTTGATAGCTGTAAAGTAAGTAACCATGTCAACCTTACAAGATGCTTTAAGTGCCAAGGCTTCGGCCATATGACTACGAAGAAAGTGAAGCCTGCAGCCGTTGTGGCGATGCTCATTCATATAAAGATTGCCCATCAAAACATAGCGAAGGTGTCTGCATAAACTGCAAAAAAGGCTCTCCTCTATAACCTCTTCACCCACGATATACCCAACACTCCAAACACAACCCTTTATACCTACGCTGACGACGTTGTAATCTCCGCTGAAGGACTTAGTCCCCGATCTGCATCCACTCGTATTCAGACTGCATTAAACGCATTCCAAAAGTTCCAAAAATGCTGGAAGATGAGCTCAAACTTGTTAGAGTTGTAATCTAATACATAAATATGGGTTGGCAACATATGTTGCTATTTATGTCAGTAACTATTTATCTATATTGTTGTTGTCAACTCTCTGTCAGTCGTTCAATTTGTAAACTGGAATTTGGATGTGTCTGTGACTCGTTATTAAAACATCTTAGTTTAAAGCGGATATCTCGAGATATTATTTAACCTCTAACAGGTTATGGGCCCAGGCGACCGAAAAGGACCAGTTGTGCTTCAATAGTACTGCAACATTACGCGAGTGCATTTTTTTTATTGTATCGTTAAAGCGAAAAATGGCTGAGGCGTCAGTTGGAACTGGTTTGGCATCCATGGAAAAATTGGATGGACGGGACAATTACAATATTTGGACATTCCAAATGAAGATGTATTTAGTGCACGAAGGGTTTTGGAGTTGCGTTGAAGGCTACGCCGCAGATGACACATCCAAATTAATTCAGGACAGTCGGTGGGGCCAAAATGACGAGTCCGCGTTGTGGGCAAAAAGTAAAGGGGTTTCCGGGCGACAACCTGGTAAAGCAGTGCAAGTGGCTAGAAACGTGGGAAATTTGGTGACATTAGAGCCAAATGCAGGAGCAGATGGAACTACGAGACACACAGTAGCGGTTCATCGCATGGGTCCAGGACTGCACAAGGACCATCAGCTGTACCGAGTACGGCGATGAAAAAGGAGAGAACTCTTCTCTCTGTGGCAGCCTTGGGAGCCAAACACATCGCGAGTGAAGCTGACTGGTTCATCTACTCCGGAGCTACGATATGACAGGAAGAAAGGACTGGTTGCAGAATCTTAATGATTTATATATATATACCTATTAGATTAAGTGAGGGTGTTAGAGTTGTAATCTAATACATAAATATGGGTTGGCAACATATGTTGCTATTTATGTCAGTAACTATTTATCTATATTGTTGTTGTCAACTCTCTGTCAGTCGTTCAATTTGTAAACTGGAATTTGGATGTGTCTGTGACTCGTTATTAAAACATCTTAGTTTAAAGCGGATATCTCAAGATATTATTTAACCTCTAACAAAACTCAAACAAATCCGTCAGAATCACATTCTCTGGAAGAAAAAAGGCGAAACCAAATAAAAACATTTTCCTGAACGGCAGCCCGATCAGAGACGAGAAAGCTAACAAATATCTCGGTGTTACACTTGACCGCCACCTCACTTTTGTGACCCACAGGGAAGATACCATCAAAAAGGCAAAGGGCATGTGGGCCATGATTGCCCCTCTCACAGCACGCAGATCTCCGCTGAGCTTAAAAGCAAAAATAACCCTGGTTCGTGGAGCCGTGGAAGCTGTGCTGAAGTACGCCGCTCCAGCATGGGCTTGCAAAAGCCCGTACACCATAAAACTGCTAACGAGGGTACTAAATGTGGCAATCTGTGACTATACATAGTGACCTAAAAATACCTACCTTTCCCAAAATCCTGTACCTTGAATCCAAAAAATTATTTAACTCCCTCAAAACCCATCCTAATCCCATCCTCCGCCTTATATATTCTCAAAACCCCCAACCATCACCCCGATTTCCCTACCCTCAATCCCTCATTGATCACCCGCCTGTGTAACTTGCTTCGCTAAAAGTCATTCTGCTGTAAACATTGTGCCACAAAAACAACGATCACCACTCCGGCAACAGCCAACGGCTGGGAACGGAGATCAAACAAAAATTTTCCGACTCCGACATAGCGAAGGTGTCTGCATAAACTGCAAAAAAGGCAATCTCAGTCATGATCATTCTGCTTTGGATGAAGATTGCCCGATCCATAAAAGAAGGAAAGACGCATTACCGCAAACGATTAATTGTGGCTAAGAAATCTCTAAAAATTGGTCAGATAAATCTTCAGAACCTTAAAAGACAGCAAGCGCCGAGCTTAAAGAAGTCTCCAATAAACTTCAGTTCGATATTGTACTAATACAGGAGCCATACACTTCTCGCTTTGGACGAAGAAATAACTGGAAAATTGGAGTTGGAAGGAATTGGAGCAAGTACGAGAAGTGTCCCATCAACAGCCTCAACAGAGACAACTTACTTCAGTCGTAGTAATAAATGAGGAAGTAGACGTACTCAAGGTGAATTCGCTAGTTAACCACTATTTTTCTGTGGCCGAAATCTCGCATGAAAAGGGAAATGAATTTACTTTTGTAAGCGCCTACTTCCCTTCAAGTGCAGAAATCATGCCGTGTCTATAACATTTACTTAAAATGATAAGAAGCTGTAATCATCATCGCCATCATAAGTCATCAATCCTGAGATTGGTTTGACGCCGCTCTCCACTGAGTTTTTCTATCGGCTAATCTGTTCATATTCACGTAATTCTTCTCTTTCACATCCTTTATCACTTATTCCATATATCTTGCACGAGGTCCTCCTTTGCCATTCTTCCCTAGTCAATCGACGATTGCCTTCATCAGGCCATCATGTCTCATGATGTGGCCGATAAGTTGCCCCGTCTTCTTCTTACGATATTGAGAAGGCTTCTCCTTTCTCCCACTCTTCTTAGAACTTCCTCGTTATTTACTCGGTCGATCCATTTAATGTTCATCATTCTTCTGTAACACCACATATCGAATGCTTCCACCCTTTTCTTTTCCGCTGCAGTCATTGTCCATGCCTCGCTGCCATACAGAAACGCTCCAGATGCACGTCCTGATTAATTGTTTCCTTACTTCTACGCTTGTATTTCCAGCTGTAAGTAGATTCTTCTTTTGATAGAATGCCCTCTTTGCCTGGGCTATTCTACTAACTATTTCTTTCTTGCTTCTTCCGTCGTTCGTTACTCGGCTTCCATAGTAACAGAACTCTTTCACCTCTTTCAGCTTTTGTTTTCCAAGTTTAACTTTGGTTTTGGCCTCTTCTCTCTTGCTGAACACCAATATCTTAGTCTTCTTCTTATTGAACTTCAGCTGATACCTGGCCATTGTCCTTTTCATGGTTATCAGCTTCTTATTCGGATCCCTCCTTATCCCTTCGCTAATGCCTCTCAAAGTTCTGCAAGAATATCATCAATTCCAGAAGCCTTATTCATGCAACTGCGCACGAGCAGGCTGCATCCGATTTAGAACCATCAGCGAATACTCCTTATGCCTATAAAAACCATTGCAGTTCCACTGCAGGATAAATGCCATAAAAGTATAAAAGTTAAAACTTACGTCGAGCACTCTATCCGGTGGGAGAATCACCGCCGTATTCGGCGGTGCTTCTTCCCCTTCTGCTTCGCGAGGAGGACCTCTGTCTCTGAAATACTCTCGTCCTCTTCCATCGATTCCGGTCGGTTCTGTCCAACGGGGCCGGAGGGACCGGGGAAGGCGTCTTCTCACGCCTCGCATTAGTAATTGTGGTTGAAATAGGTAAGTTCATTTTGCTAGGACTCACATTTTTATTTTCATGTTTTTGTGCCGGTTTAGAGGCCTTAGCCGGTTCAGTGGTCGAAAGGCCCTCATTTCCCGGACAAAAGTCCATTTTTCGAATATTATACAAGTTCCTCAAATTGGAGTCCAAATTTAGTTAAATATTCATCCCAAGTAAACCACACTTTTTTGATGTTCAACTTCAACTTCAACCGTTCCAACACTACAGACCTAAGAATAGAGGGATCGTGATTTGTTTGTTTTCAGGCAGAGAAATTAGCAATATTCCATTTGCGTTCCTCTGCCATCGGGTGTGATTCCCTGAACGATACTTAATATAGTTGATTCTTTGGGACTTAGAAATTGTGCTTATAAGCCATACGTCGTGTTAGATTAGAAATAAGCTATAAAACAGAGCTTCATCTGGCGTCCTCCAGTAATTGGCATTCTAGAAATAAATTCGAGCTATAAAATTTCCACTACGTTACACTGTGTTCTGCTTTAGTGACACATGTAGAATGATATCTCATATACCAATTGTTGAAAGAATTAGCTGCGCATAACTGCGCATTTTTGATTGAAGAGGTTAACATGGTCACTCGTGACGAATGTTGAAAGACTCTCGTTCCCTAGGAGAAGGCGTAAAATGGTCGTATCGAATTGACAATTGCTAGGAATAATGGCTCTTTGCGACTAACAGAATATGATTTTGAAATTAATTCCACGAGACAACATTCATTAGACGAAACCATTTCTTTCAAGTTTTAAACATTGTATATCTAAATTCTCTCTGAAACGTTGTGGGCATACGATTTCAAATTACGGGCTACCTTGCCGCAGGTTTATTTAATGAAAACAGTTCATTTTTTAAGTAAACTTTATTTAAATTTAATACGTAAGACAAAATGTATCGTAATATAGAATATCATTAACTTTCTTATTCCTCCGACTCAAGTGTTTGAGGAATGTCCGACTTCTCATGAGGTTCTCGTAGCAGCTGTAGGACATCGCTAGATATTGCAGCATTATTCCGTCTCACCTTTCTTCTCATGCTGGTGTTCAATGGGTCGGATGATACTAGCAGAATGTGGATAAGGTCTTCATTACATTCTACCCTTGACGTCTTCCTTGTATTCATTTCTCTGTATTTTCTTGCGTCTTTATTTCTAGCATCTTGGGCGTCCTCGGAAAAAAGTCCTAAAGGCAATGGAGCGACTTTTTTGCGCCGATTATATCCGCCCCATGCATAAGGAGCTTATGAACCGAGGCTGGAATCTCATACCAACCGTACAAATGTACAAAGAGCCGGGCTGTCTCTCTAGTGTAGTCCCGGAAAGCCTCAACATTTATCTCCTAAGAGCTTGCCAAGGCGTGGAGGATATTTGACAAGCGCTGAATGAACTTTACATTAACTCCGGTATTTTCTTTGGAAAGTTCATGATTCTCAAAGAAACGGCGTGCAGAGTTCCCGCCGTTCGTTGTACAGCTGCCTTGTTTTGGCTGATCAATGATAAGGCCAATTTTTTCTCTAAAAGCCTTCTGTAGTTCCTGTTTCCTCATGGCTACACTCTTTTTGTCGTGCTCCGTAGAGACGTGCCACTTCCTGATATTTTGCTTGTATTCAATGTGTAGGATACACTCATACGACCTTATCCAGCACTGCGAAGGCGAAAGGCCATAGTGGTAGGCTCGGGAGTTCACAGGCTTTCTTGCAATCTCCTCTAAGTCATTCATTTCTGATGGCTTCGACTGGCAGATATTGCAGGATTGTGATGAGGCAGTAGACGTGTGTACATTGCAAACCTTACCGTCGATCATAGTCAGGTATAATTTGTGAGTAATACAGCAGTCAAGCTCAAAATTATTACATTTCGTAGGATGTAATTTGTCTATTTGTCGCTGAATATGTCGTTACAGGTGCTGTTTCTTTAACAAACTCAAATTTTAGAGGTCGACAGAACCTTGGCGAAGACGGGCGCGAATTTTACCACACAATAACTTTTAGCCCCTGCCCTATCCGTGTAAACATCTGTAACGTAACAAGTGATGTAAAAAATATGCCACCATCATGAAAATTCGGATCAGGGGCAGTTTGCTTGTACGTGGAATGACCTGACGCACCATCAAATCCCCATTTACACACAAGGGACAAGTTACATCGCTGCTCAGGAGACAAAGTCCTTATTACCGGCTCCTCAACGATTAGAATTCGATTAACAGTATGCTCAAGTAACCCCTGGAGACTTGTCTCGGCACATGAATATGTGATTACAGTGTCCTCTCTTCTCCGATAGCATCGTGTTTTAGCCTCCAAAAGACCATCATAACTTGGCATAACATGCACGTTCTTCGAGAGAAGCGCTGACGAATTAAGACAGATTGTCTTTTGGTGAGATTAAAGTCCAAGAATAAAGCTAGGGCCTCGTCGCTAGTAAACCTAGCTAGTAAACCTAACTACATATTCTCTCATGTTTTGGACTGACTCCCACGCCTTTTTTATCTTTGAAGCCCTCTTAGGAGTGCGCAGAGCTTCTCCTAATACCTGAGCAGCATCTCCTTTGCCTGTATTTCTCAGACTTGAACATGCTGCAAACGAAATTTCCTCCGGGCTTGTTTTGCCGCAAAGATCTGTTATACGTCTTCGCTTGGAACGATCGCAGAGTTCACTGAATTCCTTCTTAGGACGTCCTATCTCTGAAATATTTTAGTAACCATAATCATTTCGCATAAAAAATTCTGGAGCTTACACGATCCTATCTGATTTAGTTGTTTTATAAAACTGTACTCACCTGAAGCTCCGAGGGTGGTGAGCTCATCAAAAACAAATTGGCATCTTCTTCCAGCCATTCAAAATAACAATGCAGAAATCTAGCCAGTTTCCTTTGACATTTCTGCCATCTTGAATGAATATGTGAGTAGAAGGCAGAAATACGTATTGTAGAGCTATTTTCCTTCTGGCATCTATGCTATTCTCTATATGATGCGTACTGAGTAATGACAAAAGTGTAGTTTTGAATAAGCTTACACAGAAATTTATATTTTTACTTTTCAGCAACCAAGCAGTAATATTAAGATGACCTATCAGTGTGGCCAATTGCTCAATTGATAACTATAGGTAGAGATTACGGTAAGAAAAGAGTTCGAAGTACCTGATCAAATACTGATAAAGGTGGTCACACTGCTCCTTCATAGTTTGAGACTATTTTTACCTCAATACTTCAAATAACTGCTTCCGTGTAGTCATTTCTCTGCATGCAAAACTATCGCACACATTCAGACACTCACTACTGTATGGAAAGTGCGAGGCTAACACTCAATGAAGATAGACTCGTCGTATCCTTCTATTCTTTTCTACTCGCACTGGCTCGCTTCAGATTATCATCTACAGTAAAGTCAAGAGTGAGGAAAACTGGATAGGGAAGAGTGAAGTAGTCAATTAGACTGTCCATAATGTAGATACATTGACTAGCCTACCTTCCCACGCGAGAAAAGGAGGCCGAGTTAATCTGTCTACACTAATTTGTGGTCAAATGTAACGCTTTCCATTGTAGAAAAAGGAGTCAAATCAAGGCCTCGCTTTGATTCATCCCCCTCTGCAATGAGGAGCGTTATAAATAGCATTCGGCTATTTGTGACAAAGTTACCGATGGATTAAGTTTCACAGAGGCCAACCAACCACTAAAGTTTCCAAATTAGGTATTTGCAAAGTTATTCTAAATACATCGTGTGCGCCCTTAGCTTATTGATAGTAAAATATCATTACGATACCAAATATGTGTAAAGTGTATCACTTTATTGGCTTTAAAATGTACTTAGTTTATTTACGATGAATTTTTAGCAATGAAGTGGACTCAAAATTAACTAATATGCGTGAAGATCAAAAAAATAACTTTTGTCCGGGAAATGAGGGCCTTCCGACCACTGTGCGGAGTGGCCGATTTCTCTTTTTGTTCTGCTGTGGTTGATTGCGCATTCTGTCTCTGTTGCGATACTGACCTTGGTTACTTGGTTTGTAGCAAATGCAGCGAAGGATTTGGAGAAGGTAGGGGCCTCCAGTGCCCTATACTTCTTTCTCGCCCCGAAATAGGTGATCTTTTCCAAATTTTGATTTCCATGACTTTGCGTTCTTCCTTCACTTTTGGGCATTGACGAGAATAGGCGGGGTGTGTACCCTCGCAATTAACGCAGTGTGGGTCATTTTTGCATTCCGTACCCTCGTGGTTTTCCAGGCCACAACGTGGGCTGGTGGCCTTGCCCTCATATCGCTAAGCGATTAGTCCGAACTTATGGCACTGGAAGCAGCGCATAGGAGCCAGTACGAATGGCCGCACAGGGACCGATTCGTACCCGACGAACACCGTATAGTGGAGCCTATCAAGGGCAAAAGTCATAACGACGGATGTAGTGTTCACTACTTCTCCATTACGCTTGGTGGTAAGCCGACGAACGTCTGTGACGCCTTGAGACGACATTTCAGATTTTATTTCCTCAGCTTCCACGTATAAGAAGTCGTAATGACTTATGACTCCCCGACTGGTGTTCAGGATGCGGTGCACCTCTACCGAGACGGGAATGTCATAGAGTGCCTCAATACCTAGTCATTTCTCGGCCTGATTTGGGTTGCTTGTTTAGATTAGCAGAGACCCATCCCGCAGTTTCTTTGCGGACTTTAATTCGCCGGGAATCTTGGCCGACAAAACTCTTAATTAGGAAGGGAGACACCTGCATGAGGGTCTCGTCTTCCCTTGTACACTTCATAATCAAAAATCGCCGCGAGGCTCAGAGACCGTTATCTCCCCCACTGGGGCGGGCTGGGATCTTTTAATTGGTGGTAGGTTGTTATCCTCCATACCAAGTAAGACTTCATCCCCCGAGCTCCCCATTCTCCATGGAGTCACACATACGGGACGCCGCACCGCAAACCGGTGTGTTCGCCAGGGCTACCCGAGGGATGTAGCACCCTAGAGGTGGTTGTTTGTTTCGGGTTGGGTCTTCGATGCACGGCCCCACCAAACCCGTACGTCTCCGACCGCCCTACGCAGACCACCACCTCCCTGGCACTCGCCACCGTTGAACAGAACGCCACGGAAGCCGATTGACCGAGTGGCTAGCCCCCGGCCGCAAGTTTACAGCGAATCCAAGGCCAAAGAGGGGTATTGGCACGTAGTCCATACCGTGAATTCGACACCTGGCTGGGAACTACGAACCTTACCCTCCAGGATCCCCTTCTCCTCCTTACGGGTCTCCACACATGGCAAACATGCAAGTGGATCGCAGGCCAGGTGGTGTGGCCGCACACAGACAGCTGACCCACAAGACTGTCCGGGCTCAACCCATGGGGTTTGTTTTCGGGGTGTTCTCCCCGCCCTTTTAGTTGCCTCTTACGACAAGCAGGGATACTGCAGGAGTATCTCAATCCCCCTACCCACAGGGGGATGGAATGTATAATTTGAACTCTAACGAACAAGACACTAACCCCTTCACCAAAGAGGAAGCAGAAACATCACTCATGCAAATCCGCAAAAAAGAAAGCTCCCGGTCACGATAAAATACATGGAATCATTTTACTGCAAATAAGAGACCTACTCATTGATGACCTAACATGCATATTCAATGATTGTTTATAATTCGGACATTTTCCAACAACTTGGAAAACATGAAAACTGCACGCGTTCCTAAAGAATAAGGAAAAAGACCCTAAAGAACCAAAGGCGTACCGTCCTATCATACTCCTACCAGAACTCGGCAATGCCTTTGAAAGGACAATTAAAAATAAAAAATTTGAAGATTTAATTGGCGCGATAACAATGCACACAAATGACCAGTACGGATTCAGAAGAAACAGCAAGACATCCAATGCTATTAATCATCTCATCATAAATCTCAAAAACCACGCTCAAACAAGCAAATACCAGCTAGTCCTCTTCATAGATATACAAGGGGCTATTGATTCCGTTTGGTGGCCTGCCGTCCTGGAAGAAATGAGACATCGTAGAATCCCTAAAAATCTGCTAAACCTAATCAGAAGCTACTTCCAAAACAGTCATCGAGTATAGGTCAAAAAATCACACGGAAGAAAAAACAGCTTCCAAATTTTGTCCGCAGGGATCAGTCTTAGGATCATTCCTCTGGGACCTAATAATGAACCAATTATTAAGAAGACAGTTTCCTCCCAACTGTGAGATAATTGCCTGCGCAGATGACATTGCATTCGCCATCCCTGCTTCCACAAGACTTGAAATAGAATTACTAGCGCGCCAATGCGTCAATATAATAGTATGCGGCTTATGACAACAAACTAACCTTCTCTCAAAATAAAAGTGAATATATGATTTTCGTCGGAAACTTAAAAGAAATCCTTAGGTGAAAATCAGGGGAAGCAGATAAAGAGTCAATTCCTTCAAGTATCTGGGAGTATATTTGGATGAAAAACTAAGTTTCCTACCACATGCCACATACATTTGCGGCTAAATAAGAAATCTATTCTTGACTGTAAAAATAACATGCAAGTACATTCATGGCAGCCAGTCTATGAGAAGTATCTATTCCCGAGTAGTTGTACAGCTACTTACAAAACATTTGTACCACTTCCAGACGCAACCTGGCCAACAGGCCTTTAAAATCAGCGATGACGCAACACTGTCGCTGTATTCGATTGACGAACGCTTTGGCGTCGGACTGGCGATCTCGGTACGAGATGCGCCCGAGCGAAATATGAGCAGGCGAAATCAAAGCCGCGTCATACTTGAATCTGGAGACTGGAAGCTCAACGGTAGGAAGGGTTTTCATGCCGCGAAACAAAAGCGGGGCATATGATGTTGCCATGTGTTTAAAATGCGCCGTTCCGACTTGAGCGAATGCCTGCCTTGCCATTTATTAATTTCGTTTCCAGTAGAGAGTGTGGTGTTAGCGACGAAGTGTGTGTTTTTGGGAGGAAAAATATTCCAGAAAAAGTGACGGTGCGTGATTGTCACGCCATAGGAATGCCGCAAATGACACCTAGACGGAAAAACCGAGTGGCAGGAATGCTAACGGCAAACATGCCAGTTCGGGAGATTGCACGGCAATTGGATTTCTCCCACGTGACAATTATTAATTTGAAGAAGAAGTGGGAGGAATTCCATTCGGTATCCAGGAAGGCGGGTTCAGGGAGACCTAAAGTGACTACTCAGGAGGAGGACGTGGCCATAGTGGACATGCAAGGGCAAATCCCTATTCCACTGCAGAAGAGACAAGGGGTGCGGTTGGTGTTCGCGCATGTCCACAGACCGTGCGACGCAGGCTACAATGTGCAGGACTTGAGGAAAGGATTGCAGCTGTGAAGGAAATTCTGACAGATGATCACATAGTGGCACGCCTGGAGTTTGCGAGGCTCTATGTTGAAGAAGACATTGAGTTCTGTAAGAAAGTCCTCTTCAGCCATGAGAAGACATTCTCTTCCTGTTTTAATGGTCCCGTGGTAGTGTATAGGCCAAGAAATACGCGATTCAACCCCCAGTTTGTGGAGCAGAGGGGAAGAAGTGGTCAATTTTCTGTCCATGTCTGGGGGTGGATCTGCGCGGATGGTCTGTAGCTTTGTAGAAGATTGTCGGGAATTCGAATGGTAACTAGTATGTCCAAATAATGGAAAACGTCATGCTTCCATCTGTGGAAATCCTGTTTCCGGACGAATTCGTATTTCAACAGGTTATTATTTTGTCTCATTTACTGACTCAATTCCATGAATTTATAATCTCGATCTAATTTAATTGGCTACTTCGCAGTTTCTCTCACGTTTCTGCAATAATAAGCCAAACACCCAATTCTTCTTCATGCGTTGACGCAAATTTCTTATTTCACCATACTAAGTGAATACTATTTACTTTTGTTTATAAGTTTCTAATCAAACAGGATAACTCACGCATTCACACCTGCAGACAAGTGAAGAATTGGTTTTCCCAAAACTCTGTGCGCCAGATAGTCTGGCCGGCAAGAAGTCCTGACCTCAAACCCATCGAAAATATCTGGGGGTATTATGACACGTGAACTTCGAGAAAAAGAACGTTCCTTGAATGCATGCCCTTTGGGAAGCCATAGAGGACACATGGAATGCGATAGGAGCACCTTTGTGCCAGAGTGCTGTCCAGTCAATGACCGAGCGATTACGATTGGTAGTAACGAATAATGGAGGATGGATAAACTACTAATCATATTCTACAAGTGGCAGCCATTTACGATTTGCAAGTTTCTTGTTTTACGGTTATTTAATTCACTGTAATATTTCAAATATCTAAGGACACAACTTTTGTTCATTTAACATGTAAAAGTAACGCATATTCATTATTAAACAGGAGTGTAAATTCTTTTCAGATTATTTTCCAACGGATCGGGCCAAATAAATCGACAGTTCTTTGCGGCGAAAAATAAATACCAGCATTTAAAAATTCCAACTCTTTTAATTCACCACAATTAAAATGCTTTGAATTGTCTCCCTTAATACCATCCTGTGTGATACTCTCCACCCTTAATGATATCTATTAATTATTATTTCCTAATATGAAAGGAGCAGTGTGGGTGGTAACATAGTTTCGCCAATAGGTGCGATGGAAATGACTCAGCGTGATTTCGGCGTATTTCGTCCACTCCTGCATCTGAAGCCGAAACGTTCTCATACCTGATTTCGGAGCTCAGTAATCTTATGAATTGCAACGGGGCCCTGGGTTAGTCACCGCAACCGCGCAGGGCCGCCAACAGCGCGCACAAAACGCAGGCAGGAGCATTACCAGCTGCGCACAAGTTTTTTTTCAATCGATTAGAAGGTTAATGGTCGATTAATGGTCACCAAAGTGTCCAAGACGTAAACCGATGATTGCCATCTGCATTCAATGCAGTTCAAAGTAATGGTAGTGGGCGTAACTTAGGAAAAATCCTTCATAGTTGGAGAGTTTAAAACCTTTTTAAGAGCCCTTTAACCCTTCAACTCCACCTACGATTTTTTTTGATCCCAAGCTTGATAAACATACTTGCAATCTTTGACTTAATTGAGAGAACCTTACCATGTTACATGCATGCGTTCCAACATCTTTTTTCTTTTCATTCATGTCATGTGGATATTACTTTTTTCACTATTTCATGTATGGAATCATTTTTTCCGTGTGGGGTCAAATTGGACCCCAACTGGAGACTGTGGGTATAAAATTTTTAAGCATGTATCTAAATATTTATTAGTATAAGGAGGTGTTGAGAGGTGTTCAAACTAGTTTCATGTCATACTCTGCGCATTTATGTAGGAATTATTTACAGTGGATATATATTGATTGAAATTTTAGTCAATTCCCTAATGCTATAGTAGAAAATATTACCGTGATTTGGAGTAATTTCATATGGGTAATGAAATCTCGCGTGAAAACTTAGCAAAAATTAATTAGAGCAAGGAGTTGCTCAGTTTGATGGATACGTTACTATTTCATCTACATCTACATAATACCCTGCAAGCCACCATAAAGGGGGTGAATTCTCACAGTAATGAGAATTCACGAGTCTTCGCAGGGTCGAGAATTCAGTCTACACGAATTTCTCATTGTGTATTACTCACTGACTTCCCCAGTGGAACTTGACTGTGTTTATTCGCTCCCATGATTCATCACCTTTACTTAGTTGCAATTTTTTCCCTTACCTCTCATTTTCAAACTTGTCTCCCCTGTCTATCACAAAACTCACGCATCCTGACATTATATGGTATTGTCGGATTTTTTACTGCACAATTATTCGAAGTTCATGTTTCAAGGAAGAAGACCTTATTTACGTTGTAGCTCTGAAGGTGAATAGTCCGCGTAGAAAGTAGTTTTGTGGGGGCAGCAAAAAATTATATCTTCCAGGAGTTAAAGGAAAAATGGAGTTTATTCGCTTGAGCAGAGAATATAACCAGGTTTTACATGATATTTTTGATGACAGTGACGTAGACATACCAGGAGACAGTAGTGACGTGAGTAGTGATGAAGAGGATCGGATAGAAATAGAAGAGAATGTTTCAGATGCGATATAGGAAGAAGAAAATTCCTAGGTTTCTGGACAGTGAAGATTTTACACCAGCAAGAGTGGAAATCTGAAATTCAGTAAATTTCCACCTATTGCTGATGGACATTCTGCAACACATCTGTACGCACACGAATGAAAAAGTGCATACCTAGAAAGTAAGTGTTTTTCTCATTTTCGCTCACGTCATTGATATTTTACAACTGATATCTACAATTTTATTTACAAAATAAAATCGTAGATATCAGTTATCTAAATGGGTGGATCTGGACATCATAGAGCTAAATTCTTTCCTTGGGTCTTTTCATTATGACTGGTGTTCATAAAGGGCGGGGAAAGCCACTGCCTGAATTTTGGTATGCAGACTATGGCTTACCAATATTTAGAGCTACAATGTCTCGTCAGCGGTTTCAAGATATTCTGAGGTGTCTTACGTTTGATAATAAGAAACTTGTGCTGAAAGGCAAGAGGTATCAAAAAATAAAGCAGAGGCAATAAGTACTGTGTTTAAAATGTTTACGGAGGCCTGTATGACATCGTACAAACCATCCTCAAACATTAGAGTAGATGAGCATTTGAGCACATTTAGAGGTAGATGTAGATTCAAAGTATATATGCAATCATTAACAGGGAAATATGGGATAAAAGTATGGGCAGCTATTGACTGTGAAACTCAGTATATTGTAAATGTACAAATAAACACGGGGAAAATTTAAAGAACGAGGGAAGTAAATCAAGGTAAACGGGTAGTGCTAGATTTGGTTAGTCATTTGTAAGGCAGCGGAAGAAATATAACTACTGATAATTTCTTCACGAGTTATGAATTGGGTCAGGAACTACTAAAAACAAAATTAACACTTGTAGGTACTCTCAGATCAAATTGCATGGAAATTCCTAGGGTGATGTTACCCGCCAGGAATTGAGAGGAGCATTCAAGTATAATTGTGTATGCCAACAATACTTTGATGGTTTCCTATGTCCCAAAGCCAAGAAAGGCAGTTATTCTTCTGTCAACTCAACACTGATCATTTGATGTCAGTAGTGAAGAACATAAAAACCGGAAGTAATTCTATTTTACAACCAAACAAAATTTGGCATTGACACTGTTGACCTATTGGCAAGACACTACTCTGTAAAGCGTGGAACAAGAAGACGGCCTCTTGCGCTGTTTTTTGATATTATTGATTTTGCAGCATTAAGTGCATTTGTTTTGAATTCAACAAGGCTTAACGAGGAAACAGGAAAAAGAGCAAGGAGAGAATTTCTAATTGATTTAGCGAAGGAGTTAGTAGAGCCGGAAATAAAAAGACGATTGCAGAATCCTCAAACTCGAACGCATGTACTTAGGGATGCAATTACCTCTGCAGGGTTTCAACATCTACTTCACTGCAGCGTAGAAGAAAATAGCCAACAAGTAGTAAAAAGCGTGGACGCTGTTCTATTTGTCCACGAGAATTAGATCGGAAAGTGAATCAGAGGTGTGAAAAATGTGGAGTCAATGTATGCAATGATCATGCAAAAAAATAATATCATGCAAAACATGTGAAGGATAATAACTTAATGAAGTAAATACATCATTGTTAAATTTTATTAAAATACTGTTTTCTATATTGTTCAGAAAGTTACCGAAAAATGAGACCAAGAAGATGCTGCATAAAAACATTTTTAATGAGTGTACTGAATAATTATTATATCATACACAATATGAATATTATTTGGCAATGCAATAAAAATTACTTATGTATGTCTTTCTCATAATTTACACGTGTTTAATTCACAAATTACTGAGGGTAGCACCTATTTTTTTAATATATGGCATGGGGTCAGTACATGCCAGTAAAGACCCCACGGTGGATTCCTTGTAAGTATTGAGTAGGTGGAGGCCGAGGGTTCAGAACGATATCTGTAGTGTTATATATAAAGATGGTTAAGAGCGCTATTTATAGTGTTCGCTTTTCCATGGAATTCACCTCGACAATGACATTGTGTTAAAACCATGTCGGGAAACAATTAAATCACATGTTGAAACAGTAGAAACAATATTTATTTAAACACCCCAATCTGAAGCTTTTATGTTGGCACCTTTATCAGCATCGATTTCGTGTACTGTTATGTATTCCATTCGATTCGATGCCAGTGACCAGTGGCTCATATGGTCCAATACCTTCATGCCTCGAGCTACGCTCCAACGTTACGCTGGTAATCTACCTCCGTTCGGAAAAAAAGAACTCCCTCCCGATAACATTTTATATCAGGGTTTAATTCAATGTAATCCCTTTACAAATGCTATGACCACTTTTTATGGTAAAACGAAAATAATCCGCTATCCCTATAATTGGTACTATTTATAGTACATTATTAATTTTTTAATACAACCTCAAAGGTTTATGTATGGCATGAAATTGAATAATGAATAAAGAAGATCATACGACTATTGGAAGTATTAAATATTGTTTCAAAGAGAAATAAAAAGGCAAACAAAGAGAATTATCTGTTTGATATAAACAAACCCAACTGCACAGCTTACAAATTATATGACCCACTATCTCTCTAAAAATGTGCAGTGACGTAATGTGATCATTTTTGTTCCCGACACACGAGAACTAATAACTAAATGATATTAAAAATATCAATTTCGTCGAAAATGAGTATAAATATCAATTTGGATCATCGCTCCACCTCTATTAAATATCCAGAGACTTACATTAAATATTTTTATAGGAATTAACAAAAATTAAATATATAATTTAGCTGCTTGAAATAGCAAACATCTAACGCAGTGCTAAAACCAGGAAATTGACTAACATGTGGAATCAAGTCTGGCCCGCACTTTAAAGGCGTTTCATTCAGGGGAGATACAAGGACAATAGTGGATGACGGAAGGATGGAGAGACACCCGACTTCGGCATTACCCAAAAAGGAGCCAAGAGGACCACTTCATAACGTCCCATCCAACGGACGGTGTACTGGAATCGAATGCTCTCCACACAAAACACTCACGTAGAAGTAGATTACCAACGCAAAATATTCTCCACAGTAGTCGAGAATCGATCCCGTGTCCTTGGAGATGGAGGCCAGTACTCCAACCGTCACCAAACCTCCTCTACTCTCTTAAGTCATACTATTCCCGTCACTAAATATTAAATTAGAATGGTTATACGAAGGAACGGTTCGCATGCCGGCCTCATAATCTTGGCCGAGTCCTTTGGAGCCGGCATCATGTTCGAGAGCTCGACTGAATTCGAACGGGCCCTCGATGCCCGCCCCGATATTGGGAGAGGGTGTCAATTGCCCCAGGGCCGGCCGGCCGGTGGTGCGTGCGACGCCGCCTCACAGGGCCCTTTAAGCCTATTGGGGCTCATCCAAGCCGAGCGGACGGTTTGCTCCGTTTGACCGTGAAATTGGCCGAGGGACAAATATTCACACCTCTCGTGTGCGTGCGTGTGCACTCACGCGGAAATGCGGTCATTGTCGAGGAAAAACACATGAAGGTTGTTGACTTAAATAGGACTGTGAACACTTGGAACAACAGGCAGGAAAAGGCGATGAAATAATGCCGTACTCTACACAGGCACGTAGTCAGAAATTTGCTTCTGGGGGGGCTAAGTCTTGCGAAACTTGAAACAAATCAGCCTTGCCCATTCGTTGCCGACATGATACAAATCTCTTGCCTTCATTTTCAGTGCTTGATATTTACTTTTACATGCCCATACTTATCTCTTCTCAAGGGTAAAGTTCACTGTGAAGCACCAGAAGCTACGTGCCTGACTATACAGTGAAAGACAAAAATGTTCAAATTAGTGATGGGCAATACATATAGTTCACTTTAGGGTATAGTTCACCAATGGGAAATTTTCAGAAAAACTAATAACTATGTTGTCGGTTGCCTAATACCAATGGTAAACATATTGCGCCAAGTTTTAATAGAAATTAATTAAATAGTAATCTGTCTTTTCCCTTACACATTTCAACCATGCCTTATTATATCGTTTTTAACATTCAAAGGCAATGAGCATATGATATTTCACTTCTTTCTTGCGGTGTAAGGTGGTCAAACCCTCTAGAACTCCTGCAGTAGCAAAGGTTTTGACGACTCCCTGCGACCTAACTTCCGTTGCAAAACTAACGCCTTCCGACGGGGGCAAAACACATTTAGGGTAGCATTCATTCATGCCTGACCCTATAGAGAAAACTGAATAATCGACGGAAATACTTTGGAATGCGAAATTTAGAAGTAGTCAAATCAAATCGCCAGAACCAATGAAATTTTAGAGTGAAATTATCATTATAATAGTGTCACGTCGATATGAGCGTCATAAAGAATAGTTGATTGAATTGAAAATGTTGAAACATTGGGATTATATAGTACAAAATGTAAAAACACCGACGACAGGGCCATAACGTGCGGATTTGTAAATCGTGCCGGGGTTAAGCCAATTCGGGCGAAGGGGGCCACTCTACCGTCAAATGAAATTATCGCTCAAATTGAAATTTTTTCAAATTTTGATTTTTTTTAAATTTTCATTTAATCGAGGGTGCCGGAATTTAATTAACTCAAAGGTGTTCGTTGCCCACGCGGTAGCACTGCCGACGATAACATGAAATTCTGCAATACTGTGAACTGAATATGGCCTATGCTAGTTGCTATCGTCCAACCCAATTAAGATAATATATGTTTATCACATGACTAGGCCGTGTCAGACGCGGGGAAATTCTATGCCAAATATTAGCACATGATAACATTAAACAATCGTTTTAATTCCCACTAACAGTACCCAAATGTTTCCGCGTAAAGCGGTAAGGCCATTTTAAACTGATTAACACCTAGCTTCTTGGTGCGAAGGTTTCCGCGGCGTCGTTCATATGTTCTCTGCATCTCGGGTTCTGCGTCCGCGTTTGTTGACTGGGGGTGACAACAGTTTCGCTAGCCGTCCTGCTAGCGTCTTCAGGTTCACCTAAACATAACTTTGATTCACCTGAAGACGCTAGCGGGACGGCTAGCGAAACTGTTGTCACCCCCAGTCAACAAACGCGGACGCAGAACCCGAGATGCAGAGAACATACCTAGCTTCTTGCTTCACGCAAGAATCTACGTTGAGTGCTTTCATTCCTTCTGTCAACATCGGTCCTCTCGGATCTTCCCAGTTCAAAGGAACGATCACTGCCTGAAGCCGTAAATAATTATCTTGGTTCGCAAGGAGATTTAGGAAGATTTAGATTTATAGGGTGCGTCGACAACTATGGACATTTATCACAACGCACAATTTAATTTATACCCATAAATATGCATAGATAGAAATATAGAAAAAGAAAGAAAAAAAACAATGGCAGTATAAAAGGCCCAAATATATGAAAATATATTTTATTTTACTTATGAAGTTAGTTTCCTTTAAAAAGTAAAGACATGGCTTAGGCGATCAGCATCGTTGCCCCGAACCTGTTTTAGGTGGCCGCTGATGCCTAGCCTGTTACGTGCGTGCCGGTTTTTTCACACTCCGTCAGGATATGTCGCACAGTGATAGGACAGTCACAGTCATCGCACAGAGGAGGAATTTTCTATTCTGTAAAGAGGAACAAGTGGTTCAGAGGGCAATACGCGATTCTTAAACGCATGTTCCTCTCTGCGACTACCCCTGACAGAAGTGGGCAACCCTGGCGTTACCGGTTTAATTGTCCGTAGCTTATTGTTTGGGACATCACTCCAAAGTTCACTCCAGTGCTCTAGGACTACTTTACGGAAAGTACCAGCGTCGTCGTCGGCTCAGGGATATTTAGATCTTCTTTTGCAGCTGCATCCGCCTTCTCATTTCCAGCTATACCCATATGTCCGAGGACCCAGATAAACATAACTTTGGCTCCTTTCTATTAAGGGATAAAAGGGTAGTATGTAGTCGCTGGATAATAGGGTGTGGTGAAGAAAGGGTAGTATGTAGTCGCTGGATAATAGGGTGTGGTGAAGAAGACGGAAATTGATTGCAGCGCGCTCATGGAGTGTGCAAATGACAGAAGACCCCGATAAAACCCCATATTCCATCAAGAACCATCTTAATGGCCACCAGCTCCGCTGTGTATACGCCACACAGGTCATTAAGCCTTGACTGAACTAACACCGTGATGAGACGAGGTAACCGAACACGAGCAAGCTGCATCCGACTTCGATCCATCCATGTATACAGGGATGAATTCGGAATGGCGGCAGAGAAATTCATTGAAGAGACGCTGGTATTCTAGAGCAGTGGTGTGGGATTTATGGCACCTACTACGTGCCATATGGATGTCTGGCGGCGGAATAACCCACATTGGGTAACTCGAGTACCCAAAAGGATGAACATCTAAGAGCCTTAACCCGATACCCTGAATATATAACTTAAAACGGATACTCAGCGGCTTGGTAGCTCTTGTCCGTCGAATAAAAAGTTCCATAAATCTGAGGTTAAAAATCAAATTAAAACGGGTGATTCTTGGTAGCTAAAATTTTCGCCACATAGGAGCACATCATACTGTTCCTATGGTACGGTAACGGCGGCTCCCCGGAATCAGCATAAATGCTGAGGACCGGGCTGGTCCGGAAAGCACCAGTGGAGATACGAAGCCCTGCGTTATGTACTGTTGTCAAAGGCCTTAAGTAAGAGTCGCGACTGGTAGCGTAAATAACTGACCCATAGTCCAGTTTGGAACGTACGAGTGCGAAGCACAATAAAAGCAGGGACATGCGATCGGCACCCCAAGATGAGTGATTTTAAGTTTTAAAATATTTAGAGTCCGTAGACATCTCTCAGAGTATGTGCTCACGCCAGTTCAGTCGGTTATCAAAAGTCATACCGAGGAATCAGACCGACTATCAGTGGGGCGAAATCCCAAAAGGTGGCCACAATGAAAAAAATTAAGTTTTTAATTAGATTTTTCCAACCGTATGTTGGATAGATTAATATTTGAGCTTCAGTAAAATGCATTTGACAAGTTCGTAGGTACATATACACATTTTCAAATAATTAAGGGTTGAAAAGACGATTCTAAAGGTTGTAAGTACTACGGGCTTAAGCATAAAATCCGAAGGCTCACTTCACCTCAACGTTGTAACGTTGTGATTATACCTCTTTCAATTTTTTTGTTGTACTCAACTCATAGTAGTTCAACTCATTATCTCCATGATCTTTCGTTCTTCAACTACTCTTGGGCACTTGCGAGATTACACGGGATGAGCACCCTCGCAGTTGACACGGTGTGGCTCGTTGGTACACTCAGTGTCCTCATGTTTGTCCAGGCCACAGCGCCGGCAGGTGGCCTTGCCCTCACACCGCGTTGCGGTGTGGCCGAAGCGCTGGCACTGAAAACAACGCATGGGAGATGGAATGAACGGCCTCACAGGTACCGATTCATAACCTATGAAAACCTTGTCTGGGAGCTTGTCATTCGCGAACGTCAGTACCACGGACGTGGTCTTTTTAACCACACCGTCAGGTTTTGTGGTAAGACGGCGAAAAACGGTCACCCCTTGGGATGCCATCTCCTCGATTTCGTCGTCTTCCACATACACTAGGTCGAATTGACTTACTGCTCCGCGACTCGTGTTTAGACTGCGGTGCACATCCACACAGACCGGAATATCGTGAAGCAATTTCATTTTCAATAATTTCTCGCTTTGGGCTACGTTGGCTGCCTCTATAAGAAGACTACCGTCCCTTAGTTTTCTGAGGAAATTAGTCCCCCTGGGACGTTACTACTTTTCTTATTAGGAAAGGAAAGAAAAGTACCTTTGTTACTGTCTCTCCTTCCCTTGCACATTTCATAACAAGACACCGCTTGCTTCGGCAGGATACAAAACCTCTCCCTCCCGTGTCCGGGCGGGATCTTTTGGGTGGTAGAAGTTGACACTCGTCCATATCTATTACTACATCATCCCCCGGGCTCCCCACCCAACATGGAGCCACAAATTCGGGACGCCGCAACGCAAACCGGTTGACCCCCTACTCCCTGACACTCGCTACCGTTAAGCTTACGCCACGGAAGCCGATTGACCGGGAGTGGCTAGCTCCCGGCCGCCCGTTATAGTGAATCCGGGTCCGAAGAGGGATATTGGCCTTTAGTCCATACCGGGCATCCGACACCAAGCTGGGAACCACGGACCTCACCCTCCTGGATCCCCTTCTCCTCCTTACGTGTCTCTGCACACGGCAAACATGCGGGTGCATCGCAGGCCAGGTGGTGTAGATCGCAGGCCAGGTGGTGTAGATCGCAGGCCAGGTGGTATGGCCGCACACTGACAGTTGGCCCATAAGACTGTCCGGACTCAACCCTTGTTGGTTCTGGGTTTGTTTTCGGGGTTTTCTCCCCGCCCTTTTATTCGCCTCTTACGACAAGCAGGGATACTGCGGGAGTATTCTCAATTCTCCTACCCGCAGGGGGAGTGGTATTTTATACAATTCCTTCGCGCTTAGTGGTCATACGACGAGCATCAATGAGCCCCTAAAATGCCATCTCTGCCCTAATATCTTCGATTTCTACGTATAGATATCGTATAAGCTGATCACTCCTTGAATGTTGTTGAGGGTGCGAGTCCCTCCACCATACTGGAATATCATTAATAGTCGACATTGCAACAGTTTTTCGCTCTGGAGTTTCATAAGCCGTTTCTATAAGTGTGGTGCCGTCCCGTAATTTTTTGGCACTAGTAACCTCTCCGGGTACTGTGACAGTATTTACTTAAGTAAATAAGGGGACACAGTTTTACGTGCATTACCCTGTTTTGCGCAGATCATGACAAGGTCTCAAGGTAAAAATATCTCCCCCGCCCGTGTCCGGGCTTTTTGTAGGTGGTAGATTAGTATCTTCCATACCAACAACGTCTTCATCCTCCGGGCTCCCCACCCACCACGGAGCCACACACACGGGATGCCGCACCGCAAACTGGTGCTGTCGCCAGGGCTACCCGAGGGGAAATAGCACCCTATAGGTGGTTGCCCGTATTGGGTTAGGTCTTAGATGCACGGGTCCATACACTTTCGACCGTACTACGCTGTTTTCCACCTCCCTGGCACACGCCACCGTTAAGCTTACGCCACGGAAGCCGATTGACCGGGAGTGGCTAGCTCCCGGCCGCCCGTTTACACAGAATCCGGGGCCAAAGAGGGGTATTGGCCCTTAGTCCATACCGGGCATCCGACACCCAGCTGGGAACCACGGATCTCACCCTCCAGGGGGGTTATCATGTAAAATTGGTCCAACAATCGGCCTCGGAACGACGGAGTTTACGAATGTGTTTCGGAAGGCGGTGACTTTCCGTAAGTGCCGTTCCGTGCGATCATGGAACCACCTTCGGTTCATAAACATTCGGTTGGGATGTCTTTCCGAGGTGATATCATGGATCCACGGGGATGCACGAAGACCTCATGATGCAACGGCATTCTGGCCAATGGAAATTTGAAAAAATGAAGATCGAAATTACAGCAGTTAACTTACATGATGAACAATGGACACTGGAGCACGACGAGGTAAGCGAATTAAAATATATTCTAATCAATTTTCATAGCTATTCTCGTGGAAATAATTACCACTAGCAGTATACTTGTGTTTAATGCTATCCTGCCTAACTTTGCTAAAATTCATAATCACATGAAACAAACAAACTGCGTTGAGTTGTATTTTACATCACTCATTTCTGTAGATGTGTTGATTTTAGCTTTAAGAAACTAACGGCAGTCAATCAATGGTCATTCAGAATGTTTTATGTATTGCGATAATTATATCTGTTAAATATTAAAAGTGAAGAGTGATGTGAAATGGTTTTCCAAGCTGTAAACTCGTAACTATCCGGCCAACTATTCCGACATATTCATTCCATTCTATGAACTGATCCTTAATCCATGTTCAGTTGATGTATTACCTTGCAAGTAATATTGTACATGTCGTGAAAAGTAATATTCACAAATAGTTAAGGTGTTATATTAACCTTTAAGAATTACTGCACGTCTAGCAAACAGGAAATCGATAAGGCAATGATCGCCCATTACGTAAACTCTACTTGATATGTGTACAATTCATTTTAATATTTTGAAACTTTCTGAAAGATATGGAATTTTAAACTTCCAACCACGGATTTGTCACTACTCATTCACTCTTCTTTGAATGTCTGTTTTACATTCAATGGTATTCGAGTTTAATAGAAACAATTTTTATTGATATTATCCTAACGATGGCTCTATCTAATCCCAAAATTAGAAACGTAATGATAGAGTTGTAAAATTATGGTAATCATGAGAACAATTTCTTTTAGAAATGCAGGCTAAGGCTGGTGGCAGGGTGTCTGGTGAGCAGAGGGAGATATTGCTCTCTTTTATGGAACAGCATCCTGCCATTGCCAGGAATGAGCTGTGTGGGGCTCAGGGTGCTGCCACTCGGCAGCGGCTATGGACTGAAGTGGTCACCACTTTAAATGCCACTTCCACAGGGGCAATTAAAAGTGTTGATAAGTGGATAAAGGTATGTTTACATTTCTTGTATATATTGTCATGAATTCCTTCGTGAATGCACTCTTAAATCAAAGCAATTACTCAAATTTCTTATATTTGTATCTATGCCTTTTATATAATATCTATTCTATCATAAATCAATCTATTTTTCACGATCCCTTCAATCTCCACTTAAAAGTTAGATTTTTCTGTGGTGTTTTTGCTGCTTGGCAGCAGCTATTAAGGTATTACGTACCAAATTAATCTTGAAGTTATTGGTGATACTTGCAGCGAGTGCATAAACCAACATTCAACTCTTTTCAGAGCTGGCACAACTGGAAAAGCGAGACAAAAGGGAAAGGGCAAAGGATGAGAAGGCATGGAGAAGGGACTGGGGGTGGGCCTCCCCTTAAAGTGCCCGCACTCAGCAGCTTGGAGGAGAGGCTGCTAGTGATAATAGGGAGAACAGCCTCTGTAGGGATGGAGGAGGTTGTTGATGTCCAACAGGTAAATAAGATACAGAATAGGGAACCAAACCCTTCAATGAAAGATGTTTTTTTCCTAATTATTCTATATTTATTTCCTGCAAATACGTAAAAATCACAGAAATACACTGAACATTTTGTACATTGAACACTGAAGTTTTACGACACCTATGTAATGCTAATTTATTCTGAGATTTGTATAGGGTGGAAATTAATTTATTTCACTCAAATATTATCCATGAAAGGCAAGTTAGGAATTAAGTACGTACAAACATTCGGAGTGAAGGTTTGTGTTAGTTACATTTAACCACACTAAGAAAAGTAGTATACTACTGTACAGGTATACCTGTGGGCATTGTATTGTAAGCACTTCATGTATTTCAAATCAGCAGAAACGAAAAAGCAAAGTCATGTTAGACAATAATATTATTGGTCACATGGATGATCTCTGGCACCACTGTAATGTTGAACAAAGGCAATGTATATTTGGAAAGTGAATAATTCCTATTACAAAAGGGGGTGGAAAGTGACACATTGTAATAAAAACAGAAGGAGAACTTTTGCTTGAGATTTCTAATGCACAGTAGGTGTGTTAACATCACAGTGGTGTACACTGACTGCAAGTTTTTTATCTCCTGTGTCATGGGGTTCTGAAATGAGGATTGTCCTCTGTCATCTAACATTGAGTTGTATATTATGATGAAGTATGGGATTATCTATCTTGACTAAATATATCCATCAATTATATATTGCAGAAATAGAAATTCAACTTCCATAGTACATGAATGTTAGGAAGAATTGTCAATTTTCAATATCATTCGAATTTATGCAATATATTCATAGAGAGCACTAGACACTCTATGGTATATTTTCCATAAGTCAGATCCAAATTCAAATTAATGCTAGGAGGAATTGCTGATGTTAAGCTCATTGTGGATATGAATCTTTTAAGCACATGTCAGAACATTCTCACTGTTCATTAGTAAATGTGTGGAAGTGAGATAGTGGGAAGTGTACTTCTGGGAATTTTAGTTCATTACATACTTCTCACAATAAGAGTGAAGACATTTTATTAAGGCACAGTTTCATCTACAGGTCATTTGCTGATGAATAATATTTCTATTAATAAAATATATTTTGTTCTAGCACATGCAATACACAAATGAGATGATTATGCCTTTAATCTTTCTCAGTGCCTGCAAGAGTTACAGGGCACTTCTGTGGAGGAGGTCCTCGTGATAGAGACCAATGTGCAGCCCTCCACATCTTTTTGCACCATACCTGACTCCCCTCCCCCGATTCCCATCCCAACACCCTCCCCTGTACCACCGACCACCTCAGCTCCATCACGGGGACGAAAAAGGCGTCACTCTGATTATGGTAAGATAAGAAATTTCCCTTTTTTACCTTTGGGCTGCATAATTTTGCTACTTTAATGGGGAATTATTATACTTTGGGCTGCATTTACTATGCTACTTTAATGGGGATATATTATACTTTGGGCTGCATATTATATGCCAATGTAATGGGAAATTATTATACTTTATGTTATTATCAATTAATTTACTCCTTACTGACAAATACATTTGTTCATTACATTTTTTCATTGTTTAAAAGATGGTAAATATTTCTCTACTTTAATGCAATCATGTCAATAGTATCTTATGCTGAAATAATACTGTGGCCATACTTTATTGTAACAGCATCATGACTGGTGAGGATTCCCTGTTGAGGACTATATCCTATCAAAAAAACAAAACTGTTTGTAATACATTTCAGAACGCGATTAAATAGAGGAAAGATTGACGGCCGCATCAGAGGGGAGGACAGCTTCAGAACAGCAAATGGCTGCAGCAAATCAGCAAGCAGCAGCAGCGATGCAACAAATAGCTGCAGCACACCAGCAAGCAGCTGACTCAATCTCCGAGTTAGCTCAAGAGTAAGCTTTTAGAATAGAATATATTACGCTACTTTATTATGTAACACATATTAATTAAAATGTTATTTTCATTATAACACACACATACATACATCATATGCCTATGTCCTGGTGGATATCAAAGAAACAAAAAAGATGACACTCCATCTTTTTTTCGTATTAATATCAGTTGTTTTTTTGGAATAGCCATCTTCATTTTCTCTTTACAGCCACTTCCTCATATGTCATTTGTGAAACAAGCTGATTATGGTCTGTATACTTGGCGATAAACCTTGGAACATCAAATCTGCACTGAAAGGGTTAAACCACATATCCCACATAACTATATCTTTGGCCTAGAGAAAATTTTGAACTTTTCTCTGGCATTGCTAGAAAACAAATCTCAGTTAGGACTCCCAGCTTTTTCAGTGCAATCCCTACGCATTCATTTACATTCCCCAGTAATTTTATTCTTCCCACTCATATTTTTGTCAGGGCATCCTTGACTATTAATTAAAATTCTTTCCTATCATAACTGCCATACACAATTTCATCTACACCTGACCGAATGACCATACCACCTTCCTTCATCAAACTGACACATCATCATTTAATCTATGTTCTGTATTATCACTACATATCCATTCATATCACAATAAAATCTTTCATTACCTGTGCCTGCTGTACTTTTACATTTCAAACTGGCCAGGAACAACTTATCTTCCAGCCTATTATTGGGCCCATTAGATTCCACATATGCTGCACACCAGAGTTTTGCTTGGCTGAATGTTTTCAGCCTTTAATTTCACCTTGAATGTTTCCAGTTGTTGAATTTAGGGTACACAAAGTTAAAAGCCTTTAAGATACCGGTGCCACATGTAGTATTTCCTGCTTACGGTTAAAGCACAAAACCGGTCAGTTTTTGCAAATTTTGCCGATGTGCTGCAAGTGAAACTGAAGTCTAAGGACTACCCTATACCAACTTTCACCATGCTAATCAGGTTATGAAACTTTTACAGCCAACACACCGTTGCCCCTATCCTACCACTAGGAGGTATATGCAGTGTACTGACACACCAGGACATATAGATATTTTCTCTCTCACACACACAGATACACACACAATCACTCTCTCTCACACACACAGCCACATATGAAAACTCACTCTCTCTTTTACACACAAACATAGACATACCAACGACGAGTCCAACGAATCCAAGACGACATACCAACCAAGCCGAGATCTACTGCTCAGCAACTGAGATCACGCAAAGAACTCCTGCAGTATGAAGAATCGTCTACCAAGCGGATGTGGGAGGGGGAGAGAAGATCGCGAGCAGGTGGTTCCAATCCCCTGGGAGTGAACTATCCCCTTGCAGCCACCACGAATGGAAAAACAATTATATACATAGAGACCATGTAGAAAGACTTTTTGTATTTGTTTGTGTTTTTTACCGAACAATAAATAATAATAATAAAACATAGACACACACTACCTTCTCATCTGGCAGTATTAGGGCTGAAGGCCGTTGATCAACCTTGCCTCACTGCCCTTGCCTCTTGAAGCAGAGCCATTCTTGGCATCTGCTCAGCGGGCAATTCACAATATTGGCCGTCATCGGGGATTCTGTCAGGCTTATTCAAGCCACCCCTAAGGCATAGGTTGTGGTGTACAACACATGCATTTACAATGCGGGCAGCCTTTTGTGGTGTGTACTCCATAACTCTGTGTCGCAGAAGGCATCTAAAACGACCCTTGAGAAGGTCAATACACCTCTCAACTGCACTACGTGCACGGACATGCAGGCGGGTGTAATGAGCCTCGGGGGTTCCATCGGCAGCGTTGAGGAAACGGGTGTGCAGCCAAGGCTGGTGGGAATACCCAGAATCTCCTGAAAGGCATAACATGGAAAGGTAGAAAAACTTAAAGTACAGCTAACAATTGCTGAAGGTAAAATAAAGAACTCCCTTGAGTATGTTAAAATTGAAGTAAATATCTAGTAACCAGTCCATTTCGCCACGCCTCCACCATGACGGTTTTCACCCTGGACCCATTCCAGATGTAGGAGTCATGGTTACTCCCACCAAAACGCCCTACACATTTCAAAATCACCGAGCCAGAATCACACACCTGTGAAATGATTTTTGAAATGTTGTCAGCTCACTATTTCCTGATATTTTATTTCTATAAAATTGAATAAATGAAAAACGTAGTGAACTCCACAGTGAATTTTATTGCGACGACCTAGGTTTCGACACGTAGTGTCATCTTCAGGTACAATATACACTTCAATTTTACTTATATACACAAAATATTGGGGGGGGATGGGAGGGGGAATGAGTAAGGGGAAGGTAGGGAAGGGTTTGGAAGGTTAGTCATTGGGTGTGTTGGCAAGTTGCTGAGGTGGGGAGGGGGGGGGTTAAGGGCTTGGGTTAGTCATTAGGCGTAGGTATGGGACATTCAGCGCGGGTAGGGGGGCTAGTCATACACTTATTTGTCATCAATGTTTTTCAGTTCAAATTGCACTTGGGTTTTTTCACTATTTTGGGCGTAGGGTGTTTAAGGGGATGGAGAAGTATAGATAGTGCATGTTTGGTGAGCAATCACCCCCTGCCACACACCCTTGTGGTGGCTTGCAGGGTATTATGTAGATGTAGATGTGAGAATAATGGAGAGTGGGAGGGGAGAACTTGCTCGTTCGCCAAAGGGACGTTGTTTTTAAAATGGTGGATGATTTCTAGGGATTCAAGGGCGTCTAATCTTCTTCCATTATTTTCTATGTGCAGGATGTCTGGGATGAAGCTGCTATTGTGGTTGTTGTCACTGAGGTGGTTGGCGAACATTGATTCTCGTTTCTTCTTTTCATGGCACTTTTTGTGTTCTTCTGTTCTAACATCAACACTCCTTTCTGTCTTACCGATGTATAATGTTGGGCAATCGTCGCACTTTAAACAATACACTGCACTTCTTTTGTGTTTTGGAATTTTGTCTTTGGCATTGAATAATAGCTTTTTTATAGTTGATGGGGAATAGAAAGCTGTTTTGTATTTCTGTTTAGGGAATTTTGAGGCGACTTCATATGAAATATGTCCTAAAAATGGAAGTTTACACCACTTCGCTGTTTCTTCTTCTCGGCGCAGTGATGACACCATTGAGATGGCTAGTTTTTGGCGAGATTTAAGCACTAATTTGTCAATTAGATCTGGCCAACCACCTCAGTGACAACAACCACAATAGCAGCTTCATCCCAGACATCCTGCACATAGAAAATAATGGAAGAAGATTAGACGCCCTTGAATCCCTAGAAATCATCCACCATTTTAAAAACAACGTCCCTTTGGCGAACGAGCAAGTTCTCCCCTCCCACTCTCCATTATTCTCCATCCCCTTAAACACCCTACGCCCAAAATAGTGAAAAAACCCAAGTGCAATTTGAACTGAAAAACATTGATGACAAATAAGTGTATGACTAGCCCCCCTACCCGCGCTGAATGGCCCGTACCTACGCCTAATGACTAACCCAACCCCTTAACCCCCTCCCCCCCTCCCCACCTCAGCAACTTGCCAACTCACCCAATGACTAACCTTCCAAACCCTTCCCTACCTTCCCCTTACTCATTCCCCCTCCCCCCCCCACCCCCCCCCCCCAATATTTTGTGTATATAAGTAAAATTGAAGTGTATATTGTACCTGAAGATGACACTACGTGTCGAAACCTAGGTCGTCGCAATAAAATTCACTGTGGAGTTCACAACGTTTTTTCATTTATCCATAATGGAAAACTTCCACCACATCTCGCCGGAACTCGTTTCCTCTATTATAAAATTGAAGTTAATTAATTTAAAACTTAGCCATTACTCTTAATATAACTCACAATCATGACATTGATGGAGTGATAGAATTTCCTGTTGAGGAAAACATACTCCTCTTCTTTTGGGGCCTTAATGGCTACATGTGTGCCATCAATGTAGCCTATTGTCCCGTAATGTGAGAGGCCAAGTAGTTTCTGTTGCAACAGATGGTAGAGGTTAATTTCTAACATAAACATATTTTCTTTACAGAGTCATCCTATTCCTGAGAAGAAATTAATTTTATTTTTGTATTGAATTTCTTTTGTATTCATTTTTTGTGTTTGTCCAATAAAAGTTGAATGATATTAAATGAATTATTCGAGTACTTACTTCAGCATTGCCCTGTTTCTTTCCTCATGTGAAGTTAAGAAGTGAATCCATTTCACCACAACCTGAGGCAAATTCAGCACGTTTGTGACCTCCTCAATAACGTTGGAAACGCTGCTTTGATACAGCCCCAAATTAGATTCGCTCCCTGTACTCTTTTGGTAACTCCCTTGCCCATAAAAGTGAAGGGCACAGAGGACCTATGGAAATGCTTTGTGTTAGTGAGCATGTAAAAGAAATAGCAACACCAATAAAAAAATTAAATTTCATGATTACACTAACCTTGAGCTCCACTGGGACTGCTGTGATCCTCCTCGGGACATGAATATAAGGGCGAAGCTCCTCAATCAGCATCTGTGCCAGTGCTTTACTAAGGGGGCATAACCCCTTAAATGATTCCTCAGGAATTACAAAAGGATCAGCTGCATCCCTGATTCCCCGCAATCTGCTCCTATTTAATCTTAGGGCATGAGCCCTCTCCCTTTCCCTCTGTCTCCTTCTCCTCTGCCTAATAAGGCCAAGGGACTGAATTTCATTCATTGCCTTACGGAGATAATTCACATTATTGCCGTAGTTTGGAATGTAAACGTAGATTCTTATGATATGGAGATTTCTATTTTTTTATCTTGTGGAATGATTTGTCATTTTGGCCTGAATTGATGTATAATTGCTTGAAATCAATCGGTTTCTTATTAATAACTCATCAGCAGTTAAATCAATGACCCCTCACATCACTTAAATACAAAAGGTATTTCAATATTAATATAATTACCACTCACCTTTCGACTAATAACAATTAAAGATATTCTCAATGTTATTTACTACCAAGGAATGCATGTAGCAAGCAGAATATCTAACCATCAATCATACTTATTTTTATAATGGTTCAAACCTAAAGAGTTATGATATCAGAAACATGTCAAATGATATAGCAGATTAATATTAATGTGTTTTGTGCTAAATGATAAGACTTGTTCTCCTTACTGTGCGTCTTCAATACCAAACAACATCGACATCGAGGTTCATGAAGCATTACAATCTTGTTTTAGAGTACGTACTTTACGGTACATGGAGCCGGTTGTGTAGCACGTAAAAGAGAGGAACTACGTTAATATGAAGAGGATGGCCGATAGAAGAATTGAGTGGAGGGCTGCGTCAAACCAGTCCTAGGAGTGTTGACCGATGATGACGATTACCTCCCCACTAAAATTGGGCTCAACTTCGTATGCATTTCTCGTACCTTTCTATATTACTTACACGGAGAGCCGAGGATACGGAAAGATATGAAGACACGAATTTAGATTCGACTGACAAACAGTGACATTTTAGTGGATGTGCACTAGGGCGGATCGGAAAAATCGATTTTTCGCGGAGAAACTTGGCCCTCTGGAAAAAGTTGTCAAAGTGACTCAAAATGAGGCCAGAAAAATTTGAGACCTCTAGGCCAACCCTAGACCCTCGCGCCGTGGCCATTTATGGGGAGGTGGGCTGAAAATGGAAAAAGTCATGTTTTTATAGCGGTTTCCCATGTATTTTGCCGAGTTGCGGTCCTTTAGTGCAAAAATTTCGTCCATTTGTACGTATCTGTAGCCGTTACGCCACAAATTGTCTATTTTGAGTGCGCGGCCGCGCGTAATTATGCACCACCCACGCAGCGTCGCGGCGCAGTGGTCAGAAGGCCGCTCGCGCGCCTCCTTCCGGCTCGCGCCTCCTGCCCGGTCGCCGCGAACGCAGCAAAACTCATCACGGATGCGTCTTCCGTCGTTGGTCTCATTAATATTAGATAATTAAACAATTTCCAGGGAATAACAATTACGGAAGAATTGTATGAAAGTAATATAACCCTACACACTATAACTTTTTTTCCTGTCTCGTCGACATAAACGAATTGACGTTACCGACTTTTAGAGAAGTGGTAAAATATTTTTTTTATGTTCGCGACGCATTGAGATATGAAAGCGCAGGAAGGGAGCCTACGGCTTATCAAGTAGTCTGGTGGCCAAAGTGTCCGCACTTTGGAGACACACCTCTATTCCAATCATTCCGGAGCGTGGTGTGATTAAAATGATTATACGGTACCATACGACGTACTACGGCTTAAGAAAAAATGCAAGCAAGCCTATGAAAGGCGCGAAATCGACAAAAAATTAATATATTTTTAAATGATTCCCAGAATCTATGTGATTCTTGTGCGTGTCAGAGCAAAAGAACTAGCAAGTGTAAATTTAGAAAGAGGATAAAGTTCTCCCAAATGAAGCGGCATTTTTGAGGGATCAAAGGACAAAACGAAAGATGGTATCCGGTTGATTGGATGCCTCAGAAACTCGACGGTTAAAGAAAAACCTCAGGAGAGGATCGTCGGAGAGCGTCGACTCAAAATCTTAAATTCTTGAAGAGGTAAAAAGTGAGCATCAAGAATTATTTTCCGCTACATCTCGAGAAAACTCAACCAACGAGGAACCAACCGACTTAGACCTCAAATTTCTTCATACGATTAGGAATGAAAATCAACCTGGACCTCCTTCGGGGCAAAGACGTCTTCAATTGCCAACTGAGGCGGAGGTATGTGCAAGTACCGATGACATGTCCCTCAGAGCAGCAGCAATGATCGTCAGTGCAACTGTATCCAACGCAAAGCTCAAAACTCCGGAAGACAGGTGAAATGTAGTGGACCGGCATTACTTACGAATACAGAAAAAGAAGATGCTAGATTCAGTAAAAGCAAAGACAGATAAATAAAAAATGCAATTGAAGGTCTGTATTTGGACGGCAGAAAGGATGAAACAATTAAACTGGAGAAAATAGGCAAGAGGACGTATCAATCTAAGGTTAGGGAGGAACATGTCTTGTTTGTTGAAGAGCCAGGCTCACCATTTTTCGGTTTTGTCTCCCCCACAGGAGGATCTGCAAGAAAAATCACAACTGCAATTCTTGATTTTTTTGCGAAAGAAAATATTGAACTTTCACATTTAAAAGTGATTGGATGCGATGGCACCAAAGTGAATACAGGTCAGGAAGGAAGCATCATCCGTTTGCTGGAAGCAAAACTCCGACGTCCCTTACAAGGGTCTATTTGCCAATTACACTTGATTGACTTAACACTGCGGCGGTTGGTAGAAACATTAGACGGGCAAACTAAGGGTCCAAATTTGTTTGCAAGACCTATTGTCTCCACCCTTTAAGACTGCTACACTCTTGATATCATACGATTCGATCCAGTTCCAGCAAAATTGTCCCACGAAGAAGACTTGAGATTGCTGAGCAGTGACCAGCAGTATCTTCGGGGAATTTCTAATACTGTGTCCAAAGGATTTCGCTCGGAAAGTTTGGCCAGATAAACTCCAAAAAATGTGGCTCATTCTCGTTAGCTCACTACGGCCAGCCGACAACTGAGGCTATACGTGTCCAAAGAAAATTCATGCGCTAATTTATAAAATCTAGTGTCATTCAAAAAGTATACGCACCTGTCTGGTTTTCAGTGAAAAAAACCATTGTATACACGAGGGTGCTGTACATTTATGGAAATTATTAAATTGATCCAGATATCTACCAGTAGATCTTAAAAGAGTCATTGATCCTGTTATTCAGAGAAACGGTTTTTTCGGGCACTCAGAAAATTTACTCCTCCCAATGATTGCTGACAATGGAGAGGAAGTGTGAAGAGATGCGTGGAAAATAATCTTAGAGGCATGAAGAAATACGCGTGCGACGAAAATCGTGAAATTTTGAGTTAAAAGATTTTAAATTTGATGCAGAAGACTACAAGCTGCTGATAAAATGAGACGAGAACACCGACTCGTGCTCTATCACATCTCACGACTGAAGAAATTCGAGAATTACATCAGTAATGCTCAACTGTGGAACGCAATTGTCCTTGTCACACAAAAGCTTGCGCTCTTGAAATAACTATTTGTAAAAGAGGTAACCCAAGCTTCATTGGCATCCGCAACAACGAGAGACAATAAGAAATACTGAAAATTCTAGAAAGCAGAACCAAAATGCCAACCTTCAAAACTTAGTCTCAGTTCATGCTGTGATATAGTGAGTAAGTTTTACATTTATCTGCTTGACTTCAAAAATAAAAAAAATCGATAATGACCTTTAGTGTTCAATGAAAATAAAGTATAAATACGAATACTTGCACACAGATAAACCGACTGGTAATACAAAATGACCACTTTCTTATTTTTTCGAGAGCATATAATCTGATAAAGGAAATGCGTTCCTCTATTTTATGAGTGGGAGTGTGGGCGGGGGAGTTCATAGTGCAGGTACCTCAACGTGGTGAGCTCTAATAACTACTTTCATTATTTTTGTATTCTCTCTCCATACTGAAAATTAATAGTAAAATTGGGCTAAACTCGGGGAGTGTTTCTTTACTCCCCGAATGATGACGGTGTGCTTTGTATTACTTTCATACAATTCTTCCGTAATTGTTATTCCCTGGAAATTGTTTAATTATCTAATATTAATGAGACCAACGACGGAAGACGCATCCGTGATGAGTTTTGCTGCGTTCGCGGCGACCGGGCAGGAGGCGCGAGCCGGAAGGAGGCGCGCGAGCGGCCTTCTGACCACTGCGCCGCGACGCTGCGTGGGTGGTGCATAATTACGCGCGGCCGTGCATTCAAAATAGACAATTTGTGGCTTAACGGCTACAGATACGTACAAATGGACGAAATTTTTGCACTAAAGGACCGCAACTCGGCAAAATACATGGGAAACCGCTATAAAAACATGACTTTTTCCATTTTCAGCCCACCTCCTCATAAATGGCCACGGCGCGAGGGTCTAGGGTTGACCTAGAGGTCTCAAATTTTTCTGGCCTCATTTTGAGTTACTTTGACAACTTTTTCCAGAGGGCCAAGTTTCTCCGCGAAAAATCGATTTTTCCGATCCGCCCTAATGTGCACGCAGTCATAACGCAGCTGCGTTGGGAGCTGAATTTTGGCACCAATCGTAGTAGTATTGGTTTTTTTTGGGGTGCTTCGACGGCAGCGTCATTTCGCACCACTACTTGTCTTTGTTGCTTTTAACTAAAATATGAGACATAAAAGAAATAAAATATGAATTAAAGGTGTCCAAGGATAAAAAATAAACGTTAAACATAAATTAGTACACGTTGGTTAGATAATTTTTTTTGTATTAACCCATTTATGCCGAACGGGTCGTTTTCGACCCATTCAGAAAAAAAATCGGTCTTTCAAAATGCATTACAATGTAACAATTTTGGTGCATGAATAATGTTTCAGAAAGATGTTTTAAGGGATCCGTACGCTTAGATCGCATTCATTTCAACTATAGTCTATGGTGTGGACGCTCATATTCGTAATGAAAAAGGAGCGGTGTTATCGTCAAGCTAAATCGTAAGATGTCATAATTTAACTGTTCTACATGCAATTTTTTAACGTCTAAGAGTTTCTTGCATATGAGGATATATATTCATGAAATTTAATGGTATTGTTTTGATTAGTATCAGAGTTACTGATTTTGATACAAATAGTGGGTCGGTAACGACCCTTTCGGCACAAATACGCAAAGTGTAATTTTTCCCGTAGGTAGGTAGGTAGGTAGGTTTATGTTTTTATGGGTGCGTCGACGACTAAGGTCATTTGCACCACGCAGTCTATTTGGTGTTCTAAAATAAAAATAAGATATGTCGGCGATAGAAAAAAAAAAAAAATAAAAAATAAACGACTCTATATTAAATCTTATTTAGAAGGCCAGTTGCTTTTAAAAAAGATATAATTCGGCTTAGGCGATCAAGATCGTCTCCTAGAATTTGTTCTAGGTCTCCCCTTATACCCAGCTTTTCGCGCATAGTCCGGAATTTGTCACACTCAGTCAGTAGGTGGCGGACACTGAGAGGAGAGTCGCAGTCGTCACAACGAGGTGTAATCTTCTCTTCTGTAAAGAGGAAGGAGTGGGTCAAGGCGCAATGCCCAATTCTTAAACGTGTGAGGACGACTTCCTCTCTGCGACTGTTCCTGACGGAAGTGGGCCACACTGACGTTACCGGTTTTACGCTGCGTAGTTTGTTATTACGCACGTCTCTCCAAGAGACACTCCACTGCTCTAGCACTACTTTACGAAGAGTAGCCTTTAGGTCCTGGCAAGGGACCAGCGTCACCGTCTGTTCAGGGATCCTTAGAGCCCTCTTCGCAGCTGCATCGGCCGTCTCATTACCGGCAATTCCCACATGTCCAGGGACCCAGAGGAATGTTATGGTAATTCCCCTTCTATTAAGGCATAGGAGCCTGGAGTGTATGCTCTGGACAATGGGGTGATAGGAGCAGAAGACGGAAATGGATTGAAGAGCACTCATAGAGTCCGTACAAATGGCGAACGCCTTAGCACTCTTCCCTATCCCATCAAGAGCCATCTTAATGGCCAGCAGCTCGGCTGTGTATATGCTACACAGTGGGCTGAGCCTGGCCTTGACGACGCCGTGGTGAGAGGAGGTAACCGCGCATGCGCAAGCTGAATCCGATTTAGAACCATCAGTGAATACGGGGATGTATTCGGGGTGGCGACCAAGAAATTCATTGAAAATCCGCTGGTACTCTAGATCAGTGGTGTTGGCTTTCGGGCGACTACTGAGACCCATGTGGATTTCAGGGGGCGGAATTATCCACGGTGGGTAACTAGAGTACCCGACCGGATACAAATCTGGGAGCCTTAACCTGGCTGCTTGAATAAATAAATTAAAGCGAACACCAAGCGGCTTGGTGGCTCTTGTCCGTCTACTAAAAAGTTCTAAAAAACGAGGGTTAAAAATCACGTTAAAACAAGGATGGTTCCGTGTCGCTAAAATTTTGGCCGCATAGGAGCACATTAAAATGTTTCTGCGGTGCGACAACGGCGGTTCGCCGGCATCAGCATAGATGCTGAGGACCGGACTGGTCCGGAAAGCACCAGTGGATATCCGAAGCCCTGCGTTGTGCACTGGTGTCAGAGATCTCAAATACGTATCGCGACTGGAGGCGTAAACAAATGACCCATAGTCCAGCTTGGAACGTACGAGTGAGCGGTACAATAAAAGCAATGACCTGCGGTCGGCACCCCAAGATGAGTGATTTAAAAACTTTAAAATATTTAGAGTCCGTAGACTTTTATCCCTTAAACTCCGTATGTGATCACGGTAGCTGAGTCGGTAGTCCAACGTCATGCCAAGGAACCGAACTGAGTCCACGTAAGGTAAATGTCTACCATCAAGTAAAAGTGCTGGTGGAATATAGGCTCCTCTTACACGATAAAAATGAACGCATTTGCACTTTTCCGTCGAAAACTTAAATCCATTTCTCTGGGACCAGCTCCCGAGTCTGTTCAGAGCCAGCTGGGTTACTCTAGCAGCGCTGTTAAGTTTCGACGACCTGCAAAATATTGCTAGGTCGTCCACAAACAGTGATCCCAAGAGAGGAGGTTTGATACATCTTGCTATATCATTAATAGCAATGGCGAATAATGTCACGCTTAAAACGGACCCTTGGGGCACACCATTCTCTTGTGGGTAAAAATCAGATAGGTGGTTGCCTACCTTAACTTTAAAAACACGGTCACTTAAAAAGTTATGTATAAAAACAAGTAAATTTCCCCTCATACCCCACTCGTGCAGCGTCGTTAAGATTTTCCGCCGCCAAACTCTGTCGTATGCCTTCTCCATGTCGAAGAAGACACCTACGACGTGTTGGCGGAGAAGAAAGGCCTCCTGGATATAATTGTCGACCCTGACTAGGTGGTCAACGGTCGATCGACCACGTCTAAAACCACATTGGATAGTTGAGAGAAGGTTTCGACGCTCCAACCACCAAACAAGCCGCCGATTCACCATTCTCTCCGTTACCTTACACAGGCAACTGGTGAGAGAAATAGGCCTGTAATTGTTCGGGTCAGCTCTATCTTTACCCTGCTTAAGGATGGGTACAACGATAGACTCCCGCCAGGAGTTAGGGAAGCTACCCTCAGCCCAAAGTTGGTTGAGGGATCGCAGGACCTCCAGCAGTGCCCTCTCCGGAATATTCCGGAGAAACGCATTGTGGATTTCGTCCATTCCTGCGGCCGTGTCTCGGGAGTCTTCAATGGCAGAACGTAGTTCCCAGAGGGAGAACGGGATATTGTACTCGGCCATTGTATGCTTTTCAGTCAAGATGAGTGGGCAGGATTCTGAGCGTCTCTTAATAGAAAGGAAGGTTTCCTCATACGTGTCGTCGCTGCATGTTGTGGTGAGTAACTGGCCGAAGACCTCGCCGATAGCAGATGGAGATGTCAATACATTGCCGCCTACGTTGAGGAACGGGACGCTGCGTTGATGGTGGTTTCCCGAAATGCGTTTTACCTTGTCCCAGACATGTGCCAAGGGTGTTCTGTAGTTAATACTGGATACGTATTCCATCCAGGAGGCCTTTTTTGCTTCCTTAACGATCCTTCGAGCTTTGGCTCGGAGGTACCTGAAGGAAGCTAGGTTCGTCTCCGTAGGAAATTTATTAAAAATCCGTAACGCTTTCTTGCGTTGACGAATGGCTCTTGCGCATTCCTCGTTCCACCACGGGACTGCAGGCCTGAGAATGGTTCGCACTGACTTAGGAACGCTGCAGTTGGCTGCATGAATGATGCTGCGCGTTAATTTATCAATGTTCAAAACTCCGTTTTGGCTTTCGTCATGCTTAAAATTAAATGTGTCCTTAAAAACAGGCCAATTGGCTTTCCGGACGATCCAGTTGCCCGGTCTGATAAAATCTGGATTAAAATTATTTTCTCTATTTATTAGAATGGGAAAATGATCGCTCCCACACAGGTCATTGTGAACAGTCAAATGAAGCTTGTTCATCAAAGTACTCGACGTGAGGCAAAGATCAATTGTAGAAAACTGACCATTAAAAGAGTTAAAACGTGTGTGTTCACCGTTATTCATTAAAACTAAGTTAAAATCTTTAATAAAACTAGATAACACCCGGCCTCTACGGTTGCACTGCTCCCGAGAGCTACCCCAAAGGGTTTCGTGAGCGTTAAAATCCCCTAATAAAATGTAAGGTTTCGGTAGCTGATGAAGAAGGGTTTCAAGATTAAATCGGGTGACCGAAGCCGCCTCTGGTAAGTAAACATTACATACTGTCACAGCCTCTGGGGCATGCACCGTTACAGCGACCGCCTGAAAAGGCGTGTTCAGCTGCACTCGGGAGGTGTAAAGGGCCTCCCGAGTGGCAACCCACACTCCACCCTGGGCACGTTGGCCACTGGTGTCGTCCAGTCTAAAAACATTAAAACCTTTTAAAATACCGTTGTCAGTTGTTTTAAAATGAGTTTCTTGCAGACATATGCAAGAGGGGTTAAGATCTCGAATTAAAACGGCCAGCTCCTCCTTATGCCTATAAAAACCATTGCAGTTCCACTGCAGGATAAAAGCCATAAAGGTATAAAGGTTAAAACTAACGTCGAGCACTATCCGGTGGGAGAATCACCGCTTAATACGGCGATGCTTCTTCGCCTTCTGCTTCGCCAGGAGGACTTCTGTCTCCGAGAGACTCTCGTCCTCTTCCATCGATTCCGGTCGGTTCAGTCCGACCGGACCGGAGGGACCGGGGGAAGGCGTCTTCTCACGCCTCGCATTAGTAGTCCCAGTGGTAGTCGTAGGTGGGTTCATTTTACCAGGACTCGCATTTTTATTTTCTGTTTTTTGTGCCGGTTTAGAGGCCTTAGCCGGCGTGGCCGATTTCTCTTTTCGTTCTGGTGTGGTTGTTTGCGTACTTTCCGTCTGTGTTGCGATAGTGGCCTTGGTTACTTGTTTTGTAGCAACTGCAGCGAAGGATTTGGAGAAGGTAGGGGCCTCCATTGCCCTATACTTCTTTCTCGCCTCGAAATAGGTGATCTTTTCTAAAGTTTTTATTTCCATGATTTTACGCTCTTCCTTTACTTTTGGGCATTGACGAGAATAGACTGGGTGTGTACCCTCGCAATTAACGCAGTGTGGGCTATTTTTGCATTCCGCACCCTCGTGGTTTTCCAGGCCGCAGCGTGGGCAGGTGGCCTTGCCTTCACATCGAGTAGCAATGTGGCCGAACTTTTGGCACTGGAAGCAGCGCATAGGAGCCGGTACGAATGGCCGCACGGGGACCGATTCGTACCCCACGAACACCTTATCGGGGAGCCTATCACTGGCAAAAGTCAGTACGACGGACGTAGTGTTCACTACCTCCCCATTACGTCTTGTGGTAAGCCGACGAACGTCTGTGACGCCTTGAGATGACATCTCAGATTTTATTTCTTCGGCCTCCACGTATAAGAAGTCGTAGTGACTTATGACTCCCCGACTGGTGTTCAGGGTGCGGTGCACCTCTACCGAGACGGGAATGTCGTGGAGTGCCTTCATGCCAAGTAGTTTTTCAGCCTGATTTGGGTTGCTTGTTTCGATTAACAAGGAACCATCGCGCAGTTTCTTGGCGGACTTTAATTCGCCGGGTATTTTGGCAGACAAAACTCTCTTTATTAGGAAGGGAGACACCTTCTTGAGGGTCTCGCCTTCCCTTGTACACCTCATAATCAAAAAGCGCCGAGAGGCGCAGAAACCGTTAACTCCTCCACCCATGTCTGGGCGGGATTTTTTAGTTGGTGGTAGGTTGATATCCTCCATGCCAAATAAAACTTCATCCCCCGAGCTCCCCACCCACCATGGAGCCACACATTTGGGACGCCGCACCGCAAACCGGTGCGGTCGCCAGGGCTACCCGAGGGATATAGCACCCTAGAGGTAGTTGCCTGTTTCGGGTTGGATCTTCGATGCACGGGCCCACCAAACCCGTACATCTCCGACCGCCCTACGCAGACCCCCACCTCCCTGGCACTCGCCACCGAACGTATCGGAAGCCGATTGACCGGGAGTGGCTAGCTCCCGGCCGCCCGTTTACAGCGAATCCGGGGCCAAAGAGGGGTATTGGCCCGTTGTCCATACCGGGCATCCGACACCCGGCTGGGAACCACGGACCTCACCCTCCAGGTTCCCCTTCTCCTCTTTACGGGTCTCCGCACACGGCAAACATGCGGGTGGATCGCAGGCCAGGTGGTATGGCCGCACACAGACAGTTGACCCACAAGACTGTCCGGGCTCAACCCTTGTTGGCTCTGGGTTTTTTATCGGGGTTATCTCCCCGCCCTTTTAGTCGCCTCTTACGACAAGCAGAGATACTGCGGGAGTATTCTCAATCCCCCAACCCGCAGGGGGCAATTTTTCCCGTTTTTATCGCTGAATACTCCAAATAGGCTACTAATATTTATGAATACGCTTTCTATATTTTTTCAGTGCATCTATATATCGATGCAATTTTAGACTCAAGTTAACTTACTCCTACCGTTTGCTTTCATCTGCATTTCTATATAAAGCCTCGTTTAGGTGTTATACGTTAGATCTATTCTGAATTAGTATCTGAAATTAATTTCATAACCACATGGCAGTTTACATAACCGATACCGAGATAATAGAGGCATTGGAACTTGACGACATCCAAATTCCTTTTTTTGGTGCGAATGTTTCGATCAGTGCTTCAAACGACGATGGCGAGGTAACTGATGAAGACTCTGGGGATGAAGAATGCAATAATCGTAACTATTTCAATCGACGCCAACTCCTGGCACAAGCGGAGCTGGCTATTTTGAATGATAGTGTTAGCTGTGAAGGAAATGAAGAGGATACCAAAGAAATAAGTGAGCATGAACCTACGACGAGATGCAGTACAAAAACCAAATCAACAGAAAGGAAATGGGAATCTGGTAACCTGCCATAACATACTTGTCCAAATGTTCATATTTGTCACAAAAATGCTGCCACTATCTCAAGTGATAGTCCGCTCGATTTCTTCCGACTTTATGAACAAAAACGCTATGGATGCAATGGCTCTATTTCCCTTCAATTATTCCGCTGCACATACGAAAAATGAGTCACTAAAGTGAAGCACTCGTGCTTGCGCTACGACAAGGCTATTTAGTGTCTTCACGCAGATTTACATGAGGGTCACCGATACAAGGGGCATTCTGAGAGGCTTGTTGAAGTAGGTCTCGGTGAATCAGTGGTTTACCAGTTTTCAGTTGTATTACAGAAAAATTTTCCCAGGATATCCTTTTCTTTTTTGATAATTTCTGTACGACCGCTAAGCTCATGTCAGGAATATGACGGAGAGGCATGAAAGCAATAGGGACAGTCTGGGTAAACAGCTTGAATAGTTGCCCATTGCTAGGTAAAACTACCATGACTGAAAGATCAAGGGGTTCAAGGGCCTAGAATTCGTAGTTCATAAAACGATAACTTGATTGCATTCACATGGAAGGACAATGATGTCGTCTACATGCTGTCTAACGACCTTGGTGTTTCCCTCTTCAACAAGCTCAGCGTTATTCTGTTTTGGTGAAAATCCAAAAAATAACCATTGGCCAGCCAATGGTTATTTTTTACACTATAATTTGAATATGGGAGGCGTAGATCTGATGGGTAGCAATGTATATTATGACAGAATGGGGGCGTTTACTCGGAACCGAAATCGCAATTTTGTACACGAAATCGTTAGATGGAAACGAAAAAAGAATTTTAGTGAAAAAATTAATCTTTTAACTACAACCATTCACTCATAAATCAAAAATTAAAATAAGCAAAAGGTGACGCCCACCGAAAATGCTGCTGTGATAACATTGACGTCATTTTCCTCCCGTCCTTGACTGCTTTCAGGGGAGAGGAAGGGAGTGGAGGGGGATTCTCGGAAGGTCTGCTCGCACAGATGCTGTTGCAATCATTCCCATTGGCTGAGTCAGCTGTGTCTCCTCCATTGCGATAAGGCAAAATAACTTCGCGGGCTCAGTTCTGATTCGACGAAGTCGATGTACGTCAGAGGTTGCACCACGCCCACTTTTCCGAAAGGGTTTAAAACATCAGTTTTTTGCCGCTTATAACTCGGGAAATAATTGTCGGATCAAAAACGGAAAAATACGGGTCTTTTTATTTTACAAACTCTATCAGATTCGGCAATAAAAAAATATGGTAAACGACCCCATTAGGATCGGGAGAATTTGAGATTGAGAGAAAAAGTGGTATATGCCTTCAATAATGTGGCTACTTGATGTTTCCATGAGTAATGCTTGGATTTTAAACCGGGAGAAAGGGTTTACACCATTCTCTCCTGCATCAGCCAAGCAGTAAAACAAACTCTCTTACAGAAATACGGCGTGGCACTTGAAACCCACGGCCATCTGAATTTCTCCTACCGAATTCAAAATCCAGCATGGACAGGTAATAGTGGGAATCTAATTGTGACCGGTCAAGCGAGAAGACTGGTTGCAGAATGGAAGAATGAGATAGTAAAAGCATGTATTAAGTGCAAGGTTCCTCTTCATAGCACGTGTTTTTCACTGCATCACCAAAAATAAGTTCCACGTAAAATGTCTCATCCCCATTCAATTATCTCATTTGAAGTACTTAACTTCAATAAAGAATAATAATTTAATATTTTTATCCTAATTTTGTCAGTATTTCTATCTTAAAGTAACTGCACGGCTGAATAAAAATTTTCCTTACGTAAATTCCATTTTTTCTTGAAGGCATTTTCTGGACCCTTGAAAGTGGCTATGAGCCGAAAGGGTCGTTAACGACCCACCATATTTTTTCTAAAGTAAGGGGTATAGAATTTTTGAACTATTTTTTCGGTGATCAGGATAAGGCAATGATATAGAAACTGCAAGAAAAATCACTGTTTTGATATGAATAAGTTCTCGGCATAAATGGGTTAAGGTAAAAAAAATTATAATTGTTGGCTGAGGCCCGTTTCCTTGAGGAATTCTAATACGCGGTTCAGGGCATTGGGGTCATCGCCAAGGACTGTCGCTAGGTCACCCGTAATTCCTAGTCGTTGCCGTGCGTCTCGGTACCTGTCACACTCAGTCAGGATATGCCGAACGCTGAGAAGACGCAGTGTTCGCACCGAGGTGGAATTTTCTCCTCGGTGAAGAGATACGAGTGAGTTAAAGGGCAGTGCCCTATCCTCAGCAGGGCGACGACGATTTCCTCACGGCGGCACCTCCTGACGGAAAAAGGGAGCCACGCTGACGTTACCGGTTTAATGTTGCGGAGTTTGTTCTGGCCCCCAATGTTCCTTCACTTCTCCTTCCACTGCTGTAGGACTACATTTCTTAAAGCAGCCCTTGGGTCCTCGAAAGGTACAAGCGTCGATGCGAAGTCTGTCTCCATCAGACCAGCCTTCGCGGAAGCGTCAACTTTCCCGTTTCCGGCTATTCCCATAAGTCCTGGGACCCAGAGGAACCAAATGTTAACTCCCTTCCTACGAAGGGAAAAGAGGGCCAAATGTATGTCTATAATGATAGGGTTCGTAGGGGAGTAGTCGGATAAAGATTTCAGGGCACTGAGAGAGTCAGAGCTGACAAGAAATGACCCACCTTCACAGTCAATCCCGTCAAGTGCAATCTTAATGGCGATAAGTTCCGCTGTGTAAATACTACACCGCGGGTTAAGGTTAGTCTTGATGACTCAGAGGTGGGCCGACATAACAGCGCACGCACATCCCGTGGCTGATTTGGACCCATCCGTGTACACGGGGGCGAAGTCCAGTTGGCTCCACATAAACATTGAGAAGTTAAGCTGATACTGAATAGCACTGGATTTGAACTTCTGGCCTTGTAGGGGAGACGTTTTGATTACAGGTGCGGGAGTTAACCAAGGCAGGTGATTAGAATACCCCGTACGCAGAACTATTTGTAATCTGAAATCTAGATCATGGATAAAATGATAAAAACGTACGCTGACTGGCCTTGTGGCTTTAGTCCGGTTGCTAAAAATGTCTAAAAACCGAGGTTTACCAACTTTCTCAAAACATGGGTGAGTCTTCATGGACAAAAATATGGCAACACAGTTGCAAATCAAAAGGTTCCTGTGGTTGTTTAATGGTAGTTCACCAGCGTCTGCGTAAATGCTTACCACCGGACTGGTTCTAAAGGCCCCAGTGGCTAGTATCCCAGCATTCTCGATACTGCTCAACGGTCGCAAGGTAGGACTCCCGGCTGGAAGAGTAAACAAAGCAACCGTAGCCTAATTACGACCCACTAGTGAGCGGTATAATAAAAGAAGCGTGGTTTGGTCTGGTACCCACGTGGTGTGATTTAAAACTATGAACGACTTCAGGTAGCTATTTTTTAAACTAGATCTGATCCCACCAGTTAAGGAGTGCGTCAAGGGTCAATCCTAAAAAACGGACAGACTGCTTGGTTAATATTTCTACCACCAAGCCGAATATCAGCAAAAGTGTGGACTCCCCGCTGCCGATGGAAATACACACTTCGCCTTTTCCAAAGAGAATTGAAACCCATTTCTCTGTATCCATTTGTGAAGGTTGTTAACAGTAATTTGGATTTGTCTGAAGGCGCATAGCAGTTTCGTCGATCGGCAGAAAATTGCAATATCTTCAACAAACAGTGATCCAATGACAGGGATATTGATAAAATGAGCGATATCATTGATTGCAATAGCGAAAAGTGTGATACTTAAGACTGATCCCTGAAGGATGCCGTTGTCTTGTCTATAGAATTGGGAAAGGTGCTGGTTTATTCTGACCTTGAAAACTCTATGCGCTAAAAAATGTTTGATGAAAATTGGCAGATTGCCCCTTGAGCCCCATTCATGCAACCTTTGGAGAATCTTCCGACGCTAGACCATGTCGTAAGCCTTCTCCATGTCGAGGAAGATCCCGACTACATGCTGGCTGAGAAGGAAAGCTTCCTGGATGAAATTTTCAATTCTTACCAGGTGGTCCATGGTGGAGCGACCCCTTCGAAAAACGCATTGGATATTGAAAAGAAGATTCCGACACTCGAGCCACCAAACGAACCGCCGGTACACCAGTCTTTCCATTAATTGCACATGATGCCAGTGAGGGAGACTGGCCTGTAGCTGCTCGCGTCACCTCTCTCTTTGCCGTGCTTGAGTATGGGGACGATGACACTTCCTCGCCAGGGAGGTGGAAATACCCTATCAGACCAAAGCTGATTAAATGTTTGGAGAACTTCCGATAAGGCCGTCTCTGGAATGTTCCGAAGGAAGGCATTGTGGACCTCATCCGTCCCCGGGCAAGAGTCATGGGAGTCTGCAATAGCAGTCTTTAGTTCCCTTAAAGAAAAAGGGACGTTGTATTCAGCCACTTCCCGAATCTCTTTAAAATTAATGGGTTGTGATTCAATCTGTTTCAAGTGCAGAAGTTGCCGACCGGAATAGCTATCGCCGCTGGTGATAGCGAACTTCTGGGCAAACACCTCGCGGATAGCGGATGGGGATGCTATTACTTCTGCTATTTTCAGGTAGGGAACTCCGAGCTGCTAATGGTTACCCGATATGCATCACTTTTTTCCACACTGCTGCTATCGAAGTCCTACAATTGACTCCAGAAAAAAATTCCACCCAGTAAGCCCTTTTTGCCTCCTTGGCAATTCGTCGAACTGTCGCTCTTAAGCGTCGGAATGACGATAAGTTACATTGTGTGGGGTGTTTGCTAAATATTCTTAAAGCCCTTTTGCGAAGTTTTATCGCTTTCGCGCATCCGTCGTTCCACCAAGGTACCGCGGGCCTCGGATTCGAGCGTCGAACCCGCGGAACACTAATTGTAAGGCTAGCGGTATCAAGGATACTTTCTCGGTTCTCGGATTTAATAAAAGTTAGAGTCGTAAGTGAAATTATAATTAATTTTAAAAGTGGGCCAATGGGCTTTTCTTATTTTCCAGTTGTCCGTTCGAATGCAATCTGGATCAAATTTCCGTTATTTATCAATAAAAATAGGGTAACGATCGTTCCCGCAGAGATCATTATGCACCGTCATTGGCATTTTATTGATTGGACTGCTCGACATTATGCAAACATGAATGATTAAAGAGTCACCGGTATAACTATTGAAGCCGGTTTTTCCCCGTCATTTAATAAACCCAGGCTAAAATCACAAATAAAATCCGATATAATCCCTCCCCTATTATTGTTGAAATGAGCCCTATAGGACTATAGTGCTTCCCCAGAGTGTCGTGAGCATTAAAATCTCCAATTAGCATAAAAGGACGGGACAGTTGTTTAATGAGATTTTTCAAGTTAGGACGGGAGACCGGGGAATCGCAGAACGTCAGTCAATTGTTAGCTATAAAACCATGTGATCTACATGTGAAGTTTAGCCCGTTTAGTCGCTCACAGCAGCGTGTTAAAGGTTAAAATTAGGGATGGGTCGGTTCCACTTTTTTTCGGTTCCGGTTCCGGTTCGGTTCTTAACTTCGGTTCTCGGTTCCGGTTCTTAATTTACCACTTACTTTGCATTGCTCAATGGTAAGATAAGGTAATCAATAATCATTTTCAGAGACATACTGATTAAAAAAGAATACTTCATTATATTTTTGTGTATAGTCATTTCAACGACTGAATTAGAATAATTCGCGACTTTGAAGCATCTAAGTACACTATTTCACCAAGTTTGAATGTGAAGCCTCCACTTTCGGAGTGTGAGTAGGTTTCAAACTGGTTTTCGCGCCAATTATTTCGGTACCGATTACTTTTGGCCTCGGTTCCGGTTCTAAGCTCAAGAATCGGTGGAACCGAGAACCGAAGAACCGAACCGACCCATTCCTAGTTAAAAGTAAAAATGGATTATATTTATATATTTATTTATTTATTATGGCTTTTATAATGCAGTGGAACTGCAACGGTTTTTATAGGCACAAGGAGGAGCTGGCCATTTAAATTCGAGATTTTAACCCTTTTTGCGTTTGTCTTCAAGAAACGCATTTTAAAGTCACGGACAATGGGATTTTAAAACATTTTAACGTCTTTAGACATGACGGCACCAGCGGCCAACGAGCGCAGGGTGGAGTGGCAGTTGCTATTCGGGAGGCCCTTTACACCTCCCGAATACAGGTAAATACACCGTTTCAAGCGGTGGCGGTTACGGTGCACGCTCCGGAGGCGATTACGTTATGCAACGTTTATCTGCCGGAGGGTGCATCGGTCACCCGTTTTAATCTAGAATCCCTTGTGCACCAGCTGCCTCGGCCTTTTATTTTACTCGGGTATTTAACGCTCATGATAGTCTATGGGGAAGCACTGCAGCACAGTGCAACCGCAGGGGACGCATTTTATCAAGTTTTATTTTAGATTTTAACCTAATTGAACAACAGCGAGAAGACCCGGTTTAACTCTTTCAATGGTGATTTCTCCTCCATTGATTTATGCATTTTATCGAGCAGTTTAGCAAATAAAATATCTTTGTCTGTACACGAAGATCTTTGTGGGAGCGATCACTTTCCCCTTTTAATTTTTAAGGAGCGATTTTTTAACTCTGATTTCATCCGACCAGGCAACTGGATTGTGCGGAAAGCCTACTGGCCTTGTTTTAAAAGTAATTTTAAATACACGTGCGATGCAAATCGCGATAGCGCGTTTAATGTAAAAGTATTGACTAACAGCATCATCAACGCCGCCAACAAGAGCGTACCACGGTCTCGGCGCATCATGTCGAGAGCTCCCGTGCCATGGTGGAATGATGACTGTGCCAAAGCCATTCGGCAACGCAAGAAGGCGTTGCACATCTTCAATAAATATCCCACTGAAAACAATCTGTCCTCTTTCCGGCGTCTGAGAGCTAAAGCTCGTCAGGTCGTGAAGGAGGCAAAGAGGGCCTCTTGGCTGAATTTTGTTTCTAGTGTGAATATCAGCACACCACTTGCACAGGTGTGGCGTAAGGTGAAGAGCATTTCGGGAAACCATCAGCAGCTCGGCGTCTCCTTAAAAGTCAGAGGAAATGTGGTTACATCTCCAGCTGCCATCGGCGAGATATTCGGCCAATTAATCGCCAAGATGAGCAGCGATGAAAATCTTGATCCTGCCTTCCGAACGTTTAAGCAACGTCTCGAGAACATTCCTATCGGCTTCAAGGAGACGCGGTAACGGCAGATTACAACCTCCCCTTTCCCTTGTGGGAGTTGAAATCTTCCATCGATGACTCCCACGACACCTCTCCAGGACCAGACGGGGTCCACAATGCTTTTCTCCGCAACCTTCCGGAGACAGCACTGCAGGAAATCCTACAGACGTATAATCAGCTGTGGGCAGAAGGTAACTTTCCTTCGTCCTGACGGGAGTCTGTCATTGTCCCCATTCCCAAACATGGGAAAGATATAGCTGACCCGAATTCTTACCGGCCGATATCTCTCACCAGCTGCCTGTGCAATTTAATGGAGAGAATGGTGAACCGGCGGCTCGTTTGGTGGTTAGAGGGCCGGCACCTTCTCTCCAGCATCCAGTGTGGATTTAGACGGGGCCGTTCCACAATGGACCATTTGGTGCGGATCGACAATTTCATCCAAGAAGCCTTTCTCCTCCGTCAGCATGTGATCGGGGTACGACTCTGTACGGGGGAATTTCGGACAAGCCCGGTCATTAGCATCTATTCTGATGAAGGGGAGCCTCCTCTATGCCACCGGAGGAACGCACGGGGACCGATTCATACCCGATGAAAACCTTTGTCGGGGTGCCTGTCACATGCAAACGTCAATACTACGGAGGTAGTGTTCACTATTTCTCCGTTACGCTTCGTGGTCAGTCAACAAACATCGATAACGCCCTGAGATGCCATATCTTGCTTGATTTCGTCGACTTCCACGCAAAGTAAGTCACAGTGACTTATTACTCCCCGACAAGTTTTTAGAGTTGTGGCCCTCCTCTGTCACTGGGATTTCGTGCAATAATTTAATTTTTACGACCTTCTCAGTTTGAGCCTTGTTGGCGGTTTCAATTAGAAGAGACTCATGTCGCATTTTTTTGCAATTTTATTTTTCCAGGCACTGCAGCCGTGAGAACTTTGCGAATTAGGAAAGGTGACTTTCTTCAGTGTTTCCCCTTCCTTCTGGCATTTCATAATAAGAAACCTTTTCGCTTTCAATTCTACCCTGCCCGTTTCCGGGCAGGCTATTTTAAGTGGTACGAGAGAACCATCCACCATACTCCCACAACCTTCCTCTATCAATATTCCGGAGCCTTCTTTGAAAATGTTCTCAATGCCTTCACGGGAGAACGTTAGCAATCACTGGAATATATATAAATCGCAATTGAAAATGTGCTTCATGATAACTTTAACAACACGCCTATGGAACTACTAGCGTTTGGAAGGACGAGACTGCTATGGACCAAGTACATATACATTTACATCTACATTTACGCCATACCCTGCTAGCCACCACTAGGGTGTGTGGCAGGGGGTGAAGATCACCAAGCATGCACTATAGACATGCAAACAAGCAACTACAGTAGAACCTCTATTTTACGAAGATGATGGGACCCAAAAATCGAGCTTTGTAAATCAGAGGGTTTGTAAATTGGAGGTTATATTCCACTAACTCCTCTGCCTATGGAACTGATGTCATCAAAACCAGCTGATCTCCAACAATGGAAATAGTTTTGGGGTGACACTGTCCCATGCTATACATAACGATTACAAAGCACTGGAAGATCACACTAAAAAGTCAAGAAAACTCTTAGGAAATTTAAAAAAATGTCTGGCTTACTGCACGACATATCCTGTTTTAGGAACAGCTGGCTTCGTATCAAACACTACCCAATGTATTCAAAGCATCATTAAAAAATTCGCATACAAGCCCAGCGGATTACTTGAAAGCCATGATTTCACGGTATTCTTTCAGTTGCTTCTCGATACCTTCGCGGAAGAATATTTGCAGTCTCTACCACTTTTAATATTTGCACTAGAGAATGCTCTTTATGCATATTTATGCAGCTGTGGAGTCGATACACAGGTTCAAGAGGCTATATCTAGAAAGCGGAATAGGCTAGATGCCGAAGTTGATGAAAATAGGGCTAAGCTAGAAGACGAGTAAGACTACGGGAGAGCGGTGCTCAAATTCACCGAGATAGACTTTTTGATGGAGTGACGAAACGGAGAAAAAGAAATGCCCGGAAATCGAGGTTCCAATTGAACGACGGAATACAACAGCGTTAATTGGCACGTGATTGATATTGACGTACATCATCGAATAATTTTATCGTGAAATTTTTCAATTATTCGGAGATACCAGCGAGTTACCAGTTGAAGGGAATGCAAATAATCGGAGCGATTGGAAAAATTAGCGTGCGGATTAAAAAAGAACATGTCTCGAATTGAGCGAGATGAATTTAAACGTAGCCTGCACGGTATGGTCACAGTTAGCAGAAACAGGCACTAACACGCTGACATAGCTATCGGCAAAGATAAAGCGGTGGACTTAACCCGCAATATTCAACTTGGGGCGGTGAAGCGTGAGGGTAAAAAAAAGCGTGGAAGAGACAAATCGGACATTTTTCTTCCTTTTCCGTAGAGCCAAAGGAGTCAGGCCCACTGCAGCCCCCAACAATGACTAATGGTGACGCCACTTCATCGACAGCCTTCTCCGGAGCGAATGAAAAATAATGGGAGAAAATTATTCACAGAAGCATCCCAAAAAGATTTGGTCGATGCTAATGACTAAGGTTTTTCATCTAGCGTTTTCGGTCCGTTCCATGCCTAAATATGCGCTTGAAAACTCCCGAAGTAGTCTCCCGAAAAGTTTCGAGATCAATGAAATTCTTATGGGGTAGATTTTCAGAGCAAGAAATATTTTGGAGTTAAATTGAACTACCTAGACCAGTAATTCCCAACCTTTTACTAAGGCGAAACCCTTCAGGTGGAGGCAAGGCCGTAGTGAAATCTCGCCACCCCCAGATTACGACAATAATGAAAATTGAAACAGCTTTTTCTAATAATTTAAAAAAGTCTCTTCCAGTAAAAACTTTTGCGGCTGGTTGTTCATTGTCAACCCCAAGAAGATTAAAATCGTTATAAAAAAGCTCAAATGCCCCCGCTTCCCCAATCCCACCTTTGACCAATCATACACTTCCCGCACCTTTCCTATCCCCTGACACCCCCCCCCCCCACTCACTCTATTCTGTATGTAAGTGGATCGTGATGTACCATTATCACCTTAAGTCGAAACCTAGGTCGGTTTTAATAAAAGTCTGTGGAATTTTACTAAGTGAATTCATTTACGTTATCGATTAAAATCGTACTTACGAAATTCATGCGGAAAAAACACACTAAGTGGATTAGTCCTCGTCATGTATTCAGTTTCTCATGTTGTTATTTTTATTAGTTTTGGCTTGCTACCATATTGCGGTTGTGGTTGCGCTACGGTTATCTCTGTCGTCAATTGTATTTCAAAATGCTTGACTTTTCAAGACAGAGTGACGTCAGTCACGTACCAATTTCCGGGCCACGCGAACGTGACCTTTGGTTGTACGAGCCGAATCGTAATGTACTTCTTTTCGGTGCAATATTAAAACTATCGTTCTCCTTCCTTACGGATTGGCTTGTTATTTATCGCACACGACAGTCCTCATGTCCGTCCACCGTGACTTCGGTATACCTGCAGATCAAGTAATTAGTATATTTACGCTAAAGAATGTAAGAATGATTTTCTAAAAATTTTATTTTTAATTTGAGCTTATAATTATAATATTTTAATGTTAATTAAGAGCCAGGAAGCGTATTTGTGTATTTAATTATTAGTTATTTCGTCGCACACGCCTGAAGCAGGTGGAAAGGTACTTTGCATTTGTTTTCCTCCATTTTTTGGATGTTTCATGTGATTCTAATGTGATTTTTCATTGAAAAACAATTTCTAGCAGAAACCACCGGAATGGATAGATAAGCCAGCCTGTGAATCACCTACGATTATCTCCGCAGGGCACTTGAATCTTTCAAACATTACACGATTGGGGCTGCGTGGTGTTTTTCACGTTTATCGAAGGTAGTTAGGTTCCTTCGTTTCAACGTACAAACTTCCACATTAACGCACGACTATTGTGTTCATCATTGATTCCAAAAAAAATGTACTCATAATTTCCGTACTGATGAGTATGATTACATGACACTTTATAATTACTTTAAAATCCGTATATTTCGACGTTTTTGGGATAGTAAAGATTGTAAGTTGACATCCATCGCGACGCCCACTGTTTCTATACTGGAAATGGTTGCGAAGACTTATCTTGTAGGAGCAATTGTATCAAGCATCTATCGTCCCTGCTTACAAATTACTTCCGCTCTTGTGAAGCGCCGGACAATTAAAGGCTACTAAATTACTTAATTTCGAAATAAAGTGAAGTGTTCATATCACTACGCACTTTATTTCTAGTCCTGGGACCCTATTCTCGAAACCGTGTGATAAATTTCGCATGCGATAATAGCCGATTATCGCATGCGAAACGTGAAGCGGTATTCTTGAGCGATCGCATCCTTTTCCCATGCGATAATTTTCGCATGGCACGTATCGAGTGGGTGTAGAGCAAGGGAAACTTATTTTCGCATGCGATATTTTGTTTCCAAGGTTACTGAAGAGAGTGCATGAAAGTATTCGGTCACTTGAGAGCTTAAGAGGAAATGTGGCTTTCAATGCAGTGCCATGCGGTTCATGCCCTTGAAGAAGCGAAAGAAAATGCAATCGGAAGAGGACGAAGTTTTCGGGAGCGCGATGATCCATTTTCTCTACAAGACCATCAATTTATTAGGTAATATAGATTGAGTAAACGCCTCGCGAACGATGCTATTGAAATGTTTAAGCAATGCTCTGTAGAACCAACCCGAGTTCTGAGTTAAATACTGCTGTGCAAGTATGGAATGGATAGAAGTAGTAGTAGTAGTAGATTTAGGTTTATAGGGTGCGTCGACAACTATGGTCATCTTGCACCACGCACAATCTAATTTATAATAATAAATATGTAGAAATATAAAAAAGTAGAAATATAAATAGAGACTAAAAATCAAAGGCAGTATAAAAGGTCCAGTTTATGACAATAAATTAGATTTTATTCATTAAGTTTATTTCTTTTAAAAAGGTAATAACATGGCATAGGCGATCAGCATCGTTGCCTAGAACGTGTTCTAGGTCGCCGTTGATGCCTAGCCTGTTACGTGTGTCCCGGTATTTGTCACACTCCGTCAGGATATGTCGCACACTGAGAGGACAGTCACAGTCATCACATCGCGGAGGAATTTTCTCTTCTGTAAAGAGGAACGAGTGGGTCGGCGCAATGCCCGATTCTTAATCGTGTGATGACCACTTCTTCTCTGCGACTACCCCTGACGGAAGTGGGCCACCCTGACGTTACCGGTTTAATTGCCCGAAACTTATTGTTTAGGACATCGCTCCAAAGTGCACTCCACTGCTCTAGGACTATTTTACGGAGAGAGGCTTGCAGATCCTGATAGGGTACTAGCGTCGTCGTCGGCTCAGGGATATTTAGCGCTTCTTTTGCAGCTGCATCCGCCTTCTCATTTCCAGCAATACCCATATGTCCTTGGACCACGTGCGTGGAATGGATAGAAACGTTATTGCATGGAACGGTAACATATTTTAAGCTGGAAGCGTTTCAAATATGTAATGATAAATTTTACAGGAACTAACAACTCTTAAGATTTCTAGCTTCTGGCAGTTATCAAACGGACATTGGACACTATGTGTTTTCGGCAGTTAGCCAGTGCTCATAAGATCAATAAAAAAAATGTATCGTCATTCTTGACCAACAACAGAATTTTTAAGAGTTGGGTCAGGTTTCCAGTGAACATACAAGAAATGACTCCTATTCGTAATGGGTAATTATTCAATTTGCTTTTAACTAGCTTTCCCGAAGATTCCATTTGAAATATCATGCCGACTCCCGAGGAAGCCGTTAAAGATTCATTGATACTTTGCAAGTAATTATTCAAATGAATACAATTAGGTCTAAATCACAGGTTTTGGACGAAATATCAAATGCCAGGAGTGGTCGGTTGTATTGATTGCACCCATGTTTCAATTTCCTCCTCTGCAACATCCGGAGCATATATATGTAAATAGAAAGGGATATCACTCAATAAATGTTCAGCTGGTGAGTTCAACGTTTCAATACTTCAAATAGCATTTACTATGATGTCAGCAATTATTTATCATCTGCGGATTAATCCTTTTACAGATTTATGACTCAAAGATGAGATCATGAATGTCGCTAGATGGGACGCTAGATATCCCGGTAGGACTCACGATAATTATATCTGGAGTAACAGCAACGTCCAACCTGTTATGCGGGAGCATTATAACAGAGGCAATACATTCTATCTTCTAGGTACATTTTTGTTCTTTAAACCAGTGTTTATTAGCCCTGATTTCCATGGATGGAATATTTATGCATATGGTCCACATTATATTTATTTTAAAGGTGACACATAGACCTTGGTTATTGACTCCTGTGCTTGATGTTGAACGTAACTCAACAGAGTGGGCTTACAACGAAAGACATAACCATATTAGATCTGTAATTGAATGATGCAATGGGTTGTTAAAGATGAGATTTTGATACTTACTGAAACATTGTGTCCTTCATTATGCTCCTCAAACTGGAAGCAGGATTATTAATGCATGTTGTGTGCTCCAAAACATGTGCATTGATGAAAACTTAAACGACCCTGACATAGAGGAAGGGGACGAAGAGATAGATTTTGGAATCGAAGATGAAGGTGTTGTTGGAAGGAATATGAACGCATTGCAGGCAATAGAATGAATATAGATAGACTTGATTGCTGAAAGGAGAATTAGGCAGATGATCGTAAATTCATGTTCCGCATAATTCGATTATGCATAGATTATGTCTCTGTTTATGGTTTGTTTGCTCTGCCATCGATATTATCCGTACATTATTCTTTGATGCTGCGTACAGAGCAATGTTAAATGTTGGATTAGTCATCGGGGCTCTCTAAGTAGCTTTATTATATACCTGTAAACAATAATGCTATTGGTTAGGTTCGCCCACTTTTTTGTAATCGTTCTTTGCAACAACATATAATACTTTTACGTTAAAATCAATTGTTCGTTATAAGTTAGTCACCCATTTCGTGCATTGCTTATACACGTAAAATGCAAGAAAAACAGGTGGGCATGTTGATGGAATTGCTTTATCCTTCACCACGTATAAACGGGCATATCATTTTAAGTTTCAGCGGCGCTAAGATTCTTTGGTGGTGGCCCATACCAAGCAAATGTAACTCAAGGCATTTACACGGCGATGGAGAGAAGTTGTGTCAGCATGTGTGTCGAAGAAGTGTCATCCGCAATCAACGATCACGTATTTAGACGATGGGTGTCGATGGACCTGACTCCTGACTTTGTGGTGGCACGTAGACAGAGGTATGTTCGTAGAAGAATTAGGTTGTGTTAATTGAAATCTTTCCCAGACCAATCAAAAACATTAAAATCTAGTGTCAGGAACAATTAATGAATCAACCTATGCGTACAAATGGTCTAATTAGCTTTGAATTTAATGCAGATTCTACGATAAATACGGCTTTCCGGGGGCTATTGGAGTAATTGATGGTACTCATGTTGCCATTGTTGCCCCACCACATAATTAATTACAATGAGAGGGATTACTTTAGTAAAAAGGTACCACTGAATAAATGTACAGGTGGTGTTATTTCTTATTCTACGGTATTATTATCAGCTTCGGTGTTTAATTAGTCATAGGCTTCAAATATGTTTGAAATTTCAGTAACATATTTTCATGTGGATGACCAGAATCTTCAAGTAAATTTTTCCATGTATCTTTACCTTAAAAGAAATTGACATATTCAAAGATGTTTGCTGTCTTCAGATTTCAAATCCACCAAGATTTATTTTTATCGGGTCCTATGAATTTTCCTCGGAGTTACTTAAATGGATTAAAGTATTCTCTAAAAATATGTAATTTAAATGGCAGTAGAAACACTTTCACAGCTATGTCTAATAATTAAGGGATTGCTGAGATGCCATTAGATAGTTCAAAACCGGAGATAACCATAGCTCTATAAAATAAAAGCATGGTGGTGCGATCTGCACCCCAAGTCGAATTTTATAAAACCCTTAGGATATTTAAAACTTTAAAACATTTATCTTTTAAAACTCGGATGTGCTCTTTCCAATTAAGCCTCGAATCCAACACCATCCCGAGAAAACGAACAGAATCAACATACGGAAGAAGTCTGTCACCGCGTCGTAACTCAGGGTACCCTCTTTTCCGATGAAAATGGATGTATTTTGTTTTCTCCGCTGAGAAACGGAAGCCGTTCCTGTTGGACCATTCATCAAGTTTGTTTAGGCAAAGCTGAATTTGCCTGGCAGCGGTGGCTAGTTTGGACGACCGGCAGAAAACAGCCAGGTCGTCGACAAACAAAGATCCCATAACAGGCCCCTTGATGCACTCACTGGCGTCGTTGATCGCAATGGCGAACAACGTCACGCTGAGGACTGAGCCCTGTGGCACTCCATTTTCCATCGTGAATTGCTTTGATAGGTGTTTACCTATCCTTACTCTAAAAACTCGGTGTGTTAAAAAATTCTTAATAAAAATAGGTAGATTGCCCCTAAATCCCCAACGATGTAATTGCATTAAAATCTTTTGACGCCAAACCCTGTCGCTCCCACAGAGATCTGTGTGTACGGACAGGTTCAGCTTGCTAAAAAGACTACCTGACGATAGACAAAGGTCTATTGCAGAATTCTCTCCATTAAAAGCGTTAAAACGTGTTTTCTCCCCAATATTGAGTAAAAATAGGTTAAAATCAAGAATAAAACTGGCTAAAATCCGTCCCCTCCTAGTGCATTGGCCTCTAGAGCTTCCCCATAGGAGATCGTGGGCGTTAAAGTCACCCAATAAAATAAAGGGCCTTGGCAACTGTCGGACAAGTGATTCAAGGTTGCTGCGAGTCACCGGTGCACCCTCCGGTAGGTACACGTTGCATATGGTAAGTTTTTGAGGGGCGTAAGTGGAAATGGCCACAGCCTGAAACGGAGTAGCGAGCTGAACTCGAGAGGTGTAAAGGGCCTCCCGGACAGCAATCGCCACTCCGCCATGTGCTCTCTGGCCGCTGAGGTCATCAAACCTTTCAACATTATACCCTTTTAATTCACCTTTGTCCAATGCTTTAAAATGCGCCCCTTGGAGACATAAACGAGGGGTTAATATCACGGATTAAAATTGCAAGCTCCTCCTTATGTCGATAAAAACCATTACAGTTCCACTGTAATATAAAAGCCATAATAATATTAAATAAATAAATAATATAAAAATTAAAAGAATCAGCGCCGAATACGGTGCTTCTTCCCTTTTGTCTGGCGAGGAGGACTTGAGTCTCCGAGGGACTATCGTCCTCCTCCATCGACTCCTGTGGCACTAGCTTGGCTAGTCCGCAGGGGCCGGGAGATGGCGTCTTTTCGCGCTTCTTCAGCGCCACCACGGTGGTGCATTTTGATTGGTTCTTGTTTGGGGAACCATTTGCATTAATGGAGGATTTTTTTTTGTTCCGGATTAGTTGCCTTAGCCGGCTTGGCTACTTCCTTCAGTTCGGCTGTCATATTGTTATCGTTCCTGTCAGTCTGAGTTCCTTGGGTGGTTTTCTTTACTGTTGCCACGGACGCAAAGGATTTAGAAAAGGTCGGTGCTACAAGGGCCCTGAACCTTTTCCGTGCCTCAAAGTAAGTTACTTTCTCTACTGTCTTAATCTCCATGACCTTTCGCTCTTCTACCATTTTCGGACACTTGCGAGAATACGTTGGATGCGTACCCTCGCAGTTCACGCAGCGTGGGTCTTTGGTACATTCCGCACCCTCGTGCTCCTCCAGGCCGCAGCGCGGGCAGGTGGCCTCGCCCTCACATCGCGTGGCGATGTGGCCGAAGCGCTGGCACTGGAAGCAGCGCATGGGCGCCGGTATGAATGGCCGCACTGGTACCAATTCATACCCGACGAAAACCTTGTCGGGGAGACTGTCACGTGCAAACGTTAACACGACTGAGGTAGTGTTAACTACTTCACCGTCGCGCTTCGTTGTAAGTCGACGAGCATCAACTACTCCCTGAGAAGCCATCTCTCTCTTGATCTCATCGACTTCAACGTACAGCAGGTCGTAATGGGAGATTACTCCCCGACTGGTGTTGAGGGTTCGGTGTACCTCCACCATTACTGGAATGTCATGGAGACTTTTCATGGACAGTAACTTGCCACTTTGCTGCGGAGTTGCCGTTTCTATCAGCAAAGTTCCTTCTCGCAGCTTTTTTGCAGACTTTAGATCCCCAGGCACTGCAGCCGACAGTACTTTTCGAATGAGAAAGGGGGACACTCGCTTAAGTGTCTCCCCTTCTTTTAAACACTTCATCACTACAAACCGCCTAGAGGCGGACGAAACAGGTTCTCCCCCACGCGTATCCGGGCGGGATCTCTTAATTGGTGGTTGGTTTTTAACCTCCATGCCAATAATAGATTCTTCCCCCGAGCTCCCCACCCACCACGGAGCCACATATTCGGGACGCCGCACCGCAAACCGGTGCGGTAGTCAGGGCTACCCGAGGGATATAGCACCCTAGAGGTGGTTGCCTGTTTCGGGTTGGATCTTGAATGCACGGGCCCACCAAACCCGTACATCTCCGACCGCCCTACGCAGACCCCCACCTACCTGGCACTCGCCACCGAACGTATCGGAAGCCGATTGACCGGGAGTGGCTAGCTCCCGGCCGCCCGTACACAGTGAATCCGGGGCCAAAGAGGGGTATTGTCTCGTAGTCCATACCGGGTATCCGCAACCCAGCTGGGAACCACGGACCTCACCCTCCAGGATCCCCTTCTCCTCCTTACGGGTCTCCGCGCACGGCAAACATGCGGGTGGATCGCAGGCCAAGTGTTATGGCCGCACACAGACAGTTGACCCACAAGACTGCCCGGGCTCAACCCTTGCTGGCTCTGGGTTTGTTTTCGGGGTTGTCTCCCCGCCCTTTTAGTCGCCTCTTACGACAAGCAGGGATACTGCGGGAGTATTCTCAATCCCCCTACCCGCAGGGGGCTATTACCAAAGTTAAAGTCCGTCTTCTTTTCTGCGTAAATGTGGCCAGCACAATCGAAAAAATCGATATTGAATCACAATCCCGAACTAGAAGCTGAAGCGGACGCAATGGCGGTGCGGGAAAGTTTGAGCAAGATACATAGGATCTCCCTTCCTGAAAGAGAGACCATGTTATTAATTGAGCGATACAGGAAACACGAATCGCTTTGGAACGTAATAAACTGTGAATACAAAAACATAGATGCGAGGAATGCAGCCATTTGTGCAATGGTGAGAGTTTAAACTTACGCCGGAATCAGTTATGAAGACATTGGCGAGCCTCAGATCTACGTTTCTACAGGAGAAGAAGAAGATTGAACAAAGTAAGGAGATGGGATCTGGGGTGGAAGATGTGCATTCTCTTCCAACTCAAGGTATAAGAGCACGGAATTCCTGAAAGATGTGATTGTGCCAAGGAAAACTACCTCAAGTGAGCATTATGGTTGGGGACGTGTAAAGCATTCTAACCTGTTGTTTTAAGTAATTATCAATTCAATGACTGTGACATTTATGTATTCATGTTCTTCAATTTGTTCTGGCATCATGTAAATGGTTGTTGAATTTTTGTTATTCAATTTTTGCATTGTTGATATGTATTTACGTGCACTGACAAACTATCCACCATTACTTTCATTATTTGCGTGTATGGAGTGCAGTTTAAAGTTAATCCTTGACCTTGATCATGATTTTGAGCACCAAAAATAGATTTTTGTAAGGTTTTCTAGTATCTGATTGATTAATGTTCAATTCTACAATATCACCCAATCATCCGAGTGGAATTTTGAAACAAATTTTATTTAGAGGGCCTGTAATTTCTGTCGTGATATTATAAATTTTGAATGGTTTGATTTTAAGACTTTTAACAAATGCAGTTATTGAAGGATCTCAGTTTTTCCCGGCGAATAGACTGGAAGAAGAGTCCTCGGGTTTCCAACCGGGTCCAAGTGTTTTAGGCACCTAGGTGCCTAAAGCTATGAGCAAATATTTTTGCTCCATGTACACGTAGGTCCATGTACTCAACATGTCATCGGTTCCTATAATAGTTTTCTCTTGGTCCAAGTTCATGAGTATTACCCCTGTGGAGTACGTCTTAAACAGTTTATCACAGATGGGAAAATTAAACTTTATTTTGCTTGCATTGCTCAATTATTCCAAGTAAAACTTTCTCATTTACCGCAAACACATTGTAAGGATTGGAGAAATGTTTTTCTTTTTATTCCACATGATAACATTTTACTAAAAAATATTCAATTAAACTGACCGAAATAAAAGCTATTGAACAATATTCCATTGAAATGGAACCTGTCCTTCATTAAAAAAATAATCTGCTCTTTCATTTCCAATCCGCTGAGCAATAAACTTTGTGTTATTTCCACCTTGTCTATCTAACAATGACGGTAAGGTAGGCAAAACATCCTCAGATGCCAGCAATCGATTTATATCTAAAGTTATGCAGGGCACAAGCACACTTTACTACCTGGTCTATCGTCTCAAGTTTTAAGCACATGTATCGATAAAATAGTCTAAATCGACTGCAAAGTAATCCAAATGCATTCTCCACTACACGCCGTACCCTATTATGTCTATAGTTATATACTTTGTTTTGCAGTCAATAGTGAACTTCTTGGGTAGGGTTTCTTAAGTGTTTCAGCCAACCTGAAAGCCTCATCGCCTAGTACTGATGCTGTACACCTCACCTCCGGCTAAAATGTACGCACTTTGTCTTACTGACGGAGAAACGAAAGCCGTTCTGTTGTGACCACTTTTCCAGGTTATTCAGAGTAATTTGAATCTGTATTCTCGCCAAAACAGACTTGGATGCCCGGCAGAAAATATCCAGACCGTCCACGAAGAGGGAGCCCAAGACCTGAGCCTTAATGCACTCTACTATATCATTCACCTCTATCGCCACTGGCGTTACGCTAAGCACAGACCCTTGTGGGACTCCGCTGTCTTGTTGATAGGAATTTCAGAGGCTTTGCCGATTCTTACTTTAAAAACACGGTCTGATAAAAAATGTCTAATGAACTTTGGTAGGTTGACTTTGAAACCCTAGTCATGTAGCGTCTTGAGAATTTTCCAGCGCCAGACTCTGTCATAGGCCGCCAAATCGAAAAGGACCGCGATGACATTTTGGCGCATAATAAAGGCTTCCTGGATGAAATTGTCAATACGCACAAGGTGGTCAGTCGTAGACTTGCCTCAACAAAATCCACATTGGACACTTGAGATAAGGTTTCACCGCTCCAAGCACCAGACAAGCCGACGATTAACCATTCTCTCCATGAGCTTACACTGGCAGCTAGACAGTGAGATGGGACGGTAATTATAGGGATCCGAATTATCTTTCCATGTTTAGGAATCGTTAATATCACCGTCTCTCGCCAAGAAGATGGGAATGTTTCCTCTGGCCACACTTGGTTGAGTATGCATTACACTTCCACGAGTGCCACGAGTGAGAGAGATAAAACGTAGATACAGTCCATAAACCAATAAGTAAACTGAGAGACCAATAAGTAAACTGAGAGACCAACTAGTTAAGGTGAAGGACCCCGTAGGCCTAATGACCCCTGGTGTCTAACAGATCTCCTGTGAATGTGGCCAAGTCTACGAGGAGGAGACTGGTAGAACGAGAGCCACCAAGCTAAAAGAGCATCTGAGGCATTTTAGGCTTAAACAACCAGATATGTCTGCTGTGGCTGAACATAGTATCACTCGGGACCACAGGATGAAATGGGACAGCGCCAAATTAATCTGCCGTTCCAACAACTTCTGGGACAGGCTTGCTAAAGAGGCAATTGAGATCCGGTTTAACAAAAATAATTTTAATCGAGACACGGGTCATAAACTTAGCAATTAGTATAATCCTATTTTAAAGAAAATAAAAAAGATAGAGCACCTCCTTTTTATTCAAATTTAGATCCTTCCAGCCAATCAAAAGTAACCTGATTGTTGTAACTGTTTATGGATAAATCTCAACGGCTTTCATTAACTCACACTAATTCAATTCACTCACCCTGAAGACGATGGACGTGTTGTCCGTGGAAGCGTTGGTGCTGTATAAATATTTAACCCAGTGGAAATCCCGAAAAGACTTCACTAGTTAAATAAAATTGAATAATTACCCATAAAGGTGGGTTTACACTGGCAACTTTTTCGCACAAGTTACTGGCAGCAAGTAACTTGTAGTGTACTTTTCTGGTGTAAACCGCTCTACAAGTGCACTTGCGGAACTTAAAACTAGTTCCTGATAATAGCTTACGCAAGTGTATTGTTGCTAGTGTAAACATGATCAAATATTATTCTGCAATCAACTTGCCGATATAGAACCTCTCCCTAAATTTTTATTTAGCTTGAGCAATATTTCAATGGTTCACGTCGAAGCATGGCCTAAATCGATAATAAAATATTGATCCAAAGACGACTCTGATCAGAAGACGTATTGAACTTTGAAATACGACGCATACTTGTTTTCACACCTATGTTAACAGCGGTATGTTTGAACTATTGATATTCGAGTTCTACTGCGATAACAGGAGATAACTGAAATACACGCAGATTTTGTTGCTTCTTGATTGCTTCCTTATTAGTTGAGGTTACCCGGCCTGTTGGAAAGAGGGGGTAGTCATCCCTCTCCCTAAGGTGGCCAACCCTACGTGCGCCAAGGACTACCGCCCCATAACCATTGGGAACTGCTTGGGCAAAATTTTTGATAAGATCGTTACGAAGCAGCTCACCGACCATGTCTGGCGGCACAACGTCCTGAGCCCGCAGCAGAGTGCCTTCCGACCGGGCCACAGCACCCAGCTTGCCCTTGCCGAGGTGCTCGACCGGGTCCGGGAGGCCATCGACCGGCGGGAACTGACCGTGGTCGTAGCCCTCGACGTCGCCCGGGCCTACGACTCAGTCGACCACGACCATCTCATCGAGGCCCTACGAACGTTGCGGTTCCGGGACCGGCCCCTTCGGTGGTTCCGGGACTACGTCACCGGGAGGAGGGTCATCATGCGAGGAGACGACGCGACCGAGCCCAACTGGCGCACGGCCACCAGGGGGGTGCCGCAAGGGTCCAGCCTGTCCCCCATCCTGTTCAACCTTTTCGTTGATGGAGTGGCCCGCCTGAACACCTGGACCTCCCCCATGCTGTACGCGGACGACGTCCTGCTCGTCGGGCATGCCGACGGGGAATCCCTCGCGGAAGCCGTGAGGGAGACCAACCGCGACGTGGCCCGGGTCTGCGGGTGGCTATCCGGGATGGGGCTGGCCACCAACGCGGACAAGTGCTCGGCCTGTATCGTGGGGCACAAGAGGCTGCTGGCAAAATACCTAACCCCTACCACGCCACCGGTCATCGTGGAGGGGACAGTCCTCCCCTACCGCGAGTCTTTCCGCTACCTGGGGGTGACAGTGGCGAGGGATCTCTCCTGGCGGGGACAGGTCTCCCAAACCATAATGCGGATGCACAACGCCCTACGTAGGCTCCGGGGGATGCATTTCAAGCCCCCCAGGAGAATCAGAGCGATGTTAGTGAAGGCTCTTATCTTCCCTCTTTTGGACTTTTCCCTGATCCCCTGCTCCGACCTCAACGGGAATGAGGTGGGCCGTCTCCAGGTGGCCCAGAGCGCTTGTGTGCGGTGGGCCTTCAAGCCGGGTTTGTGGGACCACCTCACCCCACTATACTCGAGGGAGAAGATCCTGAAGGTGAAGGAGAGGAGGACTCTTAACGTCTTGCTCGGCGGACTCAATGTCCTCCGAAACCAGCAGCCCGCCCATATCTACGCACGCTTCAGGACGATGGGGGAGGTACACTCCAGGGGGACCAGGCGGGCGGACACTTCCCTGCTGGTGCCGGCCCACCGGACGGCCCGGGCGGCGGGTTCCTTCGCCGGGACCTTCGTCCGGGAATACAATAAGCTACCCGAGCAAGTGAAGGAGCACACCACGAGGAGGGGGTTGACCAAGTACCTCCTGGCCAACTACGGGGGGCCAGGATGACCAGGACCCGTGTTCGGCCCGACCCACCCGGAGTCCTGCTCACATGAAAACCACTAATCTACCCATATATCTGCTTATTTATTTATTTATATATTTATTTATATATCTAATTATTATCTATTTATTTATTTATTTATTTTATCTATTAATGTACTCATATTTTTACCCAATGACCGGTCAGACAGCTCAGGCCTTTTATAAGTTTTTAACAAATCATCCGGCCTTTTAATGAGTCATTTAAATTGACGAGTACATAACCAATTAGTCATCCAAGCAGATATTTTAAATAGCCAGTTTTTAAAGAACAGGTAAAACTCTCGGCGAGAAGTGTTAAAGTGGTGCAACCTTCTCTCAGTTCTTATTTTCTGACTTCCCTCAACATTTTTTCTGGCTGCACATTTGTGTTTTTACCAGATGTTTTTTTTTTATGCCGAGAGTTTCTTTTATTTCACTGTTTTAATTCCCTGTTACCACGGGTCTTTTGATTAAAAAACCTCTCAATATTGCTGTCTCAACCTGTCAAGTTACTGACTTTTATGGACCCGTTTTAACATGATCTTCTGTATTTGTTTTTTTTAACACTCCTAAGACTTAGCGGCTTCCTGAAAGTTTTGTTATCCCCTAACCCTACGAAATGTGGCTCAGAGTAGTAATCCTTTCATTTTCCACCAACATGTTGAAGGGCCATGACGTGAGGATCCTGAGTGTCCCAACGGGCACCTCATCAAAACGCCAAATGCTGGACCCGGTCGACAAGCCATTGCAAGCCAACTTGGACAGCAGAAAATGGCACGACCACCATGCAGGGATCCTGAGTACCCTAACGGGAACCTCAACAGATTGCCAAGCGCTGGATCCGGTAGCAAGCCCACTCAAGACAACAAAGGCAGAAGAAAATGATATGTAATGGCACTCAAAAATCGAAAATCTGTATAAATCTCTCACATTTCAAAAAACTATGGATAAAAATTACATAAATATTCAAACTCTGTAAAGTCCCCGACCAGAGAGCCTGGGGCAGGGGTAGAGGGGGCCACGAGGCCTCATCTGCCCCAGGATAAATAAAATAGAAGTCAAGTCAAGTCAAGTATGACAAATTTATGGTTGTTGTAGAATTGGTGACATCCTTCAGTTTCCAGAAGTAAAGGTGCAGAGGAAGTGGCATAACTTGAAAACGCAATACTATCAGGAGCTTAAGAAGAAGCCCAAAAGTGGGTCAGGATATTGAGGGAAAACCAAACTGCAATATTTGTCTGCCCTTAATTTCCTTCATAACACTATTCAGTGCCGTGAAACAGTCAGCAATGATGTAAGTTTGAAGTGATGCTTAAGAACCATCTCTAATTTACTGAGCTGGAAATGAATTGCGACATGTTTCATATGCATCTGAGTAGAAAATTACTTTACATTTTCAGACCATTTGCCATCATTTCAGTGGAGTGTTAAAACCTGCTGCAGCTAACTTTCACTTAATTTATCAGTCAGAAATTAATAAAGATGTCAAGGGCGAATCGACACCCGAGAGGCAAAATCCAAGCTTGTTAAGTGGCAATAAGATGGGGAAAGTAGACAGTAAAGACAACATAAAAGAGGCTGATCTGACCAAGGCAGTGAGCATTTTACAGCAGCCCAATCCAAGTATTTGGGGATTACGTCGCCGTAGAATTAGAGCATTGAAGAGCGAGAGAAATCAAAATGCACTGAAGCATATGATACACAAAGCAATGATACAAATGTCGAAAAAGGATGATGAGGAGTGCACAACCTTTTACCCCCCACAGGAAGAAAATGTAGTGGTATTCATGGACTAGAGCATACAATCAAATGGTTATTTTGTGTAAGAATTTATTTTCCTTAATATAGAAAAGTCCATTTAATTTATTTACACTTCATTAGGCTGTATTTTGAAATTTTAACTACTGACTTGTGGTCCCTCATTTTGTTTGGGTGTTAATTTACTGATATATCTTAAAAAAACAATGTATATTTTATCCAAACATTGAATTGCAAAGTGCAAATTATGAGTTATGACATAACCTTTTCAGTGATAGTTTAATGTGACTATCAAGGGCTAGGACTCCATCAAGGTCTTAAAAAAACATTAGCTCAGTGTAACTAACCTCACGCTGGTTTGGATACGTGGACTCCTACAAGATACCACTCACAGCAAACCAATTACAACTACTTTGAATGAAGGGCACAAATTAAAAATGGCAAAACCTGCATAGAAATATACATTGTGGTTTTAGTGTAGTGGTAGGTATCACAACCCCCTCTACTCAGTTTTTATGTTTTAGGTCATCCCTTTTCCAAATTACCAGGGTAAACGAAGGCTGATCGCAATGGGATATACAAGGGTTTCAAATACGAAAATATAATGACAGCATAGGCCAATGGCACTAATGAAATTCAAGTAGAAGTAGCATTGTTGTTTTAGGGTGCGTCGAAGTCCAGGTTATTTTGCACCCTTGCCATTCCAATTGACGTTATTGTGAATATAATAATCGTTATTATTTTTACAAAGAACTATTTTCATTCCATTTTAAATTTACACTTTAGAGAAGAGCCCAATAACTTTTAAGAATAATATAATGCGATCAAGTTCATTAGGGTGATCCCCTAAGAGATTTCCTAGGTCTCCCCTAATTTTTAGCCGCCATCAAACGTCCCGGTATTTATCACTCTCTGTCACGATATACCTAATGCTGAGAGGAGAGTCACAGTCTTCACACCGAGGTGGAGTTTTCTCTTCACTGATCCAGGACAGGTGAAATATTTCTGTAGTGATGAGGTTCTTTTGTGTGGATTTAGAGAAAAAAATCTAAAAAAAAAGCCAGTTTCGCTTCTTTCAACCCATGCAGTTGCTGAGACTGAAACCTTGCAAATACGACGATTTTCACATAAAAGAGATATAACCAAGACAGCAATAATAAACCAGGGAAATAAATTCATGGGGGGAGTGGGTGCATCAGATATTGATGCTATACACCTACCGAGATGAACGAAGAACACTAAAATAGTTATTGAAAAAAGGTGGTTTTCAGTATCTTTGCCAGGATGGTATAAATTGTCACATAATATACAAGGAGAATACATCTAGCAGAATTATGTTCCAAATCCAGTTCACTTCCTCGATTATACTGGCAATTGAGGAAGAATAGCGTAATTTCTGTAAAGGAGAATAAAGCAGTCACACCTGTCCCAACAATAAAAGAGGATGGTGCATTATGACAAAATTTGCCCGGCAGAAACTTGAGGTGTGCTGTATGCAGCAATAGAGATGGGAGGACCTGTAAAACAATGTAATACTGTGTGTTCCAAGTGTGGGAAAGGGCTACTTGGACTATGTGTAGGAAGACACTAGTTTTAGTAATTGAAGAAGAAATTCAAGTAGTATGGTGTACATACTGAAATTTTTTGATTTGTGAAAAAATAAAATATTTCTTTTCAATAATTATTGGACATTGAGAAATGATTTTTTTCATGCATACAAAGAACGCTCTAGATATTTTATGCATGTTATCAAAACCTGACTGCAGATTAAAATATACCTTTATTTGTCTCAAAAGTCAATATTCATTTTGTTTGAACATTATATATTTTGTTTAAATTCTTACTGAACTCACATTTTGTTAAAAAATCGTCAAATAATACATGAAAGAGGTGAAACAACATATAATAGTTTTCCTCGAGTTTTTGAACATTTACCTTCACTTGTATTTGAGAGAATTGTTTTCCTAAACTACTGCAAAATCAGCGAAAGTGCCTCGGCAATTTTGGCACAGTACTTAGAAAATCGGTTGGCACTCAAATTTACAAAATTCCAAGCAAATGTCTATGCTAAAAATCCACACAAGGTTCTTTTGATTAATGACAACTGAACAAAGATTGAAACATTGACATAAGAAGGCTAAAACATTATTGAACAATGTTACCACTAAAAAGATTTGTGGGGAATGTTCCTCATTCTTCCAGAATTAAATAACTTTCTTTATTTGATTGAGATTATTTTTAATTACACCCATTCTTCAACTGTATGTGAACAATTTAAGAAAGGCAATTTTAATCATTTTTATGGTTTTCTTATGAAATGTTTGCATATCTTTGATTTTGCTGTATTAACTTATACTGCCAAGCCACTTCAAATTCAGGTGACATAAAGTACTCTCGGAATCATTCCCGTACTTCCTTGGCTATTTCGTAATATCTATTAAGTAGACCTCACTGCAATGGCAACATATTTCCTTGGGGCATTTCTTCAGGAGTCTGGTGCTTTTTTTATAAAATTTTTATTCTGCTGCCTGTCACCGACTTCCAACTCCATGAATAAGTTTTCGTAGGCTCCCAACTTCCTTCTCCGGAGGAGCCACTTTCTAGCCCAAACGCTTCTCTTTCTACGACTATTATTATCATCTACTTCAGAAAACAAAATCAATGCTGCTGCATAAGTCTTCTGCCTACGAGAAGTCATATCTTTCAAGATTTTAACGGGCACTTATTGATGTGAACTTCCAAATCAGTGGTTCTCCCCGTTATTTCTATCAACAACGGTATATGTTTGTAATTATGATTTATTTTACTACAACCTTGAGTCCCAAAGACCGTCAGTAAATTTATACAGACTCTCGAATGCTTGGTATTCAACTAAACTGAATATATTCATGCTAAAGGCTGGGCAATATCTGTTAGCGCAATCATTTTCAGCAAGCCACAAGCACCAAAGCATTTTAAAACAATCTTGAATGAAAGTAACTTTATAGGCGTTCAAAATTAACTTGGCTCCACCGTCAAAATGATTCAACATGTTATGAATCATATATCGGCTAACCTTCGGTTAACTACTTTGGTTAAATCCCACATGCTTTTAACTATAACTTACTTTACATAAATGAATCAGAAAAATTCAACGGAATAAACCGTAGGAACAATTTTGAGGGTAAAGAGGGTAACGCAACTCCCTACGTCCCAAACATAAACCATAGTTTGACTGTGCACTTATTCACTGTAAGATGAAAGCGCAGACATGCGAAGCGTTTATATATGTATATCAAAAAATAATATTCTTAATTAACGACCTCCAACGTCTGTTTACATCCAAAATCAACTCAATCTGCATCGTTGTGCTGGCTTCCTCACAAACACAATGACAAACACGGTTCGAAATCCGGTACATATGAGGTTCGCCCAAACATAGTACAGCCGCCACTTTTTCACGACAATGGAACACATAACTTGCAGGTTAATAAGAAGTACGAGTACAGTATTTTTTCTTCCGTTTACTCGCCCATTCGAAATAGTACTTCCAAATTAACAAGTCACTTCGGGCACAGCACACGCAGTTCTATTTAATTTCCAGGGAAGTAATTACGCTCAATGTTGCTGTTGTACATACATACGCTATGCATCGTTTTCAAAGTATTTTTAAGCCCCGTTTAAAGCTATTGCGAGGGAATATAATCAACGCAAGGCTGATATTTTTAACAGGTTGCCGGAAATAAACATGGAAGACTATCAACTGAAAATTCTGAAATCTACCAATATAAACGACCCTGCAGTTTTATTCTTCAATATTGAGGAGAATAACTTGCAGAAGACATTTGCGGTATACACTTCCGCAATATTTTTTCTCGGTGTTACCACACCCGCAATTTCTCGCAGAAGTTATTTGCAAAAATACGTTGCCACTGTAACCGCAGCCGAATAAGGAATTTCTTGCATATTTCCTGGAAATCTGACCCAATTCTTTAAAAATTCTGTTGTTGGTCATTAATGAGGTTACATTTTTTTTATAGATCGTGACAAAGACTGGTTAATTGCCGAAAACACATTTTTCCCTATGTCGGTTTGATAGCTTCCAAAAGCTACAAATCTTATAGCTGTAAAATTTATCATTAATTAAAGCTTCAAGCTTAAACTCTGTTACCGTTACATGCAATAACGTTACTATCCATTCCATACATGCACAGTCGCATTCAATGCAGAATCTCGGGATGGTTCTCCTGAGTATCGCTCGAACATTTCTATAACATCGCTTGCGAGGCGTTTACTCAATCTCTATAACCTAATGAACTGATGTTCTTGTCGGGAAAAAATTGGGTCATCGCGCTCCCGAAAACTTCGCCCTCTTCCGATTGTATTTACTTCCACTTCTTCAACGGCTTGAACCGCATGGCACTGAATAAATTCTTACTCGCACGTGTAAACAGTAACTGCGACGCGAGTTCAGGTCGATACTAGACATGTGTCGAATACTATCGTTCCACGTTCGAGCTACTAGCAAAGCTATTCAAGGGCCCCCTATTCTCGATGTTCCCGTGACTTAGGTTACCAAGCGCTCAGCGTCACCGAGGTTGCGTTTGCCGCGTATTCCCACTTCGCGTGATCGCGCAAGTGATAAGCTTCGGCAGCTTTCCACTGACCATGACGACATACCAACTGCGTCATCAATTTCGACCAATCCGGCAGATGCACAAGGAAAACAGACGAATACAAGCAGACGACAACTAGCAGACGAAAAGTGAGTAAGTGTTCCATCGTTTTTTAATGAATGTTTTCAATTAAATTTGTTATCGGGGTTAATTATATAATTACTCATGTATATAATGGTCACTATAGCTACATATAGTGTTACTGCCGCGATTAATACTGAATCGTAATTTGTTAATTAGACCTTTGTAATTGTCCAACCCAACTGTTATAGCGGTGCATTCCATAATCGTAAATTGTTTATGTTGCCCTACCAAACTGTTACAGAGCTGTAGAGCCGAATCGTGTTGTTAATTCGTACCTGTTATTGACCAAACTTAATGCTATTAGTGGTGTAATCTGTTTGAGCAGCTTAAAGATATAATTTACTAAGTGATGAAAATACTTTTATACGACGCTGAAGAGGAGGATAGAAGGTATATGTAAAATGTTATCAAAAAGTATTAGATACCGGTGTATTTTGAGAATCTTATTTAATAGTGATCTTATTTGAGCACCAAATATGATTACAAAAATGTGGAGGCTGATAAAAATATAGTATTTATGGTAGCGTTGGCATCAATTATCGTAAAACAAACTTTTGCCGTTGGCAAGAAGCTTGTCAGCCAAAGAATGATACATTTCGTAGTTGCATAATTAATTTTTATTGAAGATATATTAATGTAAAAATTTCCTTTCCTTTCATTTAACATGACTTTTTGTTGCACTATCAGGAATGGAAAAAAAATTACAAAAAAAATGGTAAGTTTGATAATTGACTACCTTTGTGTAGGGAATGATGTCAAGAAGTGAACTGTTATGCGAATGGTGGAAAATGTATGTAGAATTTGATGACCAAGTGTAACAAGTGCAGGCATACATATGTAATTAACTTTCAATGCTATATTGATTTTTAAGAAATGTTGTTAAGTATCTAGCAGACCGAAGTGTTACTATATGTAAAGCAGGTGATGCCAGGTCACGGTCCTAGAGAGCATCAGGGCAACAGCTCTGTTTTATGGTAGATCATATGATGGCCCACAAAGACTTTGCCACAGGTCGACTTTTGGCAGCCCTGGTAAGGCAGGTCAACCACGATCAATGGATGAGATTGGCAGATCTCCTAAATGAACTCCCTGGGCCGTCTAAGCAAGTGGCTGAGTGGAAAAAGGTGATAAACAATTCAAAAGATGCAATGGCGAACATTTCCAACTTTTTTGCTTGGTTGAGTAACAAATGATATGAGACCGATAGGATTGCCAGAGCCAAAGCAGCCCTGGAAAGGACTGGCAATAAATTAGCACCCCCTGATCTCTTTGATCTTGATCAGAAGGTGCTTAGTGTGTTGGGGACTGACTCCTCCCTTGGTCTCCCAGTGGAAGAAGTTGGATTTGGGAAGAGACCTCAGGTAATAAGTAATTGGACATACAGGTGTATGCCGCGTCGTATATCGGATTTTGCCCCGTCGTTTCGTGACCGACTGCTGGTCACTTTTTCAAGGGAATGATGGTAGTGCTTGGCGCTGCTGGCTTTTTATTCATTTCAAGCGGGAGAGGTGGGCGGAGGGGGTGAGGAGTAAGAACTGGAGGGGGAAGATGAGGAAATGCTGTGGATGACTGGGTTCCATGTACTGCTGATTCTCAATCCGGTGTCTCTGTTAAAATTGTTCTTGTTTTTCTTTATTTCGATGGCTTCACGGATGAGTCTTGGTTTAAAATGTTTTTCCTTGGCGATAACTTGTAGACTTTTCCAAATCGATCGTGTGTCCCGTGGCTTCGTGCTCCGCTACGGCCGACTTCGTCGAGTACCCCAGGGCGCGTTTATGTTCTTCTAATCGAGCTTCAATGCAGAAATACTCAGGTAATAAGGTTTGATATGTAGGTTTATATTTATAGGCTGCGTCGACAACTATGGTCCTTTTGCACCACACAAATCTAATTTATGTAAATAAATATGCATAAATATAAATTTAGAAAACAAAATGGCAGTATTTAAAGCCCAAATAAAGGAAAATATATTAGATTTTACTTATAAGGTTACTTTCCTTTAAAAGGGTAATGACATGGCTTAGGTGATCAGTATCGTTGTTTAGAACTTGTTCCAGGTCGCCGCTGATGCCTAGCCTGTTACGTGTGTCCTGGTCTTTGTCACACTCCATCAGGATATGTCGCACACTGAGAGGACAGTCACAGTCATCACATCGAGTAGGAATTTTCTCTTCTGTAAAGAGGAACGAGTGGGTCAGGGCGCAATGCCCGATTCTTAAACGTGTGTTCCTCTCTGCGACTACCCTTGACAGAAGTGTCAGGTAATAGTAATGTCCTAAATGTTTGAAAGTATAGAAGCATAAAATAAAAAATAGCGTAAATATCCACTCTGGTTTATAGTTCAATCATGTTCTCAAATAATGCTCTGTTTTTATAGTTACAATTCACCTAGCGTTTTCCACTGGTGTAATCGGCGTAAATATTATTTCAGGACACAGCCAATACCTCTTGGGGTCTTGGCATAGAGAGAAGGAGCAGCCCAACTCCACTGGTAAGGAAGTTTGTTAATGGTCGGTGCAAAAAATTAAAACTTATAATACAGAAAGCAACAGATATAAATGACATACATTATTTTATTCTCTCTACCTGGGCTGCTAAGAAGGGCTGCCGGGAAAGAGTAGGGAGAATATTGGAGGAGTATTAAAAATAACCAACTGCGCGAGATAAAACCTGACGTTTATATGTGGTCCACCTCCATCCGGACTTCACGGAAGGAAGAAGTCATTTCCCATCTAAGAATAGGCCATTGCTCTATAATACTCTCTTACCTCTTCACAGAAGATTATGGCTGCGGTCCACTTTGCGCTCCAAACGCTCCGAAGCGCGATCTCCAAGCTGTTCCACTTGGATCTTCGGAGCGCCTCCGCTACGGTCCTGACGACATGGGTGACGTCATGGCATTTGCTCCAATCGCGCGCCCATTACAATTTGAAGATGTCTGCGAAGGTGTCTCTCCTCGATGAGGCGACAGGCTGAATGTTTGTGGTGATTTGTTCGGACGAAGAAGCGACGAAGGCATATGACGGTAGGCATTATATTTAAATAATATAAATGAAAGTTGTGGAAATATTTATGTCACGTATTTCTCATTGTTATGCTATTTTTCCAGACTTACGTTTCGCCACGCAGCTGTTGGAGCGGGAGAGAGCACAAGGTATGCAAATAAGTGCTTACTATTGTGCATGTTTCACAATTTTACGAAGTTTTGATCTGCCTATTTGTTATTTTACTCAATTTGTCATGCTGCGAGCGAATGCTAGTCAGGTAAAACTGTGGATTCAATTCTTGCTCCTTCGCTATAGTTATGGAAGTATTCCCGCAGCTCAGAATTACAGAATTATTTATCTCACTCAGTGATTCAACCCGAAGGTTGGTTTTCATTAGAAAGCATTTGATTAGAAAGAATTTGATTAAAAAGAATTTGATTGGATAGAATTATTTATACAAAATGTATAATTTTATAAAATATTTTTACATTGCATACAATTTATATTCACTTTTATTTATACGGATATATATTATATTATTGGTCATAAACCCATAGGCCTTGGGCCTAAGAAGCTGAGCTAGAATGAAGTGCTTGTTGCCTACCCTGTGGGTTGATTGGGTGAGATTCGGCTCGACCCCCCGCCCCCCTTAACGCCTCACGTAATTAATGGACGCCCCCTTAGGGGTGACTCGTTGGGTAATAAATATATGTGAGTTTCTGTCATATTTTCTGTTCTTTTTGCAACATTTCTAATTCTCTTATCCTCAGTCTGCTGTATTATGCATTTGCGTATGAAAATAATTGCGAATTCTCTACTTCTATTGTAGTAAATAGAGCACCTGTCTCAAGGTGTGAGAGTGGGCCATCAGATATTGGGCAACAAGAGGGTGGGGCACCTGAGTGTGGTAAGTTATAGTTTTTCCATTCCACAAGTTCCGTTTTGATTGGTCTTTAGAGATGTACGAAAGTGCACGTACCACTATGAAGTTAGTAATCTCATGTATGGTGTGGCCTTTTCTTTTCCTCATGCACTACAAATATTATCTGTGAAAAGGTCATTTCATAGCACTATAAAATACCACACCGTCACCACTTTTTTATTTCATTTTTTAGGTGGAGATGTGGGGCTTGAGGAGGGAGGAGTAAGTGATGGAAAGTTACATTTGTGGTCTGCCAACATTTTCCTTGGCTGTTTGCATGTAAATTTATCAATGTGGCCTTATTGTTCAGACGCATTTAGGTGGACCCACAATGAGATTTTGCTCCTGCTCGACATTTACAAGGGGAATGAGGGTAATTTCACCAGTGGGCATATGAGTGACAATAAAGGATGGAGAATGATCTCCCAGGAGTTGGAAAAGAAGGGGGTTACTGCCACTGGCCCCCAGTGTAAAAGTAAACTTAATGGCCTGAAAAGAACCCACAAGGCCATTAAGGACCACAACTCCAAAAGTGGGAATAGCAGGAGGACATGGCTGTACTATGACGTATGTCTCACTGCCATACTTTTAGCACTTACTTCTGCATTTTGTTATTAAACTTGAACTAAATATGTATTTCAACCAAATCATGAATTCAGTTCAGTTTTATACTGTACGTACAATTAGTAACACAGGATTTTCATGAGCCTAATGACTCATTTCAGATTGTGGACAAAATATTTTCGAAGAAAGCTTGGGTGTCCCCACCAGTAACCTTGGACACTGACGATGGAGAGGAGGGGACATCAGGGATGCAGACTAGTACATGTATTCCAGGAGAGAGGAAAAGTAAGTACATACTGAATTAGTTGTTCACGGTCTTCTATAATTTATCTTAGTGATAATTCGAATGACTGCCAAGCCTTGCTAAAGTCATGCCGAAGGGAGAAAATCCCTGAGACGGCAGCGAATATGTCATGCTAAAATGAAAAAAATTAGTAAACATATGCCCACTGATGAGCGTAATGTAATTATTGAAAATTATAAAATTTCAAAATCCACTGCAAAGTCAGCCCTTAGTAATGCATTTGCAGAATTCAAAAGACAAACACTTGGGGAACAATTGAAAGAAAATCCAAAAGTCTTCTGGTCGTACGTAAGGGAAGTGCAAGGCCATAAGTCTGCCGTCCATTCACTTAAAAATGATAGAGGTGAAATGACCACAAACACACTCGACAAAGTTAACTTGCTAAATTCCTTCTTCCAAACCGTTTTTAACCCACCTTCCGGGGATTCAACTGTCGTGTTACCTGACCTCTTTCAGCGGTTGATGCAACCAATTGACATTTCCTGTAATGGTATTGAAAAATTACTTAAAGATATAAGCCCCAACAAATCTCCTGGCCCTGATCAAGTTCCCTCCCGCGTATATAGAGAGTTAGCATCCGAAATTTCCCCCTACCTTGAAATAGTATTTAATAAATCCCTGACCGAACACGTCGTACCGATGGACTGGAAAGCAGCCGATGTAACACCCATTTTTAAAAGTGGCGATAGGGAGCAGCCATCTAACTACAGACCTATATCCCTCACATCCATTTCATGCAAGGTCCTAGAACATATAATTGTCAGTTCAGTCATGGGACACCTAGATAGCCAGAATTTATTGTCCAATGTCCAGCATGGCTTCCGAAAGAGCAGATCGTGTGAAACCCAACTTGCTCTCTTTTCCCACGATATTTTAGTTTCTGGCGAAAATAATATTCCAGTGGATGCTATATTTCTCGACTTCAAGAAGGCTTTTGACAAGGTTTCTCACAGCAAACTAATTTTAAAGTTAAAATCTTATGGGTTAGACAGTAGCATTATATCATGGATTAATGATTTTCTGCATGATCGGGTTCAAAGGGTTGTTTTGGACGGTGTTTCCTCACCGGCAATTAAAGTCACTTCGGGTGTCCCACAAGGTAGTGTGATAGGTCCACTCCTATTCCTTTTGTATATTAATGATATCCAAAAGGTGGTAAAAAGTAAGCTTCGTCTATTTGCCGATGACGCAGTAGTGTACAGGGAAATTCTATGCCCGTAAGATAAAGAATATTTAAATATTGACCTACAAGCAATTGAAACTTGGTGTGATACATGGCAGTTAGAATTAAACTTTAAGAAATGTCTTGTAATGAATTTTTGGAAAAAGAATAGCTCTCCTCCTACCACTTACAAAATAAGTAATAATGAATTAACAAACGTGGAATCCATTAAATATCTTGGAATAAGACTGACAAATGATCTTTCCTGGGGTAAACACATTCGTGAAATAATGGGTCAAGCGAATCGCAAACTGGGTTTCATTAAAAGAGTATTGGGTAAATGTGACGATCATGTACGAGAAATCAGCTACTTTTCCCTTGTTAGACCTCATTTGGAATATGCTGCCAGTGTATGGGATCCCTAAGAAATCGGTCTAAGTAATGAACTTGAACGTGTGCAGCGAAGATCGGCAAGATTTGTAAAGGGACGATACGATAATTATATTAGCGTAACCAGTCTATTAAATGAATTGAAATGGGAATCATTGTCAGATCGCAGGTTGAAATTTAGACTTAATCTCTTCCACAAATTCCAAGGCAATATTTTCAGTGATGATGTTAAAAATATTTTACGAACCCCAACTTACTATGGCAGACTGGACCATAATCATAAAGTTAGAGAAATTGATTGCCGAACTGACCGATTCAAAATGTCCTTTTTCCCTCGCACAATAAGAGATACGAATAACGGTAAATATGTCCTATCGGAGAGTAGCAATGAATAGCATTGGTAGCTGCATGTTGGTATGAGTACTTAAAGCTAACCCTACTAACAGAATGTTTTTGCATGTTTTCTTTGCAATTTCTATCTTTTTTAAATAGTGTAGTTCTGACTACTATATTAATACTATCCCTTTTTTATGCATGATATGTAGTGCATGTTTGGTGAGCAATCACCCCCTGCCACACACCCTTGTGGTGGCTTGCAGGGTATTATGTAGATGTAGATGTCTTGCCAAGCAAATAACAAGGTTAAGATTATACATGTGAAAGGGGCCAAAAATATTATAGGAGAATTAAAGAACAGAATTGGCAACAGTCTATCCTTTAGAAAAGTCTTGTATTGCAGAGCTCTACAGAGCAGATTCAAGTCTCTAACATAAGATATTTTTTGCTTCAGCAAGACAATTGCTCAGTTGAACATCGGACTCCCTTAAGGAAGACAATACAAGAACAGACAACTTATTACTTGTAGAATTTGCTAATTTTTGTTCAAACGTTTTATTTTTGTTGACTGATTGTTACAAATGCTCTTCCAGGAAAAAGGAGTGCAGAAAATGTAAAGTCAAGGAGATGATGGAAAAGAATGCCAGTGAAAGGAGGGCGATGTACGCCGAGGTTATAAAGCGGCATGACCAACTTTTAGAATTACTGAATAAAATAGTTAAAAACGATTTTATTTCTGAATTGCAACATTGATCTGACAAATGACCTTGATAATGACAAAACTTGGCCAAACCTAGGTCGGAGTAAAGGTACGTGGAATTGCCTAAGTAACTTTATCCGTTTTTATTCGTCATTAAGAATATTTCGCAGCTACACAATCTGACGCCTTCAGTCCTATAATCTACTCTTCGTTGTGATTAAATGAAAGCGAAAACTTTGTTATCCCACATAAATTTAATTGCGACCGGTTTCGACATACAAGGTCATCTTCCGGCACAACTCAAGAAGAAAACTCACAATATATAGGCACAGAAAGTAGGGGAAACTGATGGGGGTGGGAAGGGAGTAAGAGGTGTTGGTGGGTCGGAAGGGGAGGGGGTGAGTGAGTAAGTGACTGGGTGGGGAAAGGTACTGACCGAGGAAGGGATTATCCACAGGGGGTATCCTGTGTTGAGATAACTTCTAATGGAAGGTCTGGCAGTGGAAGAGTGGGAGGTGTACTAACGAGGTGTTGACGAATTTTTGTACACCTCCCACTCCCTACTGGTGCTCCGCCTCCCACATTGTTTTCTAATTGCACAGCCATTGCCATTCGTAGATCCCTGCGCAACAGGCCATGACATTGTACGGTATCCGATGCAAATCCCTCATTTCTAGTTTATTCAAGAGGCATCTCCATCGACCCTTGAGGAGACCGAATGCCCTCTCAATTGCCATTCGCGCCGACGAATGGCAGAAACTGTAATTCTTCCGCCGTCGGGACAAATATGCATTATTCGGATATGGCGTTAGGAGGCGCATCTTCAACGGATACGCTGCGTCACCCAGCAAGTATGAGTCGCCAGGGAATTTATCCGGGTCGTCTAGATACCCACAGACGCTCGATAACCGGAACACCCGCGCGTCATGGACAGAGCCAGCGTGTCCCACGAAACAATGGGTAAGTAACCCCATGTGGTCTCACACGGCCTGCGAAACAAAATGGAAACAGATTTAGGTGGTATAATCAAAACATTGATAGATGTTTCTGACGATTGGATATCTATATACCTGAAGGTGCATTGGATGATGCCCCCTCCGATTGACTCACCCCTCGGGGTTCACTTTGGGGGCAGCCATGTTGATATGCGTACCATCAATGGCACCAATCACGCCAGGAAAACCATTTGCTCTGGCAAATCCACGAGCGATTTCCTCGGCACAGTTGGTATCCGGCCACTTAATAAATTTGTGCCTAAGGTCTGTTAAGGCCCTCACCACCCGCATTACACATCGTGCTGCTGTGGCTTTCCCCACCCCAAATCTTTGATTGATGGACCTGATTGATTCATTGGTTTAATGAATATGGTTGACGAAGGCAAGGAATGGTATGTTAAGCATCTAAACATTTTATAGTACACACCTGTAAGTCAGGAGTAGCCAGGCGCCACAAAGTTATGAGAAGTCTGGTGATATCATATGATTTCCGAAGGGTCCCCATCAGCTTAGCCGCTATTTGACATAACAGGAAATCTTAAGTGTCCGGAAACATCCCACAGTTTCATAAAACTAATACTCACATTTAATCATATAATTCAATCATCAATATTTATTAGTTGAGATAATAATTCACCAGAAAACATTAGATGAAAATCGATCGACAAATTTAGTTTTAGGAGAGAATTTTTTAGGGAGTCTAATTTTAGGCAAATTAACCAGAAATGGTTTTTGAATTTCGCGTCAGTGAAAGAGGTAACAACACGCTCCACGAATCCGTCTACACGCGGAGTCAATTCCCGCTCTTCTAAACCGTTTTCCTGTATAGCGGCAAACACATCCATTAAGCCCTAATCATCACCATCATTTAAATAATGGAGAGTCTCCACTACGGCCCCAACTGCGGCCAAGATGATCACTCTTTCATCGTCGTTGAGTTCAACGTCAGCCATGTTTTCTCACTACTATTCGCTACCGGTCCGGTCCAGTTGCAAATCGTGCACAGTACTTGGAGCGCTAGTGGACAGCTTTGTGGAAACGACGGGAGCGAGAGCGCTCCGTAGCGTTTGGAGCGGCAAGTGGACCGGAGCCTATGCAATGCCCCTCTGTGACGAAAGCAACCCCCCCTAAGCATAAGACACATTTTAACAGTGTGCGTAAAATAGAAAGACGCGCGCGAAAATCTGGGTATCAGAGGAAACTTAAATAAAATACTTGGAGATGACCCCGAAATTCTAGGTTGTGTAACAAGGTTTTTATTAGAAATTAATCTTTTCAAAGCAATATAAAGCACGAATGCATTTATTATTTAGTAATTTACTTAAGCGGCTTTATTTAAATACCATTGAGAATATTTTTTTCAACAATTTCCTGAATTTAATGAAATTAAGTACGGTAAAGTAATTAAATACCTTAATTAATGGCGTGGTGAAAATGATCTCTGCCGTCGACGCACCCAACAATACCTAATCCACTACTACAATAAGTAAAATGCGTTTTTTTTACACTTTTCCCCATAGCACTAATAAGAAAATGCACATTAAGTTTCACGAAAATCTGCGGATATGAACAAATTTTGTTCCAGCCATCTCAAAAAGTATTACGCATTGTTACATATTATTGTTATTATTTCAATGACGCTTTTAGTTCCCTTATTACCGCAAAGAAAGAGGGGATTCCACGGTACGTTGCACTTACATTCTTATTGACGTCTTCCATGTAACTGTGACCGTTCAATGTAAGGCAAAAAAAACGTTATAATCGCAGCGTATGGTCCGAATCCTCGTCACTGTGGCTCGATTCCCGTTGAAAGAGAGGAGGCAGTCCGATTTTTATAATTATCCCTCCGCGCCGATGGGAAGGCATTATTCCGGATCAGAAGTGCGCTCGACGACAGGCGCAAGAGGGCAGCGCGATCGACGCGTACTACAAGGGCCTCTCCCTCTGGAGGGCATCCATCCGGAATTACTTGTGACGGGTAAAACATTGACCCGCTCCCAGGCGAGGAAGGGGCCTTCGTTTCCGTTAAACTCACGACAAGGCCCTTTCGGTCCAGCGGGAGAAGTGGGCTTAGTTGATGACAACGCGAAGTAAGATGGATGTCGACGCGGAAGACGGATGGACCACAACTCACTCGGGCCTTCTTATTTGTCTTTCGCTTCGTGCAACAATTCGAAGTGAGTACACTTAGATAATTCTTTAGAGAATGTTTCTGGCTTATACGTCATCTAATACCACCTCTGATAACAATATCCTTGAATTAGATCATTCAAATAAGCATCTGAGCTTACGCAGGGCTATGGTCTCACTTGTGGTCATTTAGACCAGATCACAGGTTCCTCTGATCCTAAGAGAATCATTCACATTACGGTAGAACCTCTACTACAAGTTCCTCCGAAAACATGCCTTGATATTTTTATATATTGTAGAGAAATCATTCCTTCGTCAATCCATGAAAAAATATACCAAGCCCGTAGCCAGGACAAAAATTGAGGAAGGGATACTGATTGGGATCTAAAGACTATGTCCTCTAGAAAAACAATGTTTTTTACAGTACCAAAATAGTAATTCATCTTTACTGCTTTTTTATTATCTGTCATACACAACAAATAATCTCACCTCTATGCTACTTCCTTCTTCAACTTTTCATACATTTACCTTCTAAATGAAAATTTGGAGGGAGTTCACAACCCCCTCCCCTTCCACTCACTACAGCCTTGCCTTTATCCATGTAAACGGTAACGTTCCACCCACCATACTGTAAACAGCAATAGGATGTGTAGAAAATTCTTTCCTCTTTTTATTAATAGTACCTATTTTTTTCATTTCTTGGCTAAAATAATATATGACTAAGGTGATAATAATTTTAAAGCTGCCATTGAGAAATGGTAGCTTTCAAATTAATATCGAAATACTGCTTATTCCTCTTCGGGCTGGCTTGAGATTTCGATGTCAATACAGTATTTACAACGCCGTTCACTCTACATTTTATACCCCAATTACATTCCAGTTCGATGAGAATTTGTTCTGTTATATCAATTAACGTTAACACTGAATTACACGCAGTACAAATAATCAGCTTAGTCAAAACATTTATTTCTACGATTCGACATCCAACAATAAATGCACTCAAAAAGTGGATTTGAAAAATACTTGCATCAGTATTCTGTTCCTTTAGATTTTACAAACAATTAGTCTGACTATATTAAGACATAAGTTGCCTTTAAAACGAACTTATGAAGCCATAACTCTAGCCCTGAAATGGAATTGGCGATTCAAAAAGGAAAATTGCACTGCCCAAGAGAGCTCAGTTATAAAAATTATCGCACTATAATGTAATAGAGCAAGTGTAATTTGTAACTACAATACAAAATACTGTATTGTAAAACTGAAGAGAAATGCTTGAAAACTAATAGCAGAAGGCAACGAATCTCAATGAGGTAGCGCAGGCGAACGTTGGTGTCCAACTGGTGTGAAAAATTGGTTTCTATGTCAATATTTACACGTTCTTTACGGTGTTGTCCCTTCCGTCGTCAGAAAAAATGTCTAATAAAACTTGTTGTACTTAAGTTTCTAAGAAAAGATCAAAAGCGATTTTTAGGTCTGTTATTTTATTTCATATCTTAATTTATTATTATGAAATTTTATTGTTGCTCCTGATAAAGTGTTTAAAGTGCCTCTGACATTTGGCGTCAACATAAAAGCCTTTCTTCATATCACCAAATTACTTCAGTTGGAAGAGAATTCATGTTTCGTATAGCCATGTTGAATAGTTGAAAATCGTTTTTAAATATTATTAACAACATTTTGAGCAATTTTATGTTGTTCCGGCATGCTATATTCGTCTTATGAAAGTAGTGCTTCGAAGCGCTGGTTCTACCTTAACCCTCGAGCTCTCACGGTTGCGTATACGCAACCGGCGTTACAATGTTGCGAATATGGTCCCTGACGCCACAATGTTGTTCTCATCGGGTTATTAAACTGCTACATGGTGCTCAAGTCTTCAATCTACGTGTTCCTATGACTTTTTTTCTACATCAGTCCAGCATACGACAGAAAAGGTGGCAGACGTAACGCGTGGTGCAGCTCACGCTCAACATGGATGTCCGCTTCGTGTAAGTAGAAGTATAATTTTTATTCCTTGCATTTTCCGGCACATATATTGCATAATTTTATTGAAAGATACTATGCTGCAACTAACTACATCAATTGTTAGTGAATGAATTACTTTATTATTATGATAATTGGTCTTGATACTTGTGGTTGCGTATACGCAACCACGGGCAGTAATGGTAGCAATAAACCTATCACTCAAATCTCGGCTATTTCTTTTTATTCTCATTCCACACTGAAGTTTTTAGTGTAAATTTTGCAGAGATGATATGTATTGGTTTAAACGTTTTAATCCGCAAAGAAATACTTTTCGGGTATATATTTGAAAGAAAATTATTGATCGGTACACTCCAATTGTTGATGCATTATTTACTTCATACAGTCCTTTATATCTTTTTGAAAAATAAGTCTCCCTTATTTGCATTATTGAACGCTATAAGGAGTACTAATATGCATAAATTACAATTTTCAGTGACATTACGTTGAAGGAAGCGCTGGATATTCTTGAAGGTGATGATATTGAAGGTGATTTAGATGCCATTTATAAAGAACCTCCGGAATACAACGTCGGTTCTGAAGAAGATTCCACAGAAGAAGATAATGCCGGCAAAGTTGACAATTTATCTGGTCGGCAACTGAGTGCAGGTGCCGAGGTTGTTGTTCGCAGGATATCTGGCGACATTTCAGCTGATATTGGGACTGTGCCTGCCTCATTCCTGGAGAGCAGAATTACACAACCGCAACGCCGAGTGAATCAGCTGCTGAACACAATTTGTGTTTGAATGAGAGTAGATATATTCACAAAAGGAAAAGAAAAGATGTTCATAATCAAAAGGACCTGGTTTGGGAGGAAAAAGATGTCAGTAATTTCTTACGCCCTTTTCCGGAACCAAATTACTCTGATTATAGGGATAAGTCATGCGTAGAAATGTTCGAATTGTTTTTTGATGATGATATTGTTGACCATTTAGTGACCGGGAGCAATAAATACGCGCTCTTCCTGAACTTGCCAAACCCAAATATTGACAGACATGAGGTCAAATGTTTTCTTGGTATTCTTTTTCTTTCCAATTATCATCAGTTACCAAATAAGAGAATATTTTGGGAAGAAAGCGGTGCTACTCGTAGTGAAATGGTTGCTGGGGCTATGCGCCGGAATCGCTTCCTAGAAATCTGTAGATTCTTGCATTGTGCGGATAACAATAGCCCAAATACAGGTGACAAAATGTGAAATTTGCGCCCTGTGCTTGAAAAGTTTAGCCTAAATTGCCGCAAACATTTTAGGCCAGTACGAGACATTGATTATGACGAGTGCATGATTGCATGTTATTGCCGCCATTCTTGTAAGCAATTTATTCGCGGAAAAACTATCCGTTTTGGATACAAGACGTGATGTGTAAATACAAAGACTGGGTATCCAATTTACTTTGATGTGTATAAAGGCAAAAATACTTGTGGAAATCCAAAATATGAAACAGAGTTTGGGAAATGTGCTGCGCTGATGATGGAAATGCTAGACCGTCTACCGGAGCAAGTAAAAGGCCTGCCATATAGCCTATATTTTGACAACCTTTTTACTGGTGTCCCTCTTCTTTTGGAACTAAAAAGCCGTGGATGGTGGAACCGGAACTCAAAGAGGAAATAGGATCCCTAAAGACTGCCCATTGCCATCCAAGGGTGACACGAAAAAGATGAATCGGGGCGGTTATGCAAATAGTTGTGAGAAAAACTCGGGCGTAATTGTGTGCAAGTGGGTAGATAACTCTATCATAACTGTTGCTTCAACGTGCCATGGTATTTACCCTGCAGACAAAGTGAAACGCTGGTGCAAGAAACTTGGTAAACGGACTGAAATACACCGGCCACGCATGATTCGAGAATACAATATTTTCATGGGAGGAACTGATAGAATGGATGAAAATATAAGCAATTGCCGAATCGCTATCAGGGGGAAAAATGGTACTGGCCAATTCTAACATGGATCATTGATGCTGCGGTACAGAATGCATGGGTTTCAATGCGGCATTCAGGGAAGTCTTTGGCGCAGGTTCAATTCAGAAGAAGTATCGGCCAACATTATCTTTTGAAATACGGCGAACCTTACCAGCAAGGAAAACGAGGGAATGTAAGAGCCACTACGGAAGAACTGCGATTTCACTTGATTGGCCATTTTATAATTGTAAACGGTGATAAGAGAAGGCGTAAATTAGCGGGAGAATTTTGTAAGACAATATGTTAAACATCATGCAGGAAGTGCAATGTTGGTTTGTGTGAATAATGTTTTGAAAAGTATCACATATTTGTGAACAGTTCTTAGAAATACTATATGTTTTTATCAAATCACAACATTTTATGTCTTTTTTTTGTAAATTTTCAAATATTTGGAACAAAAAAGAAGTATAAATAAAAATTGTATGTATTTTGTATGTTTAAAATTTATTTGAAGAGAAATAAATATTTACAACAGGTAAAAACTTGCCTAAATTTTATGGCATGGTGTTTGACGCTCACTGACCAGAATCTTCGTGGGGAACGCCCACGGTTGCGTATACGCAACCGTGTTTATAACAAAACAATATTAGTAGTCATTAAAAATTATATTTATCCAGTCGCACTAATTCAATAAAAACATAAATAGCTCAAAATAAATACATTCATACGAAAAAAATCTCTGGGCGTTCGAGGGTTAATTGCCATGCGAAAAAATTCTCCTGGACTGGGAATCGAACCACGGCTTACCAAACCAAAGATCCGTGCGAAAAAAATCACCTGAACCGGGAATCGAACCACGGCTTACCAAACCAAAGATCCGTGGTTCGATTCCCGGTTCAGGTGATTTTTTTCGCAAGGCAATTAATGTGAATTTCACCTCCGTTCACGCGGCAGGCTTGGAATATCCTACACTTAGAGAGTCATGCTAAATAAAAGAGTCGCTCCGGCCGTTAATTAATAAGAACAATCTCCAGTTCTTCTTCGTGAGTGCCCTCCTGAAATAATTTTAGACTCTTCTATTCCTCCAGATCTATCCTCATTTGAGAGCCCTGCCGTGCGGTGTTTTCCTTCTGTTCACTTAGAATTGAGACGTTTACAACATATATTTTGATAATGTAGTGAAAAATTTTTCACATATATCAGTTCTAAGGAGTTTAAGGTTTTCTGTGTTACCTCCCGCCTCTGATTTCATCTACTAAGAGATCTAGACGCAGTATACTACGTTCTTCACCCGAGGAATGATTTTTTTGAGTCATTTTGTAAAGCTACTTCCATACGCCTGCGTGTATTTAGTTCGATTGATTCCTTGCGGTGAAACAGGTAGGTTCAGGTAGGTAAATTATTTCCAATTATTACAAGGTCAACGTTCACCTTTACTTCAAGTGATGTACGCCACATTGTTTCTGTAAAGTATATCACTTGATGTGTGCGTGTGAATGTGTGCACGTGCGGAGTGATTCATGTGTTCAGTGAGAGTGAAAGAAGAGTGCGCATGCGTGGAGCGAAGAGACAGTCTCATCCAGAACAGCCAGCAGACAGTTTCGGGGAGTCTCTCGCAGTCATGAGTGGGGTACGGACGCAAGCCTTCGGTCGGGGCTGGTAGCGTTCTTACTAAGGATGGGTCGATTCCAGTTTTTTTCGATTCCAAACCCGATCCCGATTCCTGTGTTTTCGATTCTCGATTCTGAAATGGTACTCTTTTGCAAAGTTTGAACATTTAAATCTTTCAATAAGAAACAAATTATACATAGCCAAGCTATAAAATATAATGAGCTATAAGATTTTGGATATTTTTTGAAATCTTAAAACAAATATAATTAACACAAATCTTAAAACAATATTTTTTTACTTCTAAAAAAAATGGTGAAGAATGCATATTACATGACAATGAATTTCCATATTAACTGAATTCTATAGAATCCAAAACAAATACGAGTCATTAAAATAGTAATATAGCCTTTTCACTTCAAAAATTATAGCAGTAAAACATAATAGCAAAGCACTAAAGAATAAACGCTACAATGAGGAAAAACGTAACTGATATTTGGAAGTTTTAGTAACTATAGGCATTATAGCATATTATCTTTCAATTTAACAAAAGAAAAATCATGTGGACATTACTCATTATGATGTACATAAAAATACATTCAAATTCAGAAATTTTTCCACATTCACAGATCATGCAGTCAATTGTTCAAGTTTTTATTCAAAAACAAAATCATTTTGACCCTCTCTGGATCCAACCTATTTCTTTTGGCATCTACAATATTCCCTGCAGTGCTGAAAAGCCTTTCACTGAAGACTGTAGCTGGGGGTATGCAAAGATACTTAAGAGCAAGTTTTTTTCAGTCTGAGAAAACGGCTGTTGTGCCAGTATCTCCCAATATCTTCCATGCTTGCTTCTTGGTGCAATATACTCTCACTAATGTACTTATTCAGTTCTTCCTCACCTGATGTTTCCTGGGGAGTATTCTCTGTAGAGGTAACAAGATTCTTATACTGTGACCAAATTCCTAAACTAGTGCACACAGTGGATGTTTGGGCCACAGAATCCAGTTCTACTTTAGAATCTTCTTCACTGATTACTGACAATATGGGCTATTTGACATTCTGTAAACTTTGTTCATTTGTAAATGGTATCTGCTTGAACCTTGGATCTAGAAGGGTAGCTTGTGCCAATGTAGAATCACTCTGAATTCCAGAAAATCTTCTTTTCAACGATGACAAAAGTTCATTTTTCAGCCCTTGAAGTCCTGAACCCATGGGTGCTGGTGCTTCTAGATTGTGCTTTATGAGTTGCACTAGTGGTATTATCTGTAGAAAAAAAATTATGTTTAGGACATTGCAAAAGAGCTAATAAATATATTGGCCAAACAAAATAAATAATAATATTTTAAAACATTCAATGACGTTAATTTATTAGATTTTTGTCATCTGAAACATTTTTTTATATTTTATTTTTTATTCTACACTAAACATCTATGGTCACTTGAAGAAACAATACATTGAACTTCTCCTAACTTGTGGGGAAACAAAATATTTTTATAAACTGAGTTGGAAATTGTAAGGAGAGACTAAAAAATATGCATTGGCTGCCTGAGTAGACCGGTACAGTTGCTTACCTCTGATGAAGTTGATGTGGATTTACTTAATTGAAAGGTTGCAGCATCAAAGACTTCCAGAAGTTGCACAGTAGCCTCAGTGACTCGCCATTCATCATCATTCAATTCAGCATTTAGTTTTATATCAGGTGAACCTGAAATCAAAATTATGGCATTCTTCTGCTCGACCAATCTTCTCAGCATGTGCAGAGTGCTGTTCCAACGCGTTGGCTCATCCTGTATTAGCCGGTGTTCAGGCAGACCAAGTTGTTTTTGATTGCGCCTCAACAACTTCGAAAGCTTTGATGAATGTTTAAAGCTGCCTACTTACTTCTTGCATTTAGTAATGATGTTTCTGATTTTAGCATTATCTAGGAAGCCATCTTTTACTACATTTTGAAGCAAATGTGCAGTGCAACTAATATCCTTGAACTCGGAATTCTTCAAAGCAGCTTTGATGTCTGTGCCTCCATCTCTCACCACCGCAACGATTTTTTCTGCGAGTCCCCAACCACTCAATGTCTCTGTAATGAAATTTAAAATGTTCTGTGCAGTATGACTAACTTCCGGGAATGGAGTAACTTCTAAACGTCTGTGATATAGTTTCAGAGAATTTCCAGATTCTTTAAAGAAGTGACAAGTCAGAGCCATGTAGTCATTCGTACTGATTGAAGTCCACATATCTGTAGTCACTGCGACGTATTGGACTTCGGCCAGGTCTTCCCTTACCATTGTTTGACAGCACTGTACATTTCCGTTAGGTACTTGTTACCAAGGATTTTTCTGGAGGGCATCACGTATCGTGGTTCGATGTGGTGCATAAGGTTCTTAAAGCCCACATTTTCAACAATACTAAATGGTTGAAGGTCTAAGCATATCATTTCTACGATCAATCTATTGATCTTCACTGATCGTGGATCATTTGACTTGAATTTTCTTGTTCTATCACAAAATTCTCCCAGTGTCGGTTGACGCAGCTTATCACCCAACTGTATACATTTTGGATATGCTTTGGGAGATGGGTTTTCCCAAGAAAATGGAAAATTGGAAGATTCACTACACTGAAACTCAATGGATGATGAAAGAGAATTGCTAGTCGTAGGGCTCACGGGTGGATCAACGGTGACACTCAAGGGTGACGTCGGAGGTTGAGAACTTTGTTGGGGGATAGCACTGTTTAAATTGAACTTGATATTGTGTTGCACAGAAATGTGTTTGTTGAGGTTGGTCGTTGATTTACTCTTTCCTCCACGTGAAATAAGTTTGTTGCTAATATTACATTTCGCGTAATTTTCATTGCCAACGTCAATAGCAAAGTATTTCCATACTTGGGAAGACATAACAATAAAATTAACAGGTTAATTGCCACCAGTATAAATAAATCCACTGAATATCTCCACAAAATTCGGTGAGGACGTATTTCACCATGCCTTCGTGCACTGTGGAATAGGAACACAGACAACAAAAGACAAAAGAAAAGAAACACTGGAAAAACGACTTCCGTTGAAGTTTGCAGGACGATCCACTAGAGAGCGTGAGCGCGTGCTCACGTTCACCCGGGAAATTTGAAATCACGTACCGTTTTCGTTGGTTTTTATTTCTTCAGAATCGACTTTGAAGGCTTCGATTCTTCGATTCCGCTAAGAATCGGTGGAATCGAGAATCGGGAATCGGAATCGACCCATCCTTAGTTCTTACTTATGTGTAGCTTGTGCCTACAGTCAGAATATAATTATTCTCTACGCCCGGAAACTCCGTTGTCCAGATTATTAATTCCCCGCGCAACATAACATTCTGACGACGAGGATTAAGGACTAGATAAAGTTTCAGAGTCAGCTATCGTGAGTTGAATTCGCAGGCAATGTCGTCGTTTAATTTTCCGCCCTTTCAACCAGGATCGGAATTGTGGCAGAATTATCTCCATAGACTAGAGTCTATGTTCAAAGTTCACGGAGTGAAAGATGAACTCAAGGTGTGCATTCTTATAGAGCATGTGGGGTCAGAAGCTTATGGTCAACTCAAAGATGCGTATTTTCCAACTCCATTTGCAGAGAAAAAGTACGTCGAATTGACGGAGATTTTGCGGGGAATTTATTCTCCTTGGCAACTTATTCCGGGAGAAAGATATAAATTTCCTTTGTGTACACAAAAAGCGGGCGAGTCGGTTTCAGACTTTTTTTCTGGCACTGAAAGAGATCGCAAATGGATGCGATTATCGCAGCTTTTTGGGAGAGGACTTGCGGGATCAGTTCATAGTGTATTACAGACTGTGTCAGACTGTACAACAAGACGGCGATTATTTGTGGAAAGTGATCTCACATTTGAAAAGGCCTTTGAAATTGCGAAAAGTATGGAACTAGTAAATGCTCAGAGCGAAGAATTAAGGAGGTCGGAGATAAACGCAGTCACAAGACAAATGTCGACTCTTGATTCGGGAGGATCGGGAGCCATTCGACCCAGACAAGGCGATGAAGTCAGTGATCGGCGTGGAAGAGTTCCGGGGAAGAGCTTACCGCTCCAATCAACAGCAGAGGCATCCAGATTCGCGGAGAGAGCAGAGAAGCACCGAACAGAGGGGAGTTCCAGTCGATTCGGCACGACGTAGCGGGCGACTGAGGTCACGTTCACCAAGCCGTGTCATCGCTGTGGGAGGCCACACAACCCATCTACCTATCCCGTCGCAAAATGGAGATGCTTTATCTGCAATGCTTTGGGGCACACGTCTAGGATGTGCTGGAGGTCCAAATTGAAAGGGTTGGTGATGGAAGGTGTTGAGGAGACGATGAGTATACAAAACGATGGAGGTAATACGCCGTTGTATGTCACTATTAAGGTAAAGAATTTCACAGTAAAATTTTAAATTGATACTGGAGCTGCTGCATCTGTCATGCCATTGAGTGAATTTAAATCCAGGTTCCCTAATCTAGTGTAGAGGATCGGCCCCGCACGGGGCTCGAATCTTCCAACATATTTGTTTGTGGATTCTTGCCCTTGGTGTCGGGAACAAGCAATGAAGTAAAAGGTTCGTGCTAAAGACAGAATTTATTTGGAAGCAAAAGTTAAACCAATCGCGTCTCGAATAGCCAAAAGAGAGTTACCTCACGTTACCTTTAGCTCGGGAGGAAAGAAGAGAATGCGCGTTCAGTACGGGTGGATGCTTAGAGCACGGACCCAACGGTCCGCGCATCGGTCTCCAATGATGGACTACATTTTGACTGCAACCGATTCACCAATCTCCTCCTTCAAGAATCTCCTCCAAAATCCACCGTACACGCCATTATATATAAGGCAAAAGGAGGATGTTTTTCGGTCAAGGGGAAGTGAGAAGTCGAAAGTGAAATCTTACTCTCGAGGCATTTGCTGTTGGCTATTCTGACAGACGCCCATTAACAGTACACAAATATCTTTTGGGAAAGTGAAATTTAGAGAAAAAAATTCTATTAAGATTCATGCGCCCGTCCGGGACATTACACTAGTGCTGAAATCAGTCGTAGTAGTAGTATTTTTATTTGGGGTGCGTCGACGGCTGAGGTCATTTTGCACCACTCAAAGTCTTATTATTGCTAATAATATGATATGAAAAAACAGCATAAAGGAATAGTCTCGTAGGAACAATAACTATATTTTATTGTAAAATCCGTATTTTTTAAAAAAGTTTAAAACCTTGGTGATGTTATCGGCGTCATCTCCTAGGACTTGCCTTATTCCGCCCCGGATGTCTAGCCTCTCCCGTGCTACCCGATACACATCACACTCCGTCAGGAGATGCCGCACAGTCAAGAGAGAGTCGCAGTCGTCACAGCGTGGCGGGGTCTTCTCTTCAGTAAAAAGATAGGAGTGTGTCAAGGCACAATGTCCTATTCTCAAGCGAGTGACGGCGACCTCATCCCTGCGACTTCGCCCGGCGGAAGTGGCCCACGCTGATGCCTCGGGTTTTATTTCACGGAGCTTATTATTACGTTGGTCTGTCCAAAGCTCCTTCCACTTTTCCAAGGCAAAGTGCCGGAGCTTGGTCCTGAGATCATCTGCGGATACCAGAGGTACTGTCATATCTGGGGCGCTTAGTGCTTCTTTAGCAGCTGCGTCGGCTTTTTCGTTCCCTCCTATCCCCATGTGCCCAGGAATCCACAAGAAGGATATTATCACTCCCTCCCTATTGAGGGATAGTATGGAAGAGTGGATGTCTTGCACAATTGGGTTAGAGGGTGAAAACTCAGAAATTGACTTCAACGCACTCGCAGAATCTGTACAAATTAGGAAGGAGGCATTTCTGCATTTTATATTGGCCAGAGCCAATTTGATGGCAGTCAATTCTGCCGTAAAAACGGAACACATCGGATTGAGTCTTGCTTTGATTATTCCGTGGTACGTTGATACCACTGCACATCCGCAAGAGGTTCCAGACTTTGAGCCATCTGTAAAGACGATGGTGAAGTCGCGGTGATGGCTGAGGATTTCTCTGAATAGATGTCCGTACTCCGTAGAAGTGGTACAGGATTTCCGACATAGAAGTAGCCGCCAAATAAAATTCGGCCGAGGAATCGACCACGGAGGTTCTGTCATGTACCCGGTCGGATACACGTCTGGTAGGTTAAAACCGCGCTCTTCGATAAAAATTTTAAAACGTACACTTAAAGGCTTCGTAGCCCTTGTCCTTCTATTAAAAATGTCTAAAAACCTTGGGTTAAAAATAATGTTGTAGCACGGGTGATTCTTTGCTGATAAAATCTTGGCAACATAGTTGCAAGTCAACATGTCTCTACGAGTATCAAGCGGCGGCTCCCCCGCTTCCGCATAAATACTCAGGACAGGTGATGTTCTGAAGGCCCCAGTGGCTAGCCGTAGTCCAGAATTATGCACGGTGGAAAAGGATTTCATATGTGAATCACGTGCAGAAGAGTACGCTACGCATCCGTAGTCCAACCGAGAGCGTACTAAAGATCGGTACAATAAAAGCATTGTAGTGCGATCCGCACCCCATGATGAATGCGTTAGAAACCGCAGAATATTTAAAACCTTCGAGCATCTGTCTTTTAAAACTTTAAAATGCTCGCGCCAGGTCAAACGTTGGTCCATGACCACCCCAAGGAATCTGATAGATTCTACAAAGGGAAGTTCCCTACGGCAGAGATAGAGAGACGGCGCACAGTGGTCCAAAATGGGGGAAAATTGGCCAAAATTAATACCGTCGTTATATCAACGTACTTGCAAAGTAAAATAGTTGAATCCCAAGGTTATTGACCTGCTGAATCCGATTTTGAAGTTATTTTTTATGCATCTCTAAATTTTAACATTTTAATGAGGTATAATTATTTAAACAATTTCCAAATATTCTACGTAAGTAATTAACTGGGTACAAAGGACCCTTAATATTTACATCATATCTCTCCAAAATATTTACGTAATTAATAAATGCATAGTACTTCGAGATCCATGTAATGCTTCTACCCTGTCGTTCACGGGATTCGAATCCACGACCTTCAGCTACCGGCTTGCGTGTTAGCTACCCATTTAGAATAATTGAATACTCTAATTTAGGTTAAATAATATGATATAAGTGATATATAACTTATGGAAAAATATGAAAAAAGATAAACTTGATGCTTTCATATAGGCATTTTTACTTTAGCATACCTAATCATTTTTATCTAATAAAAAACTTATTCCTACATCACTATATCGGACTCATTGTCGCTGTGCGTATCAGCCAGGGCTAGAAGATTTTTAACTTGAGTTGCTAAGTTTACCTCAGTTTTCTTCAACACGCCTGATACTGAAATTAATTGATCTGACACTAACAATGATGTCTGGAATAAATATTCATTTGTTGCCAACTTTGACAATTTCCCCGTGTGATACTCCCGGTATCTTCTTATATCCTTATCATTTGCCTTTATGACTTCTTCTGAGAAGTGCCCAATTGGAATAAATGATTCCTTGGAAATGGCTGCTAAGTGAATCAGAGTAGAAGTAGAATTTGTTTTTGGGGGTGCTTCGACAGCGAGGGTCATTCGCACCTCGGCTAATAATGGGTTAAAACAATGGAAAAGATAAATAACAAATGTAAAATCAATAAATAGATCGAATGAAGATGAAATATTACATACTAGGTATTTCTATTCAATGTAATTAAATCTTATTGAAAAAACCGGTTTCTTTGAGAAACTGGATGACAACGTTGATTCGCTCAGGGTCATCTCCCAGAACCTGTTTTAAGTCACCCCTGACGCCCAGCCTTTCCCTTGAAGCACGGTGCATATCACACTCAGTCAGGAGATGTCTCACAGTCATGGGAGATTGGCAGCGATCGCACCGGGAGGGAATCTTTTCCTCTGTAAAGAGGAAAGAGTGTGTTAGGGCAGTGTGCCCTATCCTCAACCGTGCAATCACCACTTCCTCCCTGCGAGTCCTCCCAACCGAAGTGGGCCAACCTGATATGCATTCCTTGATGCTGCGGAGTTTATTCCCCACCTGAGAGCGCCAGATCTCCGACCACTGATTCAAAGCAGCATTTCTCAAAGTGGCCATCAGATCGCACGCGGGTACCAATGAAGATGTTATGTTTTCCAGCTTCAGCGCGTCTTTCGCAGCCCGGTCGGCTTTTTCATTACCAGCTATTCCCATATGGCCAGGTACCCACAGAAAACGAACTTTTACGCCCTTTTTAAAAAGAGATATAAGGGTGGATTGTATCTCCTGGACGATTGGGTGCATGGGAGAGTAGCCGGATATGGCCTGCAGCGCGCTCATTGAGTCACTGCAGACCATGTAGGCGCTGTTATTGTTTTTAATCCCACCCAGAGCCATCCTTATGGCGTAGAGCTCAGCCGTGTAGACACTACACAATGGGCTAAGCCTCGCCTTTATAAATCCGTGGTGGGACGAGAAAACTGCACACGCGCACGCTGACTCCGACTTCGATCCATCCGTAAACACGGGGATGAAGTCGGAGTTGCAGTGAAGTGCCTCCCTAAACATCTGCTGGTACTCTTCAGATGTACTGGTACATTTCTGGCCTCTTTGCAACAAATAGCTACATTTCGGGGGCGGTACCCGCCACGGTGGGTGGCCCGAATACCCAGAGTCATACACTTCTGGAAGTGTAGCGTCGGTGCCATCAATAAAATCTTTAAAACGAATGCTTAAGGGTTTAGTAGCCCTTGTCCGTGTGTTAAAAAGGTTTAAAAACCTGGGGCTAAAAATTATATTAAAACAAGGGTGCGTCCTCATTGATAAAATCTTTGCTACATAATTACTCATAAGGATGGTTCTCCGTGTTGACAAAGGGGGCTCCCCGGCTTCTGAATACAAACTCACGACGGGAGACGTCCTGAACGCCCCTGTTGCCAGACGAATCCCCGCATTGTGAACCGTGGACAAAGGTTTTAAGTAGCTGTCGCGGCCTGAGGCGTACACGAAACATCCGTAATCTAACTTGGAGCGCACCATTGCTCTATAAAATAAAAGCATGGTGGTGCGATCTGCACCCCAAGTCGAATTTGATAAAACCCTTAGGATATTTAAAACTTTAAAACATTTATCTTTTAAAACTCGGATGTGCTCTTTCCAATTAAGCCTTGAATCCAACACCATCCCGAGAAAACGAACAGAATCAGCATACGGAAGAAGTCTGTCACCGAGTCGTAGCTCAGGAAGTATATGGTACCCTCTTTTCCGATGAAAATGGATGCATTTTGTTTTCTCCGCTGAGAAACGGAAGCCGTTCCGTTTGGACCATTCATCAAGTTTGTTTAGGCAAAGCTGGATTTGCCTAGCAGCGGTAGCTAGTTTGGACGACCGGCAGAAAATAGCCAGGTCGTCGACAAACAAAGATCCCATAACAGGTCCCTTGATGCACTCACTGGCGTCGTTGATCGCAATGGCGAACAACGTCACGCTGAGGACTGAGCCCTGTGGCACTCCATTTTCCATCGTGAATTTCTTTGATAGGTGTTTACCTATCCTTACTCTAAAAACTCGGTGTGTTAAAAAATTCTTAAGAAAAATGGGTAGATTGCCCCTAAAACCCCAACGATGCAATTGAATTAAAATTTTTTGGCGCCAGACCCTGTCGTACGCCTTCTCCAGATCGAAGAAGACGCCGATGACGTGCTGACGCAAAAGAAAGGCCTCCTGGATGAAATTGTCACTCCGGACGAGGTGATCGATTGTCGATCTACCTCGCCGAAAACCACACTGGATATTGGATAGAAGGTTCCGTCGCTCCAAGCACCACACGAGCCGCCGGTTTACCATTCTTTCCATCGCCTTGCACAGGCAACTGGTTAAGGAGATTGGCCTATAATTATTAGGATCAACTTTGTCCTTTCCCTGCTTAACGACCGGAACCACTACAGATTCCTCCCAGGTTGGCGGAAAACTACCATCTAACCAAATTTGGTTGTAGGTTTTTAGGATCTCCGACAGCGCCTCCCCCGAAACATTTCGAAGGAAAGCGTTGTGTATACCGTCCAGTCCCGGAGAGGTATCCTTAGAATCCGAAATGGCTGACCGAAGTTCCCACATGGAGAACGGGTCGTTGTACTCTGCAGGCATAGACGTCTCAGTAAAATTAAGTGGGATTCTCTGGAAGCGTTCCTTGGTAGCCAGGAATACTTTCGAGTAATTCCCGTCACTGCTTGTGCAGGCTAGTGACTTACCAAAAAGTTCGGCGATGTCGCGAGGTTGACTCACGACGTGGCCATTCACATTAAGGCATGAGACGCCGTACTCCTGGCGAGAACCAGAAATACTCCTCACCTTATTCCACGCCTGTGCTAGTGGTGTACGATGGTTAATATTCGAAACGAATTCGAACCAGGAGGCCTTCTTAGCCTCCCTCACTACTTGCCGAGCTCTTGCTCGCAATTTTCGGAAAGAGGCTAAGTTATTTGCAGTGGGGAACTTGTTGAATACACGTAAAGCACGTTTCCGCTGGCGTATGGCCTCAGCGCATTCTTCGTTCCACCAAGGAACCGCTGGTCTTTGGAGATTCCCCGCCGAACGAGGCACGTTGCAATTTGCTGCATCAGTCAAGCCCTTAGTTAAAATTGCCACGTTGTGTGTGGCGTCACGGTTTTCATCGTGTTTGAAATAAAAATCCTTTTTAAAACTATGCCAGTCCGCTTTACGGACAACCCAATTCCCCGGTCTGATAAAATCGGAGTTAAAATTTCCTTCGTATTTAATTAAAATTGGTAAGTGGTCGCTCCCACATAGATCCGTGTGTACGGACAGGTTCAACTTGTTAAAAAGACTACCTGACGATAGACAAAGGTCTATTGCAGAGTACTCTCCATTAAAAGCGTTAAAACGTGTTTTCTCCCCATTATTGAGTAAAAAAAGGTTAAAATCAAGAATAAAACTGGCTAAAATCCGTCCCCTCCTAGTGCATTGGCCTCTAGAGCTTCCCCATAGGAGATCGTGGGCGTTAAAGTCACCCAATAAAATAAAGGGCCTTGGCAACTGTCGGACAAGTGATTCGAGGTTGCTGCGAGTCACCGGTGCACCCTCCGGTAGGTACACGTTGCATATGGTAAGTTTTTGAGGGGCGTAAGTGGAAACGGCCACAGCCTGAAACGGAGTAGCGAGCTGAACTCGAGAGGTGTAAAGGGCCTCCCGGACAGCAATCGCCACTCCGCCATGTGCTCTCTGGCCGCTGAGGTCATCGAACCTTTCAACATTATAACCTTTTAATTCACCTTTGTCCGATGCTTTAAAATGCGTGTCTTGGAGACATATAAACGAGGGGTTAAAATCACGGATTAAAATTGCAAGCTCCTCCTTATGTCGATAAAAACCATTACAGTTCCACTGTAATATAAAAGCCATAATTATATTAAATAAATAAATAAATAAATAAAGTAAAAATTAAAAGAATCAGCGCCGAATACGGTGCTTCTTCCCCTTTTGTCTGGCGAGGAGGACTTCAGTCTCTGAGGGACTGTCGTCCTCCTCCATTGACTCCTGTGGCACTAGCTTGGCTAGTCCGCTGGGGCCGGGGGATGGCGTCTTTTCGCGCTGTTTCAGCGCGACCACGGTGGTGCTTTTTGCTTGGTTCTTGTTTGGGGAACCATTCGCATTGATGGTGGATTTTTGTTTTTGTGCCGGATTTGTTGCCTTAGCCGGCTTGGCTACTTCCTTCAGTTCAGCTGTCGTATTATTAATGTTCCTATCGGTCTGAGTTCCTTGGGTGGTTTTCTTTACTGTTGCCACGGACGCAAAGGATCTAGAAAAGGTCGGTGCTACAAGGGCCCTGAACCTTTTCCGTGCCTCAAAGTAAGTTACTTTCTCCACTGTCTTTATCTCCATGACCTTTCGCTCTTCTACCATTTTCGGACACTTGCGAGAATACGCTGGATGCGTACCCTCGCAGTTCACGCAGCGTGGGTCTTTGGTACATTCCGCACCCTCATGCTCCTCCAGGCCGCAGCGCGGGCAGGTGGCCTTGCCCTCACATCGCGTTGCGATGTGGCCGAAGCGCTGGCACTGGAAGCAGCGCATGGGCGCCGGTATGAATGGCCGCACTGGTACCGATTCATACCCGACGAAAACCTTGTCGGGGAGACTGTCACGTGCAAACGTTAACACGACCGAGGTAGTGTTAACTACTTCGCCGTCGCGCTTCGTTGTAAGTCGACGAGCATCAATTACTCCCTGAGAAGCCATCTCTCTCTTGATCTCGTCGACTTCAACGTACAGCAGGTCGTAATGGGAGATTGCTCCCCGACTGGTGTTGAGGGTGCGGTGTACCTCTACCATTACTGGAATGTCATGGAGACTTTTCATGGACAGTAGCTTGTCACTTTGCTGCGGAGTTGCCGTTTCTATCAGTAGAGTTCCATCTCGCAGCTTTTTTGCAGACCTTAGATCCCCAGGCACTGCAGCCGACAGTACTTTTCGAATGAGAAAGGGGGACACTCGCTTAAGTGTCTCCCCTTCTTTTAAACACTTCATCACCAAAAACCGCCTAGAGGCGGACGAAACAGTATCTCCCCCACCCGTATCCGGGCGGGATTTTTTTGTTGGTGGTTGGTTTTTAACCTCCATGCCAATAATAGATTCTTCCCCCGAGCTCCCCACCCACCACGGAGCCACATATTCGGGACGCCGCACCGCAAACCGGTGCGGTCGTCAGGGCTACCCGAGGGATATAGCACCATAGAGGTGGTTGCCTGTTTCGGGTTGGATCTTCGATGCACGGGCCCACCAAACCCGTACATTTCCGACCGCCCTACGCAGACCCCCACCTCCCTGGCACTCGCCACCGAACGTATCGGAAGCCGATTGACCGGGAGTGGCTAGCTCCCGGCCGCCCGTTTACAGTGAATCCGGGGCCAAAGAGGGGTATTGGCCCGTAGTCCATACCGGGCATCCGACACCCGGCTGGGAACCACGGACCTCACCCTCCAGGATCCCCTTCTCCTCCTTACGGGTCTCCGCACACGGCAAACATGCGGGTGGATCGCAAGCCAGGTGGTGTGGCCGCACACAGACAGTTGACCCACAACACTGTCCGGGCTCAACCCTTGCTGGCACGGGGTTTGTTATCGGGGTTATCTCCCCGCCCTTTTAGTCGCCTCTTACGACAAGCAGGGATACTGCGGGAGTATTCTCAATATCCCTACCCGCAGGGGGAGCTAAGTGAATCAGCATCCTATGCACAGTAGATGGCATGTAATACTGTGCGTAGAGTTGGACATTCAGATCTGTTTCTTGATTAGTTTTGCAGCCGTTTCGAGGTATTTGCTGCGATAGTTAATTGAAGCAGTTAGGGCTAACTCAGCTGGCAACGTGCTGACTCTTGAGTTCTTCTTCTCTTCACTCTCTTTCGCTTGACTCTTCAAATAATTTTTTTGGCCGTCGCTCTATAGACATACACTTGCGAAAATGCAAAATATTATTTTATTACTAACCAATAAAATATGGACGTCTTATCAATTAATCGTAATTGTAAAAATGGTTACTCACCGCGCGTACTGGGAAGACATGCACATGAAGGAAGTTTAAACTCCAGCCATAACCAGTTTTTGAACTTTTTCCTGAAAAATTTATCCGCACGCGAGCTTTGTTCCCACTTTCCCAGATACTTGGGGAAAAAATTTCTGCATGCAGCGCATCAGAATATTTTTAGCAGGAACATCTCCATTTATATTCCTTTATATAAATCAGGTATCAAGTATTCCAGAACGAATCGTTTCTTTAAAGCTAAAGAATATCTATTTCGCTTCATAAATTTCTCGTTCAACTCAAGGTTCGTTATCTCTATGACATCCATTACAACTCTTAATACAGAATCTTTTAGGGCTGAAACGAGAACGTTGAACCAAATATAAGAAAATGCTATGCCAACCACAAAATAGATCAATCAATAAAAATAAAATCAATAAAAAGTGCAAAACTAAGAATGATGAATTCAAATTGGAACAAGGAATGGGAATAAACTTGTCTATTCTTTTCTGGCGTATATTGATGGTTAGGTGTCAGGCAGGAGAGGTGTTTCTTTCCTCTGAGCAGGACAAGCTTTCCTCTGCGCGTAGCAGATCAGAACACGCTTCTATGCACTTCACGCTTCTACACTGAGTATAAATGAGTTAGTTTTCGAAGTGTCAGTGCTTAAAACTACGGCAGAGTTCGTGGGTGGTGACCGTTATCCTCGTTCCGTAGTATTCCAAGAAATCCTAACGCACGTGCAGAAAGAGTTCTGCTTTGGTAGCCTCAGAGCAATCCGTCCCATCCTCAATGCATGCGGCTGGGTTTTTTTGGTTTGAAGGCAATAAAAGTGCAACCGAAAGCTGCCCTTTTCAGTCAAAATATCTCTTTCGGGCGGCGAGGGAACAGCAAGGTATTTTGAAACTTTTATTGCTCTGTGGAAGGCCTTATCCTTTCTAGAAGCGAGTGGTGGACAGGGTGGTTCAGGCGTAATAGAAATATTAAAATATAGGAATACAAAGCAAAAATTAATTGCCGAGTAAACATCTGTAGCTTTTCGTTTGGATTATAATTCGTATCATGAAGGTATGGTGAAAAGATAATGGATAATAATGTATAATGAAAGGTATATGCTAGCACGTAAACCGACCCTCATTAAAAACAGAGATAGACCTCATTGATGAACTTTGGGTTTAGAGGAATATCCAATACGCGAGAAAAGAATATAATTTAGTACACAACAGTGAAAATTATGTATGAAGATGAAAAATCTGTAACATTCCACGAGAGTAACTATCGATAAAACCCCTTTGGGTCACTGCGCAGCGGCTCGGCCGCCGCCACTGCGGGCCGAAGATGCGGAGCGGTGCGTTGTACCGCTCAACTTAAAACCATCTGAAGGTCAGATAAGCAAGTATAAGCAAGATTTTTTTTCTTCATCATGTTTAATTGGCTTTCCTGCTCATTTCCATAGGAAAATATCAGAGGAGCAAAGAGGAGCACAAAACAATAATGATGCATTTACTAAAAAAATTACTAAATAATGGATAAATATTTTTAAAAAAATTAAAAGGTCAACCAAGTACTCAATTGGACGAAATTATCGGATTTTTATTCTATGAGGTATCAAAATTCCGTAAAAAAATTAGTGAAGGACACTTATGTATTTAAAGCCTTCTACTATAAAGGTGAACTTCACAAAAATTGACAGATTCAACGCGACGGGCGTCTAACCCTTGATTTACCCAACTTTCACGAGTGATGCACATTAATGTGTGCTATAGAGAGACCCATTTAGTACCCTATTTTGTAGTCCATATCCTCTACAATACGAAAACTCCATTTAAAGTTTCCTTGCAAAAAGTCGAAAAATCGACTTTTGGCCAGGTATTTCCGATTTCGGACCACTGTGCGGCGTAGCGTGTAATCCCCTTATCCTGTGAAAATGGACACACTTCGTTTTCTCTCCGGAGAAACGAAATCCATTTTTCTGAGACCAGGTAGACAGCTTGTTGAGGGATAGTTGGATAAGCATGGAAGCACTTGCTAATTTTGACGATCGGCAGAAAATAGCCAGGTCGTCAACGAACAGGGAAGCCATTACAGGAGAACGGATACATTCTGTGATATCATTGATTGCTATAGCAAATAGTGTCACACTTAGTACGGAACCCTGGGGTACTCCATTCTCTAGTGGATAGGGTCTAGATAGACATTTACCTATTTTAACTTTAAAAACCCGCCCGCATAAAAAATTTTTGATAAAAATGGGTAGGTTTCCCCTAAAGCCCCAATTGTGCAACGTCGTTAAAATTTTGTGACGCCAAACGCGATCGTACGCTTTTTCTATATCGAAAAAAACGCCGATCACGTGCTGGCGTAAAAGGAAAGCTTCTTGCATGAAATTATCTGTTCGGACCAGGTGGTCGAGAGTTGATCTACCTTTGCGAAAGCCACACTGTATATCTGAAAGAAGGTTTCGTCGTTCCAACCACCACACGAGTCGGCGGTTAACCATTCTTTCCATTATCTTACAGACACAACTTGTAAGCGAGATGGGTCTGTAGTTATTTGGGTCTGATCTATTCTTTCCCTGCTTGGGGATGGGCACCACAGCGGATTCTCGCCAGATTTCCGGAAAGCTCCCATCAGACCAGATTATATTGAAACATCGCAGGATTTCCGGTAGGGCTGCCTGCGGAAGATTGCGGATGAAGGCGTTATGGACTTGATCCATTCCTGGTGCGCTGTCATGGGAGTCGGCGATTGCGGACGTCAATTCCCACATTGAGAATGAGTCATTGTAGGCTATATTGGGACCTATGGTTTTAAAGTTAAGCGGCGCTGACTCGACTTGTTCTTTCATACGAATGAATGCAGCGTCAAAGTTTGAGTTACTGCTGGTGTTGGCAAGTAACTGTCCAAAAATCTCGCATATATCGAGGGAGGAGGTAACCACCCGATCAGCGACCTTTAAGTACGAGACAGTGAGGGTTTCACTAGAGCCCGAAATGCTACTCACCTTTCTCCAAACATCCGATATGGGCGTTCTGCTATTTAGTGTGGAGAGATACTCAATCCAGGATGCCTTCTTTGCCTCCTTCACCACCTTCCGGGCTTTAGCTCGTAAACGTCGAAAAGAGGCAAGATTTGTCGCGGTGGGAAACTTGTTAAAAATTCGTAAGGCTCTTTTCCGGGCTTTAATTGCGTTTGCACATTCTTCGTTCCACCAGGGAACGGCTGGCCTACGAATGTTGCCCTTGGTACGAGGTACTGCGGATTTAGCTGCATCGATAATTGTTGCTGTAAGCTTCCGAATATTCGCCACGCCATCTTCGTTTTCTCCATAGATGAATTTAAAATTATGCTGAAAGCGTGGCCAGTTGGCTTTCCGAATTAACCAACAGTCAGGGCGAATGGGGTTTTGTCTGAAACCTCGGTCTCTCTTTATTAAAATTGGAAAATGGTCACTTCCGCATAGGTCATTGTGTACGTTTAAGCTTAATTTTGTCATAAGACTGCTCGATGACATGCACAAATCAATGGTGGAATAATCCCCATTAAAACTATTAAAACGTGTCCTTTCACCGTTGTTCAATAAAAATAAGTTAACATCATCGATAAATTTAGCTAAAATACGGCCTCTTTGGTTACACTGTGCTCTTGTGCTTCCCCATAGGGAATCATGGGCATTAAAATCACCCGTTAAAATGAAGGGCCGAGGTAGTTGACAGACAAGGGCTTCTAGATTAAAAGCGGTTACTGGTGCACCCTCAGGCAGATAAACGTTGCAAAACGTCACCTCCTCTGGGGCATGCACTGTCATGGCTACGGCTTGAAAAGGTGTGGTCAGCTGCAATCGGGAGGTGTAAAGGGCCTCCCGAACTGCGATTGCCACTCCACCTTGGGCACGTATGCCACTGGTGTCGTCGAATCTAAAAACGTTAAAACCTTTTAAAATACCCTTGTCTGACGTTTTAAAATGTGTCTCTTGGAGACATATACATGACGGATTAAAATATCTAATTAAAATAGTCAGCTCCTCCTTATGCCGATAAAAACCATTACAGTTCCACTGTAGAATGAATGCCATAAAAAGATAAAATATAAATAAATGAATAAAACTATGGTTAAAATCCGGCACTCGGTCACGAGCGCCGAAGACGGTGCCTTCGACCCTGCTGTTTGTACCGGAGGATTTCAGTTTCTGAAAGACTTTCGTCTTCCTCCATAGATTCCGGGTCGGTCGGTTTTGCTGATCCGGATGGGCGAGGGGGTGGCGTTTTTTCACGCCTGCTTTGCGTGACGCTGGTGGTAGTAGTTGGCGGGTTTTTCTTAGGAAAGCCCGCAGTATTTTTATTTATTTTCTGTGTCGGTTTGGATGCCTTTTCCGACTTGGCCGAATCTTTTGAGGTTTGTGGTGTTATAGTTTTAAATTCTTCCGTCTGTGTTTCGATACTTACTTTGCTAACATTTGGTGAAACGGTTTTAGCGTAAGACTTCGAAAAGGTAGGGGCAACCATTGCACGATATTTTTTTCGGGCCTCAAAATAGGGAATTTTTTCCACGGTCTTTATTTCCATTATTTTTCGTTCTTCGATATTCTTAGGGCACTTGCGGGAGTACACAGGATGTGTACCCTCGCAGTTAATGCAATGTGGTTCATTCTGGCACTCAGTATCACCATGCGCTTCCAGGCCGCATTTAGGGCAGGTGGGCTTGCCCTCGCAACGTGTGGCCATGTGGCCGAACCGCTGGCACTGGAAACAGCGCATGGGGGCCGGTACAAAGGGCCGCACTGGGACGGATTCGTACCCACTGAAAACTTTATCCGGGAGCCGATCCAGCGAGAAACTCAATACAACTGATGTTGTGTTTAGAATTTGTCCATCACGCTTCGAGGTTAGTCGACGAGCGTCGACAACTCCCTGAGAGGCCATTTCCCGTTTTATTTCATCGACATCGACGTAAAGGAGATCATAGTGGCTTACCACTCCCCGGCAAGAGTTTAAAGTGCGGTGCACCTCCACTTTGACCGGAATATCGTGCAGCTGATTCATTTTTAGGAGCTTCTCACTTTGGCTGTAATTGCTGGTCTCTATCAATAACGTACCGTCTCTTAGCTTTTTTGCTGACTTAAGTTCTCCGGGTATAGCATTACTCAAAACCTTCCTAATAAGAAAAGGGGAAACCGTCTGAAAGGTCTCGCCATCCCTAATGCAACTCATGACTACAAAGCGCTTGCACGCGCGAAAAGACGTTTCTCCCCCGCCCGTGTCAGGGCAGGTTCTCTTGGGTGGTGGAAATATACCATCCACCATGCCACCTGAGGTATTCATCCCCCGGGCTCCCCACCCAAAATGGAGCCACACATTTGGGACGCCGCACCGCAAACCGGTGCGGTCGCCAGGGCTACCCGAGGGGATATAGCACCCTAGAGGTGGTTGCCTGTTTCGGGTTGGATCTTCGGTGCACGGGCCCACCAAAACCCGTACACTTCCGACCGCCCTACACAGACCCCCACCTCCCTAGCACTCGCCACCGAACGTATCGGAAAGCCGATTGACCGGGGGTGGCTAGCCCCTGGCCTCCCGTTTACAGGGAATCCAGGGCCAAAGAGGGTTATTGTTTCTCGGGCCATACCGGGCATCCGACACCCGGCTGGGAACCGAAAAACTCACCCTCCAGGATCCCCTTCTCCCCCTTACGGGTCTCCATGCACGGCAAACACATGGGTGGATCGTGAACCAGCTGGTATGGTCACTCACAAGCAACAGACCCACACGTTGCTCGGACGCATCCCTTGCTGACACGGGGGTTTGTTTTCGAGGTTTTCTCCCCGCCCTTTTAGTCGCCTCGTACGAAAAGCAGGGATACTGCGGGAGTATTCTCAATCCCCCTACCCGCAGGGGGACTGAAATCAGTCTTTGCAAATTTAAGTAGTCAATGGAAAATATAAATGTCAAAGGTGAAATCGTTGAAAAAGTTCAAAATTTTTGTTAGGAAAGTAATTTAAAATTGTTGGTGGTAGAGAATAATTTTTATAAATGTTTGCTTGGTCGATCATGGTTGAATGTGCAAATTCCAGAGTGGAAGGAGACCTTCTAGGAACCACAAAAAGACATTTTCTTTAGCAACAACGTGTTCCGGGTTGTTACACTATCATTGACATCATGTTCCTCTCTAACTTGGAGAGGTTATGTAATAGTGGTTACGAAATTATATGAAAATCATTTACGTGGTAATTGACATGGACATTCTAATAGTCTCTTTCATGTGCCCACTGGTAGCATGGGCTGTATTCGTATATTCGTATGGGTTAGCATGGTAAGGTACGGCTGTACGGCTGCGAAGTTTCGCCGCATTCAAGACTCATTGGGAAAGAAGATATTGAAATATTTCTGGAAATGCTTTGTGAACATCAGTTAGTGGAGACGTACGATTTGTACGTGGCTGGCGAGACTCAAGAGAGTGATGGAAATCATCTTTCTTTGGATAAGGAGTTTCAGGAGGCATCTAGAGTGAGCACAAGTTCCGATCCATCGCCGTCAGAGAGAAGCGAATATAAGCCCAGCCCGAATGCCGCGAAATATCAGCAAGTGCTAGTAGTAGTAGTAGTATTTTTATTTGGGGTGCGTCGACGGCTGAGGTCATTTTGCACCACTCAAAGTCTTATTATTGCTAATAATATGATATGAAAAAACAGCATAAAGGAATAGTCTCGTAGGAATAATAACTATATTTTATTGTAAAATCCGTATTTTTTTAAAAAGTTTAAAACCTTGGTGATGTTATCGGCGTCATCTCCTAGGACTTGCCTTATTCCGCCCCGGATGCCTAGCCTCTCCCGTGCTACCCGATACACATCACACTCCGTCAGGAGATGCCGCACAGTCAAGAGAGAGTCGCAGTCGTCACAGCGTGGCGGGGTCTTCTCTTCAGTAAAAAGATAGGAGTGTGTCAAGGCACAATGTCCTATTCTCAAGCGAGTGACGGCGACCTCATCCCTGCGACTTCGCCCGGCGGAAGTGGCCCACGCTGATGTCTCGGGTTTTATTTCACGGAGCTTATTATTACGTTGGTCTGTCCAAAGCTCCTTCCACTTTTCCAAGGCAAAGTGCCGGAGCTTGGTCCTGAGATCATCGGCGGATACCAGAGGTACTGTCATATCTGGGGCGCTTAGTGCTTCTTTAGCAGCTGCGTCGGCTTTTTCGTTCCCTCCTATCCCCATGTGCCCAGGAATCCACAAGAAGGATATTATCACTCCCTCCCTATTGAGGGATAGTATGGAAGAGTGGATGTCTTGCACAATTGGGTTAGAGGGTGAAAACTCAGAAATTGACTTCAACGCACTCGCGGAATCTGTACAAATTAGGAAGGAGGCATTTCTGCATTTTATATTGACCAGAGCCAATTTGATGGCAGTCAATTCTGCCGTTAAAACGGAACACATCGGATTGAGTCTTGCTTTGATTATTCCGTGGTACGTTGATACCACTGCACATCCGCAAGAGGTTCCAGACTTTGAGCCATCTGTAAAGACGATGGTGAAGTCGCGGTGATGACTGAGGATTTCTCTGAATAGATGTCCGTACTCCGTAGAAGTGGTACAGGATTTCCGACATAGAAGTAGCCGCCAAATAAAATTCGGCCGAGGAATCGACCACGGAGGTTCTGTCATGTACCCGGTCGGATACACGTCTGGTAGGTTAAAACCGCGCTCTTCGATAAAAAAGTTTAAAACGTACACTTAAAGGCTTCGTAGCCCTTGTCCTTCTATTAAAAATGTCTAAAAACCTTGGGTTAAAAATAATGTTGTAGCACGGGTGATTCTTTGCTGATAAAATTTTGGCAACATAGTTGCAAGTCAACATGTCTCTTCGAGTATCAAGCGGCGGCTCCCCCGCTTCCGCGTAAATACTCAGGACAGGTGAAGTTCTGAAGGCCCCAGTGGCTAGCCGTAGTCCAGAATTATGCACGGTAGACAAGGATTTCATGTGTGAATCAAGTGCAGAAGAGTACGCTACGCATCCGTAGTCCAACCGAGAGCGCACTAAAGATCGGTACAATAAAAGCATTGTAGTGCGATCCGCACCCCATGATGAATGCGTTAGAAACCGCAGAATATTTAAAACCTTCGAGCATCTGTCTTTTAAAACTTTAAAATGCTCGCGCCAGGTCAAACGTTGGTCCATGACCACCCCAAGGAATCTGATAGATTCTACAAAGGGAAGTTCCCTACGGCAGAGATAGAGAGACGGCGTAGCGTGTAATCCCCTTATCCTGTGAAAATGGACACACTTCGTTTTCTCTCCGGAGAAACGAAATCCATTTTTCTGAGACCAGGTAGACAGCTTGTTGAGGGATAGTTGGATAAGCCTGGAAGCACTTGCTAATTTTGACGATCGGCAGAAAATAGCCAGGTCGTCAACGAACAGGGAAGCCATTACAGGAGAACGGATACATTCTGTGATATCATTGATTGCTATAGCAAATAGTGTCACACTTAGTACGGAACCCTGGGGTACTCCATTCTCTAGTGGATAGGGTCTAGATAGACATTTACCTATTTTAACTTTAAAAACCCGCCCGCATAAAAAATTTTTGATAAAAATGGGTAGGTTTCCCCTAAAGCCCCAATTGTGCAACGTCGTTAAAATTTTGTGACGCCAAACGCGATCGTACGCTTTTTCTATATCGAAAAAAACGCCGATCACGTGCTGGCGTAAAAGGAAAGCTTCTTGCATGAAATTATCTGTTCGGACCAGGTGGTCGAGAGTTGACCTACCTTTGCGAAAGCCACACTGTACATCTGAAAGAAGGTTTCGTCGTTCCAACCACCACACGAGTCGGCGGTTAACCATTCTTTCCATTATCTTACAGACACAACTTGTAAGCGAGATGGGTCTGTAGTTATTTGGGTCTGATCTATTCTTTCCCTGCTTGGGGATGGGCACCACAGCGGATTCTCGCCAGATTTCTGGAAAGCTCCCATCAGACCAGATTTTATTGAAACATCGCAGAATTTCCGGTAGGGCTGCCTGCGGAAGATTGCGGATGAAGGCGTTATGGACTTGATCCATTCCTGGTGCGCTGTCATGGGAGTCGGCGATTGCGGACGTCAATTCCCACATTGAGAATGAGTCATTGTAGGCTATATTGGGACCTATGGTTTTAAAGTTAAGCGGCGCTGACTCGACTTGTTCTTTCATGCGAATGAATGCAGCGTCAAAGTTTGAGTTACTGCTGGTGTTGGCAAGTAACTGTCCAAAAACCTCGCATATATCGAGGGAGGAGGTAACCACCTGATCAGCGACCTTTAAGTACGAGACAGTGAGGGTTTCACTAGAGCCCGAAATGCTTCTCACCTTTCTCCAAACATCCGATATGGGCGTTCTGCTATTTAGTGTGGAGACATACTCAATCCAGGATGCCTTCTTTGCCTCCTTCACCACCTTCCGGGCTTTAGCTCGTAAACGTCGAAAAGAGGCAAGATTTGTCGCGGTGGGAAACTTGTTAAAAATTCGTAAGGCTCTTTTCCGGGCTTTAATTGCGTTTGCACATTCTTCGTTCCACCAGGGAACGGCTGGCCTACGAATGTTGCCCTTGGTACGAGGTACTGCGGATTTAGCTGCATCGATAATTGTTGCTGTAAGCTTCTGAATATTCGCCACGCCATCTTCGTTTTCTCCATAGATGAATTTAAAATTTTGCTGAAAACGTGGCCAGTTGGCTTTCCGAATTAACCAACTGTCTGGGCGAATGAGGTTTTGTCTGAAACCTCGGTCTCTCGTTATTAAAATTGGAAAATGGTCACTTCCGCATAGGTCATTGTGTACGTTTAAGCTTAATTTTGTCATGAGACTGCTCGATGACATGCACAAATCAATGGTGGAATAATCCCCATTAAAACTATTAAAACGTGTCCTTTCACCGTTGTTCAATAAAAATAAGTTAAAATCATCGATAAATTTAGCTAAAATACGGCCTCTTTGGTTACACTGTGCTCTTGTGCTTCCCCATAGGGAATCATGGGCATTAAAATCACCCGTTAAAATGAAGGGCCGAGGTAGTTGACAGACAAGGGCTTCTAGATTAAAAGCGGTTACTGGTGCACCCTCAGGCAGATAAACGTTGCAAAACGTCACCTCCTCAGGGGCATGCACTGTCACGGCTACGGCTTGAAAAGGTGTGGTCAGCTGCAATCGGGAGGTGTAAAGGGCCTCCCGAACTGCGATTGCCACTCCACCTTGGGCACGTTGGCCATCAGCAAGTGCTCCTCAACGAGAAAACTACGGTGGTAAATCTTGCAAGAGAGCACCCAAACTGGATAAGTTCTTCCCTGCAGCATTAAGGTTCAGTTTTTTTATGTAAACAGATCCTTCCTACGTGGCAAAAAGACCGAACGGGGTGGCACAAGGCGCGATAGGCTTCAGATGACAGATGAATGGGTGCATCATCGCTTCATTGAATCTAGGAATAGGAATGAATCAGTAAAGACCAGGCCCTTGCAGGAGTTGGCCCTGTCAGTTCCAGCGTCACAACTGGCGGTTCAGCATGCATCGCCAGATTTTTAATTCTCGACAAGTTCACCCTGGGTTAAATTTTTTGAAGAGGTTCCGAGTGCAGCGTAAAATTACGAAGTATGTCTCCTCGAGCAAACAGTCTTCATTGGAAAACTGTGAAATCGCGAAAGTTATTCCAAAAACATGCAAAAATTTTGATTTAACAGTATGACAGCGATTTTGTGATCAATACCGATCAGACGGGTGGTGCTTACCGGGTGGATATGAAAAGATCACTAGCACAAAGGGATAGAAAATAATGCAAATTGCAGACGGAAGCATGAGAAAACTGAGCCATTCGTACGCTGCGCAATATTCAATAACTGCGACGGGAAAGCTTCTTCCAAAGGTGTTTTTTTGTATGCAGGAACCTGGGGGTGACTTCGGTCTACGAGTCAATGAAAAAGTAAAAAATCGGGAAATTGAATACGCCAATGTGGTTGTTACAAGTTCAAAATCTAGAATATTATGCAATAAATTGTATTTTGTTCCTAGCAAATTTTTTGCAGCCCTATTTGGATAAAAAAAGGGTTTCTGCTGAATGTTGATTCGTGGGTGAGTCAAACAAATGGTGCCATGCATGACGAGATATTTCAAGATAATAATGGTAATCCAACATGAACTTTGAAGATCATTCCACCACGATGTACATCTTTATGCCAACCCTGCGGTATTTTTTTTACGTAAGAGTAAAGCACTTCATCTAACAACTACAGAATAGCACTTTGCAGCTTAAAAGAAAGAGATTGTTTCTCATGACAATATTTCAATACATGCAGTAGTGTATAACCAATTGCCTTCACCTGTCTTCAACGACATGATATGGTACGCATAGTATGCATCAAAATTGGTTACAAATCGGAATATACGCGAAGTTTGATTTTCACAAGATATCCGAAAACACAGTAGCAAATGTACGGGTACAAGCTTTATAGGAAGTGCATGGTGCAGAGACTTTCTATGTTTTAATATTGTTTTATGATCCATATCTTCCAAAATTGTGCCGTAAATGCATATTAAATTAGAGCAATTCAAATTAATGTACCTCATGTACCCAAGCAATATCTTCAGCCATTAGACGTTCAAAAGAAAATGAAACATTTACCTTTATTTAGTATACATTTAACAGTAAGATGTATTACCGGAGGAATCTGGTTCAGGGAGTTTGCGTAAAAAAGTAAGAAAAACATTACGTAAACAGGGGTGAGCGGGGTGACGGGGGGCCCGCTGTGGTGAGGTGAGAAAGGAAACATTACAATTCTGAAAATAGTAACCTTTTCTGCCACTAGATGGCGTTTAAATGCATTTTCGCTCTGTTTGCTGTGCTGAGTAACGTATGTGGCCATACGGAACCGCTATGCATCGTGGTTCATTCGAGAGGCGTTTGTTTAGTGAAGGTTGCAGTTTTGGTGACCTCGCGGTGCGTGGTAACTTATTACTGCAGAGCATAACTGAGCAACAGGTAAGTATACTTGGTTATTGTTGTTTGTTAGGCATATGATGTAGATTGAATGTAGGTGTTCTCTAATTTTACTTTAGCGGGATTTAAATAATGGCGCTGGGCAATGTCACCCCGACATTTATTTTAATCTTGGGATGACTTTGCCCACATTATTCAGTGGCATGTTATTGTAATAACAGTTATTATATAAACAAATAATGTTCACCATGTCTTTTCTTCTTTCAGCAAAGTAGTGCATCAAAATTCCTCGCCATAATAAGGGATTATTATGGCATCGTCCATACAAGACCAATGGTGAAAATGATCTCAAAGCAGCGATGCAGGAAGTAAAAACTGGAGAGCTATTAATAAGGCAAGCAGCTTTGAAATTTAATAGTAGTAGTAGTAGTAGATTTAGGTTTATAGGGTGCGTCGACAACTATGGTCATTTTGCACCACGCACAATCTAATTTATAATAATAAATATGTAGAAGTATAAAAAAGTAGAAATATAAATATAGAGTAAAAATCAAAGGCAGTATAAAACGTCCAGTTTATGACAATAAATTAGATTTTATTCATTAAGTTTATTTCTTTTAAAAAGGTAATAACGTGGCATAGGCGATCAGCATCGTTGCCTAGAACGTGTTCTAGGTCGCCGTTGATGCCTAGCCTGTTACGTGTGTCCCGGTATTTGTCACACTCCGTCAGGATATGTCGCACACTGAGAGGACAGTCACAGTCATCACATCGCGGAGGAATTTTCTCTTCTGTAAAGAGGAACGAGTGGGTCAGGGCGCAATGCCCGATTCTTAATCGTGTGATGACCACTTCTTCTCTGCGACTACCCCTGACGGAAGTGGGCCACCCTGACGTTACCGGTTTTATTGCCCGTAACTTATTGTTTAGGACATCGCTCCAAAGTACACTCCACTGCTCTAGGACTATTTTACGGAGAGAGGCTTGCAGATCCTGATAGGGTACTAGCGTCGTCGTCGGCTCAGGGATATTTAGCGCTTCTTTTGCAGCTGCATCCGCCTTCTCATTTCCAGCAATACCCATATGTCCTGGGACCCAGAGAAAAATAACTTTGATTCCCTTTCTATTAAGGGATAAAAGGGTAGTATGTATTCGCTGGACAATAGGGTGTGGTGAAGAAAAGACGGAAATGGATTGCAGTGCGCTCATTGAGTCCGTGCAGATGACAAAAGACCCCGAAGAACCCCTAATTCCTTCAAGGGCCATCTTAATAGCCAGCAGCTCCGCTGTGTATACGCTACACAGCGTATTGAGCCTGGACTGGACGACACCGTGATGGGACGAGGTAACCGCGCACGAACAGGCTGCATCCGACTTCGATCCATCCGTGTATACAGGGATAAAATCGGAGTGGCGACAGAGAAATTCGTTGAAGAGGCGCTGGTATTCTAGAGCAGTGGTGTGGGATTTATGGCGCCTACCAAGGGCCATATGGATGTCCGGCGGCGGAATAATCCACATAGGGTAACTCGAGTACCCAACTGGATAAACATCTAGGAGTCTTAACCCGACACCCTGAATAAATAAATTAAAACGAACACTGAGCGGCTTGGTAGCTCTTGTCCGTCGATTAAAAAGTTCCATAAATCTAGGGTTAAAAATCAAATTGAAACACGGGTGATTCTTGGTAGCTAAAATTTTCGCCACATAGGAGCACATCAGCATGTTCCTACGGTACGGTAGCGGAGGCTCCCCGGAATCAGCATAAATGCTGAGGACCGGACTGGTCCGGAAAGCACCAGTAGAAATACGAAGCCCTGCGTTGTGTACTGTTGTTAACGACCTTAAGTAAGAGTCGCGACTGGAAGCGTATTCAACTGACCCGTAGTCCAGTTTGGAACGTACGAGTGCGCGATATAATAAAAGCAGGGACATTCGATCGGCACCCCAAGTTGTGTTACTTAAAAATTTTAAAATATTTAAAGTCCGTAGACATTTATCTCTCAGAATCTGTATGTGTTCACGCCAGTTCAGTCGGTAGTCAAAAGTCATACCGAGGAATCGGACGGACTCCACATACGGGAGAGTTTTGCCATTGAGTGACAAAGTTGGCGGGATGTAATGTCCCCTCACCCGGTAAAAATGGACACATTTGCACTTATCCGAGGAAAACTTAAAGCCATTCCTCCGCGTCCAAACCTCCAGTTTGTTTAGAGCCAACTGAGTCACTCTGGTTGCAGTGGCTATTTTGGACGACCTGCAAAATATTGCTAGGTCGTCAACGAACAGAGATCCCATTAGTGGAGGTTTAATGCATTTAGCTATGTCGTTGATCGCAATTGCGAAGAGTGTCACACTTAAAACTGAACCCTGTGGAACTCCAATGTCCTGCCGATAAAATTTGGATAAATGTCTACCTATTTTAACTTTAAAAACCCGATCAGTTAAAAAATTCTTGATAAAAATCGGTAAATTGCCCCTCAATCCCCACTCATGCATAGTCATTAATATCTTATGCCGCCACACTCGGTCGTATGCCTTCTCCATGTCGAAGAAGACACCTACGACATGTTGACGGAGAAGAAATGCCTCCTGGATGAAATTGTCGGCTCTGACCAGGTGGTCAACGGTCGATCGGCCGCGTCTAAAACCGCATTGAATATTCGAAAGAAGATTTCGGCGCTCTAGCCACCAAACGAGACGCCGATTGACCATTCTTTCCATTACCTTGCACAGGCAACTAGTAAGGGAGATGGGTCTATAATTATTCGGGTCAGCTCTATCTTTACCCTGTTTGAGAATAGGGATTACTGTGGACTGCCGCCAGGAGGGTGGAAAACTACCCTCAGCCCAAATTTGGTTGAGGGAGCGAAGGACTTCCACCAATGCCCCCTCCGGAATATTCCGGAGGAACGCATTATGGATGTCGTCCAATCCTGTGGCCGAGTCGCGTGAGTCTGCAATGGCAGAACGCAGTTCCCAAAGGCAGAAGGGGATATTATAGTCTGCCGTCCACCGCTTCTCAGTAAAGATAAGTTTCTGAGATTCATTGCGCCTCTTGATGTGTACGAATTCTTCCTCATAGGTGTCGTCGCTGTATAAATTGGCGAGTGACTGCCCAAAAACCTCGCTAATAGCCGACGGAGATGTCAGTACCATACCACCGATATTGAGGAATGAGACGCTGAGCTGATTGTGGTTTCCCGAAATTCGTCTTACCTTGTTCCATACCTGTGCAAGGGGTGTTCTACAATTCACATCAGATACATATTTCATCCAGGAGGCCTTTTTTGCCTCCTTCACCACCTTTCGAGCTTTTGCTCTGAGGCGCCTGAAGGAGGACAAATTTGTCTCTGTGGGGTACTTGTTAAAAATTCGTAACGCCTTCTTGCGTTTACGAATCGCTTCAGCACAATCATCGTTCCACCAGGGAACTGCAGGCCTAGTTACGCAATGTAGTGATTTGGGCACACTGCAATTGGCGGAATCGATGATATTGCGGGTCAGCATTTCAATGTTTGAAGTCCCATCACGGTTCTCGTCATGTTTAAAATTTATTTTTTCCCTAAAAGCGGTCCAATCGGCATTCCGGACAACCCAGTTGCCCGGCCGTACTAAGTCGTGGTTAAAATTATTTTCTCTGTACAGAAAAAGGGGGAAATGATCACTGCCACAGAGATCATTGTGAACAGACAGATAAATCTTGCTAATTAACGTGCTCGATGCAATACAAAGATCAATACTAGAATACTGACCGTTAAAAGAGTTAAAACGAGTGTGTTCCCCTTTATTCAATAAAAACATGTTAAAATCAGTAATAAAATTAGATAAAATACGCCCCCTACGGTCACACTGTGAACGCAAACTACCCCATAGGGTATCATGAGCGTTAAAATCGCCAGATAAAATAAAAGGTCTGGGCAACTGACGAACAAGGGCTTCTAAGTTGGATCGAGTGACCGGGGCCCCCTCCGGCAAGTAGACGTTACATAACGTCACAGCCTCCGGGGCATGCACCGTCACTGCGACCGCCTGGAAAGGCGTTCTCAGCTGCACTCGGGAGGTGTAAAGAGCCTCTCGAGTAGCAACCGCCACTCCACCCTGGGCACGTTGGCCACTGGTGTCGTCCCATCTAAAAACGTTAAAACCATTTAAAATGCCCTTGTCCGTGCTTTTAAAATGGGTCTCTTGTAGACATATACAAGAGGGGTTAAAGTCACGAATTAAAATGCCCAGCTCCTCCTTATGGCGATAAAAACCGTTACAGTTCCACTGTAATATAAAAGCCATTAAAATTTAAAAAGGAATAAAATACAATAAATAAATAAATAAATCAAAAGGGCAAGAGTCGGACTCTGAACACATGTGGTTAGCGTCTAAGGCGATTCTTCTTGCCTTTTTGCCTAGCGACGAGGATTTCCGTCTCCGAGAGACTTTCGTCCTCATCCATTTGTTCCAGCTCTGGCTGTTTTGAGCTGGCAGGTCCTGGGGATGGTGTCTTCTCACGCGTTACGCGTGTTACCCCAGTTTCTGATTTCTGTGGGGACATTTGGAGGGAACCAAGGTTAGTAATAGTGGTTTTTTCTGCTGGTTTAATAGCCTTAGCCAGCTTGGCCGATTCTTTCTCTGTTGGCTTTGTTTTCACTGCTTCTGTTTGGGTTCCTATGGTACTTTTCTTAACAGGTGGGGCCACAACAGTGGCAAAGGACTTGGAAAAAGTTGGGGCGACCATTTCCCTGTACTTTTTCCTCGCCTCGAAATATGTTAATTTATCCAGTGTTTTTAGTTCCATTATCTTTCGCTCTTCCACTAATTTGGGACATTTCCTAAAGTACACCGGATGATCGCCCTCGCAGTTAACACAATGAGGTTCTTTTGAGCATTCCGCACCCTCATGCTCCTCCAAGCCGCAGCGCGGGCAGGTGGCCTTGCCCTCACACCGCGTGGCGATGTGGCCGAAGCGCTGGCACTGGAAGCAGCGCATGGGAGCTGGTATGAATGGCCGAACAGGTACCGATTCAAAACCGATGAAAACCTTGTCGGGGAGACGATCTAGCGCAAAAGTGAGGACCACGGACGATGTATTTCTCACTTCTCCGTCGCGCTTCGTGGTAAGCCTACGAGCATCTGTCACGCCTTGAGACGCCATCTCGCTCTTGATCTCGTCCACTCCTACGTACAACAGGTCGTAGTGGGAGATTACTCCCCGACAGGTGTTGAGGGTGCGGTGCGCTTGAACTGTTACCGGTATATCGTGTAGTTTTTCCATTTTCAGCAACTTTTCTGCTTGGATATTATTGCTGCATTCGATGAGAAGGGTGCCGTCGCGGAGCTTCTTGGCCGATTTCAGGTCACCACGCACCAGAGAAGACAAGACTCGGCGAATGAGGAAAGGAGACACCTTTTTAAGTGTTTCTCCTTCCTTTTGGCACCTCATCACTAGGTAGCGTTTACTACAACTGAACTCTCTTTCTCCCCCGCCCTTATCAGGGCAGGATCTTTTGGGAGGTGGAAGATTAGTTTCCGCCATACCATCAAGAAATTCGTCCCCCGAGCTCCCCACCCACCATGGAGCCACACATTCGGGACGCCGCACCGCAAACCGGTGCGGTCGCCAGGGCTACCCGAGGGGATATAGCACCCTAAAGGTGGTTGTCTGTTTCGGGTTGGGTCTTCGATGCACGGGTCCACCACACCCGTACGTCTCCGACCGCCCTACGCAGACCCCCACCTCCCTGGCACTCGCCACCGTTAAGCTTACGCCACGGAAGCCGATTGACCGGGAGTGGCTAGCTCCCGGCCGCCCGTTTACAGCGAATCCAGGGCCAAAGAGGGGTATTGGCCCCCAGTCCATACCGGGCATCCGACACCCGGCTGGGAACCACGGGCCTCACCCTCCAGGATCCCCTTCTCCTCCTTACGGGTCACCGCACACGGCAAACATGCGGGTGGATCGCAGGCCAGGTCGTATGGCCGCACACAGACAGTTGACCCACAGGACTGTCCGGGCTCAACCCTTGCTGGCACGGGGTTTGTTTTCGGGGTTATCTCCCCGCCCTTTTAGTCGCCTCTTACGACAAGCAGGGATACTGCGGGAGTATTCTCAATCCCCCTACCCGCAGGGGGATTTGAAATTTAATATTCCAAGGAAAACTCTGGGAAATAAATTACTTTCCAAGTATAAAAAATCTACTGAGGCCAAATTGCTTTCTGTACTGTAGAAGAAGAGAACATTCTACATCAGATTCTAGTCTGTGCCGATTGGGAGGATGCCAATGACATCAATTGAAGTGAGAATTATTGTGAAGCAATATTTATCGAGCATTTGTTATATTGTTTAATGCATAAAGTCTGTGTTTTTGTTTATTTTTTATTGAGCATACTTTTTGTGTCAATTGCAATGCCCATACTATTCGACGCTTCACGACTACTGGGCGATTTCCCTTCTTAACTCTTGATTATAAAATTTTCACGCATGTTCTCCGTGCGCGCCTTCATTCGGCCTCTAAATTTGTCCTTTCCTATCTCCAATATGCGGTTTCCCCGTCCCGTAATATATTGGACGCGACGCTGCATATTCAAAACGCCACTTTCGCTGCACAAAAGCACTCGGTTCCGGTTTCATTACTTGCTGTTCACCTGACCAAAGCGTTTGACTTGGTCTCCTTTGACTTCATTTTATTGATCCCCCGAAAGATGGCTTTCCCGGAAATTTTCATTCGCGTACTCCAAATTTTGTATTCTGGCGTTTCATCTCGAATTAGATTCCATGGGGAAATTTCCCAACCATTCGCTATATCCGACTCGGTGCGTCAGGGGTGTCCGCTCTCCATGCTCCTGTTTAGCTTCGCCATGGATCCTGTGTTCGGGGCTTTAGCCGGGCGGGTGTGGGGATGGAACTTCGTGGTGCTATGCACACCGGGGTGTTGTATGCGGATGATTTGACTGTTTTTAGGTCACCGGGATCAGTTTCACGTGATAAGAGAAGTCTTGTCCGAGTACGAGCCTGGTGGCCTCTTCGTGAACAACGAAAATTCAAGTTATCTTCCCTTCGAGGGAGGACTCCAGAGTCCATCCGTGTATAACTGGCGGCTGACCATGCCCCCCATCAAGATCCTAGGCCACCCTTGGATCTTTCCCTGCAGGCAGCCTTGGATCGGAACTGGGGGGAGGCGGCCCGGCAAGTGAGGTGGATGGCGGCGGCGTATTCGTCACCGCACATCCCGCTCACGGCCCGGGTTCGTCGCCTGAAGCAGCTCATACTGCCCAGGAACTGGCGCGTGTCCCACACATCTGGCCATTATCCCCCCGGGTGCACGCTGAGTTGATTATGGCTACGAATAGGTTTATTTGGCAAAATTACGTTAAGAAAATCTCGAGGGTGGAACTTTACAGACCCCCAGAAAAGGGCAGACTAGGCCTCACATTCTAGTCGAGGCTCACACTGTGTATGCGAAACTCCACGCGCCGGCGCTCTAGGTGACGATCGGCCAGCGTGGAGGGAAATGGTGAAAGATGCTCTAGACTTCGCACATCATAGTCCGCCCTTCAGGCAGTCTGAGACCCTTATGCTGCGAGCCGTGGACGCCCTGATGCCTGGAGAAGCCTTCGTCTCGAGGGTGATGTACCGGCGGACGGTGCGTCTAGTAGCGGAGGGTCCAGGATCCGCGCCTTCGTTCCGCAACTGGAATGCGTCTTGTAAGGAAGCCAAGTTGCGGAGTACGATGCGCGCGGTGATTGGCAACCTGCTGCCCACCCTCGAGAACAAATCCAAAATGAGGCTCTCCGACTCTCCCCGCTGTCCTCTTTGCCGCCAGGTGGTCTCATTGGTACACTACGTAGTGGGCTGCGATGAGCGTTTATTCGAATGGGAGGTACTAAAGAAAATTTACAAAATGTTTGTCATTTTAGGCAATTGTGAAATTTGACTGCAAAGTTTAATTACCCCTATTTCCGTATTTCCCCTTCTTTAAAGCGGTCCCATTGGCCGCACTAGAGTCCTCCCTGGTTAACCCCCGGCTAAACCGACTCCCCTATTCTAGTCACCATCTTCTCCTGCAATGCTTACACTCTGCAGTGCTCCGGGATGTGCCCGAGGAGGTGAAGAGGCAGGTGCGTGAGCATCTCAGGGCCAGCATCGGGGACTGGGCTGCATTAACGTGAAAGAAACTGTGCATTGGTCGCCAACAGAATGACGCGGGACGGCTGCGGCAAGGAGACGAGGAGTCCGGCCCACCACCTCCCCTCTTTTTGTGACAATTCCTTTACCAAGTCACTCTCATTTTTTTTTCTTCTTTAAGTTTTAACTTTTTGTTTGTTCTTACTTTGAAACTGTAAAATTAACTTTTGAAAGCATTAATATTTGATGTTATGTACTTGTATGTCCTCTGGACACGGAAAGAAATCCACCACAATAAATAAAATTTGAATGTAGCTTAACTAGTTAAAGCACATGGCGGGAAACCTGGGGATCCGGGTCCCAATCCCGGTCAAGGCGAATAATTCTTTTCGCTGTTGAATTTCTGCTTTTGTGCATTTCAGCCGGTAGCGCCGTTATGGTTCTCGCGGCAAGTACGCGGTCCTTCAATTAGCCAAATGTAAATTTTTTCCTTCCTTGTTTTCACCCGCAGACGTTTTGACGAAACCATTCCGGACTCTTCGATTTGAAAAACTTCTACTCCGACGACTTTCCGGGGGGACTTGGTTGGCGGTTGCATCGTGATCACGGCCCTTGGAAATGGCCGCGGTGCAGTCCAAGGAGTCTGCCTCAAAGAAGATGAATCCACGAGGGGCCTCGGCGCAACTCCTTCTTGAATCCCCACTCAACTGAGATCCCTCCTCTGCTCGGGTCCGCCCGACCTACTTCTTCCTCCGACATCACCGATGCGGAATCTCCGTCGAGTGCCGCGAGGAAACCGACCCTTGGTGGGGAGAGAGAGAGGAACCGCATCCATTCAAAGGGGACGTTCATTCCGAGGAAGGCCCATTTTTACAATAGGTTTGGTTCAACAAATAGGGATCTTAACTTTAAATATTTCTATTTCTGTATAAAACAGTACTACTGGACCACTGGTACTTAATATGGGCTTAACATCTTAATATGTATCATGAAAAAATTACCAAAGTTTACAAGAAAATTTAAATTTCACTGAGAATGACAACAGACTCACTGGCTGAAAATCTCGTGACGTCACATATCTAGTACCGGAAACCACTCTTACGTCGATGCTCGTGGAGCAATACTTTCACAAAAGCATGATTGTATAAACGCGTCAACTCGATTATGGTTCCCCGTCGTCATAAGTAAACAGTTGATACGCCTCGGTAGCGAAATTTCTATAGCACAATATCGTAAATGCTTGTAGAAATATATTTTTGGGAGAGCGAATCCAGGCAAGTGTAAGGGTTTTGCAGGTATCTGTCATCTCTGCATAACAGGCTCTAGTGTCGAGTTTCATAGTAAACCAAACCACGAGGTCCTGTCTCCCTCACAAAAGGAAGCCTTGGATTCTCTAATGTTGCTGCTCGTAAAGCGACACGGATGGTCAAATATCTCGCGCACACGATGCAGTCTGAAAACGCTCACAATGCTTATTCAGTCTGTGAGAGGCTCCGGTCTTAGTCTCCACTATCTCCCTCCACAGACTCATCCGCCCTGGAGAAGCTCACATCACGTAACTGATCAAGTGAAGACTTTAGTGGACGAGAGCGCCCTTGAAAGGACTTGGAAGTACTCTCGTCCGAGCACCCAAGTCAGAGACAGAGAAAGTGTTGGCGGCAACGGAAATCCGTTCCTTCGATGCTTTTAGTCAGCCTTCGAAGAGGTTGAAGGGATGAACGCAATTACAACCAAGGGAGTAGCACTGCAGAATGCTAACGAAAGAACGATGAACACTGGTTCACACGCGAGAATTGTTTGGCTCCCAGGATTTATAGAAAAATCCCTTCCTCGGCTTCCTCTTCCATCACATTCGTTCCAGCATAAGAAAAGACTTGTTCTCCCCTTTATATCGATGGGGGCAGATGTTTCGCCTCTCGTTTCCCGCAAATGTTCCCGCCAGTGTATCGTCAGCAAATACGCGGGGACGATCATTGCTCGCAGAAGAAAGGAATTTACCCAAGTAATAGATCAAGTAAACATTCAATCATATTCCCTACAATGGTTCTTAAGATGACGTACTTCATCCTCTTCGAGAATATGCGAAGAAGTGCAGGTAGGAAAGAATTGATCCCTCCCGGAGACTGATTCTACGAATGCAATCGCAATCGTCGTTAAGTGAAAAGGTCATCCCCCCAGATACATCCGCAGGGTCTCATATGGGACCCCTCCTTTTCATTTTCAGGAAGTGTGTACCCTCAAAATGTTCTTCCTAGTCATTCATAAATTCTCTTAAGGAACTAGGTCTTAGCATTCCCTTACAATGCATATGTGCATTGAATTAGTAGCTCTTCATCGCCTCCATTTCTCTCCACCCACGTCATCTTATCTTTCCAAACTCTGCCGATGAGGTCATCTTATCTCTACTTCCATCCAAACTCAACCGATGGCGTCATGAATATGCTAAGAACATCCGAGTACTTATAAATGCGTTCATACAGATGTCTACTGGTAAATTTATAGATCCCGTAAGAGAAATTTAATTTGTAGTTCTTTCAGTGAACAAAAAGAATTATGATGATCAGCAAAGTAGAAGACAGGTAGCTTCAATAGAGGTAGCCTACTCTTAGAGTATCGGTGACGGCGGGGTTGTCCACGCCCGCTATTCCTGGGGTCACAGGTTCGAGTCTAGCCTGGGACGGATTTTCACCACCCAGGGCATGGCTGCGTGTGTAGGGTATTTGGTATTGGGTATAGTGCCCGGTTTAAAGGCCGTCCTAACCCTAATGTTCCTAACCCTACTAACTTGTTTCGTGTCCTGTGATGATTGCCAAACGAACTTCAATGGAAATTGTTTAGAAATTCCACTTGGTAAAGAAGAAATTCAAGCTATTTCAGCTAGTAATCAAAACTGGAGGTGCAATGACTGCAGTGCGAAAAGAAGGTCGAGTATGATTGAGAAAAGGTGGTATTGTTTTCATTGCAGTCAAGAACAATCATTAGCAAAGCTGAAATATTTCCCGACAACCCCTTGGAATAAGTTTGGTGTTCATTAACATGCCCTAAATCCAAACCAATATCTGTCTGCACATTCTATAGGCCCCCAAACACTGATGTTGACTCACTATTAGCACTGGGAAAGCAGATTAATTCTAAAACGTCCCGTAACAGCGAGCGTAATATAATAATAGGTGGAGATTTTAATTCATCATCAATAGACTGCAGAAATTACTGCTTCAAAGCTGGAGAAGGATATCTATGAGACTCTATTAGATGTGTTCTCCAAAAACTCCCTACAACAATAAGCTACAGCACCTAATAGAGGAGATAACATTCTTGATTTACTGGCAACCAACATCCCACAACAAGTGATTAAGATTGACACCGTTGATTGAATCAGTGACCACAGAGTCCTAACTGCAAAATTTTCTCTACCATCAGATATTCTTTTTGGAAAAAGAACAGCTCTCCTCCTAGCACCTACAGAATAAGTAATAATGAACTAACAAACGTGGAATCCATTAAATATCTTGGAATAAGATTGACACATGATCTTTCCTGGGGTAAACACATACGTGAAATAATGGGTCAAGCGAATCGTAAACTGGGATTCGTCAAAAGAGTACTGGGTAAATGTGACGATCATGTACGAGAAATCAGCTACTTTTCCCTTGTAAGACCTCATTTGGAATATGCTGCCATGTATGGGTTCCCTACGAAATCGGTCTAAATAAAGAACTTGAACGTGTGCGGCGAAGATCGGCAAGATTTGTAAAGGGCCGGTATGATAACCTCATTAGCGAAACCAGTCTATTAAATGAAGTAGTAGTAGTAGTTGTTGTAAGGGTGCGTCGACGGCTGAGGTCATTTTGCACCGCTTGCTCATCTATTTTTTTAAATTATTTTATAAAATTATTTTTAAATACATCATAAAATTTAAATTTCAGGGCTTTTGTTTTCGGAATATGCTGAAAATGAAACTGTGAAATTGACGGAAATAGTTATTATTTTACAATTTTCATTATATTTTATTAATAGGGCTTGTGCAGCGTAAAAAGGTTATGACTTTGGTTATTTCGTCTGATTTATCACCAAGGATCCGATCTAAATCTCCCCGGATGTTTAATGTTTCACGAGCAGTCCGACTATTAAATGAATTAAATTGGGAATCATTGTCAGATCGCAGGTTGAAATTTAGACTTAATCTCTTATAAATTCCAAGACCATATTCAGTGATGATGTTAAAAATATGTCGCGGACCCCAACTTACTATGGTAGACTGGACCATAATCACAAAATTAGAGAAATTGATTGAGAGATTCAAAATGTCCTTTTTTCCTCGTACTATTAGGGATATGAATAATGGTAAATGTATCCAGTACGAGTTTAGCAATGGATAACATTGGTAGCTGCATGTATGTACAAGGACTTAAAGTTAACCCAACTAACTGCATGTTTGTGCATGTATGCTTTGCTATTTTAATTTTTAATTACAAATTTTATGCATGATATATAGTACATGTTTGGTGAGAGTTCACTCCCTGCCACACGTCTTTATGGTGGCTTGCAGGGTATTGTGTAGATAGATGAATAGGGAGGAGAACTCCCATTTTGCCAAACATTTGCTGGACGAAGGCCACAACAGTGACTTCATCCCAAAGGTGCTGCATTTCCAAAGGAAGGGACGCAGATTAGACGCCTTAGAGGAGCTGGAGATTTTAAGTCACCTGTCTTCAAAAACTCTTGTTAATGACCATTTGTATCCCTCACATTCCCCCCTCCTGCAATTTCCCTACCCTGTCTACTTAGACACACGCTGCCTTACGTACCTCGCTTCCTCCCCTCCAACCACGCCTTAACTCCTCCGTCACGCTTACCTGCCTTGCCGTCCCTCTTCTCTCCACCCCCTCTCCCCCACTTTTTGAGTTGTATATTTAAAGGGTGCACCTACCAATTAAAATTCTATGTTGTTAATAGTGATTGTGCTAATATTATTGGTTTGCAGAGTTGTATAATGTTAGGATTAGTGGCTAATACTGTTTTGGATAATGGGATTTACCATAATGAGATAGATAAAACAAAAACAATGCAACAGGTTAATACAATTGAGATTGAAAGTGAATACTTGGAGTTATTTGATGGGGACTAAGTCTTATTTCGGTCACCATTCATATAAAAGTTGATTCACTAGTCAAACCAGTGGTTCTTCCACCAAAAAAAAATCCCTTGCTTGCTTCACTGAAGACTAAGATAATGGCTATCTTTCGTTTACGCGATGGCACACATCATATATAAAAAGTATAATATTGCTTTCGTTATCTCATGTTGGCAATGAATAGGTGTCTCAGCATTACTGTATGAAATAGGAGAAGGATAGGAGAGAAAGTAAGTTGGTGCTGAATGTGCATTGGGTTCACGATAAACGATGACGGCGCGGCGAAAATACTTTCAAACCATCGAGTATATAAAAGAATAAAATATGAACTGTAATACAATAACAGCGTCGGAATATGCATTATGAGAATATAAAAGCAGTAAGGAACATACATTATGAATCTATCAGAAATTTATGCTCCAAAAGAGGGTTGGAAAAAAAACAATATACGAGACCGGCGAATCGCCGTCTTTGTAAGCAAGGGCCAATTTTGGGGCCAATGGGTTAAAAAAACAACTCTTGGCTCAGAGCAACCGTGAAGATGACCTTGAGAAACGCTCTCTCTCAAATTGAGTGGTAATATACGAAATTCCAGAAATCCAGAAAATCTTAACTGCCTACCTGAAGTTGGGAAGTGAGTCAGAGTGTGGTATTCACGTGAAGTTTACAAAGAAACGCACCAAGGACGACTTCCTGGTAAAGCGTAGAGTGAAACGCAATCTCTTAACTCATCTCTTCCTGGACGATCCCGACAAGTCTGTCTAGATCAACGAGGCCTTCTGCCCAGGAAGAAGAAGGGTGTAGAATGCAGCGAAAGAAATAAAGAATAAAAAGCAGTACAAGTACTTGTGGGTAAGAGAGGGGATAAGATATTGAAGAGGACCGCCGATAAAGAGCCAGTCTTTGTACTTAGCTACATATAAGACATTGCCAACTTATAAAAATCAAATGGGTATTAATAATATTAAAAGTCAGCTTCATGTTAAAACTCTCTGTCGGTCTTTCACCAAAATATTCCAAGTGTCAGAAGAAATTTTAATTTATTGCTTCCGTACATAAATGGCATGTCATACCAACCTTGTCAATTCAAAGCTAAACTATGGTCTCATAAGCTTACAAAAACTCATTTAAAAGGGTAAAAACTACCCAAAAATCTATTATCAGAATCATGGCCACCTTACCATCTTTTCCCTTATTCGTCAGACTGCGGATATTACCCGTGACACAAACGCAGGTTTATATGGTTTTACCTCCGTAGTGGGAATTGCCCAAAGGTATTGGAAAAACCTCATGCTTATAACTTACGGTCCAACCTTTTAAATGTTTTGCCAAAGCCAAATGTAACATTGTATACACAGTACACGGGTAAGAAATTTATAATCGTTTTCCTCAATCAATCAAATCTATAAAGCATGTAAAATCTTTTCTGAAGCAGGTTAAACTTTGGCTGTTGACTGCAAGCAATTTGTTAAATGGAAATTTCTATAAATATTCTCAACAATCTTTTGGGAAACCTTTGGTTTATAAATAAAAATCTAGTAATAAATTTTTATTTGTTATACCTCTAGTTATGTCAATTGTTTGCCACATCAATTTAATCGACCAATTCTATTAAATCTTCTTCAAGGGACAATATATATTATTATTATTTTTAACTCATGTTCATGGCACTTATGCATTCCTCATAATTAAACATTAATGTATTTTAATTAATTCCCTAAAAAATAATATTTATTGTATTACTTCGTGGATACAAATGATTAATTATTTATTTTTACATGTCAGGTACTTGCATAAATAACATATTTCTAAATACTAGTAGTAAGTACAATATTAGTTGCATGTATTTAATGGATGTACGATTCATCCGCTGCCACACACCCTCAAGGTGGCTTTTAAGGCGTTCCGCAGAGGACGATGAATATGCAAAATGGGTAACATTCTTGGAACTAGTTGCAATGAAATTACAAAGTCACAGTACTGACCTTACTATTCTATATTCCCCACATGCCTCTACTCACAAATCAAGGTGTTAGGAACTCGTTTCAAGCTTATATTCCTAAAATATTGATAACCTTTTCCCCCTTGGAATAGAATCTTTTGCGATAACGTAGTTATCAAGTTTCTCGTCAAACTGGACTCTAGTATGACACCCTGCAAGGCGTTTCCGTGCACCTTCTCCGTGATCCGGCTCGATGCTGTGGTCTTCGCACAACTTCTCCGTTCTTCCCGGCATCCCTCAAGTCGCTGCCATTTAAGTTGCCGGCCCCGAGACGAGGGGTCACTCGGTTCTGCCGTCTTGGTGCACAACAAGACAAAGGAAGGCGCCGAGTGAACTCTCGAAAATATCTTCGGGATCAGATCCCTTCCGAGAAGACGGTGACCCCCCCCCCCCCCCTTCCCCCTACTCATCTCAGGAGCTGGAGGGAGGGGGAGGGGTCCCTCAAGATATGAAATGATTGATCGCCAGCGGGCGGCCCTGAAATCTCCCACTGCCAGGGCCGGACGCGTCCCACCCCCCACGTGGAATTGGATTGATCTCCTCAGTTGAGGGCGGTCGAGGGACTTAACAGAGCGACCGTAGAGGGTGACGCGCTCGCGTGATTCGCAGTGACGCGAAGACACTTCGAAATTGCATCCAACCATTAAATACACCACCACGTGCACAGGACATAACGCCTTTCCTAAACCAACTGAAAAACCAATAACGCCAATGTTACCAACCATGTAGTCAACGCACCATTCCCTCAGATAGTATTAGGCATTCTAGTAGTAGAGTTGATTTAGAGGTGCATCGACGGCCACGGTCATGTCTCACCTTCATAAGCTATTATTACTATAAAACTGATATTTTTCACGCTTTCGGAATTTTTATGCAAATATTTACAATGTGCTGATAAAAGCTATTCAGATTTTAGAAAAAAGATTGGTCTCACGGAGGAACATAAAAAGATTGTCTATGTTTACGGAGTTATCGCCTAATATATTTCTGAGATCTGCGGGGATTCTAAATTTGTCACGGAGCGCTTGATATGCAATGCAGGTGGTTAAAAGATGAGCTACAGTGAGTCTGAGGTTGCAGTCGGTGCAGGTTGGCGGCTCCTTCTCAGGAGAGAAAAGATATGAGTGAGTAAGGACCGTATGGCCAATTCTCAGCCTCGTTAATACAGCTTCCTTTCGTCTGCTATCCCGCATTGAGGACTTCCAAACTCTCACGTCACTTTTAACTTGGCGTAGTTTATTGGAAGCTATGTTACGCCATGACAGATCTCAATTTTTGATGATAGCTGCTCGTAAATATAGTTTCAGGTCGTCTACAGGGACTATTTCTACATCAATCTTGTCTTTATTAAGGACCGCTTTTGCAGATGCGTCGGCTGCTTCGTTACCAGGAACTCCTACGTGACCTGGGACCCATAGAAATTTTATATCTACACCCTTAACAGTAAGTGACATTATTAAGGAAGATATTTCTTTAACAATCGGATGTGCTGGGGAACCAGTACGAATAGCCTGAAGCGCACTTGCAGAATCGGAACAGATTAAAAATGATTTGTTCCTACCCTTGATCGCAGCGAGAGCGGATTTTATATCAAATAACTCCGCTGTGTAAACGCTACACATGGGGTGCAACTTATAGGTCGCTGACCCTGCCTCTGATGATACATAGGCACACCCACATGCGGAGGCTGTTCTAGAACCATCAGTATATATTTTGGCTGATTCCTTGAAATTGTGTAACGCCTCTAGTGCTGCATGTTTCAACACTAGGGATCCTTCAATATTTTTCGAACCACTATTTGAATCACAGAAGATCTGAGGGGCCTCCCACGGAGGTCGATTAAAATGGTCTGCCGGGTATACCGTAGGTTGATCGAAACCTAAGTCATCAATTAAAATTTTAAAACGTATGCCAAGTGGCTGAGTCGCTTTTGGTCGTCGGTTAAAAATATCTAAAAACTTAGGGTTAAAAATAATTTCATAGCATGGGTGGCGTCGCATAGATAAAATCTTACTTATGTACTTACAAGCTAAAATCTTCATGCGCGCTTCCAGGGGGGGTTCCCCGGAATCACAGTAGATGCTGGGAAATGGGCTGGTTCTGAATGCCCCAGTTGACAGTCTCAAACCCATGTTATGAACAGAGGAGAGAGACTTCAGATAGCTCTTTCTTGCAGAGAAGTAAATGAAGCATCCGTAGTCCAGTTTGGGTCTCACTAGTGCTCTGTAGAGGAGGAGTAGTGTTTTCCGGTCGGCACCCCAGGATGACTTGCTTAAAAACTTGAACATGTTTAGGATCTTATGACACGCTATTTTTGTTCGCCCTATGTGTTTTCGCCAGTTTAGCTTTCTGTCCAGATGTAATCCTAGGAAGCAGGTAGATTCTACAAATGACACATCTTTTTCCTCTAGCCTTACATATGGCTGTTGAAAAATGCCCCTTAACCTATGAAAATGCATACACTTCGTTTTATCTTCACTGAACCTCATTCCATTCTCACGAGACTACCTATGGAGGCGGTTTAAAGTCATTTGGACTTGCCTCTCGGCGACAGTAAGTTTAAAGATCTACAAAATATAGCTAGGTCGTCTACGAAAAGAGAGGCCATTGTGGGCGCTTTTATACAGTTGACAATGCTATTTATAGCAATAGCAAACAAGGTAACACTTAAAACGGAGCCTTGTGGGTCTCCGTTCTGCAAGATATGATATTTAGAAAGAGAATTTCCTATTCGGACTCTAAACGTACGCCAATTAAGAAAATTTTTAATAATACAGGTAAGTTACCTCTAAAACCCCATGTGTGCAGAGACTGTAGAATTACGTGTCTCCAAGTGGTGTCGTACGCTTTTTCAATGTCAAAGAATACTGCGATGACATGTTGCTTAAGAAGGAAAGCCTCTTGAATAAAGTTTTCAATCCTCACCAGGTGATCGATAGTGGTCCTGCCCCGTCGAAAGCCACACTAGATGTTGGATATTAAATTTTGACTCTCTAAACACCAAACAAGCCGCCTATTGATCATTCTTTCCATTAATTTTCATAGACAACTTGTTAGAGAAATCGGAAGAAAATTAGAAGGATTGGATCTATCCTTGCCCGTCTTAGGAATAGGGACAACAATTGATTCTCTCCAGCTCTCCGGGAAAGCGTGTTCTATCCACACTTGGTTAAAGGTGGCGAGCACTTCCGCCAAGGAGGACATAGGTAGGTTCTTCAGAAAAGCATTATGAATCAAGTCTCCTCCAGGAGACGTGTCCTTGGAATCGCCGATATAAGCTCCCGCATGTTGAAGGGAGAGTTGTAAGGAGCAGTGGATATCGGTTCATTGAAATTGAGATTGACCCTCTCGTAGCGATTTTTAACGACCTTGAATGACGGGTGATATCGGTCAGTGCTACTAATTGATTCATAAAGCTCGCCAAAAGCCTCCGCAATATCGGTTGGGGCCGAAAGAATTTGTCCATTAATTTTTAACCTTGAGACTGAGGAGATTCTATGCTGACCCATTATTGCTTGTACTTTGGTCCAGACCATTGCAATAGGAGTTCGAGAGTTTATGCTGGAGACGTACTTTCTCCAGGAAGTCTTTTTGGCTTCCCTAACAACTTTTCGAGCCTTGGCCCTAAGTCGTCTAAAAGCAGCTAAGTTAGTCGAGGTTGGATATCTGTTAAAAATACGCAGGGCCATTTTCCGCTTGCGAATAGCTTCTGCACACTCCTCACTCCACCACGGGACTGGAGGACGGCGGGGAATGCCAGATGCTTTAGGAATGCTGGGTTCCGCGGCTTTGCATATTGCGTTCGTAAGCATCTCGATATTTTTCAGCGCTGACAGGCTGCAGTCAAAATTATATTTAAAACTACTTCTAAAATCAGCCCAATTGGCTTTCCTAATAAACCACGTTTTTGGTAAATGGAATTACAAACATTCCCAGCTTTTTTAATAATAAGGGGGAAGTGATCACTTCCGCAGAGATCGTCATGGGTTTCCATTGTAAAAATAGGAGCTATGGCTTCAGTGGTAATCCATAGGTCTATGGAAGAGTACTCTCCACTAAAAATATTAAAACGGGTTTTTTCTTTGTCGCTAAGTAAAATCAGGTTAAAATCATCGATAAAAGCTTCTAAAAGACGCCCTCGACCATTAAAATCACGCAATTGGTCACCCCATAGGGTGCTGTGTGCATTAAAATCTCCCAGTAACACAAACGGCCTTGGAAGCTGATTAATCAAGTCTTCCAGGTTTCGTCTGGTAACTGGAGCCCACTCTGGAAGATACAGATTGCAAAACGTAATTACTTCTGGAGTGGATATTGTGACTGCAACAGCCTGGAATGGCGTCCGCAAGTCCACTAGGGAGGTGTAAAGGGTCTCCCTAATGAACGTTGCAACTCCCCCTAGGGCCCTGTTCCCTATTGTGTCGTCTACTCTGAATACATTAAAGCCTTTAAGAGTAAAATTGTCGGTGGCCTTTAGATGTGTTTCTTGTAAAAAGATGCACGATGGGTTAAAATCATGGGTAAGAAGTTTCACTTCTTCTAAGTGATGATATAAACCATTGCAGTTCCATTGTATGGTTAAAAACATAAAAAATAGAAAAATATAAAGAAGACTAGAGAAGATTGCTTCGAGCTAAGGGTGTCCCTAGGATCGCTTGATCCTAGGCTTTACCCCTTTCTTACGAAATGTGCGGAATTTTTCCACTTCACAGGGGATTGAGAAACATACTGAGAGGTTGAGGCGGGTGTTCGAAAAGTTAAAGGAAGCGAAGTTGTCACTAAAATTGGAGAAATTCCATTTCATGCTTGGCGAATTAAATTATTTGGTCACATTATCTCCAGGACATGTATCCACCCTGACCCTGGGAAGATTGACGCGGTGAGAAATTTCCCTAGACCATCGAAGGTAAAGGAGTTACAATCTTTTCTCGGGCTTGAATATTACTATCGGCGTTTTGCAGTGGGATACGCGGAGACAGCCAGACCTTTAACGAGGTTGCTGAAACAAAGGGACGGCGTTTACGTGGTCGCCGGAGTGCGACATTGCGATGAATGCACTGAAGGAGTCTCTGAGAAACAGCCCTGTTTTGGTATTTCCAGACTTCACTAAGACTTTCATACTTTCCACTGGTGCTAGCGGCTATGCTATTGGAGCCATCTTATCGCAAGAGGTAGTCGGAGAAGAGTACCCGGTGGCTTTCGCGTCGCGTCAATTGAGCTCGGCGGAAATCAACTACTCCACGACTGAAAAGGAATTGCTGGCGATTGTGTGGGCGGTCGGCCACTTTCGGTGCTATCTGTACGGGGAACCTTTCACAATCTATACGGACCACTCTATTTTAAAATGATGATGAGTTTAAAGGATCCCTGCAGCAGGGTGGTGCGATGGATTCTGAAATTGGGGGAATACGAGTACATGGAAATACACAAGCCCGGGAAACAGCATTCAGACGCTGACGAGTTGAGCCTAATCAGCCAAAGTCCATGTGCGGTTGGGAACAATTACTGAAGTGAGTGGGGTGATATCATTGAGTTTGTCTTTCGTATCTATTGATTACTGGTATGTTATGGTGCTTTTTGTATTGTATAAGGATGTGCATTAGTGATTTTCAAATGACCACCAAGGGATTATGGGAAATCGCCGAAAGGGGTGGGGTGGTATTACTAGCACTTTTTGGGTATTGGCTTATTGGGATTTTATGGTATTAGGTAGGTAGATAGAATTATTTTAAGGTGCTTCGACTGCTAAGGTCATTTTGCACCTTTACTTTTCCAGATTACAAGCAAGTGCTAGAAAACCAATACCGTGTAAGTATGAAGCAATACTTATGAATGATATTAACTATCATAGGGCTCGATAAGTATAAGTCTATATTAGTCATAGTCATGTGTCAAAAGAGATTTAGAGTTTTAGGGCAATTTAAAATTAGTCTTCCTGGGCCTCAAATTTTGGGTAGTAGATTCACTTCATGGAGAAATTTAAGAACGCAATCGATAAGATTGCGATTGTCACCCAACACCTTACTCAGATCCCCACATATTTTGTGGCGTTCGCGTTGTACCCGATACTTGACGCAGTCGACAAGCAGGTGTTTCACAGTCAAACGGCAATTACAGCTATCGCAATATGGTGCGTCCTTTTCGGGGGTAAAGAGATACGAGTGAGTCAGGGCTGTGTGTCCTATTCTTAGTCTGGTGACAATAACCTCTTCCCGTCTGCTATCCCTGACCGAGGACGTCCAAGCTCTTACACGTTCTTTGATTTCCCTCAGTTTGTTCGACGTTGCGTCGCACCATGACTTAGCCCAAGAAGCGAGAAGTAATTTCTTCAGGTGAGCTCTTAAATCTTGGCTTGGGACTTCACCAATGTAATTCTCGCAGCTGTTGGTGGCCGATCGTGCAGAAGCGTCTGCTGCTTCATTACCAGTAACACCCACGTGGCCAGGTACCCACCGGAATTGTATGTGAATGCCCTTAGCGTAGAGGTTGTTAATGCATGTTACTATGTCTTGGGCCACAGGATGTGAAGGAGAGAGGCTACAAATACTTTGAAGTGAGCTTTGGGAGTCTGAGCATATTAAATAAGACATACTGCTACATTCAGCCTCTTCAAAGGCTTCAATGGCATCTAGCGAGGATTTTATGGCCAAGAGTTCCGCCGTATACACGGTGCATATGGGGTGTAATGTAAAGGCCGCGGAGCCTATATCCGCAGAAAAGTAGGCGCAACCGCACGCGATGTCTGTTTTAGAGCCGTCAGTGTATATTTTTCGACTGTCACAACTGTTTATTGCTTCTAGGGCTCGACGTTTAAGCTCGATTGGGGTACTGTTAGCCTTGGCCTCCATGTAGGTTATAGAGCAGTCTATCTTAGGGATCTCCCACGGCGCAAGCTTAAACGTATTTAAAGTGCATACCTTTGGCAGGTTTACGCCCAAGTCTGCCAATAAAATTTTAAAACGTATAGCCAAGGGTTGCGTGGCCCTTGGTCGTCTGTTAAAAATATCTAAGAACCGCGGGTTAAAAATCAAATTAAAACATGGGTGCGTCGGTGAGGATAAAATTTTGCAAATATAGTTACTCATTAAAATATTTCTGCGGACCTCTAAGGGAGGTTCGCCTGCGTCAATATAAATGCTTTGTACAGGACTGGTTCTAAAAGCCCCTGTAGAAAGCCTCAAACCAGCGTTGTGTACCGAGGCTAGAGCTTTTAACTGGCTATTCCTCGCTGATGCGTACACAAAACACCCATATTCTATTTTGGAACGCACAAGTGCTCTATATATACGGAGCATTGTTGTTCTGTCAGCGCCCCAAGATGTTCTACTCAAAACTTTTAATATATTTAAAACTTTAGAACAAGCATTCCTTGTATGCCGTATGTGTTCCCGCCAGTTAAGTTTTCTATCAAGAACAAGGCCAAGAAAACGATAGGACTCGGTCAGCGACAGTAGACAATTCCCCAACTTTAGTGTGGGTTCCTGTACATTGCCTCTTAGCCTGTGGATATGCATACATTTGGTTTTATCGTTAGAGAAACGAAACCCATTCTCTTGAGACCACTGATGTAAACGATTCAAAGCTATTTGTATCTGACGTTCACCTGTAGAAAGCTTTGATGACTTGCAAAATATTGCTAAGTCATCTACAAACAGAGAGGCCATTACAGGCGTCTGGATACAGTTTACAACGCTGTTAATGGCAACAGCGAAAAGAGTTACACTCAGAACGGAGCCTTGAGGTACCCCGTTTTCCAATATGTGAGGCTGGGATAGAATATTTCCAACTCTAACTCTAAAGGTACGCCTGGTTAAAAAATTATTTATAAATATGGGCAAGTTACCCCTAAAGCCCCATTCATGCAACGACTGTAGAATTTTATACCTCCAGGCAGTGTCGTACGCTTTCTCAATGTCAAAAAAGACAGCAATGACATGTTGCCGGAAAAGAAATCCCTCTTGGACGAAGTTCTCGATTCTCACCAGGTGGTCGATCGTAGATCGACCGCGTCGAAACCCACACTGTATATTGGAGAGGAGATTGCGGCTCTCGAGGCACCAAACTAGCCGTGTGTTAACCAACTTTTCCATCAGTTTACACAGACAGCTAGTTAAGGAAATAGGTCGGTAGTGAGATGGGTGAGATTTATCCTGGCCATGTTTTGGAATTGGAACAATAATAGATTCTCGCCATCTCTCAGGGAATACTTGTTCAGACCACAATTGATTTAGTGTAGCGAGCAGATCTCGCAGTGCTCGAGGCGGAATATTTCTCAAGAAGGCGTTATGTATCAAATCATTGCCAGGTGAGGTGTCTTTTAAATCTTCCAGGGCTGACTTCAGCTCCCGCATAGAAAAGGGCTTATTATAGGAGGCAGTAGTTCTACCCTCACCGAAATTTAGGTGAGTTCTTTCGGCCTGACACTTGATTATCTTAAATGAAGAATGGTAAGAGTCACTTGCACTAATGGTGGCATAATGCTTGGCAAAGGCGTCTGCTATATCTACGGGAGTAGAGAGAATTTTTCCATCAATCTTTAGCCCCGAGGCTGGTGAAAAATTACGCTTACCCATCACGGACTTAATTTTATTCCAAACTTGTGTAGGAGGCGTTCGGTGGTTGATGCACGATACGTAATTTGTCCAAGATGATTTCTTTGCCTCTCTAATGACCTGTCGAGCCTTGGCTCGCAGTCGACGGAAGGCCGCAAGGTTAGTGGAGGTAGGGAATTTGTTAAAAATACGCAGCGCTCTTTTTCGTCTGCGGATGGCCTCTGCGCACTCCTCGTTCCACCACGGAACTGGAGGGCGACGAGGAGTACCTGAGGTAGTAGCAACGCTACTTTCCGCGGCTTCCAGGATAGCTTCCGTAAGAGCCTTTACATTATCCAGACCTTGGCTGCTGCTGGAAAATTTAAAACCGAATTTTCGTTTAAAATCCGTCCAGTTGGCTTTCTTAACAAGCCACGTTTTTGGCGAATTAAAAATGCAGGTATTTCCCGTTTTATAAATAATCAAAGGGAAGTGGTCGCTCCCACAAAGATCATCATGGACCATCATTTTAAAAAAAGGGGCTATGGATTCCGTGCTAACCCACAGATCAATGGAGGAATACCCTCCGTTAAAAGCATTAAAACGAGTCTTCTCCTGGTCATTTAATAAAACTAAGTTAAAATCGTTAAAAAACCTTTCTAAAAGACGCCCTCGGCCATTAAAATCACGCATCTCATCGCCCCAAAGGCTACTGTGCGCATTAAAATCGCCCAATAAGACGAATGGCCTCGGAAGCTGAGTGACTAGATTTTCAAGGTTTCTTCTGTTGACTGGAGCCCATTCCGGCAAGTATATATTGCAGAATGTAATACTTTCCGGAATAGCAATGGTAATTGCCTGGGCCAGTAGCGGAGTCTGCAGGTCCACTCGGGAGGTGTAAATGGTCTCGCGTATGAGTGCAGCAACACCGCCACGTGCCCTATCACCATCGACGTCGTCAACTCTAAAAACTTTAAAACCATTCAACGTTACATTGTCTGTCGCTTTAAAATGGGTTTCTTGAAGAAAAAAACATAAAGGGTTAAAATTACTCAATAGGAGCTTAAAATCCTCTAAATGTTTAAAAAAGCCGTTGCAATTCCACTGGAGTATCGTGGTCATACAGGTTAAAGGATTAAAAAAAAATATATATATATATATATAATACTAAAAGCTCTGCTGGGTTGTGAAAGGATTACCGCTTTATCCTGCGAGCCTTTTTATTTTTCGCCTTGGCAAGGAGGATTTCAGTCTCAGAAAGAGACTCGTCCTCCTCCATCGACTCCGGTTGGTTAGTTTTTAAAGTACCAGATGGCCCCTGAGGCGGTGTATTTACACGACCACAGGGTGGTGTATTTACACGTCCGTTGGGTGGTGAATTTTCACGACCATTGGACACGGCCTCGCGATCAGGCTTCGTGGTCATCTTGGTGGTCATGGAGCCATTTTTGTTAGGGGCATTCGTCCCTACAGCCGGTTTAGACGCCTTATCCGGTTTGGCTGAGTTGTCTTGTGTCTTACTCTCCAATTCGGTCTTGTCTGTCTGTGTAGAGATACTGATCTTTGGAATAGGAGTGTGCATTACAGCAGCGTATGAACGGGAGAAGGTAGGGGCAGCTAGCGCCCGGTGCTTCTTACGCGCTTCAAAATAAGGGATCTTTTCCACCGTTTTAATTTCCATTATTTTTCGTTCCTCCTGTAGCTTGGGACACTTCCGGGAGTACGCCGGATGTGCGCCCTCGCAGTTGACACAATTTGGATCAGATTCACAGGCTTTCTCTTCATGTTTTTCTTTTCCACAGGTTGGACAGATTTCATTGTTGACGCATCTTGATGCGATGTGGCCAAAACGTTGGCATTTAAAACACCGCATTGGGTTGGGAATAAATGGTCGCACTGGGCACGATTCATATCCCACAGAAACCCTGTCTGGCAGCTTGTCCAGGGAGAAGGTAAGAATGACGGAAGTGGTGTTAATTATCTCGCCATTCCGCTTTGTCTTTAAGCGACGACAGTCAGTAACCCCTTGAGGCGCCATCTCTCTCTTAATTTCATCCGTCTCGACATAGAGAAGGTCGTAGTTAGTAATAACTCCACGGCAGGTATTTAATGTGGAGTGTACCTCTACTTTAACGGGGATATCGTGGAGTTTCTCCATCTTCAGAAGCTTCGCACTTTGAGCGTTGTTCGCCGTTTCAATAAGTAACGTGCCATCCCTAAGCTTTTTGACCGAATTCAAATTCCCTGGTATGGTTGACGACAGGACTTTGTTTATTAAAAACGGAGACACCTTTCTCAGTGACTCACCTTCTTTTTCACACCTCATTACCAAAAACCGCTGACACGCGGCAAGGACTTTATCTCCTCCACCCTTATCAGGGTGGAATCTTTTAGGTGGTGGTAGATGTTTGTCTGCCATGCCCCTAATATCTTCGTCCCCCGGGCTCCCCACCCGCCACGGAGCCACACATTCGGGACGCCGCACCGCAAACCGGTGCGGTCGCCAGGGCTACCCGAGGGGATATAGCACCCTAGAGGTGGTTGTCTGTTTCGGGTTGGGTCTTCAATGCACGAGGCCACCAAACCCGTACATCTCCGACCGCCCTACGCAGACCCCCACCTCCCTGGCACTCGCCACCGTTAAGCTAAACGCCACGGAAGCCGATTGACCGGGAGTGGCTAGCTCCCGGCCGCCCGTTTGCAGCGAATCCGGGGCCGAAGAGGGGTATTGGCCCGTGGTCCATACCGGGCATCCGACACCCGGCTGGGAACCACGGACCTCACCCTCCAGGATCCCCTTCTCCTCCTTACGGGTCTCCGCACACGGCAAACATGCGGGTGGATCGCAGGCCAGGTGGCATGGCCGCACACAGACAGTTGACCCACAAGACTGTCCGGGCTCAACCCTTGCTGGCACGGGGTTTGTTTTCGGGGTTATCTCCCCGCCCTTTTAGTCGCCTCTTACGACAAGCAGAGATACTGCGGGAGTATTCTCAATCCCCCTACCCGCAGGGGGTTTTTATGGTATTTCTTTTATTGTGTAGAGGTATATATTTCTTGTGTTATGATTACCAAGAAAATATCCTCCTAGTTCCGTCTAGTAACAGCATTATCCACAATTGTTCCTGGTGGTGGATTACCTAAGGCATCAGTTCCACGTGTAAATAACCTTGTGTTATGATTACCAATGAGGGATGAGTCAGCAGAGTGCCACCATATAGTGATGGGTCACCGGGATTATTGTAATAGATTGATATAATAGATGTTGATGAAATGTTATTGGAATTAAAAAAACAATGCGAGTTTGGGGATAGAATATTGTTTGTGTAGGTTAATCCGCTGATAATCGCAGCTTTGGGATGTTTCAGGATGATAAATTTGACAGCTTCAAGATGAAATGAACTTTTGTACTGGTGACAGACTAATTCCTAAAATGTTTAGTAAAATTGTACTGTCCAATTTTAAAAATTGAGGGGGGGTAATGTAAGAGAGCGAGACCCTTCGTTCCCTCGCCACGCACAACCTGCAACTTTCCACCCACTCCCTCCCACCTGCCACATTCCTCCCGTTTCCGGTCGACTTGTTTGGTTTTAGTAATGGCACCTCGATAAGAGGCAATATCCCGTAAATGACCGAATGTTTGGTGAATCTATACATCTCTTTAATCTCTCCTTCCCAATACCAATCGAAAGGATTCTGTGCATCCCTCACGTATTGTTCTTGCAATATTTCGACCGGAAAGTCAATGGGATCATACAGAACACCGTTTAACTCCATTCGGGATATTCGAGCACTACACAGAACAAAAAAGTAAACGATACGTTTGCTCAAGACGAGGTTGACGACGACTTGACGAAGGCGACTTATTTGCGAACTTATTCTATCAACAAGACGAGCTTCGGCGGCTATGAATCCACGCATGCTTGAGCATTTGCTCGTTTTCAATGAGACACAACTATGAAACCTGTTAAGCTCCACTTGGAACAAGACGATCTTGATCAAGCTCGCCTTATTCGACAATGCTTGAGACTGTCTTGTTTAGCGACTATGAAACGAAAATCGTGATGAAGCTTGAATTTGAGGTGAACCGATTCAAGCAAATGCTTTTAAATTCCGACTCTGAATACGGGCCTAGGCCCCAGAGTTAGAAGGAAACGGAAACATAGTATGCTCAAAAGAGTCTTGTCAAATGTTACGGCCAAATTTATTCCAATGCGGGTTGTAATTAAAAAGTATTTAGTTTACCAGGAGTATTCTCCTCTGTAACTTCATATGTCACTGCCTGCTGCTGTGGGTTGGCGTGAGAACTATGTGCAAGGAAATTTATGGCGGTCAAAGATTTCTTTCTCCACTTTCAAGATACACTTTCAGGGTAAAATTATCTTTCCACTGTTTCTTTATTTTGATGATTTTGTGGTGAAAAACCCACTCGGTTCTCATGCAAGTATAAATAAACTTGGCGGAGTTTATAACTGTATCCCATGCTTTCCTCCTGAAGTTCAATCCCTGCTTGAAAATACTTTTTGGCTGCTCCGTTTTCCTTTAGTGACAGAGTAGAATTTGCTTATCACTCAGCATTTTCTGAAATAGTGAAAGAGTTAAATTTCCTACAGTCTGAAAGCATTGAGATAAACATTGACTCTGGTCCAAAAAGAATTTTCTTTGCTCATGGCCTCGTTCGAAGTGATAACTTGGGTTTAAATCAAATTTAGGGCTTTCAGGGAGGTTTTAATGCTTACTACTGTTGTAGATTTTGCAAGGCAAGTAAATTTGTAAGGCTGTGGGAAACCTGTGAGAGGAATTTGAGAACTCAGTCAAGTCATGACAGGAATGTTGTAAAACTTGGACCAAAAAATACTGGTGTCAAAGAGCAGTAAGTGTGGGATAGGGTTAATTATTTTGAAACATGCTCCAACTTTGCTGTAGATTATCTTCATGATGGACCTGAAGGTGCATTGAAAAAGTTTATGGGGCTGATAGTAAACTATTTTGCATGCAACTTTTCATCTACAAAATGCAGCTTGCTTACTATTTTCAATGATAGATTGGGAGGTTTTGATTGTCATACTAATGCAATAAGCAATAGGCCGCCTCCTATTTCTCATGATGACGCTAAAGTTAAACAGCTAAGGATGTCAGCAAGTGAAATGCAATCTTTTACCCACATGTTTGCCATGTTGGTGGGAGATATTGTTCCCATTGATAATAATGTGTGGAAATTTTACCTCTGTACGCGCAAAGTTCTTGAGATTGTTCTGGCTCTTCTTCTCACTATTGGTCATGTACCTCTGTTGAAAGAGTATGTCAGTGAAATGTATGAAATGTTTTTGGAAGTTTTTCATGCTGAAACAGTGCCTCATAAACTTTATATTTGGGTTCACTACCCCAGAGTTTTAGAAGAAAGTGGACTGATCACACTCGTCCACATTTAGATTTGAATTCAAACATGGGCATAAGGAAACAGAAGCAGTAGCAACAACTAGCCGCAAAGATATTGCTGAGACGGTCGTGCACAAGGAGTTGCACACTCTTGCATACCGATTTCCATTGGGCAAAGGTTTTGCCCCAAATAATAAGTTTGGTAATTGTGTAAAGGTCCATCACATACCAAACTTACCAGGTTTTTACTCATTTCAGTCTAGCTGCCCGAAATTATTTTTGGATAGTAGTTGCAAATTAACTTGGATGACAGTAAACGGTCACACACACTTACAGGAAAGGATTCTTCGTTGCCATGCGAGTAGAAGGTACGTGCGAAATTTATCCTACCTTTGGTGTGGTTGATTCTGTGTTACAGGATGCAAATAATTATGTCAAGTATTTTATACTGTTGGATTTGAGCATGACCTTCATGCTTATGAAGTCCAATGCTCAAGAAAATATGAATGTATTGCTAAAAGGTAATTGGTCACTCTATCCATTGGTCACGTTCAACTACGAAAGGAAGTTCCTATGTATCTCTGAGCCATACACCAAGGAAAAATCAGTATTTTTATACATTTCTTGTATTTTCTGATCCTATTTTGTATTATGTTATGATTGTATTTAAATGATATTTTATGTTATTGACATACAATTTGATAATTCTGTTAATTTGTTGTTTTGTGCATTTTTTGTAATATTTTGACGAATTTTGACTGATATCATAACCACAGAGCCCATTTTCTCATTTTTCTAGTTGCACTGTCCTACTCCTCTATTACAAAAGGGGTTGAAAAAGAATAATATTGCACGTTAGTGGGGCTTAAAAGGAGGAAGGAAGGGGTAGGGGCACATGCCTTTTCGGCTGGTCATCTTAAGTTTTCATTATGTAACTAAACGTTCTGATGAGCTACCGAACACCTTGGTTCTCATACCCAAAGTACTCTTCCATCTTCTTTGAAACCTCTTGGACGGTGGCGCCATGCGCACGTCGTCGACTGCTTTGTGACATAATATTTCTAGAAGTTCGAGAACATCTAGTTCCTTTAAGGCCTCTAATATTCCACAAGGAAAAATGACGCCTCGGTAGCTCGAGGTGATAACCCGCCGGCTAACTTCGGGCGGGTTTCCCCGCCTTGAGTGAAAACAGTTGAACGATTCGCTAAATGTGGTAGTGTTTCTCGCGCTTTAACCATTGGCGGGAAATGCCCAAAAGACAGAAGAGCCTCTCTACTTATTCTTGTAGTAGTCTTTTTTGCCTTTTGGCGGAGTGCCATTTTCCTTTTTTACCCTTTTCTTTTTTCCCTCTTGTGAGTTCGCACTATTCTACAAGGGTGAATTGTGCCACTCGCTTCAAACAATAGTGTACAAGTGTCCAGGATAGTTGATCCTACAAAGTCAGTGTAGAGAACGCACCTAGTGTACAGTTATAGCCCCTTAGCGCTGACGATCTTAGTATAGCTCATTAGTGTTTTACATGTGCAGTGTCATTGCCGTCGCCTAGAGACATCCGTCGACACAGTACCCCTTAGTCCTGGGGGGTTCCTCTCCCCCCGGGACCAGTGACCTTGCTCTACCACGGGCACATGGACCCCTAGCTGACTCGTTAAGTCCTTTCCTTTTCCCTCTCCTGCTGCCATGGTGTTTCACCGAGAGCATCAAGTCCTCATCCAGGCGGATGAGAACTGCGAAGCACCAACACCGCATGAGGCGCTCGCATTCCTCACTGAGACGATGTGCCTCGCGGACGACGACATAGGTATGATTCAGTAAGGTTTATCGAGAAGACAAATATTTGTGAGGTTTAAGCCTGAAGAAGTGTACAAGAGAGTAATGGAAATGGAACTCCCTCGGATGCCGTTTCCGACAGCGACAAATAGAAGAATGGAGATTAATCTAGAAGCTGCCATCTGTCATCTTCCGCGCTCCACATTCCATCCTTACATTCACCCTCCCCTTCTCTCCATCAAATGAACTTTACAATTCTATGTGTATTTGTTAATGTTGTTAAAATTCGTTGTGTTCATTATTTGCCGAACTCAAAACTATTGTTCTGGATGTTAAAAACGATGATGAATTACTGAAGAAACAATCAAGTGTCAGTCACCTATAAGTGATGAAAGTGCAATGTTGGAAACCATTATAAGTGAAATGAACGATCGCAAGATCCGATCTAAGAACGTCAATGTCATAATTATTATTATTATTTAATGTTTTCTTTGTTCTATGCCCTTTGTAATTGGCCTTGAGCTGTTTTTGGACAATTTTAAATAAATAAATAAAAGGACCTATGTTCGTTTGATTTAATTTGATTGAGCCCTTCTTCTAAGACGAGAGATCGAAAGGATTGCAACACCAAGGATTCATACGATCGCATCTCGGTGGTCATTAGAAGATGGTGCTGCGATTCGACGAAAGAAGCGACGAAAGTAAAAGGGCGATTCGAAGCCATCAACGAGCTGGCAAGGAGCAGCGGCAAAAGGGAGACCGTGAAAAGAATATTGTGGGGCAGGAAAAAGACGGCTCGCATTAATTGCCCCTGTGTGGCCGCTGGAAGGGCCTTCCCGGCATGCTCTTCCGTCCCCCGCCCCCTCCAATCCACCACGCCCACGGATCCATGGAGACCCCCTCCCCATAGACACGGTCCCTGCCCTCCTAAAAGAAGAACACTGCTGATTTGAATACTGATGGGGTGGCCATCTCCTGTTTTCCACGAATGGCAACGGATGGGTCCCCCTAAGTTCATCGCCCCCCGCCCGAAAGCCTAACTACGCCCTCTCAGCCGAGTACGCGACAATAGAATCGTTAAGGCAACCTCCCTTGAAGATAGAGGGGCGTGGCCCATTAAATGAGGCCCTTATCATCAATCCTCTACCCCCCTTCGCGGACCAATCACAATTCAAATTGCCGCTCATCCCCGATCGGTGGGGCATCTGGTGGCGACCATGATGAACTACCTCCCCCACTCCCCGATCCTTCGACTATGCTGAATAGCCGACGACCCTGACACCCTGCAATGTCCCTTTTTCCATCGGAAAGAAGGGCCGGTATTATTCTCGATCTTGGCGGCACGGAATCTACAAGTGATAAGAACTAACTGTAGTTATTGAAAAATACATGAGATCGAGCTGAAAGATGTTATCAATGGAAGAATGCTCAAATATTGCCCATTTCCTGAATAATTGATGTTTTTATATGGACTTTTTCGTGTCGTCTTCCGCTGATTCTCGGCATTATTTAGTTATACTCGCTGCCGCACAGATGGCGCCACATTACAGAGCTTCACATCTTGAATGAGACTGTCTAAAATGACGATTTTACAGCCATCAACACCGGGTTGCCCTCATTTTCATTCCGATTTAAGTGGTTTTAGCACTGGTTTCCCTCAAAAATTAAGCTCGCTGCGCTCTCGATCTCAGAAAACGGCGAAATTCGCTCGCGATCTCCGAATGGATTGGAAGCTTCGCCCACTTCGCTCGCGATTCACTTCCCTCCAAACGTTAGTAATTATGGTAAATAGTGATTGACGAGGGAAACCCGGCGCCGAGTACATTATACATGTCCTTCGTAAAACTTTTACGATGATGTCTCACCTTTCATACAAATACGTCGCCCTCAACCTGGGGATATTACCCCTTCCCCCTCAAAATGACCTCTTTATATGCCTAGGTCACCCATTATACTTGATGGCGGCACGGGATTTTCAGGTTTTTCACGTAAATATCTTCCCTACACTCTACCATTCACGAATATGTCACTCTCATCCTGGGGAAATGACCCCTTCCCTCTCAAAATGACCCCGATAAATGCTGAGGGCTCTAATACTAGATACTTCATATCTGCACAGTGACATCTGCTTTTTTCCTTTCGAATATCTTCTGATGACTGTATCATTTTAAAATGTCTCGCCTACTTTTTATGAAATTATTCTTTTTCACCCTAATTCCTACTAATGTTTCGAGTTCATTTTAAATTGACCGCCCGCACTACTCCTTTCCAACTCCTATTCTCGGGCGTGTTCTGATAGTATGCCTTTCTACCCATTTTACGCTTTACCTCACTATTCTAAGCTATTTAACTAGCCCTGACTATGTCACGCCTTGACCCCCTCCTTCATGTACCCCCTACTTCCCCATCCCTTTCCTATTCCACGGACCCGTACTTTCTTCGTTCTCAGCAATCACTTCATTCTGTGCATTCAGCTTGCTTGTGCCTTCGCTTAACACTCGTGCAGTTTGTCTACTCTTCCCATTCCTCTGTGTTTCATCCTACCATCTTCATCCTCATGTTCATCCTCATCGTTTTGTTCTGTCCTTATTTGAGTTTCTCCGTTTTTCATTATGGTCCGTTTTCGCCTACGTTATGACGTGTGAATCGTGTTCTTTTTCCTATACCTTGGCGGCGAGGACCTTTCTTACGGAGGAGGACGGTTTACGATTTCTACAGGAACATGGCTGCATTCTGCCCACGCAGGGGCAGCTCTCTGGCAAGTGTGGCCATGTTCTTAAATTCAGGCAGGACAAAGGGGAGTGGTATTGCCGGCGACTGTGAAAAATCTCCTAATTCCCAACAGATACTTGGCTTGAGCGGGTCCGGCTTCCTGCCCACACCACCATGCTAATAATCCTTCTCATCTTCCTCAGGGTATTTCCTTACCGGTGGGCAAACCGGGAGCTACATATCTCTCGCGCAACGTACACCGACTGGTGCAACTTTGTGCGAGAGGTTTGCTATGCTGACCTTTCGAACAAAAACAAAATTGGGGGGCCGGGTAAAACCGTCGAAACTGACGAGGGCCATTTTGGCCATAGAAAAGTTGATGTCGGTCGGCTCCGGGTCGGGAATTGGGTGTTCGGCGGGGTCGAGAGAGGCAGTGACAGGGCCTTTCTCGTCCCGGTTCCCAACCGGAGCGTCGACACACTACTGGCCACCATCGAGGAAAATATTCTCCCCGGTACCACCATAATCAGCGACTGCTGGAAGGGGTACCGGGGATTATCCTCGAATCCCAAATACCTTCACCTAACCGTCAACCACTCCCTTAACTTAGTCTTTCCCTCCTCAGGTGCTCACACACAAACTATCGAGCGTCCGTGGAGGGACGTCAAAGAAAACCTTCCACGTTCCGATCTTCCTACTTCAAATCATTACCACATATATCAATATGCAGACGACCTGGTAGTGTCAGTAGAGTCATTCACCCCAATCTATGCATGCAGGAAAATGAAGACCATCCTTGAAGCACTGGAAATCTGGACGGATACATGGAAAAATGCCCTTCAAAACAAAGAAGACCAACATCCTAGTCTTCAATAAACGGAAGAAGTTAAAAGCATCAAAGCCATTAAAAATCAAAGGCGAAACCATAAAATATGCACAATCAACCAGACATCTCGGGATTGAAATAGAAGGAGCTAAATTTCAGACAAAACACAGATACATTCATCCATAAAGCTAAAAACTGCTATTCCGGACTGCTAAAAACCGCTATTCCGAACTGCAAAAATCTACGGCAGCAATTCCCTACTGAATCTGAACCAAAAGCTCCAGGTAAACAGTAGGTTAAGATGGACGCGGGTCCATCTTAACCTACGCTTGTCCGGCCTGGGCCTTCAGCAACAGGAAAAACATTAAAAAACTAAGGATAGCCCAAAAAAAATTCCTCAGAAGAATCACCAGAGCTTCATGGTTCCTGACAAACAAGCAATTACACAAAGATTTAAAAATCCCGCAGATACAATTTACTATGCAAAAACTCTGCCAATCCTTTGCTGATAACTCAGCACTCACAAATAACCCCATCCTAGAAAACCTCTGATCCTATATCCCAAATCCTAATGATCCTTTCCCTAAACCCAAATAATTCCTAAACAACCAATTAGATCCCCATTAATCCCATTATAATTTCCACCCACCTAACCAAACCCTAGGTAAGTAGGTAGGTTTAAGTTTTTATGGGTGCGTCGACTACTACGGTCACTTGCACCACGCAGTCTATATAGTGTACTAAAATAAAAATTGGATATGTCGGCGATAGAAGCAAAAAGGAAAAAAAATTATACGACACTATATTAAATCAAACTTAGAAGGCCAGTTACTTTTAAAAAGGATAAATTTCGGCTTAGACGATCATGATCGTCTCCTAGAATTCTTTCTAGGTCTCCCCTAATACCCAGCTTTTCGCGCGTAGTCCGGAATTTGTCACACTCAGTCAGGAGGTGTCGGACACTGAGAGGAGAGTCGGCGTCATCACAACGAGGTGTTATCTTCTCTTCTGTAAAGAGGAAACAGTGGGTAGGTAGGTAGGTTTAAGTTTGTATGGGTGCGTCGACGACTAAGGTCATTTGCACCACGCAGTCGATATAGTGTACTAAAATAAAAATTGGATACGTCGGCAATAGAAATAAATAGGAAAAATATGAAACACTATATTAAATCTTATTTAGAAGTCCAGTTACTTTTAAAAACGATATAATTCCGCTTAGACGATCATGATCGTCTCCTAGAACTTGTTCTAGGTCTCCCCTAATACCCAGCTTTTCGCGCACAGTCCGGAATTTGTCACACTCAGTCAGGAGGTGTCGGACACTGAGAGGAGAGTCGCAGTCGTCACAGCGAGGTGTAATCTTCTCTTCTGTAAAGAGGAAGGAGTGGGTCAAGGCGCAATGCCCAATTCTCAACCTTGTGATGACGACTTCCTCTCTACGACTGTTCCTGACGGAAGTGGGCCACACTGACGTTACCGGCTTTACGCTGCATAGTTTGTTATTACGCACGTCCCTCCAAGATATACTCCACTGATCTAGCACTTCTTTACGAAGAGTAGCCTTTAGGTCCTGGCAAGGGACCAGCGTCGTCGTCTGTTCAGGGATCTTTAGAGCCCTCTTCGCAGCTGCATCGGCCGTCTCATTACCGGCAATTCCCACATGTCCAGGGGCCCAGAGGAAGGTTGTGGTAATTCCTCTTCTATTAAGGCATAGGAGGCTGTAGTGTATGCTCTGGACAATGGGGTGATTGGAGGAGAAGGCGGAAATGGATTGAAGAGCACTCATAGAGTCCGTACAAATGGCGAACGCCTTAGCACTCTTCCCGATCCCATCAAGAGCTATCTTAATGGCCAGCAGCTAGGCTGTGTATATGCTACACAGTGGGCTGAGTCTGGCCTCGATGACGCCGTGGTGAGAGGAGGTAACCGCGCATGAGCAGGCTGAATCCGATTTAGAACCATCAGTGAATACGGGGATGAAGTCGGTGTGGCAACAGAGAAATTCATTGAAAAGACGCTGGTACTCTATTACAGTGGTGTGCGCTTTCGGGCGGCTACTAAGACCCATGTGAATTTCATGGGGCGGATTTATCCACGGTGGGTAACTAGGGTACCCAACCGGATACAAATCTGGGAGCCTTAACCTGGCTGCTTGATTGGATAAATTAAAGCGAACACCAAGCGGTTTGGTGGCCCTTGTCCGTCTGCTTAAAAGTTCTAAAAAACGAGGGTTAGAAATCACGTTAAAACACGGATGGTTCTTTGTCGCTAGAATTTTGGCCGCATAGGAGCACAATAGAATATTTCTACGGTGCGACAACGGCGGTTCGCCGGCATCAGCATAGATGCTGAGGACCGGACTGGTCCGGAAAGCACCAGTGGATATCCAAAGCCCTGCGTTGTGCACTGGTGTCAGAGATCTCAAATACGTATCGCGGCTGGAGGCGTAAACAAATGACCCATAGTCCAGCTTGGAACGTACGAGAGAGCGGTACAATAAAAGCAATGACCTGCGGTCGGCACCCCATGATGAGTGGTTTAAAAACTTTAAAATATTTAGAGTCCGTAGACTTTTATCCCTTAAACTCCCTATGTGATCGCGGTAGCTGAGTCGGTAGTCCAATGTCATGCCAAGGAGCCGAACTGAGTCCACGTAGGGTACATGTCTACCACCAAGCATAAGTGCTGGTGGAATGTAGGCTCCTCTTACACGATAAAAATGAACGCATTTGCACTTTTCCGTCCGAAAAGAAGTCCCTCACTGATAGGAAAGGAGTCGAAAGGTTCTTGGGCATGACAAACTATGTTTCTAGGCATTTATATAATTATTCCACCATATCAGCCCAACTCCTTCCGGGCATTGGCCAGAGTATACACTCCCCGGTAACCGTCCGCCGTAAGTAATGATTGCCATCAGTTTTAACACTTAAGTAGGCGTGCGGGGTCTAACAGACCGCCACGCGCATTTATTATGGCTAATAACCTTTTAACTATTGGACAATAATTTTTGATAAGGCAACAACGGCGCGAGTTAGACAAATTTACTCCTTTTCTTGAGATTATTGAATTGTTCGTTCAAAATTGTGAGGAAAATTATCAAACAGGAAGCTTCAATACAATAGACGAACAGCTGGTCCCATTTTGAGGAAAGTGCCCATTTCGTCAGTTCATACCCAGTAAGCCCGCTAAATACGGAATTAAAATTTTTGCATTTACTGATGCTAGGACAATGTACACTCAAACTAAGCAAGTATACTTAGAAATTCAGCCAGAGGGCCCATTTTAAGTGTCAATTACGCCACATGATGTAGTGATGCGTTTAGTTAGAACTATAGAAATACAGTAAGAAACGTGACTGTAGACAATTGGTATTCTAGCATTCCATTAGTACAAGAACTGCTGTCAAAAAAACCACTTATATTGGGACTTTGAGAAAGAATAAAAAGGAAATACCTATGCAGTTGTTGAATGTAAAAAAATAGGAAAGAAAAGACTAGCTCTTTTGCATTCGGCAGGGACATGACTCGTTTCCAACATCTCAAAAAAAATAAAATGCTATTTTAGTTTCGTCAATGCATCACGATGGGAAAATTGATGACAGGTCTGGGGAAATGCAGAAGCCTGAAATGATCATCACGTATATTTCTCCAAGTCAGGCGTTCATACTGTGGATGAAATGTGCGGAACGTACTCAGCATCTAGAAGGTGCAGGCGGTGGCCATTAGTTCTCTTTTTCAGAATTTTTGATATTGCTGGAATAAATGCTTGAATGAAAAATTAAATTGTCCAGGGAATCAATTTGTTCGCAGACATTTTTAAGGGATATTTGTCTCAATTTAGTAAGAAAGCAAATCTCTGAAGGCTTTGGGATCGGCAAAACGAGGGATGTGCACAATATGTCCAAGGAAAGGTAGGTAGGTAGGTATTGATTTTTGGGGTGCTTCGACAGCCAAGGTCATTTCGCACCACCCATTCTCTAATTTATCCATAGGCAATATATTAAACTATATTTACGGTAGATCGAAATAAGACTAAAAATAAGAATAAAAACATGTCTGTATTAGATTATATTTTATTAAAAAGGTCAGTTTCTTTTAGCAGCAATATGACACGGTTAAGACGATCAGGATCATTGCCTAGAACATGCTCTAGGCTCCCCCTGATCCCTAACCTGAGGCGTGCATTCCGAAATAAGTTACAATCCGTCAGGATGTGTCGCACACTGAGTGGCATGTTGCACTCATTGCAGAGAGGCGGTTCCTTCTCTTCGGTGAAGAGATACGAGTGAGTCAGACGGCAATGGCCGATTCGTAGTCGTGCAATGACGACTTCCTCTCTGCGACTGCTCCTGACGGACGTTGGCCATGCTGCCGTTACCGGTTTTAAACTTCGTAATTTGTTATTTGGGAGATCGTTCCATTGCTCCTGCCACTGTTGGAAAACTGAACCCTTTAGATGGGACCGAAGGTCTTCGAAAGGTACCAGAGTTGATGTGCAATTTTCTTCTTTTAGGGCAGCCTTCGCAGTTGCATCGACACGTTCATTCCCGACAATTCCCATGTGGCTGGGGACCCACAGAAAGATGATGGTGACTCCCTTCTTTTGAAGGGAGAGTAGCGACTCATGGATCTGCTGGCATAATGGGTTCGTAGAAGAACGGTCGGAAATAGAGTTTAGGGCACTTAGAGAGTCAGAGCAAATTGCGAAGGATCCTCCACTACTGTCTATTCTACACAGAGCCATCTTTATAGCGAACAGCTCCGCCGTGAATACACTGCAGAGTGGACTGAGTTTAGCCTTTATGGTACCATGATAAGAAGAAACTACGGCACAGGCACAGGCGGTAGGAGACTTCGACCCGTCTGTGAATACAGTGACAAAATTGGGGTGGTTGCCCAGGAACATAGAGAAGGTACGCTGGCACTCAGCAGCAGTGGTGGAAGCCTTTGGACGATCACTAAGGAGCATCTTTATTATAGGAGTAGGAGTTAGCCATGGTGGGTGGTTAGATGACCCGACAGGGTATAAATCCGGTAGACCAACTCCTCGTTCTCGAATAAAATAGTTAAAACGAACATTGGCAGGCCTTGTGGCCTTTGTCTTACGGTTAAAAACATCTAAAAATCGTGGTTTTGAAAACAAGTTAAAACATGGATGCGTCTTCATTGCTAAAACCTTTGAGGCGTAGTTGCACATTAGCAGGTTCCTTCGGTAGCACAAAGGCGATTCTCCTGCATCAGAGTAGATGCTCAGGATAGGGCTGGTCCGAAACGCCCCCGTACACAGTCGTAAACCGGTATTGTGTATCACAGTCAGTGGTCGAAGGTACGACTCTCGACCGGAAGAGTACACAAAGGAACCATAGTCAAGTTTTGACCGTACTAAAGCACGATACAATAAAATTAGTGTGGAGCGATCAGCTCCCCATGTCGAGTGGCTTAGGTACTTGAAAATGTTTAACGTTTTGTGACATTTCAATTTTAAACTTTCTATGTGAGCACGCCAGTTGAGGCGGTAGTCAAATGTCAGGCCTAAAAAACGGATTGAGTCGACAAATGGAAGGTTTTTACCACCCAAGCGTAACGCTGGAGGGATGTTATGTCCCCTACACCGGCGGAAATGAACGCATTTGGTTTTCTCTGAGGAGAACTTAAAACCATTACACTGGGCCCACTTGTGCAGTTTGTTCAGAGTGAGTTGGATTAGTCTGGCTGCTGTAGCGGGTTGGGATGACCTACAAAAAATTGCAAAGTCATCCACAAACAGTGATGCTATTACTGGTGTGCCTACACAGTTAGCAATATCGTTAATCGCTACAGCGAAAAGCGTTACACTAAGGACAGAACCCTGAGGAACTCCATTTTCTTGGCTGTAAAATTGCGATTTATGCTGGCCTATTCTGACTTTAAAAACTCGGTTGGATAAAAAGTTCCGAATAAAAATGGGTAGATTACCCCTAAAACCCCATTCGTGCAGAGTGTGTAGAATTTTGTGTCGCCAAGTTCGGTCATAAGCCTTTTCAATATCGAAAAATACGCCAATCACGTGTTGACGTAGAAGGAAGGCTTCCTGGATAAAATTGTCTATCCTTACTAGGTGATCAGTGGTGGAACGGCCCCTACGAAATCCACACTGGACACCAGAAAGAAGGTTGCGACGCTCTAGCCACCATATGAGCCGCCGATTCACCATTCTTTCCATAATCTTGCAAAGGCAGCTAGTAAGAGATATCGGCCTGTAGTTGTTCGGGTCAGCTCGGTCTTTACCCTGTTTTAATATAGGGACTACAACAGACTCCCGCCAGGACGATGGAAAGGAACCTTCAACCCATAGCTGATTGAAGGTGTGGAGGACCTCCAACAATGCCGATTCCGGAATATTCCGGAGAAAGGCATTGTGGACTTCGTCGGGACCTGGAGAAGTCATGTGGGAGTCCGCAATGGCGGACTCTAGTTCCCACAGGGAAAACGGAAGGTTATAATCTGCCAGGGATCGTCGCTCCTTAAAGTCGATAGAAGATGCCTCCTTTTCCTTCTTAATTTTTAAAAAACTATCATCGTAACTTTTATTAGAGCTGGTTTTGGCTAGTTCCTGACCGAATATATTTCCAATAGAAGATGGCGATGTAACTGTGTTGCCTCCAACACGTAGAAAGGAGACGCCGAGCTGTTGTTGGTTGCCAGATATACTTCTTACTTTACGCCAAACCTGTGCAACCGGCGTCCGACTGTTGACGCCAGAGACAAATTCCATCCAGGAAGCCCTCTTCGCCTCCTTCACCACCTGACGTGCCTTCGCTCTTAATCGTCGGAAGGCGGAAAGGTTCATGTTCGTGGGAAATTTTTTAAAAATTCGTAACGCCTTCTTACGTTGACGAATGGCTTCTGCGCATTCCTCGTTCCACCATGGTACTGCTGGTCTCAGTTTGGTGCCCTTTGACCGAGGAACACTGCACCTTGCGCTTTCAATCAGGCAATTCGTTAACCTCTCAATGTTCATTATAGGGTCACATGCTTCGTCGTGGTTAAAATTAAAAACTTTTTTAAAATAAGACCAGTCACCTTTCCGGATAATCCAGTTACCCGGACGAATATAATCTAAAATAAGATTTTGGTCTTTTTTGACTAACAGGGGAAAATGATCGCTCCCACACAAATCATTATGCACGGATATTTCCATCTTGTTTATCAAACTGCTCGATGCAATGCACAGGTCAATCGCAGAGTACTGACCGTTAAAAGCATTAAAACGGGTTTTCTCCCCGTTGTTCAATAAAATCATGTTAAAATCTAAAATAAAATTGGCTAAAATACGACCTCTTCGGTCGCACTGACTCCTAGAACTCCCCCACAGGGTGTCATGTGCATTAAAATCTCCTAGTAAAATGTAGGGCTTCGGGAGTTGACGGACAAGGGCGTCCAAGTTAAAACGAGTAACCGGTGCAGCCTCCGGGAGATAAACATTGCACAATGTTACCGGTTCCGGGGCGTACACGGTTACCGCCACCGCCTGAAACGGCGTGTTAAGCTGTACTCGGGAGGTGTAAAGAGCCTCCCGAATGTAAACAGCCACTCCACCCTGGGCTCGATTGCCACTGGTGTCGTCAAATCTAAAAGTGTTAAAACCTTTTAAAATGCCCTTGTCCGTCCTCTTAAAATGTGTCTCTTGAAGACATATACAAAGAGGGTTAAAATCATGAATTAAAAGGGTCATCTCCTCCTTATGCCGGTAAAAACCATTGCAGTTCCACTGCAAGATAAAAGCCATATTTGATAGTATAAAATATAAAAATAAAACTATGATCGAGCTATCCGTGCAATGGGAGGATCAACGCTTAATACGGCGCCTTCTTCCCGACTGTTTTGCGAGGAGGATTTCTGTCTCAGAGAGACTTTCATCCTCCTCCATACATTCCGGCTGTCCGGGCTTGGACATACCGGATGGTGGTGCCTTTTCCCGCGAGTTATTAGCGTTCGGGGAATTATGTTTAGTGGGGTTCTTCTTGGGAGAACCCGCAGAGCTGGTGGTCACTTTACGAGCCGGTGACAAGTTTTTGGCCGGCATTGCCACTTCTTTCGTCGCTACTTTCATTAAATGTTCACTACTTTCGGTTTGCGTCGCTATAGTGGCTTTAGGGACTGGTGTTACGGCAACTGAGGCGAATGAGCGGGAAAACACAGGAGCTGCTAATGCCCTATACTTTTTCCTCGCTTCGAAATACGTTATTTTTTCCAGTGTCTTTATTTCCATGACTTTCCTTTCTTCCAGCATTTTCGGACATTTGCGAGAGTACACCGGGTGTGCACCCTCGCAGTTGACGCAGTGTGTATCTTGCACACAGTCCTCTCCCTCATGCGCATCCAGGCCGCAGCGTGGGCAGGTGGCCTTGCCCTCACATCGCGTGGCGATGTGGCCGAAGCGCTGGCACTGGAAGCAGCGCATTGGAGCTGGAATATAGGGCCTCACCGGTACTGACTCGTAGCCAATGAATACCTTATCGGGGAGCTTTTCACATCCAAAGGTCAAAACCACAGACGTAGTGTTAATTACTACGCCGTTGCGCCTTGTAGTAAGTCGACGGACATCGCTTACACCTTGAGATGCCATCTCTCTCTTAATTTCGTCGACTTCTACATGGAGGAGGTCAAAGTGACTGATTACTCCCCGACAGGTATTCAATGTACGGTGTACCTCTACTTTTACTGGAAAGTCATGGAATCTATCCGTAGCCAAGAGTTTCTCGCTCTGTGCTATATTTGCCGTTTCGATTAGCAAGGTGCCATCCCTGAGCTTTTTCGCTGACTTGATTTCACCGGGTACCAATGCCGACATAACTTTTCTTATAAGGAATGGGGAAACCTTGGCAAAGGTCTCACCCTCCTTCATGCATCTCATAATGAGAAAGCGCTTACTTCCGTTAGTACACATTTCTCTCCCACCCATGTCCGGGCGGGATTTTTTAGTTGGTGGAAGAATATTATCCGCCATACCAATTTTAAATTTCGTCCCCCGAGCTCCCCACCCACCATGGAGCCACACATTCGGGACGCCGCACCGCAAACCGGTGCGGTCGCCAGGGCTACCCGAGGGGATATAGCACCCTAGAGGTGGTTGACTGTTTCGGGTTGGGTCTTTAATGCACGGGCCCACCAAACCCGTACATCTCCGACCGCCCTACGCAGACCCCCACCTCCCTGGCACTCGCCACCGTTAAGCTGAACGCCACGGAAGCCGATTGACCGGGAGTGGCTAGCTCCCGGCCGCCCGTTTACACAGAATCCGGGGCCGAAGAGGGGTATTGGCCCGTAGTCCATACCGGGCATCCGACACCCGGCTGGGAACCGCAGACCTCACCCTCCAGGATCCCCTTCTCCTCCTTACGGGTCTCCGCACACGGCAAACATGCGGGTGGATCGCAGGCCAGGTGGTATGGCCGCACACAGACAGTTGACCCACAAGACTGTCCGGGCTCAACCCTTGCTGGCACGGGGTTTGTTTTCGGGGTTTTCTCCCCGCCCTTTTAGTCGCCTCTTACGACAAGCAGAGATACTGCGGGAGTATTCTCAATCCCCCTACCCGCAGGGGGGTCCAAGGAAAGGTGATATAAAAACAAAAAATTATTGCATTAAATGTCAAGAGTGTATATGCATAAAGCACATGAAAAATATACGTGTAAAATGTTTGAATTTGATCAATATGTAACTGATATGCGAGTTTTATTTCAATTCTTGTGTTTTGGGCGACATTTTTAAATATATTGAATGTTATTTTCAATAAAAATTCGTTCATTACATATATTATCATGTAATATCAGCCTGCCAAGGAAAATTTGCCAAGGAACATTTTTGCATAAAATAAGTAGCGTAATTTCATAAATGTATTAGAGATAATAAAAAACTTTAAAATTTGAACTTTCATATTATCTATTTGTTTATAATGAAGTTGAAAAAATTTTGAAATAAATCTCATGTTGTCTACAGTCTTTTTTTATTGCCAAAATATGTATAAAAAATGTTTTATAATATTATTACACGCAAGAATTTAGAAACTTTCGTAGGTAGGTAGGTTTATGTTTTTATGGGTGCGTCGACGACTAAGGTCATTTGCACCACGCAGTCTATTTTGTGTTCTAAATTTAAAATTGGATATGTCGGCGGTAGAAAAAAAAGGAAAAAATATACGATACTATATTAAATCTTATTTAGAAGGCCAGTTGCTTTTAAAAAGGATATAATTCGGCTTAGACGATCATGATCGTCTCCTAGAACTTGTTCTAGGTATCGCCTTATAACCAGCTTTTCGCGCATAGTCCGGAATTTGTCACAGTCAGGTGTCGTACACTGAGAGGAGAGTCGCAGTCGTCACAACGAAGTGAAATCTTCTCTTCTGTAAAGAGGAAAAGAGTGGGTCAAGGCGCAATGCCCAATTCTCAACCGTGTGATGACGACTTCCTCTCTGCGACTGTTCCTGACGGAAGTGGGCCACACTGACGTTACCGGCTTTACGCTGCGTAGTTTGTTATTACGCACGTCTCTCCAAGATGCACTCCACTGCTCTACCACTACTTTACGAAGAGTAGCCTTTAGGTCCTGGCAAGGGACCAGCGCGCTGGTCGCTGGACGCTGCAGCGTCGCCGTCTGTTCAGGGATCTTTAGAGCCCTCTTCGCAGCTGCATCGGCCGTCTCATTACCGGCAATTCCCACATGTCCAGGGACCCAGAGGAAGGTAATGGTAATTCCTCTTCTATAAAGGCATAGGAGCCTTGAGTGTATGCTCTGGACAATGGGGTGATTGGAGAAGAAGACGGAAATGGATTGAAGAACACTCATAGAGTCCGTACAAATAACGAACGCCTTAGCACTCTTCCCTATCCCATCAAGAGCCATCTTAATGGGCAGCAGCTCGGCTGTGTATATGCTACACAGTGGACTGAGGTAGGTAGGTAGGTTTATGTTTTTATGGGTGCGTCGACGAAAAAGGTCATTTGCACCACGCAGTCTATTTGGTGTTCTTAAATAAAAATAAGATGTCGGCGATAGAAAAAAAAAGAAAAAAATAGACGACACTACATTAAATCTTATTTAGAAGGCCAGTTGCTTTTAAAAAAGATATAATTCGGCTTAGACGATCAAGATCGTCTCCTAGAATTTGTTCTAGGTCTCCCCTTATACCCAGCTTTTCGCGCATAGTCCGGAATTTGTCACACTCAGTCAGGAGGTGTCGGACACTGAGAGGAGAGTCGCAGTCGTCACAGCGAGGTGTAATCTTCTCTTCTGTAAATAGGAAAGAGTGGGTCAAGGCGCAATGCCCAATTCTCAAACGTGTGATGACGACTTCCTCTCTGCGACTGTTCCTGACGGAAGTGGGCCACACTGACGTTACCGGTTTTACGATGCGTAGTTTGTTATTACGCACGTCTCCCCAAGATGCACTCCACTGCTCTAGCACTACTTTACGAAGAGTAGCCTTTAGGTCCTGGCAAGGGACCAGCGTCTCCGTCTGTGCAGGGATCCTTAGAGCCCTCTTCGCAGCTGCATCGGCCGTCTCATTACCGGCAATTCCCACATGTCCAGGGACCCAGAGGAAGGTTATGGTAATTCCCCTTCTATTAAGGCATAGGAGCCTGGAGTGTATGCTCTGGACAATGGGGTGATAGGAGCAGAAGACGGAAATGGATTGAAGAGCACTCATAGAGTCCGTACAAATGGCGAACGCCTTAGCACTCTTCCCTATCCCATCAAGAGCCCTCTTAATGGCCAGCAGCTCGGCTGTGTATATGCTACACAGTGGGCTGAGCCTGGCCTTGACGACGCCGTGGTGAGAGGAGGTAACCGTGCATGCGCAAGCTGAATCCGATTTAGAACCATCAGTGAATACGGGGATGAAGTCGGGGTGGCAACCAAGAAATTCATTGAAAAGACGCTGGTACTCTAGATCAGTGGTGTGGGCTTTCGGGCGGCTACTGAGACCCATGTGGATTTCAGGGGGCGGAATTATCCACGGTGGGTAACTAGAGTACCCGACCGGATACAAATCTGGGAGCCTTAACCTGGCTGCTTGAATAAATAAATTAAAGCGAACACCAAGCGGCTTGGTGGCCCTTGTCCGTCTACTAAAAAGTTCTAAAAAACGAGGGTTAAAAATCACGTTAAAACAAGGATGGTTCTGTGTCGCTAAAATTTTGGCCGCATAGGAGCACATTAAAATGTTTCTGCGGTGCGACAACGGCGGTTCGCCGGCATCAGCATAGATGCTGAGGACCGGACTGGTCCGGAAAGCACCAGTGGATATCCGAAGCCCTGCGTTGTGCACTGGTGTCAAAGATCTCAAATACGTATCGCGGCTGGAGGCGTAAACAAATGACCCATAGTCCAGCTTGGAACGTACGAGTGAGCGGTACAATAAAAGCAATGACCTGCGGTCGGCACCCCAAGATGAGTGATTTAAAAACTTTAAAATATTTAGAGTCCGTAGACTTTTATCCCTTAAACTCCGTATGTGATCACGGTAGCTGAGTCGGTAGTCCAATGTCATGCCAAGGAGCCGAACTGAGTCCAACGAGGGTAAATGTCTACCATCAAGTAAAAGTGCTGGTGGAATGTAGGCTCCTCTTACACGATAAAAATGAACGCATTTGCACTTTTCCGTCGAAAACTTAAATCCATTTCTCTGGGACCAGCTCTCGAGTCTGTTCAGAGCCAGCTGGGTTACTCTAGCAGCGCTGATAAGTTTCGACGACCTGCAAAATATTGCTAGGTCGCCCACAAACAGTGATCCCAAGAGAGGAGGTTTGATACATCTTGCTATATCATAAATAGCAATGGCGAATAATGTCACGCTTAAAACGGACCCTTGGGGCACACCGTTCTCTTGTGGGTGAAAGTCAGATAGGTCGTTTAAACTTGGTAACTTTAAAAACACGGTCACTTAAAAAGTTATGTATAAAAACAAGTAAACTTCCCCTCATACCCCACTCGTGCCAAATTTTCGTTTCGAAATTTTCCGTAAAAATGAGGACATTCACAATAATGACTTATAAGGGTTAACTACTAGATATTGTTTCATAAATGATGCTAATGCTTTAAAGTGATATCAATATTGAGTATTCGAGTGAAAAAAGTTCAGAAAATATTCCAATTTTTTATTAATTTCTTGTAAATTTTGGGAGACCGCCACCACCCCACGCGCCGAATTGTGTGATGAAAAACGAGCGCGCCTACTTAAGGGTTAACCGCGCTAATCACGAGCTTCTTCCAAATTCCCTTTGCTATTTCTGTTTATTCTTCCATTGTATCACGCCTTCCTATTTTATTGCAGAGAATGACTTCACGCCCGTCCTCCTGCCTTGTTTCCTTGCATTTCGTTAATTTTTTATTTTCCATTTTTCGTTATTTATTTTACTTAAATCTTCATTTCATCTCCCTTATTTTAATGCTAGCCTCTTTTACATTTTATGTTCCGCATCATATCACCTTGTCATCTACAATCACCATTTACACCCAGCCTTTCTTTTGAAAACTGAGTATCGGGCTTTGAGGTGCTCTAACAACAAGAACTTCACTTCAAATCACCCGCTGCAGCATCGACGCACAAATAATCTCTATCTAGGGGTACGGTCCAATGAACGGTACAAACGCTACAATCGCTTTCGCTCCAAACGGTCCTCTAGTAAAGTGTTAGGGCTAGTAAAATGGGCTTCGAAATACTTCCAGGTTTTAGAGGTAGGTGCCCTTTTCGACAATATATGCCATCGAAACCTACCACATACGGCATTAAACTGTTTGCTCTTGCTGATGCAAAAATTACCTACACATTCAACATGGAAGTATATGCAGGAAAACAGCCAGAAGGTCCTTTCCGTGTGAGCAATAAACCTCTTGATGTGCTGAAGAGAATGTCAGCATCGTTATTTGGATCAGGCCGCAACATAACTGCCGATAATTGGTTTACTGATTTCAAACTCCTCGAAGAATTGAAAACAAAGAAGTTTTCATGTTGGCACCGTCAGAAAAAATAAGACACCTGCCATTCCCTTTCGTCAATGTGAAAGGAAGAGCACAATACAGCAGTACGTTTGGGTTCATGACGGGACGGTTCTGGTTTCATCCATCCCGTGTAAAGGAAAAAACGTGATTCTTGCATCCTCTTTTCACTCTAATGACAACATTGATCCTGAATCTGGATTCAAAAAGAAACCAGAGGTTATCACATTTTACAACGCCACCAAAAGTGATGTAGGTACAGCAGATCAAATGTGCGCCACTTACAGCGTGCACCGCAACATAAAGCGCTGGCCAATGGTAATCATCTTTGCCATGCTGAATGTGGGGGGCATCAATTCTCAAGTAATTTACCTTAGCAATCAACTGAAACCAATGCGCCGAAGAAGGTTCCTAAAAAGGTTGGCTCATGAGTTGGCAATGGAAGAGATGCAGCGAAGACGTCAGATGACGGCTGGCCTCCACATCAGCATGAAAATCCGCCTAAAAAGATTTCTTCCTATGAATGATTGTGAAAAATCACCCACACTTCCCAAGAAAAGAAGGAAATGTACCACCTGCAGCCTAGAAACGGGTAAAAGAAGGTTGTCAACCTGTGCATGCAAGAAATGCAACAAGGAGCCTGCTTGTCCCACGCGAATATGGTCTGCGAAGTTTGCTTTTCAGTATGCCAATGCATGCCTCCAAATAAACTTGAGACCTGTGATTCTGATTGAACCTGTATTTAGCATTAAAGAAGAGCCTCACCTTACAAGTTTTTGCCCGAATTATATTATTTTGTTGTTCGTATGTACTGAAAATATAAGGCTTGTTTGCGGTAATTTCGAAATTTAGGTACTTTTGGTTTTGTGTGTGTTATAAAGAATAAATCAGTTTTATAAAGAATGTCTTTGCATTTTTCCTTTAAATACATCCCTACTAAGGTAAATAATTTTGTTTTTTGACGTAAAATAGCTTGGCAAAGATGCTTTGGGTAGTTTTCAGAAGTGAGCCTCTCAGGCACACCGCGCCCGACCTAAGGAGTTTTCGAGGGGCGCCCGACGGAGGGTTAAGGGAAGAGCGGATCGGCATTCCCAGGGTTAAGGGTTACGTGGAACAGATTGTTCCCTCGCTTCCCGATTCGGAGTTTCAGTCCCACTTCAGGTGAATATACCATTTAGTTATTAAGTTATGAGTAAACATGCATTACTTTTGTCTTCTTTATCTTATTGTCTTTTTAACCTTTATACACCCAGCGTACACGTACGGGTACGCTAAAAAAGCTCCACTCGCTGCCCCGCGTACACTTACGGGTAAGCTACATTTGGACGCGTACACATTCCGTAACTTTAATCGTGGAGTGGTGGAATTTTCACGGATGTTTCTTTGAACCTCCTGCAATGGTATTCTGTGAATGACTTTGTTAAATTTTCATATTTTATTGAGCAAAAAATGTTTCCATGATTGCAAACAATGACATTAGCGCCGGAATATCTTCCTTATATGCATGCCAAATTAGTACATGTTTTACTACTCTGATTTTCAAAGCTTACACTTTCTCTTCCTCTACCCTGAATCCTTTGATATGTATGCAATAAAAACGTGCTAGTGTTATAATCACTGATGGAGCAAGACGTTTCAACACGTGGACCTCAAGAAATATCGTAAAGTTTGGTGTGGAGTTCCAGGAAAACAGCCACCATATCTCTCGATTCCTTCGTATCAACCGATAAAAGCCGCTCCTGTTGAGTAAGTGTCAGATAAAATCAAGGGCAAGTGTTCATAGCTTTAGCAAGGCTCTCACCAACCATCACTCGTTCTCTCTTCACTGTGTTGAGTTCATTCGTTACCCAGTTGCTGTTGCTCGTTTTCTTCTCAAGTTTTATAGAAGCCATCCCGTTTTTCTAAGGTAATTATTTCATGTCATTTATTGATATATTTACCTCGCGTCTTCACTCTAGTTCACTTTTTGAAAAAATAAAAATTCATTATTTATAGCCATGACATCAAAGCGCAAACTATCAGAAGTAGAAATTGAAGAGTAAGTGGTCCTTGATTCCGGATCTGAAGCATTGGATTCAGAAATTTCATCGGAGGATGATGACTTTGATGCGCCCTCATGGTGGTCCGTAATGCGCGCCAGTTCGGTACGCCGCGCGTCCGCTGCCCCCTTGTGGCTCCCGCGTGAACCACGACCTGGCCTAGCAACAAGGCCACGTGGAAGAGGCGCTCTCACGCACACCATGAAACATCACGAGTTTTCCCCAACCCCCTTCCCCCGCCTCCGAGGACACACCGAGGTGCCTTTCACTTTTCCTCTCCCCCGTGCGCGCTCCCCTCCCCGCGCTCCGTCAACGCACCCTGATTGGCCCGACCCTGGCCACACCCCCATCTCCGGACGGAATATAAGCCAGGGTCTCGGCCAGGGAAAAGGAGAGTTCGCCAGTGGAGGGAACACAGTTCGGGCACTGCCTTTGAGCTCCCCTCTCTCCACTGGCGGAGTCCACCGGGTGGAAGGAACACAGTTCAGGCTCTGCCTTCGAGCTCCCTCCTCCACCACCCAGGGTACGCCGCACGCCACAGTTCGGGCTCCGCCTTCGAGCTTGTGCCGGTGTATCTCCTGACCGCTCTCCGCGTCCACGGCTGATCCGGGACGAGCTACCTCACCTGACCGCCGCCCGGGGTGAACGCCAGCGCCCGATCGCCGCAGTGGACCCGCAGCTCAGGCCCCTCCAGACGCCACCGCCGTCCCAGCCTCGGCCGCCCAGATACGCGCCGAAAAGGACAACTACTGAAGCGAGCGCACGCCGCCGTTCCATTTTGTGGGAGAAGGCTTGCCTTCTCCTTGTAACCCTCTTCACCACGGAAAAATAAATAAACCCGAGTCAACCTTTCTTTGGGGTTTTCTTTCTTTCTTATTTCCCTGGTAGTTCCTGCCGCCTCCGCTCGCCGACTCCATGAATAAGAGACTCGCGGGTACGGGATCCAGGATCTCGGTCGCTCCCCGCCCCTCCATGCAGACGAGTACGCGACAACTTATCCGGAGTAGAGGACACTACGCAGCAATCCAATGCACCATCGTTGCTGAGATGGAGGAAACATCAGCAGCGTCGTACAGGCATCATCGTTGCTCAACCCCTCACCGGTGTGCCATCAGGTGTGAAGGTCGACGAGGCACCCGGTATCACATATAATTCTTCACCGGTGAGCGTTTTCCTGCTATTTTTTGCAGAAATTATCGATATCCTGGTGATAGAAACCAATCGATACTACCACCAGTATCGTGAAAAAATTGATGAAGGACCATTACTAACTGACGTGACAAGGCATGAAACGTATCTCTTTTTAGCTCTACTTCTACAAATGGGACATGGCGTTAGAGACACACTGCGAGACTACTGGTCGACCTTAGAACAGTTTCACACTCCATTTTACTGTGCAACAATGAGACGCAACAGATTCTTACACATATTAAGATTTCTCCATTTCAGTGACAATAGCAACGAAAGTCATCATCACAGGCTGTGGAAAATCATAACTATTTTTGATAAGCTGAATGATGTCTACGCACGCGCCGGTGAGAGAGTTGACGAGGAGAGTTGAAGGGGTTGGCCATAAAGTATAGGATAACTTTTTCTCCTCCCATGCTCCCTTCGATGACCTAAAGACGAAAAATATTTTCTGTTGCGGCACTGTAAGACCCAACCGCAAAGAGGTGACTTGCGGGTTCGGGTAAGACATGACGAATAGTATTTCGCATTCCAATGCAATCAGATACCATTAGTAAGATTAAGCAACATGTTTATAGGAAAATACTTTTTAATGTGTCAATTTAACTAACATAGTTCGCAAAATATGACGGATTATTGAAGGTAGGGCAACAAAAATTTAAAGGCTCAAAATTAAATCGGGCAGTTTCCGTCTCGGGATTTAAATTGGGCGTTTAAAGGTTAAGACGACTCTGAATTGTTATTTTTACACAGAACAAATCGAACCACAAAAGAAGTATTCATTGTTTTTTTTCTTCGTTTATCGTCCGAATTACATTATATGTAATTTTTTTACCTATCTTCATTGATTATAGTGTAAAATTCCGTAATAATTTTTTTTATTAAATATTTAGTTAAAATAAATCCGGTATTAATCATTTTGGGCATGCAAACAATATAATTTTCCGTTAAGTATCGTCTTGCATGCAGAATAAAGGCCCGTCACGAATGAATGGAATGAAAATTATATTTAATTATTATTAGGACAGTTCAATTCCAATGGTAATGCATGAAGAGGGATTTTACTAAAGTATCATGTGCTCATGGCACTTTAACCTCTAAATTTTAGGATGCTACCGAATACATTTCGGTTTCTTCTGGCCGAGTTAGGGCCAAATCTCCGTGGAATAAGTGCATGGGGCGGTGAGATTATCTCCGAAAAGAAACAGCTCCTAATAGCCTTGTGGCGCCTAGCCACGCCAGACTCCTTTAGGTAATATAATAACCCCAATTTAATAACTCCTGAGCTTTTTCCAACCATAAGATGAACATTTAGAAATTAATAATTACTAATAATTAATCCCTCTAGGTCAATTAGCCAACGTTTTGGTGTGCGGAAAGCCACAGCCATAAGGGCGGTGCAGCGGGTGACAAGATGGTTAGCCAGATTGGCTAGAAAATTTATTCATTGGCCAACTGGATTGAGGGTGGAGGAAGTAAAGGGAGGTTTCTTCCGGGGAAGTGGTTTCCCTTGAATAATAGGAGAGCCATTGATGGGACGCACACCAATATTCCTGCACCGAAAGAAAATCCCGAGGTGTATGTGAATTGCAAAGGCCATCACTCCATACATCTCCAGGTAAGAAATGTGATCAGGAATTTATCAAAATATCATTACATATGACCTAAATCCTGATTTACAAATGAGAGATTGGATAGCCACTATTGAAATCAAAACAGCAGTGTAATGGAAGTGTCAATTGGTCAGTTAATTCCATGTATCCACATGTTTTGCAGGCTGTGAGTGATCATGATAGAGTATTCATCCATTGTTATGAGGGTAACGTGGGCTCAGTGCATGATGCACGAGTATTTAGAATCTGCAGTGCATGGGTTTTTATCGGACCCAAACAGGTTTCCCAATAACTACTGATTCTGCATATGCACTGCGCCACCAACTATTGACACCATATGCAGACAATTTCCATTTGACACCTCGGCAAAGAATTTTAACTTTTGCCATTCGTCTGCCAGAATGCATTTTGAGAGAGCATTTGGACTCCTGAAAGGGCGGTGGAAATACCTCCTCACCACATTAGCAAAGCAGGTCATTGAAGACATGTTGTCATCATAGCCTGTTGTGTTCTCCACAACATTAGCGTATTACAGAGAGATGCACTGATGGCAGTGGCAGTTGCCCCACCACTGGAGGACCAGGAATCTGAGGGGATAGTGCCAGGGGACAACAGGGGGTTGGCATAGTGGCAAGAGTTCTCTCAAAAATTGAACGAGTCCGGCAGAGAAGAGTTTGGCAAGGTCATCCACGAAGAGTGATCCCATAATGGGTGGTTTGATGCAATTTTCCATCTCATTTGTTACGTCTGCAATTAGCATGACGCTCAGTACGGACCCCCCCAGTGGTTCTCCGTTTTCCTGGGTATATTGACCAGATAAATGACGGACTATTTTATTTAAATATTTAAAAGTTTCGAATAAAGGTGAGCAAGTTACCCCTCAGACCCCATTCATGCAAAATTGTCAGAATCTTCTTCCGCCAGACTCCATCGTATGCCCTCTCCAAGTCGAAGAAGATATCCACGATGTGCTGACGGAGAAGAAATGCCTCCTGGATGAAATCGTCGGCTCTTACTAGGTGGTCAATAGTCGAGCGACCCCGCCGAAATCCACAACAGGTGACCGGCGCACCCTCCGGGAGATACACGTTACACAACGTAATCGCCTCGGGGGCATGCACGGTCACTGCTACCGCCTGAAGCGGCGAGTGTATTTGCACTCGAGAGGTGTAAAGGGCCTCCCGAATGGCAATCAACACTCCACCCTGGGCTCCCGTTTACAGCGAATCCGGGGCCAAAGAGGGGTATTGGCTCGAAGTTTATACCGGGCATCCGACACCCGGCTGGGAACCACGGGCCTCACCCTCCAGGATCCCCTTCTCCCCCTTACGGATCTCCGCACACGGCAAACATGCGGGTGGATCGCAAGCCAGGTGGTATGGCCGCACACAAACAGTTGACCCACTAGACTGTCCGGGCTCAACCCTTTCTGGCACGGGGTTTGTTATCGGGGTTTTCTCCCCACCCTTTAAGAAGCCTCTTACGACAAGCACGGATGCTGCGGGATTATTCTCAATCCCCCTACCCGCAGTGTAGTAGAGAAACGGGATGGTAGTTGATTATATGAATTTAGTTCTGCTTAGTGTTATGAAAGACTCCCCGTTATTTTAGTCGCCTCTTACGACTAGCAGGGATACTGCGCGACTATTCCTAAAGCCGGTTTCACATGGTCAAATTTTGCGTCAAATATTGCATTAAATTCCATTCAAGATTCATTGATCAAGGCTTCTCGTACGGACATGACGTCATTGAAACGTCATGACAGCGGCCATGCTGTCTTGAAACCTCTTGGAAGGCTTATTTGCCATCATATTTCTCTCGTCTTGAACGGTTCCAAAAATTCTCGAATATTGAATCAGTTTGAAGCCTCTCGGCCAATAGCGAGCGACCCGCTATAGCCCGCCCAGAATTCCACTTGCTTCTCCTGCTTCCGCTCGCTTTCTCAAGGAATACAATCTATCAACATGGCTTCTTGTAGTAGACAAGCAGTAGAACTCCTTATAAATATATACCAAGAAAAACGGTGCCTTTATGAAATCGGTTCACCGGAGTATCACAACAAGGAGAAGAGGAATGCTGCCCTGAGGGAAACGACTGCTTGTGTGTCAGATGTAAGTAAATTATTTCAGTATTATTATATCTTTCAATTCATTGAAGTTAGTGATTTACCTCTACGTGTGAACTATAAACATTTTAATGTGATCGTTCTCTCCACCGAAATTTCACAGTTCGAAATTCGTAAATTTTGCTTTGGTGATATGTGGTTAGCGTTGAAAGGCTAATGAATACTTTAATATTGTTTTTGCGGACGATGGTGATGATTTTCCATACGAACCACGTTGGATATTCCTTGTGGCGTAGGTTCATTTCGCCATTTCAGACAAATGTTGTATCATAACTGATGCTCGGTTGGTGGATGTTAGTAAATTATCTGAATATTTGGTTTAAAAAATAGTTGTAGTTCATGTGAAGTGCTAAACTCAATATGTTAACTGCAATAGCTTATAGTGTTCTGGGTTTCCTCTTAAGAGAAAACTTGATTCTTGAAACATGCAAAGTTTTCAATGGTGATAAGTTATGTACTTTCGTTAATATGGAGAAGTAAATTAACATTAATTTTAATGCGCTCTATGCCTGAGAAATGATGCGTGAGTTGCCCTTGTAATGTGATCCTGCGATCCATTACAGTATTCGGTTTTCTTTGTCATTTGTTTTGGCGTTGACGGTTACATTTTCTTTGCTCGGCAGGTCTTTTAACACTCGATTCAGGTGTAACAATCTGAGATTAAATAAAAAATCATTCTATTAGCGTTTCCCCCTCCAGTGGTCAAGCTTATAATATCAAAAGTTTTCTCGTGTTAATCGTACCCAAACATCCCACTCAGCTGGAAATTAACTCCATGCCTAAGAAAAAGTTATAAGTAAGACTGTGATTTTTAAAATTGTAATAGAACAATATTCACTTTTCATTACCACAATCGGGTCTGGGCGACCGTCGTCAATCGTCCCTCTGCATGATTGTTAGTATGTAGTAACTCCTTGGTCTCTGTTTATCAAAATAGTTGCATTTAATCATGAAACGATATCTTTTTCGATATGGCCCCCGAGATTTTTTCAAATGATGAAGGTAGCATGTTTTTACTGTTAGGTGCGACCCGAGACATCCCAGGAAGATATTAAAGCAAAAATTAATGGCCTCCGGACACAGTTTATGGCTGAAAGAAATAAGCTGAGGAAGGGGAAAAAAGTGGAGCCGGTATGAATGACGCCCACATTGTGGTGTTACAATGCCTTGATGTTCCTGGAGAAGCACAGTATGCCCAGGCAGAGTATTTCTAACCTGGAAGTGACGAATGGTGATGGGTCAAGAAGCAGTTGTGAGGTTAGTAGTAATTGTTTTATTTTTCCCATTCATGATTTTCAGTGAAATTAGATTTAATGTACCTACATACAGTGGGTTAAAAAAATACATTTTATGTTGTCTTCCCATGTTCAGCTTCCATTTCCCTATTCACATGCATTCATCCTCATTCATTTCTCTTCATATCATAGCCTGCTCTATTATCTGTCCATCTAAAACCCAGGTCAACTGTGTTTTCTGAAATGACAATTAGGTCATCTATGAAACATAGTGAATATAAAAAGTGTTCTGTCACTAGCAACCACAGGTTTCTAAATTATCTTTACCTCACTATGACCTGGGCTTTGTCTGGGTATATTCTAATTTAGTTAGGAGGTAATCTGTGACTGCCCCTTTGTTAGTTAATTCCTTCTATTATTTGGGTACGTACCTATTTTTATGTTAGCAGTGCTTTTTTCATGTAAACCTGTCTTGTGCTTTCATTGAAGTTATGTTGGTTTCAGTAATTTCCAGTACCTTCCATAGTTTTACTATTGGAATATTATCACAAGCTTTTTCGAGGTCCAACAGTGCTGTGTGTATGTTAAAAGGTTTCTTTCACCTCTCTGCTGCAGTTTAAAGAGTGAAAGTACTGTCCATTGTTGATCTTCCTGCTCTAAATTTGCACTCCTCAATCTTTTGGGTACAAGGGTGTATCCAGCTCAAAACTGGAGGGGGATAGCTTTATGAATTCTGCTTTATGAATTCTGCTTAATGAATTCTACTTCATGCAGTAAAGAAAGGGATAACAGTGAAAATTATTTTTTTTAATATATATATATATTTGAAAAATTAATTGTGAGCAATTGTGGAGGGAGGTGGTCCATAATGTCATACAATAAATTCACAATTAAACATTTTCCATGTTGAAAGGGGGGCCCCCCTTGCCCTCCCCTGGATACGCTCTAGTATGGTTATCAGTGTTCAACATCCCCCATTGCCTCATATCTCAGTCCTAGACCAATTTCATTCTATCCCTATGACTGTCTGACATTCAGTTATTCATTTTCAGAGCTTCCGTCCCTCTTAATATCTTTCACATAACTGTGTACTGTAATGGTTCGCCCCATTACACCATGCTCCCTTGCCCGATCGCATCCCTACCTTCCCTCGACCCGACCATACCCTCACCCCACCCCCTCTAAACTCGACCCGTGGAGGAGGGTGAGACTAAGTGCGAGCGTGAGTGCATGAGTTCGGTGTTTAAAGTGAAGTGAAGTGCTATGGGCCTTTGCCCTGACCCACACCCCTAACCCCCTTCCCCCCACATCGAGAACCCCCACCCCGTCATCATTCGGGGGGTATAAAGGCAGGTAGCAGCAACGCCTATGGAAGGACTTCTTGACTAAACACGTTAGCGGGCGGTGCCTATGCCCGTTGTGACGTACATACGTATGTCCGCAGTTTGAAAGATCGGACATTCGGGAGAAGACCTCTAGGGGAAGAAACTGTGCTACCAGCATTACGTGGTCGTTGATTTGCCACTCACGGACAATGACAAAGGACACCCCCCACCCTGAAGGAAGCACGGCCAGACGGAGAATGCAGGGCATCGTGTGCCAGACGCCGCTCCAATCCTGATGTGGAGGAGCATGCAGTCGGAGAGCCAATCTTGCCGATATCTCCGGGCCGAGGCTACAGTCGCTGCGGTCACGTAAGGTCGTCGCCGCCCGACGAATACTCCCAAACCCCCTCCCCCTTTTTTTGGCTACAGCACAGTCATTCATTTACGAATACCTCCTGTCCCCTGTCAACGTGTGAACCAAGTGCAACAAAAGAAGAACAGGAAGGACTAATAACGACTTCTGATCTGATCTGTTAAAGAATCAAATTGTGGTTGCTTTCCCGCCGCCTATGACGGTGCTACCTACTTTTGTGTGTCATTGTTTTGCCATCTTTTGTCATCATTTTGCCATTAATGCCACATAAACTCACTTCATTCGTTCATCATTCACTAATTTTAAGAGGGTTATTATATCTTGTAAAATATGAGTCTCTGAAATAATAATGTGAGGGTAAGTGAATGAGACAGTGTGTGTGCTTCTCCCTTGTCCACGGGTCGGGGTCGGGAGGCGAGGCTCCTTACCGCCTCCCAGTGCATCCCTTTCTCACCCTCAATACGTCCTGCACCGGCGGTAAAGCCAGGGAGCATGTGAAATGTGAAATCGCGCAAGGTCGGGGACCCCCCACCCGCTTACCCTCTCTTAAAGAGGTATCTTTTCTTTTGGTTTCCGTATCAGGTGACGCAGGTTGGCCCCGCGGATCTCGCGCGGGAAAGGTTCGCGAGGATTTTTGTTGTACGTGCTTCTCTTGGACCAAAGTTATATCCGGGCGGGCCTTTGGACCACTACAGTACTTAATATTATACCTAAACTTGTCAGTCAAGTGCCCCAAAACCCACCAGGTCACCAAGCTTATTACTTGAGCCTTCTGCCTTTGTAATGCACTTATTTATATGCAGTTATGCATATTTACATTTTTGATTTGTCATATAGAAGACACAGTAGATTTTGAATGTGTTTAGACGTGAAAATGAAACCATATCTTGTAACTTGCATCCTCAATTGTGAGCTCAAAACTTGTAAGCACTATTTTCTCAATGGCTAAAATGCAGATATGATTGGCATTGATTGACGATTATTACTCGCTGTGTCACAACCAACCTATTTGACCTTGGGTGCTTTGGTCTTGGTGGGTGTAGTGTATGTCACGCATTTAATTGAATTTTCCTACTCTTTATGTTAGTGTGCTTGTTGTTAATGAGTGGCATTTATTTTTTTTTCTCCGGTTCAGTGAATTCAAGTATGTTCTCTTTTCATTTGATACAGAGCCCAGTTATTTCCGACTTAGACAACGGTAGCTGTGTGGTCACAGCTGAAATAAGTTCACCACCAGCAGGGCGAGGGACATCTTTTGTGGCCTCGGACGAGGTGGATACACCCACTACTGGGTCTGCCCGTAAGGGAAAAAAGAGGAGGCAAGGGCCTGATTTGAGCCAGTTCCTGGAGCAAGCCTCCAGTGCCCTAGAAGAGACGAAAAGAAGGCACACCTCCAGTGAGCACTTTGGCCTTTTCATTGGAACGGAGCTCGATAAACTGCAAAATCCGCTATTGAGAAGAAAGGCCATATGCAACGTAAATCATATTTTAATGGAAGTCTTTTTGGAAGACCAAAATTGAATTAATTGGCATGTGTTTTTCAGAATATGTAAATACATGTTAGATATTTTTATAGAGAAAAAGTTTTCGTTAATTACCGGCATGCGGATAATCCTACTTTTTCTCTTCCTAATCATTTTCTTAGATACAATATTCATACATAGCTTCCTGGTTGCAAGGCATGCTTGCAGATAAGGTGTAAAAAAAGACTTTGGCAGACTAGGGCAGAATTAATGACCCCGAGGAAGACAAAGACACAGAAGAGCTCTAAATCTACGGTAGACGACTTCGATGTTCAAGTGATACGTAGGATGAAATTTTTTCCTGAAGTAACAGAAAGGAATGCGTGAGTTGAGAGAGACGCATGATAATCCCCAGGTATTGGTACGGAATAGAGCTCCGATAAATATCCCGAATATAAATCCAAGTAAAAATGAAGTTGATGTCCCTCTGGTGCAGGAGGAAATGGATGATGTGGAGGAGGGCTATGAATTCACAGTGGTGTTTTTGTAGAGGTACCCAGCGACATGCCGGAAATCACCGATGGAGCATTAATAGATATTTGTGTCCAAGTTGCTCAAGAAGGGGAATCCTTCGAAGTAGTGGTGGATTGAGATGACAGGGTGATATTATATGGTGCAGACCTTTTGGACAGAGCACAAATAATGCTGCAGATATTACCCGTTTTGTTGGGTTATGGCACCGGAACCATAACAAACATGAACGGCGAAATTTTTTCCTGAAGTAACAGAAAGGAATGCATGAGTTGAGAGAGACGCATGATAATCCCGAGGTATTGGTACGGAATAGAGCTCCGATAAATATCCCGAATATAAATCCAAGTGAAAATGAAGTTGATGTCCCTCTGGTGCAGGAGGAAATGGATGATGTGGAGGAGGGCTATGAATTCACAGTGGTGTTTTTTGTAGAGGTACCCAGCGACATGCCGGAAATCACCGATGGAGCATTAATACATATTTGTGTCCAAGTTGCTCAAGAAGGGGAATCCTTCGAAGTAGTAGTGGATGGAGATGAAAGGGTGATATGATATGGTGCAGACCTTTTGGACAGAGCACAACAAATGCTGCAGATATTACCAGTTTTGTTGCGTTATGGCATCGGTACCATAACAAACATGAACGGCGAAATTTTTTCCTGAAGCAACAGAAAGGAATGCATGAGTTGAGAGAGACGCATGATAATCCCGAGGTATTGGTACGGAATAGAGCTCCGATAAATTTCCCGAATATAAATCCAAGTGAAAATGAAGTTGATGTCCCTCTGGTGCAGGAGGAAATGGATGATGTGGAGGAGGGCTATGAATTCACAGTGGTGTTTTTTGTAGAGGTACCCAGCGACATGCCGGAAATCACCGATGGAGCATTAATAGATATTTGTGTCCAAGTTGCTCAAGAAGGGGAATCCTTCGAAGTAGTGGTGGATTGAGATGACAGGGTGATATTATTTGGTGCAGATCTTTTGGACAGAGCACAACAAATGCTGTAGATATTACCCGTTTTGTTGGGTTATGGCACCGGTACCATAACAAACATGAATGGCGAAATTTTTTCCTGAAGTAACAGAAAGGAATGCGTGAGTTGAGAGAGACGCATGATAATCCCGAGGTATTGGTACGGAATACATGAATTGAGAGAGATGCATGAATTGACAGAGATGCATGAATTGACAGAGATGCATGAATTGACAGAGATGCATGAATGGAGAGATGCATGAATTGAGAGCGAGAGAGTAATGGGTCACTTTAGATTACCTTTTTTATTTTAACTGAATATATATAATAATATACTGAAATAAATTAACAATAATAATAATTGTCGATTTTCTTTTCTAAAAATTACCAAAGAACAATACTCATAAGTATTAGCCACGGAAGTGGGGCACAGTTCGAGAGCAGTTGGAAACCTTGCAGGTAAGATAAATTCATGATTGTATTATTGAATGACAATATGCCTGATGTTTACAGGTGTTTATTATTTGTTTCTAATCGTATGTCACACTATAGAATGGTAAAAACACGAGGTGGAAGGAAAAGGGGAGCGGCAGCGGAAGAAACAACTTCGAGGAAGAGCCGTCAACATCCCGAGACAGTCCCCAGCCGTTGTCTACTCCAGATCCTCTGGATGTTTCGATACATCCACCCCCACCCAAGTCTCGGAGGCCTGAGGTATCCAAAGTTATAACGGATGTGGTGGAACTCAAGAGGCTTCTTGAGGAGGATGACGATAGCAGCGAGAGTGATGACGATAGCAGCGAGAGTGATGACGATAGCAGCGGGAGTGATGACGATAGCAGCGGGAGTGATGACGATAGCAGCGGGAGTGATGACGATAGCAGCGGGAGTGATGACGATAGCAGCGGGAGTGATGACGATAGCAGCGGGAGTGATGACGATAGCAGCGGGAGTGATGACGATAGCAGCGGGAGTGATGACGATAGCAGCGGGAGTGATGACGATAGCAGCGGGAGTGATGACGATAGCAGCGGGAGTGATGACGATAGCAGCGGGAGTGATGACGATAGCAGCGGGAGTGATGACGACGAAGAAGGTTATTCTCTGAGGAGTCTTGAGTGGGGAGAAAGCGGCAAGGATGAATCAGAGGAGGAAGGGGATCCCTCGCAGGGCAATGTAGTTATCCCCAGTCTGGCCTACCCGGCCCTTCTTTGCATGCCACCACTTCCAAACAGTGAGACCTCGTACTCTTGGACTCCCGACAGACCGACAAAAGACCTAATCCCATTCAGAAAGACCCCTGGCATGACTGCCCCACCACAAGGAGATGAACCCCGAGACAATTTTAACCTCTTACTGACTGACAATATTGTCGACCTTACTGTGACAGAAACGAATTGATTGTCCGTCGAGCTAAAGGCGCAGAATGTAGCCCCTAAGGCGAGGATTGTTAAATGGAAGCCGTTGACCAAGGATGAATTCTTTGCTTTCCTTGACATCCTGCTTCATATTTCATCCTGTTTCATATTCACCCTCAAAGGGGGAGGAGCCTATACCCAAACCTGAGACAATTGGCAGATACAATGAGGCAATGGGTGGCATCGATCATACTGATCAGATGATGTCATATTATCCAACTGAGCGAAAAACGCTCAAATGGTATAAGAAGTAGGGCATTTACATTTTCCACCTCCTCCTGAACAGCTACTACCTCTACAAAAACCCTTCCCAGATCCTCTCTATACGACTTTCGGCTTTCGGTCATAAAATCTCTTCTTTTGCCAGCCAGAAAACTTCGCTCAGTCCAAAGTTGGATAACAGAGAGGACTTCCAACAATGCTCTCTACGGAAGGTTCCCGAGGAAGGCATTTTGGATCTCATCCATACCCGGAGACGTGTCGCGAGAAGCAGCAATTTTCTGACTTTAGTTCCTACAGGGAAAATGAGGCATTGTAGTCCGCCCGAGGCCCCTTCTCCGTGAACGTAAGTGCTTGCGATTCTGAGCGCCTCTTCAAGGATAGAAAGGAGTTCCCGTAACTAGCATCGCTACAAGTGTTAGTGAGTACCTCACCGAATATCTCGCTAATAGATTTTGGAGATGTCAAAACATTATCGCCATTTTTCGGATATGGGACTCTGAGCTGATGGTGGTCACCCGAGATACTCACCTTTTTCCACACCTGTTCAAGGGGTGTCCGGCAGTTTATGCCAGACACAAATGACATCCAAGTCTTTCTTGGCCTCTTTCACCACCTTCCGAGCATTAGCTCGAAGGCGGCGAAAGAAAACTAAATTCATAGCCGTGGGATATTTATTAAAAATTCTTCTTCCGCACCTTTCCGCGCCCGAATATCCTCTGCGAAATCAGCGCAAGATGAAGGTATTTGGGTGCCAAGCATGGGAGAAATTATGGTGAAAACCCAAAAACTGGATCTGAGGGCTGACATGTTTTTTTCTAGTGTTCAAGAAGATGTCAATGGTTATAGACTTTGGAGCATTGACAGAGGAAAATAATGAAAACTCGCAAGGTAATTTTCAATTAAGATGTTTATCCTTAAATAAAATTGGCTTGACAATAAAGGTATAAGATAAAAGAAGAGATTAATCTATATTCAATTCATGGTGAAGATGATATTGATGAAAATGAACATACTGAAATCCCGGGGAAATGAATATCCTTGACTAGTCGAATCAAAGACATGAACCAGCAGAATGACATCATTTAAGAGTTTACGAAAGGGATCAGTAGGTCCTAAGGTCAGAGAATACTTTGAATGTATGGCCAAGGCACAAAAGGTGGTAGAATTCAGGAGCAACGGGAAGACCCCTATGGGTATATTTGGCGAATCACGATATTCATTATGATGGGTATCATCCTCATCGGCACCCTAGGGTACGGAGCGAGGATCCGGTTTATGCGATGGAAACAAATTAAGACACCCTGAAGCGCCGAACGCAATAGAGGTAGGACCACTAGGCAGCAACGAGGAACGCTGTAGTGAGGAAGGAAGAATGACGACGATATATTGAGTCTTAGTGGCCATCACAGAAAAAATAAACCCCTTTACTAAAGTATTATAATCGAAACCTGCAGGATAGTGTCCCAATATAATAAAAATAAGCCCTTATTTAATCGCATAGTCAGAAACTGCGGAATAGCGTCCCAAAACAGTATTTACAAGGCCGCGTTTCATGTCCATTGGACAGTATCAGTCATTTGTTAACGAAGAGAAGGATAAACCCATTTGGGCGAGGGAGAGCGTGTGCGGAATATCCCAATCAATTAACTATCTAAGAGAGAATGTGTGGAAATGGAGTTAATGTATAGGGACATGCCGCGAGTATTAAAATAAGGGGGCAGATATGACATCGAAGAGGGCGAGTCATACTCTCGATTCCGCGAAGGAGCGAGCGAGGGCCATGCATAGATAAGACGAGGGTGGTTCCGAAGAGATACCGTTAAGTACACGTAATTTTGCCCTTCACCCCGAACACTTCCACAAGTTCGCGAGCTCAATTGCCTCCGTGGAGCCAAGGGAAACAGACCGTGCATAAATGTGGATTGTGGGAATTATCACCGTACGTCCCCTACACGCCGGAGGACGGCTAGAGGCGCCTTCGGAGGCGGCTGAGAGGCATCGGGCCGTATGAACTGCACCGGCAGGAGGAAGACTACCTCCTGAGGATGGAAGCAGCGCCGGAGGAGGCGGCCAAGGATCGTGCCCTCAGCGCCACGCCGCCCTCGGAGTAGTGCACATGGTGGTAGCCGATCCAACGGGTCCTCCGTCTTCCCCGCTAGCACGCCGATCCCCCCCGCCCGACGGCCCAGCCGCGGCCGCCTAAGGCCACAGCATGAGGCGCGAAGTGTGGGAGGAGAGTGCGGAAAGACATTGCCTTCGGAAAAGAAATTAGGAAGGACAGGTCGGACGAATATTTTGTATTTCCTGTGTATATCTACAGCTGGAGGAAAAGTGTCCTTATCGTGTATCAGTGTGTATCATAAATACTGTGTAACAGGTGGATCACAGCCACGAATGTTTTTTTAAATAAATGTTTTGGCCTCGATCAGTATCTGTGCTCTGGAGAGTAAGAGTGTACTAATTTTCTCCTACCTTGCTAACATTTCAACGTGCTCATTTTAGCTATATGAGTAATCAGTTCAGAATTGGGTTACCGTATGAAATGTCGGGTTACTACTTAAATTAATCCGAAGGCTTCACCCCGTGTAATGTAGCTTTAATTTGCAGTGATATGTGATCCTAATGCACAAATAATTTGCGATGATTTGTTAATGTTAAATATGTGATCCTAATGCACAAATAATTTGCAGTGATTTGTTAAATATGTAATCCTAATGCACATATAATTTGCAGTGTTTGTTAAATATGTAGTAATCGCATTGACATTTAATGTTCTGAGGTATGTCGACGGGTGCACAATCAGCTCTCTTGGAAAAAAACACAACGCGCCGCTCGGAGTCTTGCGAGGTTCGGGAGTCTGAGAAGGAAAATATAGCCCAGACGGGGCAGACTAATTTTAATGGGTTGGGAGAATTGTAATATCCTAAGGGGATAAGCATAAGGGGATCCTTTCATTGTTCCGCATAATAGGATATTTCATAGCGTAAGGCGGAGGAGATGCCATTCCAAGTTTTCCGTGAGCTTCCAAATTTTCCTTTCACTATCTCTCCCCCTCCCCCTCGCCGCCTGCTTCCGCTCCATTCTCGGGTCTGTGACGCGGTGGTGACCGAGCAACGCGTGAGATGGCAAAGTCCTCCAGACCAGCGTACTTCCTTCCTTCCGTTCCACCCCTCCTCCGTTCCCCTCCTCGGACGGTGGCCGCTGGTGACGAGGCACGCGAGCTGGCACGGGGCGCATGATGGCCAAAGGGCGCTGCCCACGAGTCTTGCCGCCGTCCACTGCTGACCCACCCCTCGCGGGCATCCTCCCCTCACGTGAACACCAGGGAGCCAAAGGGCGCCTGGAACGTTGGAGAGAAGCCTTGTTCCCCTCCTTTCCCTCTTGCTTCCCTCCCCGCCGTTAACGGCACTCCTTCCGCCGACGCTCCTACTTGGGCACGATAAAAGGGAAAGTGATTTGGGAGAGGGGGTCTTATGTCTTTTGGTCTTTTTGTCCTTTGCGTGTTGGACATTCTTGTCGGCCGCGAAACGGAGAGTGATTCTGTCCGCGGAGCGCGATCCCCTTTTGAGAGGAGCAGGACACTTGGCGGAGCGACGTCAGAGATTACGGGAGACAATCACGAGAGAGAGAGCAGTTGTGCGCCCGGCGACCATGTAAGAATAAACACTCGATATTCTGTTGGGAATGAGGTCTCTCATTTCGCTGATTTAACCCCCTGTATCCGAACCCGAATTAAAGTCGGCCACCCTTCAGTGGCAGCTTGACTGACATCCCCTCCCCGAAGATTCGATTCGAGGGTGCAGACTCCTAACTCCTCCACGCTGGCCCGCCAACTCAGGCGCTCTTCCTCCCCTCAGACCCGAAGCCGGGCGCACCGACCCTCCCTCTTCCCGCAGACCGGCCAGCAAAGACGTCAATTCCTCGCCTCGCTCGGGACCTGAGACCGACGGGACACCGCCGACTCCCGGCCCCCCAGCCGGCGACCTGCCTCAAGTCTTCGATGCAGCATCGTCAAGGGTAACCATAAAAGGTTAACCTGTACCCTGCCATAGTATTAATAAATTATCCTTTAAGCCAACTGTGCCGCCAACTTTTAATTTAACCACCAACACTCGGCTCCCCAAACCCGCAGCGGCGAAGGTAGCGCTGCGACAATTCGATAGCAGACCTAAATTTTTAAAACGCATTTAATATTTTTACAAGAGTTGTAACGTTAAGGGTGCCGGTTATAGACGGTGTTCGAGCGAAGCGCCGAATTTTATAGCTCGTAAATCAATACGGCGTTCAAGTGCAACCAAAGTTTGAAGAATGATAGACACATGTTTTCCATGCACTCTGTATGTTTCATGTGTATAACTGTAATGGAAGAAAAGTTGTCATCAATTTTATAAAAGTAACATTTCAAAACTGAGGTACCGTAGAACTTCGTTCTTGGTTGCGTTATAATCCACATGTTCTACAGGTATCCAATATGTAATTGTCGAATATTTCAACACATGCGTTTAATTTACGAACACATGCTCGTAAATCAATTGGTATTTATACTGGCGAAACCGAGCTCACTCGGCAAGCGACCGGCGTAGTTTAAGCCGTGCAGTGTTGCCTGTTATATACTGGAAACTCAAGAGTGCATGGAAAGCTCCTTAACAGGTAACCTCCTTAACTAAAACGGTCTCCAAGGGCTTCTTAGCTGTGAGTGAAGAAATAGATGCTTTGGCATTGAGGCTAGAGATTTCGCCTCTGAATGCAATGAGAATGTGGTGTCCATTTTTAATGAATTGGAGGATTGGCACAGCCTTTCCAGTCCTACTGTAGATGGCCTCAAACTGATAGAGGCAGAGTTGGAGAGTTAGAGTACAGGAAGTTTCTGGTATTATCTAATGCTTTCATATGTGTTTAGCCTTTTTCTACCCTGCCACTTAAATTTAAGCACTGCAATTTGATATACTTATTTGCGTACTCTTCCGTCTTACAGGTACAATATTTAAGCAATCAGTCATGTCATTTACTGCTAAGGAACGTAAGCGAGGACACCTTATCGGGAGCTCTTAATAAGACAGTGAATTTGTGCCTTAATAAATATGATATCATTATCATTCCTATCAAACAGAGAGCAACGTGTTCTAATTGATGGTTCACACTTCGGTTGTTTCTGTTACATACGGTGTTCCACAAGGAAGTGTTCTTGGTCCTTTACTTTTTGTATTGTATATTGACGACTTAGTTGACAGTCACCTCTTCTACTCATAAAATCCTGTTTAATGCAGATGACTAAAATTTTTAAAGAAATTTATCCCCCAAGTGACTGCAGAATGCTCTGGACAAACTAAATCAATGGTCTAATTGTAAGACGTGGTGCCTCAACAATAATCCAAATAAAATCTACGATTCTACCGTTCACTCTACGCAAATCTTTTCTGTGCATTGATTACCGACTTTCTGGGCATAGTATTCCTTCGGTCACCTCTCAGAAAGATTTAGGGGTCATTTTTGACTCTAAGCTGCTCTTCCGCGAGCACATAAAAACCACTGTCGAGCTGTCACTGGTGGGTTTAATAAATCGCTACAGAGAAGTTTCAGATCTAACTGCTCTACGTACCTGTCCCGCGTTCTTCTCTCAAGTCCGTGATGGTCCGTTAAATGTCTCTACCTATTGTCCGCTACCGCCATTACGCCTTTCCGTGACTTTTCTCTCAGTATGATAAGATATTCTCTCGGCATTGCATCTCTGACTGATCGTCGTGTCCTCAACGACAAGAAATCTTTCATTTATATTATTAATGGCAAGGACAGGTCACCTGAACTTACTTCCCTATTCCCGCTTCGTGTGCCTCCACGCAAGACGCGGTCGAGTGAACTATTCCATTATTCCACCCCTCGCCCCTCTGTCTCTAAACGCTCTTTTCTATTCAGACTCCCACCATTCATTAACTCCATGACGAAATGTGTTCCTAACTTTGATCCTTTTGTTCATCTGTCATCTTCCGCGCTCCACATTCCATCCTAATATTCTCCCTCCTCCTCTCTCCATCAAATGAACTCTGCGATACTGGGTTAAAACTTTAAGTTAATAAGAAAATGCCAGCAAAATTACAACAGGGACTGTGGCCTCCAAGCCAGCAACACGTGGGACCCTGCTTTGAACCTAAATAAAAATGCAATGACTACTCCTTCCACTCATCCCTTTTCCCTCCATGAAACCCCTATATGAACACCACGAACTCGACAGATACCTCATTCCCTTTGATAAAGTGACCAGCATATAAAGTAGTAGTAGTAGTATTGGGTGTTTATTGGGTGCGTCGACGGCTGAGGTCATTTTGCACCACCCACAGTCTAATTTGTACTGTCCTAGGTTTAATGTCAGTAGGAGTGCAATGCTGATATTATTATACTTACATGAATTAAAAGACTATATCTACACAGACCGTGGTAACTTAGATTTTATTATAAAGGCCAGTTGCTTTCATAAAAGATGTGACTCGGGATAGACATTCGGAGTTATTACCTAAGATATGCTCTAGGCCTCCTCTGATGCCTAGTTGCTCGCGTGCATCCCGATGCTTGTCGCACTCCGTCAGGACGTGTCGAATGCTAAGAAGACAGTCGCAGTCATCACACCGAGGTGGGTTCTTATCTTCTGTGAAGAGGTAAGAGTGGGTTAAGGCGCAATGCCCAATTCTCAGCCGGGTGATGACTACTTCCTCTCTGCGACTGTTCCTGACGGAAGTGGGCCACACTGACGTTACCGGTTTTATGCAACGCAGCTTATTGTCGGTCACATCTGTCCAACTGTTGTTCCACGGCTCTAGGGCTACTCTCCGGAGGTGAGCCTGCAGGTCCTGATAAGGTACCAGAGTCGTCCTCTGTTCACGCATTTGGAGAGCTTCTTTCGCTGCTGCGTCTGCTCTCTCGTTCCCAGCGATTCCCATATGTCCAGGTACCCAGATAAAGATTATTTTGATTCCCTTCTTGTAGAGGGATAGAAGGGTATTGTGTATGTTCTGGATAATAGGATGCATGGGAGAGAATACAGAAATTATTTGCAATGCGCTCATGGAGTCTGTGCAGATGGCAAAGGACTTGGCAGCCTCCCCAATCCCATCAAGAGCCATCTTAATGGCCAGCAGCTCGGCAGTGTATATGCTACACAGCGAGCTGAGCCGAGCCTGGATGACACCATGATGGGACGAGGTAACCGCGCATGAACAACCTACATCCGACTTCGATCCATCCGCGAATACGGGGATGAAGCCGGGGTGGCAAAAGATAAATTCATTATAAAGACACTGGTACTCCTGAGCAGTTGTATAAGCTTTGTGTCGTGAGGCAAGTTTCATATAGATTTCAGGGGGCGGCATTATCCAAGGTTGGTTACTGGAGTACCTAACAGAATAAATGTCTGGGAGCATAAGTCCACTGTCCCGAATAAAATGTTTAAAACGAACGCTGAGCGGCTTGGTGGCTCTTGTCCGTCTGTTAAAAAGTTCTAAAAATCTGGGGTTAAAAATTACATCAAAACAAGGGTGGTTCTTCGATGATAAAACCTTGGCTACATATGAGCACATTAACATATTTCGGCGGCACGACAACGGCGGATCCCCGGCCTCAGCGTAGATGCTGAGGACCGGACTGGTCCTGAAGGCGCCAGTGGATATCCGGAGCCCTACGTTGTGTACTGTTGTCAGAGGCTTCACGTACGAATCCCGGGCAGACGCATAAACGAATGACCCGTAGTCCAGTTTTTATCGCACGAGTGCGCGGTACAAATTAAGCATGGACTTTCGATCAGCACCCCAAGATGAGTTGGTTAAATATTTTAAAATGTTTAAAGTCTGGAGACTTTTTTGCCTTAAAAGGCGGATATGCTCCCGCCAGTTTAGTCGGTAGTCCAGGGTCATACCGAGGAACCTGACCGACTCGACATATGGGAGGATTCTGCCATCAAGTGAGAGCGCTGGCGGAACGTACTCTCCCCTCACCCGGTAAAAATGAACACATTTACACTTCTCTATTGAAAACTTAAACCCGTTCATAGTAGTAGTGTTTTATAAGGGTGCGTCGACAACGGGGTCATTAGCACCACACAGGGCCCCTATCTTATCACAGATACTTTTTCGTTAGATAAGGTGTAGTAAGCTAGTTTCTTTGAGAAAGATTATCACACGATCGAGACTTTGAGTATTGTCGCCGAGGATAGAGTCAATATCATCTTCAATATTCAGTCTGCGGCGTACTTCCCGATGTTTCTCACATTTGGCTATGTGTCTGACACTAAGTACAGAGTCACAGACTTCACATTGCGGTGGGATTTTATCATCACTGAATAAGAAGGAGTGCGTTGTGGCTGTGTGCCCTATTCTTAGTCTTGTTATGACAACTTCTTCCAATCGGTTCGGCCTGTTTGATGACAGCCACGCCGATACCGTTGGCTTTATAGCACGTAGCTTGTTGTTGCTAGTCGTCTCCCACTGCCGTTTCCACTCTTTTATCGCTGTGTCTCTTAAAGCAGCTCTCAAGTCGTCCCGTGACACTTCCATGCAGTCGACGTCTCGTTTCTGGAGAGCGTCTTTTGCTTCGGCATCAGCTTTCTCGTTTCCAGAGATTCCCATGTGCCCAGGGATCCACAGGAATGAGATTTTAGTACCTTTAAGGTGTAGGTTGAGGAGGGCAGATTGGATTTCTTGGGCAATCGCATTCCGTGGGGAATATCTTGATATTGTGTCAATAGCACTCCTTGAATCGGTGCATATGAGAAACGAGCTATTCCGGGTTTTTACTTTAAGGAGGGCTATTTTTATTGCCAGAAGTTCAGCCGTGTAGATACCACACAAGGGGTTGAGCTTTGCATTTATAGTGCCGTGGTATCTAGAGACTAAGAGATATCTAAGTATCTAGAGAAACCCGTTCATCAGAGACCAATCCTCCAGTCTATTTAGAGCTAGCTGGATAACTCTGGTAGCGCTGGTAAGTTTCGCTAACCTGCAAAATATAGCAAGGTCGTCCACGAACAGCGATCCCAGAAGAGGAGGTTTGATACATTTTGCGATATCGTTTATGGCGACAGCAAAGAGTGTAACGCTTAAGACCGATCCTTGAGGCACTCCATTTTCCTGGGTGTAAAATTCTGATAGGTGTTTGCCTATCTTTACTCTAAAAACACGATTTGTTAAAAAGTTCTTGATAAATACCGGTAAGTTCCCCCTAAGTCCCCACTCATGCAACATCATTAAAATCTTCTGCCGCCAGACCCGATCGTATGCCTTCTCCATGTCGAAGAAGACACCCACGACGTGTTGGCGTAGAAGAAAGGCCTCCTGGATGAAGTTATCAACTCTGACCAGGTGGTCGACAGTCGAGCGACCACGTCTGAAACCGCATTGGATGGTGGAGAGAAGGTTTCGGCGCTCCAACCACCAAACGAGACGTTTATTCACCATCCTCTCCATTAGTTTACACAAGCAGCTGGTGAGGGAGATGGGTCTGTAGTTTTTCGGGTCAGCTCTGTCCTTACCCTGTTTTGGAATAGGAACTACGAGAGACTCCCGCCAGGACGATGGAAAGCTCGCTCACTCAACAGCTAGTTGAAGGAGCGAAGGACGTCCAACAACGCTCTCTCCGGAATATTCCGGAGAAAAGCATTATGGATTTCGTCCATTCCTGCGGCTGTGTCGCGAGAGTCGGCAATAGCAGAACGTAGTTCCCAAAGAGTGAACGGGACACTGTAGTCTGCCACCGTCTGTTTTTCGGAGAAGATAGGCGGATGCGATTCGGCTCGTCTCTTAACAGAAAGGAAGTTATCGGCGTATGAGTCGTCGCTGCATGTGCTGGCGAATAGCTCGCCGAAAACCTCGCCAATACCGGCTTGAGACATCAAGACATTACCGTCAACATTTAGGAACGAGACGCCGGGCTGATGGTGAATTCCCGAGATACGTTTCACCTTGTTCCACACCTGTGCAACGGGTGTTCTGGAGTTGATGCCAGATGCGTACTCCATCCAGAAGACCTTTTTAGCTTCCCTAACTATCTTTCGAGCTTTCGCTCGAAGGCGTCTAAATGCGGCCAGATTAGACGCTGTTGGGAATGTATTGAATATTCGTAATGCCTTCTTGCGTTGGCGAATAGCGTTAGCACAGTCTTCATTCCACCATGGCACTGCAGGTCTGGGGATGCTTCGCACTGATCGCGGTACACTGCCATTGGCGGACTCGAGAATACTTCTGGTCAGTTTTGCAATGTTAAAAATTCCGTCGCGGCTTTCGTCAAACGTAAAACTAAAAAACTTCTTAAAATCTAGCCAATTGGCTCTCCGAATAATCCAGTTACCCGGGCGAATAAAATCTATGCTAAAATTTTCCTCCCTACTAATTAAAAGGGGAAAGTGGTCGCTCCCACATAAATCATCGTGTACGGACAAGTGAAATTTACTAAGCAAGGTGATCGATGCAATGCATATGTCTATTGAGGAGAATTGACCACTAAAGGAGTTAAAACGTGTGTGTTCCCCGTTATGCATTATTATTAGGTTGAAATCCGTGATAAAATTAGCTAGAATACGACCCCTTCGGTCGCTCTGTGCCCTAGAGCTACCCCAAAGGGTATCGTGGGCATTAAAATCACCTACTAATAAGAAAGGCCTCGGTAGTTGACGGACAAGGGCTTCCAGATTAAAACGAGTCACCTGTGCCCCCTCAGGCAAGTAGACGTTGCATAACGTCAATGCCTCTGGGGCATGCACAGTCACTGCGACCGCCTGAAAAGGCGTGTTCAGCTGCACTCGGGAGGTGTAAAGGGCCTCCAGAGTGGCAACTGCCACTCCACCCTGGGCACGTTGGCCACTGGTGTCGTCCAATCTAAAAACATTAAAACCTTTTAAAATGCTCTTGTTCGTTGTTTTAAAATGAGTTTCTTGCAGGCATATGCAAGACGGGTTAAAATCACGAATTAAAACGGTCAGCTCCTCCTTACGCCGATAAAAACCATTGCAGTTCCACTGCAAGATAAAAGCCATAAATATATTTTAAAATAAATAAATAAATACGTTCGAATATATAAAAGGGGGGTCAGCGCCGAATACGGTGCTTTTTCCCCTTTTGTTTCAGGGAGGACTTCAATCTCTGAGGGACTGTCGTCCTCCTCCATTGACTCCACCTACTAGCTTGGCTAGTCCGGCGGGGCCAGGGGATGGGGTTTTTTCGCGCTGTTTCAGCGCTGCCCCGGTAGTTGATTTCGTCTGGTTCTTCTTAGGAGAACCAGTAGTGGTTGTGGTGGTGGTGTGTTTAGGTGCCGGATTTGGTGCCTTAGCCGGCTTGGCTACTTCTTTTATTTCAGCGATATCTCTATTTGCACTGGACTCGGTCTGCGTTGCTTGTGATGCCTTTGGTATATTTGGGGACGCAACAGAGGCAGAAGATTTCGAAAAGACGGGTGCTGCCATTGCCCTGTACCTTTTCCTCGCCTCGAAGTATGGGATTTTCTCTATTGTCTTAATCTCCATAACTTTGCGCTCTTCTACCATTTTTGGGCACTTGCGAGAATACGCCGGATGCGTACCCTCGCAGTTCACACAACGTGGTTCCTTGTTGCAGTCCGCACTCTCATGGTCTTCCAGGCCGCAGCGCGGGCAGGTGGCCTTACCCTCACATCGCGGGGCGATATGACCGAAGCGCTGGCACTGGAAGCAGCGCATGGGCGCCGGTATGAATGGTCGCACTGGAACCGATTCATAGCCGACGAATACCTTGTCGGGGAGACTATCACGCGCAAATGTTAAAACGACAGAAGTTGAGTTAACGACTTCGCCATTGCGCTTAGTGGTAAGCCGACGAGCATCAGTGACGCCTTGAGATGCCATTTCACTCTTTATCTCGTCGACTTCCACGTACAGTAGGTCGTAATGTGATATTACTCCCCGACAGGTATTAAGAGTACGGTGCAACTCCACTTTCACTGGAATGTCGTGCAGCTTCGTGAGCGACAAGAGCTTCAAGCTCTGAACATTATTTGCCGCTTCGATTAACAGGCTTCCGTCACGCAGCTTTTTAGCGGATTTCAGCTCTCCTGGTATTGCAGACGACAGAACTTTACGAATGAGAAAGGGGGACACCCGCTTAAGCGTCTCCCCTTCTTTAACGCACTTCATTATCAAAAACCGCTTGCAAGCGGAAAAACACTTATCTCCCCCGCCCGTGTCCGGGCGGGATCTTTTGGAGGGTGGAAGAATTGAATCTGCCATGCCAAATATTACTTCATCCCCCGGGCTCCCCACCCACCACGGAGCCACACATTCGGGACGCCGCACCGCAAACCGGTGCGGTCGCCAGGGCTACCCGAGGGGATATAGCACCCTAGAGGTGGTTGTCTGTTTCGGGTTGGGTCTTTAATGCACGGGCCCACCAAACCCGTACATCTCCGACCGCCCTACGCAGACCCCCACCTCCCTGGCACTCGCCACCGTTAAGCTAAACGCCACGGAAGCCGATTGACCGGGAGTGGCTAGCTCCCGGCCGTCCGTTTACAGCGAATCCGGGGCCGAGGAGGGGTATTGGCCCGTAGTCTATACCGGGCATCCCACACCCGGCTGGGAACGACGGACCTCACCCTCCAGGATCCCCTTCTCCTCCTTACGGGTCTCCACACATGGCAAACATGCGGGTGGATCGCAGGCCAGGTGGAGTGGCCGCACACAGACAGTTGACCCAAAAGACTGTCCGGGCTCAACCCTTGCTGGCACGGGGTTTGTTTTCGGGGTTGTCTCCCCGCCCTTTTAGTCGCCTCTTACGACAAGCAGGGTTGCTGCGGGAGTATTCTCAATCCCCCTACCCGCAGGGGAAACCAGCATATAAACCGACGGGTTAAGCGCCACGGGTTGGCAGCACCCGCGGCGTAAATAGCGATGAATTATTAGATAAACACGGGGAGTTTGGCATTACGCCCGGCGTAATAATGGGTTACAAAACAAAAGTGAGGAAGGGCAACAATTGGGAAAACAGCGTGGGTAGTTACGTGGCGAAAAAAGAAAGAGGTCATAGTGAGAAAGAGGAAAGGAGAAAAAGAAAAAACGAGGAACCAGAGGGAGATAAAAAAAAGGTAAGGTGTACGCGTCAGCGGAGCAGTCCCGGGGACCGTGATAAGGCAGGTATCGGCGGGAGACAGAGATAATTCCAGTGGACTCCCGAGAAAAGAGAGAATCGAGGAGAGAGCGGGAAGGAAGGGTCATCGTGGGAAAACCCTACGGGAAGGCGGTCCAGCGGATCACGGGAACCAGTGGCCACGATAATTCTATGAACGTTGGAATAATTATTTAAAAGGAAAAATCCCACTATAAAGTTAACCATAAGGATTGAATTAAGATCACTGATTAGAGAAATTTGATATGAAATTGTAAATTGGGCCCAATTAAGGTTAAAACAAACCGAATACAGAGATATTGTGCATGAAAATATAAATGTTTCCTTGTCTGATTTCCTTGATCCCAATAGCAAATTAACGGTATTAATATATACCTATGAGTGAAATATTTAATTGTATAAGGGTGTGTGCGTGGAATCTAACGAGCTAGCCGGAAGAAGAAGAAAGCAAAGGTAAGGTACCCGAAGGTTGAAAAGGGGTAGGGGTACAAGCAACGGCCACGAAACGTCAGGTATCACACCTGGTATAGAACGCGGGGTACACCCGAAAAACAAACATACATTTACGATTCTGTTTATGTTAATAATGTGAAATTTTGTCATGTTCATTATGTATTATATTCTTTGTAATTGGGCTTGTGCTGTTTTAGGACGACTTTTAGTAAATAAAATTTTCACATATGCTGTAAGAAGTAAAGGTGATGTCGGCCAGCGCATTAACATGATTTCCATGAAAAGAAGTTTGGGGGAGTGGTTCCGTGGTTCCGTGTTTCGCGGCAGCGGGTAAATGGAAAAGCTGTTCACATTGCTGCTGCGGAAGACTCAACTGCTGCAGTTGATGGGGAATGTGTGCCTGTTGTAGTTGTTCATACAGAAGAACATGAATGGGTCAATGGACAATAATCTGAACAGTGCATATGAATTTTGAAAAGAAATAATACCATAATTTTTAAAGATGTTTGTGTTCATAAAAATGGGTATATCACGTACTCTGTTCTTCCAAACTCTGTGCCTAATGAAAATTTAGGAATTCCTAATCAGCCCGTCACCCATGCCTCTCAAGTGATGGATGCAATACAAAAGTTAAATGCAGTGAAAATGTGCAAGTGCAACGTAATGAGAGAAGGTTTCTCCCATGTAAACAGCGAAGTGTGCTCAATCGATTTATTAGGTCAATGGAGGCACAAAAAATGCATCTTATTAGTTGGGGATGGTGATCTATGCAAACCATGCACCCAAGTACGGAGGACCTTGCTTCAAAAATACTTGAGGGTGTATATCCAGTGGAAGGGCAGTATATCGAAGCTGGATGTCAGGCGATCAAGTGATACAATGCTCACAATTTTCAAGCGAAGGTGCACAAACAATCGGCGCTCATTCTCAAGGGCCAAAGAAACAGTAAATAAGCTTCGCACCGAGGCCATTGAAGCAATGAGAAGGTTGGAAGATGAGTCTCTGTTAGAGGTAGGGCTGAAATGTTTGGGTAGGCTCTTAGCCTACCCAAACATTTTAGTGAGTCAGCTGACCGCTTTGAATGAGATGATAAAGGCCTGTAAAATGAGATAGGCAAATGGACGGAGATATTCAGAGGAGTGGACGATGCTCTGCATGCTAACGCATATCATGTCTCCTGCAGGATACAGATTCATCCGTGACAATGAAATACTGCCGCTGCACAATGTGAGGACTATTAGGAGATATTTGCAAGTAGATAGGATATCTCCCTTCTGCCCCACGCAAGCCACCCCCCCATCTCCTGCTCTCACCATCTCCTTCCTCGCTTTTATGATCTTATGATTGATGCAGACCGCAGCCAATATCGTCAAGCTCAGGGGATGGCATCGCATCTCTTCCGTGTCCATTGCGAGAAAGAGTGTTTCCGCGCGCACGCACGCACGAGGAGTGGTGAAGGGATTTCGAATCGAAGGAAAGAGGGGAAGGATGATGTAAGAGAGCGACAATTTATTTCCGTGCCTCATTCCAGTCGCATACCAGACGCAAGAACAGAAGGAACGTGTTGTCGTTCGTTCGCGAGAGAGAAATTGCTGGTACGAAGAGTCGTACGAAAATCGACGAAGCATGGCTAAGAAAACGAATGATAGAAAACGTTAAATACACCGAATACAGCTGCTTGCAACACGACTTCGTCAAAGACGTTTATATCGACGTTATAAGTTTATGCGAAAAACCTAGTGAATTAGGAAATTATTCATCTATATTACTCAACCCACAATACAGTGATCATTTCGAGTCGCAAGCCGGTGATAAATGCAGAAACTTAATGAAAAAAATAATAATGCTATTGTGTCGTGAACGAATGCCACCACACAGTTTCGGCAATCAATAAACCGAAATAATTACCAACATTCTTCCCGAAATAATGATAAACCGATAAAATAAACCGATACATATATGACCTGCATTCAGGTCGCATATTCAGTCCACGCGAAGCATAATCGCAGAGAAAATAATACAGAGAATCGCTTGCGGTGTATGGCATTCTAAAGCCTCCAACGTATGGGAACTGCTCCATCAAGATGGTTCACCGACGTAGTCTCTCATACGATTTCAAGAAATTAGAGAATTACAAGACTGGTCCCTCTAAAATTCAGAAATAGAAGGAGAGGCTTAATGACATAATAGAGCAAGAAGAGTGGGACATTTTCGAGGGTGACGAGTATGATTATCACCTTGCCTCTTTAGTGGACTGTATCATGTATTTTGTCACAGGGTATTTGTGTAAAAAAATTTTTAAACATGTAAACTGTATGGTGTTTAAGTCTGCTATAGGGAATGATAGCAAGGGTTGTTAACCCACTTGTATAACTTGAAAACTAGTGGTAAACTTATCCACCCCAATTTAATATTATTCAACTTCATCTGCTCTGTAGAGGAATGCTTCCTTAACACGTTCCCTGCCACGCGCCACCATAGGGCGTCTCACATGACTTCAAATGCGAGTTAGTGAGACGCCATATGGCGTCTTGCTGTACTGTTGGATAAAAATCGTGAGTCGCCATTTGGCGTCATAGTAATGTTTTCATTGTATCGTCAAGCGAAGTATACATTGTGAAACTTAAGAAATGTTTTTTTTTATTTGGCGAGACAATGTATTCTTCTATGAGGAGAAGCTTTGAGCAACACATTTTAGCTCAAATGTTACAAGAGTTTGCCCATTGTAATCCCATCGCTTTTGGGAATGAAGCTTGTAGTCCCTACTTGAAATAATGTTTCATACTGTGTAGCTGGTGGAGTGTTAATCGTGGTGACAATGTTTCAACTCACATTTCTAGTATTCTCTTCCCCTTTGTCAGTCCTTGTTCAGATCTAATTGAGTGAGGAACGCACCAGCATATAAGTCGTCGCCGCTGTCCCTTCATTGCACAAGCAATTATTAGTATATTGTGACGTACCATGAGTACTAGACGCAAAGGTGGCGGAAAGAAAAGCATAAGTGAAAAGGAAATTGAGTGTATGTTCAATTCCGACGAATCGTCTTCTAGCGATGACCTTGGAGGATACGAAGACAGCTCCGAATCAGAGTTTTCTGAAGAGTCGTGCTCCTCAGCGGAATCTGATGACCATGCAACAACTATTACAGGTATGTGCTCCCATTCGATGTTTTATCAGTTAGTAGAATTTTTTTTAGTCTAGCTATATTTTCCAGCACTTTTGTCAAAACGTGTGATTTTCCCAACACTATTACACTGTTTTTGTGGATTTATTTATTCTTTTTTGACGTGGTTGTCCACCATAAATTCATTTTTATATCAATATTTTCTTACTAAATTGCAATAACTCTATATTATATATTATTTTGCCATTTTCATTTGTACCAATTCAAAATTTTATTCATTATTACAATTCATCAATTTAAATTTTTTAAGCTATTTATGTCATGGTCATTTCCTCAGCAAAAGGACTTATATTATCATAATAATGAAGTAGCTGAACTGTGATTCTAACTCCTTTGGGAACAATTTTTTATCCTATATTATTCCCATTTTTGTTTGTAGATGAAGCCCAAAATGAAATCAGCCGTAATACTTGTGTTGGTAATGATACAACTACGATGGACGTGTGGGGTCAAACGGTTGGTGCACAGCGTGTGATTCCGTTCACTGGGAAAGAGGCGATATATCTCGGATGTGACAGAAGCTCGCTAACACCTTTGGATGCATACCAGTTGATGGTCACTGATGACATCATAGATTACATGGTGGAACAGACTAATATCAATGCCAATAATTACATTTCAACCCACCAGCTAAAGCGCTCTAGCAGGGTAAAGACTTGGACGGACATCAGCAAGAAGGAAATGAAAGAATTTTTGGGCATTCGCATATGGATGGGGCTAGTCAAAATGCCTCAAATAACAGATTATTGGTCTGAGGCCATAATTTATCAAAATGGTGTGGCCAAGAAAGCCATGTCTCGTAATCGCTTTCAGATTATTCTAAAATTTTGGCATTTTGGCCCAAATGACCCGAACCTAGGGCGTCTACATAAGATCCAGCCTCTCCTGGATATGCTTGAGATGCGGTATAAGGGAGTCAAAACACCTGGGCAGTTTTTAGTTATCGATGAGTCAATGGTGCCCTTCCGTGGGCGTCTAATATTTAGACAATATATGCCGTTCAAGGCAGCAAGGTACGGTGTAAAAGAATTTAAATTATGTGACCCCACGGGTTACACCTATAAAGTAATTGTTTACGCTGGGAAAGGGACATGCACAGCTGGCACGGATCTCAGTATGGCTACGCAGATAGTGATGAATTTAATGGATCCTTATTTGGACCAAGGTCGTGTGGTGTGCACAGACAATTATTATACCTCCATTGAGCTTCTAAACAAGCTTTTAGAGAGAGAAACACATTTTGTGGGAACCGTTAGAAAAAATAGGAAAGGGCTACCAAAAGAAGTCACGACGGCTAAACTGCAAAAAGGAGGCATGCACGCAATGGAGAACAGAAAAAATGGAGCTACAGTCATGAAATGGAAAGATCAGCGTGATGTGCTTATGATCTCCACCACCTTTTCAGCTATAATGACGCAAACGGGAAAGCGAAATCGAAGAGGGGAGATGGTTACAAAACCAAAGATGGTGATAGAGTATAACAAAACAAAGGGTGGAATTGACATAGCAGATACCCTCTCATCTTATCACTGTACTCTCCGGAAAACTGTAAGGTGGTACCATAAGGTGGCGGAAGATGCTCTCTTTGGGACCTGCATTGTAAATGCCTTTCTTCTTTGGAATGAAACACGGAGCCCAGGGGCTCGTTTGATGTCTCTGCAGCAGTTTCGGCGAGAAATTGTTGAGAAATGGCTGAATATTCCCAAAGATTCTATAAATAGGACATCAAAAAAATCCACCCATTACCTGGAGAACACAGAGAACACAGAAGGAAAACTTCTAAGGTAGGTGCTAAAGTCGACGAGAAATTCTTAACATAAAGTTGATAATTAGTAGTTTATGTAGATTGATATGTATCTACTTTTTAGAAAAGCTCGTGGACGCTGTCGCGGATGCTACAAGGAACTAATCCGGAATATGAGCCGCAAAGTCGCACTTAGCAAAGCCAAACGAGTTTCGACTAAATGCATGACCTGTCCGGATCAACCGTACCTGTGCCTTCCTTGCTTCAAGTCATTGCATGAATCATCACCGGATACGACGCCAATTTCTGGCTCCTCAATGTAAGGTGATCATGGCGTTTAATGACCCTCATTGGCATCGCAATTAATTTTGGCTATGTAAAAATACCGATTAAAAGCATACTTTGACGCAAATATGTGAGTAACGTTTATTCTAAAAATTACTTTATTATATTAGATATTAGATTACACCTTTTGAATATGGTTCAAAATGTGAGTCGCCAAATGGTGTCTCATCAATTTTAAGGCATGAACAAAAGTGGCGAGACGCCATATGGCGTTGCACGTGACTCTAGTCACGAACGATAGAGCATATTGTATTATACATATATATACAAAGATAATGTACTATTTCGCAAGGGTTGGCTCAAAATCGCGATTGCCGTTAGAAAATATAGTCGAATCTATTTGCCTGGCACATGTGAAATAGTAGCTGCATTAAAGCCCGGCAGGGAACGTGTTAAGCATGCTGAGGAAGCAAATGTGTACAGGGCTACAGTGGGTGATGTTTTAGATTCTGGGAATTTGTTCTTCCCATACCCTGACCATAAAGAAGAAGTAATGGCTTGGGCAATACATTCTTACGTCGGCATGAAGATGAAGCTGTGGGTTTCTCAGAGAGCAGCGGCAGGGGAAAACTGCAACCCCAAAAAAAGAGTAAAATGTTGTAGAACATAGTCTCTAGATTTAAATACTGCTTTTCTATTTCAGGGTCTTTATTTTTTTGTTTTAAACCATGTGTCATTCTATTTTTTATAATATTCAAATACCTCTTTTTTGTAATATCCCGCATAATGGGAATATTAGGGATGTTCCACAACTTAGGCAAAGGAGGTGCCGTCCAAATTTTCCGCGATCTTCCGAATTTTCCTCTTCCCTGTCTCTCGCCCTTTCCGCCTGCTTCCGCTCATGCCTCGGGTCTGTGACGCAGGGCTGAGTGAGCGGCGCGTCAGGAGGCGAAGTCCTCCGGGCCAGCCATACTTCCTTCCGTTCCACCCCTCCTCCGTTCCCCTCCCCGGATGGTGGCCGTCGCTCGCTGGTGACCACGCGCGTGAGGAACAAAGGGCGCTGGCCACGAGTCATCGCAGCCTTCCACTGTTGACCCATCCCTCTAGGGCACCTTCCCCTCACGTGGACACCGTGAAGCCAAAGGGTGCCTGGAATGTTCGAAAGAGGCCTCCACTCCTTTCCCTCTCTCATTCTTCCCCTACGCGGACGGCATTCCTTACGCCTACGGCCCCCATATGGGGCAGATAAAAGGGAAAGTGATTTGGGGGAAGGGGTCCTTTTGCTTTTAGCCTTGTTGCTACGCTTTCCCTGGCCGCCGCGAAACTGCGAGTAATTCCGTTTCGCAGAGCGCGATCCACTGGGAGTAGGACCGTTAGGAACAGACGTCGAAGACTCCGCGAGGCAAGCGACGAGGGAGAGCTGACGAGCACCCGTGGCCATGTAAGAATAAAACTTATAATTCTCTTGGGAATGAGGTCTCTCGTTTCGCTCAATTAACCCCCCTGTATCCGAACCCGAATTTAGAGTCGGTCGCCCTTCTTTACGGGGCGGCCAGATATTTTGATGAAGCTCATCAAACGTATATAGGTTAATCCTGTGTATGTGCCGCTGTCGGAGATGCTCTTTCAAATGGCGACAAAAGGAACCATCTCTCAGTTGAGGTAGTGTGGGTATCATAGTTCACGTCCTATCTGAAAAATGGAGTAATGAATGAAGAATAATCTCCATACGTTATCCGTACAGGTAAAAACTATTCGCAAAATTACTATCAGGTAGTCTAAGAATTCCCGCGTAAGATTTTAGAGCTTACGTGCATAGCTGGCTTTCAAATTGCAACTAATCACATTCGGCAAAATTTCTATTATCCAATTGATTGTCCGAAGACCTACCCTTAATTTACGAGGAATTTTATGCGATGTCGTCTACATGGGTGAGTACAAGTGCTGTCACTCACTTCCAACTTTCCCCGCGGCCACAAAAAAATGACACCATTCAACGCCATTGTCAATTGCATGGCACCGAGTAATGCGACTACTTTCGAGGGGAGATTGTGCCACTGCGCGAACGACTGCGTTGCATGCGTTCACGCAAGAATGAAGTTTTTTTGCTCTCACTAATTGGCGCAATGTAACGACAGCGTATACTTGTTCGCCACCTGGTGGTCTTACGTTTTCACAGGTCGTTGACCTTTACTTGCGCCTGAGAGAGTAAACGTTCCGGCAGACGGAGATTACATACAATCCAACATCAAAATTCATAAATTTTTCTGGTGCCAGAAGTGCTGCGCGTTTTGCAAACCGATTTTTAGTCAGTTTTACTGACTACTGTCACAAAAGTCGAAGGACGAAAAATGAACTGGACCATCAATCAAGTGTCGACACTGATTACTCTGGTCGAGGGAAGACCTCATTTATTGGATACGAAGCATGCCCTTTACAAAAATAAAGGAAAGAGGCAGCAGCCAATGCAGGAGACAGCGGAGATGTGCAAATTAAGGCAAATTCCTTAGTTTACAATTACCTAACATAGCGTTTTATGTGGTGAAACCTTTGGAAGGTGTTTGGTCATTAATTTCTCTGTGGTGAAAATAAGTTCCATCATTTTGGCAATTCAATACCGTAGGTTTTATTTAAATGTTTATAGACGATTCAGTAGATTAAGACAATGTATGTAATCTTTCTTAATCACAACCTCCAAAATAGGATGCCATAACCGCAGAGAAAACACTTCCTCCGTTGAATTTGAAGAAAAATGTGATGTTTTCTTTTTTACGCGGACGGATATTTTCATATATTATTATAATTTCTTCCAACGCTAGGTCATGTATTTTGGCAATTCAATACCGTAGATTTTATTTTAAATGTTTAGAGACGATTCAGTAGATTAAGACAATGTATGCTGAAATCGTTGCGTATGTATTTTGTTGTAGGCCGAATACGACAGCTGAAGAGTGCCGCAAGAATTGGCACTCCATCCGCACTAATTATATGACGGAAAGGGTGACGGTGGAGAATTCGAAGAGTGGAGCTGGGACTGAAGTAGAGGAATAATGCCATTCCTAGTCCACGCCAAACTCTACCGCTACGCGGCGCCACAATCGCCAAACAAATGGCAAACGAAAATAGCGGGCGCAAGATAATTAGGCGGGAAAGACAAATGTATATTTTTATTTTTTCCCTTTCCCGCCCCTCCCCCGAGAGTTTGAGTGAAGGCGAGTACGATGATGCAGAATACACGGTTTCCCAATAACTGACACAATGCAAATATTAATTATGTTGGAAAGAATATGGGACAATTACGAATTAAATGGTGGGAGCTCGAACTTCTCGTGGTGGTCGTCGTCGTGGCGAAGGTCGTGGCGAAGGTCGTGGCTTTTCCAGATTCCTCCTCAAGGTTCGACCCGTGAAAAGACAAATTTGTGGTTAACAAACAATTTGCACGGAATAGATCTTGATATGGGAAATATTACGTACGACAGTTTAACAAGCATTCTCAGACACGAAACTAGTCCATTCCAATTTATTGGTCGCGAAGTAATCGACTTGGAAAGATTTCTTAATGTGCCCAAATTGTTGAGTCTTCCACCCACAAAAACTACGTGCAATCTTTATTGTCATGAAACTGAGAAATTCGCTTGCGCGGTAAAAAATTGTTCAAAGTTGAAAAACTGGATTGAAATAAATGTGCCGTGTGAAAAATTCAACGCAAATCTGAAATGGCTTTAGGACTCTGTGAACTTGAAGTTGATCATTGGGCAAAGAAAGACTGTGCTACTGGAACTTTAAGTGATTTTTAATTGTATAAAAGAGTGACTGCATATGGATAAACTCATGTTGAGACTTGAAGTGATTTTATGACGTCTGTAATGAAATGATTTCATTTGAGAGAGGAAAAAATAAAATTACTCCATAAAATGTTTTCCCCTTCTTATTTACCCCTTCAAACTCCCTCTCCACATCTCCTCGCGCTAAAACATTCATTCTCACAATGGACACGCAAGAGAAGCTTTCGTCGTAAGGGTACGCTGACCGTAAATATCCCTACCGAAATATACATTTCATGTATATACGTGAAGAAATGCAAAAAGCATTGATAACGCCGATCGGGGAGGGGCAGGGGAGGGGCAGGGGAGGGGCGGGGAGGGGCGGGGCGGGGCACTGCGCGGGACTGATGGCATGGAGAGGAACTTTGGGAGATAAGTTGTGAGTAGATTCCGGAAGGTGACTGATATCACACGGAAGAGAAAAATTATGTTCGAGGTGGAGGTGTTACGATAATGACGCATAAAATTTTGCGAGTGTGCTGTTTTTCCCTGAGCGGGGAACCGGCAGAGTTCTCGCTCTCTTGTTAACTGGCCAGCTTGGGGAACGGACGTGTGCGAACGAGCAGCTCCGCTGTACTCCTTATACTGAATATGCTTCTTTTTTACGTTGAATCGGTGGCTATTTATTCTCTCCGGACGATGGTCCTAACAATGACAAGTGAAATTCAAGCTTTATGGGGAAAAATTGCCGTGCGCAAGAATGCCTCAATTCTCCTGCCACAGTATCGTACCTGTTAGCGTTGCGCATTTTGGTTTATTAAAAACACACCTCAGGGGAAATATCTCAGCTAATAGAACCTTAATTTTCTTCGGCTCTTAAAATTTGATGGAGAATGCATAATTTGCATAATTTTCGTAATTGACGCATTTATACTCATACTATTCATACACGAAATGGACGCTTCTGTACGCGATGGACGCGAATGAAACAGACATTACAAGCATACCACCCTTTACAGAATTAGTCACTTTGCAGGTCTCTGCCTTTGCGTTAAAAGTACATGTATGTTCATGTGAATTCTCAAGGAATCAATACCGTTGGTTTTACCAGTTATATTACGTACTCTTTAGTGTTTTACTACTAAGTATATCTGCTCCACAGTTTGATAGTAAATTAGAGACTGCCGCATGGTTATTCTTGGAGCTATAATTAACATCTTAGTCTACGTCCATTTTAGTGCAAGTAGTGGCTGCATATCCTACGGAATTGTGAACCAGAGGGTTCATGCTATTACCGTACTTTGGCTCTAGATGCTTCCAATAACTATTTTTACTCTTTTTTTATTAATAAATGCATTCATAATCAAATTCACCGCATTTAATACACAACTTAGAAAAATATTTATTTATTCATACCAAGATTTTCAAAGGGCTGGTAATATCAGGAAAAACTAAAATTATAGGGCCAATACAGAAAGCGGGGTCTGAGGCGGACCTTTTCTTGCATTTTTTTCATAAGTATACTTTGTTCAAAACTGCATACTTAGAAAATGAGCACCACAGTTTTTAGGTAATCATCGCTAGAAATATTACTTAATTAGCAGAATCAATTAATAAAATTAATTCCAAATTTGTTATGTTCATACTTCTGCCTTTTCATCGCTAGTAATTACCGTTGTTAATGTTGATTTCCTTATTATTACCCTTAAGGTGAACATAGGAAATGGCTTACAATGGCGAAAAAGATCATGGGAAGAGGCTTGCCAGTCCAATGACCCGTCAAACGGGGCAACGTGTATAATGTTAGGTGTTTTTGGGGCAGAGACTTAGAACTACAGGTTCCGGCCAAGGCGTGCTGGACTGAGGGCATTTCCATACTTATTTGTTGAGACAGCAAAGCGTAAGTTATCCACCGCCTAACCTTATATACTGATACCCTATTATGTCTAAATTACCATATACTTTTGGTAAACATCTTTTTATCCCTTTCTCTTTCCTTTACAGATAAGTTCAAGGATTTACTAAGAAATCAGTTACATTATGTGGAGCCAAGGCTCGGACGTCACTGCTTAACAATGTGTTCTGCTGACTAAGAGCGCCACAGACCCTAGAGTAAGAATACGATAGAGGGGGTGTGACGTCACCAAGAGGGAACCAACATCTTATCGGCTATAACCACATGACTTTAGGACGAACGCTTCCGCGAAGGCAAGATGGTGTTATATTGCTGTGCATTTAATTGCAAAGAAAAATACCGGAAAGACGAACCCGTCACTTCCCACAGGTAAGTAATCAACTTATTCTTTGTTCTCCCTTTGTAAGACTGCTGAAAGGTGTTCCAGAAATTTTCAAGCAATGGGACAACTGCAAAAGAAAAATGTAAGGGAGTCACTTGTGGTGTGCACCATGAGAAAAATTGATAGTGGTTTATTCTAATATGACCTACCACATCCTGGACCAAACTCCATTGGAGAACCATCGGACTCTCTTGATTAAGGCAGTGATTGATGAGTGCATCTCTGGGCGCTTATATCATGTGGCCAAAAGTATCTCCCAGAATTTACAGGAGGGCGAGGTGCGCCAGTTAAATAATAAGTTGACCCTTTTTAGAAGTCATTAGGTTGCCACTGTGTAACTTGGATAATGAACTAATCTGTACAAGTTTTATTTATAATGAATGACTCTGGGAAAATATATAGCTAGGTACTCCTTTTGTAATTTATTTTATTTTTATGACACACCCCTTCGGTAAATATTAGTATTCTTTATTCCAGAGGTTACCTGCTTTATAAAGAGATCATTGGCATGAGGTATGATTTCGTTTCTTTGTTTCATGAATTGTTTTGTTACCATTGCTAGTGACAGTGCTGAACATCGAAAGCTGCTGGAGATTCATGCACCTCAAGTGAAGTTGATATGGCAATGAAATTGGAGACTTCTAGTACCACTAACAGGCTTATTGTTAATGCAATTTCCTACATAAGGAAGTTTCATTTCCATCATAACATTGCATTTCTTCAGCCATTTTTTGGCCGTTTGAAAAATATTTTTTGCCGACTCTCTGCTCTGGTCCTCGTCTTTTTCTTCAGCTTAGATGATAAAAGTAAGGTTTCATTTGTTGCGATAATGTCTATATATCATTAGTTTCATTTTTAAACTGAAAGTCTGTAATCTTTTGGCCTGTCTTTAATACAATATGTCCCACAAATAACATGTAAAGTAACTTGAGATACCATTCTGTTACCTTGAAGATTAATAGTTGAGCCATCATAGAATTGTATTGTAGAGTATTCAAAAGTTAACAGCTGTAAGAACCCAAATTCGCTTGTCTTATGGTAACTGTGTTAGCATATCTCTTATTCAGGAACAATATTTTAATTTCATCTTCCATAAAATAGTGCCACCTTATAAAGAGGATATCAATGATATGCAGAACCATCCCTTTTTGTCGTGAGTCGGGTGAAAATGTTTAGTTATAATTCAATCCATAAGAATATTGTTCAAAGGAATCAAAGAATTTCCTTTTAGTAGAATCGTCAGTTTATTATTTTATTTTGAAAAGAAATGGTAGAATGATTAAGGTTTTTGCCGCCGTTTAGTCAATAGTGACAGACTTCACCCGCACCTAGGGCATTTTTACATAGGGTAACTGGTTCTAATTTGCAATGGAGTTTGTTCATGTCCATAGTGTATAAAAACGTGATAAAACTTTTTGCATACCGGACTAAAGTTAACTTTGCTGCTATTGCGAAAGTAATGTCTCTACGCCAGTGGTTCCCAAACTATGGGCCGCGACCCACTAGTGGGTCGCGGGAGCACATTGGGTGGGTCGCGGAAACATTAAAAACACTTAATACTTTTGAATTGTTTTCCGCTGAAATGTAAAGAAAGTTAAACATATCTCATGACATAGGTTTATTTTAACTTCTAACTACAGAATTTAAAATCCTTCTCTAAAAAAGATAGCTATATATTTTTAAAATAAAGTGTGAAGAGCGGTGCACTAATAAAATGAATGTTTAAAACGAGAACACTAATTTCAATAATAGCACAAACAACGGATTCTCGTAGCATGAGCAAAGAGTTCAGTGAACTTCTCCTTCATCGCATTCCTTCTCCCACCTCCAGACAAACAAAGCATTCCGAGATGCGCAGAAACTACGGAGTGGAATTGAGTGGTGGGGGTATTGGGCGAGCGGCGAGGGCGACTCAGTCTGTTGCTGTTGCCGCACGACACAGCTTCGGCACTCTGCGTTGCTGTCAAAAGAATAACTTGGACGCTGCTTTTTCTTACGAAGACGTGGCGACAGGGTCGCGTTCCTTTGGCCTGCGTGTGACTTACGTTGCAGTTTTTCTGTGACTGTATTTGTCTATTGTATTTATTGTGTGAGTAACGGTTACTAAACGTATACAGTGGTGGTTAAGTTTAATTTGAGCTAAGATACTGTTGGTTAGGCCTATGTTTGTTTTCCGTTTCTTTCACTATGGACGCGTGGATCAAGACTGGATAATGCCGTAAAAGGCAAACATCAGCTACAAGTGTTGGCGTTCCTACCACGTCCAGTACCAACATTCTATGTAGTGAACGTAGAAATGACAGTGATAGTGACGTTACTGAATTTGAATTATTTACTTCCAGTAGGTCAAATAGTAACGGGAGAGCAAAGATCCCTAAGAAGGCAAAACCGACCCGTAAGTACAACGCTGATTATTTGAAATATGCGTTTGTGTGTACTGGCACAGAAGACGACCCGCTGCCTCAGTGTGTTATATGTTTTGAAGTACTTGCAAATGAAAGTATGAAATACTCAAAACTGGAAAGACATTTGTCAACAAAACATACGGAACATGCAAGGAAACCTATAGATGTTTTCAAAACAAAAAAATAGAATTCTTAAAGTCAAAATCAGTAACGAAAACATCAATTTCTGGTGAGCGAAATAGGCAAGCTACAATTGCATCATATCGACTATCCTTATTGATAGCCAAAAATGGAGCAGCTCACTCTGTAGGGGAGAATATTATTTTACCAGCTGCCAAAATCATATCTGAAGCTTTGTTTACTGAAAAGCAAACAAAAGAAATCGGTGAAATTCCTCTTTCTAACACAACAGTAAAAAGAAGAATAGATGAAATGTCAGATGCTGTCAAACAGTCAGTGGTTACAGTTTTAAAACCAAGTGAGTACTTTTCACTTAAACTTGGTGAAAGTACTGATGTTGCTGGCCAGGCCAATCTGTTAGCCTTTGTTAGGTGTGAATCTAATGGGAGCATAGAAGAAGAAATGCTCTGTTTCAAGTCTTTGCCGTCAACAACAACAGGGGAAGAGATTTTTAAATGTCTTAATGATTTTATAACAGAAAATGAAATACAATGGTCAAAATGTATTAGACTGACGACTGATGGTGCGCGTGCCAGGTCTGGGGTTTGCGTAGGTGTGATTGCCAGAGCGAGGGCAGTCGCTCCTTCTGTTAAGTGGACTCACTGCAGCCTGCACCGAGAAGCTCTTGCAGTTAAAGGTTTCAATGAAAGCCTGAAAGGAACGTTTGATAATGCAGTGAAAATAGTAAATTTCATTAAGTCAAGGCCTAAACAGTCTCGACTGTTTTCCATTCTGTGCGATGAAATGGGAAGTGAGCACAAAGCACTTCTGCTTCATTGTGAAGTACGGTGGCTCTCAAGAGGAAAAGTGCTGTCAACATTGTTTTATCTTCGTGATGAACTAAGATTGTATTCGCATAGAGTCTACGCGAACACAATCTGTTTTCTAAGCTATCAAAGGTCTAGAAAATGTCCATAACGTCTATCACTTCATTCTAAGTTTCGAACCCTCGCACTCATCGTCCTTGAGTCACGTGACGTCTCGCTTCCCCGGGTAGCTAGGAAGGGAAAGACAGTACCCGCACCCCCTTCCGCGCCGGAAGAGGTAGAAATGCTAAACATCCCGGTGTAGGAAACTGAGACAGGGACACCAAGAGGGAGGGAGAAGATTGAACACTGAAATTGTGAGTCAAAAACTAATGAAATTTAATTTTCATTTTTTTTCCTTTCTCCTCTTCCTTCTCGCGCTCTCCTTCTCGGCTTTCCGTGCCAACTCCGCCTAGTTTTCCTACCGTGTAACATCGATTTCGGGCGGCCACCCCCCCCCCCCGAAATACACCTTTCTTTCGCCCCGTTCCCTGTCCCTCCCATTTGCCCTCCTTCCGATTACCCGCTGTACCAACGGATGGGTGTGAACTCTTAAGATGGCCTTCGGTGGTAATTGGGTTAGGGTGGACGGATTACGACGGGAGATGGGGATACCCCCATGATTGAAGGACCTGGAGTATGCAGGGGACCTGGGGATGGCGGTGGTGTATCCGAGCGAGAATGGAGTACTGGGGGCTGTTGCAGTTCCCCACGGCGGAGGACACAAACGACGACCTCCTTTTTGGAGGAATCGCGGAGGAAGAGGCGCCCAGAATCCGCATGAGACTCGTGCCGGCAAACTACGCGTCGCGGATAATATTGCACAGACAAGGGCGAACAAGGTGGAGCCGCAGGGAGGCGTAGAATTTTTAGAACTCTTAAGATGGCCTTCGGTGGCAATTGGGTTAGGGTGGACGGATTACGACGGGAGATGTGGATACACCTATGGTTGAAGGACCTGGAGTATGCATTGGACCTGGGGATGGCGGTGGTGTATCCGAGCGAGAATGGAGTACTGGGGGCTGTTGCAGTTCCCCACGGCGGAGGACAAAAAGGACGACCTCCTTTTTGGAGGAATCGCGGAGGAAGAGGCGCCCAGAATCCGCATGAGACTCGTGCCGGCAAACTACGCGTCGCGGATAATATTGCACAGACAAGGGCGAACAAGGTGGAGCCGCAGGGAGGCGTAGAATTTTTAGAACTCTTAAGATGGCCTTCGGTGGCAATTGGGTTAGGGTGGACGGATTACGACGGGAGATGTGGATACACCTATGGTTGAAGGACCTGGAGTATGCATTGGACCTGGGGATGGCGGTGGTGTATCCGAGCGAGAATGGAGTACTGGGGGCTGTGGCAGTTCCCCACGGAGGAGGACACAAAGGACGACCTCCTTTTTGGATGAATCTCGGAGGAAGAGGCGCCCAGACTCCGCATGACTCGTGCCGGTAAACTACGCGTGGCGGATTATATTGTACTGCCACGGGCGGACAAGGTGGAGCCGCAGGGAGGCGTAGAATTTTAGAACTCTTAAGATGGCCTTCGGTGGTAATTGGGTTAGGGTGGACAGATTACGACGGGAGATGTGGATACACTTAGTATGGTTGAAGGACCTGGAGTATGCAGGGGACCTGGGGATGGCGGTGGTGTATCCGAGCGAGAATGGAGTACTGGGGCTGTGGCAGTTCCCCACTGCGGAGGACACAAAGGACGACCTCCTTTTTGGAGGAATCGCGGAGGAAGAGGCGCCCAGAATCCGCATGAGACTCGTGCCGGCAAACTACGCGTAGCGGATTATATTGTACTGCCACGGGCGGACAAGGTGGAGCCGCAGGGAGGCGTAGAATTTTATTTTGTTTTGCCTTGTCTATTTTTTTTTGTTTTGGTCTCAGTTTTTTATGATAAAAAGTGGAATAAATAAATGGAAAACATTTTTATAAAACAATTAAGGTGTAATTTGTTGGACATAGCCGACGTTGTCGATGAAGTGTAGTCACCCTTCATATTGTCAATAAACGGAAAAATAACATGATACGAGGAAGGGGGCTACACTTTCATGGTTGGATATATGTCACGCAAATGGTCTTCTTTAGTACTCCTCTCTCCTTTTGTTAAAATTTGGAGTATAACATGAGTATGTATAAATGAATTTGGAATAAAAAAAGGAGGATAATGCCAGAGATAGAGGTATTCAGGAAATATGTGACCAGCCTCGCTTAAAAGCCGGCTCAATTTCGAGGAAGAAGGGAGTATTGTGGTGCGAGCAATTCGCGCACCAAATACGCAGGTGTTTGCGGAGTTAACAATAGCGCAAGCACCTGAGGTATGGGGAGGTGCGGCCGACGGATCGGAGCGAGGTGACCTTTCAGAGGAAGGCATAAAGAAATTCTATTTTTCGGTTATTTTTCGGTTGCTGTCCGGCGGAAGAACGATTTCTAAATTCTATGTCCGGAAACTTTCCGCGAGTGCTCCTCCACCCCCCCCCCCCCCCCCTCCCCCTGGGCACGATGAGTAGGGAGATACCAGTCAACAAGGGGAGTACTTAAACCAGTCAATGGAAATCAGGGCGGTTGTTCGTTTTGCTGGTGCGCGAGTGACAAGTGAGAGAAGTGCGCTCGTGCGAAATTCAGCCGTTAGAACCATCTCCGCCCTTTTCGTCTATCGCGACCGTCGGCATCCATTGCCTTTCCTCTGTGGAGTCATTAGCCAAATTCTCCCCTTAAGGGAAATTTCTACCGTTAGCTTCGCTAGTCGTTGCAAGCCAGTGTGTTGGGAGAACCCGTGCAGTCCGCCGCCGCCGCTCCTCACCGCCTTCCTTCGTAGCCGCCCAGACCTATCGACAAGCAGTCCCCGCGAGGTTTGAGAGAGACAGAGAATACCACTACCAAAGGTAATTACCTTTTTGTTTCATGAAATGCCGTCTTGTGTGCTACAATTGACACCCGACGCCAAGGGCAAGAACCCACAATAAAATATTAAGCTTCATCGGAACTAAGCCCTTCCGGCGAAGTCCGAGCTTAACACGAATTTCATTGAGGTTTCCGGAGATTATGTGGAAAAATAAAACATATTATCAAGAACTTTTTCTGTGAGTTTAATTTTTCTTCAATAAAAACTCGATTAATTCGAAAAAACGGAACTTATTTTCTTGATGACCCTCGTATTATCGTTTGTTGGCTGAGGCTTCGAAAAGATTCCCGAGGTCGCCTGAGGTTGTTTCTTGATTATGTGCCAGCCGAAGGTACCAGAAGGTTCCCGGATTCTCTCGAGAGAGTTCCCCAAGGTCGAAGGAGGGAAAGAAAGGCACCCGACAGAAGGCACGGGGAGTAGTCAACATGCTCGCTACGTGGCACTCCGGAAGAAATATCAGTCTCTTATAGGCAGTGAAATAAATTGTCATACGCATCGGAAGTTGGTGTTTTTAATCTACGAAAGAAAACACTACATACTACTAACCCCTGATGGAAAAAAGTATGAACTTCAGTGCTCGCGCTTGGAGTAGCAGCTCCGTCCCCATTCTCTTTCGTCGCGGAAGATTGGCCACACTGGGCGAAACGCTGGGAAAGATATTGGGTTGCTTCGGAACTGATGAGGCAAAGCGAAGAAGAGCAGGTAAATAAGTTAGTTTACGTTATGGGTGAGAACGCGGAAGACGTTTTATTTAGTCTGATGCAGTCAGCAGTGGACAAGAAAAAGTGCAAAAAGGTGTACTGCCACTTCAACATCATCAGAGCGGTTCTTCAGTGATGCAGGAAACATTGTTGTGGCGACCGACATCTACTCACCGATGAAAATGCGCAAAATGAGAATTGTATTATACCACAACAAAGAGTTGATGCTTAATTTGTGACTTGGTGCTTGTGTCGCTCTTTAATAAATAGGCCTTGTACTTCTCCATTAAGTTTGACCCAATTCAATCTTCACTTAATAGCCACACCAAACTGAGACATCTGCACCGATCAACGAGTCATCATTTCATCGAAAATCGATTACCAAAATCGGGCATCGCACAAGTCTATGTGTCAGAGTAATGCTGCAACGTCGGAGAAGGCCAAGTTGAGTAAAAGGAGAGTAAAAGCTGAGTAAAAGGAGGTGGTCTCATCTGAACTTAACTCAGCTTAATGGCCGACGAGTTGCGTGCCGTCACAGAATTACCGAAAACCACGACGAGCCTTTGCCGTTCACTGGGACCCGGCAGTTTGCAACCCGAGTGTGACCGTGCCTCGAGTGAATACAACGAAAATAGTTTGTTCTCCACGTCACTGGAGAGTGTGTTGGTGGTATTTTCCGCAAGCAATGCCTGGAAATAGCTGTAGTGTAGCTGTTTGTTCCAACAGCTTCTATAAAACGAAAGGTTTTCGCTTCAGTATGCTAAAATAACTTCAAGTGTAGGCGAATGATTCAGTTGTGGCATTTATGTTTTTTATAGTTTTTTTCATATTATCTAGACATGAATGATGAGAACCATTGATATGAGACAAGGTCTTTTGAAGGATGTCATGCATAACATGAAAATTGCTGCTCTTGATTTAAAGGATTGTGATAAACTGGCAGTTATACAGTTCGATGAAATGAAAGTAGAGGTGTATAAGATGGATTACTCAGGTTTGTATATAGGTACTTTAATAGAAACAGACTCATTGATGAGAGATTATTCATGTTTTGCACATATGTAATTCAAATCTTCCTGTTTTTTTATAACCGATGAAGTTGTTGGTCCACACAAACAAATGCAAGTTGTGATGGTGAGGGGACTATTCTCACAGTGGAAACAACCGGTATTTGTTGATTTTGACAAGAAAATGACCAAAGAGTTAGGGGTCACTTATGAAAAACCATGCTTATTTCTAACCAAAAAAAAAAGGTATACTGCTTTTCTGATGCCCCACATCCGTTAAAATTGGTGAGGAACCACTTCCTGAACTCAGGATTTACATTGGAAGGAGGAAAAATAATTTCATACCGTCCAGTCAGGGAGTTAATTAGTAAAACTGGAACTGAAATATCCTCACTCTTCAAATTGTCTTCCTCTCACATAAACTGTGAGAATCATGCAAGACAGAATGTTAGACTGGCAGCTCAGCTGTTTTCTCATTCCATAGCAACTGCTTTAAGGCACTATGACATTGGTGACAAGGTTGAACGATTGAGTGCTGCTAATTTTATTGATAAGGTAAATATGTGGTTTGACGTCTTTAACAGTTACATTCCTGAGGAAGGGCAAGCATTTCAATGTGCATTTGGTGAGCATCTGGACGCCCAGGTGAGCATTCTTGAGGAATTTTATTCTTTGGTGAAGCATATGAAGTGCATTGGAAAGTAAGTTTGCTGAAATTCCAGAGAGGTATTTTGATGTCATTCACTTCACTATGAGATTTATTTCATGATGGTAAGGATCATTACGGTATTAATTTCATACTAACAACTAGGTTAAACCAGGAATCCTTAGAGAATTTATTTCCTCAAATTCAGCATCGGGGAGGCATTTATGATAATCCTTCACCAATGAATGCTCTGATGAAATTGAGGATGATTTTGGGACGAAACCACGGTGTTGTTCGGAATAATGCTAACACCCAGATCACCTATGAAGAGTTAATGGTGGAAAAAGTCCTGAGAGTCAGCGGTATTAGAGCAAACGCTTCTCCTGCTCCTCTTAATTCAAACATATTGCTAGCCTCAACATCAAGTGACACAGGTGATGATTCATCTGCAATTGGGATGACTGCATGCGAAGGTCAGTCTACAACAGAGGAGGCATCACGGGATGGTCTTTACTATCTTGCTGGTTGGATAGCCAAAATATTTAAGACAAAGTATACAGTGCTGGGAGAATACATTCACACAAAAGAGCATCTGAGCATCCATACTGCCTGCCTTCATGGATAACTCATATTCCTTTTGGAGGCTTGATTGAGCCAAATGATGTGTGGAAGGAAAATGTGATGAAGATGGAAAATCTCCGTATCTCCGTAAATCACAGTATTTTACCAGTGTGGTAAAATACTGTGGCTAAATTGGTGGCAAAAATACGGTTAGAGGTTGAAGTACCTACAGATGTGTATAAGGCTTACATTTTGCAAAGAGTGTACATAAGAATAAAATATTTAAATAATGAAATTGTTACTTGGAAACAAAATAGGAGACATTAAAGAAAGTCAAAAAAATTTTAACTAATGCAACTTTTCTTTTGTAATTCACTCAGTGTTCAAGTAACTTCTTTTTGTGCATATATGAGGTTTTTTACAGTTAATGTAATGATACGTTTTATAGTGATTATCTAATTGAGTATTTTGTGATATTATGCTTTTTTGGGATGGCTACTATGATATTAAGTGCTGAATTGATACCCAGGTGAAACTACTTGAACTGCTATGGAAATGATCAGTGTCTCGGACATTGAAAGTTCTACCACTAGGGTCCACTACCTGTCTGAAGTCGCAGCTTGAAGGTCCCTGGCGGCCCCTAGCACCCCAGGAAAATAGCTATAATATATGTAGCATAGATATTTTTATTGTTTATAGCATAGGGTCATCGTTCATCATAAGGTCATCGTTGCTTCGTTTCGAGGGTATTTTATTTTTCGTGATGGAAAATGCAAAGTCCAAAGTAGGGGGTGGGAAGATTCTCCACAATCAGGTGCGAGAAATTATTCATAGTGTGCTGATTTTGATGAAGAGCGAAATAGAAGAAGCATTGCAAATCCCTCTGAAAAGTGTTTATGAAGGTGTGGCCGCCTCAACCGGCGTTTCTAAACGCAGCTTGATATGGATTGCTAACGAGGAAGCAGCACATTCCAGTGGTTCCAAGGCAGAGTTTGTCTCCCCGACAAAGAAGAAGCCTCAAAAGAGCCCAAAGTCTACTGTGGACGATTTTGATGTTCAAGTGATAGAGGAACGGTGCATAATTTCCAGACTGTGGAAAAAAGTCATCCCACACTCCAGGCTTTGTTACTAGTTATTACAGAACAGACCGGTTTCAATGGAAAATTGAGTTCTCTCCATGTACTCATGAAAAGTATTGCCTTCAAGTAAATAAAATTATCAGAAATCATTTCTCATATGCATATTTACTTGGCCTAACTGTTTAACAGTCATGTTTTCCCCACAGATGGAAAAAAACATCTAATAACAAGGCAATTTTAAGTGCAAAATAATGACATCCGCTTGAAGAGGATGGCATATCTGTGGAAAATCATGAAATTCAGAGAAGAAGGGCGACCCATAGATAGTATTTACAGATGAAACTTATGTCCACTCATCCCACACCACGCCATTCAAGTGGACGAGTGGAGATGCACATGGGCTGAGAGCACCTGTATCTAAGGGACAGCAATTAATTATCATTCATGCTGGTTAGTATAGGAAGTAATTTTTAAACTGACATAGATGACTCATTGCTGACCCTGAAATATGCTTCGTAGAGTTTATGTTTATAAAAAGCTATCATTATTACAGGTCGGGAAATGGGATTCATTCCAGGAGCTCTACTAGTGTTTAAATCAGGCTTGAAAAGAGAGGATTATCACGGTAACATGAATCATGAAAATTATTGTAAGTGGCTAAGAAATCATCTCATCCCAAACCTGGCATCTATTCTGCGGTTAGGTTGGACAATGCATCGTATCATAATATACAACAGCATCCGTGCATGAGCAGAATGGCATCCTAAGAAGGATGCCATGAAGGCATGGCTGGCCACCAGACCCGGGGGTGGAATACTTCGTGAAGGATACAAAGATTGAGTTATTGGAAAAAATTAAAAGAAATAGGGGGTCTGTGATATACCAGGTGGACAGTATTCTGGCTGACTATGGACATTCAACAGTTAGGTTCCTTCCTACCATCCGGAGCTCAACCCAATTGAAAAGATATGGGGAATTTTAAAAAGTTGGGTGTCAATGCACAACGTTTCCTTCAAATTGGACAATGTGAAAGTTCCAGTTCAGGGATAAAGTGTTACAATTGGTAAGGATGAGTGGTGCAAAGTGTGTGAAAAGGTGAAAGAGGTGGAAAACAATTATATAAGCAATGAAATGGTGCGTGATGAAGTCGAGAATGAACTTTTAATTACTCTGCCCGAGACTGAAGATGAGAGTTTTTCAGATTCTGAAAAGGATTGTTAACCCTCGGACGGTCGCACGTTTGTAGGAGATACACACGTGGTGATTTCAGTCTAAAATTGTACAACATTGTATGCACTTTCTATTCATTCCAGATTCCATTGCTTTACTTATGTCCTACTCTGATGTTCAATGAGTCATCACTGTTCTTCCTCGGGTCAACTTTGTATTTCTGACATAAGCATGACCGTTCTGATACTTAAAATTCCATCCAATACCTTCACAGTTTCTTCCCATGTTTACATGCTTACATTGTGTTCTTTTATAAAATAAATGCAATTTATGTGTAATTATTAACCATACTCTTCGCACAGTAGAACCTCAGATATAAAAAATACTGATGGTATTCACTTCCATGACTTTGCATGTGCGGATGACAGAATCATAACGACTCCGGTGAGAAATATTGACGAACATATTGATGACCACCTGAACCTGGAAGATGATATTGATCACGAAGAAGAGGAAGTGTTTGTGAAACCCACATTTGCCGATCCAATGGACGCTCTGGACACAGTAAAAATTTTCTTAATGACCTCTGAAATGGGAGATGCTCAAATGAACAATTTCCTTCGCCTAGAAAGTTATGTGCTAAAATCGCGAGTGGCCTCCGTAACTCAAACTGAAATTACAAATTATTTTTGGAAAAAATTAGGGTTAACTCATTTGTAAATGCATTATGAAAATAATAATTGATTTTATTTCCATAACAGTTCTTGTATTTTTTTATTTCAATATATGCCTTTTTATATGCATTCAGATTCCTTCCCTAAATGTTAGAAGAAAGCCTGTAGGAAAATTGTTGGTAATCGTTTTGTATCCTGCCCAGCCTCCATTTTGGGGGTTTGATTAAAAGTTTTTATCTTAAAAATTATTAGATAGGTAAGGCTTGCTGAAATCTGGTAAATGAGTTCATATTAATGCTTTTCACATGACATAAATCAAGGTAAATTTATTGTTGCTAATTTAAAAATTGCTGAATGATCGATGATTTTCTTATACCACATGCTAATATTAGATCTCTGCACTTATCTAGTGTTATTTTATTTTCAAAGAATGCTAGTTATCACAGGAAAAAATTCCTTTTTATAAAGAAATACTGCTGTTGATTTTAGAAGATGAACTGACAGTAAACATAACGATCAATGTGCACATAGATGTGAAATTCGTAACCATCCCCTTGCTGGAATGTGAAAAAAGTGTGACTAAAGACGTCTCGAAAATTTTTCAGATTTTCATGTTTTTCTATGACTTATTTCTCTATAAATATGCATGACTTTCATCGAGGCTCTCATCTCTTCAATCTCCAATCTTGGTCTGTATCCTGGCCACAAAATGAATTGCCTGAAAACAGCTGTTCATGAGTAAATTGTTTTAAAAAATTGGCTGCTCTGCACTCATTTAGATCATCATCATAAAATTTCCAAAGTGTGAATTGAAACTTCAGCCCTGAGGCTAAGTGCCAGGAATGCAAATTGTAGTTTATTTTTTCGTAACATGAACATTTGTGGTGTTGCCTGTGAGTAAATTAGAGTATTGGTTTCATGTTCCAGCCTCCAAATGAGTACCTAATTGCAGCCAGGAAGCAAACAGACCAAATCGGACAGCTGAAAGGGGTTTCTTGCTCCCTAGCCATAAAACCTCAGTTATGAAACTTCCTCACTTATGAAACTTCTTTTGGTGGCCCGCTGAAAGTTTCATAAGTGAGGTTCTACTGTAATTTCAAACTTTTAGTCACAGCACTTCTCCAAATTTGAATTTGACATTCGCGAGAACAAGAATTAACGTCTAGGAGATTGGTTGAGTAGGGTGGCTAGTGCACTGGCTTCCCACAGCTAAGGCTGGGGACATTGTAATAAATGTTACTTTGAAAATAAAAATTGCGGGCTGAGAGCATTCTTGCTACTGGGCAAAAATTCTCTTGTGTTGGCTACACTGAGACCCTGCCTTCCCCTACACTCCTGAGTGGAGAGATATATATTTTCCTTCCCCTCCTAACTACTGCCCCCAAAGGCACCTTCCCCTCCACCTGCTGTCGTTCCGCATATTTAGGTGCCACCAACTTTCAGTTGGACTCTACTTCTATAGACTGCCATTCAGTAGTAAATTTGGGATCCTCTCATACAATATTGCGAATATGGGTCACTTCAGGATGACCTCCTCCAAGATCACATTGTGGTCGGGGTCTACAATACAAAGCTTTCACAAGCATTGCAGAAGGATCCTGAATTGACACTGGAGGTGGCTCTAAGAAAGGCACGACAGTCGGAGGAGGTTCAGCTCCAGCAGGACAGTGACGTCACCAAGTGGTGTCCAATTATGAGGTTAGCAAAGTGCAGAAGAGACCGAAACGTACTAAAAAACAGAGAGAACGAATGACCAGATGACTCCCACAGGAGGGAGGAGGGGGAGGAAGCCGACAGCGTCAACAGCAGCAATCACCCATGAGATGCAGCCAGTGCAGGCTGAGCCCTCAACACACATTTACACCATACCCTGGGAGACAGTAAACGTGCCACACGTGCTGCAAAAAGGGACATTGAATAAAAAGGTGTAGATCGTGGGAAAGACATGGGATCAGTCATTCAGTTCAATCAGAAGAGGACGATGGTATTTCCTACTTAGGGACGGTCGAAAATAGTCTCGAGTAATGGATGGCCACTATGGCGGCACCTTCTGTGGCTGGTCCTTGTTTTACCTCCTGCAAAATCCACTAGGAAGCACTGGATAAGGTTGATTAGCGATATTTGTGCATGTGCATATCATTTTAAATGCACAGTCTCACTAATCTATCATTGAAACTGTTCTGTGATAGTAGAGACGCTTTCTGGAAATGTTTTTTTTTTCTGCAGAAGTAAAAAGTTTCACTTCACCAAAATGGCAACCGATATTGAATTAACTTAAATCTGAAATATTGATTAAACTTTTTTGCATAATGCCTCTGAGATAGTTTTTGACTAGTTATATTTGTATTTTCACATTGTGATGGAAAGTGGTGCTCTGAGGTGAACTTATACATTATGTATACTGCTTGTTTTTGGACTGTTTTGTACACACTAATTATTTGTTAATCATCTGACTAGGTCTCTTGACTTTCCTTGACTTGATGACTGATAAAAATATTATTATTATTATTATCATCGATTTCCCTAGTGTTTCAAAATTACTACTCTCTTTTGAGAATAAGATTGAGTTAATTTGGGGCCGTAAGGAACCATCTTTGCCTTTGTTTTAATGGGGAGACCGAAACATACTGTACCAGGAGTGTCCGACTTCTAGCTACGGGACAGGGGTGGGGCAAGCTCAATGAGCAACCGTGTTCGAACCAATCCCGCCGATCCGGCCGCCGTAGCAGACCTGGGCACAGCGGGCCTTGCCCGGATTGCTCCCTATCCTACTCTCTATACCCTAATGAGGGGACCCTTCCGGTTTCACTGAGAGTGCAAGGAGGATCACTTCGAGGAGGCCCTCTTCCCAGCTTCCCCGGAAGAGACAACCGTTTGGGCAGACACAGAACAGCACCACCCGAGGGTGAGAAGGAGGGACTAAGTTAGCCTCCCCCCACGGGTGCCTGCCTGTGACCTCGCGGAGACTCCCCCTTTCTGTTTCGGCCTTTGCCCTATCACTAATTTGGGAGAAGCACCTATTTCCCCAAACAAAGGACTTAAATGTAACCGTGTCGCCTTCTACTTCCTCCTCAGTTCCACCACTGGAAAGGCCTCCAACTCCAAGCAGCAGGATTCCACTGTTTCCGACACCTCCCAGATTCACCACCGCCAGATATTCCACCAGAAAGGCATAGGTAGATATTTTACGGCCCAAATACAAACAGATTTTTACAATTCATCCATGCATCAGATATTTCAATCCTGAATACTACTACTACTTTTGACAACCAAGTACTGAGTAACACTTTCCAGCTATTGATCAGCATTATAACACGTGTTTTCAAGTCTGTTTCCACATTAATAGGCACTTGGACCAGCAGAAAAAGTTCAAGGATGGCAAATGGGAATGGGAAAGGATGGGAATGGGAAAGGATGAGAATGGAAAGGTAAGAAGAAAGGTTGTAGAGAAACCCAGCTACAGCATCAGCCTGCTCTTAACAAAAATGCACCATGGCTTAGCGTCCCATCCAGCGGATGGAGCACTGTACTCGAATGTTCTCCACAAGACACTCAAGCAGGGGACTATGGCTTAACGTCCCATCCAATGGATGCAGTAGTAGGGACTGTTTTACCAATTTCTTCCACTGCCAAGATTCAAACTGGGGCCCTCCCGGTAAGAGGTCAGTACTCGAACCACTACACCAACCCAACGAATCATACACGAAGCGACTTGAAGCCCATAGAACCTTTCTTGACTTATCACCAAGTAGTGATCCATGCCCTTAAAAAAAGGTGAAAAGGAATTCATGAATTCAAAGAATACAAGTGAAGATGAAAAATTGAGAGATGAACTGTAGCATATACTAGCAATGTAAAGAACAAATAGCTAACAGTCACAAAAATCTGAAGGTGATATAATTACCTGAGAGACTATCAAGTTCTTCCAGTCCCTTGCTCCTGCCAACCCATATCATATGAGGAAACAAATTGGACAGCTGGACAATGAATGAGCAGAACAACTATCATCAAACATCTCTTCATCATGGTCCCTGGGGAAGTGAAATATTACATTACCAATCGTGAAAGGTGAATTTTTTTATAGTTTTTGAGATGATATTCATAGAATAATACAAATTCAAAGGTTAGTTAATGCATACATAACACTACTGGAAAAATATTACAACATATGTTTCTTTAGCAGCAAACTGTTACCCATAAAGAGGTACATCCCACAACTACTTTTAAAATGACATACATCTAGCAATTTCATCTCCATTCAGGCCAGGAGTTAGCAGGCGACCACCACAAAAAAAGTCCCAATGCACATGACAACACTAAAGCCATAATACATTTTAGTGTCATAACTTGAACAAAACACCTAGCCAAAAGACCATTAAACTTTGAAAAATACTGTGACATGCCAACACACAAAATTATATTTTATTTTAACCATAACTAACAAAAAAATATAATTTTAAACAAAAATGACCACCTTTAATTACTTAAATTGGTATAAGAATAAGTTTAAACGTTCTACTTTAAAAAAAAAGGGTTCATACCAACTTTCCACTTTCAATTTCCCTGATTTCCCAGTTTCCCAGATCAATGGCAAAGCAGTGGTATAAAGGGATTTTATGGGAAAATGCAGCAAGGTATATTGTGAAATAAAATTTATTAATTCAGGAAAGTAACATATTCCAGTCAAAATTCAAAAACAAAACAACTGACGGGCAGACCAAGTAGAGAGATCCTGAGCCTGACCCCGTGCCACCCAGCCAGGACGGCAAGCTGACGGGAACAAAATTCGCACCTCACTGCCTGAGCCAAGCAACGCTCAGTACATTCAACCATGATTTTCATCTTTTTGCTGTGCCTCTGTAGTTATTCCCTGACCAGAATATAATTTCCCTGACTTCCCTGACCAGTATGAACCCTGAAAAAAGTATAAAGGCAATATTTATGGAGTTTTGTTTTACAATATCACATTTTAATGCAGGTTTTAAAATCAATTCTTAACAAGTGACTCTGTTTCGTAAATCAAAATTGCAACAATATGAAGACAAAGCACACTCAAAATCACTTGGGATTCATGAATAATAGATGGTTCATAAATACTTTAGTTGAATTCACCTCCAGTTAGCTGTAAAACTCATTTTCAATTCTAGATAGCTGAAAAGGGTTAAAATGTATGTGGTTTCCAAAAACCCATGATTACTTAAGCACTTACTTTGGGCTTTCCTGGGATGGACTCTTCTCAATAGCTTCCAAGCAGCTCTCTTGATCCTCCAACACTGGACCAACAACTTTTTCATGCCTCTTGAAAAGACTCTGAAGTCATTGGAAAGCCAACAATGTAGTGCTCGTCTGATTTGGTCCAATACCCGAGTCAACCACTGCTATAAATCAAGTTTTACATCATACATATAAACTAGAGATGGGTTCTCGAATCCACCTGCCCCCCAAATCCACCGAATCTTACTGGATTCGAAAATTCGATATTTTTAGCTGGATTCATTTGAACCCAGTTTGAATTCAAAAGAGCAATTTTATTTTACCAAATCTTTTTTAAGGCTTTCTTAAGAATATTACAGTAACCTTCATTGCCATAACCACATAATTCATTGTTTTCACTGGCTATCTTAAACAGATCAATTTTTACTGTATCAAAGCGTAAGCAATTTTCACCATAAAAATGTCATTTAAATGTAGATAAATGCATGAGGAATTTCACTCCTGAACTCGTAGGTGGAAATAGTTCTCCATTGGCATTAAGATGGCAGGTGCAATGCAGTCATTAGTGTTAGTACGGGTTACCAACATATGATATTTTCAAATAATATAGAATTTTTTTTTTACTGCTAAAGAAGGTTAAACGTAAATAATGTATAATATCTTAAATAAAAAATTACTTTATTTTAATTTAGTTGAATTATTTGGAATATGTATCTGAAAGATAGTAATTTAAATCACCGCATTGGTTGCTGCACCTCGCCTCGATTACGTGATCGTGTATCTGGTTGCATTGCATCGCAGCAGAGAATCAAGAACTTGGGACGAGTTGTAGTTACGTCTGTGAGAGGATAATGAGAGTGAGAGGAAATGTCAGAGGATATTTGCATTGTAAATGTTTGCATTGTGGATCGCGTATTTCAAGAGGAGGCAAGAGTATGACAACTACAGCCATGAAGAAACATTTAAAACAACATGTTGGTCTAATGGAAAGGCAGAGGCAAGTGAAGAACAATGTTGAAAATCACTCACTAATCGATATCAGTAAAGAAATGAATGCAGACAATGTTGATGACCCTGGTGCAAGTTCTTCAATTGCTTCCTCATCGAACGGTTATGTTAGCCCTTCAGATTCCCCAAACAGAGAAACTACATTTTGTAGGCAACAAACAGTTGCTAAGAAATTAAAATGTGATGCTAAACAGCAAACATCAAGAGGCTTTCTGCCACTACCAAAAATTTAAACCCGGGAACCACAGGGGTGAAATGATTACCAAACTTATTGCACAGTTGATATGTGTGGGCAATCAGCCATTCAGTATTGTGGAGAACAAAGGATTTCGTGCTCTAATTATTTATCTTGAGCCTTGGTATACTATTCCTTCTACAAAGCATCTATCCACTTCATTGATTCCTATCTTGTATGAGGAAGCAAGGCGTGAGGTTAAAGCTCTTTTAAAATCTTAAAGGACTCTCTAAAATCATTCTCCAACCTTGGCAGTTCCTGAGAAGACCCCGGAGGAAGTGTGGACGGGGATGAAAGTCTCTCTCAGTCACTAAAGGGTGTTTGGATGTGCAGCTTTTGTGCACATACCACAAGAAAAATGAAAGAAACTTGACCCAAAGGCCCAAGAAATGATTTTTGTTGGGTACAGTGTGGATGAAAATGGCTATCGTCTAGTGGACCTTGAGAACCTACGTAAGCTGACTCGTGCTTGTGATGTGATATTCATCGAGAATCACTTCCCAGGTCGCAGTAGTGGAGATGTGCAGAGTACCAGCAGTGGATACCATCTGAACTGGATTTGGCTCTAGCTGGTGCTGGAGGAAGCTGTGAGGAAGGAGTACCAGAAGGCGATGACAGCGTGATCCAAATGGAGGGATCTCAAGCTGCGGCATCATCCACCAGATTTATATTAATCCAACCTAATCGTAACACTAAGACCCGTTCTATTATTTGTTTATTTCCTCGTCAACTACTGAGTGACAATAACCCTAGTGAAATTTCTTTTGTTCTATGTGTTGATTGGAACAAAATGAAAAATGCATAATTTTGTCAGCAACACATTCGTGTATCCTGAATGAGTTAATTTGTTTTGGTTTTTCAGCAATAAATATTAATAATATGGTCAGATTTGATTTAGATTTTTAGTAGTGTTATGTTGTTTATTAAACTGCAGATATAACAAACACTTAATGCACCTACGTTCACTTTTACTTTGTATGATATCTATTAGAAAAAGAAGCATTGCCTGTCATCACAATGTTCATAAACAAACAAAGATATTGTTTATTTAGGAAATACTGTGGAAACGTAGAATAGGGATTCGATTCAACTCTTAGTTGTATACGATTTTGGATTCGGATTTGAGGAATAAGTGGATTCGACCCACCTCTAATATAAACTTATTCTGAAAGAGCAATAGTAAAATACAATAATTGTCATAAATAGCAAGCACATTTAAGATTGCTGTCGAATAGTTCTAACCCATTACTTGCAGTTTTACTATCAGTGGAACCTGGTGTCACAACAAAGCAAGTCCAGCAACAGCAACAGAGAAATATTGATGACAATCCATTGCTTTTCTCTTCTCATATTTTCCTGAAGGACATCACACTGTCGCACAAATTGCACCACACTTCCTCTCTCATGTGATGAATATTCACAATCCTCCTCACCCTGGTTTCAGGTGTGGTGTTCTCGGAGATGTTCACTGACCTCTTCTCTCTATTTGCTTTCACCACTTTATCCCTCTGTGCCTCCTCCTTAGCGTACAAAACTTTCCTCTGGCAGATTTTGGTAGAGGCATGGTGCAAGTATTGAAGTTCAAAAAAGTGACTACGCCAACAAAACAGCAAAAACACCATATGAGGGAGATTAAGTTAATCCTAACCATTAAAATTACAACAATTGTTGCCAAATATAAGAACAATAAATGCGATCAAATAGCAAATGAAGACTAATATGTACAACAATGTTATTTCAAAGCAAGTGAGAAAATGAAATGATAGTACACTAACAGAAATTAAGGATAATCCTTAAAAATTCTAATCCAAATAAAAGGACATGAAACATGAATCAATGGCTATTCAATAAACATTTACCAAATCTACAACATTGCTAATTTAAGGAAAGAAGAACAAATTACATCCACAGGTGGATAGAGAATCCAATTCACATGGATTTGTGAAGAAAACTGGAATGTGAATATATTGTGGGAGGGAACCTCCAACCTTGCCACCTTCCTTTCCCCTTTCGGAGCGACCGGTGGCCGATACTTGTCGCCAGCACGTCGAGGGTCATGCTGCTGTTAAAAGTGCGTACACAAAGGCACACACTAATGGGTCTGACTTTCTGACCTCGTGGCAGAATTACTTGAAACAAGACCATGCTGAGTTTGTTGATGCAAGTGTTAAATCACTGTCGGTACCGGTGTCTAATCTGGACAGTGAACATGGATTTTCAGCTTATACAAATGTACTAAGTGATCGTAGAACAGCTTTGACACCAGAAAATGTTGAACTAATGCTCTTTGACATTTGGAGACTGTTGTTACTGGACATGCATAAGAATCTAACTGATAAGAAGTTTTCTTGTTTGAGAAGTTTTTCTTTGGTGAAAGTTATTAATTTTTTCATGCCCTATTTCCTTTTTAAAATAAATAATTGTTTGTACTGATATTGTTTCTTTTTATTTTTTTACAACCTTTTATAATTATGTGAAATCCTACTTTAGGGTCTTCTTATAGCAGACAAGTGGTCTAACTATTTATTTATCTCATTTTTGTAACTGACCCCATGGTTACACATGATTACGTGGAATTGTGTGTAGAAATTGTACTACAACACTATGCCTCCATTTTAGCAAGATTATTAAACAAACTTGATTAAATTCACTCAAATACATTAAAATGAAAATAACTTTTCTCCAGAACGGTCATCAATATAGTAATGTAAGGTATCACCAAATGGAGTTTGAGAAATCTCGGATGAATCAATTTTTTTTGCACTGGAATTTAGGGCTATTTCCCATATTTTATCCCAAAATTGGTCATTTTAAATGATGAAATTTGAGTTTTATTTCCCATAAATTCTTGCCCCTAAATATCGCTAACCTCGCTTAATAACACGGAGCTCGCATGAGGGTGGAGCTGAGTGCAGAGCAAAGCAGTGTCCATCTTGAATCACCAAAATTCTGTATGCACAATTAATAAAATTCACCGGTAAGATATTAATTTACTCTGGTGACCATTACTTATATAAAGTGACCCTTCACCCCAGAACCATGATACTTAACCCACCTTCTTTGGGCTTCATTTAATTTGAAACATTTATTTTCACCTTTCAACCTGCTCACAACAATTCTAATGATTTTAGACACTTTGACCCTTTCTCTCCCAAAGTTAGGTAGCCCCATCATGGGTTGGGGATATACGAGCTGGCCAATATTGCTAGTTCATTGATCTTCACCTCATGCTCACTGCTCACCAATATTGGCCGCCAATCCCCCAAATATTAACCACCTGTGTTTGACTAGGGTGGGCTTCCCTATGTCTCTTGCTGCAAATATCTAATGCATGAAAACTACACCACTCGCATTTAGGATAGATTATCCAGAGTAATTTCAGCCAGAGATGAATCTAAAACCTGCAGTATGCTTACAAGATCATAACAAGTAATCGCATACAAAAATTTATTCTCAAAATAAAAACAAATGACATTCATACGGCTCAGGTGCCAAATATAACAAAAATGGGTGCGCAAAAGCTCAGTCTTACTGTTAGGATACTATAAAGCATACCAGTAGTGGAATAAAATCTATTTTACTATACATATATGGGGTATCACAAAATACAAACTTCATATTTTAAAGGCAACTCCTTAACTAAGAATACGAATAAAGGGTGAAATTTGAATCAATGCTTGATAATGTGACCCATAAGGTAAAAAGTAGGCCATACAGTACATACAGTGTACGTCACACACTGGTGTCAAATCCTTTCCACTCATAACACAACTGTTGAGTACTCGTGAGCACCTCTCCCAACTGCTTCTGCCACAGATTGTAAACCATCCTCCCTATTGTAGGAAGAATGTTTGATTTAGACATGAAGTACACTCTCAAACAAAATGCTAACACAATGTTACATAAACACTACCCAAAACTTCAACAAAATGCACTAACATGACTGCCCTTTGCAGCATGACCTCCTTCATTCCTCCTTTCATCGGTGCCACAGAAGGGTGGTCACAAGGTATAGGGGGAAACTTTTTCATCATATCTTTCAGGGGGCTCCCCCTAAAAGTTGCCAATTGCCCAGAAAATGACACTGGCAAAGTTTCAGCTCAACTCAATACCATTAAACCATGCCTCATTGAGCTTGAATTTCTTCTTTTATGCCTGAACCATATTTTTGCCAAAACTTGTAAATTTAGTGATATGTATCATTTTTCATGTCTAATCGTGATTCATATCATCTAACTTGCCCTTTTTGAAAAATGACAACAGAACTAATTTAAGTAATTACTTGTTCACCTTTTTTTCCTTTGTTTTTGTATTTGCATTAAAATACTTAATAATTTAAAGACAAATTTGCACTAAAATGAACAATCCTTTGTAATTTTATATTTTCTCAAATTACAGGTGATATGAATCTAATTCTAGCCCTCAAAAAGAACAGTCCTTAAATTCTATTGCAAAAGTGCGTTCAAAATGAACATCTGAAGTTCAATTACTCTTACAAAGTGCAAGTGTGCATTCAAAATGAACACCTGAAGTTCAATTACTCTTACAAAGTCTGCTCATTGTGCCAATGCTAAGAACCCTGTTTTTAGCATTGATGGGCAATATACAATCAATGCATATCCACACAATGTACCTGTACAACAAAATGGGTACCTATGGTGCTTTGCTCCATCCAGTTCTCCCCACTAGATGGAGTTCTCCATCTCTTTAAAGGTATAGGAAGGAAGCTTTAGTTAACGCTTGGTTTTCAAGTTGTGAACTTTTGGAGTTGTGAAGCAGTGAACTTTGCATGAATAGTTCACCTTCTCCCTACCTAGTGCCTATGATACATGACGACAGGAATGCATAAAAATCCACGTCAGTTACAACAAGTGTACAATATATTGATAATATTTGTGACTTTTATGAGCACACACTATAGAGGACTTCTACCATACACAGCAATCAGCAAGAATGAAACCAATTTGGTAATAAGAGAGGCCTTCAGTGTTTGTCACTCCCACTCTACATGGTGGAGGTCAAAAGGGGGGGAGTTGCTTACTCTTTATTTTTTCTCAGATTTTCGATTTCTACCTCTTAAAATATGCTATTGGGAGCAGAATGGATATGCTAAAAATTTCAGCCCGGTTGTTTCAATTTTCCCGATAATTTTCAATAACATTCAATTTTCCCCATTTGAGGAAATGAAAACATTTTTATGGGTAACGCACAATTTTACAGCTCTTTATGGTCAAAATTTTACAATCACTTTTACAGCCGCACAATGGTTTTCCATGAATAAAATATTTTTGCGCACGCTACAGCCATGCGCCACAACCCTAAAGCTGATCCGGTTGCTCGCAGGCTGCATTTGCGGTCAGCTGTTAGGTCCTGCACCCCTCATTGCCTTACTCCCCCCTCGTACCTTCCCTGATTAGTCTGCGGGGAGGGGGAGGAGGAGTCAAATACCTGGGGTAACATCTGCAGACAGCTAATAATTCACACAAAGCTACAATCCTTACACGACTGACCTAGGGCCTAATTTATACATATGTGTGCTATCATTAACTTGGAAAAAGATTTGTTGAGTAAGACCTGTTCACCCACCGTAGGAGTCCATCCAGCTCCTTCTTGACCCGCGACACAATCGGAGGGCCGTGGAAGGTGAAGGCTGTGTAGAGCTGCAACAAGCTGGCACCGGCTCTCACTTTCTCATAAGCATCTCGGCCGCTTGAGATCCCTCCCACACCAATGATGGGCACCGCACCTGCCGGCAAAATGTCTCAACAACCACCACACACACCTGCCTTCCTAATTCTACTTAAGTCTACTCTACCCTGCCCAAGTGCCATATTTAAGATACACAAGTTCCAATTCACACACTATACATATTATGCAATATTTTTCCATAAAGTTTGCACTAAGATTTTTGAAATAGAGTATACCATATGGAAATAAAACATCCTTACAATCTATTGAGGGTAATCAGTTTAGGTACATGGAATATGAAAGCTAAAATCAGTTAAACCTCACTTTCATGCCCCCAAAATTTACGTTCTTTCACCTACAATTCCTACATTTTACTTGGTTCCAATGATATTTCTACCTACGTAATGTAATGCCTTACCTTTATTTATGCTGAGAATTTTGAATGTTCCACCATTTATTTTACACGATGATTTGGCCATGATTGTCATCCTGGTTGCACTACTCGCAAAAAGCAATGCTCAGCACAAGACTAAGTTAAAACTTATGCAGCAAGTTACCAGTATGAAAGACAAATAAAATTTGCTCAGACCGACTTCCAGTTATTGTCACCCTGCTAATCTGTGCATTATAATGCCTCAAGGGATGATTTTTACATTGATTTCGATGTGTTTGTGTTTCAGATGCATAATTAGCGGACTGGCTAATGAAATCATATTGGAGACTAAATATCATTAATTCTGTATAATCCATAGTGATTTCAGCATTTACCGGTGGATTGTTACAGGATATATAAAAATTTCGTTCGCTACAAGTGTGCCTTATAGTGAGTGAATTTGTGACTATCAGTTATGGCTACAGGGGACATCAATTGTATTTTGTTATGTTAACGAAGAATTGGCAACAAGTACACTAATGAAATTTAGACCATATTCCCCACTCTCATGAATAGAATAAACAAACAAATAATTCAACATTAATCATTGCACTCTAGCGAAACAGTGTACTTGGGTGTTTTTTTTCTTTTCCAGGACGCACATCACAAAGTTTGGTCATTACATTGGACACTTATTACTTCATTCACTTTTTCCGTAACAGGAGAAGGGAGTTTTAGGGCAAGGGGAGCTTCCGTGCCAATCACTAATCCATGAAATTTGTTAAATATAAAATTTTACTTCGTTTAAGTATTGACACACAAATGACAAAAAAAATATTCACAACTGAGGTCTATTAGGGGAATTTGGTTTCCCGATGCATAAATAACTTCATTAAAATGGTTCACCAAAAAATAAACATTCACTATTAGTGGAATATTTAGCATGGCATATTGACCATTTTTGACAGGGATTATCGCAATTTTCTGAACAAATCATGCACTTTCAGTGAAAAATGTATTGAAAAACTCATATTTCTCACACCACTTCTCTAAAAGGTATACGATATATGAATGGTTCAGAGATAGTTCTATTAGGGTCATTCCATGTAAAATCATCCAGAAATTTTTCAAAATGTCACCCTCAGACTCGGATTTTTATGAAATTTTTGTCACTAGCTACTATCTCCAACGTGATAACCCATGTAAAGTATTTCCGCTCTCACCCTCATAGTCTCACCCATGCATAAAATGGGTCTAATAAATGTTAATTCCACATTTTTCATGAACTTAACACTTGTATAAATAGGTAAATGCCTGAAAAAGTGCATCAATTCATAGTTGCTTCAACATTTGGGTTCTTTTCTCTTCGGCTGCCACGAGCCGTTAATTATTGTTTAAAAAAATTATATTAACAAAAGTCACAGTCACTAAAAATAGATGCCAGGCCTTTCATTCACTGACCATCATTTCAAATATTTCCTCATGAAGGTATGCATTTGGATACAGTCATGCTTAGGATCTGTATAAGATGTGTCCAAAATCCCCCTCACCGAGTCAAAAAAAGTAAAGCCTGAAATACAGTGGCAGTCAAAACACCACCATTTTTATTTCACAGTCAATTAGAGCACATATTTAGGTACAATTAAAAAAAATATTGGACGAGTTCACTACTCTGCCTTAGGGTGATACTTGTGAAAATATGAAGTAATGTTTTGGAGTTCAAAAACTTGGTTAATTGAAAACAAATGACATAATAGTGGCTAACATAGCTATGCAAGGGCGATAGAAAATATTTCTATGGAATCTATCTACAGTTGAGCATCTTTAATCCGGCACAGTTGGGACCGAAGTGATGCCGGATTAGGGATTTTGCCGGACAATGGGTCATGCATGGCAACTGGTCTATTTCTGACGTCCGGGATGTTTTCATAGAAAGGAGTCAATTATTAATAACAAAACATATTCGTTTGCCATTTATTGTATAAAGAGTTACTGAGAATAATCAGAAAGAAATGGTTTCTTAATACACAAAGTTATTATTTAAAATTATCGAAGTTGCAGAGTGAGTGAGAATAACGGAATCTAAGCATTGTGCATATAGCTGCACGTGTAAAGGCCGTTGTACACGGTACAATTTCTTGTACAAGAACTTGTACAATGCGCAAATTGTATCGTGTACGAGGGGTTCGTACAATTTCTTGTACAAGAAATTAGATTATGCTCTATATTATTGGATGAAACCGTCCAAGATCCACTCAGTAGCTTCTGCGCATGACATGTGACGGTAGTGATGCGTTCGTTTCGAATTCGTAAGGTTGGTGTTCTGTTTGCGATCACTTTTATTCCTGTAAACGTGGAAAAACTTCCATTTTTGTTGTACATATCGTGATATTCTTTTTTGCTTCCATATTATTATATCATTCGTTGCTTCCAAATTGTGATATTCGTCGGTCGCGTCGGAAGTGTTCTATTTCTAAAAAGATGAGTTGGACACACTGGCAAACATTAAACCTCAATGAAATTAAAGATGACGTTATTGAACCAAAAAATAAATATATGCAACAAGCGAAACATGATGTTTGGACGATAAATGATGGGTTTCATGAGCCGATGAAAGAGTGCAAGTAAGCAATCGTAAAATTTCATTTTATTAATGCTAGGATTAATGGTAGCAAATCATTGTAACCCAGTAACTATGGCAGTATTTTCGAAATACTATCGTCATCGGATATCGCGATTCAGCTGGTGGACGGAAAACGATATCTGCGCATGTTATTGGCGCACAAATTGCATGAAAATCTTTGATCGTGTACGACTGTGAACCAACTTCTTGTACAATATCTTGGTCCAATCTCGCCGTTCAATTTATTGTACAACTTCTTGTACAAGAAATTGTACCGTGTACAACGGCCTTAAAAGTTTCATATTGTTATTGGAAAAGGGTATAAAAATTGATATTTCTTATGCTGTGCTTTGCGTAACATAATTTCCTACCGCGCTCCATTTGTTATCAGCTGATTCAGCACGATGCCAATGCGTGGGTGTCGTATGTACCGTGTGTACGGCCGCCCATCACTACGTTGCCGCGGGTGACTGGACTGGATTATTCTTTAAAGACCATCATCAATAGTAGTCTTCCTCCAACAATTTCAGGCTGATCATCATCATCCCCACTCGAATTTATTGTTATTAATTACCATTTCAATGATTTCATCATCTATGATATGTTGTGTGGTGAGAATATCGTGGCCGCTAACTATCCTTTCGTCTAAATTTACCAATTCCATTTCCTTTAATTCAGGGTTATGGATGATGCTTGCAAACTCCAACATCATATTTTTATCCTTAGCAACATGAAATTTTTTAAATCCCCACTTATTTCGTCTATATCAAACCTTAAAGCAGGCCACAATTTAAACCACGCGTGTTTTAGAACAGACAGTGAAATGCTATCGCCTGCACGTGAAATTTCCCAAACCACGTCTTATGGATTGATCACGTCTATTTCTGAAATAATTTATCCTGCTCCATTAGCATTTGGCCAGAAATACTAACTAAGCCCTTCACTTCGACGCAATCGAAACCAGGCTATCTAAATCAGCACTTAAATCTTCTTTCATAGTTTTTCTCTCTGTTATCTACTTCTTCGTATCACTTTAACCGTAAAATTTTGATGATTTTACTCTTTCAGCTTCTTAATGTGTTATATTGTTGAAGATCCCACGTAGTATGTTTCAGTCAAACGCTTTACTGATGCTACGGCATCAAGCTTTCTCACAACTTGCACTTTTACTGCGATGGTTAACGTTTTGTGCTGTTGCCACAACTGTATGGATGAGACATGTTTTGCGTGAACTATAAGAATATAACCAATAATTTTACCATATTACGTCTAGTGGTCAATCAAAAATGTGCGCGCCATTGAAAGTGGCCGATCTATAAATTAGTCGTAGTCCGTCTCGGCGATGTCGTCAAATTTATGTTTACTTCAAATTCCAGAATAATTCCAGTGTAGGCGAAGTACCAGAAATTAATATGTTTAAATTATTCTGATTCTGGAAATGGGAAAATTAACGTTAAGAAAGGTATCTCGGTATTAATATAAGAATAATATCTCGGCAGGTTATCAAGCCGGTTAAAAATGTTTCGGCATTTTCCACTAAGTACCAGATAGTTGGTCATGGCAATATTGCCGGATTATAGGTGCTCCCGGATTGAGGGTGCTCAACTGTACTTTGATAGACAAGATGTAAAAATTTCATGGTGATATGTTAATTGGTTACTGAGCTACGAATTTTTAACTTGTGCCCTGTACTCTGAAAATTGAATCCCACTACCGGCACTTCTGAGCAAACTTCCCAAACTTTGACCCCTCATATCTTGCAAACTATGAGGGTGAGAGCGGAAATACTTTACATGGGTTATCACGCTGGAGATAGTGGCTAGTGACAGAAATTTCATAAAAATCAGAGTCGGTGGGTGACATGGGCTGGATGAACTGATGTGGAATAACTCATTAATTATAATGTGCAAGAATGCTAGGCAATTGCATGCCCATGGTATTTCCATGTAATATTTAGTTCCATGCAAGTTATACAACACTGGACAGGAATCACTGTCTGTCAAATAAGACTTCTACAGAGTCCATTGTTGGACAATTAGATTGGACGATTGGACACACCCTGCAGAGGAATGTTCCTCAGCAAAAAATTGACATTTGTCACAGAAAATACATTCTCACACATCACGATATTTGAAACTATAGAATCTAGATGAAGAAAATGCTTGTGTGCTCCAAAACTCAACGGAAGACTGACTGACGTCCTTCCGTCAAAAGAGAAAAAGACCCTATTCCCATATAGAAGGTATTTCGCAAGTCTTGACCCCTACCTACCATAAAAATTTCTACCATCCATTCCATTTCCCATGAAAAGGGGACAGATATCGCACGTGTGCCATACGATGTGGCCATAGGCTACTTTCATGTCGAGGCGTTTCGGCATTTTGGAGGTTTTATCGGAAAGGCTTTGCAGTAGTCAGACAGCCAAGGGTGGTACTTTTTGTTTTCAGATGCCAAAACGCCACATTTCAATGCACTAGTACTATTCTTAATTACCCTAGTATTTACCACATAACATTCCACTTGCACCATGTTTTCTAAGGAGGATTGTTCAATAGACATTTCCCTCATAAATAACAAATGGAGAAAGAAAAACATGCACATGAATGACTAGAATGAGGTGTATACAATAACAAACAAGCCAAAGAAAGGTTCTCATTCCACTGCTGGAGCAATATTTTCTTCTAACTATTGTGAAACAATGGAGCAGTGAAAATTATCGTAAAACGGAAACCACCATTTGTATTACGATATCGCTGAAACTAAGAGTGAAAAAAATGAATACTCATAAACAGTGAAAGAGGAACAATAAAAGAAAATGACTTATTTCAAAATAATTAACGGAGTATGAAAGTATTTCTTCATGTGAAAACCGAAGTTGTAAAAAGATTCAATACAAAACATAAGTAATCGAAGCAGTATTTTTCTTAAAAGCTCACAAACAAAACTACTCAAAAAATACAAAATAGGATCATTAGGAATAACAATAAAGGTAAATGAATTCAATTAGGGGATAAATTTTCAGTGGAAAAAAGTACAACCCTCGAATCACTAGAAATTTTGAAAGAAAAAGAACATAGATAAAATGCCAGAAATCACCATTTGAAAAGAGCCCAGCTTGCAGCATAATTAGCAGTGGTGCATTAAGAGCACACAAGGTGGCAGGAACATAAACTAATAGCAATGGCCGGGAATATTCTAGTGCAAAGAAAAAGATACGGACGGGACCTGCCCGAGTATATTCGGGCACATCAGAATTCATACAACCTCGGAGCCCAAATACATTTGTGCTGGTCAGGGAAGCAGTTAAAGGAAAATACAATAAAAAATTGTTTTCCATTCATGTACTAATAAAAGAAAGTAATGAAAGGCCTCACCTTTGGTCAACAAATACATTTCGGCAATCAGTTGCGTGGAGAGAGCAGACAATGGCTTCCCACTCAGCCCTCCCTGCTCCTCTCGGAACTCAGACTTTAGATCAGGACTCCGACTTGTCGTTGTGTTGCTAATGACCAGCCCATCAACTTTGCACTGAGAAGGAAAGTAAGAGACTTCGGTCATCATAGTCATTAGGTACATTAAGCATTCAGAGGTTTACAAGATGTGAAATCTGGTTGCAACTTTTTCCCAGCCTAACAAAGTTTAAAGGTGCGTTTACACTGGCGAGAAAAATTGAGGGAGTTGCTTCCTGGCAGCAACTATCCAGGTGAAAACACCCTAGCGAGCTGGCTCACAGCAAGAATGGGAACTCGCAGGTAGTGCTCCCTGCTGCGAGGGCAAGGTCAGTGCAGACACCGCCACAAAAACTCAAGGGAGTCGCTCGCTGGCTTCCGGCTATACTGGAAGTTTTTGGCAACTCGCTGGCGATTCCGCATAGAGGTAGCATGTCGGAGAAGTGCACATAAACGAAAGAGGTGATGATGGACTTAAAATGCAGACAGTAAAGTCTCTGCCGGAATTGTGGGACACTAGTGTTGCAATTTTTGGGATTGCGAAACGAAAAATAAATATCTTTTACACACTATTATTCAGAATGATGGTCAATTTGATTTTTAATTTTATTGCTCACAAAAGCAGAAATATTAAAAAACTGCTTAGATAGTAAACCGGTTTCTCCGCAGATTAAAAGATAAGTGTCTCAGTTTTCCCCGGACAAAGTAAGTCCTGTTTGATCAAAATCGGTGAGACACCAGATATACCATCCTTGTCTAAACTGTCTCCATAATAAACGCCAGTAGAGTTGATTTTTATCGCCTGCAGATTTTATTCAAAAATAAATAATAATTCAATGTCCCATGAAATGGAAACGTAATCCATAGTGGCTTTTTTTTAAGTTTTATGAAGAATCTAATTCTTATCATGAAATATACTGAAGTGATGTGCATGAACTGTATGACTACTACATGAACTGCATGCTTCACCTGCATTATGTAGATATAGGTGTACTATTAATTCCCGTTTCATGATAACTTAGATAATAAAAAGATATTTGAAACAATTGGGCATTTCTGAAAAACTGTCCCTTTTACACTCAAAGGCATTGATGAAAACATCTTTCATAGCACGATATCTGCAATATGTTACATGCTGTAGTGATGAACAAGGGACAACGATAATTTTCACGCTGAAAACTGTTAACTTGTAAGTGCAATATCGCATTAAATAATAGTTTTGGCGCATTGAAAATCATTTCATTATAAAGAGTCATCCTTCCTCTATCGTACATTCTTGGAATGAAATCCATACTTGAAGTAGTTTCTGCAGGAAAAAGTTTTGAAAAGTGTCACCCTCATCCGAACATTTACCTCGTCTGCAAAAAGTCCAAGATTACTATTAACTACGGTACTCAAATCGTTTATATATAAAAGAATTAAAAGCGGACCTATTACGCTGCACAGGGGAACTTCCGATGTGACTTTGATTGTGTCCGACATGATACTATCTATCACAACCCTCTGCTCTATACCACTTAAAAATTCTTTTACCCACATACAACGTCTGTATTCTCCAGCTTCCAAAACTCTCCAGCTTCAAAATTAATTTATCGTGAGGAACTTTATCGAATGCCTTTTTAAAATCTAAAAATATCGCATGAACTTCAGTACTGTTTTCGCCGTAGACTAAAATAAAATGTACGAATAAAGCTAATTAAATACATTACAAATCCATTAACTACATACCATGTGGTACACCTAAAGTGACTTCAATTGCCGGAGAGGTAACACCGTGCAAATCATCCCTTGCACCCGATCTTGTAGAGAATCATTTATCCATGATATAATATTACTGTCTGACCCATACGATTTGGAATTAGGCCTATGTTTGTTCTTCGAAGTCACTTTTGCAAGCGAACTCAGCGAAAACTCGCCAATTCACATAGTTCAAACTCCGCATTAAACCGGAATATTCACAAAAACTGATCATACCGATGAACACTGTTATATGCGTCGTAATTTAACTATTCCATGCTGGCATGGTAAGTACCAAGCCACGTTGGTGATTGAGTAACACACGCCGACTCAATTTTTCCATCGCCAGACAAAATTAAATACTTTCTAAAAAAAACAACTCGATCGACCATTATCACAAGATATAAGTAAACAGGTTTCCTACTTTCTGGACAGCCTCCTTACTGCAACGACGTCAACTTTCTGATGTAAAACAAATATTTTCATCCTTGAACATACACGATTGTCAAAATCAAAACATGTTTCTACTTATCAGCAGTGGTCTCAAACGAATCCTTATTGGCCGATTGGTAGGCAGTATCTGCACCATGATTGGTAGGAGAGAGCTTCATTTTTTGCCACTATCCTAATAATAGTACTCAGAGAAATAATCTTTAAGAAAATAAATTTATACAATTTGATTATAAATCTTTTATTTACCACAACTTTTATATTTACATGCAAACAGTAAATTTTCTTTAAGTAGGTTGTTAAATTGTATTGCCAGTGTTGCCATGTGTACCTTTCGTAACGCGCTCTGAGCGAATTTCGCGAATTTTGAAGCGTAGTTTGGAATAGTTTCCTTCGTTGATATTCTGAGATCTAGGAAATATATTTTTAAACTGGATTAGTTTTGGATACGAATCGGACCTTCGTTTCCCAAAAGTGTGCAACATTAATATTTTCGGGCTAGTGTTGGATCTTGTCAAAATATTGCCCAAATACTCTGAATCTAATCTTGCTTGTGTATGTATAGTAACTTGGAGATGCAATTGTTGGCTGAGTTAACGGTAGGGATGGGCGATTATGAGAAAAAAACCGGTATTAGGTTTACCGGTTATTTTAAACAGAATGAGTACTTGAGTATTAAAACCTGTGGAAAATAACCGGTTATTTTTAGTTTTTATAACCTGTAGCATAACCGAAACAAGGCCATCGTGCAAGCGGGGGGGGGATTTACATGCAGATTACCGCGGAACCAAAGAAAATAAATCGGATGCAGTTGCAGTGGATATACAAGTGCATTTTTCGCCCATCACGTTAGTGCCGTAACTGCTCGAGACCCAATAACATCTTCGGAATTTTTACCACTTATTATATGAAAAATAACAGGTAATGCTAATCATCATTTCATGCTCATTTTCCCGAAACTCCCCCTTCGACTCACGAATATATTCTTAAGGCCGTTGTACACGATACAATTTCTTGTACAAGATCTTGTACCATAAATTGAACGGCGAGATTTGACCAAGATATTGTACAAGAAATTGGTTCACAGTCGTACATGATCAAAGATTTTCATGCAATTTGTGCGCCAATAACATGCGCAGATATCGTTTTCCGTCCAACAGCTGAAACGAGATATCCGATGACGATAGTATTTCGAAAATACTGCCATAGTTACTGGGTTACAATTATTTGCTACCATTAATCCTAGCATTTATAAAATGAAATTTTACGATTGCTTGCTTGCACTCTTTCATCAGCTCATGAAACCCATCATTTATCGTCCAAACATCCCAGCCGGCACAAGGGCTATACTATCTAATATAATCCCAGGTAACACGTAAGCTTACGGCAAGCCTTGCCCTGGGCTTGCCAGGAAAAGCCTTCCGGATTAAGCTTGTAAAACGCTTGAGGCATGTTTTCCCTAGAAAGCTTGCATTAAGTGCGCGTATGACCGCATTGGTCGCTAATCCGCAGAAATACCGCATTATTAATGCGCATTTGCAATGCACTTTCTATGCAGGTCGCATATGGAGGTCAGGATTACCAATCAAAACACATATAACATAATATGTTTTCAATAGTTCACCATGAGACCCGTTTAAATATTTATAATAAACGGAATTAATGGTGCATTGGCAAACATTATTTCGTTATTATCAGTCCATTACTGCGCTTAAACAATATCATCCGGTAGAAATTCCGCTTATATGGCCAAGTTGGCTGCGCTTGCTTCGGCAGTTTTCTTTTGTTTCTTGCCCGCGCATGGAAACGCGAGAAACACACGTAAACATGTGTCGAATACTATTGGAGTGTAGTTGAAATTTATCATCTGTGTTTTTTTACACACTCTAGTTACATAATATACAGTTGTCTCATGCATTCTTGTATTCTGAAGAATAATTTGGTTCCGGTTCATCCACTAGGTACTTGTGTACTGAGGCTGTATCGTAGTGGTAGGTGTACTTTGAAATTCAAGGCAATGGAATAATGTCTGCTTAGAAATCCGTTTTTCTTTTTGTAGCATCTGCGTTTTATTGTGTTTACAGAATTTCTCAAACGTGCAATACTTGTTCTTCGAAGTTACCAGTAACGTTACGAAGTTGTTAAAAAATACGTCGTTGAACGAAGGATCCTTGAAGTTTCAACGTGTGTTACTTTACTGCTAGTAGATATGGTACTGTAGTGGGGTATTTGGACCTTTTTCGTGTAATTTATGCCAAGTGAGGTTCCGTTTTGTTTGGTTTGCTTTATATTGCCGAGTGAATAACCGTGTTTGGTAATAATATAATGTACATCACGTGATATCAGTGAACTCTTTCTTTTCGTTCAAATTTTTGGTAATGCATAGACAGTGTCTTCGAAAACGCTAAGGAAGTGCCATTGATTGTGTGTTGAGGTGATGTTGTGAAAATTTTGTATAATTCATTCGCACTGGACTTCTGGGTAAATAAAGGTATTTATTATTATATTTTTGTTATATTTATTATAATTTTGTTAGCATACCTCACACTTTCTCATCCATTACACCTATCCCAATGTAGTGAAATGAGTACATACGTAATGCACATTCAATGTACCTAAAATGCGCAGACAAAAATATACATTCACAGTGTACATTTAATGTACCTTTAAGGTGTGGACAAAAATGTGCTTTCAATGCGCATTTTCTATGTGCATTTAATCCAGAAATGAATACACATTAAAAGCAAATATAAAGCACTTTGGCTCTGCTTGGACAGTTTCGTCTTGATTGAGTCAGCAGTTATCGCCGCACCGGAACTCAGACTCAGGCACTGTCTCCAATGTGTTTCATATGACTTGTATGAATCTTAAGAAGAATGAACTTTATCAAACTGTTTGATTCAGGAAGTTTGTGAATAATAGGAATCAATTACACTTGATAGTGACATAACGAAACCTCGTTTTGACACAGTTTTTGTAACTGTTAATTACTGAAAGAAGTTTAGCTGGTTTAGCCTTAAGTATTTTTTCAAACTAGCAACAATTTATGTGCAGAGGTCCAGAGCTAATCATTGTTGCATATGATGTGTCTGTGGTTGTGACTTTGAGAGTGATTCAACAGGTTTATTTATAGTAAATGAAAGTTAAAAACTTTTTTTAAATAGGACAATTTTAATTAATGTCCTGGCAGCTCATTCACTTCCTTTAACTAGCATTAGCCTCTCCATTTAGCAAAGTCAGCCTTTTGCATTAGTTGCATGAAATAAATTTTTCCTGGTATTCAGGTTTTTTTTTAAGTTTTCCATGAACTTACTAGGCTAGTTTGTGTATATAAGCGGTCCACCAGCTTACCCGGCAGGTGTGTGCAAAGTGTGTGTATGCAAGTTTTCTACAAGCTTGGCATGGAAAGCTTGTGCTAAGTTTTGAAGAAGGGAACTAGACAGCTTGAGGCAAGCTTGCCTCTAGTTTGGTTGCTTGCCAGGACAAGCTTGTAGCAAGCGGTCCACCAGCTCACCCGGCAAGTTTGTGCAAAGTGTGTGTATGCAAGTTTTCTACAAGCTTGGCATGGAAAGCTTGTGATAAGTTTTGAAGAAGGGAACTAGACAGCTTTAGGCAAGCTTGCCTCAAGTTTGGTTGCTTGCCAGGACAAGCTTGTAGCAAGTGTTCAAGTCTGTGATGGAAAGCTTGAGGCAAGCTTGTCTCAAGTTGTTTTTGCTGCCTGGGATACCCCGTTTCCACTACTAGCGTAAGTACGCGTGTCCATACGCGTGTGACCAAAAAACACCGTGGGAACGCACGTAAGGACCATCGTATTTCGTAGTTCCGAACCATGCCATTTTTCACTGGTTAGGCGCTGGCGGCGGGACGGAAACTAAGAAATACGAATCACGATATTCTATAAAGTTGGACAAAATGGATATTTGTCGGTTGTACATTGATGAACAAGTGATAATGAATCTCTCATAATTTTTAAAACGGAGAAAACATGAAGAATGTGCTGGAGTTCTGAATGTATTTGCAAACTACTTATACCAGCAACTTGTTCAGTCAGATGCCAAGGGAGGGCAGCACTGAGTTACACGAGTTCGTGGGAACGCATCGCTGGTTGGTACGCGCGTACATACGCTAGTAGTGGAAACGGGGTATAAGGTGGCTCCAAAGTTGGTATAGAATATCTTCCATACTCCATATACCCAACTTATCTCAACTTGAGAGATGTAAGAATACAAAACAACGCCTTTTAGGTGAAAATGTAATGCTCCAAAAGAATTATTAGCACGTATTTCCTATCTAAACCTATATTATATAATATTTGCGGGGTTAATTGAAGGTGGACGTGACAAATAACGACCAAAGACAACCATTATTAACTTAACCAAATTATGCATAACGTAGTTAAAGGATGAACGACGTATATCAGCTGAATAGCCTAGCTTCTCTGTGAGGGACGAAACAACACAAAATCCGTAAAATGAATAATACTCATCAAGAAGTTAGATATAAGTAATTTTGCATAGAAAAAATATTAATTAAAATATAAAGGGTTTCACGGATGTACGAGGAGAAATGAGTTAAATTAAGTAGATGGACACACTGAACTGAACTGCCTCGTCGTGAACGCCATCTTTGTATTGTAAGCACATGTGCAGAACGCGTCGGAAAGGAGACTGGAAAGGAAGGAGCATTTAGTACCATGGGAAGGAGTACGCCAATCTTTGGAGTACGCTTACTGGTGACCTAACTGGTTCGGTATATCTGCTGTTCTGTGAACGTGAATAAAACTTCATTTGATTTGGAAATGTTTTAGATGTAATTGTTCCTGCCTTTTCCTTTACCTATTGTTAATTTTATTTGTAAAATGGTGAATTATTTTGCATAAATTGCAGCATCTGCTAACTACATCTGAAAATGGTTGCGAAAACCACTCGGTAAGATCGGTTTTCTTCGCGCTGCATTTGTAACTGGTTATATTATCAGTTACTTATTTATAAAGTGCAAGTGGACCCGAAATCCGCCTTATATTAGTTAGTTGAATTGCCGTTAGGTGGCGGTATTTAGTTTAAAATGTGCTCGTTAGATGACGCCACATGACTGACATAATTCCCCACACGCTCGCGTATGGAGAGAAAAAATGGCGCTGCAGTACATGAGAAGCTGGGCTCCATCCATAATAGCGGAAATCTATCTAGATGATCCATGGATACTCCATACCGGGCATCTGTGTTGCGTACTTTTGCCGTGAGATAACCTATACTTAACCCGTTCAATGCGGATGACAGCCCAGGGCTAAGTGAGATTCTGTATCCTTCTATTCCATGGATGCTATCTGTTTATTTAGGGATATGCCCTGTCTTGTGCCAGCTGGGATCATGTTTCGCTTGTTGCATATAATTATTTTTGGTTCAATAACGTCATCTTTATTTTCATTGAGGTTTAATGTTTGCCAGTGTGTCCAACTAATCTTTTGAGAAATAGAACACTTCCAACTCAACCGACGAATATCACAATATGGAAGCAACAAAGAATATCATAATGTGGAAGCAACGAAGAATATCACGATATGTACAACAAAAATGGAAGTTTTTCCACGTTTACAGGAATAAAAGTGATCGCAAACAGAACACCAACCTTACGAATACTAAACGAACGCATCACTACCGTCACATGTCATGCGCAGAAGCTACTGAGTGGATCTTGGACGGTTTCATCCAATAATATTGAGCATGATCTAATTTCTTGTACAAGAAATTGTACGAACCCCTCGTACACGATACAATTTGCGCATTGTACAAGTTCTTGTACAAGAAATTGTACCGTGTACAACGGCCTTTATAAGAGGAAATATAGTCTTATAAGAGGGAAACATTAGAGAGGGAACCACCAAACCAACACTTATACCTTGGACAAGTCACTTGCCGAAGGTTTATTTTACGAAGTCGGGCAATTTGATAACATCTCTTCTTACCTTAGAATTAATCAGTATAAAATAATATAACGGGTATGTTAACGAGATATTAAATTTGAAAATGAGCGGCTGTTGACTTCTACTGTAAGATATTCAGTTCAGAACCCTCGCCGAAATACCTGGGTAACTCGCAAGGATATTCACGATATTGCGTATGTTGAAAATTACGACCTGTTGCCATCACAAATTAAAACAATGCATAAAGGTTTCACTTTCAATGTTGAGCCTTGGGTTTACTCATGGCGGTGAATATCAACACCTTTACTTCCATGATTCTCCGACAGGATATGAGCTTTCGGTTATTTTGCTCAGGTTATGAGTACTCGGTTATAAAATATAACCTATAACCGGTTTTTAACCGACCAGGCTAATGCGTTTGTTGCCTAAGGAGCAAGTAGTTCCAGAGCTCTCCAACAGAATGCCAAATTTCGGTTATTTTGCTCAGGTTATGAGTACTCGGTTATAAAATATAACCTATAACCGGTTTTTAACCGACCAGGCTAATGCGTTTGTTGCCTAAGGAGCAAGTAGTTCCAGAGCTCTCCAACAGAATGCCAAATTTCGGTTATTTCGCTCGGGTTATGAGTACTCAGTTATAAAATATAACCTATAACTGGTTTTTAACCGACCAGGCTAATGTGTATGTTGCCTAAGGAGCAATTAGTTCCAGAGCTCTCCAACAGAATGCGGGCTTTCGGTTATTTCGCTCAGGTTATGAGTACTCGGTTATAAAATATAACCTATAACCGGTTTTTAACCGACCAGGCTAATGCGTTTGTTGCCAAGCAAGTAGTTCCAGAGCTCTCCAACAGAATGCGGGCTTTTGGTTATTTCGCTCAGGCACGAATATTAGACTCCTTGTAGCCTCCTTGCGCTCAGGTTATGAGTACTTGGTTATAAAATTACTAATAGCTTTTTCGTCCTGGCTGATGTACAATAAGCTGCCTTGGGTGCAAGTAGTACCAGTGTCTACCGACAGAGTGCCGACATCCAACATTTTTGATGAAAAATATTAAGGTTATTTTTCGGTTATGCAAAAAAATAACCAAGTACTCAGGTTAACCTGATCGGAAAAATAACCAGTTATTTTCAGGTTAACCTAGGGTAAATAACCGGTTATTTCTGCCCATCCCTAGTTAAAGGCACTTGAATACAGTCTATCAGAACCATATAGACGTGTGTTATTTTTTGATCGTAAAATCGTACCCAATTTCACAGGTAAAGCAAATCAAGTAAGGAACGGTCCGCGGTACGAAAGTTGAGTAAAATTGATCGTGAAAAGTCGCGCAAGCGGAAGTCCACGAGAATAAAAACAAATTGACTAAGAAAATTGGGAAAGAGATAAGAATTTGAGATTGATCAACACAAGGAAAGGGGGTACTCATTTGCTATGTGGCCAGTTTTGAATTTCCTAAAAAACTACAAAGCGATTACAAACCAAGAAAATGTAGAAAAGAAGATGGGACAACTTGATCAGCCATATCTTGAAATATGGCCTGATGACGAAAATTGTTGAATGGGAATAACGAGAAATTAAGGCCTCACATGAGATGTACAGAGCAAGTAGTGAAGGATGTGAAAGAGAAGAATTAAGCGAATGTGGCCAACTGAATTAAATGAAGGTTGGCCAACAGGAGAATCAAGTGGAGAACTGAGTAAAACCGATCTTACGATTGTTGACCCAAGATGATGATTATGATGAGCCATCACTCAGAGGACAGTGACTTATGACTCCTGATCATCAATTCCATTTGAGTCACATTTCCAAGTACCCAGTGCCCCGAAACAACCACTAGTATAACATCTCTTGGCCCCTTCGTGAATATAGTCTCTCCGAGAATTGAAAATAACAAGGGAATGGTAACAGTAACTTGTTGTGAACCAGAGCAAATAGAGATACAGTCAAGCCCACTTTGTAACAAAGTTGAAGGGGCCTAATATTTACTTCGTAATAACCGTCATATGGCTATGAATCACCAGAATTACCCTTCTCTTCCCTCCTTTCGCCTTTCCTTCCAGTCTTCTTTCTTCGCAAGACCTTTTTGTCAATCGCTAGCCATGGGCATTGTCCTTTCCAACCTAGTAACCTTGACCCCTACCTCTTGGTCAACCCTTATGCCTGTATTGGGCCACCCTGACTCACCATAATCACAGAGCAGCGAAGGCTTTCATGGTGAGTGTTCATGGGAGCCAGAGTAAGGGGCAAGCAGGTGTATTTATGGACCAAGGTTATCAGGGGTACACCTTCGTTTGAGTAAGCTTGTAGATAATACTGAAAATAAGTTAACAACAACTGTAGGTACTACAAAAAGACATTGTTGCCCATTGTGAGTTACCCATTGTGCAAAAAAAACTTCGTTAAAAACGGACCACTGATGAATAAATGTTTGTTAAAAGTGAGATTTTTTAACATGATAAAATTTGCAATTTTTGACGGGGAATAGCCTTCACTTCATTATAACCGGAACTTCATTAAAATCGGGTTCCATTTAAGTGGGCTTGACTGTATTTAGTCATATATGTACGCACAAATAAATTTGTCTCTCATGAGGCAATGAGTTCCTCGAGTAATGTGACCAGGACAACAATGACAGCAAAGTACAAATGGTCACTTGTGTGGACACCCTCAGAAGACCATACGTTTTCGACATTGAACTAGAAAAGATGAAAATGTCACTAGCCATGGCAACATTCTCGCACTTCACATGATCATCCTGCACCTCATGAGGCTACACTCTAAGTAAGCACTCAAGCAGGCATAAGGTTAGTTTGTCCACTGCATTGCCCACTTGCCAAAAGGCAAAATTACACAACCTTATATGTATTAATGCACAGCAAGTTATCACCATTAAAGAGGAATAAAATTAGCTCCGATACCATTCTCAACAATTTATGGATGGGTTGTTTCAGATACCCAGTTGTTTATCTCTGCCCCATTTCCTATGATACATGATGATTGGAATGAATTACAGTTCACGTTGTTTATAACGAGAGCACCTTATAACAAGCAAATTTATGACTTTTGTTAGCGCTCATTAGAGTGGACTTCTAGTGCATTTCAATCACAGCCAGGTGGATGGGGCGGGTTGGTAGGATGGAAGTTAATTCAGTCCTGGAACTCATGGCTGCCACTATGCACATTGAAGGAGCAACAAAACAAAATAATGAAATAAATGTCCAGTAAGCTATGGGATGTAAACGCCTTGGATTTCAAATAAATACTCAAATCAAAATATTTGGATTTTATCCTGAACTCTTTTTAAATTCTTAATTCTGGGGACATTAAAAGTTAAATACTGAGTGGGAGTCTGGCACCAAGACTGAAAAAATCTGATGGCAAGTGGCTAAAAACATTCTTCTAAAGAGGTACCATCTGAATTTGATACCATTAACCCTTTGCGGTCCAATTTTTTTTGTGGAATTCAAGTAGTAGCCGAAAGAAATACTATTTGCAAAATAGGTGAAAAGGCTTCGTAAGGTACTAGTAGTTCACAAAAGTGACATAAGATAGCAGCACCTTACATAAAATGTGCATAGTTGCAGCGACATCTGATGTCGAGCTCAACTCGACGTTGGACCTGCTGCTAGAGCTAGGCCTGTAGAGCCAGTCTCGACGTTGGACCGCAAAGGGTTAAGCCCGTTTCACACGGTACTTGACCCAGCACAAGGTCCAGTATACTAGCTTTCCAATAACGCATGAATAGAACCAGTATGCTGGCTAGCAAGCATGCTCACTGGTATACTCACTGAGCTACTGGATTTCATACTTGATGCGGTACTACATTTCTAGTAGCCCAATAGCCATCAACCAATCAAGTCACGTTACTGATGCTGTGGGAATTTCTCTTTCTTTTAATTAGTATCGAATCATAAGAAATGACCGATTCATAGGAAGCACAAGGTCAATGACCGTGTAAAACCCCCTAGGACGTTCCAATCATGGTAGTTTCCATCCTCAATATCAAGTAGCGGCTAGCAAACTAGGTCTTGTGCTGGATCAAGTATCGTGTTAAACGGGCTTTAGCGAAAAAAGCCAGGGCTCACCTAATTTCAACTAATGTGAAAACCTAAAATTACTTTTTTCAATGGTGTTTTAAAAATGTTCACTGAATCCAATATAGTGAACGACATTTTTTTTCAGTCTTGCTCTTGACAATGCAATCAATAGCAAATCATTTGGAAAATACAAGATGAAAACCTTTTTTTTCTGTATCACAGTGGCAACATCCCTTCTTTCTTGGGCAGTCAGGTCAGGGGCCAGCTTGAGCAGGAGGGGGCGGCGCAGGGGAGGGGGGAGGGCATCCCTGGCGGCCAGCACACCTTCCAACAGGTCCTCCAGGGCCTTCTCCCCCTGCAGACTTCGCAGCCCAGGAGTGTTGGGACTGAAAGTGAGACAAACTCATCCATGTTTGAATGTGTAATAGCTAGAGATCCGTGACATTCGCGAGACGCGATATCGCGAAATAACGCGAAATACCGCGAAATCGGAAAATAAAACGAAATTTCGCCTTTTTCGCGAATTTTACGTGAATTAGCGAAAAAATCACATGTAAAGAGTCATAATCGATTAAAGTCTAAGCCTTCATTATTTAACGCTGATGACGTTCATTCGCTCTATTTCATTACGATTCAAAGGTCTATTGGCTTGTTTTGTCTCGGGCATATCGCATTCGCGTAATATCGCGCACTGTAGTGATGTTTCCGCCGGAATTTGCCGTTAAATTAATCACCGCCTCTCTCTTCGATTCACATTTATCAATCCTGAAATTCTCGGAATTATCTAGAATGATGCGCTTTCTCTCCTGAAGAATTAGATATTCTGAATCAATAATGTGCTGAACACGGCCGCGGAAGAGCGGAAATATAAGCTCACGCGCCCGGCACGCGTCAATGCCGAGCAGTAATTCCGGTGACTCACCGCGACGCAGTAGACAGCGTAATTGGATAACTTGCTACAGGAAATCCTTTATTGTGGGTCTAATGTAACAATTTTGTAGACTTAATGACGCTTGCTGGCTGGGAACGGAAGCGCTAGCAGTTGAGGCATGGGGGGAAGTAACAGAAAAGATAGGAGGAGAGGGGGTGCTACTTATTAGCGGTTGATCGTCGGATATTCGGCGCTCCACTGAGCTTCAATGCAAAAAAAAATCATTTCGACACACCCCCAGTTCAAGTTTCTTTGTTTCCGATTGTGTTTAGTTATGCGTGCTTCTTTTACTGCCTTTCTTGTTATGTAAAATGCTTAATAAAAGTATAAGCATTCACAAAATGCGTACCAAAAATAATAAAACGCCTAGAAATGCGCAAAAATTGTAACATTATAATAACACCGCCAAGATTTTCTATAACACCGAAATCACATAGGTAGTTTTAAAATGAATTTTAGCAAAAAATAAAACCACTTTCACGGACCTCTAGTAATAGCACATATTCAGTACAAGAATTCTACTCATGAATCATCTGCTGCCTTTTAATTAAAAAAAGCAGCAACAATACATATCTTGAACTGTCATTTTAATATCTTGACAAAAAATGCACGTGAGTAAAGGCGCCAGGGGTGCCATCGTGCCTGGTACATTATTTGGCATGTGAAATTCACACATTCAGGGTAGGGGGGCCAGTTCCTTTCCCTGGGCTACCTGCGATTCTCTACAAAGTTCTGACATGCAGAAAATCAATACGTGAGGATTTTAGGTGGGGGTTTTAGAAAGACTTCTGCCTAGGATTTGAACCCAGGACCCTCCGGTCAGTCAGCTCTCACATACTTCATGTTAAAAATAGGCTTCCAGCCGTGATAATTTTTACCTCCCTAAATTACTGCGAATGGACCGGATTGCGAGGATATAAGTTGAATTACAAACCACACTGTTTGAATGCTGAAACGAGACTAACTTTTATTGCATCGGTCGTCACTTTGTCCAACGGTCAGAAAAACAAAAGAGAAACATAATGCAATGTGAAATTCAAATCATCCAAAATACAGAAAGTTCATTATTTATGAAACTAAACGCCTTATAACACTTCAGCTGACAAATCAGGAGTTCTGAATTAATAACATGGTGAAACCAGAGGCCTTAGTTGCCAGGTCATTTTCCACATGAGTATGTGAAAAAAATTTTTCACATGGCAATTAATGTGAATTTCACCACCGTTCACATGGCAGGCTTGGAATATCCTACATTTACCGGCCAAGTGCGGCACTTAGCACTGGTTTGGGGTTCACCTTTGGTCATGGCTTCCTTGAAGCCCTTTTCTCCCCTGCGTTGCCATCCTTGATGGACTGCGAGGGCTCAACATCTAGTACCTTGAACCTCAGTGAAATTGCCATGCGAATTAGGGATCCTGGGTAGTGCAGTGGCCCAGAAAGCCAAAGGTCCATGGTTCGATTCCCGGTCCAGGTGAAATTTTTCACATGACAATTAATGTGAATAAATTCACCAAATTTCAAAGTTTAAACAAATGCTCACAAAGCACTATTCAAAATATGTTCATGGATGACCTTGGGCTTTCCTGATGAAATGAGTCAGGGACAGACTCTCAAGTTTCCATCTGGGTTAGTGGCTCCATATCTTACTTTAGTTAGGTTACTTACTAGGTTACTGTTTCCAGCCTACTCTGAGAGGCAAAATTCATCAAAATCTGTTCATTCATTTCCAGAAACTTTATTACCTCGCTCAATCACGCAAGTATCATTCATATTTCAATTTTTTGACATCAGCAAGTAAATGTACCCTATAAACTAGTGTAAGAGGCACTCCCCTCTTTTTAAGCGTTGAAGTTGAAGAAAAAAAATTGGGCCTTTTTCTTCACCTGTCATGAGGTTTTGAGCACCTAACTTCGAACTTTCAGCCATTATCAAAGCCTCCTGAGAGCAATATTCTCTAATGATTTACACTGCATTTGTCATCGGCATATATGGACCTAAGGTAATTATTCACATGCAGCCTTAGATTTACAAAGCTTACATTGTTTATAGTCCTTTGTAATGAGTGGAGTAATTGATATGCATTAAAACAAAACAAATCCGACCTCGCTACATTTTGTGTTTAGTTGGTAAGTGCAGACAGTTGCACCGAGTTCTGATTTCTAACGCCGTTTTCCTCACTATTTTCTTAATGCACAAGTCGTAGTCGCTATAAGGGTTTTTAAACAGTATTAAACTTTTGCAAGTTATATTTTGCTGTAAGCGATGACGAGTAGTAACGCGAGCATGTTAAATGCAAAATACCATCCATTGTGAATTCATTCTGTGGCAGAGGAAATAATGCATGTTTCAGAAGTAAAATATTTAGAGAAACGCATTATAGCGCACATCAATGAATATTTATTTTTTTTACTGATCTTTATTCTTCGTAACTGGTGTTATCACTCTCTCCAGCGGAGCTTAAACTTTCTCCGTCACTGGTATACCATGTCATATTGTCTTCGCTCCCATCCAAATTATTGGTAATGCAACACTTCTTGAAACTTTGACCAGAAGACTTGACAACCAAGTCTTCTGGAATCAATTTCCATGAATTTATAATCTACAGCATATCTGGGTCAGTCCTGGTTTATTAATCCTTCCTGTCGGCATGGTTTCATACACTGTGCCCACCATCCACTCCGTGTATTGCCTCTTCATGTTAGCCTTGAAGGGACGATTTACACAGACATCTAGAGGCTGCAGCATTGACATCATGCGCCTTGGAATAATGACTTGGTCCGTTTTATGACTAAGTTTTCACATCTTCTCTCAGATGACCGTAAAAACTGTCCAAGACAAGCATATTTGGTAGGTTTAGCAGAGCTCCTGAGCAATGTTCCTACACACATTTTATCCAGTCCAACACTAAACTGTTGTCCACCCACCCCTTCTCTTGCACCCGAACAATGATGCCTGCAGGTAGTTTTTCTTTTGGAAGATTTTCTTTCTTTTGAAAATTACAGGGAAAGGAACTGGCCCTCCTACCCTAAATGTGTGAATTTCACATGCCAATGGCTTAGTATGGGGTGAGCTCTACACTCACCTATGAAAGACCAACCTTTGGGTTGAACACAACATCACTGCTGATTGATCTGCATTCCCGATTTGGCCTATTAAGTACGAATCTTCTTGTCTCAGGTCAATAACATGACGCTGAAAATTGAGCAATTTTTCTTCGCACATTTTGGGAAGGCGTGCAGAAATGGTTGTCTTTCTTCTGATGGAAAAACCATTCCTTCGATAAAACTGACGTACCCATCCCGGACTTGCCTTAAACTCGCTATGGCTTATGCTCATCTCTCTTGCAATTTCAAGCGCCTTCAAAACACACATTTCCACTTACACTTCACAACTAAATTATCGTCTACCCCTAATGTATTCTGACAGCGTTTGTTCAAGGAGGGGATAGCTTGCCCTTCCTCCATCTTGCAACCTTGCCCTTCCTCCATCTTGCAACCTTGCCCTTCCTCCATCTTTCAATACATGATTCCGGCACATCATGCTTACGTCCAGTGCGGTTTCCTACTTCCTCAGCATCTTTGATAACTTTTCAGCTTCAGCATTACTTCAGAAAGTTCTTCAGCTGCCATAAAAGACCGCAACTTTTTGCCCTAGTTAATTTTGGAACAACACTGACCCTCGCTGGCAAATGCACAAATGTTAAAATTCACTAAATTCTCAGCGCAAATTGGTAAATTGCCAAAGAATCTGTCAGAGAACACATAAAAAAGCAAACACTATGCAAACACTGCTATGAGAAAGTTAGGGGATGGAAAACTCCGGTGCTTGCACTTGTCGCGCAGCTAATCGCCGTCCCCCAATTGCACCCCACACCCTCGCCTTGTCATACAACAAGTTTTTATGTAACTGCATCTCCCCTAAACAAGCGAGCGAACGATCCCCTCCCCCTTGATGACTCACACTGAATACAAAGGTTACTCATCTCTCCAGGGACTTGAGGGTAAATTGAGACATAAAAAATTCCTGTAAGAGGCGAAACCTCAATTTTGGCCGTGATTTCTGGAAAAAATGCTGCTCCTCTTTCATACAGTGCTGAGTTTGTATGGTATTTAATTACGGGATGCACAAGTGAGGCATGCCATAGAAAAGTGATATTTCTGTTTCTGTGCAATTCTTCAGAACCAGTAGAGTTTAATTGATAACTTGAAAACTGATTTGTCCCAAAAATAAATGCATATTATTATGGAATGCTTTGCAAAAAATATCTCCTAATGATAAGATATTTGATTATTTTCATTTCATTGCATATTTCTTTTAAACGGTTTTCCAACATCATTCCAGGTTTTCACAATATTTCCTGTTTTCTAATTCACTGACTTTTCGCAGTCATGATAAAACCCTGACTTTCCCCAGATTTCATTGATTTCCCAGATGATGGCAACCCTGAATTCACCTTGAAAATTTTCTGTTGAATAAATACTACGAAGTGGGATTTAATTAAGCTTAAGGCATTTTTAAACTAATCAGGAGTAACCTGCACTCAGTCACAAGGTAAATTGAGATGGGCTTAGTGTGTACTACAACAGCAAATGAGGAAAGAAACTGCCTCACCCGCATTAAATCATTACCCTTAGCTGAATACATATTCACTACTCCCGTTATTTGAATGGGTTGAAGTAATTTCACTGTACCTGGAAACATTTATGACCAGATAATCCACCACCTCAGAGAACTTCTGCACGCCAGCCATGTAATCTCGAATGTAGTCAGATGAGTCCTTGTTTTTGCCCAAGTTGACTCCAACTATGATATTATCATTATTCTCTCTTCTTAATTCACAAAGACGTTCATAGACTGCATCTTGACCATCACTGTTGAATCCATACCTTGAAATAAAAATGATAAAGAAAGATATGTACCTCAATTTCTCCATTTTTTTAAAAGATGGCAGCAACCATTAAGATACTGCATCCTTACATTCAGGCAACTACTGAAATTCCCTTCCTTACATTGATCTTTCCAATCTTGGGGACTTTTTTCTTTCACTTTATTAACCAGGATATGTTATCCATTGCACAGCCCTTCATTAAAAATATAATTGTTCCTTGGAGAAAGAGTGGAAAAGGAAGACAATGCAGGAAACTCTATTCTTACAAGGGGACACTATATAAGTACACAACCATATTTTTTATTATGTACCAAATGATAATTTCTCTTGTAACCCATTATGGTTTGGGTACAAGAGTCATAGTTTTACTGTAATAATTAATATATTACACAGTATTTTTAGCAATTTTCGGCATATACTAAAGAAATTACAAATCTGGCAAGAGTTTAGCATGGTCCAGTGGGTAATGTTCCTAATTCTCCTAATTCGAATGTTCAAGACTACTCCAGTAAATATTTTTTCATCTCCTTTCCAAGTATTTTATTAAGTATTTCAATTGCGCTTCTTCATTGCTGGACATACATGTAGCAAGCCATTCATCTGCCAAAGTAGGAAAGCCATCAGATCCTGACTCCATGAAAACGTTCGTTAATGTCTTCAGTAATTCACAAATGAATCAAGGTAAGAAAGTGAATCCATTGATTCTCATGAGAGCAATGATGGTCGTGAAATGTTTAGGAAATATTCTATGGATTCCTTCATTGAATTTGATTATAAGGAAGCGGATAGCCACATAGGGGCCAGTTCAGAGGATGACAGTGAAAAATTCTTTCAAGGGAATATTAATTTTGTCTAGAATACGAAAGTGGTCAATAGGATCACCAGATTTCCTAAACAGAGTGCAATTTCAGGGCCCGAAAGGCCCAAAATGAGTGCAGGGGAAAACTTTCATACCAGATGTGTTTAGTTTGATTTTTGATGACTACATGGTAAATGACTTTATGAAATTTATGAACAGCACAAATGAAAGAACAAGAAGACAGAATTAAAGAGCCATTGCCTACTTCAATTAGATTCTATTCCACAAAGAAATAAAATAATTCAAGAAAAACTTCTTTTTTATAATACCAGACTTTGGGACAGATGTCACAGTTGACATAACTTTTCATGTCACAGTTTGAGGGTTGATACCTAATGAGGAAGACCACGCAATAAATATTTGTATGCTAATTTAAGGAAGTAAGAATTACATGCAGGATATGTAATCAAGCCACAAATGGAGGAGAAGAATGGAGTGTGGCTGCAGTCCTAGAGCTGAAAAACACTGAAACTACAATCACTGCATTTGGCCCAGGAGACTTAATATTCAAGCACTCCTTGACAGGGAAAAATAAAAAAGGAGTCCAACACACCGATTGATTATGGCTCCATCTTCCACGAGTCTGAATACTCTGGGCTGAGGGTTTCCAGGCTGTGGCTGAGGCGTAACCGAGCCCACTTCCACAAAACCAAATCCCACATCTCGAAGTCCACGGACAGCTTCTCCATGCTTGTCAAATCCAGCAGCTATGCCAACAGGGTTTGGGAACTGGAGACCCCAAACTTTGGTGCCCTGAGAGACATACCACAGGGAGAAATGAATGTCAGGAGGGAGTTACTCAATGATGAATATTTCTTATCACAAATCCTCCCTACCTACAACAGCAGTGCACTTCAAACGCAGCATCATCCACACTCTAAATACATATGAGATCCCCACTCCATTTACATTGCAAAAGAATAAGTATCCTTTCTACTACACATTTAAACAAGTATAAGAACTACTGTAAAATTATTTTACCATTTAAGCAAGTTTATAAAAAGGAAATATGGTATTTTCAGACTGTTGAATATGAAAAAACAAGAATCAACCAATATTTCAGCATTAAATTATATAGCAAGAAATTTTACTGCTAAAGCTACCATTAAAATATCTTGCTCAGCTGTACAAAGTGAATCCATGGAATCACTGACTGCCACAAACAAAGCGATTTATGCTGCCATGGGCCTGTTGTTACCTACCACACCCAGTGAGCAAACACGAACCCTCACAAAATTGAGTTTTCTGAATTTTTATGATGAACAGCAAGAAGAGTACAACCTAAATAAGAGTCAACACAATCAGAAAAAATGACTGGTGAAGTATCACAAACACTATAACAGGTAATAATAAGTGACCAGAAGCAGTACACCAGCCACCTTGTGGCATCCCAGGTAATGGTTTCAGGCAGTTTGCAGGTGGCTGTCTGTTTGTGGTGCGAACCACCCCTCATGCAGTACTACTGGTTCTGAGAAAGAGTGCCAAAAAAGCTATGTAGCAAAAAGGGCAGCAGACGACATCAGTCTGGACTTCGACCCATCATCTGACAGAAGAGACAATGACACGTCCATCTTGTCATTGAAGACAGACATTCTCAAGCTCGAGATAAAGAAAGCCAAGCAGAACACCTTTCTCAGAGTGCATACCAATGGGTCTATGCATGGATGCTTCTTTCGAAACGGAACAGCATCAGCTATTGAGCTGACATTTGCATTCCTACTCTGTTAGGGTCTGAAGTCCAAGACTAAGGGTTTCGTAATGAGCTGCTTTGCTGCTTGCTGAGATAAATTTATCATGCTAATGATCACGTAATAAAATATTTTGGGGATTGTTGACACCTGCTTTTAGATAATTTTCTTTGTGGCATTTTTTTAACCTATAACTAGAGATCCGTGAAATTCGCGAGACGCGATATCGCGAAATAACGGGAAATGAAATGAAATTTCACATTTTTCGCGAATTTTACGTGAATTAGCGAAAAAAATCACACGTAATAGGTCATAATCGATTAAAGCCTAAGCCTTCATTGTTTAACGCTGCTGACGTTCATTCGCTCTATCTCATTACGATTCAAAGGTAAATTGGCTTGTTTTGTCTCGCGCATATCGCATTCGCGTATTATCGCGCACTGTAGTGATGTCTCCGCTGGAATTTGCCGTTAAATTAATCACATTTTATTAGGTGTTGGCAAACACCTTTAGGTTAGGTTAGGTTTTGTTAGGCAATAGGTGTTGACAAACAAAAATGCGGAACGACAGTAAGCAAGAGAACCATGCCCTAAGAAAAAAAATGTAAATTGTAGGGGTGGGTGGGGGCCTTCTGGAGCCCCCCTGGCACTTAGACCTCTTTAGAGCTGCGCCAGCTAAGTAAGTCGTCTGCTAACACATTTTGGTTGTTGTCTTGTGTGTAACGAAGAAGGTTGGAGTGGTAATTTCAATGCCAGCCTACATTATAATAGATTCGTTAATGATTATTTCAAACCAATGATTTCTTATATTGTGTCAGTATAAAACCAAACCAACACAACAAGTAAGGCATATTAACAAAATAGTAAGAAGAGAGCATGGCTAAGGTGTTATAATAATATGAATAAGAATATAATAAACTAATACAGCATTCTTCCATTTCTAGAACAAATAGTTGTTCCAGTTGTCTCCTCCGCTTGGCTAGTTCCACTCCACATTTATGAAATTCAACTTCCACCTAGTTCAGCCTGATACTATGGAAAATAAAAGTGGTGCTAGGGGATAACTTAACTAGGAGATCACCAGGGAAGGAGAATCAGAGCTTGGACGACAATCTTCATTGGTACCCAGCCAGCACAGTGTAAGCCATTTCCGTACGTTGAACGGAAATAATGGGTATGTAACTTACAATGGAAGTGGCTTACCCTATTCTTACGTTAAAATTATTATAGAGAAGCTTCACCCTGGCGGACAAAAATGGTACTTCTTCATTGGTCTCGATCTACGCGGTATTTTCGGTTATTTATGCAGGACTTGTAAACAAGCTAACCATAGCAACACTCGAAACCACAAGTCTTTTCAAATCAGAGAAGACCGGAATAATATATTTTCAGAGATTATAACCTAAAGCATACTTCAAGAACATTTTGTCACCACAAAAAACTTTGGTGGCCAATGAGTCAAGTTCAAATTGGCCGTATAATAATATACCAAGGACTGGGTAATAACGTATTTTGATAAACATGATACATTTAATCCTTCGAGTATCGGGGAAGGAACAAGAATAGCTCAGAGTAACTTTCCTTACTCGAAGGAGTAAACTGCTATTTGGAGGTGACTTTCAACACTGGAAGGCACAAAAGAAGAAAGAGTTCACCTGTTGATTGGCTTGAGCCTCCTGAAAGATCTACAGAATCGTACTGCATCAACTGAGGACGATCTTGGTGACACGGAATCAAAAGGTAAGTTTTACTGCTTAATGGCACATAAAATAACCCAGGGTTTAATTATTATGCATATTGAAGCATTATGAATATCCTGATAATGCCCTAGAAGAACTGGAGTAGTCTAGTATAGTTTTACGTCTGGTAATCTTACTTTGTGATGCATCTATTTCATTCCGTTGTGACTTCTTAGATGCAGCAAATTTTCAGCACTAAATGCGCACTTGTTCCAATAGGGGTTATCCAAATAAAACTTTAAGCCATTTTGCACTTTTTTCACACTCCTCCTTCCTATAAAATTCCATTTTTCGAAGACCCCTCCAAATTACGTTATCCTACCGGTGACCGCCCTATTTTTTCTGAACACTAAATTAGACGGACTTTATAGATTGTTTATCTAACAATAAGTCTCAATACTAATTTTTATTAAATTCTTATTATTTGCTTTAGTATAAATATTTGCAGAACAAATGAGTTTATCATGTATATTTTTTGCACTACAACACCCACAGACTCCCGGCCACCCTGTGAAAGATATTTTCTCTAGAGGGAGGAGAGAATGGTAACCATTTTGTGCAATATTATCGCGTATGCGTGTGAAGGGTAGGGCAATGGCCTTTCCCTCCCCCCCTTAAGCCATGCGAATTGCATCCTGTCCTCTGTTACCAAGGGGCATTATTCTATAGGCAGGGTTGGGCACGAATCACCTAGTATTGATTCGAGTCACGAATCATGAATATCGAAGGAAATAAGATTCGAAGCACGAATCACGATTCACTGCTGTAAATTTGATTCAAATCTCGAATCATGAATCATGTGATTTTTCCTTTAAATATGATTCGTGCGGTTCACGAATCATAGAATTATTGCAGAATGACAATACCACTAAGTAATGGTCACATTCTGAACATTGCTCCCATTATTGGGAACCTATATCAATCTTTTCGCCGGTTAATTAACACGTGTTGTGTGTACTTGTACTTGTACACTTCATATTAACACAAGTACTTGTGTAGATACATTGTGGATTAACTGAATATCATAAATTACCAGTTCTGTGTACAAGCCTTCAAGCCACCATAAAGGTGTGTGGCAGGGGGTGAATTTTCACCAAACATGCACAACATATCATGCATGAAAAAGTAGTAATAGTATACTAGTCTAAACCTCACTATTAAAAAAATAAATATAGTAAAGTAGGTAAGCATGCAAAAACATGCTGTTAGTTGGGTTACCTTCAAGTCCTTATACCAACATGCAGCTACCTATGATATACATTGATTCACTCGTATTGGACGTATTTACCGCTATTCATATCCCTAATAGTACGAGGAAAAAAGGACATTTAGAATCTGTCATTTCGGCAATCAATTTCTCTAACTTTCTGATTATGGTCCAGTCTACCATAGTAAGTTGGGGTTTGCAAAATATTTTTAACATCATCACTGAAAATATTATCTTGGAATTTAGTTAGGGGAAGAACTCTACATTTCAACCTGCGATCAGACAATATTGATTCCCACTTTAATTCATTTAATAGACTGGTTATGTCGTAGGGGTGACGACATAGTGAGTATCGACTTAGAAAAAGGCCGAGTCAGAATGCAATAATTTATTTACGACAATAATGTACTTACACTTAATACAAAAGTTCTGCCTGAAACCGGGCTCGGGTAGGGACTCGGGAAGGCAGGGGGTCTCCGGGAATCGGGTGGAAGGCCTCCGGGAATCGGGTAAACCGGCCAAACGGTGTGCGCGGTCACGAACTCGTAACCTTTCGCACGCCGAACGGTCACTCTGCAGTAACCCGCCGGGGAGTCGGCGGTCACTCTGCAATAACCGGCCGGGAAGTCGGCGAGACGGCGAGCGCGGTCACGAGTTCATAACCAGAGCGCTCGCCGAATGGTCACTTTGCAATAACCCAGCCGACTGCCCTTTGCCCCGCGGCATCGCCCCTTAAATACCCTTTTTGGTCCAGCGGGAGCGCGTGTAGGGGGAGTGCCCTTCCCCTTACGGCATCCAGGACTCCCTTCCCCTTAAGGCATTTAGGTCTCCCAAACACCCTGGTGACCCGCCGCCATGCGCCGGCAGCGCCCTCGCGTCGGCCACCAGGGTTCGGGAAGGAGATGCATGTCGGCGGCGCTCCGCGCTTCCGTTAAGGGCACCCCTTATGCTCAGGGTTCTAGGGTCCTGGACCTCCCGCGTGGCCGTCCGGTATGAGTACAGGGGCCGATGCATGGCACAAGCGACGCTCCCCTCCGACAGTTACGCTAAAACAGTTATCGTACCATCCCTTTACAAATCTTGCTGATGTTCGCTGCACACGTTCAAGTTCATTTTTTAGACCGATTTCGTCATCATCATCATTGGTCAACAATCCTAGGATTGGTTTGAAGCAGCTTTCCAATCGATTCTTCTATCGGCCAACCTTTTCATTGTGACGTAATTCTTCTCTTTTACATCCTTCACAACCTGTTCCATGTATCTCATACAAGGCTTGCCTTTTACAATCTTCCCGTTCACTTTTCCCTTGACGATAGTCTTCATCAGGCCATCAAGTCTCACGATATGGCCGATTAAGTTGTCCCTTCTTCTTTTTTGAGTTTTCAGCAGACCTCTCTTTTCTCCTACTCTTCTTAGGACTTCCTCGTTACTTACTCGGTCAATCCATTTAATCTTCAGCATTCTTCTGTAACACCACATTTCGAATGCATCCACCCTTTTCTTCTCCGCTGCTCTCATCGTCCATGCCTCACTGCCGTAAAGAAACATGCTCCAGATGTATGTTCTGATGAACTGTTTCCTTACTTCTACGCTTGTATTTCCAGCTGTAAGTAGATTCTTCTTTTGATAGAATGCCCTCTTTGCCTAGGCTATTCTACTAACTATTTCTTTCTTGCTTCGTCCATCGTAGGTTACTCGGCTCCCTAGGTAACAGAACAATTTCACCTCTACAAGTTTTTGTTTTCCTAGTTTGACATTGGTTTTCGCCTCTTCTTTCTTGCTGCACGACAATATCTCAGTCTTCTTCTTATTTATCTTCAGCTGATATCTAGCCATTGTCCTTTCCATGGTTACTAGAATCTTGTTCAGATCCCTCTCTGTCTCTGCTATTAGTTCTATGTCATCAGCGAATCGCAGCATGATTATTTTTTCTCCATGGATAGTCACTCTAGAAGACTTCTCTTTGATTTCATTGATGGCCCTCTCGATGTAAACATTAAAAATGTCGGGAGACAGTGCATATCCTTGTCTCAATCCTTTCCTTATTCTTGCCTCTTCACAGCTGGGTCCCGATTTAATCACAGGCACTTGGTTTTTATACAGACTATGGATAATTCTTCGGTCATTGTAGGACACTCCATTTCTCTTCAGATTTCCAAGCATTAAATCCCAATCCACGTTGTCAAAAGCCTTCTCTAAATATCTAAATCTAAAGCAGATGTTCATTGCAATCAAATGCAATGAACGTCGGCTTGTTCTTCTCCATTCTCTTCTCTATGAGTAGTCTAAGGGCCAATATTGCTTCCCTTGTACCCTAACTTTTTACCCTAGCTTTTGCAGTCCTTCACGTGGTTTCTAAATCTCTGCTTCACTTAAATGTAATCTATTTGACATCTTCTTCTGTCTCCTGGCATTTTCCATGTGTATCTTCTTCGGTTGTGATTTTTAAACAATGTGTTGGCTACCACTAACTTATGCTGTGTGCAGAACTCCATCAGTCTTTCTCCTCTTTCGTTTCGGATTCCCAATCCGTATTTTCCAGTTATTTTTCCATCTTGACCTTCGCCGACGATAGCGTTCCAGTCTCCTAAAATAATTAGGTTTTCTTCTCCTCTTACCTGTTTTATAACTTCCGTGATATCTTCGTAGACGTCTTCCACTTCTTCATCTTCATAGTCCGTCGTATGCGTGTAAACCTGCACCACTCCGGTATCTACAGGCTTGGTTTCGATCTTCATCATTATTATCTTTCTTTGTACTGCAGGAAGCCCTTCACACGCATTCCTCCTTCACTCATGTGAAGAAGAGCTGCTGCCCTCTTCTCTGGGTGATGAGAAGCGTAATTATTAGCGGCTTCTCGTCGCCAAGTCATGGCATCTTCACAGGTTCGGTATTATTGAGAGACCTACCTTACCCAGGGATAGACCAATACCCCCTCGGAATGCCGTCGCTTTTTGTCCACCACTGCTTATTGGTGGATGCACTCGGTGGCTTTAAGTTCAGCCGCGAAACCGATTTCGTAGGGATCCCATACATTGGCAGCATATTCCAAATGAGGTCTAACAAGGGAAAAGTAGCTGATTTCTCGTACATGATCGTCACATTTATCCAGTACTCTTTTGATGAATCCCTGTTTATGATTAGCTTGACCCATTATTTCACGTATGTGTTTACCCCAGGAAAGATCATGTGACAGTCTTATTCCAAGATTTAATGGATTCCACGTTTGCTAATTCATTATTACTTAATTTGAAGTGCTAAAAGGAGAACAATTCTTTTTCCAAAAATTCATTACCACGCACTTTTTTTAAATGTAATTCTAACTGCCATATATCACACCATTTTTCAATTTTTTGTAGGTCATCATCAAGGAGTCTACATGTAATAAATGTAATATTCGTGGTCATCATTTAAATGTAGGACATTTCATTGCTATTTTTTCAAAACAATTTAAAGTCACATTTGAACAAATCTGTAATATAGTGTAAAATATATTATTGAAGTTTGCATTAACCATATTGTTCCACTCTGGCGTATACTTACACAGTAACTGTCAGTGAAAGACTGATGTACGTTTCTCGCAGTGAAATCAGTGATATTAATTCATGATTCGTCAGTGAATCGTGAGCTGCATCACAAAAGTTCGGCTCACGAATCACCTCAACTAAAAAAAAAGAGTCGACTCACGGATCACGAATCATTAAAAAAAAATGATCCGAAGCACGAATCACAAATCACAGTTTGTGATTCGTGAATCATGATTCATGAAGACGAATCATGCCCATCCCTGTCTATAGGTATATATTCCTTATAAATGATCCGCATTATCATGTTTCCGCTGTGAACCAGGCACGAGTCGCTTATATAATTCATAAATATCTTCGGCATATGTACGCGATAATATTACATTAAATGGTTCCCAATTGAGAGCAATATATTTCGGCCATTACTTATTTGTGGAACTAAATAATCGACATGCCGCTATGTATAGTGTATATAAATAAAATCGCTTCATCCATTAATGCGATATAAAGCATCACACATGAGTCTATACACTTGGCGTGGGCAGGAAAGACTCCCACACGCATGCTCTCAGTTCGCAGCCGTGGCCTGTGCAGTATTTAGCTGCCGCCACCTATGAACGACTTAATACCGATCCTCTGATAGTAATGATGTGTTCCCAAGGTTGTCCAGATGCCAATTAAATGTAGCTGCTAGACTATATGATAGCTATCACCACCAGTCACCGCAACAACCCATAGTGTTGTACCACACCATGGTCTGCTGTAAATTCTTTGCTGTTCTTCCACCGGGTCAGGTATTCTGCTGCCCAGGGGCAGCAGAATACCTGACCTGGTGGAAAACCCATGAAAAATTTACAGCATCAGTTCACCGGGAAAGAACCAAGTCCTCATGGTTTGCCTTTGGATTACAGGGAGGGTTATCTATCTAACCAATTATAAAATACCTACCATTTGAGAAGGAATTCATTAATACATATTATAAATGTTATCTTTGGTGAGTTACTTATTAATACAGTGGGGTTTGCAAACATGTTTATTTCAATGGTATAATATGTTTTTAAAAATTGATACACTAACAATTAGAAAGTATAATAATTTTTTTAAAGAAACTAACAAGAGCAAAGGGGTAAATGGTCAGAATTTGGATATCATCTCCGTGAAGAGAAGTATTGGGAAGTATTTTAGGGTATCACGCCAGTGCGTTGAAGGGAGGAAAAACCATCATCCATTAAGAGATTGCATAACACTTCATCTTCATGAAGTAGGTAATATTAATGTTTAATAATTATTGTTTATAATAGGAAATGATACATTTTGTAATACATAATGTGGGTAAATTTGAGAGCCCTTTTATTGCTCACTTTTATGAAATAAAAACCTTTTCATTGTATTCAATTTCATTTGTTTTTCAACTTGTGTCCAAGATGTCCTAGACCACCAACTGCCCTGTGATTAATTGGGAATTTTCACTCGGGCCTCATTTTCGTTATCTGGTAAAGAGACAGGTTGTTCCTCCAAAAGTAGAATTCATTGTACATATTTATGTAAGTAACATGCAATTATTCTACTGTGAAACCAGTACCTTGTTGTGGACTGACCTAACATAGGTAATTTTTGTTTACGCAGCATGGTTGACCTATGCCATTTTCCTTCACTCTTCCATATTTAACAATTTATTGATCCTGATGCCCCTCTAATGCTAAATTAACTTATAGATTTCCTTCTTCCCATACTTTTGCCAATTGTGTTAGTGTCCATAGGACACACCAAATTTGATGTTAACTGTTTTCTTGAGATGTTTATAAGCAAATTGGAGCAATGAAAAATGCTGTCTTATTGTCATCCTAAATAATGATGGGGAAGGCGGTAAAGACTAATTTCTACAATCAAGGAATGAACTCCCAAAATTGTTTTTAAATTCCTCAACAGATGGTGCCACCACCAATTGATTTGAACTAGTTCTATACCTGACCGCTAGAGGCACTGGTGTAATGTAAGCAGCTTACGAAAAATTGAGGAAATTTGACAGATTTCCTTACCTATAACTTACCTATTTCTTACGTACGTGACTTACCATAATGTACGTAACTTACTTATTAATTACGTAAACTTTACGTGAGAAACTTATAAGGCGCACACATTGTGCTGGCTGGGTAGTCACCCGATACAACCCAAGGGATGAAGGCTGTAGTGAGTGAATCAGCATTGAAGGTATTCAAAGAATTATTGGTATAGATGAAATAGGTTACCTGCAGGCGAAAATCAGTACAGGGAAAGCGTGGAGTAGGGCACTGATTTGGGACGTTGCAAAGGGAAGAGAGGCCCATACAAGAGGAAACTCTTCCCAAAATTAATTGAATATGCACATACCTACTCTGCTTTTGTGGCACAAACTGCTCCTGACTCATTTGGATCACCACAAAATCATCGCTTTGTCAAAATCATTTTAAGTTGATGTTGCTTTGAGATGAGCGCAGGAGGGGAAATTCCTTCTTTTGTGAGCTCAATCTTACTCTGGCTTTCGTTGCATACACATCTGCTTGCAATGTTGCCACATGTTCTGCATGTTCAACATCTGTATTTAAAGTATGTGTGTGTGATCACTGCAGGTATCTGTGTACTTATCCTGCCATCGGTGCTTCTCACACAATTGGTGCTCTTACTGCCAGCAGCACTTTATGGCCCATTTATTACATGTACTTTATGTATCTTGCAGTTTACTATTGTTCCCAATCTCAACATGAGCAAAATTCACTAACTGATAAGGATGACATATTAAAGCCCATTACTGTGCAACTCAATAACAGCCACACTACAGATAAAGACAAATAAGAGAAGGGGGAGAAGGTGGAGATAGATGTGGATGTTTCCAAATTAGCTAGTCCGCTATGAAATGTATTAAATTTTGCCTTGGATTTTGACAACTGTGTCATCATTAAATTGCTAAGCTCAATTATTCTGTATTAAGCACCACACACTGTCCTCTGTGAATAGATATAATGCTACTTCCTGTTATTTTCTAGCACCCAGTTATGCACCAAGCACTTGCATAACCTCTATCTCATGTAATGTGATACACATGGCAAAGCCTTCCTGAGAGTTCACACCTTCCCTACCCATTCCTACTCACCCATACCACATACTTTCCCCTCTTCCATGAGTGGGGCCTGATGAGAAGAGCCAAATTCTCTCCGGCTGGCACTGCCTACCCATCTGCCAACACATTTCAAATGGACTATAGCTTGACCGTTGACAGCTTAAATCTCGATTACCTTCCTGTTACACACCCCAATTATGGTAAGGAAAGGGTAGATACCTATACCTCCTATCTCTACAATCCCACCGTCTGTTCTAAGTACTCCAACCAACTCTCGCTCAACCCAAGGAAGTGTATGGGAGTGGTAAGGTACCATCAACTACACAAATACACTGAGATGGAGTGATGGTGGGCTAATATCACCTAATTTTCAATGGGCATCAAGGAGAGGTCCCAGATGAAAATTTTTGCTTTCCGTTTCCTTTCCGCAGGCAAAAGGAAAGGAAACGGAAAGCAACTTTGCTTTCCAATTGGCTTCCGATGCTTTCCGGTTGGCTTGCATCGTGGCTAGTTGCCATCCGATTGCTTTCCGTTTCCTTTCCCATGGACTTAGAATTATTTCGGGGAATAATTGTGACTATGTTGCCTTCCGATTGCTTTCCGTTTCCTTTCCCATGGACTTAGAATTATTTCGGGGAATAATTGTGACTATGTTGCCTTCCGATTGCTTTCCGTTTCCTTTCCCATGGACTTAGAATTATTTCGGGGAATAATTGTGACTATGTTGCCTTCCGATTGCTTTCCGTTTCCTTTCCCATGGACTTAGAATTATTTTAGGGAATAATTGTGACTATGTTGCCTTCTGATTGCTTTCCGTTTCCTTTCCCATGGACTTAGAATTATTTCAGGGAATAATTGTGACTATAGTCAACAGCAACATTCTTCCAGTCTAGGATAGTCCACTGAGATGTATTATGACTTACATGAATACTATTAATGTTCTGGGGGAATAAGGACCCTCTGAAATTGAAATTTGTGGTTACATTTAAAGCAATTAGCTCTCCAATTCATGTCTTCCTTTTGTGGTGGTTGAAGTCTGATTTTTAGCATCTTCATCTTTAATAGGCTATGATTAATAATGGTGGAGTATATGTTTTACAACTGCAGAAGGAAGTAAATTATTGTTTTTTACTGATGGATGCATGTCACCATTTTCAATTAGTATTTAGAATTAAATGGTTTAATCATATAATGTCAGTGGAACAATTGTTTGAATGTAATTATATAATTCCTGGGATAACATTTCCATTTCACTTGCTAAATTCAAAAATTTATGCAATTGAATACTGATAGAATTCTCATAAGAAGTCTGTAAGATCTTATAAGAAATTTCCACCTTTGTAAAATTAAACTAATATTTTTCTGTAATAAGAAGCTTTATAGGTTATTATGAATTCCCATGAGGGGTTAGTGAAAATTCTTATGAGTATTTAAGATCCTATGATAATGTTATGAATTTTAAGGTCTTAGAACTAAACTTATTTACCATAATAACTTAACCCAATAATTCTAATAGGAAGTTTTTTTTAACAGTTTAAATTCCCCAATGAATATATTTAACTGCCACTAATTTCGCTAAGTACTGTATCTGTGCTCAGCTTGGTACGCTGTGGTTGTAATACGAGAGTTTTAGTGGTTTAAGTGAGGAAACATTTTAGAAGTCTAGTTGTAGTGAAGGACTTTCCGAAGTGCTGATACAATAAAATTTTCATTTCCTTGATTACCATTAAAAACGTGAGTGCGGTCTGACAATTCAGTTCTAATTATACTTAAAACCATTTCGTAGTTAACAATATTAATATGGGAAAACATGTATTTAAACAATTGCGTTTTGATTTTCAGCGATGAAATTCAAAGTATGTTCAAACTCACTAAAGTTAAGGAAACTTTTTTTTAATTCGAGGACTATCATCAATGATAAGTCACAACTTAACTGCACACGAGAATCTTTAACCTGAAAATTCATTTCATAGTTCGCGGTTTCGGAAATGTATCGACTGTATCGATATAAGCGATCCTAATCGATTTCTGGATTCAAAACATTCAAAATGGCGATTGTGAGTAATGTGATCATGTGAAGCAAGGGAACTACACTCAATTAATGTGAAATCAGCACGGAGGCGAGCAACTGGAATGAAATTAATCTCGAAGTATAACGTTTTTATGAAGCTCGTCACCATTGAAGCTTACTTTAAAATTGGAAGTGACGATTAAGGTATGTCGAGTCTTGTCTTTACAAAGCGAGTCTGCTGAAGACAATTCACGAATTTGTCATTGTTTTTGTTCTGATCTGCCTTCCATATATTCTTCATTGAATTCTTAACATAAAAAGTGACGGCATTTATGTATTTTTACAGGCACGTTATATCATAAACGTATTGGGACATTAGGATCATGCTTAGCTAATGAGGATTCCGGTCACCATTGAACTGTGAAAAAGTGAAAATGTTTTGTGTATTCCTGAATGCAGTGATGACTCTCGATGAGATGTAAAAGAACTCCCCCTGGAAAAAATCTAACTTTAAGTGGAACATTTCTTTCAAAAGACCTGTGGTTACTGAATGCCCAGATAAACCTTTTAAAATTTAGTGTTGTGCCAGAAGCAAGCTCAATCGCACATTTTGATTCTCATGCCATGTGTTGTCACATTGGCTTATTTCACGTCATGGATTATTCCTGAAATGTGGAATCGTATTTCTTATCTGCTACGTAGGCAAGTGAATGCAATTATTGAAATTTGAAGTAGTGCCAATAAATATTTAAATATACAGCTGTTTTTGTTGTGCTTTCGAGTTGTTCCTGAAAGTTATATTAGGACGATTTTTTGGTAGTAGCAGTGTTAGTCGGGAAAATTCCTATCTCTTATTCTCTTCTATATTTTTAAGGGATTTTTACCAGTTTTTAAGATGTTCATATTTGCGATGGAATTCCTATAGGTCTTGTAGATTTTCTTTGGGGTTCCTATAGGAGTCTTATATGTCCTATAGATTTCCTATAGGAATCTTTTAGGTTAGATAGAAATTTCCAATAGGTCTTATGGCCTAAATTCAGTAGAATTCCTTTTGGAGCGGCCTATAGGAAATTTTTGGTAGGGTTGTTATAAGAGTATTTCTTGTAAGAAATTTTCTTGTACGAAATTTTCTTATAAGAAAAGTGCCCAATTTCTGATAAATTTTCTAAAATTTCCAACAGGCAGAAATTTCCAATGCGCAGAATCTGAACAATGAATATGTCACAGCTACATGTTTACCTGTACAAGCAACTTGCAAGTAACAATTTTATTAATGAAGCCAAGAGTAACTGTTACAGTTGCTAATTTGTCATACTTTTACCCTCCATTGTATGTATCAAGTGGAAAGAACCACAATAAGGGTATCTGCTGGCCAGCCAGCGTACTTTCCATTTGCTTTCCGAAACTTTCGGAAAGCAAACGGAAGGTATGAATTTGCTTTCCGAATGCTTTCCAATTGCTTTCTTTTTGCACCATTGGCAGGCAATCGGAAAGCAACCTACGGAAAGCAATTGGAAAGAATGCGGAAAGCAAAATTTTTTCATCTGGGGTACTTCATGACTGAAATAGCAGCGGATGTGATACGTAGGTTCTGTGGGACCACCTGTGAAAACCCAATAGAGAGGTCCATCAAGTGGGCACATGTGGTTCTAGTTTGTGTAGCATTCGTTTTTCTGAAAGAGATTTGCAGGATGCTATGGGAAGAAAGGATGGAAAACAAGAGTAGTAGGGAATATAAAAAATGGTTTGCAAAGGTTATGTTTTGAAGAGAGCAGATACTGAGGGATATCTTTGTCAAATAATTAAAACTAGCTGTAACAAATATTCAAGCCAGTGTTGCTAACATATTCCAATATTCAGGAGCATTATGCTGTGAAAACCAGAAAATTGGACCCCAGGTGATGAAGAGGAAAGATATTACTTTGCCCACATAGGCTGCATGGAAGGTACCTACAATTGCATCATTATTTCACAATTGTCTGCATTGTTTTGGGTTTATTGGTTTACAAATAGCCACGCAACCACATAGTTTTTCATGTAAGGAATGAGAATGATATTTTGTGCTCTTTCTTTTGCACTTCCTGCTATCTGATGAGAAATTTCTGCATAAAATTATAATGCATTAATACAAAACCTGTACCAGAATTTTTGTCAGCTGGGAAATAAATAATTATTCACAATTTTTCACCAGCAACATGTCCTCGTCCTTGCCCAAGAGACTAGGATTCACCTCGTACTTGTCAAAAGAAAGAAACTGTTTCTTCTTATACGCTTCCAAAAATGAAGTTAAATAAAAAATTTTAAAAAAGCTCTCATTTTATTATAAAAGTATCTCCATTTTATTCCTGACATAACAGAATGTTACACCACTATGCTGAATATCAAAGAAATATACTAAAGAAGAAACACATTGCAAGGGATACCGCCGCACTGCCGCTCCCCTGCGATACACGGGCATGAGCGCGCCCTACACCTCACAGAGAGAGTGGTATACCGCTGCCCTAACGTTCCCCTACACGAAGCGAGGGGCTTCCCTACATCTGCTCTACCGGTCCCTTACCCTCGAATGTTCTAAATCACCATCCCCTATAGTTTCTATAGCCGCTCGCTCGCCTGTAAGCCGTGGGCACCAATGCCATCAACACACAGGCCGTCGACTCACTTTCCTCCAACACTTATTTTTGCAAAGGATACGGAGTACCAGTGCATTCATGGTGTTGTTTCTATCAGATTTCATGAGCAGTCGTTTAGGTGAATAATAATAATTTAGAACAATACAGCGGGCTCACTTACCGACTGTATCAATATAGCTTCGCTACCTACTAAAATGATACTTAGACACTGATGAAGAATAAACATACTGGAGTTATCAGATTAAACAAAAATTTAGCCAACTTACCAAAGTCGGTGAATCGATGAACTTTGTTTTCGGGATTACTCGATATTTGGCAAGTAGGATTGCGAGATTGTGCGAGGCTTCTGGACTTAATAGCTTTTGTACTGCAGGCATAAGGACATTTTTATAAAATTGTTCATTCTCATTGTAAATACTCAAAGCAGAGAAAACTCCAAACCCGCCGCAAGAAACTAGCACCATAGAAGACACCTTTCTCTGGAATAAAGTAATTTCCAATAAATAATTAAGATTTCTAAAAATCGTTTCCCGTCGTTCAATTCCTTGCATTTTCCTAATTGATCAATTTTTGCATTTTTAACTGCATCACATTTGATCACATAAATAGATGTAGCAACGCACACCTACCAGAATATTAGTCTTAGAGCTCATTATTATACTAAATTCTAGGACAATAAGGGAGCAGTTCAGTCAGTGGCAAGTGATGAAGTGCAAATACGCTACTTCAGGTCATAGGTTAAATAACTGATTCACCAGATAACTATCCGAAACAAACAATTACTACTTAAGGGTGAAACATGGGCCTCGAGTCAATATCAATGACATTAAATACTAAAACGGTAAACTAAACTTCTCGCACGGCAAAATCTTTTGAATTAAAAAATTTGCCCGTGTTAACAAAATACACGAGGAATGCACTGCAGCGCTGACAGCAACGCAAAAATTTGAAGGTATGCAGGCGCGCGTTTCAATCTTTCAATTGTGAATTAAAGGTGCCTTGGGAGATACAAGTTCAACTAATTTGCATACTTATTTTGCCACTATCCACCAATTAAGGATCTATAATATGAACGGTTTCGTTGGCGTCCATATAGGTCAGGAGTTATGGAACCAGACTTTCAAGTTTCTTTGTAAAAAATGTTGCTGATAATGGATTTCATCACTTACAGGAGCGGGAAGTCATTCGGATCACTTGGTGAAGGAGTATAAAAAATTATGCCGAGCTGCTTGTAGGGTGGTGAGTGTGTATATCGTAAAATATCAAGTGTTTTCGGTCGGTTTGTTAAACTCTAATCGTTATTGCAGGGGACAAGCTCGCTTTTGTCAGGAGGGACTTCCTTGGATGCTGCGACAGCAGCTACTGTGGTGCTGGAGGCATCAGATCTTACAAATGCGGGATATGGATCTAACCTAAACATTGATGGTAGTGTTGAAGTAAGTAGTCTTTTTCCTGTATTATGAATTTTGGTGGTTATGGGACACGTGAGCAATTATAGTTCCTTTCTCAGTCGACACAGTTTAAACTAGTAATTACTACTCATTATCTTTTAGCTATCATTGTTGATGATTTAAGACAGTAAACAAGTGCTAGGAAAAAGGTATTTTTTTATACTCTACAAATGGCTACCAGTCGGAGAATTCATCACTCTTAATATAATTGATGAACCTTTTGGCCATTAAAATGCTTGTTTTGCTTAGCTTGTAATTGCTTCTGCAATCCTCAGCCAAGGGCTCGGTGTGGGTTTGCAACCACTTGTGCCCTCCCTATGCTACTGAGAATGAAAATATCATAATTTTATACCAGTTCTAAATTCAATTTGTGATTCAGTTAAACGTGCAACTCAAATTTTGATCTCACCCATCCCACCAGCCAAACAAGTGAACAAATCTAGTGCCTCACATCAGCCAACAATCCCTCTATAGGTTGAAGATATGAACATTGAAAATTTGGTAATCACCTTGAAACCCTTGAAAAGACACGCAATTTGCCTTTCTGACTTTTACGAACACCCCGTGTTGGTAATGACGGCTGTTTGGGTGCTCCATTGGGTCAATTCTTCCATCGCTGCCAACATTTTGAAGAAGGAGTCGTTCTCCATCCTCAGGGCCGAGTCCCTTGGCTTGTAATCTTTTTCCACCCTGTGTTGTTTTTCTCTGCTCCTAGAAAATATCGATAATGCGAACACATGCGATGGGAAGACCGTGATTGTGCCCCAGTTGATTAGATGAGCATAGGAATTTCTGCCACTTCCGGGACTCAAACCCAGACCCTCGGGTCGGAAGCAGTACTTTTGGCACCACACCAGCCTTGAGATCAAAGTCAGTGGTTTTTCTTATGACAATTACAGTGATGAAAAAGAAGTAGCAAATATTTTCTGTTGATATGTATTATCAAGTCGTTAGGAACATGTAAAAAGCCAAGGAGTAGTGGAAAGGCAGAGTTCTGAGCCAATGGGTTGAGGAAAACTTAGGATCAGCATCTTCCTACTCAATATATTTCATCCCCTTATTTTTTCCATTTCTTCCCATTGAATTTCAATCGTGATTCATTCGAGTGATACGTAAAATGATGCTGCAGCCCAAAACCCCCCACTATCACTAGTGCAGTAGCTCAGTAGAGTGCTGGGCTGCTGACCAGAGGTCCCAGGTTCGAGGATAGCCCAAGTAGGGTTATTATCTGGATATCATGTCTTCATGAAAAACCACACACTGCACAGGGAAAGGAATTCATAATGAGTGAAAATATCACACCGATGGGCTTAGCTAATAAGTAGTTGGTGAGCTTCACTTTCATCAACAAGACCAACCTTCGGTTTGAACTCACAATAAACTAGATGTGACTCTTAGTAACTTGGTGGAATTCCATGTATGAATTAATTCATTGAACTCGCATCAGAATAGATGAACTACCTCTCACAGGAAATACATAGAAACTCCCTCAGATGATATTATTCCTGAACATAAATATAATACCATTATATAAGTAATAAAACTAATATGTAATACTTATATGCTCCTGATATTACTTAAATCTGATCCTGGCAGAACCTCATGGCTGTAATAATAATAATAATAATAATATATTTTATTTGTCCAAAAAGACACTGTACAAAAATATGAGTACTAAGCAAGTGTATAGGACACATCATGGCAATAAGAGATGAGAAAATAAGGTGTAAGCAAAGGATGACAAAATGAATCTGGGTAGATTACCACTGACTTTGCACCCATTGATATGACAAATCGTTGCTTCAATTTGCTTGCCTAGATGATTTTTCATCATTATTCTATATGCCCGTGATTAGTCACATATGTATTATGTTTGAAGGTGGATGCAGGTGCTATGGAGGGGGAGAGGATGGCATTTGGTGGTGTTGGCGCTGTCCCTGGGGTGTGTCATCCAGTTTTGATTGCCAATGAAATTTGCAAAATGCAGTACAAAGGGCCTGTCTCTCCTTCTGGCCTTGTAACTCCCAGGTTTGTTTTAATTTTTATTTAAATTTTTAGACAAGGGTTTGTTCATAGCTGTGATGTGTTTCCTTACAATCTGAGCTCGAGGAACTGATAAAAGTATGCTACATTCTTTCTTTGTAGAACTTGAGCCCTAAAACCTACATGGCATGGCAGCATGCAGGTTTTAGTGCTTCTTGGTCATGCATTTTATCAACATCTCAGTAAACAAATCGATCTAATGATTGTTGTCCAGTGGTGGATCCAGGTGGAGGGGGGGGCACAGAGGGCAATTGCCCCCCGAGAAAAAAAACAAAGAGGTAGTCAATCAAGTATGTACTGAACATCTTCGTCAAGTTACTGAAAATCGTGAAAGGCCGAGGCCTATTATTAAAACCATTATCTTTCTTGGACGTCAGAACATCCCTCTAAGGGGTCATAGGGATTACGGCCCCATTAATCCCTTGGCCTCAGCTATAAACCAAGGTAATTTCAAAGCCCTGTTGCAGTTCAGGGTACATGCAGGTGACAAAATACTTGAGGAACGCCTAAAAAGTGCATCTTTCCGTGCTACCTACCTAGTACTATTAGTAAAACTACTCAAAATTTATTGATAGAATGTTGTGGGGAAGAAATAAGGGAAAAAATCCTAAAACGAATTAATGAAGCTAAATATTGGTCAATATTCGACAAAACACCTGATGTCTTGCAAGGAACAAATTGCCTTAATTGTGAGGTATCTGTACAAAGAAACTATAAGGAAAGATTTCATTACATTCATTGATGCATACAAGTCTGCTGCAGATATGACTGATGTGCGATTGACAGAAAAGACGGAAACAAAATACTGGGAAGACTCTTGGTAAAATAGTTTTTAAAAATGTGAAAGAACTGGGTTTAGATTTGAGTCTCCTTGTAGGAATCGGTACAGATGGAGCATCTGTTTTGACTTGGAAGAAGTCGGTAGTATTACAGAGATCCAAAGAGAGCCAGTCAATGCAAAATGGCTACCATGCTACAACCATGCCTTGAATAATTCTCTTTCAAAGTCAACCAAAATTAGGGATGGGTCGGTTCCACTTTTTTTCGGTTCCGATTCCGGTTCGGTTCTTAACTTCAGTTCTCGGTTCCGATTCTTAATTTGCCACTTACTTTGCATTGCTCAATGGTAAGATAAGATAATCAATAATCATTTTCAGAGACATACTGCTTGAAAAAGAATACTTATTTATATTTTTGTGGAAATGTAATTTTAATCCATTTTTACCCTTTATGTGAAAATATTTATAGAAATCAAGCATTTTTGGTTTTATACTCGTTGCCCATCCATGGATGAAGGCGGGCACCCGCCCAGCCGACGACTAGTGACCGCTAGGGCGGATCGGAAAAATCGATCTTTCGCGGAGAAACTTGGCCCTCAGGAAAAAGTTGTCAAAGTGACTCAAAATGAGGCCAGAAAAATTTGAAACCTCTAGGTCAAGCCTAGACCCTCGCGCCGTGGCCATTTATGGGGAGGGGGGCTGAAAATAGAAAAAGACATATTTTTAAAGCGGTTCCCCATGGATTTTGCCGAGTTGCGGCCCTTAGGGTAAAAATTTCGTTCATTTGTACAGATCTGCAGCCATTAAGCCACTAATTGTCGATTTTGAGTGCGCAGATAAGATAAACCGAGTGTGTACTTTCGACCACGGTTTTGTCATTACCAACATATTTCTCATAAACTTAAATATTTAAATTCGTATGTTACTGCAAATACTTAGTTACACTCTCCCATTGGAAGATAATATAAATATCAGCTTTCATATCCGACATGCGTATTTTTCTTCAAGTTTCATGGCACAAACATTTTTTAAAGTTAAACATGACCAGTTAACCCAACGTTTTTGTAATGATTGCCCATTTATAGTCGAGTAATCAAGAAAGCAGAATGGTCAACGGCAAACGGTTGATAATTACTTCGCTGAACACGACCCTTGCATCAAGGGAAGAAGAAACTTGATAAAACAATTTAGTTGTAATTGACCGCATATTGCGGGTGCCTTTCATTTCCGGCTATCCTTGCACGGTCAATTTTTCAAATAGTCGATTGTCATCTGCTATTTACGGCGTGGCGAAGTAGACGGCGTTCTCTTGCATGAGAAAAGTTAATGCTATTGTACAAATGACGAATAATTTGCTGACTTAACGAAAGCAATGTCCAAAGCATGAATGAAATCTTCTAAAACTAATACACTATATTATGATATAATTTACGAAAATGATATAAGGACTCGCACCTCCAAAGTAGGTGGACGTAACATATACCTATCAATCAGTATATCCTTATTACGGCGGTATTTCATCACTTACTAGAATTGGTTGTAATAAAATAAATCATATAGTCTTTTAACGACTGAATTAGAATAATTCACGGCAACTTTGAAACATCTAAGTACACTATTTCACCAGGTTTTAATGTGAAGCTTCCGCTTTCAGAGTGTGAGCAGGTTTCAAATTGGTTTTCGCACCAATTATTTCGCTACCGATTCTTTCTGGCCTCGGTTCCGGTTCTAAGCTCAAGAACCGGTGGAACCGAAGAACCGAACCGACCCATCCCTAACCAAAATCCAAACCATCAAAAATGCTGTTGGAATAATAAAGGAATTGTTATTTCGTTTTTCAATCAGTCATTCAAAAGGAATGCCATTATGAATTCATTCTTAGGAGGTAAGCTTGTTAGCCTTTGTGAGACTCAATGGGTGGAAAGGCACAATGCTGTAATTTTATTTTACTTTGCCTTACCGGAAATAGTAGATGCCTTCACAGAAATAAGTGAATGGAAAGAGTCTGAATCTGCCAAAAAGGCTGCACTATACATTAAATCAGTGACTAACATAGATTTTATTTTTTCATGTGTTTGATTGACATTTTGAAAAGAACATTTCCTCTGAGTAAGTTACTGCAAATGCCAGCCGTAGACCTAAACAAGGCTTCTAATGCTGTACAAGATACTCCTACATCTTTGAAGGACAGTAGAAAAAACTGCGATGAGTCCTTTACAGAGATATATTGTGAGGCCAAAACCACTGCCGAAAAGCTGGGAGTGCTGCTAGTAATGCCAAGAATCATGAAGAAGCAACGTCACAGAGAAAGTCATGACGCTTACACAGTTGTAGACTACTACAGAAGATCCATGTACAATCCAATTCTGGACAATGTCATTGTTGATCTTCAGACACGGTTTTCCCAAGACACTCTAATGTGTTTTGATCTAAATACATTGTTACCTGTATGCATTCTGAACTCCAAAACCATTACTGCAAATGAAAAAGTAAATGTCAAAGATAGGCTTTAGAAAGTTGTTAGGAACTTCAAACATCTTCTACCTGTTCAATCTGAAGCTGTACTTGATGGGGAAATAAATATTTGGAAAACAAAGTGGTTGAGAGATAAAGAGGAAGGAAAGAAAATTCCGGTTACTGTAAGTGGTTGAAGAGCTGTGATGAAGATATATTTCCCACCGTAAGAAATTTATTGAAAATTCTTATCACACTGACAATCAGTGTTGCAAGTGCTGACAGGTCATTCAGCAGCCTTAATCTTCTTAAATCATGGCTACGAACCCGAATGGTTGAGGAAAGATTGAAAGGCTTATGTCTTTTATTTATCCACAAAGATATTGATGTAAACATTGACAAGGTGCTTGAATGTTACGCTAAAGGAGGAAAAAGAAGATTACAGTTACAAGTAATTATTTAGAATTAATGTAGTTTGTAAAAGAGTTGTAATTAAATTTCTGAATACTAATTATTTTGTGCTTTTACTTTCGTAGTCTTTCATGAATATGGGTATAATTATAAATTATCATTGTAGGATAGGTTTATTACTTATCTCAGAACCTTTGTCCTAAGTTCTTATTAACTGCCAAGTATTCTCATAATCATGTTATTTTGATTTTTAGTGAATATCACAAAGCATTAAGCTCAACTTTCCAAAATTCAAACTACTTTACTGCCAATGACAATACATTTTTAAGTAGTTCAGAGTAGCGTAAAACAGTGTACACTGTTTTACGCTACTACAAACTACTACAAGTAGTTTGGTCATATTAAATACAAGTAAGAATAAGATTTTCAGGAAAGAAATCAAAATGTCTCTGAACGAAGGTAAACCAAAGTTTTTTGCTGCCTAAGTCAATAGTCAAATAGTATAAAAATTTAAAATGTGAAAATATGCTGAAAACCAGAAAAACTTGCATGCAAATTCACCATTCTTTTTTTTCATATTTTTACAATTTTCTGGGTGAGAACCCCCCCCCCCTCTCACTTAGGTGATATTCCATACCACCAATACATCATATAGCATATTTGCAGATATTGCCCTTCCCCCCTCTTCTGCTCCCCCCCTGAGAATTGGGCCTGGATCCACCACTGTTGTTGTCAGTTATTCGTAAGTAGAGGTTCAGGAAAATAGTTTTATAAAAATTCAAAATTAGTTTTAAGAATCTCAGAGTTATTGTAATATATTTTTATGCTTATTTTTTTTGTTTTTTTCCAGTACAAATAAAATTAAAAACAAAAAATTACAACCTTTTTACTGTACCTTACTTTGTACTGTTCTGCTTGTCTTACTTCTCTTGATAAACTCGAAGCATTTCTTGGTGGTTGGTAGGAGGAATGCCTTAGATGTTGGATTCTAACCAACTTCTGTTCACTTTCAGCTTGATTGTTGGCAGTGGAGCTGCCAAATGGGCAGAGGCTGCTGGCTTAACCCATGCCCTCTCCTCATCCCTAATATCAGGTATGATCCCTGTCTTCGGGTGATGGTGGCTAATTCACTTTTACATCACTAACACCAGGAGGCATACTGCATTCTGATAATTTGTCTAAAAATTAAAGTATGTCGGTATAAAATTGATTCTGTATCCTTTAAATATCATTGGCTAATGTAGTTTCTGTTTGCCTACATAAAATGTATCTTTAGCTTGGGTATTCCTTGAGTGTACATTGATTAGTAATTAGCAAGTCATACACTGCCCAAAATGAAACCTAAGGATTACTTGGATAGAACAACATGTGTGTGGCAGCACATGTTTTTCCCTCATCCATTCTCTAAAATCAATTAAAATAATCTCTTCTTGTGATTTGTTGTATGTACTGTCAGTAGGAAAATGTTGATAATGAGTTTGAAAACAATACCTCTGGCAATGAGACATGCGTGGCCATCTTCTATGAAGATGTGATTGGTTGCAAGGATTGTCACTGCTGAACTACAGCTACCTTCTGTGTGGCAGCAGGCATCCCATATGGTATATAGAGAATGTAGAATGTTGATATTTTTGTTTATGGTCTATATTGGTTGATATTCCTAATTTTGGTCCAAATTGGTCTATATTTTGGCCAAAGTAAGCTACAATTTACTCTGAAGCAGCCGGTACAGCACTGCAAAGTTAGAATATGCGTGCCACAGCCAGGCGCTGCTGCTTTGTTCGTCTGCTTTGCCTGGGTCCGTGCTCTAGTGGTGTGGCTGTGGTGCTCAGCCCTTGTCTCTGTGCGCTTGCCTGGTTGCATCTTCCCCCTCCCTTGCTCCTTCTACCGAATCTCTCTCAGTTTTCACCAGTACTCTAAACTCTACCACACAAACCAGATGAAGCTTCTAAGAATAAAATGCATAATTTTGATATTTGGTCCAATTTGCCTTGATTTTCATGCATATTATGAGTCCATTTTGGTGTATATTCTCACTGACTTGGGTCCATAAAGTCTATATTTTTTGCCCTGAGCCTATGGGATAGCTGGCATCGTATTCACCAGTGGCAGTGCACCTCTTTATATTCTCCAGGATGTTGGCACATGCATGGTCACAATCAGTTGGCACCTAACATGTTCATTTACTTATATTTGAAAATATGTATTAAGCTCCAGATAAAGAAAAAAATTGGCTCGAATTGGACTTGATTAGGTGAAGATCTTTGGTATTGATTTCAGTGGCAGAACTCTTAAATTCTCTAGAGGTGAATCTAGATGGATAGATAGATAGATAAGCGTCTTTATTGGAGCGAGATTGAGACAAAAAGTCCCCTCTTCCATCTAATCCCTCTTTTCAATCTAGGCAGCGCAATGCATTTCACCATTCTTTGGCATTATCATATGCAGGGAAAGGGTGGTCAATTGGCAATGTTACATCAAATTGGGGTGAGGAAGTGAATCAGGCAATGTGGAAGGAAGGGAAAATGAAGTGGGTGGATAGGTGTGACAGAGAGCTAAGAGACACTGAGTAAGTTAATGGATTGTTCAGTGGTGGCTGATGTTGAGTAGATGTCTGTAACGTGAACGGGCTGAAGAAGTTAAGGACTCGTATTGAGATATTCTTGTGAAATATTTCATCAGGATTTGTTCATTTTAATGACAATAGTTAGCCAGTGCTCCAATTGACTTCCTCAGTTCTGCTGAAGTGTCAATGTCTCGATGTGTCAATCAATGTCTTGAGTTGAATTTCAATTAAATGCTTTACAATACACGACCGGAAGTGTCATTATTTAAAATTTTGAACAAAATTATAAGAATGAGCTATCGGAAATTGTGCACTTCCCTGTGCAAATACTCAGTTAACCAATGAACACAAGTTATGTACTATGCACTGAAACAAGGCTAAGGGTACGAACAGAATAAATTCTAAAATATAAACAGAAATGAGAATTTCATTAATATTATGCTTAACTACTCATCAGCATAAAAAGATGTGCGTCAAGATTATGGATGTGTGCAATTTGATGCTACATAATTCATACAATGTCAAAAATCAGTAGGTACTGCGGTAGTACTAAACATGGACGGTGGCACCATGCACACGACTCTGGCTACTTTGTGCCATAATTTGTCCAGGATTCCGGTAACATCTTGTTCCTTTTAAGCCTCAATAATTTCCCCTGAGAAAGAGGACGTCTTGGTAGCTTAACTGCTAGAGCGCCTGTCTGGAAAGCAGGGGTCCTGTTTCGAGTCCCGGTCAAGGCAAATTCTTTTTTCTCTGTGGAATATCTGCTATTGTGCAATTTCAGTGGGTAATGCCGCTTAAGTTTTCACGGTTCATCAGAGTTTAAGTTTAAAGTTTGTCAGAACTTTGAATTTATCTTTTAATATTCATGCTGGGATTTGTACAGTTTATACCTTTCTACTCTTACTCAAAAGTTATTTGTGCTGAGTCTATTTGTCAAGACTGAAAGTGCAAAAGTAGGAAAATTAGATGAATAAATTCACAGTATACACCTATATAAACCCAGTATACACCTACATCATATAGTATATATCTTTCGTTAGGATTTACTTTGAAATTTTTCCCATTCACTTCCCTTGACATAGTTGGATAATGTTGCCTTTCGGTTGTAACTTCTGGGGAGCCACTGTGTATGGGGTGTTTTCATCCAAGCTTTCATATCCATTGCAGGCCACATCATCACAGATGAAATCAAGAAATAAATCCATTTCATATTGCCATCAATGGACATGAGAGCTCAGACAACAATTCTCCATATGTGGAGGCTCACAGAAGAGACAACTCGACAAAACTCATGCAATGAAAACCTACGTTCATCAACCCTTCCTCCTTTACAAGGTTTTCATGAAATTTCTTCAATTCTACACATCAGTACTTTTTTTGGCCTTCAGTTGTCTCATAATAGCTTCTATCATAGCCTTACTTAGATGTCCTTTTTATTCATCACTTATGCATCCTGTCTCTCTTGCACAGAAAAATCTAGGAAGCAGTATCGCCGCAATAAACGTAAGCTGCTAACACCCAGAAACAAAATGGATGCAGAAAAGGTAGGTTTCATGCGCTAACTTGATGGTTACTCTAAACCCTTTGAGAAAATAGAATGGATAATGAGTCTTCTTTTCACAGTTGCAGTCCATGGGCTCCGATGTGGACAACGGATTGGATACTGTAGGAGTGGTGGCCATGGACAGTGAGGGAAGGGTCAGTGCAGCATGCTCCAGTGGGGGGATTGCCCTCAAGCATCCAGGTCGGGTGGGACAGGTGAGAAGAGATGAACAGCAGTGACTGAATTAAGAGGGTCAACAGAGTTACCTTCCAGTGTGTGCAGTGTGACACGTCCCTTCACCAAGGGGTGTTTCTGACTGTCCTTTGCATTCTGTAGATGAGCTATGCAAGAGAGACATGGTCCCTCTCCCCTGCCAAGTTCTTTCATCCCTTGCACCTATGCAGTGTGTTTCATATCCTGTTTTACCTATATGCATATGTCCCTTGGATCTTCCATCATGTTCTTTTCCTTCCTATTATGTTCCTAACAAATTCATATGAAGCCTCAAGAATGTGGCTCTAGTAATCATTCACCAGTGCGGCCTGCAGGCCTTAGTGAGGTCCTTGCATTGTCTAAGGTTTATCATTCCGCATCGAATACCGTTAGCAGTTTGTCTCTACCCCGAATAGCTCCTGAGATATGGCAGTGTTAACAGAGTACAGCCTCCCTGTGGGGCCGGCCGGCACAGGAACGGCCCTCATAATTCCCATGTTGTAACAGTTTTTCTTCTCATGTTTTCGAGGTCAAATTCCCATTTCATTAACATCCTTTTGTTTCATTGATGGTGAGAAAGTTATATCAAAATTATATTGTTTAAAATAATACTCACTGCATGGAAGCCACACATTTCATGTCACACATCATTGTTAATGTGGACATGAATATTTCTCATACTCCCCAGCAGTCGATTTCTGCACTTCCGGTTACCAAATGAACAAATACTAGTTTTCTCATTTATGAAATAGTAAGTTATGAGTTGTCTGGTCACCAATTGTCGTGGTTACAACATGTCACAGAGACAAGATGACCATTTACGAGATGTCGGTTACAAAATATATGGTTACAGGTAGACATGGAACCCTGCCAATTCAATGATCCATGTCTCCTAGCCATATATGTAGCGCAACACATCACATGAATGTATAGGACTTGGTTCTTTCCCGGCGAACTAATACTGTGAATTCTTCTCGGGTTTTCCACTGGGTTAAGTGTTCAGTTGCCTGTGGGCTTGTGTGCCCGTGGGCAACTGAACACTTAACCCGGTGGAAAACCCGAGAAGAATTCACAGCATCACATGAATGTTTTCACATACTGTTTCTTTTATGATAATTCTTTTTTCTGTTAATTGTTTTTCCCTTTATGAATGCCTTCTTCTTGCCTTGAGCTATTCTTTGCTTTGTATCTGTTCATCTTCTTACATCCCATGTCTGTCCACTATCTGGCATACTTTTTTTACTCACAAGTGTCAGTAACCACCACATAAATTTAACATCCAGATTGTAATCATGGATAGCTGTAACCGGTAACCAGTTATTGGCAAAATAACTCAGGATATTGAGTGGAATCTTTGTACTCATCTTGTAGATGAGATGATTGGGCTTGAAGCACCTTGTATTTTGAATTGAACATTTGGTGATATTTTTGTTGTGACAATTATCCTATGCAAATTTTCTTTATACTTGTATAAGGTCACTTTGCATGATTTACTCTAAATGAGAAATCAGATGAGGGTGACTTTAATAGGTCATCTACTTCTCCATTTGATCACAGGCAGCCATTTTTGGTGCAGGGTGCTGGGCTGAGAATGCTAGTGCCGTAAATTCCATCAGCAGTTCCGCTGGGGAATCTGTTGCGGCATGTACAACAGGCTGTGGGGAATACCTCATTCGCACAGGGCTGGCACGGGAGTTGGCACATGCGGTTCAATGCTGTGATGACAGTGCCACAGTTCGTGTGCACTCAACATTTATGGAGAAATTCCTAAGTGAGCATGAACAGTTTTCTGGTTCCCTGGTCACGTATGAAGTACATGCATGTATTAGTAAGAACTTTTTCCATCACATGGTATTTTATGGTCAGGTCAATGCTTTTTCCACAGCCTTAAAACAAAAATAGTAATTATATATTTTAATGGATTCAGTTATGACTGAGTACTGGTACTTATGCAATTATTTCTTTCATGTAAATGATCAAATCTGATACATATTTATGTTCTACAAAGAATTTTCCCTTAATTTTGTCATCAAATGCCTTGATAGTCACTAGTAAATACACAATGGGTATATCCACTTCAACTCTGCCAGTGATCTGAGCATATTTTAGGGACTGCCTGTCGGGGTCGGATTGCACAAAGCCTGACATGTCTGTTTCTGGGATTCTCCTTATAATCATAATATACTTTATTTTCCCAGTGATCACAGTACAATTTCTTGTCATAGATATAAGGCACATCGAAATGAAAAATATAAAAAAGGTACATCAGCAAGATTAAGATTGAACAATAGAAGACATAGGATAAAGTGGAACTGGCATATAAAAATACTAGTCATGCAAAGTAAAATTGCCAGTAGAACACAAGTCAACTTCAAAACCTTATTCCTGTTAAAAAATTATTGATGGAATAATATACATAGCTTAGAGAGGAGAAATGACTTGACATCGTTCTTAAATACACTGTGGGTAGAAGAATTTTTCACATACTCTGGTCTTTTTTTTTAAAGCTGGGTCCTATTGCTAGGGACACCGAAAAATGGTAAATAAAAATCATCAAAAGCTGTGTTTAAAAATGACAAATACGGTAAATAAAATCTTTTTAAAAAGGTGAAAGCTGTGTTTAACCCTTTGCGGTCCAACGTTGAGGCTGGCTCGATAGGCCTAGCTCTAGCAGCAGGTCCAACGTCGAGTTGAGCTCGACATCAGATGGCGCTGCGATTATGCACATTTTATGTAAGGTGCTGCTATCTTATGTCACATTTGTGAACTTCTAGTACCTTATGAAGCCTTTTCACCTATTTTGCAAATAGTATTTCTTTCGGCTACTACTTGAATTCCACAAAAAAAATTGGACCGCAAAGGGTTAATGTTGGGAAAAAGGAGTCTTAAAGGAAGGGTTTTTTTTTAATATTATTAATAAAGACTTCATACCAATGTGAACAAACAGTTAATAGCACATACATTTGAGATCCAATACAGAAGTTATAGCTACCCTACGCAACATAAAAAACACAGTAGGCACTCATAGAATGACTTATGGGGAGCATGCATTCTCCAAACTCGGGTAAGCCGACAATAACAGAGTGGAGTAGTGGACAGGTAATGAAGTTCGATTCTTACGCTGTTTAAAATTTTTTTTTTCAACCATTGAATAAAAAACTTTATCATCCTTCATTTCCAACCTTTGTGTGTGGATACTGACTTTTTTGTATTTCTATCGCTTCAACTAGATTTACAAATGCGTCATTCAAAAATACACTGTAAAGTTAACGAAATGATTCCGCGATTTAAATCTGTAATATAAATTTTTTCCAATCATTTCTTTTCGCCAAATTTAATTATTTTTTTGACTTATAATTTGGCATGAAATTTCTGATAATCTACTTTTTTTAACTGTCTACTAGCATTACCCTAGGAATACAGCACGGCTGTATTCTTAGGTAGTGTTAAGGATCGAACTCGCGACTGGCAGTACACAGGCCCTCATTTTTAACAACTACGCTCTCATAGGTTAACGGGAAATATGGCGAATGTAGGCGACCCGCATGACAATCGGTTTAATTTTTTTCTCGCACATCCGGGCCTATGGAGAAAAAGGTCAAGACGAGTATTTTTTATTTTGTTTTCCTCGTTTGTGGCACGGAAAAAATCTTCTTCTCATTTAGTGACCCGAATTACTTAACCTCTCCTTGTTGGTATCCACCATACGTACATTCCATCCGTGGGGCGCATTGATCACGAGGCCGCAAGATGTTAAAATCTCCGATCCGGATCTGAATTTTTACTGTCCTCGGATATGATTTCAGTAGCGAATTAAATGAAAGACCCGTGGATCTTTGGATCCGAACCGACCATTCTTAATTTATGAGTGGTACATTTGTAAATCTAATTTAAACAACAAAAGTATAATCCCTACGATCCCTAGTAATCCCCGCGATACTGGGGTAATGGGGGGGAAAAAGTCATATTTCTTTATTTTGCTTCTAGTTGCACGGGAACATTTTCATCTAATTATGTGACCTTAGTTACACATCCTCTTCTTGTCAATATCTACCGCACTCATTCCATTCACTGGGCACTCTGATCGCTAAGCCGTGAAAATTTAAAATCTACGATCCGGATCCGATTTCACTCCGTGTCTTTGGATCCGAATCCGGAACCGAGAAAAATGAAAGATCGACGGATTCGATCCGGCCATCACTAAAGAAAATATTTCATGCTACAAAAATTCGGCATTTGCAAAATATCTCAAATTTCGTTTAAAAAATCGCGTTTCAAAGAAGACACCGTTAATTTCGTGATTAAACCCTAAAGTCGCTTATTTCGTGAATCCTGTCACAAAAAACGTTTCACGAAAATGTCATGTCCCTACCTATTGCTATGCTCACGTAGGGTTGATATAGACCTTGATGATTTCAAGTTGCCTAGATGTGAACATCTGAATTTAAGTTGTATTCACTTAAATTATCTCTTGTGTGAAAGATGGCAGATATGATATAGTATATGCAGGGTAAAGGCTATATTTTTAATTTCTGAAAAAGGGGTCTACATGGAGCTCAGTAATTGGCCCACAGAATAAGTAGAACTGCCTTCTTTTGAATTTTGAATACTTTTTAATAGCTGTCGGCCAACCTTTTCATTGTGACGTCATTATTCTCTTTTACATCCCTCACAGACTGTTCCATGTATCTCATACAAGGCCTGCCTTTTCCATTCTTCCCGTTCACTTTTCCCTGGACGATTGTCTTCATCAGTTCATCGTGTCTCAAGATATGGCTGATTAAGTTGTCCCTTCTTCTTTTTAGAGTTGTTAGCAAACTTCTGTTTTCTCCCACTCTTCTTAAGACTTCCTCGTTACTTATTCGGTCGATCCATTTCATCTTCATCATTCTCCTGTAGCACCACATTTCAAATGCTTCTACCTTTTCTTCTCCACTGCTGTCATCGTCCATGCCTCACTGCCGCAAAGAAACATGCTCCAGATATATGTTCTGATGAATTGCTTCCTTACTTCTACACTTGTATTTACAGCTGTGAGTAGATTCTTCTTTTGATAGAATGCCCTCTTCGCCTGGGCTATTCTTCTATTTCTTTCTTGCTTCGTCCGTCGTTGGTTACTCGGCTTCCTAGGTAACAGAACTCTTTCACCTCATCAAGTTTTTGTTTTCCTAGTTTGACATTGGTTTTGGCCTCTTCTTTCTTGCTGCACACCAATATCTTAGTCTTCTTCTTATTTATCTTCAGCTAATATCTAGCCATTGTCCTTTCCATGGTTATTAGAATCTTGTTCAGATCCCTCTCTGTCTCTGCTATGAGTGCTATGTCATCAGCGAATCGCAGCATGCTTATTTTTTCTCTGTGGATAGTCACTCTTGAAGACTTCTCTTTGATTTCATTGATGGCTCTCTCAATGTAAACCTTAAAAATTAAAGAGGCAGTGCACAGCCTTGTCTCATTCCTTTCCTTATTCTTGCCTCTTCACAGCTGGGTCCAGATTTAATCACAGCTACTTGGTTTTTATACAGACTGTGGATAATTCTTTGGTAATTGTAGGACACTCCAATTCCCTTCAGAATTCCAAGCATCGAATCTCAATCCACATTGTCGAATGCCTTCTTTACATCCACTAATGCAATGAACGTTGGCTTGTTCTTCTCCATTCTCTTCTCTATAAGGAGCCTAAGGGCCAATATTGCTTCTCTTGTACCCTTATTTTTCCTGAAACCGAATTGGCATTAAAATATGGCAACGATGATGCCAATCTTTGTTTATGTGAAGAATAATAGGATGCTCTTCAACACCCAATGAACCTAGTTGGGCAGCTGGACATGGAAAAAAATGGCTCTAAGTTTGGAGCTGGAAAATATCTTCATACTTGGAACAATTATTCAAACGTGGAGCAAGCCATTGTCAACACTACTAGTGAGACCAGTTGCTAGTCTGTTTGTACAGTTGATATTTTTGTGTCAACATTATGAAAATGCTTGCAGCTATGAAGGACTGAGATCCAAAGAGCATGTTTAACATATCATCTGAATGGCACTTCCCTTTATGTAAATATGAGATACTTATATATTTGCTAATCCCTTTCCATAACACAGCAATGCCCAGCCAATGTAGATGAAATTTACCTCAAAGCAGACTGCCTAGGGTGGATTCAAATGTAAAATGACAGTGATTTACAAATCACAGATGATTATCGGATTCTTACTCAGATTCCTCTAAAAATGCACAAGCCATGGAAAAGATGGGAAAAAGTCTTTTATTACAAGGTGGACAGGTAACGAAAAGAATCGCTTCACTGTCATGCTGGGTATGTGATGAGTTGGAAGCTGGAATAAATGTTTAAATATAATAATAATAATAAATGTAACAAGATGAAAACATCAATAGTGCATGCCTCCTATTTGTACTTACAAATAGAAGGTAACGTAAAAATCTCTAAAATATTATGGAGATGAAATGCAATGCAAATTACGAATAGGGGCAGTGACACTGATGACTCATCAAACTCTAGAAGAAAAATCTGATAACTGAAATTTTTGACCATTAAAAGTGAAATGAGAAGACAGCAAAGGAAAAAGCAACAGAGAAATAATAAAATAAGACAAAAACAAATAAACTATACCATATAATTAGCATATGCTGAGAAATCCACAGTGCCGACATGAAAATCCACAGGAATTTCACTCTCTCACACTATACGAATCTTGCACCCACCTCAAGCTCTACGTGCTCGGGCACAAAACTTGGTGAGGTGAAAATGATGCATTATGTTGCGTTGTATTAAAAGATGATGCCATAAAACCTCTGTCAAAAAGGAATGAGGATAACAGAAAGACCATCGCCAAAAGAGAGGATGTACCATTGTAACTGCAACACTTGTTGTTTACACACTGCCCCCGTAAATGAAATACAAGGCTTATTATTTTGATTTCAATATGGACATGCAACAGTCTCATAGTAGTCCAGTTCAGTGACGAGTATATGATGACCAGATGTAATTTATGATTATATAAGGTTTTGGATTACGAAAACGAATGGTGCAGACAATATAAAAATTAAATTAAATCCAACAGAAGTGTCTAAAACCCAAGATCCTAGATGACTAAAGGACATAAATGTATTCCAATCCAGAAATTAAAAAGGAGAGGTGAGTGAAAGAAACACTGAAGGAATAAAATCAAAAAACATAAGCTGAGGTGCCCAGATCATCTCGCTTGAGTACCGCCGAGTTAAATATTAACACTGTTTTTTGAGTCATTGTTGGGAAGTTGTGTTTACAACTGAATGTATTTTTTGTCTGATTGTTATCATACTTTATTTTTTACTATTCCTATAAATCAAAGTTATCCTTACAATTTTATCATACTAGTAATTGATATTAAGCATGTAATATACCATATAAATTCATGTACCATGCACACCCTTGTAAGATGCATACCCTGCTTTTAAAAGCCTAAACATAAAGTAAAATTGGGGGCTTCCATCATTCTCATGGCACGAAGTTTTGGGTACCTGAGAACTTCCATCCAGTACCAAAGACTACCGTTGCAACTATGCCACCAATAGATTTGGCATATGACGATGAACAATAGCAAGAAAGTTCTTGGTGAATGCTATACCGTGAAGTGCAATTTTTAAGTGTATGCCAGGTAAAAATGATTGAAACTTTTTGAACGCTGACAAAACATCTTTAGTTGTAAAACTGCACCAAAATCTATCCCTTATGTACTCGGACAGGCGTTGTTCTATGATGGGATAACTGGCAGATTTTCCCCTAAAAGCTCTTACTGTTCCTATTAGTATGGAGTACTGCAACCATGTTCTTTCAGCAATTCCATATGCACGATTCTGGGACATCATACTTTCGTCCTGCAGCACAATTTCCTATTTCTTCAGAGTCTTTAATCACTTGTAGTATTTCACTTGCAACTGAAAGATAACAACATTTTGCACTTATTTATTTTAGGAATGACAAAGAGATATATTTAGACTTTCGAAATAATACTAAAAAAATTAACAATGTAGCCTCTGGAAGCCAGGCAAGTATGAAGCCAAGTCTGGTGAAAGGATGTTTTCGATTTTGATGGGTCAGGTGGAAGTTAGTGATGGTCTTGAACAGTAAGCAAGCAAACAATACACTCCCCCTACTGACTCATGCTAAGGTACTAGGGGTCCAGCTATACCCTTGAGGGACTCTTGGGAAGGGATAAGGATCTCGTGTAAGGTGCACACCCTCTTCTTCAGCTACGATTTCTGGGAAAAAGGGTGTGCATGGTACATTGGTTTTTACAGTATTTGTCAACAGCATCTTACTCAGACAAGGAGTGCCTAAAAAAATATGAATGTCATCCTTCATTGATAAACATGAGTAACTTTATAATGTTGGGACTGAGAACTGAGATTCGAATAGGTGAATCAGATTTTGCTTTAACAATGTGGGCATTGCCGTTGGACCTGCAGGAATTTCCATGGGATCATGTCCCTGCTTATTGCAGTGTTGGGAGGGGCGTGACAGATATGTATGTACGTGGACTGTCTGGCATTAATGTGTTAATTGTTGGCTCACACACTTTTTTGTTGTGTCCTGTCTCAGGATCACCTATGCTGGCAGTGGTTGATGAGCCAGAACGGCTGGCAGGTGCCATAATCCTCCGAGGCACAGGGCCCTCGGAGCAAATGGAGTTCTTGTGGGCCCACTCGACCAAATCAATGTGCATCGGCTACATGGTGGCTGCTCGTGAAAGTAAACCCATGGTAAGCGGTCTGCCTTGATTCATATGAGTCTGTCGTGTATAGTTTCATCTCTACTGTGTATCAGTGTCCTTCCTTTGAACCAATGGAATTATAGTGTTAGGATTATTTGGCGAAGGGGCAAAATCTTGTTATTTTGACGCTGCTGAGCATGAAATGTCACAAAATTACCTCTCAAGCAGTCCGTTGAAAACAAAGTGGAATGTTACTATTTTATGTGGATAAGTCAGAATCACCTTAGTCACAATTTCTAAGTTTTGTTTAAGCCATTGCTTGCCAACATTCACCCTTATCTTGAAATCATTCATTAAGGTAATCTTTGATAAATAATTTGCATGTTGTGAATAATGTGTGTTAAAGAAGAACAGATTTTCGTGCCAGCCTCTTGATGTTCTGATAAAATTATATTTTGTCAATTTCTGTTTTATTCTGTCTGTTCTGTTTGATTCTGATTGGTATGCAGCTGGCGTGTTTGCATTGGTATTTGTTAAATTGAGATTCAAAACAAATATGTTTGGTGTGCGTGTTTGTGTTATACATTAGGTGCATGTCATCATGGAGTATCTATGTAGGTACTTCATGGTGTATTCCATGAAAAAATATGGTCCATCAGATCAGCGTCAGGGTATGATTTTTCACATGAGCTAATCTCAAGTGATGATTATATCTGCTCTTTAGGACTGCATGCTGAAGAAATTTGGTAAAATTTGTTTCAATAGAACTGGCGTTAACCCGAAGAATAATTCAGGTGTAATCCTATTGAGCTTTCCTCTGGGAACACCCAAAGGGCTTCACCTCATATTCACGAGTTATGCCAGAAAGATTCTTGGCTTAGTGGTGCATAGTTTAGTTAATTGGAATTCAAGAGAAAAATTCACTCCTCAGATAGTGATGGTCAAACACTGATTCATCTGTATCTTCTAACAAAAATTCCTCTGTGGCTTAATCTAAACAATGCCAGGAAGTTACACAATGCACTGTTTGAATCTTTAAACCAAATGTTATGTCACCTGTATGTGACTGTATTCTCAGTTCATAAGCTATGCCATCGTTAGACGTTGGAAAAAAAGGTTCATGTTGAGGCAATTTTCTGTCCTTCCCCATATTCCATGCTAATGGAAATGAAAATTGGATGCGGTTGTAGAAATCTGTGGGGAAAACATCAGTTTTTTTAATGAACACAGTGAATTATCTGTCATCAAATTGTGTTTATAAACTATATAGTTGACGATTCTTGAGTGTATAAATATCAGTGTGTATTCTTGAAAAATCTGAACATATGTTTAAATCATACATTTTCACTACCCATTCCCCAAAGGAAAAATCTGAGACAGAGATCTCTACAGTGGAGTTGTGTAATGTTCCTTCTTTTGATATGTGAGCATTGTATGGATTTGCAGACAAAATTGTGAATGATTGTTGTTGTGGTATAAACACTTATGATTCCTTTAAAATCAAAGCAATGATGTACATTAATCCTGGTCCCTATTTATTATTATCTTATTCTTTTTGAAAACCGTGACCTGTCCCACTGTCCACGTGTAACACTATCTCTCTCTGATAATATCATCTTTCCATATTTCTTTTAGAGCCACATGTCAAGGTTACCTGGAGAGTTCACTGCTGGTAGCAAGGTTGTTGTTGAAGGCATCAGTCTAGACTTGAGAACGGAACTGAATTGAACTGCAATACTCCTCAAGCCATAATTACCTGTGAACCTGCCTTTACTGTGAGAGACACTTTCATCAGCAAATATATGTGCTCTTGGTCAGCTTTCAATCAGTTGATCTCCTGGAGCATAAATAGATTTCCATCATGTCTCTCTGTGAGCAAAATGGACTGAGCTGTGCAGCCATTACCCATATGTGGAATCCTCTGCCATGTTGAGGTCGACGTACTTCAATAGTGACACTTCCATTAGCCAGCAGTGCTGTGATTGCCATCCAGTGCAACAAGGCAGTCAGAGAACTAATGTTACCCACAGTTGTGTGTTCATGTTCTGGTGATTGTTATTGTATAATAAATAATATGGTCAAAGCACTCCATTGTTTGTTTCATGAGACTATGCTCAGAAAAATGTTGTTTTGTGTGGTGTAGAAAACCTTGTACTCTCCCAGAATAAGTATGATCACAATGTGTAATTTTTTTTCCCTCGTCCTGAACCATGTGCAATTCACTCAATGATGAGGTGTCAAGTGCTGGTGCATTGCATGCAGCTGAAGTCCACTCATGTTAAGTACTGTTGTTGCCAGACATCGTCTGTTGAATTAGGGTTTTAAGGAAGAGAATATTTTATGAAAAATTTTAATTGACATCTCAATTCCGTGATAGAAAACTGTTAATCCTTATTCTTATAACATTATATTCAGGTTGGGGGAATCCAAACTTTCCAAAATCAGTTCCAGGACACTATTTGAGTCCCAAGACATATTTTCCCCTTATATAGAAGACACTGGATTAATTTGAATATGGGTCACGCAAACTTAAATTTTCAAAATGGTTTCAACAGTAAATGAACTATAGTTTAAGGTAAAATACTGCCAATTAATTAAATTTGGATGAGGATTTGAATTGATTAAATTGAAACAATACAAAGTTGTATTAATCTTAAAAAGAAATTATGATGGGGCATGTAGAAGTTGGAGGAGGCAAGAGATCTTTGATCCGAGTGTGAGTTACCTATTACAGTAGAATTTTATTATTACGCAGTTCATGGGACCAAAAAATAGATAGTTTGGAATATCAAATTTCATGCCAATTTTTTTTTTTGGAAAAACCCTTTCAGCCCTAACCTTGTTCTTAGGGAGTTGGATTTTAATGGATAATTTAACAGGGAAGGGATGTCTTCTCCCCCTGGCCCCATCATTCTCCAAAGTCCCATATTCATCATCAGTCCCATATATTTCTTCTCTTGCCCTTTACGCTTGTTTTCATCTGTAAAAGTTGTGTTCAACCAGAAGGTTGGTTTTTGATGGGTGAGGAGGCAATGGCATGTGAAATTCACACATTCAGGGAAGGGGGGCCAGTTCCTTTCCCTGGGCCACCTGCAATTTCCTATGAAGTTCTGACATCCCGAAAATCAAATCATGAGGATTTTAGGTGAGGACGTACAGAAAGGCTTTTGCCCAGGATTTGAACCCGGGACCCTCTGGTCAGTGGCTCAGCACTATACCCACTAGGCTACCACTACCCCTTTTTCCTTGTAAAGTTAGTCAATTAATGTCTCTGTGGATTGTATTAACACGGTTTACAAAGAGAAACAAACACAAAGGGTGAGAGAATAAATATATATCATAATGTCAGTTACCTTTGTTCCTGATGGTTCTGGTATCTGCATTCTTTGCCTTTGCATGTCCCCCCATGGGAACAGGTCTTATGGTCGTTGCTCATGTTTTCTTCTGGGCACTAATGTTCGAAAGTAATCTGATGTCATCAACAGTTTTTAACTTTTCTGACATGCTCAATAATGTTATCGTTTATACACCTGCTAGCAAGGGCTTTACTAGGGTGCCACTTCTTGACAACTGACTCGAGTTTTGATCACATGCAGAGAAGATCCTTGGTTTGAGCAGCAAGAATGATTCCAGTATCTCCCTCATCCTCCCCTTCAGGAATGTTCTCTGTGAATTCTTTCTCCTGCTTCGGCTGGTTGAAGCGCTGAAGCTCTTTTATTGTCAGCTCCATCCTGTGATTGTCTACTAACTTGTCCAATCATCGCTAACTTCCAAACAATTGCCCAGATGTCATAAACAAAAGTTCCTCAAAGCCTTCAAAGCTCCTTGCAGAAACAGATTCAGGCCAAAGATTTTTCCAGGCAGAGGTCATGTACCACAAGGGCACATCCCTCTCAGGTTTTCTTGATGATTTTTATGCCAAGGAGGATATTGTGATGATTCTGAAATGTGATGAAGCACAAAGAGTGGCCTCACCAAGGCTAAGGCCAATTGTAAATGATTGTGGTTGAAGACACAAGTATGGTTGGTGAGTGTCCAGTGTTGGGTAATGTTTGCTACAAATTTGGTAAATTTTACCATTTTGAAAAATAGTGCAAATCCAAGATTTGTATGAAGAGGTACTACATGAGTAATAATCAGAGGATGATTTAAGTGTTGTTGAGCCTGGTGTCACACACATCAAAAATACTCACTAGGATAATTAACAGAAGAATGGAAGGAAAGATCGAAGGGAATCTTTCGGAAAATCAATTCAGATTCAGAAAAAACCGAGGAGCTAGGTAGGCAATACTCAGCTTAAACATACTGGCTGAGAAAATGATACATGTAAACAAGCCATTGTATGTGGCATTCATGGACTTGGAAAAGGGCTTTGACAACGTCGAATGGAACAAGATGTTTAAGATACTGGAAGCAATTGGAATAGACTACAAGGATAGGAGAATAATCTATAGCCTCTACAAGAACCAGGTCACCACAATGCGAATGAAAGCCGAAAGGAAGATAGAAGCCAAAATAAATAAAGGAGTCAGACAAGGATTCGATACCTCCCGAGCATTATTCAATATACACCTGGAAGAAGCAATAAGTGATGCAGAGGAAATTGGTATTAGGGGCATCAAGGTGAATGGTGAAGAAATAAACATGCTAAGGTTTGCTGATGACATTGCAGTAGTAGCAGAAAATCGAAAGGACTTGCAAGCATCCCTGACCACAATGGACCAAGTACTTCAAGATTATAATATGAGCATCAAGAAGAAGAAAACTAAAATTCTAGTGGGTGGAAGAGAGAAGCTTAGGGCAAATACCACAATTTGAGGAGTGAAATTGGAACAAGTGGAGAACTTCGCCTACCTCGGCAGCACTAAAACTTGTGATGGAAGAAGCTCGACAGACATCAAGTGAAGAATAGCACAAGCTAAGGAGGCATTTATGAAGAAGAGACAACTACTGTGCTCTAAGAACCTATGGCTGCAAACAAGGAAGCACTTCATCAAAACTTTCGTATGGAGCATGGCACTCTATGGATCAGAGACATGGAACATTGGGAAAGCAAACCAACGAAGAATTGAAGCCTTCGAAACATGGTGCTGGAGGAGAATGTTGAAGATTAAATAGACATTTAAATTGAGGAACGAAGAGGTGTACAGAAGAGCAGATGAAGAAAGGACAATATGGAAAACCCTATGGCAAAGATGAACCAGATGGATTGGACATACCTTGAGGCACAATGAATTAGTTAGAAAAATAATTGAACTGAAGGTCCTGCGGGGAAGACCAAGGGACAAGTATATAGCGCAAATAAAGAAGGACGTGAAAGAGAAAACACCAGGTCATGAGGGAATTAACACTGACTAGGGCAGAATGGGAGGGCTGCAGCAAACCAATCCTAGGATTGAAATACTGATGATGATGAGTATAAAAGCAAATTATAATACATAATAGTCCTCTGTTGATTCAATGGTGAATATGTATTACTTTTTAGATTCATACATTGCACCCTTTAAGTGTGTAAATTCATTAGGTATAAAATCTTGCATTGATTTGGGATTGATTAAACAGGTGATTTTGGAAGTCTTTTTACAGAAGATCTTCATTGGGCTCCGGTTTCCATAAATTTAGAATTGAAACAAGGTGCTACTCCTGTTTTGTGCTCTCCAAGAATAATTCCCCTGGCTCTCCACAATAGGTTGAGTCAACACAGAGGACAGAATAGGGAGGTGATGGCACCCTCAGACTGGGAAAGCCATCTGGTGGTAGCAGAAAAGAAAAGTGGTGCTTTACAGATGTGTTTTGAACAAGATCATTAAGTGAGCCCATTTGCAATTCCCCAATTTTTAGGATATGGTGTGGTTGACAAATGAGAAACACTTCACCAAATAGTATGCAAGTTCAGGTTTTTTGATGCTTCCGCTAAATGACAATACATAGTTCCACATTATTTGAATTTCACTGTTTGGTAGCTACAAGTATGAGACACTCCTATTCAGTCTTAATTATTCCAGCGAGATCTTTTACAAAATCATACTGCAGGTATTTGAAGGAATTAAATTTACATAGATGATATTTTGATTTGGAAAAGATGCATTGTCCCATTCAAATGATAAACGAGTTAGGACGTCAACAAAAATGAGATAATATTTCTAGGGTACAAGTTTAATCCTTTTACCGTCAGCCCCTTTTAGGGAGACCAATTTCCGTGAAAATCATAAGATTATGAATTTAAGATGCATTTGAAGCACTTAATTTTAACATGTGAGTTATGTACTTGTCTCAATGTTGATGATATACATATTTCAGTTTTTTATGAGGAAGAAAAAATCATTCATGCTGTCTCAGATTTCGAGGAAATATAATATATACAAATATGAAATTATGTAAGTCAGCCGATATATCGGCCCTTGACAGTTTTCGCATAACCATAGAGGGCCAATATGTCGGCCAATTGGCAGCAGAAAGGTTAATGCTAAAGGGATTAGTGTCAATCCTAAAAAATTAAAATCAATCAAGGAATCGCAACCACCAACAGATCGACATTCCCTTCTGAGACTATTAGGTCTGTTTAACTATTTACATATATTCATTCCTAATTATTCCCATCTATCAAAGCCTTTCAGATATATGTTAAAGAAAGACAGGAAATTTAACTGGAATGTCGCTCATGATAAGATTCTGGATCACTTAAAGACGGCATTACTCAGTCAAAAGTTTTAACTTATTTCTACCCTAATAAATCATTGGTATTTTCAGGTGATGCTTCATCTACACAATCGGAAGCAATAATTTTTCAAAAGGGGAGGATATTTGATCATGCATCATGAGCGTTAACTGAAACACCACCACACTACACTCAAATAGAAAAAGAACTTTTGGCCATTGTATTTGGATGTGAGCAATTCAAACAATTGATTTATGGTAACCCTGATGTTACAGTAGAAACAACCATAAACCTCCAGTCTCAATATTTAATAAGGCACTTCACAAGTCAAGTCGCGACCACAAAGGATGCTGTTAACTTGCAAGTTTAAATGTAACATATCAACCCAGAAAATATGTTTGTACCAGACACTCAGTTAAGAGATTTAAACTTTCATAAAAAAACAATCCGATGTATTTGATCATGAAATTGAGGAGCAAGTGAATCTGTTGATTAAGGCAATTGACCAATATGTAATCATGCAGTATGGAGAAAGAAATAAATTCACAATATTAGAAATCTTATATCATTAACGGATGGCCTAAATATAATAAGGACATTAACAGAGAAATACAAGTTTATTTTGATTTTAAAATTTTGGCATGTGATTGCTACCTTGATTTTCAAAAATTAAGCAATTGTCAGTCCTCTGTCTTTATGAACATGGATTCTTCAGAAAATACATTCTGCATATTAGGAGATACCAGGTGTAAATCTAGGTTACGTTCATTTTATTATTGACCACACATGAGTAAAGGTGTAGAAAAACATGTCAATTCATGTCAAACTTGTGCCATCTTCAGGGGGAGTAGAAAATAAGAAAGACCTGTTACCCTGCCATGCCTGATCTTTTGTGGCAGGATGATGTTTTTTAATACAAGAATAAACACTATAATTGTGGTGGGCTATAGTTCAAATTTCATAAAAGTGTATGAACTTAATAGCTTAGGTAGCCGAAGTGTAATTAAGAGATTAAAATCAATATTTGCCAAACATAGGCATACCATTAAAATTATTTTTGGACAACAGTCCATTACATTCATCAGAAGTGTTTAAATCATTTGTAAAGGAATGGGATATCCTTCATATTACTTCTGGCCTATACAATAGTCAATCAAATGGCTTGAGTGAGTCAGCTATCGAAACAATGAAAAACCTGTTAAAGAAACGTGAATCACCTGGTAATGATTTTTACTTGGCTTTATTAGAACCAAGGAATACACCGAGACAGAACAAAATCGCCATCAGAATTGCTGATGTCTAGATTGTTGAGGCCTAACCCGCCAATTCATTTCAATCACCTGAAGCCCAGAATATGTTACAGGTGGAGTAGAAATGTTATGATAGAAAAGAAACATAATTGAGAAGGGTATATGAAAAGAAATGTAAGCCAAAAATGGACTTTTATGTCAAAGATGACTCAGTATGGTTTAGAAGGGACCCGAGAGAAAAACTGGTTCCCCAGTGTGATTTTAAATAAAGGTAGTGAACCTGGGTCTTATGTTATAAAAGGTAAGCAAGGATCATCATACAGGAGAAATACCCATGAAAGCAATGAAAGAGCAAAGAAACATGAAAGCAATGTTGACAAGAATAATATTAGCATAAGTTGCATTTATGTTTCATTTGTTGTTTGTTTTGGAATACTTCATTTATTGTCTTGTAAAAGAAGGTGTTTGTGTTGGATTCTTTCATTTATTGCACCGCAACGTTGTAAAACAGGAAGATGTCGTACATTTAGATTTATGCAACAGGCAATGGTGACAAAGAGGAACGTAAATGTTTGTGAGTGACTGGGCGTGCAATGTTGAGAGAGCGACTGAAGATGAAGATGAAAGACTGGAATGAATACAATTATTAGCAAAAACCTAAATATAATCAACTTGATATCACAATCTTGAGATTTTTCACCAGCAGATAAGCCTTACTTAACCCTCTTAGTGCGGCAGGCTGATATATAGGCCCAATATCAATATAATGTTCAAGTTTATGACACTAAAATAATAACATTTATTTTTCAGTCATTGTAAAAAAATGGTCACTATTAGTTGGTTCAACTTAAGTAATGTAAAAAAACAGCATTTGGATATTTATAACAATAGCTTCATGTTTTTTTCCTAAGGTACTACATTTTATTAAATTACCCTCCGCATTTCTCGCTAGTATCCCAGGAGAAAGGTTAGCACTAAGAGGGTTAAGGTACAAACACTTCATGTGGCCATTCAAGGAGAATTTCCTGTATGCCCTTACTTACGCTTGCCTGGGAATTTTTTTCCGAAATAGGACTCTGTTGTCACAATGAGCCTTTGGTTCGAAACATGCATTTAGACTTTCATAAACTTTTCTGCTGCTTCCAAAATAAAACCAATGGCCTCTCAATGCATTACTACAATATGAATCCCATTCATTTCCTTTGAGTTCCTGATCCACCCTTCACTGGCTTTAAACTCTTCCTTTTGAGCACTATTACAGTAGAAAGTTGATATTATGAAATCAAAAGGACCGGAAAAATCGGCAATTCGTAATATCAAATATGGTATGAACGAGTATCCTTGACCAATATCACGATGAAGCTCTTTTTTGTTTCCTGGAATATATTTACTCCCGCAAAGTACTTGAATGATTTACAATGTTATAATTCACGAATGTATCTATAAATGTGTATTCATGTCAACACAGTTCATTAAGTTAAACACAGCTAATTTGTTCCTTTTTTCCTATGAGTCAGGGACAATCAAGCGTCTTTGCAAAATTTTCGTGCAGTTTGGACTAGGCCTACGAAGCTTCATTAGCACATTTTTTTATATTACTTTAACCTCTACTGAAAAACTCGTAATGTATGCGTGGGCAATGTATCCAAATTTTTAAGCTAGTATTGATACATGTATACACTATGGAAGTGTGCGATTTGCAGGATGATTTGCAACTAGATGTTGCTCCAGATATAGAATATAGAGGAATAAATTGCCACTAAAAGAAAATAATATGCTCCGCGTCAGGCATTATAGATTAACCTAAATTAAGCTAAAACAGTGAAAAGAATCTCTCACGGATGCTATGTCAATCATGTATTTTGTACAAATAATGATATGCCCGTTAATTTCGAGAAATAAACAGCCATAACCATTTTTGCATGGTTATTTCCAAGACAAAGGCTCTGAAAGAAGAGGTTAAAAAGGAGTTCATCTTCATGTTTACCTCCTTTCAAAAGTAGATTGTACAAACCATGCACTTCAACGGAGAAGGCGTGACAATTTCCTTTACACTTCTTCAGCTACTAACGATGGTAACATAAATCCATAATTTACGCTTTTCACTATACTCTGCTCTCAGCCACTCAGTTGTGGCTCTATTCAAATCAGGCTGCTTGCTATTCTTCCACTAAATTGCAGGCATAGTTTAAAGATTCGATGCACCTAAAAATTGTGGAATATTTTTGCGTATTGTTCTTCCTCTGCTTCCGATCAAGCAAGGGGATTTTTATCAGAGCATTGCAGCTCCAGTTTCGGCCACGCACAAAGACGAAATCGTAAGTCTTATGTCTTCACCCGTCGCTGAGGGGATCACTCCATTCACCCTCACAAAAACAGCTAAGAGACCCAGTCTTGGAGTATCTTACATCATTTGGGAGGTTGATCCAGCTGGGATTCAAGGCCAAGGGAAGTGAGCAGGAAATAAACATCGAAAGAATCATATCCTTCTGCAGCGTAGTCACATCTTATCTTCCTCCTGCTCTACCTCAACAGGCTACAGGCTAGGAGGAGGACAAGACACTGGAGAGTGGGGTCTTTTATCATGAATCAAGATATGCCCACAAAACAATAGTAGAACGTGGTAGACCCCGTGCACAGAAGGGGGACATTTCAAGGGGCCCAAAGTTGGGCTTGTGAGGCCTGCTGAGCCAGTGGGGGATCCATGCACCTGTTGAGCGGTTGGGAAGAGGGGGCTCACGAAGGGGCCTTATGCTGGCCAGGTACCAATGAACTCCCACTCCTGAAGCCCTCTGGGGTGTACCATCCGATAATGCAAGGGAGAAATGAAAGTGCCTCCGATTGGACTAGGATTCTGACGAGGCTTTCTGCTCCCTTTCCAATGGCATGAATTAAGGTTTCTCATAGGATGGTTCTACTCATCATCTAGTCTCAAGTATATATTTAACAAGGATTACGCTACAAAACCCTTCCAGATTCTTTATCACTCTGCAGGAACGCAGCTGAGAAGCTATCTTTTAGGATATTTTTTCGATCGCTGGGCTGAAGCGAAAGGCGAGAAAGGCACACTATTACATGACTTAAATATACCTATATGGGCGAATGAACGTTTTTTACCTTTGATTACACATGCCCCCAGATAAATACATCATTTAGAATTAATGCCCGATCGCCCCCATCCAATTGTATGAACCATACAAACTCATATTTTCTCCGATTTTCTTGCCTGTTAGTGATGGAAGAAGGGAAGTGCAATACTTGCTTATGAAGAAGATATCCTTCCAGGATGACTACATCGAAATGCTCGATGAGGATGGAAAATGAAAACTGCTTCTTTCGATGAAAACTATTGTCAGCAGCAATAATTAGGCTGTGGAGTCAGGCTGGGTAATGACTGAAATGTGTACGGAGAGAAGAGCTTCCTTGTGTGATATTCATGACTGAATTTACCGCTTGAATGCCATTGCATCTCTTCCAAAGCCCACCTGCAAAACAATATCTGAATGTGTTACACCCCGTGCACAGATTCCTTGCGAAAGGGAGCACTTCAAGGGCCCAAAAGTGGACTTGTGAGGCCTACAGAGCCAGCGGGAGCCAGGGGCTCACGAAGGGGTCTTATCTCCTCCAAGGCAGGCACTGGGGACTTCTCAGAGACTCATGCTCTATGTCTACATTTGTCCTAATTTCTTAGAATAACAAAGGACAGACGTTACTGAGATATATGCATTAATGGACGGATGTCCACATAAGTAACTTAAGAACAAAGTTATAGAGAGCGAAGCGGATGTGAGGTCTCAGAGACCGCACGCCACTCACGGAATGTTAAGGAGAGCCCCAATAAAAGTATTTTGCAGTGAAATGAAATTATTTCACTAGCCATGACAGCCAAATCATGACTCATGACAGTCTGGTAGACTAAATATCATCATTATGAATGCTGTCATGGTATAGATACAATTAAGCAAAGTACATCAGTGATCAACACTCACTAGCACACTGGGGAAATTTCTGGATTAAAATTGATAGAGAGGTGACAGAATTGTGCAGTAGCTCCGTACCTTGGATAAGGTTGCACTACTTACCTCAATTTTTGTTCGTAAACATATTTTCAATTTAACTCAAAATACCTATTAAAAATATTTGTTCATTTCATTTGATCAAAAGCTCATAACACACATGTATTTCCTAAATAAAAGGCATTAGGTATATATTCAAAAATTTATTTTCTCTCAAACATTCTTGTCAAAAACATAATGAAAAAGATGCAACTATAAGAAAAATGCACTTGGTAAATATTTGGCTTAAGTACTGAGAATAGTTACAAAATATCACCATCAAAATGCTTAGTATAAAAATATCATCGATGACAAGTCACAAAAAAGCTCACTGGATTAGCACTCTTGATTAAGTATTATTGGAGCCATCATCAGTCGTACTTTCAGTACTTTTCTGCTCAATACTGCAAATGGCAGTTCTTTTAGTTTAATAGTTTTAATAAAAAAGGCATCAAAATGTGGATGGACGTCTCTATGGGAACAAAACAAGTGGCTGCCACAATGGAACACAGAGAGTAGCAGTAAAATTAATACTGAATGTTTACAAACAATATGTACCATACATTTCATTACTTCATTCTTTGGCCAACAGGTATAACCAAGCATATCCATGGAACTTGTCTTTGACACGATACCGCTACTCATCAAATGGGTTTCGAGATCTTATTAAACATAAATACAAACACACTCATTGTTAACACAAATAGAATTGAATTGAACAATATCACTCAAACATTTCAAATGAAGCTATCAAATAAAAATAAAATACTATATTTCTAATTAAAACCATGAACTTTCCCAAATGGTAAAAATTAAATCTATAAAATAGCACCATGAAAACTGCCATTGTATCAACAACAGATTCATACATCATTTATAGGGTTAGGAAATTAAATACACACACACACACACAAGTATTAATTGGCAAGAAAAGAGGCATTTCTGAAACTAGTTACATATGCACTTCAGGGGAAAGCATATACTAACCATCAGTACATTACTTTCAAGCACCCGACCTGAAACTGTACAACAGCATTCAAATATTTACAAACTGAATTAAAGCAACCTCCAATACAAGCTAGAAAAATAGATAACGACATGAAACATAAAATAGACTATGTATATCTGAGTTAAGGCTTCAAAAGGAAAGAAATTGTGTCCAAAAATTCTTTCCTGAGCTTTGACAGACATTAAACCAATTAACTCCAAGAGAATAATAAATCATTGCATTGTTTTGACATCAACAAGCAAAGAGAGAGCAAATGCAACACACTCAAGGCACAACTGCACAATTGTATTTTATTATTATTTCAAATAGAGCAGAAAGAATTCACTGTCTGCTTTTTAAAGAATAAATACACACTTAAGATTCACAGTTAATCCCAAAAAATAATACCATCAATAAATATTCCAATCTCCATTGCAAGCAAATGTGCATTACCGGCTGATGAGTGCAATTCAGCAATGAATGCCAACAAAGCATTCGTTCCAGGATTGAACTGAATATTCACCAAAACAACGTTAGAAAGATACATTAACACACTAAACGTGGATGCCTTCCATCTACGTCACTGAATGCCTTGAATACAGAGGACCCACAATGAGTGCGTTTAGCATTATTTCACAAAAATAAAAAGATTCATTGAATAGTGAATCGCATACCTGCCAGTACTCACTGAAAACATTCTGCCTCTTCAGGTGCATTTCATTACCAAATGACTTTTTTTAAGTACAACCGTATCTAACTTTGGTGCCGTGGGTAAAATGCAAACAGAACTCCCGATTGAAAAAACGGAAAGAGCAAAAGGAGAGGAAACAAGCACAATGTACAGGATGCATGGCTTCTTCCTTCCCAGAGGCAAATGGTCAAAATGACCGAGCAATTGCCAAACATCGGAATGGCAAGATAATTCACCAGAGCAACAAACAAAGGACACCTCCATTAAAACAATGCCAAAATACAATATTTCAGATCTTGATAGGGGCACATCTTTTCAATTCCACCTTCCTTATTCTCTGAGGTATATTTCCCGATGAGACAATGCAAGCATAAAAAGACATAGAAAGTAACTGATAAGAATTGCTATACATAAACCTTACTTGTAAAAATTGTCCTTTGACCAATAAAAATTGGTATTATTTGAAAGGAAACGTTGATAAATTTCATACCTATCACCATATCAACTGAATGGAGTTCCCAATCTGAATGTACAGAAATCTAGGATTCTAAAGAGAACGTGATGGGGCCAGCTCTCTTTGCACGCCATTTCCTCTACTCAAGGTAAAATAAATGTAAGGTATACGTCAGGAATTAATCTAAATTCAGTCAAGCTCATTTATAACTAAGTAAAGGGGGATAAAAATTTACTTTGTTAAAACCGACCCTCATTACTTTTGGGCCAGGTTTTCAGAGCCTTATTTTGAAGATCATTTCGGTAGTGTTACAGTAAATATTTGATTCACTGGTTTAACCCTTTTACTGCTGGCATCCCCTTTTAGGAGAACTGTGTGAAAACTGCCAAGCACATTTCCATTAAATTCATAAGATTATGAATTTAAAATTTTTTAAGGCACTTTATTTTGACTTATGGATTATGCATTTATCTCAGTGTAGTTGATGCAGTTCAGGTTTTCATGAGGATGATGAAATCATTCAGGATGTGCCTGATTCAAAGAATATATAATATTACAAGTATGTAATGATGTAATAGGAAATTGCAGGTGGCTCAGGGAAAGGAAATGGCCCTCCTACCCTGAATGTGTGAATTTTACACGCCATTGGCTTAGTACGGGGTGAGCTCTACTCTCACCTATCAAAGACCAACCTTCGGGTTGAATCACTGAGTGAATGATGCAATGTAAGTCGGCCGATATACCGTATTTACTCGTGTAAGCCGCGCACCTTTTTTCCGAAATGCCGGTGAAAAAATAGGGGTGCATGGCTTACACGAATCCTCCAGATTTTCTTGTAAGCCGCGCACTATTTTTCCTCAAATTCCTGTTTGCTTTTTCTCCTAAGTTTCACATTTTGAGAACATATCGACGTTAATTGGTAAGTATGGTCTAGTAGTAAATCGTACAATGTAAAGTATTCTGAAATTTCGAAGTAATTTGTAATAAAAATCCGGTTAACAAAGTCTGAGCGTACGACGGTACTTGAAAACGATAGATCCAAAGAAACGCTAGATCCGAAACATCACTTGACAAATCAATAGATTTATCATCTATAGATCGTACTTAGGACAACACTTTGTAGCACTGATATGTATTTAAATCTACATTGTATCCTGTAAGCTTCCACAAGGGGGGCGGCATCTTTATGTCTTTTCAAAGTCATAAGCGGAGTTTGTTTCAGTATCACGTATCTGTAGCAACATTTTTACACAATAGATAGCTCCTTATGTGTACACATTAAAGCTACATTGCAAAGACACGACAAAGAATTTGTTACATAGTGGCAAGAGTCGTATGCTCAGAGATTATACCTTCTTACTATCCGTGCGTGAGTGTAGTAAAAGAGTTCGAATTGATCATTTAGCATTTTAAAATAATTTGCAATTATCACCCTAAAAATGAATTCTGGTGTGAATTTGCGATCGTTTCCCGTGAGTACAAAACTACATATTATAAGCGATGCCGAAAAAGTAGAAAATCCAGCTGCAGGAAGGAAATATAGTGTATCTGAATCTAGCAGTGACAAAAACTAAAAATGAGAACTATTATGATATGAATATTCATTGATGATTTACGATTCTATTTCCGCAAATGTGTTTTTCTTTAGTTTTATAAGAATTATAATTGTTATTAAATTGAGCTTAAATGTTTCCATGTGTTCCACAGACTTTCCGGTGTTGTTAAATCGTCCAAGTCCACAACTACTGTGCAATGAGCAGACGAGACCACCACTATGGTACGGATGGCATACTGCTTTTATTTGTTGATATGCCAACGGATTTCCGTAATAATAAAGTAATCACGGGTTGAAATTGTATATATTTCTGCAATTATTCCAGTTGGATGTTATTTTGAACAGATGTCATTTTTATAGCTGGATGATGTGGTCGTATGTAACTGTGATTACTGTGAGATGCTACGAGAAAAAGATGTACAGTAAAAGAGGCCGTGCATCGATGCACGACGCGATGACGATCGTGATGATATTAACACGTAATTAAATCAATTAATGAGAAAGACGTATACGTAATATAGGCACAGCATTTCTCTTAAAGAACGTGCATTCATGTTATGACAAAATGATGCAGACTCAAGGGCAAAAAAAATAATTTTCTGACAGAAATAATTTTTTTCCTCACGAGCCTTCCTGAAAATAGGGGTGCGTGGGATACACGAGGGCGCAGCTTACACGAGTAAATATGGTATTGGCGTTTGACAGTTTTCGCACAACCATAGATGGCCAATAAATTACTGCCCATTGGCAGTAAAAGGGTTAATCGCGGTGGACCAGGGGAGGTGACATATGAAAGTATCAACAATGTCCAGGCAAAATGTGAAACCAACTTCCCAAGGGTGTGATGCTGTTTTTGATGTCTTTCACCGAACTATGTGCCAATATGTCATTCCAAATTATCTTAAGGGAGCAATGCATGCAGTACCAGCAATGGCTGTCAAGTACATAGCTGGTACTGTACATTAAAAGCAATTCTGTACCAGCTATAAGTTAGTCTAATAGCACCAGCTGCGGATGCACCTGAGGGTGAAGGGCATCTGACAAGGCATGTATGGGGACACTGTAGCTTCCGCTACTGGCCTACAATTCTCGTTAATTGGTAGAAGAGACACATTTCAACTGCATTGTACATGTGAGGAGGAGGCATTGTGCGCAAGGCAGGGACGGCAGTTGTGGCACCAGGGAGGCCTTTTGAGCCAAGCATGCTTGCACAAAAATTAAAATAATCAGCTATACACCTTCATAAATGTAAATTAATGTGTGAATACTCAAATATGCACCTTGAATACAAGAAAGTATTCAATATTCAAGAACCTGAATAATTACGCTAATAGAAAAAAATTGAATATCATACCGCACACTGTAGGGTGCTCATACAGGTCTGTATTTAGCATGTTGATGAACTGTATCATATGTGCAGCGAGAGGCTGGAGGAGATATGAGTATGTTGATGGATTTCGAATAATCTTAACAGCACCCAAAGGAGATTTGTCAGGATTGGCAAAATCACACATTTCCCCAAGTGTATGGAGATTGGAATGAAAGTCTTTGAATGACTTGCCAGGGCTGGCAGTCACCCAAAGTGGCAGGCCAAGGCAAGACATAGCAGAGGGAAGGCCAGATTCCCAAGAGACTAAACCAGGTGTGTCAGAGGACAACAGTATTTGCACCTGACCAAAAAAGGCACCTATCTATTTGGAAAGACCATCAATGGACGAGTAGTCAATATGTGCAGGTTAGTAATTTAGCTGATAGATATTCACGCTAAGGGAAGTCAGTTGAAAAAGGTTGCAATGGTTGACGCCAAAGTTCAAAAACTTGACCTCAAGTGCACTTTCAAGTTTGTTAACCGTTCGTTTTACGATAACCAGTGGACAGCACCTCCCCTGACTACATCTGCAAAAGTGAGGCTATGTTCTCTTCTCTTATCTCCGCGAGTGGATTTATAAACATGGGCAAGGGGAAGGTCCCCGTGAAGGGCATAGGGGTGGTCCCTGTCGAACTTACAAACGAATGCGGCGGATGTACGTTGGAACTAAGGGAAGTGTTATTTGTACCTGAATTCAGTTATAACTTGATCTCTTGCGCTAAGCTAGCTAAGAAAGGGATTTCCTGTAAGTTCATGGAGAATCTGTGTGTGGGAAGGCTGAACGGTGAAGAGATTTTCAAGGGCCACCAAAGGGAGGAGCTACACATCTTGGAAGCAGTGACTAGCGCAGTGATGTCAAGTGTAACTACACAGCTTGACGGTGAAGGTGGACCAGAGCACAATGCAGTTGTCTTGATGAGCGTGGTGAACTAGCACGATGGGCTTGGATTTTGGCATGAGGAAGGCATCAGAAAAATCCCAGGGATAAAAGTAAATGTGAAATCAGGTGAGAGGTGCAATGTGTACACCAAAGGTAAGGCTGTTATAAGAAGGGATTTTCAGAGAAAAGTTTGAGAAGGTCAACCCAGCCATTGGAGCTAATACATAGTGATGTCATGGGAAAATGCGTAAAATCCTTGGGTGGATCACAACATATTGTAACCTTTGTTGACGATTTCTCTAGGCATCTGACTGTATATTTTCTCAAACAAAAGTCTGAAGTGTTTGCTCTTTCCAAAGAATACAAAGCAGAAGTGGAAAATAATAAGGGAAACAGATAAATCTTGGCTTTTCAAACTGACAGGGGTGGTGTCAGTTCAGTGCTTTTCTTGGAGAGAATGGAATAGTGCACAGAAAGACGGTAAGGGAGTCACCCGAACAAAACGGCATTGCTGAGAGAGCTAACAGAACCCTAGCTAATGGTGTCAGATGTATGCTGTTATAATCCGGACTGCCTTTATCTTTTTGGGTGGAAGCTATGTGTGTTGCCAAAAACCTAGGTCCATCTAGATACATTGATTTCCTGATACCCTTAGCTTTGTGGGAGTGAAGAGAAATCACAGCCCGTGATTATGAAAGACTCCAAGTGTTTGGATGCAAAGGTGCCATGTACGAAGGAAAAGTAAGTAAGTTTGAAGCTAGAGCTATTGATTGTAACTTTGTGGGATTTGAGAAAGGTGTAAAGGGCTATAAAGTCCAGGTGCCGTCAAAAAAAAGTTTTGTAATGGTACATAATGTAGACTTTAATTAAAGCAGTTTTCCATATGCTGAAAGGTTGAATGGTATTGAGGAGAGCATTCCTAACATTTCAGTGAACAGCGATGAATTAGAACATGTTGAAATAAGTGTGAATGATGGGGAGAGTGTACAAATGTTAACAAGTGATGTAACCTAATCATAGAGGTGTTTAAATGTGCACAGCAGATGAGCATTCCGATAGTGATGATGTTGCATTTTTGGGGTGGGATAAAGAAGAATTGATTGATTACTATGTTCCTGTGAATATTGATTGTATTGAAATGAATCTAGACCCAGATTTAAATGTAAATAACTCTTCACCAAGGAGATCCCAAAGAATACCTAAACGTAAAACTTGTAGCTGCTGTCAATTAGCAATGTTTATAAGTGAATGTGATTGTCTCCAATTGTTGGAACCTAAGACTGTATATGAAGCTTTAATGAATGGTGAAAATTCATACAATTGGTTGAATGCAATGGAAGTAGAAATGGAACAGCTAAAAACAAAGAATGTGTTCACGGTAGTGGATAGACCTAAGAATAGCATGGTACTGAGTACAAAATGGGAATTTAAACCTATTTCAGTATGTACATTAAAGTTCATTTATTGTATGGTGATTAATTCTATGCTTGTTGACCAGTTAGGTATTTAAGTTTCATAATGACTCAAAAAATGTATTGTATTTTTTAATTTAAGTATAATTCAACGTATTATGATTCTTTGTTTGTTAATTCAGATGATTAAGAAATTGGCTGTTATGGAGGAACATTGGAATTGTATTGTATTAACAGACAATGTCTTGACTGACGTAGTCATTGCACAGTAGTGCTTGAGCAGTCGCGTCGCATCGCTGGTTATTGACGGGCTATCGACGCGTCCAGTCAAGTCCAGTGACGTGTTAAGATGGGTATGCAGAGAGGTACAATAAAGAAGAGATTATCCACAAGGTGCAAGTTAGTTTTGGTTATTTAAAACCTGTTTCTAAACATACTCCTGATGGCCAATGATATATTCCTCTATTACAAAAGAGAGCAGAGTGAGAATCATCTCTGATTCACCCTTCCGTGAGCACTGCCAACCGATCTTTAAACAATTTGGAATTACAACACTGTATAGTTTGTATACATATAAATGTTTATGTTATGATAAAGAAAATATTGACCGGTACAAAACTGTCAATAGTGTCCATTACCATGACACCGGGAGGAAGAAGAAACTTATACCAATTGCAGATTATCGAAAACTAAAAATCAATTTAATGTGATCAAACTGAAATTTTATCAATGTGTTACCTCAAGAGGCCAGAACTGTAACCTACTCGAAATTTAAACGTGTCTTGCACTGTTGGCTTGTATCAAAAGCCTTTTACTCTATTTATGATTTTTTGACATGTAAACTTGACATTGTTTTTCCAGTATTTTAAATGTACTCTTTGACGAAGACCATTGCATGTACCTTGCTGAACGTGGAATAAATGATATTATTATTATTTTTAACTGCTCACATGCCGCTTAAGTGGATCACAAGTGTAATACAAACACTTGCCACGACTGCTCAAACAACTTTCCATTGTGTATAAACTAGAGATGGGACGAATAGCAGTTTTCTCATATTTGAATATAAATCATTACTCAGATATTTGATTACTTTAATTTCTATTGATAAAGTAAACGTTATGCTGTTATTTTATTTGTCCCCTGTTGAGTAAAAAGCTACAAATCAATTAAATTGAAATTTTTGACTATTGTTTTACAATTTTAAATACATAATTAAGTGATTTATATACCAATTACAGATTGTTGAATATATAAATTTTTATAAGTGTTAATAAATGAGCATAAAGTGTTAACACACCTTCAAGTTCTGCACAGTTTTGAATTAACCAAAAACTAGTGTCAAAGTTCAAGTGAATTGAAAATTTATGGAAAGGATTAAACTAAAGGATTAACTCGGCAATATTAGCCTCAAATTCGACTGAATGAACCATCGTACAATTACAAGGTAAACATTTTACCCATAATTGATGCAACATTCGGTGAAGATCTACTGTCTCTAAAATACATTGAGACCCCTGATTTTGTGAAGCTATTTGTTCTAAAAGAGAAAACCAACTTCAATGAAGTTAGGTAATGCTGGTAATTATTATTTCTCTATGTCTATATACTCTTCAAGCTGACAACCTCAGGTTGCAACTGTCCCACTCAAGTTTCAGTCAAGTCACCAGTTCCGTAGTAGGGCTTTAAAGTTTCATAACAACTTTTGTAAATTTTGTAATGTATAAAATTCGTTTTCTTTAAATTGCCAAAACATAGTTGCTTTATTTTGTACAAATTTCAATTTAATATGATGACAGCTAACGGAATAATAAGTACACAATTCTTGATTATCGGATTTTAAATCCCAAAAAAAAACATTTTTTTCCAAATAAAAGTTAGTAAAAGTTTATCTAAGGTGACAAAAAAAATTTTATTTACACAAAAAAATGTAGAAATTAACATACTATAAGATGCATCATACTGCATTATACATGGGTCTTCTTTTGGAAGATAAAATTCTTAAACTCAGGGGTCTCGACCTATTCTTGACGGAAAATAATAGTTAAGATAGTAGATGCAGAGGCATGATCTGTCTAACTCTTATGTATAATTCATTAGCTATTTGTGAGAATACCCCGTGGAAGAAAAGACATATTGTGTTATCTCTTATAAATTATTAAAAAATGTGAAACAGAGTAAAAGCTTTTATTTTTCATGAAACTTTAGCTGAGCGACAACCATCAACAATGTTCACAATCTTGCTTTGATTTTGAATCGTGACTAGTGGTGACTAGTTTCATTGTGTTATTTATGGTGATAAGACCAGATATTCGCCGGAATCCAATCATTGAAACTGTTGCCTTTCTACCATAAATTACGTGGTGAAACCCTTCAACAGACTCATACCACTTCTGTCTTCTAGCTGTGCATATGATGTAGAACATCAACACGGCAAATACATAAATGTATGGTGCGATATTCAGTTTTTTTCTTTTAGCATAATTATTCGGGATCTCGAATATCGAATACTTTCCTGCAATCCAGGCACATATTTGAGTATTCACACATCTCTACTTCATTTATCAAGCTCTCTATTCTTACTCTCCCTTCTTGTACATCCTACAGTGTGTTATGTTTGTAACAATGCACCTCCGCCTTTTCCCTATCAATATCGCAATTTCGTAGCACTTGAAGAAAACAAGATTTGTATGGAAATAATTATGTATTGGCTGGACTTGAAAGGTTCTCACCATTCTTCATTCATCCTATTCATAAATAACTCCCCAGTCACATTAAGTTCATTGACTATCCTACAGTTTTCAAAAACTTCCATAGCTGCTTCAACAATGAATATGTTACTGTGTACAGGATTGCTTAGAGGATAAGCTCTGATTACCTCTTTTCTTATCTCTGTGAGTGACTGGATGCATGCATAATACGTCACTTGTGACATGCTTCACGTCTGTAAGGACCAAATCATAATCAATAACAATAATAATTATGTATTATTATAAATATGATTTTGAAAACATAGCAGATAAGTACCAAAAGAACTTTCAGAGGAAACTCCGGACACTGGAAATCAACAGTGAGTTGAGGAAAGCTGTGACAGAAAAAAGAGGTCTTATCTTTCTTAATAATCAGGGAAGTAAATGTCTTCACTATACACCATTCTAAACAGTATTACACACTATAAACATCATTTAATAATTTGCAGCATGTGTTACATGACTCAAAATAAAAACTCTCTGACTTTAGTGGTGAGTAGAAATTCATTAAGATTGGAGCCTAAGGGACTTTAAAATGGCTAAAAAAACATTTTGAACAAGTTTTATAACAAAGCTTCAAACACTAGCGAAGGAAAGAAAGGAAAGGTCTTTAAGGGCTACATTGCACCAACAATAAACATGCCTAATTTCCTGTGAATTATATGGGACATATAACATATAGGATTATGCTTGCCACTGGTCCCTGCACAAATTTCACACACTACCAAAGATCTGAAGGCAAACCAAGCCCACATGCTTCCAATAGTGTTGAAAAACTTTTGATTTACTGAAAAATATGTACAATAAGCTGAAAACACACAAAGGTGCAGCCCAATAGATTTCATACTTCTACATCAAAGATATTCCGCTATGTAACAAGGCTTTTTAAAAAATATATACAGTTATTTCTTTAAATGCAGCAACAGAGTGTTGAGTCACCAAGTAAAATTAATCAAAACATAAATGCATAAAAACCTTTTAAGCTTTTGCTTCAGTATAACTCTATGCACTGATGGACAAGGGGCATACAAAAATGATGAACAGCAACTAAACAAGTTCAAGTCACATTACTCATCTTCTCCTTAAAGAATTGGAAATTTCTAAATTAAACTCAGCTGAGTATGGAAGTTATGTATTTCTTGGGCCAAGGTCATAATGTTAGCTAAATGACGCAACTTCATTTGCCCTACTCAGCCAACACCAAAGACACTGAAAATTTGGTTGATCAGGGTGACCATGTCTAAATCACAATGCCTCTCGTCTTCTGATATCAGTCTAATGTAGAATTAAATTTCAAAGCAATGATTCAACTTCATCAAGGCTTCCATTTATAGGTTTTTAGTAAAAGTTACCATGTCTTCACAATTTTCTCCCGTGCTGTTTCAATACAAAAAGACAAAACCTCAACACACAAGGCGCAATACCATGAGTATCATGAGACAGAGAGTGTTGACATGGATACATATCAGGGGCATTTCTTTTGTCATAATTTAAATGGCAGTATAAAAAGACATGAATTAGAGAACAAAAAACTCCAAGTGAATCAGCAGCATTCATCAGAACTTTTTTCATTTCATGCACCAAGGTAAAATGCACACAGGTAAACAGGGCAAACATGTGCCCTGGGTCACACACACACACACATTCACACACATGTGGAACAATGAAATAAACATTGTATACAATCACTCCATATTTCCCTTCCATTCCATATACCGCAGACTCCATACCTTGGTTCACAACTTTTTCAAATACTGACTTGACTCTCCTCGCTCAGACTGCTGCCACAAAAGACAAGTGACTGCAGCATCACACGCATCCAAACTCATACCACTGCGGCTCATCCGCTGGGTGAACGGGGGGGCTGGCCCTCGGGGAATCTCCCGAGGCAGTGGTGCCATGGTGTCCTCTCGAGCCAGGGCACGGCGGGGAATTGACGAGAGTCTGCTCACCACGCAACCCAGGACCACCTCCCAACTCGATGTTGGTGGAGATGCGGTTGTAAACCAGCAATGACCTGCAATCATCCAAGCCAAACAAAAATGAGGCCGACATCCTTGGGGTACTACTGAGAAATGTAGAGGGTAATTTAATAAATGTAGCACCTCAGGAAAAAACATGATGAAGGTATTGTTTTATAAACCCATATGCGGTATTTTTTACATTATTTAAATTGAACTAATTAATAATGATACAACTTTTTTCAGCTGAAAAATAAATGTTATTATTCCAGTGTCATAAAGTTGAACAATATTTTTACATTAGGCTAATATATCAGCCCGCTGCACTTTTCATCCGAGATGCAAAAGCCAATACATCGGCCCGCTGCACTAATAAGGTTAATTATCACCCAACTAGTAAACTATTTGTTCTTAGTGCACTATGAGGACTGACTCACTTCTCCTGCCCTAAATTACCAATTTGCAACTCAGGATTCCAGATTCCTTGGTAGTTAAGAGCTAGAGATTTCAATAATCAAGATCACTGATCAATCAATGAATTCTTCAGTCAACATAAAAGTCTGTCAATCCAATTAACTTTCCCCATTAGGATTCATAGAATCCAAATTGGTTATAGTTGGATTCTATGAGGTCGGTTGCGGGAGCTGGCTGTCAAGAAGTAGGAAAAAATCATCAATATATTATGAAATATAAACATTCAAGGCTAGTAATAATCCAACAGTTTACAGTGGCATGAAAGAAATGGAATACACCAGTGCATTACCAAACAGTGTTAAGTTCTTCACCTGCTGAATTACATGTAGAAGTGCTTGAGTTCCACCTGAATCACATGTTCTATCAACCCAAGATTCAAAAATAGCACAATGGAAGTAATCAGTCACGCAACACATCAAGCACTTTTTTAGTTTTTTTAATGCACTATCTATATCTCGCGGCTGAGCTTAAAGCCACCGAGTGCGTCCACCGGGTTGCGGATGGTGGGTCGACCTCTAGATATAGAGGTTAGCTGCGAGATAAGCGAGTTTACTCGTCGAATAAGCAGTCGTGGACAAAAAGCGACGGCATTCCGAGGGGGTATTGGTCTATCCCTGGGTAAGATAGGCCTCTAAATAATACAGAACCTGTGAAGATGCCGTGACTTGGCGACGGGAGGCCGCCAATAATTACGCTTCTCATCACCCGGAGGAGAGGGCAGCAGCTCTTCTTCACATGAGTGAAGGTGGAGACCACAGTGGTCGGTACAGCGCAGCTCATTTCACTACAGGCGTGGTAACTTTTACTTTAACGGCTGTAGTACTGCGATGTGGAAGGCAAGGGGAAACCACCACATTAATATCCCGAGGAGTCGCAGCTACTCCACTCTTTCCTTTATTATCAAGACGTGATGGCACCCTCTCGAGTAAAATATTCCGGAGGTAAAATAGTCCCCCATTCGGATCTCCGGGCGGGGACTACCCGAGAGAGTACATCAGTCAAATGTGATACACTTTTTAGGGTAGGAACATGGAACGTGAGATCGCTTCGGACCTGTGGAAGACTGGAGAACCTGAAGGTAGAAATGCGAAGAATGGACCTCGACGTATTAGGAATCAGCGAAATGAGGTGGCCCGAAGAAGGAGACTTTTGGAGTGGAAGCTACAGGATTATACATACAGGATCATTAAATGGTAATGCTGGAGTAGGGATCATGCTCAGAAAGAGCGCCGGAATGCGTGTGAAGAGCTTCCTGCAGTACAATGAAAGGATAATAATGGTGAAGATCGAGACCAAACCTGTAGATACCGTGGTGGTGCAGGTTTACATGCCTACGACTGACTATGAAGATGAAGAAGTGGAAGACGTCTACGAAGATATCACGGAAGTTATAAAACAGGTAAGAGGAGAAGAAAACCTAATTATTTTAGGGGACTGGAACGCTATCGTCGGCGAAGGTCAAGATGGAAGAATAACTGGAAAATACGGATTGGGAAACCGAAACGAAAGAGGAGAAAGGCTGCTGGAGTTCTGCACTCAACATAAGTTAGTGGTTGCCAACACATTGTTTAAAAATCACAACCGCAGAAGATACACATGGAAAATGCCAGGAGACAGAAGAAGATGCCAAATAGACTACATTTTAGTGAAGCAGAGATTTAGAAACCAAGTGAAGGACTGCAAAAGCTACCCTGGGGCAGATATCGACAGTGACCATAATTTAGTGATGACGAAATGCCATCTAAAATTCAAGAAATTGAAGAAAACAAAGAAGAATATATGGCAAGTAGAAAAACTAAAGGAGGCTCAACATCAGCTGGCATTTCAAAAAGCAGTGGGAAACAACATAGGAGAGAACCTGAATGAGAAATCAGTGGAAGAGCGTTGGGAAAACATTAAATGTGGACTACAGGAAGCCGCAAAAGAAGTTCTTGGAAGAAGAAAAGTTTCCAAGAAGAAGCCATGGATCACGGAGGAAGTCTTAGAATTGATTGAAGAAAGAAGAAAGTACAAGAATGCGAAAAGTGAAGAAGGGCAGCTCTGCTACAAAAGAATAAGGAACGAAATAAGTCGCAAAGCAAGGAAAGCTAGAGAGCTGTGGTTGAAAAATCTTTGCGAAGATGTACAAAGCAACCTTGCACTTGGAAAGGTGGAAGCGGCCTACAGCATAGTGAGGAACCACTTCAAGGAACGGAGCGCAAGAGGCAATGCCATAAGGGACAAGAATGGAGGAATTGTGATTGAAAACGAGGACAAAGTGAAGAGGTGGAAAGAATATCTGGAAGAGCTATACAATGGAAAAAATCTCAGCACAAAAGCTATTGAAGAGGAAAGCGAAGTGGAAATAGATGATATGGGGGCATCAATATTAAGATCGGAATTCGACGCTGCAGTAAGGGATCTTCGGATGAATAAGGCCTCAGGTATTGATGATGTCCCTGCAGAACTAATTAAAAATGCAGGAGAGAAGACATTAATTCATCTCTACAAAACCATCTGCGACATGTATTCAACAGGGGAAATTCCAAGGGACTTCGAGAAAAACATCATCATTCCTATTCCCAAGAAGAAGAGAGCGGAGAAAAGCGAAAATTTTAGGACTATAAGCCTGACGACACATGCATCAAAGATACTGACCAGGATCATCTACAGAAGAATAGAACGAAAAGCAGAGGAGTTCCTGGATGAAGATCAATTCGGATTCAGGAAAAGTAAGGGTACAAGGGAAGCAATATTGGCCCTTAGGCTACTCATAGAGAAGAGAATGGAGAAGAACAAACCGACCTTCATTGCATTTGTGGATTTAGAAAAGGCCTTTGACAACGTGGATTGGGATTCAATGCTTGGAATTCTGAAGGGAATTGGAGTGTCCTACAATGACCGAAGAATTATACACAGTCTGTACAAAAACCAAGTTGCTGTGATTAAATCTGGACCCAGCTGTGAAGAGGCAAGAATAAGGAAAGGAGTGAGACAAGGCTGCGCACTGTCTCCCGTAATTTTTAATGTTTACATCGAGAGAGCCATAAATGAAGTCAAGGAGAAGTGTTCTGGAGTGAAAATCCACGGAGAAACAATCAGTATGCTACGATTCGCTGATGACATAGCTCTCATAGCAGAGACAGAGAAGGAGCTGAATAAGATGCTAACGACCCTGGAAAGGACTATGGCCAGATATCAGCTGAAGATCAATAAGAAGAAGACAAAGATATTGGTGTGCAGCAAAAGAGAAGAGGCGAAAACCAACGTTAAACTAGGAAAACAGAAACTGGAAGAGGTGAAAGAGTTCTGTTACCTGGGAAGCAGAGTAACCAACGATGGACGAAGCAAGAAAGAAATAGTGAGTAGAATAACCCAGGCAAAGAGGGCATTCTTTCAGAAGAAGAATCTACTTACAGCAGGAAATACAAGCATAGAAGTAAGGAAACAGTTCATCAGAACATACATCTGGAGCATTTTTCTTTACGGCAGTGAATCATGGACGATGACAGCAGCGGAGAAGAAAAGGGTAGAAGCATTTGAAATGTGGTGTTACAGAAGAATGCTGAAGATTAAATGGATCGACCGAGTAAGTAACGAGGAAGTGCTAAGAAGAGTAGGAGAAAAGAGAAGTCCGTTGAAAACAATATAAGGAAGAAGGGAAAACTTAATCGGTCATATCTTGAGACACGATGGCCTGATGAAGACTATCGTCGAGGGAAAAGTGAACGGGAAGATTGGAAAAGGCAGGCCTCGTATGAGATACATGGAACAGGTCGTGAAGAATGTAAAAGAGAAGAATTACGTCACAATGAAAAGGTTGGCCGATAGAAGAAACGAGTGGAAAGCTGCGTCAAACCAATCCTAGGATTGTTGACTAATGATGATGATCTATTTCAACTCACAGAGTTTATTTATTAATGTTCCCATGGTCAAGCATTACCGCTTACCCAGAAAATACTTAAAAATCCTGATGCTAACAATAAGTTAGCTAAGGAATTCCTATTACTCCTGGAACTTTGCATGAATGAAAATTACTTTTATTCAATGGCAATTTTTACCAACAAACTGACAGCCTAGCAATAATGCACCACTCTCTCCTTTACTAGCCAACATATTTATAGATGATTCGGAATCAACCCTACTTTCCTCAAAAAAATGTCATCCATTGGCACCATTATGTGGATGACATTGTTTGTTGCTGGACTCGAAATTCCAGACAGTTGGATTGCTTCCTCAAATGTTTCAATTCTCACCACCCCAAAATTTGCTTTACCATGGAAACACAACTAGGAACTCAACTGAACTTTTTAGACTTCATGACGTCTAAAAGGATAATAGATATAACTTTGGGACTATAAAATTGGGGGGGCCTCATTCTAGATTCCACCTCAGAGGTCATAAATACGTCACTGTTGAGGGCCCCCTTGAAAGGGTAAACTCCTGTCCTACCACGGACAGTGTAAAAAGCCTCTAAACTTGAAGAAAATAAATGTGTGCAATTCTGGAAGAGTTTCAAAGTTTTGGCAAGGTACCAGTGATGCCCATGACAGTTAGTACACTAACAGCTCCACTAATTAAGGACTATTCTCTACAGACTAAGAACAAAGTTTAAAAGAATTGCAAGGAAATATTTTATTAATTGATTGACGATAAATAACAAGGCTGTGGAATGAATCAAGACAGTGGTTGCCACCCTTACCTGCCGCCCTCCTTGTGAGTTGTGGGTGTGGGCTGCGGAGCGGGGGACTTGGTCGACGGAGGACGAGGAATCCTGATGTTGGTCACACTGTTCGCTCCACTCGTGGCCGCACTCGCTTGGATTGCCTACGTAGGGCGAGAGAGGGGAGCTTAAGGAGGAGAGAACATATGGGGAAGGGCACATGCAGACACTAATGCCCTTCACCAGGCCCAAAAGACATGAATTTAATTGCCTCTGCTTTAGCAAGCAACCTGCAAATATAAAGACTGCAAACACATCCATGTAAATAAACAAGTGAAAGAGTGAACCTGAGGGGAATCAAATAGTACAAGGCAGTCACTATAAACACAAACCTTTGGAGGAGGAGGAATTTCCCGAGGAGATTCTTCGAAACGCACTACTCCTTACTGTTTATTTCTTTCTTCTTCTAAATCTTTAATGCATCTACATAAAATATGTAAGAAATAGTCCTCCCATACCTGGTATGGTAATGAATCCAGGATCTCATCATTTCTAATGTAATAAAAAAGTGTTTCAAAAAAATACACTGCATAAGAATTGTATTACAGGACCCTATTACCATAAGAGTAATTAAAATACCATGTAGCTTTTCATTTACATTGAAGATATCCAAGTAATATCATTTGGTGTAGTGAATGATTTTTTCTCTCAATATACTGCTGACTAATGCTCCAAGGAGTTCCCATAGAAGCAAGACGTCCACAGTTTTCTATCGTCAAATGATGTCATGCTATCTTTGAAAGTGAATCGTTTTATCCTTGCTGAGTTAGTGTCCTTTGAGTGGAGGCCTTTTCACATGGTCTTCAGTCTCAGACTGCATATTTCCCTACAGAGATCCATTCCCTAGTTTGCAGCCACTTGTATGTATGAATGCCGTTTGAATACTTTCTTTTGTGTTTTGTTTCGCTGAAGCAGTTCATTTTATAGGATATCAATACAAAGTTTCTGTAAAACTTTAACATTCTTTTGCAGTGGTGAATATTTTTCTAAAAAAACATAACCACACCATGGCTCGACCATCATACCGTATTTACCCGATTCTAAGACGACCTTTTTTGACTAATTTTCAGCTTAAGATACCTAGACTCGTCTTAGATTCGAGTACAACTTATAACTGTGTGTTTACGCGGCGCTATGCTATGAATGTACGAACGTGTGACTAATTGATTAATATGCATCCATTCCATGAGAATCCATTGCAATAATTACTTAAATAAACAATACTTAACGTAAAATTATATTACAACGACGGGAATGATAATTTTTCCAGTGCCAATGATTATCTATGGCCGCAGCGATGTATTTCAAACGAGCGCTTCGGGCATACACAAAAAACAAACGAAGGCTGGAATTCACTTTCGGCAGTGTTTACACTTATCTGAAGTTTTGAATTCGTGATTGAAATCTACCTTACATACGTAGCACTTAAAAATGACAGATCATATAGAAATACGTGGCGTGAGTGCGAAGGGAAAGTAACCGAATATATTAGACATGGTTACGTCGCAAATTTTAAGCTACTTGTCGTACAACATGCCAATAAATGAAATAACTGTGACTCAAGTAGAAAGTTAGGAGTTCCCGAGGCAAATGCGCGAAGATGGAGATCTGCAATACACAAAATGCAGGACGTCAAAGTCATTTAGAGGTCCCAAAGCAGGCCGATTCCCTTACGTCGAAGAAGTGGTGTAGTTAATACGAACTTTGCGGCAGAAAGGTATGCCTGTTCCAATGGTAGGTATCACTCTTAACGCTCACAAAGTTGCTAGAAGACTTAACTACCAGCACAAGAATGAAAAGCAAGCAGAGGTTGGTGCACCAGATTCATGCGACGAAATAATTTTTCTTTACGGTGCAGGACTTCACTGTGCTAGAAATTGCCCAGAGACTAGAGCGAAAAACTAAGCAAAAGCTTACCAAAAATATGTAATTGGACTTTAAAGAAAAAAATTATCTTTTGAGCCAAATCGGAAATGCAGACGAAACTACAGTTTTTTTCTACATGCCGTCAAATTACACCGTGACCGAGAAAGGAGCCAAGTCCGTCCTTAAAAAACTACCGGTAACGAAAAAATGCGAGTGACTGTTATGTTGGGAGTATTAGCAGCTGCTATCTATCTAGTAACATCTAGAAGGTATTAAATAAGCGCCGTATGTGATTCTAAAATGGAAAACGATGCCCAAATGTGGTGTGGAATAGACATCCAGGGGCACTGCTGAAACAAAGAGCTATGCATTTTTAAGTCTGAATGGTTCTATTGTAAAAGTTATTGTGATATTTCATGCTATAAGGCAATTATGAAGAAGGAAAGTATCTGATTTTTTTGTTACTCAGAATTGTTGTAAGTTATATATTTGTCTATAAGAGCAGTATTTTTTTAATTTTCCAAAAGTTTGAATGCTTTGTAAATGCTTTTCCTTCTTTTACCCTTAAATTGGATGTTTTTAAGCCGAAACAGGTCTATTACAAAAGTTATCCTGTGGTATGCTAAAAGGCAAAAATGTATGTATCTAAAATTCTGTTGCTCAGGACAAAGTTTGTTTAAGTTATGTGTTTTCTGGTTATGTTTTCTGTTTGAATTTTAAAAGATATTGTATATGTTTTATTTTCCAAAATTAATGCAAGTGAAGTAGAGGACTGATATATAAGACAAATAGCATAATTATAGGTGATTTGTCATTTTATTTTCAATTGGGAGCTCAAAATGAGGGGTCGTCTTATATTCAGGGTCGTCTTAGAATCGGGTAAATACGGTATATAGGGGAAGAAGATATTTTGAATATCTTGATATACTATATGCTAGTGATGGGGCGAATCCACAATTTGATCAAATCCGAATCCTGTTTTTTTATAGAATCCAAATCTCAAATGCGAATCTTGAATCTTAATCCCAAATCCTAATCTTTTCGATTTCATTAAATTCAAATCTTCCTTTTACCTGTAAATTGTTAAATAATGCTTTCTTTCTCGTAAATTCTCTAATTAAATCCTATGGAAGCTGAATCTTATTTCATAAAGTAAATATTAAATGAATACAGGTCATAAAGTCCCCACTCATTGAAATTAAGGACATGTTCGAGTGCAAATATAAAGAATGGGTAATTTAAAAAGTAAATCAAAGTTTAATTTTTCTTAAATAAAATTGAAAATTCAATGAAAACATTAAAATGTTTTGTTTAGAAAATACAGCATTTTCACTCTCAGGATCTAATCGATTTCTTTTTTTATCAGCCAAATTTCCAGCAGTACTGAAGTCTCTTTCTGAAAATACTGTTGTTGGAAGAATGCAGAGGAACTTTTTGTCAGGATTTTCAAATTGGGGTATTTTTTACAGCTTCTCCAGTAATCCATAGTTGATATGTCATGAGACAAAAGAGCTTCTTGTAAGTAAGCTTCAACTTCATTGTTAAAAGAAACGGAAGGTTCTTCAACAGGACTGCTCAAAAGTTTTGAATATAAGGCCCACATTCCTGTAAAAAGTTTGGAGGAAATTGGATCTGAGGTTTCCGCGTTGTTTCTCAACACTGGTAATGGCTTTCGGGCATTCCTCCGTGTATTGTGGGGGTCAAGGTGACGACAGTTTCTCCAGCCATCCTGCTGGCGTCTTCAGGTCAGAAGTGCCGATGCTTCGAAATTGGCCGTCTTATATAGAGGCTTAGGTGTCATAGGTCGTCTCTGATTGGTCCTGTTATTCTTGTGGTCACAAGTGGGCTCTGATTGGTCATCGATTTTGAAAACTCTTTTCCAAGAGTTTGCCAGCGTGTAGCTGTCTTCCCTGATGTAATTTTCTGGCTGTTTCGTAATTTCTATCACTTCTCGGATTAGCCTGGGGTAATAGCGGCTTTCATTGCAGATGACCTTAACTTTTTCGAAGTCCACCGTGTGGCCAGGTTCAGACTACACGTGCTCCGAGATGGCAGAACTGCTTCTTCTCTGTAGCACGTTCATGTTCTCTTATTCTGGTTTTGATTGAGGAGCATTGGAGCTGGTATACCCCCTCGTGAAGTAAACGGGAGATCTTGTCCTTCAGTTTAGGCAGATGGTCGCGTTTTTCCACAGCAAGTGAACCTCGTCTTCACATTGTGTTTGGCCAGGATTCGGGTGATTCTCTCTGTGGTTCCCACCACATAAGGGACGGCGGCTTATGCTGCAGGTTTCTCTCGTGGAGAATCTTCAGTGGTTCTCTTTTCTTTGGAGTCACTCCAAAAGGTCCTTTTTAGGACCATCTCCTTCCTGTAGCCGTTCTTATGTAGCGCTCGTATATTGTATCTCGTATTATGAATGTAGCACTACATAAGAATGGCTACAGGAAGGAGATGGTAAATTGCCTTGCCAGATATGAAATTGCCTTGAACCAGAGAGGCTAAAAACATTGTTTTTTTTAAGAACAAAAACCTGATGTAGGCTCAAGGGTTTATATCATGACCTTTTATTATTATTTCTTTCTGTTTAAATTTTGAATTATAATTTAGGTTAGTGTTTTTATTACTCTTATAACTAATCATTAATCATATTAAAATTAAACTAATGGCATGATAGTCATATTATTTTGAACATGTTACGATATTTTTTATTTAATACTAAACATGTTTTGTAATTAAGCATGCTTATGTAAAAAATATATAACTCGGAGTATCACAGTTTTTATTTTCATTATGTCGTCATAGTGCAATATCAGAAGTTTTTTCGCAGAGTAAATAGTACACACAAATTTTTGTTTTGTACAATTGTATTTTTAGATTTCATGGAACATTTTTTAAATGATGTATAGGAAAAAAAGGTAAAAATATGTATACATGTATAGGACAATGGTATCGGTATCGATAATCGATTTTTCAGGAATTGGTATTGGTATCGAGAATCGATACATTTTGGTATCGACTCATCTCTAATAAGAAGTATGAAACGTGAATTGTATTCATTCGGGTACTCATCTAATCATCGAGGTACTCATGTATTCATTTGGGTACTCAAATACCTATGCATGAATAAATTTTGCACACTCCTACTATTGTTCAGAACATGGCTACCTCTAGATGAGGATTGCCAAAATGGTAGGTGGAAATAAATTTCATTGCTACTGACCACAATGTGAAATTCTATAAGCAAGGGTCTGCAGCATACAAGGCTCTACAACCCATCAGCAAGAAGTGCTAAGGCTCCTTCCATTCTCATGAAAGAGGACATCACCCTATCTGATATTTAAAACAGAAAAATTCATCAACGAAAACTTGAGAGGACTTTATCATAATCACAAACCTTTAGTTATTTAAAAAAAGGCTGTTGAATAAGCTTCACACAACTGTAGACTTGAATTTACAAATCAACATGAACTAAACTCCTTGTACAGTAAGTTCCACCACCCTTGACATTACAGCCCAGTTCCTGCAAGCACAGGTATTTGGAGAGAGCTCTCAATGAGAAGCTAGGCAATCAGTCAGAGGACTCACAATATCATCTTTTGCTGCTGGGAAGCACGGCGCATCTAGTGTTGGTGCACTTGATGCCACTTGGACCACATTGTCGGCCTCCACTGGTTTCTGGGGAGACTTGTCTGCAGCCGTGCCTGTGTAGTAAACGCCCTGGCGGGAGCCAGCTCCCCCAAAGGTCATCGAGGCAGGGGCGGGCAGGAGTGCATCTGTGTCTTCCATGCCCGATGACTGAACTGCAGGGCGGGAGAGAAGAGAGAGAGAGAGAGAGGGTGGAGCATCATCAAGAGGAACATCACCAACACCACAGGTCACGTGGGGAGAATGCAACAACCTAATCAGCTAGGAGGAAGTCCTTAGTACCTAGAAGTAAGTTAGTTAGAAGGTTAGTACTGTAACCCAATTGTCCCTCCTCCGGGGGATATTTAAACTCCCGGGGGGGATGTCGATGTGAATTATGACAGTCGACTGTTTGGGTTCGCGGCGCCACTAGTTCGAGCCAGGAGAAGAGGTATTAAAAGGGCGTGCACAAGGGACTCTCAGCCTCTCTCTCTTTTTACTCTGGCACTCGCTTGTCCCCTGCTCGGATCGAGTGTGTTCCACTTCAGTTTTTTTTTATTTTGTGTTGTGCCAAGTTATCGGTCACACTATTGGACTGAGTGAGTACTTTTGTAATTCTGGCATTCCGATCATGCCAGTCTTTTTGTGTTCAATTGAGAATCTATTATTTATGTTATGTTCTCGCTAGTGGCTCGAGTAGGACTGAATGACATTTCGTTCAGGCCAGTTTTTTTGTTGTTGTGTGTCTGATTAAAAATGTTTTTTTTTACAAATTATTCGTGCCAATTAATGTACTGAAGTATCTCCTCGCAGCTGTGTTTCCTGTCTACAATAAATCCTGTTGTTCAATTTTGAGTGATCCTTGCTTTCTCGCTCGTACGTGCACACCCCAAACGACATCGGGAATGCTAGTTTAGATGGGATTTCTTCCCGTTTTTGGCTAACGCCCGAGTGAGGTCTTCTGCGATAGTTTCATTACAGTACCTAGAAGTACTTTTTGCTGACTAATGGCACAATGTTGACTGATGGCAAGCATATGTTACCATCTCCCATTTCTTTCTTCTTAAACTCTGAACAAATTCGCCTTAATACAACAAAATAAATATTTTCAACCACATGTTAAACTTGTACCTTTACTATGCGATAAAAATACACATTCCATTCATAGTAATCATTAATAATTAAAAAATATGTTATCAAATGTGAACAAAAACAGCATTGGTTTAGTTCAAAAAACACATTAAGTATGGTACTTTTAGGACGAGAAATGTTTGCTGTGGTCATATGAATATGCTAGGTTTTAAATGGTTAATGCTAGTTTAGCCAATATTGTGGGTGTTTTGGGTGAATTGCCAAAAGATTCCATTAAGATGGCTATGAAAAATGATATTTTCACATACTTTATTGACCAATATCACCAGAACTACTCCAACGCATGAGCAAGAACACAATGTCACGATGTTTCCCGAGCGGACACATAGTCAACGTACCAGAGGTCTCCCATTCCCCGTTGCCAGAGCTGCCCTCTTCATCGCCACGCTCGTCTTCATCTTCATCGCCTCCAGATGCCACATCCGACATGAGCTGTACATTCGAGTGGCTCAGAGAGCGACGGCCTTCTCGATGCCACGTGCGCCCACCCTGAAATGCATCCAAGGACAGGCTCACTCACCAACTCCCTCTTTTAGGCCCTTTCGACACGGTCCAATTCACTGGCCAATTGACTGGCACAAGGAACCAGTACAATATCATATAGCAAATATTCCACAGAGAAAAAAGTCATTCTCCTTGACCGGGACTCGAACCCGGACCTCCTGATTTCCAGCCAGGTGCTCTAACAGTCGAGCTACCAAGGCTCCATTGGTAGAGCACCTGGCCGGAAATCAGGGGGTCTGGGTTCAAGTCCCGGTCAAGGAGAATGACTTTTTTCCCTGTGGAATATTTGCTATAGTGCAATTTCAGCGGGTAACACCGCTAAAGCTATCACGGCTAGTACAGGATCTTTGAATTCAGTACAATATCAGGTGAACAAATGGGCAATATGTTTCACATGACAGACCCCAACAACAGTCATAACAATGCTCACATACCCCCAAAGATAGGAACAACTAGTACATGCAAAAATAGCAAAAAAGTAACCTTTTAAAAAAAAAGTAACAAAATAGTAACCAAACACCGACAAAATAAATGGATAATGTAACCAAAATCTAGACTTGATCAAACTGTTTGATTTGATTAATAGTGTCTTTAAATCAATTTAATCTCCATTAATTTCAAATACTTAATTTCATCTTGTGCGAGGTGTTGCATAAAAATGCTTACAAAAATTATGCTTTTTAAACAGCTCTCGTGACGCTGAGAAGCTTTCGATGAGCTGGGAACTCAACAGGCTAGATGACTGGGTACCACCTGAAGAGGCAATTTGATACAATTTTCTTTGGAAAGTTTGCAGTTGTAATAAAAAAGAATTTTTGTTGAGTTTATGTTGAAAAAAATACACATTTGAGTCATAAAAAACTATAGTAAAACAACACTTATTCTTTTGATCTGTCCTTAAAGAGTTTTTGAGTTTTTTATTGCTATAGTTGTCAATCCATCAGTTTTTGCATTTGTCAATTGACTTTCGTAGACCATTAACCTTCGTCATCTTCTCCTCATGGGCAACTTGCACTGCTTTAACTCCCTCCAACATTGTCAGAGCAAGCCCAGCCCCATCAAGTCTATTTGTTCTCACCACTGGCTTCAGTCTTTTGTTTGCTTTTTAGGAAGCATTTCCGATTTCTTTCTTTTCATTAGGTTAACTCCTTTTCAAATCCTTTGGTTCAACTTCATCTATAAAAACTAATTTTTTCTCCAACTCTATTTATCTCCTTTATCTTTATTTATACAATCGTTTACTATTCTTCACTTCTTCAATAGATTTTATTAAACTCACACAACATTTTGAACATTTTAGGAGTGTTTTTTTTAAATTTGGAAATTACTTAAGTTTTTGATAGTGCAATGATGAGCACGTCCTGAAAATTATAGTGGGACCTGAATAGAATCATAATAGGTTCTACTCAAGTTCTACTTGTAGACCATGAAAGAATTGTCACAAGCTATTCATTTTTCTTGATCTCCTAACCATTCCAATCAATTCTACCACAATATTTTGCAACATTTAAAAATAAGCTATGAAAATTAACTTACCTGCAATGCATTGGTTCGTTTCCTTAACAATTAACAAAACCTAACATCTCAAACCTTGTATTTTCCCCTTGGTGTGCTGACTCCAGCTATGTAGCCAGGCAAGTAACCTTCTTAGCAAGGAAAATAACTATTCAGCACTATAAGTTAATGACTGGCACAACAAATAAAAGGCAAGCAAGAAAAAAAGCAGGATAACATGCTCCAAGTCAGGTAAAGCTACAACAATATTTCAACGTGTAATTTAAAAAAGCAATCAAAGATCCTAGTAGTGCTCCACATATAGAACAGTAATCATTAAATCAAACATCGCTCACATTTTCCGACGTCATTTTTCACTTCACTATGGACTTCAACTCACCAAGTCACCTTCAGGCACATTTTGTACCTCAAGATACAAGGAAACTTGAAATGCATAGCATGTTAAACAACTCTGTGGAAAAGTGCACATAGCATTTCATTTAATAGGTGTTCCTTCCAACACATTACCCGTAAATATGATCAATATTATATTAAAATATAACACAAGAAAAACCAACATCTACTAAAAAAAATCAAAGTTTCTCCAAATGTCAATAAATATTCTGTAATGTCCTTAACAATACTATAAATTAAATTACAACTTACACGAGGTACCCTGCTGATGAAATCTGAACCAGCTTTGCGAACTTTTCTAACCAAATTAGCACCAAAACTCTTCCTACAAAAATGTGTAATAAAAATACAAAAAATTAAGATGCAGAACAAAATAAAATTATGAAAAAGATATAAATCATAAATAAATGGAAAAAATAACTGTAGACAGGACAAGCAGATATAAAAAATTACAGTAATATTTACTGCCCAAAGGCCTTATACCGGTCAGGGGAAGTTGCCAAAAAGGAATACAGAATTCTCTCTGAAGACAGTGAGATAAGAAGGAATGATTACACGTACACTAAATTTGCTAATCCTTGAAACTAATGCCAAGTAGTAACATTTTTAAGTTTCAACTCCACTCTTTAAGTAAAACCAAGCTTATAAGTTATCGAATCCAAAATAATGAAGTTGATGTCTCCGACTACTATGAAGTGCCATCACATGTTGTAGTAACATATTATTTTTTTGGTGCGCAGAGGGAGGGAGGGTGGCGGTGGGAAGCTGATGAGTAACCATGGGGGATGGGATTGGGAAGTCAATGTCATTCAGGATATATTTGGAGCAGCTCACTTGGTGGAAGCTGCATATTTTAATTTTTAATTCATGAGTGAATGACTCTGATTAGAAGATTTGTTTTTTTCACTTAAGTTAATTTTTCATATCCATCTAACGATTTTGTGTAAAAAATAGTGATTTCGGTTCAGTGTAAACTCCACCATTATTCCTCAAGGAAATTCAGGTTGCGGTAATGGGTATCCAGGATTTAACAGGTACATATTAACAAATACTCTAGCTGTGGACAGTATGTTTAACCCATTAACGCCCGAATTGTTTTCTCTGATTTGATTTACATTCTAGAGTTTTTCTCCCTTTCTTTTAGTAGTAGTAGCATCCAAAATAGCATTGGAATAATCATAATATATTCTAAGATATAGAGAATATCATACAGTAGAGCATCTTTAATCCGGCACAGTCGGGACCGGAGTGATGCCGGATTAGGGATTTTGCCGGACTATGGGTCATGCATGGTAACTGTCTATTTTTGACGTCCAGATGTTTTCATTGAAAGGAGTCAATTATTTATAACTAAATACAGTAGAAGCCCGGTATAGTGAGTACGGCTTATTGCGAGAATCGCGTTATAGCGAGTGATTGCCTTTGTACCGCCAAAAGGCCTATGTTTTACATGTAAAATAAAGCGGATATAGCGAGGCCAAAAAGTTCCTTCCACGGTATAAGCTCGGTATTACGACAGATATCTCTCGAGGGCGATGCACCGCCTAGCAAAAATAAACTATTGTGTTTTGTATTATCTGCTAATTAAACTAAAAATACAAGATGTGTGCCATATCTACAACACCTAAAGCCAGTTATGTCCAAACATTAACGATTTACGGCCTTCAGTATGCTCTGCGCGCTCCCATTTTACGTTCTTCTTTTGTTAGGCCCAGTCATCAGTGGGAGTGGGCAGACGACGAGCAAGATGAGAGTAGGAGATGGAGTTAGGTCTAGGCATGGGCGATATTGATAATTCAATATCGGGATACGATAATTTTAGCATATCATAAGGTGGCGATAACGAAAACTCAGCGTGACGATAAGCATCGTCATATCGTGCCCCGATATGTTATCGTGGCACGATAAGATATCGGGGCACGATAAGATATCGGGGCACGATAAGATATCGGGGCACGATAAGATATCGTGGCACGATAAGATGTCAGGGCACGATAAGATGTCAGGGCACGATAAGATGTCGGGGCACGATAAGATGTCGGGGCACGATAAGATATCGGGGTGCGATAAATATCGCTATAAAAAGGTATCGCGATAACTATCGCGATAAACATCACGATAAATATCGTGACCATGAAAAATATCGCGATAAAATATCATAATATCGTGACCATGATTAATATCGCGATAAAATATCATGATATCGCGCCCCGATAAAATATCACTATGTATTATCACGATAAATATCGCGATAAAATATCGTGATATCGCGCTCGTTCAAACATAGCGTGTTCGCGCCCGATGAATTATCGTGATATTGCTCCAGTTAATCGTGTCGGAAAAAGACAGCCGTAAGTTGGCCTTCGCTTAAGCTTGAAAAATATCTACGACCCCCGAAACATGCCGCATTTCAGTGAACCTTCAGGCCAATTTTCCCAACTGATGGACGTACTGGTTAACATTCGAAAACTCGATATTATCTCGAAAAGCTGATATTATCGTCATGACATATTCGCAAAATTATCCAAAAACTTACACAGTATGCCTAATATTTTAATTCCGACTAGTTACGCTGTCTTTACAGCTTTCTTCGGCGATCGAAAAAGAGAAGAACTGGAAGAAAAACATCGAAACTAGGGGAATTAATATTTTATATAATGGAAAATGTCCTGTTTCCTTCATGAAATATGTTGATACTCTACCAGATTGTGCCGGAAATGACTTTTTTGCTGTTTACCTTCGTCAAATACCACGGAAACAAAAGAAAAACTGTAAATACGAACGACTATGAGAATTAGGTGGGTTTTTCAACACATTCGGATATAACGAGCGCTTGGTTTAGCGAGTGATTTTCGAGGGATTATGAGCACTCGTTATACCGGGATTCCACTGTATATTCATTTGCCATTTGCTGAACCATATTTGAAAAAAAAGTCACTGAGAATAATCAGAAAGAAATGGTTTCTTAATTCGCAAGGTTATTACTTAAGAGTATCGAAGTTGCACACCGAGTGAAAATAATGGAATCTAAGCACCATGTGCAAAATTTTGCGGCACATTTAAAAGTATAATATTATTATTGGAAAAGGGTACACAGAATTTGATATTTCTTATGCATTGCTTCACACAACATACTTCCTACCGCACTTGGTTTGTTATCAGCTTATTCAGCACAATGTCAACGCGTGGGTGTCGTCTACTCGGCCGCCCATCACTACGTCATGGGCGATCGGACTAGATGATTGTTTAACGACAACCATCAATAGTAGTCTTCCTTCAACAATTTCAGGCTCATCATCTTCATCCCCACTCGGATTTATTGTAATTAATTACCATTTCAATGATTTCATCATCTGTGAAATGTTGTGTGGTGAGAGAATTGTGGCCACTTCCTATCCTTTCCTCTAAATTTACCAATTGCATTTCCTTTAATTCAGAGTTACGAATGCTGTTTGCAAACTCCATCATCATATTTTTATCATCAGGAACATGAAATTTTTTAAATTCCCACTTATTTCGTCGACATCAAACCTTAAAGCAGGCCACAATTTAAACCAAGCGAGTTTTAGAACTGACTCTGAAATAATACTCCATGCACGCAAAATTTCCCACATCACTTCTTTTAGCTTGATCACATCTGTTTCTGAAATAGTTTATCCTGCTCCATTAGCATTTGGCCAGAAATACTAAGGCCTTCACTTGGACGCAATCGAAACAATGTGATCTAAATCAGCACTTAAATCTTCCTTCGTGGTTTTTCTCTCTGTCATCCATTTCTTCATGTCACTTTAACTGCCTTTGTATTTTTGAAAGAAAAAAATAGTAAACAGTGTAGTGGATTTTTGTTTAAATTTGTGCATGTGGGTGAAGTCATCTTGGCAGTTGAGCCAGTGCATGTTTTCTACCTAACTACCTAACATTTGGCCCATACCAAACTAGAAATATACTAAGAGAATATTCTTTACAACAGAAAAAATTATCAGAAGGCCGAACATTATTTCCATTTCGATAATGAAAATCTATAAATGCAGATAAAACAATTTTCATGCAAAAAATTTGTTAAATAGAGGTCACCTCTATTTTGGGAGGTTTCGTAAGCATTGAGGTTCGTTACGGGAGGTTTTTCTGCATACATTGTGCATGGGAAGATACCAGGGCTAGGACTTCATGATAGGAAGTTTTTTTATAAAATTTCATTATAGGGAGGTTTCAATGTATAATGATACATAACCATTCATGAAAAAAATGATAAAATTTTCAAAAATCTTTTTGCTAATACCCCTTTTGACTATTTGTCTACGTCCATGTAGTTTAGAAACTCAATAATTAAAGAGATTGTGTTTTTTACTCTTTAGGGATACTACAGGCTCAGGGATCAGGAAAAAATTAATTGCGAGGGATTGTAATTGTACGCTAGCTTAAAAGAAACAGATTTCACAAATCAAACTCTATAATATTGCAGTTTTGTGCCACAAAAATTATTACAGCCGATTGAATACTAGGAGTTAAAAAGATAATTAGCAATTATGTAGCAAGCAATTTGCTGAAATTAATTTTTAATATGCATAATGCAATAATATGCTGAAAAAACAAACAAACTACTGGTGTTGGTACCTATCGATTCCTGATCACTTGATATTGACAGTCATTTCTAAAGATAAATAGTAGGTTACAAGGAGTAATGGCAGCTATGTCTCTGGTAAAACATTTGTAATAAGCAGTTTATGGTTCATTGCAATAAACAACAGATTCAGCCAGTTGGTTGCATTTTAATTATAACATAACACCTGCTCTATCCTACAGCACACCACAAAATGGCACTACAAAGTAAAAGCTAAACTGACATAAACACCAATGAGAAAGGAATTCGCACTAAAACTTCACATAAACAAAAAGAGGGTTATTCATACTCTTAAAAAATAAAAGATTAAAGTTCTTACTTCTTTGACGAACTCTCAGCAGACCTATAGAGCTCCATAATCTTCTCTTCCAGCTTTTCTTTCTGACGTTTGAGATCATTAACATGGTCCCTTGAAAGAAAGATACAACAATTAGAGATGGGTTGCAGAGCAGATTTTTCAAATTTGAATATTACATCATGACTTGAATATTCAAATATCTTGAATTTCGAATACCTTGAATACTAGAATTGCAATTGATTATGTTAACTATTATTCTTTTAATTTATTTGTTTCCTCTTGAAGTAAAAAGCTACAACTTGACTGAATTAGAAATTTTAATGCTAGTTTTAAAATGTCCAATATATAATTAAACACCTTTACTACCACTTATGGACCGATGAGTACATTAACTTTTAGAAGCATTAATAAGTAAGGAGAGAGCATTAATACAACTGAAAGTTTTGTCCAGTGTGGATCTAACGCAAACTAGTGTCGAAGTTTTTTTTAATTGTTTTAGGAAAAGATAAAACTTGGCAATAGTAAACCCAGATCTCACAGAATGAACTATGGTATTACTATTACAAAGTAAACATCATACATGCAAATGATGCACAATTCGGTAAGGATCTAGTCAGTAAAGTATGTCATGAGACCCAGGTTTGAGAAGCTATCTCCTCCATAATAGAAAACCAATTTTAATTTAGTTAACTGCTTTCCTGACGCGCCCGAGTATACTCGGGCATCGAAGACGTGCCACTTCTGACGCACCCGAGTATACTCGGGCAAGCCCAAAAATTTCGTCCCTTTTGCCTCATGCCCAAATATTCTCGCCAGCTGCAAGTAGTTCGTTTTTCTGCCGTCAGAGGAACAGGTTAGGGTCCGTAGCTCTCTCTAGCCAAGCGGCGCGCCACTCAAATGGTGATTTCAAGGTTTTGACGCAAAGGGTGTTTTCCCAATATTTTTCTGCGATTGTAAAGGCGTTGAACTAATTATAAATGTTTCAAAAGGAAAATTATTCATAATTTCTCCACTTTCATTTATATATTTTCGTATACAACTTCATTATATAATTTATATTTTCACTTATTACTTTTTGCGATCTTTTCACGTCTACGAATGTTACCCCTGGGAGGTTCGGCAATATCCAGAAATGAATTCCCATGGTGAATCGTCAAGCATCGAGCTTTCGCGCAGGATTTCTCTCCTATTCAAATATGTCGTTAGCTGGGGATCGCTAATTTTCGTAGTCGAATAATTGGACCAGCCTTTTCCCGAGAATGGAAGAAAAGTGGCGATGGGAATTTTTTCGTCGTGCAAGAAGAGCGGGCCTCAAAGACCTCAAGCTGTGGGCCAGACTTCGCACCTCGCAAATTGTCGCGGATGTATGCGTGGGTAAGTCTATCCACCAAAACAAACTATTTCACATAATTACAACACTGTCATCAATCGTATTCATTCGTTTCCTACGGTAAAAATAGAGACAGGGAATCAAACAAATAAGGCTCCAGTCAAACATTCTTTGAACTGGGCATTATAGATGATAGCGCCTAAAACAATTTCGCCGGCGGCGGCGTAATCGACGCGGACCGCATAGTATTATAAGACTTACCTGGAGCAGATTCTAATTTATTTTCCCAATATCTGTATTCTAAATATCTGTAGGAATGTCCTAAGACAATTTAATCACACCAAATTTCCTGACAGGAAACGGAGGATGTAAAATAATACCAATATTACATCAGATCGCTTATCTCTGGTAGCACTGCAATAACCTTAGTCATAGTAAGGCCACAGTTTGAAAAAAGATAATTCGCAGAAAGGAGAGAAAATGAAGCGTAGCCACCTCTTGGCCGAAATCAACAAAGTAAGCAAGCCTTACAGACGAATACTACGACTCTCTGGCCGCCGCGGCTGAATGACTACGGCTTGCACTCACGCCGGCAATTAGCTCGGTGGAGCGGGCGATGGCACCCACGAATTTCCCTTTTCCCTGGAACTGATGAAAAAGGGCGGGCTACGGCCCCAAAGGCTACGCATTTCGTAAATTGCCGCGGTCGCATGTGCGGGTAAGCTCCCTTACCCGTGAATTGAAGAAAAAGAGTGACTGAAATACTTAGTCGGTAAAGGATGGCGAGCCCTAAAGACCCCCCCGTTGGTTCAGACTTCTTGCCTCGCAAATTTTCGCGGTCACGTGCGTGGGCAAGCCCCTTTACCCAAGGATTGAAGAAAAGGGGCAGCGGAAATATTTTCGTCGGGCAAGGATGGAGAGCCCCAAAGACCCCACCCTCGGGTCGGACTTCGCACCTAGGTGCTAAGTGTGTCTCTTGTCGCGGTGTCTTTGTCGCTCGCTGTGCATGCACTCCTTTTGTTTTTCTTACCCGTTATTCTACGTGCGATGTGCGGAAGATAGAGGATGGGCAGAGGACAACGTTCGTGTGAAGTTTGTCCATTCATTCAGGGCACATTTCGTCTGTCTAAGTTTCTCGAAATCGAAGTGCACGCATTGTTCTGCAGTTCCGTCAAGTTTCAAATTTTCAAAGTATTTGGCTTTCGCAGTAGTTTTTTTTCTGGTCATTTCCATTTTTGCCAAGTGGTGACGATTACAACAGCGATGGATTTAGGTGACGAATCGGAATTCACCAGCTCTGAATCAGAGGAGTTGGACATTGAACACTCTGGTTCTGACTCCAGCCTATCTGGGGAAATAAGCTCCGACTCGGAAGATGCAGCAGCACCATTGCAAGAAGGACCGTAGTGTGAGATGTCGCTATCGAATCCTCCTCCTGCACCACCAAGGTTTCCTTTTGAAGGAAATTCTTCATTGAACTTCAATCTGGACCCTCAGTGTGGTGCTTTGCAGTATTTTGAACTTTTTTTTATGATGAACTCATCGAGTTTATCACAGTTGAAACCAATCGTTACACTAGTGACTCTTTGAAAAATGAAACGGGACCGAGTGGTGGTGGCCAAAATCAGTAGCCCGCCATCACCAGCGCTGAGATTCGAGTTTTTTTTGGCTCTTGTGATATTACAGAGCATTGTGCGAAAGCCTGATACAGAGTTTTATTGGCCGACTCGTCCTATACTTGCTACTCCATTTTTTGGTCAGACAATGTCCTATCGCAGATTTGTAAAATAAGGCAGTACCTGCATTTTGTGAATAATGCTGACTACGATCCCCAAACACACCGAACGCGAAACTAAACAAAATCTGGCAGGTGCATCAGAAGTTGGAGGACAAGTTCAAGGCACTCTACACTCCAGAGAGGAATGTTACAATTGACGAAAGCCTGCTCCTTTTCAAGGGCAGATTGGGATGGAGGCAATTTATGCCGGTAAAACTTTGGCATAAAATTCTTTGTTTTATGTGAATCAAAGAGTGGCTATGTGTGGTCAAGCATAATATATACGGGAAAGGGAACCGCGCTAGGACAAAAAGGAAGTATCGCTGCTGTCATCAGTCAATAATAGTGCCATGAAAAGTTTCGTGAAGAGGGGGGAAACAAAAGAAAAACCATTGGTCATTGTGGACTACAATGACACGATGGGAGGAGTTGACCATGTAGACCAACACTTGGCCGATTACCCGATACCTCAGAAACGGGGTAAAAAATATTATAATTTTTTTTTTCATCTGCTTGAACTTTCTGTTTGGAACTCTTTTGTTCTCGACCGCAAGACGGGTGGAAAAAAAGTGCATTTAGACTATCGTCTTGGACTAATTGAGCCGTTATTAGACGCGTATCACCCCTCAGTGGAGTCCCCACGTGTGGGTAGGCCACCCGCAATGCCTCATCCGCGCCGCCTCATGGTGAGACATTTTCCGGAAGTGATCCCTCCAACTGAAAAGAAAGGTAATCCAACGAAACAATATTACCTATGTTGCCGAAAGAGAGATGCATGAGGAAAAAAACTTAGAAAAGAGACAAGGTATTACTGTTCCCAGTGTGAAGTGTCTCTTTGCATAACCCCTAGTTTTAGAATATATCATACAGCAAAATGCATTTTAGAACTTTTTTTTCGAAGTGTTTTATGTGTTTAGAGTAAAATAAAGTCTTTTATACTACTTTTGTCACTTACGAATAAAAAATGCTTGTTGTTTTAAAAATAAAAAAAAACCAGGTCAAATAGTGCAAAATTCGGGTAAAATTGCAATTATTTTAAATTGTTGATAAATATTTAAAAAAAGGTTTAACAGCGCTTTTATTTACGCATATGTATTCACAAATGAATAAAGAACAATAATCTGAAATAAAAAAATGTGATGTTTTTTTGACCATACACCTCAAATTGCGTCAGGGAAGCGGTTAAGTATTACTAGTAATTATTCATTTCTATACTCTTCATGCTGAAAAACTTGTGACTTCAATGATCCCACTCAAGTTTCAGTTATATCACCAGTCTCGTAGTGGGGTTTTACAAATTTCATAATAACTTTTAAATATTGGAAATAATCAAAATTCACCATTAGCTTTATTTAGGTGAAATTTCTATTGAAGGATAATATGTAACAGAATAAAAAGCATGCAATTCTTGGTAATTGTATTATAAGTCATGAAAACAGTTTTATTCAAATTAAATTTTGTAAAAGTTAAGCTATAGTGACAAAAAATTTATTTGCATAAATAAATGTAGAAATGAACATTCTATAAGGTACATTTTACAGCATTAAAACTGGTATCTTCTTTCAGAAGCTATAGTTTATCAAACTCAGGTGTCTCAATGGAATATAGCGGCAATGGCTCGTAGTGATAATAAAGTAGAGGCATGAGTTCTCAGTAAGTCTTATATTAAATTCATTAGCTATTTGCAAAAGTATAATATCGAAGGAGAGACGAATTTTGTGACATAATGGGAGTAAGCGAAGCTTGTATCAAGCGGCAACAGTCGCCAATGTTTACAAACTTTATCCAATTTTGAATTGTGACTAGATTCAGTGCATTATTTACGGTGAAAAGCTAGAAGTTTTGCCGGAATCCTATTTGTTGAAGTTGTTTTCTTTCTACCATAAAGTATGCAGCAAAACCCATCAGCATACTAAATATAGCAATGTATGGGTGCCCAATGGTGCATGGTGCAACATTCAAGGTATTCGAACTTTATCTTTTAGCATAATTATTCCATATCAACTTGAATATCGAATACTTTCTAGTGTTTGAGGTATTCAAGTATTCACAGGTAGTACTTGCACACCTCTAATAAAAATGTCATTATATAACTATTATACATAGAATCATCAAAAACAGTCTGCAGAGTTGTCCGCCTAAAACCTAAAAGTCCCTTCGACAAATATTCGCACATACAATCAACGAAGGGGCTACAATTATGGTTTAGAATGAAACATACTCCTGATTGAATGGAAGAGTATTTTCATATCCATTTGGGCCCTCCTATGGAATATGATTTTTCATATGCATTTCTTCAAAGCATTTTGTGTGTGTGCATATTGGTTAAGTGACGTTAAAAGCTAAGGAGAACCACGTGACCTTAGAAAATATGAGTTACTCCAAGGTTTGCCACAGTCTGAAATAGCAATAACCACTTATTGATTAAAAATGGAATGACCATACATGCACCGGTCCAATAGGAGAAGGATGCAAAATGTAATAAACTAATGCATAAATAGAAAGAATAGCCACACTTACAGGAAAGCTCTTTCCTCCTTGTGGAAATTCTGCTTATCTTCCAGGGAATGTGAGAACAGGCCATGACACTCATTCAACAGCTTGCTGGCATGGTTCATGAGCGACCGCCTCTCATCAATCAGTTGAACATTCATTTCTCGAAGCATCTAAAAGAGGGTACACACACAGTGATGAGGAAGGTTGGGAAGAGGAAAAACAATGCTATGGTATTTGACAGCTAATAAGATGCAGCCTGTTTCTATAGTTTTTGAGGCTGAGAGCTCACACACAAGACCCGAGGATGATTTTTGAACAATTTAATTTTGGAAAAAGTGCATATTATGCACCGTCAAATATGGTAATTGATATTACTCACATTCTTGGATCGCAAAATAACTGAGCATCAACTATATTTTATAAATGAGCATAAATTAAATCTATTTACATATTTGATCATAAATTGTAATTATGCCTAATTCATCTATTTAAATTTTTTTTAGATTACCATATTTACTTGTGTAAGCTGCGCACCTTTATTCCTGAAATTCCGGTGAAAAAAATGGTGGTGCACGGCTTACACGAATCCTCCAGATTTTTGTTAAGCCGCACACCATTTTTCCTCAAATTCCTGTTGTTTTTTCTCCTGAGTTTCACATTTTGTGAACATATCGACATTAATTGGTAAGTATGGTCTAGTAGTAATTCCTACATTGTAAGGTATTCAGAAATTTTGAAGTAATTAGTAATAAAAATCCATGTTTAAGAAAGTCTGAGCATACAACGGTACTTGAAGAAATGCTAGATCAGAAACACCACTTGACAAAGCAATAGATTACCGTATATAGATCGTACGTAGGACAACACATTGTAGCACTAATATGTATTCAAAATCTACTGTATCATGTAGGCTGCCGCAAGGGGGGCAGCGTCTTTTCAAAATCATAAGCGGAGTTTGTTTCGGTATCACGTATCTGTAGCAACATTTTTGCGCAATAGATAGACAAAGATGATAGAAAGAAATGGATATATGTGCAATAGACAAAGAATTTGTTACACAGTGGCAAGAGTCATATTCTCAGAGATTATACCTTCTTACTATCGGTGCTATCCGCTCCGTGTGTGAGAATAGTAAATGAGTTCGAATCGATCATTTAGCACTTTCAAATAATTTGCAATTATCACCCTAAAAATGAATTATGATATGAAATTGCGATCATTTCTGTGAGTAAAAAACTGCCTATTATAAGCAATGCTGCAAAAATAAGAAATCGAGCAGCAGGAAGGAAATATAGTGTATCTGAATCTAGCAGTGACGAAAACTAAAAATGAGATCTGTTATGCTATGAATATTCATTAGTGATTTACGATTCTATTTCCACGAATGTGTTTTTCTTTAGCTTTATAAGAATTATAATTGTTATTACATTGAGCTTAGTTTTTTCTGTGTGTTCCCAAGACTTTCCGGTGCTGTTAAATCGTTCCAGTCCACAGCTACTATGCAGAGAGCAGACGAGACCACCACTATCAGTTATAGATGGCATTCTTCTTTTATTTTTTGATATGCCAACAGATTTCCGTAATAATAGAGTAATCACGGGTTGAAATTGTATATATTTCTGCACTTATTTCAGTTGGATGTTATTTTGAATAGATGTCATTTTTATAGCTGGATGACATTATTGTATGTAACTGTGATTACCGCGAGATGCTACAAGAAAAGATGCACAGTAAAAGAGGCCGTGCATGGATGAACAATGCGATGATGATAGTGGCGATATTAACACGTAATTTAATCAACTAATGAGAAAGACGTACTCGTAATTTAGGCACAGCATTTCTATCAAAGAACGTGCATTTATGTTGTGACAAAATGATGCAGATTCAAGGGCAAAAAAAATAATTTTTTGAAAGAAATAATTTTTTACCTCGCGAGCCAGCGTAAAAATAGGGGTGCGCGAGGTACACGAGGGTGCGACTTACACGCTTAAATATGGTATATTTAACCAACGTTTGATTAACATTCTTGAAGGCCAAAATATCATAGCTACATAAAAGCACGGTATTAGAGTCAAAAGGTCAACTAAATCTGCCATATTCACTACTTAAATTACCTATTAACATCACTTGATAAGGGAATGGAGACAGTGGGACCATTCTTGTATTTTGCCAAAGTATCTGATCGTGTTGAGCATATAATACTACTCAACAAACTTAACAGATATTGCTTCTGAGAACCAGCTCTTGACTGGACTGAATCATACCATAGAGCAAGAATAATACAGATGGCATACAGCAAAACTGTTATACATTTTGGACGTAGTGCTGGAAGGTTTCCATAGGTAGTGAGGGAAACCTTCGTCACCTCGTTACTTCGAAACCTCTCATTATGTCACAAACAATATGTATCGCTTTCATTTTTCTAATCGACTTCAGCGACACAATTGCGAAGTGTCTTGTGGTCTGCTTCGTCTGCTCCTTGCGTGGATTACGTCTTTTTAATGAAATAACAAGGAATCCCTCCTGTGACAAAATATGTTGGCTTTAATAAAGAGAACTGTAAACTTATCCATGTGACGGGGTTCATAACAACTTTCCATTTTCAATTTCCCTGACTTTTCCCTGATTTCCCGTCCCAATTTTTGGAATTTCCCTGACTTCATATCAATGGCAAAGCAGTCGTATATAGGGATTTTGTGGAAAATGCAGCAAGGTATATTGTGAAATAAAATTTATAAATCCAGGAAAGTAACATATTCCAGTCAAAATTCAAAAACAAAACAACTGACGAGCAGACCAAGCAGAGAGATCCTGAGCCCGAGCAAGCCACCAAGCCAGAGCTACCCTGTGCCACCCAGCCAGGATGGCAACAAAATGCGCACCTCGCTGCTTGAGCCGAGCAACACTCATTGCTTTCAACCAAGATTTTCATCTTTTTGCTGTGCCTCTTAGAGTTTTTCCCTGACCAGAATCTAATTTCCCTGACATTTCCATGACTTCCCTGACCGGTATGAACCCTGTGTGACTGTTGATGTTACGTAAAGGCATATCGCACTATTATAATTACATAACAAAACCACAGCAATAGCATATGTTAAGTGCTGCTTGAGTCGATTGGAAAAACATAGGCAATGGAAGCTTGTGATGTAAATTGAAAAATACTTACCATGGAAACCTTCCAGTACTATGTCCAAAACGTATAACAGTTGTGGCCTATGTGGTGAGCCCTCCATATTATACTTACTCTGTGATCACACTTAAACAAAAGAAGTTGCAAAATTGTATTGAAAACAATGGCTTACACTGTTTATCTGATAGTAAGAATTTGAGCATTGGGCTACCATGGGCGTGCATTATTGGACCAGTTTCTTTATATACATTAACCCTCTGTTGGGCGCGCGCCCACGGCAAATTGCAGCATACTTTAGTTTCTGAGCTCTCCGCTTGGTACCGTTTATATTTAATGCCTGTCTCTCCAGGCATTCATTTTTCATGATAAGAAGCAATATTTTCGATATCTGGATCAGTTATCCACCGAACACTTCAGTAGCTGTGTGACATCGAAGAGAGTTGTACATGGCTACACCAACATAGTCGCCTGCACGCCTGGTCATGTAGGTAATTTTTTTTTTTCTTATGTTTTCGATTATCTCTCCCGTAAATTTTTGAGAACACCACAGAATCAAGCTGCGTACCATCTTATTACTTTGATTTTTCAAAATGGCAGACACAAACATAGTAAACCAGTATATCTCCAACAGGACCTATGAATAAAGATAATTTAAAATGTACATTCAGTGTCAAACAATAAAATATGCAACGGTAACAATTTAATCATCCTTTTCTATTAGTAAATTACCTTTTCCTTATCTATAGGAGTGCAATTTATAATTGCAGTAAAATTGCTGTGGCATGCCCACTCGTGGGAGTGAATTTGGCATGCCCACCAGAGGGCTAATGGCCTCCCTAATTTCCTTAAATTTGTCAGTGGTTTTTAAGTAGTTTTTCATGCAGACAATATTAATTTCTGTTGTATGGTGAATCCATAATCAACTAGGTCCAAAAAAGTGATCAAGCTATGAAGCAGATAGCACTTTGGTGTACAGCTAACAGCATTAACATTAATAATGAAAAATTCACAAATGATACATTTTCCACCAAGGTAAAAACTTCTAGCCCATTCTGTATGCTATACAAACAGCAGTGACAACCTTCGGAAAATCAAGCATTGACAAATGTTAGAAATCTCAATGACAGCCCAAACATTTATATGAAATACAGTTTGTTTTTTTTTATAAAGTAAATACTTCTTGTACTGAGACTACCTGGTATATAAAAATCTAAACAATGGATATCTGAAGGTGCTGGTACACTTATAAATGCAGTGGGTAATTGGCAATATTTTTTTAATGTTGTAAGTATTTACCCTATTTCTATGTATACCGACATGTCCTACATCACATAAAATGATCTTTGGAAAAATCAATTTAAATTTCACAAATAAATATTGACAACTGACACCAAGTAGGCCTGATATACTGAAATTATAATTCTTCTGTAAAATATACTAAAAGAATGAGACTTTAAAGATTTCTATCTATATATCCCATTAATTCTATCTTTACAATCTTACTATCCTCGTATGCTGGGGTTTTAATCTATCTTCATTGTCGTCAAAAAAGCAATGAGCTCAACATTTCAATTACTAGATTTAGACTGCATCTAACCTATAATCAGATAGTGATTCCCAAATTAATTATTCTAAAAATTAGGGAACACTACTGAAAATATATTATCACTGCTTTACAAAACCAGCTGCTCTTCACGGCTCATTATCTAACTTTGAAATCAAGCATATCACATCTGGGTTCCATATACCAGCTACATTATCCAGGCATGGCATAACTAGTGAGATAAAACACAGCTTTTTTTTCTCCTTATCACGCTTTCTGAGTAGCCTTTATATAAATACTGTGTAATTCCTGGATATGTTTCTCCACAATAGATATTTTGTAATCATAACATAAGCATTTAACAGAATCATCTACACCTACATAATACCCTGCAAGCCACTAAAAGGAGTGTGGCAGGGGGAAATAGACACTAACAAATTTCAACCAGCAGGTGGAGTGATAACACTCATTTGAGCTACTCTTTTTTTAAAACAATTACTGTAGCACAGTTTGTAAGGATAGATTCCAACTGCTATTGACTGAACCCAGATGACATTCATTCAAAATAGCTGCATACCAAAACTTCAGCTTCTAGCCGGGCCCTCTCGTCAGAGGGACTGTTTAGCACCTCGCCCACCGCATCCCTCTTCATTGGGGGCGTCTCACTCAGAGGCAGCTGGCCGTCCTCCGACTGTGGGACTATGTGATGCAGGTTGGCCAACGCCCTGTGCTTCAACTTAAGGGCTTTGATCTCAGCCTTCTGCTTCTCAGCAACACTGTAAACCCACCTGAAGTCCTCCTGAAAGCAATTTAGAAAGTTTTATACTAACAATATACTCAATAATACTAAAGAAATGCCTTTAGAAATGTAAGACATACCAAAATGATCCTTTGAAATATAAATTATCACAAGTTTTACTTCATATTTAAAACAGGGACACTATAAGGTAAATCTAATTCAGTCACCAAAAAGAATATTCACAAAAGAAAAAAAATTTTCTGCTTTTAAACTACACTAAGCATTCTGGCATAAATGATATACAATAAAAACCTGACATTACAAAATCCATAGGACCAGAAAAATTAATATATTGTATTCAAATGGGTGCCAAACCTACGATTACATATGAGTGCCAACTAGCGCAGCAGCAGAATGGGCCGTAATATAGGTTCTTCATTAAAATCTCAGCACAGAAGATAGTTCAGTGGTAATCGGGAATTATTAGATTGCATTCTTTGAGCAACATTTATTATAAGTGAAAATGAAGTATGAGAAAACAATTTATAAACTTATCACCAACAAGGTAACACAATACTCCCCTAATCTCGGAAATACTAAACAAGGGTGTGGATTGCAACGATAATCGGATTTGGAATTTGATCAAATTTAGGATTCGCCCCACCACTAATTTTTCTTTTCTTCTCCTGAGTCAGTCGTTAAAGTGAAAATAGAAATTACAAATTTGCATAAAAACTCACTAAAAAAAGGGCCCCACTATGGAAATTTCAAATTCAGAAGAAAGTAAAACTAGCCCATCATTGAGTTTGTACAGTATAATTTTTCCTCGGAATAAAACATCCCTAGACAATCCTGAGTATGAATTAGAGGATTATGTGAAGGAATATTTATTGCCAATTTAATGTAATCCTCTTGTTTACTAGAAAAATAGTACAAAATATGAACACCTTTCAAAAGTAGCCAAAATATTTTTAGCTGCACCATCAGGATCAGTTGCATTAGAAAGGTTATTCCGCTCAGCAAATCTAGTGCCTTCTAAGAAAAGGGTAGCATTGAACCCAAACAAAGTAAAGCAACTTATATTCCTGGCTAAAAATATGAACTGACATGGAATAATTCTGAAGACTGTTAATTTTCATACATGTTGTGTACTGATCTTTAAATAAATGTTTTAAAACATTTGTGCAGAACATTTTTTTAGCCCTAATTAGCTCCCTTACAACTTTAATAGGTATGCAATATATCTACAGGTAAGTATATCAGATTATCAGAACAATATATCGGGTATCAGTTATCGGAGAAAAAAGGGTATCAGCTCACCCCTACTTTTCACCCAAATTTTGTACAAAAATTTGATGACTCCTCTTAACAAGAATGTATGTATGCAATATTAAGATTTAGGGTGATAAAAGCAGATACAGTAGAACCTCACTTATGAAACTTTCAGCGGACAACCAAAAAAAGTTTCATAAGTAAGGAAGTTTATATCCGAGGTTCTACTAAATTACTTTGTCTGAGGTAGAGATAGGCAACTTGGTAAATTACCACGGTAATTTTCGTAAATTACCGTGGTATATTTCATAAATTACCAACACCCCTGAAAATTACCGTAATAAACGGTAATTTTCAGAAAAGTTGTTTTTCAGAAAATTTCTTCCTCATGAGAAAACCATTGGAATTGGTAATATTATAAATTAAGAAGCTAAAACGATTTTTTTTTACATTGTGTCCATGATTAATTCCAATTAATTCAGAGTAAAATAACAAATGCACATTGTGCAGAGGTATGTCTTTGGAATGAAAATTTCTCATAGTGTGACAAAAGAGAGGCAAATTGCGTGTTGCTGCCAACTATGTTTTAATTTTTTAATGAGTTATTATTGATAAACGTCATGATATGTTTGATATAAACGTCGGCATTTATATCTCCCTGCTATTTGATTTCGTTTGGAGTCCTCTGATAAGGATTTGCAGCTCAAAACTTAAAATTGCCAGAAAATTACGGTAATTTTCAAAAATTATCGTAATTTACCACGGTAATTTACCTCAATTGAAAATTACGGTAATTTACCCATCTCTGGTCTGAGGCATGTCAAGTACCGTATTCCTCTGAATGTAGTCCCTCCTGATAATAGTCCTCCCCCCTCCATTTTTTGAAGTTCAGTTTTGGAAAAAATTTTTTGAAAAGCAAAGCAGGACTTACACATAATTTTCTCAGGTTAACAACTTGAGCACCTTGGGTAATAAAAATTTCCATTGTTTCAGTTATCAATATGCAGAATCAAGTAAGTTGTCAGACTGCTTTATTTTCTTTCCTGCACGCTTTCTGTTCTGAAAATCACCGTTTGGACCTACATCTTGCTAGAGTCATTAATATGAATTCACTTACGAAATCTCAATAGAATTCGTTGGTTATTTGATATCGATACATATTTATTTTTTGCTATAAAAGCACGCTCAATTGCCCAGAGCATGCTTGTAAGAGAAAGGTAGGGCACGCGTGGAATCTTCAGCTGCAAGCAGCTCACCTATCGCTGTGAATGAGTCATGAGGACTCGACAATAGTGGAAAAAAGGAATGCAAGTCAGTGTAAGTTTAAGAACTGACAGTATGCTTGGAAACATACTGTCACTATGCCTATACGTTTTTGGAGACGTAGTTGAGGGTAATTTAAAGTGCAATTTTTCGAGAAGCCTAGAAATGTGGGGACGAAAGCTATCTCACTTATCGCAGATTTTATTTTGGTGAACACTGCAACTTATAAACTGTTATTCAAGCTAAGCAAGGATATTTTTCTTGTGCATACTAGAGAAATTTTCTCACGTGAGGTTTGGTGCAAGCGGTACCTACGGTAGCATACAACTTGGCAATCTTGAGCAGCTTATCTCTTCTGGCCGAAAGTCCCGTCGCGTGGAGCTCACTCTCCGAAATACATATTTATTTACATGTGCTTAGTTTTCAAAGATGAAGAATACCGTCAAACAAAATGTATTACCGACTTCCACTAGCTAAGATATAGCGCATGTTTTTAAAATTTGTCGTAATGTAATTGTTAACTGAGTAATCTGTTTTAAACTTTGTTTAGTCTATGATAAATATATGTTCCTTATCTTATGTGAAGAAAAGAGAAGTGGCTTTTCTTGTTTTTCTTCAAGAGGGAATCAAAGTTGAACTTGCTTCCCGGAACTAGAAAAAAAAATCTGGCCTTTTTTGCTGTCTCGGTCGAAAAATTAATTAATATAACGAACTTCAAAATATATTTGTGACATTAATAAACGTATAAATAAACAAGCTTTAGTTCAATATACTTTATTTTAAAATCAAAACAGCCATTTTTGACATATTGGCCTTCAAACTCGGGGGATGGAATGTCACAATGGACATTAGGTGCATTGAGGTTGAATATAACCCCCCCCCCCCCCCCCCCCCCTCGACTTTTTCCACGAAGATTTCGGCCCAAAAGAGGGAGACTATATTCGGAGGAATACAGTATTAGCTATCCATCTATGATGATGTCCACTTAGGAAAAGTCAATGAAGCCAAATTAGTGCATTTCTTCGGCGACAATTGAAGATTATTTTGACAGAGCTGTAAATATCAGTGAGTGACTGACCACAACTGAGATTAATTGTCGAATATATATTATCTTTTTAAAATTCATTAACTTGAATATGAAATTAAATCAATAATTTCCCTAATTTTTCAAAAATACTTGAAATATTGTATTTACACAATTTTCAACCAATACAGATATTGTCAGGATGCATTAACCATGGAGTAACTATGGAATGTAAGGACTTACTGTACAGGACAATTAATAATTTCTTCAGAAGATAATAGACTCCAAACATAAATAATTCACTTCTTACAGTCGAAGTTTTACGTAGAGCAATCTACAAAACCCTGTAGATTATGGGTATAATGCACATAAACCATAAGCCATAAAGGAAAATCATTACTTTTTACTTGGTGAAATTGAATATGTGCATTGTGAAAACATCATATTTTGATTTTTTTGGCTTAATTTTCATATGCACAGATGAAGATTTTGGCAGGGAATATAAATAAGTCGTGCACAGCAAATCAGGAAACAAAAGACTTGAAGATAGTTAATCCAAATGTGAGTTTATTTCTTACCACCAAGGGGCATCTTACTTGGCATTCATTCCAAAATATTTTAAGTCAGATTATCTAAAAAGTGAAGGTGAATTGAAAGCTGTCCTCAAGCTATGGTATCTTGTAACTTTTGATTATGTATTATATTACTTTCTTTCAACATGCACTGCTTCAGGCCCGTAAACATTTTTGTAAAAACAAGAATGTTTTCACTTTGGGACCACAGCCACACTTCGCTATTTCGTTATTCAAAAAATTTCCTAATATGTATCACACACTGTGCCATTCATTTCGGATATGCTTTAGTTCACGACCAGAAAACTTAAATTTCAATTATGAAATTTCCTAATAGGCACTGACATTCAGAAAACCAAGTTTGTACTGTGTCTGTAAACAGTCAGCACTTTTTCAGTGAACAAAATAGTTAACCATGGACTCATAGTTAACTTGAAGTACTAATAACGTAGCAAAAGTTTATTTGAGCCTACACACTAAAACCTCAATGCCACAATGTGGATTAAATCAATAGGGATTGGCTACAGTCAATGCTACTAAAATAAAAATCTGAATGGCAGATGCTGATCACTCCACCAGTAGCAGCAGCAAAGCATAAACTTGCCTTCAGTCGGGAGTGTTCGTCCCGCAGATTGGCGAGTGAAGAAGATGTTGTGTGGACCGCATTCCTCTCGGCCTGGAGCACCTCTTTGAGCTGCAGCAGGGCCTTCCCACAAGCCTCAGCATCCACCTTGGCGGCACGAGCCTCGGCCCTCGCCACGTCCCTCTCTCTGGCCACATTCTCATAGTCGGAAGTCAGGTCACTGTGCAAGCAATCTAGCTTCTCCTGAGACTGCAGCAACAGCTTACGCATGCCCTGCTCCCTCTCCAATTCACGAACAAGCTATAAGGGAATGGGGAGAAACAGGGTACTCAACCCTCTCCCAAAGGGTGACGTGCTTTCATGTCGGTGATTGTCATTCACATGATAACAAACATCATGTTCACAGGTCACAGATTTTTCTTTGCAAGTAAATGAAGAATGAACACCCAAATGATCTTTTTTGGAATTTCCAGCCACTGCGTGTTCCACATGGTTCTCAGTAGCGTTTCCATAGCATGGCATGTCCAGGCTTTTCAAAAATATTTGACACTTAATGATCAAGTCACTAAATTACAATCACTTTAAATCAACCATGCAATTGTCATAGTCTTAAAAGCATCCATTTAGAAATTTCTTTCACAACTACAATTACATAATAATTTATACACATATCTACAATTTTAGCACTTTTTCTGCCAATTATCATTTTGTGTGCATCTCACGGGAAAAGAGATTTTGATGAAACATATTTCGTTGCTATCTCATAACTATAAGAATGTTTTTAGCTACCTCAAATAATCTACCAATGTAATAAATAATTTTGAAATTATTACGGATGGACGGATCCAGGTTTTTAACGGAACTGAATCCTCGCCATGGTTTCAGATCCTTAATTTCAGATACAGGATCTTGAATTTTATTTTATTTCTTATCCTAGGCTTTTCGATATTTATAGAAAACAGCAACAATAGTATTCCCACAAAAACAAGGAAATTTATTTTAGAAAATCAACTTCTTATTATCTGTGTGGAATATATATTTCAGGATCAAGACTTACAAATATGATGCCACTGCGAATAACTTTGGGTATGGAAACACAGTTTCAAAACCACATGAACTCTCTTTTCGAGGTCATAGAGAATACAACGCTTTGTGTTGAAGAGGTGAGACCTAATCCTCCCCAAGCACCTCCATTCTGGCTTTACTGTCCTAGCCTTTAGGCCTGGCATTCACATGTCTCCCTTGTACCATCCTGGTATCTCACCACTGCCTGACTGGTCCAAAAAACTATTCCCATTTCTGCAAAGGCATGCATGCATTTCATTACCTTTCTGCAGCATTCATGCATTTACTTTGGTGGAAAATTAGATTTAGAATCCAAATAAAGAATGTAAACCATTGGCAGATTCAGCACACTAGTTAAGCTTCAGCTCTTGATGGGCAATGACAGGACTACTTATTACAGGGTCTATTCATGTTTTTTCTCCCTTCTGTAGAATTTCAACTGGCTCATCAGCAGATGTATTTTAAAAAAATAAGCACATTTTATTTAATGTTACAAATATTATATCAAAGAGTATATATTAGTGATGTACGGATCCACATCCGGAACCAGATCGTTGCCAGGGTTTCCGATCTTCGTCTTGGTATTGGATCCTTAGATTCAGATACTGCATTCTGAATTTCATTCCTTTTCTACTCCTAGATTTTTAATATATACCGAAAAACAGCAAAAATTGTATTTCTGCAAAAACAAGTAAATATATTGTAGAAAAAATCAACTTCCTATCATGTGTGTGGGTATTATTATACCACTTATATTATTACACAACCTCTCCTCATCAATAACTAGTGCACCTATATTCCATTTACAGGGCGCTTCAATCGCTAGGCTGCAAAAATTTTTAATCTACAATCGGATTCCCATTTTACTCAGTTTCTTTGGATCTGAATCCAGATCCGAGTAAAACGAAAGATCCGCAAAGCTTTGGATCTGATCCGACCATCCCTAGTGTATATGTTTACATTTACGAATGAAAAAATAGAAATGATACTCTACCAGTGTCGGAAAAATTCAAGCATCTTTACTGTGCCAAAGAAAACATATACTAATTTTCAGTGCAGAGGAGGAATCCATCTAGCAGATAATAAGTAATAATGGATGGTTTCCCTGAGCACGTCGCACATGCCCTCGAGTAGACTCACCTCATCTTTCTCCGCCACCAGCTGCGAGTTGGCCAGGTGGAGTGCCGTGTGCTGGTCCGTCAGGCTCTGGATCCTTGAGTGGAGGGTGGCTATCTCCACCTCCTGAGCCATGCCCTGCACCACCTTTGCGGCATCCCTCTCCCTCTCCTCCCTCAGAACCCTCAACTCCTGCTGCAGGCCACACAACTAAAAACAAGAGACAATGCCGCTCAATCGCCACACCAAAGCATTCACAGAGACCCAGAATAATATGTTCTAAACAGCGCTCAACTGCAAAGGCGAACCAGCAAATCAATAACTTGCCCCTACGGCTTGGTTTGAGGATGAGCAGTCTGCCAAGAGAGCATGCTGCGTGTTCTCCTATGAGGGGGTCGGTTTCTTGTGGAAACCAACCCAATTTGATGCGAGAACACCAGAATGCTCTCTCCACAATGCAGACAAGACAAAGGCCATCACGGGTGAAGAACTTTCCATAATACTTGGAGCTTCTTAAGTCTTCATATCCCCTTCATCTCCAGAAAAGCAGAGAGGGTGCTGAGAAGTAGTTCTTTGGCTTGTTCACACATTCCTTTGTCTGAATAGGAGCTGTATCAATGCTGATGTTATAATCCTCTTCCTTGAATTCATCTATCATATGTGCATCAGAACCACTGTCTGCCAGTAGTTCCTCAAAAACTTCACTCTCCAACAGTTTTTGTCTGCAATCCATTGTATCATCATCCTTCACCCTATTGTCCACCTTGTGTTTTGATATCAGTGAAGTGAAAAAGGTATTTTCAGCCCTTCCATGAAATTGTGGACCCCATAAGCCTCACTATGAAGAATATAAATACCACCACTGCTTGTGGCTAAGCTTAAAGCCACCAAAAGCGTCCACTAGGTTGTGGATGGTGGGTCGACCTCTAGACATAGATGTTAGCTGCAAGATACGTGTGTCGACTCATCAAATAATCAGTCCTAGCCAAAAGGCAATGGCATTCCGAGGGGGTATTGGCCTACCCTTGGGTAATGTAGGTCTTTACATAATGTAGACCCTGTGAAGATCCTGTGACTTGGTGATGGGAAGCCACCAACAATAATGCATTATGCAGAGGAGAGGGCATCAGCTCTCCTTCATATGAGTGAAGGTGGAGACCACAGTGGTCAGTAAAGTGACATTCATTTCACTACAGGTGTGATAACATTTACTTTCACGGCTGTAGTACTACAATGTGGAAGGCAAGGGGAAACCACCACATTATCATCCCGAGGAGTTGCAGCTACTCCACTCTTTTCTTTTTATCAAGACTTGATGGAAGGGAGTACAACAGTCAAGAGTGATAAACATTTTAGGGTAGGATTGGAAAAGGCAGGCCTCGTATGAGATAAATGGAACAGGTTGAGAAGGATGTAAAAGAGAAGAATTAAGTAAATATGAAGAGGTTGACCGATAGAAGAATCGAGTGGAGGCCTGCATCAAACCAATCCTAGGATTGTTGACTGATGATGATGATGATTTAAAATGCCTGCAAACAACATTAAGGTGATAGAGTAGAAACTCGAAATTATGAAGTCAATGGGACCAGAAAAATCGTCACTTCATAATATCGAATATCTTATGAATGAGTATCCTTCAGCAACATCACGAGGAAGCTTTTTTTACTTCCTGAAATATATGCACTCCTGCAACATTTGCATGATTTACGATGTTATAATTCATTAATGTATCTTCAAATGCATGTTCATGCCAACACAGTTCATAAAGTTAAACACAAATAACTTGTTCCTTTTCTCAATGAGTCAGAGATTAAGCAATCAAACATCTTTAGAAAATTTTCTTGCAGTTTCGACTAAGCCTATGAAGATTCATTGGTGCACTTTTTTACTATTTCTTTAATCTCTAATGAAAAACTCGTGATGTAAACATGAGCGGAGTATTTATATTTTTAAGCCATGAATACATACACTGTGCAAATTGTGCGATCATTTGCAACTAGATGCTGCTCCGGATATAGAATTTAGAATTTCTGCTAGAAGAAAATCATATGCTCCGCATCAGCATAATAGATTAGGCCTAAATTAAGCTAAAACAGTGAAAATATTTTCTCACGGATGCTATTTCAATCATCTATTTCGCACAAATAATCACATGCACGTGAATTTTGCAAAATAGTAACCGTAATTCTCTGCTGGGGGGTTGTGCTTGAAACGTTGAAATTATCTCAAATACGTAATCTAGGAGTCACGAGGATTAGACAAATGGTTCGCAAATTTGGTGTGTTAAAACTGCTGATTACAACCTCATTCATTTTTTACACAAGTGTTTTATCTAATTGGGGGCTCTATATATGAGACAGATAATAAAAGGTCAGGAAAAACAATTAATGATACTGTAACGAGCGATTCAGTCATACTAATTTTGCAAACAATTCGTGTTTGTATCACGTGACTCCTTGGTTACCCATTTGAGATAATTCCAACGGTTTCAAAACACACCCCCAGGATACAGCTTTTCTTTGAGTGGTTATTCCTGAGACAAATGCTCTGAAAAAGGAGCTTAAATAAGAGTTCAGCTTAATGTTTACCTCCTTTCAAAAGTAGATTGTACTAGCGACGTACTTCAACAGTAAAGGAGTGATAATTTCCTTTATACTTGTTCAGCTACTAATGATGCTAACATTACAAATCAATAATTTACATTTTTTACTATTACTATTTTTTACTACTCTGCAAAAGCTTCAATTGTGGGTCTATTCAAATAAGGTTACCTGCTTTTCATCCACTAAATTGCAGGTATCATTTAAAGGTTCAATCCACCTAAAAATTGTAGAATATTTTTGCGTATCGTTCTTCCTCCGCTTCTGATCAAGCAAGTGGATTTTCTTCTGTGCATTGCAACTCCAGTTTCGGCCACGCACGAATACGGAATCAAAAGTCTTACCCTACCCTACTTTACCTGTCACTGAGGGGATTACTCCATTCATCCTCACAAAAACCACTACGTCATACATGGTTTGGTACACTTGGTTCATAACTCTGGACTTATGACAACAAAGCTGAATGCATTTTTAGTCATATTGGTGCCATATTTTATGTACTACATGCCTATAATTCAAAGACGTCATTAGTATTTTAGCATTGAAAAATGTATTATCGTCCAAGTAATTCACATTTCATGCATAATGTGGATGCCAACGATGATTGATTTGGAGCCTTAGTCTGGCAAGGAGTCTGAAAAACACTGCAAAAATCTGTCATTAATTGTAAAAACGAGTAAATTTTACATCGGAACTGAGACCAGAGGTTCCTAATTTTAAAAATTCTTTATTTCGTAATATAGAGTACCGTTACATATATTTAGATACCCTTGGGTCAGGACCGAAGTTTTGCTTTGTAAAATCAAAATATCGTAATTTCGAGGATTGTAATTTCAAGTTTCTACTGTAGTTGATGCATACACAGTTGATTTTAATGCCATTTTAATCCTCTGGTGAACTACCAACATGTAAACAACACATATGAACTGCCATTCTGGTTATTTAGCAGTATTAAGAGTTTTTTGTTAAATAACCCTTCTGCTTCATTTCATACATTAATCAACTAAGTCCTCAACAGGATTTAAGTTTTAATAGGTACATAGTAAAAAGCACAGCTTAAAACTGTTAACAATAGCTTCATCACTCACTCAATGGAACAAAATAGTTTGAGCTTTTCCATTATGTGAGCAATCCAGTGGACAAGGCCATTATTGAGACTTTCAGCCGAGAGGCAAAACAGTGCAGAAAAGGGAGGGTTCAAGCTGGGTGTATGCTGCTCCATATTTAACATTCATTTTTGTTTAACTTCACTCCTTTCATCCTATACCTGGCACTCACCTGAAGTACACCTGTTAGTTTAAGTCAGTGTCACAAGGTGGCATCTTTTCACTTTACTCGTACTAAAGTAAGGCCAGCCAGTAAGCCCCCTCCCTTGAGTACCAGGGCCTCAATCATGGATCTTCACAAGGCGTGCGCTAGCGTTATCGTTATTTTTTCATTTAACTTATGTCAGAGAGAACATGATCTCTGTTCTTCATTTTTCACACAGCACTTCAAATAGCTTATCACAATCAGTGGAGCAAATTTTATAGACGGTTATTGTTAATTCTGCGCTACTCTAGGGGTAAGCGTTAACAATAAGGATTGTGATAGATGCATCTGTGATTCCACACCCAGATCCAGGAGTCCCCGACCCCAGAGGACCAGCTGGGAGAATTTTCCAGAGTACGATGAGTGAGTGAGCGTCATTCCCTATTTCCGGTTTCTCTCCTCCACATCCCCTTCTTTTGTTTTACATATTTTGCTTCACGTAGGCACGTAGCCAGGGTGGGGGCTTCTGGGGCTTCAGCCCCTCCCCCCATCCCAAAAATTTTTCCCAATAATTTTGTTGTTCTGATAGTAACTGGGCATATAATTCGGATTACTCTGCATATGTTTCAAGTGTTTAGTGTCTTGAAACATGAGCACTAGTTTGATGCATGTATGTGGTAAATAATTGCTCATTTCGATCTGTATGCATTAAACTTCTGTTATGGGGCTGGTATAATTAACTGCTTCATAACTAGGTAAGCAGTGAAATTTACCAGTGAGAAGAGATAGGAATTGGCACTGTAAAAATAAATACCAAGCACTGAAAATTAAGGGTAGAGATTAGCCACATGTCGGCACTGACCGGGCAAGTTGATTTGTTTGGAGTTACGCTACACTAGACTTAGCCCTCCCCAAAGCAAATTTCTGGCTATGTGCCCAGCTTCACGCACAACCCATTCCCTATGTCCTCTCTAATTTTCTTCTAACTTTATTTCTGTTAATAGAGTCAGTCCCACGTGAGTGAGCAGAGGGGTGTTTATTTTAGTATTCACTCACAAAATTGCGCATCATAAGATGAGAAAGAATGAAATTAAGACACTGGATTTCAACTTACTTCCTCCTCCAAATTCTTGACTTTCTCTTCATCAGGTGCCAATGACAATGGCGCTTCGATGTCACCTCCCTCCACTGGCACTCCATCGACAACCATCAAAGCATCACCACCACCCACCCCAAGCACCATGCCCACAGAGGGTGGTGCAGCTTCCTTCACCATCCGTTGCACCTCCACACTGCTCTTAATTCTGGAAGTGGAAATAAATGTTGAAGGAGAGGAATAATGAGACCAAACCCATTAAAAAATAATAATGCAAGAACAATTTAATGCACTGATTTTTTTGACAAAATATATAATGTGTTCAGATTTAATGATCAGAACTGAAAGGACTAGGAGCAGAGTTTAATTCATAGGGGTAAAGAGTTGGTGATTCGCCAACCAGTCCCATGATGCCTTTCGGTAATGAGTGGGCAAATCATCGCACCCATCATCATATAACATGAAAATATTTATCATTGCCACATGAAGGGAACTGCAAGATTTAAAGATATTATTTTCTAACCAAAGTTTGTACATCACTTCTTCCTTTCGTTCAATGGGAAAATATTTTTGCAATATTTAATGTAAAATTAGTTTTTATACCAAGGTAAATGTTTTTTTTTGCATTTTTTCATAGAATCTTTTATTATTCTCATTCAAATATTCACATGTAATAGTAAGTTATAATTAGCATTGTAAGTGGAATTGGTAATTTATACAGGTATTCAATTTTTCTTTTTTGTACCATAATACACAATTGCTCCTTCTTTAAAATTACAACTTGGTAATGAAAATGCAAAAATGTGCAGTTGTAAAACTTGTGATTCTTAAAATGGAAAAATAAACCACTTTTATGACTGTATCAATCTGGCTGTTACTGGAATTACTGCTGGAACAACTCTAAATACAATGGGAACACTGTCATATATCTTTATACACGAAATTTTTAATGAAACAGATACAATAGAGAGGGAATGAAAATCAACTAAAGAGCCATTGGGGCACATGATGATGAAAACCAACACTCTGACCACACAGCACACCTCCTCTTCAAGCACTGCAGGTTTTCCCACCCCAAATCATAAAATTATTCAGATCAGGATTAAATTTTTTTCAGATTCTCAGATAGCTATTTTTTGTAATGAATGCTATGTAAATGTGCACCATGATATTGTGCAATACATAGGAACAATTTTATTGATGTAATGAAATAGGAGTATTGTCCTTTATACCTCCCAATGATATTTTAAGTTTCTCTTTCATTCAAAAAGAACTGTCCAAGTTCATAATATACCCAAAAACTACAAAAAAAAGTCATTTTTCTTTTCATTTTATGTTTGTCTCATTTTAAGTGTAAAATCTTATCCCCCCCTGAAAAACTTTGAATCAGGATTCGACTGTATCATGGAATTCCACAATTATTTCTGAAGAAATCTGAGGAGTAACGCATCCAACTTTACAATTTCGATATCATCACCCATGGCATAACTAACATATTTTCATAGGCTCCCATTACTTTTCTCTGAAGGCAATAAGAAGGAAACTACCTGTCAATCAAATTGTCAGTGTCCACTGATGTTCCCACTTCCACATCGGCCAAATTCCACGGCACCTCCACCCCAATCTTGGCCAACGCACAGTCAACCTGAGTGAGCAAATTGTGGAAAATCTGTCGCTTTGTTTTCTCCTGCACTAAGTCCCCTTGGAGAGTTGCCAAGGCTTCTTGGTCTTCTAAAGCCTTGCGCTGAGATTCTGTTACTTCTCGCTCGATATCTTGAAGTCTGCAGAAAGAAATACAAAGCAGTAAAAGAATGAATAAAAATTGATTCTTCCATTTTTGCCGACTATAGCCCCCCCCTCCCCACCTGCTATTCTTGGGGTTGCAGGTTCAAGTCCCGCCTGGGTCGGATTTTCACCTCCCAGGGCATGGCTGTGTGTGTTATCTGTTAATTTGTTATCAAGCTCATTGTGAAATGGCCATATGAACTGCATTTGGGTCCACGAAAGTTAAAAAAAAGTTTAAAAAAGAATGACATGGTAAGTCATATGATAAGAGATTGTAATGCATGTCCAGATGTCTTTGAATTTTTTATGAATGACATTAATTTAATAAGTAGCTTCATTTATTTTAAATATGAACTAATATAACTTTGCCTAACTGAATTTGTGCTCAGTATTGCCAACAACATATGTTTCAAGAGAAGAATTAGGTAATGGTGAAGCCTTTGTGGAATTTGAATTTTTTCTGGACAGAAACAGTATCCAGTACTTCCTATTACACAATTTCTTTTAATTTTTAACATATTTTAACAAAATCTAAATAATTTTAATAAGTTAAATCAATAATTAATCAAAATTAGCAATAAAAAGTAACATCTACAACCTTGGAAGCCATTAAGAGAGCACTCTACCTCCATCTGTGTAGGTTGCCCTTTTTGCATTTCACTCATGAATAAGTAATCACAGCTCTAATGTTATGCATCCAAGCACTCATTTAAATGTTATATTATGAATTTATAATATCAAACACTTTTCTCATCACAATAGAGTAGGTTCCTTCATCAAGAGAAAACAGAATTCACTGATTGCGATTCATGCCCAACCATAAATGTATTAATTTTACGCAAAAAGTTTGTATTGAAAAATCCCAGTTAACTAGATAATTTAATGTCAATTTTAAGGCAATTAGAAAAAGTTCAGAAATGGCGGGATGCGCTTCCTTGTTGCTGATGTAACAGGTATATAATTTATGCTGCGAGGCATAGTAAATATCCGTCTCCTAAACTTACCTTTGCATTTCAGGGGCCTAATTCTCATTCTCTCGAACGCAAATGCAAGTTTTAACACAGACTGCATAAAAAAGGCATTCTCTTAGCATTCGTGTTCGTGATAGCGTTCGCAATCACAAGTCAGGTTAGGGCTTGTCAAATCACAGCAGCACTTGGTATTCTTTTAAGACTTATCACCAAAGTGACTGCAAGTTGCGATGGAGAAGTTATCATGGCTTGCGAGGCAGAAAAATGTCTTTGAAATGTAATTATGGAGAAAATTAGAAGCTTGGTTACTATTTTTGCTATGCATGAATATGGCAACAGTGTACCACTTAGTTTCCTCAAGTTTCAGTGAGAAATGCATTTTTGTTTTGTGCTGCGAGGGGTATTGTAGTGAAAGTTCTCTAGTTGTCTGTATGTTTATTCTTGAGATACCAACAAATCATGGTTGGGAAGGTTACCAAAAAAAAATAACTTATTAAAGTTAATCTCTGTAAAAAGTAACTACTTAGAGTAAAAAGTTACTTTTCTGAAAAAGAAACTGATCAAAGTTAAAGTTAAAAAAAGATAACTTTTACGTTAAAAGTTATCTTTTTCAGTTACTTTGGCAAATTGGATGCTGCGTGGTAATAGAGGCCTCGATGGTTTTTTGTTTTAAGACAAGCAACGCAACACTGAAAACTGTCATTGTGGTTTCTTCCATCCGTATCCATTTGTTTAAATATATTTGAAGCGGGGATTTTCGTTGTAATTCCATCTAGTGTCCAGAGCATTGTTGGTCAGGTTCCCTACTGCCTGCTGAAAGGATTCGGCAATTTTTCTGAGGTGGGTCTCCGATTTTGGGATTTTTAAATTGTCGTGAATGTAAGACTTTCTGACCCTTCATGGTGCGTTGCAATTTGCCACAAAAGATTGTTCTGAGTGGTAGAAAGTGCTTTAAGGTTTTTAATTTTGATCCCCACATTGCGATGTGAAGTATCCCTTCACAAATGTAAAATTGCAGGGGGAATGGCGTAGTTGTATAGAGTTACAGTAAATGCTGACGGTGTGCCTGCACACCTTTTCTCACTATTTACTGGGGACTGATGTACTGGCGATTCAATGTCGCTGAGTAAGGAATACGTAGACTGGCGCATTGTATGAGATACATTACTTTGAATTAACCCTGAAAGGCTGGGAAATATGGTATTCTATTTTGTACGTGAATCTTTGTGAGAATGAAATAATTATTTCTCATTAATTTTACTCAGAGCACCTTGGTAACAAAACATTTGCATTATCTGTGCAAATATTTATGAGTTTCATACCCACATGCTACATGTGTACACTAGACAAATAAAATGATTCCCACTCTTATTCTTCATTCACATGCCACACACACTCACACAGAGGGTGACTCTGACCTTTTGACTTGGGCCTGCAGTTCTTCTATCCTCCTGGACATGTCCTGCACTTCATCCTCCCTCGCTTCCCCCTGACAAACCAGCTGCTCCACTGAAACCTCTTTGGCCTAAAGAAGCAGAGTACATCATGTGAAACAATAATGGCATCAAACAGGCTCATGGCTTTTAGTTTCATGATAAAAAACTGAAGATAATACTGCGATAAGTTTTTATGGAAAAGGAATTGTATTTATTAACTATTATAAAATATGGAAAATATAACTGAGAAGTACTGCACTAAAGATGCCAGCAGTAAATAGTAATTATTAGAATAATACTAAAACCAGTATTAATGCACTGAGGCTAGAGTTAAGTCTTGCTTAAGATATTCATCACTCAGTAAAGGTATTTGTTGACAACTGCCCTAGTGATACAATCATTCCCACCTTCAAATAATTGGGCCTTTTCTAATTTCACGGTTAAAAAAGCCTTGAAAGCAATATTTAAAATACCTAATAAGCAACTGCTGAGGTGGCCATGAAAAAACAGCAAAAGCTTATGTACCACAACATGTTTTTTATAAACAATTACAACAAACATATGGGTGGTGCTGGGAAAGGAACTGCTGCTTCAATACCAATTCTCGGATGAGTGGTTTCACTCATCGTTGTCCTTTGTCAGTATTTGGTAATTTTCATTGTATCACAAGTAGATTGAATGCATGAAATTATATAATTGTAAAATAGGGTTATGTTACAAATGAAAGAAGTGGAACTCCTTTTAGCATTTATTTGTAAAAACTTGTTAAAAACCTACCCTAAACATCTTGACACCACAGGCACTTCCAAGAAATTGTAGATAAGAGGCAGTGCTAATATGAAAATTTCAAAGAGAATTCATAGTAACCAAACAGAATTTACGATAAAATTTTTATAACTATTGCTTTAGATCCAAAGCAACAAATATATGATAGAATAGACCTCTGGACAATTTTTTAAATCACCTTGAAATGCTATTTAAAAAATTGTCAATGATACTAAAACACCTTAGCGATGAAAACTATGCATTTATTTAATGTATTTTTCAAGAAATAAGCAAAAGAAATGCCCAAAGAACACGCCCACTTTAAAACATATTGTGATTGGCCAGCTGAAAGTGACGTCTGGTCCTGCAATGGAGAGGAAAACGCCGGAATGTATTGTACCTGTGGACTTCATTTTCGACATTTGTTGTCGGATTTAGATATCTTTGGTGGGGTTAACGAAGGCTGCGAACATATATGATTTCTTTAGAAGGTATGGAGTCTTGAGTTTGTCAAAGCTGACGCAAGAAATCTTCCGAAAATCTCAACATTAGCAATGTTTTCAAACGCATATCAACACCATGTTTAAATGAAACTTGGTTCAATCTTCGAAGAAAATATGATTCAAATGGAAAGCCAGATAGTTAATATGGCGAGGTAAAAGACTGAAAAAAAAATGTTTGAAAATGAATGTCCAAATTTGAATTTTGTAATATTCATAATATGGCGATGATGAATGTTTTGGTGTTAGGGTCGTCCGTGAGGAACACAGCGATGATGCCATCGGCTATGTGCAGGGTAAGCTCGCTAAAAAGTGTTTGTGTTGTTCGTGCTCCTGTATGCCCCGAGCATAAACAAAGATACAAGGGATATGTCGTGGAAACACATATTTTGATGGATGGCGAAGACAAGAAGGCAGTGAGCCTTTTGTGCAAGGATTTCACGTCTAGTCCAGGAACGTTAAAATAAGTTTTATGGGCATCTACTTTATCCATTTGTTTAAATTGAATTCCTACTCCAATAAGTGACAACATCTCTCTATTTTCAGCCACATTATATCATTAACGTATCATTTGGGATGTTTTCAAGGATTCGGATTATAAATAAAAAATATAATGAACATGAAAATCTTTTGTTTGTAGTGGCATAACCTTATGGTGCAGTGATGAGTTCTCATACGATTTCCAAGAACTTCCTTTTGGGGAAATATGTATTGGGCTATTGAGACAAAGGTGGATTAAAAAGACACTTGATTACCGTGAATATACCGAGGAACTTGAAAATTTAACCTGTTGCGCAGCAAGCAAGTGCGATCGTGATCCTAGATTCTTATGTTGAGTGGTGTGATATTGGTGTAATTGGCATATTAGCTGATCTCGACGAACACGCGGTATGTTGAAACGTAATACATCTTATGTGTTACATCGTGAAGGTAATGCAAAGAAATAAATATTCCCACCTACAGCTATTTTTGGTTTAATAAATTGTTTTTATGTGCAAAAGTAGCCATTTATCAAGCATCCATCTTTCATGCTGACCTTCGAAAATTGAAATTGACTGGTGAAAATTACTTACTGCTTGCAATTACTAAAAGTTAGGACATCTAATCTTGAAAAGTAAGCATCAATAGGTTCATTTTGAATTTGCTTGGCGAACTTTTTTAAACATGGCATGCTTGATATGGAAAAGATTTTTCATGACATATGTCCAGCACATTTCCCTCATACTCTGAATACTGATATGTGCATGTATTAAATTTCTAAGCAGTATTTTCAATCAATGAAAATGCTTTACCGAATAATATTGAGCCCATATTAAACATCAATATTACTACCAGCAGCGCTTTGTTTTGACCTAGTTTCTGCACAATTAAGATACAATTAAGTTTAATTAACTTCCAGAATTGGTAAAATAAATATAGAGAGAGTGAACGCCCAAAAATGCACACGTTTGATTGCAAGGACATATGTAGTTTCCTTTCGCCTGCACTTCTTTCTTCACCCATGTTATCCAGTTTCTGGTAATTAAAAAAATACTTGATGGAGGCATTTCTGTTGCTGTCATTATATTTGGAACAATAGGCAATGCTTTGGCATATTAAAAAAAGGGTACAAATGGAAGACATTTAAATTTAAATCTCCTAAACGCTTGTAACTTCGCATAGAAATATATGCACTGCGACCGCTGATGCAGGACCTGACGTCATTCAAGATGGCAGCGATGTGAATTACGTTTTTACGAGGGACCAGCTCGTGGTGATTCAAATGCTTATATTTTAAAAATAAAATACCTTCTGTCAAAACTGCTTTCGCAGCAAGTAATTTTTTTGTATAAACTCTACGAAAATGTTGGAATATGTGTCCAGAGACCTATTTGATAATACACTGGCTATATTCTTAAAATAAATACATATTTACACTCAATAATAGGCATTTGTAGCAGTGAATGACCAGCATCCTATAAAAAGGACAGTTGATTTTACAAACACTGCAAAAAAAATTATTACTATGCCTTTCAGTTAAAAAAATATTGTCTTCATTGCCCTTGCCTTTATTGTGAAAATCTCATCAAAATTTCCCAGTAAAATAGTTGGGAAAAATAGATATCATCCCCAAAAAATTTTGGTTACACTTACCCCATTATTGCAATTTTTTATTCATAGAAAACAGGATAACTCAACTTTTTCACTATTACACATGAATTCAGGGTCTTGAAGTATGATATTATAACCGTGACAAGTACCAACAATAATGACACTCTAATCACATAAAGAGTCATGCGCAAAGGAGTCGAAATATGATCCGAGTTGGTCTCCACATCAGCAGTGAGTGTGTGCTTACTTCAAGGTCCTCCTTAAGTTTGGAGATCTCTCTCAGCAAGGCAGTCACTTCCTTCTGTAGAGTCGTCACCTTGTCCCTTGCCTTCTGGACCTCTTCCCCCTTCCTCTGCTCCTCCGCCTGCAGCTTCCGAATCTCTTCCGTCAATCGCTGGCCCTCAGATCGAGATTCACGCAAGCTCTGATCTCGACTTTCTAATTTGGCCTGAAGCAACTGTTCCCATGCCAATAACAAATCATGTGTTTCAGTAGTAAGAAATGTAACATACATAATGTACAATAAAGAAGAGGGTGTTCCTAGAGATGGAGTCAAAAACGTTATCTCGTGAAGTCACAGCTAAATGGAAAACAGTAGCTGATGCAGAGCACTTTTTTACCTTCAAACTAAGCAAATGCAGCGAAATTCTTAAAATGCAACCAAAACAGAGAAAAATATTTACTCTAGGCTAGCTTCTACTGCTCGGCACTAAGTAGTGAATTTTTAATGCATGCTATCTCTGCCTTTGTTTCTCGCCATCTTATGGTGTGTTCTATATATATATATTAATACATTGTATGTTTTGAAAAGAATTTTGGATGCACACTTCATCTTCTACACAAGAGCAATGTATACTCTGAATACTTTGGCACATTAAAAACATTATTTCTTGAATAATCATTTTTCATCTAATAAAACTTGAAACTGAAATAGTCAGCAGAAAATTAAGATAAGTCAGTGTCAAGTTATAGAACATGCCTTGAGTACACCAGTAATTAAGATAATTTATCCTGCCCCCAATTCATAAGATTTGGCCACATTCATGCTTCTGTTATGATAACATATATACCATAGTAAAAATTCATGAATTCTTAAATACTCGAAAACTTACAATAAGATTGTAGAAATAGCAGATATTCCAGAGAGAAAAAATCATTCGCCTTGACCACGACTCGAACCCAGACCCCCTGATTTCCATGCCAGCCTTAACCTTGTGGATGGTAGCACCATGGGCAAAACTTCGGCTGCTTTGTGACATGTTATGTCTAGCAGTCCGTGAACATCTTGTTCCTCTATGATTTCCACAGAGAAAGAGGACATCTTGGTAGCTCAACTGGTAGAGCACCTGACCGGAAAACATGGGGGTCTGGGTTCGAGGCCTGGTCAAGGCGAATGATTTTTTTCTCTGCGCAATATCTGCTATTGTGCATTTTCAGCGGATAACATCGCTGAAGTTTTCATGGCTAGTTCATGAACTTTGGATTAGTTTAGATTGTAGAAAGATTGAAAGTAAAAGTTCATAAATATGATAATGATTTTGATTATTAATGACTCAGCAAAGAGAATTGAAAAGAAGGCTATAGAGAGAGAGATGAATGAATGGGGAAGAGAAGGGGGCGGCAACGAGCGTTGCTTTTGGACGCTCCCCTCAGTGCTTGGGACGGGAGCAGTGGCTCACCTGCTTCTCCTCCACATGCACCTTGTTTCCCTCCTTGGCAGCATCCAGCGCATTCTGCAGTCGCCTCCTCTCCACCAGGGCCTCCTGCAGTCCAGCCTCCAGCTGCTCTCTCTCCGAATTCCACCAATCCCGTTCCTCCTGCAGCTGCTCGAGCTACCCATTCGCGGCCACAAGAGGGAAATGTGAGCAAAATCATGTAAGCAGATAATTCATCTTAATCTTTTCTTCAATTTCAAAATTTCAGAATCTTCTCCTTAAGGCTAGTCCAACTCTGTATCAACAAATCAGGGAACCAAACAAAAATTGCCCAAATTCCTTCAATGGCAAAGAAGAGCATAAAATCAAAGGGAACTACATACCGAGGATACCTGATATTGGAAATGGGAATTAAAAGATATAATGATTGCCTGATGATGGAATTAAGATCTAATAATTATGGGGTTTATGCATGAACAAGGTTAAGCAAGGAGCACCTCCACACTACGTTACCATTTATCTTCTAACATTCACATACTCAAGAATAGGTTGAACTCTAAAAACAAAATTTCAATTTAAAAATTTAGAATCGATCTATTTAAGGGAAGAGTACATATTTAGTACTAGTTGGTATTAGTATTAGTATTTGGTTGGTTTGATATAATTGTTTGTGGAATCCTACCAAGCCTTATCTTGTGCCAAACAAGAAAAACGTGTTTTATGATAACGATTAAAGAGGGCAGGGAGGGAGATTGCAGAATAAAAAGCCTTTCTTGGTATCTGTTGCTAATTGGTTGTCCAAATAGGATTCCTTCGCTACCAGAAAGCAAGTGTTAGGCATAAATGCCCAAATACATACTAAAATCATTCACATATTTTCTACAACTTTTGGCCTAAGAACTAAGTTTATATGACTGGTTTTACCTATTGCAGGGTTGGACTGGTGATAGAGATGGCACTATAGGGATTGGATAGTCAATAGCCTCAAGGGAGAGGATCTGGAGGGGGTGTTTGGGTGGATGGCAATTCACCTTCATTGAGAGATGCTTGTTCTCCGACTGGAGGGCATCCAATCGGGCTGCTATCTCGTTGTCCATCTCATGTTTCTTGGCCTCCAACTCAGCCACCAGTCGGCTGTTCTCCAGCTCCAGCCTCAACACCCTCGCCTCTGCCTTCCTCGACAACTGGTCGCTCAAACTGCGACTCTCCACTCCTCTCCCCTCTTCTCCCTCCTCATCCTCGTCACTCTTGCCTGAACACAAAACACACATACGAGGGTTGATCATAGGAAGCAGAAGAACATTTTCACCACATCATATTTCTACAATATATACACCAAAACAGTAATCACTAGGCATATGTTTAATTATATTATGAAATTTTTAAGCTGATATACCCATACGTATACTATTTCTTACAAAAGATTCAGGAAAAAATAAGAGATGGGTCAAATCAATTTCTTCTGGAAAATCTCTTTACATTTGACTGAAATCATAATTGTTACAAGCAATGCCACACACAAACAGTAGGACATTCCAAACTGAATTTCGAGTTACTCTTCTGTACTAATAGTAATAGCTTCTGTCGTACTGAATTCCAGCGCCAGCTATGCAATCTTTTTGATATCAAGATCTAACGGCTTACGTTTCCCAGCCATGAAGTTGGCTCTCAGATGGAACTGGTAGCAGAAGCAGAATAAAAAAGCAACAAAAAGTGGACCACTAATGAGACATTTATATGTGCACATACACATATGCCCCTGTCGTAAATGTACTCATATTGGGTGGTTAATTTGGTGGAAAATTTGTTATAATTTTAATGCAAAGGACAGACAACATGAGCACAAGCTTGTGTCCACGCGATGTGCTGTTTATCACTCACAATATCGAACGAACCCTGTTACCTTTTTGCTCTCATTATTGCTGATTTATTTTGCACGAAAATCATAAGGCAATAAATGGTCCCATGGCCATCCCTCGGAGTATCAAGCTTCGCACTGTATACCATACCAATTATATGGGGCTTCCACCATGCAACAAAATTTACCTCTGCTAACAATCAAATAAGCAATCACAAAATGCATTTCATATTATTTATATCACTGTGTTTTTTGCCATCATGTTACATTTTCACATTCTTTGATGAAGATTCAGGAAGGAAGAAAGCATCATGTGTAATGTAATTCATGATCTTGGAATATCCTTAAGACTCAAATACTGAAGATTCTATTTTTACAAAGAGCCCACAGTGTTTACCACAGAATGCAAGGGTCAATGTTCTGAGTTTTTTAAGGCAAAGAGCTACAGCCTGCCCACCCTTTCTGACACCTCCCTTCCTCCTCCTCTGGGATCCAAATCCCTCAGCCCACACAGTCTTTGTTTTGCGCAAAAGGGTACCTTTCCACCAAGTCTGAACTGGCCCAAGGATTGCAGCCTGTGCCTGCTTGGAAATCCCTTCAACTCATGCCCACATATTTTTTGCCCTCAACGGAGAACCCAGGTCGGCACCCATGGTCCCTTTGCACCCATGCATCCTTACACAGGCAGAAGAGATACATAAACTTTGCAAATGTATCATTTTCAGAAGGTAGTCCATTCATCTACAGACATGCCAATGGCACAATTAACCCATTGCCTTACAAAGATGGCAATTTGCTGATCTCATAAACAAATATTGGTATACAAATGACCTAAATTTTTGTTAATTTTTAAAAATATGTTTTTATCATACTTATGCACATTTCTTATTAATTATTATGTTACTGGTAATATTAATCATCAGTTTATGAAAGCAATTCATAAGTGATAACTTCGAGTCATAATGGGTCAGCGTGAATATTATCCTCATCCTGTGCTTTCCTATCACCATCACCCTCCTTGTGTAGGTTTGCTTTTTTAATTCATTACAGCTGATGATGAATGTTTTTACTTGTGATAATACTCTGGAGGCTTGATGTGACCTACGAGAGACAAATATCTTCAAACAGCACCTGGAAATTTGAAACTTCGCTAACGATATTCTATTCCTACTACCACATGAAGGTTTTTATATTTCATTTTCCTTTTGTATTCCCTGCGACATCACATGGAAGTACAGGTATAGCACTGATGAATCAAATAATGATCCTCGTAAGTTATAGGTTTGATCACAGCCACAGCACGTTTAGCATTTTAACTCACACTACTACCTGTTACAATGACCATGACTGGTAACTATAATGGGAGGAATGATTTTTACTGAGGACGAAATAAGAAAGTATCTCCTTGAAAGTGATAGTAAAAGCAATGAGAAACCATTTGTAATTCCGATTGTACGAATAATGATTAATTTTCCAGCAAAAGAGATAATGATATTTGTCATCACTCCCAAAAAAGACCAATCAGCAAAACATGTGGAACTGAAGAAAAAACACTTTTGGTGTGGAAAAAACTATATTCAAAGAGCATTATATTCAAACATGATTCAAAGAGTTTTAATTGAATAATGAAGAAGCAAAAGTGTTGTTTAGCAATGCACTCGCTACCGTGAAATGAAGATACATACAAGACGTATGTATATCTGCTTTTATCTTACCAGAGCATGCTAGAATAACAGCCAGAGGAAAAAGATTGATTAAAAAAAATGGGAATCAGGAACCAAGTTGTTGCTGATTACAATACACAAATGATTACAGTTGATAGACATGTTCAACAAGTAGCCTCCTTCCCGGTTCTGCATCATTACGCTATGCTGCAACATCGTTATGAACAAAAATATGTTTTACAACATAGACAAAGTTTTTTTTCAAATGTATGCATAGCAAAAATAGCCACAAAACCTTATTAGATGACTTCACAGAACATTAGGCGATTGCAGTCAGCAAACTGGGTAATTTCCATATGCATATACAGTAGAACCTCATTTTTACAAACCACTTATTTACGAAATGACACCAATTTACGGACCATTCTGCCAGTCCAGATCTTTGTGTATAGGAAAACCATGTAAAATGACTTCCGTTTTACGAAACCCCTATTTTACTGATTTACGAAGTGAGAGGTCGGTTGCTAGGAGTGACTGACCTCTGTTTTACGAAATTTTTGAAATGATTTTGTAGCACTGAACTCAGTACAATGGAATAACGATCGCTGTATCTCGCACACAGGAGTAGCTGAAGGCAGATCGGTCATGTTGTGAGGGCCCTCGGCCCAAGTATTTTATATGGGAAAATGTGGAAAAATTGAATGTGAGCATAGTGCTTTTTGACGTGCTTAAACTGGAGCAAAAATCCCAGAGAGAGATCATTCAAATCGCTATAAAATCCTGATTACATGATCCAAGGAAAAAATGTTCAAAGACGTGTGGCAAGACGTCTACTTCTCATAAACAATGCCCCAATTCATAAAATAAGCAGACTAATGATTGTTAATTTCTATTCCTTTTCTATCATTTTGTGTATTGCGAATACCTAACTCGTCATCACGAAGGATCCTTATTTTTTCTGGAATTATTTAAAATCAGCCTTAAGATAGCCGCCGCAACAGCAATTCAGGACTTTGTTCAGCCTTTCAATTGAAAATAGCATTCCCGTAGGAAGTTCTTTGCTGCAGCTGTCGTGGAGCTTAGTTTCATTAAAGAATACTAATTTTGTAATAATAAATTACCTATGTTTAAATCTTGATGCTTTTTAAATATTTAATTTTTCATTAGAAGTGTTTTACGTCGTTAGGTAAGAATTTGCGATCGCGACTAATAGCATTCTGTGCCCACGAGTAAATAGTTCTCGCAAATCACCGCATATGTCAGCATTGTAGAATGCATATTAAAAAAGAGGGATTTTCAAATTAACTCTAGCAAAGTTCTAAAATTGACTTTCATCAGCTGTGAAATATTACTGAAGGTATTTCAAATTATACGTTTCCTTCAAAAAAAAGGCATTTCCTGGTCTTTTCACTGAAATATACTGGGTCAGTTGGAACTTTGTTTTGAAATTTCCTCGTTAGAATGCATCCCTGGCTTTCCCATGTTAAAATGGCCTCTTTAAACAGAAATCAACAAGCACTAAATATACCCCTTTCGCTAATTAATGCATAACTGCATATGCTTAAAATAATCCGTGGGATGAATTAACTCACTTAATCTTCACTTAATTAAACACTACTTGACAAAGCAATAGATTTATCATGTATAGATTGTAATTAGGACAACACATTGTAGCACTAATATGTATTTAAATATACTGGATCTAGGAAGCTGCCGCAAGGGGGGGTGGCGTCTTTATATCTTTTCAAAATCATAGTTTGTTTCGATATCACGTATCTGTAGCAACATTTTTACGTAATAGATAGCTCCTTACACATTAAAGCTACATTGCAAAGACACGACAAAGAATTTTTTACATAGTTGCAATAGTCGTATGCTCACAGATTATACCTTCTTACTATCCGTGCTATCCGCTCCGAGTGTGAGAGTTCATGGTGAGAGTAGTAAACAAGTTCGAATCGATCATTTAGCATTTTAAAATAATTTGCTATTATTACGCTAAAATGAATTCCGATGTGAAATTGTGATCGTTTCCTGTGAGTACAAAACTACATATTATAAGTGATGCTGAAAATATAGGAAATCGAGCAGCAGGAAGAAAATATGGTGTATCTGAATCTAGCATGGTGATGAAAACTAAAAATTAAACTGTTATGATATGAATATTCAATATTGATTTGTGATTCTATTTCCGGGAATGTGTTTTCTTTAGTTTTATAAGAATTATAATTGTTATTACATTGAGTTTAGTTTTTCCGTGTGTTCCCAAGACTTTCCAATGTTGTTAAATCGTCCCACTTGGTCCCAGTCTGCAGCTACTATGCGAGAGTAGACAAGACCACCGCTATCAGGTACAGAAGGCATTATGCTTTTATTTGTTGACATGCCAATGGATTTCCGTAATAATAGAGTAATCGTGGGTAGAAATTGTATATATTTCTGCAATTATTTCAGTTGGATTTATTTTGAACAGATGCCATTTTTATAGCTGGATTATGAGATCGTATGTAACTATGATATGCTACGAGAAACAGATGCACAGTAAAAGAGGCCGTGCATCGATGCAAGATGCGATGATGGCCATGATGATTGTAACACGTAATTCAACCAATTAATGATAAAGACGTACACATAATTTAGGCATAGCATTTTTATTAGAGAATGTGCATTTATGTTATGACAAAATGATGAAGACTCAGGGCAAAAAAAATTTTTTTTAAGAGAGATAATTTTTTTCTTCAAGAGCCTGCCCAAAAATAGGGGTGTGCGGGATACACGAGGGCGTGGTTTACACGAGTAAATACAGTATCTTGGAAACTATTGACTACACTCTGCATAAATAGCCAACAATGAAGGACTGTGGTGTATAGAATTAGGACATATGAAAAGAACGATAATAGAGAAAATAAGCTAAAATATAATTTTTTTTATTGCTCACTTCTGAAATTGTTGCCATTAATGTTCATATAAATTTACTAAACACCTCACTCACCATATAAAACTATTTAGAATACTATAATTTATGAATGTGCAGTCATGGTGGCCTAGTGGTTATGGCACTGAGCTACTGACCGGAGGGTCCCGGGTTTGTATCCCAGGCAAGAGCCTTTCTGGACACCCTCATCTAAAATCCTAACGATTTGATTTTCTGAGCGTCAGAACTTCGTAGGAAATCACAGGTGGCCCAGGGAAAGGAACTGGTCTCCCTACCCTGAATGTGTGAATTTCACACGCCATTGGCTAGGTACGAGGTGAGCTATACTCTCACCAATCAAAAACCAACCTTCGGGTTGGACACAACTTTTTTTTAATTTTCATACAAATATGTAGTGAATATTATGAATTATAAAATATTTATCATCAGATGCCTTTCAAAAAGCAAATAGGTAATTTTGGAGGGGAACATTGAGGAAAAATGGCAAGTCAATGAGTTATTAAGCAATCACCCAAGGTTCTCGAGAAAGGTATAATACTTCATACCATGAGCCACCAACGCCCCAAATGAAATGCACTCACCACATTTAAGGAAAAGAAAGGCATTTTTCTCATAATTTCCTCAAATACTAATTATATATTTCCTGCTTCCACACACACAATTGAAAGCAAATATCTGGCAATACATTCCCACAAGTGACAGCACGCACCTTCCTTTGCCTTGCTCTCGTTCTTCAGGGCTTCCCGCAGCTGCTCGATCACTTGCAGCTTCACTCGCATTGCCTCTGTGCCCAGCTCCATGGCCTTGGCCTTCTCAGCCTCCCGCTCCATCCTCAAGTCCATCATCTCTCGCCTCACGCAGTTCACTTCACTCTGCAGCTGAGATGCCCTCTCTGCCTTCGGCCTCACCGTACTCAACTGGTCCTCCAGCAAGTCCTTTGTTTCTTGCAACACCCTGAAAAGCACACAAAGCTTTTGTTTGCCTTTTTTCAAATGTCAGTGATGCTTAAGTTGTAGTCATTGCAGGCTTCACCGTGCATCTGCAGACTGTGTGGTTTGTGCCACAAGGGCAGGCAAGTCAAACTAGGGGCATGTGAGGGTTGTTCGGGTACTCCACTGGGTCAAACTCTGGATTGATGCTAATGTTTCCAAGGTCGAGTCTTCAAGCCTTGAAGATGATGGATGACTTCACCAGCGAAACGCCAGCAGCAATGCAGAGTTTGACCCAGTGGAGTACCCGAACAACCTTTACAAACACCATATGCTGGAAAAGCATCCGATCTCTCTTCAAACTAGGGGCACTATAGGGACAAGGGCCAAGCCACGTTGAATCACCAGTTTCCATTAGATCACGGAATTTAAGTAATGTTGGGCCAGGACGGAGGTTGGATGGGTGACCCTCATCCATACCTCATCCACAGTGCTCTTGTCTCCTGCCTGCAAGTGGCAGGCAGGTTAAATACAAGTGGGTAGAATGGATCTAAAGAGGTCTAAGTGCCAGGGGGTTCCAGAAGGCCCCACCTACCCCTTCAATTTATTTTATTAGGGGCACTATAACCTGTATAACATACTTATCGATATCACCTCCCTCTACACCTTCATCCCCCACACCAAACACCTGGATTCCCAAGTGGGATAGGGAATTACATTTCTTTGAAGAGTTTATGTTTCCCTGAATGCCAGTCTACGACTGTTACAAGGCATCATCTTCTGTCCCTTCTCCATGAAATGAAGTAACGTTATCACTAAGGTTGGGGCAGGGATTCAAAGATTCGGTTGAATCCTATCGAATCCATGGATGCAAGATTCGATCGAATCCAAAGATTCGATCAAAATCAATGGATTAAAGATTTGAATACCAGTGGTGTGGATTCTTTGTACTAGTGGCTGAGAACTGCAGTAAGTCCTCAACTTACGCGGATCCAAGTTACATGGATCCGGAGTTACGCAGATGTTCAGTAGGCTGGTGACGTACATACGTTTCTCCACGTTTCTATTGCCGCGACAGATTGAACCGCATTATGACCTGCGACTCATTGCCTACCGCGCAAGAGTTGAAGCAAAAGTACGGGTGTTCATAATGCCAACTCTAGTTTAAGACCCATAATTTGATAGGTGATATTTGATCATCTTGAAGGTGAACAAGTCTGATGTGATCAGACATCATCTTTTTTCAGTGTAGTTTGATCTTCCCAAGTAATTCGATGCGTAGTTAATAATGTACTCCATAGATGACGCCTGTTGTCCATTACAGCAAAAAAAGAAGTTTTGGGTAATTATACTTATTTTAGATTTCAATATCCAGTGCAAGAAAGATTGGATTTGTGTTACTCTCGGCTTTGTCGTATTATGTTTACTTAACAGCCTCTAAAAAGATGGTGTTTTCGGTAATTGTCGCTGATTGCCACCGTGAAAGCGACACCGCTAATGGATCAAAAATGGATAGGTAAGTTGTGGTGTTTTGTCTTATGCCTTCTTTTTTTACTGTAATGGACAACAGGCGTCATCTATGGAGTAGGTTATTAACTACACATCAACTTACGCGGGAAGATCAAACGACGCCGAAAAAAGATGTTGATGCCTGATCACATCAGACTTTATCACCATCACGATGATCAAGATAGTTTGGCATCAACTTTTGCACGCTTGGCAATGAGTCACGGGTCGTCACGCGGTTAAATCTGTCACGGCAACAAAAATGCCGACAACCATAAGCATTTCACCGGCCTAACTGAATATCCGCGAAAGTCGAGGACTTACTATAATTGCTTGTTTTTAGCATTTAAATCGTAAAAACCATGGTAGTAAATGTCTAAGCAGCATATTGTATGGCAATAATTCTAGTCCACATATGAATTCTTTGAAATTCCCCAATTTGAAAATTATAACAAAACAGTTCCTCTGTATTCTTCCAGCAACAGGATTATCAGAAAGAGCCTTCAGTATTCCTGGAAATTTGGTTTATAAAAATAGAAATCAATTAGATACTAACAGAGCGAAAATGCTGCATATTCTAAACAAAAACTTTTAATGTTTTCATTTAATTTTCAATTTGATTTAAGAAAAATTAAACTTTGATTTACTTTTGAAATTACCCATTCCTTATATTTGCCCTCGAACATGTCCTTAATTTCAGTGAGCGGGGACTATATGACCATTACTAATTTATTATTTACATTAAGAAATAAGATTCAGCTTTGATCAAATTTTATTAGAGAATTCATGTGAAAGGAAGCATTATTTAACAATTTACAGATAAAAGGAAGACTTGAATTTAATAAAATTGAGGAGGATTAGGATTTGAGATTAGAATTCGAGATTTGGATTTGATAAAAAAACAGGATTCGGATTCAATCAAATTTTGGATTCGCCCCATCACTAATTACCATACTTTCAACCATAAGACCAAAAGTGCCCATGAAATAACTTGCAATGATGGGCTACTCTTGTACACAAAATAATGGACTTGCTTGGCACCATGGAAAGAAATGCAGGTCAGGAGAGAGAGAGAGGAAAACAAGTTTGATCAAAGTCACGTCCCCAGTTTGCACATTAAAGCCAGGAGAAGTTAAAGCTTTTAAGTGACTCACTCAATTTTACAATAAGATGGCCAAGGGTATGGCAGAAGTGAACACTTTGCAGAAAGAAAATTACTTTTGTCTAAGAAACGCACCGATTATCCTCTCGCAGTTCTTCCACCATCACTCTATAAATTTCCATTTCCCTGAGGCGCTCTTTGTACCGACGAACATCCTCTTCCATTTGGTCAGCCTGCACTGCACGCTCCCTCAGGGCATCGAGTTCATCTTGGTATGTGGCATACTCTCTGGCCTTCTCTGTCAACTCTTGCACCTACAGAGAACAATAAAAACACTATGACATATCATGTCTCCACGTGCAGTAAAATGTCTACGCAGATGAATTCCTATCACCTGCAGTGGAAATGCATTGAAAAAATATGGATGATAAAAGACTGATGTGACCAGAATATCAATTGACGAAACACCCAGTGTCAGTTTTTGATGTTGGGCATCCTTTCCCCATCCTTACTCCTTTCACTTGTGTGCGTGTGAAAGGTCACTGGTGAAGGAGATTCCTTGTGAACCCTGCTTGTGTAAGAGAATGTGATCCACAAGGGTACTCTGTAGGGTAAGGTTCATAAAATTAGCGGACTAGTTGTTGGTAATTTCTATTCCTTTCCTATCATTTTGTGTACTGCGAATACCTAACTCTGTCATCACAAAGGTCCATATTTTCTCTGGAATTATTTAAAATTAGCTTTAAGATAGCCGCCACAACCCCAACTCAGAACTTTGTTCAGCCTTTCACTTGATAGTAGCATTCCCATACGTAGTTCTTCGCTGCAGCTGTCGTGGAATATACAGTAGAACCTCTATTTTACGAAGTTGAAGGGACCCAAAAATTTGAGCTTTGTAAATAAGAGGGTTTGTAAATTGGAGGTTTTCTTCCACTAACTCCTTTGTCTCCGGAACTGATGTGTCACCAAAACCAGCTGATCTCCAACAGTAGGAAATAGTTATTGCGGTGACACTCCCATGCTCTGGCAACACCTCCCACAGCATGGAGGCACATCATGCACATAAGAGGCTTGATCTGCGACAAATGTACGTCTACTAAAACTCTGCTGACAAGAATGCGAGTATACTTTCAATGCAATTAAACACTATGCTGCACTTAACTTGTCAAATAGTTATGTTAGGGTTGAAATCAAACTAATTACTATAACAAATAATAGTCATCTGCTCATTCAGGGAAAAACAACAAATATTACGTGAAATTCTCTGTGTGCAGTGTATTTGCAATAAATTGAAAGGATTTAAAAATTACACCTCAATTGTATTGATTCGCTGTATAGCATAGGCGTTATTCCTAAGGCTAGGACACTCACTTTAGTAAAAGAGAATGAAACAGCCATGAATTAAAAAAAACAGGTGGATATTTTTCTAGAAATTTATAATGGTATGAACTTGGCTGCTGCAACTGAATTAAGTTCTTGTAGCTGGTTGGTAAATCTAAAAATAAGGGGAATAGGAGAATTAACTCATTCTGCAGTGTATTTTAAGCATATGCAGTTATACATTAGTTAACGAAAGGGGTATATTTTGTGCTAGTCAATTTTTGTTTAAAGAAGCCATTTTAACATGGGAAAGCCAGGGATACATTTTAACTAGGAAATTTCAAAACAAAGTTCCAACTAACCCAGTATATTTCCATGAAAAGACCAGAAAATGCCTTTTTTAAAGAAAACGCATTGTTTTAAATGCATTTAATAATATTTCGCAGCTGATTTAACTCAATTTTAGAACTTCACTCGAGTAAATTTGAAATTCCCTCTTTTATAATATGCTTGCTACAGTGCTGACATCTAGCGGTGATTTGCGAGAACTATTTACTCGCGGCTACAGAAAGCGATCGCGAATTCTTACCTAACGACGTAAAACACTTCAAATGAAAAATTAAATAATCAAATTGCATCAATATTTGAATATAAGTAATTTATTATTGCAAAATTAGCATTTTTAATAAAACTAAACTCCACGACAGCTGCAGCAACGAACTTCCTACGGGAATGCTATTTTCAAGTGAAAGCTTTCAGTCATACTTCAGTCATGGGTGTTTTCAAGTCTGTTTCCGCACTAATAGGCGCTTCAGACCGGGAGGAAAGGTATAAGGATAGCAATGGAAGGGATGAGGGACCCGGAGTCATCTTCGGGTCGGGTCACAAAGCTTTCAAGTGAAAGCCTAGGCTGAAGTAAGCTCTGAATTGGTGTTGCGGCGGCTACCTTAAAGCTAATTTTAAATAATTCCAGAGAAAATATGGATCCTTTGCGACGACTAGTATTCACAATACACAAAATGATAGAAAAGGAATAGAAATTACCAAGCACTAATCCGATTATTTTATGAACTGGGACATTGTTTTCGAGAAGTAGGCGTCGTGCCATGCGTCTTTGAACATTTTTTCCTTGGATCATGTAATTAGTATTGAATTGCGATTTGGATGATCAATCTCTGGGATTTTTGCTACAGTTTAAGCACTTCAAAAAGCACTATGCTCACGTTCGATTTTTCCACATTTTCCCATATGAAATACTTGGACCTAGGGCCCTCTCAGCATGACCTATCTGGCTTCAGCTGCTCCTCTCGCGGTATACAGCGATCATTATTCTGTTGTACAGAGTTCAGTGCTACAAAATCATTTCAAAAACTTCGTAAAACAGAGGTCAATCACTCCAAGGGACCGGACTCTCACTTCGTAAATCAATAAAATCGAGGTTTCGTAAAATAGAGGTCATTTTACATGGTTTTCCTATGTACAAAGATCGGGACCGGTGGAATGGTTCGTAAATTGGTGTCATTTCGTAAATTAGAGGTTCGTAAAAAAGAGGTTCTACTGTAGTTTCATTAAAGAATACTAATTTTGTAATAATAAATTACTTATGTTCAAATCTTGATGCATTTTGAAGAAACAATATTTCATATGAAATGTTTTACGTCGCTAGTTAAGAATTTGCGATCGCTTTCTGTACCCGCGAGTAAATAGTTCTCGAAATCATTGCCAGATGTCAGCACTGTAGAAGGCACAGAAAAAAAAAAGAGGGAATTTCAAATTAACTCGAGCAAAGTTCTAAAATTGACTTTCATCAGCTGCGAAATATTATTGAAGGTATTTCAAACAATATGCTTTCTTCAAAAAAGGCATTTCCTGGTCTTTTCACTGAAATATACTGGGTCAGTTGGAACTTTGTTTTGAAATTTCCTAGTTAGAATGCATCCCTGGCTTTCCCATGTTAAAATGGCCTCTTTAAACACAAATCGACGAGCACTAAATATACCCCTTTCACTAATTAATGCATAACTGCATTTGCTTAAAATACTCCATGGGATGAATTAATTCACTTATTCCCTTATTATGAGATCTACCAACTTGAAGCTACAAGAACTTAATTCAGTTGCGGCCATAATAAATTTGTAGAAAAATATTTACCAGTTTTTTTTGGAATTCATGGCTGTGAGTTTCATTCACTTTGGCTAAAGTGAGTCTCCTAGCCTTAGGAATAATGCCTATGCTATACAGCGAATCAATACCATTGAGATCCACTTTTTAATTCCTTTCAATTCGAAGCAGATACACTGCACAGAGAGAATTTCAAGTAATATCTGTTGTTTTTCCCAGAATGAGCAGATGACTACTATTTGTCATAGAAATTAGTTGATTTCAACCCTGACATAACTATTTGACAAGTTTAGTACAGCATAGTGTTTAATTGCAATGAAAGGGCATATACTCGCATTACTGCCATTACTGAGTTTTAGTAGATGTACATGAGTCGCATTGCAGCGAATAAAATCGCTTTATCACAGAAATAGGAACGAATATTTAACCAATAACATTAATAAAAAATATATATCTCAACATGTGAAGTCGTCCGATCGTCATCGGTTCGTTTGACGCGGCGGAAACCCCATTCTTGCTACCTACCCCACCGCAAGATCAGATGATGACATCATCAGATCAGACCTGATGATGATGTATCACATCGAAACCGGTCGAAGTAAAGATTTCTTTGTCGAAAATTGCCACTCATATTTAATAATTTAACCAATTTTGGGACTTTGACGTCATTTCACGGGCCGGCCGCAAGAATTTCCGCGTAACTTTCGGCACCTTAGCGAATACAGTAGAAACTCGAAATTACGAAGTCGACGGGACCGGAAAAATCGGCACTTCGTAATATCAAATTTCGTATCAACGAGTATCTTTCAAAAACATCGCGATGAAGCTCTTTGTCGTTTCCTTAAATTAAGATGAACTCTCGCGACGTACTTGCATGATTTACGAAGTTATAATTCATAAAAGTATACTTAAATGTGTGTTCATGCCCACAAGGTGCAAACAGTTTAACGCAACTAATTTGTCGGAGGTTGATTCTTCCGATTTTCGGGATTTCCACCACATCGTTCCATCTTTTCACGGCGGAAATCCCGAAACTCGGAAGAATTAAACTCCCATCTAAGCCCCGCAGAAATTTACATCGCGACAACTGACTTGCCGTTATTTTTTTCCAATGAATGATTAGGCAATGAAGCGTCTTTTGCCCAATTTTTTGTGCAGTTTGGAACAAGCCTATGAAGCTTCATAGCGCATTTTTCTATATTATTTCCTAACTGGAGAACTCTTCAACTGAGGCGTGAGCGATGTTTCATCATTAGTATTACTGATTGATGCATACAATAAGGAAGTGTGCGACTTGCGCGATCATTGGCACCTGATATTGAAATTAGAGGAATAAAATTTCGTTAGAAGATGGCCCTTTCTCCGCGTCGGGCATAATATATGTATCTACCTACGTTAAGCTAAGACAGTGAAAATGAGATTCTCTCGCGGATTCTATGCGATGGATACACGTTATGTATTTTGTATAAATAATGCTAAGCCCATTAATTTCCCGAAATAACAATCGTTTTTCTCCCTTGGATTCAGCTTATTTGTGCGTGGTTATTTCCGAGATGACAGAGCTGAAAGAAGAGCTTATAGAAGAGTCCAACTGTGTACCTCCTTTCAGAAGTAGGGTGTACAAGCCACGCACTTCAACGGTGAAGGTTGATAGTTCCTTATACACTTCATCGGCTACTAACGATGCTAACATTATAAATCAATAATTTTCGTTTTTCACTCTACTACACGAAAGCTTCAGCTGTGGTTCTATTCAGATTAGGTCTGCCTGCCTGCTCTTCATTCATTATATCTCAGAATTCTTTTAAACATTCGCTATTGAATTGAAATGTGGGATATTTTTACTAATCGTTTTTCCTTTGCTTACGATCAAGCAAGGAGACTTGCGTCCAGCATTGCAGCTCCAGGTCAGGCCACGCATCAAGCTGGAAGCTGCCTTCTTTCCCTCCTTTCCCCCTCGCTGTGGGTGGGGGTTACTCCATTCGCCCACTCACAAAAACAGCTGCGAGGCCCATGGTCTCTTAGTATCTTACGTCTGTTGTGAGGGTGATCCACCTGGGGTTCAAGGCCAAGGGCTGCGCGCGAAGACTAAACCTCGAATGAATCATCAGCTTTACGCCGAATAGTCGCATCTTATCTTCCTCCTCCCTTACCCCAATTTGCTGCGTCGGCGGAGAGGGAAGACATGACTCTGGCGAGTGGAGCTTTTACCATGAATCAAGATTTGCCCGCAAAACAATATTTACGCTGAGTTAGACCCATCGGCGTGCACAGATTCCTTGAGATTGGGGAGGGAACTTCTTAAATGGCCCAAGAGCTGGTATGGGGGGCCTGCAAAGTCAGCGTGGGGCATCTCATGCTAGCCTAGCGTTGAGGTGGTGGGACGGAAGGGCACTTGAAGGGGCCTGATATCCCGGAGGGCGGGCACGGGGGGCTCGGGTGTGAGGGGGATGGCTCGTGCCCACTCATAGAGCGGGAAGGGGGTCACGGAGGGTCACTTGAAGGGGAAATATAGCCAGTGTGGGAGGGATAGGTTAGCCGCAAGTGAGAGAGAAAGGTGATGGGGGAGAGTATGCCGAGGTTTTGGAGCAAAGGAGAAGGAGAGCTGGGTGAATTTTCCTGGTGGGGACTGCCTAGTGATTTCTCTTTTAGGATATTTCTTCGATCGCTATGTTGGAGTGAAAAGGGGAGGAGGGTACACCATTTTCCGATATAAATATATATATGGGTGCTTGAGCGTTTTTTCCCATTGATTTTGCATGCGCCCAGAACTAGTCTTCCTTTAGAATTAATGTGCGTTAAACTAAATGGCCCTATGAACCATGCGAACTCATACTTTCTCTGATTTTCTTCGCTGTTGGCGGTGGAAGAAGGGAAGGGAAATGCGTATGAAGAGCCTTGCTCGATGGCTACATCAAAACGCTCAATGAGGACTGTAAATTAAACATGAGTCCTTCGATGATAACTTTTGCCACCCGGAATAATTATGCCGTCAAGCAAGGTTGAGTGTAATAAGTCTGAAATAGTGAGAAGAAAAAAAGCTTCCTTGGGTTATATTCACGACTGAATCTACAGCTCGAACAACATAGCACCATCTCCGATACATGTCATAGTTATTGCAAACGCGCAGCAAACGACTTCTATACCAGGAATATTCATCATGGATTTATGTTTGGGAAAACTGGTAACATAAATGCCAGGGATCATGAGAGGAAAATGCTGGTTGTAGCAATTAGTCTCTCGCCGGCGAGTATATCCGTACACGACTACTTTACATTTTTTTACTCGTTGGCAACTCTGTGGACTCGTGGTAACAAAGCAAAACGCATTTTTTGTCCGATTGGTTCCATATTTTATGAACTACGATACCTACGATTCAAAGTCGTCCTTAAGGTCTGGTTTCACTGGGGCGTCCAGCGGCCACGTCCAACTGTCGCGTCTGGACGTCGCGGCTAGACGACGCGGCCGGGTGGTTTCATTCAGGCGTCTACATCCTATTTCCGCGGCTGGGCGATGTGGGAGAATGTGTATTTAGTTAAATTACAAATTTACGTTTTCCTTACTCGTTGGCAACTCTGTGGACTCGTGGTTACAAAGACGAATGCATTTTATGTCAGATTGGTTTCATATTTTATGAGCTACGATGCCTACGATTCAAAGTCGTCCTTACTATTGTAGCATTGAAAAATGAGATATCGTTCAGGTAATACATTCAGTGCAGATTGTATTCGGCGACGATGATTAATTAGATGTTTAACTCTGACAAGGAGCGCCGGAAAACGTTACTGTGATCCATCATCATTCGTATAAACGAGTAACTTTTTCACGTCGGGACCAAGATCCGAGGTTCGTAATTTTAAAACTTCGTTATTTCGTAATGTCGCGTACTGTTACATACACTTAGATACCCTTTTGGTCGGGACCGAATATTTTGCTTCGTAAAATCAAAATTTCGTAATTTCGAAGTTCGTATTTTCGAGTTTCTACTGTAGCCCCACTGATTAGAAAAATTAATTCTGGTTTGAAAATATCAAATAAGTCATGAAATAAGTTTACTACCAATTATGGACCCTGAAATAATTTAATTTTTACAGGCACTAATAAGGGAACAGAAAGTGTGAATACACCTTCAAGTTCTGTCCAAATATGAATTAACCACACATCAGTGTCAAAGGTCAACTAAATTGAAACATTCTACATAAAAGATTAAATTGGAAATATTAACCTCAGGACTAAAAGAATGAACTATGGTATTACTATAAACAGGAAAACATTTTGCATATATATGATGCACTATTCGGTGAGGGTCCTTCAGTAAAGTATGTTGGTGTCACTGAGTTTGATAAGCTCTCTCTTCCAAATGAGGAAACCAATGTTAATGCAATGCTGAAACAATGAAATAACATTGGTTCCACTTTCGTAGACACATTGCATTTCCTCTGCATCTATCTATATCCAGTTCATAGTAAACCATAGGGTTTGCTATATACCAGATGTAGATGTAAAAATTGTGTTTACATTAGGTATCTTGCAACCTTTGTGCTCTTGGAACAATGTCACCAATGGCATTAGAAGCAGGTAGTGATGAGAAGGGACAGTGAAAACAACAAACCCTTCTCCTTAAAGCACCAGTCTCCGTATGTGATTGCTTTAGCTCCTCCCTACAGTCCCCCAGGGTTTCCGTCCTCTCCTCCAGCTCCTGCCGCAGCCGACGGATCCTCGCTTTCAACTCGGACACTTCTACCGAAATGGCAACGGTGCTCTGGTGGTGGCTGGTGCTTCTTGCCTTCTCTCGGCCGCTGTCTTCTTCCTTTGCCACAGATGCTGAGGAAAGAATATGAATTAGTTAAATGTGACTTGGACAAGGGCCTAGCCAAGCTGACACACTGGTTTCCATAAGATCACCGAAGTTAAGCAACACTGGGCCGGGAGGGAGGTTGGATGGGTAACCCCTCCATACTTTTGTCCCCCGTCTGCGAGTGGCAGGCAGGTTAAATGTGGGTTGGCACAATAGATGTGAAGAGGTCCAAGTGCCAGGGGGCTCCAGAAGGCCACCCCTTTAATTTACAGCCAGCCAGCCCACCCCTTTAATTTACATTTTTTTAAAATGCGACTTGAGTTTTGGATTTACATGATTCAATAGCATTTTGATGCTATTTTTGCAAATGTAAAAAAAGTATTTGATGACGTATTCATTATACTTAATAAGAGCCTATTGCCAAACTTTATATACGGTATGATTTTTTTGTAAGAAATATTTATATATAATACAATAAAACCTCTACCTTATGAACTCCCGCTAAACGCAAAACTCCTAAGAAGGAACAAATTCAATTGTGGATCTATGTGCCAGGGTGTCTCCAGAAGGACTCCAATTTATATTTTTAGGGGATACCTAACGCTTTGTAATTTTTATGAGAAATTACAGTAAAAGCTTCAAGGAGTGTGAATGCACTGAAATATTCTGCAACCAACTGCAATGACATAAATAAACTCTATTTTTAAATTGTGTGGCAGAATTGAAGCTTCATGGAAGACCTAAGAAACCTTTCTATGAGATATTGACACTTTGAAGAAATTACTATGCACACTGGATAGGATGCCTCTTAGAGATAAAAAAATAAACTCACAAAACCTACAATTATCTATGTAGAAAACCTACAATCTTTCATCACATTTAGCTTACAAAAAATTACAGAGGAATAATGAATTCCTGGATAATGAATGACTTGAACAAAGATCCTTGAATACTGAATCTTGGATTCAGTATTCAAGGATCTTTGGAATACAGAATCCTTGGATACTGAACGACTTGAAGAAATTAAGGATATTCTTTTGGTCATAGCATTGATTCAAAAAAAATTAATTCACGAGATGAAAGTTCATAATTTCAAATATCATGGTATATGAGGGCAGAAGGTTGTAGAGTCACATGAAGATTACATAACTTTCCAAAACCTAGTTTTTTAACACATGAATATTTAAGTGGATGTTACAAAGTTGTTCTTGGTCATATTTCTTACAAAAAAATGCACAAGTTCTACAACAAAGTTTCCGCTTCTTTGCTTTTCTGTCATCAAAGCTTGGGAAAAAACTCACAATTGCCCCTGTAGAATGGTCTTCTCGACTCGCCAGTGGAAAGATAAATGATATATATCTGGCCCTCATAATCAGATCACTCACCCCCACTGGATGGCGGCTGCGTTCCACTCAGGCTGGGGATGCCGGCCACTGAATCTAGTCCAGCACCGGCAGCTGCAAGGTTACCATCCTCCTCCAAGAGCAGGCTCATTGTCCACTTGGTCAAGTACGCATCTCTCTCCTTGGCCAGCCTCAAAACATGCGAGGCAAGGAGCTCGGGCATTGTGGTGTCTTCGCCAGCGGCACACATTGCCTCCCCCCACTCCTGGGTCAAAACCAGTTCCTGACTGTTGGTCACCTAGTGACATCAAAAGTGTCAAGTGATGGTAAAGGTCATATAAACCTAGGTCCCATCTACAATCAAACCAAGCAAGTGCCAAAAATAACCTTACACTGCCTTGACTAATGCACAATATTTAGGGAAAAAAAACCCAAATACTAAAAAACCATGGAACCAAAACAATCATTTTATAATACCATATTTCATAAGAACAGTTTACTCAGACATTTAATGTACATATATTAGGTATATATTACCCAATCCTTTACCCAGGCCTCACTCATCATCCTCAGGGCATTGTCTTCATTTCCCTGAAGACAATGAGCAAGTCAGTCATCGAAATGTAGGTGGAGATGGAGAGTCTAACCTGGATGAAGAACTGAGAAGTATTACTCAGAAACCCTATAGATTCAAATTCAACGACATTTAACCTCTCCTTGTCAGTATCTACCATACCTATTTTCCATCGGATCCAAAGATCCATTGACCTTTGGATCCGACCTGACCATCCCTTATTTTTGGGTGGTATATTTCAAGTCTAATTTAAAGAACAAAAGTATGATAAAGTGAGTATACAGATGTAAGGGTTTGAAATTGCAGACGATAACATTTTTGATGCAATGACTGAAATAAAAAATTAAACTGCGATAGGGATTTAACTTCACCCAGTAATGTACTAGCTCTCGTCTGCCTGATCCCCGCAAATGTAGGCTATCCACGTGACATTATATGTATTTTTTCTTATGATACCGGGGTAATGAGGAAAAAGGTCATATGTCTTTATTTTACTTCTAGTTGCACGGGAATATTTTCATCTAATTTCGTGACCTGAGTTATACAACATCTTGTCAATATCTACCACACCTACATTCCATTCACAGGGCACTTTGATCGCTAAGCCATGAAAATTTAAAATATACGATCTAGATCTGATTTTACCCCAAGTCATTGGATCCAAATCCAGAACAGAGTAAAAGGAAAAATCCACGGATCTTCGGATCCAATCCGGCCATCACTAATTATTACACCTCCTAAGTCAATACATACAATGCCTTACACTGCACACTACATAATTAATTACGATGACATTACACAAACAGCACATATTGAAAATGCAGCCTGGACAAAAAGTACAGCGAACGCTCTTTAGGATGTTCCTTGATAGCACATTTTCCATTTTTGCATATTCATTTCCTCAGGGCAGATTTAAATATTTTTGTAAGTGACAACAATCTTTTTTGATGCGAGAATTAAACTTCTGGAGAGATACCCATCAATTATCATGCAGGGTAGTTTTTCTCCTGGGACAAATTTGATTTGATCCTTGTTCAAACATGCAAGAGGTAAGATAAATGTGTTAACCATAATTATTTACATGCACTTTGACTCGGACCAGAGAAAATGAACATATAAATAAGGAAAACGAGCCATCAAGGAATGCACTAACGATAGTCCACTGTACTCCTTATTTCCTTCTTATTCATGTTTATTTTTCATTAAAATCCTGATGAACTGTTATCATGTTTGATACAACTGAAATAAAAAAAATACACAAAGAAGGCAATGGTTTTGGACAGAGAGGCATACCTGCTTAATACAGTCCACAATGGAGTGCTGGCATTCCAACGGCAGTTGCTTGATGGCCTCAATGAATGACTCCTTAGAAGGGCCTTGCACCGCCGCACCCAGCAGCAAGAGAAGCATCAACTGCATGGCAGCCATGCACTGCTCCTCTCGGCCTGCCACGCTGACGTCAGCCCCTGCCAGCACCACAGGATCAGGGCACACAAGGATCGTTTGAAATAGGTCATTCTTCACAAGAGACCCCAAATGAAAAAAGAATGCACAAAGGTAATTAAATCACATACATATTTAGCATTCCTCCTATACTGAGATAAACACATCTATATAAATGACAAGGAAGGATAAATATTACTATATATTTCTTAATGTATTTGTTACAGTAAGAGCAACTAAAAAAACAAACATATTGACTGCAATGCATTATTGGGAATAATTAGGTTGAAAGGTACCCCAACCATTATGGTTATATCATATCACTGGACCAAATTTAATCCTATTGCTGTCTCCTGAGACAGGGCAAGAGCCTAGCCACGTTGAATCACAGGTTACCGTCTGATCACAAATGTTAAGCAATGTCGGGGCTGGACAGAGGTTGAATGGGTGACCCTCCTCCATGCCCCTACCATGGTGATCTTGTCACCAGTTAGCAAGTGGGGGGTAGGTAGGTAGGGCAAGGACTAAAGGCCAGGGGGGGCTTTGGAAGGCAGCCCACCCCTCCAATTTACATTTTATCCTAAGACATACCACCCATACTTGAACAAAGGATTCAAATACACAACCATTTAGGTAGTCATCAAAGACACCTTATTTGGTAGTATATACATCCTGCCAACCTACAAGGATTGTGGGGACATTCTCCTGCACCCCCTTGCATTGTTGAGTGTTTGTACTTGTTGTGATATAACTCAAGCATCAATACGTTGTGCAGTTGTTTTCTACTGCTACTATCCTTATTCTTTTGTTCGTGACTCGGCCCATGCCTGGTCAGCTGTCTCTGTCTTTTTGTCAGTCTCTCGATGTACACGTTCTGATGTGCACGTTCTTGTAATCCAAGTACGTACATTAAAGTACTGTTCATTATCTGAACCTGTGAATTACGTTTGTTCTACCTCGGCCTCTAACAGGTTATGGGCCCAGAGTGTCACGACTGCAATATTAATTAACGTATTCACTTTCCGCATTCTCGCAATATATTTGAACTTGCGTTTTGAGGGAAAATGTCGGATAACGAACAGGAACGTTCAAATGCTGCTGCAACTGTTCACCATTCGACACCCGTTGACTTCGCACAGTCGGTGTTCGTTGCACCGGCAGGCGTGCCGGGTATTGAGAAGTTGGAAGGCGAAAGGAACTACAACACGTGGAAATGGCAAATGAAGATGCTACTCATAGATTATGGCATGTGGGAAAGTGTTACTGGTCAGGACATAGATCCAGTCAAAGATCGACGCGCGCTAGCAAAGATCAGCTTGGCTGTAAAACCCGTATGTGCTTCTCACATTTACGCCTGTAGCACAGCCAAAGAAGCATGGAATAATCTACAAAAGGCTTTTGGCAGCTCAGGGCTGACTCGTGAACTAATGTTAGAGAGACAGTTAATGAGAATGCGTTACGAAGATTTTAGTTCCATGTCCGAATACATTAATGGGATCCTTTCCGTTGTGAATCAGCTGGCAGATATCGGCGTCGTTGTCCCTGATGACAAAGTTGGGAAAATTTTGTTAAGTGGTCTATCGGAGTCTTTTGAGACTTTGGTGCAAGGTTTTGCGTCCACTCACACTGAAGTTAGAAGTGAGGAAGTAAAAAAGCTTTTGATAGAGGAGGACTGTCGAAGAAGTGCCAATGCGTGCGAATCTTCACTAGCATCCGTCAAATTCAGGTCAAGTGCTTCTCATGCCCCTAATTCAAACAAGAAAACTGTTCCCAACAACATTATTTGTCATTACTGTAAGAAAGAAGGACATAAACGACCTCAGTGCACTAAGTGGAAGAGACTGAAAAACAAAAATTCCTCAAGTTTTCAAGATACATCAAAAAATTCCAAGAAATTTGATGGCAATGATGGCTTAGTTCTCATGACTGCTGCGACATATAGTAGAATTAAAATGCCAAAAAATCAGTGGTTCTTCGATAGTGGTGGAAGTCAACATCTAACATCTCGTGGTGATTGGATTGATGACCTCAAAACTTCTGTGAATGCTGATATCTTAACGGCTAATGGTTCTGTAATGTCATGCCAAGGTGTTGGAAATGTGCCCTTTATTTTTAGTAGTAATAATTCTCTAGTTAATGGTACAATTACTGATGTGTTGCTTTGTAAACAGAGTGCTGCAAATTTATTGTCAGTTTCTAAAATTGCAGAAAAAGGTAAGGTACTTGTGTTTGACAGATATGGTGTTAATGTGTTTGATGAAAATGAAGTTAACATTACAGGTACAAGTCAGCTTACAGGTAGTGCTGTTGGTGGCATTTATAAATTAGACCAAAATGGAAAAACCACAGCAACTGTTTGTGACAATGGAATGCCTAAGATATCTACTATGGCAAGTGCATCTCTTGTATGTCCATCTAAAGGTATTGTCTCTGATATTCCTAAACAAATTCCTCATGCTGTAGACGATGTGAACAAGGTTTTACCCTTTATGATGAATGTCTCCAATGTATCTAAGGAAATTTGGCATAAAAGGACAGGGCACCTTAATTACAAATATAAGTTAGATCCCAAATCAAAAGAAGTAATTATGTTGGGATATGGTCCCGGGAAGAAAGGATACAGATTAGGTGATATACATGATCCTAAAAAGGTTTACATGTCTAGGGAAGTCAAATTTATTGAGACCCTAATGGCTGGTGATATTCCTATTGCAAGTGAAAACAAAGATATGGATAGAAATAAGCTTGAAATTGACAATAATGTTATCATTTTTTCAGATAGAAATGTTCAAAATGTGGATGCTATGAATGATGTTGGTACTTTGTCAGAAAACAATATTCAAAATGCACCTATTGTCAATGATATCCCTAATGTTGCGGGTTGTAATAGACCCTCACGCATGCGACAGCCACCTCGTTGGCATGCTGACTATGACATGTCCTTTCAGGCTTTGACTGATATGTCTGTCAATATTCCTAAATCGACTAAGGACGCTTTATTGGATCCCATGTGGAAGTCAGCTATGCAATCCGAATATAATTCTTTAATGAATCATAGAGTATGGGAACTAGTGGACCGACCATCAGATTGTAACGTTGTAAAATCTAAATGGGTTTTTAAATTAAAAAATGGAAGTTCAGGTGAATTTGAAAAGCACAAAGCTCGCCTGGTAGCCCGAGGTTTTTCTCAAACTTATGGGATTGATTTTCATGAAACATTTTCTCCAGTTGTTAGTTACACCACACTGAGATTGTTATTTGCGTTTGCTAATGAAATGGATCTGGATATAAGTCACATGGATATAACCACAGCCTTTCTAAATGCAGATCTTAATGAGAAAATATACATGGAACAGCCAGAGGGTTTTTCAGTTCCAGGAAAAGTATGTTTATTGCGAAAGAGCATTTATGGATTAAAGCAATCCAGTAGGATGTGGAATAGAAAAATTTCTGACGTTATAATTAAAACAGGTTTCAAACAGTTAAAATCTGAATCATGTGTTTATGTGTGTCATAGAAATAAAAATCTTACCATAGTGGCTTTGTATGTAGATGATATTTATATATTCTCAAACTGTAAACAAGACAGTAAAATCTTGTGTGATTCACTGTACAAAAACTTTGATGTGAAGTTACTGGGTAATGTGAAAGATTGTTTGGGAATGCGTGTGATCAGAAAAAGAGAAAAGGGAATTATTTCTCTTGACCAGGCTCAATATGTTAAAAGGCTGTTAGAAAGATTTTGTATGACTGATCTTAAACCTGCTCCTACACCTATGGCTGCTGGATTGGTATTGACCAAAGCCACAGATCTCACTTTTATGTATAGTGGAGCTGTACCATATCAGGAAATAATTGGTGGACTTATGTATTTAGCAGTTAACACGAGGCCTGATATAGCATTTGCAATCAATAAATTAAGTCAGTATAGTACAGCCTATGATGAGTCTCATTGGTCAGCTGTAAAGAGAGTAATGCGTTATCTAATAGGTACTCAGAATCATGGTTTGGTTTATGTTAAATCTGGAAATTTAAATATTAAAGGGTATGTTGATGCTTCTTATGGTGGTGTGCCTGGTGATAGATGTTCACAAACAGGTTATATCATGCAACTTGGTACCTCAACTTTTAGTTGGGAATCTGTAAAACAAAAAACTGTAGCATTATCCAGCACAGAGGCTGAATATTTAGCCATAACTAATGTAGTGAAAGAAGCATGTTTTATTAACAATTTAAGTCAAGAGTTGGAGCTGAAACTTGGTGTGATAGAAATATTGAATGACAATTTGTCTGCTCAATGTATGGCTGAGAACAAGCAAACTTTGAAACGCAGTAAACATATTGATATAAAACACCATTTTGTTAAAGATGTAGTTGGGCGTCAGATTGTAAAAATGAAATACAATCCAACAGATGACTTGGTTGCTGATATTCTCACCAAACCTTTATGTAAAGAAAAGCATTTATATTTTTCTAGGATTATGAATGTTGTGAACATATATGATGCTTAATTTAAGGGGGTGTGTTGAGTGTTTGTACTTGTTGTGATATAACTCAAGCATCAATACGTTGTGCAGTTGTTTTCTACTGCTACTATCCTTATTCTTTTGTTCGTGACTCGGCCCATGCCTGGTCAGCTGTCTCTGTCTTTTTGTCAGTCTCTCGATGTACACGTTCTGATGTGCACGTTCTTGTAATCCAAGTACGTACATTAAAGTACTGTTCATTATCTGAACCTGTGAATTACGTTTGTTCTACCTCGGCCTCTAACATGCATATGATACACCATATTTGAAAGCATATACTTTTTTACCAAAATTATGTATCAAAAATGATCCCCAGGAGTTATATGTTTGGCCTAAGAAACTTGCCCTACAAAAATGAGGGTGTCTTGCAGGAATGGGGGCATTAACTTGGAACCAAAATCGCAATTGTGTACACGAAGTCGTTAGATGGAAACGAAAAATAAATTTTATTGAAAAAATAATCTTCTAACCAGAGCCATTCACTCATAAATCAAACATTAAAATAAGCAAAAGATGACGCCCACTGAAGAAGCTGCTTTGAGGCTTACTACGTCATCCACCTCCCGTCCTTGACTGCTTTAAGGGAAAGGGAAGGGAGAGGAGGGGGAGGGGTCAGAAGGTCTGCTCACAAAGATCCAGTCGCAACCACTTCCATTGGCAGAGTCAGCTGTGTCCCTCATTGTGATAAGGCGAAGTAGCTTCGTGGGATCAGTTGTGATTACATGAAGTAGATGACATACTATGTCGCATGCATGCCCACTTTTCCGAAAAGTTTAAAAACATCAGTTTTTCGCCACTTGAAACTCGAGAACTATTTGATGGATCCAAAAATGGAAAAATACATGTCTTTTTATTTCACAAACTCTGTGAGATTCGACAGTTTAAAAAAATATGGTAAACGACCCCATTGTGAAGGAATATTAGAATCAATTATAAAATGGCCATTCCTCAACTGTCTCCTTATCTTCTTTCATGGGTATATCAACCTACTCCTCTTAGTCCCTCCACTTTTCACCAATCAGAACTCCTACGCCACCTTCCTTATTGTTCTTCCCATTTTGACTATCTTAATCCTCACCTAGGAAGCACAAAATGATGAGCACATAGTGGATAAGGAAGGTGGAGACAACAGATGTCAACAGAAAAAAAGAAAAGGACTGACCCGGGATTCAAGCCATACATGTGCCAGGTTTCGAATCAGTGTATACAGGACAGAGAAGGAACTGCCAGGGAGCGGATGGAGGGTTGAAAAAGTGTTGTCGGCATTAGCTTGCTCTAGGCATTAAACACCAAGACATCCACAGTTTAACGTCTCATAAGATGGCCAGAGATATTAACTTGAAATGCCTCCCACACAGTCCTCGGGTCTCAAACCAGGGCCTTCACATTGGGAAACATACTTATATTTATGACCAATGCATCTAAGATTAATTTTCAGATGTTTAACATATTCCTAATAATCTCCTTAACACTTTTATTTGTGAGTTAGTTTCGACATGAAAAATAGCATATACTGGTGGAATGAATTGCCGATGAATCTTCATCCAAAGAAATGACCATACAAGTACTAGGGAGAGCAAAGAATGTACAGAATTAGCAGGAAACTAAATTTTTCCAAAATCATTACCCACTTGAGCTTGAACATTAATACCTAAAAATTATACTTAAATTTTACAAGAGCACTCAACATGCTACCTCTATCTATCTTGCTTCCTACTTCACTGTACTTTAAAAGTTGAACCTCAGGCGGGACTTTCATGGGCACTTTTCCAAAACTTCAACTTCCTAAATCTTGGAAACTATGTGACCTAGAGAGAAAAAATTTCCCATGGCTCATTATCTTGATGATACTGGCTAATAAAAAAGTTCATGAAAATCTGAATTGGTAGGTGGCATGGCCTGGATGAACTGAAATGGAATGACCCAAAAATTCAAACTGTTCCTCACAAACAAACATATTTGCTCTCTTTTCCATCCTTCTGATGAAGATCTATGTATGATCCATGCCATGTGAGAAATCAAACTTATCATCCTGTAGTATTTGAATTCTCCATCCACCCGCTTTTACAGTATCAGTATACTTCTACAAAATCGTCTGGGCAGACTCCCTCCTTGTGTACCCAACGAAAAAGCCCAAAAATTGACTCTATCGCCTCTTCCTAGATTCCTAAGTGATTCTGATGGGATGTTATCAACCCCTCCCCCCATTATTTCTTGCAGTACCTTCTCAAACTATCTAGTTTTCCTGTCCCACCCTGTCCTTACACAGTTCCTTTTCCATTTCATACAGTTCTTCCTCTTTATTTCTTCACCAACGCTGAATCCCTCCTGATTCCATTATTAAATTTCTCATTCTATCTTTGATGCACAAACCATTTTCCATTTCTTTATTCCCAGCAACATTCTAACCTTTGAGTACAGCATGTCTTTTTCTCCTGCTACAAGCCTCTCCGATTCATCACATTGCCCTCTCCACTACTTTTCCTTTGCTCTCTTTGTTTCTCTAACAATTTTATTGCTACTTAAGTTTCTTATATCGTCTTCTGTCTAGCTTCAAGTTTCCATATTTTCATTACCTTTTCTCCTTATTTTCTCCATCATTCCTGCTATTACTAGTAGTTTATTGAAAACTTCTCGTGTCTACTGTTCCAATTGTTTTCTCTACTGCTCTTCTTATTACTGACCTTAACTCATACTTCGTCATCTTCATTCGTGTATGTGTGTCAACTAACTCCATATATTCCCTCCGTTTTGCACCAACCAGAGTCCCTACATCCCACTTTCTGATTGCCTTTCCTTTTTTAACCTTGGAATCTTACCTCAGTATATTGCCACCAATTTATGTTCCAAGACTTCATTTTCATTCAGGAACCTGTGAGTTCTTTAAGCTCTGTCACCCCTGTGTGACCCGGTATTTAGTAGCTTCCAGGCCCATTCAATCCTTCTGACAGCCAATCTCAACAGTAAGGGGAAACCACCTATATTAAAAATTCCCATTGTTATGATGGAATAGGACAATGGGTATAGGAATCCTGGCAACTACGGGGACGACGCAGATGAGTTGAGTGAGAGTCGTTAACCGGCGTCGTGGTGCGGTCGTCATCACACCAAAACTTGCAGTCAGAAATTAAAACTAGGTATGTGAATACTTCTCGATGGTGGAGTGTTAGTAGCGGCATGTCAAAAGTACAATCACACAACTGCGGTGACACTGGATTATTTTTCTAGCATACACATGCACGTACCTCATATATTGCTCGAACATTTTGCACATTAGATGCCATATTACGGATCCTGATTAGTGGATCTTTATGGCTAGGAACCACCACTTCCTTGTACTCAGGATCAGGCTGGCTGCTTCGAAAAAAAACATTCTGTTACAACTTATTCCTTTTCAAAAAATATATTTCATACTTAATAGAACTTACATTAACAGGATCACTTCATGGATGAGGACACCATCCTTCAGGTCATCAAGAGTGGCCAATCGCTCAGGATTTCTCAAACAGGACTGAAACTTCAACAAAAAAATACAAATTAGATGATTATGGTAATAAAGGTACGGCATAACAAATAAACTGATAGTAAAGCTCACCCATGTCACCAAAGGACCCCCCATAAAATCATTAATCTCAATGGACGAATCCATGATACTATCGTTAACCATACTTGATGCCATCGAAAATATTACTCTCCTTGCACCACAGAAGAATTTAAGATCTCAAGACACATCACGTAAAATAATTTACCTAAGAATAGAACAGAAAACAATTATTAAGCCGTTGGATCGCATGACGTGCGAACAATCATAACACTTTTAATATCAAAGTAAATTCAATTAGGAATAAAACCATAATCAGATAAGCTCACATTAGTAAACATTAGAGACGACGATGGTAATCCACAGGCAAGCATGATCACCGGAGGCAATAATAGCAACGAAAGCGTTTCTACATAACATCCCAAAATTTAGACGGTGAGTTACTCTTTATGAGCCAATGTCATTGGTAAATTAGTGAAGAGAATATTACTGTAACTATCAAGATGCCTAACGTGCCCAACATACATGCCACCACACAAGGATATGTCCGCAGTAATTAACAAAAACAAATACCCTCCCTTCGTCAAATAAAAATCGAATTAACGCTAAAGTCGCAAAAGTCATCATGCTGTGCAGAGTCGATAGATATTCGATACAATTGCTCCGGGCAAGATGATCGATATCAATCAACCTGCTGAATTCGGTCGATATCCATCGAAATGATCGAATTATGAATTCGATCATTTCGAGTGTCGACTCTAACGATAGATGTGCGATACAATCATACAATTATTCGTGGGAATGTAAATTACATGAACACGGATGAACGTTCGTGGTAAATTATGTAAATTGCCATGTCTAATATCCAATTAAACAGTAATAATTTGGAGTTAGTTGGAGAATATAAAGTTAATGAACTTGCAACTGATGGAACTATACAGAAATGCTACGTTTAATATGAAGAGCAATGGAATCATCTATTCAAAATCGACCTGCTGTGGTGAACTTTCATGGGTGTGTTGTCTACCTTTTTAAGGAAAATTTTATTTTTTTTTACTTTTTAATAGACATATCGTTTAGCCCTCCGCAGTAACAGTACCCTTAAAATAATTTTTGGTAGATGTGAGCTTAAGGGTAGCGAACTTCAAACACTTATCCCGCGAAGACGGTATTTGTTAGCGCTTTCATATCAACTTTGTTATGTAGAGGAAGGATGTACATTTATTTATACATATGCCTACTTTTCACCCTTCAGAAGATATTCGGAACATTGAAATCTGCGGAGGTTAGTGATAAACTCTTTCATGACTGTGAGATTCCTTCATCATTCCTCACTACTTTTCTAATAGTGTACACCACGGTCGTAGAGAAGAGAGGTATACACTAATAATATCTATATTTAACTTAATGTGTGTAATAATTAATAATGAAAAGTAAACTATTCGCTACCATTTTTCTCTATTTTGGTCAGGTAGTTTGCATTCTTGTTTCCAACTTTTTCTTCTTCACATTTTCAATTCATCTCACCTCTTGCTTTTCAGAGTCGTCTTCATTTCTTCCATGTTATGTTATTTCGAAATTATTTCACTGACTAAGCATATATTGTTCTTTAAGAATCTAGTCCCTCTACCAGGATATTTTCCCTAATGTTTTCCAATATTATGTGCCATTTCCCTGATTTCAGTATTGTACAACTACGTATAGTTAACACAATGAAAATGCTTGTGTTCTAAGTCATCTACTCCTTTCTTACAGTTAGTTTTTCTCCTCCATTTTTCATAGTCTTTTGAGGCATTTTGCGAAATTTTCATGGCCTGCAAGGACTTTTGCTACCTTCATTCGTCATTTTTATCCTCATTTCCATCCTGAGGTTGATGTTTGGGAAAAAATTTCATTTGAGCTCCTCTCATTGTTCCAAATATTGCTTCATGGTGATGATTGGCCACTATTCTATTTACTATTTAGGTTGAGTTCATAAAGTCAATTCTCTCCCTGTTAGAAGGTTCCCTCCTTAAATGGTTCCTGGGGGGTTTTGGTAGGGGAAACATTCGGGGGGAACCACCCTGGAACCGTGTTCCTGGGTGGTTTCCCTAGAACATTAACGTTCTCAGATGGTTCCAGGGGGGAAATACCCTGGAGCGGAGCAAACTTTTAACAGGGCTCTCTCATCTTAGTTTGATTTTGCTTTCCTTTTGAGCATTCTATGTTGAAGTAATTCAGGGCTTTGTTGCTTATGCTTCCATAGCCACATACTATGGTGAGTAGGTAGTATCTCTGTGCTTTATAGAGTTATAACTCAATTCTGCTTTGTTGTTTTCCCCACATACCCAAATAAAATGATAGAAATAGTTACTGCACTGTCCTTTGTATATTTAGAGGAATCCCTGTGGAAATTTAGAGCCTCTGAAGTTGCATAGGGAGAGAGGACTTCTAGGTGGCCCAAGTGGCAGAGGGTCTGGACAAAAATTCGGGGCTGTTCAGGTTAGAGTCCCAGTCAAGCAGGCACGTAGCCAGAAATTTCCTTCGGTGGAGAGGGGGGACAGGGGGGCTAAGTCTAGTGCAGCGTCACATGAAACAAATCAGCCTTGCCTCTTCGTTGCCGACATGTTCCAAATCTCTTCCCTTAATTTTCAGTTCTTGGTATTTACTTCTACAGTGTCCATTCTTGTCTCTCCTCACTGGCAAAGCTGACTACTTATACCTTGTTATGAAGTTGTTAATTTGACCGGCCCCAGAACAAGTTCAATGCATGCATGCATATCAGATTGAAAAGAACAATTATTAACCACACACACATGCATCAAACTGTTGATCACATTTCAAGACACTTAACACTTGATTTATTAGCAGTGTAATCTGGATTTTCATGCCCAGTTATAAGCAGAACAATAATATTGATGGAAAAAAATTTCTGGGGGGGCTGAAGCCCTAAAAGCACCTACGTGCCTGAAGTCAAGGTGAATAATTTTTTCACAGCGGAATATCTGCTATTTTGAAATTTTTGAGGATAACGCCATTGAGGTTTTTGCAGCAGTTCGTGATCCTTGAATTTGTCATAAAGTAAGCACCTTACTATTTAAAAGTCAGATTTAACCCTGTGAATGGTGTGCCATGTACACACACAGCTACTTTGTGACATAATATGTACAACAGTTTGGCAACATCTACATAGTTCCTTTGCATCCTCATGAAATCAAATGGAAAATAGGATGCATTGGTAGTTAATTGGTTAAAGCACCTGGTCATTATAGCAGTGGGTTCTGGGTTCGAGTCTGTGATAAGGCAAATGACTTTTACTATTTGGAAATTCTGCTATGTGGTATGAAGGTTAGTTAGTTGTCAGTCAAATGTGATCCAATACATATATGTTATGTCATTTTATCTCTTTTAAGCTATTCTGTCAATTGTTACTATCAGGTTGCAGATAAAATGGTTTCCATTTGTTATCTAGACTGTTTTTTATGTGGATATTTTCAACTTATTCTTTTGACTCCATTTGGACAGGGATTCAGTACATACTTTGGCATTGTAGTCTCCAGTTCATCTCTTGTATTCCTGGGAAGGGTTTTTGCAATGTCATTTGTAAATGCTGTTATGCTGCTGTTTTCTGGCCATTCAGAGTCCAGTAGCTTGTCTACAAGAAGGTTTCAGGGATGTGGAACCTTCTGATGGGTGAGGTACTCAACTCAAGCACATGAGGAATGCCTTCATTTAAGACTGCTCTTTTTCCAGCCATTAAAGGATTCCTGTGAACTTAGGCCATCAGTCATTTGTTGAACTCCTGCTGGCCTTTTTCGCCATCATTGGATACCCTGTGGTAATTGACATATGTTGCACTCTACTGGGTTTAATCTTCTGGAAACAAGCAGTGATATAATAATTTGCTGCTGGAGCTTAGACTTCCAGTGAAAATATCTTGTAGTAATCAAATAAATATGTTAAGAATTATTTTCTGCTAGGTACTCAATAATGTTGCAAATACACAGAAAGCATGGGTCTTCTACCTCAGAGGGAGCATAGAAAATATTTTTTAATAGTAATAGTATTTATTTACGGGCATGGAGCCCTTTTACAAAAATACAAAGTATGAGAATACAAAGTCAAATATAGAGGAATTCACTCATTATCTTTATAATTAGCCTAAAACTCTGAACATTTTCATGAGACTTTTGTACACTAAATTTTATAAAATAATGAAATATGAGAAAAAACAAATACGTAACAACTAAAATCACAGCTATGTTAGAAGACACAAGGTATATAGAAATACAGAATCCATAAGTAAGAAAAATGTGTACTCCCAAAAGAAACATATGATCATAATGGTGATGAAGTATCAGAAACACTGCACACCAGTTTTTATAGAACTTCAGACTCAGACATTTAGAATAATCTTTGCACACTAAATATTCACAATAACTGCTACAGTTACGCATTGCACAATAGATTGGTGACTTTTTCTGAAAGTTATTGTATAATAATATTTATTTTTATGGTCATCTGCCCAATATAAAATAAAATACATCCATCTGTTACAAAGATAAAATCAGCTCACTTCTTAGGACCCATTTGGTAACATCATATATTTTTCAAAATCATATAATTCAAAGATTATATCAAAATTGTAAAAACATACATTTAAGAAAAAAAATAAAAACAAATATCAAACTATAATCATATAATTCAGCATTATACATCAACAAAAGTCTTCAACTTTTAATTCCCTCATTTTATTCTCAACTAATATAAAGGAACTATTTTTAAAAAATCTATATTCACGCAAGCATTATTTGCAAGCCTCTGTACCTTGTACATTGGTAGGTGATACGAATAATTTGTTGAGATGTGGGGAAGATTGAACAAGAGGTTGTTTCTAGTGTTTACCCTAGGCACATTAAAATGTAATAGTTCTAGTAGATAACTGCTATCAATTAAATTCAGTAATAGACGGGCAAGAAAGATTAGGCCAGCCTGTTTTCTATGAACTAAAAGAGAGGACATATTTATTGTAGACATAATAAGATTGTAGTCAAGTTCATGTATTGCCGCACGTTTTTTATCGATTTTGACAGAGATCAAAGTAAGAATTTATGTTGGACTTTTTCAATAGTTGTCTGATGGACTTTATAACAAGGCAACCATATTCAAGAATGGGTCTAACAAGTGATGAGAATAGTATTTTAATGCAATGAAAGTCATCAAAATCTCTGGAGAATCTTGTTATGAGCCCCAGAGTCCTGTAGGCTCTTAGAATAATTGCCTGAATGTGACCGTGAAACTCCAGTTTGTTATCAAATAAGATTCCTAAATCTAAGACATTGTTAACCCTTGTCAGTGAAGTATTGCCTATAGTGTAGTCATGTATGATGGGCGATTGGTTACTATGAAAAGAAGTAACAGCACATTTCTTCATATTTAAAGCCATTAAATTATCTTCGCACCATTGGCTAAGGTTATTTAAGGAGTTCTGAATTCGAGTTATGTCCTCATAGGTCTTTATCACATCAAATATTTTTAAATCATCAGCATAGAGCAGGTGATTAACTTTAATTAAAATTTTAAGTAAATTATAATTAAAGTTATTATAATTAAAAAGTTATTATAATGAAAAAGTAATATTAATTTAAAGACATGATTTTTGTAAATATATTACTGAGTAAAACTAATTGCATTTTATCCATTCCCACTACTTCGAACAGTCTTAAGGGACAGCCTTAAAGTAAAAGAAAAGTGCTTTAAGGGAGCAATAACCAGTTGTATGCACTTTCAAATGGATTGACAAGTCAGTGCATACATATTTCAATTGCACTTTACAAGGAGTTGATAAATCAGAGGATGACTGTGTTTTTGGCTGCTTGGGTTAATTTTCAAGGAGTAGAAGAGCCAAATTGTTATCTTCTGAATACTATTCTTGGGTGAAAGGTGGGTTAAAGGCATACACAGTTTGGGAAATAACAATCTCATATTAAGGCAAATGGGGCAAGAGGAGATTGCTGGCAAAGGCTCCAGAAAGCCTTTATTGGAATCCAATAGGTCTCTCCATCCAGTACAAGTACGGAGGACTAGTGTAATGGCAATCGGTCAATTGGCTGGAGCAAGGCTCAGAGAAGCGAGCACCTCATCTGTTGCTGATGATCCAGGGAGTGGAATGGAGAAAGGTAAACTGACATCCATCCTACCATTTAGTCCATAAAGCTCTGCCATCCTAACATGGGAAGGAACACAAACCAAACCCCCAAAAATTATATTTACTATGACCTGGGCTTCTCTGTACCACAGCATCATCAGGTAAAGTAGGTATATCATAGGTGCATCATCACCAGTCAGCAATCCTGAGATTGGTTTGATGCAACTCTTCACAGTATTTTCTCCTATCTGCTCATCTCTTCATAGTTATGTATTTCTTCTCCTGATGATGAGATATTTCTTCTACTTTACCTGATGATGCTGTGGTACAGAGAAGCGAGCACCTCATCTGTTGCTGATGATCCAGGGAGTGGAATGGAGAAAGGTAAACTGACATCCATCCTACCATTTAGTCCATAAAGCTCTGCCATCCTAACATGGGAAGGAACACAAACCAAACCCCCAAAAATTATATTTACTATGACCTGGGCTTCTCTGTACCACAGCATCATCAGGTAAAGTAGGTATATCATAGGTGCATCATCACCAGTCAGCAATCCTGAGATTGGTTTGATGCAACTCTTCACAGTATTTTCTCCTATCTGCTCATCTCTTCATAGTTATGTATTTCTTCTCTTTCACATCCTCCATCACTCTATGTATCTAAAGAGAGGCCTTCCTTTCCTATTCTTCCTGTTGTCTTGTTCTTCAATGATTGTCTTCAACTAGCTATGATGTCTCATGATGTGACTGATTAAGTTGTTCTGTCTTCTTCTTGGGGTATTCAAAAGACTTCTCTTTCCTACCACTCTTCTTAGAAATTCCTCGTTACTTACTTGGTCGATCCATTTGATCTTCATCATTCTTCTGTAGCACCACATTTTGAATGCTTCTATCCTTGACTTCTCCACTGCTGTCATCATCTATTCCTCACTGAGGAAACATGCTCCAGATGTAAGCTCTAATGAGCTGTTTCCTTACTTTTACGCCAGTGTTTCCAGCTGTTAGTAGATTCTTCTTTTGGTAGATAGCCTCTTTGCCTGGGCTATTCTACTCACTATTTCTTTCTTTCTTCATCAACACTGGTTATTTGGCTTCTCAGTTAGCAGTACTCTTTCACCTCCTAAAGTTTTTGTTCATCTAGTTTAACATTGGTCTTGGCCTCTTACTTCCTGCTGCGCCCTAATATTTTTGTCTTCTTCTCATTTATCTCCAAATGATGTCCCGCCATTGTTACTAATCATAGGTGCACCAACATATATATGGGAAAATAAAAAGAGGAGGAATGTATTAGTTGACTGGTGGTCAGTAGAGGCCTGCAAACGGGCGCAGGTGGTAAAAGAGTGAGCGAAAAATATTTTGAACGGCAAAGACCCTTGAGAAAGATAAGCGGCGGTGACGATCTTAGGGCAGTCGCCCGGCCTGGTGGCAGGTGCCCACTCAGCCGACGGGTGACCGCCTCTTCTTGGCAAGTTCTCCATTAGGCCACATTCATGACACTTCAGAAAAGTCCATCAAATGTCTTCGGGTTGTGCCTCTCTCTTTATCTCTCGCACACAAGCCCACACCTATATTTTGCGACCATGTGCAGGCCTCTAGTGGTCAGTGTGGGGAAAGAAATCATCACTGTAAACAATCACACCCTCTACACCTACAAAAATCATTTCCATAATACAATGAAAAATTACAGGTGCTGAAGGAGTCAAGCAAAACATCCTGAATAGAACATATGTGTGTCAATATGTTGCATGTATCTTCATTCACATTTACTTGCAGAAATGCATCAGATAAGTCAATTTTAGCTATGAAATTACCTCCAGACTTTTTGTTTCGCATTTGGTCAACCATAGGTGATGGAAATATTTCATGGATAAACAAAGGATTTACAGTTCCAGAGTGGTCAACATTAATTCTAACCATAATATTAGTGTACTGCAGTGTTGGAAATGCAAACATGTTAGTGCCCCAAATCTTAATCAGGCTGGACAGCTCATAACTCCAGATTTTTCTGAGTCTTTTTTATCTATGTGGATCTCAGAAAAAAATTGCATGAGCCCTTGAATTGTCTCAGTTAATCTTTAAAAAAATCTTTTCAATAACTTGACAAAATTTTGACCTAAAACATGGTTAACTACTAATGTCATTTTCACCAGAACGGTGTGAGTTAATCCTAGCATTTTTTTAATCATAATCATCATAATTTTGTGAGCTTTCATCCTAAGAATAAAAAATAGCAGCTTTTTCATTCCTTAAATAAAACTAATGCCATTTTTTGTTATGTTTTCTCAAAATGACTGCCAGTGCAAAGTTTTTGTAATGTTCTCCATTAGAATGAGAAATGTTGTTTCATAGTGCATAATGAAACAACTGGAATGAAACCAAGTGTTTGATATTAATCATTCATAATATATTGCTAAAATGAATGTTTTGATGTATAAGTTTATAGCTGAGATTACTTTTTGATGCATATGACACAAATACTTCAACCTATGCAGATAGAGGCAAACTGCTCTCAAAATGCCTTCCAAGGCTGAAGATGTTACTTTTTATTACTAATTTATAATTTAATTAAACTTATTGAAATGATTCAGGCCTTATTTTGTGTAAAAATAGAGTATAGGTACAAAAAAAAGATTCCAATTGTCTGACCCCTCAAGCAGATGTCAATCAGCTTGAAGAGGAATTCCAATTGCCTCGAAACACCATCACCTACCCACTCCCTCCCAGAATAAAATCTTGACTACATATTCTCGATCTTAAGGATAGTATTCTACCATTACACCTGAAGATGGATTAACAGCTGAAACCTTCATGCATCAATAAAGTTGTGGAAGTCATCAAGTATCTGTTTAATCAATGAACCTGGTTAGAGATTGCAAGTGTCATGTAATATTTCTCATCAGAATTATATATAGCATCAGGATTGAGAGAAAAACTGAAATTTTCCATTGAAATAAAGAGTAGCAACAATAGCCTCTGAATCATATGTAAAAATGGGTAACTTACTGTGTGAAAATGTGCTGAAGATGTTTGCAGTGCTAGTACCAAAACTGGTATGTACTGCAATAGGGTGGCCCAAAAAAAAATTTTTTTTGAAAGTTGGAAGGGTGGATGCATTTTCGGGTGCAATTTTATGAATAATACACCTCACAAAAAAATTCAGTTCCATCGCACAGTATTTGACCCTGCCGAATCGCGTTTAAAAATTTCATGCTCGGATGTAGACAAATGTGCCTACCTTACAGGGGCGATTATACTATTTTTTCGAGATTCTACCGCAGAATTAGAGGTTATCCGAAATGAAAACTATCTGTAGTGATGAAAGTTGTTATTTTGAATGAGGTTCTTAATGTTAAATGGGTTGGCTAAGGTTTAAATTAACTTTACCTTTTCCTTAACCTTTTCTCTTCCGTACTTATTAAAGATTTGCTTATGTTGCTGTAACACAAGCAGCAAGTTCTGTCTCTCACGTTCATATTTAGTGAGTTTTTTCTTCAAAATATAATCTTTGATAAGTGAAACACCCCTTCCGCAGTGTCATTAACAACATTAATGTGTCTGATGATCTTGAAACCTTTCATGTACCTTTCATCCTGTAGCTATTCTTCAGAGTTCTTTGACAAAAAGCCTTGGTCAATGCCCGTAATGTCGAAGAATCGTCGAGAAGAATAGACGCAAAGTCACTCAGTTTCAGGTCCTGAATACAACGATTTGGGAGGAAGTTGCGCCCGGGGGCTCCAAACATCCAACCCTTCCTTTCCAAAAGAGCTAACCATCGCCCTCTTATCAGCTAAGGAAACATTGCGGTCAAACAAAAATAAGAACACAGGTTTCTGATAAATACCACACATGGTTGTAGAATTTGTTGAAAGCTGCTTGGTACTGTTTATCTTTGTGGCTGGAGAGGGTTTTCAGAAGCTCGAGATCACGCGCTGATGCACTAGATGCAACTAGACATGTGTACCAGGACTTAATATACACGGAAGCTACAAAGCAACATATTTGAAACATGTTGTCACTCTCTTTGGTTGAAAGGCCCATTTGCTTTTCAAACATCTTCATTTCCAAGCAAGCTCCAGCAGCTCTTTCCCAAGTTTTTGTTGAATAAGAACACAGGCTCCATTAACTCGTCCACTATTCACGTTTATGGTGTCAAAGACAAGGCCTATGACTCGTTTCTGAAGTTCCCTACTAGTCAAAAGTTCAACCACTACAGTAGCTACCTGAATTCCAGTGCCCTCTTTCAACTCCGGAATGCCAAGAATCTGCTCAACCCCTTCTCTAGATACTAAAATTGGCATAAGATCAGTATTGGCTTCTGAATCTAAAAGATGGAATTAATATCCAATACATGGTCGAAAATGCCCACATACTACGCAGAAGATTGTTAATTAGTAAGAAAAAAAATTGTAATAAATATATTCACTACTGGGCAGTACCTTTCTATCCCAATGACGACCATCGGAATGTCAGGATCAAGCTCTTGCTTTATAAGTAGGGCAATTTCGTCTCTACATTCTGGCCATTTTCTTTGCAGTTGTGAACGGGAAGTTATTATTTGTACCTCAAATCCAATCGATTTCACAGTGGCCCGAGCTACTGCTTTTATCAACATCGATCCCCCAGCGGAAGATGTCTGCGTTCTATCTAACACAGCAGATACCATAAAGTCATTCAGAACGTGAATCTTGAGTTTTTTTTGTTTGCTCGCTATAAATTCTGTAATAACACATATCATGTTAAAGAAATCTATAAAATTATTCTCAAATTTTACTTTGACGATCTTAACTACCCTCATCACAATCTTCATCAGTACTTGCTTCAGAAGAAGCGTTGGCAGAAAGCTGGCGGGTAAGAAGTTCATTCTTCTCCTTTTCGCTGCGTGCTTTGGCCCTTTGGCTTGGCTGTCGTAAGTTGTTCCTGAATGTTTTTTTGGCGATTCACCTCCTGCTTAGAGCACCATTCTCTATCATTCCCAGCCATGTATTATATGCGGTCAATCTGCATAGAAATGTAAAATTGGCATTCACCTTCAACTTCAATGAGCTCAAGAGCTCTCCTGTGACCAATGTCAAACAAACGGTCCAGCTTGGCTTTAAATTGCTGTCTTCTATACTAATGCTTATCACTTTTCAGATTGTTGTCCTTTCCTAGCCAACTGTATTCCTTAAGGCCGCTTTACACGATACAATTTTTTGCACAATTTCTTGTACAAACTCTTGTATAGACTGAACGAAATTGTATGTTTGTCTGGATGGAATTAGAGCACGTTCTATTTCCCGTTCAGTCATTCAGACAATCGCACAAGTTTTCGTACAATTTGCCGCTTTACACGGTACAATTTCCTCATGCAAGAGTTTGTACAAGAATTGTACAAAAAATTGTATCGTGTAAAGCGGCCTTTATAAACATTCACAAGTTTTTCTGTAGCATCACGGGAATTTTGAGTATATTTGCTTTAGCCCAAATTTCCATCAATGAGCTCATCTTGTGTCTGGCGATGCCAGGCGTGGACTGCAGTCTTGTGAAGAAACTCTTAAGAACTTCTCGCAGTGTTGGTAGTTTCCCATTCCTCGTCAGGTTTTCATCAATGCAGCCACCAACGAGCCACATATTCGTTTTCACACGTGTGAAACGCGCATTATTCTTCCTAGCCATTTCAACGTAAAATCACACTACCTTGTAGAAAAATAATTCAAAATCACACAGCTGCCTGGCTCAAAAACTCCGTTCACTTATTCACCACCGCTTCGCCGCTTGCCTTCCACTGAAGTCATCCGTACCGGTTCGATCCGCTCAACAATACAGTCCTTATCATGAATTTTTGTTGCCGTCTTGCGTCATTTCAGGACAATGAAGCAGTCTTGCATTATTTCAGGGAATTTGCGTATAATTTTATTGATTCCGTCTTGTCCTAGTAATGCAAGGACGGAGTTTACTTAGTCGCCAAATGATAGCAGTACTGCTGTGAATGCTAATTCTCGACTTCCATTCTGTTATTTATGGAGATAAGCAAAATGCATAATGCGGTATAAGTGTTTTCATCACAACATGTGGAACCTACTATCTGCATACGATATATCTACTGTTTGTCTTGGTTTTCTGATGCAATCTTAGGACGACGCAAACGGAAGCCCCTGTATGGTAGGCAATCTGACCTACATCGAAGCTGGAAATTTTTTAACGCGATTCGGCAGGATCAAATATTGTGCCATGGAACTGAATTTTTTGTGAGGTGTTTGTTTCATAAAATAGCACCTAAAAATGCATCCGCACTTCCATATTTAAAAAAAAATTTTTTTTGGGCCACCCTAGTACTGCAACATTCAGTCCTAAACATCGGTGAGATTGAAACAGTAACACTCTATGGGTCAAAGTATCCAATGCCTTACAAATTTGTAACTTCACAGTAATGCATACATACTTACAGTCGGTCACACTTTAAGGGACTGTTGCATTTGACAGGAAGTTCGGGTTAAATGGCACCCCAGTTGGTAATTTGTAAAAAGCTTTACAAATTGTACATTGAAAAAGTTGAGTAGGATGACAAGAGTGATCTTTGCCATAGATTATGGATTATTCAAAGAACATTTTCCTCTGCATCCAGCAGGTGGGCAAACCAATGGTTTTAATGAACCACTTAAGAATGACATCCTGAATACTATGGCTGCCGTTACCATCAGCAGGGCTGCAGAGGAGAGCAACAATAGCAAAGAAGAATTATCCCGGATAAGGTCAGCCCACTTCACTCTCCTTTGCCTTGCATTGGTTGTGCTTTCATTACTTACCCTCAGATGAGGTCAACTCTTTGTGGTACAGGATGTGCCAGGACACGGCAAGCAGTCAAAAATGCATTTAGGGCAGCGTATGCACCCTTGCATTGGCACAGGGTGCAGGATAGAGGAAGTTACTTTAGCCAGCATGTAGCCATCTTCCCTGTTGTAATTTTCTGGCTGTTTCGTAATTTCTATTGCTTCTCGGATTAGCATGGGGTAATAGCGGCTTTCATTGCAGATGACCTTAACTTTTTCGATGTCCACCATGTGGCCAGGTTCGGACCACACGTGCTCCGAGACAGCGGAAAGGTGGAACTGCTTCTTCTCAGTAGCACGTTCATGTTCTCTTATTCTGGTTTTGATTGATCCTCCCATCTGTCCTGTGTAGGATTTTCCACAGGAGCATTGGAGCTGGTATACTCCCTCGTGAAAGTAAATGGGAGATCTTGTCCTTCGGTTTAGGCAGATGGTCGCCTGTTTTTCCACAGCAAGTGAACCTAGTCTTCACATTGTGTTTGGCCAGGATTCGGGTGATTCTCTCTGTGGTTCCCACCACATAAGGGACGGTGGCGTATGCTGGGGGTTCTCTCGTGGAGAATCTTCAGCAGTTCTCTTTTCTTTGGAGTCACTCCAAAAGGTCCTTTGATGAGAGGATTAAATGATAAAGGATGAAAGGAGTTAAATGTTTAACTTTTAGTATTACCCCACTGCCCAATAAACATTTTTTACTCTTAATTTAGGCAAGTAATAGAAAATCATAAGCTATGTCGAATGAGTCGAAAGGTTATGAAATCTACACAACACTGACTAAAACATTTATAGACTTGTAAATTAATCCTAATATGATATTTTCTTCTAATTTTAAACCATACTGCACACGTGAAATAAAAAATACAATGATAAGATGCATTGGACACTAAAATCAATCTTTGGCATAGATTTGCAATGCCCTCTAAAGCCAATAATTTTGGCATGAAAACAAAGATGTCCTGCATGGTGGGATCCTATATGTGTCACCAGTATCATGCAGAAGAAAGAAATCATGTCCCTGCAAGTTCATCACTTACTCACGACCTTTGTTTGCGCACAGGGTATCAGACAGCGGAGGCTTGGTGAGAGTCGTGGAAGGTGTACAACTGCAGAGAATGAATGAGAGGGTGATCCAAATGCATCAGGAGAAACGCCAATTGGAGGAGATGGAGGAGGAACGGAGGTGGAGGCAGGTGATGGAAGTTGCAGAGGGGGCGAGAGAGCAGTACCCGACAGAGGAGGCAGCCAATCGTCTGTCGAGAGGGACCATCGTGGGGGTGGGCCGGGGGGCTAACTCCGAGCCACCCAGCCACGAGGAAGGCAAAGGCGGCAACTCCGTAGTGACCCCTTCACGCAACAAACGATTTGATCCAAGGCTGAGAATCGGAATTGAGAGATTAAGAAAAGAAAGAGAAGAAGTAGCTAGGCAAAGCAAGTATATGACTGAAGATGAGGGGATGGGGGAAGATGGAAAAAGTGAAGCCTCTGGGGCACATGAAGATGGTGAAATGGCACACGATGAAAGCACTGACTCCGTGACGAGTTTGCTTGACAATATGGATACTGATTCAAGACATAATCTAATGTCTGATAAAATAAGAGAGGAAATAATTTTATGCAAGATGAGGATAGATAAATTCCTGGTGAAGGAGAGAATTAAAATTGGGTTAAAAATATTGCAAAGGGTTTAAGCACAAGGTCAGAAAATCCCAGCAAACTCACTAGCCCATTTTCTCCAAGAAACAAGATTTGAGCCATTATGTCAGCTGGTTATTTCTGACACAGGACTGGAAGTTTCTCATATATATTAATATACAGCACCATTTTTACAATAATATGCCACTACAATGAGATGCAGTTGTCTACAGATCTGATACCATATTAATTACTCATTAATTGTGTGAGACCTGTATATATTTCAGCTAATAACAAAGATAAAAAAATGTAGGGCACTCCTGCCGATGATGAAGTACATTTTTCTTGAACATAAATATTGAATATAACAAAAAGAAATTTGTACCCTAGTATCTTGGGAAGAAGGCTTCTAAAGACCCAGGATATGATTGGATTGAGTACCTAAATGCCACCCAATCAGTTTCCCAGAAATTTTGTGCATTCCATCATGACCATTTATAGATCTCCAACCTCGGGAGTGGGACAAGACACACATGGAGAAGGTCGGGACAATCAGAAAAATGTTAAGTTAACACCTTTATTGTATTACAGAATACATCAACAGCAACACATGTTAATAGTAAATGGAAGTAGCTTGAAATGTTTAAGAAAATATCCTTCAATAATGTCCATTTAAATATAAACTTTTCAATTTCTTCCCTGTAAATGCTTTAACAAATAAAGGCAAGACAACATTAATACACAGCCTGAAATGCACAATGCCAAAATACTGCATATGGCAACAAGGTGGATGGATATTGATTTATATGAGGCACTGGTCCACTGATTTAGAAGATATCACAACAGTTTTGTACCACTAAATGGCAACAAAGTCAAATAGAGCAATGCCAGCACAAGTTGACACCATCTCGATCAATCTCCAATCTAGCAGATCTTTTGAAGGCACTGTCTCCCCCCACCCAAGATAAACCACTCATTCAACTGTTCCCTTTCATTGATCTCGGGAGAAGAGAGCTTGATGAACATGTAATCAGCTTCTCGAGGACTACACAGTGTGGCACAAAATGGAATGCCAATCATGCCGTCATCCACACCAGCCTCTCTCTCTCTTTCTCAGAGCGCAGTGGTGGACTCAAACCTGAGAGGCCGGTGGGTGACCATTAGTTACAACTGCCCCATGCCAAGATTTCCGAAAAATGACAGATATTTGGATAGTTTTCAAGTACTTTAGTTCATGTCCTTCACTGAAATCTGCTGATAAATATTTTCAGAAAATATAGTGAAAAGGTTTACATAGGATATTTTTAAGTTGTTGTCATGTTTTTCTTTCTAAAAGTACACATTATACTTTAGAATAGATTCTGCAGAATCCCTCACCTTGACCTTCTTCAGTTTTATGCAACTTACAAAGGCTATTACATAATGGGGAATGGCTACAATGGGTATTGCAGTATCAACAACAAATTTCTCTTCGAGTCCCAATGGCTGTAGGCACTATCCCAAACTGGCCATCACCCACATAGCTAAGGCTCCCAAATTATGATTGGGATAAATATTAACTCAATGTAAGAAGAAAGTCAAATCTGAAAACTACATGTAACCTTTCACTTATTACTGATATCTTCAAACTTGAGAAAAATGAAAATTATTGATGAAAAATAAATGGAATATTGTAGAGGAGTGGAATATTTTTATGAAACCATTTACCATAAACAACTGCATATAAAATAAATGCATATAATGAGATCATCTGCATATTTAAAGTTAGGTTTGGATAAATCATGGATATTTGCCTTATACTGACACATCGCAATGCATATAAGGGTGTTTATGAGTGAAATTATCATTAGAGACTGTCTGAAACAGACAATATAAAAATTCTTCCAAAACTTTATCCAAATTTGGAGTTAAACATTAAATACCAATCATACCATGTATGAAATCTTTGGCTATAGAAGCTTCTTGTATACCATTGAGCAGTATATCTCCTTCCTGGCTTTATGAAATTATAAACAGTAACTTTGTATTTCCACAAAAGATAAATTCTTCGTGAAGTTGGATTGTAAAACATCATCAAGTCAATGATGCATCACAAATACACAACACATAGAAGTACATTTTATGAGGAAACCCTAAGTTTCTGTTCCTCGTTTCACAATGAAGCAGTTCCACTAATTTAATCAGATACAATTTCCCTTATAGCAGTTAAACAGCATGAGAAAATCATATGAAGAATGTACTTTAGTGAGGATAAGAACCTTAAATGACATCACAATACCCAAGAAGGCATAAATATGCATCAATCAATGAGTGAGATATTTCTTAATATTATATAACATACATGAATATAAAAATAAAACTCCACCACTGAAAACAACAAGCTATTTCTTATGAAACCTCAACCAAGAAATTCACATTTCTTCAACATATAATAATGATATATCACGAGGAATAATATAAGCCAGGCATAAGAAGTTCAATCATTAGTGAGTGAGTGTGGGGAGGCAGGTGGGTGGTGCAAAACAGCCGACACCTCACTCTAGAAGACATAATTATTCCTCCCCAGTGCCTTCCACTCACGCTTCCCATTCAGGAGGATACAAAACAACCACCAGGATTGACGAGTTTCAGAGGCAGGCTCATAGAGAGAGGCAAGGGATGCGTCGAACGAGCTCAAACAGACAAAAGAGAGCTCCTCTGGTGGGCAGAGAAAGGCTCACACATCACCGCGTGGACATCAGTTTCCACCTCAGGAAGACATAGGCTGCACCGCGCAGAACAAAGAATATCACAACAAGAGCAATAATATCAATCATGAAGTCCCCATTTGTCATGTCCAACTCCTCCAGGGTGGTCTCGGGAGATTTGAAGTGGCAGTACACCTAGACAAGAAAGAAAAGGCAATGAGCATTCAATTTTGGTATTCCACATTCATTCCAGTTTTGCTGATGACATTATAAAAGACTTTCTTTGCTTAAATTTGTAGTCTCGCTTGAGTGAAACTGTTGTGGATTAGAAATACTGTTCATTTGTCACGTACATACTACTATATTACTCAGTAAAAGCCAAAGCTAGTTCTTAAAATTGCTCAATGGGTGACTTCTGAAATATAATAAATAAAGTATTCTGTTATATTCTATTCAAACGGTGTGAAAACCTCCGAAGGATTCACAAGTGAACTTGAGACAGTAATCCTCCCTCTGTAAGTGCATCATAGTGTCTTTTGATGTAAGCAATCAAGTGTAGCCGCCAAGGAAGCACTGCCACTAGCTGAGAAATTCATCCTTTGTGAGGCTGTCCTTATGCCCATTACAAGTGAATTATGTGCAGCCTTAGGAATGTGTGCATCTCAGAATCATTTCAAAATCGATGGGAAGGTTTTATGAATATCCAGAAGGCCTAACAATTGGCTCGCACACATCTCCACTGTCACTGCACTCATCTCCCACTCAAACACCCGACTCCCAACCCCCCAAAAGAAAAATATTTTGTGTTAGTGTCTTAATGTTGATAACATCTTTTGTGCATGGACTGGCATAGAGAGAGACAGCTAGAGAATTTCCTTTTAGCTCTAATTTCACTAAACCAGCACCTTAAATTCAGTGTAAAAAATAAATTGAAGGATCTCTCAACTTTCTGGACATCGCTATAGCTAAAAAAAAAATCATACGCTTGAGTTTTCTATTTTTCAGAAAAGATACAAATACAGTTATTCATGCCAAATCAGGACACCACTTTTCTCAAAAACTGGCATCCTTCCACTCAATGATATATTGTCAATCTGCAAAAAGAAATAGATTTAATCAAACACATCGCAGTGAATAATGGGTAGCAACCCAAGTTACTCGACAACCTCTACAAAGGAAAACTGAGGAACAAAGTCCTTTGGTATGACATCTGAAATTAAAACCACAAAATGGGAGAGAATTCTGTTCTTTGGAAAGTTCTCATGAAAAACTCAAAATCAAATCACCTTTCTACTACAAAGCCAACCTTCAGAACCTATTATCGCACACCAAGGTCCCAAGTTTTAAGCTAAGTGACATCTACCAAGTTCAGCGTGAATGTTCTACAATATAATTTGGGCAGACTGGGGGCAAATTTTAAGAAAGACTTATAAGTACATACATCGTGCTTCAAAAATTAGAATGCAAACTCTAAGTTTGCAAACTTGATTGAAAATGGACATTGCAGCAATTTTATCCCTAAAACCATTCTTTTTAAGAAGAAAGGTAACCACATAAATGCTCTTGAGATGCTGAAGGTCATTGAGACCATCAATTCTAATTGCAACAGGAAAGGATTTACAAGTTGGTACATTCCACACTATTTTATTGCTAGCGACCATGGTTTTGAAAAATACAACATAATTATCAAGGCAAATTCATCAAATATTATGTCATTATCAATTATTATGCCTTGATAAAGACATTATATTTGTTAAAACCATGGTGGATAGTAATAAAATAGTGCAGAATCTACTTACTTGTAATTTCTTTCCTGCAAGTGGGCTCCATGAAGTTAAGCCAACAACTTTAATGTGTACTGCAGCATTATAAATGACCATCTGTATATTTCCTGATCACCCCTCCTCAACCTTCTGCCATTCCAAACAACCCAATTACCAAGAAGCCTCCAGCTCCAGGAGACCACCTCCCTCTTTCCTCCCCATAGTATGAGAATATACCAGTGCATTAGTCTTATGTTGTCACACCTGAAGATGACGTGATAAGTGAAAACTGGTAGTGAAATACAAACACATTTGTGGAAAAAGAAACTGTTCATCCATTTGTAGTAAATTTAGAGTTCAACATTTTACCAACCTGGTGGCATTTGAGCCTGTCTCGTCCATATGCGTATGTGGCCAAGGCTGTTCCTTCAAATCCATAACGTATATAACTCAGATACGTAATCCACCGCAGATAAATGGGAATAGCATCGAAGCTCACAAAGAATCCAGAGAAGAGGAGGAATGGAACAGACATCACTGGAGCCAAGAAAACTCCATTCTGCAGAGGATGGGAAAAGATTAATATCATGGCATTCACATCTATGTTCTCAGAGATCCTGGACAAGTATATAGAAGCCATGCTGAATCCAACACGTACCTGAACATTCATTGCTGCTCCGACAACCAGACCAATGCTCTGTGCCACGAATGATATCATCAGACAAGCACTCAGGAACATTCCAAAGCGAAAGCCTTCAGCAGGCTGAGATGTCAGAAAGTACACAATGGTCACATATATCACACAAAACACTGCCTGCAAGAGAAAAAGATTTTAAGTAAAAATTGTTTCACCATGCAAATTTCCTTGAATTACAGAAATGGAACAGTATTCTTCTTCAGGTGCATTAAGGCACCTAAAGGTTTGATTTAAGTTTGTCAAGCTGGTACATCTTTTCTCAGCAAACTCCAGGTCAATGAGCTATTACTAATACTCATGCCTTGCTCCTGAATTACTTGTATTTCCTGAGGTTAGCCACCTACGATCTTTTTTTGCGAAGTATATATGTACTGACTAAATGAATCATAACTAGATATATGGGCAGAAGACATCTCAATAAATGAATTACAACATCACAAAGAGGTGGGACAACAACTATACCAGTCAATCAAATTCAAGATCATTTTTTTCCTTGAGAGACTGAAAAAAGGAGTCCTCTCACAATGGTAAGCTTATTTCGTCTAACAATCATAATTTTATCCAACACAATTAATGGGTGCGCATCAAAAAGATGTTAAATTTAACGGTGATGAGTTATCATTTGTGCTTTGCATATAGGAAAGAAAACATTAAATTACAACTAGAAACTTGTTCTACTCTTAATATCATATACAGGAGAATTTCATTGATCTGAATTGTGCAGGATTTGATGAGTTCCAGAATTATGATATTTCTGGTGTTTGGGCCCCTTTTTATTTTATTGGTGTGACTAAATTCAGTGTGACTGAAAACGCTGTAGCAATTCATCGTATAAGATGCTATTATCAGGTGAGAAGTGCTGTGAAAAACAAACATTCATGTAACCATACCATATATTTAACAAAAAAAAGTAATAACATTTTTTTTCTTAATTGACAAATTGTGAATAAAATAGGAGAACTCAGATGAGGATACCTTAAAATGGAAAATAATAGGACTTCATTGTGAAATCTAACAAGAACATCAATCTTTTGCACACTCTCATTTCCCAAAAACCCCATAGGACTAACTTTTTTAATCTAAAATTAGTTTTAAAATCCTGGTTCTTTAAGCTGAGGGTATAAAGTTATGTTTCAATGCACCTGATTTTACACTGAAATCTCCCTACTTTCACCACATTGCGGCACTGAGCTGGAGTTGCACTCTTGATATTCACCAGGTTTATGCACAGGCATTTAAGTTCTCAATATTCACTATTAGTTTATGCACAAAAATTCCAATTAGATCTACGATTAATGAAGAAGAGATAATTTCTGCTGTACAGTAGGCTGAAATCAAAAAAAATGAGCCAAAAGTAAAAAAATGGCTTTTTTTTAGCTCAGACTTCGAAACTTCGCATGGTGATTCTCCATTGATTGGCCCATTTGGTTTCACATGCCTTTTGTCCTAGGCATGATGCATTAACAATTTACATGGGGTCAAATTTGACCAATTTTGGAAAAATCAGCCTCCTTCAATTTACTTATTTAATTAACTGCTGACATACAGCATTTCTGCCAATTTACGTAATAACAGAAAAGAAAATCAAGCTGATGCTGACCTCGAATAGTCAGACTTTGGTGTAAAAAACAATACCACATGTACAACAGATCTTTGCTTTTAAATATGTGTGAGTGACATGACTCAATTGGAACATTTACCATAGATATAGAATAAAATGGCAGACCTTATTTTCAATCAATTTTTTGTCTTAACCCTTTCGCGACGGAGCCACATGTTAGAAAATGCTACTTCCCTCACGAATGCCAAAAATTCGCTTCGCTACGCTAGGATCCTCTCAGGTGCCTGTTTCCCTAACTTGGGTCGTGGCCCAGAGGGGTGTCGAACCTTTTTCTCGGCCACCGGGCCGAGATAATCTTCACCCTTTCCCGCTTCATGACCCCTTAACAGCATGCCGTCGCGGTCAACCATTTGTTTATGCAATCGTTTTGCTAAAAACATTGTTGCTGCAGCGTCGATATTAATTGTTTCGGAAACGAATTAATTTAGTTTTACAGTGCCTTTACAGCTTTTAAACGAAATTCTACCATTAATATTAAGCTCTCTAGCAAAAAAATCGTATCAATGGTAAAGCAAATAATTTTGCCGTTTTATGTCACAGTCTTAAATTATTTTGACCACTTTTCAACGATAAAATTATTATGAATATAAAAAAGCCTTATTCAGGCATTTGACATCATCAGAGCGCCAATCAAAGAAACGATACTTAGAAATCTTCAACACGATAATTCATGAGATGTACGGTCTACGGAATCCTTAATTTCGATTCGAAGGACTGCCAGAAATCACTATTCTTTAGGCGGAAAGCATTGACCAACGAAAGAAAGTGAAATCGTCAGCTGTCATGATTATATTAGACTGAGTAATTACAGGGAAAAATAAACATTGAAACTCACGAAAAATATGGCCATCAACACATATGAAAAAATAGCATTCAGTTGTTGAACCTAAAAACATTATAACTTCCTAACTAAATAAAAACATAAAAAATCACTCATAACCAACTAAATAATTAACAAAAATTTGTTCTGAGATTCTTTTACTCACGAACTACGTTAAAAATAACGGTAGAGCTCCGTTTAAAATTTGCAGTTGTAGAACTAAACATAAGGAATATACTTATAATGCTCAATTTTCCAATTAAACAATAACTTCTCAGTTTGTTATTCTACTGCACCTACAAGCAACTGACCGAGGACCCCTGCGGGGATTGGGTCGCGCACAGCAACGAAGGGTCGGAATAATCCTCTCCCGCGGACCGAGAAAGGGTACCTAAGACGTCCCGAGAAGAGGGCCTTTAAAACACACACCTTTCTGGCCTGCTTGGGGCTAGCTTAGCGACTACGACTTGTTAACACGTCGTTCGTTGGTTTGCGTAGAAAAATTGACGCCGTTTTAACACGTCCTTCGTAGCGAAAGGGTTAATGTAGGAAAATAATTGAAAACCACATTGAGCTAGAAAAAAAACCTATATCATGAGATTCTACAAAGTATCCTGATTTAGGGTCTGTTAAGAACTTTTGCAACCATTAGTGTAATGCCAAAACTAAAATAGATTTTTTGATACACAACGTAGCCTGCTCCTGCTCACTAGCCACCGGCAATACACCATCTACGCCAGCATGCTGATACCCTATGGTGTTAGGAATGGTCACTTCACAATGGCCACTTTCTGAATCTTTTCACGATAACCATCATGCCTCATCATGTCATCCTATGTGCAGGGGGAAAGAGATTTTTTTTCCCTGGTCTCGAAAGGGCCCAGCTGCATCAGATGTGTACCACTGGACCTCCCCCTCATGGCTTTGATGCCATGGCTCTGATAAGGTGCCTCACAATGGCAAAGCAATAATGTTGACGACTTAACCACATACCCAAGGAGTTGAAGACAAATTCTTTGACGACTGTTACGTAGACTAAGCTTCTTCGGCCACTTCCAGCCATGACATCTTCAGTCATAGTCCCTGCTGTTTGATACCCCTTATCGACATCGCTCATTTCCTTGTTGTACTCTTTAGTCCTCCACAACAATCGCCTTCTTGGCATAGCCACATTCATTTCTAAACTTATTTGCATGTGGACACGCAAAATAAGTCAATTCAGTGTTAAAGAGTTGAGTGTCTGTTGGATGTCACTATCAACTGCCAACTTCCAGGTAGCAAAGGGATATGGGAACAGGTGGAGGATGCTTTCGTCCTTTCTTTACGAGATTCATGTTTCCAATTTTAAATTTATAATGAGACAAATTTATCACTTGTTCATGAAAATTGCTGGGCCAAAATTCAGGAGAAATATTGATGATGTAGAGGATTCCTTTAAGCTCAACAACTTCCCATGCAGCTTAAAATTCCCATGTCTTCATTTGCACCTTACCTGATGGTGATACTCAAGTGTTGTAACCATAGTCATGTAAATCTATATTATTGTAAGTTTTTAATAGCTTTTGATCATCATTAAATCCTAAATTATGATTACATGGCTCCCCATAAGTACTATTTCTGTCATGCAACTTCTTATGACCATAGTAAAGTCGAAATGAAAGGAGTGCAAGCGTTTTTGTTTGCTGGGGGAGTAGTTCACAGCCTCAGTAGTCACTGCCACTGGCTTTTTTTGGTACTTTCGATGGCTAATGAGGGATTTCTAATCCCTGATGACTTCAGACAGACAGAAATATTAATGTCATCCTTTAAAAAAGGGAAAATACCCTCTTATCATTAAAAGTGTACCCTTCATGCTTGAAAAATCACCATTTCTTAGCAATGTTTTGATTCTTCCCTGTGCAGCCTTAGCAGTTATGAAGACAGCAGTCACTCACAGTGCTGGTTGTCCCTATTCATGTAGCCATAGCTAAATCAACTCAGCAAAATCAGGTGTAGTCTTATTTATTGTACTACTGAGCACTAAAAAAAGGAAAGCGATTAGCCATTGAAGTTTGCTATACAGTGAGCGAGTGCGCAATCATATCTTAACACTTAGGAAATTTAAAATCACAGAGATTAGGAATTAAAATATTCCCATTTTAGTTTTTTTCTTTCCAGAATCGACTTTGGAAGCTTAGCTTCTTGATTCTCTTAACAACCAGTGGAATAAGTATCAACCAATTCTTAGTATCTATTATTGAACCAATCCTTTCTGGCAGGAGACAATACATAATACTCTTCATTGTGAAAATAACTAACTAGTAACAGGTAGTGTAACTTGCATAAAAGTTCACATTAATAAACTCTCTTTTCCATGTTACACATTCATTTCCCTGACTATTTATTTCAACAAACCATCAAAAGTCCAAATCATTTCTTTTGGGGGAGGGGTAGCGGGACAGGTAGAGTGTATGAAAGACTCAGACAGGGTTACTGCTCAGTTATATTTGACATGATTTGGTTATTGATACTAATGTATTGCAGTCCATGAACATTCACATTGTAAGTAATTGTCAGGAGATTTAAATGTAGAGTAAAGTGATGGGCAAACTGATCCAAAAATCCACTCCAATTTACATATTGAAAATAAGTTTTTGATAGTGGCAGAGGGAATAATTACCTGGAAAGGCAGGTCGGAAAGGGTGATGGCAGCATAATATGATTTGAGAGAATACCAACGGTTGAAGTTCTCCTTCACCAAAACAGGCATCTCAAGAGGAACTGAAAAATAGATTAAACAATTTCTTTTATTTATATGACCACTCTTTTTCATTTATTGCAATTATTTTTTTCTCATAATGAAAAAGAGTCAATATCATCCTCAGCACCAGTCACAGTAAAATCTCGTTATTATGAAGTTCATGTGACCAAGAAATCGACAGTTCGATATTGAACTTTGTTTTCACGTTTCTTTATTATAAACATCACCAAAATTATCCCTTTTCTATTTTTCTGATTAGTTTAATCTTTCATGTTTTACAGTCAGGCTGTAGAATAATTTCAGATGCGTTAGTACGATTAAAAATCAAATTATGAGGAAAAATAAGATATCCAACATATCCTTATTTGTGTTCAGAAAATTATTCACTATGCTGTGCCTAGACCCAAACGTCATCCTAGCAAGAAGTGAAGTGCGAAAATGATGCAATGGCTGACACGGACTCAACTGCCAAGTGCAAATTGTGGCTTTATAACTCTTGTTGCCAAATTTTTAATCTGAAAGAGACGGAAACGTGAATGATACATTATAAATATGCACATCATTTTCTATTTTAATTTTTTTCACACGATGCATGCAAACTGTAACAACTTTCATTTTAATGGCTCAATTTTATTCCAATCCTGTAAGAGAAACAAAAATTATTTCAATAATGGACGCTACCAAGATGTGGTTTCTTTGCCGTACCATGTAATTTCTTGCTGTAATAGTTCGGAATTGGTGTGCAGTTTCGAATAGTAGGTTTCACATTAGACACACCTACATACTACGAAATCCTCCTGAATTTCATATGATGGTGTGTCTTTTTCATTTTAATGGCTCAATTTTAGTCTTCATGTCACCAAGGAAGGATCAAATGCAAACACGAAATGGTGTTTTACACTTAATTGTAGTTCATTTTTACCAAATACATTGAGTGATTTTGAAGTAACTTTTGATGATGTCTTTTGGTAAAGTATTTTTAAATGTTGTTTCCAGGACTTTTTGGTAGCCAAAGCCAGGTGTACAAGAATTCTACTGAAATATCATTAATAACCCTTAAAAAGTCACATTTTGTATTGTTTTGTTAATGAAAACTTTCTTAGCAAAGGAGTCCATTATCAGCCCAACCTCACACACTTTACATCACAGGATTGAGGTATCACAGTAAAAGGTGTCAGCAGCAGGAAGTCCTTTTTGCATTCAGTGTAAAAGCAATGGCTTAACAATTGACTCCAAGCTTGATCTTTGAATATAGGCTGGCTAGACTCTTGGTCCTATTGCATGACCTTAACTGCCCACGCTACTCAGTTCCCCTCAGAGCACTATCTACCGTATTCCTCCGAAAGTAATCCCCCCATTTTTGGCTGAAATGTTTGTGGAAAAAGTCTTGGGGAGGATCATATGCAAGCTCAAGGCAACACTGCCCGTTGTAAAATTCCATCCCTGGGGTTTGAAGGCCAATATCTCAAAAATAACTATTGCGATTCTAAATTAAAGAGTATTGAACTAAATCTTGTTCATTTCTGTGCTCATTAATGTTGAAAATATATTTTGAAACTGGTTATATAAACTAATTTTTTGACCATGACAGCTAAAAAGGCCGGATTTTTTCAAGTTCCGGGAAGCAAGTTATACTTTGATGCCATTTGAAGAAAAACAATAAAAGCCACTTCCCCTTTCTTTGCATAAGATATGGAACACATATTTATCTTTGACTAAACAAAGTTTAAAATAGATTACTCAGTTAACAATTACGTCATGACAAATTTTATAAACATGCATTATCTCAGCTTGCAGAAGTTGGAAATACATTTCGTTTTGACGGTTTTCTTCGTCTTTGAAAAATAGGCATGTTTAACATGGCTTAACAACTTGAGAGAATTAGATATGTTTTCAACTCATATTATTTCAGAAAGCAAGTTCCACGTGACAGAACTTTCGGCCAGGAGAGATAAGCTGTTCGAGGTTGCCAAGTTGTAAGCTACCGTACAGCGGGCACCAAATAAAACGCGAGAAAATTTCTTTAGCATGCACAGGAAATATATCCTTGCCTATGACACATGCTTGAACAAAAGATTATATGCTGGAGTATTCACCATAATAAAATCAGTGATAAGTGGAATATCTTTTGTCCCCACATTTCTCGGCTTCTCGCCTAAAGGAACAAATTGCACTTTAAATTATCCTCAACTCCATTTCCAAAAACTTTGCCTGAGGAGGAATAGTGATGGTATGTTTCTAAACAGTTCTTAAACTGACACTGACTTGGATTCTTAAAAACGATACTTTTTTTACTATTGTCGAGTCCTCATCACTCATTCACAGTGGTAGACGAGCTGCTTGCGGTAGGCAATACCTTGTGCACCCTTCCTTTCTCATTCAGGCATGCTAGGCAGTAGAGCATCCTTTTATAGCAAAAAATAAATATGAATCCATATCAAATAACCAAAGAATTCTATTCAGATTTCATAAGTGGATTCATATTAATGAACTCGAGAGCAAGATAATGGTTCAAATGGTGATTTTCGGAATGGAAATCGTGTGGTACAAAAAATAACGCAATCAATCATTAAGCCACGAAATTTTAAAATCTCTGATCCGGATCTGAAAATATCTGATTGATTTGTCGTCAGATATATTTTCAGTAGCGAATGAAATGAAAGACCTGTGGATATATGGATCCGATCCGACCATCCTTAATTTATGAGTGGTACATTTGTAAATATAATTTAAACAACAAAAGTATAATAAAGTCAGTATTCAGATGTAATGGTTTGATATTGAAGGTGATAACATTTTCGATGCAATGACTGAAAGAAAACATTAAACTGCAATAGGGATCGAACTTCGTGCAGTACACTAGCTCTTGTTGTCCACCTGATTCCAGCGAATGTAGGCTACCCGCATAACATCCTACGTATTTTTCTCGCGATATCGGGGTAATGGGGAAAAAAGTCATATTTCTTTATTTTTCTTCTATTAAGACGGGAAAATTTTCATCTAATTTCATGACCTGAGTTACACGTCCTCTTTTTGTCAATATCTACCGCACCTACATTCCATTCAAGGGGCGCTTTGATTGCTAAGCCGCGAAAATTTAAAATCCACGATCCGGATCCGATTTTACTCAGTGCCTTTGTATTCAAATCCAGAACCGAGTAAAACGAAAGATCCGCAGATCTTTGGATACGATGAATCCGATTCGGCCATCACTAATTTTGAAGAGATGGTGTAACCAATTGGAAGAGTTACTAAATTATATGTTTCAACTGAAATAGCAGCATGCAGTCCATTTTTCTTGATGAAATGTTCTCGAAATATTACTCTGCCTCCGATACAAATAATAGAAGAAACAAATACAATAATCATAACTAAACAAATACTGCCCAAGTGGAGAAGGTAGTAAAATCATGATATATTTGGTAAATGGACCCATGAACATCTGTGAAGATTAAATGTCATACTGCAGTCAAATACTATGTGCTTTTGGTCAATGACTATTATGTGATTATGTACACAAACGTGCGTATAACTAAGGTTTTATTTGAAAAAAATACTGTTCCCGCAATGTAAAGCAGAACTCAATAAAGAAGATAGATATTTAGCAATTTGGTTCCTTTAATTATATCATCATTCTTTTTTAAAAAATCCTTCACTGCAATCTCAGTAACCTTGATTTATTTCAACCAACTTGAGTGATAACTACAGAGGGTGGCAGTTTAAATGAAAAAACATTTTGTCGCCATTATTCCCAATGTACATACGGCAGCGCTTACACTTCCAAATCAGGATTTCTCATTTACATATCTCACTTCTCCATTCCACCTAATTATGGAAATATAGTTTCCCTAAATACAATGACTAGTCAACTTTATAAGGTGAAATAATATTGAGTATTTTGGTAAATACTCAATATTACTACTCAATATACTTATACAATAAATACTCAACGGCAACTTGATATTGATAACTGAAACAATGGAAATTTTTATTACTCAAGGTGCTCAAGTCGTTAACCAGAGAAAATTATGTTCCAGTCCTGCATTGCATTTAAAATTTTTTCCCAAAATTGAACTTCAAAAATTAGGGGTGGGGGGACTATAATCAGGGGGGGGCTATATTTGGAGGAATACGGTACTTCATAAGTGGTTTCACAATAAAAAGACACTTTGCAGAAAACAGGCATCAGCGGTTAAAAATACAGGATGTCATCATGGCCATACTCACATGACAGGATGGTGATGGTCATGGATGTGTACATTAGGAATAGCATGTTGAAGAACAGGAATCCAAGGTTACTCAGGACTTTAGCACCATCATTGCCAATGTCATAGTAGAGGGCCCCAATCAAGAACCCAACCAGGATGTGAGCGAAGAGTCTCAAGTACATGAGTGTCTACACATTAAAAAGAGAGAGAGAAAGAAATAAATATGTGTCCATGTCAGTTTCAACATTCTCAAAAACTTGGGAATCAGTGTACACCTTCAAAGTCTAAAATCTGCCTCTTGGTTTAAGAAGCACCCTGTTCCCCATTAAACCCTTAGCAGAGTTGACCTTTTCTAAGCTTAAAATGGTTTAATTTCATCATGATGGAAATAAAATAAGCACAACAAATCCGCGAGAATACTTGATTACATTTCATTCTTACAACTAGATGATTATGTTCTGTACTGAAACCATTAATGATAATGAGGTTTATTATCCAAAGATAAGATTACACTGATATAGGATTTGTCAAAAATACACAGAACATATTCAGATACAAAATATTTAAACACTATTATCATGGAGAAATTCTCCTAAGGAATAATAGTTTGTCTTGTAAAAAATATTTCACCTTTGCTTTAAAGGAGTAACAATTTTGCAGTTTTTCAGACTGTTAGGTAACTTGTTAAAAAGGTGTAACCCCAGGCTGATTGAAAGGCTGATTTGGTCCTGACATACTTACAGTGAATGGCATCATGACCACATGTATAATAATCATGGACATCAGTTTTTGGGGAACTCGCTTAAGATTTTTGAAAATGGGCCGGCATGATAGGTGCAAAAACCATTAGGCATGCAATTTTCTTTTGCAGCCGAAAAAGCTTGAGTGAGGCTGGTGAAGACCCCCAATAAATATGTCCCCCAATGTCAAAAATAAAGACCCCTGCCATTATTGTCCTCCATTGACATTGGGGGACTATTGCACGAGAGATTGCAGGGGCACCGTCAATTGACCCTTGATATCCATGTAAAAACATATGTTTTTTACGAGACCCTTTTTGCATTGGCCCCCACCATTGTGAGTTTCCGTCACCAGCGAACAAACTCCATAAGTGGCCAACATCTGCCATAGCTTGCAATCTGTTAGCAATGCAATTAATATGAAGTGTTACGTATCAACTGCATGTCATAAATCACCATCCGATTAATTTATTGTTAATATTGGTGGCAATACTGCAGCATTAGCAGTTACAAATACGTATTTGATCTTCTGTTGTTTCCCAGGTGGTTGAGAGCACACTCGTACCTCTGTGAGTAGAGAGCATTTCCAAGATAGACACCATGGCCCAAAAATGCAAAACACTTAAGTGTCGGAAGGGAAAAATGGCAAGCCACTCAATTGTCTCTCCTAAATTTATTTTCATATTTTCTTTCACTCTATATTTATCAATGTTGAACATTTTCATGAGTTGATTTTATAATTTACGAGATTATTGAAGTTAGCAAATTATTATTTGTTACCTATACTTTTAACTGCTTGATATATGTGATGAACACTGTGCCAAAGGAGTAGCGTTCTTAGTTTATTGACTTTCAATGTGTCTAAATTCCTTTCTACATTTTGCTGCCATTATTGAGCAATTGTATGAATCAATACTTAAGACATTTGTTGGTAAAGGAGGGCTCTTCATTAGACCCATTTTTTCAGTCCTTTGTATTATACTACCATTGCACATATACACCCGACAAAATTACTATAAGGACGTCGAGGGCCTATCGAAATATTTAAAAAGAACTTAATGGTCAGCAATTCGAGACTTTTTGCATTTTTTGGAGCAGGTATGGTGCTTTTTGATCTAATGGTTAGTTGGTAAATTAAGCAGTGATATGAATTACTGCAAAAACTTTCCCCTTTTTTCAGGATTTGTGCTCAGACTCTCTGGATGGAAATACTTCCGCTACCACACCAACCTGATTCCTAGAAAATTGTTGACAATACGTTTCATGGCGATTATTTACACCAACCTCGGTAAGACGATACTTCACTATAGTGGGGGTTTTCTTGGGCACCGTGAGGTCTTGCTTTAAAGAGGTTGCACTGTATATTGTTAATAGCAAATCAAGACTAACGGAGAATCTAATAAAATGTATAAGGAAACAAGTAGAGCTTAGTACTTTGAGCAGATTGCAGATGTGCTCATCCCATGAGAGATTTGTGGAGATTGCAACCCTATTGGAAATTTCTCATAGTTCTCATAGGAATTTCTCATAATATCTAATGAGAAGTTATGAGATCTTATGAGAAGCTATGAGATCTTATGAGAAGTTCATGAGATATTATGAGAAGCTATGAGATCTTATGAGAAGTTCATGAGATCTTATGAGAAGTTCATGAGATCTTATGAGAAGCTATGAGATCTTATGAGAAGTTCATGAGATCTTATGAGAAGTTATGAGATCTTACGAGAAGCTTTGAGAACTTATGAAACTCCTCATTAGAACTTATAATATTTCTTGTAAGTGTTATGAGAAGCCATATGAGTCTTATAGAAATATCTGTTAGTGTTATAAGAAGCGTGCTTCATGTCATGCGAGGCTGAAGTCTATGGAGAAAATAGGTGATTTGAGGGGGTGCATACATTGAATTTTTAGTTTATTATTATTATTTATTAGTTTTAGGGTGAAGCCTGTGGCCTGGCTATTTGCTAAATGATGTACTGCATTTTGTATGATTTTCTCGAGGGAATACGTTACTTTGTTTAAATCCTGATGGAACTACAACCCAAAGTATTATTTACCTCAATACTTCGAAATTTTCTGTGAATCTCATAGTTCAAAAGTAAAATGAAAGTCAAGCATTTTCGCTGGCCACCTGACGCAGATGCATAATAAGGTCAGCGTCAAAGAACACACTGCATTCCTCAAGGGCAAGGCAGGAAAGGCAGAAGGCATTACTCACCCAATCCCGACGGCTGAATAGCAGTGTCCTTTTCAGCACAATCCAGAACTGAGTGAGGCTGGAGGTGGGGTATGGCTTGGAGCTAACGATTTCGCTCGCGTCAAGCAGAGAGTCCATTTCCTCCATCTTCCCCTCTGCATCGTCTGATGGCCCTGCAGCATACGCCTCTTTAGGAGGAGTCTCGACAATGACCTCAAGAGAGCCCTCTGGCATGGCCACTGCAAATCAATAACTAGAGTTACTTCAACCCATTAAGTCAAATCAATAGAACTGCCAATAAATGTGGCAAAACCACCATCCTATTCTACTGGAAAATCAGAGCTTATACAAATATTTTAACTACTCATAATAATGTGCTGAAATTATGACAAGGTATTGAACAAGCACTCATTTCTGGAAGCAGTGCTATTTGCAGTAATTTTGCAAAAAAATTTTTGCAGTAAAATTGAAGGCTGTCCATAAAGTAACCTCTGTTTGGATATAAAAAAAGAACCGAACAAAGAATAAAAATCATCATACATTTTCTAGAACCAACTTTCATTTTCCTGCATAATTGCGATTTAAATTAAGACATGTATCATCATGTTTGACCATTTTGTGAATTCCCTCTTCAAAAAACTCTGCCACCAGTGATTGCAACTAGAATGTAACACGATGTTAAAGTTCATCACTGTCATCAATTTGCTGAGACCCAAGCCATTTCTTCGAGTGAATGAAGAGGTAAAAGTGACTGGGAGCTAAGCCCAGGCTGTTGGAAGGATAGTCAAAAACCTCCCATTGGACCTGGTTCAACAAGTCTTGTATTTAATCTATTTAATTCCCTTCTATTTAATTAAAAGACATTTGACAATATTTCTACACCCTTCAGGCATAATAATTGGTAACTTAAGGTCACTTATTTCAATACTTAGCAATTTGATTAGATAATGGCACTTAATTTCCTAACATAGATCTTGGACAATTTATTTATGTCTTGACTGTCCCACTCGAATGGTCACATCTTGGAAAGACACATATTCACATCTAAAATGCAAAGTTACAAGATCATTGGTTATATCATTATAATGGTTACTGATATATATTCATGGTGGCTACTGATATCCAATTTTTAAATTCCCTGACTTTTCCCTGATGGACTTAACAATTTCCCTGACCGATCGAAAAAAGGAATATTATCGGAATATTTCGATTCCGAATTAAATATTTATTTAATTTCAGCTGAATTAAATTTTCGTCCCAAATTATACAAGCTTTTAACATATATTTTCACCCTTGCATTTTTCATTGCAAGGCTCTGGCGCAAAAGGGTTAAAACAGCGCATTTAGCATATATGATGACATCACTTGTGATTATCATTTATTAAAAATCGTAATTTCTTTGCCTTGAATTACACTATGTTGGCTATCACTTTCATATTGCTTGGCTTTTCAATTCAATTTATTTAATTTTTGGGTAGTCCAAATCGTATATCTAATTCCACTTACAGCTCTAGATTGGGAAAGTCTCAAGGTCATAAAGCAGGCTTGCGTGAGCATTCCAGCGCAACTGTCAGAGCATAAATAAGTAAACACGTTGAAACCATAACTTTACGTGCAGAAAGATGGCATAGTACAATACATATGTATACCATTAAAATGCCATGCATTGATTCATTACAGTTGAATTTCACAGTAGTACGGTATTAAATTGAAGATTTCCATTAAAGATGGGCAAGAATCTGCCCGATTTAAAGTTTCTTTACGATCTGTTGTTTCATTTCAGAAAATCGAATTGATACCTTCACCATGGACCAAAATAGCCTTAAGTAAAATCCTTACAATGAGTTCACGTAAAATCAAATAATGATTCTATAAGAATACTCAAGGAGTCGGTCAGTGCCACTAATTGACTGGGGTAAAATCAAATTATACATAAAATTGAAATTCTACTATATCACAGTGTTGCATTACAGGGAGTCTCCTGAACCATTGCAAATGCTGGCGTGACCCAGGCGAGCAATCTTCCGCGATCGCATATCATATTTCCATGGCTGTGTATGTTTCCTCCAGTAAAATTACAAATTGACAATGTTTAATTCTTCAAGGATGAGGTAGCGTGTTGTGGTAGTTCTGGGAAGTTGAGGATTACTTAAAAGGCATCAAAGGGAAAGTTAATGGCCAATTCACTGGTGGACTCTGGCACAGGTATCACTAAGGTGCACGAAAAATACAAACCAAAGCAATGCTGTTGCACTGGTTCAAAATCGGATAGCACAAGTGACCTTGAGTAGTGAATAACAATTTGATTAACATGGTTATAACCCCTTCATCGTAAGATAGAAACAAAAATGTAAAAATATTTTAATAATCAAACAAAACGTAAGCGCGTTACTACGAGCGAAAACAGGAGGCAATTAGCAACAGCAGCATCATATTTAGGAATATCATATTTGAGGTGGTTTGTGACCGGCTAAACTGCTTCGAGAGAGAGCTAAGGGGGCCATTCAATAAATACATCGAGTGTGAAAAGTGAGGAGAGGAGAACTCTTCTTACTGTCACACGAAGGGGGGTATAGGATTGATGATCTTACGTAAGATTTTGTTTACACGTGTGATTGTACTTGAATTACCGTTTTAATAATCATCATCTCGTATTTTTAGAACTGCAAGCACATGTTTACTATGAGCTAGAGAGTTCCAGCTACCTCTCGACCCGAGTCTTGGAAGTAAAAAAAAATATGCGTGGTAAAATCTTCCGAACAACATAACCTTGGATTCCTTGTGATGAGCGGAATATATGGTGATCATGAATTTTAACACTACTAGGTAAATGTCGCATTAAGGATATACAAAAGGGATACATTGTACAAGTGATTCACAACTAAATAACGTAAGATTCAAAACTGAATTTTCAACAAATTGACTGGGCTTATTATATGCACATCAGCGACAGACGTTAGTTTTAGTTGGTGAAATAAAGGGCAGGAAAGACTGCCTGATAAACATAATGGTAGAAAAATAACGTGAATTTCCTATCCCAGTTTCTCCCTGACTGTTCCGAGAATTCCCTGACTTTTCCAGAAATTCAAAATTCCCTGACAATTCCAGGTTTTCCCGGTTTTCCCTGACGATCGCCACCCTGATTTTCGAAATACAGCACAAATGGACTAAAAAAATTACACCTGAAATACCATAACTGCTTATCATGACAATTTCAGAGCAAATCAACATGGATACCACCAGATAATTTAACTTCAGCACAAAATATAGGACTGAGGTGGAACTTACAGGGTGCCTTGACAATGTCATTGGTAGCCAAGGAGAAGTTGAAGAGGGCCATGTTCTTCTCCGCCTGCTCTCCCTTCGAGAACTTGTCCTCCTTGGAGTCCCTCAGTTCCTCGTACAAGTTGACAGACTCCATGCATTCGTTCCGGGGGCTGGAGCCATTGGCCTGCTTTGGTTTGCTGCCTCCGTCGCTCGTCTGCTTCACGTCCGGCAATGCGATCCCATTGTGGATGTCATTCTTCCCATTTTTAATGGCATCAACAAGCCTCTTCACATGGTCCCCATATTCTCCACAGGATACCTCAATTACTGAAATTAACATTACTGGCTTAGTCAAACAAATTAAGAGCAAATGATGGAAAAAATAATGAAATAGGCATTCCTGCACAATGAGCACAGAGAACGAAAATGTTAATAGGGCGAAAGAAAACTAAAAGTAAAGATGGGATGAATAGCAGATTTCATGAATTTGAATATAAATCATTACTCGACTATTTGAATACCTCCAATTTCAAATACTACCTTGGTTACTAGAAATGGAATTAATCAACACCCTGCTAATTTATTCGTTGAATGTTGAAGTAAACAAGCTACAGTAAAGTAAATAAAAAAATTTCTAGTTTTAAAATTCCAACTACGTATAATCAAATAATTTTACTACCAATTATGAACCACTGCATACATTAAGTTTTATAAGCCTTAATAAGCAGGAAGTTTTAAATACAATATGCAGTTTTATAAACAAAGCTGTTCAATAAAGAAAACCTTTTTGGTTTTTATCCTCTCTAGCCTTCTTGTAGGGACACATGATGTAACAAGGTAAAAACTAAAACAAGGAAAACAAGGAACATATAAGATACAGAACTAATTGTTTTTCATTTGATTAGCAGCTGATTATCTCAACTTAGCAGACTACCTTAAGCAACTTTTAGACATGCTCATGTGGTATAAATGTGGTTGAAATTGATCTTATGTCCTCTCAAAACCTGTAATACACGAGTTTTGTCTGGAATAGTAGTTACATGTTGATTAACTTAATAATATAACAATCATTTAAATCACTTGACAGCCACTAGATGGCAGTAAATCGAAATGCAATGAATACCATATTAGCATGAATATAATGCGACCCCAAGAATTTATAAATTCTAAACTTAGGAGAAAGCAATGCCACTACCATGGGGTCATCATAAGCAATCGGTCTCCATGACAAACAGGCCAGAAGATCAACCTCCATTAACTTCACGTCACTCGCACAAGGTGCCCTGAAAACCCCACCCTGTTTTTCATTGTATAAATTTTTTAGTCTTTATTTCATTGACCTCTCCTCCTCAGAAGCTGGAATGGGATATGTTTTCTTTCTTGTAACACAAACATTCACAGGCATATATTGTAAACAACCTGCACAGTAGCCTCAAAAGGGGATAATGTTCAAGCAACTCAATCTCCTACAAAATTTGTTACAATACAGTTGAGCACCCTTAATCCGAGAACCCCTAATCCGGGAGCACCTATATTCCGGCAATTTTGCCATGAGCAACTATCTGGTACTTAGTGGAAAATGCCGAAACGTTTTTAACCGGAACATTGCTTCATAACCTGCCGAGATATTATTCTTATATTAATACCGAGATACCATTCTTAACGTTAATTTTCCCATTTCGAGAATGAGAATAATTTAAACATATTAATTTCTGGTACGTCGCCTACACCGGAATTATTCTGAAACTTGAAGTAAACATATAAATTTGACGCCGAGACGGAATACAACTAATTTACCGATCGGCTACTTTCTATGGCGCGCGCATTTTTGATTGACCACTAGACGTAATTTGATAAAATTATTGGTTATATTCTAATATTTCACGCAAAACGTGTCCCATCCATACAGTTGTGGCAACAGCACAAAACGTTAACCATCGCAGAAAAAGTGCAAGTTGTGAAAAAGCTTGACGCCGTTGCATCAGTAAAGCGTTTGACCATGGCCGACTTATGAAGTCGGCCATGGTTTGACTGAAACATACTACGTGGGATCTTCAACAATATAGCACATTAAGAAGCTGAAAGAGAATAATCATCAAAATTTTACTGTTAAAGTGACACGAAGAAGTAGATAACAGAGAGATAAACTATGAAAGAAGATTTAAGTGCTGATTTAGATAGCCTGGTTTCGATTGTGTCGGAATGAAGGACTTAGTTAGTATTTTTGGCCAAATGCTAATGGAGCAGGATAAACTCTTTAAGAAATAGACGTGATCAATCCAAAAGATGTGATTCGGGAAATTTCACCTGCAGGCAATAGCATTTCACCGTCCGTTCTAAAAAAACGCGCGGTTTAAATTGTGGACTGCTTTAAGGTTTGATATAGACGAAATAATTGGGGATTAAAAAATTTTCATGTTTCTGAGGATAAAAATATGATGATGGAGTTTGCAAACATCATCCATAACCCTGAATTAAAGGAAATGGAATTGGTAAATTTAGACGAAAGGATAGTGAGCGGCCCCGATATTCTCACCACACAACATATCACAGACGATGAAATCATAGAAATGGTAATTAATAACAATAAATCCGAGAGGGGATGACGATGATCAGCCTGAAATTGTTGAAGGAAGACTACTATTGATGATGGTCTTTAAACAATAATCCAGTCCGGTCGCCCGCGGCGACGTAGTGACACGACACTCGCGCGTTGGCATCGCGCTGAATCAGCTGATAAGAAATCGAGCGCGGTAGGAAATTATGTTACGCAAAGCACAGCATACGAAATATCAATTTTTATACCCTTTTCCAATAACAATATGAAACTTTTACATGTGCAGCAATATGCACAATGCTTAGATTCCGTTATTTTCACTCACTCCGCAACTTCGATAATTTTCAATAATAACTATGTGTATTAAGAAACCATTTCTTTCTGATTATTCTCAGTAACTCTTTTTACAATAATGTTCAGTAAATGGCAAACAAATATATTTTGTTATAAATAATTGACTCCTTTCAATGAAAACACCCCGGACGTCAGAAATAGACCAGTTGCCATGCATGACCCATAGTCCGGCAAAATCCCTAATCCGGCATCACTCCGGTCCCGACCGTGCCGGATTAAAGATGCTCAACTGTATAACATGCGTTCTCATATTTTACTTTTTTCTGCTGGAGAACGCCTCTCAAATCATTCGGTATATTCTCGTTCACGGCATTACTCGCGTGGAGTGTCCTGAACACCCCAATTGTCTCCGCGCCATAGACTCCTAGGCATGTGCTTTATATGAGGTAAGTTTTTCTTGGTTTTATCCCACCATTGAATAATATTGATGATATGAATATTGAATTATATTCATGTTTTAATGGTCATAATATCTTATCGTAAATTTCAGATTTTCAGCTCAATTTGATTGCGTACAACTCCGAAAATATTATTTTTCTTATCTCCATATTACCATACATAACTTCATATCGAGTGTAGTAGATCACCCAGTAAGTACGTACTTAATATTGAAAGTCTAATTGTGATTTTCCTACTACAGTGAAACCTCTCTTAACGACCACTCCTATCAAGCGACCACCCCTCTCAACGACCAGTATTTTCCGGAACCGATGGTAATCATGGTATTCATTACCCTTATTCAAAGACCACCCCGACCAAAGACCACCACTTTCAAGGGAAGTTCCCTCTATTCAGCAAAATATTGTCGTAAACCTGAGTTTTTCCCAGCTTTTGGGAAACTAACCAGCCTATTAGGTCAGTCCACAGACAAAGGAGGGCCAGTTTGCCAGCGGGTGTGGATTATTTAAGTGTGATTTGTAACATAGTAGTCATCATAGCCTCGTGTGGGGAGAAGGCTCGAGGCCGCGTGCCGGGTTCTCTGGCACGGCGCCGTGCCAAGGCAACAGCGAGAGATGCAACTGAGTTATGTGCACGAAAATATTAACATCAGTGGTCGTGCGATGAGAAAAAGTCTCACTCTTTGTAGCCGATGGTATCAGACATATCATTACACAGCTGCAGACGCTTCATTTATACTTTTTGAGACGGTCGGTCAATAGGAAGAGATAAAAAGTCAGCTATGTAGAAGGTAAGGAAACTTATTCTAACTAATGATTACTAAGTGAGCACAGGTTTGAATTTGGTGTGAGAGAAAATCTCATTGCGCTACCAATGGGGCTAAGGGGTGATTCAGCGAGTATTTTCGTGGAGAACGCCGTAACTTCGTTAGTGACGGCACACGATCCACCACTGAGTCAAAGATGTCACAGAGAATTTGTTTGAGTTTAGAGGAAAGGGTTCGAGTTATCGAAGAACGAGATAAAGGTGAATCTGAGAGAAGGCTAGCGGATTTATTTAAGTGTGGGAAAACTCAAATAAATGGAATTTTAAAATCTTGGGGCGACATTTTAAAAGAGTGGCACAACAGTAACAGGAACGGTGGAGTGAAGAGAAAGCGGCAAGAAAAGTACGAAGGAATCAATTTGAGTGTTTTTGAGTGGTTTAAAGTTGCACGGTCGAAAAATATTCCTATTAGTGGTGTATTAATAAAGGAGAAGGCCCTGCAAATGGCTCGTAAATTAGGAGATGAAGATTTCATGGCCAGCAATGGCTGGCTCCAACGGTTTTGTGTACGGCATGCCATTTTTTTCGCCTAATTTTAAGACGAATGAGAATTAAAGAAAAAAAATATTATTTTAGGAAGCACAGTGTTTTCTTTATGTTTCGGTTACCTCATTGGTCAATTTAATTTCTTGTAAAATATCAGTTTAATGTTAACGATGTAAGTATACATGTATTTAAATATATGTATGTATAATATATTTTTCTACTGCATTTCCGCCAATATAGTGTAATTACTTACCTATATATTGTAATTCGCATCTAGTAACCAGTGCAATTAATGTAATTATGTGCTTTGAAAAAATCTAATGTTGATGAAATTCCTATGCATCAAAATTTTGCCATGAGTTGGTTAAAAATATTGAAACAAACTCAATTATTATTAATGAATCCTGAGCTCAGTAGTTTTCCCATTTTTTTCAAACTAGCCGGCCGGTCATTTGCAATTACATATATTCATAGAAACAACCCCTCCAGACTCCTAAACCCCTGTCAAACGACCACCCCTCTCAAAGACCATTTTCCAGCGGAACCATCGGTGGTCGCCTAATACAGGTTTTACTGTACCAAAAAAATATTTCAGAAACATGATTTTTATGGGTTACAACTTTGCATGGTATAACTTCATGTTAGGAATATCGTTATACACAAATATTCAAATTCAAAAAGTAAGTGTGAATTATTCGTGTGCGAGAGATGCCAGGCCCACTGGTGAGGGAGAAATTGAATTTTTCATAGGGCATCTGCTCTTAACAGGAACAATAAATCTGGGCGACAATATATAAAGGATTTATAGGATTGAGATGGCTTGGGTGTTGACATATTTTACGTGTCCATGAGTAATTAAAGATTCCATTTTCTTTTGCAATGGATCAGATTTGATGATATAAACAGTTTGCTGCTACCTAAACTCTGCTCACAGAGCAGAAAGAAGAATGAGCAGAAAGAAAAATGAGCTCCGATTCATCAACTTTTTGAAATACTGGTGAGAAAGTTTCAGGATAACTGTGCCATATCTGAGTTACTAAAAATTTGGAGGTATATGCAGAGAGTCAACCTCAAGGACCCTACAAAGTAGATAATACTCCTAAAGATGTAGTGAAGCGCTTAGTGGAACCAATTGTAGGGACGTGGAGAAACGTCATGGCTGACAATTGGTTTGCAAGTGTTCCCCTGGCAGAGGATTTGGTACAAAGTAAATTGACACTGGTGGGAACTCTGAAAAAAAACATAAGGGAGTTGCCACCTCAGATGGTGAGCACAAAACAGAGGGAGGAGAATAGTAGTCTCTTTGGATTTAGAAAGAATATGACTATCATATCTTATGTCCCCAAAAAAAAAAGGTAAAAATGTAATTGTGTCACAAATGCATAGTAGTATGAGCATAGACAGGTCAACAGGTGACAAGAAGAAACCAGAAATAATGTCTTTTTATAGGTAACATTACTAAGGGTGGTGTTGACACAGTGGATGAGATGTGTGTAGCACGTAATGTTCCAAGAAACACTAATGGATGGATAATGGTAATTTTTTTCCAGTTAATAAACGTGGCAGACATTAACTCTTTTGTTCTATACAATAACGTTTCCAATAAGCAAGATGTATAGATCAAATTCCTATGAGAATGTGTGATGAAATTGACAAAACCATTTATAGGGAGAAGATCGGCAATGAAAATGATCTGGACGAAGCTATTTTAATAAGTTACGGCAACATTTGTGAGTTCGCAGTGACAACAGTCTAAGGTGCCTACGCCATGATAACAGTATTCACAGTAGTTCATATTCAAGACTCTGAGAAAATAATTTATCGTACATAAGAGAAAGAATCGGGCCCAGACAAATTTGGGGGGGGGGGGGGGGAGGGGGCGGGTGTACTCCCCCCCTCCACCCCCCCAAATTAGCACTCGGCAAATTATGTTTACAGTTGAGCATCTTTAAATACTTATTAATAATATAAATATATTATATTCAAGTTTAGTACACTTGGCGCCTTTGTAATGAGCTGGCTAATGCCAATGCTGGATTTCTCTCAAGCCTTCGTCTGTTCCCTGAAAAACTCCTATTTTTAGCCAGTTACCCACCTATTCTCTTTGGTGCAAATGACCTCAGTTGTTGGTTACCTCCCCCCAAACAACTAAAACTACAACAACAGCAACCTAAATGAAATCCATGTCTTTTTCAAGGTTGGTAGACACCATGAGAAAACAATTTATTTACTTCTAAACAGGAATGGAGAGTACTCACTGAAAGATGCTGGGTTATGGTAGCTGGGACAAACGAGGTCAAGTGTGGCAAGGAAGGGCACCAGCTGTGTCGTAGACCCCTGGTAAACACACTGACCATCAGCGAGGGTGTACAGGTGGTCAAACTTCTCAAAGAGTCGGGCACTCGGTTGATGGATGGTGCAGATGATGGTTCGACCACCAAGCGCCAGGTACTTGAGCAGCGAAATGCACTGGAAGCACGACGAACTGTCCAGCCCACTGCAAAAATGAGTAACCATCACATGGAGACTTAAAACTGCACAAAAGGCGAATGAAGAGCAATAGGGTCCACTCCTGTGGGCGACTCAAGAGCAAATAAACTGCCTAAATGCCTCCAACTTTGCTCCACAGGAATGAAACTCCTGACAATCCAGTTACCGCTCACAACAAAGCAACAACAGTTCACAAGTGTAGGTAACATCCAGAATTTCACAGAGGAAAAAATCCATCTTGACAGGAACTTGAACTCAGAACTCCCAGATTTCCGGCCAGGTACTCTACCAATTGAGCTATATAAGCTTTCTTCTCCCCTGTGAACTCTTAAAGGCCTTAAAGGACAAGATGTTACTGACCTGTCATACATGCAATATCACAGACAAGCTGAGGTAGAAGGACACCCCGGTAGCTCAACTGGTAGAGTACCTGGCCAGAAACCAGGGAGTTCCAGGCTCTAGTCCTGGTCACGGTGGATTTTTTTCTGTGGAAATTCTGCTATTGTGAATTTCAGGGGGTATTATGCTGTTCAGTAGGTCACTAACGTATTCGTGGTTAGTTTGCAATCCTGGAGCAGCTAACTTCTATTTGACACAACAGATAAGTTCCAAAAAAAGAGTCGGGTTAAATGACTGTGTGTTGAGCTAATACTGAAAAGACATAAGGAACTGTGTAATTCATGGTGAAGAGCCACAAGGAATAATAAATCTCGACCCAGTAAACAATACTAACAAGTTTAGTAGCATTTTTGTGAGTTTAATCATAAAAGAAATGTTCTTTTCACATACATTCATGACAACAACATTATGTTCACTCTAATCTTCATATATGCTCTAGTACCTGTCAGACTTGTCTGAATGAAGAAAGCCACAAGTCTTCACAACTCACTGAAATGAAGAACCTGAATCAATGAATCCTAGAATATTCACTCTAATGGGGTAATGCGATCACGTAGGGGAGGGATCAACCCCCTCTGAAGGGATAGCACACATTGGATCCCTTGGATATCATCACAGATTCCAAATGGCGCAATTCACTGAGTCACGCCATCAAGATGTCACTCATTACAAAGATCTCAGACTCTCAATGTGGTTTGAATAAATTTACTTTGCTCTTTAAATATAGCACACAGTTTTAGTTTTGGTTTCAGTGGCATAAAAGTACTTTCAGCAGTATTGACACAGCTCATTGGGTTTTGCAAATGCCTGCTTCAGTTATGGGATGAAAATGTAATATTCCTTGCACCCATTTCATAACAATACATTGCAGGCCAAAACTTTGCCCTTGGCAATGCTTAGAGGTTGATATCATGTTTGGTGCTCAACAAATAAATTGAATTAGTGAATAAAACAATGCAAGGCTTGTTTTCCCATCATAATGAATTTGTTTCACGCAGAGTGGAGGGGCACTAGGATTAGATATATTCTCTCACACAGTGATAAATTAAAATTCAGTTCGATTTTTATTTTTAAGAGCCAATCAATTCATCAACATGCTTAAAACGTAGATGACATTGTATCATTCTCCTCACTGTTTCCTCACCTCTTTCTCAAGAAAAAGGTGATCTGAGAGTGTTAACGATGCATGCAATCACATTAGTGGGGAATTTGGTCATGCTAAGTGAGACAAGTCTTAAAGAGAGCCAATAGGGTAGTTTCCTATTATTTTTTTATTGTCTTGATCGAAAGTTTATAACCTCTGGAGTACGTGTTTTAAGCCGTTCGATTTTTAAATGACCTTAAGTATTTTTCCTCATTAATTAAAAAGTGAAAAAAATCAATGGCGCGAAAACGCGACGGCAAACTATTGCATGCCGGTTAATCCTACGTGTGATGTTAAACTATTTCCTCTACCTGCCACCAGGTGGTGCTGCGGACGCTTCCAAATAGACGCCGCACTCCGTTAAAGCTTATGAACAAGTATTGGAGGCATATTTATTCCGTTAATTAATTATAATTAACTTTTATTTATTTAATTAACATGACTTATGCAGTTGATTCATTTAAAATCAGTCAGTATTCCTTTCACAAGCATATCATGTAGTTCGCCTATCGCCGCACGACCTTCACGCCATGCTTCGTCGTAGCAGAAGACACAGCGAGCAGGACGTCCTTGAGCCTATAAAATGACTAATAATACCATGTTTAACTGAGAATTCTTTTCCAACATTGATAGTTTTTACAGGTTAATACTAATAAATATTCACTAGAGCTGAGGGGCCCTGAAATACAACGGTAAGTTCAGGAGACGAATTTTCCTATGCTTCGCAACGTAAACTACCTTCCTGTTACGTCAGCATGAAGGCAGCGCACCCCGCCATTTCAGAGCCTTTTCAAATGGCCTTAAAATTAACATTTAATTCTCTAGTAAACTGGGATTTCTCAATACAAACTTTTTGCGTAAATTAAATACATTTATGGCAGGGCACAAATCGCAATTAATGAAGTCCGTTTTCTTTGATGAAGGAAACTACCCTATTGTGTCATAACAAGCAAAGATTGTGTTATGCGAAGACGTGTCAAGTGAGGGATTTTACTTATTACTTACAGATTTAAAATTAGAAGAAAATTTGGGCATGAATAACTAGGTAATGTATTATACTTATTTAATCATTAGGTTTACTCAGTGCTTAACCCTCGAGTGCAAACCATTATCCTAGGAACTATGCTAAATTTTCCAGAGCATTTGTGCTTATTTTGCTGAGGTTTGGGAAAATAAATAATTTAACATGGTGCATGTAAATAAAGGTCAATAAATGCCAGTGGTCAAATTTGGAATTGCAAACGTTCAGTATTTTAAGTTCTGAGCATTTAAATGCCATCAGTCAAGAATCAGTGAACTACTAACAACTAAAATTGACACAGCAGGAGGAGCACGATAGCACTGAAAGGGTTAAAATTAAGTTCTCCCTCGTGACAAGGTACATAAGAATGATGCTGAGGCTATTTCTTCTACCAAGCAGAACCTTGTTGATCATTTGTAACCAGCATTTACATGATACACAATGGATATTTAAAAGTAGTCTTGAGGTGGCAACGGAGACATACAGAATCACGGAAGGTCAACTTAAAATAGGTTTTAAGTGAAGCATACATGGCAGCAAAAACATGATGCTAACTACCCAGCAGATGCCAAATTGGCCAACAATGGTATTTACCCAAAGCAAGATGATAAAACAATGAGTGAACTTTGGCCAATTTACCAGAAGAGAATTCTCCAAAGGGGGGAACTCTAACTGGGAGGAGAGGAAAAGATGCTTTCAAGGATAGAACAACTTTTCAAGGGTGGCAACAATGTCAAAATTTATTATTCCCACCTCAGAAAGTGGCCAAATGTTACATCCCTCAACATCACCTTTCTATTCTAATTGACACTTTTCTTTATGTTATGATTAGCTCTTTCCATTTTCCCAATTCCACTAATTTAACTAGTATCCCCAAATTATCACTGGAAACAACTGTATTCTAAAATATATTGGTAAATAGTGAAAGGAGTAACAACCTAACATGGCAAAACATGAAGTAAATAGCCACCGAGGTAAGGATTTATTTGCATGATGATTATAGGGGTATAAAGAGAGGATATTGGATAGTAATGGCAAGTTCAAATCAATTCCACGTTACACTCAGGATTTACATGAGCTCTCACCTTGTTGGTTCGTCAAAAAACATGATTGGTGGATTGCTCACAAGCTCCAAGGCAATTGAAAGTCGCTTCTTTTGACCCCCAGACAGGCTTCCAGTCATAGTCGCCCGATGTTCCTGCAAGCCCAGGGTCTCCAATATCTCTTGAATCTATGCCATGAAAATGATGATAGGGGGAGAATTGATTGATAAACACATCACATCTCTGTGTTATTTTTACCTGCATTTAAAATCTTATAAACATTTTATAAACACATGATTTTGAACACCAGGGTCAAACAAATTCATTCCTCTTTCTCCCCCTCCATGCAGTCTTCCTCCTTAAGGCTGGTGTGAGGAGGGGTTAGGGGGTTGGGGAGAGGGCCAAAGCCTTCCCTGAAGAGAGGAGCAGGTGAGGGATTGCAGAACCAGATGGAGATCATGGCAAGGGTCAGTCAGGATGTTAACATGGGTGAATAAACATGCATGGATCCACAGTGATGAGGCCTTGCTATTCCTGCAAACCTCACCCACCTCATTCCTTTGGCGCATCTCTGGAGACTATAAAATATTTTAAACTTAAAAAAGGTTGTACTATGTCGAAAAAAGAGTGCTACAATGGTAAGTAAATGAAATACATTTCAGGGCATTTGTTTACATGGATACAGGATACTAAAAATCTGCATTGAGGGTCAGTATTCAAAAGTTTGCATAATACTCAAGAAATTTAAATACCAACTGCATGAAAATACAGGAATTTTTTTCCATAAAAATTACCAAAAAACATTTAAATACTGTTTTCTGTAGAATATAATATGGGAATAAAAATAGAAAAAAATAAAATCTCAACATTTTCAGTCACAGTGTATACAACTGCCCCAAAACAAACAGCTCAGCGGAATGTGTTAACCCTAGAATGCCGGATAGCAGTCGATTGACCGTTAGGGTATTTTGATCTGCGCTATCTCGAAAACTTAGTTTTGTATGAGATTGATATTAACTGACTTTTAATATTTTAGGGTGTGAAACCACCCAGTAAAATATTACAAAAAAATAATTATGGTTGCCGAGTAACAGGCAAGTCTACCTAAAAGCGGTTGATGCAATTACCTTGATGCAATAGCGGTCAATTTACCCCTATTGCATCTTTAGCCTTTTTGCGAAATTTAGTGATATTGAAGATTTTTTTGTCCTGTATTCTAAGTTAAATAGTATTTAACTGTTATGTTGACCTAATTCCCACTCATTTATTTAAATGTTTTTTTTTACTAGTTATTACTCGCTGTAATGCGGTTACGGTACTTACTGTAAAATTCGGTTAGTGATGCACTCCTTTTCAATCTCATACTTTTGCAATGAATATACCCAAACAACCATGGGGATCCACCAGCTATGCTAAGCAGCACTTAGAGAAACATTTTTACAACAGTGCCTTTTATCCAGCTTCCTATGCACTCCTCTCTATCTTATGTGGACAAGGGATTTTTTTTAGCTCAATCAACCCATTTAATGATATGTGGCACAAGCAATGGGACCAACCATTTTTTTCGATGACAATGAGTAGAGAACAGTTCAACGAAATCTTCAGATTTTCACGTATTGATGACAAAGACAAATGTGGTCACCGTAAACACACCGATAAATTTGGCTTAGTTTCAGCAGTTTAGAATAAGTTTGTTGACAATTGTTTAGCATGCTACAAATCTGGCAGAAGTATTACCGTTGATGAGCAGCTGTATCCAACGAAATGCAGGTGCCCCTTTTTACAATATATGGCGAAAAACCCAGACAAGTTTGGCATTAGATTTTGTAATGTTACCGATGCAAAAATCATATACGTTGTCAATACTATTCCATACCTAGGCGAGAATGAAGGAATGGCAAGCACAGAAGGCGTTGGCTAAAATATTATCAAGTGTCTTGTACAGCCATTCCTAAACAAGGGCAGAAACACTAAGACCTCAGGAAGAGTAAAATTACCCTTGTAGTTATGCTAAATGAAAATAGGAGGGATCCCAGCAAGCACATAATCCTCCGTTGATACATCGTTCATGTAAAAATCACATCAACAGCAGGGAAACGTGCATAAGCGTCGATATCAACTTTATATAAACTCCATATAAACTCTATATAAATCATGGCATCAAATTTAACCAATTTCATGTAAACCATTGATCTAAACGAGCAACAGAGTCATCTATTGGCAAATCCAGGCAGTAAGATCCACCAAATGCAGACTGTGGCTCCATCTAGTGGCAGAACTTCGTACTAATACGTAATTTAATACCCGTATTTTAAAATTTTTTATTTTATTTTTGAAGAATCTTTGTTCATTGCAATTTTCGCTATTGCATACAGACTAAGGGAATTTCAGAGGGAACTCCATGAAATAAATCACTTATTCAATGTAATACATTTATTTATGCAATAAGGAGTATCACAAATCAATTATGTATTCTATGTTATCTTCCTCAATTGGTTCATGTTGCCACTTTTCCTTTCAGCAGACCTTGATTTTGAGACACGGAACCATTCCCCCAAGCTTCTTTTGACTGGCAGTATTGGCTCATTATACTTCCTATCCTCCTCTCCGACGTTATTACGGCCGATTACATGTTCCCGCGCCTCCCTTTGTAGAAGCCTCCACCGTTGGGTCCTTGTCACAGCTGTATGGCTTATAACTACCTTTCGGGATTCTTACGAAGCTGTAATATATGCCGAGAAACTAATTAAGTAACACCCGTAACCCTCAAGCACTAGTACATTAGTCGTTTTTATTACAACTCCTATTATATGCCAAATTTTTCTCCAATGCATGCTACTTATTCTGCTAGAAATAGATCGGGAAGCTGAGGAAATGCATGAACTTACCTTCAATCTTCCCGAAGAAATTTGAATTCGGCATGAAGAGGTATACACAAATTCTCTTCCGTCAATGCCGGAAACAAGAAAGCAATAAATTTAAAGGGCTAAAGACTCTTTAAATGGTCTTCAATATCCAAGTACTTCATGAATGCGTCTTCAATGTCCACTCCAAATTACACACGTTTTTCCACAAATGTTCTCAGCTATTTTAAAATTATTAGTTGTTATCTTTTAATTAAGATAAAGATCAATGACCAAAATATGGACCTATTGATAGACTCAACAATCTTGCCACAAACCTTGGACATCCATGGAAACGAAGGACCCAAAAGTAAATATTTATATTGCAGTTTATAAATGACGCACTTTAACGAATGCATTAATGTATATAATATTATAGGATTCATTTTCCTATGCTGACGTTTGCATTTTATATAATATTCCATCACGCATTCAGCTCGTGTAATGCGCGGTTTTATGAATATGCAGACGATCGACTATCTAATAAAAATTTGTTTCACTTCTGTCCTCCGTATCCTCGATAGTAAATACTATAAAAGCATACGAATTTCTCAAAGAGATGCTTAAATAAATTAGTAAATTAATGAGTAAATACGTTCATCATTCACATTGCTATTTATCGTATACGAATTTACTATAGCATACGCGTATACTATATCGCGATATGAGTATCCAATTGGATCCAATCTCGGAATTATAAATATCCCTCGGGAATGATTGACCGAACACAATTAATCGTTCTTTTAGCCCTGAATTCCGCATACTTAAGAAACATGCTATCAACATGACAAATTGCGTAGAGAATATTCATATTTTATAGAGGCAAGCATTGGTATATGCCATTCAATTTCATGTATCCATTAATTCTGAGAAATTTAATCAATTTCAGAAAAAACTGTTGGTAATAACGCTGACACACATACATTTATTACATCTTCACTATGAGAATAACTTAACACCAACTTTTAGCAAAAGACTGAGTGCTCAAAACCACACAAATAGGGCGATATGAAAAGGACTTTCATGACAGTCAACCCAGACTCAACGGCATACATAACATTGAGCTCAACTCATAATCAACGCCAGCGCATCAACCTTTTCCCTGCTGTTGATACAAGGTTTATATAAACGAATATGAGCGTGTCTGCAGGGATGTACCATCTTCTCCCAACCCAAACTCGCCGGCCATCATATAATCCTCGAGGAGATGATGCAGAAAATTTGCCGAATCATGCCCCATTTGTCATCAAGGTCTTAGTAGTAGAAAAAAAAACAATATTACCTCCCGAGATCATTTATTCCCCTGACGATAGACGGAAGATGATACAAGTAATAACCTTTGAATGATTTTTTTCTGGAAATGGGCTTAGTTCCGTGCTTTTTTATAGCTATGATTGGGCGATAGAAGACAACTAAAGCGCGGTTGGGCCAGCTGCCATCGTAACAGCATAGATATTTGAAGCAAATGTCTTTTTTTAGCGTACATTCTACATTCCCGTCACTACTGCCTATTCCAAAAATAAAATTCTTATTACGAAACGTTCAACTTTTGTTTTCTCTACATTTTCGATACTGGGACGAAATTTTGCCAACACTAATTGTAAGATCGCCGATTTAAAAGCATTAAATTATATAATTGACATAGTAGGTAGGTACTTATTTTACGATCTTTTAAGAAATGCATCTTTTAAGAATGCTTTCACGAATGACCACAAAAGATATACAATGTTACCCAAGAGAACAAAACATTGAGAAAACAAAGATAAATTTTTTTCATGACTTTTTTAAAATGTTCGAAATTACGAAGTGCTGATTTTCTGGCCCCGCTGACTTCATATTATCAAGAGTTTATTGTACTTGTTTTCTGTACATTATTCTTTTTCGTTTTCCCTCTGAAAAAAAAAAGATAAGTAAGATTTCAGTTTAATAATTTTATACTAATGAAAAAAGCCATCGAAAAAAGTTGACGCGTAATATTTACTGTAAAAGGCGATTTTTGCACTAACCCGCAAATTTGACCCTTTCTCCAGAACAACCAATTTTTCACTTTCCATAAAGGCTTTGGTCACCAGATTATTCTTTCCTCATACAACATGTTTTTTTAATGATAAAACATTGTGTTTCACATTGTTTAATCTCATTGTTTTCAGGAAACCAGTTTTACGTACCTTTACTGTAATGAATTTTTTTTTAAGGTTGATACTAAGGTGTTATGACGTCATTTACTACCTTGAAAAATGGAAAACCCATCATATTTAAGACCATAATCACTTTGGAAAACAATCAAGGGTCAAACTGAAGAGTGAAAAACATTTATAATATTTAAAACAAAATAATAAGTGACACCTAAATGCATAGACATCAGGACAAACCCCTAAAAAATGCCAAGCGGTCAATTGACCACTAGCCGACCTTTTTGGTCGGCAACCAACTTCCGACCTTCTAGTGTTACAAGTGCAGAAAATGGAAGACGCTCACCATGACAGCCTTCTTGTCAGACGAGACGTCCTGTGCCAGCTTGAGGCTAGCAGCCACCCCCATTGCCTCCTCAACAGTCAGGTTGGCATGCAGCTGGTTATCCTGCATTATGTACGCAGAGAGCTTTCGGAACTGGCTGAGGTTACGCTCCTTGCCGTTGATGGTGATTGAACCCTCCATTCCTGTTGTCCTAAACAAGGAGACAAGTCATGCACTGCATCTAAGACCTGCCAAAACTTCCCATTATAAACACTTATAAACACCTAAACAAATCAAATAAAATCAGTCCTTTGGGTAAATGAGAGCGCATACATGTGCAACAGAGCACATTTTTAGAAATAGCAATCACACTACATAGTACATACCCCAGGCATTCTTCTGAAGGAAAAAAAATACAGTAAAAGCAGTGCAGTAAAATACAGTTTCCTTTGATTTGGCCTTAATTTTTCATGATATGGACCCGAAGTCAAACTCAACGAGGATTATTGCTGATGGCAAACTAATAAGCAGGCAGCAAGTCTCAGTAAGTTAAGTTGCATTTGTTTTTCATTTCAAGGGCATAAGGCCCTTCCACGAATAACACTTGACCCCAGTGAAAAGCACAATGATTATTTACCTGTATCCAGTGAGGATGTTGAGCAGAGTGGATTTCCCAGCTCCCGAGGGCCCCATAATGGCTGTCAGCTCACCCGATCGCAGCCTCCCACTCACCGACTTGAGAATCAGCTTCTCCTCTGGACAGAAAAGAAGAAGAAACTATCAACACCAGGGTAGGCCATCTTGTGTGATCAGAGACATTAAGCTGTTGTGTCACAAATAAGCTGCTTAAAGTAAGTTGTATCCACATACTATTTCCTATAAGTTACCACAGAGGAATAAGACCAAAGGTCACCAGAAACACAAAAAGGAAAGGTGAAGAAATTGACAAGAAAGAATGATGGTAATGGAGCACAGCCTAGACCTTCTCCCTTCAGAGATCATGGTGAAATTAAAATAACTTACATCTCTTGTATTCACATATAAAATGAGATAAATAATAATAAATTCAATCTCTCAACCTCTCATACCTTGAAGAACTAACATTCTAGTATTTTTAATGATTTCTTTTGAATGAGATACTTTATACAATGTTGTGTAGTGTAGCAAACGAATTCAATAATCAGTATTTAAGCACATATTGTCAGCATGAAAAACATTTACTCTTGATTTTGAAACTTTATACAGAACACTCGTGAAAGGTACCCATTGAATTTCAGCAGGAGGTGAAAAACTTTGAACATTATAAAATAAATTACTTTAAACCTAAAATAAATTAAATTCTATTTACTCTTTTAAACCTAACACCAGGTATTGAGCTACTTAGATGACTCGGAACTGTTATTAAATTAACTGCCAAATAGAAGGTGAAAAAAACTTAAAGTTCTCTATTCTAGGGTAACATAATGTGACGGTAATGATTTACCGTCGCATTACGATTTCGGATCCCCTCGCGTCCTTATGCGCTTGGTGCTTATCGTTTGTCTGTTTTTTTTTTCTGTGTTTCTTTGTTTACCCCCCCCCCCCCCCCCATCCTCTTTTGTCCCTGGTGATGTGAACTCCTCTAAAAATGTGTTCGTGGCCAAGGTCAGTGATGTCGCCGGCCACGGGAGGGCCTGTCCCCCCCCTCCCTCTCCATTCGCCGACGGCGTCAAGTGGACCTACAGCAAATCAAAAAGTGCTTCATTTCGACGAGTGGGGATTTCCCTAGTTACCCCACCCCCCATTTACCCATGTGGTGTGCCCCCGAACATTCCCACATTCGTTGGGTATTTAAGGGCGGTGAGCGCGCCACGACGAGGAGAACGGATTTGGCAGTTGGAGGCAGGAGGCTATGCCTCCCGGGAGACAGTATCAGTGACTATCGTAGAGAGGCTGCAGGTGCGCGGATCCCAAAGAGCGACACGGAGCTGGAGAAGGAGACCTAGCAGAAGCCGCGGCGCTTCCACCCACTGGCAGATAGCCCCAAAGCGTGGAGGTAAGATCGCGAGCAGCTGGCCCTTCCAGGCGACACACGGCCGCAGCATTTTCAACCGGGATCGGGACGTAGCGGAGCCACGAGCACCCGTCATTCCCGGAGAAATCGGTGCGCCGATGGTCGGCCATTGTTCCTGTCGTCGCCTCATTTCCGGATCACCACGTAAGCTGGCACGAGCCACTATACCCCCTCCCCCCCCCTTTTTGTCACCGTGGGAGAACCTCGTCGCCCCAAGAAATTCAGGAGTGGTTGGACTTTTGGGAGCAACCCCTGAACCTATCGTCCTAACGTAACTCTTTGTAAAGTGCATTCGTCAAGGCGTTCATTTCGCCAAGGGAATTCTCACCCAGCGCGGTTCCTGCCGCGCGAATTATCAGTTGTACTTCTGATTCCATTTATTTTTTATTGTGTCTTCATAGCGTTTCATTTTCATCCATGTCATTTGTGGTAATCACCCTCACTTTCGTATCATGTCCATCAGTGCATTCATTCATATTCTGTTCTAGTGTTATTTAAAAACGTTGTCTGATGTTCACTTTTGGCCAAGGGCCTCAATAAACTTGTGCAAAGAACTGGTGTATTTTCCGTCCCAGTTAATGGGAAGGTCAGTCCCCATTATTCCCTTTGTATGCATCAGAACATCGAACGACTCGGGGGGATCCTTAATTCTAATTTGGACTTCGCGGAGTACGTCCCTCGTGGGCTCAAACACGGATCCCTATGTGTGCGGCCGTCACCTAGTGAAACGCGGGTTAGGTGGGTGGAACCGTCACAATAAGCTATTCATTTCAATATCCATATCTGTGCAATGGCAGGAAAGTTGACTTCATAGAATATCAGCATGCTTACAAATAAGATACACTTGATGTATTCCACAGAATTATTATTATTCACTACTTGACCTGTTTCGATATCTTCAGGACATTCTGCTCTTTCAACCTCTTCACGTCATTCTGCTCTCTTAATGACCTGAAAAGGTCAAAACCAGTAGAATGATCTACACAAATAATAATTTTGTGGAATACAACCAAGTTTATTTTATTTGTAAGCAACCAAATCTGTTTGTGGGCCATAAATTTTCCGACAGCACACCACATTATTTCATTAAGTACTCCATTACATACCCTTTGGATTAATTAAGTATTCAGTTTGGTTTTCCTCCGGTAAAAATGTTCACATTTAGGCCCCTGAAATTTTACCTTCACAGTGATGAATGCTCCATATTTCAGATTGAACAATGCATGTGAAAAAATGTAAAAATTGTTTTATGACTTGAAGATATTTTTAAACATCAAAATCAATTTTGACATTTGCAATTTTCAATTGAAAAGGTACCTATTGCAAAAATAGATATTTATATGTTTTTAAGTTAAATTTGGCTAAACTGCAGTTTAGAACTAGGCAGCATGGATGGTTCAGTCTCAAAGGAGACTTTCAGAATGTAGAGGGTCTCTTTGCAACACCTCAGGGATCTCTAAGCTCTTTACTCGTTTCATAATATTAAGCCCGTACATCTATCAAGACAATATATTTTCTAAATATTATCATAATATTAATGATTGTTTATTAATTGAAAATTAAAATACTTATATACAGTAAAAGGTGGTACTTAAATGTCTGCGTGCAACTGTCCCTAAATGAGCCTCCCAACAAAGCTGTAGACGCATGTAACAATAACAACCATGCATTCCAGGTATACCATCGGTAGAGTCAAGCCATATTCATGCAAAACAAATGCCAATGATTAGCAAAGAATAATAATATCCCAGAGCATAATTTAGGAAAACTTACTAAAAGGAAAGACGAAAATGAGGTTTTTAGCCAGATTGTCTCATACAAAGAATAGGATCTCAATTTTAGAAAAGAGTGGTGTCTACCAAATTCAGTGTGTGTGTCTCAGCAAATATACATCAGGAAAACTGGGTGCAAATTCCAAGAAAGGTTAAAAGAGCATAAATTGTGTTTCGAAACTATAAGTACACAGTCACAGTTTGCCAACCACTTATTGTTAGTTTAAAGTGGACATTGCAGTGACTTTATTCCCTAAATCCTTCATGTGGAAAGAAAAGGTAGCTGCCTAGATGTCTTGAACAGTTGGAGATCATACAGAGCATCGATTAAGAATACAACAAATAATGACCTTTGTCTTTTTCCTGCTCACCCCTACTTCACGTTCCTCTCTTCCATTCAACCTATTACCCACACATAGATATTTCCATCCCCCTCCATTTTTACCCCATAGTATATATACACCAGTGCATTTGTCCTTTTTAGTTACACACCTCGTAGGTCGATACTGGTTGTAATAAAATTGTGGCAAAACCAAATGTTTGCTAATTCGCTATAATGAATCGTTTCCACCAAGGAACGGCTGATAACAGAGAGTATAGATTTATAATGTAAAACGTTTTCAAGTGAAATAATAATCAAACACACAATCCCAGAATTAAATACTCATGTCCCCAAATAGAGTGTATTAGGTGCTTTAATGAATGTGAATAATGGAAATGCACTGCATTAACGTCATCAACACTATGGCAAGATAAACAGATGTTACATATTCATGTGGCCTGTAATGAATAATTAATAATGAGGCTTTTGTCTACAAGATTATTCCAAAAGCTTTAACCCCTGCATATTCAAATGTTAAAAGTTGCACGTGACAAAGGGGAATTATCTAAAAGAACACTTGAGGGGGCCTGGTTGCGCAGGCCCAACATTTTGGTCCGATTTAACTCATAATCATCCATTGCTATATGATAACCTAGAGGCCAATAACGGCAAACATGTCTAATCAGTTAACTGTGCAGCCCCTCAAGTGTAAGGGGTTTTCGGACGTTCACCATCAATACCATTCAATTTATTGCACTAACATGAATCATGGCAATATCAAGACCATGCTCTTGAAAGAATTCTATCAAATTCTTCATGGCTTTAATGGTTCTTATTTTTCTTGCATCTTGAATGGTGTTGAAGCATTTCAATCAATGGTTGACAGGTTTCAGACGACCTAATGAAAAATGACCATTTGGAAAATAAGAAACAACCAGAAGCATTTCATCTATGAAAATACGGGCAAGTGTGCTACGTCGAGTGCTGACAAAAGTAGCAAATTTGCTACTTATTACCTATGTGAATTTTTATGCATTGTGTGGGCAGTGGCATTCTATGGCAACTTATACCGTTCATGACAGAAATGGCTTGAAGCCCACCAAATCAGCAGAAGTCTGCTATAACAAGTGTTAATTAAAGTCAGGAATTCAGTGCACTCGTTATAACTAGAGTGCGGAAAAAAAGTCTTTTGACTTTTTGTAAAAGTGGGACTTTTGTGGTTTTAAATGCAAATCTTCACCAATCTCATCAAATAAAACAGTTTTTAATGACTTTCTTATAGACTTTTTGGGACTTTTTTGGCGTGGCTGGACTTTTCTGATTAAAAGAGACTTTTATGGGCCTTTTTATTTAAACCACAGGCCTAAGTTAATATTTGGCTGTTATGATCACATTTGTTCAACTGTGTGTTCGACGCATCTGTGTTTTTCATGTGGTACTACACGGAGCAGAGATGTACTGTAAAATGTAAGCTCCTAACAATTGTTAATGCGAAATTTTAATAATAGCTCCGGAAACTGCAATGAATTCTATCTATTGCTCCACCGTTCATGAAATAATCACACTCACTCAGTGCTTCAACCCGAAGGTTGGTTTGGATAGGTGAGGGTAGAGCTCACCCTGTACTTATCCATTTGCATGTAAAATTCACATATTGTTCCTTTCCCTGGGCCACCTCGCACTTCGCGTTTTTTTGCTGAGGGTGTCCAAAGACTTCACAAAGGAATAGATTGATCTGAAAGAATGCATTGATCTAATTATGAACCAGCTTATTTGAACCCGGGTGGTCTGCTGACAAGCCGACAGCGCTACACTGTATGCTAGCACTCTGCTTTTGTTTAGGATATTAGTGGAAAAATGATACAATTATATGAAAGATCATCTAGAATTTCCGACGAGGCGAACGCGTCACATTGTGTACAGATGATCATTAAATGAGCCTAAATTGTAGCGAGACAAGCATAACGTAGATGAACCTGGACCCTCGGCTGCGATCAAGCGGAGAAGAAGATTTTAAAATTATCGCGAAAAACACGAGAAAAAGGTCCTCAGCTTCCCCGAAAATAGGGGTCCTGACCTGTGCAATGGACAACAAATAAGTAGTTTTTTCTCATTTTCGGTTTTTCTTGAACAAAAAACTAAGTTTTGAACTATTAAATCATATTTTAACTGCCTTATAACATTATTTTTCCTATGTAAAAACTTGTTTTGTAATGTATATTATAAAATTTTCCCCTTAAATTTGACTGAAAAAAACGCCCTGTTTCCAAGGTTTTACAATGGAGTGTACTTCCACCCTCTTTGTCATCTAATGCCTTTTTAGTAAGAGGTAGGGTGCTGGGGACTTCCAGATATTGGCCCCGCGATGCCGAGGCGCATGTTTCCGGGCACGCTGGTGCCCTGAAACCCTGAAAAGGACCCTGTTCGTCCTACGTCAAAATGTTAAGAATACCTTTTTTGAAAATAAAAAGGAAATCCTCAGGCTTTACTTGGTGGAACCGCATGATAATAAATAAAATGATTACTTGGTAAGATTCCATAAATTCCAAAATTCTAAAAAAAGCGATTTTTGGAGCGTTATTTTCAAAATTTGAGGGGGTTGCGGGGGGAATTTTTGGTGGGAAGTTCAAAATTCGGATTCAGCGACCCAAAAAGCATAGGATAAATCAATTTCCAGAACTACCTCTAATTTTTCCAAGTAAAATACCCTAATGCCTGGACTAGCATATGTAGGCTCTTTTCTCCAACAATTCAGTTAAATTCAGCAACTTTCTCACGGAAATAACTCAGACTTTTGAGAGACTTTTTTCAATAATATTGGTGACTTTTTAGGCGACTTTTTTTTTGCAAAATTGAAGACTTTTTTTCCGCGCTCTAGTTATAACCTATTGAATTGTTACACTTCCTTATCACCATGTTTCATAGCGACTAGTTGGGGCGAAGGTAAACTATTAAGTATGAGTAACAATCCATCGGTGAATTCTGAAAATCACCCCCTTTGTATAGAAATAACAAACTTTCGTCACCAATGAGGCATCATCTGTGAGTTATGCCTGTGAGTCATGCAACCTGGATGACAATCGCGGCAAAATCGATGAAACCTCTCGTGGCATTGCAATGTAACAGATAGGTGAGGTGACGTTAACTAGAGGTGCATATGTGCAAATTTTATTTCTCTTTCACAGCGATTAACTTGCCGAATGAATTGCATTCCACGGGACGTCGAGTCCCGTGAGTTACGCAACCGGGATGACAATCGCGGCAATGACTCGTAACGGCCGTACGACAGGAATGACCACTCCAGATAACGGACTAATCTCCCATTAAAAAAATCAATCGCTGTGGCGTTACTATCACTATAAGTATTACTTTCTATACCGGAATTCTACTGTACCTTAATTTTATGGTCTGTACCTTAATTGAAAGGAATATTTAAGACATTTGGATGGATTTCAATCCCCTGAGAGTTAATTTTACCACTAAAACTGGTTAGAAATAATCCATTTTTACTTTGTATTTAATACTTATTACCTCGTTTTCGCACTTTCCTCGGTTAATAGACGTATTTTAAAATTGGATTCAATTATTCATCTGGCTAATTTTAGTTTACCTCGGGCAAAAATAACTTCATCTATACGAGTATAGCGAGTAGTAAGCAAGAACTATTTAAGAGGCTTTAATTTTACTGTACCTTAATTATAATTCGACCGTATACCCGTACAAATCAAATCAGCAGCCATTCCTCTTTCAGTACATTCAAACCTCCTTGTTTGCAAAAGGTAATTATTTGTACCTAATATTTGTTTACATATTTATATGAAAGACGTCAGTGTATTAAAGTAAATCTGGATATAAAAAAACAGCATGCAATATAGATCCTATTACATTGGCCCATCTCTATTTTTTTAAAGTACCTACCTAACTACTATCTACTTGCAAATGTAACTATGTATGTATGTGCCACGGTCCTTTTAATAGTATTAAAGGGAAGGTATTAAAATTATTATAGGGACCGTGGTATGTGCATATTTGCTTTTCAAGAACGTAATCGATACAAATTTAGAAAAGTAATCTTAACCAAGTACAGTTACTTTCTTTGGTACACTTCCCATTTTTGTATTTTTATTAAATATGATTTGGAAAGCGCAAAGTGATCGCCATTCTAGCAATATTGCACATAAAGTTTCAAGTCCCTAATCTCAATAGGTAGGGCGAGTAGTCCGCACGGTTACCTACTCTCGATTTCGTGCGGCGAACATCGGACATTGGCTTGGCTTATGCCTCCAGGAAAACCATCTCCTACTTCAAGCTCTCTAATTCGTAGATGAGGGTAATCAGTGGACCTTAACCGGAGCTATGTCACCGGAGGAGTAACGCTTCTCCCACAGAGCAAGAAGATACATTTCCAACGACATTAAATGGCATCAAAAATGTGTAATTTAAGGAACTGATTCGTAATCTTCTCGGGCTCTTCACCAGTTTTAATGAAGCATGAGTGCAGACGTTTCGGGCGACGACTCGTCACCCATTTTCAAAGCTAGAATGTCTTAATTTTAAATTTTCGGCTATTTCATATACCCAGGCTCGATTCTCTCGTTACTGATCGAGAGCAGATTGTTGATTCCAAACTCATCCCGATTGTTCCAGTTTTCTTGCTTTGAGAATGGGTGACGAGTCGTCACCCGAAACGTCTGCAATCATGCATAATTTAAACCGGTGAAGAGCCGGAGAAGATTTTAAGAATATTACTCGCCGGGAAAGAGTTAAATCACATTTCAAGGGATTGATATGTTTGCAATTCATGCTCATGCGTCGCAAATAATTTCGGAAGAACTACCTGAACGCCATCACTTCGGAAGCACTTCAGAATTGGCTAACCTGGAAGAACACCGCGAGCGAGAAAAAAAGTTTTCGACTGCACGCCCTGAACCGAGAAAAATAACAACATTCATAACGACTGCAGACCACATATCATTCCACCTGAGTCTCCCATTACTTTTCAATGACGAATCATGAGAGGAATATGTGATTTTGTAAACGTGGAAAAGATGGATTTAATCTCTTTTTCGAACTAGGCACAAGTAAGTAAGGAGAGGATAGCGACGGTATACTAATTGGGTGAGTGACATAGGAGCCGATCGGGAAGGGAAAGTTACCTCCTCCCCCCCCCCCCCCCCCCCGAGAGAAAGAGAGAGACAGAGAATTGCCTTGAAAACGTTTCGCAATGGGTCATGGATATGACGTCGACTAATTGCCACCATTATTGAGAGAATGGTAATGAAGAATCCCTCTGCACTACCTCCTCCGACTCGTGTCAAATGAGGCAGCGCAGAAGTGCGTAGGGAATGACGCAGTATTAATTTCAATTCAGCACTTACCTCACAACAGACACACTGAATAAGGACTGATCTTGAAAAATATTATTTAACGGGGTAATCTCATGAAAAATATCCTCAACACTGACTGGCTGCTGTTTGCACTATTGTTATTCCTGAATGGATGACGGCGAATCGCCACGGAAAACTTTTTCAGGCATTGGGAATATTAGATGAAGGAGAATGCTAGTTTATGATCAAGGTGGTTCCTTCAAAGGTGACCTTCAATCCTTGTTTTGAAATATCCTTGTAGTTTGATGAGGCCTTAGTGCACGAAAGTGGAAGTTTACAGTCGTTGCACACGGCGAGAATCGTGGTCAAAGACCTTCGGGCAAAGCAAAAACTGAACGAAAAGAGTTTTCCCAATGCAGTGTACGAAAATACGAAAGGCGAGGACTGCGCTAAAGCACACTCGACTTAGGTACTGTACACAGAAAACTGAAATCGAAAAAAGATAATCAAATTCCGATTTCTTTTCAGACTCTTCGCAAAGTCATTCACCTTCGATTTATCCATGTGATGTCACTTTTTCACAGTTTTCACACATTAACGATTAAAATGGGATAATAGCTGAAAAAATATTCTAATAACTTGGATCTGAGGTTTCCGCAGCGTTGATATACCATGGTAACAGCTTCCCGCTGTTCTTCTACAGGTTGAGTTACCCCTTGGGGACGACAGGTCCTATCCTAGATGGCGTCCTAGGGGCAGAAGTAATGATCATCATCTGTGATTCTCAAATCTGTACCCGTATTCAAAGTCGCTTCAGCCCGGAGGATAGGCATAAGGATTTGAACGAAAGGTGCAAGGGTTGCCGCGTCTTAACGTCCCATTTGACGGACGGAGTACTGGACTTGAAGTGCTCTCCACATACGTGCACTCAAGTAGGGGCCGGTTTACCAATGAAAAATATCTTCCACTGCCGGGATTCAAACCCGGGACCTCAAGGTGAGAGGCAGTACTCCAACCGCTACACAGACCCGACCTGAGGTTTTTCAAGCCTTTGCACTTGAAGGCACTTCAGATCGGAAGAAAGGTACACGGACGGGAATAGAAAGTAAGCAGGGGGAGAGGCGGAAAGAAACCCGGTGTCGGCACTAGCCTGCATTCAAATTAACAATGTCACATTTTATTCCTTCAACTATAAGATGAAGGACCTAAACATTTCGTGGTGGTTTAAACACCCTATTCATTCCACTCCATAATTCACTGGAATAAGAATTGACAACTTAAACAACTCATGCTCCAAGCTTGATTTACAACCACAACCTAAAGGCAGGTAATCGGAAAATCCATAAACTCCACATCAGCCGACCCCATTCCATTCTGACTGAGCATCATCTAAGATATAATGGTAAACTGAAGCTTAAGAAAAAAGCGGTGTACACACTTACTAAACCTTGAAGCATCTTGATATCTATCCAACTCCAAGTATTTCTATTGGGAGGGACCACTCAAATTTATAAATCGGATTTGAACCCTTTGAAACAAATTAGAATGCATAAAACACACACACTCTCTCCAAAATTCAGAGTTGTTAATCCATTTTTACGGAAGATATATAGCCTTACAATTCGGCGCGGGGCTGTAAACACGCCCACTTGGCGAAACGTATTTCTATTGGCTGGCTCCATCGTGACGTGACGGCGCATGGCGATCGCAAGAGTAGGCAGAACGAACGGTATTGAGAACTACTCATGGTGTTTTCAAGTCTGTTTCCGCACTAATAGGCGCTTCAGACCGGGAGGAAAGGTATAAGGATAGGGATAGAAGGGATAGGGATATGTGGTCTGAAGCTCCTCATTGCCCGGTATTGAGAAGGCTGCTCAACGTAAGCAAATTATGGCCGATAAACACGGTGATTATGGTGTTTTAGGGCCGATTCAAGGAATTTACGGACTGTCTCTGAAAAAAATTTCTCAGGTTTTTCATGCAACGCAGATTTACATCTCGTCACACCGCAGCACCCATACGTTTTTCTTGCATTCATTTAGCACTCACGACCACGCTATCAACTTTAAGCACTCCAATTTCTTGACAACAACGCCTCAAAAGCATTTCCTAGTCAAGCAACAGCGATATCATATACTTTCCACGACATCAACAATGAGTTGTCTGATTAATGCGTTTTTGGCGCGAAATTCAAATCAAAAAATCAAACGACTGTAGGTGTTTGAAACCGTCGGGATTATCTCGAATAGTTAAGCATGGAGTCAAGTAGTATAAGTACGAAAGGTTCGCAAATTTGGTGTTAAAACCACTGATTATAGCCTCATTCATTGCTTACATTTGTGTTTTATCTCCTCTGGGGGTTCTATAGTCAAGACAAGAGAGAAACTGAAGAGAAACAAGTAATTGTATTGCAACTAGCAATTCAGACACACTACATTTGTGAACGATTCGTGTTTGTATCATGTGACTCCTTGATTACCTATTCGAGATAATCCCAACGGTTTCAAACACAGGAGAGAAATTATTTGTATTTCAAAGGTCAAACTCATTTAGTGACCTATTTACCTATCAAAGGTTATAAATCAAACGCAATCCAAAGTAGTGTGATCTCTAATATTCAGAACCTACTTTGAATAGCTTAAATGTTAAGGTAGGGTTATCTAGAGACTATGTGAATGTCAATTCTTCATTCCACAAGATCCAATTAAGACACACTTCAGGACCAAATATTAAAGAGAATAAAAAAAGGAATTATAGAAAATCCAAATAATCTTATACTTCCCTGTGATAGAGATTGAGTGCCCCCTTACAATGTGATTGAAAAATAACAAGTTGATACATTCATGATGCTTACTGTGAGATTTTGTTGGGCCAATGAGCATGTCAAGCAAATGAGCTGAAAATTGCCAGAGGAAAAAAATCCTGGACTCAAACCACGGAACTTTGGCTTGCCAGGCCAATATGCTGACCACCACGCTACTGAGAACTCCAGATTCTAATGACAATCTTTAGCAAAGGTCGGTGGTTACATTCGTGGTCCAGGAAACCCAGCAATTTTAGTCCAGCTCTGGTATTTTTCAATGACACTAACTACTTATGTAGACCCAAGTTAAGAAATTCTGAAATACATAGGCATCTGCCTGATTTTAACTGGAATGGTAAGACTACCATACAACTAATTTTATCAAGTGAAAAATAACTAACTCTATTAATCAATCTCTTTAACCTGGAGAACAGCACCTTTCTAAAGATGGATACTAAATTTCTATGAGAGATATCAAACCTACACACTAATAAATTGAGGAAACATGATTTAATAGGGGACTCGGGACTATCTTTCTGCAGAAGTTTTCAGCATAGAATTCAAAAATTAATCAACTCCATTGGTGGGTCTGTCCTCAAACAGATTTTATCAGGACTGCTGCCTCCAAGCTGTGCTTTCATATATAATCTTCTTCCTTCCATCTACCATTCTTTTCTGCATGATGTCACTACTAGTGATGGGCCAGAACAAGTTTGATTTATTCTTTCTTTCAGTTGTTCATTATGTGCTCTTTCATGGACAATATCCAGCACTTCTTCATTTGTAACTATCAAAGTGATTGGACTTCCATCCTTCTCCATGGCCACATTTCAAATCCCTCAAATATTTCTTCCCTCTTCCCGTTTGCCCATGTTCTTCCTCCATGCCAAATTACTCTCCAAATCAAACATTTTGAAAATCCTTTTCTTAAGTCTTTGTTAACCCCTCAACACCATCCTGTGTACCCAGTATGCATAACTACGCAAATTCATCATAATACACCACATCATCTATAATCACCGTATGTCATCGTCATGCATACCCAATACGCTTACCAAAATGCCAAATATAATAATTTTTCACAGTCTGAAATTGCATATTTAGTCCAATTCTTTTTACTGTATATTGAGCAGATATGTTTATTCTTCACATAATAAAATACGCAACATTTTCAGCCCTTTGGTTGTTTTAATTTTGCAATTAAATTTCTTTCTAAACCAGAGATTAAATGAATTTGATCATTCCAGTCCTTTTGTTCCTCCTTCCTAACTACCTTGAAGCTATATGCCTATTCTAGTGATGAGATGTCAAGAAGGGTCAGCTATTTCATGCATGAGATACGATATCTTCCTCATGAGATCTCTGCCTTCTCTCGATGTCCTTACCTAGTGCATCATCACCTCGAGCCCAATGAATGTTTTATTCATCCCTTCAGTCCCAGGCGAAGGGGCCATGTGCTTTGCTCTGTGTTTCTTTGCTCCTTCATTCACAGCCCATAATCATTGAAGATAAAAATCTCTATGAACAGTCAGCATAAACTGGGCCCCCTCTAAATCTTTACTCATCCCTCGAAGGAGTTTCGAAACCAAGTTGTTCAGTCCACTGGAACCTCCCATGGTGTGTAGTGTCCTTTCATACCATGCGATATCATCTTCCTCTTGTGCACTTCCAGCAAGCAGTTTTTATAAATACAAACTCATTTATGGCTTTCAAAAGTAGAAAAAACCTACCATTTCAAAGTGACAAGGAAATAACAGAAGAATTACTTGCAAGTGATTCTGACAACAGTGTAAGTTTGGAAAGTGACGAAGAAAATTACATCAATGATCGCTCTGCAATGGATACACTCCAGCCAATTTACGATGAGGTTGAGGATGCAGATGAAGCCGAATCCTTGGTGTGGGAGGGTTTGAAAAACTATTTAGGTAACCGAGAAACATTTGTTGGTGGTTTCGGGCCTCAAGGCATAGCCAAAACTTTGTCCAATCCAGTGGATATTTTTCTGTTATTTTTTTGACGAGGAATTCATTTGTGAAATTGTTTTAGAAATCAATCGCTATGCTGAGCAACAGATTTCATCTAGTGATCCCCTCTTTTCGCGAAAGTCAAGAATAACTGCTTGGAAACCTGTGACAGTAGAAGAATCATACATAACCTTAGGACTATTCATGCTCATGGGAATTGTTTAGAAGCCAACACTTCGAGCATACTTTTCCACAAAGAGAGTAATATCGTCTCCAGGTTTTGGGGATGTAATTTCAAGAGACCGATTTGAGATAATTTGTAAATTCCTTCATTTCAACAACAATGAGGGAAGAAGAGCCATGGAGTCCTCCCAAGCTAAAAAAATTTTTCCCATTAATTTTTCATCTAAATGAAATATATGAGACACATTTTTTACCAAATTTCAACATTTCAATTGACGAATCGTTGACACTATGGAAGGGTAGGCTGTCTTTCAAGCAGTATATTCCTCTGAAGGCATCAAAGTTTGGATTCAAGACCTACGAGCTTTGTAATGGATATACCGGCTACCTATGGTCCTTTCTGATGAGCACAGGAAAAGATACTGATTTTCCCTCAAAAATTACTCCAGCTAACTCAAACAAGACAACACCATTAGTTTTACACCTGACTGAACCATGGCTAAATCAAGGATGATGCGTTTGGATGAAAATTTTTATAATTCTCCTGTCCTTACAACGCTACTGAAAAGTAAATACATGACTGATTGTGTTGGAACGTTGAGGTTGAACAGAAAAGATGTACCAAAAATTGTGAAGGAGAAGAAATTGCAAAGGGGCGAAATGTGTGGACAACATTTTGGGCCTGTAGCTGATTTCAAATGGAGGGACAAGGAAATTGTCACGATGATCTCCACATTCCACAGTGACGAAATGAGAACAGTATCCAAAGAAAAAAAAAGAGACCCGTAAGCCAAGTTGTGTGTTGGACTACAACAAATTCATGGGCGGGGTGGATCTCAAGGAACAGTTGTTGCATACGTACTTGATTGAAAAAAAATGATATAACAAGTGGTATATGAAGTTGTTGAGGAGATTATTGAATATAGCAGTTCTAAATTCTTATGCTATCTGCAGGGAAAATGCAAATAAAAAATTAGACCATCCTTTCGTATACAGATGGTCGAGGAAATATTTTTTTAAATATGCTACTGTTGGCAGAAAATGTGCACCAGGTCATCACTCTTTAGATAATTTAGTTCCACGGCTTACAGAGAAACATTTCCTGAGGAGGATTCCTGCAACTGGGAAGAAAGCAAATCCCCAAAAGAGGTGTGCAGTATGTATAAAGCACGGGAAAAAAAGAGACAGCATGTACTGGTGTGAATCGCGTGCAGTAGGTTTGTGCTTGGATTGCTTCGAACCTTATCACACGAAGCAGAGTTACTAAGGTAACGTCATATAAATACAATTCCTTACTAGCATTTTGCACCACAAAACATGGATTTCTGCATGAAATGAATAGGACATAATCTTTCAGAGCCGAAGAAATACACGATGTTATGAATTTTTATGCTATCAATATGGGTAATCATATCGAAAGTAACCGTACCATTATGAAGTTCATACAATTTTCTACAAAACTCAAGTACATCACTATCAAAAAAATCCATAGTATGTACATTAAAGATCGATTAAAAATAAACGAAAAAAATATAACACTTTAAAAACTTAAAACGTAATCCTTGTATAGAGAGAACGAGGAAAAAATGATAAATTTCGATCCAATTCATTTAAAAATTTAGCGTATATTAAAACATAGTTTTCAAAAGATCAGAAAAATTTTCAAAAAGATTGGTATCATATCTTGAAAGTTATAAATTGTTGAATGATACAACGACAAAAAGGTGAAGTCATTTAAATATCCTCCAGCCACTGGGATGGGTTTTCATTAAATGTCCTCTGTGCTTGAGGGGTTAATAATTTGACAGAATGGTTTTACTTTCCTGAAAACTGCTTTTCCCTCTCTGATGCTATAACTTATTTCCTCTCTGAAACTTTCATTCTATGTGATCACATTTCCACAACTCATGAAAAGGAAAGGATATGTATTCTGGTCTTTCTCCATCTACATACTATCACATACACTGTTCCTCCAACCTCCTTTGCTGCCTTTGGTCACTTCACTTTCATTCCAAAATATTTTCCTACTCCTACAATTCTATCAATCCTTTCCTCCAATTGTCTCTCACTCACTTCTATTAATGCCAGATAATCAACATTTTACAACATTAACTATTTCCTCTCCAAATGAATAAATATTTCCATCTTAAAAGTATAAAGGTTGGTAAAACCATTGGTAGTCCACTGCTGAATAATGAGAATATTTTATAAATGTACACTGTCTGGGAGGCACTGTTTTTACAATAGCATATTTGTGTGGATGAGCAATGCAAGTGTTATGAGGCTTATAAAATCTCAGACATGAAATTCATTCATCAAAACTTCACTTCAAAACTGAAAACATATCCAGCTGAAACAAACAAGCAAACAACAAAAAAAGAAACTTATCCAGCTGAAATGTAGGACTTATCATCAGTCGAGATGGTTTATCATGGATCTTGAGAAGGAACTTATTAGATATACAGTCATGCACAAAAGTAATGGTGCAAAACTCCTTTTCTCGCTGCTCAACCCCATTCAATGGAAGTGGAATTTATTTCAATGTTGGCTTAATGCAAGAAGATGGACATGGTTTTCAGTCATGCAGAATACCTAGAAGCATTGAATATTTTGTGGAACACAGAAATGCAACTGAACTGTGAAATTTGGGAATCCTAAACCTTGACCAAAATCTTACGTGGACAGAAGGTGAGGGAGATGGGATCTGTTTCCCCAAGAATCTATTGTGAATTGCCTACTTTGAGACTTGGAAAGAAGCAATGAGACAAATAATTTTGAGACCTCTATTCAACAGCGATATGAAACACCACTTTGAGTTTACTGAGTCACACTAACAGTCCACACACTAACAGTCATAGTTCCACAGTTACACCAACTCATGAAAAAAATTTATTTGATATTTTCATTATGTTATAGCATTTCTCCCAGCATCCAGCACCCTTTGAAGGTGAGTCCTCAAGAACCATAAAAGTTTTTCATATAAATGTGGATGATATGCTGAGGTATTGCCGGTCCATGCAGGTTTTACAGGTTTCCCTGCACTTTAGGCAAATGCCGGACCAATGGCATTCCCGTAAAAGCAAGCATATATTAATAGAAAGATACTGCAATTTTCCACAGTATAAAAATTTATTTTGACTAGTTTCGATCATACTACATCATTGTCAAGTGAAGCTTTCCATTTTCCACCAAGTAGATATATTTGAGCAAGTCGGTCAGGGAGGGGAGGGAAGGGGAAGAGAGGGGGAAAGGGAGAGAAAATGAAACAAAGAAACAATCTTCTATTAATATGAAATGTTTTCACCACATCATACCTGAATCTGGTTTGTTTACAAGCATATATTGTTAGAACTATGAACACAATTTGAATATGTTACTTATTTATTGCAATTTTGTAAACAAAATCGTTAGATGGAAATGAAAAATGATTTTTAGTGAAAAAATTAATCTTCTAACCAGAGCCATTCGTTCATAAATCAAAAATTAAAATCAGCAAAAGGTGACTCCCACCGAAGAAGCTTTGAGACCATTTACGTCATTTACCTCCCATCCTTGACTGCTTTTAGGGGAAGGGAAGGGTGTGGAGGGGGGTTCTTGGAAGATCTGCTCGTACAGATCCTGTCGCAACCACTCCTATTGGCAGAGTCAGCTGTGTGTTCCCCACGATAAGGCGAAGTAGCATCACAGGCTCACAATCAGTTGTGATTGGACGAACTAGATGACGTATGGTGTCACATGCATGCCCACTTTTCCGAAAGGGTTAAAAACATCAGTTTTTCACCGCTTATAACTCGAGAAATAATTTAAATAAGAAAAATAAAGAACACAAGAAGTCCATGAGAAGAGGAAAAGATACTCAGTGTTAGCAAACCACCTCAGTGACAACAACCACTGAAGCAGCTTCACATCAAAAATGTTTCACTTGGGAAAAAAGGGAAGAAGATTAGAATCTTTGAAATGCCTGGAAACAATACAACACTGCATAAACAACCCTTATCCAGTGATTTTCTTCTGGAATAATTCCAGCGTCAAGTGTTCTAAGGCCAACATTTCGTCCCCGTTGCTGGAGACCTCCTCAGGGCTAATGCTTTGCCTTTATTGCACTTGGTCTTTTAGCACTTGACGTGGGAATTAACCCAAAAGAACATCGCCGGACATCCATGGACTGCGAAAGTTTTAACCAACTGACAACATCCCCTTAGCCAACGAACAAGTGCTCCCCTACCATTATTCTCCCTTATTCACCATCCCCTTAGATACTCTATTGTCAAACAGTGAAGAAAAGATGAGTGACAAACAAAGGTGACACAAAGTGTACGACTGTGCTCCCCTTTACCACCTTCTTCCCTACGAGGTCAACCATGAGGTCAAAATCAAGTGGCTGGCATGAATTTGGAATTTACTGCAAACCTTCCTCAACCAATGAAGTCATCCCAGCAGATAAATGCCATCCTTTCCAACACAAGATGGTTGCATTCTAACAATGATTAACAGATTTTAAAAAATCTCTCTAAAAAATGTTGACTACAAGAAAGAATAAGGTACTTAGTTTCCATCATTCTTCATTCTTCATTTTCTTCATTCAAACAGACTTCATTTATTGCAATTTGTGCCCTGCCATAAATGTATTTAATTTATGCAAAAAGTTTGTATTGAGGAATCCCAGTTTACTAGAGAATTAAATGTTAATTTTAAGGCCATTTGAAAAGGCCCTGAAATGGCAGGGTGCACTGCCTTCTTGCTGACGTAGCAGGTAGGTAGTTAACGTTACGAGGCATAGGAAAATTCGTCCCCTGAACTTACTATTGTATTTCAGGGCTGCTCAGCTCTAGAGAATATGTATTAGTAATAGCCTGTAAAACTATCAATGCTCGAAAAGTCTTCTCTGTTAAACATTGTATTAATAGATCGTTTTATAGGCTCAAGGACATCCTGCTCGTGGAGTCTTCGGCGAAGCATGGCGTGAAGGTCGTGCGATGATGGGAGAACTTCACGGTATGCTTGTAAAAGGAATAATAACTGATTTTAAATTAATCAACTGCATAAAAAATATTAAATAAATAAATAAAGGTTAATTATAATAAATTACAGAATAAATACACCTCCGATTCTAGTTAATAAGCTTTAACGGAGTGCAGCATCTACTTGGAAGCATACGCAGCACCACCTGGTGGCAGGTAGAGGAAATAGTTTGACGTCACACGTAGGATTAACCGGCATGCAATAGTTTGCCGTCGCGTTTTCGCACCATTGATTTTTTTCACTTTTTAATTAATGAGGAAAAATACTTAACGTCATTTAAAAATCGAACGGCTTAAAACACGTACTCCAGAGGTTATAAACTTTCGATCAAGACAATAAAAAAATAATAGGAAACTACCCTATTAGAACCTTCCCAATGAGGTTCCACCATGAGGTCAAAACAATGAAAGGAAGAAAAGTGCAAAAATAATTGATGCAAATGTATATAACTGAGCTCAACCTTCCACCCGCACCTCTATCCCCCTTCCCTAACTCCGGCTCAGACCCCGCAGTGGCCTCACAAAAACCCAAAAAACTCACACCTAATGTCTACCCTCCCTCCCACTCCCCAACCTCACCCCCACCCACCAACCCCTTTACCTCTTCTCCCTTTACCCTCCCCTCCATGACATTGTTTATGCATATAGTGACTTCTACTATGTATCCTCACCTGAAGATGACACAAAGTGTCATCAGAATTGTCTGATTAAATTCTCTGTGGAGTTCACTAGGTTATTTTCATTTTCCGTGGACAAATGAGTGTATTTCAGAATTATCGGACAGAGTAAAATTATGGTTTTAAGTAAATTACCCTCAGGAATCTGTAACAGAAAGGTTACAATACTAGCAGGAAAAATGACAACCGTCTAAAAAATGCCGAAGTCTCCTAACTTGACTTCAGCCTGGAGGTTGCTCGAGGTCTACTGCTAGCTGTCTTGACTCCAACAGAGGGCGTGAGAGGGGGTGTGTCAATGTCAGGAGGGGGTTTATTCAGCAAGGCCAAGATGGAGTGGGGTGATTTGGATTTGGACGATTGGTAGCTTTGGAGGGGAGGAAAGAATGGGTTGGGCAAGTAGGTGAGGTGGAAGTTTTCAATTGGAGCCTCAGGAACTCCTTCTGACTCCAGCCACAGAGCACCGGTTCATGGCCTTTTGGTATCGATGAAGATTCTGTTCTTCTCCTGCCTCCAGGGGGCCAGGCAAATGATAGCGGAGGGGTGGTGAGGGGAAGGTTTGGCTCAAACGGTGCAGGCTGAAGTCGTTGCATTTTGGAATCATAGGCATAGTAGTGTTGTTGGTGCAAATGTTGTAAGTGCTAATAACATGCAAGTCTGTTGGCTAAGTCAGGAGGGTATACAGTACGTCGAAGGAAACATGTCCAATGTGGGGAAACAGAAAAAAGGGGGGATACCAAAAGAATTCCACAAATCACTGCACAAGGATGCGATTTGAATCAACACTTGAACCTTCATAGTTTTTCTCATTGTCATCCCTTTCTCTTTTGTCACTTTCACTGTAAAAGTTGATGATTTTCTCTTTCTGCATCTTAATGCCATATATTGTCAATGATCCCATGCAGTAGGTTTCACACAAATGCTTTTCTGATACACCGAAGTCATGTTTTTTCACGGGTCCACTTCTTCAACCATTAATGTTTTATATGGACACTTCACTCCTCTGCTGTTGCCACAGTTGCTTACATTGGACATATGTAAATAGGATTTAACATAAGCAGATGACAAATAATTTTACAAAAAAGCATTCGAAAACAAAGTTCTAGGCATATTTCTACTAGTTTACGGGGCAAAAACCACTGATGGTCTAGGATCATTGGTAAAAATCCTATAAATTGTTAGCAATTGTTCATAGGTATTCTAACAATATATGCTTGCTTTCGTGGAAGTGCCATGGGTCTGGCATTTGCCCAAAGTGCTGGGAAACACGTAAAACCTACACAGCCTGCAATACCTCAACACATTATCCACAATTATATAGAAATCTTTTATGGTTCATGAGGACCCACCTTCAAAGGGTACTGGATGCTGAGGAGATGTTATAACATAATGTTCTCATATTTTATACCCTAATACATGTTTCTCGGTTAATTGTAAATACATATTTTTTTTATTTACCCATACATCATTACCGTATTGCGGAACCATCATCTCATATCACTCTCTGAAATCTTTTATTGACATCTGTGAATGCCAGGGTGTACCACAGAAAAGTTATTAATTTTAATTACATTATATGTTTAAACTCACAATGGTGTTTCATAATGCTGCTGTACAGATGTCTCATATGTTTTTCCCATTGCTTCTTTCTACATCATAAATAAGGCTATTCGCATTAGATTCTTGGGGAAAGAGATCCCATCTCACTCAGCTTTTGGTCAAGTTTTAGATTTCCAAAGGTCACATTTCAATTGCATTCGCTTTGCACCACAAAATTTCCTATTCTTCTATTCTGCATGACTGAAAACCACATCCTTCTTGCGTTCTACCAACATCGAAATATTTTTCATTTCTATTGAATGGTATCTTAGCAGAGGGCAGAGAAGTTTTTCACCTTTACTTTTACGTACGAATGTACATCTAATAAGTTCCTTCTCAAGATCCATGGTAAGCAAGCTGGACTGTTGATAAGTCCTACATACCAGCAGGATAAGTTTCTAAGGAAATGCATGCTCAATGAACTTAGTGAAATTTTCAAAGAATGTCTTAAAATTCTACAGTGTATATAAGCATGGAATCCCGATGCATGTCATTCAATAGTGCTTTAAAAACCAAGCTGACAAGTTGATATTTGTCTAATAAACATAGTGTTGGAAGATTTATTTACAGGGCCACAGTACACACTGGAGTTTCTGCTAAAGAAGAGTGCCTTGCTATCAGAGATTAATTGGTCTCTGCTTATTGAACTCGGTATGTTATCAAGGCTGGCTGACTTCCTATTAGAATAATAATTGACACAATTCAGGTTTCATGGAGTAGTCCTCCATGAAAGAAAATGATATCTCATAAAGGGAGACAACCAGTTTTACATTTCCAGAAAGGTATTTATATGATTGCTACTATGCAAAGACTGAAAAAGCAGCTCTTTTTATTGAACACTTGAATTAGTTGATAAAATACTCTACATTCCAGCACATGGACTACTATTCCGAATGATTTAGCAACCGCACTATAAGCCAAAATAGCAACTCTGGCTGGTTTTTGGCCAATAGTATGTTGTTATTTTGGCTTTTAGCATGGTTTCTATGGCACCCAAAAGTAGCAGCAACGATTGTTTGAATGCTGTTTTCAACTGTCTTGTTTTTGCTCCCAAGCATGCCCATGGGAATGTGTGTCTCTGATGTGAAGTCAATGATCACTGGCTTAAATTCTGGGGAGGTGTGGAGTGACTTAAGTCCATTTCACGCGATACTGGATCCAGCACAAGGCCTAGTGTGCTAGCTGCCACTTAATCTTAAGGACGGAATCTATTATGATTGGGACCATCCTAGGATGCTTCCCACGATCACTGAACTTGTGGTTGCTCCCTTTATAAAAAGTACCGGAGAAAGGTGATCAGTAACTCAAGAAAATACTGGAGAGCTTTGTACTCTTTTTTGAAACAGTCTTCAGCCACTAAAGGGGTCAGTGATCAGTTACTCACCAGTAACTGAAGAAGGTCTCCAGTAACTGATGGAGGTCTCCAGTTACTGAACAATGTTGACCAGCAGCTGATCAAATCTTCCGGTTACCGATCAACTTTATCCAGTACTTTTTTTGAGGGCATATGAAGCGGTATTCCATAATAATTTAAAAAAGAGAAGATTCCACAGTGTATGCACACTTGATGCGATTGGTCGACGGTTTATAGGTCCCACTGGAAGCCAGTAACAAACAAGTAACCGCATCAAGTATGAAATCCAATATCTCAGTGCTTACGATAGCGATATGATGCTTGTAATCAAGCATACTGGTCCTATATCACACGATACTGGAAAGATATTATCATGGTAGCGAGTATCCTCGACCTTGTGCTGGATCAAGTATATTGTGAAACGGGCTCAAGCTACCAGCTCTCTCGGCCTGAACACAGGGCTGCCGCCACTCCTTCGCCACGCTGAAGGAAGCAAGCAGCTGCACCGCACGCAACGGACTACTCACTCTTCTTGGCTCCCTCCTTGACGGTGTACGCGAGGTCGCGGAAAGCGATGTCCACCCTCGGTCGCTTGGGCAGGTGCGTCAGCGGCTGGCCGGCCGACATCGGGATCCTCACGGCGTCCATCAGAGGGATGCCCGACTCCTTGCCCTGCACCATCTCCTCCTGCAAACAAACAAAGATGTGTTGAGAGAGAGAGAGTGCGGGAAAGACGCCCACGAATCAGCGACAAAACATTCAGCGGACCTCCGGCATGTTCCCGAGCAATGAAAGGCGTCGAGTGAGTGTCTCCCGTGTTAATTGAAGCGCGCATCGACGCCAGGAACCGGACGAGAAATGAAGACAAGGTCCAGTTGACGGCTGCGGGAGACTAGACGTCACGCCTCGAGCGGAGAGGGGAGCAAGAAACGCGGTCTCAGGAAACGGAGGCGGAGCGACCTTCGCCTACGAGAGAGAGAATAGAGTGGAGCTCGCTATCTCGGAGGGGACAAAGGACGAGGAAACTGAAGTCCACCGCGCGGCGAAGATGAGGAAACGCTGCACGAGTGAAAAAACACCCGAGGTTGGAGGGGGGAAGCGCGCCTCTCTCCCGATCAATCTCCGGCGTCTGCTCCTCGATAGACAATTACTTCGAACGCCCTTTATGAATCTGCGGACTTTGTTAAAACACGCACGTCTTATTTAAAGACTACGACAGAATTATCCAATGTGTGCAGGACTGTATGTAGTGCGTTTAGGTATTTAGGAGTCGTACACGAATGACATAAATACGTTTTCTCGGGATTCTTGACTATCTCCTGTAGTATTTCAAGTTTTCATCACCTTAACGGTGGTTATTCGCGTAGACGAAATGAGACGCAAACTTAATAGTGGCCATATGTACTCACTCTTTTGTTATTAATAGTGTTGCCAATGGTTGAATCCTACGGACCCCTGAAACAACATCTGTTCATTCAGCCACGCCCCCTCAGTCCCATCACTGCAATAATCGGCTTCATTTATCAGGGGACGAGGGAAAGGGAGGAGGGCGTATGAACGCCAACAAATAAAGGAAGGCTTTCAGTTCACTTCATTTTCGACTATCTTTTTTATAAGTTGCACTGACTAACGCTTCCATTTATATGAATTAAGTCCTTCCGTCCGCGATGGTCAAAGCGCAAAGTAATCATTCTAAATACGTGGATAACAAAACTGCAAATTACATTAATATTACTGAGGAATGCAATGCAGAAAACGCGCTTTCCTCAAAGCATTTAAAAAACATTCATCTTTAACATTTATCATATTAAAACAGTTTCCTGTTTTACTGAGTGCATTTGTTTCACAAGGTATTTATATGCAATGTTTCATGCATTGATTTTACGTCTTTTAAATTTCCCCAGCCCATCTTTCGCAATCCTGTCACTGGTTTCTGGATGCTCCCAACATGAAAATCTAATATTTTCGAATTTTGGACATGTGACAACCAAAGTGCACATGAATCAGATCCATAGAGATTACTAAGCTCCATGATTAGATCGCATGACGGAGTATTACGTTTAGGTAAATGAACGGCATAAATGTCGAAATGAATGGTGGAGGCTGATACTTTGTGGAAATCCATTGTAGGACATGAATTAATGATACTTTGCACTATTCCACATAAAAATTTATTTCAAAGGAGTCAACATGTTTCACTGCATTGCAGCATCACCAGGACAATTGATAGTCCTGATGATGCTGCAGTGCAGTGAAACGTGTTGACTCTTTTGAAATAAATTTTTATGTGGAATAGTGCAAAGTGTTCAGCAGTGGGCCGAAGGCCCCCCCCCCCCCCCCCAGAGAATTTGCGCCGCGTCCTTTCAGGTGAAGCGGGCCCTTCAGGAAGGCCTCACAGGACTCATAACGGTTGCTTTTTCCTGCTTTTGACACACATTCTCACACCTTCATACGCTCTTTGAGCGAAATTCTAGTCTCTACCTACTCCTATCTGCAAAAAATGCGGGCCCTTTTCTAAGGAGCCGGAACCTTTTCAAGTTTGCCCCCTCCTCCCCTCCTAGACGCCCCTGTTTAGGGAGTATCTACATCTACACGATACCCTGCAAGCCACCACGAGGGTTTGTGGCAGGGGGTGAAGATCACCAAGCATGCACTATTGACATGCAAACAAGCAACTATAGGGTCTCATGCAACTAGATTGTTAGTATCTATAGTACCTAAGGGATTAATACATGCATCATGCACCACAGACCACTCTAAAATATCTCCCCCACCTATCCCTTTGCTATGAGCTGAAGGTGCCTGTTGAAGGAGAGAAAAATCAAATCTACGGACAGTATTAATAATTTTTGAAAATTTTCATTTTCGAAAGGGCTAAATTCGATCTTGTGCCTTGCAGCTACCGTTGTCCCAAATTTTATATCAGAATTCTAAATCTAATTTACCAATATAAACACAATTAACTCCGGAAATTGCATTCGAGACTTAACAAAAACGGGAATAGTTTCCTGGACTTATTAGGCTTCGGAAAACCAAGTTGCGTAGTATAATGGTAAAGGGGGAAGGGGGCATACAAATGCTAGATTACGGTGCAAATGAAGAAAAATTAAGGTTCTGGGGAAGGATATTAGTTCCTGCCTCCTCGGCACAAAACATTTCGTTTTCTTAAGGAGCTTGCATGAGCATTAATGACTGAAATTCGCAGTAGTGGCGTGATAAACATCTTTCATAAACTATATTAAACGAAAATAACAATTCATTTTATTCCGCTATGAGTTAATTCTATTCCTAAAAGCTAGTACACATTTAGCCTATTTAAATTACATACAATTTTTTTGTTAGCGTATTTTAACATTTTTCACTGCTGATTCGAAGCATTATTGAAGTAAAATTCATGTTCCACCTTACTATTATTTTTGGTGAATATTATTTGCGTTTCTACCCATGCTCACGTTTTTTTGAGCATTCTATCATTCACTCTTGGAGCTGTCTACATGGATAAAAGTTTACATCAGAAAATGAAACGTAATTTAAACATATTTATGTCAACACATAATAACTGTCAGTAATACAACGCGGGCTTCCATCTAAATTGGAATAGTTTTACGGACACTAAAAGTTCTGGGAAACCAAGCAAGTGCAGGAGGACGCATGCTAGCCTACAATGAAGCCAGAAAGGGAGTGCTTGGGAAGGATTAGGCAACGCCACCTAGGATTAGGCCCCACCTCTTCAGCACAAAACTTTTCGTTTTTAATATGGATATATTAAAATATGAATACTACAATAGCAAATATTCCACAGAGAAAAATTCATTCGCCTTGACCGAGACTCAAACCCGGACCCCCTGATATCCGGCCAGGTGCTCTACCAGTTGAGCTACCAAGGCCAAAATATGAATACTGACACTATGCAACAAAATTTTACTTTTTGTTTGTGACTCGGTTTCCCTTACATGTGACTGGTTCCTAAAATGAATGGTATAGTGGTCCAGATTTGCTTTCGCGGTCAGGACATTTATGTTTAATGCTTTCACGCTTTTTTCTGATATTTTTTCGGACGACCGAAAAAATTCTCCCAAACTTATGGGGGTGCGTTTGAAAATGTTGGGTTTATCTCGAATAGGTAACCAAGGAGTCATGTGGTACAAACACGAATGGTTTGCGAATTCAGTGTTGCTGAATCGCTCATTAGCACTCTCACTCACTGTTTTTATTTAAGTTTTTTCTCGTCCGGGAGCTCTATATTCGAGACGTATGAAAAAACACTGAAGAAAAACAAAAGTTGAGATTGTAACAAGCGATTTAAATACACACATTTTTCGAACCATTCGTGTTCGTAGCACGTGACTCCTTGGTTACCTGTTAGAGATAATGCCGACAGTTTCAAACACAACCCCCTGTAAGTCCCCTTACAACAGAACAGATATAGTAGAACGATCAAGGAGCGAAAACATATTTTTGTGACGTTTCTTAGAAAAAATGGCGGTTTTTATTGTTTATAAATAACATAAATAATAATAAATATATATAATAATAAACAATACATTTTACTTTTTCCTTAAAAGAAAGACTTTTACGCACTCTTAAAATGTGAATGGATTGGTAAAATACATTTCTTTTGTAACGTTTAATGCACTCTAAACGGATATGTATTGTGCTTGTGGAATATAGCGTCGAATACCACTCAAATGGCATAACAGGACCGAGAAGTGCGCTGTACGCACATATACTGTAGCCGTTCGACCACGCCCGACATATGTAAAAGCGCTTCGCTGCCTCGGTGTTATAAGTAAGAAATTTAATCACATCCAAACAAAAATTGAAGCTGAAATCGAGTACCAAAGCACACAGTCTTTGTTTATGCCTGTGCCCCATTCCGAGTATTAAAAGAATTATGAATGAGTCAATACTACCTCGTTCGAAAGGCTGAAAGTTCGTACCTGGAGCTAGAAGTTTTATGCACGCCTAACCTCAAGAAGTGCTTTACGCTGCCGAACGAGACAGTCGAGATAGTGAAATCACTCTTCCGGGAGTCAGCAGAGAGGAAAGATTGCAAAAGCACGCTGGATGACGGTGGAAGGGAAATTACGCAGAAAAGGTTGGAAATTCAGGAGACATTCATTCACTTTTTAAAGAAAAATTACGTCACACAAAAAATGAGTTTCTCAAAATTTGTAAAGCAAGTCAAATTATTCAGTTCATGACATTCTGCGCCTATAGCTCCCATCATCACGTATGAATGTTTTGTTCCTTCCTCTATAAATCCTCAGAGAAAAAAGAAGTCTTTAAGTGGCAAAGCATGTGGCCGGAAATGAAGGTGGTCCCGGGCCGATTTCCGGCCGAAACGGATTTTTTTTCCTCTAGGGAAAAAAATCCACCTAGAGGTGGAAATTCTGCCATTGCACATTTTCAGTTGGTAATACCGTTAAGATTTTCGCGGCAAGTTCATAATTCTAGGATTCGTCGAATGAATGAGGATTGTACTTGTAATTAGATTTAATCACAAAACCAGACAGTGTGCAGCGTAGAGCAGCAAGGTTTGTTAAAAGGTGTTACGACAGTGGCACAGTCACAGCGGTATCAAAATATAGAGACGAATTAGGTTGGAAATTATCATCAGATCGTATGTTAAAATATCGCTGACACCTCCTGAAACAATTTAAATCCGATTTGTTCACTAAATATTTTCGAGTAGGTATATTAAAAAAAACCAAAGATATATTAAAAATAAAATTCAACTTAATGCATTAGCAAATCATGCCATTAACAACAGTCACACATTTGATTTCGAAGTAGCTAAAATTATAGATTCAGAACGAAATTTTCTAAAGGTTATTCAAAGAAATGTTCCATGTTTACAAAAACAAAAAAGTTGTGAAAAATGGACAGACATCTCTAATTTACGTAAAATTTTTTATAATTTAATAAAGGAAATATAATTATTCAACAATGAAATAAACAACGCAATGAAATTACAATGCAGATAAAATAGCTGAGGCTTATATAACCTTCACATTAATTCGGAATAATCATTTTAACGACGATTTATTGTGTACCTATTTTAAACCACACATTTTTTAAAAACTAATGTAAACAGTTTTTCATCCTTATGTACAGCATTACAGCCCTGAAGATGGTTACATAAATAAATATCCGACATGCTGGCAAATGTTTTCGCATTTTGATTTTAATTGACCTAAGCTCCTGACAATAAAAAAATAATAAACATAATATAATAAAAGAGGCCGAGAAAACATCATATTCAAAATACCAGCGTACTACGGCAGGTCGGGTCAAGAAGATGAAATGAGAGAGAGAATAAGAGCGATGAGAGAGAGCAATATGCAAGAGATCAATTGCGAGTAGTGGAAAATATTTCAATAATTCGGGTTTAGGAGTTGGGTAAAACACTGAGATCCGGTCTGTTAATGATCACTAAGGAAGAATGCTGCGACCGACCTTTTGGTCAAAAAATGAAGTCAGATGGTAAGATGACATTGACGTTAACAGAAGAAAAACGTATATACATTCATTTTCATACCTCGGAACCAATAAACCTGATAGTGGGCATTATAAAACTGATCAACGTAAATAATTCATTGCATTTCCGAGCGCGGAATCACTACGGAATCAAGCAGTGCTTTGGCGCCGAAGGAAAGTGACAGTGTGATGGGGAGTCCTTGGACAGCCGACCTCGCCATTGTTACGCTTTCTGTCCCCTTAAAGTGGCTGCAGTGATTTTTGTCCATATTCACTGTCAGAAAACTTTATGTACTTGTCCTTATCAGCGACAGCTATTGATAAAAGTGTAAAACAACCCTTTAACGGGTTTGATTTGTTTAAACTCGACACTTAACCTTACCGTAAATTAGATAAATTTCGTTATAAATCGATTGGACCATGTCCATATTTTTCTTCTAAACGTAAAATAATAAATAGCATATTCTTATAATGACTGCTAAGAAATATTTCGGATTCGCACGGGCTCAAAGACATTCAAAAGCATATTTAAATATAGCTTTTCACCTTAATTTCGAATACCGCGCCGAAAACTAACAACAGTAACCATTACATTCTTTGTCATGAATACTGTCCTAATATTTTTTCGATGTACTTGGAGGATTATTATAATGTGCACTCAATGACCCATGATGATTATCGCTCCAGCCACCTTTAATGAGGCGACAAATCGGCTGACCTCTATGGAGCGTGATATAATTCCCTTTGGGCGTAGAGCAGCTGTTAGTCACAGATAATAATGCGTTATCTACCCCACGCACTGATCCAAGTGGCCGCAAATGAGCCGTTATTAACCTTAACGGAGCTATCTGCGCTGATTTTCGCGTAATTCCGGCCAAACTTTCAGGAAGGAATCAAGTACCACTGTCTTCTTGAATTACGGTTTAGTATATACTTACGGTACTCAGGGGGAGTGTCTGAGACAGTCGGGATTATCTGGAATAGGTAACCAAGGAGTCACGGGGTGCTAACGCTAGTGGTACGAAAATTTGGTATGATGAATCACTCGAGTGATTGTAGACACTCGAGTGTGAATCACGGCGGTTTCAAACACATCCCCACAGGAAAACGAGAAAATCTACATTAAATATAACGTCAACGGTAAGACGAACACTACAATCAGTGAAGCGATGGCACGGACAAGGTCATTTCGCAAGAGTATTGGTGGCGCAAGGAGCTACGGACACTTCCATGATTATCGGACTAATGGTGGTAGGTCAGAAGAAAAGAAGAGCTTGGAATTTATTCCGAGAAGCTAATCAATAGCTCATTCAAATTAATTCCTCTCAAGATGGAAATTACCTCTTTTCAACTTCCGCACACTCAAGGCGAAAACCACGCATTTCATAACGTTCACACGCTTTGTAATGTTATGTGACATTTAATAATAATATTCGTTTTATTATATTTGTTCTGAAACTTAAACAGCCATTCTTCCTCAAATGCTATCACAGGAACACTGAAACAATGGCTTTTTATTCCACAAACGACACAGAAGTTGTACATGCTTCGAAACACAATGGAATTCCAAATCCACGAAAACCACTTAAGTGGTTCTTATACGAATAAATTTCAAAACTATCGTCATCGCAGCACATAAGTGAAATCGAAACTATAGAGATATTATTAGATTATGGGGAAATGGAACGTAGAAGATAGTGTTACGCAAGCAGAGACAGATATGCTTTTCTAATGCAATGGACGCCACTTTCCGGCGAATATTCTTCTTAAGGGTTAACTCATGGTTGTATCTGAAGCAGCCGGCATTATCTCGAATAGGTAACCAAGGAGTCACGTGGCACGCACACGAATGATCCGCCAACGAGGTGTGATTGAAACGCTCATTACATTATACGCTACGTTTTTACTCATCCGGGGGTCTATGCTAGAGACCGACGAGTAAAAATAAAGTTAAAAAATGAATATAATTGTTGTGGGCTATTAAAACAAACTGATTTAACGAGTCATTCTTGTTTGTACAACGTGACTCCCTGGTTCTTCGAGATCATCCCTGTAGTCAGTGGCGTAGCCAGGATCATAGCTGGGCAGAAAAGCGTTAATCCGTTAATCGTTAATTAACGAAGTTAACATATTGCTGAACGATTTAACTTTTAAGTTAAACCCAAAAAACTATTAACGGTCTTATTAACTTCCTTTAACTTTTAATTCCGTTAATTTAAGTCCGTTACTTTTGTTCACAGCCATCTGGATTGCCATGTGAGGGTGTAGTGTTGAGAATGCAATCTAAAGAACTCAGCGTTTGTAATGCAATTAGACTTTTGCACAACTTTTCAGACAAAATTTACACAGGTAAAGTTCACGATTCCACCCTAAACAATATTAAACAACACATGAGAAGAACGCATCCATCTAAATACGTTCAATTTGAAGAAAAAGTAAAGGCAGGATCAACTCGCGGGAAAACGAAAACCAGGTGTATGGCTTCTTCAAGAGCTGTGGATTCTTCTTATGTCAATAGGACTAGCAATAATTGTTTTCGCCATCTAATGGCAAAAAACTATGCCAGCAAAATATTGGTGAATCTTTTGGTATCGCAACTACCGTTAGCGGCTTATCCCAAGGGTTCTATTTACATAATCAAATACAAACGACCAGGTCCAACTTTACTGACGGAAACGGAATATTACTAAGAAATTCCATGCCTCAGGTATATAAGTGTACATTATCTAAGTTATGCTGTTTATTAAATAAGCATTTTTGACTATGAGATTCTAATTACGTTTATTAACATTAAAGATACCTAAATGTTAAGTAACATATAATCCAAAATTGCCTAAAATTTCATGTAGATTTTTAACTTCAACGGATAATTTTAACTCGCGTTAAATTTTCATCAAGATAACGATTTAACGATTAACCAAGTTAACTTTTTGAGTAGCTTTTAATACATTAACGAAGTTAATTTTTGGTTAACTTTGCTCAGCTAAGGCCACGATGTTCTCCGGGGGGGCAAAAATAAGTTAGCGTTCCAAAACACAAGTTTTTTTTTGCCCCTTCATGAAAAATGTTAAGATGTACAATTTGTATTCACTATATTTCTCCCTCTCGTTGAATGCCATCGGGCACCTTCAGCTAGTTGACCTGTAATTTTTCATTTGACTAATGAGCCGGGGGGTGTGAGGGGGAGTGGGAAGGGGGGGCAAGCGCCCCACCCTGACCCACCGTGGCTACGCCCATGCCTGTAGTATCTATATGTTGGTAGCACTGGAAAATAAGGAATGAGACAGTGCGCAATATGTAAAAAATAGAACTGAGTGTGTGTAAAGAAACACTCATGAATATTACATTAGCCTCCTTGGAAACACTATAGCCAATAAATAGTGATAAAGTAACATGTGACTATGTCTGAACATGACAGTAGTGACGAGGATGGGATACACAACGATTCATTAACCATAATGGCTTATCAAAAGTTTTCCATCAGCATTAAACCTTTTAATTAATCGGAAGTGTCATGTTCAACTTATGTTACTGCACTAAAACATCAGTTTCGCGCGCAAAATGTTCTTCCAGAGACACAAGTGGTTGGTCATGTAGGATTTCGTACTGTGGAGTTGCTGATAAACATTTTACATCCAATAGATCCAAGAACGAGAACTTTCGACGAGTTATGTCGTGAGTTAGGGCGCAGATTAGAACCCGAACCATCGTCAGTTCGTTCTCGAACGGTTTTTTTGTCAGAAGATGCAGCAACGGAGGGAAACAGTAATGGAATATATTTAAAGCGCTTTAAAAATGTTGACTAAACATTGTAAGTCCAATGAAACTTTAGAAGATGGGTCTCAGAGATCAGTTGGTGGTAGGGTTGAATTCAGAACGTATCAGGCAGAGATTGTTTGACGAAGGTGAAAATTTGAGCTGGGCTAGGGCTTCTGAGATGGAACTTTCAGCTGAAGCAGCAGTGAGATATGCTTCTGAAATGAAACAGAACCAAAGTGTGAATAAAGTTTAATTTAAACCTAAGTCAGCCGCCCGGCGGTAAAATGGAGTGATAAGTGAGAGGGCTGCAACTACGATCAATGAACTAACGTTATTACTGTGGTGAAAAGGAGCATACCAGACCTAGATGTCCCAAGAGGAAATCTACTTGTGAAAAGTGTGGGAAAAAGGTCACATTTCTAAGGTGTTATACGATCGCAACGATACCCTGTACAAGAAGACAAGGACAGCCTATTTTGTGATTATATTGTGGTAACTAATTCTGGTAGTAAGAAAACCACTTCAAAGGAAAGAGTAAAAGGTATTTCCAATCGCTGTAAAACCTCCAGGGTTGGTCTTGTCTCTGAAGGTAAAGTAAATGCAAACATTCAAAACAGCTTTAAACGGAAAATTAAACAAAGAGATGCGTGGTATTTAGCTATAATGGGGTCGTTGACCATATTTTTTTAACTGCCGAATCTGATAGAGTTTGTAAAATAAAATGACCCACATTTTTCCGTTTTTTGATCCGTCAACTATTTTTCGAGTTATAAGCGGCGAAAAACTGATGTTTGTAACCCTTTCGGAAAAGTTGGCGTGGTGCAACCTCTGACGTAAATCGACTTCGTCCAATCACAACTGAGCCCGCGAAGCTACTTCACCTTATCGCAAAGGGAGGGACACAGCTGGCTCTCCCAATGGGAGCGATTGCGACAGAATCTGTGCGAGCAGACCTTCCGAGAATCCCCCTCCACTCCCATCCCTTCCCATAAGAGCAGTCAAGGACGGGAGGAAAGTGACGTCAATGTTATCACAGCAGCATTTTCGGTGGGCGTCACCTTTTGCTTATTTTAATTTATGAGTGAATGGTTGTGGTTAGAAGATTATTTTTTTTTCACTAAAATTCTTTTTTCGTTTCCATCTAACAATTTCGTGAACAAAATTACGATTTCGGTTTCAAGTAAACGCCCCCATTGTTGAGGGAAAGCATGTTCCATTTGAAATTCATACTGGTTACGCAGTACACTAATTTCAAAATCTCAGTTTTACGAACTACTTCCGGATAAACTCTTGCAACTCAGTAATGTGCATCTGAAAACCTACACAGGAGAATAATTCTTGTGGGGGAATGTCTGATAGATGTTAGAGTTAAAGGTATCAAGAAAAACTTTATGATATATGTTGTAGAAAACGATTGTAAACCTATTGTGGGTACAGATTGGTTAAAGAAATTCCTGTTGACTGGGAAATAGTGCAAAGAGGGGTAAAGAAAACTGAGAGGGCTGGAAACAATCTGGCTTCATTGTTGGAAAAGTATAAAACATTGTTTGACAATAAACTAAGGGTTTTAAAGGGTATTGAAGGGAAACTCTGGCTAAAAGAAGATGCCAAAACAAAGGCAATGAAGTTTAGACACCCACCGTATGCCTACAAACCCCTCATTGAAAAAGAGATAGATCTAATGGTAAAACAGAACATCTTAGTGAAAGTAGACAATAGTGAATGGGCAAACCCAATTGTTCCAAGACCTGAGGGAGTGGATAGAGTAAGAATCTGTGGGGATTTTAAGGTCACAGTTAACCCCAATTTGGTCGTTCCCCAATATCCATTACCAAGAATAGAGGACATTTTCAGTCAACTTGAGGGTGCACAGTGGGCTGAAATCGAAAATTCCCCAACAAAATTCCAAAATGGCATTTTTGGAGATAGAATCATGAAATTTGGGACAAATACTCACAATTGATTGGCAACCAGGGGCGGAATTCTGTACACAACTAACGATACCTATCGGTATCGGTGGCTACCGACGGTCGTCGCTTGTACCGACGGTCGAGCTATTCTGCACCCGCCGGCTACCGACAGTTGTCGGTGCAAGCGATCTAACTCTGACGTCAAGCATTTATCGGTAAGGAAGCAGCACCTGCGCGCGAGGCTATACGTTTTGACCAATGATATAGCTTGACACAAACAGGAAAAAGTGCACCATCGATATGCGTAATATTTCATCGGAACTTAGCGTAGTAATGTTATTTGAAATCAACAGTGGACTGGACGTGGATCATTTTTGATTCACATTCATTCAAGGATCATGCGTAAAGTCGAAGAGAAGTTAATACCAAAGGCAGGATGAAAGGTGGGATTAGTTGAAACGGAGGGGATTGCATGTAGGTAATTCGAATGAAATCTTTATTCATACTTTGTTATTGATTTCGTACTGCGAAATTGGGTACGATTTTACGATCGAGAAATAACACACGTCTATATGGTTCTGATGGACTGTATTCAAGTGCCATTAACTAAGCCAACAGTTACATATTCAAGTTACTATACGTACACAAACAAGATTAAATTAAAAATTAAAACCTACAATGGTCCAAACAATAGTCGAAAAGCTCAAGTCAGGTCGAGAGGGAATTGCTACATGGAGGAGGAATGTAATAATAATATATTTATTAGATTACTTGGTAGAATTGTGTACACATCTTCGTCGAAATTACAAATTATAGAGACATCACAGTAAGTAGTAGGCAGCATTCGGCTAACGTGTAAGTATTTGTTTGTAAGTAACGTTTGTTTTTTTGGGAGGTAATCTTAAGAATTAGAAACACTAATTGGTACGGAAGTAAAAGTGACTCTGACAAAGAAACAGTGAAGTGAATAATGACTTGCGTTCGTTTGAAAATGCATTGGAATGAACTGAACACACTGCTCAGTCGCAATGGCGATCGACCGCTCCCGCTGCAATATCGGCCGAAGTGTTTCAATGAGAACCAAATCAACATGTGGGTAGAGGCGAAATAAATTGATAAACTCCTCGTTGTCCAGCTCAAACGGGTCGTGGGCTTCCCTTTTACTCTCGTATCCCGGCACGATCGTCGACGTACGAGTCTACTTTCTACGTATTACATAAACATTTGATCTAAAGTAAGATATCCCTCTGCCATTCTTTGGGCTGATAATTAAAAAACACCAACCACTCTGATGTAAAATGCATTACTAGTCTAGCGATAAAGTTTCTATCGTCAAACATTTAAATACATGCAACAAACAACAACTTTACATACAAACTGCAATTGCATATAAATAGTATAGTAATTGAAGTAAAAATATAGGTACTTAGTAAATTATAAATAAAACTATTTTTATTTAATAAAGGTTAGAAGAACTTAAATCACCTCTCACTCTCCGCACTTTGGACACTTTAAAGCAAACTTGTTTTGGATGCGCTAATTTTGCAAATTAAGGACGAATATAACTAGCGCGAATTATACCGTTAAGATTGTAACTTAATAATAATATGAAAATGCAAATAAAGGACGATCTCAGTTCTCAGAAAACCTACCAATTTGCACAAGTCAATTCATCAAAACCAAGCTCGTAGAGCATCAAAACATACGTCCGTCGCTATGCGTAGACCGATCTATCACTGTTTTTACCCAGCATGCAGTTGGCGAAGAGACGAAATACATGTCGGTAAGGCCTTGTAATTGGTAATTAGATAGCAAGCTAAACTTGCAGCAAAGTTGCTGAAGGTTTGTAATGACAAAGTTACAACTTTGCAAAAAGTTTGTCGTAACAAGCCTGCATACCTGATGCAAGCTTGAATCAAACCTCCTAGTTACGTGTCTTCAAATTTGCTGCAGACTAGTCGTATCACACCTGCTGCAAATGTTAAATGAAATGTAAAAATTAAATAATAGAACAATAATACTTATAGAAATTTATTAACTTTAATGTTCTACATGTTTATCAATCATGATATCCTCAATATTATCATCTCCAGTGAATTTGTTCATCCTTTCATTCCTAGAAAAAAAAACATGAAAAATTACTACAAATGATATGAAAGATCATGCCTATATAATTTTTAATTTGATAGTATATAAAGTTTTTACTTAACTCTCCTTTGATTTGAAATTTGCGCACAGCAGGCATGGAAAGTTGTACATTACAAATGAACAAAATGTCAAGTTCCCTTTAAAACTGAAGTAAATTTCTATTACAATGGAGTAAATCAGCCACTTTAACCATACAACCTCTAGATGCAGGATAAGCCAAGAATTGAGGCTTCTGTAATGCTTCAGTTAGGATGCCACCCAATAATTATTTTGGAAGAAGTGGTTAAGTGGCCTTCCAATCTTTTTACATTGAGGCCTTTGCGTTAAACTGGAAGCCAGTCCACCAAAAATATAGCCAATTGACACAAGGAAAAACAATATTAAAATTAGAAAAACTTACTTTCAGAGGGGTTTGACAGAGACTGCAGAAGTATAACGATGCTGTTGAGTTGCTCTATTTCCTGTTTGTTTTTGAGGCGACCGGTGGCAGACTATTTAGGAACCACGCAATTGAAGAGTTCAGATTGTACCAATGAAGAAGCTTTAGAGGAAGGTGTGGAGAGAAACCATATAGCCTACTTCTTGAAAGTCTTGCGCCATAAATTAGTACCTGGAATGTTAACAAAAATTTACTGCTCTAGGGATCTGATGAGAACATAATACATATTGACTCTATTTCATCCAGATAAGTAACCACCTTAAAAATTCCTCATCAATGAAGACATCCATTTTAACACCAGCATCAACAGGGTTACAGGTTTCCTGCATCCATAACTCGAATTATACCTAGAAAATTAATAGCAACTGTAAACATCAAATGAGCTTATACCTGTAAATAGTTTCATTATTCCAACTGAAAACAAACTTACCTTCCATTGTGGAATGAGTATGCCTCTTATCAAATTCAATTAGGATATAATGAGAACTTCATACTGACATCATTTGATTCCAAAGAAATAATCAACATACACAATTCTCATCACTGAACAAATCCATACCACACATCAGATTCACCAGTGTTTTTACAGTTTTCTGCATCCCTAACTGAAAAAAATACCAGGAAAATTCATTACATCTGTGAATATCAAACATGGTTACACCTGGTAAATAAGTTTCACGACTTCAAGGAAAACCAAACAAAGGAATAAGCAACTTATAGAATAGAAGCTATAGAAGGAATAAGAACTAGTTATTTATGGGAATTAAAGCACTCTTTCCTTCATAAGAAGGTAACAACACTTGGAAAATTCACCACTTCAAAATTTACAAAGAAATACTGTTCACTATCTCAGGTATCATTGAGGAAGTAATGCACCCTGAGTAGGTACAAAAATTAGCTTTAACATGAAACAAGTTCCACAACCTCAAAGTATCACTGGCACAGAAGAATTCATGCAATTTTTCGTAATCTTTGTTAGGCTTGATTAGTTCAAGAGGGGTTCTAACAACATATAAACAACACACATCAAATACAAAATCCATTCAGGAATGAGCATTTGAGGCATTCATGCCATACCATTAGCCATTCGAGAGGAAATCACATTTATCTCCAATATATATACCTTACATCATATAACATTTATCTTTCATGCATTCGTCCATGACGTATGAAACAGGCTAGATAAAGTTCGTCAGTGTTACTGCACAACAAAATTTAATTTTTAAAGTAACAATAATGCACAACACGTATTTTCTAATTCACTTTCACGCACAATACAATAACTTACTCATAATTAAAAGACACTCCACTCAACAGAACTTACTATATGGGATAAATATAAAGCAAGAAGGAAAGAGTGTTCATTCATTTAAGCTATATCCTCGCCTAATTCAAAAAGCATAGGCCCAAGGTTGTTAATTGACCATCTAACATAAAAGTTAATCTTTGATATCGGTTTACACTTCACTACTTTCATCTATGCAACAAGAACACATATTCCACAAACATAATTACTACCTTGCATAAAACTTTGATTTCCCTAATCAGTCCATCGAGGACTGACGATGTCTTCCCATAAAGGTATGCAATAGTCACAATTTCTTACATACTTGTTACTGAAATAAAATAACTCAATTACTGCTGTTGGTTAACATAATATAACCAACCATTCACTTTAGAATGCATCCGATACAGGTGTAACCTACCCTAGTACGAAATAAATACGATATTAATAAGATTGTGGTTAGCATGCATTTCAAGAAATACTGAAGCAATAACACCATTTCATGCAATTTTACAACTTACCGGTGGAAGGTAGGGCCATTTCTTTCCATTTTGGCGATTACTGTTCCCATTGAGCAAACCCGTATCGAGCAGGAATACACCTGCAAGTGAAAAATAAACATTGCATTTTCCCGCCAGACAGTAAGTCTGTGGATAAAGATAATAATTTTCAGAAGAATAAAAACACTTTAAAGTATTTACGAACCTTCAGAATACCTCGCCAGTCACATGCTTCATTTAAACTTGATATTTTCTAAGCACGTCGCTCACGGTAAATTCACGAAATCGTAGCACGACATGGCTAAATGCGCAAGGCGGCGCAAGCGCTCAAGGATACCGATGTTAGTTATGTACGCTTCACCGCAGAGTTTATAATAATAATAAATCAATTGTTCGGCTCGGTTCGGTTGGTCTTGTAACATAGAACTCGTCAATAAGATTAAAACAATAGTAGCACAAGGGAGCTAGAATAATATACAATTAATAATATTATACGCAGAGCGGGCATAAACATATACGATGATGCTGTATACAAAGCAAGCTTATAAAAGTATAAACATTGTGCGAGCATAAAAACATATACGATTAACATGTAAAAAAAATAATTAGAGTTAAAAGACACATTTAGAGATTCTCATCAAAATACTTATTCAAGCTGTAATGCAATTTGCTTAGTAGAATTTTACATAATCTACCCTTGAAAGTGCCCCCTCCAGTAACCTCAACGAGAGAAACGATGAGATTATGTGGAGTATTAGGCGGTACTGGGTGAAAAAACTACATTATGTCAGCGTTCGCTTTCCTCTTCGAGAGAATCTCCGAAATACAGCCTTTAGTTATGGTAAAAGTATGCCACAGCAAGTTTGATGCAAACTTGCCATAACAACTTTGTCATAACAAGCCTATGAAAACCCTATGACAAGTTTGTCGTAAGCTTGCATGCTATCTGGGAGCGTGGGTTTGGAAATCGTCGGTAGGCTCAGTCGTCGTTACCGACAAGTATCGGTAGAATTAACGACAAGTGTCGGTAGAATGCGTCACCGGAATCGCTCTTACCGATATTTGTCGGTCGGGGGAGTTAGCGACACCGATAGGTGTCGGTAGGATGTACAGAATTCCGCCCCAGGTAATGACATGTCATTGGCCATGTTTTGTCGCCGTTACCGAGATACAGGGGCTCAAACAGAACCAAAATTACACCCGACTTCAGGTTTCTACGAAAATCTTCCTATTTAGGTTAAGGGTGACGCTGTGGGAGGAATTTCGCATCGTATAATAAAAATTTGATCGCATATAAAACTATTAGGTTTGTTAAAACCACTCTTTTACCTAACTTTTAACTACCTTCACGTCCTGTAGGTGGCATGTAATACCATTCGTAGTGCTCCATGTACACTTCAGCAGTTTTGAAGGAGTACTGAGTAAATGCCTCGGCATTAAGTATCTGTCCACTTGAAATTGCTCTGAAAATTATTGAAAATCTCTGTATGAGATCTAGGTTAATCAGGAGTAATACTGACTCTTGATCAGCTCTGTAGGTATCATCAGAGACTACGCCTTCTCTACAGGCATTTCTGATTGAATTACATCACCTTTCCTCCATTTGGATAAGACTCTCTAGGCCCTAGTAGGTGTTGTGGTTGTGATTTCAGTCACTAACGTAGCAGCCGCAATATCTCCTTCCATCCTCAAACTCAGAGGCTGCTAAACGTAAGTTCGGCGGTGGAAGCAGATGTCCTAAGAGATTCAATTTTATGTTTTTTAGTTCTTTCAGAAGAAACATGAAACTCAGAGGCTGCTAAACGTAAGCTCGGCGGTGGAAGCAGATGTCCTAAGAGATTCAAGTTTACGTTTTTTATTTCTTTCAGAAGAAACATGAAACTTTTTCTGGTCTAAAGGTGCTCCTATGAAAATTTCATCAAACTTATGAAATCCAAGGCTCAAAGTGACTAATTATATGGCAAAAAGACTATGGAAAGATTTAAAAAAAAATACCTTTTCTCGATGTACATGGTGAAAACATCATTGAAATTTCAGAATAATATATGCAATCATTAATCCAATCCAATTATATGCAATCCCATCCAATCTTTTTGATCAGAACCTCTCGTTGTTGCGGGAGCTTTCTTCCCACCGTTATCAGGTACGGAACAAAAAAACCCTTGCGTGTATAATCCCGGACAGCTATTTTGGCATCGACATTTAAATCTATAGTCAACCTTCTGCATAAATAATTGTACATGAACTCCGTATCAGTCACAGATATAGACCTCGCTTCTATTACTTGCTCATGGAGCTTAAGTGGAGATATTTTACAGCGATACATATTTCAGATAGTGACTCTAGAGACCTGTGCAAAATTTCAGAAGGGTTAAGAATAACTCAATCTGATTTTGGCAAATAAATACGAAAACAGCGAGGTAGTGGATGAAAGTACTAGGGCTCAACGATGATCATATAAAAAACTATAAAATACACTCCAATTAAAATATTTAAAGTTAGCTTCATAGAAAAAAGTAATTGGCGGCAAGGAAATGATAGGAAAGAGCATACCTTTTTGAAACTGAGGAATTGACCGGTAAAAGGTTTTCAACGACCGCCAAATCAGACACGCCAATGCGACGTGAAGATGATGAGGAGGGTATTGCACAATGACAAAAAAATGGTAGGATCCTGTAAAGTCGCTATAACAACACCACCACACAACAAAACATTTTTCTCTCTTCTCCTGCCACCCACACCCAGGGAAGTTTGGTCAGTACCTTTAAAAGTTTAATTCACTCGCCGAGTCCATTTCATGTTCATTAGCATTGTTTCACTCGCGATCTATTGTAACGTTGTACAATAGGGTCTCGGCAATAGATACTTATTCAAGGAAACTTTTCTTCATTTCGTTTAGCATTGAAAGAATGCCTGTCCAATTATGTAAATAAATATCGGTCAAACTTATTTCTAGCCTTAAAATGATTTCAGAGGAACAGTGCAAGGGGAGAAATCCGCGCAGTGCTAGTTTTTGAAATTTATAGTTCTCGCGAGTAAGTTGGTAGCAGCGAGTAGTCTCTTACCCATCGCTATAGACCTCAAAGTATTATACATGAGTAGTTAGTGGTTAGGATGGCCAGGTTATCAGACTTTCAGGTAGTAGGCAGTAGTAGTATGGCAGTAGGCAGGAAAGGAACGATGAAACAGCATGAGAATCATGTTTTTGACGACGAAAAAAAATAGCTACAAATATTCCAAGTATACTCAGAGAATATTGCAGGAATATTCTGAGTATGTTCCGCAGGAATGTCGGCATACAGTCCGGACATTTCGCATATGCTAAGAATACTCCCGGTATACCAAGGAATATTCTCAATAAATTCCTCTAGAATAATCTTCAGGAATATTCTTAGCATATCCTACCGCCCGGACATATAGAATATGCCAGGAGTATTCCTAAAATATTCTGAGAATATTCCTGACAAGATGCACGAAACATTACATCCAAACACTCTCGCAGTTGACACACTACTACTGAAAAACCCAGGCGTCTCCCACACTACGGAACCAGGCCCGGAGGAAAGGGTCACTACACCCTTGGCCTGCGATGTCAAAGAATTCCAACGACAGAAAGAAATTGCGGAAGGCCCCTTTGTTAGAGGCGGAGAGAAAAATAGTTTCGCTAAGGCAGGGAAAAACCCTGGGTTCGGCGGCAGGAGCGGGTGGCTATTATTCCCTGCGCCGCGCTGTAGATGGCAGGGGTGTAGCCCGAACAAAATGCAAAAGATATTTTACTTAGGTTTGCGTTTAACACAAATTTCTCAATCAAACATAACACCTATGAAGTGTGTAAAAATAATATAGGATAAGAGTTTTTACGAACAGGATTTATTTGGATGTGACTCTATATTCAGCTATTTTCGATAATTTATTTCCTTCCTCTGAGCCTATAGAAGCGATTTTATATGCATTGAGTCTGTGGAGATCGATTATTACAGTGCCTGATTGTGACTGGCAGTTAATGTAACTTGCCACAATCAGCACCCAGCGTTTGCTAGATGGGGTATTCAGCCCCATTTCTAACTTTGCAATTGCATTAGCCTTGACGGTGGACACTAAATTTGTTTTGCTTATTTAGATTTGTGTAACATGAATTTGGCTTAACCTAGCCCTGGACCAATTGAATTTTCTATTAGTCATCCAAATCTATTTCCATTTTTGCTCTATTGAAATTGGATGACAATTGTATATAGAGATCAATTTATTTCTAGTTTGAAATGTACTCTATGTCATCTCGAGTCATTTCAATTAACCCAAAATTTTCATTGACTGGCTCAATGTTTAACAGTTCAACCCAAGTTGGTGAACGACAAAATGTAATTAGTTTTAAGGTATTATAATTGGGGATTTCTTTATCACTCTATCACAATTCTAGATACATTTAAATAGTTATTGTGAAATAGTTTGGCTACTCTTGAAATAATTGTTAATTCTCAACATGGCTCTCACTACTGCAATTAATCATAATATATTGTCATTTTACGTCATTTCATTCAACCCATAATTTTCATTGACTGGGTCGATGTTTAACAGTTCAACCCAAGAGGCTGAACGACAAAATGTGACTAGTTATAAGGTATTATAATGGTAGGTAAATATTTTATTACCACAATCTCAATCAACACTATTTTCTAATTATTGTGAAATAATCTGGGTGCACTTGAAATATTGTTAATTAGCAGCATGGCTGTCATGCCTGCCATGTACTAATATACATATGTGTAATTATACTGCCATCAACAATTAATACGCGAACTTATGCTTTAAGCAGTTTTACTTGATATTGGTCATTTCTCACACCAACTTAATTTGTTTCACTTCCACCCAAAAAGTCATCTGTTCATCACTATGGCCATAGCACCCGGGTGCTGTACTTTGTTTGTAAATTCACTTGCCTTGGATGTGAAACACTGCACATCCTTGATTATTTAATTTACTGATATCAAGTTAGATATTAGATGGTATCTCTGATTATTTGGTTCACAGCTGTTGGTGATAGTAAGAGTAGAAACATCACAGCTGTTCAGTTATTGTTAATTTTCTGATAACTCTGTGAGAGTATCTTGGTGTGTTCATTTAATATATTAATTCCAGACATACAATAATAATTGTATGTCTGGATATTTGTTGGCCTTAAGGTGCATTGCCCCTTGAACATTACCCCTTGGCAGTGGGTGAGAGAACTACTCTGTCTTAGTCATTATTTGTTTGGAATTCAATACCTTGATGAGTCTGATTGTAATTTCCAAATTTTATTTTTCAAATTTGCTGATATTTTGGATCATTGAACTTTGATAATTAGTGAACACCAGGCACCCTTTAGATACTTTTTCATTGATTTTTCATTGACTTTAGATTGTAATTTCCAAATTTTATTTTTTAAATTTGCTAATATTTTGGATCATTGAACTGTGATAATTAGTGAACACCAGGCACCCTTTAGATAATTTTTCTGTTTGTGAGAGATGGGGTTCTATTCACTATGAGGGAGTTTAGTATTTTGCTCCAGTTACTGTTTCTCACTTCAGCAGTTAATCCTGTGGATCCCCAAGTGGAAGTGACTTGTGTTTTCATTGACCAATTGTCAAGTTTTTTGTTTTTCCCCAACCTGAAGTTAATTTTGCTGGACAGTTTTCCCCCAGTGGATGTGGCATTTTTTTGGTACCCCCCCTCCTTTCCCCTCATTGGACATTACCCCTTGGCAGACTATTTACCCTCCGGACTTAGCCGAAGGACTAGCATGACGGGCGTAGCTAAGGACAGGCAGAGCCAACGATGCCAACAATGCCTACGATGCCTACGATTCCAAATTGCATCGATTCTGGACTTCAGCGTTCCAACAAAGCGTGCCACCAAATCGCGCCTCCGCCTAACCGGGGTTGCCATCACTTATATAGCCCCCTGACTGCGGAGGAAGACCAGATGTTTGGCCATCGTACAAGCCGTTATTTGGTGTTCTCCCACCGGAGTACAAAAAAAGTTCCTGATCCTCCAATGATAAACTTCCACCTCGCCCACTTCACCCATACCACTTTCCCTCCCCTCAAAATGTACCTATCGACGATTTCCACGTTAAACCCCATTCCACTTTGACCTTGCCAAAAACACCCCCTCCTTATTTCAGAATTCTTGGCTACGTCCGCCGGTCTTGAGTTAGTTTTTTGGAGACTTCGTCATTCTCGAGAGTCTCCTAGAGGCCATGGGTCTATTGTTGCAAGTTATTAGGGTTTCCCTGAATTGGGAAGAGTATTTTCAATTGCTGGTTTGTACTTGCTTTGTCTATTTTTTGTTGAAATACATTGTTTGTAATCGTTAGATTCTCATAGCTTTGTTTTTTGTTCTATTTTGACCTCATCTTGCTCTCCCTAGTTCGGAAAGAATTTTGGATGAGCGTTTCTTGTGAAATCAATTTTCATTCGGTAAATGCTGCATTTGAACTATGGAAAAGGGGACAAATGGAGTGGTTGTGAAACCCATTGGTAACAAGATGAATGTAATACGAGGGTAAGAAGAAAAGTTCTCGGCCTGACACAGAGATGGTGTTACAATCAGCAAAAATTTATGATTCCTGCGTGGGTGCATGTGTCATTAGTTCGTAAGACAAGTTTCAACTTGTTCTGTCAACTAGTGTGTTTACACGTATTGTTGCAGTATTGTTATGGTGTTATCTTTATTGTTTATCGTTAAAATTGAATATCGTGCGGTCATAAAATTCCTCGTATTGGATGAATTAACCCCTAAGGAAATTCATCCGAAGTTAACAAAAGTGTACCGGGACTCTAATCCTTCAATGTCGACCGTTAAAAAGTGGGCAGCTGAATTTAAACGTGGTTACACATCCCTCAAAGATGACCCACGTGAAGGATGGCCAAAAACCGTAACCACACCGGAAATCATTGAAAAAGTGCATGATATCGTGTTGGACGATGGGCGAGTGAAGGTGAGTGGGATAGCTGAGGCTGTGGGGATATCGGAAGAAAGGGTGCGAAACATCTTGCACGAAGAATTAGGGTTGCGAAAGCTCTGCGCAAGGTGGGTGCCGCAGTTGCTGAATGCCGATCAAAAACAAACGCGCAAATGACTTTCAGAGCAATGTTTGGACCGATTCAAGAGGTATCCGACCTATTTTGGGCGGCGATTTGTCACCATGGATGAGACATGGGTCCACCACAACACACCAGAAACCATACAGCAGAAAAAGCAATGGGTGGAAGCTGGTGGTTCAGTACCAAAGAAAGCAAAGTCGATCGCATCTGCCGGAAAGGTCATGGCCAGTATGTTTTGGGATGCTAAAGGAATCCTGTTAATTGATTACCTTGAAAAAGGCAGAACAATTATAGGAGAATATTATTCCAACCTTCTTGACCAGCTGGATGCCAAAACTCGCGAGAAGAGGCCTGGGTTGAAGAAAAAAAAATCATCTTTCACCAGGACAATGCACCTGCTCACAAAAGTGCGTTGGCGATGGGAAATCTATGGGATTTGGGGTGCGATTAGCTCGGCCATCCCCCCTATTCTCCTGATTTAGCACCCTCAGACTTCCATCCGTTCCCAAACTTGAAAAAATTTGTTTATGGGAATCGCTTCGTGTCCAATGAAGAAGTTGAGAGAGCCGTAGATGGATATTTTCACGGCCTTCCAGACTCTCACTTCCAGTAGGAATCCTGATGTTGGAGAAACGATGGACCAAGTGTGTTGAGGTCAAGGAATATTACGTAGAAAAATAAAATCATTTCTTAAATAAAAATCACAGTCTTTCATTGTCAGGCCGAGAACTTTTCACCGTACCCTCGTATGTACTAGTGAAGATATATATTGTGTTAGGAACTTAAAACAGATCCTCTCCAGAGTGAAGGTGACAGTAGAACCCCTATGAAGGACTTTATAGACTCAAAGACAGCTAATACTAGTGGAAGTTATACTTCAGTTTGTGAGAGCTCTCTCAAAGGGGATGGAGATATTGCTCCAGGTTGTGAACGTCTCCTCAAATCAGCTTTGACATTACAGTCATGAACTGGTGATGGTGGTTTCAAGGAATGCATAGACACATCAGTGACATGAGCTGATGCATGTATTGCTTCTGAATGTAAGGGCTCTCAAAGCAATCTCGTGACTCCTAAAACTCCTGAGGATCGGTCTGTGAGAGACTGCACAGATCATAGGACAGCCCAAATTTGACTCAGGCGTAGTCAAAGGGTGAAGAAACCCAAAATAATACTTGATTCATGACTCTTTGTCTTTTTATAAAAGTGTATTCTGCAATGTTTTTATCAAGAGCATTTGTTTTTAATTTTTTTGTGTGCAAGAGAAAGTATAGCATTAATGATTTTCTTTTGTGCAAGAAGGGAGGTGTAGTAATTATATGTTGGTAGCACTGGAAAATAAGGAATGAGACAGTGCGCAATATGTAAGAAATACAACTGAGTGTGTGTAAAGAAACACTAGTCAATAAATAGTGATAAAGTAACATGTGACTAAGTCTGAACATGACAATCGCGACGAACAAAGCAGAACAAAATAAGAACATGTACAAATCATTAATTGGCAAAAACAAAAGCAATGAGAGAAGAAAATTGATGTGGCAATTCTCAACTGCTGTACCTTTCTACCTACTTCACTACTACTGCACTTTTTCTTACTGGGTACAAAACCAATGTACAGATCATACATAAAAAGACCCAATAGCTCTTAGCATAAAATACACAAATGACTCAAGGTAAATCACCAGTAATTGCGGTATCAATAAGCCTTGGGTAAGCGCTCAGGGCCTCGATCATGGATCTTCATAAGATGTGCACTAGCGTTATCGTTATTTTTTGATTTAACTTATGTCAGAGAGAACGTGATCTCCATTCTTCATTTTTAGTCCACGAGATTATGCATCAGATTTGGAATCTTATGTGTTACAAAGGCAAGTGAATGCAATGATTGAAACTGGAAGTAGCGTCAATAAATATAATATATTTTATTTATAAACTGCCCTGTTTGTTTAAAATTCTAACTCGCATAAGTGTGGTGTGTTCTTAAAGTTGTGAATTCACTATGTGACATCAAGAAGTGCTAGATGTTCACAGATTTAGTTTGGTCGAGTTATGTGTATAGTGTGTGTATGCCAAATTATGCCGAATCAAATTAAATGTGATATGCTATATCCGATCCGAGGTCATGCTGTGTGTTATTACAGCTATATCTAGTTCCTCAGTTTTTTTGGAGTAGAAGGTGGGAGTTCCATGAAGTAACTCCAGGAACAGCTTATAGGGTTTTTTGTAATTACAATTAATTTACAACAAATTACCCCGGGGGGTACCTTCTAACAGGGCTAACAACCTGCTGGATAGAATGGGAGTTTGTCTTCATTGTCAGCTGTCAGAACAAACCATCTTATTCTAACAAACTGACCAGAATCAAGAATAGCAAAAGAGCAGTCTGTTTTTTTCATTCTTTACCTGGTCACTAGTGAAAAGCAACCGATCCTTATACATTCGATGGTACGCATAGCCATCAGGGATTTTAGGAGGAGCATCCACCAACTGAGGCTTTGGCTTTCCTTAAAAGGAAATTCCCTCCCTTCTGTGCCTCCTTTTGGAGGATGTGGTGTTTGCTATGGTGTCCAATGACCATGTAACTATGGGTCATTATGGTGTCATATGGAGTATTCAGGGTTAGAGTATTTAGGATTGAAGCTGGATTCATGCTAGGCTATAAACCCTCAGAGATTTCTCAGCCACTTTTATTAGGTTGAGGTAAGGCGAATTACATGCATGGAATTATTAATTCCTTAATCTAATTCATTTTTTATTGAAATAAATATTTTTGCTGATGTATGTTCACTTAAAGTGAATGGTTATCTGGTGGTAATGGGAAAAATCTGTGATAAATGGTTGATGTGGACATGCCATAAGGAAAAATCTGCCGTTCCACATCGTCCTTATCAGTCCTTATGGACTGTGTCAAACGCCTTATGGCCATCCACATCGGTTCCATATGGCCATGTTCCACATTGGCCTCATGGAATTTCTATATGGACGGCCACATGGATTTTTAACCAGGGTGGCGAATGTCTCTGGGTCATTACACGTGATATTCGAGACATCTAAGAGGCATACCTGAGAGTAATATCTCATACATGGAGCATGTCTCTGGGACATCCCAGAGAGGTTCCTCAGATGTCTCAGATGCATCTCGAATGTCTCATGAGATATCTCAGAGACTTTCCTGAGATGTCTCATGTGACATCTCAGAGACAATTTTTTTTGGACATAGTGACATCTCTGAGACATCACATGTGATATTCGAGATGTCTCAGAGACGTATCCGAGAAGTATTTCTGCTATGTGGGATACAGTTTGATCCAGACCCACATAGCACAAGTACATCTCAGATACATCTCTGAGACGTCTCAAACGTCTCATGTTACCTCTCAGAGACATCTCCAAAGTAGCCCGAGATATCTCAGAGACGTCTCAGAGAGAGCTCTATGTCCTCTTGTTAGACACCTCTGAGACGTCTCAGATACATCTCGAAATGTCTCTGAGACACCTCTCAGAGATTTCAAAAGTTCTTAGTGAGCTGTACGTCCTCTTTTTAGCCGTCTTGGAGATACCCAAGCAAAAATATTGTGTAAGGAAGGATAGACAAACAAAATTTGGCTAATAAAAAAAGCCACTCTATAATACCTTGCACGGGCGCACCTAGCACAAAGATACAAAAAAAAATTAGCGTTTTCATTATGAGTTGAAGTTAAGAGCAGAGGGATATCTTATTTGTCACATGATTATGACTACGTACACTCTCATTCTAATCGGCCTACCATTCTACTTTAGACAACCTGAATTTCACTACCGCATTAAGGGTACAAGTTCAGAGGCCATATATATACAGCTGCTGGCTTGCATTAATTCGCTTGTGATAATTAACTTTTAAAATATTCACATGGGGTATTTTGCGCTCTTAAAACATTTGCCCAGTAACCATTTTGTGGTTAAAAATAAGCATATTCTTTAAAAATACACATAACTGATATTATTTCAATTATAGGAGAAATAAATAAGATTTTCCTCAATAATGTGCCACTCGCTGAGAACCAATGTGCAATAAAGAAGAAGAGGGTAACTGTAACTGTGCTGCTAAACATGAAAATAACTCCGCGAGTTGTTCAGAAAAATTTTGCATTCAAATAATAAGAAAGTAATCATAATTGTAATAAAGCTGACATGGAGCGGAAGCAGAAAACATCGCTTCCGTATGCGGTGCTAACCCATAGGTTATATGATTATGATAGATAGATTAGATATCATAGATTTACATGCACCTAAGTCACTTGAAACATTTATCACAATCCATCATATTCCACTCAAACGGTGCGTTTGTCTTCAACGATTTGTAGAGAGGATCTAACATCATTGATCTATCTGGCTAGAATTTGGCAATATGCTTTACTATGCCAAGAAATGCCTTCACTTCCGATGCGTTACTCAACCATAGAGCTAATTTTATCGCTGTCTTTATACAACACTGTCTCGCCTGACAAGGTTATGGAATACTTGATTTTAATGTGGAAACATACCTAACGATTTTTTCGGATTTAGAATAAAGCCCGATTAAGTTATAGTCTGACGAAAACTTCACCAAAATTAGTGTATAACGGCTATTTTTTCCAGTGTCCATTTTTCCAGTGACAGTCAAATTAAACGATGTACGAATATCTTATGCGATATCAATATAAAATTGTGTAAGCACACAGCTTTTACCCATCCACTCCCAATTGATCTACGAAAAGGAGTCTTCTTGAAAAAGCATACGTCTTACTGCATGCACAATCTTGCAAGTTTTTTCGTGTGCAACAAAACGATGGAAGATTTTAAAAGGTGGTCATATCAGATAACTAAAGCGACGCATATGAAATATCTAGGATATCTCTCGGAGACATCTCTGAGACGTTTTGGGTAGCTGCGCATGAGACCACTGCATTGGTCTCGCGGGTACTTCTCAGAGACGTTTCAGATAGCTATGCATGAGACCACTGCAGTAGTCTCGCGGGTACTTCTCAGAGATGTCTCTGAGATGTACCAAGACGTCAATGAGACGTCTCTGACACATGCGTTGCTATATGGGGAGATGGCGCTGTGACACCGATTTTTTTAGTTTGTTGTTTTTGTGGTTGTTATATAACTAAGGGTGCAACAAAGGAGACCTAAAAACCAGCATTAGAAGCTAAAAAGAGAGCGAGATGTTACCAAATAAATTATGGAGAAGAGCATATACATCTCAATAGGTTTCAATCAATCAATTACGTGCTCAATAGGACATGTAATGTATTGCATTTACAATATAGTTCAGCTACATAATAATTTGACGTTGATATTTACTACTTAGCCCCCATCCCTTCCATTCCTATCCGTATACCTTTCCTTCCGGTCTGAATTGCACCTATTAGTGCGGAAACAGACTTGAAAACACCCAAGATGTGATATTAGAGAACTTTGTTTTTATTTAATTAAAAATTTCGTAGAACTTGGGACAATGTCATCGGAAATGGAGAGGAGGTATCATTTTTAATGGGATGTATATATTTTATATTGTATTATGAAGCCATCTATCATTATTTTTTATTAGCTTCTTTTAAATAAAGATAATTTAAATTATATTTTTGTAATATGCTAATGGGTTTTGGTGTAACCTGGGGAAGCATTTTTATCCTAATGAAACAGAAAACTACTCTACTTTTCTACTCAGAATAGTTATTATACAAGTTACAGAGTTACAGTTTCGACAATACAGCATAATTATCTGGTAATAACCAAATATTGATGCTATATCATCTAAACTTCCGAAGTATGTTTACATTCTATGATAAATAATTTTGTCTCATGACATTTTTGTGAATTTAATTACAGGCAATCAGGAAGTAATAAATAGTTATTTTGACACCCGGAATTGAAACAATTGTAGTTGATATGATATATCGAAAAGCTGTCCCACAGGCAGGTTCCATCAACTCTTGGGAGGGTTCACTTTAGTACGGGATCAGCAAAGGCTGGCAGGAAATCAGGCAAAATATTGAACTGGAAAATACACACCTTACCCTTTGCTTAACTGTTCTTTTTTAACAGATGGGATCTTTAATAACACGTCAAATATCACACTTTTAATATCATCATATCCCTGCATTTTAGCGCTATGGGGTCATTCCATGCCAAATCATCACGGAAAAGTGGACTTTTCAACCCGACCATCTCATTTTTACTTTAAATTTGGTATGATGTTAAAGCACATGAAATTGTCCTCATACACAAAATCTTAACCCTCAACTATTCATGAAATTCATACAGCAGGGTTGCAAACATGACAAAAAATGCAAAATATTCCCTCGCATGCTCTACAAAAATAAATAATTTCTTAGCTAATAATTGTGGTAGAACCTTCCTGGTGGTCTTATTTTAAAGCTAAAGGAACATAGTTTCCTTAAAAAAATGTTAGATTTTAAAATACTGATTTTTTTATTCCAAGGTCACAAGGTGTGACCTTTAACCTCGAGTATCGAAAAAAATGTATCTTTAATTTTATTGGGAAAAAAATTTGTTAAACAGTTAAATGCATTCTATCTTTGGTATAAATTTCATTTTGGGATGGCTTTGGGAACGGGAGTAAAAAATTATGAATTATGAGTGAAAATGATATTTTTATGCTCTTATTGCACAAAGCATCCATCACACAAGTTCAAACTTGTCTCAAGGGCTCTCTCTCTTTCTGTAAGTGTACTACTAGTCTGGTAAGCAAGCCCAGTCTTGCTTTAGCTTCTGTGGTGTTCACAAGTGATTCAAGGGACTAGTGCTAATAATAATTGATAACTTAAAAAAGTGTGAGGTATTGGATAGGAAGTATATAGAGACACAGTGCTGCAACCCTTTTGATATTAAAGGACATAAGCAGTAGAAAACAATTAAGGAAGGTGCTACCATGGATGATAGAAAAACTACCGCATGTCAATAGTGAGCAAATGATTTGTGACAACTATAGGATGAAAATTAACATAACTGATTATGTTCCTGAGGAAGAACCAAGCATATCAGTTGATGAAGAAAGTGATATGGAATTGGACATATTCAGGACCTAATCTGCTATACAAACATTAAATGAAAGTCTGAGTAGTGTTGGTGCATCACCTATCAAGAAGAAGAGAATGAAGGAAGAGCCAAACTGCAGAAAGAAAGCTATCAAAATTGCGAAAGTTTTTAAAAGAGGAGATATTTCACATTCCAGCTGAAGAACCCATGCCTGACAATGATGGTTGTGATGTCATACAGCAACAGCTAAAGGAAAAGTTTGAAGAAACTATTATGAAAAGTGAGAAAGTTACAATTTTGACCCTCCTTCCTAAACACTGGAGTATCATAAGAATTGAGCAAGAATTTCCACTCCCAAGTAACTACATGATACTTAAAGCTAAGCAATTTGTAAAAGAACGTGGGATTTTGTCAACAACAAATGCTAAACCAGGAAGGAGCTTGGATCCAGATGTTGCTGAGTCTGTGAAGAACTTTTACTGCAATGATGATGTCTGCAGAATTATGCCTGGCAAGAAAGACTTGGTGAGTGTTAGAACGGGTGGTATGAAAGAACACATACAAAAAAGGCTAATTTTAAACAACCTTGCAGAAGTGTACGTTCATTTCAAACAGTCATATCCTGGTGTAAAGATTGGCTTTTCAAAATTTGCCTCTCTGCAGCCTAAACACTGTGTTCTTGTTGGAGCAAGTGGCACACACACTGTATATATTTGTTCTTTACATCAGAATGTGAAATTATTAATGGATGGGTGTAAATTAAACAAGCTAATGGAAGACCACAGTATTAATTTGTCCACTTAAAACCACTATCTGGCGAATATGATGTGCAATCCACCACAAGTAAAGTGTTGGTTCCAACAATGTGCTGAATGTGCAGGATCTAATAATTTAAAGACAATATTGGAAAACATACTAGAAGATAATGTCATTGAAAATATTACCTTCAAACAGTGGATTACATTACAAATATGCACACATGAGACATTTGTCAAGTCCACTGAAGAGCTCATAGAGTTTTTCATTTCTAAATTAATACAATTACAGACACACTCTTTCATTGCTGATCAGCAATCATCATATTTGAAAAGCCTGAAAGATGACTTACAGATGGGTGAAATTATCATGTTGTGTGATTTTGCTCAAAATTATTCTTTCATACTACAAGACGAGGTGCAGGGTTTCCCCTGGAATAATGCCCAAGCAACAATACATCCATTTGCCATCTACTACAGAGAAATGCCTGCAGGGAATTTGCATGTACAAATTTAGTAGTTATTTCAGACTGTTTGCAACACAATACAATAGCTGTACATACATTTCAAAAGAATCTCATTACATTTCTAAAACAGTACATGCAAAATGTAACTAAGGTATACTATTTCTCAGATGGGTGTGCAGGCCAATACAAAAACAGGAAAAACTTTTCAAACCTGGCACAGCACAAAGTTGTCTTTGGGATTCCAGCTGAGTGGCACTTCTTTGCTACATATCATGGCAAGAATTCATGTGATGGACTAGGTGGAACTAAAGAGGCTAGCAGCTAGGGCAAGCTTACAACATATCTATACTGATCAAATTATAACTCCAAGACAATTGTTTGTCAGGGCAACAGACAATATTAAGAATATGAACTTCGTTTATGTGTGTAAAAAAGACATAATGGAAAATGGGAGGGTGCTACACAGTCGACATGAAGAAGCAAGACCAATACCTGGAACTCAAACATTTCATACTTTCATTCCAGGAACAAGGAATGAAGTAATAATAAAGAAGTTTTCAACAGACACAACCAGTGAAGTGCGTGAAACAAATATCCCACAAGAAACATTGTCTCTCAAAGAAATAAAAGGTTTTGTGACTTGTGTCTATAGTTATGCCTGGTGGTTAGCTAATGTCATGTTGTGTCATGAGTGTGAATGTAGCCTCACAGGAAGTTTTGGTCAGTTTCCTACATCCCAAAGGGCCATCACCATCACATGTATCCTCATCAGCCAGACATACTTATTATTCCAAGTGAACAAGTTCTCCCTAAGGTCGATCCACGTACTGCAACTGGGCGAACTTACACAGTAACAGCTTTGGACACCCAAGAGTTCAGAAGAAGCAGTTAAGAGGAGGCACTAAGTAGTTTTTGATTATATATTTTCCTGAGTGTTGTAGAGAGTATTAAATTTCATTCTTCTATCTGGTAATTTCCATACGTAAATGCTAAGTTATTCCATTGAATGTCAAGTATGATATTTTCATGATTTTTTTACTCCAGTTCCCAAAGCCACCCCAAAATGAAATTTATACCAAAGATAGAATGCATTTAGCTGTTTAATACATTTTTTTCCCAATAAAATTAAAGATACATTTCTTTAGGTACTCGACCTTTAGTTGTGACCTTGGAATAAAAAAAATCAGTATTTTAAAATCTAACATTTTTTTATGGAAACTATGTTCCTTTAGCTTTAAAATAAGACCAACAGGAAGGTTCTACCACAATTATTAGCTAAGAAATGATTTATTTTTGTAGAGCATGCGAGGGAATATTTTGCATTTTTTGTCATGTTCGCAACCCTGCTTTATGAATTTCATTAATAGCTGAGGGCTAAAATTTTGTGTATGAGTACAATTTCATGTGCTTTAACTTCTTACCAAATTTCAAGTACATCTGAGATGGTCGGGTTGGGAGCTGTGATGATTTGGCATGGAATGACCCTATGACTATGTTATATACTATATTTCATGCTGGCCAGGTTTAGTTCCCTGGAGTAATTTTTACCTTCCTATGCATTAACATTCTCCTATGTCCTTTTCCCAATATAATTATCATTTTCTTCATACTCCATCTTTCCCTGATTCCTGAAATCATTCATATTATATTTCAAGCCACTGGATACACATCATTTTCTGGTGTCAAGGACGAACAGGTGCATCTAAGAGAAATATTATGAAAAGGTATATGCGGATTGGGAAGAGAAGAATGGTAGATAGTAGGACAGTGGGGTAAGGAAGGATAGAACACCAAGCAAGATGGCAGCAACTTACATCTCGGGAACTGAAGATGCATTACATTTGGTGTTGAAGTTGCAGCTCATAGATGACAATGAACAAAGGATGATTGCACAACACAAGGATACATAATGCTGGTATGGTTCTCATTAGCAATGCATAAAAATACTGGAGTCACAGCTGCATGACTAAAACAATTAAACAACTAAAAAGACATGTGTAATATTTTTCAATATTTAGGTGGTTGCCACCACTTTCCTCACGGAAGGGGATATGAGTGGATGTGGGAGAAAGAGGGGGATAGCGTTTAAATTTAAGGGCTGGTGAGTGAAAAGGTTGGATGTCCATATGAGGGCTTTTTCTAGCATATCTAGCCATAACTTTTCCAGCAATATTCATTCCTTCCAATCTTATTCTCTCCCCTTAGCCACACCTGCTGCATCATACACAATCTAAATTTGATCACAGCTTCAATATTGGCGAACTTGCTTCCTTGCCCATGCATCAGCCTCTCATTGCTAGCTTGATACGTGTGTGTGTATTATTGAAAGATTTTGAAAACGGTTATAGATTTGCATACGGTTATTGCATATGTTATGCATGAGCAATAATAAAAGCAATGAGGATAGAAAGGATCCGTTATATGTGAAAATGACTATGTCTGATGGCAGTTCTCTAGTGAATAAAAGAAATGACATGTAGTAGAGCAAATACTTTTTAATTTACCCGTAGAATTTTGTATTTCCTGTTGTATTAAGAAATAACTTTTCTGTAAAAACAAGCAGTAATTTGGATCTGAAATACAACTATTTTATTTTGGGGTTTTAATACCAACAGTTAGAAAAACGACTGTATTGTGGATCTGTAATACAGTAATATCGCCAAATTTTAGCAGTCAAGAATGCAGGTAGCATTCTTTGAAAGCTCCGTAACTATTTTTCATCTTAACTTTCATTGAAAACACAAGAAGTCAATTGCCAAAAATAATAGATAATTAATAATATTCGCTAAAAAAAGCTTCAGTTCGACCGTCTTTCCCGGGCCACGGAAAACAAATGAATGGCCGCCTCCGCTCACTCCCCTACTCGCGGAGATGATAAACACTCCATTATCAATGCAATCCGTACGTCACAAGTGCCCATGAATGAGTAAGGTCACTGATACCAGAGCCACCTAGATAGATTTATCTAGGTGGCTCTGCTGATACGGACTATAAGATGGAATAGAGACAGAGCAAAGCTCGAAATAAATTTCTTGACAGCTGATCATACTTGAAAATCGTTTACAAGACAGCAATGAGGAATTGTTTCTTTGTAAAACATAGGATTAGTAAATACAATGACGATCCAAAAACTGGCAGCAAAAAAACCTCAATAACTTTCATGTAACCTTTCATACGATAATTCAATGCCATCCAGCGTCATTGGATGAGAGTTTAAGCTCACCATGTAAACTGGAACATTCGAGTCATATGATGAGACGTAAAATGCAACGTAAATGTTGAAAACGTATTCCTCGGATACACCTTCATTTAACTTCACGGAATTGTCACCTTGTATATTTTAAGTATAGAACTAGAATGCATGATGATAGAGCCAGTATTTCCGAGTACAGAGTCAGAAAACCAAAGGAGCAACGTACAATTCCGGACACGGAACTAACCTGCTTTACTAACCTTAACTCTCGGTCGACGGCACGCACTTAACACAGGATACAGTCAAATGTAACGGGAACAGGCATATAAACTGTCGAAACCAAACGTAAGATTCCACTTGGTCTTCAAGGTATCTCTTCTTTCAGAGCACGTCAAGAAATCACAACCTCCACTACTTCGTCATCACAGGCTGGGAACTTCCCCTTCGTCCTTATCCTCCCCCCCCCCCACAACCTTGATAAATATCCATCCCAAACGTCGTGAAGTTGACCCAAGAACAACGCCACATAAGTACGATGATCTACAGGTTATCATCCGCATCCGCTGTCGCCACGACAGAAATACCGTTGTATGATTTTATTCCTTCTCAAAAAAGCCTTCTTTTCGATTCATCTTTTCATATGAAGTTTACGCTTACGTTGGAATCAAGTTTTGCCTTCCAAATTAAGCGCTAGTAGTATCCTCGGTACTTGGTACGGTACATTGGTGAAGTTATTAAATCGCAAGACAGCAAACAACGTTACCAAAAACCCATGTCATAACCATGAATATGTATACATATTCATGTTCATAACCTTCCTTGGGCGCTATTCTGATTCAAGTAGGACTATAAATTGAATTACACAGTTCTTATTCGCAAAAATAATTTCTGCCCATTTCTGTATGCGAACCTTGAACCATGCCTTTCAAAAGTAAATAGCCAGAAGCCAATGTTTACATAGTTTGCAATCTGATGGGACAGTCTCACGGCCATCAACATGCGAATGGGAACCCAAGGAACTAACTCCCATTGCGTTATTTACCTGGCCGTAGAGATGGCGCTGAACTAATTGTAAGATGTTTACTGCGGCGGTTACTTTAACTTTCTCTAGACAGAATCGAACATTCTTGTTCATACTTTCAAGTCATGTGTCAACTATTGCAACTCCCTGAAACAATCCCGAATTCACGAAATGGTGTCTGAAATGGAAACTGGTGTCCTGAGAAAAGCTACTGGCATGTCTTTAAGTCCCATAATTATGCCAGTGAAAAAATAAAAAACTATGAATTTTTGTCCAAAATGTCTTTAAATAAAAGAGCTGAGCAATTCCACTAACCACTTCACACACAAATTGAAGGAAAAATTTTTCACTTTTAATGAAAAATCCAGAAGACAATTATGGGACTTAAGTATTTTATATGGTTTGCAAATCTACATTACAAATTCCTAGGTGTGGATCAGTTTTGATTTCGGAAGGGGAGGGCCACTCGGGATGTGATTGCAATGATGAGAATAGTAGTGGCAAGGAATCTAGAATATAATCAGGATGCATTTGCGTGCTTTGTTGATTTCGACAAGGCATTCGACAGAGTGAGGTAGGAAAAGTTAATGGGAATAGGTATTGCGGAAGATATAGGATCAATAGACTGGAGACTGATTTGGAATTTATGCGTGTAGAAGGCACAGGTGATAGAAGCCAATCGAGAATCGCACTCGGTCACAATAGGGAGAGGAGTTAGGCAGGGATGTCCGTTATCACTGGTACTTTTTTAACATATACTCGGAGGAAATGGTAAGAGGCTTGGGATGAACTGGAGGTGGAATAAAGGTCGGGGGGAAACTGATAAAATCGGAGAGGTTAGTGGATGACCAAGTACTAGTCAGCCAGTGGCTTACAAAAAATGCTTGATGCTTTGCGGGGACAATGCAAAATATACAGGATGAAGATAAATCAGAAGAAAACGAAAGTAATATGTTTTTCAAGACCAAAACAGGCGAGTTTAACTATAATAGTAGGAGGTCAGAAGCTAGAGCAGGTGGAGCAATTTAGCTATCTAGGTAGAGTGTTGGAGGAAAAAGAGTATAACAGCGTTGAAGTAAGAAGGAGAATCGCATTGGCAAAAGAAGCTTTTACTTGTAGGTGTGAACTAATGACATTTGATAAGTTGAGTAGGGAAGTAAAGAATAGTGAAAAGTTTAATATGGAGCGTTGTGCTATATGGGGCGGAAACATTCCGCCCTAACCTCACCCAAGCATGCTCCACTTATAAGCTGCCACTTATCCCTTCGCCAGTTCATCACCGAGACAGCTCTTCTTTTGTTTCTCCAAAGGAAAACAAAAGTCTGTTTATGTTGCATTTGAAAAAAATGTAGCACTAGACCAAACCATTTTCTGTGTTTTAAATTCCTCTACCCTGTAAACCTCTGTTGAAATTAATCCAAGATGGTGGAATCAAGGAGACTGATGAGAATCTGTCTTGACCTGGTCCCCAGTGACAAGAGGCAAGGAGAACGATGCCTTCTTCTTGGACCATCCTCTATGGTGGTGGTTGGGGTTAGCAGGTGTGTGTGTTCAGTTTGGCGAGACGATGTTCAATAGATGACAGATGAACCACAGTATCAACTATAGCCTCAACGTTCGAAATGTTTTCAGAGTTATCGAGAGATAACTGTATTATTATAAGAGTAAAGATAACAGTTGCACAGCAAGTGCGCTAACTATAGGTTAGAGGGTTGATAACTAAAATAAATTTTATGTAGTCATTTACTTAAATAGTTACTTATATTCTCATTTTCATTTATTTGTCACCATATTTTGTCATTTTCACTATCACAGAATTCATATTGCCGTAGTAATATGTTGATCAATAAGGAATAAATGGGGGACTACATATTGGGATAAGATGGTGTTGAACCCAGGAATCCAGTTGGGGTGAAAATATGGCATTCCTGGAGACTTATAATGAAAATGTAAACATTAGTTGCCAGTAATAGAAGCACATGATTCATTGCTGGATAATGTCACTACTTAGGATGGTAGGAGAGGGAAGAAAGCTGCTAGAGGAGAGGATAGAGTGGTTGGACTGCGCATGTTATTAGTAATGAGGGAATACCATGCACTGTTCAACCCTAATTTATTCTAGTTGGTGAAGGTGGACCTCACTATGTACGTAATCCAATGGAATGTGGAATTCATACATCAAGGTCCTGTGGCCTATAGTTTCCCAGGAAAATCACATAATCATTTGGCTTGGGTTTTTCTGAACAACACAAACAGATGGATTTGAACTTGGGGTCTAGTCAGTTGCTCAGAGCTCTACTTGCTTGCCCATCACACCATATAGATGGTGGAATACTGGAGGTCATATTGAGGCATTTCTAGAATGCCCAGCAAGCAAGGGATTAGGGAGAAGGAGAGGGTCTTAGGCTGGTAGTTAAAAGGTATGACGTCTAAAGAGGGAAGAAGTGGACAACTCTAAAACACAGTCACTGCGAGAAAACTAGTGACTCCTTCATATCAGATATTAAACTACAACTCACTTCAGTTCTTTTCTTTTCTACAACCTGTCACTTGAAAATTCTTGCAGGTAGAACAATCATGCATGAAATATTAATTTTCCCCAACATGCTTTTTGTCAATATATTCTATAGTAGAAACTTAAATGACAAATCTTCAAATGTATGCGTTATAAATAGTTTTCCCATATTGAAATGAAATGAAAATGATGAAAATAATGAAAAATTTATAAGAGACATGTTTTCATCAGAAATGAAGAAACCTGTTAGGATGCATTTTCTTAAACATGGCTGCTCAGATATGTACAATCAGCTCCTAAACTACCTCCCCATCATCAATAACAAAGTCTTTCCAGGGCACTGCTCACAAAATATTTTCAAGGCAATTTTTGAATAACAGCTATCTTTGAAGCAATAGATATTCTAAATAACACAATGATGGCAAGTTATCAGAACCCCATCATTAGGACGCTGCAGTTTCTCCCAAACAAACACTCAAAACTGCACAAATGTTTGCCACAATATTGTAATTTCATTTCCATTCATTAAAACATGCACGTACGCCTAATGTTCTGATCCCTCATTTCAAGGTGCTTTAGGTGTGAGTGCAATGAATAACCATTCAACAATAGAAAGACCCAACTCAAAGCAACAATAGTTGTTTTCCCCCAGAAGTTATTCAACTGAAACAGATTCTGTTGAACGGAAATAAACTGAGCACTTCAAGCAAAAAGAAATTATGTGCATATACGATCCTAAGCATATCAAGCTCAGCTAACGAAGAGGTGGAAATGTGGAATTCTTGGGTTGGTGGGCTTGGGTCGGCTGTCTGGCACATCCATGGTCCACACATCAACCTTCCGGCGTTTCTGGAAACATGGGATCCCAAAAACCTGAAAGAGTATTAAATTCAAAATGAATCTCTTTGAATTCTTCTTCATACATACATACATGATTTTCAGGAAATCAGGAAATGAAAAGCCATCATTAATTAACCACTTGGCTGGGGGTGATGAGATACCATTCACATTTTTCCCCTCATACATTAGGGTGTGACGAGATACATTGGAGGTAACTTGCACCTCTCCCTTTGAGTTCGCTTCGTAGCCAGCAGATGGCTGATGCTGAGCAGTCTTTGTATGGAGGATGAGTTTGTGTAAACCTTTAATCTATGCTCCGGAATTATTTGCATCCATCTTTCAGATGTGTGTGGTGTTACTGACACAATCCTTTTGCATGTGATTAATGTCCCAGACATGGGGCATCATAATTTGATGTCAAGAGACCAGATTGAGGAGAAACAGGGCCACAGCCAGAAAAGTTTTTCCGAGGGTTCAAATATGACAACCACCCAAAAATATTTCTGGCTAAGGCCTTATGTTACTGGTTTGGAGCATGGAATGAGGCCCAAAAAAAAACTTTTTTGGGAGCGTGTTCAATGATTCTGAGCTTGAGACTGGTTAACCATTGGTGGTAATATCATTGATTAACTGGTCAAAATATGAAATATAGGTACCTACCTATATTTTTATATAAAAATTCTTTTATTTTTTTGAAATGGGATATTTATATCCTATTTTTATGGTCACTATTTTATTAGATTTTAGGTTTTGTTAAATGCAGTGCTGTAATTTACACATAAAAGGATTATTTTAACCTTGATTCAACACTTGTATTTATTTTTGCATGTACTATTACATAAATGTACATATTCGTGTATAGTGGGACCACCCCTTACTTCCCGTGATCTTCTCTCGGCTGAACTTTTCCGAAGATAAGAAAAAAAGAGGAAGAGAAGGGGGGATGAGGATGGGAATACGTTGGAATCGGGACTGTTGTAGGGATCCCACGTGACTCCGCCAAAAGAAAGACATCAGCAAAAAGAAGGATATAAATCCGAGAGAATTCCAAACAAAAGTTTATTGTTGACAAATAAATATGAGACGAATGTTATAGTACTTATAACGTAACTCCTTTTCCTCCGCAGCACATAGGCAAGCACAACACTAAAAAACATTTAGAAGTCCACTTTCACTGAGCTTGACCGGACGAACTGTCATTGCTGCAGCCTTGACTGGAGATAGAGCAAAAGAAACCCTCCTCTCTAAAAACACCTCCTTTTAAAAAAAAGGGTCTAACACTTTCCCGGTGAATAATATGAGTAAACTCTTCTCGGGCTCTCCACCGGTTAAAACTATTCATAACTGCCGACATTTTGAGAGACGACTCATCACTAATTCTCAAATTCTTGCCTTGAGAACTGTTGATGTTTCGGTCATGACTAACACTCCCGATAGACTTGCACCGCTAACATTAGGAAATTTGGGAGGTAGCAGAAATCACAACTGCACCGTTTACTGATAACTGGCGAACTGCCAAGCTTTACTGATGCCACCAATAGGAGGCACTCAACCACATACAACAAGTACATGTATGTCTCACAGGGCAGCACATACCAGGGTACGAAAGAATACATTTATTGCAATGGCATAATGTTGAATTACGCACACAAAAACCACTGCAATATTAACAAGAACGAGCAATGAGTCATCTCCCGAAACGTCGGCAATTATGAATAGTTTTAACCGGTGGAGAGCCTGAGAAGAGTTTACCCCCTTTTATAAACTACCTCTGATGGTTCCAATTGTCTGGCACAAGCGAAATCAGGTTCCTGAATGTTTCTTGGTGGTTTGCTTAGATCATCCAGTGTAATCCGTTAGCCTACGCTTCATTGAGGCAGCAGTACACTTCCTTCAAACACCAGCACACCAATATTGCAGTAGCTTAGTGCATCGCTACACACGACTTGTGTACCTACTAGTCTATGACAGTGATTGAATTTGTACAATTGAGGCCTTAGAACCTTCTAGGATATTTAGCACACACGCAGACCTCGGATCTTGTGGGAGGGGTACTGTGATTACATGGGTGTTTTCAAGTCTATTTCTGCACTAATAGGCACTTCAGACCGGGAGGAAAGGTATAGGGAAAGGATACGGATAGAAATGGAAGGGATGAGGGACTAGTAGCGTACCAATTAATTTATTACTTGAGACAAGGTATGCCATTATTTGACCCTCCCATGCATGCAAGACAATGTAAGATTTCAGCAACCCCACCCCCCTAAGATGCCAGGTAACGTAACACCAACGTAAACCCTTGAAACCGCCCTTGACTGGTAGTTATTGTTACTGTGAGTACGTAATAAAGAAATAACTGTAATTAAATATGTTTCATTGAGTTCTTAATATTTTGTACAAGGTGTTTCTTTCAGTGCCATGCTAACCGCTAATTTCATTTTTTAAATCGTTTAAAGCTTAATAAAGGTAGTTGTTTCAGGCTCGATTTGGTGGAATATCATAGCGAAAGAAAAATACTGGCAATTTTCCACAAGAATATTCTTGTGGAAAATTGCCAGTATTTTCTTTCGTTTAAAGCTGCTTCATTTTTCATTCCTGTCTCCAAATTTTGGGAGGGGGGGGTTGAACCCCCTGACCTCCCCACTCGCTATGGACTTGAGGAGAAAGGCATTAAGTCTGTGAGGGAAGGAGGCAAACGGGAGGCATCCAGGGGATAAAAGACGCCGTTCATTGCCATCAGAATTTCTAGGCTGTTTTATCTGTCGACAGTCTCAGGATTGCAGACATAGGAGGAGTTTATAATGACAAGAGGGCATTGTAAAGTGTATTGGCATGGTAGTCTTGGGTCATGATGAGCGATATATCGCAAACTGCAATTAAGTCACAGATATGTAAAAGTACCAGTCACAACCTGTGACTCCGTTCTCGAGAAACCAGAGAATGGTGATTACGAGTGATCTATGGTGTTGCTGCTGTCAACTGCCACAAGTTCAGCAATGCGATTGAGATTAAGTGCACTGTAACACTGATTAGCGTGTGATTATATTGTGACTCTTTCAACTGCCAACATTCACAATGGATTAAAGGAGGTAAACAAGTTAAAATAATATTTTATTTCAAGTTACTGTTCAAGGAGATGAATTGTCGCTTTTCTCAACCATATATATTTTTTATTTAGAAACATCGTCGAATGTTCATGATAAAAATTGTTTACGTTTATTGATGCAATAACTTGATCAAAGAGTGTTCATAAACTTTTGAAGATGTCAATTAAAAATAAATATACATGGCTGAGAAATACGAAAATTCTTCTCCTCAAATGGTAACTTGAAATGGAATATACCTATGATATCTTTTTAAATAAATATCTTTTTAAACCTATGATTCAACAGTTTTGTAGCCTCATTTCACCTTTTGTAATCACTGTGACCCCTGACCCCAGAGTTGCCCTTGACAGACAAGGGATGAAAAGAGGGATCTAATGACCTTTCCATCGACATTGGCACCTTTTTAAACCTATGATTCGACACCTTTGTACCCTGGATTCATTTTTTCCATCCCTGTGACCTTTGACCTCTGAGTTACCCTTGAAGGTCAAGAGATGAAAAGAGGGATCTGAAGACCTTAAAATCCACCTTGGCACCTTTTTAAACCTATGATTCGACAGGTTTTAAGCAGTGATTCATTTTTTGTAAACCCTGTGACCTTGACTGTGACCTTTCAGGGGTTACGGTTGCAATTTTCGACCTCAATGCTTCTTTCATCGTGTTCAAAACCCTATTAGTTGAAAGTTTCGCTAAATAATTCTGTCTTTTTAACATTCTTGAATATTTTAACATTGAAAGCCCATAAGGCAAAATTTGGTTTTTAGGTTGGACCCTATTTCTGGGGTCAAAAGGTTAATTTTTTAATATTTTGCCAAGACTCAACAAAACTTACAACCTTTTTCTAGCCAGGTACCAAATTTCATCCACGTGGCTCGAAAGGAAGTGTCTAAAATTACAGGTCAGAAATAACACGATCAATGGGACACTCTGCATAAACACAGTCTCTGGTTTTCCTCCTTTTTTCTTTAATGCAAACTTTGGTAATTGAAGCAATCGCAATATAATAACAGACTAATCAGTGCTCACAGTGTGTTTTGGAACGCTGATGTAATGACGTATGACCAGTCCCCTAAAATTGTGATCACAATCACATTTTATATTCACAGTTATTGCAATGGAACTGTCACATTAGAGGATGGGACAAGGATGTCACAGTTTATGCCATCACTAGCTTGGGGCACCCCAATTTGGAGGCCATGAAGAAATTGCAGATGTTGCCCTCTATGACTGGTAAGGTGAGATGCATGAGGACTGCATGGGCATCAAGTGGGCAGGTAAGGAGGGGGAGCTTCCCTATGTACTGGCAATGATGACAAAGTGGAGAATGTGTTGGGCACAGACATCACAGGGGATGCTGGGGTCCTTCCCATGAGGCTGTGGGTGCTATGGCAGTGCCAATGTTCGAGGTGCAGGGAGGAGGAGTGGATGCCGGGGATGGCACACTACGGCTTGGGAATGGAAAGACCGAGACCCAAAGGAGAGGCGACACCCAGGGGGAGGAGAGCAGACAACAATGGCACCATTAAGGACGAGTGATAAGGAAGCACCACCAGAGGACACCATAAGGTCACCAAAAGGGGTGCACATTCTCTGTGGGCCACACAGGCTAGTGAATGGCCGTGGAGGAGGACCCTCAACAAGATTGGTTGATCTCAATCTGGCAGTCCGTCTACAAGGTCATACAACTGACTTTTACCTTTCCATGCACTGCTAACTAACTGCTACTTATCTCTTTTCAATTCTTGTTTTGATCATGGTGATACACCTGTACTTGCTCTATGGATTAAAAATGAATAATCCTTTCATTCCATAATTTTTTTGCTATAAGGATTTATTTTTCAAAGTTTTATGAAATAAAAGTTTAATGCAAGATATTTAATGTCTTTATATTTTAATTCCTTGTAGTCCTGCATAGAAAAGTCTGTCGTAATACCAGCCCACTCTAAATGGCGGTCAATTTTTCCAGTCCAATACATGTACATCATTGTTTGACTTTATTTAAATTGGGCTTATTCGTGGATTTCTCTGTTCATTTGTTTCATATCCTGTGTTTTTCCAGATGGTCATATTTCTATGATAAAGAAGGCCTCCCTCTTTCTTCCACCAGCAATTACGTCGTGTGGATAGTCTCTCCTAACTATTAAAGTTTGTTCCCCAATGGCGTGAATATCATTAATTTTTATAGTTCTTTCCAGAGCTCTCATATGTCGAACACCACACCTACAGTCAACAATGAATGTTAGCTAAATGTGTTAAGGAATAGGCAGTCATAGGCATTGGGCTACATACATGGTGACAGTGAAAAAAAGCTCTTTTAGAGCATTTGAGGGAAAGTTGAAAGAGAGAAGACTGACAGGTTTCATCATTTACTTGAATGTCCATTGAGTATGGTCTCTGGGGAGGGACAAGGTATTTAAGCATGAACGATGAAATTCCCCAGACATTTCCAGTGCCAGGAAATATATGCAGCTGAAGACTGAAGAGGACTCCAACATGGGGGAGTTTAGGGATTACTGTGGGGGAGGGTGTTTTTTGCCGGGAGACAGACATGTCATGGCCTTACTTTTCTCCTCGCACATAGGGTTCTAACAGAAAATGTGGACAAGAATATCAAACATCATAATACTACCTCACTCACTTCTAAAAATACGTACTTGATAAATCCATTTCAGATTGTAAATTGGACTGACTACTTAAATGAATACATCAACAATTAATGATGGGAAAATGATTGCTGTTAAACTAAAGAGCTTCCCCACTACCTCACCTTGCTGTGGAAGTCATGGGATGCTATGGTCTATGCTTGATTTACAAATAATAAATGGAATAATCTAGGACTTTTAATGACACATACAAGAGCATTAGGAGAAATGAGAGAAAATAGAAAATTCAGCTCACCGGCTATGACAGAACATACGACCAGCACACCACCCCACAACATTGACCATGAGCAGGCAAAACTCATTATAAAAGGGGTTCTTTCTTTCCAGCAGAGTATCAGGGAGGTGATTGTAACAAGAGAAATTTGTTACAAGATTTAAACTCATGGAAGCAGATGTTCAATAATCCAACCAACAACGAAGCTAAACAATAAAAAAAAGCAATCCAATTGCACTGGACTGAAGTAGATATATGGAGCAACTCCATACATCACCAACAATTGAGACTTGAGGAAGCAGTCTGTAAAGGCCGATGTACACAGTCATTGATACTGCGCAGGCTGCTGTGAGAACACTTGCGCTTGAAATATTGCACCATGTAAAGCGATGATTTGCGAGGAGAGACAGTGCCACAGCGTGAATGACTACGAGCAAATTAGAACATGTTCTCAACTGATACATGCGTTCACGCAAGTTTGAAGTTTATTTCTCTCACTAGATGGTGCAGATGTAGCAGCAACGAACTGCCTGGGGAATTCTAGCAATTAAAAAGGTTACTGACAATTGAGTTGGGTGTTTTTGTTTGCACTCAACTCCTTAGGTAGTGAATAAAGTGCAATAATGATGAGCTGGGCGATTAATCATGTGGAAGCTTAAATTTTGTTCGTAAAGGAAGAACTCGTTACCTTGGCCCACAGCCGTTTGTTCGTGGTGAAAATTTTGGGCTGAGTATACAGGACTAGGGTCTCCACTATTATGTTTAGACTATAGCTAAAAACATATTTGAAAGTGGTGGCAATTTATCGCATCTTTCACGTCCAATTATGTACTCGCTACTTCACAGATCTTGACGCTATGCGATATATTGATGGTATTACGTCTACTGAATGGTATATCCTCACTGACATAATGCACCAACAATTGCACCATGTAAAGCTGTCAAGCAAGCATCCTCGCAATTTTCTATGTCACGGACTTTCACAAACGACTGCTCAAACGGAAGCAACATCAACTTGCGCAGTTTCAATGACCGTTTAAAATTCTCTTAACACATGAGAGACTGTTATCACTGAAATGGAAGAATGGAGAATAAACCCAGAAGACCTCACCTGGAAGTCTGACTGATAACACATTACAGGAGGTGTAAAATAAATGGGATAAAGATCAATCACTGGAAAATAATGGGATGTAGATAAGAGATTCTCAAAGAGGAATAAGGCTTCAGTAAATATTAAGGTTGATGGGCATAAGCTGGAACATGGGGCTCAATCACATATCTTGGGAGTATTTCAGTGGGATCCAATGTATAGGTATCAGGGAGAAAATTGTGCAGGCTGAGAAAGCATCAACCCAGAAGAGGGTGTTAAGGAGGCATCTTTTAGTCAAGACACAGGGAAAAGACAAGTCAAAAGTTAGAGTGTTGAGTAACAGGGGTGAGAAACCTGGTTGAGGTGGAAAGAGGAGGATGAGGGTGAATGAAAGGAAGAACGTGGAAGGTAAGCTGAATGGAGAGGAAGAGAGTGAATGAAAGGAGCAGAACTGAGTTGGAGGAAGCACTGAGGTGAACGGAGGACTTTCTGAGAGGATATAACAGCAGGGGATGTAGAGAGATGTTGTTAAGCACATGCGGAAGAGTAAGGAAAAGAGTAGATATTCTCTAGCATGAAAGCAGGCAGAAAGTATGAAGACATTCAATATGGTTATTTTAACCAAAAAACATTCATGGGATGAAGGAAGGCAATAAGAAATGATACCAGGGAAAACTAAATAGGTTGGTAGGACACTTTTTCACTCATTCATCAGATTGTTAAGGCATAAACTTCCACATGTTAATGCATTCAATCATGGTATGCATTCCCCTTTCAAACCCATTATGTTTCCACAGTCATTCCTCACCTTTAGGGGTGCACTTGCGAGGTGAAAAGCGGTCCCGATGACGGGAACACTTGTTCACATAGCTCTTCCGTTCATGAGATTCTACCTTGACACCGGCTGCATCATAATACTGGAAAAGATAAAAGAGTTTTGCAGTGATAATTAGCTGAAACGAATGGTTAATGGAGAGCAGGGGAGACAGAATGCCTCACAATAAGTAAATCATTCACAGTGACAAGCACAAACCTTCTTGCAGGCCTTGCACTCCCAGCCCACCAACTGCAATCGTTCACTCCTCTTCCTCACAGTCGCCCGTTGGTACTTGAACTTTGGGCTTGCTTGCTTTGATGGCACCCTGAAACCAATGGACACTCTTGGATAGTAAACACAGCATCCCTTACACTCTTGCAGACTAAAGTAATGCACTGGTTCATTAGGGTGGTGTATGTGAGCGCACTATTGGTTCACTGTTTTTTTTGCAATTGTTATTATTTTCAGAAAAGAATCATATTAACAATTACTTTTATAAATTGATTCTATCATACTTTTCCATTTTTTTTCCTGCTCTGAAAATATTATCCTTACTTGCAGCTCTAGGAGCCCGTTTAAATTCTACAGGAGAGATAAAAAATAAATACATATGGTAATGAGTATTTTTGAAATTTTTCTGATAAGGATGAAGCTGATCAATGCAGTTCATGGCATCTCTCTTGGACGAACTGTTTAATCATTATCAATGTTTTCATTCAGAGGAAACAATGACATTTGGCCTTAGAAACCATCAGAAAAGATCACCGAAAGGAATAGTAAATTTTGATGTAAATTACACATTTCAGTAGTATAAGAAACAACATTCAGCAATTATTATACGTGCTGATCACAGCATGTAAATGAAGTTTCGTTAACTTTTCGCATATGAAGTGAAAATTTGTGAAGCATTATTCCCAAAGTAATAAAAGTGGGAGTTCCACATTCATTCCACCGTTTAATCACCAAAGCCTCACAATCACAGAACATTCTAGAGATGCTAAGTTTATCAAGCACCATTGCAGGTAAAATGGAAAAAAATAATGTTATGCATTTTGAAGGCAAGTTGTTACATATTCTAACTGGATGGTACTGAAATAATGGTTAAGTACATACACTCACAAAATTGTTTCCTCATAAAACAGACTACAAAATACACAGTAAATCTGTGGTACCTATAGCATTGATTCCAACCTGGTTTGGGAGGGACATACAACCAATTTAATTAAAAAAATTAAGTTCTTTGTGTTATATAATGCCTGTTTTATCAAAGGCCACAACCCATGATGTTTAAATACAATATATTATGGGTGTATTCACCCCAGATTATCCTTTGGAATTCCCCTTTGGGGTTGCTCTCCTAAAATAAAAAAATGAAAAAAATTTATGCAGAAAAGGATCATGAAAGTCAAGAGAAACATTCCATTGCACACCTCCACTAAACCTACATACTTACGCATAATACTATATATTACCAGAAGTTTGCACATATATTCTAGAAACTGTCAATGTCATCCACAAAAATGTTAGCTCCTTTGGAAAACATTCTGACCACCGTAGCTATAAAACTAGAACAAAAAAATCTTTACACATGAACTGGCTCAGAACCTCAAAAAGACTCCATAGTATCAGACACACTGGATTCAATTTATACAATAAACTTTTATAATCAACTAGATGTCTGGACATCAACAAATTTAATCCAAAGGTAAAAGATATGCTTCAAGAAAACTTGTTTTATAGTAGTAAAGAATATATGGAGAACACATTTTAGTAAAATTTTCTAATTTACTGTTTTTTGCATTGATGTGTTTTTATTTACCTATGCATTGCGTTCTATGCTAGGTTGTATTCCATGTTTATTTTTTTATTACATTCCTCGTTTCCAGTTTTATGATATGGGATATGAATATTATTTGTCTTTTATGTTTTTTCTATGACGATTCCATGAAAATTTATCTGCCTATGGATAATACAGTTCTATTCTATTCTACATACATAACTCAGTTCACACTGTAAATTGTCACTGGGTACATTGAGAATGAGAGTCAACAGAAACTGAGGGCAATTCTTCCGAGTAATGGAAATCTGGGTTTATACTTTGAAACTATTCTTAGAAATTAATATAAAATTACCAAACCATTTCATTTTTTTTCTTTATGCATTGTGGTGATAACATATTCATCATCATTTTCTGCTGCAAAAGAAAATTGCATGCCTAGAGCATGCAGGGTATATTTCGCCTGCTCCGATCAACCCGCCTACTTTTTCCAGTAACAGGACTTTCAATCCACTCGCATTTTTGAGAGAAGTCGATCAGTATTTTAGAATGAATGCTATTCCAGAGGCTTACAAAGTAGTTTCTTTCAGGCAAATGTTGAAAGGTAAAGCCAACATCTTGGCGGACACATGCGGGAAATATATTGAATCTCTTGACTCCAAGACGATGAAGGGCAAGTTCCTGAATATGTTTTGGCATGTGGGAACTAAAGATACATATAGGGAGAAAGTATGCACGGGCACCTATTAGAGTATAGTACCGATAGCATGGTCGATTATGCCTTAAGAAAAGTAGCCGCCGCGGAAAATTGTTACCCGCCTATTGAAGGGGGGAAATTAGTGCATATGATAATATGACAATTCCCCATTTCAACACAAACCCATCTTTTTTCAGTGGGGAATCTGACGTTGGATAGGTTATATGAAGTGCTAAAGATTTATGATCAGATAAATGAACAGGGTCGAAGACGGGAGAAGGAGCAGATCCCTGCTGCACGTGGACAGGCCGGCGAAGGCGCAAGACAAGGGAGTGATTCCGAAGCAAGGTCCGCCACAGGTGGGATGTGCGAGCAATGAGAGGGGAGGAATACACGAAAGGGAAGTGGAAACTCCCCAAGGAAAGGTTAAGTCCTACAATCACTCGGGGACATCACACTATGTTCACAATGGTAGATGGAACATTGAAAATGGAAAGTTTTCGATTTCCTGTACACCGATCATTATCGGTTCACTCACTGGCCTCGAATTGAACTTGGTTTGAACCAAGAAATTGCGGACAAATTTATCATCATCATCAATGGTCAACAATCCTAGGATTGGTTTGACGCCACATTCCACTCTATTCTTCTGTCGGCCAACCTTTTCATTGTGACGTCATTATTCTCTTTTACATCCCTCACAACCTGCTCCATGTATCTCATAAACGGCCTGCCTTTTCCAATCTTCCTGTTCACTTTTCCCTCGACGACTGTCTTCATCAGGCCATCATGTCTCAAGATATGGCCGATTAAGTTTTCCCTTCTTCTTTTTAGAGTTGTCAGCAGACTTCTCTTTTCTCCTACTCTTCTTAGCACTTCCTCGTTACTTACTCGGTCGATCCATTTAATCTTCATCACTCTTCTGTAGCACCACCTTTTGAATGCTTCCACCTTTCTCTTCTCTGCAGCTCTCATCGTCCATGCCTCACTGCCATAAAGAAACATGCTCCAGATGTACGTTCTGATGAATTGTTTCCTTACTTCTACGCTTGTATTTCCAGCTGTAAGTAGATTCTTCTTTTAATAGAATGCCCTCTTTGCCTGGGCTATTCTACAAACTATTTATTTCTTGCTTCGCCCATCGTTGGTTACTCGGCTTCCAAGGTAACAGAACTCTTTCACCTCTTCCAGTTTTTGTTTTCACAAATTTATAGTCTTTCAAAATGGTTCGTAAACAGTCAATTTTGGACTAAAATTGATGACATGTCTGCAAGAATGAGGACATATAGCAACCCTACCCTGGATATTATTAAAGTATAGGTTGAAAATGTTTTGGAGAAAAAGGAAACGATCCTTTTTAAATTCAAAATCAATATTGATTGCAGACTTTTGCGGTGTACATTTTACAAACAACATGAAACCATTAATAAGCAAATACTCCTAACTGGGGATATTTCCAGATGGATTAGCAAAAAGTACCCAGCCACTGGATTGTTAGATGGATCCGAAAAATGAACTCCGGTGAAAATATTAATCTTCTTACCTGAGTCATTCACTACTGAATCAAAATTAAAATATGCAAAAGCTGATGCCCACCAAACAAGTTGCACTGAAGACTTCCAAGTCCCCTCTATAGACTGTTTTGGCACAATAACTGGGGGTGAGGAGGAGAGGTCCACCTATACAGCTCCTGTCACATCCTGTAAATGGCCCAAAATAACTGAACAATGAAATTCACTAGCTACTTCTCCTACACATTTTGGCGTGAACAAATGTGTCCTGAAGTTTAAACAGGGTGGCTACTGATATCCAATTTTCAAATTCCCTGACGGCCTTACCAATTTCCCTGACCGATCGCCAAAAGATCTGCTATTATTGGAATATTTCATTTCTGCTGAATTAAATTTTCGTCAAAACTCTATGTTAAAAGCTGAAATCAATACATTTAACCCACAACCACGGCTGGGTCATTTTTGACCCATTTGCAATTTTTTTCTTTTCCCGCTTCTTTTGATTCGGATTTAAAGGGCTAATATTCCATGACTTTTCATCTTTAAGTGTGTTTAATTACTCTAAGTAATTCCGCATCTCTAGGGGAAAAACACTCTGAAATAAATTAAGATTTACCTTAAACCGCGGTTGGGTCAGTTTTGACCCACTGAGAGTATTTACGTTTTATATGGGTTAATTTGCGTATGTTTGTGTTTTTGTTTGCTTCTGATTCAACAGTATTCTGATTTCGGCCTGCTCGGCGACAAGCTGCCCCCTACTTCGCCAATCGCCATTCGCCAATCGCCATTCGCCAATCCAGAAAATGTTAGCCAAGTCTAATCTCTGAAGGTAAATGTGATGTATTACCTGGAAAAAGACACTTAGTTGTTGACACCTGGTCAGAAAATAAAAGGGTGTGAAATTATACGTTTTAATGGCTTTCCATGACTTCAATCCCTTTCGCTAGTGGCACGCCTCTCGGTCGCTGCTTGACCGGGGTAATATGGTGTCAGTAGTGCAGTTTTTCCTGATGAATATAGTGTGAGAGCTCGTCGTTGATTACGGCCGGACATAGACATCGAAGGATGTTGCTGAAAGCCTAAACGACATTTCGGATAACGAATCTGAGGGCGAGCCGTTTGTTTTTTCGTCTGACGATGAATCACATCAATTCTCATCTTCAGAGTCATCATCAGAAGATGATCCTACACCACTTTCAGTTCCTAAAAATCCCAGTGGAGCATGAAAGTACTTGTAAATATTTTGTATAATGCACACATTACAGTGTTTGTACAACTATTCTCATTTATTTATTTACCACGGAGGTAATTATATTTGTTTAGGAAATTTTAATTTCGTTTCTGTGTTCCAATGCCTCGTGCTATTATTACGACTTCTTTTAACAATAATTATTATCTGCATACCTAACCAAGTCGTGCATGGGCAGGGCATACTCGGAATCGTGGACGAGGTTGTGGCTGGGGGCGTAGGTTGGCTCAATCACCAGAACTAGAGGCCGCCGCGAGTAATCCAGGTATCACGCAAGTTGACGACATAACGCACCAAATGAGGAAGGACCCGTGTTGGTAGCCTATTTCAGCTGTCTGCAGGTGCAGAGATCGTATCCCCAGATGGCACGACCTAGCGAGTTGGGATAGTGGACCATGCTTCAGGTGGTAGGCGTGAGTATCATAATGTTTTAAGAGATCGCGCTGGCCCCACGCCGCTTGCAAAAAATCATGTGAATGAAACTTGCGTCAGTGCTTGGTGACTTATGATCACTGATAATATGTTGGAACATATTGTGTCATGTACCGAGACTGAGGCACATCGTGTATTGCAGTCAGATGATTGTTCTTTGAAAATTGAAGAGTTGGAAGCTTTTCTATCTCTACTGTACGCCGGTGGGGCCTTTGGATCTAAGGGTTTAGAACTAAAATCTCTTTGGTCTGCAAAGTGGAGATATTCTTTTGACGACAACGATGGCTCGTGATAGATTTGGAGAAATAATGGGTTTCTTGAGGTTTGACATTAAATCCGCAGGGTCAAAAAGACTGAAAGAAAGTAAATTCGCAATGGTATCGGAGGTTAGTAAGACTATATTGCAAAAAAAGAGTGTAGCTACATTCCACTTTCATATATAACCATTAATGAGCTACTTTTCCCATCTAAATGCCGATGCAGATTCATTCAGTTTACCTCAAAACCAGATATGTACAAGTATTTGATTGACGTAGACAGAGTCCAAATATGATATGAATACTTTCCAATACCCTGGAGGAGAAGACAATAGACCCATGGGTGAGGACCTTTGTGACTTTGTTGTGAAGAAATTGATTGAACCTTTTTTTAGTCAGAGGATTGTCACATGTGTCAATTTTTACACCTCCTTGTCTCTCTGTGAATCTTTGAAGGAAAATGATACGAGTATTGTCGGTACCATAAACAGAGCTCACAGGGAAATTCCACTTTGCGTCAAGAAGGCTAAAGGTAAATTACAGAGCACAATCAGGGAAAAAAGAAAAAAAATATTCTCCTTCTAAGCAGTATGCATTCCGATGTCAAAATTGAGATTCGTAGCAGAAAGAAGCCAGACTCTGTAACATTTTATAATAGCTCCAGATATGGAGTGCACGTAGTGGATCAAATGGCTTGCAAATGTTCCATCAAGGCACCATCCAGACATTGGCCAGTTCACGTGTTTTATAGCTTGTTGGATTTGGCAGGAATAAATGCTTACGTATTGTACAATTCTCTGAATGAGAAGAAGTGGAAACGGAGAGATTTTCTTCAACAGCTCGCCGTAAATTACACAACAACCCTAATTAACAATGCCTGCGTAGCTATCCCAAATTAAGTTTCTGAGAAACAAGAAAAGCACACTCGATGTCAGGGTAATTGCACAGGAAACAAAACTTTTGTGAAGTGTAATGCATGTAAGAAAGCATTTAGCAGAAAATGCACATCATGACATTATTATGCGTGTTCAGCATGTGACATTATTCAGTACCTAAGGACACGCACTGCATGTTTATAAGGGCAATCAAAATGTTTTATGATTTTTTATTGTCTTTTCAGCAATAATTTGACGTAATAAATCTATTAAACTGTTGTTTTTCATATAAAAATCTTGCATATTTGCATGTGTAAATACTCAGAATTCAATTTTTTCTTTATTTTTTACCAATTTATCACAAAAGAGGAAGGTGGGTCAAAGGTGACCCGACCGCTGTTTTAGGGATAACCGAATTGCCGCGGTTCTAGTGTTAAAGCTATAAGAATGAAAAAAATACATTAAACCTTCACATGCTAAGCCCTCACACAAATTACACACTTTTAAAATGATACGCGGCCACGGGTACCTGGCTGCGTGTCGTATTTCTGTGGCCGTGTATGTTTCCTTCGGTAAAATTACAAATGGACAACGTCTAATTCTTCAAGGAAGAGTGTTGTGGTAGTTCTGGGAAGTAAGATTACTGAAAAGACATCGAAGGGAAAGTTAATGGCGAATTTACTGGCGGACTCTGGCACAGGTTGCACGAAAAATACACACCAAGCCCTAGTTGTTAGACTGTATCAAAATCGGATGGCTCGATTGAAGTTTAGAAGCGAATGACATTTTGATTAACACACTCAACGCGGATGCCTTGAATTCAAGGCATGCCTCGTTACCCTGGGAGGTTGATGCCTTGATGTCAAGGCATGGGGTCCCATTATGTTCGTAGCTAAGTAAAAAATTATTATTATATTGCATAAATTTTATGTTTAAAGCATTTATAATAATGTATTTATTCATATAAAAGAAAAAAAATATTTCGAACATGAATACTTTTTCATGAAATAGGCCAGCATTGAGTGTGTTAACGTTGTTATAACCCCTTGATTGTAAGAGGGAACCAAAAATGTAAAAATATTTCTATAAACAAACAAAATGTAATCGTGCCACTGCGAGCGAAAACAGGAGGCAATTAGCAACTGCAGTATCATATTCAGAAATATGATATTTGAGGTGGTTTGTGACCTGGCTAAATTGCTTTGAGGGGGAGCTAAGGGGGCCAGTCAATAATTACGTCGAGCGTGAAAAGAGGGCAGGGGAGGAGGACTCTTCTTACTGTCTCGCGAAGGGTACTTGTATAACCATTGTAATAATCATCGTCTCGTTTTTTAGAACTGCAAGCACGTATTTACTACGAGCTAGTGTGCTGCAGCTACCTCTTGACCTGAGTCTCGGAAGTTAAAAAAAACGCGATGTAAAATGTTCCGAACAACATAGCCTCGGATTCCTTGTGATGAGCGGAATACATGGTGATCATGAATTATAATGCTACTGGGCAAATATCGCATTAAGGATATGCAAAAGGGATACATGGTACGACTTATTCACAGCTAAATAACTAAGATTCACAACCGAGTGTTCAACGAATTGACGGGGCTTATTCTATGCACTTCGGTGACGGACATTCGTTTTAGTTGGTGAAATATTTTGGTGAAATAAAGGGTGGGAAAGACTGCCCGATAAATGTCATGGTAGAAAAATAACGAGAATTGACTGTTACGAGAATTCCCTGACTTTTCCAGATTTCCAATTTTCCCTGACAATTCCAGGTTTTCCCTGACAATTCCAGGTTTTCCCTGACGATCGCCACCCTGTTAGATACTTTTTCACAAATTACGATGCAGTCGAATATGCAATGCATTTCGAAAAACCCCACAGTGAAGTCTAACAAGCACCTCCATTGGCAGAATCAGATATGTGTCAACCATTATGATTGGGTAAAGGAGCTGTGCAGTCTGTTGTGATTGGACAAAGGAATGACATATGAGACTTTCTCACGCCCACTTAACCGAAAGGGTTAAAAACATCAGTTTTTCACCTCTTATCTCTAGAACTACATGATAGATCAAAGAACAGAAACATTGGGTCTTTTTATTTCACTAACTCTATCGGATACGGCGACAAAAAAATGGTTAATGACCCCATTACAGGGCACTGCCTTTTTGACTGATAACTCACTGGTCAAAGCTTGTGTGGAGACCTCTTGAGGTCCGCATCCCATCGCTGGCAGCTATGGCACAGGGGGGCTGTTCACTCTCTTCCTCCTCCTCATCTTCTTCTTCGTCACTCTTCCCCAATGGCACAAAATATGTCACCTCCGTATCAGTCTCCATAAGTGATGTTCGTTCACATTGCTCTTTCCCGAACACATTTTCCAGTTCTTGGACCTCAGATCCCAACTTCTTAGCAACGCTTTCAGGAGTGCAGACTACTGGATCACCCGGGGTAATAGCTTTATTTGAGCCATTGCGACCCTGTACGGAATTGGGACTGGGCATTATTATCATCTCATCATCTTCCTCCTCGGCTGCAGTGGCTCTGCTCTTCGGGAGGGACAACGAGGCAGGGTTCATGGGTGCATCTGCTCCTTGAGCCTTATTGCCTCCGTGGGCTAGCAACCCCTGCGAGGAGGGCAGCAGCTCCGTCTCATTGCGTAAGTTGCCCACCTTCCCCATTTCAGGTGTCACCGGGAGGATTTCTCCCTCTGCCGAAGGTGCCTCAACTGTAGACAGTGCTGAGTTGGGCTTCTTTGCTTCCAGTCTCCTCGATGGAATTTTTCGTTTCTTCCCGGATTTCAGAGCAAAGCATCCCCTGGGAGATGACTTTATAGTCACCTCACTGCACGGCGTGGAATTTTCAGTCGAGTCTAACCCAGATACCAGAAAGGAAGGAGACCTGGGATGCCTAAAGGCAGACTTTGAATTGCTTCCACCAATAGTTGGGGAGAGGCAAAACTTCTTTGCCCTCCTCTGAGAATTTAAAATGGGGCTTGACTTTTCAAAAGCCTCACCCTGGTAAAGTTCTTTTTCAGGGGTTTTACAGTTATTTTCTTCAAATGTTGACAAGTTCTCTGGCATTACCAAACCCATCTTCTTTTCTTCAGTGACTGATGTACGCTTTTGAGCTGCAGATACATTTAAGATTGGGCGGTTCACAACTGCGGATTCCCCTAACACTGAAATGCCATGGATTTCTTCCCCTTTCCCAATTGGTCTTTCCCTCGCACCATGACTGTGCAGTTCAGGGACAATAATTCTCTGAGCACCATGCTCCGAGCCATGATCCTTTGACTGCGATGGTTTTGGAATGGTGGAGCCTGGACCCTTCATGTTCAGGGAGGTTGAATCCAGCCCCCATACATGCCCTAAAAAACAAAGAATACATAGATATATAAAGCACTTTACTTATTGGAAATGGCACAGAAAAAAGAAAATTCACAACAATCAACCCAGCATAGAAAATAGCTTCATAAAATAAATAAAATCTTTATATGAAGATATATTTTACAGTCAGTGAATATAGCATGGATGTTGCACAATTTACAGATTAAACCAAAGTCTGTGACACTGACGAGCATGAAAATTTAACATAATGCTAAATGCTATCTTTCATATACACACCTAATGATTCTTTTCAAAATCCCTATCACTCTCTCAGTCAGAGTGTCAGAGTCACTTTCCCTTATTACTACGCTCTCCAAAGTTTTCAAGCATAACTTCACTCTTAACCCTTTTACTGCCAGCCACTTTTAGGTAGACTGTGCGAAAACTGCCAGGCAGATATCCATATAAATCGTAAGATTATGAATTTAAGATATATTTGAAGTACAAACTTTTAACATACAAATCATGCATTTGTCTCAATGTTGACGTTATTTTTCAGTTATTATGAGGATGAAAAAATCATTCATGCTGTCTCTGATTTGAAGGAAATATAATATGTACAGTAGTGACGGCCAGATCGGATCCGTCGGATCCAAATACACTGAGTTATATCGGATTCGAATCGTAGATTTTACATTTTCACGGCTCGTGATCGATGCCATCCAAGAATGGAATGTAGGTGCGGTAGATATTGACAAGAAGAGGATGTATAACTCAGGTCACAAAATTAGATGAAAATGTTCCCGTGCAACTAGAAGCAAAATTAAGATATATGAGTTTTTTCCCTATTACCCCGGTATCGTATGCACATAGTATGGTAGATACTGACAAGGAGAGGTTGTGTAACTCGGGTAACGAAATGAGAAGATTTTTTCTATACCACTAAAACAAAATAAAAAAATACTCGCCTTGACTTTTTTCTCCATAGGCCCGGATGCGCGAGAAAAAATAATAAAGCCAAATGTCACGCGAGTCACCTACGTTCGCCAGATTCCCGTGATTCTATGATAGCGTAGTTGTTAAAAATGAGGGCTAGTGTACTGCCAGTCACGAGTTCGATCATTAACACTACCTATGAATACAGACCATGCTGTATTCCTACAGTTATGCAAGTAGGCAGTTCAAAAAAATTAGATAATCAGAAATTTCATGTCAATTCATGCATCAAAAAAATAAGAAAATTTGGCATTAGTGAAATGATTGGAAACAATTTTGATTGCAGAATTAAATTGTGGAATCAAAACCTTAACTTTACATTGGTTTTTTGTGTTGATGCATTTGTAAATATAGTTTAAGTGATGCATTTGTAAATATAGTTTAAGAGCTAGAAGTACAACCACCATGTTGCATCATCAATATTGGAATCATACACAGAACTTGTTAAGTTGCTCCAATTTGTAAGGAAGTAAAAAAGCAGTGTATGCTGAGACATTGTGAGAATGTCCTCCTAGGAAAAGTTTAGAATATTTCTTGAATTCAAAATTTGCAAATTAATATGATAGTGATAAGGTTGAGTTTTCTCAATGGGCCTCAACTGATAGGATGCAGATGATAAAAATTTCAGTACAGACGATGATTTCATTGAAGAGCTGGCCAACAAGATGGAGCAACTGATCCCTCACTCCTTCATAGCAAAATCACAGTCTTCTTATTTTCAAAAATGAAGAAAATATGTCATCAGATACAGCAATAGTCTCAATGGACTTAAGCGAGAACTATTCCTTTATGATTCAAGATGAGGTTCAAGGATATTATTGGACTTCAGATGCATGTACTGTTCATCCTTTCATGATACATTTTAATAACAGTGAAGGTAAAAAAAATTGTTGTATCACACTGTATAATATCTGATAATTTAACTCATGACGTGAGCATGATTTTTAAAATCCAGGAAACAATTACTAAATTTCTGAAAAGCTTTGAGAAAATTAAAAGAATTAATTATTTTAGTGATGGCTGTGCAGCACAGCATACAAATAGAATAATATTTTCAACCTTTGTCTCCTTGAGGAAGATATTCAGTAAAATGCAGAGTGGTCATTCTTTACCACAAGCCATGGGAAAACAGAATGCGATGGAATCGGGTTAACTGTTAAATGACTGGCTCGAAAATAGAGGCACCAGAATCCACTAGACAGTCAGATAACTACACTAATTGAATTTTTCAACTTTTGCAAAGTTAATATTAACAAAATTCTTCCACCACATTTCAAAGGACAGTGTGTATGTAATTTGTATTACCTTCAAAGAATGTTTTAAGGATGTCCACGCACTTCCACAAACTAGAGGTTTCCACAACTTTTATCCTCGAGATAGCTTGGGTACTGTGGAGGCTAGGAAAATTAGTGATGATGCCATGCCTTTTCTCATTTGGAACTTGAAATCAAGCAAGCAAACACCATTGGGTGTAAAACTGGATGATATGAATCCAGAGTGTTATGCAGCTTGCGAGTTTGGAAACCAGTGTTACTTTGGAATGGTGACTGAAATGAATAAGGATGAAATGTGACCATCAAATTTCCTTCATTTCTCTGGCCAGTGCAAGATTATTGGCCAGTTCAAATTCCTCTTATACTTGCTGTTGTTGAACCCCCAGAGACTAAAACTGGAAGAAAGTATCACTTCCCCACTGAATGCAAGGCTCAAAAAAAAAACAAGTTGAAGACTGTACTAGGATGTAAGAACTGAACTTTTGAGACATGAAAAAGAAATATGTATTTAACTAACACAGCTGATTGGAAGGAAAAAACTCAAATGTAATGGTAAGTCGATTGTTAAGTTGAATTTTTTACAAATGGCATGATTTTAATAAGCAATGGCAATAAAGAGTAATATCTGCAACCTTGTAAGTCATTGAGAGAGCAGTTTACCTCTACCTGCACAGGTTGACCTTTTTGCGTTTCACTCATGAATAAGTAATCTCAGATCTAATTTTATGCATCTAAACACTCATATAAACATTATATTATGAATGTATAATATCAAACACTTTTTTCATCACAACTGTTTCAGGATGGTCTCTCAACTTTGAAGGATAATGTCAAAATAACTGAGTACCGTCAGCCATTTTGAGAAAATTGCACTAAAATGGTATAAATTTTTATTGAAGGAATGAAAAAGGCATTATTTTTACTTCTGAGGATGAAAGCACAAACCTTTAGGATAATTATGATCCAAAATTTATTAAGATCAATGCAGACCATTTTTGTGATAATGGCAGTAATATGTAACCATGTTTTTAGCTGAAAAATGTTGCAAGGAAATATTTAAGAATTTTTTAAGGCTAAACAGAAAAGTCAAAAGCTCATATTATTTTTTTTCCAAAGTCCTCATAACCTTGTGGTTATGTGCTGGTTATGTGAGGTCATAGCTGAAAATTTTCATTGGAAATAATTCAGAAATGGGTGAGATAGCATTTTTTGAGTAAAACAGTGCACCTTGAGAAGTGTGCATCTTGAATGGAAGAAATTCAGAAGTCTCCTAAAGTTTGAGAGGCTGTAACTGAAAAACTACTTAGGCTAGGAAAAAAATTGGGCTTTTTTCTTACATTGGTGAAGGGATTACATGTACCAAGTTTCCCCAAAATCCGAGTTGGAGGGTGATAAAACCTCGTTTTTGTGGTTGGATTGACATGGAATGACCCTATGATAGACTAATGTATGATTGGCTTATGCAAGCCAGGAGGAAACATATGCCTGTATCTGGACCTATCCTCCAAGGAAAAGCTCAAGAGGAAGCATTAAAGCTGGGATTAGAGGATTTTCAGGCTTCAAATGGATGGCTACAGAAGTTCAAAATGAGGTGGAACCTAAAATCTTTGAAAATACATATGAGGAAGTGAGGCATTGGTACCTCTTGATGTTCATGACAGGTGGAAGGAAAACCTTGTTGAACTCATTAATGGTTATGTCAAAAAAGACATACTTAATGCAGATGAAGCAGGATTTTTTATAACCTACTCACTGATGGGAATTTGGCTACTAAATGGGAATCATACCAGGAGGAAATAGGAGCAAGGAACGATTCAGTTCTTTTCTGCTGCAATGCTGATGGCAGTGAAAATTTTGAGCCACTTGCGATAGGAAATTTTTTTGAAACTCTCAGTCTTCTTCCACATATATATTATAAAAATAATATGACTAAAATGTAACTATGTAATGGACCACGGTTCAGGTCACCGAGCACAGTGGAAAGCGAATGTGACTTACCAAAATTCAATTCTATGAAGAACACGTCGGGGAGACATTTAGCTGGAAAACCCTGTCACATCCTTAATTACAGATAATAGAGAGGCCAGTGTAGGATGCCCTATTTCTTGATTGTGGAAATTGCTCACTATCCGGCACACAACTTTCACATCAAAATCATTGATGGACATCTTCGATTTCATCTGTGGCTTTGCTTTCCATGGACTTTGAAAACATCCTCCAGGTTTGCCTACCAACTTATTGCCTACTTGGAAATACGCACTGTGGTCCTCCTGGACACTCCAGTAGTGGCAGCAACCCTATTAAATACATTTGAGATGGGAATTGACATTCCCTTCTCTGCTTCCTTCTTTATGAATGAGATAATGTTGTAAATTATCTCCCTAGCCTGACTGTGAATAACTTTTGTCACTAATTTTGGATTTCCCACTGCTCATGGTGATAAACAGTAGGGAGAGAGAGTGTTATAGCATGAAGCTATTGAATAGCAAAGCCCTTACAAGAGAGATAGCTATGATATCCACTGATCTAAGAAAATTCTAGGCAGTCAGTTTCACAAAAACTATTTCGTCAACACAGTAAAAGGACAATCAACGTGTAGTGGTGCAGAACTGTTGTCTTTGCTAGCAAAGGGAGAAAAGAACTTTCGAATGCACATTCAGAGGACACATCAGCAAGCAAGTTATTTTGGCTTTCTTTCTTGCTCTGTTTGTGAGCTATTATTTTTATTTTTTCAAACTAGGATCTGGAACTCTGGTATTCCGGAGATCCAGCATCTTGAACTGAGGGTCTGTGTCCGAATGAAATCTTATCACTCAAGATCATATAATGGGCTTTCGGAGAGTCCATACAAGTTGATGCTGCCCACATTAATTCAGTAATCCTCTCTGTTGTTCAGGCTTTTGAGTCATCCTTTCTTCAGTTTTTTTCTCCCTAACTCAAGAAAAAGCTTATTCAGGCAAGATCTGTCACTCATTATCTCCTGGGCTCTCAGAGAGATGAAAGCTAATTTATCTGGGATCGTATTTATGATGGTCAATGCCAAGGGTAGTTTGTTGACGCCTGCATTTACATTGGTGAAAAAAAAGTTTGGATACAATTTCCGAGAACTCAAATGAGTACTTAATTGAATCTAGTTCTGAAAAGCATGAGAAAGAAAAAATATATCTATCTGGTATTACTACTCAAAGTTGCACTTGGCAAGATATTGACAATACTAATTTTCCTCGGCCTTTTACAAGTGACTTTTAATCATGTTCATTGGCAGTTTTATGAAGCATCAGTTGGAGGTATACATGTATACGTAGCATTGATTATCCATTAATAAAAGCAGACTTTGATATGTTTAGGCTGATGCACATTTCATAGTTTCATATTTCGTGGCACACGAGGTCATACAACGCTGCAGAGTTGGTACCACAAGCAGGAAAGAATTCCCCCCTCAAGAGCTAACCTCTCACGAGTTAAAGGGACATGACTCATCTGTCTAAAACTGGTCTACTGCACAAGTGCCATGAGCTGTGGCTTCATCTACACCCAACATTCCTTGATTTCTTTTCAGATTCATTCAAACCTTATTAACCCATTGGCTTAAAGAGACGACGATTCGCAGGCTGGCAGAACTTGGCCTTCCGTTAAAGAGCCGGATAATTAATTAATGAATAATTATTATTCTCTTAATGCAAAAAAATCCACGATAAGGGCTGTAAAATATTAGTAATCGATTAAAAATAAATACAAAATATGATTTGATAAAAATTAGTGAAATAAATGGCAAAAAAGGAGTAAAAAAAAATACTAAGCCAATGGGTTAATTTGACTATATCAGACTTACCTTGGAGAAGGCTGTCAGCATTCATTTATTAAATAATGTAATACTTACTAAATCTGCAGAATATTACTAAGGCCAGAAATCATTGTTAATCTTTAAACAACCAAAACTTAAGCCTTATCTACATAAAGGCTACACTTTTTCCTGGATTTCTCACACAAGATAGAGAACAATTCTCCGCTAATTTTGTCACCTCATTCACCAGATTTAACACAGGATACATGAGTACCATCAGCTTGCAAGAAAAGAGTAACATTCACCAAGTTTACTCCCCTGTGTTACATGTTTCAGAGAATAATTCCCATGTCTTTCTCAAATATACATGCCCATTAAAGCTAAATAGTTTTCCCCCAACATTATCACTAGTCTTCAATTGTAATATTGCTTTGATAATTTTCCAACTCATTCCACCTCATTTACCATTATTTTTTCCAAGATGGGAGACTATGAATAACATTAACATAAAGCAGTGACAACACTGAATGACAAATTCTTCAACAATAAAAAACCAGTCACAAGGGTCATCATAATCAGAGTTACCTTAGAACCCCTCACTCGCAAGAGTATATCTCTTTTGTTTACCTGCTGAGTATGACTGGATTCCATTCAAGGACTGGCAATAAGTACAGTGTGTGGTCTTGAGGCTGAAATTAAATGATTGCTGGCATTAATTGAAGTCCCCCATACTTGAAATAGGAGTGCTGGACAAGGCCCCTACAAGTAGGAGGTAGAACAGAGTTGGGATGGAGAGGAGCTTCATCTGTCAATGCCACATTTTGAATGCTTCCAGCCATGACTTTCCCATTATTGGGTTTTCATCCATCTCTCACTTGCAAGATAGTACGTACCTACTTATCTACTTGGGCTATAGTGAGAGACTTCTAAGTAAAGCACACAAATGCTAATTTAGCTCCAACTAGATGTATATGACTTTTGTCTAACAATTTCCCAATATGGAGGAGGTGGGATATGCTTATAGCTACATTATAGCATAAGCTAGCATTATAACCTGATGAAAATTTTGTGTGCAAATAATGCTGAAAAGAGTGGCAGTAGTGTTTACTTTACTAAATAGTAAAAATAGGTGCGGAAAAAGGTGTAATAACAGGGACTCCTCAAGTGTGACATACAGTAGGTATGCTGAAAGTGAGTAAATGAGGGGTATGCAATGAGAAAGAGGCGTGAAAGAAGAGTGAACAAGACGTCAAGGCTAATGAAAGATTTTGTATTTTCCTGGAACATAATATATGTAACATTTTCTAGGGTATCTCACCATGGAGGACCCCAGGAAAATTTTTCACATAAGGTGCAAACTAGTTTGCCAAAAAGGAAGAGAGATAATGCTTCCCACTCTAGAATATTTAAAATGGGATTAAATGCTAGGCAACTATAGGCATATGTCTACTTAAAAGCAGCTTTTAGAAATATACCATGGTGGCAAGGATTTTCTTCTGAGGTGCCTCCCACATAGGTCCATATTGCTTGGACCTCAGTTCACTAATGGATGCAATGGTACTTAAATCATACTGTTATTTTTATTTGTCATGACTAAGAAACACTAAAGTTGGGTGCACAACTTGAAAAAAAATTGGCAAATGCGTAACTTACTTCTTTAACTCAACAGTAAAATTATCATTTTCCATTTTAATTTTCTTCAGTTCCGAAGTCAGGATTTTGACTAAATTCTGGGAATCGCTCAAACGTTTCTTTAACTCTGAAACAAACGGAGGGAGCTTAAGTAACCAAATATTTATTACCGACGGCAATCAACTTATTCTATACTCACTTGAAAATTGGTACAAGGCTGATTTCAATAGGACAGAAATACAAAACATGTCTGAATCACTTTCTCGACAAGATGCAAAAGTTTTACATTCAAAAAGGGACATCCATATTTTCTTGTAATACTCTTCATCCTTCTTATATTTCTCAGGACCTCGGTTTCGAACATCCTCCATTATACTGTCTCTTATCGTTGCTTTGCGTAAATTACCCGTCTGAATTAGGTTGACTACGTATGACGAAGTGAATCAAAGTGAATCCATTCCCTCCTCAACTCCTAAGAATCACCAAATTGCCGCGTTCTGTGCGACAAATTTGCTGTCCTTCTTTTGTCTTTGGTACCAACGTACCAACGACCATAGTCACCATATTTGAGAAACTTGATGAGGAATTTAGCTCCGAGGCTCCAAGCGTCAACTATCGGCTAAACGTGGAAGCTTGTACCCGAGTTCAGAGAGATTGCGGCAAGGGCCAGGCGTGAATTATTGTGATCACATGAATGCAAGTTATCATTTCATGACTCTTCAAGAAATAGAAATCGATGTGTTTCACATCAGCTAATAAAGTTATTTCACCTTCCTGAAATCATGCTTGAAATTGGATGCGACCGCTACGTTGCCGCTCAGTATGTAGCGGTCGCCATATTTGTGAGCGGTGTTTGGGACCACTAGTGAGACGCTCAGCTGTGAGCGGCGCTCACCGCCCTTAGATAGTGGCGCGAGTTTAAATATGACCCTATGCTGTTTAGACTGTGCCCTAGGCTTGGCTAACTCATCTTTATCAACCCCATAAGCCCAATAGGTCTCAAATGCTCACTTGCTAGCTGTTGGCCATTTGTGACGGACGTTATCAGTAGTACAAGAGTGCGAAGAATATGGAGAGATCCCCTGCGATCAGGTAGGCCATATTATAGAATATTAGTTTAATCATTCACGGCTTGGTTACAAAAACACATGAAAATTATTTATTCTTTATGGCATATCATAATTGAGTTGATTCCCACTGCCTTAATTTTTAGTTGTGTTTACTCATTGATGGACCAAATATTCCTAGGATTTTAATGCAATACAATCATGGAGGAAGCCATGTGTAGCCTGGGTACGTTATCTAATTTTTGTGTCTCTCATTGGAATGAAATGAATATTTATTATTTTCTACCGCGTGTTTGGGCATGAATGTATATTCTGTTTGGTGAAGACCAACTTTTAGTTGGTACTGTATTATGCATCCATAAAACTTAAATAGTTGTTTCATTTCATGTTTTACTCAATTAGATCTTGAGTAAATGAATATATTTGCAGAGAGTAATGAATTAGCCAAGAACACTGTATACCAATGGAAATAATAATTCCTTTCACGCTTGTGTACTTGCGAAACTGAAAGGAACGTATTAACTCATCAAGAGCATTTCTTCTTTGAATTCTGTTTATATGGAATGTGTTTATTATCAATTTACTAGTGATTTGGAGTTTCTTTGTGTCCATTCACTGTCCTTGCCATCAGACGATAACTTTCTGCCACAATGGAAGTGGAATCGTGCCAGGTAAAAACGTCCATCATTCCTTTTCCTGTGGAGGATTGTTTGATTATGGTTATTTTTCAGTTGTGAGTCCATCTTTGTATACTTTGACTGACCCATGGAACTAATGCTGCATTCAAAAGGTGCTTTTAAAGTCATGTGCTCAAATTCTTGAGAAATATATCTGCATTATCGAGTTTTGTCGTGGCTATAGTTTCATAGCGTTCTGTATGCATTGAGCAGTTTCTCCTATTCAGCATCAATATTTCACATCAGGAATACATTCCTATCTCATACATAACCATTTTCCTGCTAGTTTATTCTTATATAAAACTGATGGTAGGGCTGTTTTTTTATCTTGCTGCAGGGCTATGGCCCAGTTGCATATGTGTAGAGGATATCTTATTGCAGTCTATGTTTGGTGGTGATGTTTCCATATTATTTTGATTCCATTGTAGTGCTTTGTTTTATTAATCTTCTTTTACCCCAATGGATGTTATTTTCCTTGTTTTTATTACTTGCATACCACGGAATATTGCAGTATTTCCAATATGACTTCATTTCACTCCCTTCTTCTCTCCACTTGCCTTCTTTTGCATCATATGTGACAATTTCTAGCTACTTCACTTCTGTCAATGCCTCTTGTCTTTCCATCAGAGTTCATCTTATTCTATTTTCTTCTCTGCACCTTAAACCCCACTATATCTCCTTGTCATTGATTGTGGTAATTCTCCTCCACAGATCAGAACTTCACCTGGAGCAGGAATCCAACAATGCTGTTGACAGACTTGTGGACTGAGAACATCCAGACATTTGCCATGCATGGTCATGTTGTGACACAGGATAGCCTTGATAAAAAATTTAGGATCATGAAGAAGATGTTCCTGACAATAAAAGACAACAAATAACATAAAAACACTCGACGGAATACAATTACGTGGTATTATCTTGACATTTTTGATGAAGTATTTAGAAATGACGCTACACAACTTTAGTGGGCATGGGGTATACCCGTCATATACACCCGGGGGTATATATGTCTCTATAGAGACAAAGGACTTGACTGCACGTACCAGGTGAAGGAAAGTGAAGGACTACCAGCAGGCTTTCAAGGACATAGAGAGGAGCAGGTAAAAGTATTAGCTGTTATACCTCCATTATCCTTATCTAATAAGTCCTTTATTTATCATTGATACAGTGAACGATGCATTAGGAAGAGCATTCACAAACCTCTATCTGAAAGTGGAGCTGGTTGAGTACTATAATTATTTTTCACTAGTGAGTTCATCCACTCACATTTTGGGCTCCAAGCTTAACACGTTGACTGCAGTGTGACCCACCGGTGGGTCACGCTAATCCATCTAGCGCCACCGCCATAAAATTCTTTGAATTGTCGTAACTTGCGAGGAGTATTGTGAGAGTAGGAATCTATGGGAGTCGCCTCCCCCAGCCTTCCTCTAATCTCAGGAAACAGCTGAGTCTTGCCACTTCAACCACTATCCCTCTGCAGTGGCCAGAAGCTCGGAAGGACTGTGACCCACTGGTGGGTCACACCACCCATGCCCACCGCCGACCCTTGGTAAAACATGGGGACTTCAGCCAAAAGCCATTATATGGATTTATATGGCAGTCGTTACACCTAGTTTCTTGTACTGCTCTATAGCTTAGTGGAAGAGAGTCCGGCTGAAAACTGGTGGGAATAAACTGAACCACCTCCAACGAATGGCCTGTGTGGACATTTCAGGGGCAATGAGAACAACCCCTACTCTGGCACTAGAAACTCTGCTGAACCTTGCTCCACTCCATGTGGAAGCAAAGGTGAACAGGGAAAAGGGAAAAAAAGCACAGAGAAGTTTGGACAGAGCTCATGAAGTCGAGTCCCATCCTTGAGATGAGCAGTGAATGAATGATAGCCAGGTTCAACCAATCATCCCTCTACTTCAAAACCTGCTTCCTGGATAGGGAACAGTGGGCTAGAGGAAAGCACTTCATTCTGGGGCCGAGGTATGGTGTACTGATGGCTCCAGAAAAGAAGGAAGAGCGGGAGCTGGGCTCTACAATTGTAGCACACCAAAGAAGCTCTCAATCCCTCTGGGAAAATATGCTACGGTGTTCCAGGCAGAGGTATGTGCACTTCTGACCTACGCATATGCCATTAAGAAGATTGGGATGTTTAACAGACCGATACATATATGCACGGATTGTCAGGCAGCTCTAAAGGCACTGGCATCACCATGGAGCAAATCACAGCTGCTGCAGGAGTGTCGTGAGGCACTCAATGACATAGGCAGATGCAGCAAGGTGGAACATTTCTGGGTACTTGGTCATGCAGGTATATCTGGAAATGAAATGGCTGATGAGCAGGCAAGGGCAGTTCCAGCCAAAATCCGATTGGACCAGAGCCAATCATACCTATTGCTACGTCAATAGGGATAGCAGAAATAAGAATGTGGGGCTTAGCCCGGCATTCTGAGATCTGGCAAACTACACCAAGTCTTAGACAGACAAAACTACATAGAGGAGAACCCAGGCCTGGGCTTGCCAAAAGACTTCTGTCACTAAACAGGCGTCAATTACGAACGGTAATGGGACTCCTTACTGGGCATGACCAGGTGATGAGGCACCTGCACCTCTTGGGCATTGTAGATTCACCTAGATGCAGGTGGTGTGAAGAAGGGGATGCAACCACATCTCACATATTATGCGAGTGCCCTGCTGTGATTAGGACTCAAAATAGGTACCTGTATTCACCATTTTTGGAACCCAAGTAGGTAAGGGATATCCCCATAGGGGACCCTGTTGGCCTTCAGCAAGGTGATTGGGCTATAAGGGTTATTACTCCAGAAGGTTGGATGGCACAATGAGCCAATAGGTCTAAGTGCCTCAGGACCTCCTTGGGAGGAACTCTACCACAACAACCATCTAGCTATCTATCCCTATTACATCCTTCATCGCTTGCCTTATATATCTTCAACGAGACCTTCCTTCACCATTGATTTGTCCTTTAATCCGGTAAGAAGTACCATAGGTGTATAGTATAATAAGTACATCTTTTACATAATATATGCGCCTATAATAGTACCAATGATACAAAACTGGGAAGAAAGATCAGATGCCTTCCCGGCATATGGTGTTGGTGAGGGCTGTTCAGGTACTTCACTGGGTCAAACTCTGAATTGCTGCTGATGTTTTGGTGGTTGGCAGCAATGCAGAGTCAAGTCAAGCCTGGGAGACGATGGTCGACTCAACCATCAAAATGTCACCAACAATGCAGAGTTTCACCCAGTGGAGTGCCCAAACAATTGAAACCTGGGGGTTGTGTTTGAAACGGTCAGGATTATCTCGAATCCGTAACCAAGGAGTTACGTGGTGCAAACACGAATGGTTTGCAAATTTGGTGTGTCCGAATCGCTCGTTACAATATCATTAATTGTATTCACTTGCGTTTTTCTCATTTTTCCCTACTATAGAGCCCCCAGATGAGATAAAACACGAAAGTAAAAAAATGAATGATGTTTTAATCAGCGGTTTTAACACGCCAAATTTGTGATCCATTTATGTTTATACCACGTGACTCCTTGGTTACCTATTTGGGATAGTTCCGATGTTTGCAAACACAAGCCTCCTGGGGTTTTCTGCAATAAATATTAAGTGGTGCTGATATGTGCCATACTACATCTGTGGTTTTCATAGGAGTGGAGGAGTTTTATTGGAAGAGGAGTTTTCAGTGGAGTTCCCAATCAATTGAAACCTGGGGTTTTCGGCAATAAATCTTAAGTGGTGCTGATAAGTGCCATACTATATATGTAGTTTTCATATATTCTCTATGGCATTCACAGTCACTGATAAAGAACCAAAATAAGTAGTAAGATCATATTCAGAAAAATACAAGGATTAGTCACAACATTTTTTTCTTTACGTCGAATAAGATATGCCCTCTTACTTTTTAAAAGTTAAAATAAATTAAGGTTGGAATTATTCATATCCACTGGAACCAATGGATGAGGTTCAACAACTGGATTAAATATAGATTTATTAGAAAACTCTGGCATTTTGTGCTATGTGAGGGATGTAATAGAACCAATGTCTTAAGGAATGAAATTTGTGTACTAATTTAAAATTCCTTCTAAACCACAGAACCTTGATACTAGTGCTGACCAAGAGGAATGTGAGGGGACTAGCGAATGTACTGAGTGGTGGAACCTTGGAGAGGTTGCAGAGGGGCAACAGGCCTTATTCTTATGTCTTTGGGGAATTACTTGCAACCCAAATCAGCATGCATTAGAGTTCAAGCCACACCAGAGATCAGGGATTATGTTGCCATATTTCCAGTATGGACCTGTGGACTTCATTTACTGGTTTTATCCAGGATTCAAAAACATTGTCAGTGTTTACGGAACTTGATTCACTGCTTAAGCTGACATGCCTGCTTAATCTTTTATGTTCAAACAATGGTTCAGCCAGAGAGTAATTGCTGCTCTTTGAGCTACGAAGTGCTGGTGACTCTCATTAAACTCAAGTTAAGCTGGTCATTCACTCTTCTTGGCCCACTTTTTGATTGTACTGGGATCACTAGTAAGAACAATGTGACATCAGCTACCCCAGTGTTAGCCAAAATAGTGAACAAATTATTAAGATGGCCGAAAAAGGAATACTGAAATGCTTCAGGAAAGTTAGAGCTACTCTGCATTAACTTTAACTGACGAATCATAAACTTAGAATAATTATCACACATAGGCTTTATAAAATTAGATGGACCTATGAATAATTTTTGCCAGTCTAACCTACGCAACTCAGTCTGCCAAACATCTCCAATTAAATAAAAATAAAAATTGTCTTGAATCATTTCATGACCAACATGCTTAACACGACTAATTAACTTCGGTGTTATAGTCTGCACAATTCGACGATTGATCCTCCTTTTCCTCCTCTGACAATAACGTAAATATCTCATGGGCCTCTTGTACCTCAGTAACTTCCTTTTTCGGAACAAGGCAAACTTCCTCATCCCAATACGGCGACGAAGCCTCGATGATTAATAGCCTATTCCGTAACGCCTCATCATCTATGGTATCAAAGACACAAAGATTATTAACCCAGTGAATTTTATAACTCTGCCTGTTTCACATTTTACTGGAGCCGTAAATTCTTTGCCCTCATGTAATCGCTTCAACATACTACAAACATGATATTTATAATCAAACGACCTGACGCCTGGACCACAACGACCACTTTTGAAAACAAAAATATATCAGGGATCAGAATTATTCATCTATGGGTAGGTATACTTAAAAAACCAATATGGTGGCAATGTTAACTACACAGAAGTGAAAGTTGCAAGAACATACTTTGTGTTATACTTATCTAACTTAAATTGTATTGAACGCATGCTTGTCTACGATTTTAGTGATGCTGCAAAAGTGAAATGCAATAATTTGCATAACCATGGTGTTGATTTAAAAAAGTTAAGTTCTACCAATGGGATAGATAAACTAAAAGTCAAATTAATATCCTTGAGCTGGGTGTCCCAGCCCATACCATTCAAGAGTCCCATCAGGCGATGCACTCTGATAGAGAAATCATACCACCTACACTATGTAACTTCTACTCAGATAAATAAATTGAAATATGAACTTCAATTAAAGCAAAGGCTTCATAAGGATGATGCTGTGGCTATCATTCTTCTAGCTAGATAAATATCGACTGCACAAACAATCTATTTTGTTTCAAAAGCCTCTGGGAGTACCCACTCATATAGGGAACTTCAGCATTGACAATCTGCTTGAGAGTAGTAATCTTTTCATACTTCTGAATCCAACTGGAAAATCGGTTTTCAAAAATGATAAGTGGTCGATCAAGAATATTATGCATTGATTCAACTCATGGTGCGAATCAACATAAATTCCATTTGCTAAACTTAGTGGTCCCTTATGAATAGAGTGTGGGGTACCCTGTGGCTCATTTCATCAATAATCACCTTACCAAAGATAGCCTGTTTTATGTTCCGAAGTATTGGAGATAAATATCTGTACATTAAAATTAATGCAGCCAAAGCAGATGGTAATGAGGCTCTCTCAAATTCATTAAGAAAGGTTTTTGGAGGGGACATGAGACACTTACTTTGTTTATGGCATGTAAAGAGAAACTGGCAAAGGAATTTGCATGAGAAGTTGAAGGATAATACACTTGCCAATAAGATGAATGAAACTTTGGGAACCTTGATTGAGGAAAGAAATGAAAGCTCTTTCCTAACAATGCTGGATAAATTTTTGGTTACATATTCAGATACCGCTACCTTTATTGAATACTTTAAATTCTATTGCTACAATAATTGTAGTCGGGCTATGTGCTGCTGTTATTTTTCTTACGCTGCAACTGACACAAATATGTTCGCTGAAACATTTCTAAATAAGCCTAAAACTTACTACCTTCACAGAAAAATCAATAGAAGGTTGGATGATTTTATCAAATTCATTTACAGAATGAATAAAAATTCTGATTTAGCTCTGAAATATAGTAGGCTGACTATGAAGCCTCCACTAGATTTTCAAAACAAGCAATTTAATGCCACATCAAAGGCCTCAGCATTACTGAGACCAGGTTATGAAAGTAAACATTTGCAAGTGTCGGGAAGTTAGGAGCCCAGAGTAATCCTTCAATTTCTCATTGTGTAGTCCTTTACCAATGCAGGTTACAGCCTTCTTGTGATCTGCCTTATTAAGTGTACCAAAATGTCTTGTTTTAGTTCATGTTCACATGTTTGTATGTTCATGCCCTGACCTCCATACTCATAGTAATCATGTTCATAAGATTCAATCATTTATCACAAAAATTTATCATTCTACACTCGCTAATGTTTACAAAACTGAAGTAGATACTTTCAAGTTTGCTTCTTTCAAATCACCAACTCCTCCCAGCAATGGAAAGACTTGGGAACATTTGATGCATTCCATTGGTGTCTTGAAGACTTAAAAACTTTTATTACCTACTTTAGAAAAACCAGAGCCCTTGCTTCCCCATGTGCATAACTGTTTCAAAATGCTGGTTGAAGCGTGTAGTGTTACATCCCTCCAAAGATGAACCACACTCCACTGCCTCCCATTCAATCCCCCGTGACGACTACGTGAAAGACAGGAGGTGTCATGAGCATTGCTTCAAAAGGCCAAACTTAGAGTGGCAAGAGTCTATTAAGGGAAATTAATTAATGGATGGTACTGTTCAATCTTTTACCGAACCTATATCAGAGAACGGAAATCTATTGGCCACTGTTCGTAAAATTGGCACATTTTCCAAGAAGTGTTCATTTAAAGTCATTGGGTGGCTGTTTAATGAAGGCTGACAAATTAACCGATGCCATTGCATGAAGATTTTTGTCCATTGATTGAAATATTCCACCGTTGAAATCAATATCTGCACAGATGGTAGGTTTGCCTTTCCTATATCTATATTGGAAATTTTCTATCTAAATTGAAATTTTTATGTAAATAGAAAGTTTCCAACAATTTCATTGCATTTTCCAAAAAGGGTTCATTTTAAGTCATTGGATGTCTCTTTAAAGTAAGACGAAAACTTAACCGATCCCATTATATGAAGATTTTTTTCCATTGATTGAAATATGTCACTGGTGAAATCAATACCTGAACAGATGGTATGTTTGCCTTTCCTAAATTTATATTGTGAGTCATGAAGAAGGTTAAAATCATCCAAGGAAAATGAAAGACTATAAAATGTTTTCAAAGGTTTTTGAGAAGAATAAGAAGAAAGATGTGATGCTAATTAGTTGAATTGTTGGAGATCCTCTCTTCTGAACAGGGATAATGTGCCAAATTCAACTTTTAAGGAATGATGCCATCACAGAAGGACTGTTTGATGATATCTGCCTGAGGGATTGCTATTTATTTGATTGCAGTTTTGTCTATTGGGATGGTACATTATCAGACCTGCATGTCTGTTTGTTGGCAAAGGAATTGAGAATTTCTACCTCTTCATAAGAATTGGTGGGATTAAGGAAGAAATTGTGTGAGCATGGTGAGGGAGGATTTTGATATTTAACAAATGAGTAGGCGAAAGAGAGACAGTGTTGAGAATTTTGGTTATTAAAACTCCTATCAATAATTTAATATCAATGAGCTGTGAAATCTTTGACACCTAAATTATTAAAATAAAATTTATTAAATATATATAGGTTTGGCTTGAAATGTTGACCCCTAGGTATTTGCAAAATCGTGTTTTCTAGGGTTTTTGGAGTTAAACGCGAAAATGATTCAATATAAATGAGATCTCTAGACTCCACCAATAAATATGCCAATTCATGTTGTCTAGTATCAGTTGAGTAGGATTGAGAGGACGGATATACAGTCAAGCCCGTTTATATCAAACCCGTTTATGACGAAGTTCCGGTTATAAAGAAGTGAAGGTTATTTCCTGTCAAAGAGAGGCTCTGAAAAACTGGTCCACATATAACAAAGTTCGGTTATTACAAAGTAAATATTCGGCCCCCTCAACTTTGTTATAAACGGGCTTGACTGTATTTAATAGGGAGTGGACTGAGGGGGAAAGTCTAAAAATGGGATCCTTGACCACTTGCTGCCGAGTTTGTGGAGAAATTCTATTGGAGGCAATAACCAGTGGTTGCAGTTTGAAATATGTAGATCTGTTGAACACTAGTGTTCTAAAACATTGGCAAAGGTAAAAGGCTTCAGGAACCATGGAGCTTGCCACCACACTATCCAGGATGGATGGAGGATAGCCTTCAGCAATAATTTTTATCTCATATTGAGATCATTGATCTCCCTTAAATTAGCTAATATGCAGAAGTCTAACCATGGAATACTTCCTTTTAGCGTGCAGGGGAAAGCTTACTTCATTTGTCCACCCGAATATGAAGGTTCTGTAAAACCTACTAATGTGTTTGTGGGTGATTACCCTGAAGAACTTGATGAATAGGATAAAATGTAACACTAATACCCTTGAGAGCTTGTTTGCACATTTTCTTCACTACAGCCGGAGAGGTTATGGAAGTAATGTGGATTTACATTCCTCCAGCGAACGCTTTTAATCACATAAGTATTTTTATGTTAACCAAAGTTGCAATTAAGAATAAAATTACTTTTTGAAAAATTAAGGAACATATAATTAATGTAATGCATAGTTTTTTTTTATGGGAGCTTCGCCAGCTAAATGGATAATGAAAGTTGCTAAAAAATGTTATAATGTGATTTAGCTCAGAGGACAGTAGTTAAACAACATCATAGGCTCACTATTGTTTCTCATAAATTTCACTTCACCAATTACAATTCTTCGAACCTTGTTCATCACTGACTCTTCATTACACACAACATACACACCAGTAGCAACAAGCTTAGTCCCAGGGATTGAAGTCCACAGAGGTATAGATATCAACTTTGCAGATAAATAATATGCACTGTTAGTATTTCCTCCTTTTAATAATTTCTGGTCTCCAGTGGATAGGGTTGGTCTCTTCAGTCTGAAATATACAAAGGCAAGTGAAAGCATAGCAAGAAGAAAAGATTATACATAGAATCAGTACAGCCGAGCAAAACCTTTACCGAGCAGGTACTTATGGAAAACAACTGAAAAACTAGAAAAGTAACACCCAAGGATACAGCCTCTAAAACTTTGCATCACATTAGTCACAATATCTAAGACGTAAAGTCGATAATGTTTTTTTTGGCCTAATGCAACAGCACCCCAATTGTGTGCCTATAATTCAATGCTGTTAGTGCAGTTAATTCCTTGCAAACATATGGTAGTCCATCCTAAAAAAATTTCCCCAGGCATTTAGGGAAGCATTATAACACAATATTAGTTTACTCATGGAAAACATCTTTCACGAGGTCTGTTAGAAAAGTATCTAACCTTATTTTTTGTCCGAAAACCTGATGGATTTGAATCAAGTGGGCTTGCATGAGCCAACCTTGAACGTTTGTGAGCATGCGTGAATTTTTTCCCACCTTTCGATAGCATCTGTTGCTGACGAGCAGCATTTGAGTGAGGTAGTGTGTAGTGTTCTTGTCGGTTTTTCATTGCAAGGAAAATGACGGAACGACTGGAGCAGTGCTACTTCATCAATTCTACCAGAACTGGGTGACAGCCAGGTGGAAACCATTTGGAAGATTCAGACGGCTATCGGTGATGATGCTATGGGCATCACACAGATTAAGGTGTGGTACGACCAGATTAAAGATGGTCGAATATCGGTGGAGAGTGAGCCATGCTCCGGTCGGCCATCAACATGCCGAAATGCGAAAGTGAACACTGTGGTGATGCGGGACTGTGTGACTATCCGAAAAATTGCGGAAGAGGTGGTAATCAGCACTTTTTTGGTACATTCCATTATGCTGAAGTTTTGGCCATGAAGAGAGTGGCGGCAAAATTCGTGCCGAAGCTGCTGACCGCGGAGCAAAACCAACTTTGTGCTGAAGTCTCACAGGACATGCTAGACTCCACAAACAGTGACCCCCGACTTCATGAACACCTTAGTCACTGGTGACGAGTCCTGGATGTATGGGTATGATCCAGAAACCAAATCCCAGTCGTCACAGTGGAAGCATTCCACATCACCAAGCCAAGCACGCAGCAACATCAATGTCATGCTGACTGCTTTCTTTGACTCCCATGGTGTGGTATACCACGAGTACACACCACAGGGTCAAACAATCACCAAAGACAACTACAGAAGTGTTCTCCACCACCTACGTGATGCTGTGTGTCGCAAGAGACCGGAGTGTGGTCAACAGGAAATTTGTGCCTCCATCACAACAATGCACCAGCACAGTCCTCGCACTTGATTCAGACTTTTTTGGCTAAAAACCAGACTCCTGCGGTTCTACAGCCTCCTTACTCTCCTGATATTGCCCCCTGTGACTTTTGGCTATTCCCTAAACTCAAGAGGCCATTGAAAGGAACGCGATTTCAGACAAGAGAGGACATTATGGCTACAATGAGAGCCGAGCCAAACTCCATTCCGAAAGAGGCTTTCTTGGAATGCTTCCAACAATGGCAGCACCGCAGGGAGAAGGGTGTGGAATCCCAAGGAGACTACTTTGAGGGTGATTGGGTTTCATATGCTCCAGGTATGCCAGTTTTTTTTCCTTGGCCAAAGGTTAGATACTTTTCTAACAGACCTCATAGAGGCATTAGCTCATTTTTCATGAATGTGGAACTCTGAAGATTTAACACGTTCACTGCGGCGTGACCCACCAGTGGGTCACACAGATGCGTCAAGCGCCGCAGCCATAAAGTTCTTTGAATTGTCGTAACTTGCGAGGAGTATTGTGAGAGTAGGAATCGAGAACTTCTCAAGTGACTTCACCCAGAGGTTAGTAACAGTTCAAATAATACACTACTATGTGACACTTAGTGTGACCCACCGGTGGGTCACACCCTCCTGAAACTTTTTTTAGCGTGAGCGGTGTGGCCCACCGGTGGGTCACGAACAAATTTACATATTAGCGTATTATATCCAAAATACATTTATTTTTTGCTTTCTTTTTGTTTTTTTTCCATATTTATGTGATTTTTATACATAAGGATGAACAATACTCGATATAGTAAAACGTATCAACTTGTTAAAAATAATGAAAATGTTTAGGAAAATTTTTTCTCCTCAACCTCTTGGCTGTCCGTCAGTTGCTCGTAAACTAAACAGTCCGAACTGCACTCGCCCGGCTGTGTGAGAGATTGACTCTCTCTCTTCCCTTCCCCCCCCTCTACGGAAGGGCAATTGGGAAAGAGTCGCGTAGCGTTCTTGAGCCAATCCCTCAGTGGTGGATGAGTGACCATGCCCTTGCCGGGTGAACGTCTTCCGAAATGCAGACACTACTTTTTTCTGAGTGAGACAAACCACTATGTACTCTTTCCAAAGGATCCCCCTTCCCTTTTCTCATAGTGTGAGCAGGGCTGGGGAATCGGTACGCACGGACGGTCGTCTACGTCTCACAGATGGGCGCGAACAAGGGCAGGTGCAATAAACAGAGACGGGTGGGAGTCTCCTGGGTTTTCCGAACGTCAGCAAATCTTTACCACATGCATTGTATTGTTGCCCCTCTCTTCCCCCATCCCACGCCAGGGTCTAGAAGATAGCGTGCCCCACGTGGCCGGTGGAGGGGTGGGCTGGGGGCGAAGCTGGGAGTAGCCTCCCCCAGCCTTCCTCTAATCTCAGGAAACAGCTGAGTGTTGCCGCTTCAACCACCATCCCTTGGCAGTGGCCAGAAGCTCGGAAGGACTGTGACCCACCGGTGGGTCACACCGCCCATGCGAAAGGCCGAGTGTGACCCACCGGTGGGTCACGCCACGCTGTGAGGAGTAGGGCTTTAAACAGCTCCGCAGTGAACGTGTTAAGACCCTGTCATGAAACACTTTCACATTCAATACAGGGTGTGTTTAAGCAAAAATTAATGGTGGCTAAGATTATCCACTCACAACTGCAATATTAAACCCAAGATCACGCAACTTGAAAAGAATGGGCCTAGGCTGGATGAATACGAAGTTTTTAAATTGCAGAGCATGATAAAAGTTGTTAAATGATAGTTTCTGAATCATTCTTCACTCCTGCCTATTCCATTCCCACAACTATGACTGGAACCCACCATCTCCCCTAACCCCCCTTCCACTCCACTATCCTGTCACATACACTACCATGGCAGTCACCCCTCTCCCCTTGTACCACCAAACCATCTTGGACATTTACTTAGAACCTTATCACCAAACTCTGTACCTTATTAGCCAAATGTACATAGTAGAGTGATAATATCCATTAGGAAAGTGCATATACACTATTATTGGGTATGACTTCCTTACACTGCATCTTATCTTGCCAGACACCTTTACCTTCATTTACAAGGCAATCACTATTGAAGGCTAATTTTCCTAGTACTCCATTTTAATCACAAGGTTAAGGCATAAACAAATGAATGCAAAACATTATAATTTAGTGGAATAAAGGGCTGTAGTGCCAAGGAAAAAATCAACGTATTATCCAGTAGAAAATACCCTTTTACAGAAGTTGAAAAAATGTTACTAAATGCTAAAAACTATTAAACAAGAGCATTGTCTCCTCAGAGTTGAATTAACTTTCTTTCCTTTTCTTCCAGCAACTGAGAGATAATTACAGAAAGTTAGTGGAAGATTTATACTTACTGCTGTTTCATCTTCCTTATAAATTTTTATTGTTTTATCTGCCTCAGTAGTAATGAGACGACTGCTGCTCTGGTCAAAAGTCATAGCAAAAATGCCACTTTCACTGTCCATTGATCCAGGCTGAACTGGAGCCTGCAAAGAAAGAAACAGATCCAAAGGCTTCAGAAGAAGGCAATCAACTATAGGCTCCAGGAAATCTTTTGAAGCAATAATAATAATAATAATAACGTTTATTATATTCAAGGATTTACATCCCCTATGAACAGTGGTAAGTAAGAAATGTTACAATAGAGCTCACAGTGTGATATTATAACAAAAAAAACTAAGGGTTCGATAGAATATTACAAAAAAACATTGAGTACTAGGTGACTTTTGTTTGAGGTATTACAATTTTGTTTTTTTTTTGGTCAGCGAGAGAAAGACAACATAGGCAGTAATAATAAACATAAGCTAAATACAATAAAATTGATTACTCAAAATATAGAACATCACTTGGTAGATAGAACAAAACAAAACAAGAGATTTTCCTTTGAATATTACAAATAAAGGGATTTTTCTTTCAGTAGTTTTAAGAGTTTCCTCTTGAATATGTTCAAGGATGGAGAGTCTTTGATATTTTTGGGGAGGTTGTTCCATACATGCGATCCTACAACTGTGACCGAATTTTGATAAGTCGTGGATCTAATTTGGGGCCCATAAAGATAATTAGGATCCATCCTAGTTACTACATTAAGGGACTTTACCTTAATTGGATAAAATTCAACTAAATAATGGGGTTCATTGTGTTTAAAGAGGGAGTACATGAAACAGGCCATCATGAATTTGCGCCTTGTTTTTAGATCAAGCCAAGAGAGCTTATCGAGGTAGGGAGAAATATGATCCTCCCTCCGCAGATCGAAGACGTACCTGACACAAGAATTTAAGAGACGCTGGAGCTTGATATTGAGTTCCTCCGTTAAATCATGAAATACCAAGTTGCAGTAATCGAAATGTGGAAAAATAAGGGAGGAAATCAGCCGTGTCCTAATATAGGTGGGCAGCAGGGTTTTGTGTAATTTCAGCAGATGAAGGATTGCATTAACCCTATTGGCTACACTCATTATGTGTTCCTTCCATGACAAATTATATGTTATCGTAACACCTAAATTTTTTACACTGTTGGAGTAGGGAACACTAGTATTTTGCACCTTTATCGTGGGCAGCGTAACAAGGTTGAGTTTAGCAATGACCCTGGAATTTCCGATGATCATAGCTTTTGTTTTGTTACTGTTTAATAGAAGATAATTTTCCTGAGCCCACAAACTGATGGCAGAAACGTCATCATTCACCTTATTTATCGTTTCCATGAGGTCTTTTGGGTAACAATGGCAATAGATTTGTAGATCGTCAGCATACATCATATACTTACAGTTTGAAATACAGTTTGGGAGATCGCGAACATATAATGAAAACAATAGTGGACCAAGAACCGACCCTTGTGGTACACCACATGAAATAGGAAGCCATTTTGACCGGTTTCCAAGAGAGTCTTTCACTGACTGCCGTCGCCCATGTAAGTACGAAAAGAACCAATTTAGGGAGGAACAGGAAAAATTCAGATTTTTCATTTTTTGAAGTAATAGTGCATGATTTACGCAGTCAAATGCTTTGCTAAAATCAAATAGTACCAGGATAGTTAACAGTTGTTTGCACATGGCATATCTTATGTCGTCTGTGACTTTAATGAGAGTGGACTGCGTTGAAAAGTTCTTACGAAAACCAGATTGGAATGGGTCAAACAGTTTGTTTACATTGAGGTACTCCACAATCTGTTCGTGGACAATTTTCTCAAGGCATTATGAGCAATGACATACAGTTTTGGGTTTATAATTGGAATATATAAGAAAAAATTATCTATCAGGTGACCTCGCCATGCTCTAACATGAGCCTTCTATGTGAACAGTGTTGCACCATTAAATTTTGCATAGAAGTCAGTAAACCCACAGGAGATGCTCTTGGCATGACCCAGGAAGCTTACAGAGATGGTGCTATGAGGAGATCCAGTGTTTTTGAGTGGATCAAATTGTTTTGAGGAGGAAGAAAGCATACATGAGCATGTCAAAGATAAAATCCATGTAGATTGTCTTTTTTGTCTCAAAAGAGGCGATTCACAGCTAGCTAGTTAGAGCTAGCTGGACAGACAGTAAATTCAATTTTCCAACATGGGATCCTTGAGCAACTGAGAAAATTACTGTCCACATATACCCGGACATCACCAATTTCTGGAAGCTCCACCACGACAATGCACCAACCAACAACGTGTTTGTCGTGAGAGAGTTCCTGGCTCAACACTGCATGACAACACTACTCCTATAGCCCTGATGTCACCCCCAGACCTCTTCCTCTACCTCAAGTTGGCGCTAAAAAGACATTGCCATGGCACAGTCTAGGCAGTGCAACAAACAGGCCGTGACAAGGAAACTGAACCACATTCCAGAAAGCCTACCAAGAGTGACAAAACTCCTGGAGGCAGTGTACTGATGCACAAGGGTGCTACTTCAAAGAATATTAGGTCACTGTATTAATACTGAAACTACATTTTTTTGTTATCGAATTAGTCCAACTACTTTTGGGAAAAACCCTATATAGATAGATACCTGCAATCTCTGGAAGTTATAGCCAGTCTTCCAATCCCACAAATGAAGGGTTCCATTGTCACCACCAGACACAAGCACTCCATCTTGATTGGCAGCCAGACAGTTAATGATGGCATTATGTCCTGGCAAATTCTGGACAAACCGGCCGTCCGGACAGCGCCACTGCTTAATGTTGTCTGGAGATGCTGATGCAAACATGTACCTGACAAATTTGCAACATTATGTTATAAAGTATAGTATGTTACAAGTACAGTTAGAGTATGCAGTTTTATCAAATTATTACACTTAAACCACATGATAGAGCCTACATCTATCTCCTTTAAACCAAGGGCAGTCTAAGTTATAAACTATTGTTTTACTTACAAGTTTGGGTGTATCACGATAGCACGAACACTCTTCTTATGATTTGTTAGGGTTGCCTTTGATTTTCCAGCTGCAAGATCCCATAATCGAATGGTACAGTCATGACTTCCAGTAATTACCTAAGTAGAGAAACCTTCGGTTTAACAAGAAAACACATTGCATTCCATTCATGACTTGAAATACTAATCTAGAAATTTAAAAAATATATCTAATTTCTCACTTGCAACGCAAAACAAAAATACCCAATTTCTAAATGACTATAAATAATTGGGTGCTACCTAATCCTGAATTGTTATTTACCTATACTTAAGAGAAAAATATATCCACCATCTCAGTATAGGATCTACATTTTTTTAATCAGCTCAATTAAATTAAAACTGTATTTCCTGCAATGAAACTGTAGAGTGCACAATACTCTTGCTAGTATGTATCAGAGGAGATCAGTCTCATGCACACCCAATTCATACTTGAAAATTACAGGCAGTTGTTGACTCATGACCACATTTGATAGAGTATTGATTTAGACCTAAGGTATTCATAATTCTGGTAATTTCAATAGAAAACTTTCTACATATACAGTAGAACCTCAGTTATATGACCCTCGTTTATGCAACGACCTCATTTATACAGTTTTTTTTCGGTCCGGTAAATAAACCCATAAGATGCCATGTATTTCCAACCTCGTTTATGAAACTTTTCATTTATACGACGAACTCGGTTACAAACTGTTTTTTTCCAGTGACCTCATCAACAGACTACTTACTGTAACTTGGATGAGATCAGGAAGCACCATATACTTGGGAAAAATTATTTTTCCGGACCCAAACATTTTCAAAGGCCAGCAAGTGATCTCATTATCCTACAAGGTATGTATATGTATATTACATAGTTCCAACGAAACTAAGTTCTAAAGTTTCCTTCATATTGTAGATTTTCATTTAATAGTGCTGCAGTTCCGTTCAATTAAGACACAAAGGAAAATAAACATGGTTGCAACTGCTGCTGATGATGGATTGACAAGTGTGCGTGTTCACCATTGTGATTATTGTAGTGTCATCCAATTGTGCAGTGCTATTCAAGCCACTGCCAAATACTTGGTTGCAAGTAAAAACCATAGCATGTTGAATATGTCATAGTAAACAACCAACTGTACTGTCAATTTCTAATAACAAAGGTAGCCTTTCATCTAGGATTTCAGTTTTCTGTGGCTCACTTGATAAAGAAAAAAACAGGAGTAAAATTCCATGAATATGTATATACTCCATAATTATATACTCTCCATTCAAATCAATCCCATTCTGAGAGATTAAACCTCACTCTACAGACCTGAGAGTTTGAAAGCAAACTTTCCAGAGTCAGTTGATCATTGGGCAGCTCTGGTTCATGATTGCCTAAGCAAATGCAATAAATGCTAGAATTGAAAGGAAGTTCTCCTTAAAGGAGATGCATGTCCACCCAGGAGATGACAGGCTTGAGAGAGAATGAACATGGGAGGTCAAAGAAGGGACACTTAGTGTCCACTGCCAGCACATACCTGAGGCTCACCACTCTGACAGACCACACTGGCAACGGTGTTTGTGTGCCCCACAAGGGTGTGAACATTAGCCTTGGTGCGCATATCCCACACGCGAGCTGTAGCATCTCTGCCTGCAGTCACCAAGACATCAATGCTCGGGTGGAGAGCCAATGCGTACACAGCACTCAAATGGCCATGATAATGCCTGATCACCTGAAAACCCACAAGGGAGAATAAATTACAAGATGACATTCCAGTGCGGTGAAAAAAATGCCATCATGCTTTGTTTAGTAATGACTTCTTACTCCCAGAAGGGTTAGGCGACTTAGTAAAGCTGATTAATGACAGTTCACAAATATAGTTAAATATGCAGAGTTGTAGGCTGTATATCTTTTTCTACGACATGAAACAAAAAACCTTCCAAGAATTCAAAAAAAATCTCCCTCAAAGAAATTTGGAAAAGACATAATAAAAAAGTTAAATTTTGTCAACAAAAACAATGTACAGATGCATGCTGCTGCCTCACCTTGTTGTATTCAAGATCCCAGCACTTGACTTGTCTGTCCTCTCCACAGCTGAAAAGATATGGGTGCCGGGTGCTAACTGCCAACCCTCTCACGCTGCTTATGTGACCAGTTAATGACAGCTTCAACTTCCCACTGCCAAGATCCCATATCTTGATAGAGGTTTTAAAAAAATTAAAGATAATTTTTTAAAGTTATGTTTTAGTCCTTTCTACGAACCATTATGATATTTTTCAACAAAAAATGATATAAGAGATGATAGACAAAGAATAAAGTACAACACTTAGGTAGCATAAAAATGTGGTAAGTAATGAACAAAGGAAGGAGAGAAATCATCACTGTACTTTCTTGAAAATGAAAGATTCTGGATGCAATTCATTTCCATATCAGTGTCGGGAGCATCAACGATAAATCTCAGTAACTAGAAACGTCACAATATCAATTTTTAAAAATTGCGATCAATATGTCACAGTCAGAGTACTTTAAAATATTTTTTAAATATCAATATCATTCAGAATAATTATTAGTGATCACATAATTATCTTCAATGAATCAAATCTTGGCATGATGACAGGATTTCTACACACACAAATTACTTAATCAGCAAAATAAAACATTAAACATCAAGATATGCAGTTAATTCCTTAGCCTCTTTGTGTAGTACTTTATTGAACCTGACTTACAGAGTACCACTTTTGAGCTCTCAAATGAAGTGTATTGTAGGTGGATGGTGCACGCTATAACTACATAATGGCACACTGGAATTCTGATGGTTACCAAAATCTAAATCGGCATCAATAGCTGCCAATAAATCATAACACTAAGGGCTTCTTGCTATCGAAAAAAATCTACTTATACAAAGGAATACTCCAACCTCTTCCTTGGTAGTTATCATTTCTGGAGTGTCACACTTTGATTAATCCAAGGATATTAATTAAAAAACTGTAAATGCCTTGCTAGATATTTTGAGACAAAACATTGGGCATAGTAGTTACATGGTGTCTACTAATATATGAAAAAGAAATTCAAGACTTTTTCAAGACTTTTCAAGACAAAAATTTTAAAATTCCAGACCAAAAAGGCTAACTTCTTGATGTGTCATCGTGACGGTCAACAGTTCAATACCCAGTCCTGTCCAATTTTTCACTAGGAATTGGCCATCTTATTATATCCACATTATTAAAAGTACAGCACCTTATCTACTTCATTCATGATTAAACTCCTACTACGAATTAAAATGCGGCATGCTCGAAATGGACTCTACCATGACATTCACAGCTGTTATTGAGGAATGCATGGCGGCACGCCGCACAGCAGTGCAGGATCCCTAGAAATTGGTATTTTGGATTAAAAAATGTTCAATTTATATGAAATTTGGTCTATACATGTTTTCGAGGTCGCTGAATATGAATTTAGATTCAAAACTTTGGTAAACTAATTTTTTCGCAAATGTTTTGCAATTTTTTTACTTAAATTAACTCTTATTTAAAACATCAAGATTAATGTGAACAAGTATACGTTTTCTCAGTCACTGAATGCTAATTATATATTCCTATTTTCGCTAATTACTTTTCTCACAAAAGTATTTGCAATATTTTATTTACTTGGATTTACACAAACTCAAAATTCTCGTTTCATTAAAAATTATAGCACAAAGGTTTTCGCGATCTCTGAACACGAATTTGATGTTAATATTTTCACAAATTTATTATTTTGCAAAAATATATAAGTGAATTTTCAAAAATATTTTCTTTATTTTTGAACAATAAATAATGTAAAAAAAATAATTTTGCAAATTATATTTGCAATATATTAAGAAACAGTTAAATAGCACTCTCCTTCAGTTACAAAATCCATTTTTCAGAACAAGAATCGGGGCAATACACGTTATATTAGAGAGAATTGAAGGTGAAGCTGTGCCTTCTCCTTTTCAAATGATGCACTTGTTACTAGTGCAACATTTTATCTTATCTGCTAGAGGAGTAGCAACAGCGATATGTCCTTACTTAAGATGGCTTTGAAGTCGTCAATCAGTGCATCCAAAGTATATGCACAAAAACTCTACATAGAAAGTTTTTCTAGATTCATAAATACCAAGTATTGGGGATCCTGCACCACTGTGCGCCATACACGGCGCGCCGTGTACGACCGCCGCGGCAGTCGGGTTCGCCCCGTCCCGTGTGAAAGGAGCCTTTAAATGAAATGATGTCCGTCGCCAGTCCAACCAAAGGCACCTATTAAGCACACACCAACTCGAAGACTGACGAACCAACTCAACTCCAGCTGGCGAATGCCGAGTTCTCTAGTAAAAACGAACGATTTTGTAGCAAACTCGCACATGCCGACAGATGAACTAGACTTTCTGGCGGTTTTCGAGGTAGCGAGTTCTCCATCAGATGAATAACTAAGACATTCCACCAAATTAGCTGGCAAATGGCGAGTTCTCCAGTATATCATCCAGGAGCCAACGACATATTCGTTGGCGAGGGCACGTGTGGCGTCGTCGGCAATAACGTAATACGAGTGAGGAACCACTTCAAGAAACGGGGAATAAGATCGGAATTCGACGCAGCAGTAAGAGACCTTCGGAAGAATAAGGTTTCTGGAATTGATCCCCCCAGAACTATTAAAAAAAAAAGCGGGAGAGAAGACATTAACCCATATCTACAAAACGATCTGCGACATGTTCTCAACAGGAGAAATACCCAGGGACATCGAGAAAAATATAATTCCTATTCCCAAAAAGAAGAGAGTGGAGAAATGCGAAATTTTTTGGACTATAAGCCTGACGACACATGCAACGAAGATATTGACAAGGATAATCTACAGAAGAATAGAAAGAAAAACAGAAGAGTTTCTGGCTGAAGATCAATTCGGATTCAGGAAAAGTAGGGGTACAAGAGAAGCAATATTGACCCTTAGGTTGCTAATAGAGAAGAGAATGGAGAAGAACAAACTGACCTTCATTGCATTTGTGGTTTTAGAGAAGGCTCTTGACAACGTAGATTGGTATATATTGATTGGAATTCTGAAAAGAATTGGAGTGTCGTACGATGAACGAAGAATTTTCCACAGTTTTTGTAAAAACCAAGTAGCTGTGATAAAATCTGGACCCAGCTGTGAAGAAGCAAGAATAAGTAAAGGAGTAAGAAAAGGCTGTGCACTGTCTTCAGCAATTAACAATGTTTACATCGAGAGAGCCATAAATGAAATCAAGGAGAAGTGTTCTGGAGTGAGAATCCACGGAGAAACAATCAGCATGCTACGATTCGCTGATGGCATAGCTCTCATGGCAGATACAGAGAAGGATCTGAATAAGATGCTAAAACCATGGAAAGGACAATGGCCAACAATCAGCTGAAGATCAATAAGAAGAAGACTAAGGTATTGGTGTGCAGCTAGAGAGAAGAGACCAAAACCGACGTTATATTAGGAAAACAGGAACTGGAAGAGGTGAAAGAATTCTGATACCTGGGAAGCAGAGTAACCAACAATGGACAAAGAAAGAAATAGTTAGTAGAATAGCCCAGACAAAGAGTGCATTCTATCCAAAGAAGAATCTACCTACAGCTGGAAACACGAGCTTAGAAGCAAGGAAGAAATTCATCAGAACTTATATCTGGAGCATGTTTCTTTACGGCAGTGAGGCATGGACGATGGCAGCAGCGGAGAAGAAAAGGGTGGAAGCAATTCGAAATTTGGTGATACAGAAGAATGATGAATATTAAATGGATCGACCTGGTGACAAATGAAGAAGTCCTAGGAGGAGTGGTAGAAAAGAGAAGTCTGCTGAAAACTATAAAAAGAAGACGGGAGAAGCTAATAAGCCATATCTTAAGGCACTATGGCCTGATGAAGACAGTCGTCGAAGGAAAAGTGAACGGGAAGATTGGAAAAGGCAGGCCTCGATAAGTTACATAGAACAGGTCGTAAAGGAGGTGAAGGAGAGGTAATCCACCGGGTCAAAGGAATTTAATCGAGTTACACCCTCAGAGGCATGGCAAAACGCAAAATGTCACAATCGTACTAGAGTACGATCTATGGATCGCCTGAATCTTTGGGAGCGTTGTAATAACCACGGTCAAGGTCATTCTTTCGAAATATCATTCATGGGCAGGAGGGAAGTATACGATCTTCAACCTGCAACCGACCAAGCCGATTTGTCACGCGGCGGCATGCAGGAAACGGTGCCCATGCCTAGTGCAATCGAACGACGAAAGTAACGAACTCACAAATACTGACCAGAGAGGTTTAAAATAACACCTCTTTGATAATGACAAATTAAGAAAAAGAGAAACAATATCTCATTTCGTCTGCCATTCCAATTTTTATCCTGACGATTTGCAAGCAACCATTTTTCCCAATTTTTGATTATTTTCTCAGCGAATTCCCGACCTTTTCCAGATTTTTTTCCCGACGTTAGTAAATTCCCGACTTTTTCCCGGATTCCCGACTGGTAGACACCCTGAGTTAGCTACACCCAGCACTGTCAGTCATGAGAGTGGCTTGAACAACAAAAATAAATTAGCCACAGAAGAATAAGCTCATAATGTTCCAGACAATCTGGTTAAAGGTCAACCATTCATTCAAATGTTAAATCCAGAACTGCCTTTGAGTACCTCTGCACAGGGCACTGCTTTAAATGGCATAGCAGTAAATATATAGAGTAACCCAACAAGTTTAGGCTTAAAGCATTTTTGATTGGCTTCGATCATCTAAGACATTCTACAAACCAGCATTTTCTGTGGCCCAGCACTTGACAGACTCATCTCAAGACTGTCAGACAAAAGAGGTTCAACTGTATAAATTATTAGCACACAAGACATTTTTTCACGAGAAATGAATGACTATATAATGAAAATTTGTAATATTGGAAGGAATACATAGAATGACTACTGTACAGAAAAAGCTTATTCATTTTAAAAACATGAGCTCTGAACTGAGACTGCCAATTGATAGCATTAAGCACCATCCCAAAGGTATTCTGCAGCAAGATGCTAACACCCACCTTAATGACTCGGTCAGCTGACCCAGTAGCAAACCAATCATTTCCTGGCTCAACAGCAACACAACGAACCCATCCCAGATGCCCAGAAATGACTCGAAACAATTTCCAAGGTGGGTGCCACTTGGGCCGTGGCATGGCTGGAGGTCGACGTGGAATCAGAGCCTGCTGGCCTGCGGAAACACAATCAAAACAAATGGAGACCAACACACTAGAAGCACATTTTCTAAGTGCACATTCAGGGGAGAGAGAGGGAAGATGCAGAGTCCATGTCAACCACGACTTAGGGGCCAGATATAATAATAACTGCATGGAGATACATGTGCATATGCCAGACACACTAAACAGAAGAGATGAAAAATCCATACCTTCAATTTTTAAGAATCATCTACATTATGTTGTAACCTGCACCAATATGGTGATGCATTCAGAAGTTTTATAACCAAGCAATCAGTCCAATTTAACAAAGCGGATACAGTAAACTTAATGATACAAAGCATGAAATCAGTGATGGATGGATCCAGGTTTTTTGTCGGATCCGGAACCTTGCCTGAGTTTTGGATCTTTATCTCGGTTTCGGATCCTTAGTTTCAGATACTCAATTCTGAATTTCATTCTTTTTCTAATCCTAGATTTTTAATATAGGTATATATAAAAACAGTAACAATAGAATTACCAAAAAAAAAAGTAAATTTATTGTAGAAAAAATCAACTTCTTATCATCTATGAGGATTATATTTTCCTGGATCAAGATTTACAGATGCAATAACTACCTATATCTTATTACTTCTAATATAAAGATCACTTTCCTTATCAAATACTCATCAAGCAGTACATTTTTTAAACCCATGCAACTATTCTTTAGAGTGCAGTTAAAAGAAACATTATAAGTTCATTTTCATTATTAAAGGAGTTAATTTCCAATTATTAATCAAATCCTTGAACGCTTTCAAATTCTTTTATAGAAACATAAAAAAAATTTTAATGTGGCCAAGAGATCCCATTTATGGAATATCTGGGGATTCCATATTTAAGACGAAAAAATTATTATAGAATATTGCTAAACTAGCAATTTTGCAATGTCTTATTAATAATAACCTCTAAAATGAAATTAGAAAACTTTATACTCCCAAGGAGAGGTAGTGTAACTTTGATCTTGAAATGAGATTAGCCTTTTTTCATGCTACTAGTAGCAAAATTTTAAAAATGTTTAGGATTTTTTCTCCATTAGCCCAGGTTTGCAAGAATAAATGTAGAACGACATGAGGAGAGCCTGCAATCTCCAAATTTGGGTAAGCCGACAATAGTAGAGTGGGGTAATGGACTGCGGGTAATGAATTTGTTTCTTATCGGTTTAAAATTTTTCTTTCAGCCACCGAATCAAAAACTTTATCATTCTTCATTTCCAACTTTTGTGTGTGGATACTAACTTTTTTATACTTCTATCGCTTAAACTATATGAACAAATGCATCACTCAAAAAAACATTGCAAAGTTAACGTAATGATTCCACAATTTAATTCTATAATAAATATTTTTTCTAATTATTTCACTAACGCCAAATTTTATTATTTTTTTGACTTATAAATTGACATGAAATTTCTGATAATCTACTTTTTTTAAATTGACTACTAGCATTACCCTAGGAATACAGCAAGGCAGTATTCCTAGATAGTGTCAAGGATCTAACTCGTGACCAGCAGTACACCAGCCCTCATTTTTAACAACTATGCTAACATAGAATCAGGGGAATCTGGCAAATGTAGGTGACCCGCACGACAATTGGCTTAATTTTTTTCTTGTGCATTTTTATTTTGTTTTAGTGGCACGGAAAAAATCTTCTCATTTTGTGACCTGAGTTACACAACCTCTCCTTGTCAGTATCTACTATACCCACATTCCATTCGCAGGGCGCATCGATCACGAAGCAACGAAATGTTAAAATCTCCGATCCGGGTCTGAATTTATACTGTCTTCGGATACGATTTCAGTAGCGAATGAAATGAAAGACCCATGGATTTTTGGATCTGACCCAACCATCCTTATTTTTTGAGTGGTACATTTGTAAATCTAATTAAAACAACCAAAGTATAATAAAGTGAATATTCAGATGTAATGGTTTGAAATTGAATATGATACCATTTTCGATGCAGTGACTGAAAGAAAAAATTAAATTGTGATAGGAATCGAACTTCATGCAGTACACTAGCTCTCGTCGTCCGCCTGATCTCGGCAAATGTCGGTACCCACGTGACATCCTACAATTTTTTTTCTCGCGATACCGGGGTAATTGGGAAAAAACCCATATTTCTTTATTTTGCTTCTAGTTGTATGGGTACATTTTCATCTAATTTCGTGACCTGAGTTACACATCCTCTTCTTGTCAATATCTACCGCACCTACATTCCATTCACGGGGTGCTTCGATCACTAAGCCGCGATAATTTAAAATCTACGATCTGGATCTGATTTTACTTCATGTGTTTGGATCCGATTCCCGAACCAAGTAAAATGAAAGATTAGTGGATCCTATCTGGCCATCATTAGCAAAAAAGTGTAAATTTTTCACGTCGGGACCGTGATCCAAGGTTCGTAATTTCAAAACTTCATCATTTCGTAATATCGAGTACTTCAACATATATTTAGATACAATTTTGGTCGGAGCCAAAGATTTTACTTCGTAAAATCAAAATATTGTAATTTTGAGTTTCTACTGTACTACAAATATTCAAATTAAATAGGTGTACATACACAATCCAAATAATCCACTTACATTGGCCCAACTCATTACCAAAGTTTGACACCTAATTTCTCGAGGTATAAGATGGCATAGTGGCACAGGGCCTTGTTCATGGATCTTCATAAGGCGTGCTCTAGTGTTATCATTATTTTTTGATTTAACTTATGTCGAACAGAACAGTCGAAGGCAACTACTCCTAATATTGTTCTCTACGATAATCTCTTGCATGCCGTATTCATGATCAAGTCTTTAGTATTAGACAAAGGGAACATGGTAGTAAAGGGGAAGAATGGTAGTAGATGAATTGGACAAAACATCTAGATGTGGTAAGCAATTCGGCAAATGCACACAGAGTAATCTGTCAAACAGGTTCTCATCGTGGGCTTGCTTGGTGGAGCCTAGGCTGATAGAAAACATCAAGTGCATCTGAAAATGCAAGACGTGAGAGGATGTAACTGCAGTAGGTAAGCGAAGGCCATCCTACTTATTTTCCTCTGTTTGTTCCTAGGACATGACTCAACTGCAGGAAAACCTCTTATTCAGCAGTCCACGGATGCGGCTACCCAGATGCACAATCCATCTCAACTCTCCAGTTATTATGATGGCAATGAAACCTGATGCTAGCCTGAGACTCAAGAGGTGGGTGTTAGTAAAATTAACTCTTTATACATTGATAATGTTGAAAAAAATACTCCATAAAACTAAATACCAAACCATTCAACCAGACATTTAGGGAATATAGTCCCAGACACCTGAAAAAAAATTAAAACTTTGAAAACAGGTAGAGTGGAAATCCACATACCACCAGATATCCTGGTGCTCGGCACAATCTGGGATGAGATGGCAGCACTGGCCATGCTTGGAGGCAACTGAGTTTGGATTTGTTGCACCTGGAGGGGTGGTAGAGGGGCCCCCTCACCAGGTGGCAGCAGGTGAGCTTCTGGTGGGAAACTTCCCGGAATAGAAGGATCTGGAAATTAAAAAGATGAAAGTACATAACATATCATGTAGAGAGAGAATAATTACTCAAGCTGAGCACAAGACATTTCAATCTTTTAACACCTCATATATGATACCTTATGTTTGGTATCATTGGTGTTTGGTCTTAATGGTATGTGAAGAGTGTATAAGAATGTAATAACAATTTATTTTTCAAATCCATTTCATTAGGTAGTATAGAGCATGGGAGAAAAATTCTTGAAACTGCCAACTACATTCACAATTTATTTAGATGTTCTTACAAATGAAAGATCTGAATGTATTACACCCACTGTGCACAACATTTTTTCCCCAGGCTTCCTGTAAGCAACTCCTTCTCTACCTCTCATCAAATAAGTATTATTACTCCTCTCACTTCATTACTTCCCTAATATTTTTCCTTATAAAAACACCTGGGAAACCATTATTCTAATTATTTATTCTCTCCACCTCATAATTTCCTCATCAACCAATTTTATTCCCCTACCATCTCAAGTGCTTCCTCAGTCAATTATGTTTCTCCATCATAAACTCTTTTTATAATTTCCCAAATCCACATCTCAAATGCTTCAAAATATTTTCAACATCTTTCAAAATGGCTCAGATCTCAGAGCCATGCCATGCTATTCATCAAACTCTTAGCAACCATTTTTTATTTCTTTGCTTACAGCTCCAGCTAAAGTTCCCTCCTGTCGGTAGTCACCCAAATGCTAAAGCAATTTCCCAACTAAAGAACCATGCCCACTTTCCTTCCTGATGCAGCCCACAACCAGGATTATTGAAATCATCATTTTTATGAAAAAATCAAGCATGTTAATTTTGTTAAATCAGATTTTTTTTAATTTTTTATCAAAACCTTGTGTTATGAATTCTGGGATTCAAAACCATTTAGTGAACACCATTTATTAACATGACATTTAATTGTTCTGTACTCCATTTATGGCTGTAATGAATATTTTGGCATCAGCATTGATTGTTTTTCTTGAAATTTTGGTGTTGATTTAACTATTGGCAGTTCAAAATCATGTAAAATTTTGGAATTTATTTCATCACTGCATTGGCCAGTGAGAATTTTCCCATGCCTAAGTACAAAACGTGATGTAAACAGTCTTTTTCTCAGTCAAACCTTCCTAGAATTTTTCTAAGCACACTCAAGAAGATATGGATGGTCTTCAACATGCCTGACTTCACTTTCAATTTCTTTGAGAAACCTCCAATTTACTAAGAGGCCATCCATCACAACTTAAACATGCTTTGGCAAAAGTGCTGGTCCTTCTTTTTTCCCAAAAGTACCTATGATGCTGACTTTCAAATCCTCAGCCATTGTGTGACCAAGAAATACTGATGACCAGTGCCTGCTGCCAACTTCATTGCAGTTAATATCCCAGAACTTCAGAGTGATGTCCATTTGCTCTTTTTTTAAATAAGGGTTGAGACTCATCAAAACAGGCAGTAAAATGATCTGCATTTAACAAGTCATTCCCTGTCTCAGCAGTAAAGAGAGGTCCAAGCCCATATGGTACAAGGTACGCAGTTTTTTTGTGGCTAATTTCATACCACTTGCAATTTCACTGTCAGGAAACATGCACTTGAAAAGTTCACCGATTCATTCCTGGGCACAGAAACTTTGGTGAGTATTAACTGTATGCAAAACCCAGTGTATTTCAGTCTTAATCACAGCTTTGTCGCTCTTGAAAGGTAGTACTGTTCCTGATTGGCAGGTCACTGCAGGCTAAGTAATAGAGGCAGTAGAACTGGAGGGAGTACTCAAGATTAATGGAGCACTTGAGTAATCGGAAGCACATGGGATGGAGGACCCAGAAGACGTAACTTCGCCCCCTGGATTACAGGTAGAGACTGCAAAGACCCTCTGTCTTAGACCACACAATTCTCAACATGTCGGCAGCAGTGATGCAACACTGCTCAACGCTTGGGGTTCTGGAAGCGCATTTAGAGCTGTAGTCAGCATGGGGGGAGTGGAGGCAACACAGCTCGACGATTGAGCTACCGTGACCCATTCATCATAGCCAACCCCGTGTAGCAGGCTGCTGGTTCAATATGGTACTTCACCGAAGCTTGAAACAGAAGTAATGTAGGAGATGGGATGCTGGCTGGCATCCGTCTTCGGCGCCGTCACCATGGTATCAGAGCAATAAGGGTCCACTTATGTACGCACAGCAATATGGTGGAGCCAGATGCCCACTCAAATCAAAGAAGGTCCATTTCTTATTTAGGGGTGCCGAATGCTCTGTAAGGCAGAGGGCATTCATATCTTTCCCCTACCCACCGCCCCAAAGATGCTTAATCTTTAAACTCGCCTCAATCCTCAAGATGGGTATTTAAGATCTGATGCTGTGTGTCAGGGGGGAATCTCTCCCTGGTTGGACAGGTCATGAGTTGAAGAACACTCCCAGATTCACAAATTTAAGAAAACCCTAGGAAAAAAACTTAAAAACGAACCCTACCTGTCAAAAACTGAGCCAGGGTTCAGTCAGGCCAGAATTGTAAGTGATGTAATAATTATAGGTTATTTCTAAAACATATTTTTCTTCTCTTGACTCAGCCTCACTCATTTATAATCACTCCTGATCAATAGCCAACTATGTCTCCACCCCTGCGACATATTGGTGTCAGATATGGGGTAGGGTAGGGGCAGCGTGAACCTTAACGAGGGAATTTAAGGGAGATGGACTGGTTGAGTCACTCTAATACCGGGTGCCGAATTCAGAACCCATTTCCCCTGAGTTTTTTTCTTTTTTTCCAATTTCCCTGACTTTTAGCTGATTTCCAGATTTTCCATTACCACTGGGCACCCTGAAAAAGATCTATATTAATCTTTTCTTCGTTTCTGGCGTTTACAAAGTTTCCTAACTTCCTATGGTATGGATGTCCTTCATAAAAGTATCTTTGATTACTTCTGCCAGTCCATCTTAACCAGTCTCAGAAAATAGCATGGCCTTCCTACATGCATTAGATGTCAAAGTTCATAGAGAAGGTTACCCATAGTGGCAGTGGTAAAAACAAGGTAGCTGATAACATAAAAGTAGTTAGATAGCAGACCAAAGGGCTAGTGAGCAGCACTTACAGAAATAAAGCTGCACAAAAAATACAAATAAATTAAAAGGATAGAAAAATTATGTCATGAAGACCTATTTCAGTTATAGACAGTGATTACATGAATTTAAAATTTCACCTGGAGGAACAGGCGGCATCCCTGGAGGTGCAGTAAGGGCAAGCATTTTTTGCTGTTGTTGGACATGAAGATGCCCTGGGTGGTGTTCTATTGCCAGCTGATTGTGAAGGTGGTTGATTCCTTGACGAAGAGCATTGCCCCTTTTCACAGCTTCCATTACGAGACCATAAGTGTCCCTAATTTTTACTTCTTTCTTCGTCTTCTCCCTGGTCAGGAAAAGTTAAAAAGGAATGAACCAGTGCCATTTTTCGTAAGTAGTCAACTGACCACCGGCACCGACTTAGCAGGTTTTAAGGAATGGAAACATTACATTGAAAAAACTGGTTGAAAGGCGAAAGGAAAGTTTTATTTCTTACGCTTTTTCGTCGACGGGAGGTAGCATTCCATGGTCAGACAGAAATGTGTCATGAGTCCTTTTCAGGGAACGGAACACAAGGGTATGGACCGAATGGCGGTGAACTTCCTAAAATGCAATACGAAAACAAATAAATAAATGGGTCACAAATGAACCTGAACAACAATACTTTAAAACGAACAATGAATTTATTATTAAACTATAATAGCCAGGGTAATACTCACTTCAGTCATTTTCATCAATTCAAACAGCAAACAGGATTGCAGAAGAATCAATGCGTAGAAAACAAACACCTTTCCAACTGAGGTAATGAATACGAATTACACGACATTAGTACGACTTTACAAGACGAGTCGACGGATAACTTGCCGCTTTGTTTTCAACTCTGTATCGCGTCGAGAACGTTGTGAATGCGCAATTTCGAGCGTTCAATGTTCGTTTCAAATGCAGATTCAGTTCGTCATCTGTTTCAATGAAGTTTATGAAAAGATCGGTTCTGTGAGTGGTGTGTTCAAGGTGATTTTGTGTAATTATACGTGGGTTTTGAAGAAAGTGTATATGATTGCAATATGGGTCTAAGCAAACAGATGCACTGTAACCTAACTATAGAAGATGGAAGGCGTGACAGGCATGTAGAATTATAGAGTGTCTGGAGCATCGAACTGGTCCCAAATCGTCGGCTTACAACGGTCTCCTTCCGAATCCACTCATTAGTTTTAATCCCGTCACTACCCCAAACCTCCCTTCTCTTGCATTTTTTGCTAAGAGTGCTTTCCACTAAATGAAGGTGGGGAAGATATTGACCCTCCATGACATATGTTTTTCCAGCATAGGCTTGTTGTGTCTGAATCTCAGCACATTGCTAGCCTCAGCAGGTAAATGACCGTCCTGTCTTAATCACTACAGTTACAAATCAATTCCTATTTTCCAATGCAAAGTGTATTCAGGTATAAATGAATGCTTACAGATAAGTAATGTCAATTCAGTGAATATCTTTTTTACTAGGGTTTATTATTTGGTATTCTACCGGTTATGTAAGGTTTTGATAGAGTACAGATGCTCAGCTGTACGTCATGTACCTAACACTCTTTGCTCTATTCCTCTCTTCACATCAGCATACTTTCTACCTCTTCATTCTTCCTTAAATGTACTTTCTCTTCCTCATTTATCCTTGTTTGCGTAGCATTCTTACTCCAATGGCAGTCGTCAGAAATACATCGCCCCTAATTGTTTACTTCCTCCACCTTCTTTGACTCATAAATTTCTCCTGTGACTTAATTCTTTCAACCACAAAGACAATTTCCTCGTCCGTCCTCTTCTGTCCATCTCCATGTCCTTCAAACACACATTTTGAAAGAATTCATTCAGGGTTAAGACCATTAATTCACGTTTACTTATAGATTAAATTTTCTCCTCTGTAAATAAATTAGCTTTGTCAATCGTAAGTCATAAAAGTGATGCTAAGTTTTTATTTTTTATTCCATGGAAATTGATGTTCCCTGACTAATGATTCTGCTTATGCACACGGAGTAGTATTTAATCTCATTTTATAGAAATTTTAAACGTTAGATAGTTTTCTTCTGGGGCGTCTATAAGATCAGGCTGTGTTGCTAGGACAACAGTTTCTCAGGAATTGCAGTCAATGTCTTCTGGTTATAAGTGCTCGATGCTGATTTTTGCCCACATTTTCCCAATGCAAGCGTTATAAACAAGGCCTTGGCAACTTTTGTTAAGAGAAGGCTAATTCTAATATTATCTAGTTTCTCTCCACCCTTCCTACGCTCCCTAAATATTTCTTCCTCTGCCCAAATACCCACTTATCGTTTACACTTGGAGACTATCTGGACCCTCAGGGGACCCAACAAATACAAAAATTATCCTTGAAAAAAAACGTTAATTTAATTTTGTAACATTAAGTTTTTCATTTCTGGATTATTATAAAAAAAAATACATTATTTTCTGATAGACAATTGTCCTTATTCAATATTCACTCATTTCTTTCTTGGGTAGGTAGTAAATACATATTGTTACTAGAATTGATTTTAAAAGTCTGTTTCGATAGCCTTTTCTCTATCCTCTAAATATCCTTTGCCCAAATGCCCAGTTATCCTTAATGGCACAAATGACACTTATTTAACACTACATTATTATTCAAAACACTGATTATTGAAAGTTAATGTGTTTTTCTGTTTGAGACCTTAATCTTCAATATGAGGGATACTTAACACTAAGCCCCCTGATTCCTGACGAGGTGCTTTAACTAATTAAGCTACCAAGACATTCTCTTTTCGTGTTGATTTCAAGAGGCTTTAAAGGAACAAGAAGTGGGCTTTGATTGTATGGAAGGTGGTGTTGCATGCACGATTATGGCTGCTTTGTGACATAGTACGTACAGCAGTCTGGCGACATATTGTTTCTTGGGTGCTCATGGATAGCCCCTGTCTAGATACCTGAATGGGGTACTATTTAACCTCTGGAATGTTTTTCTTCAGTTCCACTGTTCCCAGGCACGTAGCCAGGGGCTTGTGATGCTTCAGCCCCCCCCCCCCCCCTCCCTGAAATTTTTCCAATAATTTTTTGTTCTGATTTTAGCCGTGAACTTTACCAGTTAGAAGAGACAAGTATGGGCACTGTAAAAGTAAATACCAAGCACTGAAAATTAAGGGAAAAGATTTGTCACTTCCGGCACCGAATGGGCCAGGCTGATTTGTTTCAAGTTACGCAAGCCTCTCCCCCACACCCCTCCCCCCTCCCAAAGCAAATTTCTGGCTACGTGCCTGACTGTTCCTATGCTTGAGTAAAAGTTTTATAGTAAAAACTTACTTAGCCATGGTTACTCAGTACAATAATTTGGTAATTTCCCCTTTGGCTTCCATTAGGTAATACTGCAGCTGTAAAATTAATAGTTCCCTCTCATCTAGTGATTTGAGTGCTGTTGTACTGGTTAATGTGATCTCCACTTTCACTTATGTGAAGGAGTGCTGTTCTAATCACCAAGATATTACATTTTCCATGTCATATGATTGGTCTTTTGATAGTACAGACCCATAGCACCTCTGAATACCACTTCTTAGTGCTTGTATTTGATTATTCAAAGAACAAACCCACTTACTTAGCTGCTTATCTCTACATACAGAACAACCCACCATCCAAAACCCAGGTGATACATTGAGTGGCCATAATCTCAGCCCACAAGATGGGTCCATTAAGTACTGAGGACTCAAACTTGGCACTCCTAGCAGTAATGTGATTTAACCATTGCATCCTTGTCCAACCAGATTTAAATCATTAAATTTAAAAAAAAAAAGAATTATTATTCTATCAATAGGAGGTGGAGGTCTAGGAGGACAGTAAAGAATATCTTATTTAATTTTTTTGTGGTGACACACTTGATAACAATATCACAGGTATAACATGAAGTGAAATCAATCATATACATATATGAATCATATATATTTCATATGAAATCTATTTTTCCACCCTCATCGCATACCTCTGCATAAATTAGTGAAGATGTGTACTTACCATGGACTTTTTTCTCTAGCTATTGTAATTATTGGAATACAAGGCTGTTAAATAACCCTCCAGCTGAGTTCTTCTTTGGAGTAAATGTTGGTTCAAACCCATCAACTCCAAATCCAAGTACGGCAGGGTCATACTTTCTCCTCTCTGGCCGGGTTTCAGACTCCGAGAAGGTCTACAGAAGATAAGGCTGGTGAGTGGAAAAGTCTCTGAAATAGAATATCCCAACTTTCTGGGCATCACTGTAGTAGTATATGGAAAACGAACATGAACTTGAGTTTTTCTTTTTCAGAAAAGATACTTATACTGATACAAAAATTGGCATCCTTCCACTCAATGATGTACTGTCTCATTAACATGCCCATGTCTCAGGGTATACCCAAAAAGAAATAGATATAATCAAACAAGTTAAGGTATAACATGAATTATGACCACAGGCAGTTGGCAACCTCTAAAAAATAAAACTGAGTATGACAGCGACTAAATCCATTTTTGGCATAGCACTCAAAATTGAGATCATGAACTGGAAGAGGAATCTGTACTTTGAAAATTTATCACATAAAACTACGAAAGAAATGCCGGAGCTTAAAAATCAAACCAGCTTTCTGCAACAAAGCCAACTTAATACCTATTATCGCATGCCAAGGATAGGATTCCCATTGTTGAAAAAAGTCGGTATGTTTACCAATCGATCTGACTGGCTCAGCCTGGTATGGTAAATGAAACAGGCTGGCTAGATTGATCCGTGAAGTGTGCTAAGTAAGCCCACTTTCCCCAACCAGTCTGAGATTTCAGATTGTTCCGAAGGGTCCAAAGTGTGGGGAAATCAGCTTTCATTCCATCCTTCAGCTGACATGCATCTTATCCAGATGTCTCTTATCGTTCACCATGTGTAATGGATTTCCTAGTACAAGGATTCCTACCTCTCGTAATGTTTTCCTGCCCAACAACAGGATCCCTCTACAATTCATTACATAAAACATTGCATTCATTGCCTTTCCCGCAATACTTAGCTCAGTATCAAACCTTCCCTATGATTCCAAAGGAGTATTTGATCCCTAGGAGTACAATTACTTTCATTCACCAATCCTTCTTCCTATAATTCCTTTTTTTCTGCTGCATTCCCAGGAACATAGTATATTTGACCACAGCACAAAGGGCATTGTCGTCATTACCGATGGAGTTCACAGCGTACACATCTAGGTACCTCGTTGCCAGACTCTCCTTCGCCACTCCCCCCTTCCTCTTCCAGCCTCTCTGATAGAATAGTCTGATGGGGATGTCGCCTCTCTCTGCCCCTCCTCAAATGTAGATCTCGTCTGCTGCTACCACCTTGAATGTTGCTGGTGCTGCAGTCGCTTTGATTGGGACAAGGTCCGTCTATATCAGGTTGTGATACCCATTTGTCTTATGTAATCTGCCATATAGGCTCTTATTTCTGGCGGGAATGCGAACTTACCTTGCAACCATAGGTAGGTTATTGCTGCTAAGAACCACAATTTGCTGTTTAAGTTACTGAGGTTTATGAATTTTTTGTGGTGTGTAAACGGCATGAGGGCACTTTGAAAACCATTCTCGTATCACACCCTAAGGTCATGAGTTCAACTCCATAAATCCTAGAAAACTCGATTTTACAATGCAAACATACGTGAGTCATATGTATTTACAAATAACCTTGATTTGTCGTTTAACTGAGTCACTGAGGTTTATGAATTTTTTGTGCTGTGTAAACGACATGAGGACACCTTGGAAACCATTCTTGCATCACACCCAAAGGTCATGGATTCTTGTAAATGTACATATAAAATAATATGCTCTCTTGATTTTTAAAAGTTAAAATAATTAAGGGTAGAATAATACATATCCACAGGAACCAATGGATGAGGGTCAACAACTGGATTAAATGTAGTTTTACATATTAGAAAACTCTGGCATTTTGTGCTGGGTGAGGGATGTAATAGAACCAGTGTCTTAAGGAATGAAGTTTGTGTACTAATTTAAATTTCCCTCTCAATCACAGAACCTTGAATGCTGACCAAGGAATGTGAGGGGAATAGTGAATGGACTGAGTGGGGGACCCTTGGAGAGGTTGCTGAGGGGCAACAGGCAATGGACTTGTCGCTTGACATAGCTGCGGCTGAAATTCTTGCATGCATGCTAGTCAACAATTTCTGTGATGCTGTAAAAGTGAAATGATATAATTTGCATAATCATTTTGTTGATTTGAAATGTTAAGTTCTACCAGTGGGATAGATCAACTAAAAGTCAAATTAGTATCCTTCTTGAGTTGGGTGTCCCAGCCCATAACATTGAAGAGTCCTATCAGCCAACACTTTACTGAAAGAGAAATAATACCACCTGCACTATGTAACTTCTACTCAGATAAATAAAATGAAATGTGAACTTTAGTTAAGGCAAAGGCTGCATAAGGATGATTCTCTAGTTATGTAAATATCAATTGCTTAAACAATCTATTTCAATTCATAAGCCTCCGGGAATGCCCACAGATGTAGGGAACTCCAGCATTAACAATCTGCCTGACAGTAGTAGGTAATCTTTTCATGCTTGGAATCCAACTGGAAAATCAGTTTTCAGAAATAATATGTGGTTGCTCAAGAATACAATGCATTGATTCAGCTCATGGTACGAATAAACATAAATTCCATTTGCTAAACTTAGTGGTCCCCAATGAATACGGTGTGGGGTACCCTGTGGCTTATTTCATTAGTAATCACCTAACCAAAGATACACTCTTTTATGTTCCTAAGTATTGGAGATAAATATCTAGGCATTAAAATTAATGCAGCCAAACCAGATGGTTATGACTTGACTTGGTTTTTATTTAACCTGATGGCTTTATTACGAGGCTCTCTTAAATTCATTAAGAAATGTTTTTGGAGGGGAATGAGACACTTAATTTGTTTATGGCATGTAAAGAGAAACTGGCAAAAGAATTTGCATAAGAAGTCGAAGGATAATACACTTGCCAATAAAATGAATTAAACTTTGGGAACCTTGATTGAGGAAATAAATGAAAGCACCTTCCACACAATGCTGGATAAATTTTGGTTAAATATTCAGATACTGCTTCCTTTATTGAATACAGTTAACCATCTTTAATCCGGCACAGTCGGGACCGAAGTGATGCCGGATTAGGGATTTTGCCAGACTATGGGTCATGCATGGCAACTGGTCTATTTCTGACGTCCGGGATGTTTTCATTGAAAGGAGTCAATTATTTATAGCAAAAGATATTCATTTGCCATTTACTGAGCATTATTGTAAAAAGAGTTACTGAGAATAATCAGAAATAAATGGTTTCTTAATACATAAAGTTATTATTTAAAATTATCGAAGTTGCGGAGTGAGTGAAAATCTAAGCATAGTGCATATATAGCTGCACATGTAAAAGTTTCATATTGTTATTGGAAAAGGGTATAAAAATTGATATCTCTTACGCTGTAATTTGCGTAACATAATTTCCTACCGTGCTCTATTTGTTATCAGCTGATTCAGCGCGATGCCAACGCGTGGGTGTCATGTGTACGGCCGCCCATCACTACGTCGCCGCGGGCGCTCGGACTGGATTATACTTTAAAGACCATCATCAATAGTAGTCTTCCTTCAACAATTTCAGGCTGATCATCGTCATCCCCACTCGAATTTATTGTTATTAATTACCATTTCAATGATTTCATCATCTATGATATGTTGTGTGGTGAGAATATCGTGGCCGCTAACTATCCTTTCGTCTAAATTTACCAATTCCATTTCCTTTAATTCAGGGTTATGGATGTTTGCAAACTCCATCATCATATTTTTTATCCCCAGAAACATGAAATTTTTTATTCCCAATTATTTCTTCCATATCAAACCTTAAAGCAGTCTACAATTTAAACCACACGTGTTTTTAGAACGGACGGTGAAATGCTATTGCCTGCTCGTGAAACTTCCCGAATCATGTCTTTTGGATTGATCACGTCTATTTCTAAAAGAGTTTATCCTGCTCCATAAGCATTTGGCCAGAAATACATAAGACCTTCACTTCGACGCAATCGCAACCAGGCTGTATAAATCAGCACTTAAATCTTCTTTCATAGTTTTTCTCTCTGTTATCTACTTCTTCGTGTCACTTAAACAGTAAAATTTGGATGATTTTTCTCTTTCAGCTTCTTAATTTGCTATATTGTAGAAGATTTCACGTAGTATGTTTAGAGATGGGTAAATTACTGTAATTTTCGAAAATTACCGTAATTTTCCGGTAATTTTTTAAAGTTTTGAGCTGCAAATCCTTATCAGAGGACTCCAAACAAAATCAAATAGCATAGAGATATAAATGCCGACGTTTATATCAAACATATCACGACGTTTATCAATAATAACTCGTTAAAAAATTAAAACAAAGTTGGCAGCAACACGCAAAATGCCTCTCTTTTGTCACACTATGAGAAATTTTCGTTCCAAAGACATACCTCTGCGCAATGTGCATTTGTTATTTTACTCTGAATTAATCGGAATTAATCATGGACACAATGTAAAAAAAATCATTTTAGCTTTTTAATTTATAATATTACCAATTCCAACGGTTTCTTCATGAGGAAGAAATTTTCTGAAAAAGAACTTTTCTGAAAATTATCGTTTATTACGGTAATTTTCAGGGGTGTTGGTAATTTACGAAAAATACCACGTTAATTTACGAAAATTACTGCGGTAATTTACCAAGTTGCCCATCTCTAAGTATGTTTCAGTCAAATGCTTTACTGATGCAACGGCATCAAGCTTTCTCACAACTTGCACTTTTTCTGCGATGGTTAACGTTTTGTGCTGCTGCCACAACTGTATGTATGAGACATGTTTTGCGTGAAATATAAGAATATAACCAATAATTTTATCATATTACGTCTAGTGGTCAATAAAAAATGCGCGCGTCATTGAAAGTGGCCGATCTGTAAATTAGTCATAGTCCGTCTCGGCGATGTCATCAAATTTATATGTTTACTTCAAGTTCCAGAATAATTCCAGTATAGGCGAAGTACCAGAAATTAATATGTTTAAATTATTCTGATTCTTGAAATGGGAAAATTAACGTTAAGATTGGTATCTCGGTATTAATATAAGAATAATATCTCGGCAGGTTATGAAGCAATGTTCGGGTTAAAAATGTTTCTGCATTTTCCACTAAGTACCAGATAGTTGGTCATTGCAAAATTGCCGGATTATAGGTGCTCCCGGATTAGGGGTTCCCGTATTAAGGGTGCTCATCTGTACTTTAAACTCCATTGCTACAATAATTGTAGTTGGGCTCTGTGCTGCTGTAATTTTCCTCATGCTGCAACTGACATAAATGTGTTCGCTGATACATTTCACTATAAACTGCAAACTCACTGCCTTGACAGAACAGCCAATAGAAGGTTGGATGATTTTATCGAATTCATTTACAGAATGAATAAAAATTCTGATTTAGCTCTGAAATATAGAAGGCTGACTATGAAACCTCCACTAGATTTTCAAAACAAGCAATTTAATGCCACATCAAAGGCCTCAGCATTACTGAGACCAGGGTATGGAAGTGAACATGGACAAGTGTTGGGAAGTTAGGAGCCCAGAGTAATCCTCCAATTTCTGATTGTGTAGTCCCATACCAATGCAGGTTGCTGCCTTCTTGAGATCTGCCTTATTAAGTGAACCAAAATGTCTTGTTTCAGTTTATGTTCACATGTTTGTAGTCTCATGCCCTGACCTCCTTACTCTTTGTAAACATGTTCATAAAATCCATTCATTTCTCATTAAAAATTATCATTCTTCATTGGCTAATCATTACGAAACTGTAGTACATAGATACATTTAAAGACTCAGGAACATTTCATGCATTCCATTGGTGTCTTGAAGACTTAGAAACATTTATTACTTTAGAAAAATCAGAGCCCTTTTTTCCCCATGTGCGTAACTGTTTCAAAATGCTGGTTGAAATGTGTGGTTGACTGGATGTAGCATGCTTCCAAAGATGAACCACACTTTACTGCCTCCCTATTCAATCCCCCGTGACGACTACGCCAAACTATGAAAGACAGGAGGCGTCATGAGCTTTGCTTCAGGAACGCTATTTTCAACCATATTCATTCAACATTACCCAGTTTTGATCTGCTAAGTCGTCTTGCTGACTTTCTCAAAGATGACTTAATCAGTCCTCACTCACAATAGCAAAGTTTTACTTTTTGATTCAGAATTTCCAATAAGGCCCAAACTTAAAGTGGCAAGAGTCTATTAAGGAAAATTTGCTGATGGATGGTACTGTTCAATCTTTTAACGAACTTATATCAGAGAACAGAAACCTATTAACCACTGGTTGTAAAAATTTTCCTACAATTTCATGTCATTTTCCAACAAGAGTTCATTTTAAGTCATTGGATGGCTCTTTAAAGTAAGATGAGAAATTAACCAATACCATTATATGCAGATTTTTGTCCATTGATTGAAACATGCCACCGGTGAAATCAATGCCTGCTCAGATGGTATGTTTGCCTTTCCTAAATCTATATTGTGAGTCATGAAGAAGGTTAATTTCATCCAAGGAAAATGAAAGACTATAAAATGTTTTCAAAGGTTTTTGAGAAGAATAAGAAGAAAGATGTGATGCTAATTGCTTGAATTGTTGGAAATCCTCTCTTCTGAACAGGGATAATGTGCCAAATTCAACTTTTAAGGAATGATGCCATCACAGAAGGACTGTTTGATGATATCTGCCTGAGGGAATGCTATGTATTTGATTGCAGCTTTGTCTATTGGGATGGTACATAATCAGACCTGCATGTCTGTTTGTTGGCAAAGGATTTGAGAATTTCTACCTCTTTATAAGAATTGGTGGGATTAAGGAAGAAATTGTGTGAGCATGGTGAGGGAGGATTTTGATTTTTAATAAATGGTGAGTAGGTGAAAGAGAGGGTTGGGAAAATTGATTATTAAAACTCCTATCATTAATTTAGATGTCAAAGAGAGGTGGTTGATAAAAAACAATGTGACTAGGTTTGGCTTGAAATGTTGACCCTTTGGCATTAGCAAAATCGAGTTTTCTAGGATTTTTAGAGTCGAACCCAAGACCTTTACATATGACGCAAAAACAGCTTCCGAAGTGTCCTCATGTCATTTATACAACGCAATCTGGAAGGAGACGCACATGGAAACCTTCACCTCCTTACCTACAGGCTTGAGAAGACTGGTTGTGTTTGATGTATGAGCAATGAATGAAAATGGGGAAACGAGTTTGCCCACCTTATCATTTTACCTGATAGACTCCCAATCCTTTGACAGGAGCAGACCAACAGCTATTGGGCTGCGAGATCACATGACTGGTTGGCAGCCTTACATTTTTAATGAATTCATTCTGCAAAAGCTTTACCAGAATTTTTGTCAGCAGGGAAGTAAATAATTATCCATAATTTTTCAGAGAGCACTGATGACTTAAATTGCATCCCTTCTAAATGAATTGGCTGGCCGGCAACATAGCCTCTTAAATGCCCTAGAGACTAGGATCAACCTGATATTCATTTATGATGAGGGAGCATCTGGTGTCTCAGTTTTAAAACCTGTATTGCTAATCAGCATGACACAAATATACATATTTTAACTTGTTCACAGGCGCTGTTTTGCATGGACTCTCTGAATATCTTGTTTACCTATGACTTTTGTTGTGTAACAGCCTACATCAGAATTCTATGCACTTGCAAAAGTGAAATAAAATATAATTTTTTTACAACAGCTTCTGTGTTTTATGAAAATTGTCATCACTTTATTCCTGGCATAACTGAGAATGTTACATCCCTAAGCTGAATATATCCTAGAGAAGAAACAGATTGTACCACTGTCCTACCATTCCCCTACGGTACAAGGACATGAGTGCTACACTGCACTTCTCACTCGTTACGCCCGAGGGGGACATGGATGGGCAGTAGGGAGAGGTTTCCCTATTGCTGCTCTTCCGGCCCTTAGATGTTCTAAATTACCATCTCACTACTGTTGCTGCTTACCTGTAAGATGGGTGTACCACTAACATTCACCTGTAGGCTGTCGTGTTGTTTTCTTATACTACACTTTATTAATGTCGAGGTGAAAATGGTATTGAATGAAAAAAGACAAATGATAGGTATGTACCACTCAATACCTACAGCCCAGAATTTATGTTGGACATAACATAGGCCTAAATTCTGCTGCAATATAGATACTTAAAAACGATGAGTTTGCATAGTGTTTTCATTCGGCACTTGTAAAACTTCTAAAAACCACTTTTGGTATTGCTATGTTTGAAATTGCAATATATTTAATAGTTTTCTGACTCAAACTTCATGTTTACAGTCAATTTAATGGCACTTGATCTCAAACATGGCAAAAAACAGATGCATGTCTGATACATACAGAGCAAATTAGAGAGTACAGAGTAGGTATAGCATTTTCAAATATAATCTGAGGCACTTACAATGCTGATTTGTGATTACTGTCCATTGCATTGCCACTGATTTTCTGGAGTTTCAACTTTTTTTTCAAAGAAAGTGCAGGGCTTGTTGGTCAAAAGCAGTCCACTTCTTGACATTTTGCATAGAGTGAGGAAAGCAAAAGCTGATACTCGTATGGATGCACTCAAGACAAAAGGGAGGGGATGGATGGCAGAATTTAATTTTTGACATTATGCTTGTCAGAGTACTAATAGGACCATGGAAAACAAATTACATAAATGTACTTGGTACTATAACAGAATTTCATTTGTTTAATGCCAAATTTGATTATCTTGATTTATTTTCACAACATGATATGGTAAACCAATCCAATCTTCATTCAGTTAATTACACAGCACAAAAAAAGTCTATTTTGATAAAAATTAAGTTGCACATAACCACTGAATTCATTATGAAATGCCTTATTATAAACAATTTTAACAGTCAACACAGAAGTGAAGCAGGCAAAGAGCACTGTTGCTGTTAGTCATCTGGTCATAAATCACAGTTAAATGACAATATTCACACCCTAAACACTTCTTTTATAGTCTCTTTGTCCAAATATTCAGGGAAATAACTCACTTCTTTATAACTTCCATATGTGAGACAAGTAACTGACTAGATGTGCATTTTACCTGAAAGCAAGAATTGAGAACAAAATTAATTTTCATTTTAGATGATTTCTGGAAGCCTGGAAGAGAATTAATGCAGCCAGATGTTAAAATGCATATACTTTTAGCATCCTGATTAAAAGTTGTCGCTGATTAATATTTATTAGTCCCCAGTAATCTTAGAAATTAAATGACACTAAGAACAAACGATTATTACATGCACCTGTATCTACCTTACCTTGGGAAGAATAGTACGTACAAATGATGCAATATAAATGAGAACTCTAGACTCAACTGAGAAATATGCACAATTGTGTTGTATGAGTAGGATCGAGAGGAAGGATATACCTATTTATAATTTTTTTTATTTATTTTTGTCTTATTGTAATCTGCGAATTTGAGGAATTAAATCCTCTCTTCGAATTAAAAGATTGGACATCACAAACATCCATGTCCCGGTGAGTGAAAATCCTCCCTGGGCGGGATTTGAACCCTCGACCTTGGGATCGACAGGCGAGGGATCTACCCACTGCCACCAGGGCTGGCTGGGGTGAAGCCACCAGCCCCGGTAAGTTGTTAGGGAGTGGACTGAGGGGGAAAGCCATAAAATGCTTCGATGACTTGACTACTTGCTGCTGAGTTTGAGCAGAAATTCTATTGGAGGCAATAACCAGTGGTAGCAGTTTGAAATATGTAGATGCATTGAATGCTAGGGGAAAACTATGTTTTGAAAAATTACCGATGGTAAAAGGCTTCAGGAACCATGGAGCTTTAGCTTGCAATCACTCTGTCCAGGAATCCCAGAGGCAATGTATGGGAGGATCTATACGAACCAGCTCTCAGTTGCCATTATCAAGGAGAGTGCTCCCAAGACGGAGTTGCAGTTCAAAGAAGCCACTGTCCACAATCATAGAGCCTACCGCAATGTGTGAATGATGACTCATTGAAAGCAGTCTGATCTCTTTTATCCCAAATAGTTTGGCTTCAGAATGTATCCAAGCACATTCGGGTCATTTACCATATCTTTTTTATTGCTGAATCTGATAGAGTTTGTAAATTAAGAAGACCCTTATTTTTCTGTTCTTTGATCTGTCTATTAGTTCTCAAGTTATAAGTGGCGAAAAACTGATGTTTTTAACCCTTTAGGAAAAGTAGGCATGCGAAGGACTCATGCATCATCCACTTCGTCCAATCACAACTGAGACCGCGAATTCACCCAATCACAATGGGGGACTCACAGCTCCCTCTGCCAATGGAAGCGGTTGCTACAGGATCTGTGCGAGCAGGCATCCCATCCCCATCTCCACTCCCCTCCCGTTCTTCCTCAAAACAGTCAAGGAGGGGAGATGGATGATGTAGATATCCTTAACACAGATCGTTCAGTGGGCGTCACCTTTTGCTTATTTTTAATTTTCGATTTATGAGTGAATGGCTCTGGGTAGAGTATTAATTTTTTCACTAAAATTCATTTTTCGTTTCCATCTAATGATTTTGTGAACAAAATGGCGATCTCGGTTCCGAGTAAACTAGTAAACGAGTAGCTATCACGAGGGCTGAGAGTTGCATTGGGAGTGGGCTGAGTGAGTACGGCGTCAGTTGTCTTTGTGGATTTACCTGGGGGGATGAGGAGCATTTGACTTACTGTGGTGGTCTGTCACCAAACATGAAAATAGTATTTGGACTGGACATCATGAGAAAATTAATTTCCAAAGGGACTCTCCAGGGCCTCCAATATTGGGGCCACTTACCTGGAATGCTGCTATGTATGGGATTTTCTGGCAGTATTATCCCTGGAATTGGTGGCCTATGCTGGTGATATGGCAGTAGTTATCCAGTGAGAGAGCTTGGAGTAGTGGAGTAATTAGCAACCAAAAGGTTAGAAAAGCTTTCAAACAGGGCCAAGAGATGCAAACTCTTCATTTAGAAGGATCTTCTCAGTCTTGGGTGGGATATATTCAAAAGAGGTCCCTCCTTGTGACTGGACGGGTCAGTTGTTAGAAGGTGTCAAGTGGGTCACTTATCACACACCATGATAGATTACAGGATCTGTCTTTGTGGACAGTGACTTCCTTGAAGCTGGAATCCATGTTATGAGTGTTCTTCTTGATGAACCATCCTTCTGGATGGCAAGTGAGAGCTGGTTCCTGTAGACCCTCCTGAATATTGCTCCTAGGTTTAGGAATCCTAGGTAGCATGATGGCCTTCACATTGGCCAGTAAGCCAAAGGTCCGTGGTTTGGTTGTGGTTCCGTTTTGAACACCATCTCCCTTGATGTTCGTAGCATCCAAAAGACAATCTTGGGCAGAATATTTCAGATTGGCAGCAGCGTTAGATGGCAATGATCACCACTGCAGTCCATACGCGTTATTGAGAAAGTCAAAAAACAAGCCAGTAGTTGTAACTTATTTAAACAATTAAAGATTGTTCCTTTTCCTTGTATTTATGTGTTCTGTGCAGTGATATTAATCAGAGAATTTGAATCTAAGTTGTCCCTTGTCAAGAATCATGGCATTCATGACTACCTTACAAGTAGCTGAGATGATTACGCAGTGACACAACATAACCTTTCCGTCTTCAATACTGGCCCCACCACAATGAGTAGCAGAATTTACAATAATTTACCTAAATCTTTGAAAGATGAGAAGGCAGCAGGAAAGTTCAAAGTTAATGTAAAGACCTGTTGACCAATTACTTCTATTTTTCAGATGAATATTTCAATTCATGAAATGATGTTATTTTTTTGTAATATTATAGAGCTACTTTTGTGCTACTTGTAATGTATAATGTTACTTAGTGTTTTCCCAATATGTATATTATTTTTGTCATTTTTCCTTTATATCTTGATGGGTCCTATATATCTAAACACATATCTTCTGTGACCAATAAATTGATAACAATAATTGACCTGGAGGATAGGGGGATGGAAAATGAGTGGAACTAAGAGGAGATGAATTTAAAAAGGAGAGAAATAATAAAGAGGCTTTTTGGTGGATGAAATGCCATCCATACTCCTCTGTGACTTGACTTGAACAGCTTCACTGCTTTGGGGTAGGGGAGAAATGCATGGAAAGCAGAGGGGGAGTGGGAGGCTCATGTTAAGTGAGAGACTCTGAATGCAAGGCATCACATTCAAGACATTGAGATGACTGACTCGGTAGCTTGACTGGTGGAGTACTTGGCCAGAAATAATAGGATCCGGGTTCAGATCCTGGTCGAGGTTTTTTTTTTTTTAACAATTTCAGGAAAGCATGTTATGCGTAACACATGTATAAAAGTCACTAGTGGCGACGATGTAAAAAAACAGAAAAAACAAAAAAAGGAATACTCGCACACATATAAATAATGGGAGCTTTCGACAAGCGTTGCAGTCTTTCTCAGCCCGAAGGGAAAACTAAGAGCTATAGGGGGACAGGGTATTTTGGAGTGGAGAGGGGAAGGAGGGGGAAAAAAGGAGAAGCAGGGAGTGGAAGTGGTGAGAACACATTGTAGTCACCTTGACAAAAGTGTTGGTTAAAAGGACACATTGAGCCTGGGGGGGGGGGGGGGGGGGGGGCATGCCTTGAGAAGCAAAATGCAAGTTAACTCAAGGGTGTGGAGGTTGACGGTGGAATCTGACGGGGGGAGGGAGGCTAAGATTGACACATTGAAACAATGGTTGAAAAGTGCGTCATGAGAGGATGAAACTAGCTTTAATGACTGCCGTATAAATCCATCTAATGGCTTTTGGCTGTAGTCCCCATGTTTACCCAAGGGTCCTCCTGCACATCCATAAGGAGGCACAGGCTTTCTTTGCCTTAGTCTCCAAATGCTCTCACCAGTTAAGCTTGGAGTCCAAAATAACCCCAAGATACTTGACCGATGGTGAGGAATACACAACCTTTCCCTACAAAGAGGGAAGTCTAAAGCCCTCCATTTTCCTTGTATTGGTAAACAATACAAGCTTAGTTTTCTCCGGATTTACAGTTAGCCGTGTTTCTGCACACCAGCCCATTGCTCTATCCAGGGCTTGCTGCATAAGTCCAGAGACAGTATCGAGGTACTATCCAGTGATGAGTATAGCCACATCATCTGCGTACCCTTGAGTGGATGCGCCAGTCCTATTCTATAATTTTATAATCCTATATATCCTATAATTTTAAAATAAGACTGTTGACTTCCATATTCCAGAGGAATGGAGATAACACTCCTCCCTGAGGGCAGCCTCGAGCCACCGCTACCTTCATTGAACTGTCTCTCAAGACTACCTTGACAGTTCTTTGTTCCATTCCATTAAATTTTTAGGATTGGTTTCCATATATGGTCCCACGAGTAGCTAGGGAATTAAAGGGTGCACCCACACAGAGCCCTGCATGCATGGGTAAGGCTAAATAAAACCAGAGGTCGCCCAGTGTCCGGAATCTCTCTGTTAGCGACTTCTTACCCTCCGCCTGGCAGCTGCAGTCACTCTTGGCACAGAGACGCACCGTGGGGATGGGAGCTGTTTATTGACCGCCAGGTCTAGATCTGTCATGTTCAGCGATACCAGGGGCACCTCGAGGAGGATGTAGGTCTTCACCACGCATGACGGTCTTGGAGGTCCATAGGCATGAGGTGTGTAAGTTAGAAAGGAAAATGTGTAGGTTGTCGGGATTGTTGCAGATCCTGTGTCCACAGATGGAAAGAGAATAGGGGATGGAGCGTTTGGTGTGGGGTGGGTGGCAGCTACTATAATGAAGGTATTGTTGCTTGTTGGAGGCTTTAATGTATACTGAGGTTTTGAATTTACTGTTGGAAAGGGAAATTTAACGTCCAAGAAAGTGATGTTGGAGCTGAAAAAGGAAGAAGTGAAAGAGACAGAGGCTGAGGAATTCAGGAAATAAATGAAAGTGTTAAGGGAGTTGGTGTCATGGGTCCAGAGGAGGAAAATATCATCAATGTATCTAAGCCATAGGAGGGGTTTGAGAGGGTAGTCAGGTAAGAATTTATCTTCAAAGAGGCCTAGAAAAAGGTTGGCAGAGGAAGGACTAAACCTACTTCCCATGGCGTAGCCAGTCTCCTGGAGATAATGTTTATTGTCAAATGAAAAGACATTGTGTCTGAGGATGAAATGGGAGAGATCGAAAAGAAATTCAGTGCTAGGTGTTTGTGGGGTGGGACGTTGGGAGAGGTAATGGCGGAGAGCAGCAAGACCCTCTGAATGCGGTATGGATGTGTAGAGCGAAGTGACGTCTATGGTTGCCATGATGATGGGTCAATTGGGAGGGAGGGAAACAGAATTTAGTTTACAAAGGAAATCGTGAGTCTTTAATGTAAGAAGGAAGAGAAGGGACAAAAGGTTGGAGGTTAAAATCTACGAAGGCAGAGATGCGTTCAGTAGGAGAGTTGCAGGAAGAGACGATAGGGCGGCCGGGAATATTTTCTTTGAATTTTGAGAAGAATGTAGAAGGAGGGAGACGTAATGTGGGGGGGAGAAGGGGAGAGATGTCGGATTGACTGAGTCCTTCATTTGGCCCTTTGATTTTGAAGAGAGAGGTGTGAAAGTTAGGGTTAGGGTCAGCAGGGAGAGGGGTATAAGAAGAGGAATCAGAAAGGAGTCTGCTGCATTCGGCAGTGTAATCACAGGTGTTGAGTACTACAACAGTGGAACCTTTGTCTGCTGCTGAGATGACAATGTCTTGATTTTTATGGAGGTTATTAATGGACGCAGCCTATGAGGAAGTGAGGTTAAGCTCTGGGTTTAGGGAACGAAGGAAAGAAACATTAGACACTTTTGAAAGAAGATGGGTTATGAAGATTTCTACTGGGTGTTTGGGAGGGAGAGGTTTGGGTTTGTGGGAAGAGGGGGGGCAGAATTTGAGGAGAAGATTGTGTACTGGGTCTGACGTCTGGTGGTGAGTTTCAAACTCACTCTCTCAAACACAATTTCTTATGTTTCTCACTTAGCTTTCTACTTGGAAGAAATGCCAATAGAAGTGAAAAAAATCATGAAAATTTATTTCATTCACGATGAAGCACTGTGATAGGCAGGGGAATTCGATGAATGATAGCAGAACAATTCAGGATTATTGTGGGTTATGGGGAAACGTAAATGGATTATAAAGATGCATACCAACCTTAGTTAACTTAGCTCCAAAACCGTCCAAACAACTTGACCCACAGTTATGGAGAGTATGACTGTCTGTCAACCACAGTCAACTGACTTTCTGTCTGCAGTGTGACCGCTGCAACTGTTTTTCAATTGACACTGGAATGGCACAATTTCGGCTGTCAATTGGCGTCGCCGTCTGCATCCAGCACCTCCCCCCGGCGCCCTCCCCTCCTCCGCCTCGACCCCTCCTCCTCCTCTTCCTCCTCTCTCTCTTCCTCTTCCTCCTCTCGGAACTCGAAGTTGTCGAAGGGCTGATCGGACCACTTGAACGGGTCCACCGAGGACGGCCCTCCGCCGGCGTAGTGGTGGTGCCTCGACTGCGCTTTGGCCTTCTCGCCGGAGAAGAAGTCGTCGTCGAAGGGGTCAGAGTCCCGCGCGAAGATGTTCACCGACTCCGACTTGCGGATGATGGAGCCGTTGTTGTTGTTGCTGTTGCCAACGGCGTCGGACCTGGGCCCCTGCTGTCGGTGTGGGCCCTGCTGCCATGTGGTCCGCCCTCCCGGGAGCGCGTGTCGGTGGCGGTGGTTTCCGTCCACGGGCGCGGAGAAGGGCCTCTTGGTCGCGGGCTTGGCCTCGGCTGGGCACGGCAGGAAGACGTCGTCGCTGCTGCGCCCGTTGTGCGGCGGAGGCGACCTCCGGCTCTCGCTCACGTCGCTGGAGACACTCGACCCGCCGCCGCCCGGGTGCACGAAGTCATCCTCGAAGGGCGAAGACTGCAGGCGTCCGGAGGACCCCCTGGGTTGGGGGGGAGGCCCCCGAGGGCTCTTGCTGCCCTCCTTGGCGCCCCTCTGCCGGCCCCGCTTCTGCCCGCGCGGCCCCGCGTGGTGGGGCCTCTCCTCCCGCCACGTGGCAGCAGGCCACCTGCCCTTGTGCGACCCCGGAGGCGTCTGAGCGGCCCTGCTCCTCTCCCGCCCCCCCTCCTCCTCGTCTTCGTCTCCTGCTCCTTGGTGGCGCAGGCCTCGGTGGTGGTGGTGGTGCCTCTGCTGCTGCGACGTGGCTGCGGAGCGAGCGCTGTCGCTGCCGCTCGTGGTGCGGGCCCTCCGTCGCCGCTCCGCCTCCGGCGCCCACCGCGGCGTGGTTGCGGCGTCCACCACGCCTTCCGCGCCGCGCCCGTAGTCCTCCTCCGCCTCGTCCTCCTCGTCCCACGAGCGGTAGGAGGAGCGGCTGCCCCTCCACCGCACCACGCTGCGCCCACCGCCCTCCCACGACGCCTCCACGTCCCGGCGACCGCTCCTGCCGCCGCGCCACCGACACGCCTCCTCCTCCTCCTCCTCGTCCTCCTCCTCGCCCTCGGCGTCCCATTCGGCGGAGCCCGCCCTCCGGCGTCGCAGGCCCGCCGCCGGCGCGGCGCCCCGTCGCCTCACCGCCCCCCGCCACGTCCTCACGCCGTCTTCCTCGCCGCCCTCGGCCTCGTGGCGTCGGTGGTAGTGGTGGTGGGCCACGGCCCTGGGCGGCCACTGCTCCTCCTCTTCGCCCTCCTCGTCCTCCTCCTCCTCGTCACCCCACGTGGTGGTGGACGACTTCCGGTTCCTGAGCGGCGGGTGGCGGACCCTCCTCGTCGGCGGCGCCCACCCTCTACCCACGGCCCTCCGCCCTCCCCACCTCCACCCCTCTTCCTCCTCCTCCAATTCCTCCTCCTCCTCGTCCTCCCAGCACGGGCCGCGGCCGCGGCCGACGTCCTCGCCGACCCATGGCGAGGCCCCCTTCCTGGCGGCCCTCCTCCGCGGCGGGCCTTTCTCGGGCTCCGGCCTCCGGCCACTCCCCCTCCGGACGCCCTCCTTCCTCACCGGGGGCCCTTTGGGTGCTTCTGCCGTGGGCTTGGGCTCGTCCGGCGCCCACGAAGCCTCAGCCTCCGGCCACCCACGGTCCTCCGAGGACCACGGCGAGGCCTCCGGGCCCCCACCGGCCGCCTCCTCGAAGTTGGCCCACCCCGAGTTGTCCTCCTCTCCCTCCGCCTCCTCCTCCTCCGCCTCCCTCTCCTCCTCCTCTGCCTCCCCTTCCGCCTCCCCCTCCACCTCCCCTTCCGCCTCGCCCTCCTCCTCTTCGCCGCCGACGCCGGCGGCAGGGGCCTCCACCTCGGGAGGGGGCTCGCCGGGCCCCGCCTCCTCCTCCTCTTCCTCCTCCTCCTCCGGGGCCTCACTCGCCTGTCGCGACAGCACCAGGAGGTCGCCCACCTCCTCGGGCCTCTCCTCCGGAAGGCAGATGTCCCTCAGGGCGGCGTACTTGTCCACCGCCCCAGCCTCCTCCTCGGACTGCCTCCTCGCCGGCGACCCCTCCTCCTCCTCCTCCTCTTCCTCCTCCTCCTCCTCCTCTTTGCTGCCGTCGGAGGGCTCGGCCGCCGGCGCCGCCGCTCCGCCTTCCGTTTCCATCAGCTCTCGGAAGACGGCGTACTTGTCGAAGGGCGCCCCCTTGAACACGTCCTCCGACGACTTGCTGCTGCTCTCCGCGCCGAAGTTGTCCTCGAACTTGGCCTCGAAGTCGACGGGGAAGGCGGTGGATGGCTCATCCTCCTCCTCGGCGCGGCTCCCTCCACCGTCCCCACCCTGCGAACGGATATACACCCTTACTCTCTTTGAACCTGACTCCCTTTCAAAGGGGACCGTGCATCTTAAGGCGCACGGAGATACTGAACCATTTGCAGACCTCAGTCAGAAAGTTACTGGCTCGTAATCAGGGCTTGCAGCTGAAACAAGCATTAGTTGTCCGCTATTTATTGGCTCTCAACTCATTGCCAGCAATTAAATGGCTTCTGAATTTAGTGAGGGTGAAGCTGTGATTTTTTACCATTATACTATGAGAAGAAGGTGACATGTGCCATTCTGAATACCCACTCCCAATTATAAATTGTAGATTTTTTCTTGCTGCAAAGGACCTAGATTATTTGAATGAAGGGTTGATTGGTGAAAATAAAATTGATCAAATCAAAACTGATCAACATAATTCATTTTTGAGAGTCAAAAATGAGTAAACTATGCTGGTATTGTTTTGAACATATTCACCCCTCTAAAGGAATTGAGTATGCATATGTTAAGTGTCAGGGGTGATTAGTAGCAAGTTACTATTGAAGTTAGTTTTTTTCAATTTCTGTTGCTGTTCTCAACAGCTACTTTTCTAATTCACTCGTTGTCTTACGAAATTGAGTACCTCCGAAGGAGCAGGTAAAGTTTCTTCTGCCTCAATAGTAGCCTTTCCTTCAATTTCACTTCAAATATTTTTCCTCCCCCTTTACCTGGTTTACCTACTGAGGCTGCTTATATCCCTCTTTCTCAAAGAGAATATATGGCCTTTATTGAGGATGTCCTTAAGAAAGCTTTAGTTTTTTATACCTCTTTCTCTGATTTCTCAACTCTTGTTCACCCTTCCAAATATTCCCAGTTTTTCTGAGTTAGATTGAGGTCCTATTAGACCTTTTATTTTTTCACAAAAGCTTTGGTGGCTCACCATGAGGCAAAGGGTTTTGCCACATTTCGTCTGAGCCTGATGTTTCGTGACCTGTGCTGGTCACTTATTCAACGGAATGAATACTGGCTGCTGATGTTAAGATTTCACAACTCATAAGATTTATAAGAATCAAGGCTCATAAGCATTGGGCTGTTACCATACAAGATGTGGCAAAACCCAAAAATTCTGTTGACTCATGAATGCCTCTGTTCGCGTGAATTCGATAGCTTTTGTTTGTATTAATAATAGGCAAGATAGGTGAGTGATATTAGAGTGCCCCTTCTTTTGAACCCTGGAGAAACTTTTATAAAAATACTTTTAGTTTTACCGAATGCAAACCTATGTGATCTGAGAGTAGCGTGAAAAGTAAGCCGTATGATTTTCCCACATGAAATAACTGATTATAGATTCATGAATTAGCTGCGATACCTTTTTTAGTAACTTTCAATATCTTCATGAAAAGAACAATGCTGTTTATGGCATTGCTTTTTTACAAACCTTTTTAGCATCATTGTTGCTCATGCTCCATTGGGACTTAAATTTTATTCCCTGGTTTTCGTTAAATCATCTCAAATCTCAAGTTATCTCCATCGACGACAATTTCGAAAGCTTTCCATCTCTTCTCTTCATGTCCCAGGTCGGTTCAAATGCATAAACTCGTAAAGAATTAACAAAAAGCATTCACAATTTGAACACCACTGAAGCATTCATTTAAATACTCCTACTTTAAACCGAATGCAAACCTTCTAAATCTGTATGTAGCGCTAGTAGTCAGCACGTATCTTTGTGCGGAAAAATATGGCTGACCTTGATTCATGAATAGCCTGCAATGCTGCAGTACCTTTCTATATCCTCGCAAAAAGCATGATTCCGTTCATGGCATCCCTCTATGATGAACTGCATTTTACAATCAACGATGTTTTCGTTTTGAAGACAACAATGGCCAAGGCCTTAGCAACGCTCGAAAAAGAACAAAAAAAACAGTAAATTTCAACTTAAATTACACATTGCCCAGAAACCTCTAGGACAAAGAGTAAATCAGTTAAGAGAATAAAAATGTTTAAACATTTTTCCATTAAATACAAAAACAATGGAAGAAATCGACTAGTATTTAGTTATTTTACTGAGCGAAAGAAAAAAAACTCTTGCCCTACCATAAATTGAAAAATTCCATTTAAACCAATATAAATACATAATTGGCACCAGGAATTGACCCCGCAGGCCCTGAGCCTTTTTTATATTAAGCCTATAGCACCTACTATAGTAGTGTACACGCTAGAATTCTATAAAATTTCAGCTCAATCGGTTCAGTGGTTTTTGAGGAGATGCATAACGAACATAGAACTGGCAGACAGACACCACTTCATTTTTTAATATTAGTATGATAATTCACATCAATGCCATAAAGTTCTTCTGTGTTCTCCAAACCAAAATGAGTACTAAGTTGGACAAGGAGTAAAGTCAGATTCAACTTTGGAGGGATAAATACTACTGATATTGAATAAAAATATATAGAAGCACACTGCGAGATTTAATCAGTTCTAAAATTTAAAAAAAATATTAGCCCTATGCTCTTGATGCTATAACTTAACATAGGCCATCATTAAACCAATCTTTCCACCAAAATTTTGACAGTGATTGAATTTGACATTTTACCAAGAGACTTGCGTTAATTATCTGATATAATGTTAACCCCTGTTGGTTCCTCTGCTTTGAGTAAAGCAGCTGGATAATTTTTCTAATTACTACATAGAAGTTTTACTAAATATAAAGTTAGAAATTGTCAATGAAATAAGACAAAGATACATATTTATGAAAATCCCACATATTCAAATATACTGGCAAATAAAGTTATATCAAACATGAACTAATACAGCAATGGCATAATTTTGAGCCAAAAAGGTCATGTTTTGCCAATGATGAATTATTGCCAAAGTATCTGAAAAGTCTTAACAAGAAAATCAAGTTCACCAAATGATATTTTTGCTTTGATGCTGGGTGAGAATACTAGGTAGCCAGTTTTTCGACATTGATACTAAAAGTTTTAGATTACAATGGACTGATGACTCTACTGACCTCTCCATAAATACCAATATGTGCAATTTATCGCCTGATGACAATTTATTAACATGTTGAGGACCGGCCATTTAATTCCAATCTCTTCGGGTAGGAGCAGGTATTTAAAGGGGTTTTAACCTAAATGACGTGGATGCATGAAAATTGGTCTAGCATGCTCAATTTTTAACGTATTTTAATACAATTTGAAGTGTTACTCTCACCAGAGATTTTAGTACATATTTCTTTTTGGTGTGATATTAGGTGAAACACAGCCCTTTATGCAGAGGAACCTTCCAGAATCCACAGATATACTGAGTTTCCTTCCTAAGTATATTTGCAGAACAAACTCAACACGTCCGTGATGGATATTTCTTCCCATACCCCAATATCCTTTAGTGTGTGTTTCACCATTTGCCCTGCTAGCCTTGCCGGGTTATTATTGTTATGCCGGGGATTTCCCATCAAAATAATTATTGCTAAGAAAACTTTCATCTCTCCCACCATTACATTTTTCATTTCCCAGTTTTCTGCGATTACTTGTACATATCTGCTTTCATTGTGCATGTGATACAAGTTGGTCTCATCGCACATCATTTCAAGAAGATCATCCCCAAAAAATAATTTTGATACTTATAAAACACATTCACAATTATCAGATGCATTTGTGATTCCTGTCACTCCCTGAAAATATTCCAATCTTCTTGGGAGGTCATATTTATTCCATGTCACAGAGGCGTCCTTCACTACCATGGCTGTCACTTACTTCAAAATCACTATCATCACTGTAAACTAACTGTTCAGCCTTTCTTTTAGGTTATCTTCCACTAATACCATAATCAATTTCACTATCTGAGCTCTCACACTCATCTACACAATCATCTGGCACATCCGATAATACATCAACACGAAGTTCGTCATATATATTCTTCTCCATCATTCCACAATATGCACCACCACTAGTTGACACCTTTATTATAGAATTCTAACAAAAGCTTATTATTTCTAGAGTAACTTCTCGGGAGACAAGATATACAGGAGTTATTGCTGAAAATTATTGAAATCTGCCCAGGCTTTAACGCATGTATGTATGCACTTTCATAGGGTAAAAGCACAGCTCATTTCAACTAAGGAAATTATTCTCCAGCTGACTACATGACTTGAGATCACTAAAGAAGAGGGCACAGAACACAAGAATGTTCCAGAGGAGACTAATATGCATTCCAAGAGAAACGCATGAACCTAACAAAGATGAGCATTGTGATAAACTGGTCCTTTTCTACCAAGGGCCGAAAGATTGAAGGGTGAACACTGAAAGGAATTTCAGAGATCCTTGGCCCTCTGCAGCTAATGTGTTTACATTGAACATGTAGATAGGATGCCTTGTGAGAAACCAGATCAATTATGATCACTATAGTGAGTGTGATAAAGCCAGCCATGAATACGGATCCAGATGGCATATTCATTAACCTCTTAAGGCCACTATACATTAGGCGACCAGGAAATTACAGAAGAATAGATTTGGTATTAACAATGACTGAAGAAAAACAATCCGATTATAACTCTTCCTCATCAGCTAAATGTATATAATTTATGATTTCAGAACACTGGAGAGATTACAGAGTTAGGGTATTGGAAAAATAGTATTTAATCAAGTTTTTTCTCATGGTTTTGCTTAGTAAACTCTTATTCATGCATGTTATGAATTGCTGAAAATGAATAACGTTCATTTAAAAAGTTACTTAAAAAATAAAAATTTTAATGGAAGATAACTATTCTAAATGACTGAAAGAACATTTATAAATACACCAGATGCAAATGGGAAAATAAATAACTGATATTAAAATAAGCAGAATAAGTTTTGTTGTCACATGTGAAAACACAGAAATCTCCGTGACTGGCCCTCAACGTTTGGCACGCAAAACACAGAGATTTCCGTGATCCGTCCGCAACTTGTTAAATTGGTCACATGTAGTGATGCACAATTTTACTATTCCTTACTGTTACTTACCTACTTATTATTGTAATTTTACTGATGCATAATTTTCACTGTTCCTTCTTTTTTCAACTGTAATGTTTCGACTAGAATGTATCTACTAATTCTCTTTAAGCACGTAGGTAAAGCATGTTTGGTGTAGAGACATCCCCTGCCACACACCTTTATGGTGGGTAGCGGGGAATTATGTAAATGTATTCTAATGCTGCTAGAGTCCTGCTTGTCTATGTGAGTACCTAACCAAAATGAATTTTGCAAATGTGGAGAATTTTCCGGGACTCATCACCATGTGAAAGAAACCTTTGGAATCAGAGACTGTCCTATCTGAATCAGGACATTTGGCTGCCTTAGTTTCATGAATTGATATAGATGACATAGATACTGTTGTTGTTCAGATACCAAAAAGTCTGAGGGAGGTTGTTCACCTTCCATCATTATGTGAGATAGAGAACTAGGGATAGAAAGCTAAAATAATTATTATTTAATTGCCTCTACAAAGCTCAGATTAAACATGTTATTAATTAGGTATAACATACACGAAGGCCCAATGTGTGGATGAGAAAAACATTAACTGATTAGATGCAGACGTTAAATAATACTTATCATAATTATACAGAATATACAGATCTAATATAGAATTGAGATCAATTTAGCCACACAAATAATGAAATGAATGATAGAAGAAACAATGAATATACATAACTTATCCTTGATATTAGTATGAAAATAATTCTGCATGTCCCTATTTCCAGAAGTGTATTAAAATATAATTGGTATGAGTCATATTGGATGCTATTATTTAAATGCTAGTATAAATATACTAATTGCACAGTAGTATCATTTATTAATTTATTCTGCAGTTTTGAGGGCACAAGTTTAAAAGTCAAACAGATTCCCTTCCTGCTGATGAAGCTGAGCTTGAAAAGCTGTTCAGTTATTTTTATAATGGCATTTCCTTAGCCTGTATTTGGGATATTCTATTCAATGTGCTAGGCTACCTGGGCTGGCAGAAAACTCACAAGAGTGTCCCTGTGTCTTTCCATAACTTACTGTGAATCTTAAATTTGCTTTTATCACAAGGAAAATTTAGTTTGGAAAATAGGACAAAATGTGGGAGACTGTTTTCGGTTTTACTTTGTGGAATTTTTCCATGCTACGAAATAAGGTAAATACACTGAAATTCAACAGTAAATACTTATCAAACAACCTGGAGTTTGTCACTGCGCAGCATCATCAGGTGAATAGCAAGAAAAGGAAGCACTATATATACAAAATTGCAGGACGGGGATAGGAGGATGGCCTTTATTCAGGATTCCCCTCTCCTGCAATTTTGTATATGTATACATATAGTGCTTCCTTTTCTTGCTATTCACCTGATGATGCTGCACAGTGGCGAAACTTGGGTTGCTTAATAAATATTTTATGAGGAATTGTGGTGTATTTATCTTATTTTCCAACATGATAAAATGTCTTAATTCATCAAGACTTAGAGTGAACCTACCTACTAACCTACTAGAGTGAACCAACCTACTAACTATGATATGGTTCCTCCTCACCAAGGAATAACTTCACCCCAAACCTCTACACCTCTTATAGAAATCATTTCCCAGTCATATTCTTGATGAGCTGACTAAACTCTAGCCAGCCGCAAGAAAGGTTTCATCCACACCCAATCCACACTTTCATCACTCTCAATATCTTCCTATCAATTTCCACATATGATAAGACATATATTTCCCTTCCTCTTGTCCATACAGGTAAACGGGAAGGGAATCAGTTATGTTTCGGATAACTCACCCTCCATAGTTGAGGTGCATACCAGGCCCTGGGCCTTAATCAAGAATTTGAGTGGTGGCACTCAATTGTGAACAATATCTCACTGTTCTCATCAATTGAGATTCTGCAACATTTTCTGTCTGAGAACCTCAACTGTTCCACCATGGCCTCGTTTCCATCCAAATATCAGCTTGAATTGTGTTAACAGCAGGCATGAGGACGTCAATACAATAACGGAGACTGAACTAAAAGATCTTTGTCTGGAATTCCAGGCCAGAATGATTGAGCTGTGAGCATTGCTTTCAAATGAAAAAGTCATTGCCAACCAAAGTTGCAATGAATGTAAATAAAATTGATGGTCCGCATGTTTACTTGGTGGAATTTAGACATAGTCAAGATAAAAAATACTTGGTTGGTTCTACAATTTATTTAGATAGACTCTACCGGTTTCAACATTTACAGGTCATCCTCAGGAGTTAGGATCCTAGAGAGTCTATCTAAATAAATTGTGGAATCAACCAAGTATTTTTTATTTTGACAATGAATGTAAAGTCACCACATTTCAGTGAGTGCAGCAGTGAGGCAGTGTTTATCTAAAATTCATGATCATTCATGTAGGCTAATGCAGAAATCAAGCAAGCACCAAACGAAATATGTATTTTAATCCAAGTTGCAGAAATACTGAGTTCAAAGAAAGCGGCTCTCATTTGGAAGTGAAACCAAAGTGGCCCAAAACAGACTAACCAATGAGGAAATAGCAAACAATGTAAATGACTGCCATAACCAAACGCGAATTAACAACAACCATTGTACTGAAGCCGTGCATAAATTGAATTAAGTTTGTTTAAAAAATCATGCATTAGGTTTCATACATAAATTCACCTTTCCACGAACAAAATAAGTAGGTACATATGTGCTTCAGTACTTCATAAATAGGTCAGTTCCGTATGTTCTGCAATTGCAGCACACTAATCCAAAGAGGTCCAATAAAATCACAATCAAAAAGCAGAGTATGATGCTCACTTTTTTGAAAGACTGTGATTGGTCAGTTTCATACATTTGGATGTAACTTATGACCAATCTCTATCTGTTTGATCCAAATATTTGTACAAAAATTTGGATACAATTCTACGACATTAAATGGTCAAACCCAGTGGTACCCAATTTGCACTAAAAAGTCTGGTGAAGTATGACTGTGGGACAATGATGTTAGGTTCATACTAACATCATCGTCCTCCTAAGGTTATCATCTAGATAATGCTCACAGGTTCACGTCTGAATCATAGCAGTGAGGAGGCTGTCACTAGTCTGGAGAGAAGGGGTACCTGTTGGCGCGGGGTGTCGGTGGGTGGTTGCCTCGACAACACTTCGGCCACCTCGTGCAGCGTCATCGTGGCCACCCTCTCAGGTGGAATGTGCAGTGCTGCCGCCATCTCCTCCATGCTCATTCGACCCAGTTCGGCCAGCGTCAGGTCCCTGCGCCCAGGGCAGGCGGGCGAGGGAGTGCTCCGTGGGGGCGGTGGGAGCACCACGCTCACCTCCGGGGGCGGTGGTTGCTCCACCACCGTCCCCCGGCTCGGCTGCTGCCGTTGGCGCCGTGGCGGGGGTGGAAGCGTCCGCTTTGTCTCATATGTGTCGATGAACTCGTACTGGGCGGCCGCAGAGTCCTCCTCCGGCGTCCTCTGTTGTGTTCTCTTGGGGGGCAAGGGGGGTGGACGGCCCGTGGAGGGCCGTGGGGGCGGGTCTGGGGGTGACGGCGAGCGCCGGGCCGCCCTCCTGCTCCCCTGGGCACGCGGGGAGCGGCTGCGTGAGCGCGGCATGGTGCCCCCGGGTGGCGGCAACAGCACCACACCTGCCTCTGGGGGCAGGGTCACCCTCAGTGGCCCGTGGGACACTGCTGCCCCCTTGGAGGACCTCGGCCTCCGCCCCAGCGTGGCTGACAGACCCTTCCCACGACGGCTCCCCAACTCCGCCGCGAACCCGGTGTCGAACGGGTCATCGTCCAACCGGGGGAAGATGGCGGACGGTGGTGCCTCGGCGGTGGACGGCGGCTCCTCTGCGAAGGGGTCCGTGTCGGCGAAGGGATCCTGGGGGGGCGGAGGGGCGGCGGCCGGTGGTGGGGGGGCCTTGGGTGGGAAGAAGAGGTCCTCCCCGAGGGCCACGAAGGGAGCCGGGTGGAAGGAGGACGGATTGGGGGCCTCTCCGGGGCCCACCAGGTCCCGGAGCACTTTCTTGGGTGGGTTCTTCAGCTCCTGGAAGAAGTCCTTCTTATCGACGTAGGGTCGGCTACGGCCGGTCCCCAGAGGATCTAGCTCCGTGAACACGTCAAACTGCGGGCCAGATAATGTGGTCCCCTCTGGTGCACGATCTGGGGTCGTCTCCTTCTCCACCTGTGAAACAAATGCCGATCGAATAACGTGTCGAAAAGTTGGGAGGGTAGTGTCGCCCATGGTTAATTGAGCTGCAACATGTTCTGATGTTCATATTTTCCCATTTTCAAAAGAATGCCTGAAAAACATTCCATTTCATGTCATAGATTGCACAATCATTGATTTATTTCGAGGCTCCCAGATCAGTTAATTTATTCATACTGCATCATTAAACAATTATTCTCTCACCTCTGCCCAATACATCCTCGCCCTTGGGGCATATTTCCCAAGGTTAGTTAACCTTGCTTGCTAGTTAGTTATGTTAATGATGTAATAAGCTTAAATTAACTGCCCTGCTGGTCCATTTTATCCCCTACTCACATTACTCACATTTTGAACCATCTATGGAATGAACAAGAGCCAAATCACAATAAAAGCATTATTATACTAATATACATTAATAAATAAGTACATCTATAATTTTCTTAAGGATGTTTATAATTTACTATTGAGCCTAGATAGGAGGAATTTGAAGATAGGATTTGGGGATGAAAGGAGCAAGCTTTTGGGGATGAAGAGGAAAAGAGAAGGAGGCAGGAAAACAATATGGAGGATGAATTAAGAGTTAACTGCTGCAGATACGAGTTACGGAGGATTGAATGCTGGTCAAACTAGGAAAGGTAAAGAAAGGATTGGGAAATTAAGATGGCCTGACAACAGGCAAAAGATATAAAAGGAGTTAAAAAGGGAATTAAGGTAGTAAAAATGTTTTAATTTGTGGGGGAAAGTATGGGGATGAAAGAGGATAATTTCAGGAACTGTATAAGAACCTAGCTGAAGATCTATTTTCAAAATTAGTCTTATTCCAATTGTGAATATGAAGTCCACCTTTCCTTAAGTGTCACCATCTATTGCTGCAAACACACGTATACAAATATCACTCAATTTTTAAGAATTACTTTTCCATTATAAGGCCTTGAAAATTATCTTTCTTATTCCATACTATGACTTCAATATTATTCAATATCTGAGAAAGATGATGTATATCTCCTTACAAACAAGAGCAATTCCGAGCCAGAGCAAAGAGCAGTAGCAGTTGCCATCCTTTTCCCTTCTCCCTCTATTTATGGCCAACTGTCACCAACTGTTCTGTAGCTTTGGTATCATGACTGTTTAAAATCTTTAAGCAATGCATTCCATTCTGTAAGTCAAAGACAACTACAATGACTACCTAACACAGGCTGATGCATACAGCTATAATACAAGAATGAAGTTTAGTCTGCGTCAAGCAACGTAGACTAACTATATTGCACAAAACTTAAAATATTGGTCTGAAGTTTTTAATGATGCCAAGCTCCCTTCAAATGGCCATAATGAGTAAATTTTGAAGGGCACTACAGCATGGTTATTGACCCACCGCTAAATACCATGGAATAATACTTACAAATCGATTTCATTAGTATTTCCTTGTGGTGAGTGTTTGTATTGAATTTATGTATTCATGCATTCATATTTTCAATTTTAATTCTTTTTGTAAGTAATTGCATGTTTTGTGTTCTTTGATGAAACCCATCACTTAATTGTGCCCTAAGTGAAAAAAATATTGTCATTATTATTCATATTTGCATGACTCCCATTCCTCACCAACCTTCACCATTCCTTATTCAGCATAGCTATCTGGAACATGTTGCTGATAAAGTAATCCTAAAAGCATCCTTCCCGTCCCAAGCCTTCCCACTTTGGGTGTTGATGAGGAGAGTGGCCATGTGCTTACCAGCCAAGAGGGTATGATGGCCTTGGTAGGAGGTGTTGCGGAAATATAAATCTCATTACTCGTATGTAGTGGGAGTATACTTATAAGTAGTGGATATTGAAAACTTGAAGGGGTGTGATTTATAAATTTAGTTGAGTTCATGAAAGGATATGGAATGAAGAAACAGAGAATGGTTGTGAAATAAGCTTTCATGGAGGAGAGGAGAGTCATAGGTTCGATGTTGAATTACTTCAATGTGTTCAAGGGCATCTAATTTCCTTACTTTCTTTTCTACATAAAAATTTTGGTTTTGAAGTTGCATTGTTTAGTCTCCACAATGCATTTGTCTACCATGCCTGAAAAATCATAATTCAATGAAAGTGAATCATAATTTAACTGGAAAATGGTAGATGTGAATGCACGTTGTTTGGCATGCTCTGAAAATGTTACTCAAGACCAAATTTGGTAGGATACTTGAGCCTGATTTCTACCAGAAAATGTCTGCCTCAGCAGGTATTTGTTTAAAAAGGCTTTCGCATCTCACTGAAGGGTTAAGCTTCCATAAAACCAGAGAACATAAAAATATTTCCATATTCACTATAAAAAAAAGAGAACAAAAATTTACGATTGCACAAATGAAATTTCAATGCTTAAAACATGGTGAATCATATTCAAGAGGCAATCAGTGACTATGAACCGGATATTATGTGCTTAGGTGAAAATTGACTTAAATTTGATGAGCTGTGTGTTATTTCTCTTCCAAATTATATCTTACCCATGGGTAAAAATCCACTATTAGTGGATCCACAATAAGTGGCGATTTCGGCATCCACTAAAATTTTAGTGGATCGCAAAGCTCGCCATGGCCTTATGTGTAGTTCCTCTAATGCAATAAAGATTACTAGAAACAAATATCCGTTATCAATATGACTGGTTAAACAGTTTATTCGTGCCGCGTCTGTTATTGCTTGTTGTTGTTACTATGGTTATGATCGAACGTCACGTGACTGCTAGATTTTCACTGGTCAACACGAATTTGATTAACTACGACCATATAACTCAAAAACCAGCGAATTATAATAGAAAAACGATTGTATATTGAAGTTAGTGGATAGCAAATTAGTGCCTATAGGCATTAGTGGATATATTAGTGGATCACTATATTTAGTAGATATCCACTACATGTTAAGTGAATATCCATAGATTTTAGTGGACATCCACAAACTTTAGTGGACATCCACAAACTCTAGTGGACATTCACAAACTCTAGTGGACATCCACAAACTTTCCTGGACATCCACAAACTTAAGTGGACATCCACTATATTTGATGTGAATATTCACAGTAATTAGTGGATATCCACAATATTTAGTGGATATCCACTACATGTTAAGTGAATATCCACAAATTTTAGTGGACATTCACTATATTTTATGTGAATATCCACAATATTTAGTGGATATCCACTAAAATTTTAGTGGATTTTTACCCATGGGTAGTATCTTCCTACTGTCATCAAACATAAAAATGGCAGTGTGGTTATTTTTGTGTACAGCATAGTTATTAGTGACATCAAAACTTTTAATGTGACTACAGGTAAAGAAAAAACAGTTGAATATAGGTACCTCTTGCCTTAATGAATCACATGTGGGAATGCTAGAACTTATTTCTCCGTATTGCTCAATCAGTGGTGAGTTTCGTGCCTTCCATAGAAAGTTAGAACATATTATTAGTTCTGTTTACACTTATGACCTCATATTGGTGATGACAGGTGATTTAAATGTGATCTTTTAATGGACTCAATGCAGAGTTTGAGTTTATTGAGACATTGTTTAATAATTGTGGAATGAAATTATAATATCAATATATTGACTGATATTTCTACACTCCTCTTCTGCCACCCTTCTTGACTATGTTGTGACTTACTTTTATAAGAGTAAAACTATTTGAACTGTCTATGACATAAGTTTATCCAGGGATGAGTAGTACATATCCTGCTATGGTAGCAGCTCCTTTTTTCAGTAACTGTAGTGCACTACAATGATTTTGAAGTAGCTATAAATGTAGTAGCTACTTTTCCAATGCACTCTTTGAACTACGAAATCAAGTGTTGCTGAAGCAGCAGGAAAAGTTGCTTCTGCCTCAATACCATACTTTACATTCATGTTGCTATGAAATATTTTTCCTCATGCTTTACCTGCTTACCCCACTTTCTCCAAAATATTTTACGATCTTTGTTGAGCATGTCCCCCAGGAAGCTTTTTTTAACCTCTTTCTCTAGTTCCTCAACACTTGTTCCCCCTCTCAAATACTCTGGTTTTTTTTTCTCTTTTTTTCTTGCTTTCTTTTTAAAAAGAGAGGATGTCCACAAGGAATTGAGGATATCCACTAAGCATTAGTGGATGGCACTTACACAGAATGTCGATGCCCACATTTTTAAGGGGATCCTTAGGCATATCCACTAACTTAAGTTGTTGATATCCACATTTTTAGTGGATATGTTAACTCTTGAATGACATTAATCACTAATTCCATTTTTATCTTGCTATGATAACTGTCAACCCTTCTACCTCTTCTTTTCCTTGCCATCTTTTATTTCCCATATTTCCTTTACTCCCATCCCCCACTCTGAAGATGCGACCGCATCCAATGGATCAGGGAAAACTTTTGCAACCACTCTTTGGATTTTAGTTCCACAAGTAATATCATAATTAAATAAATTTTTCATGCATGCACCCTAACTTTTCCCATAAGTTGAACTTTACATATTTCACTGGTTCTGTGGGTTATAGGAGTAGTTAGTCAAACATGTGTTGACACGCAATAATGTAGAAGTCACGTGATGTACGATAGTAACCATCATAACCACAAGCACAAATGATGGTGAACCAATATCAGACATGGCACACACAAACTGTTTAACCAGCCATATTGATAACAGAAATTTGTTTCTGGGTATCTGTCACATCAGAGGAATTTCACATAAAGCCATGGCGAGCTTTGTGTGTATAATGTTTTTCAGAGACAGTGGAAAGGCGATAGTGCCGATATCCTTCATAAAAGAGTTCAATAACAATGATTGGAGACCAAAAATACAATCAAGTTCTTAGAAGTAGTTTGGCCGATGATATCCTGAGGATAATGCTACAAGGAGAGGCAAAAAAACCCAGAGTACAACAAATTTTGTGGCTTACCCAGTGCAAATGCTCTTGTGGATGATAATATCTTTCTTTTTCCGCTTATAAATGAGGATCCTATAACAATTTAGTGGAAAGCTATAACTATTTGTGGATCCAAATAAATTTAGTGGATCCACTAAAACATTAGTGGATGCCGAAATCGGCACTAACTGTGGATCTGGAAATAATGGATTTTTTACCCGTGGGACACTGTGATCCAAAACAATTCCATCAATGAGCACAGTATCCTATCAGGATATCCTGCCCTGTATATCTACATTTTCACCATAGGTGTAAATATTTTCATTTGAATTCTGCTGATAGGGATTTATTTATTATTCAATTTTTCGGAAAAAATGAAATATTTCCAATTTTTAACTAAAATTACTTTAACTGCTCATTATATTTTTATGATAGAAATTATTATTTCCACCTTAATGCAAGGCTATCAATAGATAGTACAAACACTGAAATGTTTAGTACCAACACTGAAATGTTTTTTGCAGCAGTAAAATTTAGTCGTGCTCTGAATGAACCCTTCAGAAAAAGTCCTGGAGAAAGTTTATCAGTAACGGGAAGATTTTATCAGTTACTGGGAAACAATGCTCAGTAACTGAGAACCTTCTTCTCTTACTGGTGAGCTGTACCAGATCTATTCTTTTCAGTTTTTCATTACTGGAAACCTTCTTCAGTTACTGGTGAGTAACTGATCATTGACCCCTTCAGCAACTGAAGACTGTCAAAAAACTGCACAAAGTTCTCCAATATTTTCTCCAGTTACTGATCACCTTTCTCCAGTACTTTTCCTTAAGATAAACCATCTCTTGCTGCTTTGAATCATAGTTTCTTCTTCTACTCATTGGTAGGTACAAGTATATATTTCTTTCCTGATGTCTATATGGCCATGCTTGTAGAGTGTGATACAAAGCACCAACTAAAACCTTAGAAGTCATTATTAACACACCAAATCTTATCCAAAACTACATACAACATGAGCGAGACCACTTATTCACCACTGCTAATGCCTCAACACTGACATGAAACGAAGGAACAATGAATCAGACATCACACACCGTTTGGCAATATTCAGTGCATTCCTGGGGATATTCACGAGTCAAAACTCTAGTTAGCTCTAACACGAACAAAGTGACAAGATAAGAGGAAAATAGCATTACTGGTGCATAGAACTGGATGCAAGGATTTAGAAATTGAATACCATGACACATGTTGGAAAATACCCAATTCTTACGTGAAGTTCAAGTAATGGACTTCTTACGATAACCCAAGCATAGAGAAAACTGGTTATCTCTTCATGGTCCTGCAGTGGAATTGGAAAGTTCTAATCTCGGAAAAAACAACAGAAAACACTTTAAGGAAGTGTGTACCACTGTTGTATCATTCCAGATACATAGATAGTTCCTCCCTTTTATAACACCTAACTTAAAGGAAACAAGAACTATATGAAACAGAACCTTTTTTAAATATCAGCACGGTTACATTAGAACAGCCTACCAACAAGTCTGAACTATAGCTGGAGGGGGAGAGTAGGGGAGAGGGGAAGGTGGGGGGAGTGGAGGGGGAGGTGGTGGGGGGGGACCTACCTGCTCCCTGCCCGTTGTACCATCCACCCCGAGCGATGGGGGGAACACTTCTCCAAAAAGGTCCTCAGAGCCAAGGGGCCTCTCGAACCACGAAGAGTCTGCAGCCACAAGGCCCTTGGAGGCCTCTCGGAGGGAGGTGGAGGAGGTGGGGTGGGGGGAGGGTGGAGGAGGGATGGCGCTCAAGGGAGGCCCTACGAACGAGTCGCCAAACGGGTCCTCGACTGCCACGGCAGTGGAGGGGGGTGACGAGAGGACGTCAACGGGGGTGCGGTGGGGGGCAGAGGGAGCAGTTGGCGTGGCAGCACTGGTGACTACAGCATTGGGGCCAAAGGGGTCATCTGATGGGGTCATCTTCTCCATCTGGTGGATGCCAGCCTGGATGCTGTTCAACTCTATCTCGAGGTCGAGCAGGTCGGCAATCACCTCTGAGGTCTGCTGCTGCTGCTGCTGGTGCTGCAGGGCGTTGGGGTGACGGGGAGGCGGCGAGATGGCCACCACGGCAGACGCTGCATGGCGACGGTGGCTGCCAGAGGTGGATGGCGCTCCCAAGCGCCCCCCTGAGGTGCTGCCACTGCCAACACTCTCGGGAGCATCCTCGGCAATGGGGCGCATTGACTTCCCTTGGTCCCCAGAGTCCTGAAAAACATGTGTTTATTCAATTGGCTAAACCAGTGAATCTCCTGAGACACCCTTTGAGTAGTTTCCAGGGGTCATTTGGGACTCAGTGGTGCAGTTCTCACCTCTAGCCCTCATGGTTAGGGCTGAGTGGTATTTGACTCACAATATCAACATCTTAAAATATTGAAAATGGACCAATACCAGTATTGGCATATCAAATAGTGGAAAATATTGACACATTGGAAATATTGCACTATTAGAAATATTGAAAAAATGAAATATTGGTATATTGGAATATATTTAACAAAGAAATAGTAATAGGTAAAATTATCTGGCTAACAATGGCTTACAAATGCTGCAGAAACAAAATTAACGGCTGCTGGATGTTGAGGTGACTCAGCCACAGATGGCAGCCAAGGGCTGCCCAGCCCAGCCCTACTCATGATTCTCCTTAGCATGGATTGTCTCCTTAGACTGACCGATGTGCAGGAGGCATGGGTGAAATTTTCATTTCAGGGCATTGTGTGGGACTCTGTGAGAGAGTGGTATGGAGGTAATTTTTCCTTTTGCCGATGGAGAGGAGGTAACTAATTTTTTTGAATCAGGTGGAATACAAAGACAAAACTAAACCTTCATTAAGTCCAAATCTGGCAAAAATATGAGAAACCTTGGTTTATGTAATAAAAATGAGATTTATTCTAGACTGTATTAATACTGAGAATAAAATGTGCAGAGTAGAGATCTATCCTGCATCAAATCACAGCAAAAGATTCACTTCACTAATGTCTGCATGGATGAACCTTATAGTCATAATCAAGTCACTCTGAATTTGAATGGGTAAAATAAGGGTAAGACTGTAATGAAGACAGGCCCACTATTCAACTGGCATCCACTTGTTTCCCAGCTTAGTTTGGGTCGATCTACTTCAGTCGCAACAGCAGATTTTGACATTTGGATCATTTTCCTCCATTTGTCTTTCAGCCAAAAATCTAATGAGAATGGAATGCAAAATGTGTTCATGGGAAAACAAGATTATCAGGTGACAGGAAGTAGCCTCATGATATGAAATGAATGAATCTGTAAGACCTGTTGGAAGATGTTTGACATGAAACAGTCAGCATGACTAGGAGTGAAGGGTAGGTCTTCTGTTTGGTTTGTGTAGCAGCCATACTTGATACAGAAATATGAGATGAAATCTGCATTGCACCAATGAATTCATGCAATTTTAGAAAAGTCATTTTTGCCAACTAGAAGAGGACCCAAAGACCAACTAAGGTGGTATACAATGAACCTAATATTCTTGTTTCAGTAGGTGCACTATAAGATTTCTCTTTTAACTTAAATTATAAATAAACAATGTGTTTTAATGTATACTTGGTATGCAATGTAAAAGTCAGGAAAAATCCTATCCACTGATACCTTGAGGTAGCAATGAATAATTATTCATCAATATAGACCTTGTATTAATGGGTAAAAAGGGATCTTTCCCATAGTAATAATATACATACATATAAAACAATAATAATATGGGGAGTCCTATGCTAAATTAACAAAATATTATCTTTTATTAGTCTTTGGACAAATGAACAGTATTATTATCATTATTATGAAGATTAAATCTGGACCCAGCTGTGGAAAAACAAGAATAAGGAAAGGAGTGAGACAAGGCTGTGCACTGTCTCCCGTAATTTTTAATGTTTACATCAAGAGAGCCATCAATGAAATCAAAGAGAAGTCTTCTGGGGTGGATATCCATGGAGAAAAAAATAGCATGCTCTGGTTTGCTGATGACATAGCACTCTGAGCAAAGAGGGATCTGAATAAGATTCTAATAACCATGGAAAGGACAATGATCAGATATCAGCTGAAGATCAATAAAAGGAAAACTAAGATATTGGTGTGCAGCAAGAAAGAAGAGGACAAAACCAATGTTAAACTAGGAAAACAGAAACTGGAAGAGGTGAAAGAGTTCTGTCAACTGGGAAGCAAAGTAACCAAAGATGGATGAAGCAAGAAAGAAATAGTCAGTTGAATAGCCCAGGCAAAGAGGGTATTCTTTCACTACTAACAGCTGGAAATAAAAGCGTAGAAGTATGGAAACACTTCATCAGAACATATATATGGAGCATGTTTCTTTATGGCAGTGAGGCATGGATGATGATATGTAAATGTATTCTAATGCTGCTAGAGTTCTGCTTGTCTATGAGAGTACCTAACCAAAATGAATTTTGCAAATGTGGAAAATTTTCCGGGACTCATCACCATGTGAAAGAAACCTTTGGAATCGGAGACTGTCCTATCTGAATCAGGACATTTGGCTGCCTTAGTTTCATGAATTGATATAGATGACATAGATACTGTTGTTGTTCAGATACCAAAAAGTCTGAGGGAGGTTGTTCACCTTCCATCATTATGTGAGATAGAGAACTAGGGATAGAAAGCTAAAATAATTATTATTTAATTGCCTCTACAAAGCTCAGATTAAACATGTTATTAATTAGGTATAACATACACGAAGGCCCAATGTGTGGATGAGAAAAACATTAACTGATTAGATGCAGACGATCACAGATCAATAAAAGGAAAACTAAGATATTGGTGTGCAGCAAGAAAGAAGAGGACAAAACCAATGTTAAACTAGGAAAACAGAAACTGGAAGAGGTGAAAGAGTTCTGTCAACTGGGAAGCAAAGTAACCAAAGATGGATGAAGCAAGAAAGAAATAGTCAGTTGAATAGCCCAGGCAAAGAGGGTATTCTTTCACTACTAACAGCTGGAAATAAAAGCGTAGAAGTATGGAAACACTTCATCAGAACATATATATGGAGCATGTTTCTCTATGGCAGTGAGGCATGGATGATGATAGCAGCAGAGAAGTCATTGGTGGATGTAATCAAAATGTGGCGCTACAGAAGAATGGTGAAGATTAAATGGATCAATCGAGTAAGTAACGACCCAGATGGCACATTAACCATGCTGTAATACTGTGACAACCTTGTTTTGTAACATAGCAACATTGTAACAAGGTTAAATTTGTAAGGCATAACCTTGTGTTAACATTGCCGCAAGGTCGCTAATGCATGTTTTCCAACCTTGCTGCAGGGTTACGGGCGGAACCTTACTGCAAGGTTGTAGTACAATGCCGTGGCGAGTTCGCAATTCAAACCAGTGTAGTAGAACTCAATCCCGAAACGTACTAATATTCATTTGATAATGTACGTTGTTGTAACATGCTTTCACATAGTAAGTTCCCACCAAATTGCATTGTAACAATTTCGACATCGCAAAACTTAACATGTAAAAGATATTTTTCCACTTGTAGTTTAGAATGAGTTGTACTTATTCCTTCCTTGATCATATTAACTTGTTTCTTCTTGTGCTAACTCTATTAGTTCTTTCACACAGCCACAAAAATGAAATGGTGAAAGTATGAAAAAAATGTACACATCAATGTGGTTAGGTATGACAAATTTATGGACGATTGTCGACAAGTATATGAACCTGTTGTTAAAACAATGCTATTTTCCCTCATGTCCTGCCTAAATTATGAAAGACTGCCAACCTAACGAACCTATCGTTTGACTGTGCACGTGTGCAACTCTGAGTTACAAGTCTGAGCATGAGAGACTCTTTATATACCTCTCCTTGCCGGCACCTACTCACTTTTGAGATCTAATATCAAAACACTAATACTACGGAAATTTCCCTCCCTACAATATTCCTCAGGGGTCATGGTGGCCTAGTGGGTAGAGCATTGAGCTACTGACCGGAGGGTCCCGGGTTCAAATCCCGGGCAAGAACCTTTCTGGACACCCCCATCTAAAATCCTCGCGGTTCGATTTTCTGTGTGTCAGAACTTTGTAGGAAATTGCAGGTGGCCCAGGGAAAGGAACTGGCCCCCCTACCCTGAATGTGTGAATTTCACTTGCCATTGGCTTGGTATGGGGTGAGCTCTACTCTCACCTATCAAAACCAACCTTCGGGTTGAATCACTGAGTGAGTGAGTGATAATATTCCTCGGAAATCATTTCAGGGATAAAAATAAGTTTCCCCGTAGGTGCCTATGTACAGAATTAATATCTTACAATGCTGGGAGAGATAAATAAGAGTTTTCTCTGAATAAGTAGCTGTTGCTGACAACATATGGACAGTGTTACAAAAAGGTGACATTGAATGAAATTCCCCAAAGGTTTGTTTTTCTCGAGCAATTATTTCCCATCAACAAAGATCCTGTTTGATGGAACACCACTCAAGAATGACCAAAGAATTCATCTGTGTGAGAATATGAACAGCTATTTTTTTAACACGCAACTCCTCACCATCTTAGGCCCTGACATGCATGTGCAAAAGAGAGATTTCGGAAACAACCTTGCCATAACCTTAATTTAACATTTCCATTGTAACCTTATTCTTCCAATGTTCCCGCGACATTGTAGCAGCATAGTTATCATTGCCAAAGTTCCTGAAGCCTTAACACAACATTGCAGCAAGCTTATGTGCTGTCTGGGGAGATAGTCCTAAGAAGAGTGGGAGAAAGAGAAGTCTTTTGTAAACCCAAAGAAGAATACATGAGAAATTAATTAGCCACATCATGAGACATAATGGCCTGATGAAGACAATCGTCGAAGGAAAAGTGGACAGGAGGAATGGCAAAGGAAAGCCTTGTATGAGGTACCTATATAGAACAAGGGATGAGATATGTAAATATGAAGAGATTAGCTGATAGAATAATTCAGTGAAGAGCTTCGTCAAACCAATCTCAGGGATGCTGACTAATAATGATAATGATTATCATTACTTAGACATTCTGACATATAGTGGGTCCAATATCATAATTTTCCAAAAATATAATAAATCCCTTAGCATTCCATTTCAGTGAATATTCAAGAAATATCCCCTATGGATATTACTTTTTAAGAAAGTTTTCTTTTACACACTAACTTATTAGCCCAAATGAAAATACTTTCAAACCAAATGAAAACATTTTTCAGCTTTACCCTTTACACTCTGACATCTTTCACCCTTTGATTGCAGAGAACTTGGAATTTAATGTAAAATACCCCGATTTTAAAGATGGAGGTCTTCAACACAGAATAAAATACACTAACTTTCATTATCAGTGTTTGAACAATAATGTTTTACATTTGCTTCAAAATATAGATGTGGTTTCTAAACAATATGCAAATGAAAAGAGAAAAGAGAAAAAAATTAAATCATGACAAAACATATGTGTCCAGTTTCACATGACAAATAAGTTGCTGCCCTGTTGAGCCTCACTAGACAACTGAGCTCAAATTGTTAATAAAAATCTTTTGAGTAGACTTATCAACATTAAAAAAGAAACACTGTAATGTCGATTCATCTACCGTCATTTTTGCCTCCCAAACTACATACCTTTGGATCTACTGAGTATTTAGAGGAGGTGGATGAGGAATATTTGAGCTGTTGCTGTTGCTCAATGTGCTGCTTGGCCATCTCTATTTCCTTCTTCTTGAGCTCGAAAACAACTTGGAAGAGGTCCCTCATGGCAATCACCACCTGTGCACGAGGTACAACCAATTAAGGGGGGATAGATCAAACATCCTGTAAAGGTAATCATAGAGCATGAGAAAATATTTAGGAATGTACTCCCTGCTCTATTCAGGACCATAAATCACCTGGGGTCAATTATTAGTGGAAAGTGAATTATCCCTCCTGCTTCTTGATTTCCTTCATCTATAATCAGAGTTCAGATCTTTTGCCCCATACCTATTCTCACGTGGACTTGATGAACCCAACATAACAAGCCATTATTACTATAGTTAGAAGGAGTAACAAGTATCATTATACAAAAATTTATCACTTACTGCATTTTAAATGAATTCACTTTGTTCACCTTACACCCTTCCCTATGCATGCAAACTATTGAAGTTATACTGGACTTAACTATATTACCTTAAACTTTAGATAAAGTGATGGCAGTTGATAAATCATTAGTTGGAACTGTTCATGTATACGTGGCATTGCTACGCCATAAAGGAAAGCAAAATATGATGTTTTTAAGTTGATTCACATCTCTGAACTTCAGCTTTAACAGCATATGAATTTTGAAGTATCCACATAACATTTTGTCATTGACTTTTTAAGAAAGAATTCTCTCTATCTCTTTTTTTTAATAACAGGGTAATGGATGTGACTAAAACAGTTAACCCATTCGCATCCATATGTGATCCAGATGTGATCCAGATGTGTGATCTGGATCTGGCCTCAATCACCGCAAGCATACTGGTACGCATAATGCATTGTGTTACGTGTACGTTGATGCTGCTGCCATCTTAATATTTTTTAAATTTTTGGTCATTCAATTTTTGGACCTGTTTGCAGCTGCTATCTGATGGCTTCATTGGAAGTTTTCTATTCATCAATTTGGAAATTACATTTGTGATTAAAGACCTTAAAAGTCGGTGGTGTTTGTGGTCACTTTAAATCTCAGAGAGGATGCGAATCGGTTCAACAAATAACAAGACTATTAATTTTGCTGGCAGCCACCACCTTCCTCAAGGAAGAGCAGTCTTCTTCAAGCCTCCTCAAGAAAAAGAAAGGAAGTCTTCTCACCCTCGAGGAAGGTGGTGGCAGCCAGCAAAATATTGGAAATGCATAATGTCTGAGATTTCTAAAATATAAAAAGATGTGCCCAAGACTGTCAGGTGGAAGTGCAATGCTTAATTTTCTGGAGAATCATAAGTTTCACTAAAATGAAACTTGGGAAATCATTAAATATCATCAACCTGCAGATTTCGGGTTGCTATTTATTCACCTAACAGTCCCACCCTTTGCAAAAAAACTATTGAATTTCAGCAGTTAGGTACTGTTGAATTTCAACAGTTGTTCCAATTTACTATTGAAACTTTCAATAGTTTTTCACATAGGGTAGGCTTGACTTTAAGGACTTTTTCATTGTGTCAAAAGAATAAATGGCAAAATCGGTTTTTAGCATGTAGTATTATACTCTTTTTAAAATTTTAATTACTGTATATTATCCTACAAATAATAACCATAAACTATAAGAGAGAAAATACCACAAAAAATTCAATTTGTACTATAAAACACAGTTTTCTGTGTCTAAGCATTATGTCTTCCATAAAAGATGCCTAAATTCAGTCAAATTTTGTGATTTTGAGAAACCTTCACCATAACAATCAAAGGCATTGTTAAAACTGACACTCATAAGAATTCATGGATAAGAAAGGCATATACTAGGAGGCTAGTGGGTATCACAGCTGATTGCTGAGGATAGGTTGGCCTTTTTCAGTTGGCACGTGTATAAGGAATTACTAGCACTACTCACAGATGAAGTTGTTATTGCAAACCATAAAACCAAGAGTAGTAAGAAAATAAACTGAACTAACTGTGAATTCATCATATAAACAGTGAAAAGTGTGTATTAAAGCAAACAGATGCATTCTGTTATTAAATTAGGTTACACGTGTATCAACTGTAAAGAAAAAAATAAACTCCTAGGGGAATAAAATTCATTTATAATTCTCTAAAATAGCCTTATGAACATTAACTGAAACCAATGGTACTATTTTGGACACAATACTATTGCTGGGTAGTAGCAATAATAATTATTCAAGGAAGGCAACCAACAGCTATTGTCATTTGTACCATTTAGGATAGGTGGGTTATTGCATATAGAGGAGTTGCATAGCCTGGCTAAACCAAATTCCTCTTTCTCTAAGTTTTCCAGCTTTTCTGTACAAAGTTTTTTCATTTTCCAGAGTTTTATTACACTTTGTTCTAACACATTTTGATTACGATTTCTACCAGATCTGCATATTTTGTTGATACGTAAAACAACAGAAATATTGAAGGCTAATTTGAGTTGTGTAAAAGATGAAAAAAGGTTAATGAAGTACATGACATCATTTATTTCAAAGAAGAAATAAAACAGGATATCTGGCAGTGAAATTGTGAGCCAGAATTAAGTATAACTATTTGCAAAGGACTCAGACAATAAAATTTAGTCAGGTAGAATTCTTGAATAAAGGAAACTGAAATCAGATTTGTTTAGTAAAAAGGATTTAAAAATAAAACATGTGCATTATATGGCCTCTTCACTGTTTGCACTTCAGCTTCATCATTCAAATTTTCTCTTCAGTGACCAATTTCTTGACATTTTTAAGATGTTTTAATTTGTTCACAGCTCTTGAACCTTTTGCAGTACCTCTTTCCTATTCAGTTCACAACCATTGAAATTTCTGCTACTGCCATGGTTTGAACCTAGGCTATCGGGGTGAACGACCAGCTCTAGCTATCATGCCAACCATATAACTGTTTCAATTGTTATTGATAGTTTAATACAAGTAATAACTCCATGGGACACAATAGAAAAAGCAAAGCATTGGCCCAACAAGTGGGGCCTAATCTTTTCCAAGCTCCTCCTTTCTTGCTTCATTGTCGCCCATAAGCTAGTATGCATATGCCCTTTCCGAAAACCTTCTAACTTCCTCGGGCCTTTAAGAAATGAATGGGAAAAACATATCAACAAACACAAAAAAATATTGTTGAGCAATGAAAAATATTAGCGAAGCGGGCGAAAGGAGGAGGGTGTTGGGCCACCATTGGCGGACAGGGTGGCTGAGCTCCCATAGTGTGTGTGTATATAAACACACACACAGCATCATTATATATGACTTTCACTCAAACCTGAGATGCAGCTTTGTCAGTCTTAATGCCAAAGAAGCGATGTCCAGTGTCGGGAGATCCAAATATGTATCCAAAAGCCCTAGAGTCCGTCATGTCTTGTGCGATGAATGAGATTTTGTGCACAGGATGGTGATAGAGACAATCCTGGAGGAAGAAAGACAAGGTCATAATTTTCCCACGTGTTTTTTTGAGTAAAACCAGTTTTTTACTTCAAAAACTTTTTTACATCATCTTACTATGATTATGAATCTCAAGTAGTGAAAGTGATTGATTCTATTTAGACTAAGTTGAGGGATTTAATTTATATTCTTATTAGATTAAATAAGAAACAATAATTGGCAAACACATGTAATGACGCAGAACTATTAATAACACTTTTCAAATAAAAACTTTTGCCTGATGTGCTGGACAATTTCAAAAAAATAACATCTTTTACAATTCTCCATTAATTTAGCGTGCAATGATGAAGCTTAGCACATTTATGGTACAACATCCATGATATAAATTGAATGTGTGTCAATGAATAGTATGAATAGAAATATGACTGCATTGAGGGTAAGAATGAATGATGGGGGAGCTTGTCAGGGTATATCATCACTAACTCCAGTCTTGTCATCTCGCAGGCGTAATCCATCGATGGCGACGCACACAGCAATCCGCTGCTTGTGCTCACCAGCCGCTCTCACAGCCATCTTGAGGTCTGCGAGTGCCTCCTGACACATGCGCTCACCCCTTGCCTCCCCCACCTCCAGGATCCCAATCAGCTTGGCTCGGAAGCTAACTCCGTCACCAAGGAAGCGGGAGGGCTCATTCTTATCTGAGGGCAGGAGAAAGGCACAAACTTTAATGAGAACAAGGTATCAACAAAGAGATTCACAAATTTTCAGTTGATGTCAGGCTAAAGAGGCTAAAACTTGAAATCTAAAAGTCATTCACAAACATAATTAGTGATTCACAGAAATGGCCCAATAAAAGTAACACCATGGTAAGAAGCTTAAATTTTTAAAAGCAAAATTATAGCATGTGAAATGTATGTAATTAAGTAGAAAGAGCTAATGAGTACCTACCTGTTTGAACAACATGCTAAATTAAAAGAGTAACCAAATTTGTAAGCCATAAATTACAGCTGAGAATGAATTAAAACGAATAAATACACTATTAAATTTCATTTAAATTTATGATCAATGAAACAAAAAAGTAAAATATTAATTTGTGAGTATGGCTATAAAAGTGAATACAATTCGAAGAATAATATGAGAAACAGAATGTTTGTGTTGGGTATAGCACAATGACTCAATATTTTTCAATAGTTTTGGGGGGTCCACCACAAATTTCTTTCATATTCTTGATGACGAATCATTTAAATTAAAATCAAGTAAAATTATAGTGATAACTTTGTTTGCCATATCACAAAAGTAAAAGATAAATAATGTATTTGCAGAAAATTATAGATATAAACAAGTACCCTTAGATGTCATTTGTTCACAATTTCATGCCATTCATTAGTGAGGAAATACTAGAAAATTTGCAAAAAACATTCATGCCTTTCCTAGGTGCCTTTAATTTCTTCCACTATTCTCATACCACATTAAAATCAATCATAATTGTTTTTGGATGATTCTCACTCATTTATGAACACTACATGACTCCAATGCCTCTCATAAAATGCAAGTCCAAAATGCTCACACTAAATAGAAAACAGTTTCAGCTGGTTCTGAATTGAAACTGAGGACCTACGGCTACTCAGGTATGACTAAAATATTTCATCTGTAGTTATTGGGGGGAGGTGTTCGACAACTGATGCCCCTCCTGCCAGAGAGGATAAGTGGGTAACTGGCTAAAGGTAGGAATATTCCGGGGAACGGGGGAAGGGTGGAGAGAAACATGGTGTTGACATTAGCCTGCGTTTAATGAAAGGTACCAAGGGGACACGGCTTAACGTCCCATCTCATGGACAGAGTACTGAACTCAAGTGCTCTACTCAAGGTAGTCAAATAGGGACCAGTATACCATTGAAAAATCCACCAGTGCTGGGATTCGAACCCGGGCCCTTGGGATGGGAGGCCAGTAATCTAGCCACCACACCAACTCAATTCTCTAATATATTTCATATAAAATATAATTGTGTCCAGAGTACTCACACTAAATATAGAACAGTTTAAGTTGATTCAGCACTAAAATGTGAGGAAAATAAATTGAAAATGTTAGAAATAATACATTGTATACTGATATATTATTGAGTTCTGATCATGAAAGAGTTATATTTAAATGAGGATTACCTTGAACTGGAGATGATGAAAAACTTGAAAATCCTAGGTTCTTATGAGGGCAGTACAATCAGTTAGGGATAGATAGATACAATCAATACAAGAGAAGTTGATCCATATCTATGCTTAAAAAATTAAGAAGTAAAAGCCATTTAACTTCAAAAGGCTATTCTGGTTGAGAGGCATCTGGAATTTTATGCATATATCCCTAAAATTGGTAAAAGGAAAACTTTTTCCCTGACCATATACTAGGCAGTTTCAATGCAGTAATCATAGTAATAAGAATCATTCCTACTCATAATTATTCCAAGTAGACCAAGCAACAAATGTTGTTCACTACTGTGCCGTTTTTCGGCACATTCGAAAGCTCCGTCAGGCAGTGTTTTACCTCCATATAGGAGACGTTGGACAACGAGCGCAGGGAGTTTTTCTGGTGGATAGGTGAACATGAAAGCAGCCAATACTCATGGTTTCAGCCAGTGGTTGTGTCGAAAGACTCCAGAAGTGACTCCTTAACTTCTGACCCCAAGTGAATAGTGTGTACGAATTCTCTCTCTCAATCTCCCTCTTGCGGTTGGTGATACAGCAAGAACTCAGAGAGCTCCTTTATATGTATGGTGTAATTGTATGTATTATTTTCTCACTCAATATACTTGTAAATGCTATAGTCTGTCCAATTTCTTAGTTTTCTTTGCTCAGAGCAAACAGTCACGGAGAACTGCTTCACTATAATATGTCTCATTAAATCTAAATAATTGAAAGTTGACTGCCTTGATTCTTTGTCAAAATCCTACAGTACCCACCAGGCCTAGCTAGCACTAAAGTTGTGTTCAGCCCAGAGGTTGGCCTTATTGGTTAGTGGAAAGGCGACCAAATGCTAAGCCCAACTAAGATGAGTGGGGATGTGTGAGATTTACACATCAGGCTAGTTGTTCCTTTCTGTGTGACACCCGCAAGTTCTCAGAAAATAATTTAGCATGGATAAGACTGGATACATCCAAGGAAGATTCCCTCCCAGGATTTGAACAGAGGACCTACAGTATGTAGCCCATCACTGGACTACATTGCTCCCTCCAATGCTTCATTGCCCTATAATGAGGATTAGGAGTCCGAACAAGCCCATATTCACAATTTATTGTACATCTGCAGGAGATACTTTTCACTAAGTAGGTATATTCAAAATGATCACGCAATATGAGCAGTTCTCTCATTTCTTGCAAGTTTTTCCCATTTTCAGCCTTTATCACCATGGAAATAATATATCACTCATCATGTCATTCATAAACATTAATATTCCTGTTGTACACTTTGAATGTACATAGAGTGATTCCCTGAGCAGTAAAATCACTTTGAAAGAGCAGTCAATCAAAAGTCCCAGATCTCCAACAGACGACATGTCTACTTCATCAAGATATTGTCCATAAAAGGCAACTGGCCTACTAGCATGTGTGAAAGCTCTTCTGTCAGTGTGTAAATTGACAGCATTGTGTGTGAGAATGACAGGATGATAAGTATACTTACACTTGCATGGACTAGTCTTCTTCCTTAGGGTTTGCATTCCACTGGGAAAGGCTTCAAATTCCTAGTCTTTGACGAATATTTGGCGTACATTTGGTCATCACCGAGGCGCAAACGTTCTTTGGGAGGGAGCATAGACCGGCGGACAGAATGTCCTCCTCCTGCCCCCCACCAGAGGTCGCCCGAGGCGAAGGGGCCGGCGGCATGGAGGGCACCTCGCACCACCGGAGGAGGAGGGCGATCAGAGCCGCACCCCCGCGTCCATCGCAGGGCCCTTCCGGACGACTGTCTCATCAACGGGGTCGTGGCCCGAGTATCGATCCAACCGTCCCGCGCCAGGCCACCTCCGGAGGAAGGGACACCGCGGGCGGCGGAGCACGTATTTGTAACCTTGAAGGCGAGCTGCAAGGCGGGTCAGCAAGAAGACCAAGTCGACTATGGCATGTTGAATGAGAGGTTCGATATATATCGAACCGCCGATATATCCATATCATGTCGCAAATACGTGTTCGCACGCAACTGAGCGATCCGGTTCAAAAAGACGAGAAAAATTACCTGATCCCATCTCGCATGAGGAGTCGATAGAGCCTCGTCACCTTCAACTCTCATTCGCTAGTCCATGACGAACGAAATCACAGTGTTAATTAACGACGATCACCAAAGCTATAAGACTCCTCGGGTGCTAATGTTTACGACAGTCGTTATTCTTGAGGTCGGGTGCCTACACATACGTTCTTCGAATATGCGAACACTTAACGAGTGTTACTGAGAATCACTAACAAATGCTGCCGCTGTCCGCGTGTGTCCCCGGTCGGCCTTTAGAAAGAGCCTTCCGGCCATTACGATCCGAAATGAGGGGAGAGGTTAAGTAAAGGGTTCCCCTCCTTCGGCGGAGCGTTAATCAATAACAAACCCCGCCCTCTCGAGTTAGAGCTTCGACGGACGCCATCTTGGTCGCGCAGTCGCGATCAACGGACGTGGCCGTAGCGTGGAAGAAACATTTGCACACGCCGTTGTCCTCTCTTCTCTCCACATTGACACTTAACGTTGAACGCATTGCTTCCCTCCCTAGCTGAAGTGGTCGCCCTATGATCTATGGGTGCTTACTGCAGTATTAAACCCTCAGAATAAATTTTAGACACCCACCCAACAAATATAAATACATCAACTCAACTTCATTCAACCACTGGGTCCCGAAAATATTCCCAATGACTCCTACCTCGGCGTAGGGGAAGGCCTTGTGCATTCAAATGATTTACCGAGCTGAGCTAATGTGCAAGTTGTGTTAAGCCTGGAGGTTGGTCTGATTGGTGAGCGTAAAGGTGATCAAATACTAAGTCCAACTAACACGATCGAGTGCTTCGATCGTGTTAGTTGGGGTGTCGAGTGATCGAGTGTTCTTGAAATTACAAATCAGGCTAGGTGTTGCTCTCCGTGTGCCACCTGCACGTTCCCAGAGAATAATCCAGCCTGGGTTTGGTTGGACACATGCATAGGTCTCTCCTGGGTTTCGAACCTGGAATCTTCAGTCGGAAGTCCAACGCTGTCCCCACTGGGGATTAAAACAGAATGTAGGCAATACTTTCACAGAATATAGGCAATGTAATATGTCAACGTGCAGATTGGTTTTATTCTTTCCATCAAACATTTAGGAATAAAGCGTTCATTTGACTATTTTGTGTAACAACTAAAATAGTATATAACTTCCAGATAAAATTAATTGGTTTTCATACCTATATGTACTTCTCTTTCAGTTTTGATTTTCTCATCGATTAATTTTACTACTTTTCCTTACATATCACTGAAATATTCTTCACAGATTTCATTGTGTTGTGTCAAATTTCACTATTGCTTGACTGAGTATTAATGCGAATTTATTAAGCATATAATTTTTCTTGATTAAACTGGGATTAATCCATATTAAAAATTATTGCTATAAAACATCCACATTCAAAGTAATTCTCCAGATATCACCACTAGCATGCCCCTTTTGTCCAAAATGTTACTTTGCAAAAATCTATTCTAACTGCTTTAAGCAATACCCTTACATTTATTTTCAACTTCACCATCTCTAATTGACTACACGCAAAAAACCTTCCAAAATTGAGTGGAAGCTGCGATTTTCAAATAGAAAAAAATATTCAATGCTTTGGTTCGATTTCCGCTTGAAAATATTTTTCAAAACTCTAAAAATAAGGACGCGGCTTCAGTTCATTACAGTTTTAAGTCCTTAAAGTGAATTTGATGCTGGGGTGGCGTGCAACGGCAGGTACAAATATAGAAACGGGGCATAATTATTCACTGAGCACTATTTATCCATTCGTGACGAAATATTTTGGCAAATGGCTCATCTCTCTCCCTTTTAATCATTCCTGACATTCAAATTTTTGGAAAATTCTGGTTGAACTTGCTTTCATTAATAAGAAAATATAATATCCTAATTAGAATTTTTCGATATCTAATCAATTATTTTATTTCCTGAGTATGTACCCTATGATCAGATAAGTTCATGTCAATACCATTTTCTGTCCCTCTCATCTCATTCAAACTGCAATTTTTCAAAATCAACAGCCCAAAATACTCGGTTCTTGTGCTATCACACAACTGACATTGACCAAGACATTATCTTATTCTCTCCTCGCGTACCAGTCTACTGATTTTGGAGAGCGAGATTTATTCAAGTCAGATCCATAAAATTCGATCGATTTCGAAATATTTTACGCCGGTGGTTACTTCCGGTGACCTTCCGTTCGGAGAAGTGGTCTTTAGTCACAGATTCGCGCGGTTGTATCCTGTGGCAGCGGCGTCGTGTCGGGCATACGAGTCTTCCGTGGTGCTTGCCACACAGGATAACCCGGCGTCCGTCCTTCGGTCCGCAGTGCTCTATCATCACAACTCAAGCAAGTCAGCACAAGAGAGAGTTGATAAGGAACGTGCGGGCCCGTTGCACGAGTGCTCGTACAGGCAGTGCTCGTTTAGTCGCAGGTTGCCAGAACCCACGAACTTGTTTGCTCGATTTCTTTCTCCGTCGCGAATCCTTTGAGCCCGGAGGGGCAAAAATGTATTTCCGAGCTCCCAAGGTCTATCCATATATATGCAACATTTGCATAGCACAATGGAAATGAGCGCGGTATATAATCTAAAATATATGGCAGTGACGACCGCTCCGGTACCACTACCATTATAGATTCCATACTGCATATATGAATAAAATTACTTTTACAATACACAGGGTAAAAAATACATAGGCACAATCCGGATTTCAATGCTTCAATTGTATCAATTGCAATGCACCTGAAGATGATGCTTAAGCATTGAAATCCGGATTGTGCCCATGTATTTTTGACCCTGTGGATTGTAAAAGTGATTTTATTCATAAATGGAATTCCACAAAGTTAATATGAATCGCATTTCCTTTACTTACATACTGCAATCTCCAATCTTATGAAATGTGAAATATGTTCTGGTGAGAAAAGTATCAGTCAAATTACGAATACTTTTTAATGTCCAAGTTCTTTTTGTTCTATCATCATCATCACAAGTCCTTAACTCGCAGCCCATCGCTCCGTTCTTACACGAGATAATCTCTTCATACTTATATGATTCGCCACTGTTACTACTTGCTATTTATTCACTAATTGCTCCATTAATCTTATGCGAAGCCTTCCTTTGTCATTCCTCCCAGTCAATTTTCCTACATCTAGAGCAAAACATCGTGTCTCGGTGTCCATCGACGATTAGGTTACCGAGTCAAAACTCCACCCACTCTTCCAAGAACCTCGACTAGTTAGTTACAGGCCCTTCGACCATTTTTACCTTCATCACTCTTCTGTAGCTCGACATTTCGAACTCTTCCTATCTTGTCTTTGTTGCGGCCTCACTGTCATCAAGCGCACCATGCTTACCAAGTTTTGAGTTCTAATCGAATACTATTTCCTTACGTCCATTGAGCTTGAGTTTTAATATCAATAATATAAAACCGTCTTCATTTGGGAATATAGTCTAAAATTATAATTAGCCCCTTTTTCCACCAAAACCCCCTTCAATATTAAATAAAAATGGTTTCTAATAAAACGCTAGTAAATAAACTAGAAAGAGACTTTTGGAGTGGAAGTTATAGAATTATTCACACCGGATCGCTGAACGGTAACGCTGGAGTAGGCATCATGCTCAGGAAGAGTGCAGGACTGCGCGTGAAGAGCTTCCTGCAGTACAGTGAGAGGATTATAATGGTGAAGACTGAGACCAAGCCTACAGATACCATTGTGGTAAAAGTTTACATGCCTACGTCAGACTACGAAGATGAAGAAGTGGAAGACGTCCATGAGGATATCACGGATGTAATAAAGCACGTAAAAGGAGAGGAAAACTTAATTATTTTAGGAGATTGAAAAGCTGTTGTTGGCGAAGGTAGAGATGAAAGAATAACAGGAATATATGGCAATCTAAATGAGAGAGGAGAAAGACTTATATAATTCTGCACACTACACAAGTTGGTGGTGACAAATACATTATTTAAAAACCACCGACGGAGAAGATACACCTGGAAAATGCCCGGAGACAGAAGAAGATTTCAAATTGACTACATTTTAGTGAAGCAGAGGTTCATAAACCAGGTGAAGAACTGCAAAGGTTACCCGGCTGCAGATATCGACAGTGACCACAACTTAGTGATGATGAAATGCCACTTAAAACTCAAGAAATTGAAGAAATCAATGAAGAACGTACGCCAAGTAGAGAAATTAAAGTAACCTCAACAACGGCTGGCCTTTCAGAGGACAGTGGAAAACAAAATAAGAGGATTTAACTGTGAAATCAGCGGAAAAGAGATGGGAGAACATCAAAATCGGGCTAAAGGAAGCAGCAAAAGAAGCTCTGGGGAGAAGAAAAGTTGTTAAGAAGAAGCCATGGATTACAGAAGAAGTCTTAGAATTGATTGAAGAGAGAAGAAAATATAAAAAAATGTGGAAAATGAAGAAGGGCAAATTCGCTACAAAAGAATCAGGAATGAAATAAACCGTAAAGCGAGAAAAGCAAGGGAAACGTGGATGAAGAATCTATGCAAAGATTTACAAAGCAACATCGCAAATGGGAATGTGGAAGTAGCCTACAGGATGGTGAGAAATCACTTCAAGGAACGGGCTGCAAGATGTAACAGCATCAGGGACAAGAATGGAGAACTCAATTGAACATGAGGATAAATTGAAGAGATGGAGAGATGGAAGGAATACTTGGAGGAGTTGTACAATGGATGCTATCTTAGAGCGGAAGTAATCGAAGAGGAAAATGAAGTCGATAAGGATGATTTGGGAGCCCCAATCTTAAGATCAGAATTTGTAGCAGCTGTAAGGGATCTGAGAATAAATAAGGCTTCGGGAATAGATGATATTCCTGCCGAACTAATAAAAAACGCCGGAGAGAAGACATTAACTCAGCTGTACAAAACCATCTGCGACATGTACTCCACCGGAGAGATACCCACGGACTTTGAGAAGAACATCATTATCCCAATTGCCAAAAAGAAGAGAGCTGAGAACTGTGAACATTTTAGGACCATAAGCCTGAGGACACATGCCTCAAAGATATAGACGAGAATCATCTATAGAAGAATAGAACGAAAAGCTGGGGAGTCCCTGGAGGACCAATTCGGGTTCAGAAGAAACAAGGGCACAAGAGAAGCGATTTTGGCCCTCAGGCTACTTAGAGAGAAGAGAATAGAGAAGAATCTACCGACGTTTGTTGCATTTGTAGATTTGGAAAAGGCATTTGACAACGAGGATTGGAACATCATGCTAAAGTTTCTAGAAGAAATTGGAGTATCATACAATGACCGAAGAGCTATCCACAGATTGTATAAAAAACCAGGAGGCCATCATCAAAGCATAAAGAAAGGAGTGAGGCAAGGCAATGTCTTCCATATTATTCAATGTCTACATCGAGGAAGCCACCCAAGAAGTCAAAGAAAAGTCTCCGGGAGTGAATATACACGGAGAGAAAATCAGCAGGCTGCGATTCGCCGACGACATAGCAGTCGTTGTAGAAACGGAAGGAGATTTAAAGAATACGCTAGGAAATATGGAAAGGATATTGGCCAGATATCACCTGAAGATTAATAAAAAGAAGAGTAAGGTAATTGGTATGCAATCGGGGAAAAGAAGCCAGGACAAATTTTAAACTAGGAACACAAAAAATCGAGGAGGTGGAAGAGTTTTGTTACCTGGGATGCCGAGTAACCAGCGATGAACGAAGTAAAAGAGAAATTGTCAGTAGAGTTGCCCAGGCGAAAAGGGCATTTTACCAAAAGAGGATTCCGCTTGTAGCTGCAAATACAAGCGTGGAAGGGAGGAAAAATTTCATTAGAACATACATCTTGAGCGTTTTACTATATGGCAGCAAAGCATGGACGATATCAGCAGCAGAGAGGTCAAGGCTAGAAGTGTTTGAAATGTGGTGCTACCGAAGAATAATGAAGATAAAATGGATTGACCGAGTGACAAACGAAAAAGTCTTACGAAGAGTGGAAGAAAAGAGATGTCTACTGAAAATCCTAAAAAGAAGATGGGACAACTTAATCGGCCATACCTTAAGACACGATGGCCTAATGAAAACAACTGTCGAGGGAGAAGTAAACGGGAAGAATGGAAAAGGTAGCCCTCGTATGAGATATATGGAGTAAGTTGTGAAGGATGTAAAAGAGAAAAATTTCGTCAATATGAATAGGTTGGCCGATAGAAGAATCGAGTGGAGGACTGAATCAAACCAATTCTAGGATAGCTGTACGATGATGACGAGATGCAGATTCAATCAGAACGTCCTGTTTTTTATCATAAGTGCGGGCGACTCTTCGGTCGTCTAAAGAGAACCTGAGTTCATGCAGAATCTTAAGCATTGCTCTTTAGTCAGCGATATCAAAAGGTTTCTCCTAATCCACCTCATGTCAATTTGTTTTTCTTCATTATCTTCTCACAGTCAGTAGGGTAAGGGGAACGTTAGTTTCTATAGTACCTACCTTCCCTTTTCCTGAGAGAAATTCGACCTTCATCCGTGAACTCTGATTTTTCGTTCTATACCATGTCAAAACAACTTTTTTCTTCTGAGCATATTACTTTTTTTACAGTTGCGTTACTCTATTCTTTCCTGCAGTTTAAACAGCACGGAACCTTCATAATTGATTCCGAGAGCATTATATATGTGCAGCGACGTTGCTGCCTCGTTGACTTTTGATTTCGGTACCGAGTCTCCCATAAGAGTGAACATTTCCCAACACTACTGCCACTCCAGATTTAATACCTGGGCTGATCGCCACGGGTGTCCAACGTTGCAGATATGCAGATTTTTAGCCTAGAGTAATAATTTTAGACAAAATAGTTGCAGTGAAAAAATGTGGATAGTGAAAAGAATGTAAATTTCAGCTTTCATAGATCAATTTTTGCCCATCAGTTATTGGAAAAAAGCGGAAAACAGTCAAATGCATGTTTTTTGCATATAAAATATATACTGAAGAAATAACTTTTTTGTATTTTTATAAATTTAAAAGGAAGCGTTTAAAAATTTAACACTGTAATATAAGCAAATTGGTAAATTGCCTGCTGACATATCTTAATTTGTATATCCCCAGACGTTACTTATACGGAATTCTACTATCTATTGAAAAAGTTTTCGAGTCGAATCAAAGTGCATTCTACTTTTGAAGAAATCTTCTTTCATGTGACAATTAGAGCAAATAAAAAAATTAGTAGATACTCCTAACCCTCCTAGTAGATACCTTGATACGTAAATTTTCATTAAAAAAAGAGTTCCATGCGACCAATAAGAGCCGAGTTAGATATTTTTATTTTAATATATGTTTTGTTTTAATATATGCTCTGTTTATGACGATTACGATCTCAGCTTAAATGGATACTGAAGGGCTTACATTATCAATATAAAACAGATCTTTGGCAAAAACGTGTTCCATGTTTTAACAAACTGTTCATAAATTAAATCAAGGACGTTAGAATGTCCTAAAGAAGACATATCACTTCATTTGAGAAGTCAGCGGCCATCTTGGTAGGTACATACCTGGGCCACCATTGGAAATTCAGTTAAAAAGGGGGCCTATGTGCGGGCATATGGGCTTGCTACACGCGATACTCATACGGATGACATTGTTTTTTGCACGCGGTCAAACTTAGTGTTGCAGAATAAATAATGGAATGTATTTTCAAAATTTGTCAACAAAACGGGAGAAAATGCGCTAAATATGTGGTTTAAATAGGGTAAATTCGAACCAAATTTAGTAATAAAATTTACTCCCAGGGGAATAAAATGCATTAATGCCACCCTGACGCCGCTGCGATGAAATTTAGGTATGAAAACGCCGTAATTCCTGTTTTGAATCACATGCAGTCTCCATATAAGGCTGTATAAAACGCAATGTTTTGAGCAGGGTAGATGGGGCCCAAATCGCTCCCAAGCGCCCCTATTCCTGCTTCATCGTCACTCATAGGCTAGTAGGCTAATGCTTCCTTAATAAGAGCGTATTGACGGATGTCGCAGCATCCGGGTCTTCGGGCGCGCGACACCGAAACATTTGAAATAAAAACTTCCAATCGGAGGAATAAGGAAAAAATTGCTTTATCTCCGCGAATATTTGTTCAATCTCAGTGTTTATTTTTAATTTGGATTAGTTTGAAAGATTATAAACAACTGCCCCATTGGCATTGTATAATAATGCGTAGTTCTCCTTCCCCCATTCTTACACTTTCCTCGTTTTCACTTCCCTCTCTTTTTGAGAGCTTCCATTCATCCGAGACTTAGCTCTGCGGCTTTCTTCACCCCTTCTGCAATATTTCTCCATTTCTTTCCCACTGAGACTATTGTTTAAAACTATGTCCAAGCACTCCGATATTCTAGATTTATAAAGATTTCTTCTCCTCTTGCCTGTTCAATTACTTCCGCGTTTTCAACTTCTTGAACTCCACAGTCCACCCTGCGAATACAAGCCTTGTCTTGTACCATATTGTTATCTCTAGCTTCCATCACTATCCTTTCGGCTCATCAGCCACATTTAGCGCCCTTCCCAAGCGTCATACTCAATCTAGCATATCACCATTTTGTGGGTCGCAACGCACAACATACGCTGAGGTCCACCCTTCGCACTTCCGCCTTCTCCAATCTTCCGCGGGCCCGGTAGGGAACTTATATCCCAGTCCACACCCTAAATTGCGTATCACACTTTATTGGCGTACGCTCTCGGATTGTCCCCGCCCAGAGATCCGAATGGGACCCTATTTTACTCGAGAGAGTTCCATCGTATCTTTGATAGAGAAAAAAGGAACTGGCTGCAGCTCCTCGGGATATTAATCTGATGGTTTCCCATTGTCTTCCACATCGTAGTACTACCACATGAAGTAACTGTCACCATTCCCGTTGAAAAATGATTGTTGCTGTACCGAACACAATGGTGTCCACCTTCAAGTAAGAGGTCTGCATGGTTATCTTGCAAATCTGTATCTTCAAATGATTGGGGACCACCTAGCGCCAAGTTAAAGAATCTTCGAAGGTTTCCGTATTTTTTGGAAGGGCTTCCTTACCCAAGGATAGACCTATTACACCTTCGGATTCCGCCACATACTGTTCAAGACAACTTATTCAATGATAAGAGGTAGTTTATGATGCACCAAATCCTAAGATCAATCTGCAACCCAATTGGGACTTTGCCTCAATTACCACATTCAAATATACCAGCAATTTAACCTGTCCCTGGCGAAAGAAATTAGAGCAATTTCATGAATCGAGATTACAGAGCATTAAAAATCAGTTGACAATACTTTGGAAAGACAGTGAAAAAATTTTGGACGCAATTTCGATTACGTAAGGAGTAGATGAACAAATAATGATTATGACAGAGACAATGTAACGTAAGGGAGATGGGACCGGTTTGCGGAAGGGGCCGTGCACATAAATGCATCATCGCAGTCATTGTGAGACGGAGTGGTGCGGAGCAAAGTGGTCGACAGAGTTCTAGATCGACAGACTAATGATGCCGTTTCCTGGCTGAAAACCCACAGGATTAGCTATGAGGAAGATATTTAGGGAGCAACCTGAATAAACCAGTAAATATATTTACAAAAGAAGAGAGTTTTTAAAGAACGTTTCTGTGTAGTGCTATGCAAATGTGGATCTCATCAAGGTCAATATATTTTTTAATGTAATAATATTGATAGTGCTCATGATGGAAAACTCAAAAGAAACTGTAACCTAAAGACGAAAGAATACTTAACATCTCTAAAGACAAATGCGAACAAAGAAGTAATTCTTGAAAATATCTTTCTAAAAAAAGGTCGTTTTGGTGATTTCAAAGAGGTGGTTTCACTTTACCGTGACGAAGGACTTTCAACGTTGAGATCAACGGTCAAGAGCGATTAAGGATTCGTACGTGACTCAGTGAGCCATCTCTGACCACACGCGTGTTTGTACCCTGTCCGTCCGTGTGGCAGTCCTCTCCAATCGGCTCATTCGCCGCAATCCTCCGCTCACCATCATTGGACCAGTGACCTAGAGGGGATCGGGTTGGTGTGGTGGATAGGGTACTGGCCTCCCACCCCGAGAGCCCGGGTTCGAATCCCGGCACTGGCGGATTTTTCATTAGTATACCGGTCCCTACTCGAGTGCCTTGTGGAGAGCACTTCTAGTCCAGTACTCCGTCCGTCGGATGGGAAGTTAAGCCGTGGTCCCCTTGGCGTCTTTCGTTAAAAGCAGGCTAATACTGTCGCCGGGTTTCTCTCCACCCTTCCTCCGTTCTCTGAGAACTCCTACCTTTAGCCAGTTACCCACCTACCTCTGATATCTCTTACGCAAATGACCTCTCGTCTCCCTCAAATTACAACCAACTGAAACCTCGTCAAGCAATTCTGATTCCTACCTCGATTAAGAGCAAGCAGGAGGTTGTGGGGACTATTGGAAGATTAGTTCACATGTGCATATCGAAAACGTTGAACAGTAAATTCAACATAAAGAAGCTGAAGAAGAGGGCTGACGAGTTTCGATCAGTGTCGAGCAGTTCCAGAGAAGGAAGGTTAATTGCGCGAACGAGGAGGACGCGGATGGAATCACATTGGGGGAGGCAACAGAACTAGAAGTAGTGTGGACAGCACTCTGTGATCATTCCTTCAGCGCTGTCTACTAAATAGAGTAAACTCCCGATTATCCGTGCGCGCGTTAGCCGGGCTGTTGATTGTCCGTGCATCGCCAATCTATTCAGTGTAACGGCAGTTGTCTCAAAGGTAAGTACACTTTTGTTATTTCCCTCCAATCGTGGCTTTCGCTATCGACTAGTTCGATTTCTTACGCCAGGCTTCGTGCCGCCACCCGAGGCTTGCGAACATTTGAATGCGGCCTGGACAGCTCTACTTGATTCTTTTTTGTCATAAAATACCATTATGTACAGCGAGAATCTTTTCATTTGCTGCTTGTGTTATTTCTTAGTGAGTTTATTAATTTTGGCGGCGCACCGTAGAGAAATGAATCCGGAAAGAATCAAACTGCGGATTATCCGTGCACCCGTTACCAATCAATAGCACGGAAAATCGGGAGTTTACTGTACAGCAGAGGGAGAGGTTTCGAAGACAAGTAGCAGCAGGGCCAAACACTAGTTACAAGGAAGGGCTGCTGATGAGAAAGCAGAAGGCAACCCAAAGGGGCAGGATTACCCCAGCTGCACGTGGGAGTCGTCACAAGACTTTGACGTCAGAAATTCCCGAGGAGCAGATAACGGAGGGACTAACAAAGTAAGAATCGTGGCATCATGATGGTCCTGAGAGCTTGGACTCATCCCTGCTGAAGGAGCGAGGATAGAGACTTGGATGCGAACATAGAGTGAGATACAAGGATGGCTACAATAACAGCAGCGGTAGTTTCAGAGTGTAAGGTGGGTGTCCCTAATATGGCCGTGCTAAGGTGTGAGAATTTTTCTAGCTGCCATTATGCAAAAAAATTAACAAAATAAAAAAAAATCATTTTAAGGTAAATGGACTTTCACCAAAAAAATTTTCTTCCTTATCAAAATGGTTTTGGTGGTAAAAAAAATTAAATTCCAAAAGTCTTCCGAGTGGCTATATCAGGAACACGTGCAAATGATATGGCCACCCTTATTCTATTTTCCACACACCGTAATTTTTTCCAGTTTTAAAGTGCAGTTCTGCTAAAAGTAAATGATTTGGTTGCAAGATAAATAAATATGATGCTAAATAATATTTTTTAAATTAAATAACATTTATTTTAAGCAAGATTTTCCATTAATAATGAAGTTATTTACGAAATTGTCATTACTATAGGTTTCAAAATTGTAAAATCATTTGACTATAGTAAAAGTCAAAAATTCGATATGCAACGACCTACCTTGTATTAGTTGTAGCATGAGAATATAAGAATAAATAAAAACGAAGTTCATTTGATATGGCTACCTGAGTGGCCATATCTGGAGCTGGTCAGCTTTCTCAACAATTGTTTGATTGCAAACAATTTGTTATAGGTATGCCGGAATCGACAACACCAATCGAAAGAGCATTTAACAATTAATATACAATATAATGGTTTTCATGAATCAAGTCTAATAAAAACATGCATAAAAGTAAGGAGACTTAACAAAGACAAACAAGAATACGTCTCACGATAAACTCAAAGCACGCCACAGAAGATATATTGCTCAACCTGGCAGGATGGGTTGCAACCACATGGCACACTAGGAGGCTCCTTCACTGGATGCTGATGACATCCAGTGGACTTTTTGGCTAGCTAACTCAAAATAGGGAGATGGCCATAATGGGAGCACCCACCTTACTATGATGGTTGGGAGATGAAATTCAATGAGTAGCTGTGTTATTTAATAGAAAATAAGGGGAAAAGCATTTAATACAGTGCAGGCCAGCAATACAATACTACAAGTAAATTTAAAAGCAATCCCAATGTAGTTGATGGCAATAAATGGACTACATAAGGTGAGAAGCAGGCTGGATGCATTTCAAATGTGGTGCTACCAAAAAATGATGAAGATAAAATGGATCGATTGAGTGACAAACGAAGAAGTCTTAAGAAGAGTGGGAGAAAAAAGATGTCTACTGAAAACATTAAAAAGAAGACAGGACAACTTAATAGGCCACATCTTAAGGAATTATGGCCTGATGAAGACAATCATCAAGGGAAAAGTGAACGGGAAGAATGGAAAAGGCAGGCCTCGTATGAGATATATTCAGCAAGTTGTGAAGGATGTAAAAGAGAGGAGCTACGTCAATATGAAGAGGTTGGATGATAGAAGAATTGAGTGGAGGGCTGCATCAAACCAATCCTAGGATTGTTGACCGATGATGATGATTAAGGTGAGAAGAAGGGTTGGGATAGGAGTTTTGGAAAAAAATATGAAAAACAGTACATTTTAAGTGGCAATAAAGAAGAAAAGTGGATTAGATAGTTCATGACTGAAGACAGGACAGGAGTTATAATGAGAGCAGAAACTAAAGTATAACAAGAGCATCAAGGAGAAAAGTGAGCAGGGGTCATATGGATGGCTAAAGAGTAGGTAAAGAAAAGGTGGCATTGGAGAAGAAAGCAGTAAATGGTTGCTAAACATGCAGCAGAAGCATGTGAATTATGATGATGGTGACAATATACACACAGAAAAGGTGATTGTCAGAAAAAGATTCCTAGACAACACAGGCTGCTTTTAGAACTAGCTGGGTAGGTCCAGGGAAGAAAATGCTAAATACTGATGGGGTTATGGAGGCAGCATCGGTAGGGAGGAAGAAAATCATGAGGCCTTAATCAAAATCAAACCCTTGGGAGGCACCAGGCTACCTATTAAGAGCAATAGATGCGCAAAAAAAGAAAGCACTTGAGGTCTATAGTAATAAAAACCAACCACTGGATCAACTTTAGAATAAGGAGCAAGTGAAAATGGAAAATGCTCTAGGAAATGGGGACAGTATTCAGATTAGATACAGTATTAAAAGCTGCATTTTTAGTTTTTTGGAAGTAAAAGAAAACAAACTATATAAATTCCACATATTTAATACTTCTAACAACCTAGATTTCAAAACATGGTATCATCTTCAGGTCATACACCTTGTATCCAAACCTAGGTCATTTTAAGAATTAAATTTGTGGAATATAAATAGTTTGTTTTCTTTTCCCTCTATGATGGAGAAATTTCACTACATTGAGCCTGAATCGGTTAGTTTAGCGTTTTTAGTGATCACAATTACCCAAGAACAGACATTCTAAATAAATGCTAGAGGCAATGAAATGCATCGCTAAACCCAAAGGTACACAAGAATGGAGAGTAGATTGACTAGATCTAGTGAGATTTAAAAGGAAAGACTAGGAATAAGTGTAGAGCATGTTGACAGAGGAAATGGGAAAAGTAAAGAAATACTACTTAGTATTTGGAAAGGCTTTTACACTGACCACAGTGGTGGGTGTTGTACATTGCATTTCCTTCACCAAAACCCCATCTCAAAGACTCCCCAAGCACTCTCATTCTTCAAGCATGATGTTGTAGAACCAAATTATGTTCCACATCAATGTCTTCACCAACTTTTTCTCTGAAACTTCATTGAGGGTCTTTTATGGGCTCTCAAATTTGAATACATGCTTTCTCTACCTACGTTTTTTTTTCTAATATATCAAAGGTTTTCTACAGAAATCTCCAACAAAGAACAAACTCCAGCAGGACAAAATCCTGTTGCCAGACATTTTTATCCTGGGGCTCCTGCCAAACAATTCACAAGACAGGAGGGCTGCGACAAATTGTTTGCCAAGGAAATTGGGTTGATTCTTCACCCATCTCTCTTTCATCTTGCCACCATCCTGCCCTTACCCACCTCAACTGCCTGTTCCTTCCATGAACATCATGTTGCAGCATTTATTCCTCACAATAACCTGATGCAGCACTTTCTGCTTGGCCAAAATGTTACCATGAATGCCATAATTCATAATTTTAGCCTTACAATCATCCAGAGGGTCTAATATTTGTAACCACATGATTCCTAATATGGAAATACAACAAGACTTTACATCTGCCCATACCTCATTAGTGGTGAGAGTAAACTGTGTTTCTAAAATAATGAGTAGTGTATTGTGGCTCCTAGGCATCTTTTCATTTGATTTCACAATCGCCTATCAACTTCACAACCTCCTCAGCCAAATCCATTTCAAGTTTTATATACAAACAATATCCTAAGTTAGGAGATGCCAGCCCTTCACACTCAGCAAATGCATATTGTGGGGCAAACTAAAAATGTGACTTTACTCACCTTCTATCTCTTCTACCTATATGCTGCATGCAAGAGTCCTGAGGAATGCAGGTACCAAGAATCAGAAGAATGCTAACTCTACCAGCAGTTACACAAAGAAATGGGCCAGAAATTAAAACACTTGATGTACCAAATATGTCTTCTCCCAATGTGGCTATCTACACATCCCAAAACATGCCACTCTTCATGATGATTCTCTATTATTCCAAAGTTTCTATCCCTGCCTCTCCAAAAGATTCACCACCGCAACAGTATGCCTCAGTAGATACTTGCATACATTTAGCTCTTTCCAGTTACCTGAACTCAACGTGATCTGCTAACCTCTGGGCATCCCATTTATGTGTGACCACAACCAATGAATGGAAGGCACTACTGGGAACAAGCGTAAACATAAGGGCAAGAGAGTAGAGAAATGGGATTCACACATATGTGCATGCAATCACACATAGCTGCTCTTTTTCTCTCCACAATCTACTTAATTTGGGATAGGAATAATTGAGTAAAGAATGGTTCACCAACTTTTATGTTGGAATTGCATTTATGCACACAATGGGCAGAAAAAAAGAACTTTTGCAGCTAGGGACAAAAAAGCACAAACCCCTTTTCATTGACATGAGCAATAATTTTCAATTGGCCAAACTGGAGTTTTGAATGCTTAAGGTCCTAGATGCATAAGAAGAACTAAAAACCCATCTAGTGTGAAATCAACAATCAACCCTCTAGTTATCAACCATTTGCGTCAGTACTGTCAGAAACAATCAGGCTCCAGGGGACCCCACATGGTCTCCACATGCAGTCTACCCCTTGCTAAACCCATCCAACATTTTCTTCTCCACCTTCCATAACCAACAAACAGACCAGTACTCCTCCAGGAGAATTTTGCTAAAGTCTAATCAAATATTCAATCAAACAACGAGAGATGGTGACCTCACCACAGTCTACTCACTTTCCTTCACTACACCTCCTTCCAAAATCCCTTCTTCCACGTTTTTCTCATCACTCACTCAGTCCCTTCTTCTTGCTTTTCCCCGTCAGTTGCCCAACCCCTTTCATTCAAATAGCACCTTCCTTAAACTCCTCCCTTCTTTTTTATTATAAACGTAGAAATGTCTTAAATGTAGAAATGTATAGAAAATGTCTTTGTAGACAAAACTTGTCTTGCACCTGAAGATCAATCTGTGAGTTTTAACAAGTGGTGCATTAAAAACTCTCTTGGCAAGTGTGAGTAATTTGATTGAATACACATTCATTCCACTACTTCAAGCCTGAATAATTTAAAGTTTAAAATAATCCCACTCACACACTTCAATCCCTATTTGTTAGGTCTTCAATTTGCCTTACCTATGTACAAATGGAATACCTCGGCAAGCTGTAAAATTATACAAGTAGGGTAGTCAAGCAATCCATAAATAAGATACTACCTCTACCCAATGCCTGTAAATACACTGATCAAAGTATTTCATGATTATTCGGTTTTCTCCTATTTAGAATAGGTTTTGATGGCACACACCCCACTTAATTTCTCAAATGCACCCATCATCGCACACTATTTCTCTTCTCGTATTCAGTTAAGTATATTCCAATCCAAACTGACCATTCACTTTCCAAGCATCCTCTCTTCCAGAATTCTCCTCCTCCTAACTCACACACATCACCTCCAACCCCTATATATTTACAATAAATGGCAAACAGAATGCATTGTATTTCATGTTCTCAGAACAATACGAATAAGATTCCTCAAAATTCCTGTTTTGAATAGGAGAGTTCACACTACTTAATATTATGATTGATTTACAATCATTGATGTGTAAATAAGAGAAATAGTAGAAATAATAAATAGAGAGAGAGAAATAGAGAAGGAAACAATTCATCATCACGTACATCTTGAGCATGTTTATTTGTGGCAATGAGGCATGGACAATGACAGCAGTGGAGAAGGAAAGGGTGAAAGCATTCTAAATGTGGTGCTTGCAATGAATGATCAAGATAAAATGGATGGACCTAGTGACAAACCAAGAAGTCTTAAGAAGTGTGGGAGAAAAGAGGTCTGCTGGAAACCCTAAAAAGACGATGGTACATCTTAATTGGCCATATCTTAACTCATTCAACCCGGAATTTTTCTAGTGTGCAATCAAGAAAAATGGAAAGCGTTTTCTGCCACATTAATTTGGCCAGCCACTAAAGTGTAATTTAAAATTATTTTTAAAAAAATTTAAATAACGAAACTTGTTAATTTATTAAAGACACGAATTTGCATCCTTAGCTTTCTTGAAAAATTCATGAAAATTGGTTATTAAGAGACGCTAATGCGCATCCTTCAGTATCCTGGCAATGCACCACAGATGAGCATTCGTGTCCGTCAGGTTGAACATGTTCAGACATGATGGCCTGGTGAAGACAATCATCAAGAGAAAAGGGAACGGAAAAGGCAGGCCTCGTATGAGATATATGGCACAGGCTGTCAAGGATGTAAAAGAGAGGAGTTGCGTCAATATGAATAGGTCGGCTGATAGAAAAACCAAGAGGAGGGCTGTGTCAAACCAATCCTGGAATTGTTGACCAATGATGATGATGATGTGTAAATAGGTCTCTTGCCAAGTTTGACCCTCGAGAACCAAATAAATTTGCTCCTTTAACCGTTTGAAATTTGGATTTCGTGCTGAAACCACATTTCTTAGATGACACAATTGATGATGTGGATAGTATGTGGTATCGCTGTTGCCTTTCAAGGGAATGCAATTGTGGTGCTGGTTTCAGGAGTTTGAAGAGGATAAAGTGGGTAGCGTGACCGCGCGTATTCAAATGAGTGCGAGAAAAATGTATGCGTACTGTTGTGTGTCAAATTGTAAATCTAACTTGCATGAAACACCCGATAAGTACTTTTAAGATTCAGTTGGTGAATTCATTAAATTAAATCAACCCAAAAAATGAAACACGAAAATCAGTGTTTCTTAGCCATAATTTGTCTACTCATGTTGAGCAGCCCTCTAAATACAGTTCGTTCTGCCTTCTCCTGCAATTGTCATGCACTTCCAATGTCACAATTGAGACAGCCACTAGAAATATTCTGAAGATTCAGGCGATATGGAGTGAAAGAGAAACATGATAACAAAGAAAGAAAAACACGAGCCAAATCCACAAAAATAAACTATACTAAGACCCAGGTTTCACTGTATTACAGCATTGTCAGGTAGCGTATATCTAAGATGCACCAACATATATATGAAAGAACGAAAATGGGGGGAGGGAGGAAAGGGGAGGAGTGTGGGAGTGGATGGTTATTGGTGGTCAACAGAAGTAACCAGTGTGGGAGACATGGGCAGGAGTGGGTAACAGGGGGTGAGGTGGTCACAAATGAGTGACAAATATAAAAACAAAAGTCTCGAAAGGTTCCTTTGAAGACAAGACCTTCCCTAGAAGTTGGTTGCAGCACCGGACCCCGTCTGTTGGGAGCTCCGTTGAGAGGTCATAAATGTGGGAGGGGCAGACTCCTGTGTGATGCCCCTTTACAAATGGGGTGAAATGTGATGACTCCCTTCCTTGCTGTGGGTTGAGCGGTGCCGATGATGGAGGCCTCCATTTGTTTGCCCCCTTGGTGAAGGAGCAACAACCGAGTGGGGCTCCCCCACCCCTGTTGGTGGAATTCGGAGCAGCTCCTTGTCAGTCAGATGTCCCGTAGAGGAGTCGCAAAAGATGGGACCAGGGAGGGTGAGGCAGCTGGAGGAGAAGGGGGGGGGAGGAAGGACGACACGGCGATGCCATTCTTTGCAAAGGGTGATGTAGTGCTGGTTCCTTCCCTCTGGTAGTGCATGTGGAAGCAATGGTGAAAAATCTCCTTTGGTACTATTGGTGAGGTCCGAAGAAGATATAGGAGTGACCACCTCACCCCCTGTTACCCACTCCTGCCCACATCTCCCACACTTCTTTTCCCCACACTGGTTACTTCTGTTGACCACCAATAATCGTCCACTCCCATGCTCCTCCACTTTCCTTCCTCCCTTCCCCCCCATTTTGGTTCTTTCATATGAAGATCTAAATATGTTGGTGCATCTTAAATATACGCTACCTGATGATGCTATAATACAATGAAACCCAGGTCGTAGTAAAGTTTATTTTTGTAGATTAGGCTCTTGTTTTTCTTTCTTTGTTAACACTAGAAATATGTTTCAAGGAGTGGGCATTGAACGGCTCCGTGCCAAAATTTAAGGCCGTATATCTCCCATATAAATGGATAAGAAATCTAAAGGGTGTGTGTGTTTTATGCATATCCTATTGTTTCAAAGGTTTTATATCTGATTTATAAATTTGAGTGATCCCTTCTGTTGTCTACAAGATTTTAATTACCATGGGTTCCCTTCTTTGAAATTTGTCAATAGTCTGTCATCAACTTACAACCATATCAGATTCTGAAAGCATGGTCAGAAGTTGATTTGGAGATAATTTAAGTTGGATATTCATAAATTTCTGGTATATTTTAATTAAAATACTTCCTGAATACTCTGCTTCTTTTCTACACCCAAGCATTTCTGGCGATCAGTCAATGAATTAATTACACTGCAATGTACACACATGTATGCAAAAAATATTGTCACAGTGAAAGTAATAATAGTTATTGTCATAGTTCCAAAGTTCCGTTCAATCCAAACACAAGTTAACATTAAGTAGTCGCAAGTGCTACTGAAAACAGGCTGATTATGGTAGGCCCTATAGGTTACTCAGCACCATTCGACCATTGCCAAACACAAGTCAATCCATTGTATGTTGAATACATCATAAGTTGATGACTGACTGCACAGTTAAACATTTAAAAAAATCATAACTCTATATATTCCAGAAGAAACTTCTTATGGGACCAAAGAATGTATGACTGCTTTTTTAACACTGGACATTTCCCTATTTTTTTCCATTTTATTCATTTAAAATGAAAGGCACTGAATGTATGAAATGATTGAGTCAGAATATAAGATCTAAATATAACAAGCAATCCAATATAAATAATCTTGTATACAAAATATTTTCATAGCATCTACTCTTTAACTGACCCCTACCAACTTGACAACAGATTAGAAAGAGGATCCAATCACGGATACAGAAGAGCCTCCCATAGGGTAGCAGGTGAAATTATTGATCCTTCCTTTCAGTCACCTGCATCTAACACGAGAGAAATCTCCACTAACATCTGCAACATGAAAGCATTTCATGTAAGCCTAGGCCATTGTAAGGGTCACTATGATGAGAAATTCAATATTACTCAATAGCCTAATAATTAACCAGCAGCTGGGACAGCACCATGTGATATCCAACATTTTTTGTTAGTAGTAATGGTAGAATTAGGTTTTTAGGAGATCCAAATACTAAGGTTATACCTCACCATCTAACTTACAATCATATTCCTCAGACAAACAGAATTCATGCCCTGGGCAGTACTCGAATCCCTGACCAGTATGGGTTGCCAGGTTGGCATATTACAGACCTGTCTACCGCGGTTGACATCTCTATTCTTATATAACAATAGTCGGTTCCCATTGTAATCACCATCTTGCATATTTCAATAAATAGTATTTACTCTTTAGAGGACAGTGGGTAAGAAAATACTCAGTGGAATTAAAATGCTGTATTTTCCACCTAATAAGATGTGCATTTTTACCAGAGAAATCCATGGAAAATCATCCTGCTTCTTGTATGGAGCCTTAAGGCCGTTTCACACTAGCTGTTGCTGCCTACAGTTGTGCAGTCAACCATTCAGCACCAACTTCCTCTCAACAGTTGGATGAAGGAACAAGGCTATTTCCAACTGGCTGGTTTTGCAATCATGGCCAATAGGAGTTTGCCTCACGGTCATGTGCTTTTTGTGTTTAAATTTCATGAATTTTTGACTGTTACCATTTAAACTGCTGTGTAAACCCTAAATTTAATAAGAATTCAACTAAAGCAATTTCTCTAAAAATTCAATTAAAACAGCATGTAACTCTCTTGTATCACCTATGTTTTGGGAAGGATGTATTATAATAGCATACATTTTATTGAGGTGAGATTAAACGTACTTAATTCAATTGTATATTGTATTTGAGGGAGAAATGCTGTATAATGAGGCAGTATAGGAACAAAATGTAGAGACTCAGCACATGACCTTGAGGCGAGATCCTGTTAACTGCGATTGCACAACCAGCCAGTGAGATTGGAAGTTTACACCAACCGGAACTGGTAACGGCACCCATAACCAGCAACGGCTAGTGCAATACAGCCTTTAGGCTGTCTGTCTGATGTACCTGGCCAAAACTAGGGCGTGTCTTATATACAAGTGTGTCATACAAGCAGAAAAACGGTATTTGGACAATTTGCACCCCATTATCAAGATGAACAGTTGTAAAAAACTACTGAGAATGTAATAAAATAGCTTCATTGCAGTAAGTAGCACTCACAACTACCCTTGAGTGGATACTGGAAATATTACTTTAAAACTTAATATCCAACCATGTACAGTGTAAATCCAACTGCATAATTAAGTACCTACACCTCAAAAATATACTCCATAATGACAAAAACTCCACATTAGATTGGCTCCTTCATAAAGTATACCAAAAATCTAAGGATGTAATGAAAAGGTTTACGGGAGATGAGAAAGAAAAAAAGAAAAGAACAAAACTGAGGCATGCCAAATATGTATTTAGATTTTTAAGTCCATAGTATTACATTATTTTGCAGGCAATACATGCAAATTATATATTTACAGAACAAATTAAAATTACTTGTAAAAATACACTATAGGATGCAAAATTATACAGAAAGAGCATAAACTGCAAATTAATTAACATGCTTGATACAAATTTGTCTTAAAAGCATAAGAATTAAATACTTAAAAGATAATAACATTGGTGTGCTGCTTCGTAAGCCTGACTAAGACTTTGGGTATCAAAGATAAATCAAATAGCCGAAGCAAATTTGGTGCAGACCTGCAATTAATTAATGCTAGCTACTCCAATGACTTACCAATGATAATAAATGCTCAATACTTTCTAGCGACAGGTTACTGGAGTAACCAAAATGTTTAAGTACAAGAGCATAGCTTCGAATATTGCAGATAATGAAACTACTCGTATGATTAATGTCTTTTCTTATAAATCATACCTCTATCCGCCGATCTCTTTGGTGACGTTAAAGTTCTGAAACCCATTTTAAGAATCATCCTTCCCCCACTTCCTCTCATGGATTCCACCTCATCTTGGTAGTACCCGTCCATTACTTATGACCTCTCTGTATCTTGACTCCTTCCCTTAGAAGCATGAGCTGTCATATTCCCTGACTAAATCTCCTTACGAGGCATTTTGCGCCGCCGCTAAAGCAGGAAAAGAAAAATGATAACGTTAAAATTTAAGGCTCAACAATATAAATTTTTAATCAACTACTGTGCCAAATATAGTTAACACAAATACTCATTAGCAAAAGTAATATGCCAAAGGCCAATTATAATGTTCACTTCTTCACCCGACTCTATTTGAATACGAACCTCTATTATTCTTTGGTTCTAATCCATGCTAACAGCAGCTTCCGGTAACCTGGTTCACGATGACTACCCATTTAAATGTCCCTTATTATTTAATTTCCCGAATTCCTCAAGACCCCTGACACTTCCCCATATTTACTTCGACTTCCTACCCATTACATTCAACACAAAACTGACAGCGAAACCTGCGAACTCAGTTGCATTAACAACAGAGCAACGGAAGTCGCAGCATTCAATAAACCAGGAAAGTCGTTATTGGAGCATTGCCGGAGTCACCAATGATGCGCGAAAATTGAAATAGTCCACATTGCTTACATTTTGTACTCATTTTTCAAATCGTATTATCATATTCTACAGTACAATTGATGGGATAAACCGGGGTACGTATAAGTTTAAGCCGTATTTTGACATTAACATTAATATATAAAGGATAAATTATAAGTAGAACAAAATATTTAGCTCAATGATTTAAGCACTGGACTGGTTGTTATGAGTATACTCGTAACGTTCGCTTGCTTTCCATTTGGGATCAGTCTAAAAACAGTGTACCTACTACCATAAGAGTAATGGGGAACACCAGTATAACAGGGTGTAAGAAAATGCCGAAGTAAGATTGTTAAATGTCTGTAGGTAGGTACCCACACAGAAAATAGAGGCCTAATGGATGTACATGATACCTATAGGTATAACCAGTCAGATTAAAACATATCTAATAGATATATTATTGTCAATTGTAATGCATGTAATTATAAATTGTGAATCAATAAACCAATGGGTGCATGACTTTCAAGGCTAACAGCTTTAGACCAATAAGACCAATAAAAAAGTTTCACTCAACAATGCTGCCACTAGATACGAGTTTTGAGTGCGTTGGTCTTCTTTTTCTTCTGCTTCTTTTCTCGAGCTTGTAGCCCGGAGTTTGTGTGCTCGCTTAACCCAACATCGGGCTTCTTATTTATAATACCTAGTTCAGTACTACTAATAAGTTGAGACATATACGAAAGAGCATAACATCAATATGGCCATGGCCATATTGATGTTATGCATATATATCTATAAATATCTAATAGATATATCTATAGGTATACCTATTGATAGTTGATGACCTTCCCCTCGGGTTTTGTAAAATATCAAAGTGCTCTTAATACCTAAGCACGTACAATTAATGGAGGTCTTAAGACTCTTATAGAGATCCATAATTATGGATATCTATAAGAGCTAAATCTTCATCTGGGTATTTGTAGACAAGTCATAGATATTTTCAGCATAATACAAATCCTACTAGGATTTGTATTATGCTGAATGCCAAATAAATATTATTATCATGGATCGTTATCACTGAGGGATGGCTATATCAAATAGCAAGGTATAGATACACAAACAGCATTAAAATACTTCAAAATTGATTTTATTGATATCATATTTGACGAAATTCAACAATATAAAATGATACGAACAACCCACTAGGAATAAAAAAACATGCCTACATTCAGCTCCATAATTTTAACAAGATTAAATGATACTTATGCTTTGCTAATGAATGAGCTGAAATGTTTCACTTGATCATCAAATGTTTTTCTAACTTTGTAGTTATAATATCCAATTCAGTTTTTATGCCCTCTTCAGGACCTGTTTTATCATGACACAATTTTTCACAACACAGCACAATAAATATGATTCAGTTTAGCTAATTGTTCCGCATTTCAATGTATGAGGAAGAGCACACAATTTAAGGGTCGATGACATTGCTGGTTGCAAACTAAATAAGATCCTTGATGGGAGTATCCTGACAATCTTGATATGCAAGTGTATATCCTACTAATCTCCTCACTCCTTTTTATTGACTGCCTTCACAAATATTATTTGAATATCTCACCATTCAACAAATGATATGACAAATGGCTGCTTGAATCCCTAATATGACTCCTCTGTTTTCATTAGGCTTTGGGTTTTAGGTTTTGGGGATGAAAGAGTCTTTTCTCCCCGCAACTACTGCAGGACTGGCAATCTCTTTTAGAATAAGTAAATCTATTTCCTCGATGTTGGTGGCAATGTGAGCATATTTGGACAGTTGTGAGCCATGTCTATAGGGTGAAAGTACTTTCCATTATAAAGCTGCTGGTTACATCAGTTTATGGAAATTAGACAAAAGCAGTAGAAAATCTGCTAGAATCCTCATCATGTTGGTATTCAACATTCATATCATGCTTCATCTGAAAATATTGTAGGTTTTAAAAAATCTCCATGATTTTCAAGTGAAAAGAATTCAAGGTCAACAGGGCAAGATACTGAATAAACAAATGGTTAGTCATTATTCTGTTGGAAGCCAGTTAATTGCAAGTTAGTAGATAAACTACTGTAGTGCTTCTTATGATTGTGAATTTCCAAAATTCTCCTAAATCCACCATCAATCAAAAATCTCTTGAATAAAGAGGCATTGAGTAGGAGGTGGATTGGGTTTTGTGTTCTGATCAGGGAGAAAGTTGATGGGGCATGGCGTCATGGTTCATGTCTCAGAAATAGGAGAATTTTACACAGAGGGTGGAGAGAGCATTGTTGATGGCTTAACACCTCCCCACACTATGTGCAGCAGATTTATGCTCAAACTACAACATGACCCGAGCGTGCCATTGTAAACAAATTGTTCAAATTTTTGTGACACTTGCTCTGGTGTTATTCTTGCAGATCTAGCTCCAGATGATCACCAGTGTTTCAAAGCATTCTCTTGTTATAAATGTACAGTTGATGGAGCTAGCATGAAACTGCAGATGTGATGATGCAGTGGCAAGAATAAAGGCAAAAGCAAATGGTCACTTGATTGTGGTTTGAGGAATTGAAGGTAGAAATCATTCCAATGGGATGGCCCTCACAGTGGGCCTATTTTGTTTCAAGTGAGGGGAGGAGGGTCCTTAGCCCTGCCGATATGTTGGCTGGTCATCATAGTCATCTTGATCATCGTAGTTGTCTCTGGACCTCTGCTGGACCACTGGCCGCCTGTGTTGGAGTGGGATGTTGACTTCTTCTGGAGAATGGAACACCTGGTTGCTGCGATATGCCTGCTGCTGCGGCTGCTGCTGTGGTACCAGCCTCACTATTTGCTGTGGACGCAGCACTGGCTGTGGCCTCTTAGCATGTGGTGCCGGATGCCTCTGTGGAGCACTGAACACCAATGGCTGCTGCTCATCATCATCCCTGTCATAGTTCTCTGGGTAGTATCGATCAGCGTATCTGCAAGAGATTGTCACAGGTAATTTTTCACCACCAGTCTACAAGTCTGACATTAAATGCAGAGCCTTTCAATTGCAAATACTCCTCTCCAATGAGGCCACCAAGGAACAAAAACTTTCCCCCAAAATCCAAGTCAGGCATAAGCAGCAGTGATACCAGTGATCCCTGTTTTACAACTGTCTAACTTATTTTTAGGAGAGAGCTATAGAAGGAATAAGGAAAGGACATTTATGACTGTCTCTCTGAAGCATTCCAGCACCAGGAGTAATACATACACCCACAAATAACTCCATTTACACTTTTGTTCACTCTTAGATGTTGCCTTCCCTGTTTTCAATGATCCTATACTTAACCAGGAACAAGTTGTCCACAAATTCCATTTTTATCCAAATATTAAAAGCTCATCCTGTAGGTACATATGTCTTTCATGAATGGCTCTGCCTCAAGCTCTTTTTTATAATCGGTTTCAGGATTACTTCTGGGTAATTTGCTGAGCCACCACTTGTCTCCTCCTCATCTGGTTCCTGTCTTGTGCGTGCCATTCCTGTCTAAACCTACTTCTATTCTGTAGATTTTGGCATTATTTTTAATTTTTACTCTGAGACTGTTCTTGAATGAATTTCATTGGGGAGTATTTTATGGTTTTAGATTGGCATCAAAGGACTATTTGCGGTCTATTTTTCACCACTTTTTTGTCTCGTAGTATTTATCTAGAATGAAAAGCAGAGGAGTCCCTAGGTGAAGATAACTTTGAATTCAGGTAAAGCAAAGGTAAAAGAGAAGAAATTTTGGTTTTACGCTTATCATGGAGAAAAAAAACTGATGTACATTGTGGGTGTACATTTGTGGGCTTGGAGAAGGCTTTTGAACACATGAATTTGAACGTAGTGTCTTGATGTCTGAAATTAATTGGAGTCTTCTACAATGACCACAGAATTATCCAGTTTGCATAAAAACAAGTTGCTGAGATTAAATCTGAAACTAGCAGTGAAAAAGCAAGAAAAAAAAGGAGTACGACAAGGCTGTGCATTTCCTCCCACCATTATCAATGTTTCGCCGATGACAAAGCAGAGACAGCGAGGGATTTAAGAGAAGATTCTAGTAACCATGGAGAGGACAATGTTCAGATATCAGTTGAAGATCAATAAGAAGAAAACTACGATATCGGAAAGCAGTAAAAAAAATAGACCAAGACCAATTCTGAACTGGGAAAACTAAAACTTGAGGAGGTGAATGAGCACTGTTACCTGGGAAAATATGTAACCAGTGAAGGACAAAGCAAGAGAGAGGTTTTCATTAGAATAGCCCAGGTGGAGAGGGCATTCTGCCAAAAGAAGAACCTATTTACAGCTGGAAATACAAGCTTGGAAGTAAGGAAAAAATCATCAGCACATACATCTGGAGTACTCTTCTGTAGGTCAGTGAGGTATTGATGATGATAACAGCAGAAAAGTCAAGACTGAAAGTGTTCAAAATGTGGTGCTACCATAGAATGAAGAAGATATAAAAGAATGATTATGAATCAACTGAGTGACAAATGAATAAGTGCTAAAAAAAGAGGGAGAAAAGAGAATTCTGGATACCTTAAAGAGAAAATGGACGACTTAATCGGCCATATCTTGAGATGTGATGGAGACCTGATGAAGGCAATCTCTGTTTTTGTTTGTGTTTAACATTTGTTTTTCAAAGTGCATTTCTTAGGCATTCCTACATCTGCTTTAATATTTCCTGAAGGGTACCTACTGGAAGTACAATCTTGTCCCCCAGGATTCAGTAATTGATATCTTTTGTTCTTGATTCTTATCTGTGACAGCCCATTCATTACAGATAATGATAAAGTCATACTAGATGCAGATGATATCAATATACTCATTTCATCATCTTCATACAATTGCTGAATTGAGAAGTAAAACAATAAAAACATTAAATTTGCTATTCCACACTTCAGATATTTGTAAATATAATAGAGTTGCAGAGTCATTCGTGTTCAATAAAAAGTTTGGAATAGAAAATTTATCGTTTTTCATCATTCTATAATGAGATATCATTCAATTACGTAGAACCAGTGATCGTATCTTAAATCAATTGAGAAGAGTAAGCTAACACTGCAATGTTTAAATCAGTGGTGTACAAAGACATGCCCAAACTTTTATATTGATGAGTCCATTTCCAAGTATTTTCACTTAACCGCTCTCACCAGAAGATCATGAAGCTCATACTGAATGGTAATTCCATACATATAGGTGCTCCTCCTCTTGCCATTGACTTTTACCTCTACCACAACATCCTCCATCTTGTTATTCTGGTGACATGTACAAAGTAGCATAAGTAGGCTTACCCTTTTCAAGAGTCTTGTTTTGATGGCGTTCCTCCAAAACAGATATATTTGTGTGGTGTTTATTCCAAGGGATGCAGAGAATATATTGGTAAATACATCCACATCTCAAAACTTGCACTTTTCTTCCGTTCTCCCTCTATAATATATTGCATCTTGGCTGCATAGGTTGCAATGAGGAATATGAGGGAATGGACCAGTTGTTGTTTGGTGGTCTTTGTAATTGCCCTCTCCTTCAAAATTTTATTCAGTTTTGGGGCCATAGCCGTTCTCCTCCTGATTTCCTCTAAACATCCTCCTGAGTTGAATATCATAGAACCTTAGTAGATGGATTCCTTGACTACCTCCAAACCAGCTATCTACCACACATTGGGCTGATTGTCTTCCTGTCTTTTGATATTCACTCTGTAGAACTTGGCTTATATATGTTCCATGTAGATGCTGAAGAGGATAGGTGATAGAATTCAATCCTGTCTCATACCAGCTTCAACTTTGAAGTTGGTGGAGATTGTTTTGTCGGTTTGAATATCCACAATGTTCCCATAGAGGCTGCAAACAGGTGTCACCATGTGGTGCTGCACTAACAACTCCAAGAGAATAGTGCAAAGAGGTTTTCCACTTCTGGGAGGGGAATAACTATTGTTATGCATGCAATATTCTCATGTTTTTAATTAGTTTATTTTGATATATTTTGCTTTGCTGCCAAAAGTTTTTTGTGCCACAAATTTGCATATTTATGCCATTATTCCTTTTTAACTTGATTTTTCTACTTGAGAAGGTGACGTCAGTCATGTATTAACTTCTGGGCCACGCAAAGATGCGAGCTCTGGCTGTACGGACCGAATTGCGATATATTTCGCTTGTTGTTGGTTACTAAACATATTTTTCCATCCTTAATATGTATTGGCTTACTTAATTCAGCAAAATAATGGTGAACGGTGAATTAAAATATCTGTGGAATTAAACCCCATTCTCATGGAATACTATTTGGAAAGTGAAACGACATTCGTGGAGAGTGCCTTAGTGCACACCCAAGCCCCTGCAAAGGTGACCTTACCTTAGAGTGACATTCGGCTTGGTCTGAGCCTCCTCAGCATTGAGTGGGCGGTAGAGATACTCGTTGACGAAGTGAAACTGCGAAGATTTCTGGCAGATGTTGTCGCCGCCCGGAGGCATGCAGATGAGGTGCACCTGGTGGAAGGTGAAGCCCTCCGGGCAGATCCACGAGTGCCGCGCTCCGCCCTGGCAGTAGTGGAACACCTCGCACTGTAGGCCTTCGTCCGCGTAGTAGCCCGTGCCGCGACCCGAGCAGTCGAACTTGGAGAGCGGCAGCAGCTCCGTGAGGCGGTCCGGCTTCTCCGGCTCCTCCTCCTCCTCGGGAAGCTCGTCAGCCAGCTGCTCCCGGGTCACCGACAGGCGGCCCCTCGTGTTGCCTCCAGAAGGCGGACGACGGTTCCCTCCCGCCTGCTCCCCACGAGAGAAACGGACCATTATGGCACCTCGAGCACGTTCGGGGTGCCGCCAAGTACATAAAACTATTCCAAAATGTATTAGAATGGTTTTCAGCTGATAGGGAATCAGAGTCATCCTTCATTTGGAGGATCAGCTTTGAAAAAAAACGTAGAAAAACCTAATAACAGCAATAATGAATGCGTGAGGCTCTTTGGTTGATTTCTGGTACTTCGATTTTCAATAAGAAATTTTCTATGCATCAAGAGATACTAATGATTCCTATATACTGAGCCGCACATGTAAAGCTTTTTAGCAGATTTCTAATTTTTCCCGCTCTTCTAATAGGACTTTACCAACACTTCTTCATTAGTCTCTAGGTCATTCCATTTTACCTGCATCATTCTACTATAGTACCACATTTTGCGAAAATGCTGACGGTTACAATTATAGCAGCTAATCAACAATGCCCATACAAAGGAATGTTGACCAAGTAGCGGAGTTTCCTTAGTTTCCACCCTGAGTTCCTTTTGTTCGAGGCCCACTTCAAAAACATTAATTAAGAGTCCTCAAAACAAATAAACGGATCTTTCGACCTGCTATCCCGAGGTCTTCTTTCGTGGCAAAAGTGATTCCTCGACAACAAACACCCACCTAGGTTTCATCGCTTCCAGTTTTATCTTTCTGGTCAATTGCTGAATTTATTCACCTATATTCTACGAGTGTTCCCTATATCAATAACATTTCAGTTTCCCTCTGCCAATGAAATGCATTATTCTTTTAATATTCCTTTAATACCTATCTTTTGGGGAATTTTTGGTGAAAATATGCTTTGCATGCGACGGCTTGGGAAAAGAGGAGAAGCACAGATTTACACGATGTCCTTGCAGTTTTATTTACGGTTTTAGCTGAAATTTTGTGCTGAAACCTTGGGTTTCATACAGTTCGTTCCTGGGATGGGACTACAAGTCGGACAAATCACGTCACTTCACATCACCAGAAGATGCCTGCAGCAAATCAGGCGAAACTGTTGTCTGGAAAAATGGAAAAACGGAAGACAAGAATCTTCGAACCACCAGCGCCGCGAAAGCTTTAAAGTGGAGTTCCTATGCTAACGAAGTCGTTCGATAAGCTGCTGCAACTGCAGGATAGGATATATCCCAGACAGGCCTCAGTCATGACATACCTGAGGCGAGGAAGGAGGCAGGGCCGGCCGCGGCGTGGGCAGGAAAGGCGATGAGAGATGCTGCTGTTGCTGCAGCAGCGGGGCGGCTGTCGTGGGGCCCTGGAACTGGAAGGCTTCCGGACGGATGGCGATGGCGGGCGCCACCTGTCGTCTGGGGGCAAGGGCAAACTGCAGCGGCGCCCCCGGGTGGTGGCTCTGCCTTCGGAAGCGGTCTAGGCCTTCGCCGGCCGTCGCCAGCACCAAGGGGACCACAAGCACCAGCCAAGGTCCCATGGTGATTTCTGGAGAAGAACAGATTGTTGAAGCCAGGGCCAACCCCATCTCTCTCTCCTTCGTTTTGCTTCAGTTTCTCATTGCACAAATACTCTTGGCATTATTTGATCGAAAATTTCGCTATGCATGGAGAGGATCCCATAAAAATGGGAGTGAACTTCGAACGAATACTTCAAATTGTCTCGGATTGGCCTAGCCAGCTTAGTGCCTAGGTGATAAAGAGGAGAGTGCTTCGCTTTTTTAAATAATCTCGGGCGCCAGGTAATTATGAACAGTCACCACCAAAGTCCAAAGGGTACTAAGAATGGAAATACACGAATTAAACACTCAATTAAAGGTCTCAATTTCCTCATAATTCCCAAATTTATCCACTATACGGAAACAACACATCTTATGACATCCCATGATTGACAATCGAACTCTCCATTTACAAGCACCCGTTGCTAAGTAGATTGCTAAATATAAAATCCAGCCAAGACCTTAGCAAATTTAAAAAAATGCAACGAAGGATTTAGTTTTCAAAAATCTAACATGAACGTTTAAACTTCAATTTCAGTCGCCTTATTTCCAGGGCCTCCAAGTTATATCTACTAGATGTATGCCGATTTAATCGTAATGGACAGGAATTTATCTCTTGAGGATACACCCTGAACATGGCACCTCGAGGGTGTGTGACGAGGGGTGAAACACCAAACATGTGCTACTTGTGGTGCCTCAAATGAAAATCCGGCTTGGATATATAAGCAGGCTGGTAAATCGTTGTGAATGCTGTCGAGGGACGCGAATCGCGATTTTCGTCTCATTGTTCCCCATTGTTGAAAGACGCCATACTGCGATGGACAAAGGATACGAAGGAATGCACCGATATGAAGCAAAGAGGCAATTCAAAGAATAAGACACATTTGAGTAGAACTCTTATGACGGCGTAATTTTCCACATTTGATGGACTAGAGTTTCAAGAATTCCGAACAAAATATTATATCTCTTGGAACTGACACTTGGCTTGCCGATTCGCCTCGCATTACGTGGCTGGAGGAGATGCAGTCGTCTACGCGGGAAGAGAGATCTATATCGCCACGCGCGAAAGATCAAAAAGAACAAAAAACTATAAATATCAAATGGCAACCTTGTCGCTTAGTTTTAAAAATACCTATTATAGGAATAGCATTACGCTTCGGATCTTCACTCCCGAATTAATCAACGCGCTTGACTGTCTCGAGGGTAGGGATGCAAGGGAAGGATAAAGAAACCCACTGACCTCTGCCTTATTCAAGGACTTACAAAAATCCTGTAAAAACAAACGACCTTTCGAAATATTTAATTGTGGAGAGTGATTTTTCCAAACTTTTCGAAGCATCTCACGATCAATAGTTCCGGGGGTTGTGTTTGAAACCGTCGGGATCATCTCGAAAAACCAAGGAGTAACGTGGTGTAAACACAAATGGATCGCAAAATTGTTGCGTTAAAACCGCTGATTAGAACCTCGTTCATTGTTTAAACTTGTGTTTTATCACATCTGTATACTCTATAGTCGAGACGGATGGGGAAAACTCAAGTGAAAACAATTACTGATATTGCAACAAATAATTAAGACACACTATATTTGCAAATAATTTGTGTTTATACCTCGTGACTCCTTGGTTACCTATTCCGACGGTTCAAACACAACTCCGCTAAGTTTGTGTGCTCTGTTTTCGAAGTCGGCATTGAGTATGAATTATGTATACGGATCCTCGCCGGCCGTGGTAAATCGCCGGTTTGGCAACCCAAAGTTGTGGGTTCAAATCCCGCCAAGGGTGGGTAGGTACTCTTAACCATCTCCCTTATTGTTTTTACCTGAGTTTTTTTCCATCCGTCTCGAGCAAATAGTCTCTGGATGAGAAAAACTCAAGTGAAAATAATGAGTGAAATTGTAATGAGCATTTAAACACACCAACATTTGCGCACCATTCGTGTTTGTGCCACGTGACTCCTTGGTTACCCATTCGAGATAATCCCGACCGTTTCGAACCTATTCGCCATTGTTGTTTTTGTTTGTCCCAGGATGAATGTACCTACGTAAGAAATATACTCTCAAACGGGGTGAAATAAGGGGGACATTCAAAGGTGTCATTCTCGTACCATGGAAGTGGCCATGAATGAGGGGATAGTGGGAGTAGGTTATAGTCCCCGAGTTTTTTTCCGCTCTGAAGAACAATGAAATATTCCAGGAATAAAATGTTAAGTTAGACGGTGCGATATAATCTTAGCTGTTGGAGCACCTATAACCCAAGACTATTGCTTCCGCTCGCACAGGACACTGCGCAGCCTCCAACCTCATTAAACATTTCTTTCCAACATCCTCTCTATTCCAAAAACACAAACGCAGCCATGTGAGCAAATGGAATGCCCATACTCTCTCTGTATCTCGCCTCAGCAGTTCGGTTAATCATGGGAGAGCTACTCGCTTGAAAAGAGAGCAGCGATGGATGCTGTCTTAAAGCACTTGCCCCAATTCGATTTCACTGTCGGGGCGTCAGAAAACGGCTCGTCGTAGTGTATATAAAACTCGCATAAAATATTCGGGAGACAGTGTAAATCAAGGTGAACTCTAAAAGGTAAATGCTGCTCTTTTCGGCGCCAAAGTTCGGCCCTCGAATGAAAGTAAACAAGAAAGCCGTTCATAAAAACGAAGCGTATCCCCTCGCCCCACTTCAAACAAGTGAAATTGGAGCGGCGCCATATGTCGCAGTGGAGAAAGTGACGGAGAAAGCGGGCTCTTCCGCATTAATCCCTCCCGTTGCCGCTCAAAGAACATCACGTGACTTAAACGTCTGTAGAATCTCGGGGGTAGAGTGCAGGGTATGTACTGTAGCATACACGTTAGGATTTAGTTTAGGCGGCAGGCTAGGAGCAGGTCAGGATCCCCGGGGGGAGCAAGCAATGAACTATTAGATGGACGATAGAGTGTAGGTACATAAGGACTGAGAAAACCGCATAAAAAGGCCTGAAGTAGAAAACAAATAAAGGTAATGAGCAGTTCACGTAGTGGGCCACTGTATGTAGTATCGAGAGAAATATTAGTAGCTAAAAAATAACTAGAGGTTCTTAGGATGGGAGAAGGTGTTCTGTTGTAGTAGTTAATTGAGGTGTTTCCTATTTTTTATTGTCTTTATCAAATGTTTATAACCCCTGGAATATATATTTGAAGCCATTCCATTTAAAAATAGCGTTAAGTATTTCCTAATTAGTTAAAAAGTGAAAAATTTCAGCGGCGAAAAAAACCCGAAGGCAAGGTGTGCATACTTGTCCTATATACGCGTGACGTCATAAAGGCACACTTTCTTTTCCCTGCCGCGAGAAGGTGTGCACGTGCAACGGAGGAGATTTTCCGATCCTTGAGGATTTATCATATTGGTGATTGTGAATACTCGATCTAAAGAACTCAGTGACTCTGAAATACGAGGTTAGTTCGGGCGACGAATATGACTCGCAATGTTAACTATGTAGCATCAATTACGTCATCAATAAGGCTGCCGCAGAACCGCCATTTCTGAGATTTTTCAAATTAACTTAAAATGAACATTTAATATTCTAACAAACTGCTTTTTACTAAAATCCCGTCCCATGGGATTCTTTCAATCCAAATGAATTGCATGTAATGAATACATTTACAGTGGGGCACGACTCGCAATTGATGAACTCGCCTTTCTTTGATGAATAGCTAAAAAAATAAAGTACCTGAAATTCACTATCTTATTCAAAGTACTGAATCAACGATAGCTATACGGGCACATATCTGGCTATCAGAAGAATATTAGGTAATGAAGTATTGCTAAAATGGTTCACAATTTACGGACAGAATGAAATCAATAAAAACGGAGGAGGGGTTTTGATAGCTGTGAAGGATCCGCGCGTAAGTAGGAGAAAACTAATCTCTAAGGACAATGTTGAAAGTATTCGGTGCTCCCGGACCGGAGTACGTATACCGGACTCTGACGGCATGCTCATTAGTGGAACTAGAGCCGGATATGTAGAAGTATACTTATTATAATGTAGATCTATAGATCTACGTAGAAGTCGACTTTTTTCTAGGCACAACGATAATAGTTGTAATAGGCGAGGACTTCATATTCCTCCGATAGATGTGTAGTTTTAAAATAGGATGTAAGGATAAGGCCCCCGCCAGGCACTTACAGCCAACAAATGCCTGAAATTATGATTTTATGTCGCGGAATAGAGCAGAAGTTTAATAGCATCTAAGTAATTCTCCAGGTTCCTATCCAATTCATTCGAGAGTGAATAAAACATTAGCATCTGAAATACCCCTTACCTAGAAATTATATTTCATAAAACACTAAAATAAGCCACACCTTAGGGTTGAAAATGTAGCTAACATTGCACCTATTTTTAATAGCGGTGACGGGGTAACTACAGACCCATTTCACTCACATCAATTTAATGTTAGATATTTGAATCAATATGCTGGAGGAGGTAATGGCATGCTAAGCAAACGGTTGACAACGAAGTCGGAATGGGGGCGATTGGGAACGATTAGGCCCCGCCTCCTCCGTACAAAACATTGCGTTTTAATTGGCCTATTATTACTAAAACTGGTTCAAATTTAGCAAATTAGAACTACATATATGCCACTTGTTTGCATGTTAGCACACTTTACACTGCTCCTTCGAGAATTTTTAAAACTGCATTCCATTGTAATTTCCTCAACGTGAAAAACATCCGTGCGAGTAGTAAGCCTGTTATGTCTGTGCCTACCAAGATGGCCACTGGATTCTCAAATCAGCAGCGTTATATCGCTGCTGATTTGAGAAGCAGCAGAGAAGCAGTGATTTGCTGGTTTGAGGTATACCTACTCCAGTACATTCTAACCTCCTTGGTTTGAAACGAATAGTTTGTCAGTTGGATCGTGGGTATGTGGACAGTTAGGTATTACTCATGAACAGCCAACATTAATTTCGAAAATGTAGGTCTTGCTAGACAATTGGATGTATTCGATCAAGATATTGAAGTCTTCTCCGAAATCAGTACCGAGATTGATGTGATACTCTTAGATTTAAAAAAGGCCTTCAATAAAGTATTTCATCGTCAGTTTATCTTAAAGTTATAAACTTTTGGAATCAATAAAGAAGCTTATAAATGTTGGATTTAGGAATTTTTAAGTGCGCGCGAGTAGAGGGTAGTTGTAGGTGGTATCATATCCGATCAAATCAGAATCATATCAGGTGTTTCCCCTGGAAGAATAATCAGTCCCCTTCCGTTTATTTTATATATCAATTATATAAATAGGTGCCGCAGTGAGTAGTAAGCTTATACTTTTTGCCGATGACGCCCTTGTGTACAGGTTGTGCATCGAATGAAGAAGATAGGGAATCAATTAGTAGGGATTTCGACACAACTCAAGAGCAGTGAAACAAATGGCAGTTAGAACTAAACCTAAAAAAGTGTATACCTGTAAACATTTGGAAGAGAAAACATTCACCATAGCAATCCCACAGAAAAATCAAAAGTGTTAGCGTTGAATCCATAAGTTACTTAGGTGTAACAAACACCAAAGATTTATCGTGGGGAAAACACATTCGAGAGATATGCGGCCAAGGAAACAGAAAGCTAGGATTCATGAAAAAGAAAACTAGGAAATGTGATGAGAAAACAAAAGAGCGATATCATTTTTATATTGCAGCGATATTAAGTGATTTTCCAATGCAATTTTCCAATGAATTACAAGAGATGTCAATTAGTGGATCTGCCACTGAAAGATTCGGAGGGCTATCTTCGCAGCGGATTCAGACATATTATCATTTTCCACGTCCGTTCTTTCTCATGTTAGAGTCAGGCAGAATGTGAAGTTCATCAAGAAGTTTCATTACTCCTATGGGAGGAAAAACATTCTTAATGGCCACAAGTATACGAGAACAAGTAATTAATATTAAAACCGTTGATGGAATTAGTGATCATGAAATAGTACATGTCAAATTCTCATTGAGTACGAAAAAAAAACTTTAAAGGAAAAAAAGAAAGATTGACCTTTTTAGAAAAGCGAATTTTAACGGAATCAGGCCTACAGTCCAGGTTACTTTTCCTGAAACTCTGAAAAAATTATGAATGGGGTGCAGAGAGTGCGTGCAATAAGGTCAATGAAACCGCGCGTTCCTTCGTCAAAAAATATTTACCGATGAAATACAAAAGCGCTATTAGGAACAGGTCATCATAATAATGTGTAATGATATTAATAGCTGACCGCCGCAATTGAGATCATTAGAGGCAACATAATAATCGGTTTGGCATGTGTATTGTAGGCAGTGCTGTTTGAAGTTCATGATCAGTCCTGCCAATGCCACGCAAAATGCCGTATTGTTGGCAACGCCGTGTAATTTATGCACCACTGGGTTGGCCACCTTCGCTTCGGGAAAGAAATATATTTAAAATGCGATGTAAAGTATTGTGGCAAGTTGAGTTTTATGATGTTAATGGAATTGAAATTTTAAAAGGAAAACGATGGTGTTTGTCGCTTGCTTACAAGTTGCATGCCTATTGAGAAAACAATGTTTCGTAAATTAAATATAATAGCATAAAAAATAAGGTTATGCATTTGAGATTAATCATTCATCGTGAAAAAAGTATTACTTGTACTCCATCAAAATTCCACTCCATTTGTGCATATCATGTTGTTATCAAAAACCACCAAAGTGGCACTTCCCTACGCACCTCTAAAAAAACGGGGACTTTTTCTTTATTACTGCCAAAAAACCTCGAAATAATTGTGAAAAACTTTCCATCGGGGATTATATACTAAAACTTTCATTATTTTGGGTTAGTTTAGTTGATAATTTGAAGCTAGGTTGTCCAAGATTTAAGGCATTGGGGCGTTATAACTGTGAAGGAATAGTCGTGGGCCGCACTTAAAAGATACCTTTAATGTTTAAAAAAATATGTTTTAGGACAGTAACAATAAATTTAGTCATTAAAAAATTGTGAAATCGATATGCATTACGGAAAAAAATAGAGGACCTCTTCAAACACTCATGTTTCTCTTCTTGCATTTTACCACCAAAAAAAACCCTACAGCTGCATCTACAGCTATTACTTTGGAGGCGGCATGAAAGTGGCCTTAGTTATGTTAGAATGGGAAAACCAATTGACTAGGACAAAAATTACGCATTCTCATGTAAAATGGAAGTTTGCAAGAATAAGAATGGTTTAAATTTCTTCGAAGGATTCCGTTAATCACAATCTTATAATGCACAAGACTAGTCTCTTATATACATTTATTAAACCACGATCCGGGAATGTAGATAAGTTTCTATTTCTGGGTGCATTGACGGTGAATGTCATACAGTGCATCATTCACGGTTCAGTATTTCTGCAATATCAAATATTGACTAAGATAAAATTAAAACTCGTTTTAACGATTATTTGGCTTTCAGAATGCTTCTAAGTTCTTATAAATGTCTATTTCATGCAAAATGTTTTAAACCTTATTAACGTTCCCTAGCTTGTCTCCTAAAACTTGCCATGTGTACCCTTTGATTCGATGCTTTACACTTGGTATCTACGACTTTCAGCTGGGATGTGTCGGACGCTTATGGATGAGTCGCAGACGTCACTTGGCGGTTCGGCGTTTGCTTCTGTAGGAGAGGAAGGAGTTTGGGTAGGTCATACAGTGCGCAATCGCGATATCTATTTGGTTCCTTCCTATTTCGAATGGAAGAATGACACGCTGATATTCCGGGCTTAACCACGACCCCGGCATTTCTTCTTCGGGTCTGAAGTTTGTAACACTACAATTGAGCAGCCTAGATAAACAATGCAAGGTGTAATAATGGAAGTAAACAAGCGTTGGTAATTAAGGAACAATAGAAGAGAGCGAGAATCGGGGAGTTGTGTGTGAGACGCGGTGGTGTGGAGACGCAAAAGTGACGCGTGCGTAAGAAAGGGCATTTTTGTGAGCTAGTTGGTGTCTGTGTGGGTGAATCTTTTCGGTGAATTCGTGAGGGAAGAGAGATTATTTGGTTGTTGTGTTGTGGCTGATTTGATTTAAGAATTGGCTCGAAAGAAAAAAAGTCTAAAAGTGTATGGCCTGTTAAGTGCGAGCCTGAAGAGAAGTGTATTTTTTTTGTTGGTGTTTGATTAATTTTTAAGTGCATTTCGTGAGGGCAATTTCTTATGTTGTGCATGTTTTATGTAATAAATGCGTTTTATTTAGAATACATAGAGGGCTATATTACAAGTTACATTCGAAAATATAAGCTGATTATATGGCAACATTCTGAGGTATCACCAACCTATGATTTTTAAGTTCACCTGTCATGATGGGATCAGTTACTAATCGGCAGGATTTGCCTAATCGTTGAATGATAGTTCCTACAATGCCGCTGTTTTCCTTTCAGCGCCGCTGTAAAAAGTCAAAAAGTCACAGCTCGTCAACTGTCGCTCGCTTTGTGTCGATCGAAGCGCACATCTACCGGCCGCCGTGGACCAAATTGGACGTGCTCTTCAGCACTAGGTCAGACGATGCGATATGACCTTGGGGCTGTACCGTTGCAGCTCCCAAGTCTACTTCCACGGCTTGAAGCATCCGCGGCGAGAGGATGAATGAAGCAGGTAGATTGAAAGAATGGCTGCTGGGTGGAGGTGGGACGGTTGCGGTGCTCGGAAGGGCGTGACGAGACGGCAAGTGATTCACGTCGAATGATTGGCGGAGCACAAAGAGCGACCGGGAGGAGTGAAACTGGAGAGGCCAGCTGGCGATCTCGGCGGAACGAGGTCTTGGGGAGAAAGTGTCGCGCGAGAGAAAGCACGCCCCTCTGGAGAATGACCGAGTTCACTTCCTGACTTCTTCATCGCTTTTCTTGGAACCGCTGCTGTTCGCAATAACTCCACCCCTCTATGACGAGCGGCTAATCTAGGATCATCGATAAGGCGCGGAGTTCCCCGCGGATTTGCTGTAATCCACGAATGGCTAGCGAATTCTTGGCTCCCTCAATCGGGGCTGTGATTACTTTCAGCATCATTTTTCGGATAAGATTTGATCACATATCGCGAATGCCAAATCATTAAGAAATCTATCCAATTCCGTTATTTCGAACGTTCCCTTTAGTCCGGGGACGAAGTAGGTTTCTCTTCCGCTGACGTAATCACCTGAATACACCGACAAGTGTACCACACGATTCTTAAATCTCTTGAGAGAATCACGGTGCACAGAATCACGCGCATCGGGGGAAAAAAACGCGGTCCGGGCAAGCACTATCAGGGGAAAGTGTTAGCACCCGAAAGTCACTGATCAGTGGCCCCTGCAAAATGAATGAATGGCCCTCGTTCGATCCTCGGTGGCAATAATCCGGCACTTTTGAGAGCACTTGTAACAAAAGACGACTTGGGCGACCCACCTGAGAGAGGGAGAGGAGAAAGATCTCTGTTGAAAGGCTGAGAGAGGCGGCGGCAGCTGCAGGAGCAACACTGTTTCAGGGAAAAGCAGTCGGGCGCCTTTTATGCATCCGCCGCCGCCGCCGCCGTCGGAGAAATTCATTCCCCTCCCCCTCTCCAGAGACAGTCGAATGCGGACCACACCATTTACCAAGAAGCAATTTTTGTAAATGCATTGATTTGTGTGAAATTTAGTATGTGTCCTTGATGATGGGAGAAATGATTCACTTTATACTTATTCCACGACTTTATTAGAACCCAAACGGTTTCGACGTTAGCACGTCATCATCAGGGGTACAACATCCTGAGATTGTACATACCTAACTGAGATTGTACCCCTGATGATGACGTGCTAACGTCGAAACCGGTTGGGTTAAAATAAATTCGTGGAATTAGTACAAAGTGAATCATTTCTCCCATCATGCCGTCATTTCACAAAGTAGAGCCTGCAACAGCTGAAGTGTCCTTAATGGTATGATGGCTATGGGTAAAAGTGTAGAAAAAAGGCATTTTAGTGTTTTGATCTTTTGTCGATTCGATGCTTTTTTAACTCGTAACCTTATGATACATTAGATACATTTCGTTACAATTCTGAAATGTATTCTGAATTCTTAGCTGAAATTTTGTAGGATTTCAGCGTATACACTGGAAGGTGCTATAGGCTACATAAAAAAAGGCTCAGGGCCCGGGTTCCATTCCTGTCGCCGATTATGGAAGTCAAATAGTTTTTTTCTTTCGCTCAGTAAAATAACTAAATATTAATCGATTTATTTTATTCTTCCTATATTTTATGGAAAAATGTTTAAACTTTTTTATCCTCATAACCGATTTACACTTTGCCCTCGAGGTTTCTGGGCAATGTGCAGTTTACGTTGAAATTTACTGTTTCTTTCGGTTCTTTTCCGAGCGTTGCCAAGGCCTTTGCCATTGTCGTCTCCGAAATGAAAACATCGTTGATTCTTCAGCAGTTCGTCATATAGGGATGCCCTAAACGGCATTGTGCTTTTCACGAGGATATAGGAAGGTACTGAAGGAATTATAGGCTATTCGTGAAGCAAGGTCAGCTATATTTTTACGCACGAAGATACGTGCTGACTGCTAGCGCTACTCACGGATGTAGAAGGTTTGCATTCGGTTATAATTAGGAGTATTTTTTAAATGAATGCTTCAGCGGTGCTCAAATTGTGATTTTTTTACTTAAATGAAGTCTAATCAAAAATAAGAGTAGCAACATGCAAAAAATTGTAATTTATAATACGTATCCATAGGAAGTTCATTGACGCCACTGTCATGAATTTGGAGTTTTGAGACGAACATAACATGCATAAAAGGCCAGAGAAAATTTTTTTTGGTAAAGAGGTGGGTCATACCATTCCCAAAAACCCGAATCAGGCCTCATTGTCAACAATAGACAAACCTTTGTATGCACCTCCTCTACTAACCTCCTTCGTTTCTTCTGGCCTGAAAGTTTCTAATAATATTCTTATTTTTGTAAATTCCCAGGTATAAGTCCAGGCAGTAATTATATGATTACATGGGTTTAAATTATATTTATGGTTCTGATTAAGATCAATAAAAAGAAAACTATTTGCTATGCAGTAGGAGAAAAGAAGCCAGGACCAATGTTAAACTAGGAAAACAAAAAAATCGAGTAGGTGGAAGAGATATGTTACCTGGGAAGCCGAGTAACCAAGGATGGACGAAGAAAAAGAGAAATTACCAATAGAATTGCCCAAGCAGAAATGGCATTTTACCAAAAGAAGATTCTGTTTACAGCTGCTAATATAAGCGTGGAAGTGAGGAAACATTTCATTAGAACATACATCTGGAGCATTCTACTACATGGCAGCGAATCATGGACAATAACAGCAGCAGAGAAGTCCAGGCTGGAAGTATTTGAATTGTGGTGCTACCGAAGAATGATGAAGTTAAAATGGATTTACCGAGTGACAATCGAAGAAGCCTTAAGAAGAGTGAGAGAAAAGAGATGTCCACTGAAAACCCTAAAAAGAAGATGGGACAACTTAATCGGCCATATCTTGAGACACGATGGCCTGATGAAGACAATCATCGAGGGATAAGTGAACGGGAAGATTGGAAAAGGCAGGCCTTGTATGAGATACATGGAGCAAGTTGTGAAGGATGTAAAAGAGAGGAACTACGTCAATATGAAGAGGTTGGCCGATAGAAGAATATAGTGGAGGGCTGGCTGCGTCAAGCCAATCCTAGGATTGTTGACCGATGATGATGGTTCCGATACTGACTTGCAGCCATAGCTAACACCATAACACAAGTTTGTTTTCGCCCCTTCATGAAAAAAGTTTAAATTTCTTAATAAAATTTGTAATTTTTAATTTCTCCCTCCCGTTGAATTTCAACGGGCACCTTCAGCTAGTTTATACATCACTTCCTCCTTAATTTCAAATAGCGCGCCGAAAGCTATCAGCAGTAACCATGGCATTCCTTGTTTTTCTACGTCATATCATGCTTTAATTAAGGCCAAATTCAATGTACAATTCTTGAGTAATTTCCATAATGGCACATACGGTACCGAATTAGTTGTACTTAAATGAAATGTGATCCTAGCATATACCATATACTAGTTTTTGAGATAGCCTTGTAGGGAGAAATTCCGAGAAATAAAATGTTTAAGAGAGGGACGTCACCATTCCGCCATGAGAGCAATGTACCTAATTTGAGGTCGAAAATGGCGTTTTTCAAATCCTGTAATTAGCGTTAAATGACCAATTATCCCCAATTATGTTTTGATGGATTGACGAAGGAAATAATTTCTCTGCAATTGGTATATTATAATATCAAGGCATTTTATTGGAGGTACTTGTAGTAGAGGTTCTACCTTAACGAGACTGTGTCTCAAAAATTACATTTTTTGAACTTGTTTATAATTAAATAATGCACCGCTCAGGTTGTTAAAGTAAAAAGGTAATCATATACATTTTAAAATATTTAAATATAGACTCAATTACAGAGAACTTTGTGACTGAAAATAAGAATGAACTTTGTAATTTTCCACACGTTTTTAATAACCAACCGGTTTCAACACTCACGTGTCATCATCAGGGACAGTCCCTGATGATGACACGTGAGTGTTGAAACCGGTTGGTTATTAAAAACGTTTGGAAAATTACAAAGTTCATTCTTATTTTCAATCATGGAAAAATTCCACAATGTGACGGCCGAAGTTGTTTCATCAACTTTGTGACTTATTGCATTAATATCCTACAGCATTCAATGAATATTTTCACGTATTTCTCGATATAGAAGGCACTAAATGACGTCATTCAGTAAAAATAATCTTCCTGCTGTTGTTCCTCGAGTTATATACCATGTTCCAATGAAGTTGGACGTATGGTCGCTCTATTTTTCAGAGCAAGAAAACGACGTTTTATCAAAGGCCGAATGGTAGACTGTCGCTTTCCAAACAATTTGGTGTATTAATGGAGTGATATGACCGGTTACTTGTGGAAACCTTTGCCAAGACTAGTTGTAATAATAACTAATATTAAAACTAAGCTAAGTATTTTTCAGCCATTTCCTTCCCTCATCACTTGAGCGTAAATTTTGTCATGAGTTATTAATCTAATTAGTGAAGGAAGGTAGAAAATCATTGTTTAGTAGTGTGCCAAGATATTTATAAATATATTATGTGATGGTATTATCGTGGTGGTCGAAATTATATAGACTTTTGTCGAGGGCTGTGTTCCTTATCATTTAGCAATTTCTTCAACTCACCCTTGATTTCCTGATTCCCGCAAAATCTTAAGCTTATGAAATAATACCATCATTATGCAAGCAAAGACGGTATTATCTAAATGAAGATTCTGGTTACAGGTGCAAATACAAGTGTTGAAGAGAGGAAAAATTTTACAGTAAACTGCCTATTTTAGGTGCTAATGATTGGTAACGAGTGCGCGGATAATCCGGAAACACGGATAATCCGCTGTATGGTTCTTTACGAAGAATTTCTCTACGGTACGCTCTCTAAGTAAAAATAAACTCCCTAAGAATACAACACAATCTGCCAATGAATATATCCTCTCTGCGCATAATAGTATTTTATGATAAAAAAGAATCCAGCAGAGCTATTTCTGCCGCAATCAAATGTTCGCAAGCGTCGGGTGGCGCGGCACGAAGCATGGCGTAAAACCCTATGGCCTTAGCGGAAGTCACGATTGGAGGAAAATAACTTAAGTTTACTTGCCTTTGAGACCACTGCGGATACACTAAATAGATTGCCGAAGCACGGTCAATCTACAGCCCGGATAATTGGGAATTTTTTATATTAGAACATATATTTGGCGCAAGCTTTTTTATGGCTATGTCCAAATCTATATTGGAAGTATTTTAAATGTGGCGCCACCGAAGAATGATTAAGATAAAATGGATCGACTGAGTGAGAAACGACGAGGTCCTCAGAAAGAAGAGCGAAAGAAGCCTGCTGAAAAGTTTGAAAAGAAGACTGGACTAATTTTCATAGAAATCACGGAGATGATTTCCAGAGTTCAAAATGAAAGCACACGACTTCACTGGGAATTAATGTTAAAAACCTCCCGGGACGGCATCTTTATCTGCTGACTACCCTGCAAGCCACCTCAAGGGTGTGTGGCAGGGTGGTGAGTTGCATAGAGGTTTCCTCCTCTCATACCTGCTCTCATACCGTTAGACTTAATCTCTTCCACAAATTCCAAGACAATATTTTCAGTGATGATGTTAAAAATATTTTACGAACCCCAACTTACTATGGCAGACTGGACCATAATCATAAAGTTAGAGAAATTGATTGCCGAACTGACCGATTCAAAATGTCCTTTTTCCCTCGCACAATAAGAGATACGAATAACGGTAAATATGTCCTATCGGAGAGTAGCAATGAGTAGCATTGGTAGCTGCATGTTGGTATGAGTACTTAAAGCTAACCCTACTAACAGAATGTTTTTGCATGTTTTCTTTGCAATTTCTATCTTTTTTAAATAGTGTAGTTCTGACTACAATATTAATACTATTCCTTTTTTATGCATGATATGTAGTGCATGTCTGGTGAGCAATCACCCCCTGCCACACACCCTTGTGGTGGCTTGCAGGGTATTATGTAGATGTAGATGTACCTCTATGGTGAGTTGTCACCAAACATTGCACTACACATCATTACAATAAAGTTTATATTACCTACCCTAATGAGGAATTACTATGAATATTATGGACTCACGCACTACGAATTCCACTTTTTGTTCAACGTGCAAGGAAAATCTGAGAAGTACAAGAAGCATGCGTGATATAATACATATACAGGGATAATTTAGTATCATAGTAGCATGTAGCTCAGGCTCTCAAAAATCGACCATCCCATCCGTGTTTGATCTATATTCGTATCATGAGTGCGGTTAAGTGCTCATACCAATGGAAAATCACTTTTATGAGGGTATCACGTTGTGAAAAGTCTTAATGCTGTCATGACCACAAATTGTTCGAGGAAAGATCGAGTATTTGAATCTGTCAATGATGCTGCTTTTTTCTCTAATCGTATCTGAGTGGTCCTGTCTAACAATATTGTGCCGTAATACGAGTACCTTAACAACTTCCTCGTCATCGTAGGTACACCATAAAGTACGAATAATCCACATAGAGTAGCTTCCTCTTAAAAATAAGTCGAAATATTGACTTTGGCCGGCATTTGGGGCCAACGGTCCAAGCGAGACCGGTTTCTGGGCAGTAAGGGGCCCAGATGACGAGCGAAGCATGGCCGGAAAGGACCTTAGAAATTCTCCATGGGGTGGTCACCGCTCAATATCCGTGGATAATGGCACCTAAAGGGAGGGGAATTTTCTCTGGAAAATTAATGGGGGTAATGAGCTTTCTCTCGAAAAAATGGCCAACTACAAAATTGGGCATTAAAATTGATCCCTGCATTGCTCGGAGTAGTGTGTACAAGCCGTCCAACTTGGGAAACACGAAGGTTAAGCCCGTTTCACACCATCCAGCGCAAGGTCGAGGTTACTCGCTGGCATGATAGTATCTTTCCAGTATCATGTGATATAGAACCAGTGTGCTGGCTAACAAGCATGATCATACTATCGCTAATCGCTTATCTACAGAATTTCATACTTGATGCGGTACTACTTTGCTACCAGCTCCCATTATAAACCTGTAACCGTCAGCCAATCATGTCACGTTTCAGACGCCATATATATTTTTTAAATTAGTATAAAATGCCGCTTCATATCAAGCACAAGTTCAATGGCCGTGTAAAACCTCATGGGACGGTTCCAATAATTCTAGATTCCCTCGTCAATATGAGGGAGGATACTTGGCCGTCACTTGGCCTTCAGCTGGAAACGGTCTTTGTACGCCCGTCTACACGCTGAATCTATCGATTTTCAAGCTATGCAGCCACATGACGACACACCAAAAAGAGAAAATTAATTTCCCTCCCTTTCTACCCCAAACCCACCAAGGCGCTGAACAAAATATTTAAATAAGTGGACACAAACATTGTCTTTATCAACCGCAATATATTAGGTAACCCTAAGGATAAAACACCACCATTAGAAAAATCCGGTGTTTACCAAATAATTTGCAAAACCTGCCAACAAATTTACATCGGACAAACTAAACGTAATCATCTACATCTACACGATACCCTGCAAGCCACCGCGAGGGTGTGTGGCAGGGGGTGAAGGTCACCAAGCATGCACTACTAGCATGCAAGCAAGCAACTAAAGGGTCTCATGCAACTAGATTGTTAGTATCTATAGTATTTGAGGGGTTAATACATGCATCATGCACTACAGAGTACTCTAAAATATTTCCCCTACCTATCCCTTTCCTATGCTGCCTATTCTGTTCTCTTATAGTACGGGGGAAAAATGCCATTTTGAATTTATCTGTACGACAATCTATCTCTCTAATCTTATTTATCTGGTCGAATCTAGCATAATACGCTGGTGTTTTTAATATGTGCCTAACATCTTCAGTAAAGCTATCCGATTGAAATTTCTGCAATAGATTTAATCTGAACTTTAATCTACGCTCTGATAATGATTCCCACCCTAATTCTTGTATTAATTCTGATACACTACTCAACCTATCGTAACACCTTTTGACGAACCTAGCTGCTCTACGCTGCACACTGTCTAGTTCTCTCATCAAACCTAATTCATTAGGATCCCATACACTGGCTGCATACTCAAGATGGGGCCTAATTAGTGAAAAGTAGCATCGCTCTTTTGTCTTCTCGTCACATTTCCCAAGTACTCTTTTTATAAATCCTAGCTTTCTCTTCGCTCGGCCGCATATTTCCCTTATGTGTCTTCCCCACGATTAATCTTTAGTGATTGTTACACCTAAATATCTTACGGTTTCAACGTTTTCGATCTTCGTGTTATTAATTCTATAGGATCGCTCTATCGAATTATTCCTCCTCCAAAAATTGATAGCTACACACTTTTTAAGGTTTTATTTTTTATTATTAGGTATAGGGATCACTTAGCACGCCATAAAATTGGCCGTTTTGCGCGGTCAGAGGTTGTAGAAACACATTTACGAAACGTGGAATCACGGATCTATCTTTCGCGTTATCGCAATCTTAATCTTTAACGCTTACCCCTAGAGTAGCGCAGAGTTACGATAACCGTCTATAAAATTGGCTCCGCTGATTGTGATAATCGATTTTAAGTGCTGTGCGTAAAATGAAGAACGGAGATGACGTTCCCTCTGACATAAGTTAAATCAAAAAATAATGATAACGCTAACGCACGCCTTATGAAGATCCATGATCAAGGCCCAGGTCACCCCATCACGATAGATGATTTAAGTTTAATTAAGGCAACCGAAAACTTTAAACTACATGCTAGCAAAAGCTTACACATGCATTGAAACAAGGAAAGAATCATGAACAACGAACCGGGCATCATCAACAGCATATTATTTATTTTCAAAATGATACCATCCAACAACGACAGTCCCCATTCCCTTTCACCCCACAACAACCAATCAGATGCCCCCTCCCTACCTACCCTCTCCCCCTACCCACACACACCAAACATCTAAAACACTCACTTGCTCTTGGAGAGTGACCCACCACTTATTGTTAGCTCTTTCCGAGACAAGTGCCTCCCAAACCTATCTGCCTGTCGATGGTCACCCAGTTGACCGAAGTATCGGTATTGGAGTCTTAGAATAATTACCTGTTGACATCAATATTATTATCCTCAAAATTATCGATTTTAAAGAAATGTTTCACGGAAAAGGAATTTCCGTGTAGCGTGCCTTTGCCGACACTTTCGCTCCTTCATCCTGGGGGCATCTTCAGTTCGAAAAGACATTTTTTTGTAGTTATTTATTTGTTTGCCATTTATTTGGGCTGTAATTACGTGGTTGCTATCTTGCGCATGACTGTTCTGTTTAGATGCTGGATTTTGATTCTTAATTCTTAAAGCGTAGTCCTGTTTCTTGCCCACCAGCATATCAGCGAAAATCGGCAAGATTTGTAAAGGGCCGGTATGATAACCTTATTAGCGTAACCAGTCTATTAAATGAATTAAATTGGGAATCATTGTCAGATCGCTGGTTGAAATTTAGACTTAATCTCTTAAATAAATTCCTAGACCATATTTTCAGTGATGATGTTAAAAATATTTTGCGGACCCCAACTTACTATGGTAGACTGGACCATGATCACAAAATTAGAGAAATAGATTGCCGAACTGACATATTCAAAATGTCCTTTTTTCCTCGTACTATTAGGGATATGAATTACGGTAAATGTATCCAGTACGAGTGTAGCAATGGATAACATTGGCAGCTGCATGTTGGTATAAGGACTTAAAGCTAACCCAACTAACAGCATGTTTTTGCATGTATGCTTTGCTATTTTAATTTTTAATTGCAAATTTTATGCATGATATGTAGTGCATGTTTGGTGAGAGTTCACCCCCTGCCACACATCTTTATGGTGGCTTGCAGGGTATTATGTAGATGTAGATATCTGCGAAGACTAGAAAATCCAAATGCCAAATTAATTATGGAAACGATATCTAGAAAATCCTAATTTGGCATTTGGATTTTCTAGTCTTCGGACATTTTCAATTAAGCCAAATTAGAAGCCCTCATTATTTCAACCATATCTACGAAGGGTAGGCGCCCATTTTCTTCAATTTATATCGTGAATTTAATGGCTCAGAAATAGTCGATAGTTGCAAGCGCAACTTAGAAAAATTATTTCATGATGAATAACAACAAAATAAAAGTTTGTAAAATCAAAGAACCAAACAAAACTTTTGAAGCAAAAAGTTATATTTGTTGTTGTTAATCATTTCAGAAACAGCACGAGTTCTTCTTTTCCGTCATACGACGAATTTGTCATCAACATCGCATCCAGAGCGATGGTTATTTATGATAAGACTCCTTCTGATCAAAATTCTCCATGAACACGTTGTCTACCACCGGGGAGAGGGGTGATCCCATGGCGGCACCTTCGTTTTGTCTGTAACAGCTCTCGTTCCTAAGGAAGTGTGAATTTATGATGCAAAATTCTGTTAGGACTGGGAAAATATTTTGGTATTTCTTCGTCAATAATATTTTTGATGAGTTGGGTGGAGTCATTTACGGGTGCATTTGTGGACAAGGGAACACTATCAAAATTTGATAAGAGATATCCTTCGCTGACTTTGGTATTCTTAACAATCGACGTGAAATCCATCGTGTTCTTCTCAAATGAGTAAGCTTTCCTGGTGTAGGATTGGAGAGCCCGTGCTAGGCTGTATCGGGGCATTAATATTGCTTACTATTGGTCGTAGGGGGACTCCCCCTTCATGGAGTTTTGGTAGTCCATAGAGACGTGGAGGTTTGGCAGCAGATGGAAGCATTCTTTCGATCTTCCAATGGTATCGATGACCTTTTGATTCTCTCCTTGATGAGGCTCGTTGTGGGGTCACTTCTCAACTTTGTGTAGCTGCTGTCGTTCAATAGTTTGGTAATTTGCCTATAATCGTATTCCTCCCTCTTCAAACAACGGCTGCATTACGCTTGACTCCTGGTAAGATCAGGATTTCGTTTTCCCTTTATGAGATCAGTTTTTTGAGGGCTCTTCGCTGCTCCGGAGTTTTCTTCGGCTTAGGATATCCCATCTTTCGGAAGATCTGAGAAACGTCTCCCCTTATTTCGTTAGCCACATTTTATTCAGTTTCCGTGCGGCATCTTTAATTCCTGGAGAATGGTACCTTCGATCTACTGTTGATATTCTTTCAGCGCTTCTGTAATAGGCCGACTTTCATCATATAAAACTACCAAATAGCTGAGGGTGTGTTCTGAAAGTTTTATTCCACTTCTTATTTTCAGATATTACTGGCCGGATATGTGGAATCGTACAGTAATAGTAATCTATTGAATGATTTGTAAGTTCCCCCAAATCTTCATTTCTCTTTTCAATTTATGCAAGGCCCTGGAAGATATAATTGTTATCTCAGCCCTGGGACACCTGCGTAGCCTTGATTTATTGACCAATGTTCAGCATGGCTTCCGGAAGAGCAGCTCTTGTGTAACACAACTTGACTCTTTTCTTACATTATTTTAGCTTCTGGTGAAAATAATATTACTGTGGCTGCTATATTTATCGATTACAAGAAAGCTTTTGACAAGGTGTCTCATAGCAAATCACTTGTGAAATTAATATCTTGTGGGTTATACTGTAATATTATACCATGGATAAATGATTTTCTACATGATTGCGTGCAAAGGGTTGTTTTGGATGTTATTTCTTCTCTGGCTATTGAAATCACTTTGGGTGGAAAAAGAATAGTTCTCCTAGCACATAGGTACTACATTAGAAATAATAAATTAAAAAAACATGGAATCCGATCTTGGTATAAGACTGTCACATGATCTTTCCTGGGGTAAACACATTCGCGAAATAATGGGTAAAACTAATCGTAGACTGGGATTCATCACAAGAGCATTGGGTAAATGTGACGATCATGTACGAGAAATCAACTAATTTTCCCTTGTTAGACCTCATTTGGAATATGCTTCCAGTATATGGGATCCCTACGAAATCGGTCTAACTAATGAATTCGAACGTGTGCAGCGAAGATCGGCAAGATTGGCAAAGGAACGATATGATTACTACATTAGCGTAACCAGTCTATTAAATGAACTAATATGGAAGTCATCATTTGACCGCAGGTTGAAATTTAGACTCTTTATTCAATAAAATTGGCAATTTCCCACAAAACATTCTTTAAGCCGACCGGTTCGATGTACTGCATCATTATCACCGGCATGTACTACATCATCATCTTCGTACATCGAAACTAGTCGGTTTAAAGAATTTTTGTGGAAAATTGCCAATTTTATTTAATTATTTTATTCCACCACATCATGTCTGAAACGACTCTTTTTATACTTAATCTCTGAAATAAAATCCAAGAAAATATTTCCCCTAATGCCATTAAAAACATTTTGCAAACTCCGACTTACTATTGTATACTTAATCTCTAAACTAATATCGTAGAAAATATTTCCCCTAATGCCATTAAAAACATTTTACAAACTCCGAATTACTATTATAGACTGGACCATGATAGTAAAATTAGAGAAATCGAATGCCGAAACGACAGATTTAAAATGTCCTTCTTCCTTCGTACAATCAGGCGTGTGAATATTTAAATAGTATATATAAATACAAGTAGTTCAATGGATAGCATAGATAGTTGCATGTTGGTACAAGGACTTTAACCTAACCCAAATAACAACATGTTTTATCATACTTGCTTTGCTATTTACATATTTTTTTTTAATTGTTAAGTTTAGACTAGCATATAGTTACTAATCATTTTTAAAAATTAAATATAATTCATGTTTCGTCTGTACTTACCCCCTACCACACACCTTGATGGTGGCTTGCAGGGTATTACGACATAGATGACATCATGAACACTGAAATGGGTATTAAATGATTAATGCATATCGTAAATTACTGGCTCAAGTTTTGGAAACAATATGCGGTGCTCGTGATTTTTACTAGTCTCCGATTCACAACCAAAATAATGGTGATATGCAGTTTCAATCAGTGCCCACATCGCTAGTTTCTCACTTGTATCTACATCACCTACATCTGCATGTACTCACTACCACGTAAGTATTTGCAAATGAGTGCTATGTAAGTTTTTCTCTCTGATTGATGATGCATGCCTGGCAATGTTTCACCCCGTCATACACCCTTTCTGTGGTTAGCAGGGTATTATGTAGATATAGATGACTTTATTTGAAAGAGAAGAGAGTTCATGAATTGATAATTAATGGAATTTGAGGAAGGTATGATAAAGCCAATTCTGAGGTTTCACGCGTGATAGAGTGGAAACGGAACATAATAGAAACTTAAAATATGAGCTACTTCCACAGAGAAAAACGTTGATTTCAAGCCTGAAGATGCTTTAAAAAGCGAAACCCGGTCGCGATCAACGTTTTTCTCTCTGGAAGTTGCTCATTTTTCAAGTTTCTAGTACGATAAAGCCGTTATCAAGCAAAGGAGATCAGCCAAATTTGTTAGAGGTAGTTATGATAATTATATTAATGTTGCAAGTGAAAATAGAAGAACTAGAATTAGTATCAGAACGCAAGATAAAATGTAGACGAAACCTAAACCGATGGGTTTACAGTGTAATTTTTTCCGCGTACCATACGAAAACCTATATAATAGGCAGCATAACAAAGGGATACGTAGGTGAAAAATTGTTAGTAGTGAGTAGTCTTTAATACATGAAGAATATCTTAACATTTCTAACATATGTATCCTAGGGACCTACAGATAAATATATTTAGAGAAATGCCTGTCTAACCAGCAATAGTTATAATTAGCGAACAAAGTTATGATGTATATACTAGTGACCGTCATATCTAGCATGTCTCTATTAAGCAGTAGCATTTTAGCTCTTGACTGCATGAAAGTAGTGAATGTTTGGTAAATTTTCCCCCTGCCACACACCCTTTCGGTGGCTGGCATAATATTACGTAGATGTAAGCCACCTCGTATTTGTGGGGCGGGGGGTGAAGATCACCAAACATTCCCTACTTTCATGCACTAATATTTTCGTATACTGCCTGGCTAATGAGATTAATATCATGCAAGAAACATACTAACAAATACAATTATTTATTTAACATGCAAGAAAACATTTCAGAAATACTACTAACCTGCAGAAAATATGTTAAAGGTTCATTCAGGCAGGCTTAGCTCTTCAAAAACCCACCATCTTAATCTAATCTGTATTAGTGTATTGTGTGCGGTTTCACATTCATGTTAAGGGAAATTTATTTTATACGAAGGTATTATGGTGTGGGAAATTTTATATTTTTATTATGACTAATTTTTCGAGGAAAGAACAAATATTTGACTCAGCCAATGATGCAGCTTAATTCTCTAATCTTTTATGAGTGGTCTTGTCTTCCATTGCAGTGTGGAGGGTCTCTATATTTCTCTCGGTGTCGAAGGTCAACTCGTCCGCCCTGTAAAAGCCGTAGACTGGCTTGCAGTCTTCGTATTTGATGGCTCTCCCATCTTATTGCCTAAATCATAGAAGTTACACTTACCCCCTCATCATAATAATTGTTCACAAATCTAGCTGATTTCCTCTGTATTTTATCCAATTCTTTTATTAATCTCTTTTCCCACGAGTACAAAACACTGGTGACAAATTTCACTTTTGGATAACTAATGCGAAGTAAAACCTCTCGCGGCCTCTAAAAGCCTCGCGGCTGAGCTTAAAGTTACCGAGTGCGTCCACCAGGTTGCGGATGGTGGGTCGACATCTAGATATAGAGGTTAGCTGCGAGATAAGCGAGTTTACTCGTCGAATAAACAGCCGTGGACAAAAAGCGACGGTATTCCGAGGGGGTGTTGGTCTATCCCTGGGTAAGGTAGGCCTCTAAATAATACAGAACCTTTGAAGATGTCGTGACTTGGTGACGGGAGGCCGCCAACAATTACGCTTCTCATCACCAGGAGGAGAGGGCAGCAGCTGTTCTTCATATGAGTGAAGGTGGGGGCCACAGTGGTCGTACAGCGACACTCATTTCACTACAGGCGTGGTAACATTTACTTTAGCGGCTGTAGTTCTGCGATGTGGAAGATGAGGGGAAACTACCACTTTCTTATCCCGAGAAGTCGCAGTTGATCCACTTTTTCTTTCAATCAAGTCGTGATGGAACCCTCTCGAGTAAAATATTCCGGGGGTAAAATAGTCCCCCATTCGGATCTCCGGGCGGGGACTACCCGAGAGAGTACATCAGTCAAGTGTGATAAGCATTTTAGGGTCGGAACGTGGAATGTGAGATCGCTTCGGACCTGTGGAAGACTGGAGAACCTGAAGGTGGAAATGCGAAGAATGGACCTCGACGTATTAGGAATCAGCGAAATGAAATGGTCCTAAGAAGGTGACTACTGGAGCAGAAGCTAAAGGATTATACACACGGAATCATTAAAGGTTAATGCTGGAGTAGGCATAATTCTCACGAAGAGCGCAGGTCTGAGGGTGAAGAGCTTCCTGCAATACAGTGAGAGGATTAATTTAGTGAAAATTGAAACTAAGCCTACAGATACCATTGTGGTGCAAGTTTATATGCCTACGTCGGACTATGAAGATGAAGAAGTGGAAGACGCTTACGAAAATATCATGGAAGTTATAAAACATGTAAGAGGAGAAGAAAACCTAATTATTTTATGAGATTGGAACGCGGTCGTCGGCGAAGGTCAAGATGGAATAATCGCTGGGAAATACGGATTGGGTAATCTAAATGAAAGAGGAGAAAGACTACTCGAGTTCTGCACACAACATGAGTTAGTGGTCGCCAACGCATTGTTTAAAAATCACAACCGAAGAAGATACACGTGGAAAGTGCCAGGAGGCAGAAGAAGATTTCAAATAGCTGTATTTCTTTCCTTTCGGGAAATGCTGCGTGCGATTCATTTATTGACTTAACGTTTCACTCCTCCTACTGGGAGCGTTATCAGGAGACTGAGTGTAAATCGGCTTCGTCTCATTATTATGTAGGAGCATCCGTGCACGAATTCACCGGATTCACTACGGTTGAATTGTAAAATTATAAATTTACAACGAAGTGGCCCGATCGCAAGTATTCTACTAACAATGGTATTATTTTGGATGACCCCTTCCTGCTAAGTTAAGTTGCATATCAATTTCATTTACTAAATTTCTACCTCACAATTATTCAAAAGTCCCTTCTGGTAATGAGATCAACGTAAGGAAGATTTAACTAAGTACGGCGTACACGTATACCGGAACCGTAATCTAACTGTGATTTCATCCTTCAAGGTCGCGATTCCGAAAGAGTGAACTGGTTCACTGGAATTCGTGACGGAAGGAAGGGACGCACAGCGATTGGTGATTGGGAAATGCAATTCGTATTTCCCCACCTCCGATCCGCCAGATTAAATATGTGGAATTCAAAGACAACCACTCATTAATATTCTTTAAGAAAATTTGACGGGAAAATTTAAAGGGAAATGCATTGCTAAAGAGGAATAGTATCATTTTTTGAAAAAATTTCGAAGCACACGTATTCTCTCTTTATACCAAAGAAATATCATTTACAGTAGAAAATATGTGAAAGTAATCATGTAAAAGATAAAAGTTTGTGGCATGAGAACACTGGCAAACTAATGACTTTTAACCGACAAATATTTACGTGATTTAAAACGTACGATTGAACTATTATAAAAGATTTTACCACAGTATTTAAGCATAACACTTATCGCTATTATAGTAATTTAAAATTATATCAATAAAATGAGACGAGTGCAAAAATATAACGCAAAATTAATATGCATCTACCGAATTGCAGAAATATATTCCCCATAAACGTCAATAGAACATGTCAGTGGATGGAAAATATTGTGTATCTTTTTGGACTTGTATATTAATTTTCCTAAGTACCGGAAGCTTAGGGTGAGACATACGTTAGTTTTCAACCAATTAATGTGTTCAATCAGTCCCATAATTACAGGTACAGCGGTGCTTTTTCGCCGGTACGGTATTTTCTTATTTATACTCATCAGTTAAGTACTGATGCTTGTTTGAATACCACCCATGTGATTTTTTATGGTATTTCTGGCCATGAACACGAAACAATAAGGAACACTTCCCAATGGTGTAGTTATCTGTGTCTAGACTCCCCCCGACCAGTGGTGACCTCCTCTCCAAGAACTTGTCCATTACAGGGCTGCCAATAGCCCTAAAAACTCTGAACAGGTAATGAAATCATGTTGCTGAACCGAACTATATGGGACTTCTTCGCCTTCAGAAAAAAGTTTATTTTCTGTGGAAATGTTGCTATAATATATACGAAATGGACGGTTATGAATAAACATCCCGGTGTCAATTCAAAACATAGGTATTGGAAGCATGTACACGATATTTAAAATGCGATACTCATATATTATCGTTGCTATTAACGAAAATAATGTTTTATAGGCATTAGTTTTAAATTTAAAAGACTTTTTTTTCAACTTCAATGGACTCGAATACAGCTCAAATGGCCGTTTTACTTGAGAGATCGATAACAAATACCAGATTCACAACACACACAGCCATGCCCTGGGTGGTGATATAGCGACCCAGGTGGGACTCGAACCCGCCACCAAAGAAATAGCAGGCGATCCCGCCACCACCGAGGCTCCATTTCTATCCATACCTATCATGCGCAAAACTCATTGAAATCGATTAATTTTTTGAAATATTCACGAGCATTTTTCACAAACTACCGTTCAAACCCATCGCAGACACGAATTCCCATCGAAGTCACACTGTACTACCGAGGAGTTCCAGCTCTATTCATAAAGTGACATATCCTGTAGAGAGACCTTGAACTTATGCGTCCTTGTTGGTGACCACCATGTTGGTGGTCAGTGGTCATCTCCTACGCGCCAGGGCTTCACGCTCCGAAAGGCCAGTGGCCGCCAACGTATTATTCAACCTCACAACCCGCATGGGACGTTTACGCATGAATGGTACGGTCCGCTGCTTTGATGGCGAATTAGGAAAATTAATCACCTTGACGTCGATTTCCGGTTCCGAAAATAGGGATATTCCCGGCTAAGATTCCAGTCGGTCGTCAGTGGTATTTGAACATGGCTACGAAAGACTTTGAATATGCAGGACGTCCAATTCCGTTCCGGTTACAACTGGTCGTCGACAGAGGATGGTGCTCTGAGAGGTAGAAGCAATTCGGATGCAAGAGTAAGGTGAGCTTGAACAATTCGACCGACATACCACCCATGAGTTCTTCATTGGTTTTAATTTTTCAACCCTTCGCAGGTAATTTCAGAAGAATAAAACTCGGCCGTTGGAAAGTTTAAAAAAAGTCAATTTCAATTTCTTTCTCAAATATTCTGGTTCATGGTAGTTTTCTGGGGGGCAGATCAGGTAGACCGCGTTTAAAATCACTGTGATTGAGGCTCCTGGAAATGAAACTTTGCCAAGGGTAAACGGCATATTTCTAAAGGATGGAAGAGAAACGTTAATTTTTATCGTAGAACGTCGATCAAAAACGCTCGTAATTCTCTTAGGACGTGTGATACAATGGCGGTAATAAATTTTTCATCATCATATCGTGATGATGATATGATATATGTCACTCACATGATATAAGTCATCAATCCTCAGAGTGTTTTGACGCAGCTCTCCACTGAGTTCTTCTCTTGGCTAATCTCTTCAAATTTACGTATTCCTTCTCTTTCACATCCTTCATCACTTGTTCCATATATCTTGCACGAGGCCTTTCTTTGCCATTCTTCCCATCCACTTGTCCCTTGAAGATTGTCTTCATCAGGCCGTCATGTCTCATGATGTAACCGATCAAGTTGTCCCGTCTTCTTCTTAGGGTATTCAGAAGACTTCTCTTTTCTCCCACTCTTCTTAGAAATTCCTCGTTACTTACTCGGTCGATCCATTTGATCTGCATCATTTTTCTGTAGCACCACATTTCGAATGCTTCCACCCTTTTCTTTTCCGCTGCTGTCATTATCCATGCTTCGCTGCCATAAAGAAACACGCTCCAGATGTATGTTCTGTTGAATTGTTTCCTTACTTCTACGCTTGTATTTCCAGAGTAGAGAGAGTAGCAGAGAGTTTAAGTAGATTCTTCTTTTGATAGAATGCCCTCTTCGCTTGGGCTATTCTTCTTGCCGCGAGCGTCTGGTCGCTAATGAGGGTTGAAGCCGAGCGAGGGTACGGATTAGGCTGATCGCGAGCTGAGACCCTTGCTAATGACCGTCTACCTTCTCTGCCCCCCAGAAAACTACCATGAACCAATATTCTTAATATTATAGCTAGAAATAAAAGCGTAGAAGTAAGGAAACAATTAATCAGAACATACATCTGGAGCATGCTTCTTTGCGGCATTGAGGCATAGACGATAACAAAAGCTGAGAAGAAAAGGGTGGAAGCATTCGAAATGTGATGCTGCAGAAGAATGATGAAGATTAAATAGATCGACCGAGTAAGTAATCGGCTTGATCGGAGTACTTAATGGGTCATATCTTAAGACACGATGGCCTGATGAAGACAATCGTTGAGGGAAAAATGAACGGGATGAATGGAAAAGTCAGGCCTCACATGATATAGTGTATGGAACAAGTTGTGAAGGGTGTAAAAGAGAAGATTTACGTTAATATAAAGAGGTTGGCCGATGGAAGAATCGAGTGGAGGGCTGTGTCAAACCAATCCTAGGATTGTTGACCGATGATGATGATTCTCAATAAATGATAAATATATCTGGTAATATTAGGACATATAAAAAATCTTAATTAGTTCGCATTGCATAATTATTAATATTATGAAATTACATTTACTTTATAATATATATAACACATTTTTGTTGTACGTACATACTGATTGTTGAATTTAAAACATAGGTTGATTTTCGAACAGTTAAAGCAGCCTATTGGCGCGGCTGCTTTAACTGCTTACGATCTGGTCCAGAATTCGTTTCTTGTGTTACAATGTAAGGAAAATGTGAATATTCCTAATATTGTCTCGCTGTGAGTATTTACCGCGGAGAAAATTTCAGTCAAGGTCCAATTGGCTGGTGTCGAGGAGAAATCTGCCGGCCTCATCGAAAGCGTCTTCCGAATCAATCCTCGTTGCTGCGTGAAATGCTCTGATTCCTTCTCCTCTCACTTAAATCCTCCCTCGCCCCCGAAATCTCCTCTCCTCTGAAATTTGACCAGCCCTACGTCGCAGTTTCGCGTAGGGAGTCTTTGCAACCTGTCAGCGTTATCATTATCATCAACATCAGTATTTCAATCCTAGGATTCTACATCTATACCTACGTAATACCCTGCGAGCCACCATGAGGGTGTGTGGCAGGGGGTGAAGATCACCAAACATGAACTATTGACATGCAAATAGGATATTTAATGGAGACATGCTAGATAATAGGATCACATGCAGCTAGATAGTTAATATCTACGAAATAAGAAAGGGATTATTGGTTGTTATTACATGCATCAGGCACTACAGACTACTCTGACAATATTTCATCTACCTATCCCTTTGCTACGCTGACTATTGTTCCCTCTTATGGTACGCGGGAAATATGACATTTTAAATCTATCGGTACGACAATCTATCTCTCTAATATTGTTAATCTGATCCAACCTAGCATAATACGCAGGGGTTCTTAATATATATCTAACATCATATGTGAACAAATCAGTTTCGAATTTACTTAGAAGGTTTAACCTAAATTTTAACCTGCGTTCTGATAGTAATTCCCATTCTAGTTTTTCTATTAAACTCGTAACTCTTATACAATCATCATAACGGCCTTTAACAAATGTAGCGGATCTCCTTTGCACACGCTCTAATTCTTCAACCGCGAGGGTGAGTGGCAGGGGGTGAAGATCACCAAAAATGCACTACTAATATGCACCTAATATTCCTGCCGAACTAATTAAAAATTCCGGAGAGAAGACATTTGCTCAACTGTAAAAAAAACACCTATGACATGTACACTGCAAGAGATATACCCCGTCGAACTTTGAGAAGAGCATCAACATCCATATTGCCAGAAAGAAGAGGGCTGAGAACTATGAATACTATAGGACCATAAGCCTGACGACACGTGCCCCGAAGATATTGAAGAATCATCTATAGAAGAATAGAACGAAAAGCTGAGGAGTTCCTGGATGAGGACGCATTCGGGTTCAGAAGAAACAAGGGCACAAGAGAAGCGATTTTGGCCCACAGGCAACTAATAGAGAAGAGAATAGGGAAGAATCTACCAACGTTTGCTGCATTTGTAGATTTGGAGAAGGCATTGACAACGTGTGGAACATGATGCAAAAGATTCTGAAAGAATTCAGGAGTATCATACAATGACCGAAGAGTTATTCACAGCTTGTATAAAAACCAGGTGGCCATAATCAAATCAGGACCCAGCAGTACAGAAGCAAGCATCAAGAAAGGAGTGTGGCAAGGCTCTGTCTTCCATATTATTCAATGTCTGCATCGCGAAAGCCATCCAAGAAGTAAAAGAAAGGCCTCCGGGAGTGAATATCCACGGGAAAAAAATCAGCGTGCTACGATTTGCCGATGACATAGCAGTCATGGCAGAAACAGAAGGAGATTTAAAGAAGACACTACGGAATATGGAAAGGATAGTGGCCAGATATCATCTAAAGATCAATGAAAAGAAAACTAAGGTATTGGTATGCAGTAGGAGGAAGGAAGCCAGGACCAATGTTAAACAAAGAAAACAAAAAATCGAGGAAGTGGAAGAGTTCTGTTATCTCGGAAGCCGAGTAACCAGCGATGGACGAAGTAAAAGAGAAAATGCCAGTAGAATTGCCCAAGCGAAAAGGGCATTCTACCAGAAGAAGATTCTGCTTACAGCTGCAAATACAAGCTTTGAACTGAGGAAACATTTCATTAGAACATACATCTAGAGCATTCTACCATATGGCAGCAAAGCATGGACAATAACAGCGGCAGAGAAGTCAAGGCTGGAAGCATTTGAAATGCGGTGCTACCGAAAAATGATGAAGATAAAATGGATCAACTGAGTGACAAACGAAGAATTCTTAAGAAGAGTGGGAGAGAAGAGATGTCTACTGAAAACCTTAAAAAGAAGACGGGACAACTTCATAGGCCACATCTTAAGACACAATGGCCTGATGAAGACAATCGTCAAGGGGAAAGTGAACGTGAAGAATGGAAAAGACAGGCCTCATATGAGATATTTGGAGCAAGTTGTGAAAGATGTAAAAGAGAGGAGTTACGTCAATATGAAGAGGTTGGCCGATAGAAGAATCGAGTGGAGGGCTACGTCAAACCAATCCTAGGATTGTTGACCGATAATGATGATGATGATACGCAGCTAAGTGCTACAATTCTACTCCTTCATGAAAACGTGTTTGATATATTAGTCACGTGCAACTAAATGGTTAGTAACCTATCTACGTAGTATTGAAGTGATTATCGGACATAATGTCATTTCTCTAAATATATTTATCGATATTTACCTAGCATGCATGGATTAGTTCAGTTAAAACATGCCTTATGCATTACAGAATACTCGACAATTTTTACCAACCTATCCATTCGCTATGTTGCCTGTTGTGTTCTCTTATGTTAGGAGGCAAAAATGACGTATTAAATCCATTGGTACGACCAACTATCTCTCGAAGCTTAATTATCTCATCACACCTAGATATGAAGAGGTTCTTAATATATATCTAACGTCATCTGTAAACATAACAGCTTCGCATTTACTGAAAAAGGTTTAGCTTAAATTTTAACCTGCGTTCTGATAGTAATTTCCATCCTATTTCTATTGAACTCGTAACACTTATGCAATTATATTGACGGCCAATCCTTCTAGGATTGCCCGAGGCTGATTTTTCAGTGGCTTGAGTGTGGAGATACATGGAACAGATAGTTAGAGAGATGTAAAAGAGGAGAATTACGTCACAATGAAAAAGCTGGCCGATAGAAGAATCAAGTGGGAAGCTGCGTCAAACCAATCCTAGGATCGTTGACCAGTGATGATGATAAGTGTGCAGAGCCATTCAAAGGACATGCCCGCACTGAGCAGTAGTGAACTGACCAGTTCCTTCTGTGGATGCCCACTTCAAGCTCATTGTTGCCTCCATCTCAGAGTTGTCTTCTCCTCTATCTCTTCGTGCTCTGGATCAGTCGTATGTGCGTCTCCAACCGCAGCCTTCCGTGCTGGGGGGGAGGAAGGATGCCGGCGACTTTTCTTGCGTGAGATTGCCGCAGACGGAGGGTGTGGTCGCTTTCTCCGCCGCACCACCGGAGAGAGAGAAAGAGAGAAAGTGACGGCGCATTACATGATGCCTCGCCCACAATCGCTCGCCAAGCGATGGATGGCCGCGGGCGATTCGATCGGTAAGACATGAAAGTATAAAGAAGCAAAAAAAAATGAAGCAGCAAACGGTGATCGTTTAAAAGCGACAGAGAAGCGCGCTAAACATTAACTTCCCTTGACGTCAAATGATGGCCTTGAGGTGAGTGAGACATTCTTTCATAACCGCCTCAGCTAATGAGTGACTCAAGAGGAAAGAAGCTGCGACATCGAGGGAATAGTCACTTAATGTTTAGAGACGCAAAACACGGAAGTGCGGGCACACGCACGAATTACAGTGACCTCGACCATACACACACACAGAGCTGTAGCTACATATACTCAATACCCTGCAAGCCACTACAAGGGTGTGTGGTAGGGAGTGAAGATCACCAAACATGCACTATTGACATGCAACTAGGTTACTACATGGAAACACGCTACATAATAGGATCAAAATCAGCTAGCTGGTTAGTAGCTACATAGTAATAAAGTGATAATTGGTTATAATGGCATTTATATAAATATTTATATTTGTATTTACCTACCATGCAATTTAATGTTAATACATGCATCATGCACTACAGACTACTCCAACAATATTTCACCTACCTATCCTTTGCTATGTTTATTATGTTTCCTTATAAGGCACGAGAAAATTACTTTTTGAATCTATCTGAACGACAATCTATCTTTCTAATATCATTTATCTAGTCAAATCTAGCATAATATGCAGCTGTTTTTAATATGTATCTAACATATTCATTATTGCAATCCGTTTTAAATTTCTGTAATAGATTTCATCTGTATTTTAACCTACGATCTGATAATGATCCCAACCTAATTCGTCTATTAATTCTGATACACTGCTAAACATATCGTAAAACCTTTTAGAAAAACCTAGCTGCTCTACGCTGCACAATATCTAGCTCTCTGATCAGACCTAATTCATTCGGATCCCATGCATAAGCTGCATTTGCTAGGTGGGGCCTAACTAGTGAAAAGTAACGTCGCTCTTTCGTCTTCTCGTTACATTTCCCGAGTACTCTTTTAATAAATACTTGATATCTCTTGGCTCGGCCGCATATTTACCGGATGTGTCTTCCCCATGACAAATCTTTGGTGATTGTGACACCAACGGTCATTATATACACTAGGTCACTAATATACCTAGGGACCGTGGTTACACCTAAGTACCTAAGCTAAGTTGGATGAAGGCTCCTGTTCTGTTAACAGCGGGGTGACGTCTGCAGATAGCTCTGTGTCTTCGAGGTATTAATATGAGAAGTGGGCGTGTTGCGATTTCTTTGTGCCTCGACGATTATCCCCGGATTGGTTAAAGCACCAAGATAAAGCATTACGTTTTTGGGAACATACATTCGAAATATGTTTATGCACAATGTCTGATCCTGGTGGTGATGGCTTACAATGCAGCATTGCACGAGAACATTATTTATTTCTCAGGAGTATTACATTGAATCATAGATATTCTGGACTGATAAATAAACCGAGAAAGTGGTTACTAACATAGAATTTGACCTCTTGATTTAAAATGCATACCTGGCATTGGTACTCCCCATGCAACAAACCCTTTGAGGTGGCATGTAGGGTATTGTATGTAGAAAACAAGTAGATGGAACAGGTACTTAGGGGCAATGGAATGTGGCTATGGTTACTATATAAAGAATTCTATGTTAAGGGAGGGCGAGGAAGAAAACGAACCTGTATATGGATGATGTGAATGAATATTAATTGCAGGTCTTCATCAGAGAGAGATTGAGACAAATCTGTCCCCTCGTCCCGATCCATTCGTCATAGATATCTGAAAATGGACATAATATAGTACGCAGATAATGCAGAATACATGTCTCAGCTAGGTACAGCCGGGTTAATTCTTCTCTCCTGCGTTTTCTATATTTAGGCCTGCTAATTACCGAGGCCTTGTTCATCCGCAGGTCCCTTACTGCTGCGTCAAATTCTGATCTCATTGGTCATAGAGGTGGATACAAAACCATTCAGACAGTTGATTGGCAGCGATCGAACATCGTGAATCTGAACCTTTTCTTCTTAGATGAAGGGCAGTCATAAGTCTGTGGATTACCTCTGATCGATCCATATCCTATACCAATACCCCTTGACAACATTGTTTAACTTTTGGGTTGGGTTGTTGTTGTTAACCTGAATACCGCAGCCGGCTCCAGGAAGATCTGCTAGATTAAATGGAATGAAGAGGCGTGCAGACGAAGACGAGGAGGAGGAAAGGTGTCCGGAGTGACAGAGGAAAAGCTATCCTGGAACAGCGATTAATGGAAGGCTGCGTGCGATACGAGACAATATCAATAGTTAAGTAAGAATCAAGGCGCAGCAGTATGAAACGGTGGAGGAAGAGCTCGCCAGAGAATAAATCGCTTTATCAGTCGAAGAAATTGATAATGTAAATGAAACCCAGAATGAAAGGAAGTAGAATTTTCTGAAGAAGTTGGCAGTTTAATAACTTTAGAGCAATTAGTTTAACATTATAGATTATAAAGCATGTAATCTTAAAAAGCATGCAAGCTCTTAAAAAGAACGAAGAAAATAAGGGAATGACATAAATAACGACGAGGAGACTATGCGGAAAAAATAATAAACCAAGTTAATGAGATTCACGGAAGACAAAGCAATAGTGAGTTGAAAAGTATAGCGAAGAATGGAATGAAAGCATGAACAAGTGAAACAAGGGAAGAGCCCAAGAATAGTAGTGAGGAAGTAGTTCAGAAGAAAGGGAAATGCAGTAACATAAGAGACATGGGAGAAAAATTGCATAGAATGAAATATTGCGCAGGGTGCCAAAGATTAAATGGACTGAAGAGGCGTATTGACGAAGAGGAGTGGGAAGAAAGGTGTTCACTAGATTTGAACTGGCCACACCCCGGAAAAAATGGATACCTCAACAGCATGGATGAAGGAAAATACATATTTGAGGAAAGGCACGGCAAGGGAGACCAAGAGATGGGCCAAACAAAAAGGAGTTAAGGAACTAAGATGTAACGCAGCAAGAAATTAATTCAGAAGAATGGAGGGTGGCTGCATTGAACTGAACAATTCTCAGGGATTGAAAAACAATACGATGGACTAATAACCATTCCTCACAAGCATGTTCTAATTGATTAATTCGTAGCTAAAAATGCAATTTTTAGTCAAAAACGTATCGTTTAAGAGAATGGAACGAAGGAATTAAATATTATATATATTTCTTTCTATATAGTAATGAAATATATTTCAGCATTTGCCATTTGAGGTCATTTGAGGAATGCGACCGACAACAGAGATCATTTGCACCATTTAGGACTGGGCAAAGCTAGGAGTTTTCATGGAACGGAGTAAGGGTGGAGAGAAACACGGCGTCGGCACTAGATTGCTCCTAACGAAAGCGCCAAGGGTCCACGGGTTAACGTCCCATCCGACGGACGGAGTACTGGACTTAAAGTGCTCTCCACAAGGCACTCAAATAGGAATACCAATGAAAAATCCTCCAGTTTCGGGATTTAAACCCTGGCCCTCAAGATGGGACTCTAGCCACCACACTGACTCGATCCCCAAATTGTCCATTTTTCAGTCGAAAAGTACATATTACAAAAAGAGGAATAACAATGCTTTTGGGTTGTAAGTATTTAAGTTGAAAAAGGTTTTTATATTTTGATTGAGGGCTTACACGATGCCCAATATGGTGAAGCGTGGCACTCTCGGTCTAAGATTTCTACGTTTTGGATGAAATTCAGTCTCGAGGAGGACCTACAGTACTCCGCGGATATTTTGACATCACCTCAAATGAGCAAGCTCTTATCTCTTTATTCATTAGTATTGAACCCATTCATGTAGTAAAACATTATATTTTCTAAATTTTATCATAATATTATTAACGGTTGTACATTCATTCAAAACTATAGTACATCTATATCTAAGCAATACCCTGCAAACTACCGCGAGGGTGTGTGGCAGGGGGTGAAGATCACTAAAAATGCACTATTGACATGCAACTAGGCTACTACATGGAAACGTGCTACATAATGGGGTCACCTACATCTAGATGGTTAGTATCTTCCAAATATTAAAGGGATTATTGGTTGTTAATGTTTGCATCATACTCTACAGACTACTCTAACAATATTTCACCTACCTATAGTACTCAGGTGGCAACAGTCGATAGTAGTGGAGGTATTTTATTTATTATCTTCAAGTACTTAAGTACTCCAAGTACCCCTCGTACACGTACAACTGAACCTAACGGAGCATCCCAAAAAAACAGTTGACGCGGCAACAATAAGAAGTATGTAATTGTGTTTCATGCATAGGTACTATCGGCTGAGTCGAGGCATATTCACGCCAAATAAATGCCAGCAATGAAAACAGAGTAATGATTTCAAAACGAATGGCACAGGGAAACTCGCAGAAAGGAGCGACCACAATGAGGTTTTAAGACATACATTTCTTTGTGTACCTTGCACGCCTCGTCCATCAAAACTGCTACCTAATAGAGCCTAAAAAAATTGATTACGAACATAACAATGACAATAATGTATTAGCATTTCAGGTTCACCATTGGTAGATATAATGCAGATGTACGACAAATAACTGGCACAGTAGTTATCTTCCTGCAATAGTGAATTTCTGTTGATTATCAGAACTTTTAGTATAATTTCTATGCTAGTGCACGCTTGGTGCTGGTTGTTTTGAATCTTGCCTAGCGAGGAGTGGTTAGAGTGAAAATTATCTCTCTACAATTCATACTACAACTCTCAAGTTACCCATACAAACTGAACTTCGCAGAAATACTGAAATCCTGAACTTGAAATGCTGCAGGCGTAAATATCAATTTAAAATCTATAAAACCGCATTTAAATGGATATTTCCGCCTGGTTGCCAAGGAAATTTAGATTGCTGAAAAAGGAGAAAAATTGATGAATTTGGAGCTAAAACGCAATTTCCACTCAAAAATATATGGTACCTATAAGAAAATTGTATATAAGAATTCAATTTTGCTTTCTTTTTTCCGTGAAGCGATGGAAATTTCCACCCATTACTTTGAGTGCAACTAATTTAAATGAGCAAATGAAAAATCATCTGCACCGAATTTAATGCTTTTCTTATGGGAGAAAAGGTTAAAAATAAAGGGGTAAAAACAACCCTTAAATTGTTTTAAGAAAAAAATGTCTCTTAGTGGTGTAGGGGATGTGCGTGCCCCTACATCACGATAAGGTATTTACTACAAATTTCACGTTTTTATCACCAGTGGTTTGGGCTGTCGTTGGTGAGTGAATGAATCTGTCAGTCAAAAGGGACATTCCGTTTTTTATAAACGGTCAAACCTGCCAAGTGTGGACACGCGTGTGACCGGAAAAATTGTACGCTATTGAGAGGTGTCCGCTATTTAGAAAGGGCCGGAATTAGTCAATGTTTTTCTGTGTCACAACTACGACGAATTAAAATAGAAAGACATTTAATACGTTGCATTGAAGTGTTATTTTTTTAACCTTGGAAAATAAATCCATATAACTAACATATGGAATGAAACAATTATTCATTTATTATTAATAGAGCAGCTATTGGTATCATCATGTTCAAAAGAAGAATTAAAAACTTAGCTCATGTAAAAGAGATAAGTGGCAGTAAGCAGAGAGTGGAAAGGGAGCTGGCAAGAGAACGGAGTCTCAAACAGACAACAGATTGCTCCATAAATTCTAAGAATAAGTTTTTTTTCTGGAAAAGTTACTTAATCATACATATTTGCTTCAAGAAATATTTTTTGTCTAGGAGAATAGACATATTTATAGGATGGATCATAGTGTGTGTCCGTTAATGGAGGCAATTGAAGGAAAAATGTTTCTCGCTGATGTCTGTATTTGGTATTTGTTAGTTCCACAAGTCTCCATGTTCTGCAGCCAGGCATTGAAAAACTGTCCGTTTTTAGGACTCATCGGCAACTTGGAGGTTCTATTAAGGGAGTTTTGAATGTAGTCATAGATATTCCGGTTCAATCGAACTTTTCCATTGTGATCCGGCTTCATCCATCCTCTCCACCAACACAGAGTTCGTCCTCTTTGTGTATTTCCTATTTATTCCCATTTCGCCCTTATTTATGAGAGCAACGGTTGACACCAAGTCCTCTGCACAACATTTCTTCTGGAGTGTGTTATTACTATGGCAACGCCAGGTGGTCGCGGGTCAAGCCTCGGTCGTTTCCGGGCGTCTGCACGAAGCGCAGTCTATTTCATCCTGCTCCCGTTGTGTTCTGCCGGCCAGAGGAGACCGGTTTTCATGTCTTAGGAGGAAGGTGAGCACACCAAGACATCAGGAAATCTGTACCGAACTTTTAAATTATGCTCGTGGTACGAGAAACCTGTTGATATGATTGGAAAGTCCTCGGCGTCGAGTTTTCGACGGTGGCATTCCATTCCGACCAGGAAGAAATGGCGTCATCTGCCGGGGGCGCCACCACTAAGAGATCGCAGGGTCTGTTTGTCGGCGCGTGATTCTTACGTTGACGCACTGTGACAGTGATGAAAGACACTGAGTGAGAAAACAAGGGTGCTAAGATAAATTTTCTCCTCTCTCATTTACCTTCACTTATTAAATGTGATAAAAATAAGTGAAATGACAATACATGAAACTACGATAAGTGAAATTACAATAAATAAAACTACGATAAGTGAAACTACGATAAGTGAAACATTACAATAAGTGAAAGATAATTGTATACATTACGCATACCAAGATTGTATAAGTTAATCAAAGTTACCCAGGGTACGATTAGAATGCATAGTGAATTTTTGGTGTTTTATACTCGTCTGAATGAAAGAATAATTTGAAGTGAAGATGCAGGTCTTCCGGGTATTACTCCGCTTTGGTTCATGTTTCCACAGACAAGTGTTTCGCCGGCGTTGTCATAGGAACATGTACAAACGCGGAGTAAAACCCGGTAGACCTGCATCTTCACTTCAATCAACCCGCGGATGCCTACACAAGAGAAGAATAATATGTATGTACCTACCATATGCTTGCTTGTGGTGCCTCTTATATTTTTCCTCGCATGTCGGGTGGAAAGTGAAATTTTCAATGCCCATCTTAAATCTAATAGTCATGGTAATCTCTTATTCAGTAGCAATGTAATCATCAGTGCACGCTTGGTTATAAAACACCACCTGCCACACACCCATGAGGTGGCTTGAAGGGTAGTCAGTTGATTTAGATTCCATGGCACATTATCATTATAAGAGAGTTACATGTTGTAGCCTCCGGCTAGCATCAGATTTCGTCACTGTTGATCTTATTGGCCGGAGAGGAGGTAACCCCGGATAACAATTACCTTCGCAGATATGGAGCAGGCGACTCAAGAAGGACTTACTTCTGCAACCCTGGGATGCAGAAATTGACGTCGTTGTCGATCAGTTGTCGACACCGAGGACGCCAACGATGCAATGCACTACCAGTTTCACAGGGCACCGGGTCACGAACATGGTATGCGAGAGATTTTCGAGGAGAACAATATCAGACTTCCTCTCCGTGGGTATGTGGGGAAGGAATAATTCCAACAGATCTTTCATCTATCGTTCTCCACGACGGTCAGGGCAAGACAAAATGTTTATTTCAAAAGAAATTTAAGACAAAATTTTTACCCGGGCGAGAGAGTATTCCGCCCCCCCCCCCCACACTTGTTAAGCCCTGTTGTAACACATATTCACCAGTTAAACGTAGTAGTAAAAATTAAGTAGTAAATCAGCTTGTTGAACATGAAGTAAGTTGTCAATACCCGAATATAAAAATCTCATAGCACCGTATTCGCGTCGATGCTGTAATGGTGTCTGAGGTGGTAATACAACACCCATAGAGCCGAGTTGTGCAGCCGCAATTATGCGATGTTCGAATGAAAGCTGCAGCCGGAGAGTAAATGACCTAACGTCTCCGGCTGGCCTCGGCCGTCACGTTTGCCCCAAAGATGTGGCGACGGTACACGAGGGTGTTGATGACACCATCTTGGCACGCGAGTACGGATTCCTCGGTTTTGGACATCCGACCTGCGGAGCGCAGGAAGGCAAACGTGAGCTCCTTGCGCTTCCAAGTTTCGGCAGAAATTTCCACGCATTGGCTTCTCGGTGTGCTTGCGTAGCAGGCTCTTCTACTCAGCTTTCTTTATTTTGAGCTTTAGCACGTCTACCTTCAGCGACGAGATGAAGTCTCGCTTGCGACTCCTCTGGAGGTAAGGTCTCACTAGTCCAAATAGAGGCCGTGCTGTCCTTTTCGCCTTCTGGAATAGGAACGCCCCTTTGCCAGCACCCTGCCACAAGGATCATCATTGGGTCCGTGCTAAAGAACACGCGGCATGCCGTTAAGGCACTCCAGACTTATTTGTCCTCTACTACCTAGCATTATTGGGAGATATATTCGTGGATCTCTCCATTTTTCGGGTTTGCGCCGCGTTGTTAGTCAAGGTTGACGACAGTTTCACCGGGATTCCACCAGGCGTCTTCAGTGCCGAAGTGCCGATATCGGCATTTTGGCTGCGTATATATAGCCACGAGCATGCATATCCATGTTCATGTATATAGCCCTCGTTCTCTCGCCGCTGCGCTGTGATTGGCCGGTTTTCCGCTAGGTGAAGACGCCTTGTGGAATCCCGGCGAAATTGTCGTCAACCTTGACTAACAACGCGGCGCAAACCCGAAAAATGGGGAGATCCACGAGTCCAGAACGCCACGGAAAAGTACGATCTGACATTGGGAGATATAATCTGGCAGCAGAAGGCTTTGGAAGAAGACTTCGATCTATCGTCATCGTTTTCCTCGTACCCCTGTCGAGGTTTTGTTGCTCGTTAATATTCCATTTGATCCATCCAGAGATGTGGAGCAGTGTCGGAACCGCGAACATTTTCGTGGTAAGAACTTGTTCTTGGCAGACAGACCAAAACTACAGATGTATCTGATAGTCTGCCTGTATTTGGGCGTTTCCTTTACAACTCTCACCTCCTACATCCGGTGCTGGGGAACGCCGAAATAGTCAGACGTCTCCTCGTCATGCTAAGAATCACATTCCGGCAAAAAGTTGAATGCAATTAAAAGAATAGCAGACAACAATAGGTACTCAGGAGAATTAATCAATAATCTACAGTAGAAAAAGTTATCTAAATAGTCTTAAGTAACATTTGCCATTCCCAATCAAAAAAAGGACCACTCTGAGACCAAGACTCATATGTAGAGACCAAGACTTTGTCAGCGTCTTTGTCTAAATCATCGATGAGGAGCTCATCCCATAGCTTGTCGAAGAGTCAAACAAGCAAGTATTTTTTTTTAATCGGCCCAGTCAAGTCGACCGTGGGTGAGAGTAACGTTGGGAGTATTTTCAATTCCCTCCAATTTAAGAACCAATTGCCATAAATAAGAGAGAGAATAAGTGTGTTTGTGTGTCAAATCGCCTTCCAGCACACAATCCCGATACAGAGGCCCAGTTTTGCACAAATTGTCGGAGATGACAATCCGCTAGCCTCTATTAGAGGAGGGCGTACCCCCCAGAAGCCTTCGTGTTCACAACGAAACGTACAGGTCCCACGAAAAATAATGGAATTATTCTTCAAGCCCTGCCCAACTCCCCTGCTCCCAAGCCCTGCTCCAATAAAGGAATTTCATCTTTGTCGTCGCCGAGTTGTTAGGAGATTATCCCACGACCGCTTTTACATATATCTTAAAAAGGAATATCTCGTTGGAGCATGGAGCCATATGTTACAAGCGCATGTATTTGTAGGATGCAGCTGATGTTTACAATAACCTAGCGACATCATCGACGCGAAAAAACCATTAATTGGAGGCAGGGGCGTAGCGAGGGGGTGGGTTGGGGGTTAGACCGCCCCCCCTCAGAGGATCTACATTACTTTGTAGCTGTAAATAAACAGAATTTCTTTCCGTTGGAATAACTTATCTTTTTGTGCCTACCTACAACCTGAATATTTAAATAACACTTCTTTGGGTATGATAAATTATACATGCATCATATAAGTTTTCTCAGTGTGATGGAATTGTATTCCTTCAAGGTATGTTTGAAGCTCGTTTGTCACGATTATTCTGAAGCTTCTCGTACTATGATATTCTTCAAATTTAACAAAACGCTCTTTTTTTTAAAGAACTATGCTTGGAGTTTTCGTAAGTTTTAAAATAAAATACCACTTAAAACTTTATTTTGAATGTCAAAACAATAATATTTAAGATATAAAAAGATTATAATATTTATGTGATAAAATACCCTCTAAATACAAAATATATGTGCAAGGCACAAATTAACCCTAGGTAGAGGAAGACCGCTGGTGCCTACCGTCCAGTCGTGAACTCCCCCCCAAAAGATATCCTTGGCTGCGCCCCTGGTGGCAGGTACAATGGATGCTGCGCTGAGCCGACTATAATTCTATGAATGCTGTTGACAAAATGTGGAAAGTCCGTCCTCTCATCAGGCGACTTTGGACAAAATTCAAGATGTATTTTCGCCCTTTGCAACATCTCGATTCCGACAAATTCATTATTCCATACTACGGTCCCCATTCCTGCAAGCAGTTCATTTGAGGCAAACCGATTCGATTTGAATAATTAATGGTTTCCGGCGTAACTCGGTGGAATTGATGCATGATGAATAACAATGAACAAAACTTTGTAATTCCTCATAAGAAAAGCTTTAATGCGACTTTGGTTTCACTGCGGTGCAGCATCATCAGGCCCAGTTGATGCTGCACCGCAGTGAAAGGTCGCATTAAAGCCTATTTTAATGTGGAATTACAAAGTTTTGTTCAGTGTTATTCACGATTCGATTTGGTTTTTTAAACCGTAGGGATTATGACGAATGGGTAACCAAGGAGTCACGTGGCACAATCAAAAGGTTTGCAAATTTTGTGTGTCTGAATTGCTCCTTATAACATTATTAATTGTTTTTACTGAAATTTTCTCATCTCTCTCGACTATAGAGCCCCCAGATGAGATAAAACACAAGTGTAAACAATGAATGAGGTTTTAATCAGCGGTTTCAACGCACCAAATTTGCGAACCATTCGTGTTTACACCATGTGACTCCTTGGTTACCTATTCGAGATAATCCCGACGGTTTCAAACAGGGCCCCCGTTGCCTGAATGCTCGAGATGCACGCCCCGTGGAATTTGACCTTTATCAAGGAAAAACCCTGCCGGGAATGAGGAGTACGAGAAAAACTTTGTTGAATGCTTTGCACCCTTAGTAACAATGATGGGCAGTCTATCAGAGGGTGAGAAGGAATTTCCATGTGAGATCTACTTAGACAGTGGTTTCATTGGGATGAATCTTCTATGAAGAACCATGGTTACGGTGGGAAGGGACTGAAAGGGAAAACAGTATTTCGAAAATCTGCCCTTTACCAGCAGAAAAGGACATGGAAAAGCAAGAACGTGGTAGTTATGAGTAGGTAGGTACTTCATGAATCTTCACGAGTTTCATTTCAACTCTGACATTCATCAGTACTATTCTAGTCAATCTAATCATTTGCATTTGATTAGCATCAGAACAAGTACCTATCAAAAAACTTGGCTCTAGGGAAATGGTACTTAGAATTTATAATAAGTTGCCTGTGGAATTTAAGTATATTAAGTCTATCAATGAATTTAAAGCCAGAGTAAAGTCTTTTCTTCAAGAGGGGTTATTTTATGTGATTGATGAATATTTAAATAATAATTGATCTGCTTTATTTCCGTGCTTGTCAATAAGGATCCTGTTAATAGTTTTGTAACTATGTATGAATATTATTTTATCTTGACGTACCATATACATGCATGCAAATCACTTAAGTGAGTTTAAGACAATTGATCACTTAAGACAATTGTCTTTAGGAAAATAAAATATATCTATCCATCCACTGCATTGAATCTTCCTCAGAAGTGATAATCTGCAAATGGGTGGACAAAGCCGTTGTTGCTGTTGCATCAATCTGCAACGGAATCACTAAAGTCGACAAGGCACGCTGTTACACACGTTGGACGTTGTCAAGCTCAACGCTCAACGCTTGGCTTCTGGTGAGAAATGAGACTCCAACGAAACACAGGTCCAATTCTGCAGAGCAATTGCCCAGGCCTACCTCAATCGCTACGAGTCATCACGAAAACAAGGCCGTCCGCTCTCAATAGGAAAAGTATCTCAGGGGTTCAGATACGATGGACTCAAACACTAAGTCAAATTTATTCCTAACGGGAATAAACGACGCAGGTGTAGAGGAGTCAACTGCAGGAGCATTGTCCACGCCATATGTTCCAAATGTAACGTTGGACTTTGTGTCAGCTGTTTCGGAAGGTACCATACTAGGTAAACCCGCTGAAATTCATGTGAAGCGTGTTATTGATTTTTGATGTGAGCACTCTAATATCGTAGCATGTATTCATTTTTTATATTGCCTTTAAAAGCCCTGTTAAATTCTTAAGGACGATCTGTCTGCAATTCTATAGTAAGCCCTTAGCAAGCAGCCAAATAGTGGTAAGTCACCTTCTATTTTACATTTACAACCAGGTTGTATTTCTAGTTTCATGTAAAAATAAAAATGTTTAGTGACGTTTTATAAATGTGTTGTTTTGAGCATAAGTGAGTTCCTATTATTCTCCTGAATGTAAAAATATATAGGTACTATAGGTATATGTAGGATTGCACGTATTCAAAAAGGAAAGAAAATAATACCAAGTCAAATTGACTTCCGGACCGCCCAGCGTTGCATACATGTTTTGAGGCTCTGGTGAGATGGTAGTACTTTAGAAGTTCGTGCGTTTTCTCTAAAAGTACCCAAGTTAAAATAATAAAAATACTAGATTATTATCTATATAAAACTCGGCGAAAAAATCTTTAAGCGTTCTAGGGTCAGCCCTTAATTCAGCTACATGTTTTATTCCCCAAGAAACAGCTCATTGATGTCTTACGTTGACCTCCCGATGGTAACAAAATCCAATTTAGCGTGCTGCTAGTAGTGGTTGCCTACACTGCTAGGAGGCGGTTTCGCCAGGCGTAGGTTTGGCAACAGGTAAGTATAATCTTAAAATAACGAAAAAAAATATTACAAGCCTAAAAAGAAAGATTAAAAAGGTAGTCAAAATGATTTTAGAGTAAATATAAAACATATTTTTAAATATTTTTTCATAAGATTTTGCTACTTGGGTAGTCTACAGTAGTTTTTATCAGTCGTTACCATATGAAACTATAATTCAATAATTTAATGAAAAACTTTATTGTCAGTGTTATTTTCAACGAATTTCTTCATTGTACTATAACCCAAAATTTCTCAGTGGGATGATGCGAAAAGAGGTCGAGTTTTACCGTTCAATATCGAGGATTATTAAAAACGTCTCGAGGATTATTGAAATTGAATTGCGCGGCTTCGAAGCTTTCGAAGTGAACATCGATAACGCGTACCTATTTGTTTCACAAAATCCACAAAATAACTTAAGCCCCTTTGTCCGCTGTAAATGGGTCATGTTATCGTAAGAATAAGAAAAAAATCCTATAGCTCGCAGTGTTATGGGATTTTGTGTTCGCTGCGTGTTGCGGGAAAGTTATGTGTTTTGTGAATCAAGCGCATAGTGACACCCAGTTTTTGCGCATAATTTTGTGCTTTGTTTTTTAACCATGCGCTCATTATGTCAATTTTAGTGTATGCGTGCTCGATTAGGGTCAGATGAGTCCAATGCGCATGTAAATTGAGTCTTTGATTTCATTTGGAAGGCCTGTAGAAATAATGTTTTGCAACAGCCATGTTATGTAAACATTAAATGGCAAGTTTTATAAACTACACTTCCTCCTTTGCGGCGGTGGTTGGTCATTACATAACTGTGCTATGAAACTTCTTCATTTTACCAACTCTTTAGCCGAAAGTAGCGAACGTCTGTGAACTGAGTGACAGTATTTTTTTGTATACGCCGTGATTATGGGAAATGTATTCATTTATCGGTGAATATGTTACAAATTTCTCTGGCACATATGCTAATCGTTGGAATTGGATCCGGTTTGTGTTGTGTGAGCAATAGATAATCAAAATGATTCCTGTGGAAGGAATTCAAGAAATCTGGGAGTCATTTATTCAAGCTGAAAGTTCAACTTCTGAGGTACGTTTTAAGAATCGTTGTGCTCTTTGATGTGAGTTTGCATTGCTTTTATTTCATGCACCAATTTAAGTAAAATTTTAGCTGACGAATAATTAACTGTATTTAATTCGTAATCACATGGGAGAAAGGTGATATCGTCTTGAAAGTGTCAATTTTTTGTCATCAGACTTTATGTTTGGGAAAAATTATTTTTTGGGCATAAACCAACTGCTTTCTGTGGTATGAGGTTTGAATTAAAAGTACGTAAGATGTTCGCAGAACTCTATGCTCTATATTGAAGTGTGATAAAGTCTTATTTCCGTTGTTTAATATTAGTCATTAGTACTAAAATTATAATGTGATGACCAAGACATCTGATGCACTCATCGAAGTATCAGTCCCAGGTTGTTGTGAAAGTTGTTACAGAAAGCAGAATATCTCTCAATTCTGATGGAATTTTTCATCTTGTCACGCTGGTGTTAAGGAAACATGCCAGGTTACCTGACGAGGGATTTGTTTAATCAAAATAGCTAACTATAGTCCAAAATTGTGAACCTTGGAACAATACCTACACTGTCATAATTGACGTACCTTAAAGCACTCAAGTCGATTAATGGAGTCAAATATTGAGAGGAAGGGTTAAGGAAGGCAAATATTAGAATGTGCAATTGGAATATAAATTATGATATTGGGTGTCGATATGAAGTAAAGAAAACATAGGAGGAGTGGCCCTTTTCCAATCGGCTATTATTTATCATACTTCCATTTTGCTCAGTTAAATGAATGAAATTGTGGGGTGGGTGTTGATACTTTAAAATATAATGATTTTCATGCAATATTTTGTTAATTAAGAGGTTCCTGCCTCTTAAAGAGATAGTCATCGGAATGGTATGTTACCTAGAGACTGACAACACTGCTTGAATTTTTTAAATTACATGGGATGAAAAAAATTCATGCAGTGGAAATGATTAGGTACCTATAGTGTGAAGCGATGCCAAACATCTTGTCAAACAATCTTTTACCTGCAACCTGGAAGTCTTGTTGCTCTATGAAGTGCGTGAAAAAAATTAAACTCTGTGACAGTGTGTACTTGCCCGTAGAAGAACTAATTAGTATTCTAGATTATGCTCATGCCCCACATAGCACAAACACATATCAGAGACGTCTCTGAGACATCTCAAATATCTCAGAGTATGTCTCAGAGACATATCGTGATGTCTCTGAGCTCTGTTTGAGACGTATCTGAGACATTACTATGTCCTCAGATACGTCCCCCGTGACATCTCTGAGACATTCTGAACCTCTCTGAGACATCTCTGAGATGTATCCAAATCCTATCTCTCTCAGAGACGTCTCAGATACATCTCAAATATCAAAGAAGGCTATTCGGGTATTCCACCGGGTCAGGGGCTCCATTGGTGCCGACGTTTCGATGGACGACTCAGCCATTGAAACATCAGCACCAATGGAGCCCCTGACCCGATGGAATACCCGAATAGTCTTAAGGCTATTGTTAAGACCATGTTCCCAGCGAAACAGATTAGTTAGGTATCACAAAAAAATCACTACTTACATGAGTACACCTATAGTTTCAAAATTTAAAAAGAAAATGATAATACAGATTTTCCCACTTTTGTAAACACGAAAGATATAATTTTGAACAATATATACTTGACCTACGTGTCCTATTTCCTTATCCTAAATGACCTATCAAAATGCAAATCACAACGGCTATCTAGCTCTTCTTCGCTAACATATGATTGTTGGGAGGCCGTATATATACAGCTGCTGGCTTGCATGAATTCGTTAGTGATAATTAACTTTACAACATATGGACACGGGTATTTGAATCATTAAAACATTTCCCCAATGACTATTTTGTGGCTAAAAGTAAGCATGACCATTATGAATATGCATAACTGATATTCTTTCAACTCCAGAAGAGATAAATAAGAGTTTCCTCAGTAATATGGCAATCGCCATCTTCATCGGACGGGATCCTTGGTTGAAACCCTGACGTCAATACCACTGTTTTCTGTACTCAATCAATCTGTATTCACAATTAATATGTATTCACGACTTTACAACCGTGTTCTTCTTTGTCAGTTAATTTATCGTTACGTGCTTAAGTTGATTTCGCACTAATTTTTCCTATTAACTCGCTCTTCTTCAATTTAGCTCGAATTGTTTTTCTCCTATGGGAAATAAGGAGAGGGAGGGGCAATTAAACTACAAATTAACCATTACAGAATAAATAGTCACACATGGGGAAAACAAAGTATATTTGGGAAGGCGAGAGAGGGGGGGAAACAAAGGATGTTTGGGATGGTGGGAGAGGATGAAGACGCGTCGTTATAACTAGGTACGTGGCGTATACTACGTAATGGTGAGAGTGATCGCTTTGAGCATCGTAGGCCGTGAGTTCAAGTGCGCATCACTGTTGTTTTTCTGCTTTATTTTTTTTCTAAGATTTTATGTTAATTTTATCCAAAGTTTGGTAATGTCTCACTCAGTTACATCTCAGAGAGGTCTCATTCAGTTACATCTCAGAGAGGTCTCATTCTGTTATGTCTCAGAGATGTCACACCAAGAAAAAAAGAATATCGTCTCAAAATGATGTATCAGGGATGTCTCAGAGACGTTTGTGATATTTGAGACATTGGAGACGTGTGTAAGTCATCTCTGAGATTTGTTGTGCTATGTGGGGCAGTGGCTGTGGGCTAGTAGTTTTTCCTCTACATGCTAGCATATACCTATACCACCAGTTTGATTAAGTTCCTGCAGGTAATAGTCAACAGCTACCAGTTATTGATGCCAAGAGAGAAATGAGTGCTGAAGTCCGTTGATTGTTTGATATCCCCAATGAAGCTGTCATTGTCGAACAAGGGACTGTCCACCATTGATCTTTCACACTACTTGGATGATCACAAAGATTTCTTGTGTCCAAATCACCTACAAGTGGTGATGGTGACAAACTAGGATTAAAATAATTGAAGTCATTTATATGCCCATCAGCCAAGGAAAATTTCTTGTTCATAGTAAAATATCTCAAGATAGATATTGGATGAACTGATTTCATCCTTCAAGTTTCATTTGACATGTATTGATAGTTTTTATAAGATTATTGTTTCAGTGTTACTACAGTGGTACTACTGCCACATAGTGTGCACTAAAAGCCAGTAAGACATTCATGCATACTTAACTTCTACCTTTTTACAAAAAGAAATGTATTGAAACATCACACTGCAAATTTTCATGCAGCACACTTAAACAATAACTTCACAGATTTCCAATGCTTGAAAAAGACTTAAGAGACAATAGTTGTGGTGAGATTTAACATTTTCAAGTCATTTTTCCGTGGTCAGCAATTCCAGAGTCCTTAAACAGATACAAATCATGCAATGCTAAATGCACTCCCTTCCTCAATGAAAATGTACTCATCAACCATTCCTCACTTCTGTTCTTTCACCGACACCCAGTATTTCTCAAAGGAGGCTCGTTGTCCCTGAGTGCCATTGCCAAGGCCCCTCTGCCCTCTACCCCACAAAACCTCCTCAACCTGGGAGAATAAGTGTTCAGTACTTTTCCCCCATGCACCCGCACAATGGCCAGAAAAGACCCTTTTCTTCCAACACTTATGATATCGACCAAGGCAATTATAGTAGTAAAGACACCTCTTATCTGCACCCATCCCTAATTATCATATAAAACAGGAACAATAAGAATGACGTGGAGGAGGACACTACCATGGGAAAATTTGTCTCTTCCCTTGTGTCTCTCCCAAACTCCCTTCCCCTACGTTGAAATACAACCCCAAGTCTCCTCGCCTACTCCTAAAGACCAATCCTCCTTCTCCTTAAGGAAGTTCCACTATGACTCTGTGCATCACAATCCCATAAAAGAGCTATGTTATTTAATGAATACATGCCGATTCAGAAAAACACCCATATGGAAATTCGTCTATAGTGTGATAACACATACATAATTATTGTATGAGTATGCTATTACATAGCACTTTGTAGTTTCATTCTAACTTTTACAAGCTCTTTTAACTCATTTTCACTTCAGAGCATGGTTGACTTGTTGTTGCCACGTTTAATCTCCAGAAGTGAGAATGCATGCTCATTCCTGCTATTACGTATTCTAGAATTGGTTAAATATTTTCTGACCAGTTTTGTCTCTGCGCGGCATCATCGGACCTGATGATGTCGCACAGCAATGAAACTGGTCGATTTATTTGCAAATACAACTCTTTGTTCTGAATTTTATTAATATTGATATTTTGGAAAAAATGTTTGGCAACAATGATGCTGCTACTGCTGCTACCATTTGGAGGCATTTGTATTAATTACACCATGTCTGTAACCAATGAGAATATTTAAAACACAAAAAATATAAGAAGGACCTTGGTAAGGTATATTTATAAATTAAGTGAGTAAATAGGCTCATAAGCACGTTACGTCTCAAGTACCATTGCCAATATTAACAACATACTGTAGTGCCACTTTCATGTAACTAATGGGTTTCTGCTTTTTTCGGGGAAACATTTATTAATGTCAATTAAACCAGTGTAGTAAGGACAGTGCTTTTTTACAATGCTAAATTCTACATAATATTGCACTTCTTATATTAGTTTTTTGTCAAAGTGACATTTATTATTACATTATTAATCTGCAAATTTTACTGCAACAGCCACACACTGCCATATAACCATGTATAAAATTGCTAAGTTTCAACATCTTTGTTCTTCAAATATATGATGGAAAGGCCTCATTATTTTATTGCCAATCGATAGAAGGGCCAGAAAAATGATTTGTCCTGAAATTTTCATGGAAATGACATCTACTTCATAACTCGTCTTGTTAACAGCTATTATTAGAGATGTGCAAATACTACCCGTGAATACTTGAATACCAGGAAGTATTTGATATTCGAGACTTCGAATAATTATGCTAAATGAATCCGATATTTGAGGTCTTGTGTAATTATGCTACATAATTACGCTACATTTGGCATATTGATGAACTACATCATATCAAAATAAAAATGTGGTAATAGTACTGTCCACTTGAATTTTAAATGTAAATGATACACAACACGTGTTTCAACGTTCCTTAGGACGTCATCATCAGGTCTACCTGAGGTGATGATGACGTCCTAAGGAACGTTGAAACATGTGTTGTGTATCATTTACATTTAAAATTCAAGTGGACAGTACTATTACTGCATTTTTATTTTAAAATGCTGTTCCACCATATCACGCCTAAAACTGTTGAATTTACATCATATCAATTCAAAACTGGACAGAACATCAAACATTAGCTATTTCTGCTCAGTTATTAAGGCTGCTACAACTTAGCTTATCAATTTAGGTAATCAACTTAATATAATTTATCAAGTTGTAGCTTTTTACTTCGACATGCAACACATTAATTTGTAGAGAAACATTTAGCATATCATTTTCAATTCTATTATTCGAGGTATTTGAAATTCAAGATATTCTAGTCATGATTTAATATTCGAATTCAGTATTTGTATTAAAGAAATCAGTTGTTTCACCCTTGTCTAGCTATTATCCATTTAAAATATCTTGGGGGCTGAGAGGAAGGCCTTAAATTCATGGGGGAGGGTGCCTTTTGGGATGGCTCGGAACAGTTTGGAATTCTTTCCTGGTGGGAGATTGGGCATTGCCTCCGAAAGGGGAGGCTGGAGCTCGACCTTGCCAAGATTACTGTCCCAAACTTCTTTTGATGAAAAATCTGCAAGACCCTCCTTGAGAGAGACCCCATGGATGACGTGCCAACTGTCGTCACAATGGGCTCTGCGTGGTTCTGCCTGGCCTTCACCTAGGGGAGAAGCAAGATGGAGTGTACCCAATTTATTATTTTCAGGGTTTTTGTTAATCGTGGTTTTCACCACGGGCCATTACAGAAAAGAGTAGACTGTGGAACAAACATGTTGATTCATAGGTGGAATTTTGTGAGCAAAAACCATACCTGAATGTGAAAAAGAGTGTTTTGTCCCCAAAAAATTAAATCAGCAGAAGAGGGCTTAAAACAGAAATAGGTCAACCAACATGATTCTCTGTTGATATTTTTCACACCATGCAATGCGTAATTGTAATGTAAAAAAATAGCAACACAATGGTTTTATTATTAGTCTTTTTAACTTTAATAAAAAGTATTGGCGATCTTAAATATGAAAAATAGTAGGCATTCCCAGTTTCATTCTCCGGGGTAACGGAGTGGCCAAAGTGACTTCTGCACCGCTGCCATTCAAATCGCCATCCTCACTATTCACTCTCGTGTAACCCATTTAAGTGAATAAATTGGCAACATGGCATGTAGATCCACGAAGTGCACTCCACAGAGGTCTGAGAGTGACTGAATTTTGGAGAGGCTAGGCCACGGTGCCTACTGCATCCTAGTTCGCTCTGAGAAAGTCACGTGAAGAGAGACTTTCCTTTCACTCCCCCCAAAAATTTAAGGCCTGCCGCTCAGCCCCCAAGGTATTTGAAATGGGTAATAGTTGTTCTTTCCTATCCTCCCCAATCCTTCCCCTGTCACTCTTCAGCCATCACGTGACCAACTCCCGCCCAACCATTCCCCATACACCCATACAACATGCTCCAACCGTGGAAGAATAACCTGAATATCAACAAAACTGTATATATGTAGATTATTTTTTTAAACATTGCCAAGTTATTATTTACTATTGAGCAATCCCACCACCCCAGTTGAAGCCTGAAGCTGTAGTGTATAGATTACTTAAAATGATCAAATGAATGTTTTGAGCCATTCTTTTTCCTGATTTAATATCTTGTCTTCCTCTTAAATTGAACAGCGGGCAGCTTGGCTAGATGTTTTCTTGGCGACCATCTTGGCTGAAACACAGGGAGGCAGGAAGATTCAAGACATCCTGTCCTTTTGGTGAGTTTCATTTCCACGTAAATATTGGCAATGGGATTCTTTTTTTCTGTGTTCCATGGTTTGTCTGTACACTGCACGTGTCACCTTTTGGATGATATAGATTTTGGGAGGGAATGCTGCATGTGGAATGTGGAATGGGTGCTATGAAGTATTGTTTCCTGACATCCCTTACTTTTTATTCACTCAGAATCTCCTCATTAATTGCATGTGTTTTTTCATCACATATTTCCTCCTCTATCTGTTGGGGTAGCCTTTGGTGCAGGTGGCATTCAGAGGAAGTGACTCATGCTCCTTAGCCCCACTGCTAGTGCACACACTTGTCCCTTGGCATCCAGCCATTCCTCAAATTATTGTGCTTTGTCGAAATTTTTATATCTTAATATCTCTGCTTTTCTCCCCTTTTTTCCTGAATAGGTAGTATTTTTTCATGTGCCTAGAAATCGAATAATATTCTCTCTTAAGTCTCCTTCCCTCGGCTAGTGGGATTCTCTGGTGAGGCATTTTTCTAATGTTTGTTTGAAAGGGCATGATGCATTTAGTTCGCTTGCCTTTTGCAGAAATTGTGTGTAGCAACTGCTCGACACTCTTCACCAATGTAAGAAGGATAGTTGATTAGTAGGCTCTCCCTCCACTTGCCGTTCCATAATCCAGACCCTCCATAAAGGTTGTGAATTATTATTTCATCACTCTTAGAGATGGGATAACTTCTCTCCCCACCTCCATCTGCACCTCCTTGCGCTCAACAGCAATGTGCCAGGGCTGTCCTATCTTTTCTGTACCCCTCACAGAGTCGCTCCTCTGTTTCTGTCGGGTTTTCTGTAGCTAGACCCTACTGCCCATTGGCAGTGGCAGAGTCGTCATGCTACCTCACTGTCTCTCTTAAAGTTCAGTATTTAACACAGAGACACCTACCTCACCTTATTGCCAGAGTGGTACTCCTTTTTTGGCCACTTATCACGGAAATTATAAAAAAAAGCTTCCCGACTTAGAAGCAAAATTATTGTCTTGGAGTCCTGAGTTGAAGGAGATTCGACATTGCAAAGACACGATCCGACAAGAGAGCCCCCTTCTTTCCTTGCCTTGTATTAGGGAACCCTTTCTCAAGTGTGCCCTGTGGCATGAGCCCTTTATGCTGTTGCATATGGAATAGCATAATAATGCAATACATGCTTTTTAAAGATAAGGATAATAGTAAAAATATAATTTAGAAAATATATATCTGTGTACATACATTCTTTGTGCTTTTCCACTATGAATTACAGGTCCCCTTGAAATTTCAAGATGGGAAAGCCTTTCTATCCACAGCACAGCAAAATGCCTGTCACTCCAAGCATCTTTTGTTTCACCGTCATGTAACTTAATTGGAAAGTCTTGGCACTTAACTCCTTTATTATAGAATAGAATAGAAATTTATTCAATGCTCTGGGTTCAAAACCCTTGAGCAAAATTGCCATACATCAAGATATATAATTAGGGACCCTGAAAAGTGGTAAATAAATTCGAGGGAAAGCAGTGTAAAAATCATAGTCCCAGCGGTGCAAAAATTGCAAATTTCATGCTCTGGCGGTGAAAAAAAATTTACGTATTTCTCAATTTAAGCGTACTAAGAATTGTATTTTAGACATAAATTTATATATCTAACTTAATCTATCTAATCTTCATTGATATATAACAAAATACACAGAGATATACGCAAAATACAGGCCATAACAAAGGTGACTAAGACCACCTAGCCTAAGGACGGTGTTTTGTGGGTTGCCTATGGTCAATTTCCTTGGTACTGCTGCTCTGAAAGTTCAAAGTTGCATCAAATGTATGTATATATATATATCTCTTGCTTTCAAACTCCTTTTGGCTCACAAATATGCTGTCAATTTTCGGCATTATGGTCTACAGAGATACTTTTTCTGATGAACATTAGCTCCGATCGAACTATAGACGTGTGGTGACACTAGTTTATTCAGAGATGCTGAGAATCAGAAAATATGCCTGCCCAGACTTGTCTTTTGTAGGTATGTACCTCCCCACCGTGGCTTATTCAAAATGACCGACAATGCCGGTCCCTATATATAAAACATACATAAATTATTTTTAAATATTAGCAACACAAGAAGTTTTCTCCTTACAGAGTGATTATCGTTTATATTTATACATAAAATAGTTTGATAGACTTTTAAATAATTCAATTTGACATTAATTTCAAAATTAAAAAAAAATGTAAAAGTTTTTATGCCATAATTTATCATTACCTTCTGAAAAAATGAAAATTTATTACCGGAGAGATGGGAATTGTGGAGCTAGAGAGAACTTCAAGCTGAATACGTATGCAGAAAGATGGACCATCAAATTTTGATGATGTTGTAAAATTGTTTGTAATAACTGAGGAGTGGTATAAAGGGAATTAGATTACCGTATTGCATAAAACTTACCACAAAAAAATAAACATTTGTCATTACATAGTGGGATTTTCAGCATGGTAAAATGACAATTTTTGATAGGGAATAGGATTAATTTGAATGTGGAATTTCGTTAAAAAAGGGTATGATATAAACAGGCTTGACTGTGTTTTCTGTCTTTCTAAGTACCTATAGTTTTTATTATGTTGCATTGCTGAGATTAATTTTTGGCTGCGACTAATCTTCATTGTGCATGCTTGTGCATATTATGTATGCTTAATAAATGATATGAGTTTTTCCTAGCAGAAATTATGATAATATACATACAGTGTTCATCTGGATAGTTAAATTAGAGATAAAATAAAAATACATAAGTACATTTGCTGTAATTTCATTCTCTTGTGCTTTTACATGGGGTATGTAATATGTACACAATAATGTGTACTTATTAGTCATATATAGATATTTTCTTGAATAAATATGTTTACCATGTCTTCGCCAGAAGAGTGAGAAAGTCTGCAGTATGAGTATTTTGGCTTGTTTGAATGCATATCTTTTTTGCTTTATTTGGCAAGCTTCTGTTGTACTTGGTGTTCTTGTTTCATGGATAAAATGATGTTAAGGCCTTAAATCTTGAATAGAGGATAGTGTTCTGCAGCCTAAAGCCTGTTGCATAAAGTTCCACTAATTGTTTTTGGGTGCTATATTATCCAGTCCTTTATCTTGTAAATCTGTTCTGCTAGATCTGCTATATCTCTGAGATAATTTCAAAACTAAAATTCTAATTTTTTCCCAGTTTACCTGGTGATATATGCACTTTGATCGGCTGCGAGCTCTTTGCTGATGTCCATCGAATATGTTCATTTGCGGGAGATGGGGAGGACTTGTCACCTCTTCAGAATTACCTGATGAAGGGTCGAGGATGGCGAAGTCTTGTCATTTTGGATGTTCTTGATGTCAAGGTAAGCACTTCCTTGAAATATTATTGGAATATGAAGGTTTTGCGGAATGTAATCTGGCGTTCACTGAAAGAAATCAAATCATAATATGTTGTAAAATATTTCAGGGCCTGTCCTGCGCTGAAGAACTTGCAAATTTACTCATCTCACTGTATCCTGTGTGCTTGAGATATAAATGTTCATCTTCCAAGATTAACCCCTACATATTTGCCCGGTGTCTGAGGGACCCAAGCTACAGTAGCCTGCAGTCAAAAGCTCTGTACAAGCGTTGTAGTCGAAAGCAGGGCTCCATCAGTTCTGATAAGGGTATTGATCCATCAGGGCCCCAGTGTGGCCTTCTGGGGCACTCACCACCTCTGCAGCAAATGTCCATTACGGACTGCAGTGCAACGAGCGAGTCTGAGTTCCTCGAGGAGGTGTCCCTAGGGGGAAGCAAGCCCTCAACAATAGTCAAGATTCACCTTAATCCCATGGACTTTGATTACTTCACTTCCATTGTGCGAAGTGAAGATGAAGCTCTCTCGGTCCACCCTGAGCTGAGGAAGCATTTACATGAACTGGAGTCGACACGTGGAAAGGAGCGGAAGGTGCCAGAGGATTTCATCAGCGTTGACGTCAGGGCTGCTCTGGAAAGTGAGGTGTCTGTGCTCGAATTCTCCGTGTTGTCCATGAGGCTTCTGCAGACATTGTGCGACTATGGCAGTCGTTTTGAAAATGGCCAGTCTGATCGATGCGAGAAGATCGCCCTGCAGGTCCTGGCCTTTGTCCTCGAGAATCTCCATGCTCTCCAGTTTGGCACTTCAGTGCCCACTCTGGATCCTCTACTCGTCACTCACCTCAAAGTGGACTTGTGTTGCCTGCTGCAGTCTGCCCTCTCCATTGCACTCAAGTGCAGCACGTTACTCGCTGTCACCCACGACTCCCTCTCCTCTGTACTCAGGCTCCTTGAGAGGCAGCTGAATGAACCAGTCTCCACTACTGAGGTGAAGCAGGATGAGGTCAGCTCTAAAGGTTCCACCCAAAATTATGTCTTTGGATTGCTCCACAGTGTATTCCTGTTTCTGCATTCACTGCTGGACAATCATAAGCCTGGAGGTGATGAAGATCTGAAGTTGTTCCTGGACATGTTCTATATCCTGGAGAAGAGCCTGTCAGGGTCTCTCTTGGAGCAGGTAGTGGTTCATCTCTGCACATCCCCTACCATAGGGCATGAGGAAGACATTGTAAAGACACAAGTTCAGCCGTCGCAACTGGCTTGCCAGGTGGTTGAGGAGATCGGCTCCCTAATCTCAAGGGTGAAACAGGTGCGCCTGGCCGTGGCACTCAAAGAAGGTGCTCTTGGACAGCAGCAGCAACAGCAGCTGAAGCGCCGTCGATCAAGTCGTCGCCGGCAGTTACCTGGCCAGCTCCAGAAAGCAAGTACCAGCCATCATCACCTCATGCATCACCACAAAACGAATATTTTTGGCATCCCTGGATTGTCCACGCAGAGGTCTGGCAAAGATCACGCGATGCAGATGCCTTGTGTTGCCTCAGTATTGTTTGGGAAACTGGTGAGCCTCTTGGCCAGGGAAGACCTGGGCATGGAGCTGAGGATGAGGGTCGCCCAGGTGGCGCTTGGCTGCGGCTCCTGCTGCTGTTTCCCATCATCACGGCTGCTGGATGCTGCTCTCAGTGCCCTTTTGGCCGAGCACCAGCAAGATGAGTCCTGTAAGAATTACCAAGTGGTGTGCTTTGCCCTGCTGGAGAGAGTCCTGTACCCTCAGCTGTTGGGTTGTGTCCTGTCCCTTGGCTCATCCCTTGTTCCACCACCCACGCATCTCTGCTGTCTCAACTTTACGGATGCATCCTCTCAGTCCCTCCTCTCATTGGGCAATATGAATTGGAGGCATGCCTCAGTGACTCCAGAGCTGGAGCCCAATCTTGGAACAGTCAGTGATCTTGGCATTACCTTTTCCTCGTTGCGGACCCAGACAACAAACCAGAGTTTTGGTTTAGCTGAGGATCGTTCACAGTGGTTTAGGTTAAAGTTCTATCGGCAGCTCATAGAGTCACAGGATTTCAGACTCTGCCGCATAACCTTGGCCCACTTACTGCGAGTGGTTTCCATTGCCTCTCCCAAGGTCCTCCGTGAGTTGCTGGATATGGTGATTTTCCCCATATTTGTCACAGCTAAGAAAGAGTATCTCACTTCAAAGTCTGATATTTCCAAGTTCCGCTTGTTGTCATGCTTAACTGTTTTCTCTTGCTATCTCACCAAGTGCCCTGACTTTACTCTGGCATTCTTTGACACTGGTTTAGGGTTGGAACACATCATGGATCTAATCTTTCTTCACGAGTTTTCTCAGACAAGCTGCAATGTTTTGGAAGAAATAGTACTGATTAGTATGCAGAAAATGCAGGAAGGTGCAAAGACACTGAGGCCCTTGCTCAGTACCTCCATGCGGGAAACTCATTCCTTCCTAGTGTTCTCCAAAGCAGTGGAAGTGTTTTCTGAGAAAGTGGTCATGCTTCTGAAATCAGATAACATGGCCAATTCAGAAGACAGGTCTTTGAATGCCCGTATTGACAGCCTTTCTGAGGAGTATGTGGCTTTAAGTGATGTGCACAACGTGGTCAAGGGACAGGCAACCCATGGAGCCGTTCCTTCTTCAGCTGCAAGCCTAGGCAAAATTCTAGAGAAAGTAGAAATTGGGAGTGACTCCTGTGGTGATATTGTGAAATTTGCTGCCATGTTTTGGAATTGTTGTGCAAATTTAGTTCTGAAAAGTGAGCTATTCAAGGAAATATTCTCATCATCTACGGTCTGCAGAAAAGGATACTTGTTGCTACAAATGTTGGTCCTAAATATTGTTGGTGGCAGCTCCACTGGAGGTAATGGTTGATATTCATGCAGTCAATGAGTGTAGATGTGTGCTCTTAATTAGTTACAACACTTAATATGCATGCCATTTTTCTTTTCAGGCATTCAATTTCCATTAAATCCATCCATAAGGCTAGTAGAGGCAGTTTTGATTGTTAATTTGAAGTGTCTTCATGCTGAAAAGGAACTGCGTAAGTCCATTGCTATCAGCTGTCTTATTTATTAGTTTTGTTAAATGGTCTCCAATTCTTTAGTCACATTATTTTCAATTATAAAGCATTTAAATTTTTAAGGAAATGTGTGTTCTGTTCAGTCACTGTCTGACTTTTCTTGGGAATTCTCTCTGTTATGAGGCTAGCAGAGAGGCCTGAGGTGGGAAAATATCTTCTGGGCTTTGACCAGAAATGGAGGAGGGGAGAAGTATTGTGGGATGAAACAGTTTGCTAATTCAAGAGTGTCTCAGAGCAATCCTCAAAGTAATGAAATGTTGAGACCTAATTGGTTAAATGGACAAAGAAATGAGTCTCCTTTTGTAGCACACCCACCAAAGAGCTATGATAATCTCCTTCCTGTGTTAAAACATTAAACTGTGACGTGTTGGCTTGGGCATGCAAACAAACCGTTTTGGTGTCCAGCTAACCAATATGAGAATGTTATCATAGGTTGCTATTAACTGTCGTTATTTTCATCACTTTCATGTAAATTTTACTGGACTTTATTTTTGACCCCTTTGAAAATAAGGTTATAGTTTTGATTCAAATATCACAGTTTTTGTGGCAAGAGTTTTCACATAATGCTGTAAAAAATGAAAAGTTCACGTCCTTGGCAGAATCCTTGTTGATTCAATCGATTTTACTGCAGCAATTTCTTTTTCAGATGTAAAGTGTTTCGTATGATTCATCTCCTATGCTAGCTTATAATAGGAGGGATCACACTAATTGGGATTATGTTTGATTTATAATAATATTTATTATCTTTGATTTGTAGATAAATTCACTGAGTTTGAACTTTGAGAGCCAAGCATATTCACTCATAATAGTTGTTTGAAATTTTGATGTGAATTTCGCACCAAAAATATATTTCTCAGACAACGCATTGTTGATGATGTGGAAAGTATATGATAGCACTGTTGCTAGCATAGGGAATGCATTTGTGGTGTTGGTTGCAAGACATTGAGGTGGTTAAAGTGGGTAGCGTGTCTGTGTGTGTTAAAATGAGCGTGATAAAAATATATGAGTGCAGTGGTTTGCTGATGTGTAATTCTACATTGCATAAAACTCTCCCTATTTTTATGAGGCAGTTGGTAAATTCCTTGAATCAGCCCAAAAAATCACCCTGAAACACCATAATCACCATGTTTCTTAGCCACAGTTTGTTTAGTCATGTTGAGGAGCAGCCTTCTCGAGGCAATTCATTCTGCCTCCTCCTGTGATCATCATGCACTTCTCACATCACGGTGGAACCAGCCAATAGAAATATGTTTCATGAAGTGGGCGTGGTTAGGGCCTCGCGCCAAAATTGAAGGAAGGTAAACAATATTCCATAAAAATTGACTAAAAATCTGGAATTTGGAGGGTGTGTGTTTTATACATTTATTATTGTTTCAAAGGCTTCTTATCCAATTTATTAATGTGAGTGATCCCTCCCATTACTGTCTATGCCTTAAGGCGAATGGTGAGTGGCCTATGGTGTGAATCTCCCCTGCCAAGATGGAACCACAGTCGATGACTGTCAGCGCTCCATGACACTAACTAAGTGACCTGACGATTCCCAAATATGGCCTTGTTCTCCCCTCGGACACCGGCTCTACCCTCCCCTACATCGCCCATACCCTTGCCCCACTCCTAACATTGCAACATCGCAGCAGTTTTACAATGTCTCGCTCGGACTGCGTCTAGCCAGAATATCTCGCCTCGGCTGCCTCTGGCGTGAACCGGCAACCCACCCACCCTTTTCCTTTTCTGTGGGAACTGGGAAGCCGTCGCAAGCATTGGTCATTATTCTTTATTCATCGTTTTCTGCAATATAGTTTTCACTTTTTGTATCGGAAGAAGACTGCATGATGACTGGCGAAAAGATAGTCCTAAAAATAGAGCAATGCGGCGAAAGCCTCGAATCCCAAGGATGTTCATCAGAAGCCACTGGGTAGCCTCGAAAACAATCCACATCGCTCTTACTAAATGAAAAATATTCTACAGCACCTGGTAAGGTAGGAAATAAGACGAGTTCAAGAGGTCGGCAGGAGAGGAATTAGGAATTTTCTTTCCAGCAGCGCATCACACATCACCATTGCTATGATAACATTTATCATAGTTTTTTAACAGACTAAAGGTAGGATTTCACAAAGCATCTCCATTCACTGTCAACCCCCTCATCTCGGCGTATTTTTTTTGCATCCGCACCACTTTCCAACACCCCTCATCTGACATGCTTCACAACCCTCTTCTCCTTTTTCCAAGCATTCCACCCTCAAGAGCTATCTTCAACATCCTCTCGCCACCTATTACCTACTCGCCCCAGTGACATGCTTTGTCTTATCCTGATTTCCAAATATCTTCCCTCCCCCAATGTCCACTGAATCCGCTTTAATTTTCTTTTCGCTCCGTCCTACGAAGATGACGGCACGAAAGATGTCTGAATCACTTTTCAGGTGGCGAGCCTGAATGGTATGTTATAACATACTTATGTGTGCTAAATACTTGCTTCTATCTTCTATACTGAAGTGTCATACGTTAAGTTACTTCAGGACGGATTTCAAAAAGGAGTCCGTGTTCTGTTCCCTCTGTAAAAGAGCGCAGCTTATTCTAGGCAAAATTGGAATAAAATACTAATCAACAGAGTAAAAAAGGCTTCAGGTGGGCATTCCTTGATATCAAATCGGCTGTAACAGAACTCGAGTGACATGCAGAATAGTAAAACGGGTAGTAGAGAGTAGAGTGATAGGAGCAAAGTTCTCACGCGGATCATATTCCGGCCAGAATAATTGGACCCGATGGAATATTACGCCCTGCATTCGATGCTTGCAGAAACCCCTTGACCTGCTCAGAAGGGGCTGCGGGGCATATGTTCTACTCGTAGCAAAATTCAATAAAAAACTTTCACAACTAATTACTGTCAGGAGTAAAACCTGGATGTTTTCACATAAAAGCTTGGCCAGTAACAGCAGCAGAATAGAGAACATTGGAAGCGATGGAAATGAGTGGTGTTGTAGAAGATTAATGAAGATCAAACGTACAGACTGAAATACGAATAAAGAAGTTGTACGAAGAGTTGGGGAAAGACGTTTTCTGTAGATGATTTGCATTAGGAGATAATCTCATCGGACATACTATGAGGCATAACAGCCTCCTGATGACAATCATTGAAGGAATAGTAGACGGATAGAATTACCACGGAAGGCCAAGGATAGATCATCGTGAGCAAATAAATGGATACGCTAAGGTAAGAAAGATGAGGGAGTAAAGAGGTTCGTTGAGAAGAGTGCAGATTGTAGAGCTACAGCATAGGTACCAATTTTCGGATTGATGGCTGCTAATGACTTAGGAGTAATTCGGTGCATTAACATGAATTTCCTATTCTTGAGCCAACATTGCCGGTTGTATCATGTAATTGAAAGTTTAAACATTTTATAGATGGCAATAATAAATGTACTTTAACACTATTCAAACTTTTATTTCCGGTTCTCTTATTTCCATAGATCGGAAAAGTCGGGGGTCAATTATTTCGGGAAGCAAAGCTTTATTATACAATTAAAGAAATTTGTTCTCCATGCGATTCTTCCAGAATTCACCATTCCGGAAGATTATTTGGATTTTGCAGTCCATAGGAGTCCACACCATAAAATTACAAAAGGAATATCGGGAAACATGTAATTGTCCCTGAATTTCGTAGTAATAATTATGGTTTAAAACCATTGGTTTTCTTGAGTTTAAGATCCTCATCCAAGCAAAAACACTTTATTTCCTCAGCTGCCTGTTTTAATGTCATATGTTCCGATGATATTGGACATTTTACTTCAATGATGCTGCATCAATTGTTTTTCCATTAGGCGAGGCTGCTAGGAAACAGTGTCCGGGATCAACAAAAAGGCCACATGGAAACTCTGCTACCCGTTAACTCCTCATATTTCTTAATCGCATAAATTCATTTAGGCTACCGTATCTCATTGTATCATTTTCAGATGAATGGGCATAAAACTTTTCTTTTCTTTGTCTTTTCACAAGTGATTTTCCCTTCTCCTACAAATAACACCAAAATTTGATTACGTCAATCTATTCTGTCTTTCATCAAACCATTGCTCACATTCGGTTTGGACCCGCGTCTCTCTCTCTAGAGCTTCTATTGACCCCTCAACCGTCAATTTCTTTATCAGCTCTTCGATTTCTACATCCATTTCCTATTGGTCCATGTCCAATTTCTGACAGAACTCTCCATAATCCTTAGTTTCTTTTGCCTCATAAATTTCCCTAACTTTCCTCTTAGGCTTTTTTGCAAGACACCTCCTAGTTGACTGTTAGCGTTTAGGCCTTCGCTCGCCAAGTCTGTGTATACTTTTGAAAGGGCTTCTTCCACATATCATTTTCTACGCAGAATAATTCCACCCTGGTCCCAGCTGAAAATCAAGCCCCTGCACCCTGCACACGATGAGCATACAAACTACTTTTTCCACGGTTCACTTGCTTGCCTCCCACAAACTTTGCCACTAACGACAAAATTCTCCGCCAGATTACTAGTGTCAATCATGGCTAGCATAATTGATTTCCATACCTAGGGTTTTAATAATTCGTTGACTCTTTCCAGGGCACCCATCTCCTTGTCGTTGAAAATGTTTTCCCTCCCCTCCTGATCATTGCAGTTATATACTTTGCAATTCGAGTGCTGTTTTTTAGATCCTCAACTAGTGAGTTGCAGCCATATTTTTCTTTTACTCTCTTATGTTAGAAATAGTTTCAATTCAGGGTGTTCATCCAGAATTTTGAAGATGGATTTTGTATAACATGTTACCTCGTGACTAGAACAATCACTTTTCTTAACCAGTTTCCCACATGGAACGGATTCACGCACCTTTTCAAAAGCACTCGAATCACCACTGCCTACGAGGAAATGGTATTGAAAGAAAAGTAATTGCATCTCCTCGCTCTATCGAAATGCCTGAACAGACATGTCAGCTTCCATGCCACGTGATGATCCACTTATGGTGACCAACAACTATATTTGAAGAAAATAAGGGAGATTTAGAACACGGCAAAATTTCATAACAAAAAAGAAAAAAGCTATGCAGTTCTTGTAAACAAAATTAAAAAGAACTTTATTTTATACTTTGAGAAGGCCTAAATATATTTTGCCGCAGATTTTGCTTCATAAAATAGTTTGCCATCACGTTTTTTTAGTGTTATTAGATTTAAAATTCAATTTACATGTTTTTATGATTACCGGGGGTTTTACTAATTATATAGTTAGTAATTACAAAAAAAAACAAAAATAATGCAGGAATATAGGACGTGGCGATTCCAGGCTGAAGATAACTCTCTCAGAAAGTACCACGGTTTACTCATCGGATTTAATTGGAACAAACATTGCGTCTCTTGCAATGTAAAATAATATCGCTAACAATTAAATGACTTTTAGAAAAGTGACGGCTACATTTTCGCATTCGTATGTTAAGATGAAACTGATGAAACCACTGTCTAAACATCCTGTGGTGAAACAGTCAAATCAGCCTTGGACAACAATTATACTTAAATCTTAAATGTTTAATCTGTTCCGGTGAGGCTTGGTCATTAGCAGAAACACGTATTTTTCTGAGAATCGGTTTGATGAAAACAAAAAAAACGTACAAAATCTGAAGAATTGGTTCATTGTAGTCGTCCTCAACCAAATAATTACTTCGCTTGCCATTTCCTGAGACTCCCGGCAGACCGTTTCTTTCGTTTTGCAGATGAGAATAGACCACGTCTTTCTTGCTTCGAGGATGGCCCTTTCTGGCAGTTTCCATGATAATCTTTTTTTCAGAGATAATTTAAATCGAAGAAATTAATTGTAAATTATTTCTTGACTCACTGAATGTAGAAAAATTTCTTGAAAGATTTACGCAAATATTAGGCAATTGGAAATAGCTCTCGATACGAAAAATTCGAGACGGACTGAGAGCAACGAAGAGGGACGCATAACCTTGCGACACCCTGCGCGCTGTCCTCTTCTCAGCAAAAACACAAGGTTGCAAGATTTGTCTTTCGTTCGTCCCTCCCCTTAAACGCCTCCAGCAGCATGGCCCTCATCCCTCCAGCGGCATCTCTCCCTCCCCTCCCTCATCGCTCCTCGGGTGCTTCGTAATGGTTCCCTGATTTCGCCGCAAGTGACGCTCCTAGCAGCGCGTTTTTAGCGACTTCTAATTATTCTAATTACTAGTTATTACCTTCTCGTAATATTATTTAGAAAATTGGAATTGATTAGTGAAGAAACTCGAAAACTTCGTAGTTTTTCGATTTTTATAAATAACAACGCATTCTGCCATTTTGGTAATTTTTTATCATGTTTTTTAATTTTTTGCAAAATGTAAAAAGCAAAAAAGAATTTCATTGGCCAAAAAAAGTTGATGGTGAAAGATTCATGTCGATAACTTTATTTGCCTAGCTGCGAGAAGAAAAACCGTTTCAGGGGCAGTCACCATTGGCCTTAAGGGTGTTGAATACCTACCCGGAAAACGGCTGCGCAGGCTCTTGCGAGATCGAAGATTACGAGCGTAATATGACACATAGAGATGAACTGTTTTCAAAGTTCGTTAGAACAAAGACAAGTAATGTGGGAGAATGGATCACAAGTTTCGAGTATATTTCATTTCAAATGCTATAGGCGCTGAAAAAGGTGAAAATATCTCATTTTCTGCTGTCTTTCTTACGATACACAAATCGTAATTGAAGCATCTCTTCCATTAACCTTAGGGATTCATCCTTCTCCTTTAAAATAACACCAATCCCAACGGCGTTAGAAGGGTAATAACTTAGCATTGAATCATTTCCTGGACCATGTTTTCACTATTTTGAGCGCGAAAACTATTCCTCTCTTTGGCGCTGCATGGAGCTTCAGAGGGACCTCCCCCACTCCCGCTAATGGTCCTCCCCACCTCCTGTCTCTCTCTCTCTCTTCCTTCCCCTCTCGCGCTCCCCTCCAGCCCTCCTGGGAAAGCCGGCGCGAGTAGAGATAAGGGTTTTGTTTCACAATGTCGCAGCTGCATTGGTTTGGTTCAGGCCGAAGCGATGTCTCGAAGAGCGAATTGAGTTTTTATTTTGGTGCCTTTCGACATTGAGAGTGAAAGGAAGAAGAATCTGAAAGGCTACCAAGGTTAGAAATTGTTGAAATTTCGTGGCTTTTAATGAACTTAGGCTAACGTTCACATGCCAAAAATGATTAGTTTTGGTCTGTTACTTAATGAAATATTAATTTATCATACCTAAAAGCACCAGAGCGGTCGTTTTGACGGTATTATAAATTTTCATCTTATAGTTTTTTTCCTTTCAAATAAGATTTTTCTGGCATGACAGGTTGTAGTCACGTGATCAAATTGAATTAACATGTTTCCTTTCATGATTCCTGAGAATTTTCTTTTTTAATTATTATTCTGCAATCGCATCAAAGGAGTTTTTCATAGATTTTCTCACAGTTGTCTCAAGATATACATAAAAACAGGATAGGATACAGGTACACAGTTCTGATTTATCCCAAGACATGGGAAATGCGCTCTTTTACACCACCCTTATCGCCCCTTTTTTATCCTTACACGGTCAGTCAAGATCTGACCGCGCTTTGGGTAGGAGCTGTACCCCGATGCTTCTAAGCATGTCCCTGGGACGCGGTCTTACTTAAAAATACTTAAAACTACTTAAAAATATTTTGGAAGAAAATCCGGAACCATCACCAAAAGCCAATCGCAGGGTATATAAAGATTATGTATCGAACGCATGATGCATATTTATCGATGAACGTACGCTCCGGAATATCAAAATATGCACTGAATTGGAAGCAGATGGGTGAGAGATATTGGACCACAACTGCTGAAGAAATTGAAGCTATCATTGAACTAAGGCTTGCACGAGGAGCATATGATTGTGGTTCACTAGATTATGATATGCTATGATCTAGTGATTAGCCAGCGTTTTTCCCTCAGACGATGGCACGAAACATGTCTGCAGCTCATGCAGTACCTAAGTTTCGATGTTCTTGGGACAAGATCTCAGCGTCTCAATGCAGATAAATTTGCATTGGTGTTCGAAATATGGAGCAATTTTGTGGGAAACTGTATAGCCTGCTATAGTCCTAGTGAATACCTATCCTTGAATGAGTAGCTTTTTCCAACTAAAGGTAGGTGTAGAGTCACTCAGTGCATGATCACATGCATAAAAATAAACCAGACAAATTTAGAATCAAGTTCTGGGTTAGCAGATGTAAATTCCATCAGGTTAGCAGATGTAAATTCCGAATATTTATGCATTGGGTTTCTATATCTGAAGAAATATAATCCTCCCAACGAAAGTCTCCTTGACAATGTTGTTTTACGCTTATTGCGTTCGGACATAGTACCTTAATTCAGGACAAGACGTCACGGCAGATAGTGATTTCATGTAAATGAATTTGACGAAAAACTAAACGAAATTAGCATTGATATTGTTGGCACAATGAAAAGAATCAGGCGTGGAGTCCCCGAAGAAGTTCAAACGTCTAAGGCGTCAAGTTGTACGATACCACAGTCATAAAACACGACGACATTACAATGACAGTATACCAAGATGAAAAAAACATATTGGTGCTGAGAACCATACATCCCAGCATTGAAATACTACATGTACACAAAAAGATAATGAGATTCAGTCAGTTTCTACGACACCACAAAATATGGAGTAGATATACCGGACCAAATGACAAGGAATAACACTAGGTGTGCAGGATCTCGCCGATGGCCTGTCAAATTTTATACAGTATCCTAGGGGGCTGTGTTTGAAACCGTCGGGATTATCTCTAATAGGTAACCAAGGAGTCACGTGGTATACACACGAATGCTTTGCAAATTTGGTGTGTTAAAACCGCTGATTGCAACCTCATTCTTTGTTTACACTTGTGTTATATCTCAACTGGGGGCTCTTTAGTTGGAATAGGTGAGAAAAACTCAAGTGAAAACAAATAATGATGTTGTAAAGAGCGATTCAGACACATTAAATTTTGAAACCATTCGTGTAGGTATCACGTGACTCCTTGGTTACCTATTTGAAATAATTCCGACGGTTTCAAACACAACTCCCCTAGATTTAACTGCAATTAACCCATGAGTGATATAGGAAGAGATCACCTCACAAAACATCAGCTGCCATAAATTTATTTTGAATTTAACTGAAGAACTGCGTAGCGAGTATATTTAGTCACAGCCGGGACCATCTCATTTCGTTTCAGATACAAGAAATTAGAAATATACATCAGTGTCAGGTAAAAAATTGAAACGAAACAAAACTATATAAAATGTTCAATATGCCAAAAATATACGTACGGAAAATGCACAGAATCTTACAGAAAGAAAATGAAATGAAAATTGAAGAACTTATAATATGTGTTCCGTGTCGTGAAAATAAAGTTAAGTGCGGTAGAGCTGGTATTCCATTGCTATATACATGGTTATATGCTGTTACCTACATTAGAAACAATTCCTGATACTAAATACAGTATATATAATTTTATCTATAACGTGTATATCGCAATTGATGATAATTCTTTAATTCCAAAGTTTGTGTAAAAGCGAAAATAAATAAATTGCTTATAAATCTTATTAATTACTTTTACAATGTAAATATTATTTGATAATGTGACGATATCACCTCAAAATTGAATAAATGCATTAATTAATTCATATACACCGCGAAATCAAGAGATAACACCTACCGATTAAAATTACCGCCGCTGGCGCTTTTAGATATGGGGAAAACCTGTGGGCTGAAATCGAAAAAAGCTATCAAAAATCATATCTTCCCTATTTCTATAGATAGAATGACGAAATCTTCCCAACTATTTTTTCTTATGCTTCTAGACATAAATATTACGGAGTTTAGCCAAAAAATGGTCCGGGGTCTTTTATTAAACAAATTAGTGAAGACTGAAAAAATCCAAAAATCGACTAGGCGTACCATTGCAGTATAGAGGGTTTATTTTACTTTAATAAATTGTTATTATTGAAAACGTAAGCTGTGTTATATATATTACAATTTATTAAATAAAATATTACATAGAACATAAAATTATTTTTTAGAAATAATATTAATTGCCTGCAAATTCACCCTGGACGATGGCCATAGATTTGAACAGATAGCTTCAACTTTATGAAAAATATGAATAATATAAACAAATTAAAAAGTTATTTAGCTGGCTAGTGATTGCTCGAAAATGTTTTAATCTTGTTCACCTTTCTCTCATATCATCCAGCCGACGAAGTGGTACAAAGATGTAGCGAATATGCTTTCATCAGTGGCATTCGGCTCCTACCATACGTGCTTATATTGAGAGTATCCCGAACTGCCATCGAACCCCTATTTGCATATGAGGAAAAGGTTAAAGGTCCTTCATCTCTGATCATCTCTGAATCTTGAAGATGTTATAGTGCGAGAGGCTGTGTCGTTCAGCGGTTCTTGAAGGCTCACTTCACATTTTTTCCCCTGCTGATATGCCCTCTGTGTATGAAGCATTCTTCTGAAATCTAACCCTTTCACAACTAGGGTAAAGGTTGTGTCCACATTTTTGGCAGACTTGCGAAGTATTTCATATTGCAATTTCGTTAAATTGTAATGAACAATCAACGTCAGAGCGTCAACTCATTTTGAGTTGCAGGCATTGTCCTCCATTTTTTTAACATTCGTTTTCCTCGGGTGGGGGTTGTTGCAGTCATTTCAGTTATTATTTTCGCAGCCGCGTCATTCCCTTCGCAGCGCAATGTCATGGATATGGTTGTCGATGGTTCTGTTGCTGACGCTTTCTCTCTTAAATTTGCTATTTTTCTTCTTTTCGTTCTATCACTAGACCTCTCAAATTCTTTTTTCGGCCTTCCTTTGCCTCTTAACTCAGAAGAACATGCAACTAGATTGCAATGCAATATAAATTTTCTTGGAGTAAAATACAGCCAATGGAAATATGTTAACCATTGAACGGTACCAACCTGAGTTGGGATTTGCAAGCAGATATTTATACATGTCCGCTGGGAACAGTATATGCTTTTCTAAACAACAGCGAAGTTTTTATCTAAACCTGTCGTTAGTCCTATTACATTCATCCCATTTTTGAAGCATGAATTGAATAAATTGTGTGCATGACATTAGTCAAAATTTCCTTCATTTTCATGTATTTTACTTGATTAAACTTACTGTGAAGACACTGCAAGGCTAATTTTCCTTTGGAATACACCGAATATCCACTTGTATTGAAAATCATGTTGTCTAGGGAAACTTACTTTATTATCGATCTTATTGTTAGTATCGTCAAGTTCGGAAGGTATTTTTCGTACTAATCCTGAAGCAGATATGAGATGCGTAAATCATCTTTATAATGAGGATCACTATAATATTCTGCGATTAGCTTTATGGTTTTTGGTAATGAGTTGAGGGAGTAAACTAAAGTACCGTTTATATGTTCTTCTATTTGCATTCTCCAAGATTTCTATCCCTATGGAATGCATATAATAGCACATAACTTAAAATCGATCCAACAAATAGTTACCTTCCTGGATACCCATATCTTTTGGTCTTGCATTTATGGTTGTTGATAACTTTTTACTCGTATTTCATGTAAGCGCTTGTTCTATTTAGCACAATTATTATTTACGAATCAAAATAAGTACTTATATACGACAAGCCTTCTATGATTCTATAGATTCGCGAAAAATTTTTATTTCGTGTTCATTTCGTTTAAAACTTTAAGTTTAAATTCGTAGTCAACACCCTTGACTTTGTGCAATGGTTTACATTCATAATTACAATTTGTAAAAATGCTAGAGTAAAATAATACAGGGCCATAATCAAATTCTCATAGCAGTCTTCCAAGGCGACTCAGCTCTAGGATCATCTATTTCCCAACACTTGTTCACGTTCCGACACACTGGAGATCTCCCCTCCATCCCCTCTCCTCAATACCCTTCCCCTCTCCTCCATTCCATCCCCTCCCTTCAATTCCTTCTCCCCCCACCATCGCCTGTGCTTGGTCCTATGGTGGCGAACATCCGAACTATCTGCAGCTAGCTGCAAGACGTCCGTTAAATCGCTGGTTTGAATTCGTAGTCAACACCCTTAAGCTTCTTGTTTTTGTGTTGGTGATGCCCTTGATGGTTATATTTTTCTTATAATTCTGCTGAACACTTCATTCATTGGGTAAATCATCATGTGTCTATAAGGCAGGGTACTTATCTCAATAGGTATCAAAAAAGCTGTTAATTCTGCCTTCATTGTTGAGAGAGAGGGGGAGGGGTCCCTCATGGGTCCCAGCGCACGTGTCCTCATCCAAGGATTGGTCAACAAATAAGACTAGGGAGAACAACATAACAAAGGCAAATTCCAAAGCAATTGGGTTTTTATTTTCTTTTTCTTCTCAAGTACATATTGCTCCCTGTGTCTGGCAACTGACATCTGAGTAGGATTCGATTTTAAAGTAGTGAGAAATGGTTGTGTGCACAATTCCATAGTATGAACAACATTTATCCATAATTACATTGGTGCTGAGAAAGAATTTTTGAAATTTTTTTGTTATCCTAATGTTTTTATTTGATACAAGGGAAACGTCACGCAAGTTTGTAAAGTAAAGAGGTGATTAGTCTGTAATATAATGTCATAAGGGGAGTTAAACATTTTTGAAATTATTTATTTTGTGTGTTTTGTGATTTCTAGTTATTTTTCTTATGAACTGGCATTGAGATATGTAATTATTTTCATTCACCAACTCTCAATGGACACTACAATGAGTAAACATGCCCTTATACTAGTTTCTTTTCCTTCCAATGCCCATTGGATTCACTCTCTTGTCATGGCTGGGATATGAAGCTGCAGGGCGACAGGCGAAGGGGAGGCCCGTTGTGCACGAGAAACTTCGCTCCTTGATGTTCAGCCTCCGGGTGCAGCCAAGTGCAAAGCTCAGCCATTTGTGTGAGGTGTTGATCCGATGTGCCACGGATGACTTCAGAGGGAGGCCTGCCCTGCTGCTCCTGGCGCGGAAGCCAGAGGTGTGTGTGTGTGCTGGAGGCCAACCTCCTTCTCCTTCCAAGTTGGCTCGCTTGCTGGCCATGTACTGCTCATCGTTTCACGAGGCCTGTCAACAATGGCTTGAACTTTAATTGAATTTAATGTTCACCCAACTTATAAATATAATTAAACAGTGAATAACAATAGAAAATTCAAATAATTACAATTAGCTGGCCAAAAATACATAATACAAATACATTTTCATGATTTACATGTTACACTTTGAGTGGTGACTATTTATTACAAACTTTTCTGTAGAAATTCTTTCTATCTTTGAATAAATTCAGGTCATTGCACACAGTATTAAGTGATTCACACATTCTATTGAATGTTGACTTGGACTATTTGGTTGAGATTATGTTGTCAAGGTTACCCTTGGCTGCTGACCTGTGGGCAGGAGGGATCTAGGAAGCAAAATAATTTTTTTTGTACGAAACACCCATAAAATTAACAGTTTTTGCTTCTTTCTCAATATTGGGATAATTGATTAGCGTGAAGCTTAAGGCAGGAACCCAAACATTTCTTGTTAAATGAATTCCTTCCTAGTGCTTCTTGCCCCATTGAGTTCTATAGATAGGAGTATTTATGGTCTCGTGTATTGAAAATACATTTACTTTCATTAAATAAAAAACTTTCAGCTTGGGAACTTTGTGACGTTCGGTTAACCGACTGGCGGATTATCCGTCTATTAATCCCTCAACAAGACCGCCCACTCCCGCTCCTACTCTCCCTTTCCTACCCTCCCCTCCCGCTTCTGTTTGCTCTCACAGACAGCAGACAGCCGTGTTCAAGTCTACAAAAATTGCTACCTTTAGGCTACACAAAAGGTTTTCCTGCAGCTGGGAATCCAATTATGCACATGGCTTCATTGTTTTATGGTGAATCCTGTTACTGCTCACTACTTGTGCACCCCGAGCAAGCGAGTTTATATTACTTCTGCGGCCATTTTATATTTGATAAGTTTCTGTCGGAAATATAATTGAATTGAAATATCTAATTCTTTGCTAAATAGCAGGGCTTGGAATGAAAGTGAACAAACCTTTGTCCTGAAATTTTAATCTCGTCTCATCCTGTAAATTTTAAAGTCCTGGAAATTTTGTCCCGTCTTTGTCCCATTCATTTTTACATCCCAAAATCGTTGTCCACCCTCATCCCGAAAATTTTTGTCTCTTCTTGTACCTGAAAATTTTGCCACCTCCAGTTTTACTCATACCTTTAATCCAGCACAATTTTTTCATTCAGGAATCATTGTCTTTCTTACGATATTCATCAAGTTTTTTTACCCTGTCTCGTCTCATCCTAGCATTTATCTCTGTTCCACAATTTCCGTCCAGTCTTGTCTCATCATTATTTTCCTCCTGAAAATTTCATCTCGTCTCGTCTCAACACTTCTCTCCGTCCCCAAATTTTCGTACCTTTCCGTCCCAGCAAATCTTCATATCTGGGATGATTTTTTCATCCTGTACCAAATCGTTCCAAGCCCTGCTAAATAGGAAGCGCGTCATATTAGACATTTCAGTGAAGTTAACTTATGCCACAAACACTGCCACACCACACATGCTATAGCATCTGTGGCATCATGTGTTTGGGAATTGGACAGGTCTGCAACATCGACTTGTTTACCTCGAGACCGGGCTGAGTAAGTACTAAGCGTTAGGGAACTCAGAACTCCCAAGAAGTGACTTCTTATCGCCACTGAAGTGACATATGCTTAGGTCAGCTATTACTCGGGGTGGAGGCATTGGACTCTAGTGAATGGTTGTCATGTGTCTGCTTCCTTGATAGGAGACTAGAAAATGAAAAATATGATGCAAATTTTTCCAATTGGCATAGCCTGAGATTGCTCACGGTGAGCTTAACACGTTGCTTTCATGGCTTAAATCACGTACTGCTAGGCAAATATCATAAGTAAATATATAAAACAGGGACACATTGCACGTCTGAGATTAAGATTCACCTCTTAATGTTCCTCAAATTAATGGAGTGTATTCAATGTATGTAACCCAGTAGCGTACCAAGGGATCCATTAAGGGGGGGGAGCCAAAATTGAAAAACATCTTTTTTTAGTGTAAGAAAAATAATTTTTTTCTACCGGAGGTGGCTACCTAGTTAGCCCTGGGTGCCAAGGCCAAGGTACGCCAAGGTAGCCTTGGTACGCCACTGATGTAACCGACAGACATTATTATAGCATAAAGTTGATGAACTGTTTTGGAGAAATAAATTTAATGAACTATGGGCCAATAAATGAGATTGTATGAAAATAATGAGCACTTCAATGGTGTTGGCGCAAAATATACAGGCAAAGCATGGCACTAAAAAAACAAGGTCAAAACTACTAGAAAAATGATCAGGAATGGATTATTCATCACTTTCGATTATCCGATTGGGCTTACCCCTCCATTATCATGGATAATCAGTGCTCTGCTGTAGTTATATCACCTTGGCATAAGGTGGCAGTTTCCTCATTTTACCCTTCATTCAACCTCCAACTTTCAGTTGCCGAGTATGGTTGCCGATGAAGCCCTGGACTCCCTGCTGGATGAGGAGGAGGATGGTGGGGGCACTCGGGGCTACGTGACGGCAGACGAGGGCTATGATGGTGACGTTGAGGTGCCCCCCGACGATGAAGAAGTGGAGGGTGGGCAGTGGGAGGGGGGAGATGAGCGGCCACCTCCTCTCTCCTCACCCTTGGCCACAACTCCAGGATCCCCGTGGGTGGCAGAATTGGGGCCGAGTTGGGCCGTGCAGGGTGGCGGGCGGCGCTGGAGCATGCGCCACGTCATCTACCCAGAGCTGTGCTGCCTGTCGGTTGATTTGCTGGTGCATGCACAAGGCGAAGTTGCCCACGAGGAGGGTGACTTGAGGTCCAAGACAGGTGAGATGCTCTGCCCTCTGAGCCATGCTGACACAAATTCTCATTCTTAGGGTAACACTGAAATAATAGAAGTAATGTGGTGTAGAGCAGTCTTTTAGAACGTCCAGTGCAGACTAATACAGTCTTGCCTCGGTTTAGCGCAAATTCGATGCAGAGCAACTTTGTCTCCCAGGGTAAATTTCCTGATGCTGCCCACCCATAGCTGTTCCCTAACCTCCTAGTCTTCTCTTAATCTTTACTAAAGATAAAGTAGCCACAAGTATCTGTAAAGTTCATCCAGTAGAAAAAAAATACCTTTGAGGAATGAATAAGAGAGTAAGGAATAGTGGTATGATCAGATCTCTCTACCCTCAGAAAAACAGCATTTGTTTATTGCCTTATTGTAGAGTGGATACCCAAGAGACGTGGTCCTTAAAGGACAGCAAACAAAGAAAGACAACTCCAGGATAAGATGCCAAAATTGAAAATGGAGAAGCCAATACCAGCGGCTTATACCACATAACCATATGTGGCAGGCACCACTGTCAAGTTTGCCAGACTCCTCCGGAAGTATGATGTCGTCACTTGCTTCAACTGCATTAAGAGGACAGGAGAAGTCCTACCCAGACCTAAGGACCACATTTCCCCCATGCATATGAAGGATTCTACAAGATCGAATGTGGCTGCGGGATGTCCTACATTGGGTAGACAGGAAGAGTCTGAAGTGCCATCTACAAGAGCACTGAAGAGCTTTGAAGAACAAACATTTACACCTTTCCGTTTTCGCAGAGCACACGTGGTCAGAACCAGGCCACAGTGTCATCTTTGAAGACACCAAGATGTTGCCTGAGAATTCTGCTATTTCCCCAGGATTATTCGAGAGGCCATAGAAATCAGCAAACACCCTCAAATCTTCAACCAAGAAGACAGCTATCATCTCTTCAACACTCTGAAGAGGGTTTTCAACCCAAACTCCCACCTTATTGGCGGATGAAATGGGAATCCTCACTTTGGAGTGTTATGTTAAGAACTGGGAAACTTTCATAAAAATTTGTGAAGAAAAGAAGACCAAAAAAGATATTATGGTTCAGCAAAATGTATCAAACATTTGGAATGAAACGCAGTGTGAAGGTTGGTACATCCTGAGAATTAATTCTGCTGGGAGACTTTAACAGGCAAGCAGGGAAAAACAACAAGACAAATAAGCCAGCCCTCATGGAGAGGCCCTGTTACATGATAATGGAAATAGGCTAATCTCAGCCTGTGATCAAATTGAACTGAAAATGATGAACAGTTTCTACCACCGTCTCCAAATAATCAATATACATGGACAAAACCTAAAATGAATCTGAAATCCATCATATATTATACCATAGTGAGGCAAACAGCAATATTAAAGATAAATAATGCACGAGTTTTTTTGGGGAGAAACGTGTGGAATGGACCACCACCTTCTACAACCAAAAATTGAAATCCCATTTAGGAAAAAAATGAGAGCCCAAGGAGAAGCAAAAGATGACATAAATTTTGGAAAATATAACTTGGAGTAGTTTATGCAATGAAAGCACAAAGTGGTTGTACACCTGTCCACAGTAAAATGTTACCACTTCGGAGGCCGATTTTCTGTAAGTTCCGAGTTGAAGGATATTTCTCTGCAGTGCAGCTCTGTCCCTTTAAATTCCCCCACCACGAAAGACCCACAACATCTTATGGCAAATACCATTGGCTTCACCAACCCCTATAGGAGATTGTTTTCTCTTGCCTCCTCTATGCATGTACCGGATGTCATCTGCAAAAATAAATGTGCAATGATTTCCAAAATGACTGCCATGGCAACCTTTTTCAACTTTTTTCGGCTTCAACCATGAAGCAGCAAATTTAAAAACAATGATTTACCATTGCATGCAATTACATGGCCAGATATGCATACTGTCTTAATATTAAACTTTAACTTGATAATTGTGCTTAATTTAGGTTGATATCAGGGAAATATTGGTTTCTGGTTTCCCTGGAAAGTAATCCAAGTCCCTCTGTGATTCTCACTGTTGCTTACACCTGAGATAATAAGAAATCCTCATAACGAGTAAATTTTTGGACTCCATCAGGTCTTGTTCTATTGAGAATACACTGTAGTTAACTTTATAGCAAATGGAACCCTTCACCATTGGGTGCCAAAATGTGATGGCCTGTGACAGTGCTTTAATCTTTTAGTCTTATTCTATCATCTTATTCTGTTCTCAGCCATCATGCCTGGAGAATGTTCCAGTGAAAGGTGTTGGATTGCCTTATCTTATTCTTCCCTAAGTATATTGTTGCCTTAATAAGCATTTAATTTCATATCCAGTCTTTTAAAAATTGTTTACTATATTAATGTGGCTTTCTGATAGAGTACATTAGTCAATGAATATAGAGTAAACTCAAGTTTAATGTGAATCATTATTATACAACAGGTGCTTGTTTGTTCATGTCATTCAACTAATCATTACATTCTTGTAGCCATGACTGAGGGACTGTGCGTGGAGGCCATTGCACAGTGTTTGCAGAGGCTGGCTGCACTTTGTCGGGAGAACCCTGCCAACTGCGTGGCGCTAGGGAAGGAGGGCATGATCACACGGCTGCTGCAGGGGTTTGCCCCAAGCCTAGAGGGCGCTGATTCTACTGGTGGGTGTACATCCTCATCACCCTTCTCCCCTTCCAAGTTCACCTTCACCTGCTTTACATAGCAAACTGAGAGTGCCTCTATCAGGGTTACTTAGGCTTGGGCGATATTGATAATTCAATATCGGGATACGATAATTTTAGCATATCGTAAGGTGGCGATAACGATAACTCTTATTGTGTGCCCCGATATTTTATTGGGGTACGATAAATATCGTGATCACGAGGCCTGCACATGGGTGCAGAATAAGGGTGAAGGTTGCCCGCCTGTGTGTGAGATAAAGAGAGAGGCTCAACCCGAAGACTTTTGACGGACTTTTCTGAAGTGTCACAAATGTGCCTACCTAGTATAGGTGGTCACCCGTTGGCTGGGTGGGCGACTGCCCTAAGATCGTCACTGCCGCGTATCTTTCTCAAGGGTCTTTCTGTTTGCAATATTTTTCGCTCACTCTTCCCTCAGTTTAGATGAGCAATCTGGGCATCCACCTAGGACCCAGGCACCTGCCTTGGATGCAGACACCGGAGGCGGGGGAAGGTAGGAAAAGGAGAGTAGAGGAGGGAGTGGGGGCACTTGTTAATGGACTGATAATTGGATAATCCGATGGTTGGTCAATCATGTCGGATAATCGGTGCTCTATTGTATTCAAAAAGCTAACACTATCCATATAAGTGATTGGTTGATTGGTCTGTTGATTGGAATGTTAATTGGTCTGTTGCTTGGAATGTTAATTGGTCTGTAGCTTGGAATGTTAATTGGTCTGTTGCTTCATTTATAATTCTCGACGAAGAGCACAACATTGCTTTGTCCAGTATTATTTTTAACCCTACAGTGATGACGTGAATTGTCGGGACATGAGTGGTGATGTCGGTCTCCTAGACTGATATGACTCTGGAGTTTTTTGGAAGGTTAAATGAGTATTTACTTGAATTATCTTTATATAATGAAATGCAATTGATTCATATATTGGTTCAAGTATCGGAAGAGCAGTGTAAAATAGGAAGCTAGTGAAAAGCATGTACTGAAAAATTGTATATTTCGCATGCATCACTTATAAGATAATACCTTCAGCTATATTATACCATTATTAATTCTTTTACTATGATCAGAAAAGAATCTGTTTGGCAATGTAGAGATTTCCACGACATAAAGATCCCACAAAGTGGGCCATAATCAAAGGTATTGGGGAGAGGGGTTGGTGATCGCCTTCTGCGTATCTCACTCGAAAGTACCTCTGGCATGCTTCTCAAGCGGTCTCCTTCAAGTAAACACCTGCAGCCAAGCCACCTCCTCATTTGGAGCGGTGGGTGAACTGAAGGCGCTTGCTCAACTGCATGTTTAACCTAGAAAAGGACAGTGGGGTGGGAGGTGCTGTGTGAGGGCTGAGGTGATATCAGGCACAATGCAGTGTGTATTTAAACTATTAGTCAGAATTATTCCAGAATTTTATAGATATTATTTCCAAGCTGATTGAACTGCAGGAAGTGGAAATAGTGGATATGAAGAATGCAGATATCTAGGTTTTATACTTTAACAGAATAAAGTTGTGACAAATCACGGCAGGTGCTGTTTTGTTTTGCAGGCTTGCAGCAAGTGGTCCTTGATCTGTTCACTCACCTCGCTCGGTACAGCTTAACCTCGCAGGAGCTGGCCACCTATTTGGGATTCTTCAAGACCTGTGCTCCCCCAGTGGTAAGCCAAACATTTCTTCTCCTTTCAGGTTTGTGATTTAAATTAGACTGCTGGTGGAATGTGAGCATGTGGAATGCATACACATTTAGTCCTCAACATACAAACCCATTGTTGCAAAAATAATTGTCTGAGCACAATATTCTAGTGTGTGATTGATTCTAGAAAAAAATACTCTATTTGAATACAGTATTTAGGGACGTGGGCACTGTGAAGCGAGAACTTTACCCCTGACCCAAACTTCATTGATGAACAATGGCTAATTATACAGTTTATATTGGCAGTAAAATATTTCAAACTTGTTTTTTGACGAAGTTATTGGATATATAACCCTATATGGGGGGTAATGCGTAAATAATTAATCAAGGAGTACCTGCCTGGCAAATTTTGTCAAAATCGTAGACCTGATACTCAGACACTCCCCTTGTTAGACACAGGAGAGGTAACAAAAAAAGATATCAAAAAAAAACAAAAGGCATAAAAATGTTTTCAAATGGTGTCCATTGGCGTACTAAATTTCTGGTCATGAATTTTGATTTTCAGTCAAAATTTCCAGTGGTTGTATCCCACAACACACTGATTAGATTGGTTAATTTCCCTGATTAACCATTTAATTTTAAAAATTCTTCATCTACAACCGATGAAATTGTGACCTATGCTTCCTCCTCCACCTTGCAGCACCAATCTTTTGGATTCTGCAGAGTTTATTATGAGCCTGATGTTTCCTTCTAGTTTCCATCTCCCACAGTGACATTCTCGTTAAGGACGAGCATAGCTGATTCTTCTAATAAACCAAAAAATTTTTCTCAAATTCATAGTTGAATCGACTACCACCAAATTTAATACATGTGCCCCATACAGTGGGTGTAAAGAAAATCAGGATTTTCTCTCTTAAAGTAGGCTTGTAGTCCATTATAACAACCTCTCATGCTATTAACTCCATCAAACGAGCTAGCAATAATGCTTGACACTGAAACCCCACTCTGTGCTAGCTCCAATTTCATGCAATTAAACAAAGCAAGTCCACTGGAATGGTCAACTACCATGAAACTGAAAATACTTGATCCTAGGTATAATTGACACAACTATACCTGACTTTTGTTGATTCATTTGATGATGATGAGTCTAGTGCTATTCTAATTTCCCCTTCAGTGTAACCTCCATTGAGGCATGGGCCTAGCCACGTTGAAATGCGGGTTCCCATCAGATCACTAAAGTTTAGCAATGTTGGGCCATGACGGAGGTTGGATGGGTGACCCTCCTCCATACATCTACCATGGTCTCTTGCCTGCGAGTGGCGGGCTGGTAAAATGTGGGTCAGCACAATGGATCCAGTGGGGTCAAAGTGTCAGGGGGGCTCCAGAAGGCCCCTGCCTACCCCTCCAATTTTCATAGCCTCCAATTATTCTGCTGCTGTAGGGTAATTAATTACAGTCATTGTGGGGTAGCATATGTGGGGTAGCATATGTGGGGTAGCACCCTTTTGGCATTGCTTCTCTTTTTTCGCTCAGGAGCCGCTCCTGACTCCATTCTGCACTCTGATGGGGAGCACACGAGCACAGCCTCACTTCATCATGTGCTTCCCTGTGGAAAGGGGGTCAGGGGGTACGGAGGTCACCACTAACCCTGCATCCAGCTCGGCACCGCCTTCCTTGCAGAGGAAAGTGACGCCTCTCAATATTCTGCCAATGGTGAAGCACCCACTGTCCTCTAGCAATGAAGAAAATTCAGCCATCATTCTGGCCAAGAAACTCCACAATGAACACGTCCAGTCAGGTATGTTTAAGTGAAGTTAAGATTGGTACGTGTATGTGGTTCATCAAAATTCATTTTTAAGTGGAGAAAAACGATTTTTATTTTGGTTCCTCTTTTGGTACAGTCAAACCTCCCCTACAGTGGAATAGTAATAGAAACCGGATAAATTGTTTACTATTTTGAGGCATCTGCTGTTTAGAGGGGACCAGAATTAGGACTTGTTTCTTCTATACAGGGACTGTGACAAATTAAGATATAAAGGCATTTAAGATGTTGCTTTAAACTTAATTAGTTAAATGATTGAAAAATGAAAACTAGAGCAACTATAGGCATCATCATGATCAACACAGGATTTAAAACTTGGTCCCTAGAAAAGAGGTGAGTAGCAGTATAGTGACCTGTGAGTGGAAAGGAAAAAGGCAGGAGAGTGAACTCATAGCCAGATTGCTCCCTAATTGCTATGAAAAAGTTTTTTCTGGAAAAGTTCCTTTGGTATGCATATTTACTTCAATATCGTAAACCTCTGTAAAGGCCATTTGATACCAGAGGCTGAGTGCCCTAACAGAAAACATGGCAATGTCAAACGACAGAAAATGCGTCAGCTGCATCTCAAGAGTGAAAGTATTTTCTTTTACGTCACCATAGAGCCCTTCTTTTAATAATGATGAAAACTGTTTATGCAGTAGTTTATCTTTGGAAAACTTAAGAGAAAATTTTGTATCAGACTGTAACTTTATGTAATGCATAGATTTATATTCATGTTCCATCTAAATAGATAATTGATTATCATCATCATAACCACAAGTGAACAATCTTTAGATTGGTTTGATGCTGCCCTCCACTCAATTCTTACTTTTACAAGCATTCTCTTTTACAACATTTACTACTTGCTCATTATATTTTATGTGATGCCTTTCTTTGCAAGTCTTCTCTTTAACTCTTCTCTCTAATTCTGTCTTCATTGGACCATCTTGTCTTGTAACGTGGTCATGATCAACTGTCCCGTCTTCTTTTTAAAACTCTTCATCAGACTTCTTTTTTTCCCTGTTCACATGACTTTCTTGTTTGTTACTCATTAAAACCATTTTATCTTCTTCATTCTTTTTTAGCAGCACATTTTGGATGCTTTCAGTCTTGACTTCTCAGAGGCTATTATGCCGTCTTAATAATCACCGTTATTAAATTTGTTAATAAAAAAATACTGCCCTAATGTTGGCATCAGCATTATTCACTGTTTATGGTGAGTTGAAGATGCTAGAGGAAAAAGGTTTCATGGACAGGGTATTGAACAACAGCCCTTTGGCTTGCTGAGCCAATGTGCAGTCCCAAGATTCTCCTAAAAATTGCCTTTGGTCCTGGGTAGCATGGTGGTCTATGCATTGGCAATAAGGAAGACTCTGAAGTGGATAGGTCTGAGATAGAAGGGATATTAAAGGCTCCCAAGGTGAGATAAAATGAAAAAATACTGAAAAACATGAACAGGAGTCATGTGACGTCAAAAGGACTTCTGAAAATGATGTGGAAATTAAAAGAGTTCATCAAAACAATCAACATCTAAGCATGATGCCAGCAGCTGAGCATGTATAGAGGCCCATGGGTGGGTGGACATGAAAGCCACTGGATGTGTATAGATGCGCAAAGCAGCAAAAGGGTTAATGAGAGGACAAGTCTGGGTTAGAATAAAAAATGAGTTGAGGCTGATTTCACTTTGTGGGGGGGGGGGGGGGGGGGGGTAAAAATTAAAAAATTATTCAGCCACTGCTAGGATGTGAGTGTAGGACTGCAGTCGTAGTGGAGCCCAGGATTTTACAGCTCACAGGAATATGAAAAAGTTTAATCATCCTCCTTTGGCTTCTCAACGGATAAATGAGGCTTGAATGTGATTGAGAAATTCTTAATTTCTGATTGCACGATTACAGTTTATTCACTTTGTTATTGTTATTTCACTGCTGCAATGAAATACCATAGTGCTCCAAAGGTAAGGTTTGTGATTTCTGTATCTTAGTCAAAAATCAAACTTTGTTATTATCGGAATATTAGTGTCTTGTGACTCCGCTCCAGGGTTTCAAAAATTGTTTGTATGCTGCCACTGTTGTCAGATTAGTGTTGACAAGGAGTAGCATTTTTATCAGTTAAACAGTGTGTGTTTTGAATGCATTTCATGTGCATGCTGGTATGTTGATGCATTCCACGCAGGTATCCCGTCGGTGTGGGCTCTGGGTGCTGTGGTGCTCCCCATTGATGTGGACATTGGTTGGTCTCCGTGGGCCCATGGTTTCTCGCTCTCCATGTGGCTGCAGTTGGGGAGCAAGGCAAGAAGGCAGCACCATCACGAGCAGCAGGGCAGCATCTCCATGACCCACGGTTCCACAGCCTCCGTGTCATCTCTCTCATCATCTTCGTCATCATCCCATTGTCGTTCAGCCACAGCGTCAGTCAACAGTGACTGGGCTGTCATCCCAGACGCTCTCCCTGCCTCACCAGACTGCAGTGAGTGGTGCCTCCTTCACTTCTTTTGGGTCTTAATTCTTTTAGTGCCTCAAAATTTTAGATATTCTGGTGAGAGGTGCCAATGGCATGTTGCCAAAAATATAACATTTTACTAAAAAAAATGCTCTGAAAATTTTCAATTTGCAGATAATAATTTGAAATATCTTGTATTTTATGGAAAATCTTTAATAGTTTTAGTTCAAATATTTTTCATGATATTACTGGAAAAATTTTTTTCTAAATAATAATAATCATTTTATTGTTGGTCTTCACAAGAGCTGATACATCGGCCCATGACACTTTTCACCTGAGCAGCTTAAACTGATATGTCGGTGCATGGCACTTAGAGGGTTAAATGGGGGAAAATGTATGGGTTGGGCAGGGTCCAGTTTGCTTACAAAGTACCGTATTCATGCGATTCTAAGATGGCCCTGAATCTAAGACAGCCCTCCATTTTAGAGTACTTTGAAAAAGAAAATTACATAATTTAACATTATCATTGTAATAACTATACCCTTGTTCAATATGTATTTTTCCTCTACTTTTCTTAAAAATAATTGCCTCAGTATTAAACTTGAAAGAATTTCAAATACAACAATGAACCAGGGTTGTGAAATCAGGATTTTGTTTTATGTGGGCCATTTATACCTACCTATGCCAGTTCCTCCTCTGGAGAGGATACCCAGAGACACTTGTGAACAAAGCAAATCCTTAATAAACCCTTATCCCCTAAAACTTCCTTGCAGCCATGGAAATAACTTATTTCTTTTTACAACTGACTTCCATGGCATACAGTCCCTCGAATACCCCATCCATCAACTTCTGCTTCTCCTTAACTCTCCTCTCCCTCGGTTATGCATGTTATATGATGTTTTGTTAAATTCTGTGTTGTACTTGAAGATGACTCAGTGAGTTGAAATGCGAGGTTCATTCAAATTTCTATGACAAAGTGCGAATGGAGTTTGATTTAAAACAAATGTTTGTATTATAAAACATAGTGTCTTTATTTTGCATCTCTACTTTGCTAAACCTCTGCTGAGCCAGGTGGTTGAATATATTTGTTCTTTCAGTTTGCTTTGTGTGTGTCTATTGACCAATGTGACCCACGTCCTTTTCAGACCCCTCGCCCACTGTTATCACTTCTTCTCTCAGCACTGGGGATGTCACTGGGAATAGTATTTCCTGGAAACCCGTCGCTCACAATGGAGGCTCCCTGCACTTGTTCTCCATTGGGAGTGAGGTGCTCACGTTGGAGGCATGGGCCAACCCCAGTGCAGGTACGAAAGTCGATGTAGGAGAGGTCATGCACCTATCCTGCGTAATGTTATTCTTTCAGCTGCCTTCATCAACCTCTCTCCTTAAGTTTTCTGGCCTTCAACCTCCTCAAGGCCACAGTCTAAGGAAATTTTTATTTCCATATTTGACTCCTCTTTTTTATTCAAGTCGGTAAGAAAATCTTAAGGTAAATTTACATGGTCATTGAAGCTGCGCAAGTTGATGTTGCTTCCGTTTAGGCAGTCGTCCGCGAAAGTCTGTGAGGTAGTAAATTTTAAGGACGCTTGCATTATAGCTTCAAATGGTGCAATAATCACTGCAGTATTTAAGTGACAATATACCATAAAGTAGCAGTAGTACCATCAATATATCATATAGCTTTAAGATCTGTGAAGTAGCAATGAATTGGATGTTAGCAGTGCAGTATATTAGTACCACTTTAATATGTGTTGTTAAACCATATTCATAACAAAACAGTGGACACCTTAGTCCTATATACTCAGGGATGGGCATGATTCGTCTTCATGAATCACGAATCATGATTCGCGAATCACAAACTGTGACTTGTGATTCGTGCTTCGGATCATTTTTTGTTAATGATTCGTTATACGTGAGTCGACTCTTTTTTTTTGGTTGAGGTGATTCGTGAGCCAAACTTTTGTGATGCAGCTCACGATTCACTGACGAATCATGAATTAATATCACTGATTTCACTGCTAGAAACGTACATCAGTCTTTCACTGACAGTTACTGTGTAAGTATACGTCAGAAGTGGAACAATATGGTTAATGCAAACTTCAATAATATATTTTTCACTATATTACAGATTTGTTCAAATGCGACTTTAAATTGTTTTGAAAAAAATAGCAATGAAATGTCCTACATTTAAATGATGACCATGAATGTTTCATTTATTACATGTAGACTCCTTGATGATGACCTACAAAAAATTGAAAAATGGTGTGATACTTGGCAGTTAGAATTACATTTTAAAAAAGTGCGTGGTAATGAATTTTTGGAAAAAGAATTGTTCTCCTTCTAGCACTTCAAATTAAGTAATAATGAATTAGCAAACGTGGAATCCATTAAATATCTTGGAATAAGACTGTCACATGATCTTTCCTGGGTTAAACACATACGTGAAATAATGGGTCAAGCTAATCATAAACTGAAAAGAGTACTGGATAAATGTGACGATCATGTACGAGAAATCAGCTACTTTTCCCTTGTTAGACCTCATTTGGAATATGCTGCCAGTGTATGGGATCCCTACGAAATCGGTTTCGCGGCTGAGCTTAAAGCCACCGAGTGCATCCACTGGGTTGCGGATGGTGGGTCGACCTCTAGATATAGAGGTTAGCTGCAAGATAAGCGAGTTTACTCGTCGAATAAGCAGTGGTGGACAAAAAGCGACAGCATTCCGAGGGGGTATTGGTCTATCCCTGGGTAAGGTAGGTCTCTAAATAATACCGAACCTGTGAAGATGCCATGACTTGGCGACGAGAAGCCGCTAATAATTACGCTTCTCATCACCCAGAGAACAGGGCAGCAGCTCTTCTTCACATGAAGGAGGAATGCATGTGAAGGGCTTCCTGCAGCACAAAGAAAGATAATAATGGTGAAGATCAAAACCAAACCTGTAGATACCGGAGTGGTGCAGGTTTACATGCATACAACGGACTATGAAGATGAAGAAGTGGAAGACGTCTACGAAGATATCACGGAAGTTATAAAACAGGTAAGAGGAGAAAAAAACCTAATTATTTTAGGAGACTGGAACTCTATCGTCGGCAAAGGTCAAGATGGAAGAATAACTGGAAAATACGGATTGGGAATCCGAAACGAAAGAGGAGAAAGACTGATGGAGTTCTGCACACAGCATAAGTTAGTGGTAGCCAACACATTGTTTAAAAATCACAACCGAAGAAGATACACATGGAAAATGCCAGGAGACAGAATAAGATGTCAAATAGATTACATTTTAGTGAAGCAGAGATTTAGAAACCACGTGAAGGACTGCAAAAGCTAGGGTAAAAAGTTAGGGTACAAGGGAAGCAATATTGGCCCTTAGACTACTCATAGAGAAGAGAATGGAGAAGAACAAGCCGACGTTCAATGCATTTGATTGCAAAGAATGTCGGCTTTAGATTAAGATATTTAGAGAAGGCTTTTGACAACGTGGATTGGGATTTAATGCTCAGAAATCTGAAGGGAAATGGAGTGTCCTACAATGACCGAAGAATTATCCATAGTCTGTATAAAAACCAAGTGCCTGTGATTAAATCGGGACCCAGCTGTGAAGAGGCAAGAATAAGGAAAGGAGTGAGACAAGGATATGCACTGTCTCCCATTATTTTTAATGTTTACATCGAGAGAGCCATCAATGAAATCAAAGACAAGTCTTCTGGAGTGACTATCCATGGAGAAAAAATAATCATGCTGCGATTCGCTGATGACATAGCACTAATAGCAGAGACAGAGAGGGATCTGAACAAGATTCTAGTAACCATGGAATGGACAATGGCCAGATATCAGCTGAAGATAAATAAGAAGAAGACTGAGATATTGTCGTGCAGCAAGAAAGAAGAGGCGAAAACCAATGTCAAACAAGGAAAACAAAAACTTGAAGAGGTGAAAGAGTTCTGTTACCTAGGGAGCCGAGTAACCTATGATGGACGAAGCAAGAAAGAAATAATTAGTAGAATAGCCCAGGCAAAGAGGGCATTCTATCAAAAGAAGAATCTCCTTACAGCTGGAAATACAAGCGTAGAAGTAAGGAAACAGTTCATCGGAACATACATCTGGAGCATGTTTCTTTACGGCAGTGAGGCATCGACGATGAGAGCAGCGGAGAAGAAATGGGTGGATGCATTCGAAATGTGGTGCTACAGAAGAATGCTGAAGATTAAATGGATTGACCGAGTAAGTAACGAGGAAGTCCTAAGAAGAGTAGGAGAAAAGAGAGGTCTGCTGAAAACTCAAAAAAGAAGAAGGGACCACTTAATCGGCCATATCGTGAGACTTGATGGCCTGATGAAGACTATCATCAAGGGAAAAGTGAACGGGAAGATTGTAAAAGGCAAGCCTTGTATGAGGTACATGGAACAGGTTGTGAAGGATGTAAAAGAGAAGAATTACATCACAATGAAAAGGTTGGCCGATAGAAGAATCGAGTGGAAAGCTGCTTCAAACCAATCCTAGGATTATTGACCATTGATGATGATGATGATGACGAAATCGGTCTAAAAAATGAACTTGAACGTGTGCAGCGAACATCAGCAAGATTTGTAAAGGGATGGTACGATAACTATCTTAGCGTAACCAGTCTATTAAATGAATTAAAGTGGGAATCATTGTCTGATCGCAGGTTGAAATGTAAAGTTCTTCCCCTAAATAAATTCCAAGATAATATTTTCAGTGTTGATGTTAAAAATATTTTGCGAACCCCAACTTACTATGGTAGACTGGACCATAATCACAAAGTTAGAGAAATTGATTACCGAAATGACAGATTCTAAATTTCCTTTTTTCCTCGTACAATTAGGGATATGAATAGCGGTAAATATGTCCAATACGAGTGAATCAATGTATATCATAGGTAGCTGCATGTTGGTATAAGGACTTGAAGGTAACCCAACTAACCGCATGTTTTTGCATGCTTACTTTACTATATTTATTTTTTTAATAGTGAGGTTTAGACTAGTATACTATTACTACTTTTTCATGCATGATATGTAGTGCATGTTTGGTGAGAATTCACCCCCTGCCACACACCTTTATGGTGGCGTGAAGGCTTGAACACAGAACTGGTAATTTATGATATTCAGTTAATCCACAATGTTTCTACACAAGTGTTAATTAACCGGCCAAAAGATTGGTATAGGTTCCCAATTATGGGAGCAGTGTTCAGAATGTGACCATTACTTAGTGGTATTATCATTCTGCAATAATTCTATGATTCGTGAACCGCACAAATCATATTTAAAGGAAAAATCACATGATTCATGATTCGAGATTTGAATCAAATTTACAGCAGTGAATCGTGATTCGTGCTTCGAATCTAATTTCCTTCGATATTCATGATTCGTGACTCAAATCAATACTAGGTGATTCGTGCCCAACCCTGTATATACTTAGCCCACATTTTGCATAGCAAACGCGTGGCTGTGGGAAAATTTAACGAGATAGGGGCCTCTTCCTTTGCGAAAGAAACTTCAGCTTCTACTTGATTAATCTCCCAGCATTAAGGGCAAACAAAACACCAATCTCAATCATCAACAACCTCTTTATTAATTGTTAGAATTCCATTTGCAGTTCATTGCATCTGCATCAGTACCATCTAGTGAGAAAAAATGTGAAAATTGCACAATGCATGTATCTGATTAGAGCATGTTCTGATTTGCTCACAGCCATTCACGCAGTGGCACCATCGCTTCTTGCAAGTAGTCACTGTACATGGCAGAATATTTATTGTACTAGTGTTCTCACAGCATCCTGTGCAGTTTCAATGACTACATGAAAGGGTAAAGATTATCAAATGTCATTGCTATGAATATTGGGTATGAAAACACAGTTTTTCATGTCGCCTGTAGGCATATGTACCTACTAACTTCCTTGGTTTCTCTTGCTGACTAACAATGTCCGACAATCTGTTACCACGAAAGACGAAGCTCCAATTTTGTGGAAGGATACCATTGCGGCAATAAGTCACTAAGACATTTTATTGCCGCAATCTGTTACCATTTTTCTAAAGGCCTGCATTTGATTCCTGGTGGCATGTCTATCTTTCCATTGGTAAAAAATTATATTTTGGATTCCAATGAGGAATTTAAGGCTAAATCCTATTGCCGTTTAGTGTGATTTTGGCGCAACAGATGGACAGCTCGTCGCTACGATGACAGCGCGTATCCTCGGCCACTGCCGTACTAATAGCGTTCACGAATTTAAAGTTCACCCCCTCCTCTCATAAGTCATCCGCTCCCCTCCTACCACTCCTACCGAATGTCCACTCCACTGCCGACGCCTGGAGGTGGAGAGCAGTGGTCTGAGGCGGCGTGGGATTACCCGTTGGAATTGGAGCTCGCAAAACCCATTTTGAGCCAAGAAGGAAGCTATTTAGCTTACGGCCATGGGATGCTTCTTTATCTTACTAGAGCCGTACCTCCCGTCCCGTCTACACGCTGAATCTATCGATTTTCAAGCTATGCAGCCACATGACGACACACCAAAAAGAGAAAATTAATTTCCCTCCCTTTCTACCCCAAACCCACCAAGGCGCTGAACAAAATATTTAAATAAGTGGACACAAACATTGTCTTTATCAACCGCAATATATTAGGTAACCCTAAGGATAAAACACCACCATTAGAAAAATCCGGGGTTTACCAAATAATTTGCAAAACCTGCCAACAAATTTACATCGGACAAACTAAACGTAATCATCTACATCTACACGATACCCTGCAACCCACCGCGAGGGTGTGTGGCAGGGGGTGAAGATCACCAAGCATGCACTACTAACATGCAAGCAAACAACTAAAGGGTCTCATGCAACTAGATTGTTAGTATCTATAGTATTTGAGGGGTTAATACATGCATCATGCACAACAGAATACTCTAAAATATTTCCCCTACCTATCCCTTTCCTATGCTGCCTATTCTGTTCTCTTATAGTACGGGGGAAAAATGCCATTTTGAATCTATCTGTACGACAATTTATCTCTCTAATCTTATTTATCTGGTCGAATCTAGCATAATACGCTGGTGTTTTTAATATGTGCCTAACATCTTCAGTAAAGCTATCCGATTGAAATTTCTTCAATAGATTTAATCTGAACGTTAACCTACGCTCTGACAATGATTCCCACCCTAATTCTTGTATTATTTCTGATACACTACTCAACCTATCGTAACACCTTTTGACGAACCTAGCTGCTCTACGCTGCACACTGTCTAGTTCTCTCATCAAACCTAATTCATTAGGATCCCATACACTGGCTGCATACTCAAGGTGGGGCCTAACTAGTGAAAAGTAGCATCGCTCTTTTGTCTTCTCATCACATTTCCCAAGTACTCTTTTTATAAATCCTAGCTTTCTCTTCGCTCGGCCGCATATTTCCCTTATGTGTCTTCCCCACGATAAATCTTTAGTGATTGTTACACCTAAATATCTTACGGTTTCAACGTTTTTGATCTTCGTGTTATTAATTCTATAGGATCGCTCTATCGAATTATTCCTCCTCCAAAAATTGATAGCTACACACTTTTTAAGGTTGAGTTCTAACTGCCATTTTTCGCACCACTCTTGAATTGCATTTAAATCCTTGCTAAGTGATTTCGTGTCCTCTTCGTTTGATATACCCCTGTACACCACCGCATCGTCTGCAAAAAGTCTAAGCTTACTACTAACTACGGTACCCAAATAGTTTATGTATAAAGAAATAGAAGCGGACCTACTACGCTACCCTGGGGAACTCCCGATGTGACTTCGATTGTGTCCGACATGATACCATCTATGACAACCCTCTGCTCTCGCCCACTTAAGAATTCTTTTACCCAACATACAACCTCTTTATTTATACCAAAACTCTCTAACTTCAAGATTAATTTGTAATGAGGAACTTTATCGAAAGCCTTTTTAAAATCTAAAAATATCGCATCAACTTCAGTACTGCTTTCGCCGTGGACTAAAATATCGTGTACGAATAAAGCTAATTGTGTCTCGCAAGATCTACCTTTCCGGAACCCATGCTGGCTGTTTATGAGTAATCCCTGACTATCCAAATGCCCCGTGATTGAACTGACTACAATGTGCTCAAATATCTTACAAGAGATTGACGTGAGTGAAATGGGTCTGTAGTTACTAGGCTCTTCCCTATCACCGCATTTAAATATAGGTGTAATGTTAGCTACTTTCCAATCCTTGGGTACTGTGTGGTTCTTTAGTGTTTTATTGTATATTATTTCTAGATAGGGGGCTATTTCAGAAGCTAATGTTTTATATACTCTGGAAGGAATTTGATCGGGACCTGGTGATTTGTTTTTACTTATGCTTTTTAACTGCTGCTCTATTCCGCGACATGAAATGTTTATTTTGGGCATTTGCTCGCTGAAAGTGTTCGGCGGTGGTTCCACTGCATTTTGTGACGATGAGTTGAATACACTTTGGAAGAAGGTGTTTAAAGTATTGGCTTTTTCTACACTGCTGGTGACTCTGATTCCTTTATCATTTTTAAGTGTGTGCACTGTGGACTTATTTCCCTGGAGCTCTCTCACATATTTTTCTAATTATTTTGCATTTAACACGGAAAAAAGATTTACATTGTGAAGAGTTTCATCCTACAATATTACCAAATTTTTTATTAAAAATTTAGGAAATACTTGACAATCCCGTTTTATAGGATTTAGTAAGGATAGTAATTCAACAGGTATATACTTTTGGAAGCACCGTTGTTTTCAGTTGGATCAAAATACGATGATTTATTATTAAAGCATCACATGCATTCTATAGTCACATCTAGACCTAAGATGTTGACAAATTAAGTGGAAGGTAAATAATACCACATATTTTACGTGCAGAAACGTAATATGCAGTGAAGAAGAAATACCATAAGTCCATTAAATGTACAAAATCAAGAAAATGCTAAAGTACAAATATTACAAAATACCCTTTATTATTTTACGTCCCCTAAACTTGAGGCTCACGTACCTCCATTGACCTGCATGTTCTAGGGTCTACAATTTCTGGCAAGAGAACTTTATTGTAAAAAAAGATGAGCTTTTCCTCCATCTTATCTTTCCAAAATTGATCGTCTTTCACTATTCTTCGCACAACACAGTCTTTCGTAGTCCAAACCACAAGATCACAATGGGGAACCCCAGTTATGTGAAGTTGTCCCTGAATTTGATAATAATAATTGTGATTTGTTTTCAACTGAAGACTCTTATCCAAACAAAAGCACTTGAGAGTTTCGGCAGAGTAATTTAGTGTAAGATTTTCTGCCACTTTTGGACACTTTACCTCCACAATTCCTCCATCGTCAGTCATTCCATCTGGCGAAGCAGCTAGAAATGGGTGCTTTAAATCCACGAACAGCCCTGCAGGAGACACTTTTCTTCCTGTAATCGCCTCATATTCCCTCACCGCATCTTCCTCCCTCAGTTTTCCATACCTAGTTGCTTCATTCTCGAAATCATCATGGTATAGAAGACGTTTCACAAGAGGTCCCCACTTCGACGTTTTCCTCCGTTTACACACTTGACCAAAATTTGAAGACGTCAGCCTGTTTTTTCTTTCCGCAAACCACCTGTCATTAGCTGTTTGCCCTCTGGTTGCAGCTTCTAAGGCATCCCTTGAACAATTATCTACTTCCAGAGTTTTCATGAATAGAGACGCTTCTTTCTGATACTCATCGTCGTCCATATCCAGTTTCTGGCACATTTCTCCATAATCCTTTGTTCCAGCATCCTCATTAATTCTCTTTCTTGCTTTTATTTTCGGTCTGCTATCAATGGATTTCTTAACAGATTGAAGACGCTTCAGTCGACGCTGACACACGGTTCGCATTGCTTTATGAGGACTTCTACCCGCAATGATTTTCCATGTGGAATGACTCCACATAGGACCCAGCTGAAAACTAAGGCCAGCTCCATGTGACCTGTGCTCATATGATCCCCTTCTACATCTATTTACTTGTTTTCCTCCGACAAATTTAGCGACCAAGGACATGAAATTTTCAGCGTAATTACTCGTATCATTCGAAATCAACTGACCTGACTTCCTTAATAGAGGCTTAAGTACTTCCTGTACAGCCCCAATGCACGCCATTTCCTTACATTGAAGATCTTTATTCACCTTATCTGCATCGCAGAAGTAAGTTAGGCAACGGTAATGATTTCCGAAGACATGAAATGGTCCGTTTTTCAAGTCCTTTGTAAGCATTTCAGCACTATTGCCTTCATTCGCATTATGAATAATGGCACCCCGTGCGGCTTTTTTAAGTCTAAGTATAGTATTCTTAGTAAGTAAGTCTTTCAGATCAGTTCTAGCCTCTTTCATTTTAAAAAGTGCCTTTGTGTAACATTTCACAGCGTGGTTTGCGCACTCGATTTTCTTCACCTCTCTTCCATACGGGACGCATTCACGCACTTTCTTCATCACACTTGAGTCTCCATCACCAATAAAAGAGTGGTATTCCATTCCATGCACCTGAATGCTGTTACGAAAGGCTTCCACAATCATGTCTGACTCCATGGCACTCGATGAGGAATTCCAATTTCGGTAACAGTTTTCGTGTGTCGTCGATTATCCTAACTTTTCCAAGTATTGACACTTGGAACAGAATTTATTCCGGACGTCCAAATGTAGCAACCGCTTGGTCCTGTGGCCAATCACACATGCTACTCCCGAACTGGCGGTGAATCTGTGGCCGTGGCTTCTATGAGACCACCCACCGTCTACAATCACAGTGATGAATGGTACGCCCGAAGATGTCACATCGCCACGCTCAATAGCTAATGCTTTTTCCTCTCTACCTGCTTCAAGCATTAGCATCGTAATAATTTTTTTCCATTCCTGTAAAATATTTTTAACTCTCATAAGTATTTATGATTCAGTCATGGACCTGAGAAAATTAAAATTGGAAAGATAAACTCAACTTACTTTTCCTATCTTCTCTTCCATCTTTTGAAACGTTGTTTTGTTTATGCTGCAAATACCAAGGGCTGAAAAAACTTCTTCCATGTTAGCATGTCCTCCTCCGGTTGACATGAACCCCCACACTGCACTATCAGATATTGAGAGCGCTGTTTTAGGAAGTTGAGTTTTTCTTGTGATGGTGTTTTCTATTGCGAGCTCGCTACCATTACTGTCCGGTTCACTCGTGACTACTCTTTTTTCTCGGCAATACGGGCATTGAAACACCAAACGCCACACAAGAGCTCTACAATTACTTGAAACTAAGCGGAAGTAACCCGTATTACTTTTTAGGCAAGTTGCTCGATGGTTCTCAAGAGATCTAATCTCTCGCAAAAAATGCTGGCCGTCTACTATAAAGCGACCATGAATATTTTTCAGTTCCGAGTCACAAGTGGGATCTGGCAAGACTTCTACGTCCATTTCTTCCAAGGTGCTGAAAGTACGAATGAATATTTCCATGGTTGTATATATTCCGTTATTCCCATTTCTCTTCAAACAAGTTTCATTGCCGAAATGTGACATACCTTCCAGACTCTTCTGTAAGGATCCCTCTCTCGACATTTGAGAGATTTTCTTCAACAACCTTAGATTCTTTCCTGGAGAAAGTGAAGCATTGAATAAAGATTGCGTTCTGCAGAATGTTAATTTAAACTTCAGCTCAGAGTACTTACGCCTTTTGCCATCTCTGTAAACCCTCCGTTGACCTCTTCTTTCTTTTTGCCGATAAGTATAACCGAGATTTACTACTCCTACGTCTATCCACTGCTGCTGCGTCCATTCTGAAAGCTACAAGCCAACTGATGAGCATAAAATTGCCGAGCTGTGCTCTCTTGAGGCCCCCGTGACTGAGAGGTTTCGCAATCCTACAGTAGGCCCGGCGACTAGAGATTTCGCAACCTTACAGTGTAATCTGAACCATCTCCCGGCGTTCCCCCCCCCACACTCCCTGCGAGTTGAGTTCACGTAGATCTTTTGCATGCCGCTAGGATCGCTAGCATCCGACAGAAATTTTTACATTCTAACTTCTCCTTTAAAGAATTAACTATTGGATAAAATTCAATCGGATTTGGTGGAAATGGGTTCTTAATTTATGTTCTTTGCTTCCCCCTTTTCTTTTTTCTGGTAAAATAATTTTAAAAGCTAATTTAAGGCAATTACATCACATTAAATTAGTTTTATTTACATTTTAAAAAGATACATGCATAAATAAAATAATTAAGCATTAAGTAGTGAAAACTGCATTGTGATACCTATAATCGTATGGATTTGATGAGCTGAGAGAGTTTCGGTGCCTGTGGTGTTTAGCCTTAAGCCATAGGCAGCTTCAGAACTCAATTCAGCATTGGCTGTTATTTGCAAATATTAAACCTAAGTATTGTTATTTGTAATAATGATTATCTCCCTCACATTGAATTTCAATGGGAACCTCTAGTAGTTCTAAATTAAATCACTTAAAACTGTTGTAGATTGTAATTTTGAAGTAGTGAATTAAGAATTCTGTCAAACTAAATTACATTAATAATTTTTATAAAAATATGAATTACTTTGAGCTCTCGTTCAGGGCCCCATCTCAGTGGTCCTCAACTAGCCAACCCAGCCAGATGTGACTGTCAGTCTCTGTGTGACGTGTGCTTTCTTTCATTCCGTTAGACTTGCTGTCACTTAAGCTGACAAGGGTAGATGGGAAGAAGGTTGACACACTTTGTGAGTCGACTGTTGAGAACTGCCTTCCTGTCGGTAGTTGGCATCACTTGGCCGTCAATGTGAAGGACTATATGCAGAGATGGAAGACTGTTGTTGAGGTGAGTGCCCTAACTGATCGTGGACAACATTGATGATTTGAAATTACTGCTGCCACAAAAGCTACTGCATAGACAATTTCACACAGAATACACATTAGATAATTAGCATTTCATTAATTGGGTCATTATGTGCTCCCTATGAAAAAAAATTAAATGAAAATTCCTGGAACCATAAAACCATCCACTTTTTTTGAATAGCATAAATTACCCTAACTGTATTTTGCATTTTTACTGTATTGCATCAAATTTTCTATCTTTTCATTAATTTTCAAAATTTATTTCTCCAAATTATGTACAACCCCGTGTTGACACAAGGCCATTTTCTGTTTTCATGTTTTTTGCATCACAATAGGTACGATTGATTAAAATTGGGAATGTGTCGATCTTGATACCTATTCTTGATACCACCGATTCTTGAGGATTGGTATCGGTTACGAGAATCGATCGCCTAAAGTCGATACCGATACCATCGATACTAGGGATGATCGGATCGGGTCCAAGGATCCGTGGAACTATCATTTTACGCCGATCCAGATTCAGATTTAAAGACACAGAGTAAAATTGTATACGGATTGTTGATTTAAAATTTTTGTGGCTTGGCGCTCGAAGCGCCCTGTAAATGGAATGTAGGTGCAATTGATATTGACTAGGAGAGGTTGTATCACTCAGGTCACGAAATTAGATAAAATTTTTCCGTGCTACTAGAGCAAAATAAAGAAATACATGTCTTGGCTTTTTTTTCTCCTCCACAGGCCCGGATGCCTGGGAAAAAAATAAAGCAGAATTTCACGTGGGTCGCCTACATTCTCCAGACTCGCATGAACCTATGATAATGAAGTTTTTAAAAATGTGAGATAGTGTTCTGCCGTTTGCGCATTCGTACCTTAACACTGGCTAGTAATACTGTCATGCTGTATTCCTAAGAGTAAGGCAAGCAGGCAGTTAAAAAAAAGTAGATTATCAGAAATTTCATGTCAATATATAAGTCAAAAAAGTAAATAAAAATAATAAAATTTGGTGTTAGTGAAAGTGATTGGAAAATTATTTTATTACAGAATTAAAACCAATCAAACAGTATGTTAACTTTACTATGTATTTTTGAGTGATTGTAGATCTAGTTTAAGCGATAAAAGTACAAAAAAGTTAGTAACCACATGCCTACAAGGGTTGGAAATCAAGGATGATAAATTTTTTTATTCAATGCTTGAAAGAAAACTTTTAAATATCGATAAGAATCGAACTTCATTACCTGCAGTACACTACCCCACTCTACTATTGTCGGCTTACCCCAGTTCAGAGAATGCAGCCTCCCTACATGTCATTCTACTTTTTTCCTTGGGATCCCGAGCCAATGGAGAAAAAAGCCGAGACACAGATATCATTATTTTCCTATAGTAGCATGAGCATTATCCTAGCTATGAGCCACTATCACCTTCTAGTATGGAATATCCTGACCGCATTTAACTTTTTTTTGTGTTCAAAAAAAAAAGAATTTGAATGCACTCAAGAATTTGATTTACAACAGCAACCCAAGTTAATGTAAAACGATTGTGCACTGAATTTATTTTAGGTTTATGATTTTGTTTATTATTTAATATTCTATATTATATTATTCTTGGCATGTGACACGCTTGGAAGTCTTTTTTGTATAATTACATTTCTGCATTTCTGGGTAGAGGGTGATACAGTATGGCATCACTAGGATCTTATAAATAGAAAAATAATTCAAATACTAATCAAAATGAACTCATAATGTTTCTTTTAACTACACTTTAAGGAATAGTTGTACAGGTATTAAAAATATAAAAAAAATGTATTATTTGATGAGTATGTGATAAGGAAAGTGAACTTTATATTAGAAGTAATAACATATAGCTGTTGCATCTGTAAATCTTGATCCAGGAAAATATTATCCACACAGATGATGGGGAGTTGATTTTTTCTACTATAAATATACTTGTTTTTTGGAAATACAATTGTTGCTGTTTTTCTGTATAGATTAAAAGTCCTAAAAGAATACGAAACATGAGAGTTTCTCGCCAAAAATGAGAAACATATTTAGCACAGCAGGAAACATTTGTGACCAGAAACGAAATTGCCATGACCCAGAGAGGCTAAAAATGTTGGCTTTTTTGAACAAAGACCTAAAGTAGGCTCAGGGGTTTGTGTCATGACCTTTTATTCTTATTTCTTAACGTTGAAAGTTTGAATTATAATTTAGGTTAGTGTTTTTCTTACTCTTATTACCGAAAAATGGTAAATAAAAATCATCAAAAGCTGTGTTTAAAAATGACAAATACGGTAAATAAAATCATTTTAAAAAGGTGAAAGCTGTGTTTAATGTTGGGAAAAAGGAGTCTTAAAGGAAGGGTTTTTTTAAGTATTATTAATAAAGACTTCATACCAATGTGTACAAACAGTTGTTAAATGTGTCCATCACCATTGCGTAGCTTTCGTATCAATGAACAAAGAAATAAGCTTTTTTAAATACAATGTTATTACACGGATAGAATTAATTTAACCAAGCCTATGTGAACATAATTCAGATTACAACCATTACTGCCAATCTTTATTTTATAAAGAGTTGGCTTGGTGGTGAGCCCAGCCATCACACCGTTTCGCCACACTTTTGTTTTTCGATATTAACTTCCACAAAGTTAAAATTAAATATATCTTTGTTTTTTTTGATGCAAATAAATATAAATTTAGAAGAAACAAAAAAATTTTGGGCAAAACCAATATATTCCTGCCAAATAATAGAGCTTTTAAAATAAAAAAAAAAACATTTTGGTATTTGCCCTTAGAATTTCTCATGCTGTTCTCCGACGTCGCGATAGCATTATTAACATCCCCGAAATCGGCAGAACATAACGGGGCGGTGTTTCAGAATAGGCCCCAAAAAGTAAAACAATTGCAAATGAATGATGATCGTACAGAAATTGTAGTAAGCAAGAAAATTAGTGATGGACGGATCCAGGTTTTTTGTCGGAACCGGATCCTTGCCTTGGTTTCGGATCTTTATCTCAATTTCAGATACTCAATTCTGAATTTCATTCCTTTTCTAATCCTAGATTTTTAATATACGTATATATAAAAACAGCAACAATAGATTTACCAAAAACAGGTAAATTTATTGTAGAAATACCAACTTCCTATCATCTATGAGGATTATATTTACCTGGATCAAGATTTACGGATGCAATAACTATCTATATCTTGTTACTTCTAATGTAAAGTTCACTTTCCTTATCACATACTCATCAAGCAATACATTCTTGAAACCCATACAACTATTCTTTAGACTGCAGTTAAAAGAAACCTTTTAGTTTCATTTTCATTAATGAAGGAATTATTTTCCAATTATTAATCAAATCCTTGAACGCTTTCAAATTATTTTTTAGAAACACAAAAAAATATTTAATGGGGCCAAGAGATCCCATTTATGGAATATCTGGGGATTCCATTTTTAAGGCGAAAAAATTATTATAGAATATCACTAAACTAGCAATTTTGCATTGTCTTATTAATAATAACCTTTAAAATGAAAGTTGAGCATTATGTACCTACTCCTAATATGAGGTTGTGTAACTCTGATCTTGAAATGAGATTAACCTTTTTTCATGCTACTAGAAGCAAAATTAAAAAAAAATGTTTCGGATTTTTTCTCCATTGGCCTGGGTTTGCAAGAAAAAAGTAGAATGACATGTGGGGAGCTGCATTCTCCAAACTCGGGTAAGGTGACAATAACAGAGTGGAGTAGTGGACTGCAGGTAATGAAGTTTGATTCTTACGCTGTTTAAAATTTTTCTTTCAACCATTGAATAAAAAACTTTATCATCCTTCATTTCCAGTCTTTGTGTGTGGATACTGACTTTTTTGTACTTTTATCGCTTCAACTAGATTTACAAATGCGTCACTCAAAAATACACTGTAAAGTTAACGTAATGATTCCACAATTTAATTCTGTGATATAAACTTTTTCCACTCATTTCCTTTCGCCTAATTTATTATTTTTTTTACTTATAATTTGGCATGAAATTTCTGATAATCTACTTTTTTTAAACTGCCTACTAGCATTACCCTAGGAATACAGCACGGCTGTATTCTTAGGTAGTGTTAAGGATTGAACTCACGACTGGCAGTACACTAGCCCTCATTTTTAACAACTACGCTCTCATAGGTTCACGGGAATCTGGCGAATGTAGGCGACCCGCATGACATTCGGCTTAATTTTTTTCTCGCACATCCGGGCCTATGGAGAAAAAGGTCAAGACGAGTATTTTTTTTTTGTTTTCCTCGTTTGTGGCACGGAAAAAGCTTCCTATTTCGTGACCCGAGTTACTTAACCTCTCCTTGTTGGTATCTACCATACGTACATTCCATTCACGGGACTCATCGATCACGAGGCCTCGAGATGTTAAAATCTCCGATCCGGATCTGAATTTTTACTGTCCTCGGATATCATTTCGGTAGCAAATGAAATGAAAGACCCGTGGATCTTAGAATCCGACCCGACCACCCTTAATTTATGAGTGGTACATTTGTAAATCTAATTTAAACAACAAAAGTATAATAAAGTGAGTATTCAGATGTAATGGTTTGAAATTGAATATGATAACATTTTCGATGCAGTGACTGAAAGAAAAAATTAAACTGTGATTGGGATCGAACTTCTCACAGTACACTAGCTCTCGTTGTATGCCTGATCCTGGTGAATGTAGGCTACGTGCATGACACCCTACGTATTTTTTCCCGCGGTACTGGGGTAATGAGGAAAAAATTCATATTTCTTTCTTTTGCTTCTAGTTGCACGGGAACATTTTCACCTACATTCACGGGGCACTTCGATCGCTAAGCCACGAAAATTTAAAATCTACGATCCGGATCCGATTTTACTCCTGTGTCTTTGGATCCGAATCCGGAACCAAGAAAAATGAAAGATACGATCCGGCCATCACCAAAGAAAATATTTCATGCTACAAAAATTCAGCATTTGCAAAATATCTCAAATTTCGTTTAAAAAATCGCGTTTCAAAGAAGGCATGGTTAATTTCGTGATTAAACCCTAAAGTCGCTTATTTCGTGAATCCTGTCGCAAAAAACGTTTCGCGAAAATGTCATGTCCCTACTTATTACTAATTATTAATCATATTAAAATTCAACTTATGACATGACAGTCATATTATTTTAATCTGTGATGACATTTTTTTATGTAATAACAATCATGTTTTTTTATTATACATGGCATTTGTTATTGAACATGTTCATGTAAAAAAATATAAAACTTTAGTGTTATCAAACAGCTTTTATTCTCATAATGTCCTCATAGTGGAATGTCAGAAGTTTTTTCCCAAAGTAAATAGTATATTCAAATTTTTGTTTTGTAAAATTATATTTTAGATTTCATGGGATATTTTATAATAATGTATAAGAAAACTAAGTAAAAAATGTATATATGTATAGGTTGATGGTATTGGTATCGATAATCGATTTTCCAGGAATCCGTATCGGCATCGAAAATCGATAAATTTTGGTATCGACTCATCTCTAATTAAAATAAATTACTTTCTGTGTTATCTAGCCAAACATACCAGTCTCTATATAACACTGTTTCACCTTGTTTTGTGCATATGCACTTCAAAAACGTGAGAGAGAACGGCAATGTGCTCTGTTTTATGGAAGAATTTGAATGTAGCAGGGCAGTACTAAGTACCACTCGTGATGGAAAGGCAAAACCTTTACACTTGAAATCTCTTTACCAGGAAAAGATTCATGGTATTCATGCTATGAGATGAATGCAATTACGGTGTAATTGAAAAGCTATATAGTCTGAGAATTAATTAATGATATTGCTCTTTTTCAGTTTACCAGTATTTCTTATTTTGCCCCTTTACTCTATAGTGCATATAATATGCATGTAAAACTGAAAATTCTCCTTTGCCCACTATTTGTATTTTCCCACAATTTAGACTTCTTTTTAGTGGTCCCTAGAAGAGTGCAAATAAGGGGTTTTGCTCTATTTGTTTTGACAGGTCACTCTCTTCATTAACGGCTGCCGAGAGGTCAAAGTTCTCATGACATTTGCTGGGCTCGTGATGCGCAGAGCCATGCCCATCTGCCTTCTCATGGGACACAGTGTCAGCAAGGTGCCCAAGATGGGCATGAGCAGCTCGTGGTTCTTTGGCAACCTCGTGTTGTTCCGCAGTGCAGTGTTCTCCAAGGAGAGGGCCCTCTCTCTCATGGCAATGGGCCCCAATTTCAACCATTTAACGGATTGCGATGCAGAAAGGAGTCACCCCAACTTTGCACCCCTGCTGACCTCTGCCAGTCTGCTCTCCGCTGGCCTCAACTGGGATGCCCTCTTCGAAGGCGGTGCCGGGAACCTCAAGGTGTTGCAGGACAACCTCCTCCTCACGTACTCGGCCGAAAACCCCAACTTTGTCAACGTGTACCCATTGATCGTCACCAGCCCAGGAGGTTAGTCTCTCCCCTCTTTTGTCATGGTGAAGAGTCTCTCTGGTAGGCTGTCTGCCGCTTTGGCAATGGAAATACAGTTGTGTGACTGTTGGGACTCATGTACAAACTTAATAGAGTGGAACCACGCTAGTACAAGTATGGCCTATTGCGAGACCCCCACCAATATGAGAGGTTGTAGGGGCACCATCAATTGACCCTATTATTGTCAGGTAAAAAAATATGGTTTTTACGAGGCCCTTTTGTTGTTGGACCCCGCCATTGCGAGTTTCCATCACCAGCAAACATACACCAAGAGTAGGCAACCTCTGCCATTGCTTGCAATCTGTTAGCAATGCAATGAATGTGAAGTGTTAATTATCAACTGCATGTTGTAATTCACCATTGGATTAATTTATTGTTAATATTGGTGGAAATACTGCAGCATTAACAGTTGCGATTATGTATTTGATCTTTTTTTTCCCCCTTGGGGGTTGAGAGCACACTCGCACGTCTGTGAGTTGAGAGCATTTCAAAGGCTCCATGGCCCAAAAATTTAAAACGTGTAACCTAAGCGAGAAAATGGAAATACTAGAGCAATGTGAAAGTGGCGTATTGTCAAAGAGTGAAGTTCTAAGATAATAAATGTTGGATTTGAATTGTTTTCATTGCAGTGTCGTGCATATACACCCGACATACAATTACTGTAAGAATGACCAAGGCCTAACTAAATCTTTAAAAAGAACTTATTGTGATACAACCGCTATTTGAATGAAATTGTTATACATGTTAAATCAGATTGTTTTTCAATGTGGACAATACATTGGATGGGGGACAACATTCTCTAAGACAGATCCCTTCCACTGTTTCTTTTCATCTGCAGAAACAAATGTGATATGTAATTCCAAATGGCTTCCGTGAAATGTCACAAAGAACAAGGATATACTAATCATAAAAATTAAGACCAACCAAGGGAAAGATAAAGGCAACTAATTAAGGTGATACCATTTTGATTTATCAATTATGGTTTAAATTAGGGATGGGACGATTGGTTCTTCAGTTCCTCGGTTCCACCGGTTCTGGAAGGAACCAACAGAACCGGAACCGGCCTATAAAACTGATTCTTTGGTTCCATGTTGTTTAATTTTAATCTTTGAAATGACCGGTAATTGAAGCGTATATTAATGCTGTTTTCACGACTGCAGAAACATTTAATCAATAATGCTGCAGCATATATGATTTAACATCAATAAAAAACGAAGATTGTTAAGAGTAATGAAAATGTGCTCCAAGTCATACACCACAAAGTTTAGAGAGTGGATGGAAGCGAATTGATAGTCTCCGATTCATGCCCAGTATCGACCTGAAATCACTTCGCAGTTGCTGTTTACACGTAGTAGTTGACTGCTGTGACAGTCAACTGCTAACAACTATTAAGCCCCACTCACATATGTAAAAAGCAACCACGATGTGAGTTCAAGTTGATACTGGACATGTGTCAAACACTATTGATCCACGTTCGAGCTATTAGCAAAGTTGAAGTCCGTCTGCTTTCCAGCAGAAATGTATCCAACAAAATCGCCAGTGGAAAGCAATACAAGATGCCTGATGCCAGGAATTTGGATTTAACCATGAGGGTATTCTTCTCTGAAGGGAATTTCTACTTTTAAAAGAACGGGGTCACAAAATAAATGTCAATTTAATTTATTGCTCATAGAATTTCATGAAAATTCAAGCATCAATCACTAGTGGCATCGAATTGGCCACCGTGCTACCAAGGTTACTTTTAATCTCCAGTGAATTCGACGGGGGGTTTATAGCACCAAATGCCCCCCAGATTAGCCCATAGAATCGGCAAAGAGATGGTGCTGGGGCATGGTTCCACCCACCAACGGAGAGAATACACACAGAAGAGGAAATGATTGAAAGACTAACTCACACAGACCGTATGAAAGATAAAGCACATATGTTTGAGGCACACAACCCCTAAGAAGAAAACAACCATTCTGGCCATATAAACAGAAATTTTTTCCATGTGTTTTCGGCCATCATTTCATCTTCACACCACACACAAAAAATGTCCACACAGCATGAAGGGTGGTTATAAAATGAAGGAATAGCGTGGGGTCCCGGGTCGGTTTGCTGGTGGTAAAAGGTTTTCCCCTCAAAAAACTGACTGCAGTGTATCTGTACCCATATGTGCCCACCAGAAGGTTAATTTAAACTCATTTTTGCCAAATTGGTGCATTTAAGAGAAAATAGAAAATTCCAGTAGATATTGTGGAGCAACTAAAAGTAAAATATATTCTGAACCATAAATTTTTTGCAATGGCAGAGCATTCAAAATCTGGGACATGAGAATGTGAGTGGTGGGGCTTAATTAGCAAAGGGATGGCAGAATGAATTAGTGGAACAGCACAAAGGAAATGTTATTTTCTTATTTTTCATTTTTAGTTGTAGATGAAACTTTTTGCATGCAAAAACTAGGGATGGAATTCAATGCCTGTCGATCCCTGATTGCCATTCAGTGTGTGGTGGTATCGAGGGTGTTGACTTAATTCCATGATATTTACAATTGGATACTTATGTAAACAATTAATAAGAGAATTGAGAGAAATTTCAGAATTCTCTCTTCAATCCTACACTTTCCTTCATTTCACACTTTTTAGGCCTCAGTCAATTAAAAATATTTTTCATTTATTCTGTTTAGAAATTTTTCAATTTTGCTTACCTTCATTATTATTATTATAAGTATTCTACCGGTGAAGGTAGGTTTGAATGGACATTTAATTCTTCCCTCCCCCTAAATTTCACACGATGTCCCTCTTCAGCCCCTCATACCTCCTGCCACCCATCATTCCTACCTTCATCATATACTTATAAATAGACAAGCTAAGAGCTCTTATATTTTTGCATATTATGGAAGTAACAATCTTTTTGCAGTAAAGACTATCCAAATTTTAATATGTAATGCTATTTAATACATCACCACTAAGTTGTAGCATAAAAGGATTGAGTATAAAAAAAATGAAATTGTGAAAATTATGGTGTCCGAGTATCTAATGTTTGGTATTGGCCCATCCATACATGATACATGTCCTCAGGAAGTTAGGGGCGTTTTTATTGTTCCCAAAGAGTAAATGGGGTGCACTCTATGCTGTGTGTGTAATCATTTGTGTCTGTCGTTCATTTCTAACGTTGTATCTTTCCCCAAAGGGGTGGTCAGCTCCCTGTTTCCGGGGCAACCAGGCTTCCGGGTGGTCACTATGGACCAGCGTGCCAGCCAGCAGCTCCCCCTGGGCCTGCCCCCGCTCAGCCTCTCCCCCACCCTCAATCTGCAGCAGTACCGTGGCCTGATAGCTGCAGCCTCTCCCCTCGGTGGCATCCACCTCTTCCTCTTCCTCTTTGCCCGCGTGAGTGAAATTCCCCTGGCAATCCACATGCCAAGGGCTGTTCCCATAGAAAATTTAATTCTTGGGACATGCCTCAGAAGTTTGAACATTGAAACAAGCACCAGGGTGTCTACCCACCTTCAAAACTTGGAAAAAGGTGTAAATTTCATTTGAAAAGCCAGGAATTGGATGGAAATTTTACATCTTGGGAATTTTAAAGAATTTCATGAAATCCTATTACTTGAGCATCATGCTTTGGGAATGTTTTTACATCTTTTTGTGTGAAAATTTGATGTTGGCATAGTTTGAGGTTTTTGTTGCGGTCTCATTCCATCTCTATCTCACGAATATCTATTTCTTGACCTTGTTGGTATAGGATATTTTTTTGGAATTCTTGAGTTGCTTGTAATTTAAGTTTTTTTTTAAATCTTATATTCCTTAACTTTCAACTTTGGTTGGTGCTAAGTAGGTAGTTTGAAATGGTATTCAATTTAAAAACATTGGCTTTTGCATTGTTAATAACAATTTGGGGGATTACAACAATTTACCTTTTTACAATAATAACTCTGTGATTCCACTCTGTGGTTGAAATCGGTTGTGTTAAGTTATAATAAAATTGTGATAAAACCAAGTGTTTGCTGATTCACTATGACGAACCACTTCCACCACATAACAGCCGATATCATTGAGTAAATCCAAGTTCAGCCTTGTTTCTGTTGGAGTTGAATCAGGGGCAGGGGATCATGGCTTCTTGCTTCATCTTACCAGTGATGCAAATTCATCCGGAATTGCTTTGATTAGGGTAACCATTCCAATTACTTACTCTGCCTACTGAGAAAACCTTGGAATAAACATTGAAAGTATACATACTTGCAATAAAGATGCCCCCACATAAAATGGTAATGGGACCAGAATAACTTTCAATTATATAATGCCAGGCTTGGAACAATTTCCGAAAACTAGTAATCTGGTTAAAGCTACATTTAAAGTGAAATAATAAATAATTTGCTTTTTCATGCAATATTGAGTGCTATTTTAAATTTCTGAACATTTGTGAAATGGAGTGTAAAAGAATGCAATAGGACTTGCTTGAAAATTAAATATTACAAAATAATTGCTATTCAAAGAAAACTATGTTGATAATATTTATCTGCTGGAAAAAACTTAGTATTTGTACATGCAATTCATGATTTCATTGAAAGAGCATTTTTCATTTCCAACCAATAATTTCTTGGTTCTGGGTAACCTCAATGTGCTGGTGGCTGGTCAGCTGCTGACAGTGGCACACTTGGGCTTCCCCTAGCACCAATGTCAACGATGATTAGCAATGAAACAAAACTTTGTAATTCCACATGAAAATAACTTTTAAAAAATCCGCAACAATGAGCCTATTTTTATGTGCAATTACAAAGTTTGGTTTCATTGCTAATCATCATGTATTAAGTCCACAGAGTTATGCCGGAAACCATTAATTATACCAATGTCAACGTGCCTATGTTCTGCAGGTGATAGAGGTGGGGGCAGGAGAGGAGAGCCAGGCAAAGGCCCTCTCCCTCTTGCTGGATCTCATACGCTGTGATGGAGACTTTTATTCTCAGTTTGTGAATGACGACTGCACCAAACTTATCACCAGAGTCCTCTCCTCCTCCCTCTGCAAGGCAGGAAATCATGTGCTGAAGGTAAGTGACTTTTCTTCACAAGTAATGAGAAACTGCCATTTAGCAAAGTGTATGGTCAACGTGGGAAGCCTTTGAATCCCTTGTTGTTGGGTACATGAATTTTTAGGATTGTCAATCTAATTTCTTCATAACCTATTGGTTCCTGAGTTCTGCAAGACTAAATTTTTTATATATCTACCTAGATAAGTTTTAATCAAATCCAGGAAGATGACTTTCATTGAATTTTTTTAAATGTGAGTGAGAAAAGTAAAAATTTTCATGTGCCTCTCGCAAAGAAGATATCACATGTAATCATTCTTATAAAAAGTGAAAATAAAAGGAATCAATTTAGTCATCAGGATGGCCACAGGTAATGGCTACATTGTAGAATGTGAATTTGGTCTGTATTTCAGGGGAGAGTTATTGAACTCAAACCTGAAACTATGTTGTTAATGCCTAGGGTACCATATGTGGTACGTCAATATATATGCAATAAAAATACTTTACAATATTCCAGTGACTGAAATAGCTTTATTACTAGAATTTGGATTGAATTGCAATAGTTAATTGCACAGTAGTCACAGTAAGGTTCCAAATAAAATTGAAAATAAATACTTGTACTTGAGTGCTGTAGCCTTGGTCCACTTGGCACTTTTACACATATCGAAATATGTCCCTTCTCTTGTGGATCAAAACTGAGATTGAGATTATCTAGATGGCACAACAGCAATGCAACATAGTAGCTACATTTTCTCCCTTACAATTGAAATAGCTCTGAATGTTCAGCAATGGATACTTTTATGGAAATTATATAAATAGTGATACATTGTCTAGCATCCCATGTGTGGAATGATAGGTGCATTCTGGATAAGCTACTATGACATCCATATCCTTCCCCATGGGTTTATATTGTTCTTATTTCAGTTCTAAATGGTAATCGATTGATTGAGACCAGATATCAAGGTAAACAACTGTGAAATAATTTATTTTGAGATAATATGAGGTATGGCTTTGTTGAGAGAGCAAAAACCCTAAATTTTGTCATCTTTTAAATGGTTGAGATGCAAGCATCTTGTACCTCATAGTTGTTGTGGAGCATTGAGGTGTGGATTTGAGAGAATAAGTGGACACCAGTCACAGAATCTTACAAGTAGTGGAAATAAATAGTTATAACTTTAAACGCCATTTGGTTTGCTAAATGTATTTTGTAGATACCGTGGGCTTGGAGCGCTTACGATGTGAAAAAAAGAAAAAAGAAGAATATCTTTGGAGGAGAACCTGAAAATGCTTGAAGAAGTTCAATAAAACTGCTGTCATTCTTGAGCCCATCTAATTATCGTCTCTTTAAATTTAATGCTAGACTTCACAAATAGATGATATATATTTTACATTCAGTTTCTGTGTGGTATTCATGTGCACAGGGATGGACATGATTCGTCTTCATGAATCACGAATCATGATTCGCGAATCACAAACTGTGATTTGTGATTCGTGATTCGGATCATTTTTTTTTAATGATTCGTGATCCGGGAGTCGACTCTTTTTTTTTTAGTTGAGGTGATTTGTGAGCCGAATTTTTGTGATGCGGCTCACGATTCACTGACGAATCACGAATTAATATCACTGATTTCACTGCTAGAAACGTACATCATTCTTTAACCGACAGATACCGTGTAAGTATAAGTCAGAAATGCAACAATATGGTTAATGCAAACTTCAATAATATATTTTACACTAAATTATGCCTCTTCTACACGTCCGCCTGCGCTCAGCGTATTTGGCTCAGCCTGCAAGTTGAGCCACCTTCCTTTCTACACGAAGCACTTACATCGACGCTTCGCCATCTGGTGCCGAAGTTTACAAATGACATTGTAAACACTCAACTAGACTGTCATAGAAAGCTATTGAGAGAATGAGATAATTCTACTGGTATATTATCACTTTCTATTATTCTTCTATTTTCTTATTATTCTTTTATATTCTTATTATATTTCTTTGATTGTCGAACTGACAGATTCAGAATGTCCTTTTTTCCTCGTACAATTAGGGATATGAATAGTGTAAATATGTCCAATACAAGTGAATCAATTTATATCATAGGTAGCTGCATGTTAATCATGATAATAATAATAAGTTTATTACTCCATACACAAATAACATGTCAATAACAAAAGTGGAGTAATTTTAGGTGGCCTTGAAGGAGAACCTGTTTAAGGCTACCATCAAATAATAATACATACAATATGCTTTGCTTAAAGATACATATTGCTCTTGTAGTGATGCCATAACAATCTCTTAACAATGTAAGTGTGTATCTTAAAAGCTACTTACTAACAGTTTAATTACAACTCAATTACATTAGTTATTTACAACAATATTTGCTCTACACTTTCTTTAGTGAGAAGCCAAGAATGTACATTTTCCAAAATATTTTTCACAGACTTAGAAATAGTGCATGACTGGGGTAATAGATTGTATACCTTTGGTCCTTCATACAAAAAACATCTTTTGAACAACGTCAAATTTGGTTTTGGCAAGGGTATACTTTTTTACGCAGGGTAAATGGAGAAGGCAGGCACAGAAATATTTCAGAGTTACCACTTCTTGTATAAAAACACCGTAGAACCTTATAAATATATAGATGCCTCAATGGAAGCAAACATAAAAGAAGAAAAAGTGGAAAGGATCTTTCAAATCTGTTCTTTTTCAAAATAACACGAATAATTCTTTTTTGTAAAAAAAACGGCAGGTTTTAAAGAGTTCAAATAAGCGCCACCACAACAAAAAATTCCATAACTTAGTCTGGATTGTACTAACGCGTTATAAATTATTCTAAGGAAATTTAAAGGACATTTATTTCTGATGAAGTAAAAATTTGTCAATGTTTGTCGCATTTTATTTGTTAGACTATCAATATGCTGTTGCAACTTTAAGAATTCATCAATGGTTACTCCCAGGTATTTTAAACTGGAAACCCGTTCAATGGGCAAGCAGCTATTGCATGAAGTTATCGGACAGTTTTCTTCATGATAATATAAAACCCAATAAAACTTGTACGTTACATAAATTATAACACATATATTTCGTTTTAGTTACACTCATTTTCAATTTGTTGGAGGTAAACCAACATTGATCAAATCAGACTGCATATCATATTTTACATCACCCCAGTTAATACCTTCATAATTTAAAGCGACATCATCAGCAAATGCTGTCACATGACCTCTAAAATTGAAATTACATAGATCGTTTATATAAACTAGAAATAGGACTGGACCCAAGACAGAGACTTGTGGAACTCCAGAAGTTATCATATTGTAATAACTGTAAACATCACCAATTTTTACACACCTCATTCTCGATGATAGATAACTGTTAAACCATTTTAGTGGTATTCCTCGAATACCAGCCTTCTGAAGCTTATAGGTCAGAATCTTGTGATCAATGGTATCAAAAGCCTTGCTAATATCAATAAATAGGCTGCCAGTGCGTCGATTTGAGTTTATAGCCTTGTAAACATGAGTAAAATAATTTTCTAGAGCATCTTCTGTCCCCTTTCCACTTAAAAAACCATACTGATTTTTGCTGAAGAAGCAGTTTTTATTGAGAAATTTAACTAATCTCGACTTGACTAGCTTCTCTATAATTTTTGAAAATATCGTCAGCAATGAAATTGGACGATAATTTAGTATACTTGATTGATCACCTTTCTTATATAAGGGCATGACACCGCCTTTTTCATCTCGTCAGGAAAAACACCACTGGTAAAACTTAGATTAAATATATGTGAAAGAATAGTAGCTAATTCGTGGATACACATCGTTTTCTAGGTGTTATATTTGACAAAAAATTGGATTGGCGGGAGCGCATACGGAGTACCAAAAATGCATGTACCAAGGTTTTAAATATTTTAAAAATTTTAAGCAGATCCTCGTGGGGTGCCGACAGAACCACCATGCTTTATATTTACAGGGCCCTAGTAAGGTCCAGACTAGAATACGGTAGTTTTTTGAATGCTTCTGCGCGTAGCAGCTACCTTAAACCCATCAATTCCGTACATAACTCTGGTCTAAGACTGGCGACTGGAGCATTCCGAACAAGCCCAGTTGCTAGTATATACTCTGACGCCGGAGAACCTCCCCTGGAGGTTAGAAGGAACATTTTGATGAGCAACTATATCTGCAGGATTTTATCGATACGGAACCATCCATGTTTCAACTTACTTTTTAAACCTCGATTTTTAGACGTTTTTAATTCTCGACCCAGGGCTACTAAGCCTGTCGCCGTTCATTGTAAAAATCTCATTGACGACTTGGGTATGGAATTTCCCAATATATATCCAACGGAAAATTTTAAATATCCTCCATGGGAGCATCCCCAGACGCAATGCTTGGTAAATTACTTGGGCTTCAAAACTAATATCACTCCAAGCGAACTACGAGTCAGAGCACTGGAGGCAATAAACAATTTCGAGACGCACGGAAAAATTTATACCGATGGCTCCAAAAATGATTCCGCATGTGGATGCGCCTATGTATCACCAGACGTAGGCTCAGCGTCCTTCAAGTTACACCCGTGGTGCACTATCTACACGGCGGAGTTATTTGCGATCAAAGTTGCGCTGGACGCCATAATAGCAAGGAATAAACAATTTCTGATTTGCTCCGACTCCAAAAGTGCGATTCAAGCCATTCGTAGTGGCTGTCCAACTCATCCCTTGCTCCAAAACATTCTATCCTCCATCATGTCGCTTGACGCCAAAGGAGTAAGTGTTAGGTTTCTCTGGATTCCAGGCCATGTTGGTGTTCACGGGAACGAAGCAGCGGACGTATTGGCAAAAGAAGCCCTCAATAGGGAAGAAATTAATTCAGCGACTATCCCATATCAGGACCTAAAACTATACTTAATGAATATATTCCTCGCCATTTGGAACACGACATGGCGCAACACAATATCGAATAAGTTGCGCCACATAAAAAACAACACACGAGCCTGGAAGTCTTCGATCCGGGACAACAGACGAGAGGAGGTAATAGTCACAAGGCTCAGAATCGGACATACAGGCTTGACTCACTCTTTCCTCTTCTCTATGGAGAAGGAACCTCCAATATGCACAGACTGTGATTCCATTTTGACGGTAAAACATATACTGGCAGACTGCACGAAGTACCAAGATATCCGGAACCGTCTCAAAATGTCTGGAGAACTAAAAACTATTTTGGGAGATAACCCAAAGGAAATTGACAAAGTCCTAACGTTCCTCCGCGAAACCAATCTCATCACAAAAATATGACCAGATTTTCCCCTTTTTATACGTTACACACATGATATACTGTGTATAGACAGACCTATAATAGCAAATGAAAGAATTGTTTTGTTATAAGTAATATTCAGGAATAAGCATGCGAAGGTGCGGTATGACCTAAGTTGTCGATGCACCTTAAATCAAACCTACCTACCTACCTAATAGTAGCTAATTCTTTAATAACAAGTTTCAAAAGTTCACTGTTAACGTTGTCGTAACCAGGGGCTTTGCTAGCAGGAAAGGATCTTACTAATGTAGTTATTTCAGCAGGATCGACTGGTTCTAAGCACATAGATTTGAAGCTATGTGAATAATCACAACACTCAGCGACGAATTCATCAGTGCCACTGTCGTTACAATTATTATTACTATCGTAGGAGGAAACAAAATAGTCATTAAATGCCCTAGCTATTTTAGAACGAGCAGATGTTATACTACCGTCTATTTCCAGGCAGATTTCGTGGGGACTGAGTGGTATGCGGCCGGATATTTCCTTGAGTATTTTCCATTGCATTTTTGAGTTTCCGTTTGCTCCTTGAAATCTGTGCAAATAGTAGTTATTGGAAGCAATCCTAAGTTCATTTTTCAAATTATTTCTACAGTTTATAAATGCCTTTGCTAAACTTTCGTTTAATGGATGGCGTCTATGCATAGACCTCATTTGGAATATGCTGCCAGTGTATGGGATCCCTACGAAATCGGTCTAAGTAATGAACTTGAACGTGTGCAGCGAAGATCAGCAAGATTTGTAAAGGGACGATACGATAATTATATTAGCATAACCAGTCTATTAAATGAATTGAAATGGGATTCATTGTCAGATCGCAGGTTGAAATTTAGACTTAATCTCTTAAACAAATTCCAAGGCAATATTTTCAGTGATGAAGTTAAAAATATTTTACGAACCCCAACTTACTATGGCAGACTGGACCATATTCATAAAATTAGAGAAATTGATTGCCGAACTGATAGATTCAAAATGTTCTTTTTCCCTCGAACAATTAGAGATACGAATAACGGTAAATATGTCCTATCAGAGAGTAGCAATGAATAGCATTGGTAGCTGCATGTTGGTATGAGTACTTAAAGCTAACCCTACTAACAGAATGTTTTTGCATGTTTGCTTAGCAATTTGTATCTTTTTTTTAAATAGTGTTGTTCTGACTACTATATTAATACTATTCCTTTTTAATGCATGATATGCAGTGCATGTTTGGTGAGAAATCACCCCCTGCCACACACCCTCGTGGTGGCTTGCAGGGTATTATGTAGATATATGTTTTTTGAGCAGATAGTTTTTCCTTCCAATAAGGTTTAGAAGATGACTAGTTATCCATGGCTTTAATTTTTTTCTTGTGTCGTAATTATTGACTTTGATTCTTGATTCAGATATAGCACCTATTAGTAAGTCATGAAATAACGAAAAAGCCTTTGATGCATCTACTTCGTTTACAACTCGACTCCAATCTACTTCAGCTATTTTGATTTTAAAATATTCATAGTCAATCTTAGTTTTGGCAGGAGTAGTCGTTAATTTTTCTTTGCATAATGGTTCTTTCACACAAATGGAACAGCGAATCAAAGAGTGATCGCTTATTGCTTCATGAAGCACTTCTATTTGAAGGTCATGCGTGCACATTTTATATAACCTAGCGAACAGGTGATCAATACAGGTAGCGGAGTGCCCTGTTACCCTAGTTGGCGAGTCAATCAGACACGCTAATCCTAAGGAGCTCATTAAGTTTAAGTAATGATCAGAATCATTAGAAGGTACCATAATATTTATGTTGACATCACCAATCACAATTATATTACCTTTTAAACTATACATTAGCGGTTCAAATTCAGATAAAAATTGTGCTATCGGAAAATTTTGATCTCTATAGAGAGAAATTAACTGTAATTTGAATTTTTCAAGGGTCACCTGGACAAAATGAGCAGTGACAGCTTGAATTACATTAGAGTAGCAATCAATTGTACTTTGCACATAAACAATAACACCTCTTGCTCGACTACTGCTACTGCATTGGGCAAAATATTTATAACCTTCCAATTTGTAATGGTGAAGTTCGTGTTCACAAACCCATATTTCACTCAGGATGATTATACTCGGTAAATAAGAAAGGCCATGTAGATACGTTTCAAATAAATCAAAGTTTGATCTATCTACATCTACATAATACCCTGCAAGCCATCACAAGGGTGTGTGGCAGGGGGTGATTTCTCACCAATCATGCACTACATATCATGCATAAAAAAGGAATAGTATGTATTAATATAGTAGTCAGAACTACACTATTTAAAAAAGATAGAAATTGCAAAGCAAACATGCAAAAACATTCTGTTAGTAGGGTTAGCTTTAAGTACTCATACCAACATGCAGCTACAAATGCTATTCATTGCTACTCTCCGATAGGACATATTTACCATTATTCGTATCTCTAATTGTTCGAGGGAAAAAGGACATTTTGAATCGGTCGGTTCGGCAATCAATTTCTCTAATTTTATGATTATGGTCCAGTCTGCCATAGTAAGTTGGGGTTCGTAAAATATTTTTAACATCATCACTGAAAATATTGCCTTGGAATTTGTTTAAGAGATTAAGTCTAAATTTCAACCTGCGATCTGATAATGATTCCCATTTCAATTCATTTAATAGACTGGTTACGCTAATATAATTATCGTATCGTCCCTTTACAAATCTTGCTGATCTTCGCTGCACACGTTCAAGTTCATTACTTAGACCGATTTCGTAGGGATCCCATACACTGGCAGCATATTCCAAATGAGGTCTTACAAGGGAAAAGTAGCTGATTTCACGTACATGATCGTCACATTTACCCAATACTCTTTTGATGAAACCCAGTTTACGATTAGCTTGACCCATTATTTCACGTATATGTTTACCCCAGGAAAGATCATGTGTCAGTCTTATTCCAAGATATTTAATGGATTCCACGTTTGTTATTTCATTATTACTTATTTTGTATGTGCTAGGAGGAGAACTATTCTTTTTCCAAAAATTCATTACTAGACATTTTTTAAAATTTAATTCTAACTGCCATGTATCAAAGACTACGATCTTAATAAGACATTGACAAAGACTTGATCTGAGACTACAGATATTTTGTTGAACAATAAATAATATACTGCTATGAAATAACTTAATATTGGTGTAATGTGACATTTTAAATTTGATAAAAAATTTAAATCCTACAAACTTGTCAAAACAAACACTGGTTCTTTCTCCGCTTTTCGCATTAAAACTTTACCTCCACGTATCCACAAATATTAATAGCCTTTCTCATTCTTAACAGCCCTTGCAGCATGCAGCACTTTTCTCCTCCCAGGACAAAGGGCTTTGTTAATGTAGAGAGGGGTGGGTGTCACATCGAGGTTCAGGGGCCGTGTTGAGAAGTCCCTCTTTACTCTTCTTTTTGCCAGTAGATCTTCCTTGATGTGCCGACGGAGGAACTTAACGTGGATACCACACTGCCCACTTTCCGACTTGGGTTTGAAGCGGTAACAGCTGTCAATGTAACGCTTTGACTATAACCCCCAACTCGGCCCCAATATTACCAATTATGCTCGGAAGGTCTTCGTTTTTTTGAAGTGGGTAACCGTGAATCTCGACTGAGTTTGCTAAACTGCATTGCTCAAGGTCATCGGACTGTTTTGCAAGAAGTGCAATTTGCTTCTTCAGTGATCGATTTTCAATTTCTAATAAGTCCATTCTAGCAAAGCACTCGTCGAATCGCTTACTATGAGCCTCAAGCACCGAAGATAAATCGTCCAACCGATCATACAATTTGTTCATCGAATCTCCAAGATTAGCCTCTGTTGACTTTAAATCAGCTTTGATTTCTTTGAAGAGATCTAAAACTGCATCTGATGGAAACTATGGGACGCACTTTTAATCGGTGCACAAGTAGATTCACTATTCATGCTAGATCTACGAACCACGGTGCACTCACTGCATCACCAAACTTGCTTGCTGGATTTAATGGCTTCAATGTCCTGTTTAGTAAGAGGATTATCTAAACAGTTTCCATGGAATTTGTTCCCACAATCGGAGCACTCTAATAATACTGTGTTACGCACTAACTTACTGCAAATTTTGCAAGAACTCATTTCGGTAACACGAAAGGTTGGTCATTGTTGTTGTTATATATTGTGGTTATTGTTAATCTGTTGGTATGAGGACATGAAGGTAATCCAACTAACAGCATGTTTTTGCATGCTTACTTTGCTATATTTATTTGTTTTACTAATGAGGTTTAGACTAGTATATTATTACTAATCCTGTTTCATGCATGAAGTAGCTTTCTTGCATGCATGTAGTAGCTTGCTTGCATGCATGCTTGTAGTACATGTTTGGTGAGAATTCACCCCCTGCCACACACCTTTATGGTGACTTGCAGGGTATTATTTAGATGTACATAAGAACTGGTAATTTATGATATTCAGTTAATCCACACTGTATCTACACAAGTGTTATTAACGGGCGAAAAAATTGGTATAGGTTCACAATTATGGAAGCAATGTTCAGAATGTTACCATTACGTAGTGTTATTGTCATTCTGCAATAACACTATGATTCGTGATTCGTGAACCGCACGAATCATATTTAAAGGAAAAATCACATGTTTCATGATTCGAGATTTGAATCAAATTTTCAGCAGTGAATCGTGATTTGTGCTTCGAATCTAATTTCCTTCAAAGATTCGTGATTCGTGACTCGAATCGATATTAGGTGATTCGTGCCCAACCCTGCATGTGCACCATCAGAGTCTCTCATGAGTTAATAAGGGTTGAAGAGGGCACTTGCATATGGGATTAAATATTTTAGGTATTGCATTCAACCTTGTGAAGGGATGAAAATTTAGTTAATGTACAACATAGATGTTCAAGTTAAAAGTTCCAAATATCTGCTGGAATTGTTTCCCTTCTCTGTAGAGATTGTATGTTGAAATTGAGCAATTCTTCCTGTTGATGGTCACTGAAATTTTTGGTATCAGAGATTGCCTCTTCTTCCTTCAATTGGCTTATCTTTCATCTGTAGAGAATTCTACAAGGTGAAAGCTAGTCATTTATCTTCTGTAAAAATTAATTGATCTCTCTTGTAAAAATTAATTGATCTCTCTTGTAAAAATTAATTGATCTCTCTTGTAAACATTAATTGATCTCTCTTGTAAAAATTAATTGAATGTCTGGTGTGTGTAATGAAGTATGTATAAGCTTTTTGAAGATTGCCTCTCCCATTTTCTCATCAGGTGTTGTTGGATGCGAGTTGTGACAAGTCGGTTCTCCACTCGAATGCTGACAGATTCCACATTGTGTCCCAATCAAACGCCATCATCACGCAGCCCTCCCTTCTCGTGGCTGTTCTGCAGGCTTGGAAGGGGTGGGAGAGGCCAGACAAAGGCACCAGGGCACCTGGCGTGCCACAAGAGGATGAGTGCAGTGGGCTGGCTCTGTTCTTTGGCATATTGCTGGCCCTGCTGCGAGATGACCACCCACACAGAGAGTTTAATGCCGCCCAGCTTAATCGTGTTGGGATGGTGGAGGCAACATTGTTATTTTGCAAGGTGAGGCAGGGGTACAGATCCATCTCAACCTGCAAGTGCAGTGTCCCACCTAGGGATTTTAAAATCGATTTCGATTTTAATCGAAAATCGATTATCACACTCCGATTTTCGATTTAATCAAAGTCAACTTTTTGTTTTGAAAAAATCAATCAAAATCGATTATAGCCGATCAATTTTCTATTTTTAGCTTGCTACAGCATTTGAATTTTGCCGCCTCGCTTTGCTCTGCGCAGTGCTATTTCACCATGCATTGCAGTCGGAGGAATCTTGGAGGGGAGGCAAAGTGCTTCGGACACTGGAAGGTTGGAGTTGCCAACTGTAGGGCTGCGGATTTTTATACAATTCTAGGTTTTCCGGCGGGTACTCGCGGTCGAAAGTAATACGTTGTAGACCGCGAGATGAAGATTCGAAATGATAATATGCATTGACATTGTGCCTTTTTTGTAAACGTTTTCTCAATAAATTGCTTCGGAGCACTCGCCTTCTTGAAAATAGATTCGTCCATTCCAAATATGGTCTTCTGCGCATAGGCCATGAAGTTTCGATCGCACTGTGCTGTAGGCTGAGTGCGTTGGCCAGTATGCATATTGTTTGCTCACCGTGCTACTTGTGTTGCGTTTGTGTCATGCCGATCGGAGAGCTGTTTGCCGTCCTTTGCATCAGCCATGGCTCCTCCAAGTGCTGTTTGGCAGTATTTTAGCAAGCAAACAATGAATAATAAATCCTTTGCTAAGTGTTCAAAGTGTCAACTGAGCTTGACTTACTGTGCCTCGACTAGTACTAGAGTAGATCAGTCATTTGAAGAAGGTGCACAAGATTGAGGTTTATGTTAGTGCACCAAAAAGAAAGAGAACGGCAAACAGTGAATATGATAATAAGTCTGACGACGAAATGGACCTGGCTAGTGATGCAGCAACAGCAGCCTTTCCCTTACCTCCGCCATCATCACGATTAGATGAGGTAAGTGCTGGGAAGTTTAACTCGTAGGCTTCCGCAGATGCACTATTGACTATTTCTTTTTTTGGGAATCATTCCGCATTTATTTAAATAGTATTACAATATGTCGGTAGCCCTCCTGCTAGTTTCGTCAGGTTATCTGATCTGTCGTTTCCTCGCTCGTCGTCCTATTGTATAGGAGTGGACCCCATTGTTGCCTGAATGTTTGAATTTGAAAAAATCCGTTTAAAATTGTTCCCCAAAGTAAAATCGTCCTCACTGTTGATGTTCGATGGTCTTTTCGTTATTTCCATAGCCTCTTTGATTAGCCTGACGAAACTAGCAGGAGAGCTAGCGAAATATTGTAATACTATTTAAATAAACCCGGAATGAATCCTGAAAAAGAAATAGTCAAAATGTCCGGATGTTTGTTTACTATTAACATTTTAAGGATGGACGACGAGACGAAAATACTTGAGGGCTTGAGTAAAGAATATTGTCTTGCTTGTCAATTTCAAAATTTTTTTAATAGTAAGCAGATGCCGTAAATGAAAATTTGTGTCCATAGGCTTGTTTCCATCGTCGATTTCCGTCAGTTCAATCGTTAATGCTCTCACCACCCTCATCATCTGCAGGATTAAGACTGCCAAGCCGAGCAGTTTCTTCAGGAGGATCCTTTCGTCCAGGTAGTCGCGGTAACACTTTAGGACCTCTAGACAGATATTTCCGCAATGCCTCTGCATTTTCTGGTGAGCTCAGTGTTCAGAAGATTGGTAAGGTTTGATACTATATACTCCAAGCTCGGCTTGCTTTCACACAACTCACTAGTGTGGGGTGTTGAAGCTTACGCTGATCAGGATCGGGCTGGTGGCATGCCAATCGAGCTGCGCCAGTTCGTAAACCGCCCTCCAGTCGACCGCAAGTCAAACCCTACAAGCATGGCAGGAGATTAATGGAGAATATCCCCACATAAACAAAGTAGCCAGCAGGAATTTATCTATAGTTGCCTTTTCCCTTCCGTGTGAGCGACTATTTTCTCACGTCGGGTTAATTGCAACTTAGGTGTGAAATCGATTATCAGGAAATCATTTAAATATGATAGTTTTTTAAGGTCCCTGAGAAACACTGGTTCCACGGCTTTTCAAACAAGAAATAAATAATATTCTGTTTTTCATTTTGTGGTATGGCCACTTCTCAATATACAATTCTTATTGCTCTAAATTACATGTAATTTGCTTGTTATATTACCTATATGTATATAAGTATCTTGTATGGATTATTACTTTCCTGCATGCCTTATTGATATCTTTAAAATAATATTGTGACGGTCCGGGCCCTCGGCCGGTGGCCGCGGTCGTAGGGCCGGGACAAACGTCCACATACGTGGGCATACCGTCTCCCGAAAACGGGGGGGGCAAGGCCCTCGCGAGGGGGACCCCAACGTGCCCAGCCGATGTGGGGGTGACGGGGACCCACAAATGAAAAATTTAGAATAAAATGGATCGTGAAGGGGGGTTAGGTTGGGAGTGAGGGGGTGGGAGTATGGCCAATTAGGCACAGAAAAAAAAACACATACACGCACGTGGCTTGGGTGCAATTAAGTACTTTAGTGCTTAAATGGATGACACGAACTCCCTCCAAAATACATTAAATGAGCACTATACGATGACACTAATGAGGGATGAAACACAGTGAAATGGATGGGAATGAAAATGATGAAATGGAAATGATAAGGGATGCAAACAGAAAAATATAGCCTTAACAATAGGCTCCGGCCAGATTTACTGACCGAGCAAACAAAATCGACAAAAAAAACCTTTAGACACTGGTTGACATGAGAAATTAATGACGGCTCCGTGGCCGACTATCACAGTTACATTACATGGTTCATGATATGGCGATGGGAATGAGCGTTGCCTCCAAGGTCCCGCAACGCTCATGGATGCACGTTGGGCTCGCCGGTCGTGAATTAAACTGACAGTTCTGGGAGGGAAATAGGGAGAACAATGGGCGAAGATGGGGGGGGCGACAGTGGCTTACGCGACGGCCGGTGCAGGCTGGTGTTTGAGGATGAGGCGTGAAACGATGGTGAAGTCACTTGTGTCGCCCAGGCGCTGTCCCGAGCTTTCGCGACAGAGTAATCGCGAAGAGTAGCCAATCGAATCCACGTTCACGCCGCCGCCAGTCCTCTGCAGCCTTCGGTCCGTGCTCCTTCACTTGCGTCCGTTCCCCAAGTCTTTCCAGTAGACTCGCCCGGCTGTCCTCTCTCTCTATCTCTCCAATGATGTTCTGGTCTCTCATCCACGAAGAATAACAAGAAGACTTCGGTCGCTCACCAATGAAGAAGACCGTGGATCAACGAAGAAGACCAGACAAGAGACCGCGAGCGGCGCTTCGCCCGCGCTTATATCCCCGAATCCTCGAGGTGGGATGGGGGTCACGTGACTGGGAGGACGGGTGCTTCACGTCACTTGGGGGCAGGCCACTTTAACACACACTCCCTCAAACCTGGAGCGGGGTCGAATAGCCCCTCCCAGGTCACACACTCACACACCCGCGGGAGCAAGCCACTCCATAAAGCAAACCATTTACGCTGAACCACATTCCTGGCCAAAAGGCCGGGGCAGGAGCCGGGGATAGTGGGGTAGGGGGTTTGGGGTGGTGAGTGCAGAAAAGGTAGGAGTGGAAGCCCTGTAACGGACTCGGACCGTTACAATATATTGCATTAATAAATGTAACCGTATTCAGTAATTTTCCCTAGTGCATTCATTAACCCATATTTTGCATTTGGTTACAGCACATCCGTATTTCAGCGGACAATTACTTTAATATTTGAAAATATCAATTTCGATTTTTCGATTATTTTGGGGAAAAAATCGAATTTTTATAAAATCGATTTTAAAAACCAAAATTGAAAGTCGATTAATCGAAAATCGATTCTGGATTTAAATTTCCAATCCCTAGTCCCACCCCTTCTCCTCTCTGCTAGTCTTAAATCCACCAAATTCTTTTCCAAATCATCCCTGCGACTGGGTTAGTTGCAAAACTTGCCCAAACCTCATCACCTCAACAGCCTCTTCCCAAGCAATTGCTTTTCCCTCCCCTTCCTGTGCCACCACTATTTAATATTGTCTACCTTCTTCTTTTCCCACTCTACCCTAGTTTATCTTCATTGGCCTCTCCACAGCCCCCTCCAAACATCTGCATGAATGGCCACCACTCAGAGGAACACTGAAATATCAGGAAAAAATTTCCTTTGAGTGTCTCACTCTTTAATTAATTGATTTTACCCAACTGTACCCGAAGACCATGAGATTGTGAGCCTTTCTTTGGCCACTCTTGATGAGAGGACAAATTTTATGGTTCTAAGGAAGAGTCTCTCTTCCACCCATAAAGTATACCCCACAGATATTGTCCCTGACATCCTAAAATTTTGTCGGAGAGGAGATCTATGAAGGAACTCCAGGGAAACAATGAACTTCTTATTACACCTGCTGAAAAAGAGAATGCAACAGTCATGATGAAAAGAGAAGATTACATCTACAGAATTAACAGCATTTTGGATGATGCCGTCTACTCAGGAGTAAAAGTGGGCCCTACTACTAATATACAATTAGAAATGGAGTACATCATCAGCCACTCATCAATCCCACCAGAAGAACGACATTGGATCAACAAGTCAGCACCAAAACCACCGAGATTTAATGGGCAACCAAAGATCCTTAAGGAGGAAGAGTGCAAGCTGGTTCATGGAAGATTTCTAATGCAAAGCTGTATATACAAGACAACAGTATATACAAAGACAACAGTAAACCAAAACTGTTCATGAGGTACGTTGATGACACCTTTGTAATTTGCCACCATGGATTGGAAGTAGTATGGATGAAGTTCACAATTTTCTGCTTCACCTCAGTGGACAAAACACCTACATTGCCTTCACAGTGGAAGAGGAAAAGGACCATTGCCTCCCATTCCTGGATGCTCTAGTTGAGAAGAAACAAGATTGAACCTTATGACACCTAATAAGGACCTTAGACCTTATTTGTTGAAATCTGAAGTTAATGTGACTGCAGGTAACAGAAGAGGAAGCACTTTTAGGTGTGTCATCAGATAGTAAGGATCGAAAACCAGTTCATTTTTCAAACAAAATTAAGTAAATGTATCCACAGTGACAAAATTCTTGATGAACATCATGAAACGTAGAAATGAACATTCTGTCACGTACATTTTACAGCATTGCAGTTGGTTTCCTCTTTTGGAAGCTATAGCTCCTGAAACTCAAGTGTGTCAAGTTATTTTACAGATGGTAGACACTATAATGCTGATTGCTTTACCTTTCTTCTGAGCTTCATTTGATATTTATTAGCAACACCCATTGTATCTTATATTGGTCTCGACGGTGGTTGTGGGTTCTGTTGGTTCCCTATGTGCAAGTGAACCCAGAAGGGTGCACCAAAGTGTCCTCTTCCTCACCATGGTATTTTTTTGTGTAATTGGACAAATTCAAGGATTGCAAACTAGCAGCGAATACCTTATAGGATTCACCCGCTGAAAAGCACAGTAGCAGTATTTCAAAAGAGAAAAACTCTTGTCCTTTAAGGAGGTCCCAATAGATCCACAAGGGAGAAGGAAGCCTTGATAGCTCAATTGGAAGAGTACCTGGCTGGAAATCGGGGTTTCGGGTTCAAATCTCAGTCAAAGTGGATTTTTTCCTTGTGGAAACTCTGCTATTATTTACGTCCTTGATCTTCCAGGTTGCATAAAAAATTGTAACTATATGTTGTACGTGGATGATTTACAAATATATTATCATTGTTCTCCTAAAAATCTGGTAGAAGCGACCGCTAAAGTTAATACAGATATTACTGCAATTGTAAACTGGGTAAAAACAAACTCTTTAGCTCTAAACCACACTAAGACTAAGCTATGTTAGTCGGGGGCAAAACCTGCTTAAACTCAAGTAAACTTGACAGCATCCCAAAGGTTAAACTTGAAAATGCCTTTATTCCTTATTCAAATTGTGTGACAAATCTTGGTCTCACGGTGAACAAACATCTATCCTGGAATGAACACATTTCTGATGTTGCCAATAAGATTAGTAAAACTTTGTACAAATTAAAATTAAATAAAAATTTACTTCCTATGCATACAAGGAAGCACCTTATCTCTACTTTAGTGTTTCTTAATATAAACTACTGCTCCCTGGTATTTAGCGACTTTACTTCTGAACAGAATGTAAAATTACAGAGATCGTTAAATTCATGTGTAAGATTCATATTCAATCTCCGGCGTGATGAACATATATCCCTGTATCTCCGGCAACTTGGATGGCTTTCAACAAATTCACGTCGAACGTACCTACTGGCCACATTCCTTTTCTCCCTTTTCCATAACAAGCAACCTGAATATCTCCTAAACCTCATCCCCATCTCACCATCTACCCTAACAATAGAAACTAGATCCTCATCCCAATATATATACTATCCAGGTCACCGCACTGCAACCTTTCAAAACTCTTTCCAAGTTGCCGAAGCAAAACTCTGGAACTCCCTACCAGATGAATTAAAAAATCTGAAGTCTGTATTCCACTTTAAAAAGTTTATTTCACGTGTTGTTAGGTGAATAGTTATCTTTTTTCCCTTAAATGTATTTGTATAATGGTAATACCCACAATTTATGTCTCATTGTATGTTTTTCACTAAAAGTTATATATTGTTGTTCAGTGTTGTATTGATGTATGTTATATGTGTATTTTTATGTGTATTGGATATTTTCCATAAATGGATATGTGTTGTATATTCGCTTTGTATTGTATGTATTTGTATATTCACTGTGTTTTCTGTGAAATTGTCGGAACTTTGATGTCTTTGTTGTACTTAAGGGACGATGTCCCAGTGCAAATAAATTGTATATCTATCTATCTAATGTTTTTGTGTGTCTTTGCAGGAGCGCTTCCTCCTCGACGATTCTCCGTGCACCCTGAGCTCTCCATCGGTGTGCTACTCGCTGGTGGAGGTGATCCGCTCCCTCATGGGGGCTCCGCCTGAGTTTTCCCACATTGTCTCCCTCTCAGACTTCCTTGTCCTGGTGCACCGAGCAAGTGCCACTTTTGTGTCGCACGCCCGTTCCTCCTTCTACTTCCTGCCTTCGCCAAAGGCACCGGCGGCCAGCAGTACCCCTCCAACCAGAATCACTCAGACGGCGGTGGCAGCCAATTCTTCAGCCGTGATGAATTCAGGTGAGGAGCAGTGGGGAGAGAATTGTGCGGAGACAACTTCACATTTGAACTTATTGGCACCCATGCTTTCACATGAGTAAAGTATGTTAGTGATAGCTACTAAATTTACTGTAAAATCTTTGAAATTATTAGAAGTATGTTTAGTGGATTGCAAAACCTGAAGCTTCTCCCCCTTTCTATTCTCCCGTGTCTTTAATCCTTATTGTTAGAGATGCATCTTGCGCTAAGGCAAGAATTTTCAGTTCAGGATAGCTCACCTTTCATTTTGGGGACCTTTGCACTCTCTCCGTAAGTGCATGATGGATAAAACCACCCGACTCTGTCTGGTTATCATTTCTAAGTTGATTTCTTAGATGCTGCTCCTTGGCTTTGAAGTTGCAGTATAAATATAAATATAAATAAATTTCATTGTTAACTTACTTTCCCCTTGAAAAAGCGACAATCATTTGTTAAGAAACATTGGATTATCTCATCATTGACATGGAGCTAACCTGAGAAAACTAAGATTACTTTTAATCGCTAAGACCTGAAGAAGCTGTAATGATAAATTCTCACTCTCTTGATCCAGCTCAATCAAAGCAAGCGTCTATAAACCTACGTTTTAAGCGCTTCAAGGTGATGTGTGTCTGTTACTCTCTACTTGTTAAGCAAAATGGAGAAGATAGCATCTCACGAGCCTGATTTTAAGTTCTATACTGAAGTTTTCTCTACGAAGAACCTTTTTCATCTAAGTGAATGCAGCCCTGGTTTTCACAATTCTTATTTTAATTTCTGTGGTCATGTCCTAGTTATCCTTTTTGTACAGCCTTTTGTACAGCGAGGGATTTGGACGAACCATTTAAAACCCTATGATTTACATGTAAAATAAATCAGTAATAGTGAGGACAACAACCTGGTAAATTTTGTGCTCACTTGCTCTTTTCTGTAGCATTAAATGCCAAACGGTAAATTTTTCCACCCACTTTTACGATCAAATGTTCATTTTGACCATTCACGAAATGCCCATATACATCGTTATTAATTAAATATTAATTTCTCAAAAGTCTGTGCATTTCATTGCTCTTTTGTCATCCTCCCACACCTTCCATTGGTATTCGTATCAAATAGTTCCTGATGCTGCTGCTAGATGTTGGTACGTGAGCAGATATTGAGTTCCTGTACCTATCTCAATGAAATTCAATTTTGAACTTGCAATTGCTTGAAATTGTGGACTTACTTGTCATAGGCATGTTTCCATAAATTCAAGATAGTATTCCATGCATGATTATTGTGGTCTTGGACAATTTATAACTAATGCTTTTGCATTCGTAAATGTTGGTTTTAATCGGCTCTAATATTCCGACAAATCCAAGTCAACTGTTGTCAGAGACAATTTAGACCATTTTAATGGAGGCAATCTTACAGCAAATGAAGGTTGTTCTCTCCTTTATTTCCAATGCTAACCTGGAGAAGGTAGCAATCTGGTGCTTGCATGGAACTAAATCCCTTTTAATCATCCTTTTCTATCTTTTTCTTTTATTTTTTTCCATCTCTTTCTTTTATTTATCTAGCAGCCATCACTCACCATTTTCACCTACTTTTGGAGAGGTGGAAGATATGATTTTTTTTTATTTCCGAAGGTTTTGCAGTTAATAGTTTGTTGCATTGCCATTGCTTGCAATCATGACATATGTAATTGGCACATCCAAACAATCAGGGCAATGACAATATAATTATCATGTCGTACAGTACACACATCTGAGGCAAGGGCTAAAGTGTAAAAATTCGACTTATTATATTCCAGCATATGACACAGAGCGTAGAATTTGATGTAATTGAAAGTGGATGTAATCATGGGTAAATGAAATGTTCGAAAATTTGATTTTTAATTGTAATCTCATTAGAATATTTTCACCACTCACAAAAAATAACCCAAAATTAAGCTGTGGGGTGATTATTTAATTACCTTCGGTTACAACGACAATTGTATATAGCTGGTGATTTTTCAGTTCCTAAGGGCTCTCGCTATATAGAGCTTCCACTGTAAGTCTTTGATGAATTACCCTTACTTTGCAGGCATCTTTCGTCTTAATCACGGAGTAAAGGCAGAGCCACCTGGTGGAACTGTGGCCAGGGAGGGCAGGAAAGAGAGTAATTTGGCCCAGCCGGTGGATCCTCAGAAGTTGAACAAGGCGCTGGCTAACCTACAGGTGAGGGAGTGGTTCTCTCCAGTCAGCAGGGTATTGATGACTTGGTTTTGAAAATCATAGTTTCATTTTTCCAGCATAATATTCATGGTGGGGGTAGAAAGAATGGTACCCTGCATGTATCCTCTCCTTTCTTCTCTTCATTTACACCCAATCATCATCTTAATAATTTATTTTTATAATGGCTGTAGCTTTTCCTTTGGAATACTTATCTTTTATTTAGCAATGTTGTAGATGTCTTGGTTTCAAATGTACTTTACTTCAATCTAAAATTGGTGTATACAAAAAATTAATACAAATGACATTTTAAAAATCAGTGTTCCAGTCTTGGTTGTGCTGGTTTTTGGTTTATTTGGGACATGTTCTTAGGTTATGGTAGGAGATATTCCCCTGACAAGGAACATGCAGAACTTTTATTCTTTTGTTTTTCATACATCACATAATAGCAACCTACATCATTTTTCAAAATGTGTTCAACCTAGGCAATTCATTCGACCTAGGGTCTATTTCGTTGTAACTGATGAGAGCTTCAACACATTCAACCGGACGGACGCGAATGTGAATCCGAGGTGCATTGCCAGGATACCGAACGACGCGCATTCGCATCTGTTAATGACCTCTCTGATGACCTCACTGAAGACCTCTCTGAAGGATGCGAACTCGCGTCTTTAATAAATTATCGAGTTTTGTTATTCAAAAAAATTTTTAACTAATTTTAAATTACATTTCAGTAACTGGCCAAATTAATGTGGCAGAAAACGCTTTCCGTTTTTCATGATTGCACACTAGAAATATTCTGGGTTGAATGTGTTAATAAGTTGGTAAAAAGAATCTGATTAACTCTTTGCAATGAATATCTTTTTTGGCCTTGTTTCTACTCTCTCTTCGGATACTTTCTGTGCTTTTAATGTATTCAAAATATTCTTCATGCAGTGGAGAATGTTGTACTGCTTGCATAAGTCTCACAAAGATAAATCTATTTCAGAGAATATTGCTTTATTGGCTTGTATTAATGTCTTTATGATATTGACTGAATTCTCTGGTGAATGATTTATAACTCTGACTAAAACAGACTTCTAGTCATTGCTAGCTCATTGTGGAGGCTCATGGGTATATTATACTGTAGGAATCTACATAAACAATTATTTCTTCATTTCATGGATGGATCACTTTATAGTTTGATTTAAATGAAATACTTTATAGGTGCAGAACCTTAAACAGTTTCCTGCTATCTCAATTTTTTTTATTTTCCCTACCTATTGTAAATACCATGGTTTTTGATGAAAGCCACGTCATCAAGGATTAGAGAACATAAAGAGTGGAATCAGACTGGACCAATGCTTGCCATCACACGACCTTCAAGGGACACATCCTCGGTATAGTTAATATTGCCCTCCTGGCCAAATACAGGTGTTTTGGAATGTGACTCATCAGAGAGTTATCCCACGGAGAAAGAATCGTGATCAACTTTAACGGGGATCAAGGATGTAGACTCAGTGAAAAATGGAACCGTTTAATTTCCGGGGGACTCTGTACCACTCCACGTCCTTTCCCATAGCCTCTCCCACATCCATGTCTTCATGGGAATATGAGAGAGTTGCATGACTTCACTTTGAACAGGCCTCTGGCATTGGAGGGGAAACGTTAGCCTTTAATTACCCTGACATGGATATACAGGGTGATTAAAAAGAATACCACAACTTCGAAAATCTGTATTTAATCAAAGAAACATGATGGAACCTTGGGTAATTAATCTATGGGAAGATTACTTTCAAAGTTTTTTTTAAGTTGTACTGACAAAGTTTTTTTTCAGCAGAAAACAAGTTCATAGATGTTCAGTATGACCCCCTCCAGACACTTGAGTTACATCAACTCGATACTTGAACTCGTTGGTTGGTTGGTTATTTAGGGGAGGCGACCGACAGCTGAGGTCATTTGCGCCATATAGGATAGGTGGGTAATTGGGTAATGATGGGAGTTTATAGGGAACGGAGGAAGGGTGGAGAGAAACCCGGCGTCGGCATTAGCCTACTCTTAACGAAAGGCGCCAAGGGGACCACGGCTTAACGTCCCATCCGACGGACGGAGTACTGTACTTGAAATGCCCTCCACTAGGCACTCAAGTGGGGACCGGTTTTCCACTGAAAAATCCGCCACTGCCTGGAATCGAACCTGGGCCCTCGGGACGGGAGGCCAGTACTCTAGCCACCACACCAACCCGATCCCCCTCTTGAACTCGTTCCACACTCTCTGTAGCATCTCCGGCGTAACAGTTTGGATAGCTGAAGTTATTCGTTCTTTTAGTTCCTCAATGTTAGCTGGTAGAGGTGGTCAAAACACCATGTCTTTAACATACCCCAATAGAAAAAAATCACAGGGGGTGAGGTCAGGGCTTCTTGGAGGCCAGTGATGAAGTGCTCTGTCACGAGTTGCCTGGCGGCCGATCCATTGCTGTGGGTACCTTTCGTTCAAATAGGCACGGACAGATAAGTGCCAATGGGGTGGTGTCCCATCCTGCTGGAATATGAATTGACGTGCTTCTTCTTTGAGTTGAAGGAACAGCCAATTCTGCCACATTTCCAGATATGTTTGCCCAGTTACAGGTGCACCCTCAAACAAAAAAGGACCAAAAACTTAATTGGCTGAAATGGCACAGAAAACGTTCACCTTAGGTGAATCACGTTCATGCTGAACTGTTTCCCGTAGATTATCAGTGCCCCATATATGGACATTGTGCCGATTGACTCCCGTTTTTGTGAAATGTAGCTTCATCGCTAAACACTAGCTTTGAAATGAGCAAGTCATCTGTTTCCATTTGCTGAAGGACAAACTCACAGAACTCGATTCTTTTCACCTTAGATAGAGCTTGAACCAATTTCATACGATAAGGTTTCATTACTAACCTTTTCCTTAGGATTCTCCAAATGGTCGGTTGTGGAATTTGCAGCTCTCTGCTAGCTCGGCGGGTCGATTTTCTTGGACTGCGAGCAAGTGCTTCCTGAATGCGGCCAACATTTTCTTCACTCGTTCGCGGCCGTCCGGAACTTTTCCCTTTGCACAAACACCCTTTCTCTGTGAATTGTTTATACCAACATTTGATACACCACCTATCAGGAGGTTGAACACCATACTTGATTCGAAATGCACGCTGAACAACTGTCACCGATTCACTTCTACCGTACTCGATAACACAGAAAGCTTCTTGTTGAGCAGTCGCCATCTTTGCACTAACAACAGAAATGGTTGATATGTGGCCAACAGCACTCCTAGCGACAAAATGAGCGACTTTAGAGCTTCCTTAAATCGACAACAGAAAGCGATTAGCTCTCCTTTTTTCTTTGCAGAGTTCTCAATTTTCAAAGTTGTGGTATTCTTTTTGAATCACCCTGTATAGTCCAAAAATACTATTATATAAAATGTTTATTTGTATTTAAAAATGTGTGATTGTGTTAAATCGATGGTTAATCCTCCTTAATTTCAGATCAAGCAGATTGGTAGCGAGGGACGTGTCCTGAAGATTGTATCCCCTGATTCCAACCTGATTGAGGATAGCAACAAGGTAGCCGTTGATGGGTCCGATGGAGTGCTGCCCTCCATGGAGCCCAGTGTGTTGATTGGTGGGAAGCAGGGAGAGACCAGGGGTAGTCCCGAGACGAAGAGTGAAAGCAGTGCAGACAAGGTAGCCCATCAGGGAAACACCATCGACCTCTTCAAGAGTTTGGTGGGCCACAATATCATCTCGACTGACATCAACGTAGGACCCTACAAGGAAAAAGACATGTTCTCTCTGAAGATGGGGTCAGAGGATGAGAAACTGGAGGTGGTGAGTGTGGAGATGTCTTCTCACATGCTTTCTTTATAGTTGGAGGTGGTTATTTCCAGCTCATTTAGATTCGTGACTTAACATTTTAGACTAGTAACTTGGATGGTTAGGCCAGCCACCTGTGAAAAAGGTATATCTCTAACAACTGTGTGGTCAGAGTTAACCTATTTCCTCCCAGAAAACCGCCGGCGAGGACTTAACCGCGCCGGTGGCGGCGTGGTTAAGTCCTCGCCTGCGAACTTGAGGGTCGCGGGTTCGAGTCCCACCTGAGTGGGTTTTTTCACCACTCAGGACATGGTTGTGTGTGCCCGTCCATTGTTACATGTTAAATACCCCGATGTAAAGGCCACATGTGCTGTGTTTGGTAATGGAAAAAAAAATTGTTTGTGATTTTGAAGATCCTTTGGTATCTTACTCATATGGTCACCTAAAATACTCATGCAAAATATTTTAAAGGTAGTTGTTCAGGCTTGATTTGGTTGAATATCATAGCGAAAGAAAAAGACTGGCAATTTTCCACAAGAATAAGGATTTTACTTGACTGGTTTCGGTGTACAACACCATCTTCAGGACCTGAAAATGGTGTTGTACACCAAAACTGGTCAAGTAAACTCCTTATTCTTGTGGAAAATTGCCAGTCTTTTTCTTTCGCAAAATATTTAGGTGATTTATAAAGTTGTTTCCGCAGAATGACCTGTAGCCATATGGCTATGCTGGGCGTTAATGGGGTCAATATTTAGCATGCTGCGATTTGTACGAGTATGTCCAAAAAAAAAAAGATTCTCTCCTAACATAGTTATGTATTTAGAGGTAAGCAAAACATCACAGTTTCCTCACAATTCTTAAATTTCTTCAATTAATAGCATTTTATGGCACAATAATAGGAACGTTAGTCTCAGACAAGTACGCTGGTAAGATAACTTTTTACCCATATGGCTAAATTCTATGGAATATTTTGCAAAAATGAACAAACACTAAATGAGTCTTCTACTGAGCTACTTTTGATACAATAAGGACAATATCCTTATAGGAGCTATATCTCAGCACTGGCCTTAGGTACAGGTATAGCAACAACATTGCCATTACATAAAAGCTCGTTAGTTTGAAAAAAAAAGTGAAAATTAAAGTTAATTGGTACATCTCTCGACAAAAACTTCCACAAATTGAGGAATAAATACTTCGAAAAAGTTGTCTCAGTGCCTTCCCAATATTTAGGCACTTTTGGCAAAAACATATATAAAAGTCACATGAATATCTAACACCACAAGCTCAAAGTTATCTTTTTAAATCACATGCATTAATAAAAAAAACATTTTCCAAGTTTTTGCTGAGCAGTGTCTGGATTACTTCGTAAAATAGTTTTGAACACAGAATGAATAGCCCACAGAGGCATTTAAAAAAAGAAGTTCACACTTGGATGCTACCATAATCGCCAGCATACCGTAACCTCCTGTTGTCCGGATTCTGAACGACGAGTGATCCAAGCAGTCAAAATGGAAAATATTGTGAGCAGAATTGCAAACTGTCAACTAAGACCAGGTACCCAACTTTCAGTTTTATATCGCACATAGTCTGCTCAATGGTACGTAGAATTTGAATATTTGGCTCATTTTTGCCTGCTGTACGGCTCATATCTGGGCATTGAGAACACTTGCACAGAGCAGCCAAGAAAAATAATGGCCACAACCATTTTATGGCACCGTAGGTAGCAATGCCTTGGCCCATCAAGTCTGTTCCATCCATTCCTTAGTTTAACGCTTACTTTAAAACGATTGGTTTAAAATGCTCAAAACCCAGTAACCCTGATAAAACAAATAGATTTGGAAACTTTCATGATATGACCCTGTAGCCTCCCAGCATAACTATATGGATATGGTGGTATTTACTGTACTAACAAAATTGTACTATAAAACAATTACACAAAGCAAAGAGAACACTTGGCACACCAATCATTTAGAAACAAAGAACACCTATTTTAAGTTCGTAACAGCAAATTATACAGTAAATGACAAATCATTATTCTTATTTGTTTGCAGCACTTGAAACACTTTTCTTCACTCTACTGTTTGTGTTAGCTTTCATTAGCTTGAGTTCAGATTTCAAAATCTCGATATATAATGCCGTTTTGGCTATGCTTCTCTGACTGTTGAAATGATTTGCTTAAAATATTTTTAATTCTTTTAATTTTGAAACATGTGGTAGATTTTACAGAATCCTTTACAGAAATGAAAGAGGACATCTTTCTAATGTGCCTTTGGTATTACTGTGTGTTAAAAAAAAGTGTAGAAAACTGAGTTTGAAAAGTATATTTTCCAAAAAAGAGAACCAATATCAATGCAGAAAAGTTCATTTTATAGAATGTTCATTTCTACATTTATGTATGTGGATCAGAAATTTTTTTGTCACCGTAGATAAGCATTTACTAAATTTTATTTGAAAAAAGTCTGTTTTCGGGCCTTCAAATCTGATCATCCATATTTATGTGCTTGCTGTTGAGTGACCTATGGTCACATTTGCTTCAGATTTCAACTACATAATGACAATGATGCTTTTAACAATATGCCATAAACAATTTTTATTTCTTCCAATATTTGCCAAAGTTGTTGTGAAATTCGTAAAACCCTTCTAATTCCTCTAAACTCCTCTTTGAAACAGATGAATCAACTGAAACTTAAATGCTTCCAGGTGCTGTTCATGTAAATGGAGGGTGTGTAGTAAACTGTTGAAAATGTGAAAATAACTAACAAGTTATGCCATACACTACCAAGGAATGTGAAGGGTCCCACAGGAATGAAATAATTAGAATACGTTTTGAAATATCATCAATAGATGTAAGCGGGGAGGGGGGGCAGGCAAGGGATGCACCTTTCTACCTTGTTGACTTAAAAAAAATGTTGCAACCTGCTAGATGACAATTGTCATCAGTCAGTGTTGAAAGAGATAAATGTGTAGCTGTTGGAGAAAAATGGGTCTTTCCGTGTTCTTGTTTGCCCAAATGTCAGTCTGTGGTCACAAAGCAGCTGTGTTGGTGGGAATGTGTGCAAGCACGTGGTCTTTTTCCTTGCTTGTGCCAGGAGGGGGGGTCGGAGCAAGGCAGTCACGCTGAAGAAGAAGCTGGGAAGGATGATTCCTCCGGTGGCCACCCATCTTTGCCCACCAGCACCTCCGCCCCTCAGCCCATCATCATCGAGGGCCTCTTGCTGCTCCTCAGGGATACCCTTCTCGTGCTGCCTGACTCAATGAGTCACCAGGTGCTCAACTATGTGGTGCATGCTGAGGCCCTCCTCGTCATGGCCAACCACAGCGACTCCAGAGTGAGGACGGCTGTTGTTAAGGTGTGTGTTTAGCTGTTGGAGGAAAATGGGTGTCTCCGTATTTCTTGCTTTATCTCCTTTTGCTGTCTGGAATTTAGCAGTGTTGTTAATTGTGCATATAGTTAGTTATACAGTAGAACCTCTTTTTTACGAACCTCTAATTTACGAAATGACACCAATTTAAGAACCATTCCGCCGGTCCCGGTCTTTGTATATAGGAAAACCATGTAAAATGACCTCTATTTTACGAAACCTCGATTTTACTGATTTACGAAGTGCGAGACCGGTCCCTAGGAGTGATTGACCTCTATTTTACAAAGTTCTTGAAATGATTTTGTTGCACTGATCTCAGTACAATGGAATAACGATCGCTGCATACCATGACAGGAGCAGCTGAAGCCGGATAGGTCATGTTGAGAGGGCCCTCGGTCCAAGAATTTCATTTGATAAAAATGTGGAAAAATCGAATTAGAGAATAGTGCTTTTTGAAGTGCTTAAACTGTAGCAAAAATCCCAGAGACTGATCATCCAAATCGCAATTCAATCCTAAGTATATGATCCAAGGAAAAAATGTTCAAAGATGCATGGCACGATGCCTACTTCTCGAAAACAATGCCCCAGTTCATTAAATAATCGGATTAGTGCTTGGTAATTTCTATTCCTTTTCTATCATTTTGTGTATTGCGAATAACTAACTCTTCGTCACTAAGGATCCATATTTTCTCTGGAATTATTTAAAATTAGCTTTAAGGTAGCCGCCGCATTCCCAATTCAGAACTTTGTTCAGCCTTTCACTTGAAAATAACATTCCCGTAGGAAGTTCTTTGCTGCAGCTGTCGTGAAGCTTAGTTTCATTAAAAAATACAAATTTTGCAATAATAAATTACTTATATTCAAATCTTGATGCAATAGATTATTTAATTTTTCATTAGAAGTGTTTTACGTCGTTAGGTAAGAATTTGTGATTGCGACTTTTGAGTTCGCGATCGCCTTCGTAGCCGCGAGTAAATAGTTCTCGTAAATCACCGCTAGATGTCAGCACTGTAGAACGCATCTTAAAAAAGAGGGAATTCCAAATTAACTGAGTGAATTTCTAAGATTGACTTTCATCAGCTGCGAAATATTATTAAATGTATTTCAAACGATACGGTTTCTTAAAAAAAAAGGCATTTTCTGGTCTTTTCACTGAAATATACTAGTTCAGTTGGAACTTTGTTTTGAAATTTCCTAGTTAGGTAAGAATTTGTTGAACGTCGTTAGGTAAGAATTTGTGATCGCCACTTTTGAGTTCTCGATCGCCTTCTGTAGCCGCGAGTAAATAGTTCTCGTAAATCACCGCTAGATGTCAGCACTGTAGAACGCATCTTAAAAAAGAGGGAATTCTAAATTAACTGAGTGAATTTCTAAGATTGACTTTCATCAGCTGCGAAATATTATTAAATGTATTTCAAACGATACGGTTTCTTAAAAAAAAAGGCATTTTCTGGTCTTTTCACTGAAATATACTAGTTCAGTTGGAACTTTGTTTTGAAATTTCCTAGTTAAAATGCATCCCTGGCTTTCCCATGTTAAAATGGCTTCTTTAAACTCTAATCGAATAGCACTAAATATACTCTTTCGTTAATTAATGCATAACTGCATATGCTTAAAATACTCAGTGGGATGAGTTAATTCTCTTATGAGTTATTCCCCTCATTTTGAGATCTACCAACTGAACAGCAACAAGAACGTAATTCAGTTGCAGCAGCCAAGTTCATACCATTATAAATTTGTAGAAAAATATTCACCTTTTTTTTAAATTCATGGCTGTTTCATTCTCTTTTACTAAAGTGAGTCTCCTAGCCTTAGGAATAACACCTATGCTATAAAGCGAATCAATACTATTGAGGTGTAATTTTTAAATCCTTTCAATTTGATGTAGATACTCTGCACTCTGCACAAGAGAATTTCACATAATATCTATTTTTTCCCAGAATGAGCAGATGACTAGCACAAGAGAATTTCACATAATATCTATTTTTTCCCAGAATGAGCAGATGACTATTATTTGTATAGTAATTATTTTGATTTCAACCCTAACATAACTATTTGACAAGTTAAGTACAGCATAGTGTTTAATTGCATAGAAAGTATACTCGCATTCTTGTCAGCAGAGTTTTAGTAGACCCACATTTGTCGCAGATCAAGCCTCTTATGTGCATGATGTGCCTCCATGGACATTGCTCCATGCTGTGCGAGGTGTTGCCAGAGCATGGGAGTGTCACCACTAAAACTATTTCCAACTTTTGGAGATCAGCTGGTTTTGGTGACACATCAGTTCCGGAGACAGAGGAGTTAGTGGAAGATAACCTCCAATTTACAAACCCTCTGATTTACAAAGCTCAAATTTTTGGGTCCCTTCAACTTCGTAAAATAGAGGTTCTACTGTAGTGCATTTTTAGTCCCGACCAAAAAAGTAAGGCAAAAAAGGACATTCTATATAAGAAGTGTGAACACAAATTATTGTATTAATGCACCTATTAATAGAATATGTATCTCATTGAAACATTTTCAAGTGAAATAAATATAAACTTACCCAAGGAAATGTTTCGCGGACAGATATTGTCGATGTTAGAGACATTATAAATTTGTTCAGAATTTTGTATGTGACATTTAGCCGGCCTTGACTGTTTTGGTAATTAATTGTATTATTAGTGTTTTTTTGTTCTTCTTGTATTATGATTGTTTTTATGATGAATTGTGAAAAAAGTTTACCCTATTATTGTGTTTTTCATGTTGTGTGAACTTAAAAGAATTATTAAATAAATAAATAAATTATCCGGAAGGCTGTTGTTGAAGCTGATCATGGGTGATTTGGGAGAGTGGTTGAGTGAAGTCCTGATGTGCAGATGTGCTTTTTCCACACCTACAGGTGATCTCCGCCTATCTGCAGCGAGCTGGTGATGAGGAGGCCAATCGCTTCCTGCGAGCTCGTGGCTTCTACCTGCTGGCGAATCAGCTGGGGCAGTTTGAGGCGACCCCAGACCTTGTGGATGCGTGCATCTCCCTTGTGACGAGGTGCAGTGCAAGCCTGGAGGAGCAGGCAGAGCACGAGGATGCATTGTTGGCACGTCCCCTAATGTCCACTGGTGGTGTCGTGGAGGAGCCAGCGGCGCTGGGGTGCTTGCAGCTGGCTGCCTTCCCTCCACTCCTGGCGCTGCTGCCAAAAGCTGCCGAGGGCGACGTCCTGCTCCCACACAACCTCATGCTATTCCTGCGAGAGATGTTCACCAAGGTAAGATGGAAGCTCCCCCTCTGGAGCTGCATGCTTAATTCACTTTTTAAGAAGTTCACCTTCAGGTAGGGAGGGGTGGGAAATACTGCTGTAGTCTCCATATTGCCATTGAACAACTAAACGGATGGAAACAAACCTCTGTCTTAGCAGGTGATGCACCTGGACAGAGTTGAGTGTTTGCCATGTGCTGCCACGAGATTGCCATATCATTGAGACGGGTGGAAGGTGGTCCTAGGGTGTGAGTTCCCAGCCAGGTTTAGGGTATGGACCACGAGGCAGTAACCCTGTGCTTGGCCACAGATTCATGGTTAATGGGTGGCTGGAAGTGAACCACACTCGGTCAATTGATTCATGTGGCATTGTATGCCTACTCCAGAGCAGTCCTTCTCTACCTTTTTGGTCTCATGCACCCCTTTGACATTCTCCCATTGTTGCGGACACCCTCTTCTGTTGTTTCTATGCTTTTTGCTGAAATATTTGCTTACTTATATTAAGTTTGGCAATCACATTAGTTATCAGTGGTTCCGTGTCCCTTTTTCAGTATACAATGATGTACGTGGGGTTAAAAAAATTATTGGGATTTTGGTACTGTTCATTAATAGAATGATAAATTTTATGAGCATAAGTTTGTTTAAATTTTCATTATTATGAATATTCGACAAAACTGCAGTATGCATGCTGAGTCACCCGCAATCCATGAATGAGTTCAAGTAACCACCTTAGTGTTTAAAGTCGGCCTTAACCTCATGGATGGTTGTGTTGTGTGCACAACTTTGGCTTGCCTGTGGCTTTGTGTGTACAGCAGGTGGGTGACATCTTGTCCTTTAAGACCTCTTAGAGTTCCACAGGGGAGAAGGAAGCCTTGGTAGCGTAGGTGGTAAATCACGGGATATGTCCATGTCAAACGACGCAGATGTATCCCGAAAAAATGCAGAGAACATCTAACAGGGTGGTGATTGTCAGGGAAAACTGGCAAAACCTGGAATTGTCAGGGAATTTTGCATTTCTGGAAAAGTCAGGGAATTATCGTGACAGTCAGGGAGAAACATCGAAATTCTCGTTATTTTTCTACCATTACGTTTATCGGCCAGTCTTTCCTGCCCTTTATTCCACCAACTAAAACTAATATCCGTCGCTGACGTTTGTGGAATAAACCCCATCAAGTTGTGGAACATTCAGTTGTGAATCTTATTACTAGTGTCTCTTAGTTACTTAGTTGTGAATCAGACGTACAATGTATCCCTTGTGTACATCCTTAATGCGATATTTGCCTAGTAATGTTAAAAGTCATGATCACATGCATTCCGCTCATCACAAGGAATCCGAGGCTATGTTGTTCGGAAAATTTTACCTCTTGTTGTTTTTAACACCTGAGACTCAACACTCAGGTGGAGCACAATGGCTTGTATTTGATACGTGCTTGCATTATAAAAATATGAGACGATGATTATTAGAATGGTAATACTAGTACGATCACTCATGTAAACAAAATCTTACGTAAGATCTTATTCAATTCCCATACCCCCGTTTGTGAGACAGTAAGAGGAGTCATCCTCCTGTCCCCACCTTTCACGCTCGATGTTATTATTGAATAGTCCCCTTAGTTCTCCCTCGAAGCAATTTAGTCATGTCACAAACCACCTCAAAAATGATATTCCTGAATATGATGCTGTCGTTGCTAATTGCCTCATTCACAGTGGCGTGATTACGTTATGTTTGTTTATACAAATATTTGTACATTTTTGGTTCCCTCTCACAATCTAGGGGTTATAACTATGTTAATCAATTTGTTATTCGCTTCTGAATGTCACTCGTGCCATCCGAGTTTGATCCAGTCCAACAACTTGGCTTTGGTTTGTATTTTTCGCACACCTTGGTGACCTCTACCGTAGTCCACCAGTAAATCGGCCATTAACTTTCTCTTCGATGCCTTTTCAGTAATCCTCAACTTCCCAGAACTACCTCGACACGCTACTTCTTTCTTGAAGGGTTAGACATCATCATTGTAATTTTACCGAAGGGAACATACGGCCACGGAAATACGATACACGGCCGCGGATATGCGGACGCGGAATGTCTATGAAAAGTGCGTATAGTTTGCATGAGGGTTTAACTTATGAAGGTTTAATATACTTTTTTATTAGGGTATACTTGTAGCTTTTAATGTATTGATTTCAGCTTTTAACATTTTCTGAGTTTTGACAGAAATTTAATTCAGCAGAAATAAAATATTCAGATAATAGGAGTCCTTTTGGCGATCGGTCAGGGAAATTTGTGAGTCCATCAGGGAAAAGTCAGGGAATAGTCAGGGAATTTGAAAATTGGGTCTCAGTAGCCACCCTGTCTAACCAACACCGCGGAAACCTACAAACGAACGTTAATCAAGGGGTTCTGGGTTGAAGTCCCTGAAAAGGTGGATTTTTCTCTGTGGAAATCTGCTATTATCTATTTCAGAGGGTGACTTCACGGATATCCAAGTATTCACGGATAGTTCACAATCCCTGAATTACTGCATCTATTTGATCTATTACCTGCCTTGCAAATAATTTCCTGCCATTTAAATGGGCAATATTCCTTCAATGCATTCACAGTGTTAAATTGTTTCAATCCTTGCATTCATCCCTAGCAGTAAATACATATTTTTTAAACTAGAATATATATTGTCGATGTTGAAATGATATTTGATCACTTTGTCGTTTTGCTCTCAAGGTCCCGCATGCAACTCGACCTCTGCTGGAGAGTGGTTTGTTGGAAGCGTTAGCCAAGACCTTGGTTGTGATTGCCCACCTGTGTATGCAGGGCAGTGATTCTGTTGAGAAAATGACCTCCCACTCGGACCTTGAGCTGCTAGTCACAGATGTTCATTTGTTCTTGGTTGCCATAGTAACACACTCAGTTGCAAGTGCGGGAGCACATCACATGCAGGTAAGCTTTCTTTTCACTCGTTACATGTGGTTGAATCAATGTGTTACTTGGGCAAGAGAAAAAATAATGCAATTATGAACTTATGTATGTATATTTAGAATTAATTCTAATCTCACCTTGAGAGATATGCTTTAAAGTATGTACTTTTTTCCTTTAATTTGGCATCATACTTGGTATTTAGTCAAACATAAGTTCTAAGGATCAAGTATTTCTCCTGATTGATTCATCAATGACCTGTCTATTTTAACCATAGGTTACCATGAGGAAGTTAAAAATTTAAGATATTTTAATGATAGAAAGTGTTATTGCATACATATTGCTGAATACCCGAATAGTTTCAGAGATAAAAATTTGTAAAGTTGGTCAAATTTGACCATCACGAAAAAATGGCTCAGAAGGGGGCATGTCCCTATGTGATGTCACTTCTGCCCTTAAAAGGCATTGTGTTAATTGATTCGCATTAGAAATTTCAAAAAGTACACAAGTATGTTTGTCATGTACCTCCAAGTAACATATGTATTCATGGAGAAAGCCCAGTTTCATGAATGAATGGATGAACTTAAACTGTAAAACATTTAGAACTTCAAGGTTATTATGGTGGAATTATGTCTTGTATTCAATCAAAATTTCCTTTTTTGTGCATTTCATATTGTCCTGACAAACTGACGCTTCCCTCTGCAACTCTCAAAAATGGGGCAATTTTTCATTCTCACTATAAAAACTTGCCTCAAAGTAATTATGAAAAAAGTTCTATTACATGCATTAAATTTAGGACTTAATAATCTATATGCTGATATGCTCTGTATGAATATCACTTCTTTTGTTTTCGAGCCACACCTGGATGAACACCTAATATCCTGCACAGATGTGTATTCAATGCAGGTAACAAGACTTTTAGATCTTTCACTCACTTATTCTCATCAAAGAGGACAGACTAAACAGATGTGTCCAAAGCTGAGCAAAACAAATTAGGCAATACCAGAGTCCCCTGGTACTGAGCTAGTGTCGCTCAGGGACTTGGATGGTGCTGGCGAAATGATGATGCATATGTCATTATCATAGAATTTCAAGGATCGGTCACATTGCATTTTGTAAGGAGGGTGCAACAGCTGGGTTAACCAAGGCTAGAGATGGGACACCTAGCAGATTTCTTGAATTCTAATGTTAATCATTAATTGAATATTGGAATACCTAGAGTTTGGATAACCTTGATTACTAAAATTGCAATTAATATGTAAATGTTATTCTGCAAATTTATTTGTTGCCGGTTGAAGTAAAAAGTTATAACTCAGTTAAATTGCAAAAAAAAACTGACTTCATTCAATTAATCCTATACATTCTTCTATATATTTTTTATTTTTCAGGTTATGAATGATATTCAGCACCTTTTGAACTTTTTGGAGTCCCTGGAAAAGGTTTCATGTGGATCTAGGTCGCTGTGCGTGCAGGTCATGCGCGAAGCACACCTGGCTGTGTTGAATGGAGCGATCGATGCCATTCAAGCACGGATGGCATGTTCTCAGGCCGTTGGACAGCCTCCACCACAGCACCTGCAACCGTTTCACCTCTTCTTCTTTGCCCCTAGAAGCACTTCACCTGCCCTCTCTTCAGGTAACACTCTCTTGCATCCCCTCTCATCCGTTGTTCATGCATAGTTTGAAGTGCATGAAATTAAATACTGCAGACACTTTTTCCCTCAAAGCGCGAACATAATTTACTGTTGCATAGGAAAATTGATGGTCGTAATCAAAAGGGTACACTAGATGCTTAAAACAAGCTTAAAGTTATGAAATGAGTACGTGAGCTTCCTCATTGACTAAGATATGTACTGCTTACTAGAGTAAATATAATCAGGGAAATATAAAGTGAATGTCATGTCATAAAAACCCAAGTCATTAAGTTACGGTTGATACTGCGGAAGGGGATTTGGTGGAGGTTGCATTACCTTGTATTGCTTTGCTTTTGTGGATATGGATGGCAACTTTTTCTGTCATGTCTCCTGGTGAAGATTCAGCGAGTCCATTCCATTCCATGGATGCCATATTCCATTGCCATCAAGGTGACTACGTAACTACTTCCTCCACTAATGTATGCATGCAAATCATGTGCAAAAGTAACCCTAGAGCTGTCCATCAGTTAGGGTCACCTTTGAGAGGGTATATACAGTAAAGTATAAGTACTAATGTATCATCATTGTTACCTGTGAACTTAATACCTGTGGTGACAGATTTAATGATTTTCATTCCTGTTGAGTCAAGGTGGCCTAACTTCCTATGCCATAAATCTTAAGATGAATCAGTACTGGCTGCATTAACCTGGTGATGGCACTGCTCTGTGATGAAACTGCAAAATGTTTTTCCAGCCTATTTATGTGAAACAACACTGGTACACATCATTGACTCTAGAACCTGCTGCCCTGACCTTGCTAGTAATTGTACAATCATCTTTATGGTAAATTTTACATCCATTTTCAGAGAATATCACTATAAGTTGCTGATCAACCATTTTAGAAACAGATAGCAAATTTGCTGCCAAATTGGGTACATGCACAACATCTTTTATGGTTTTCTCACCTTCAGATGTCAACACTACAGCATCTCCCTTACCTTTAACTGGTACATTACTATTGTTAGCAAGCGTAACCTCAGTACCACATCCATTAGCTGCATAATTATTCGACCATCTATCATTATTTGACATGTGACATGAAGCTCCTAAGTCAATATACCATACATCATTTTTAACCTTGCCACCTAGGGCTACCAGGAAAGTGTTCACTTCAGGATTCACTGGGTGGATTGCAAGAACGAGGTTTAAACCTCGGTTTAGACGGTGGCTAGGGAAAATGGCCGAAACCATGGTTTTTTGCTTGCATGAAAGAGTTTTACGTCAGACATCGTCTAAACCACGTTTGAAAAGTCGCCAATTTCCGAACCTCTTGCTGGGTAGGTTTAAGCCACGGTCTGCATTGGCGAGAGACACCAAACATGGCCGGCCGGCAGTTTTTTGACGTTCGCTAGGCGGAGGAAATAGAAGAATTTACAGATATTGAGGATGCTGACGTTCCACCAATAATGACAAACAGATTAAGTAGGGACCGAAGTGGTCTATTTATATCATGTATCAATTCAGAGTTTGAACAGAGGTATAGATTTAATAAAGAAGTCATCAGCTATTTGGAGAAACGAACTATCATATTAAACTTTCGACGGACCGCTGGGGATTCCAAGTGCTACCAATTATTCAATTGCTTATGTAATTAAGGTCTTTCGCCACTGAAGGTTTTGTTTTAAGGCTTTAGGGGATCAGATTGGTGTTCATGAATCAACGGTTTTTAGGTGCTTAAGGAATGTACGTGAAGCTTTGTGCTTATTGGAGCGAAATATTACCAAATTCCCCTTAATTGCCGCAGAAATACATGATGTGATAGCTGGATTTTCTCTTTTATCAAGGTGGGCATGAATTACATTTGAAATGTGAAGTAACGTTAAGAAAAAATAACAATAAATAGGTTGCACTTATACAGTTGATTGACGATTAAAAATCGTGCTCCAAATTTAGTGAAATTACCCATTCTTAATTGTTAACCTATGGGAAAAACCTCTAAGTATTTTCGCTATTGCTTTTCGGAAAATGTATGGAGTTAACACAGAACTAATCAATTTATAAATTACCTAATTTTATTAGGAACAACTTCCCTGACATTGGATCTCTAGACTACACGCACATTAAAATTTCCTGCCCAGGCGTACGTCAATATAAAGGGATATTATTCAATCTGCATACAAATAATAGGTTGAAAATAGGGTTATTTATTTATATTTTAGCGTTTAATGTTCACTCGACAAATACATAATTACAGGACAAACAATGAAAGAATATAACTACAAAAATAAGGTATAAACTGGTTACAGCCACAAAAATAATAACTTAACTGCCTTGATCATTAAGTCACTTCACAAACAAATTCTTCGCTTCTTTTAAAAAGTTGTCTCCTTGTATAAAAGTCCAGTTCTTTGAAATGCCTTATACTTTTGGGTTATTGGCATTATACTTTCCACAAATATCTTTCAATTCCTCCTTTTTTCCTATTCAACGTGGTCTTGAAATGAAATTTCTTCTTTTCTTTTTGTGGGATTGGCTGATTAGATTAATAACTGGGTTTTGGTGAACATTTCTTGTAGTCAAATTTCTTTGCTGCAAAGGCAGCCTCAGAAACTCGATTCTGTTCTTGGCGATCATCTTCAGTGAGCAGTTTACTTTAACCAGCTCACTAGTTATCTTCATGTTAAAAGCGTCCAATGCCATGATAAATGGCTCATAATATGTAGGTTATGGGGGCGGTTACTCGGAACCAAAATCACAATTTTGTACACGAAATCGTTAGATGGAAACGAAAAAAGAAATTTAGTGAAAAAATTAATCTTCTAACCACAACCATTTACTCAAATATCAAAAATTAAAATAAGCCAAAGGTGATGCCCACCGAAAAAGCTGCTTTGATAACATTGACGTCATTTTCCTCTTGTCCTTGACTGCTTTTACAGAAAGGGAAGGGAGCGGAGAGGGGTTCTCAGAAGGTCTGCTCGCACAGAAGCTGTCATAACTGCTCCTATTAGCAGAGTCAGCTGTGTCCCCCTCATTGCGATAAGGCAAAGTAGCTTTGCGGGCTCAGTTGTGATTGGACGAAGTCGATATACGTCAGAGGTTGCACCACACCCACTTTTCCGAAAGGGTTAAAAACATCAGTTTTTCGCCACTTATAACTCGAGAAATAATTGACGGATTAAAACATGGAAAATACAGGTCTTTCAGTTTTACAAACTCTATCAGATTCGGCAATAAAAAAATATGGTAATCGACCCCATCCTCTTAGCAGAGTGGTGCAGTGGAAGCGTGCTGGGCCCATAACCTGTTGAAAATTGTGGATTGAATATGAAGACTTGTCAAGGGTTTAAGGAAACACAAAATGGCGATGCAAACATCTTACTTGCGACAACCGAACGAACCGCTTTATTATTATGTAAAAACAAAAGAGAGCTAACCATCGCAAATGAATGGTGGGAAGTTTGAATATATAACAGTGCATACTATTATATTTGAGCTATTCTTAAACACTAGCTTTACTATCAGTAGGATTTCGCAGGTTTTTCACACCCCCCTTCTTGTGTGTGTGTTTTCCTGCAGTGGGCTTTTGCATAATGGATGTAAGCATAATATTTCACGCGTTTTTCCCACATTGTAAATTCTTTCACACACCATTTGTTGTGTTATATTGATATATTGTGTACATATATTTCTTTTGTATTCATTTATCATTCTTAGAAGTATATTCTTTAATGATTTTTTTAACCTCTCATTGTAATTGTTTTAGGTATTGACCATTATATGATTTATATATTTATTTTGATGATGGGTTGCTGGGCAAGGGCCTAGCCACGTTTCTACACCGGTTCCCATCTGATCACCGAAGTTAAGCAACATTGGACCCGGATGGAGGTTGGATGGGTTGCCCTCCTCCATGCCTCTACCGTGGTGCTCTTGTCCCCTGTCTGCAAGTGGTGGGCAGGTTAAATGTGGGTTGGCACGATGGATCTAAAGAGGTCTAAGTTCCAAAGGGGCTCCAGAAGGACCCCGCCCATCCTTCCAATTTTTTTTATAAATTTGATGAGGGGTTAGATGGCAGAAGGGACAGTTATGTCTCAATCCTACCCCAATAAAGACCTTTTATTATTATTATTATTATTATATTCCTCTGTAGTATTGTCAACCAGTTACGATGACTGCCACCTGGTGGAAGGGTCTTGGAGTGGCAGTGGCAGTCTAACGAGTGGGGCCTACTCCTCACCGCGTGCAGCTAGTGACACCAACTTGAACTCCTCCAAGCCTCTTGGCCACACCAAGGACATTCCCAGGAGTGAAATCAATGAGAGGTTCCGATTGCTGCTGCAGAAGTCTGTGGACTTTTTGGTCAACACTGGTATGGATTCAATTTCATAATAATGAGAAAATGAGTATGTGTTTTGTTCATTTTTTCAGGGCATGTACCCCGAGTGGACCTTACATTACACAATGTGCTGACCTAGAGGGCATTCTGTCATAAAATAACCCTAATATTATCCATCATACGTAGTGATATGATGTACCAAACTTCATAGATAACAACTAAACAATGCACAATTTTAACACTACAAAATAAATACAATATGTTATATGTAGGGACACCGAAAAATGGTAAATAAAAATCATCAAAAGCGGTGTTTAAAATGACAAATGCGGTAAATAAAATCGTTTTAAAAAGGTGAAAGCTGTGTTTAATGTTGGGAAAAAGGAGTCTCAAAGGAAGGTTTTTTTAAAAATATTATTAATAAAGACTTCATACCAATGTGAACAAACGGTTAATAGTACAGGCACTTCCAAAAAAAAGTTAACACTTCAGAGCCGAAATTTTTCTAAGTCTTGAGTTGACGGTGATTTGACAACGCTGCGTCACGGCTTCCCTCTGGCGGAGCCTCGAGAAGCTCTGACCGAAAACAAACCCCTTTCCCTCCTCCCCCCTCCTTTACCCTTTTACCAGATGGGGCAAAGGGATTACTGAACGGTCGGTCTTCTCATATCCTAAAGAAGGGAGCTATGGTGGGCACTCTATTTTTCCGACTCGCGCTGAACGACATTTGAAGTCCTGAACATATCTCTACGCTCGCCACCGTCGCATAGTGGACGGAAATCGGAAAAAGCTGGACAAAATTCAAAAAATAGCTTTCTTTGATATATAACTTGAAACTTCACAAAAATACCCAAAAAAGACTGCTAATTAAGGAATAATACATCATTTGACATGCTTTTCATCTATTAGTCAGATACAGGAGCTCCAACATGACCAAATTTCCAAATAAACACCTGAACTAATTTTTCTCCGAATGTCTTCCAAGTTAAGTTGATCGTGACGTTATGTGAGGAGTTTGATTGAATAAAGAATAGCATGATCTATTAACACAAGACTTTGCCTTTAAATTACCAAAGCTTCAAATATTTTTGAAGCATTTTAGCGCAATTCCGTTAAAAATGTTCGACGCTGTTCTCGGATAAAATGTTTACATGATATAGAGAATATCTAGCGTTTTTGGGAGAGACCTGTCAAGTGACTTATATCAGAGAACTCGTTGAAGACTCATAAACACGAAATTGAAGAGAAATTAAAAAATAAGTCTGCGACACCGAAAATACATATGATTTTCCGATCGCGCGTCCGGGGCATGGCTCCGCGCGGCTGGGGCTGGAAGATCTGTGACTCGCTTACTTTACTCAAGTGACACGGACCCAAGGCTTCCATTTCGTCGTTTTTCAGCGGCACTCATTGTCCGAAAACTTCACTGATCTATGTTAATGAAATCGTGAGAATATTGAATCGTGCGACCGGATAAGTTTACGCGGAATCACTTTATTTTTCTTTGCGTGCGCTCCGGGAACATACTTCTTATTCACGCCCTTGAAAAGAGTGTAGTCTTTCTAGGGCCCATGTAACATTCAGAAATACACTGGTTTTTCTTTTGAATTACTTTTGCCCCCTTCTTTTTATTCACACGGTAAAAGATGCACCGACGATTTCAGAGCCTTGGTCTTCGTTTTCCCTGCCACCTTTTCCCCTTTCCTCAAAGGAGATCTGAATGCCAAATGGGGGGCGGCATGTTCCCTCTGACCACTCTGTTCAGTCCCTGTACTGAGACAATGGGGGGGACCGGTCTCCCCGTAGGAATATCTTTCCACTGCCCAAAAACCTTACTCCATACGTTTTATTGCACCCACGACCCCTTCTACGCGGTATGCTCGGTTCAACATCCTGAGTCTATGCCCTTGCAGCCCAGTGCCCAGGCATGAGGGGTGTTCCGGAAGCAGGTAAAACTTCGCAGACGTCTGCCCATCCACTCTTCCACCTGAGTGCTTTTAAGTTTGTTTCTACTCACATTACCGGGCGAATATTTCAAAACATTTAAATGCCCACGAGTGAACACATTTATCAACATGGTTTCATGATTTAGGTCTGATAGTCTCTTATTAATTTCATATGTGGTGTGAAGGAAGTAACAATTCATTCACAAAAATGAATTAATTCCGTCCATTAAAGAAATATATCCAAAGCTTTTGGCGGTATTGTTTAGCATGCAATATGGTCGAATAATAGAGCACCTTTCCATTAGAAGGAAATATAGGAACAGCTTAACAATTTGCAATTACTAATCTCAGTTGCGATAAAGGTTCTTAAGGAAATTTACTAATTGCCGTCCACCCACTTCGCAATCCGAGCAATTGGCCCCTCGAGAGGAGATCACCGTATGGCGGCCGGGTGCCGTGTGCAAACCCTTTCTGAGAGGGAATTACCAGCTAGCCATCCTTCCTCGCCGCCCCTCCCCTTCGGTAGGAGGAGAATAGTGGGTGGCGATCCTTCGGCAGGGTTAGGAGGACACGCGGCTCAACGCCGCGGTCGGGAATAAGGGTAAGGCGAGAGTCGGGGGTATTTTGCGACCACCTGCAGGTATCCTATAAACAATGGGTATTCGGGAATATTCGTATGTTGTCACAGTCCTTTTCCTTTGAAGAACGGAAAAAGGCATTGAATAACCAATTATAGCGTAACATTAGTTACAGTTTGACCAACGGAAATGTCTTCACATGCTTACGAAGCTCTTGCAATCAGTTAAATCTCGTACGAATAATTATTTAGTTGTGGTCGCATGCGCGCGCAATTAAATGTATTAAGATCTGTAACCTTTAGTGATCATAAAATAGTAAATGCGAAATTTATTGTAGGCGTTGAAAGACATTATAAACCAAGGAAGAGGGTATACTTATTTTGCAAGGCTAATTACGACGGTATGAAAGAGTAATTAAGGGAATCGTTTAATATATTTAGCGAACAAAGCAAAGGATTAGATACAGAGGATTCGTGGAGAGAATTTCTTGAGGACACCCGTAAAGCAGTTAATGAATACATACCAAGTAAATTCATAAGTGATAATACAGAGCCAAGGTGGTATAATGCGGAGGTTAGGAAATCACTGAAGTGACAAAGGGTATGCCACGCTAGGATGAAAAATGCAGGACAGGGTCTATCGGTAGAGGAAAAAAAAGTTAGATCAAAACTATAAAAAATCGAGAGCATTAGCAAGGAAATCATGTCGGCAAGCGTTATAACATTTCAAGAGCAAGATGTTTGGAGAATATTTAGATAGCAATCCTAAAACGTTTTGGTCATATGTGAGAGAGCTTCGGGCAAATAGGTCCACAGTGCACACACTTAAAAACGATAAAGGAATTAGAGTCACTAGCAGTGTAGAAAAAGCTAATTCTTTAAACACCTTCTTCCAAAGCTTTAGATTAGACATTAGACCAGATTTTAGGGAAACGGCTGCGTGGTCAATAACAGATTTGTATTGGTATTATACAAACAATAATCTTATGGGCATAATTATTATTATTCAAATTAGGACTCCTAAACTATAAATGCTAAGGTTAACTCGTGGAAATGCCACCACAATTGGGAACGTTATTTACTTCATCCTGAAAATCGAGCATTTTACTGCGCCAATGCGGCGAAAACGTTAAAATGTTCTTATCAGCCTGCTCCTAGTCTTAAGATTTGGGATCGCATATTTTCAAAGCTTCTGACCACATCGATGTGAGAATTAAATATGCCTATGAACTCGCTCTGAAATGGCACGAACGTGAAACAACACCTTAACCAAGGAATTAATTATTTAAGGGACACATACATATTGGAGGGTGATAACAACCAATGATGATATGTGATTTCCTCTTCAAAGTAAAACGTCGATTTTTAATGTTATGCAAATGCGTGACGACGATTTTTTCTGTGACGATGGTTGCGAGCATTGAGATACGTTCGGGACTTCAGACGTCGTGCAGGTCGAGTCGAAGAAAACGACAATCTCGGGACACAGGACCGACCCACATTAGACGGAAATCGAAAAAAGCTGGACAAAAACCTAAAATAACTTTTTTTGAGATATATACTTTTTGAGATATATACGGACACTGTTCTCAAACAAAACTTTTTACATAAAGTAGAGAATATCTAACGTTTTAGGGAGACACTTTTCACACAGATTCTTTGAAAAGTTTGCTACTTAAGGAATAATGCATCACTTGTCATGATTCTCATCCGTTAGAGCGACACAAGGGCTCAACATCACGAAATTTTAAAAAAATCCTGTAATAACATTTATCCGAATATCTTACAAGTTGATGATGACGTTGTGGGAGGAATTTGATCAAATAAAAATAGCATAATCTTTTTTCACTATACTTTGCTTTTACTTGCCTGAGCTGCAAATATTTTTTGAATCGTTTATTTGCTATTCCATTACTTATAATGGCGGACACTGTTTTCAGACAAAACTTTGCATAAAGTAGAGAATATCTAACAATTTAGGGAGACACTTGTCAAGTCACTTATATCTGATAATGCGCTGAAAACTCGTACACACGAAAGTGAAGAGGAATTAAAAGTAAGACACCGAAAAATACATATGATTTTCCGACCGCGCGTTTGGGGTTTGGCTCCACGCGTCGGGAGTTGGAATTGACGTGACTCGCTTACATTGCTGAAGTGACATGGACCCTAAGGCTTCCAATTCGTTGTTTTTGAGCTGTATCCATTGTCAGTAACCTCCATCACCCTTATTTGATGAAATCGCGAGCATATTGAGCCGTGCGACGGGATAAGATTACGCGGAATCGAGTTATTTTTCTTTGCGTACACTCCGGGAACATACTTATTATTCACGCCCTTCAGCCCTTGAAAAGAGTGGAGTCTTTCCAGGGCCCTTGTGAACTAGATATACTCTAGTTTTTCTAAGTAATGGAATAGCAATTAAATGATTAAAAAAATATTTGTAGCTCAGGCAATTTAAAGGCATAGCATTGTGTTAATAGGCAAATGATGCAGGTGTTTATTTGGAAATTTGGTTATATTTGAGCCCCTATATCTGGCTAACAGATAAGAATCATGTCAAATGATGCATTATTCCTTAATTAGCAATATTTTCTCAGTATTTATGTGAAGTTTCAAGTCTATATCTTAAAGAAAGCTATTTTGGAAATTAGTCCAGTTTTTTTCGCGACGGTGGCGAGCGTAGAGATGTGTTCAGGACTTCAGTCTCGCAGCGAGAGTCGGAAGAAACAACCATGGAGTCCCCACAATAGCCCCTTCTTTAGGGCATAACAAGACCGACCGTGCAGTAATCCCTTCTGCTAAACAGGGAAAGGTGATGACGGGGGTGGAGGGAAGGGGGTTTGTTTTCGGTTAGAACTTCGCGATGCTCTGCCAGAGGGAAGCCGTGACGCAGCGTTGTCAAATCACCGTCAACTCGAGACTTAGAAAAATTTCGGCTCTGAAGTGTTAACTTTTTTTTGGAAGTGCCTGTACATACATTTGAGATCCAATACAGAAGTTATGGCTACCCTACGCAACATAAAAAACACAGTAGGTAAAATTAAGTTAAAGGCAAATTAATGAGATAATGGTAATAACAATAACAGAGTGGAGTAGTGGACTGTAGGTAATGAAGTTCGATTCTTACGCTGTTTAAAATTTTTCGTTTAACCATTGAATAAAAAACTTTATCATCCTTCATTTCCAACCTTTGTGTGTGGATACTGACTTTTTTGTACTTCTATCGCTTAAACTAGATTTACAAATGCGTCACTCAAAAATACACTGTAAAGTTAACGTAATGTTTCCACGATTTAATTCTGTAGTATAAATTTTTTCCAATCATTTCCTTTCGCCTAATTTAATTATTTTTTTTACTTATAATTTGGCATGAAATTTCTGATAATTTACTTTTTTTAACAGCCTACTAGCATTACCCTAGGAATACAGCACGGCTGTATTCTTAGGTAGTGTTAAGGATCGAACTCACGACTGGCAGTACACTAGCCCTCATTTTTAACAACTACGCTCTCATAGGTTCACGGGAATCTGGCGAATGTAGGCGACCCGCATGACATTCGGCTTAATTTTTTTCTCGCACATCCTTTTCATCCTCGCACATTTTCTATGGAGAAAAAGGTCAATACGAGTATTTTTTATTTTGTTTTCCTCGTTTGTGGCACGGAAAAAATCTTCTTCACATTTCGTGACCCAAGTTACTTAACCTCTCCTTGTTGGTATCTACCATATGTGCATTCCATTCGCGGGGCGCATCGATCACGAGGCCGCGAGATGTTAAAATCTCCGATCCAGATCTGAATTTTTACTGTCCTTGGATATGATTTCAGTAGCGAATGAAATGAAAGACCCGTGGCTCTTTGGATCCGACCCGACCATCCTTAATTTATGAGTGGTTCATTTGTAAATCTAATTTAAACAACAAAATCTAATAAAGTGAGTGTTCAGATGAAATGGTTTGAAATTGAATATGATAACATTTTCGATGCAGTGACTGAAAGAAAAAATTAAATTGCGATTGGGATCGAACTTCGCACAGTAAACTAGCTCTCGATGTATGCCTGATCCCGGCGAATGTAGGCTACCCGCATGACATCCTACGTATTTCTTTCCGCGATACCGGGGTAATGGGGGAAAAAAGTCCTATATCTTTATTTTGCTTCTAGTTGCACGGGAATGTTTTCATCTAATTACGTGACCTTAGTTACACATCTTCTTCTTGTCAATATCTACCGCACCTACATTCCATTCACGGGGCACTTCGATCGCTAAACCGCGAAAATTTAAAATTTACGATCCGGATCCGATTTTACTCTGTGTCTTTGGATCCGAATCCGGAACCGAGAAAAATGAAAGATCCGATCCGGCCATCACTAAAGAAAATATTTCATGCTACAAAAATTCGGCATTTGCAAAATATCTCAAATTTCGTTAAAAAAATCGCGTTTCAAAGAAGACACGGTTAATTTCGCGATGAAACCCTAAAGTCGCTTATTTCGTGAATCCTGTCGCAAAAAACGTTTCGCGAAAATGTCATGTCTCTAGTTATATGTAATTAGGTACATGAGTAACAAATGGCAGAAAGTTGCAGTTATAGCATGAATGGTAAAAATAAATCAGAATTAGGTTCCTTGATAAAGTGAGAACAGAAAGCATTCATTACAACTCAAGTGAAATGTAAATTTAGTTCAAGATTGAAATCAACATCATCTGCCAAGAATCCTAAGAAGGTTTTATGATCTCTTCACTTGATTCTCGTGTCAGCTAACCTTTTCCATTTTTCCTATTCACTTGTCCCTCGATGATTTTATTCATCAGGGCATTGTGTCTTAAGATATGGTTTTTTAAGTTATCCCGTCTTCTTTTTATAGTATTCAGCAGACTTCTTTTTCTTCCCACTCTTCTTAAGACTTCTTTGTTTGTCACTCGGTCAATCGATTTTATCTTCATCATTCTTTGGTAGCACTACATTTCAAATGCTTCCAGCCTTGACTTCTCTGCTGCTGTCATTGTCCATGCCTCACTGGCATGAAGAAACATGCTTCAGATGTATGTTATAATGAAATGTTCCTTTACTTCACTCTTGAATTTGCAGCTGTAAGTCGAATCTTCTTTTGGTAAATATAATAAAAATAATAATTTAAGATATAATAAAATATTTGTCTTGAGCTTTTGCCACATCAGTGGTAAGGTAGCCGCAACATTTCCTGACTGGTGCTGTTTGCTTTTTTCAAGGTTAATGTACCTTTTTTTTCAAGAGGGCATACTCATAGAAAAAGCAGCCAGCATTGGTCAGGAAACATTGTGGCTATCTTACCACTGACGCGGAGATGGCCTGAGACAAGTTGTCTCAGTGTTGTCAAAGTGTTTGAGGGCTTTCTTGGAAAACGAGGAAGAGTTTGGGTCAGTCATAAGAATGTGAAAGGGCCCATTTTGTGGCCCACTGTGGTTGGTGTAGCTTCTATTGTTCATACCATTTTTCGATTTTGACATTAATCATGGGTGGCCATATGGGAAGGAAGTGAATTGTTTCTGGGTGTAAGGAAATGTAGAAGACCGCTTATATAAAGTTCATTGGTAGTTAATTATTTATTGTCGGTAAATGTTGTGGTAGATGTATTTGAAATATATACACCTACTAATTGTTCCCATGACAGAATACATGTAGCTGTCTTGATTATATCCAAACTGTCTGCTCCTCTCTCGACCCCACTTACACAACATTCTTCCCTCTATCACCCCCTTCAAAAACCCCTCGCCCCTCATTACTCGTCCCATCCCCCTACTGTGAAAGTCTGCTCCTGATTTCATCAATCTTGTTCCTCGTCTTCATTTCCATTGCCACACAATACAAGAATTCTGACATTATGCACTGAAAAACATTTTATGCAAAAAATATTGTCTCTTGCCTTCTGTAACATGGCGAAACCTGCAGATGATTGAATGAATGGATAAAAGTGAAGCACAATTTAAGAAAGAGGAGGGAATGATTCAAGAGACTCTGGCATGTTATATAGAAATTTATGACAGGAAAAAAGGATCCACTAAGTAGTCTCTACTGGACATTTAAAAAAAATCAACTATTATTCCTAGTTTTTAAACACAGCACACATCACATATACCCTCCACAAGCAAATCTGCTGAAATTAATGGTGAAAATACAGGTAATTGTTGCAGAAACTTCTTCTGATTCAGTAAAGTATGTTAATTTAAAAATTTTTACAATCCATAATGGAACTGGACAAAAGAAACAGTTGATAAAAATTAAATGTGTTTTTGCATGTAGCCATATTAGCCATAGACCTCTAAGCGTCTTAATACTTGCTGCATTTGGAATATTCAGGGCCATGTACATAAATTTGTAATCTCATGATTACAAGTGTATAAAAGTGTTCTTCATACACAGTTTCAACCATGAATTTTCTGCCAAAAATCTTGGTTGCGAAAACTTTAACTCACTACTGTTGTATATGGCTTATTATAAGTCATTTTGTTGGTGTGTCTAATCTCGCAAGTATTCCAGTTTCATGTTTATATCTTGGTCCATAATTTTCTGATGTAAATCTTCATTCACAGAGCCTAGGGATGGGAGCTATGATGTTGGCAGGAGTGAATTGAACTTCTCAAGGTTCATCCTGGCGCTCATAATCCAAGGCCTGGGTGCAGTGCTCGAGAGAACTTCCCGGGGAAAGAGCAAGAATATTATTGGCAGTGGAATGTGGTGAGCACACATCTTGGATATTTTGTGGTGTTATGGTTTCCTTATAAGTAAAACCTCCTACACTTGCAAAAACCTTATGACAATTCTTTGCAAGGTTATGGGACTAACACTTGTCTGGATCAAGTGAAAACACCTCCTTTAACCCTTAAGTAGGTGTGTGGGATCTCTCAGACTCCTAGATTATTTTTGTCATTTTTTAATGGCATTGTATTATTTTTGATATTTTCAGTACCTTCAAGAGGCTTTATTTCACTTATTAGTAAATGGTAATACAGTAAAACCTCTCTATATCGAAATGGAAGGGACCAATTTTTTAGTCATTTTGATAAGTGGAGGTTCATTATAAAGAGGTTTTGGCAAAATGAACACATATTTCCGCCTTATGAAACTTTTTGGTAGTAAAATGTGCTGCCTTCTCTTTGATTACTATATTTGTATATTTAAATATATGCAATTATGCTTTTTCATAGTTTTAATGTTTATAATAATAAAAACAAGGGTACAAAAAATTACTTAAGCACTCTCCGCCGAAAAAAATTTTTAATTTCTGTTTGTTTCATTTTTTTTCAAATTCTTTTGAGATGATATCTTCTATCTTATTTAATAATAGTAGACTTTCACTGCTGCTCTTATTTATTGCTCTGAGGACGATGGAGGAGTATTCCATCGAAACGTTAGCAACAAAACATCTTACTCGGCTAGAAACCCGAGAATGTTTTTTAAGTATCATTCGCCGAGAAAGAACGAGATCATATATTTCACTGCTGCAGTTTTCCATATTAAAAAAAAAAATTTCCATCACACCCAAAGCATCCTGCACCTCTTTTTTGGTTGGCTTTGGCATAAAATCCTCACCATCACTCTCTTCTTCTTCCATGTTATGGACTACTACTGGAGATTCCCCGCCAGCTTCTTCCTCCATTTCTTCGAACACCTCTCCCTCATTTGGGGCACATGTTAGCAAGACATTGTCAACATTAATAAAGTCGTCAAATGACGACTGAACATTTAATTATTTTGTTTATTTCAAGCCATTCTGTCGGTTCGTCCTCATACAAAATATCTTCTTCACTGCTGTCCCCCATAAATCCAGCCTTTTTTAAACATTTTTCAATAACTTCTGCCTTAAAACAAGTCCACGAAAGACAGAGCCTGTGAATGGCCTGAATTATGTTCCAAGAACACTTTTTCAAATCATTTTTCTCCTCAACTGTTAGCAACATGTAGGACACCAGTTGCTGCCTGTAATGTCTCTTCACAATGGAAATTATTCCTTGATCAAGTGGTTGCAATTTGCTGGTGGTGTTTGCAGGAAAATATACTACTTCGACGTGTCGTAACACAATCCCTTCAACTTTATGTGCTGTGCCCTGATCAATGAAAAGAACTATTTTCCAGTTTCTCACTCCCATCTTTGAGTCCTGCATGGTCAACCACTCACAGAATAAAGATGCTGTCATCCAAGAGTTTGAGTTTTGTATGAGCAAGGAAGTTTCTTAATATTTTTAAAGCAACTAGGCTTTTTATATTTTCCAATCACAAGAGGCTTCAATTTCTCTGAGCCATCAAAATTAGCACAGAAAAGCGCTGTGAATCTTTCTTTGCTTTTTTTCCTCCATGGCATGATTGGCCTCTAACTGCTAAAGTTCTGTCTGGAAGCAAGTTATAAAAAAAATTCTGCATCATCTGCATTAAAAATGTCTCGTGGTTTATAACCGGCTAAAATCGTCTGCAAAGCTTTTTTCCACTCTTCTACCACTGTGTCACTTACAGAAGCTTCTTCCCCACTCATCTTCAAAGTTTTGATATTCCACCGCACTTGAAACTTTTGAAGTCACCCATTAGATGCATGAAAATTTTCAATGCCCATTTTCACTGCTACGTCTCTTGCCTTTTGCTGTAGAATAGGTCCAGAAACAGGAATATTTCTGGCTCTACCTTCCATCAACCAATCAAATATGTGTCTGTCTAATTGTTCACTTTTCACCGCCCGCAATTTTTTATTTGTGCATCCTCGATGTGCTGCATCTTCAGTTTCTTTACGTTTTTATTTTTTTTTTAAATAGACTGTAAACTTACACAGAAGTTAGGCGTATTTCACTGACCGATGTCTTAAACTACAAAATTGTGGCTCAAATAACTAACAATGTTGTATGTGGTGGGACGGTAATGCACCATTGTTACGGATTGAAAGATAATAGAATGGTCGAGTTACAATTCGCGGCGACAATATCCACAAGTAAAAGACGACTGCCTCGAGGCGCTAGCTTGAAAAAAATGCGATCATTCTGGTACGGCCGTATATGAATGAATAAAAATCAAATGAATAGTTCAAACATGAAACAGAATAGGCTAAATTCTCCTTAAAAGATCATTTGAACGCTAAAATATAACAAATCTTCCGATACGGTACAATAGTCGCATCAGATGTTAATCTCGTACGTGGGTATGGGTCTTTCATAGCTCGGAGTTGCGTTGAACGCTAAAATATAACAAATCTTCCGAAACGGTACAATAGTCGCATCAGATGTTAAACTCGTACGTGGGTATGGGCTCTTTCATAGCTCGGCGTTGCGTTATTGCGAGCAGCAGGCTTTCATAGCTCCGCGTTGCGGAAACAAACGAAAAGCGATAAGCGTTTCAATAAGTCAGCCGCAAACTCACTGCAATTCTGTACATATTGCATTAGTATTTGATTATAACTGTGTTAAATCATGTCTACATTCAGTAAAATAAATATGCAAGTATTATGATCGTCGCCACCAGAATTTTTAAAATTCCATCTGCACACTCGCTGACTTGGAACACTATTATTTTAATAAGTAACTTCAATGACTCAACATATGAACTCAGTCGCCAAATCCTGTTATTTGTTAATATTAAGTCAGTGCGGAAGAATCGTATATATGTTTAACTAAACTACCTAGATTATGATATTATTCAGTCACTTGCGCTTGAACAACTCAATTGCAAATGTGTATAGTATGCGATAGCATCGGAGTTAAGTTTTCTGTGTCGTTAAGGATTGGTGAGGGTAAATGCAAATAGAATATGCAGTGGAGTCATTCGTGATTATTTAAACCTAAGAATTAAACCATTTTACCGCATAAATCAGTCTGGGAGTTGTATAAACTATTAGGACGCCGGGTCTAAATCCAGCAGGACATTTGTCGTAAATGTTTATATATGGATGTTTTAATGATGAATGTACAAAACGCAAGCAATGCAAGTCGATTAAAATAAGTCTTTGACGCATATGATTAATAACAAACACACTAACGACTGCCCAGCTAAGCTTCACTTTTCAAGCGCTGCGGGTTTTCGCGCTCCCAACGTAGAAAAGTCGGAATGGCCGGACGGAACTTTCTGCGGCTGGCGCCGGCTGAATATTTCATTCCATGGAGGTAGTTGGCTCGTCATGGGGGTGTATTCTCAGTACGAAGAGCAGAGGTTTTTCGAAAACATAGAGGTGCGATATAGAGAGGTTTCTCTATATAATTACATACAAATTTTGGCGGGACCAAGAAGTTATTACGAAAAACGGAGGTTTACGATATGAAGAGGTTCACTTGATAGAGGTTTTACTGTATTTGAATAATGCTGAACAGTTTGGTCTGTATTTGAAATTTTAAGGTGTTATAGATTACTAGCTGTAGATGCCCATTGAAATTCAACGGAAGGGAGAAATATAATTATTACAAATTATGAAATGTTAACATTTCTCATGAAGGGGCAAAAACAAACTTGTGTTGTGGAGTTAGCTATGGCTCCAAGTCACTATCAGAACCATAAATATAATTTAAACCAATGTAAACATCTGATTAACGCCTTGACCTGGGCCTTTACAAAAATAAGAATTTGATTTAGAAACACTCAGACCAGGAGAAATAAAGGAGGTTAGAAGGGGGGGTGCATACGAATATCTTTCTATTGTTGACAATGAGACCAAATTCGGTTTTTTGGGAATAATAGCACCCACCTCCTAGGCAAAAATATTTTTCTCTGGCCTTTTATGTATGTTATGTTTGTCTCAATTTTGCCACTTCATGACAGTGGCATCAACAAAATTCGTAAGGATACGTATTAATGCGTTTTATTCCAATTAGAGAAAATTCTATTCTTATTACCTGGCACATATTTAGTCTACTTAAACCAGGTACTCGTCACTCGATTGCGCATATTCACATCTTATACTGTATATTTGATGCATAACGATATCACAATTTTTGTTCATCTTGCTACTGTTTTGATTAGACTTCATTTATGTTTCATATCTAGTTCTTGTGTCTGAAAAGACAACAATTTTGAAAGCGGTTCACTTTGGAATACGGTATAAATCCATAAAATATTCACCTTTTGAGCCCTGCAGAAACTTTCATTTAAATACTTTTAGTTTTACCAAATGTAAAGCTATTTGATCCGGGAGTAGCACGTAAAGTAAGCCTGTATGATTTTTCCGAATGAAACGGCCAATCTAGATTCAAGAATTAGCTGGGATACCTTTTTAGTACCTTTCAATATCTTCACAAAAAGAGTAATGCTGTTTACGGTATCACTTTTGGACAAACTTTTTTTGCGTCATTGCAATGGCATCAATGAACATCCCATGGATACGTAAAGTGACATTATGCTCCATTGGAATTTGAATTTTTTTCCCAGGTTTTTTGTAAGCTATCTTAAATCTGAAGCTATCTCCAACAACGATTTTGAAAGCCTTCCATCTCGTCTCTTCAAGTCCCAGGTTGGTTATAATGCACAAACCAGTAAAGAAATAAAAAAAACATTCACAATTTGAGCACTGCTGAAGCATTCATTTAAATACTTCTAATTTTAACCGAATGCAAACCTTCTAAATCCATGAGTAGTGCTAGCAGTCAGCACGTATCTTAGTGTGGAAAAATATGGCTGACCTTGCTTCACGAATAGTCTACAGTGCCTTCAATACCTTCCTATATCCTCGCAAAAAGCACAATTCCATTTACACTATCCCTTTGTAACAAACTGTTCATCAACGATGTTTTCATTTCAGAGACAACAATGGCAAAGGCCTTAGCAATGCTTGGAAAAGAATCGAAAAAAAAAACAGTAAATTTCAACGTAAATTACACATTTCCCATAAATCTCGACAAGAAAGTGGAAATCAGTTAAGAGAATAAGAAAGTTTGAACATTTTCCCATTAAATACAGAAAGAATGAAAGAAATCTATTAATATTTAGTTATTTTACTGAACGAAAGAAAAAACTCTTGGGCTACCATAAATTGAAAAAGGCAATTTAAACCAATGTAAATACATAATTGGCGCCAAGGATTGAACCTTGGCCATGAGCCTTTTTTGTGTAGCCTATAGCATCTTCTAGTGTATAAGCTAGAATCTTACAAAATTTCAGCTCAATCGGTTCATTAATTTTTGAGGAGATGCATAGCGAACATTGAACCAGCTGACAGACACCACTTCTATAAATATTAGTATGATAATGACCCCCCCACTTGGACTAATTTTCTACTTTTAGCCAATTCCATGCAGCATGTATGTGCTGGATGACCATCTAGCTGAAACTGCATGTCAAGACATAATTGCAGAAGAAGAGCTTCCAATAAAGTTGGCAAACTCTTTTAAAAAATCTAGAGAAATCTGCATTACTGTTAATGAAAATTGGACCTATAATACATTTTCCATTGATACTACTCCACATGTAGATGATTCATTGTTCATTAGAGATGAGTCGATATCAAAATTTAATGATTCTTGATACCAATTCCGATTCCTGAAAAATCGATTCTCGATACGGATACCATCAGCCTCTACATGTATTCATATTTTTACCTAGATTTCCTATACATTATTATAAAAATGTTCCATGAAGTCTAAAAATACAATTTTACGAAATAAAAATTTGAACATACTATTTACTTTGGGAAAAAAACTTCTAATATTGCACTATGAAGACATAATGAAATTAAAAACAGTTTGATAATAGTTTTATATTTTTTGTTACAAAACCATGTTCAATAACAAATGTCATGTATAGTAACAAAACATGTTTTGTGACAGATAAAAAATGCTGTAACAGATTCAAAATAATATGACTCTTATGTCATATGTTTAATAAAAACAATAACCTAAATTATAAATCAGACTTTAAACATTAATAAATAAGAATAATAGGTCATGACACAAACAATTGAACAGAGCATACTTCAGGTTTTTGTTGAAATTTGTTCAAAAAACCTATCTGAATGAAGGGGATTTTGTTTCTGCGCTAAATATGTGCAGAGACAGCAGAGGGGGCACAATTGATGGAATCCAACCCCCTCCCTCCCTCACCTCTTCCCCCCACACCACCACCCCCCTTGCTCCCATCCTAAACTCTCCCTCCCTCTCGGTTTGAGTCCTTCCCCTACTCCTCATAGGAACATATACATAGAACCACGGTAGTACAAGTATGGCCTATTGCGAGACCCCCGCCATTATGAGAGATTGCTGGGACACCGTCAATTGACCCTATGATTGCCAAGGAAAAAAACACTTTTTACAAGACCCTTTTGGTGTTGGCCTCCACCATTGCGAGAGTTTCCGTCACCGGCAAACAAACACCAAAATTGGCCAACATCTGCCATAGCTTGCGGTCTGTTAGCAATGCAATTAATATGAAGTGTCACATATCAACTAAAAGTTATAAATCACCATCCGATTAATTTATTTTTAATATTGGTGGAAATGTGCAGCGTTAGCAGTTATGAATATGTATTTGATCTTCTTTTGTTTCCCGGAAGGTAGAGAGCACACTCGTGCGTCTGTGAGTAGAGAGCATTTCCAAGATAGACACATGGCCCAAAAATGCAAAAGACTTGAGTGTCGGAAGGGAAAAACGACAAGCTACTCAATTGTCTCTCCTAAATTTGTTTTCATATTTATTTCACTCTATATTTATCAATGTTGAACATTTTCGTGAGTTAATTTTATAATTTACGAGATAATCGAAGTTAGCAAATTATTATTCATTACCTATACTTGTAACTGCTTGATGTAATGTGATGAACGTGGTGCCAAAGGAGTAGTGCTCTTAGTTTATTGACTTTCAACACATTTAAATTCCTTTCAATGTTTTCCTGCCCTTATTGAGCAATTTTATGAATTAATACTTAACACATTTGTTGGTATATGTGGGCTCTTCATTAGACCCATTTTTTCAGTCCTTTGTATCATATTACCATTGTGCATATACACCTGACAAAATTACTGTAAGTACTTCGATGGCCTAACGAAATCTATAAAAAGAACTTATTGTGGTACAACTGCTATTTCAATAAAATTGCTATACAAGTTAACGCAGACTGCTTTTCAATGTGGACATTGCATCAGATGGAATTAAATGCCCTCCAAGTCAGGATCCCTTCCACCACTTCCACGGTCTCTTTTCATCTGCTGAAACAAATGCGATACATTAATCCAAATGGCTTCCATGAAATGTCACGAAGAACGTTAATAAACTGATCATAAAAATTAAGACCAACTAAGGGAAAGCGTAAAGGCTAGTAATAAAGGCAATACAAATTCGATTTATCAGTAATGGTTTAGATTTTTGGTGAAACTAATCAAAATTATGGAATTAACATTAGAAAATGGAATGAGTATTAGAAAACAGTAATTGGTCTTGGGAGCTTGGTCAGTTGTGCATTTGGGAAAATGGTTGGGAATTCAAGGCTTTTTGCATTTTTTGGAGCAGGTACGATGCTTTTTGATCTAATGGTTAGTTGGTAAATTAAGTAGGGATATGATTTACTGCAAAAACTTTCCCCTTCTTTTGGGATTTGTGCTCAGACTCCGGATGGATATACTTCTGCCACCACACCAACCTGATTCCTAGAAAATTGTTGACAATAGGTTTCATGGCAATTATTTACACCAACCTCGGTAATATGATACTTCTCTATAGCGAGGGTTTTCTTGGGCACTCTGAGGTGTCGTTCTAAAGAGGTTGCACTGTGTAAAACCTTGTGGTAAAATGTTTGGTCAGGTGGCCCCCTTCAAATGATGCTGAGTCCTCGAAATCGATCGGGGAATATATAAAGCTGTGTGGAATGTACGAAGTTTGTTCCATTTACCATGTTTAATCAATCATCGATACTACAAATGGGGTGAGTGGGGAAATAAGAAAATGTCCTATCAAGGAAAGTCCTAACAAGAGTCCACTATATACAGTAGAAGCCCATTATAGTGAGTATGGCATATAGTGACAATCTTGCAATAACAAGTGATTGGCAATGTATCATCAAAAGGCCCATGATTAACATGTAAAAGAAAACTGATATAGTGAGGCCAAGAAGATCCTGCCACAGTATTACGAGCGATATTTCTTGAGGGCGATGCACTGCAAAGTACAAATTAATGCATGGTATTTATCTTTTGCAGCATTATTAGTAAATTACAACTTGTAGTACAAGATTTGTGCCATCTCTACATTATTTAAAGTTCAATCAAGTCCAGGCACTGACGATTTACGGCCCACCCTGGCGTTCCTTGAGCACGCTTGCACTTTTCGGTTTTTCTTTTGTTAATCCAAGTTCGCATAAGAGTGGATTGGGCGGAAGATGGACAAACGGTAAAGCATTAACCAATCACACGACAGCAGAGAGCTGTGGTGTGGGTAATGGGTGGAGTTCAGCCCGCCTGTCTTTGCCCTTCCGCCTACACTTGCTCGTTCCTGCTCCTCCACCCGCCTGCTAGTTCCCACCCCTCCGCCTGCCCGCAAGTTCCCGCTACTTATTGATTTGGAAGATTTAATTCGCCAAATAAATGATAAAATGCCATTGTGCATGAAAATTGCCCTTCTACCTGTTTCTAATGGCATGGTAACGAAAGAAAAATGAAAAGTAAGAACAACTGTGGGAATTGAGAGGCTTAATCCAGAACCTTTGGATATAACAAGCGCTCGCTACAGTGAGTGATTTCCCGGCCATTGTGAGCACTTGTTATACTGAGCTTCCACTGTATTTGCACATTAAATAATCTTCTAAGTGTGGGGGATGTGTGGGAGCATTGATCAGGAATGGCAGAGTCTTCACCTGGAGATTTTTCTCCTGCAGCCTTACCGAAGGGGTGAATGCCTTGTGTGACCATTAAAATGAAGAATTTCCTGGATGGAATCCATGCTTTCACATTTGATCTCCACTCAACATGAAGTTGGTTCTTGATGAGGTTATCCTTCTCAAAAACTCATGAATTCTCTGAATGGTGCAAGTGGAGAGGTTTGATCTTGCAGTCCCCACTAGCATTACCTCACTGCTAGAGAGTATGATGGTTCTTAAGACCTGGTACTGACTTTTAAGCAAACTTAGCACTCAGAACTTTAAGCAAAAACCAGCAGTTGAGAATGACTATGCCATATCTTATATCAGTTATTATGCCATATCTTTGGCAAAATATGCAAAGAACAATGTAAAAGATTATTGTAAGTGCACTCAAATAGATGATAATATCATCAAAGAATTCTTCTTTTCCATTAATTCCGAACTAATTGAGTTTTTTGGTGATTGCAGGCTCGCTGAGCAGCAACGCTTGCAGATTGGTGGGGGGGAGGGAGGCAGTCCACACTGGCACTTGTTTGCATGGGCCTCGAGGGACTGCCTGCGCATCCAGGCAGGCCGCCTGCTGGCATTCCTCTTGTCTCCGTGCCAGCCCCTTGCACACAGGGTCCACATCCTGTATGCACTGAGTGAAGAGCACAACGGACAGGAAATCCTTGCCTTGGTGCTTCAAACTCATCCGCAGGTATGTGGATACTGCACAGATATGGAATAATGATAATCTTATGTTAATCTATATCCATAATATTCAATAATAATAATAAGCCTTGGTGCTTCAAGCTCATCTGCAGGTATGTGGATACTGCCCAGTTATGGAATAATGATAATTCTTATTTTAATCTATATCCATAATATTCAATAATAATGATAATATGGGGTCAAAAATAGACCACCGGCCTGGCCTCCCCATGGCACCCCTGGAAATGGCTTCGGCTGGCTAATGGTGGTCGTCTCCTTGTGGGGTTAACCTCCCCAGTCATGGAAATCCTGGGTTCCCAAGAATTCCAGTAACGCCACCCACAACTGGCCCTTCTCAGATGAGGGTCCTAATAGAGTTGGGTGTGGCAAATCTATGCCATCATAAAAGGGAGCTCGCATGGAGTGGATGGAGACCCTGAAGGGAGACCTTCTAGCTTGCCATGCTGCCAGTGAGCCTAGTCACAGGGGATACATGGCGAGGATGAACTCTGTGGTTTGAGATGCATCCTGCATATAACCATCTGTCGCAGCAGAATCTACGTGACTATGCCTATCACTTGCATAAGAAAATGACACCCCAACCTCAAGGTCAGTACACCACCGGCCCAGGCTCTGTCTCCTACAGAGGTAGATGAACCTCGTACTGCCAGGGCTTCCGCCGATCTTTTGGTGAAGGGAGATGAGATGAAGGCCGATTCTGATCTACTCAAGCGGTTGGAAAGCATTATAAACTATGATGAGACGACTACCAGAGAAATATTCACCATAAAATTTCTCTGCGAGACCAACAGCTGTCCCAGTTGAATGGCATTGTAGATATGATCCTGATGGAAATGACCAGGCTCTGGGAAATAGACTGTGTGGCATATGCTGCCTCTACACTGTTGGCCTCTCCCCAAGTGTCTGCCACTTGGGAGACTAAAGCAGCAAATAGACTTAAACAGTTTAATGCCAAAATCATGCTGGCAAGACAACAGGTGTCGATATTTCAGTGTGTGATCGATTACCTTTCCTCCGGTCGGGCCTTTATGCCGAAGGTCAAGCACATTGCATGTGCAATCCGGAGAGACCACCACGCACTGAACAAAAGAGTATTGCTTATTCTTAAGCAGCACGAGGTGAATAGAGTGCAGTAACTTACAACGGCAAGGAAGAAGTTGGTCAAGAGGACCAATGCCAGGAAGTAGAACTCCACCTTCTCCTTTCAGCCGTCCTGTCTCTTCCGACCCCCTCCACCTGTTGTCCAAACACCACCAACTGTCCCGGAGGTGGAACGTTTCTGGAAGGACATCTACGAGACTAGGAAGCCATTCAACGAAGGTACTCCAGCTATTGCCCACTTTAAAGAGTTTTGTGACCGCCACCTAGCAGATATGGATCGTCCCATCTCAGTCACGGAAAGTGATGTAAAGAAGGCCTTCTCTGGCAAAAAGAACTTCACTGCTCCAGGAATGGACGCAGTGAATAACTTCTGGTGGAAAAAGTTCACTTCCACCCATAAACATCTCCACAGAATCTTCAAATCCTTCGTATCATGGATGGAGCCAATTCCATCCTGGCTGAATGAGGGGTGAACGGTTTTAATACCGTTTAATAGCCTGATATTGTTCTCTTGGACAATCTCTTGCATGCCATGTTTGTAATTGAGTTTTCGGCACCAGCCAAAACGAACATGGCAGCGAAGGGGATAGAAAAAAGGACAAAATATCAAGATCTGCTTAGCGAACTCCGGCAAATGTACAGGTATGCGGGCTACTCTGTGAAACTGGTAGTCCTCATCGTGGATGTGCTTGGTGGTGTCAAGAGCTCACTGGTTGAGAATCTCAAGTGCATCCCAGCTTGCAGGGCGCGAATGAATGCACTTGCAAGTGCAATTTAGAAGGCTGTCCTTCTCGGGTCCCTCCGCCCGCTTTGTGCGCATGACCCTAATGCTGGGTAGCCTCCTATCCAACGGTGGTGGACGTGGCTACCCTTAGGCGCGACCCCTCTCGAGTCTCCGGCAATTATGAAGGCAACGAAACCTGATGCTAGCCAGAGACTCGGAGGCGGATGTTACTTTACTGTAACAAATAATAATAATACTCCATATTCAATATTCCAAAATAAATAAATTGGAGGGGCGGACGGGGGCCTTCTGGAGCCCCCCTGGCACTTAGACCTCTTTAGATCCATTGTGCCAACCCACATTTAACCTGCCCGCCACTTGCAGACAGGGGACAAGAGCACCCTGGTAGAGGTATGGAGGAGGTTAACCCATCCAACCTCTGTCTGGGCCCGATGTTGCTTAACTTCAGTGATCTCACAGAAACCGGTGCATAAACGTGGCTAGGCCCTTGCCCTTCAATATTCCAAATTCAATAATAAAAATAAGTCCTTCCATTGCTCCATGGGTCTTAAGTCCAAGACGGAGGGATTTATTAGCATTTAGTATAATGAAATTTTGATGGCACCAATTGACAAGTAAATGAGCACGACTCTGGGCTCTCAGCCTGAGAGTGTTGGTTGTATTAGCTGATATGATAATGTTTGCATCATTCGGGTATAGTATTGGGATAGCTCCAGGTACTGATGTTAAAATGTTAGGTAGATGATTAATGAAAATTAAAAACAAGATTGAAGTAAGGACTGACACTTGTGGAACACCAAGTGAGGATACTTTCCCAGAGGAGATAAATTCTAGCCCATCCCATTGGAGCACAACATTTTGTTGCCACCTAGATAAATAAGATTTGATCCAATTATGGAAATAACCCCTAATATCATAATATTCAAGCTTAAACAGTTTATGACTGACCTTTGGAGAAATGTGAGGGAATTTTATTCATCTCCCCTACACTCGCTAAGATTGTAATTAAAGGAGTGCTTTCTAAGTTCATAATAGTCTGGATTTTTATTATTGTTATTATGTGCTCTTTGATGTCAAGGAGAGGATGGTCGATTGAGCATGAAATGGAGGTGATATGAGTGTGACCTTTTGTTCTTTGCTGCTGAATGAATCAGGTGGAGCACCGACTGACTGTGTTCTGCCAAGATGTGGTGCATCAAGCAGCAGCTAGAGGAGGCAGCAGGGAAGAGAGCGAAATGTCAAGGCGAGTCGAGGCACTGGGCGTAGCAGCAGTTGCAGCATCGGCAGCGGCAGGGGGCCAGCCACCCATGGGCCCTGGGCATCCTCTGTGGGACGAGGAGGTGTCCCTGTTGCTCGAGGAGATGAACAAGCAACGGGCGCAGTGGCTCAAGCAGAATGAGAGTGCACAGCTGCGGTGAGTTGGTCACCCCCATCACTAATGGGTGGATTGTCTCATTGGTTTCCCAGTAATTACCCAATGAAATCACTCTATAAAGTGAATTTGACTTCAATTTTGTTTTGTGCTTCTGATATTTCAATGCTGTGTGATCATATGCTAGTTTACCTGTGGAGATCGGTATCTTTAAATTTTTTTTCCCATTGGGACTCCTAATTATATCCTTTTATATATCCTCTATCATCAGAAGTTTTCTACCAACATTGGTAGGCTTGTGCATAGTCCATCTCTGCTCATACTGTAGGTCACCTCTGGCATTTGCACATGAGGAACATACATGAAATCCAGGATGAAGTATTCAGTAGCTAAGATACCAGATGAGCAGAATACGCCACAAAACATTTTTTCCTTCCTTTCAATGTAATCAAAATACAATGGATTGTGATGTAAGAAGCCTATATAAAGCAGAGCATGCTTTTTGGTACATGCAGTTCTCTTTGGTCTGAAGTGGTCCGTTGGTCATGATTGAGCTTATATGTACCTTGGAGATGAGCAACCACAAGCAGCAAAAAACAAACTGTATGCCAAGTGTAGGACCAAATTTGGGGTAAACTTTACTGTATAACCATGATGCCATAGCAATTTGTACATGTTGCTGAGTACTGATGATGCTACAGTGTAGTGAAAAATGTTGACTTCACAAAGTTTATTACTGTGGAATTAGTGCAAAATATCTATTCTTATCCTGTTTGGTTTTAACGAGAATTGTGGTGTAATCAAGAAGGTACGGGAAATGAGACGGGATATTAACCCCAAAAGTGAGCTAAGCAGCTCTAGCCGCAGATGAAAATCGCTCCCCAGGTGGGGAGCGTGGCAAAAGCCACACGCTGCGAATGTCTGTGTTTCTTGGTGGGTATTACGACTATAGTCATCTACCACGATTCTTTATGTTTTAAATGTGTTGTTTATGATTTAGCCGACACTCCTTCTCACAAGGGCTTTAAATTCCTGCACATTTTTTTGAAGGCTGCCTACAACATATTTTGGATTTTTTAAATGCATGGGAAAGGAAAGGAACCTTAATTGCTTTCACCAGACCTGAATTTTTCTCTTCTAAAGGCTGCTTTACACGTTACAATTTTTTGTACAATTTCTTGTACAAACGCTTGTATAAACTGAACAAAATTGTCTGTCTATCTGAGTGGAATTAGAACGGGTTCTATTTTCTGTACAGTCATTCAGACATTTACACAAGCATTCTCAGAATTTACCACTTTACACGGTACAATTTCTTCATACAAGAAACTGTACAAAAAATTGTATTATGTAAAGTGGCCTTAAGCGATAGAGGTTCTCATTTAAAGTGTGAACAGCTATGCCTCCTGAAAGAGAGAGAGACTACAGTACGTGTTGTGGAGAATCAATGTCCATCTGTCTGTTTCAGGAGTGTGCACAAGTTCGAGGGTCTAGCCAAGAGCATCACGGAATCGGCTTTGGATGTCACAAGGATGGTGGTGGATGCACAGAATGTGGAGAGGAAGACCTTTATGGAGCACGTGAAGATGATGCACAGCACGGATATGCAAGTGAAAGCCAAGTGGCAGGGCATTGTGCAGCAGTTCACGCACGAGCGAGCCGTCTGGTTCTTCCCCAAGTCATACCCAAGGTCTGACAACTCTCCAGCCTCTAGAGTTGATTATGCATTATGTGTTCTCGTGGTTGGTAACGGCTTTTGGGGGTTCCTCCACATTATGGTGTCTTTGAGCGACAACAGTTCTCCAGCCATCCTGGTGGTGTCTTCAGGTTTGAAGTGACGATGAGTCGATTTTTGGTGGGCTTATGTATGTATGTAAGTGAAAGCCCTAGGTTGGCTCTCATTGGACAAGGTGGTTGTCTGGTCAATGCATTCAACAGTCATGACTGTTAAACTTGCAAAGTCTCTTCCACCTATTAGTTAGCATGAAACTGTCCTCCCGCTTGTAATTTTCGGGGTTTTTGGTGATTTCTATTGCTTCCCAGGTTAGCCTAGGATAGTAGCAGCTCTCATTGCGAATAACTTTTGCTTTATCAAAGTCCACCATGTGGCCCAGTTCGGACCACACGTGCTCAGCAGGATGGCTGGAGAAACGGTTGTAGCCCAAAGACACTCTAACAAGAAGGAGTGCCCAAAAGCCATCACCAATGACTAGAGATCCGTGAAATTCGCGAGATGCGACATCGCGAAATAATGCGAAATCGGAAAATAAAACGAAATTTTGCCTTTTCGCGTATTTTACGTAAATTAGCAAAAAAAATCACATGTAAAGAGTCATAATCGATTAAAGTCTAAACCTTCATTGTTTAACGCTGATGACGTTCATTCGCTCTATCTCATTACGATTCAGAGGTCAATTGGCTTGTTTTGTCTCGTGCATATCGCATTCGCGTAATATCGTGCACTGTAGTGATTTCTCCGCCGGAATTTGCCGTTAAATTTATCACTGCCTCTCTCTTCCAATCACGTTTATCAATCCTGAAATTCTCGGAAATATCTAGAATTATGCGCTTTCTCTCCTGAAGAATTAGATATTCTGAATCAATAATTTGCTGAACACGGCCGTGGAAGAGCGGAAATATAAGCTCACGCGCCCGGCACGCGTCAATGCCGAGCAGTATTTCCGGTGACTCACCGCAACGCAGTAGACATCGTAATTGGATAACTTGTTGCAGGAAAACCTTTAGTGTGGGTCTAATGTAACAATTTTGTAGACTTAAACACGGCCGCTGGCCGGGAACGGAAGCGCTAGCAGTTGAGGCAAGGGGGGAAGTAATAGAAAAGATAGGAGAGGGGGTGCTACTTATTAGCGTTTGATCGTCGGATATTCGGCGCTCCACTGAGCTTCAATGCAAAAAAAAATCATTTCGACACACCCCCAGTTCAAGTTTCTTTGTTTCCGATTGTGTTTAGTTATGCTTGCTTCTTTCACTGCCTTTCTTGTTATGTAAAATGCTTAATAAAAGTATAAGCATTCACGAAATGTGTACCAAAAATAATAAAATGCCTAGAAATGCACAAAAATTGTAACATTATAATAACACAGCCAAGATTTTCTATAACACCGAAATCACATAGTTTTAAAACGAATTTTAGCAAAAAATAAAACCACTTTCACGGACCTCTACCAATGACAATTGCAGTGGAAGCCTCAGATTTAACTATGTGTTGTTGTTTGCCAAGTCCAAGTGACAGTCTCATTCCTCACACAATGGAGAGTCAAGTTTCTCAGTGTAAGGATCCCTGGATGGAGGACCATTGGAAAAAGGGAAATCTTTTTTGTTTAACTTTATAATCCTCATTCTTATAGCACATTCTTGTAGAATGTATGAGGATGGAGATTGGCTGGAGGAATTTTTAAAAACGGTTATAATACCTACACTAAAAAAAACAAAGAGAAGACAGTAAATGCTGAAAATCATGCACTTCATAAAGAAATAATGAAATTTTGTTACCAATGCGATATTGCCAGGCAGTCCAGGAATTATGCAACTGGGATGACAATTGTGGCAAAGTCGACGTAGTGTAATTTCTCGAGGGATACCAATGTCACAGATGATTAAGTACAGCATAAATAATGGTGCATCTGAGCCAATTGTATTACGCTTTCATGGTGGCAACTTGTCGATTGAGTTGTAGTTTGTCTTTGACAGAGTTTCTTGAGTTGTGCAACCAGGACAAAATTCACAGCAAATCGTCTCATAGTGTAAATAAAGGGAAGAGGTTACATTGCAGATGTATCAAAATCATTGGGACTTGGAGAAAAATTTGTAAATTTGGGGAAAACGTAAAAGCAGGGACGTAAAAGTGAAGTTTTACTGAATGTTAAGAAAGTGCTGTGCATGAAAAAAATATTGGATTTTGCTGCTCCAATACTGATATGCTGATAGCCTAATATCAGCCAGTATTTATATCAAAATACATTATCAGCTCAGCCCTAATTTTGATTTTAATGGTTTAATGCATTAATAGCTAAGTATTCAGGGGTTACTTGCAAAAAATCAGATGTTTAGAATGTGTGAAACTAGGAGAGTTCAGTTACCTTGGAAATGTTGGCTTCTCTAACATAAATACAATCATTCTCATAGTGCTGCCAATGAATAAAGTTAAATGTTTGTGCTGAATTGATGCCACACGGATTTTAGCCCTAGTTGATCTACATCTCATGCTATACTTTCTCATGATAATTTGGCCATGTTTTGCAAGGCCAACAATGTCTTGTTGGCTTTAAAAATGAATTAATATTTATAAATGAAATTTTTTGTCTACTGAGTAAAATATCTTAATCATCAACCTCCCTCCACCTGACTTCTGAAAGATAACCTTAGGCTTCCTATGATAATACCGTATCTTAGATCAAATTTCCAGACTGTGGTCATTGGCCAATATGGCTTGAAACGTTTGATTTTTTGTTCGATTATGTGCCTTTGTCATTTTCTATCATGGAAATTCATTAGGTGATTGTATGTGATTATATTTTTTAGAGTTCTAAAAAATATATTTTTATGCACCTACTAGAAAATACATAAATATATGTAAATAGGTACAATTCACACATACTCCACACTGATGCCTATTTCTTCTTTCCACATCAGCATTCAAAGTGTCTTCTGTCATGCTGTGCTCTATACTGAAAATATTTTACACTGAATACTTAGTTATAGTCTTATCTCAAAGTTATCAGATTTTAGCTTTTGAGGAAAGAAAATTAATATTGGGTGTCACTCAATTTTATACAGTTGGCATCTTGTGTGAATCCAAATATGAAAGGAGTAGTCAATACCTAAGATAGCAGTGAGTAGAATACACTACAAAACGTTTTTTTCCCTGCTTTCAGTTTAATCAAAATACAATGAATTGTTATGCATGAAACCTATATGATACGAATCCCTACTCGAGTTCCTAGTGGAGGTCATTTTAGGTTCAGTACTCTGTCGGTCAGATGGGACGTTAAGCCATAGTCTCCCCTTGGTGCCTGTCGTTAAAATTGGCTAATGCTGATGCTGGGTTTCTCTCCACCCTTTCTCCATTCCCTGAAACCTCCTACTATTACCCACCTGTCCTAAATGGCACAAATGATCTCAGCTGTCGGTCACCTCCACCGAATAACTAAATAATTGTCCATTAGAATCTGTTCCAATAAACTAATTAGTTGAATTGTTTTCCCACAGTGGTTGATGTATGTTGCTCTGTTGCAGGTCATGGCAGCTGGACCCTACAGAAGGCCCTGGGAGAGTTCGCATCCGCCTGCAGAGGTGTCATCTAGCCATCAGGAAGAAGTTTGTCATGAAGGACTCACAGAGCAAACTCGGTGATGATCAAAAGGATTGGCCCTCTTCCCTCAATTACACTGCTATGTGGCATTTATTCCCGATTGAAAAGAATGTGTCTATACAGTAGAACCTCTTTTTTACGAACCTCTAATTTACAAAATGACACCAATTTACGAACCATTCCGCCGGTCCCGATCTTCATATATAGGAAAACCATATAAAATGGCCTCTATTTTACGAAACCTCGATTTTATTGATTTACGAAGTGAGAGGCCGGTCCCTAGGAGTGATTGACCTCTGTTTTACGAAGTTTTTGAAATGATTTTGTGGCACTGAACTCAGTACAATGGAATAACAATCGCTGTATACCACGACAAGAGCAGCTGAAGCCAGATAGGTAGAGATCCGTGAAATTCGCGAGACGCGATATCGCGAAATCGGGAAATAAAACGAAATTTCCCCTTTTTCGCGATTTTTACGTGAATTAGCGAAAAAATCACATGTAAAGAGTCATAATCGATTAAAGTCTAAGCCTTCATTGTTTAACGCTGATGACGTTCATTCGCTCTATCTCCTTACGATTCAAAGGTCAATTGGCTTGTTTTGTCTCGTGCATATCGCATTCGCGTAATATCGCGCACTGTAGTGATGTCTCCGCTGGAATTTGCCGTTAAATTAATCACAGCCTCTCTCTTCGATTCACATTTATCAATCCTGAAATTCTCGGAAATATCTAGAATGATGCGCTTTCTCTCCTGAAGAATTAGATATTCTGAACCAATAATGTGCTGAACACGGCCGCGGAAGATCGGAAATATAAGCTCACGCGCCCGCGCGCACACGGGTGTGTCGAAATGATTTTTTTGCAAAAAAAAATCATTTCGACACACCCCCAGTTCAAGTTTCCTTGTTTCCGATTGTGTTTAGTTATGCGTGCTTCTTTCACTGCCTTTCTTGTTATGTAAAATGCTTAATAAAAGTATAAGCATTCACAAAATGTGTACCAAAAATAATAAAATGCCTAGAAATGCGCAAAAATTGTAACATTATAATAACACAGCCAAGATTTTCTATAACACCGAAATCACATAGTTTTAAAACGAATTTTAGCAAAAAGTAAAACCACTTTCACGGACCTCTCCAAATATTTCATACGGGAAAATGTGGAATATGTGGAATTCAGCATAGTGCTTTTTGAAGTGCTTAAACTGTAGCAAAAATCCCAGAGATTGATCATCCAAATAGCAATTCAATCCTGATTATATGATCCAAGGAAAAAATGTTCAAAGACGCATGGCACGACACCTAATTCTCGAAAACAATGCCCCAGTTCATAAAATAATCAGATTAGTGCTTGGTAATTTCTATTCCTTTTCTATCATTTTGTGTATTGTGAATACCAAACTCGTCGTCACAAAGGTTCCATATTTTCTCTGGAATTATTTAAAATTAGCTTTAAGGTAGCCGCCGCAACCCCAATTCAGAACTTACTTCAGCCTTTCACTTGAAAATAGCATTCCCGTAGGAAGTTCTTTGCTGCAGCTGTCGTAGAACTTATTTTCATTAAAAAATACTAATTTTGCAATAATAAATTACACATATTCAAATATTGATGCAATTTGATTATTTAATTTTTCATTTGAAGTATTTTACGTCGTTAGGTAAGACTTTGCGATCGCGACTTTGAGAACGCGATCGCTTTCTGTAGCCACGAGTAAATAGTTCTCGTAAATCACCGCTAGATGTCAGCACTGTAGAACGCATATTATAAAAGAGGGAATTTGAAATTTACTCGAGTCAAGTTCTAAAATTGACTTAAATAAGCTGCAAAATATTATTAAATGTATTTCGAACGATACGCTTTCTTCAAAAAAGGCTTTTTTCTGGTCTTTTCACGGAAATATACTGGGTCAGTTGGAACTTGGTTTTGAAATTTCCTAGTTAAAATGTATCCCTGGTTTTCCCATGTAAAATGGCTTCTTTAAACACAAATTGACTAGCACTAAATATACCCCTTTCGTTAATTAATGCATAACTGCATATGCTTAAAATACTCTGCGGGATGAGTTAATTCTCTTATTCCCCTTATTTTGAGATCTACCAACTGAACAGCTACAAGAACTTAATTCAGTTGCAGCAGCCAAGTTCATACCATCATAAATTTATAGAAAAATATTCACCTGTTTTTTTTTATTCATGGCTGTTTCATTCTCTTTTACTAAAGTGAGTCTCCTAGCCTTAGGAATAACGCCTATGCTATACAGCTAATCAATACAATTGAGGTGTAATTTTTAAATCCTTTCAATTTCTTGCAAATACACTGCACACAGAGCATTTCACGTAATATCTGTTTTTTTCCCTGAATGAGCAGATGACTATTATTTATTATAGTAATTAGTTTGATTTCAACCCTAACATAACTATTTGACAAGTTAAGCAGCATAGTGTTCAATTGCATTGAAAGTATACTCGCATTCTTGTCACCAGAGTTTTAGTAGACGTACATTTGTCGCAGATCAAGCCTCTAATGTGCATGATGTGCCTCCATGTACATTGCTCCATGCTCTGCTAGGTGTTGCCTGAACATGGGAATGTCACCGCAAAAACTATTTCCTACTATTGGAGATCAGCTGGTTTTGGTGACACATCAGTTCTGGAGACAGAGGAGTTAGTGGAAGATAACCTCCAATTTACAAACCCTCTGATTTACAAAGCTCAAATTTTTGGGTCCCTTCAACTTCGTAAAATAGAGGTTCTACTGTATGCATAAATGTGTATCCCAATGTTAGGATTGTAAAGAGGGGAATGAGAGGGTGAGATTGAACAGAGCCTCAAAAGGTTACTGTTGCGCTGCAAGCTGGCGATCTCTGAATCAATCAGTGAACGAGCACTGCTTGATGCACTTTAGATGACTGCATGACAAATATTGTCACCAAAAAGTGTTTCCTTACTTCCAGGCTTGTATTTCCAGTTGTCGGTAGGTTCCTCTTTTGGAAGTATGCCCTCTTTGCCTGGGCTATTCTACTGATTATACATTTCTCACTTTGTTGACCACTGGTTACTTGGCTTCCAAGATACCAGTACTCTTTCATCTCTTCAAGTTTTTTTTTCCTTGTTTGATGTGGGTCTTGCTTTCTTCTCTCAAACTGCATTTTAACACATAAGTTTTCTTTTTATTGATCATAAATTATGAATCTGCAAACACTGAGTTTCCACAGTTTTTTTATAACTTGACTGGTTTGATTACCTGATAGATTGGAACTGGCTGTGTCAAGTTATAATTAAAATTGTGGAAAACCAAGTACATATTTGCTGATTTGTAATGAATTGTTTGCACCAAGTAACGACCGATACCATGTAGTGTATTTTTATTGATCTTCAGAAGATATCTGGCAATTGCCGTTATCATGCGTACTATGTAGTGCCTTTTTAAAGTCTTTTTCTGACTCTGCAGTTGCCACTATGTCATTGGAAAATTGCAGCATGCTAATATTCTCTGTGTGAATATTTAGTTCTGAAACTTTCTCTTTGATTTATGTAATAGCTTTCTCAATATACACACAAATCATGGGAGACAGTGCTCAGCATTGCCTCCTTTCTTTATTATTGTTTCTCTACTGCTGGAGCCAGATTTAATCATATGCAGTTTTTGTACAAACTCTGCATTACTCATTTCATGTCATTTTATGACTCCAATTTCTTCCAGAGTTCCAAGCATTGAATTCCAATCAAGGTAGTCAAAAATGCAGCCTCCAAATCCTCAAAACGCAATGAAATTCGGGTTGTTCTTCTCCATTCTCTGTAAGCACTGCAAGGGGCGAAATTGCTTCTCTTGCACCCTTGCTTTTCCTGGTTCCAAGTTGGTCTTAATCCAGGGGCTTTTCAGCTTTTCTTTTTATTCTTCTGTAGATGATCCTTGTGAATATATTAAAGGCATCCATTGTCAGGCTTATTGGCCCAAAGTTTTTGCATTTCTCTGCCCTCTTCATTTTGGGAATAGGTTTAATGATGTTCTTCTCAAAGTCCTTTGGTTTCTCTCCTGCTGAGTACATATCACGGATAGTTATATATACTTTGGTTAATGTCTTCTCTCCTGCATTTTTTTACTAGCTTTGCAGAAATTTATCAATCCTAGAAGGCTTATTTATCTGCAAATCCCTTACTGCTGTGCAAATGGGGAACTTGCATGGGTCGACGATTGCTATAAAAACTATTTTGAACTGGTAAAACGGAAATATTAGCTCGCAAAAATACCTAAATTATCTCCATTCATCATCAGAAGAAATAAAAAATTGACTTAAAAAATCAAGCAAAATTTCTCTGAGCCGACCACTGCGCGAAGACACCCGAGCTCTGCCGAGGCCAGGTGTGACGTCATCCGTGCCTAATCTGCCGTCCGAGTACGGTATGAGTCGGGAAATACACAAATGCATGCTGTAAACATTGTTTTGGTGGAGGATTTAGTCGCTCACCATCACTTGTTCATGTGCTGTTATTCTTGGGTAAGTTTTCCTATTGTTATTGTGCCACGATTATTACTTGGGATATTAAAAATGCACTTTCGGGATGATAAAATAGACTTTTTACCTCGAATATTTCAGGTTTCAGAGAAATGGATGATTACGTTGCCGCTCGTTCGGACAATATTCCTGAAATTGATGCCATGACCCTCATGGCATTTGTTATGACAAATGATTGCTATACGTCGGCAGAAAAAAAAAGAAAACTTTTTCTCCTGACCGGATGGGAGAAAACTCTCGTTATGAAAAATTTGTAAGGTGAAGTTGATGAACTTCGTAAGGACCAATGGAAAGTCTCGTACCTTAAAATGATGGTGCTTAGAGCTGTTTTGCTTCGGTAATTTTGCAAACAAACCTTTGGACAAGAAGTAATGTAGCTCAATGAGGTTATGCGAGTGATTTTTTCGTTATTTGCTTTCGATAGTACTTGTGTCACATCGTGGACATGTGTGCATTTAAAGCCAGCGGCATGAAGTTACCGTCGTTTGCCTCAAAATTTCGATTTTTATGAATACAACGAGAATAAATGAGAGATATTTACTTTGAATCCTTTGTTTATAATACTTATTAATGCGGAGAATGAAGGTTAGTATATCAGAGCAAGGCACAAATCTAGAGGATTGGCCTTATCGGGAATGACTTACCCTTGATTTAATAGTTCGTATGAAGTTCATTATAGGGAATGGACTTCCCAGCGTACGATTTATTTTCTTCAATGACACTAAGTAGTATACGGGTAATAATTAATTACTTTATAACAAGAATAGTTGTCTTGTTTTCAAGACCAATAGTACGAAGCACGTTTATCCACGTCATGCTGTTGGATGTTAGGTAAAAGGAAGTTGAAGCATTACTTATCTTATTACATATCTTTATTTTCGCCAGAAGTATCACTGAATTTTGAATGTCGTAACCCTTATGCTCACATTCACCTCTCTACCAACGTTCACCGGTTTAAGTGCTGTGCTATGATTTAGTTATTTTCATCGGACATTCAGCAAAATACATTGCAATAGTCTTTGTCAAGAAAAACAACACTAGCATCAATATCAGAAGGAAATGTCAATATTTTTACCTTCAGTAAATTCATTTAGGAATTTAAAGTGCAATTTTAAAACATAAAACCTGATCTTGATTGTCCTTCTTTGCTGAATAAATACATTGGGGGCATTGGGGCATGATCCCATAATTCTATCCCATACATTAAATGGTAGTGGAATAAGGAAAAGTAGCACCTGCTATTCAAAACACTCAACACAAATGAACCCGCTTATTGATTTAAAAATCATTACCGTCCGATACCCAGCAATCCATGGAAAGGCATTAGTATAAGCTAAACAGTGTTCTTTAATCATCACCATATCACATTCAATGCCAGCATAAAGCTTGTAAATGGCTATAATAATTCAAAGACCTGAATTTTTTCAAATGTACTTTGTAGCCCTTTAATTAAATACCTATGTGGGCCACAAACAACTTATGTGGCAGAGTCAAGGCCCGGTAGTTCCCCTTAAATTTTGAAGCCATGCGATGCGCGGCGCCGCCATCTTACCTCGACCCACTTTTCAAAACTTTGAATACGCAGCCTAATCCAATTTTTTCTATTTATTTATGATGGAGGCACATTGAGCAATTACTTTGATACTATTTCCATTAGTGATATCAAAACACTGTTTTTATCAGCAAACTGCAAACTCAGAGAGGATTATTCCATTTTTAAGATATATAAGAACATTGGCTTCTGACTTACTGTCGATGCAGAAATAGAGTTTGGATACAAATAACAAAATAAAAGGAGGGCCTATGGAAAAACTGATCACACCGTAATATTTCTTAATTATTTCTGCGCTTTTTGACGGTAAATTGAAATTTTTGAGGAGCATTATAATATTTGTTCATCGGATGTTAGGTACGGAAAAAGTGCCGCTTTTTGATGGTCTTTGAAGAAAGTGACGACTTTGATGACTTGTATCCCAACAACAAGTTCTTCAATGACATTAAGTTTTGAACATGTTTTCGGAGTAAATGACAGTCCCAAGATCAACAGTTCTCCTCCAGTTACACAGGGGTCAAAAGTCACCTAGGTCTAGGTAGGCAAATATGGGCAACAAATGGGACGTAAATGATTGACAAAGTACGGACCCTATATCCATCTTCTCATCTGTTGATCTCCAAGGACTACACTGGATCATAGATCATGAGGTCTGTGTGTTATTCGGGGCAAAAACGTGTCGTATCTTAGGTTTAATGAAATAGGTGCCAAGTCGATGATAATATTTCAAGATTACTCTTGTCATCCTATTCACTCCAAGAGTTACGCTGGAGTCACTTTCAGCAACCTCACTTTGCCACTCCATTTCTCTTTGGTACGATGGTTAAATTCACCCTGAGAACAATATTCCTTAGTTGAAGGTTGATATAATCGCGATTCACACCATGAACCGGCGGTGCAATGCATCATGTATAGAGGGGGCGCACAGTGGTCCAAAATGGGAAAAAAAATTGGCCAAAATTAATACCGTCGTTATATCAACGTACTTACAAAGTAAAATAGTTGAATCCCAAGGTTATTGACCTGCTAAATCCGATTTTGAAGTTGTTTTTTATTTTAACATATAAGATACTTATAATTATTTAAACAATTTCCAAATATTCTACGGAAGTAATTATCTGAGTACAAAGGACCCACAACTATTTAGATCATATCTCTCCAAAATATTTACGTAATTAATGAATGCATAGTACTTCGAGATCCATGTAATGCTTAAACCCTGTCGTTCACGGGATTCGAACCCACGACCTTCAGCTACCGGCTTGCGCGTTAGCTACCCATTTAGAATAATTGAATACTCTAATTTAGGTTAAATAATATGATATAAGTGATATATAACTTCTGGAAAAATAGGAAAAAAGATATACTTGATGCTTTCATATAGGCATATTTACTTTGGCATACCTAATCATTTTTATCTAATAAAAGTCTTATTCCGACATCACTATATCGGACTCATTGTCGCTGTGCGTATCAGCCAGGGCAAGAAGATTTTGAACTTCAATTGCTAAGTTTACCTCAGTTTTCTTCGACACGCCTGATTCTTAAATTAATCGATCTGAGACTAACAATGATGTCTGGAATAAGTCTTCAGTTGTTGCCAACCTAGACAATTTCCCCGTGAGATACTCCCGGTATCTTCTTATATCCTTATTATTTGCCTTTATGACTTCTTCTAAGAAGTCTCCAATTAGAATAAATGATTCCTTGGAAATGGCTGCTAAGTGGATCAGAATCTTATCCACAGTAGATGGCATGTAATACCGTGATTGGAGTTGGACATTCTTCTGGGCTGTGTCTTCTTGATTAGTTTTGCAGCAGTTTCGAGGCCTTTGCTGCGATAGTTAATTGAAGCAGTTAGGGCTACCTCAGCTGGCAACGTGCTGACTCTGAGTTCTTCTTCTCTTTTCTCTTTCGCTTGACTCCTCAAATAATATTTTTGGCCGTCGCCCTATTTCAGCATACTCTTGCGAAAATGCAAAAGATTATTTTATTACTAACCAATAAAATATTAACATCTTATCAATTAATCGTAATTGTAAAAATGGATACTCACCGTTCGTACTGGAAAGACATGCACATGAAGGAAGTTTAAACTCCAGCCATAACCAGTTTTTGAACTTTTTCCTGAAAAATTTATCCGAACGCGGGCTTTGTTCCAACTTTTCCAGATACTTGGGGAAAAAATTTCTGCATGCAGTGCATCAGAACGTTTTTGGCCACAACATCTCCGTTTATATTCAATTGAACAATAAAGTATTCCAGAACGTTTCTTTGAAGCTAAAGAATAGGTATCTATTTCGCTTCATAAATTTCTCGTTCAACTCAAGGTTCGTTATCTCTGTGACATCCGTTACAACTCTTAAGACTAAATCTTTTAGGCAAGCTCTCCTTGCTTTTAGGGCTGAAACGAGAACGCTGAACCAAATACCTATAAGAAAATGCTATGCCAACCACAAAAGAGATCAATCAATAAATATAAAATCAATAAAAAGTGCAAAACTAAGAATTATGAATTAAAATTGGAACAAGGAATAGGAATAAACTTATCTATCCTTTTCTGGCGTATATTGATGGTTAGGTGTCAGGCAGGAGAGGTGTTTCTTTCCTCTGAGCAGGACAAGCTTTCCTCTGCGCGTAGCAGATCAGAACACGCTTCTATGCTCTTCACGCTTCTACACTGACAATGAGTATAAATGAGTCCTGGAACGTTTTCGAAGTGTCATTGCTTAAAACTACGGCAGAGTTGGTGTGTGTTGACCGTTATCCTCGTTCCGTAGTATTCCAAGAAATCTTAACGCACGTGCAGAAAGAGTTCTGCTTTGGTGGCCTAAGTGCAATCCGTCCCATCGTCAATGAAGTGCACGCGGCTGGGTTTTTCTGGTTTGAAGGCAATAAATGTGCAACCGAAAGCTGCCCTTTTCAGTCAAAATATCTCTTTCGGGCGGCGAGGGAACAGCAAGGGTATTTTGAAACTTTTATTGCTCTGTGGAAGTCCTTATCCTATTTCCAGAAGCGAGTGGTGGACAGGATGGTTCAGGCGTAATAGAAATATTAAAATATACGAATAAAAAGCAACAATTAATTGCTGAGTAAACATCTGTAGCTTTTCGTTTGGATTATAATTCGTATCATGGTATAAAGGTATATGCTAGCACGTTAACCGACCCTCATTCAAAACAGAGATAGACCTTATTGATGAACTTTAGGTTTACAGGAATATCCAATACGCGAGAAAAGAATATAATTTGGTACAAAACAGTGCAAATTATGTATGAAGATGAAAAACCTGTAACATTCCACAAGAGTAAAACCACTTGGGTCATTGCGCAGCAGCTCGGCCGCCGCCGCTGCGGGCCGAAGATGCGGAGCAGTGCGTTGTACCGCTCAACTTAAAACCGTCTGGAGGTCAGATAAGCAAGTATAAGCAAGATTTTTTTCTTCATATTGTTTAATTGGCTTTCCTGCTCATTTCGATATGAAAATGTCAGAGGAGCAAAGAGGAGCACAAAACAATAATGATGCATTTATTAAAAAAATTACTACATAATGGATAAATATTTCTAAAAAATTTAAATGGTCAACCAAGTACTCAATTGGAACAAAATTACCGGATTTGAGGTATCAAAATTCCGTGAAAAAATTAGTGAAGGACACTTATGTACTTAAAGCCTTCTACTATCAAGGTGAACTTCACAAAAATTTACAGATTCAACGCGACGGGCGTTTAACCCTTGATTTACCCAACTTTCACGAGTGATACACATTAATGTGTGCTATAGAGAGACCCATTTAGTACCCTATTTTGTAGGCCATATCCTCTACAATACGAAAACACCATTTAAAGTTTCCTTGCAAAAAGACGAAAAATTGACTTTTGGCCAGCTATTTCCGATTTCGGACCACTGTGGGGCGTGAAGCCAACTTAACACAACCAGCATGACAAAAAAGCGCTATCCCGCTACTTACCACTACCCACGACAGTTTAGTGTGAAGAGTGTATCTTTGCAAATTAAAATTTTGGAAAAAAATTCTGACTTCCTTGTATCTCGATGTTTTTACATTTAAACCTTATGAGGCATAATTTGATTTTATTTTGGACCTTCATTCTGGGGTCAAAAAATCGAATTTTTAAAATGATGCTCACACCGCACAAAACACGGCACCTTATTCTAGCCTTGTATCAAATTTCATCATCGAGTGACAAATAAAAGTGCCTTAAATTTGAGGTCAAAAATGACACATAATCCATGGATCAGTCTGCATAGAAACATCGAGTTAACCCGTTATTTTTATTCTTCCGCACTTAAAATGGCAGCCATACACTGAGCAAGTATTAGTCATTAGTCAGGTATTAGCCTCTGATGAACTGTGTTTTCCCTTCAGCAATAAACACCACTATTTTCAGCGAAGCACTTTTCACACTGAACTGTCGTGGGTAGTGGTAAGATGGCGGCATTGCGCAATATGTCGTGCGGGTTGCGTTAGGTTGGCTTCAGCCCCCTCTATGCATGATACATTGCACTGCCGATCTATATCTCTATATCTGTGGGCAGAGTATAGTATAGCATTACCTGAATGTAATTCTCATGAACATCAACACTATAACTACACCACCGTTACATAAAACCATTCTCAAGTCTCGATTACATACATAGTAAAAAGACACAATGACCCTTGGTCATTGTGTCTTATCTGTCACCTGATTTGCCTCATGTCATGCTAAAGAGATTATGATGAGCACTGCACTACACCGCTACATAATGTTACAGATCGATGTAATTGTATTAAGATAAAAAAAACTTCGGCACCAAATCAATAGCAAAATATATCTACCTTGTAAAGGCATTGTTTTATTAAGAGGGCGCAGGACTGGTGTCTAAATTTTTTCCAACGTTTTTGAACTTATTATTCAATAGATCGCTTTCAAATTTTTTGTGCGTAACCAAGACCAGATTCCCGAGGTTCTGTGAGAGCTACTTTGACAAATTGTGTTTTTAATTTATTTTTGTTAATTATATTAGGATAACTACGCATCAACGCGAAAATCGGACTCTCACAAGACCTCTGAAATATCATTTGAAAAAAGGAGAAATAAAAAAGTATTATTTAAACCCTTCGGTTTAACGCAAAATGCTCGAATATGTTTTGTAAAATATTTGTATCTAGACGTGGCGGCTCCTGCCGGCCGCAGGAGGAACAACTACCCCATTCGGTCGCTTCAGCGGTTTCGCAACATGGGGACATCCCTTATCGACAGCGGAGTGACTGCTACCACTACGCTACCTTTTCACACTCCCCTCTCTCCCTTTATACTCCGTCTCCTTCGAGTTGATCACGTGAGTGGGTAGCGCTAGGACAAGGTCAGTGTGTTAGTGTCGTCTAGGAATCAACGTAGGTATTTATCTGCTTTGGTGACAATGGGAAGAGGGGGGGGGGGGGTTTCCTTACTCGAAGTTATCTCGCAATAAGTTGAAAATTTTCAAGAAAAATGACAAGGTAAATAGACAACAGCTTATCAAGTCAGAATGACCCTTTCAGCAACATTGATTTCAGTGAGGATTTCCATCACGTTGAGAAGGCATTTGGTGATTCCCGCGTCGGCGTGGTCTTTGGGGAGTTTCATGATGCAGAAGACACGGTTCAGAGGAAGCCTAAGTAACTGGAAGAAGAATAGTGGATGTTGCCTTTTTTTAAGCAGATCGCTGTGCTCGAGTGCCATATTCCGATGAACTGTCGATTTTCGGACATGGAGGCCATAGAAAAATAACAATTTCCATTTGTATATTGCACCTGACAATGGCAAATGAAGGAGCCAATGATGGTACAGAAGTGCTGAAACTAGTTGTTCCGTCAATAAATTTACGAGTGGAAATATACATTGTTATTTTTCTCTGTCACTATGGATTTCCACATAGTTAAGCCTGAATCCTTCGAACTTATGGAGGCCATGTCTGAAAAACGGGAGGGGCTAAGGTCAGTGTTTCCGTTGAATTGCAAAATGTGCCAATTTCAGTTAGTGGTATAGATTTAGCCGAAGCGCAGGAATTTTTTGCGTCTCTGAAATTAACAAATTTGGAGAGAGATCTTTAGAAAAGACCATAGTTGATCAAGTAGGCTGCCCACTTGGGAAGGAGGAACGTAGAAAGCGGTTGACAGTACATATCTAATTTCGGTAAAGTATGTCCTCCGACGAAAAACTACCGGGTCTGCCACCTTAGTAAGCAAAATGTTATACAGTGACATCAAAACTGCGGCCATGCAATACGGACAAGACAATGAAAAACGCGTTATAAAATTACCGCGGCAGCAGGAAGGTGTCGATGTACTATAGGAAAAAAAATTTCCCAACAAATTGAGTGCCGCCACTGTCGCTCGGAGATAAAATCGGATTCCTTTCTGATGGAACATTGGACTTAGATTTCGGCCACCACGGCGAAATTTCAAACAGGGTAAGGTGATGGACTCACCTTACCCTGTCTGGCCCGAATATGTAACGGAATACAGGCAGCTTGCCTGCCCCGAAATATAAACCTGCTGGCATCCAGAACGGACGTAGGTATATTATTCCGTGCATGCATTTTAACCGCTGTATTTAACTATCTCGTTCTCGCCAAACTTAACATTATCCGTCTTTCCTATATTTTTTATTTAGGCTTCGTTCCTTCTCCCACAGTCTGGAATGATCCTGGGATTCTCCCGGTGTCCGCCTCTTCGCTCTCTTTCACTCGTTTGAAAAAGTTAACCAAAAACGAACTTCAATATTTTCCATGATCATATAAACCATGAAACCATTCCGTTAATGTCATTGAGGATTGGTCGAGCTGTAATATAACTGACTGGAAATACGAAGTTTTCAATTTGAGACCTGACGATGGTGAATGTTTTTCGTTCACAATTTTTTATTTTACCGAAGCCCTGCATACATATTTTACATATTTTACATTTATATCGAAGATACGTTAAAGGAATGTTATGCTATTTGTTTACATCGACCTATTCTTCTCTTTCGCCGTGCATGCGTATGCCTTGGCGTTCAAGGGAATTCGGAACTGATCTCATGATAGGCGGATGGTTCTATCTTCTACTGTTGCAATTGCTTTCAGAAAGGTAGCCGTATGTCGCCGCTTTTAGAGAAATTATCGGATATAGTAGATAAAAAAAATCCTTTTTATGTCCAGCTCCTTGTCTGCTGGTCTAACGGCTTCCTGAAAATTTTCCGCCCTCCCTGTGCTGGATTTGAGCAATAATATCATTCCACCTAACTTCCTGGGATTATTGCTGTCTTTCTATTTGCTTTTCGAATACTGCCAGCTATCATGCAAGGTATCTTCATGTCAGCATCGTAAAGTATTGAGTAGGAAGACCGTCATTCGTTCATTCATCCACATAGGCCGTGCAATGTGCAATATTCAGGCCGCATAATGACGCTTTGAGGCCTACAACGTAATGATAATGGGTTTTCAACACTCTTTTCCTTTCCCGATTTTGTGAATTTTTCATAATTTTAAAATACATTGTTGGAGAAATTAAATTTTAACTCCACCTGATTTTTGTATGCAACTTTTTTTGTTTCCTTAATGCAAATAATCAGCTCAAACATTTTCAAGATAATTATTTTTCAATGATTTTTCATCGCATGTGTTTAATTAATTACTCATTATGAAATATCTCAATGGATCATCTTCTACGGTAAAAATAATCTTTGGTCACTAATGCGTCACAAAAACAGACTCAGATATCCGGAATCAACAGAATTTCTATTGGGACTTTTTCATCGGGCGATGATGATGATCACAGTCGAAGCAAAGTCATCTTCTGTGCAATTCTCTCCAAAGGTCACAAAATCCCACTAGATCCCAAAGTCATATTATAGACTTGTTGACTAATCATGTATTTTGCAAGTAATGGGCAAATGTAGAACATGTGACCACCAGAATAAATGGCTAAGAAAATTCTTCCAACACCAAAGCCATAAATAGTTCCACAATAATTGTGGTCTAAAAGGGGTTTAAGTATCTATAAAGCAAAATTTAGCGAACGATTTCTTATAGCGTAGAAAAAACTAAGGAAGAGTAGGAAGAAGACACGGCCAAATAAGTAAAATTACCGATTCAAATACAGCTCAATATTCAATATGTTACTCAGGAACACTTTTGCTCGAGGTATTTGTTTCCAAAGGGTGTCCAAGCAATTCGACTCAAAAGTGAAAATAGAAGCTGAAGAGACAGTTTTCAGAATTTTTGTGACTTGATCATAGTCGGGGAAGCAATTACGCATTACATATGATCAGTATTTGGACCAATAACTTAGCTCGAGCGTGAACAACAATAATTTCCTTTTATTCATTAAGTATTGGGCCGGGCAAACCAATATTTCTGTTTTAGATGAACGATCCATGGATGATTTCAGCCAACCAACATGCACAAGTTGAAGCAAAGTTACCAGAGTGCACTCAAGTAACACCACCAATGTCACTCCGATTTCAGAAAGAAGCCGTAGGACATTTAATTTTATGTGTCCGTCAAAATATAATTTTCTTCTGCCCAAAATTCTTCATACTTTATGCATAATAAACGAGATTTTACCGATCGAAATGATATCATTTAAATCTATACCCTACTTCCAGTAAATCCTACCCTACCCTTCCTACCCTAAATCAGCGTTTGGTCCCAGTGTTCAGCCAGTATACGCGCGGCTTCCCTCTGGACTCTTAGAGTAAAAGACAAGTTTTGTAATGAAAAGCAAGTTGTATGTCCTGACGGCTTAATGAAAACCAAATGGAACAAAGGGCTCCGCCAAGTAGAAGTGAAGCCGACGCGTATTGAGCATAAGTTTTATTCACGTACAAAATGCATATGAGGAATAATATGCCACTGTTCGGTCTTATATTTGCAGAGTGATTGCAATCGCAAGGATTCTCTATATCGTTTAGTGTGGATTTAGAAGCAGTTTGCTGATTTCAAAATAATGCCTAGGCACTCGAGCCAACAGGAAAGCCCCTGGCCATGGCCGAATTTCCCCCAAGACTTCACATGTAAAAAGCAAATGGGTCTCATACCTAAAGTCATTAGGACTTCCCCACTTAAAAAAAAACGTTTTTGCGACGCATTTGGCTCTTATGGGAACAATCCAAATTAGTTCTGAGATAATGAAAAATGTTTGAAAGCAACGGCTTTGGGGTTCGACTCACTCAACACAAAGCTGAATGATTACGCCCGTTACGAGAAACATCCCCTTTTTCTCCCGCATTTCTCCACATTTACTTCCTCAGCGACTTAGATCGCTCGTGTGTGTTTATTTTAGATTTTGACAACACCTCTAAAAGTTACGGCGTTTTCCGTGCATATTTTCATTTTTGTAAAGGTTTGCCGCGGGTCTTATATGGTAAATGGTAAATAAATGTTGTCCTTAGCATACTGTATGCGCCAATTCGGCGAGCACCCAAAATCTCACTGTCTACTGAAATTTTAGCTGCACTGTGGCATGAAGATATCCCTATAGCGAGGACGATGGCTGGGATTGTAATTTGAGAGGTCACTCCGCTGTCTTTTGTCTTCCGAGAAAAGGAATGACGGGCAGGCAAGTTGCGACATAGGGAGGGAGAGGGAGACCTCACTCCCCTCCCCCCGCTCGCCTGGGACGAATTCTCGGCGCGACTGTAGGCAGCTGTAGGAACTACATCCGACGTCGCGGGCTGCGAACAGAGCCATCTGTTGAGAGAAGGCTGCGGAAAGCTTCCTCTCCTGCGCCCTCTTAACTTGAGAGCATCAGACCTAATACACACGTTCTCAAAGAAACACATCGCACAGTGAGTACATTTCAACTCAGCTGGCACGTAAAAGGATTCGGAAATTAAACTATCTTGACTCTAACTTGTAACTCGTATCAAGTAACAATACTATCTGTCACCTAATTTGCTAATAAAATTACTAAAACACCACTCAGGGCCGAAAAATTGCTTCTGACTATTCGCAGAGCAATGAATGTTTTCTACATCCACATCTACACGATACCCTGCAAGCCACCGCGAGGGTGTGTGGCAGGGGAAATAATTTTGGCAATAATCAACAAATCACTGTCAAGATGTGTACTTTCCCCACGGGAGAAAAAGATACGTCGGGCTCTCGAGTGGGACGTAACTGAGGCGACCGTCTGGGGCGCCGGAAGTCGCTTCAGAGGGCTTACAGACTTGGGTTGGGAGACTAGTATTCTCCAGGCGACAAATTTGTCTCCTTTCTCCGGCGAAAGACGTTAGAGACTTCGGGCGGGCGACAACTCTCGCGCAGGCGCTTCACGAAGCTCCTTTCTCCCGTTTTCGGGAGAAAACAGTTACAGACTTACCCACCAGGAGAAGCTTACACCTCACCTTTGATAGAAGTCTGGGTTAGTCAGTCACTTATTGACATTGTACATACGTTTCTTCTTGCGTTTGTTGGCAACCTAATAAATAGTGTATTAGGCACCTTGGTTGAGGTATTTTTACAGCCAGGTGTTAAACAGTACTTATGCCTCGAACTCATCTCGCTGGGTAATTACAATGCTAGGGAGTTGGGTCGATGTATGGAGCGGGCACTGCAAAACTAAGATGAACTTTCGAGATTTAAACTATCTTGCCTGCATATTACTCATTATTGACGTGAAATATCAACTGTATACCATTAAATGATTACCTACTCAATTAAAAATCAGAGTTGAGCTCACTTTTGTGTTGAATATAGGCTCACCTGAATCACCCGTGTTGGTGCGCTGTTAGCCCAGCGGTAGACTGCTTGGGGCGATTGTTCGGCACTGTTGACGTCATCGGGTATTCTTCAGCAGTGGCTTGGGGGGGAGGGAGTTTTCGGCGCGCTTTAAAATGTCGCTATATTTAGCATTCAATATCTCACGAAGGATAACTCAGATTTACATGCAGTTTTCTTTGTTGAATCGAGAAAATAATTTTCTGTCCGCCTGTTAAATAAAAAAAAATCATGCAAGTTCCCCATTGTGATTTTAATATTTAGCCTCCCGTATCATCCTTCCTGACTTCATTCTTCTCTTTGATTTCTTTTGCAGCAAGATTACTTTGGTTCTATAATTTCGCCAAATATTCGTTCCATCTCTTTTCTTTCACTTCATTTTCAGTCAGAATTTCTCCATTCCTGTCCCATATGGCAATTCATTTTGCGCTCTGCTCCTAGATGTGATCCCTGACTATCCAAATGGAAGCTTCCACCTTTCCATGAGTTTGTTTTGTACATAGGGTGGTTTGGCCAATGGTGTGTTAAACTCTGACTGCATGAATTCAACAGTCTTAGGCGTGATATGGTGGAACAGTACTATTACCACATTTTAAAATAAAAATGTGGTAATAGTACTGTCCACTTGAATTTTTAATGTAAATGATACACAACATCAGGTAGACCTGATGATGACGTCCTAAGGAACGTTGAAACACGTGTTGTGTATCATTTACATTAAAAATTCAAGTGGACAGTACTATTACCACATTTTTATTTTATTTTATTCTGACTGCATGGTTGGAGGCGAGTTTAATTTTAAGTTCTGCTGGCAGTATTCTGGATGCACCACAAAGAGTGCATCCTGGCTGTATGCCCTCTGTGATCAGGGTCGCTGGCAGCTAAGCATGCCAGGAGGTCATTCCATAGGGCAACTGTCCACCACATATGAACTCCCATGTTTGGTGGTTCATTATAGCTCATCATCGTCGGTCAACAATCCTAGGATTGGTTTGACGCAGCCCTCCACTCGATTCTTCTATCGGCCAACCTCTTCATATTAACGTAGTTCCTCTATTTCACGTCCTTAACGACCTGTTCTACGTAACTCATGAGAGGCCTGCCTTTTCCATTCTTCTCGTTCACTTTTCCCTCGATGATTGTCTTCCTCGGGCCATCGTGTCTTAAGATGTGGCCTATTAAGTTGTCCCATCTTCTTTTTAAGGTTTTCAGTAGGCATCTCTTCTCTCCCTTTCTTCTTAAAACTTCTTCGTTTTTCACTCAATGGGTCCATTTTATCTTCATCATTCTTCATTATAGTCACTAAACCAAATTATGGCCCCCATTCAAGTTTTATATCCCTTTCTTGGTTTTCTTCTTTGAAACCAGTGTTACTGCAGGTGGGGTGGTTAGTCTCGTGTGCAGACATCCACCATTTGCTGGCAAGCCATAGCGGCTTTAACATTATGCCATGAGGAAGCTGGTGGTCCATATTCACCATTATTATTGTTATTATCCAATGAATATGACTAAATGACATTTTTTCCTAGAGTTCATTGAAAGACAAAAGTTTTCAAATCTCTGTGTACTACCCATTTACCATTTGAATCATGTGTGCACCTGCATTCTTGTTTACACCAATATGCCGCATTCTCTCTTGTTAGTAATGGATTTGAATGTTCTTTTGTCTTCCTCTGCACAGATGCATTTGGGCACCCTTCCCCGCTCTCCTACTTGTTTGTGCCAGAGAAGAAGGGTTGCTGGCCGCATGTGTCCTCTGTCCTCATTGAACGCCTGCTGATGGATGAGAAGATTCGGCACAATTGTCCGGCCTGCATTGTGGCACCTGCCGTTGAAATCCCTGGAGAGATCTTGATTGGGGAGAACAGCCTGTACTTTGTGGCAGATGAGGGGGGAGCAGGGATAAGTGGGAGCATACCAGAAGCCATGCATCCACCGTTGTCCTCTTCGTCCATGATCTGGCCCCTGGAGGATGTCCTTGGAGTCTACATCCGCCGCTTCCAGCTCCAAGAGAGGGCTATAGAGATATTCCTCATCAATGGCAAGACATACCTCATTGCCTTCGCTTCGTCTCAAGTGAGTTTTCCAGCTCGTAAAGTGTTAACAATGGTTTTCATGCACAGTGATGTTTTTGACATGGATTCTTTGAAAGATTTCTGTTGCAATAAAAATTTAAGAAATTTAGTAATAAATAAGAGTTCAAATGAAAGGTATGATATGAACGTTAATTTTATTGAGGGACTTTATTGACTGAATTCCATATGTATTTGAATTTAGCTCTCTGTCAGTTTTTATCTGAAATATTGACTGAAATTTGTGAGGATACCACCACCAATTGTGTGACTGCAAGCTCACTACTGTCTATGCGTTTTTGTGGCATCAGGGATGACTGCATCCCGAAATACTAGCATAGTAGGGCTAATATTTTTCCAAGAGTTTGCACATTTTTGAAATGTCACTTATCGCATTTACTCCACACACACCTTTACTCTCCAAAATGCCAAAGGTGAAGTATTTAGTACCTGATTTATTTGTTTTTAAAGTATCAGTAGAGGTGACACCTGGTGGAGATTTCTGATGGTCGTTTGTGTTACATTCATGGTGATATGCCTTTGAGAGAGTCCCATTTTTTGTCCAGCCATGCAACTCAGATTCTAGTCTCCATTTCTCCCCGTTGATTTTCTCCACAGGAGCGAGACTCATTTGTGACTGAGTTGTCAAGGTGCCAGCTGCCGAACCAACTCCCCAGTGACAATCTCGGCAGCATCATGCAGATGTGGCGCGAGGGACTAATCACAAACTTTGAGTACCTGACTCAACTGAACAAAATGGCCGGAAGGTCTTTCAATGACCTGATGCAGTACCCAGTCTTTCCCTTCGTATTGGCTGATTACATAAGTCAGACTTTGGATCTTCAAGACCCCAAAGTTTTTCGGTATGCTTATATATTTCTACGTAGATAAATTAAACATTTAGATTACTTGTTGTGAACCCTTAGGCATGACTTTAATCAAGGGTACTTAATTTGCAATTCAGGCTAATTAAGCCTTTTCCACATGGATGTGGAGTGATGTGTGATACAGCCTAGCTCAGTACCGATTCACGTGTCAATGTCAATCGACACAAAATGATCTGTTATTTTAAGGTGTTCCCTTGTTGTTTAGTTTGTTTATACATGTATGTACTAATTTGGTTATCTACAGCCTAATTTGATAACATGCTGGATATCAAATGTAATATTTTTCACTTTATAATGTTTTATTTCAAAGTGTCGATTTCTACCATTTTTGTGGCAGGCACCACCACTGATTAACGAAATTCAAAGGCCCGGTCAAGGCAAATGATTTTTTCTCTGTGGAAAATTTGCTATTGTGCACCACCACTGATTGTTGAAACTGTGTTGATTTTGACAGAAGTCGTGAAAAATGGAATTTGGTCTGGTTATTAAAAGATGGAATTTCTTGGCCATCCTGTCATTATGTGCATCAGTTTTCAAATATTTCTTTTGGCTTTTGTTAATTTCTTAGAATGACTTTGTTGTTTGGGTGCCAGTGGTACATGCTATTTGATGATCTCTCTCCTCTTCCCCTCTTCAGCAATTTGAAGAAACCAATGGCTGTGCAGGAGAAGAAAAATGAACAGCATTATGTGAAAACATACAATGTACGTATGCTCTGTGCTTGATGAAAATATTGTTTTATATTTAGATGAATGATCTCGCTAAAGGGGCTCCTTACTTAAATGTTTTTCAACTTTCTCCATCACCTCCTGTATTTGTTTCAGTACTTGAAGGAGGAGTTGCAGGATGTGTTCAACTCAATAAGCCTGAACCAGGAGCCCTACCACTACGGTTCGCACTACTCAAACTCTGGGACTGTCCTCCATTTCCTCGTGCGACTGCCTCCCTTCACGAGAATGTTTCTTGCCTACCAAGGTAACAAGATTTCTCCCACTGTGTGAGCAGAAAACTAGGCCGTTAGGACGATATGTTTTTCATCACCAAGCTCTGAATGATTGGGGATTGGTTGGTGGTCTAAGGATGTTTAAGCGTAGGTTTCCACAATGTACATACGTAGTCTTAATTTCACATCATGAAAGATTTTAATGTTATTTGAGGAGTAAAGGCACTATTTTCTCATCATATTGTCATATAAACCTTGAGAGTGGCTTAAAATGCAGTGGACAAAAGATGAAAATGATGGTGGCATAATTTTCAGCTCTGTCCTTGTCCATCTCACTGTGTGTCATATCTTGCTGTCATCTCTCCTTTTCATCAGTCCTTCCTAGGATCAAGTGCCTCTTTTAGCACTTGATCTTAGAAAGATCTCCTGCACTACAATAGTAGTTTCTTTGTAGCACTGATGTAAGATGCAGCTTTTCTGCCGCTAGTGATTGCTGGTCTGACAGTTTGTGTGCGCCGTTCACGACTGCTGCCACCAGGAAGCCTTGTGTGTGGGGTGAGGATACATTTAGATAGCTAATTGGGCTTTCCACTACCTCAGTCATAGAAGGCAGGAGAGGTTTTAGCAGAGGACAAAGGCATCTTAAAAAAGAAACCAAGGTTGTGGTATGTTGATGACGTGTTCATCATCTGGCTGCACAGTGCTCAGAAACCTCAGAATGTTTTATCTTACATTAATTCTAAATACCTTCAATTCAATTTAAAATGAAAACAGAGAAGGGCAAGCATATATTAATTCTTGGTGTAGAGAAGAACTTCGCTATCGCTATAACAAGCAGACCGCTGTCTGAATGCATCCTCTCCCCAAAGCTTCCCTGGTGGCAGCAGTCGTGAATGATGCATACAAACTTTCTGGCCAGCAGTCACTAGCGGCAGAAAAGTAGCATCTTACATCTGTGCTACAAAGGAACTACTACTGTGCTGCAGGAGGCCTTTCTAAGAAAGGACTGACAAAGAAGAGAGAAGACAGCAAGACATGATACGCAGTGAGATGGAGAAGGACTGAACTGAAAAATACTCCACCATCACTTTCATCTTCTAGTAAATCAGCAAACACTTGATTTTTCTTTTGCTGCTTTACAGTGATGAATCATTTCCACCAAATTATGGCCAATACCATTGAGTCCTTCATCTTCTGTCCACTATATATCGTGCCGCTCTCAAGTTTTTATGACAGCATAAGATCCCGAATTTCCCTCACAAAGTTCCAGATACAAATTCTTGAATCAGGAAGGGAATCATATTACACAAAAATATATTTATTTCTTTTTAATTAGGATTTCAGTTTGTAAACCTGTTTCATTAGGCTATTTTTGGCAACTTTATTGGTGCTGAAATTTTTAATTTTTTATTGAAATAAAAGCACATATTAAAATCACCTGTCACACTTTGCATTGTGATCTGAGTTTGTTGCTAATGCCCCTTTACATTCCTTCATCCTCACCGGCATATTTTTGGTTACCCTCTGTATTCTTTAATGAATGAGAAGATAATGAAATTCTTAAGGCCGCTTGACACGTTAAAATTTTTTGTGCAATTTCTTGTACAAACTCTTGTATAAACTGAACGAAATGTGTATGAAATATGAAACTGTATGTTTGTCTGAACGGAATTAGAACAGGTTCTATTTCCCGTTCAGTCATTCAGACTGTCGCACAAGCGTTCATACAATTTGCCGCTTTACATGGTACAATTTCCTCATACAAGAGTTTGTACAAGAAATTGTACAAAAAGTTGTATCGTGTAAAGCGGTCTTTAAAATAATGAACTTTATTCATGCAAAGGAAATGAGATAGGATTCTTAATCTTTTTTAATAATTAATGATAATTTATTTTTTAAATCGCTAGCTCTGTTGTATGTGCAGGGTGTCCACTGACCGGGAAAACCGGGAAAATCGGGAATTATTCGTGAATTTTCAGTGCAGGGAATTGTTCGTGGATTATTCGTGATTTTCTGGTCTTAGTCGGGAATTTTAAAATTTCTTAATTCAAGACAAAAAATCCTTATTTTATAAACATGATAAATAACGATGACTTTAAGATATGGATTTGCCGTTGGTATGAATGAATAAATAAACGACGGAAAAGTAGTTAGGCTCAATGTATCGTCAGCGCTGTGTGGATCGGAGACGTTCAACTGTTCGACTGTCGAACAGATGCCTTCAGCGTCACGTCAAGTGCCCTTTGTTCTCATTCAATGCACATCGGACTAAGCCCATGATACGCAAACATGTGCCTAACGTGTAGTGATGGCCGGATTGGATCCGTTGGACCCGTTGGATTCATTTTACTCGGTTCCGGATTCGGATCCAAAGACACGGTATAAAATTGGATCCGGGTCGTAGATTTTTAATTTTCGCGGCTTAGCGATCGAAGTGCCCCGTGAATGGAATGTAGGTGCGGTAGATATTGATAAGATGATGTGTAACTCATGTCACGAAAGTAGATGAAAATGTTCCCGTGCAACTAGAAGCAAAATAAAGAAATATGACTTTTCCCCATTATCCCGGTATCGCGGGAAAAATTACGTAGGATGTCACGCGGGTAGCCTACATTCGCCGGGATCAGGCGGACAACGAGAGCGTATAGAAATATCTAGATAAATAATAAGCGATATTGTCCTTATTAGTGATATTTAATGTAAATGTAAAAAAATACCAGCATTGCATTCATCGTACAGCATACAACAGTACCAATCAATTTTCAATTGACCCATTGGTTTCGAAGTTAGCAGGGGTTTGCGTTGTTTACAACAAATCCATCAATTTTAGTGGTATAAACACTTTGTTTTCTGCAAAGTGTTACTAATAAATCTGGCTTCCTTATATCAAAATTGCAAGTTCTTGAAACAAAAACTACGGGAATACCAAGCGCTCAAAGTTGGGCAACTTGATTTTACGGGCAAAAAACGGGTACTTTTTTGAGAAAAAATTAAATACAGGAAATACTATGGAGCCGAGGATTTTTTGAAGTAAATGATCCAACGTAGAAATAAACTCTCACTCGTATGCTTTTTGTTGCATTGAAATTGATTGCTTCGTTTAGACGATAGAGCTCCTCAAACTCGGGTGTCTTGCTTTTTTTACAGACAGTAGTGTACTGTGCGAAGTTCGATCCGTATCGCAGTTTAATTTTTCTTTCAGTCATTGCATCGAAAATGTTATTTTCTTCAATTTCAAACCAGTACATCTGAATACTCACTTCATAATACCTTTGTTGTTGAAATTAGATTTACAAATGTACCATTAATAAATTAAGGATGGTCGGGTTGGATCCACGGATCTTTCATTTCATTCGCTACTGAAATCATATCCGAAGACAGTAAAAATTCAGATCCGGATCGGAGATTTTAAATTTCTCGGCTTAGTGATCGATGCGCCCCGCGAATGGAATGTACGTACATATGGTAGATACTGACAAGGAGAGAATGTGTAACTTGGTCACGAAATGAGAAGATTTGTTCCGTGCCACAAAAACGAAATAAAAAAATACTCGTCGTGACTTTTTTAGCCATAGGCCCGGATGCGCGAGAACAAAAATAAAGCGGAGTGTTACGCGGGTCGCCTACATTCGCCAGATTCCCGTGAACCTGTGATAGCGTAGTTGCTAAAAATGAGGACTAGTGTACTGCAGGTGGCGAGGTCGATCCTTAACACTGCCTAGGAATACAGGCTATGCTGTATTCCTAGGGTAATGCTAGTAGGCAGTTAAAAAAAGTAGATTATCAGAAATTTCATGTGAATTTATAATTTAAAAAATAATAAAATTTGGCGTTAGTGAAAGGATTGGAGAAATTTTTTATTGCAGAATTAAATCGTGTAATAATTATGTTAACTTTACAAAGTATTTTTGAGTGGCGCATTTGTAAATGTAGGTAGTTTAAACGATAGAAGTACAAAAAAGTCAGTATCCACACAAAAAGGTTGGAAATGAAGGATGATAAACTTTTTGATTCAATGGCTGAAAGAAAAATTTTAAACAGCGATAAGAATCAAACTTCATTACCTGCAGTCCACCACCCACTCTGCTATTGTTGGCGTACCTGATTTAGGAGAATAAATTCTCCCCACATGTCATTCTACTTTTTTCTTGCAAACCAAGGCCAATGGAGAGAAAATCCGAGACTTTTTTTAAATTTTGTTTATAGTAGCATGAAGAAAGTCTAATTTCATTTCAAGATCAGAGTTACACAACCTCTTCTCATGAGTAGAAAATTCTCAAATTTCATTTCAAAGGTTATTGTTAATAAGACATTGCAAAATTACTAGTTTAGCAGCTTAAAATATTCTGTAATAATTTTTTTGTCTTAAAAATGGAATCCCGGGATATTCCATAAATGGAATCTCTTGGCCGCATTAAATTTTTTTTGTTTCTAAAAAGGAATTTGAAAGCATTCAAGGATTTGATTAATAATTGGAAAATAATTCCTTTATTAATGAAAATGAACTTATAATGTTTCTTTTAACTGCACATTTGATGTGATCGAATACTTTACTGTAGGTTCAATGTAGTTGGCTTTCTGGTAGGCTTTGCAATATATTTTTTACAAACTTTTCTATAATTTTTTGAGAAATCTAATTGCTGATGTTTGTAAGATATATTCAGGTTGCGCTTACTTGAATTAGGATTTTTATTACATTAATTTTGTTAGAAAAAGATGGTGTAGGATACTAAAGATTGTTATGATTTCACTTTTTTCTATATAGTCTACCGGTACAAAAATGTTACATTCTCATTCTGAGTGAACAGAAAATTGAGGCTTCGAGACTTAAAATAGAAAAGCATGGCAAAAAATATTAACTTAGAAAATCATCATTCCAAGAACAGTGGTTGAATGCTGAAGACTTAAGCCAGTGGGTTCTTTAAGTTCCTCTTGTAGAAGAATTTGTAATTTCTCATTGAAATGCTAATTTAGAAAGAGGGTGTTCAATCAAAAAGTAGTTTATCTTTCCCAACCAATAAAGAGAGTCTCTTACTGCCAATAAAACTACATATTTAATTACTTTAATTTATCAATTATTTCTTATTTAATTACTTTATCTATATTATGCTATGGGTTGAACGACAAAATATCCATATTCTACATAGAACTTGAAAAACATCACTTTTGACTCGTACAAGAACCGCGATATATTAGCCTGGAAATTTTTATAAATTTAGCCTTGAAAACCTTGAATTATGCTTGAATTTTATATTTTGACTTTAGTGGACACCCTGATGTGGTATGTTCATTCATTCTATCATATTCTTCCAGACCAGAACTTTGACATTCCAGACCGTACATTCCATTCTCTTCAAACAACATGGAGGTTAACAAGCACTGACTCAACCACAGATGTAAAGGAACTGATTCCAGAATTCTTCTTCTTGCCAGAATTCCTCTGCAACTCCGAAGGTAAAGTGTGCACAGCTTTGTTTATCGCTTATTTACTTACTCTTATTTCTTATAATTAGTGATCAGAGTACTCCAAAGTATATTCAATAATAAATGTGATTTTTACAAAATTTATGGGACTGAATGATCCACAGTGCGTAATATCATATTTCATACAATAGAGTTTATTTCAATATACCAATAAGTTTGAGGAAGTCTCTTGGGTCACAACCATTGAGTGATCCACAGGAATGTCTACATTCACTCAGCTGACTAGGAATTCAAGGCATCGGAGCCTGAGTCCTCCCTCAGGTGATAGGAAACTCATTGTATAATTTCACCTCAGAATCTAGCGACTCAAAATTATGAGTCTTACTAGACGTGGGCCGATACCGATAGGGGGTACCGGGTATTGGCCATTTTTCCGATACTTCGATCCATTTTAGTATTCATTTTTTTTGGACACTTTTATTCAAAAGCATTGGTTCGGTGAAAAGCATATAAATAGACATTAATTTTAAAATCCCACCTTCTTCAACTGACTTAGCAACCTGTTGCGTATTTGTTTTCCTTGCTACGATACTGCTGCACTCTACTGCCCTCCAATTTTCACTGTTTCAGCAAGTACTCAAAGGTATTTTGTTATTCAGTTAAAAAATGTTTATGAAGAGTTAAAAGGGCACCCAAATGCCCTGAATTTTATCACGATGTTCGATTTAGCTTACTGTATATATGACCATGGTATTGACTGGACATCAAACGATACAAGTAAATCATTTGAAACTTAAAGGACATCATGGCAGAAGTAAAATTCATATCCTATCTAAATTTCCTTTCATTTGTGCATTTCATATTGTTATGAGAACTTCGAAAATTACACTGCTTTTGGCAGCCCTAAAAAATTGTGCCATTTTTCTTCCTTGCTGCAAAAACATGCCTCAAAAGTAATTATTGAAAAAAAGTCTGTTACCTGCATTAAACAAAAGACTGAATTATCTGCCCGCTGATGTCTCTATGAATTTGGCTTCTTTTATTAGGATATTGAGCCTCAAAGTCGAGTCTGTATACTTTTTGCGTGGATAGTATACACAAAGTGTGCTGTTTGGTCATTATCGTCATAATTAATTATTGAGTGTGCATCAGCCTAAGGTATCGTACATATTTTCTTGGGAGGCCTAATAATTGAAAATGTAATTTTGTTACAGTAAATTATCACCTGCAATCTGTGGAATGAACTAACATGATGGCTTGGATATTGTTCCTCTGAAAGTTACGCAACTCACATATCAGCGTTAAACTTGCCAGGAAAGCCAAAGCTGTTTAGCTCGTTTTCGTTGTTGTCACGTTCAGGATTGCGTGTCCCTACAAAAACGTGCTGACGAGAGTCCACTGTATTTGGGTGTGCCTGCAGGTTTAGAATTTTCAGAGCAAATTTTTTCAGAGATTGGTGTTTGTTTCTGATAGAAGAACCCTCTTAACTGCTGAGCATGTTCAGCAGCTTACATTTCTTAAAAAGAATTTACAGTATTTACAAATGCAAGATGGCCTAGAGCAGGGGTTCCCAACCGGTGGTATGCAGGAATGTTTCAGGTGGTATGCATGGGTGATACGAGCGATTACGTGCGATATGATAGTAAGGGCCTCCATTTGCATGAGCACGGAAACTTTACTCTGCTGCCCATCTGTGGGCCACAGAGGGCGCAAAAAATCTATATATATTTATTGTTATCTTGATAAAGGGTTGAAAAAACCGAAATACAAGTGCATTAATAATTAAATATGAAGTTTTCTCAGTAATTTATTTAAAATAAAACAAGCCATTGGGCACTTTTCTGACAGTAAATATATGTTTCTAAAAAAAATAGAGGACTGTTGGTACGCCAAAATTTCTGACAATTTCAAGTGGTATGCAGTTGCTAAAAGGTTGGGAACCCCTGGCATAGAGTCTTAAATCTAATTCCAGTGATTAATTGTAAGAGTAGCAAAATAAAAGAGTTGTCACAATGTCATTTCTCTCATTAATTACTCTTTTATAACACTTTTGATCACTGAGTGTAGTTCGAGAAGGAAAGCACTTATCAAATTTTTTGTTTTGTCAACACAAAAACTGTTTATAACTTAGTGGTGAGCCTGTGATGCCCTTTGTTCATTGATAGGGTTTGACTTTGGCGTGCGTCAGAGTGGTGAAAGGGTGGATGATGTACGGCTACCCCCTTGGTGTGAGGGCAGTGCACGCACATTCATCTTGGTGCACCGACAAGCCCTCGAGTCTGACCATGTGCGGGAGCACATCCACCACTGGATTGACCTTGTGTTTGGCTACAAGCAGACAGGACGGGCCGCAGTTGAAGCCATCAATGTGTTCCACCCATCCGTGAGTTCCCCCCATGCTCCCTCATTGCATGCAAGTAGCATTAATGATCTTCTGATACATTTGGTCTTGACAGCACACTCTTAGCTGGCTTACCATGTGTAGCATCTAGTGTGTATTCCTTTTGCATATAATGCAATTTTAGATTTCATTTACTTAGCTATGTTAGTCTAATAGCGTAAAATATTGAACATTTTTATAAAGTAAAGCAAAATTGACTTTGGGCCATTGCAGTAATAATGGGTTTTCTTTTTGAATCCGAGTGTTAAACAAGTATTTGTGGAAAAACCTCTTTATGTGTAAAAGTGCAAATTATTTTCTTGATATTGAAATTGAAAATTCTTTTTTGCATTGAATGCATTCTTTCTTAGCATAAAAGAAGGCATGTTTTTTACACCTAGATACTTCAATCTTCAAACTTATTAACAGGATACTAGTCAGCAAACCTCTGATGCAATGGATAAATTGATAAACTCATTGGAATATTGTACACATCAAAGAAAAAGTGCATGAATGGGAAGCTATCAACTATGAATGATTACCTACTTTGTGTTTATAATTTAATTAAATAAATCAGTGACTTCATTGCCCATGAAAACCATAAATTATCTCTCTCATAGCTCCTCCTCACTTAAGAACTTATATCCCCTCCCTTTTCTCTTCTGCTGCGGTGTTGGAAGGCATCTGTTGAATAAAATATCTGGGCATCACTCATTTCAAGTCCATCTTGTGGAAATAGTATTTGAAATGTTTGTGGCCCAGTGCTGAAGAGACTGGGATTTATTGAATGGGAAAGTATTCAAGTGAAGAAGTAACAGGAAGATGTTATTTGTAAGGCTTCACCAGGAGTATGCATCTAGCATCTGGTATAGGATGAGCAAAGATTTGACTTACGAATCAAAGAAGATACGGAGAAAATCAAGGTGTTTTTAAAACACTCGGTGAAATTATGGAAAGTGTCACTCATCTGTAAGAAGAGCTTGTTTGGGAAACGATTGAATCTAGAATGTTGCTCACAAGATTGAAGTTAATTGAAAAATTTGAATCTGCCAGTGCAGACCTCCATACTATACATAGGCTGGACAGACAGAAATGACAAATTAAGAGAGATCAACTGTGGGACAGCATTGCTAGAATTTGTGTTTCCCACAACATTACACGATTAAAGTTCAAACAAATGTACGATTATTTCAAGCATTATATGTAGAGATGAGTCGATACCAAAATTTATCAATTCTCAATACCGATACAAATTTCTGGAAAATAGATTCTCGATTTTCGATACTGATACCATCAACCTATGCATATATACGTTTTTTTACCTAGTTTTCCTATACATTATAATTAAATGTTCCAATAATCTAAAATTACAATTTACCAAACAAAAATTTGAATATACTATTTACTATGGGAAAAACTTCTAATATTCCACTATGAGGACATTATGAAAATAAAAACTGTTTGATAACACTAGAGTTTTATATTTTTTTACATGAGCATGTTTAATAACAAAACATGTTTGGTATCAGATAAGAAATATCATAACATATTCAAAATATATGACTGTCATGTCGTAAGTTGAATTTTAATATGATTAATAATTAATCATAAGAGTAATAAAAACACTAACCTATTTTATAATTCAAACTTTCAACGTTAAGAAATAAGAATAAAAGGTCATGACACAAACCCTTGAGCCTACTTAAGGTTTTCGTTCAAAAAACCAACATTTTTAGCCTCTGTGGATCAAGGTGATTTCATTTCTGGTCACAAATATTTCCTGCTGTACTAAATATGTTTCTCATTTTTGAGGAGGAACTCATGTTTCGTATTCTTTTAGGATTTTTAATCTATACAGAAAAACAGCAACAATTGTATTTTTTTTTAAATGTAAATTTATGGTAGAAAAAATCAACTTCCCATCATCTGTGTGGATAATATTTTCCTGGATCAATATTTACAGATGCAATAGCTATATGTTATTACTTCTAATATAAAGTTTACTTTCCGTGTCACATACTCATCAAACAATACATTTTTAAACCTATACAACTATTCTTTAAAGTGTAGTTAAAAGAAACACTATAAGTTCATTTTCAGTAATATTTGAAATATTTTCTCCCATTTATCCAGGTTATGCCATACTTTATCACCCTCTATCCAGAAAGGTATCAATGTAATTATACAAAAAAGACTTCCGAGCGTGTAACAAGCTAAGAATAATATAATATAGAATATTAATTAATAAGTAAAATCAGAAACCTATAATTAATTACATTCACAATGGCTTTACTTGGGATACTGTTGTAATCCTTGAATGCTTTCAAATTCTTTTTTGGAAACAAAAACCTTTTAATGCTGTCAGGAGATTCCATTTATGGAATATCTGGGGATTCCATTTTTAAGATGAAAAAATTATTATAGAATATTCCAAGCTGCTAAACTAGTAATTTTGCCATGTCTTATTCATAATAACCCTTAAAATGGAATTTGCGAGTTTTATACTCATAAGGAGAGGTATTATAACTCGGATCATGAAATGTGGGGACAATTGGTTACTTTGTGCACAAAGAGAATTAAGCTGAAGGAAATTGGTCCTTGGTTGCTATTCATGGTGTTGCTGAAACTCTTCTGTATATGAATACAGAATATAGGTACTCAGATTCTTCTCTGTAAGAGTATAGAAATTATTACATCGATGCATTCCAGTCCCACAGGCAATTTGTTTGGAGGTTCTAGAGTGGCTAGTTCTCATTGGCACTTTTTAATTACAGTTCATCAAGAATAGCATACATACGGCAGAGTAGTGCTTCAAAAAAGCCCCTCACATAGGTCTGAATAGTGTATTGGTCTGTGGTTTATTTCCAAAAACCTTCTTCCTCTCACAATGTTCAACTCGCTTTCATGTTGTGCTTAACGGCAATATAAAATCTTACAAGAAGCCCCAAGTTGCACATACCAACTGTCTAATTTACATGTGAGTGGTGGTTAGGGACAGCCTTTTTGTGGAGTCACACGTAAGCCATGAAGCAGAGGGCATGTAGGGATGAAACCTTCACCCTCTGACAAAAGGAGGCAGAAATATGTAGGGCAGTGAAATTTCCCTCTGCACTTAAAGAGTGACAACTGGATTTTACAATGTTGAAACAAGGGGCAGTATCAATTTTCAAGCAAGAGTATTGTATGGGCATTGAAAATGAGTGCTTTGATTCGGATATTGTTAGCTGCCTATAGTATAACACTCAACAACCAACGTGCAACTGTGAAATTGAAACACCCTGCAAGTCGTAATGTAATGCTATGCGCATTGCAGGGTATCTGTCCTTGAATCTTCCAGCTGATATACAGTAAAACCCCTTATTTGCACTTTTCTAGGGACCCCAGGAAAAAAGTGCAAATTGCGGGAAAATGCAAATAGGGAAATGGAGAATTTTCACTTTTACATACGTACTTGCTTGGGAAATATTAAAAATAAAAAGCAGGCTGATAAACTGAAACAGAGGAATAGTATTAATTATTTCTTTAACTACAGCTCTCTTCATTTACTGTGAATAACATGAATTAAATATTTTCAATTAATAAAATAAAAAGCAAACTATTTTTCTCTTTCTCAAGCATTTGCTCACTGCAGTTTCCACCTAACAAGTAATTCCTTAGTGTGTGAACAGCACAAACTGTGTCTTGAGGGTATGAAGGTGGAGTCTCTTCATCCTCTGTCCTCCTCATCTGCATCTTCCCCCAGGTGTTTACCCAAAATGTCATCTACGCTCTCTACAGCAGTTGTCGCAACACAAGAATCTAATTTAACAAACTCTGAGAAAGTATAATTTGTCTAGAGAAGATTCCAGTCATTGTCTATAGTATATATAACGTATCATCATCACAAGTAAATAACTGTAATTTCTTCGCCACTATCAACTAAAAATCCTGCTCTTCTAAAGCAGTTATATATTGTAGAGTCCTTAACCTGTTTCTAAGCCCATTATATGTAGTGAAAGGTATCCAGTACGCTCAATTTGATTGTCTTCTTTGTCCCTACCACAATTGCAGAGATATCAATTTCTGTACAATCATTCTTTGATAATGCACCTTAAATGAGTGAATTATTCCTAATCCAATGGTTGGAGCTCACTGGTACAGTTTGCTGGAAAAAATTTTAACTGTACATTTCTTAAGTGTACATTCAGTGGATGGGCTGGGCACTGATCAATAAACAGCAGAATTTTCCTGTTCTGCGACCCCATTTTCGCATCCAGATCATGAAGCTGATCCTCAAATATTGTGGAGGTGATCCATGCTTTGGTATTTGTGGTGTATCTAGTGGGCAACTGTTTTACATGCTTGAAACACCTAGGACTTTTTGATTTGCCAATCGCTAGCGGCTGAAGTTTCTCACTTCCATCTGCATTTGTGGTTAATAAGACAGTAAGTATTTGTTTACTAAGGGACCCTCCATGACATTGTTCCCCTCTAAAGCACACTTTAGCTGGCAGTACATTAAACAGGGTGTCCAGCACTCTGGAAAACCGGGAAGACCGGGAAATCTCAGGGAATTTTATTTTCACTGGAAATATCAGGGAAATCTCAGGGAAATATGTAATCCACTCTGGAATTTTCGGTGGTGTCAATATGTAAAACAGCGACGGAAATAATGTGCCATTTTCGGCAAGTTGCATAGTGAAATTTCCCGTGTTGTCGCATTTAGCATTTCTGCAATTACCGAGAGTGCAATGATTTCTCAATACACTCTGTGCGATACATAGTCCCGTCCCGTGAATATATAATCTTTGTTCTTAGTGGTCATGTCATTTCTCGCACAAGCGCCCGAGTGCTTTCGGCCCGTCGCAACGGCTTTCATCAACAACAACAAAAACAAAGTAATTGTTTATGATCTCTATATTTCGAACGAAACCCTAAATGGAACATGTAGAGAGGTGCAAGCAATTTATTGTGGGTTTTGATGAAAGCCTCAATAAGATTGCTAATAAACAGCAAATGGATCTCAGTAAGTCGAAATTTACGTAAGCCGAAAATTAAGTCCGTTCTCCAAAACTAAATCCGTGTTCCGGAGATTTCGATCGGCGCGGAGAAATGTGGGGAAATTTTTCGGACAATTTCCTTCAGTTATTTCCTGCGAAATTCAATAATTCTTATTTTTATCTTTAATTTATTTGCATAAGTAAACGATAATGTCGCCTGGAAGTTGCACCCAAAATTGCGTAATATTGTTAGTCCGAATTGACCAATTGCACGGATTTGTGAAAGCACGGTATCTTAAGGTTAACTCACTATAATGACGACTAATATTAATTTTGTATTTTATTATGCCTTTGAAGGAGCCATTAAGTAATGTGTAATTTACTAGCCTTTGATAATTACTGTATCTTTTGCCTTTTAATTTGAGTTGACTGGTGGTTTCATTGTCACAGTTTCTTCTCATAATAGGAAGGCGGAGGATTAGGTCACTGCGACGTCCACATTAACGCTTTGCAATCACGCCAACATACACACTTCATCCTGCACGCACGTAGACATTTTATTTCTCTCACTGCGAAGTCGAACGCTGCACTGTGGCATCGCCCTCTGCGTCAGCTGTTGATGAGGTTGATGGTGATGTGCCTTCAACTTTATCGTGAAGTAACTGTACCGATAGGTTTGTATGGGGGCCTTCTTTTCTTCATGATAAATTTCCTCATAGCAAGACATGGCACCTTGTGCCATGCCAAGTGCCCCGATGGCCTTATCGAATCTGCTGATGTTACAATCCGTTTGCTCAAGTTTTTCCACCGCCGAATTAATATACTCGAACACCTCTAACAATCCTTGAGTTGTAAAGCATTTTTTTTTGTCCACACACGTCCTTTTGAGAACTCCATTCATCATCTCAATCCCCTACTTCTGCCTAGCGTTACTCCATCTCTATCATTTCTTCGTTTGTCAACTCCTTGTGCGAATATGACCGTAGATCGTGGTTACTTCTTCCCAGGATGATGCTATGTTTTTTATTACATGGTGCATATTTGTAGCCGTTCCAAAACTCACTACGTGTCTTTCCACCATCCCCATCTGTGGCAGCAATAGCACCAGTAAATGTCTTGCGCAAGCTATAAGCTTTGAAGGACTCAAAGACTCCCTGATCATTGGGTTGTAGAAGTGCCGTTGTATTTGGAGGCCGAAGAATGCAGTCATTTAAATCCTCCCAATTGTGTGTTGGGTGACCGGGTGCATTATCAAGCAACAGCAAGATTTTAAATGGAATTTTTTCCTTAAGGCAGTACTACTTGAACTCTGGTATAAAATAGATGCAGTACCAGTCCTCAAATAAGGAAAATGTAACCCGAGATTTTGCGTTCGATTTCCAGATTACCGGAATAAAGGATTTATAAATATTTTTTAATGCTCGCGGATTTTCCGAATAGTAAATTAGATGAGGTCTCAATTTGCAATCTACGATCGCGTTACCTCCTAGCAAGAGAGTCGCGATCTTTTCTTGCCTAAAAGCCGGTATGCATACGGTACTAACCGGTAATTAAGAGGTAAATACTTTTCTTCTTTATAAATATGCGTACGGCGAGTCATTATTTTCCAGTAAAGCCCGCTTCTTCAACATTAAAAACCTGTTCTGCTAAATAACCACCCTCCTCAATTATTTTTCTAGTATTCCTGGAAAATTCTATGTCTCCTCACCACTTAATCAATTCTTTAGTGTGGTGGGGGACCAGGTTCATTATCAAACAACAGCAAGATTTTAAATCGAATATTTTTCTTAAGGCAGTACTCCCCTACCTCTGGTATAAAATAGTTGCAGTACCAGTCCTCAAATAAGGCATATGTAACTCAAGCTTTTGCGTTTGATTTCCAGAAGACCGGAAGAAAGGATTTATCAATATTTTAATGCTTGCTTTTTTTGCTACTATGCATCATTTTTCATGCAATGCAAATACAAACGATTTTTAAATCGATTGAACTTGCTTCACCAATTTGTAGAAACTCGTTGAATTCTCAGAAGACTAAGCGGTTCTCATTGAAATGCAGTCTGAGTTCAGGACGATGTAGACGTGCGTGGTTGGAGAATGTACGAGTCCATTCCTTCTCAATAAGTCACATTCCAATATTCCGTGATACAACCGACTGCCGCTTTCATGGTTATTAATATTTAAGAGGTAAATTATTAAAGTGGATCGTTAATTTCACTTTCTTTACGTAGAACTGGCGTCCTTGGATTTCGCTAATCATAGCATCTCAATCCAGCGGTTTGCGGATTACAGCAGCTATCAGTCACAATTCATCAAGTCCTGAAATAAACATTTACGGTACTAACCAAGTGTTTTCTGCAACATAATCTCTGTTCCACCTTTTTTTTTCTTTTATATCAACATGGCTTTTGGCTGCAATTTAAAAACTGATGACAATCAGGGCCAGTGTATTTACGTAGCAGCATCGTACTACGTAGTAAGCCGTATCGTAATGGAGTGAGCGCAATAATTTGATGCAGTCGTAGCGATATCGCTACGACTGTATGAACTCTTACGAAGATTGGTCAGTTGCGTAGAAGAAAAGATGTTTTTTACGCGACTTTGCGACAAAAATTAATTAATAGCAATGAAAATACTGTAGATGAATGATAAAAATAGACCAATTTCTTCCGTGTACCTACCTCTTTAAAACCTCGACAGCTATTCGATATTTTCTCCGCCTGCAAGTATAAAACCGAACATTTTACTTTTTGGTGCTCGCGTTCGTAAATCTACGGAATCCCTTGAGATAAATTTTTCACTTATGTTAGTACGAATTTTTAGGTAAGTCGAGACGTACGTAACTCGGGGACTGCCTGTAGTTAGGTGTTTAACAATGAAAATATTGCGCTCTCTGAGCCCACGATATTCTTCAACCCTTGCCAAATTATGTCAAGAGCTATCAGGTTGAAGAGAAAAGCGATCATAAGTGCAAGAAATGTGAGCCTGTGTGTCACAGTTTCAGATGAATAAAGTTCATCATCCAGGACAAAATGTTGGGTCCTAAACTGGCTTCCTTTGCCACAGCTGCAGCGGAGCTGGAACAATTTTTCTTGGAATTTCAATCCAGCAAGCCTATGGCTCGGTTTCCGTTTTCGGCAATTACTGAATTGTTTAAAACTGTGATGACTAGATTGGTAAAGCCGGAGGTTTTGGCATCTGAAATCGTGAAGCATATTGACTTGAGTAAAGCTGTAAATCTGATCCCCACCAAAGATCTTCATGTAGTATATGCAACCAAGATAGCCTAAAGAGCGTATAGTCACAAAGATATATTAGGATATTCTTCTCTTCAATAATGGATAGATTACTAACCTAAAGAAATTGTTGGAGAAACTCATTGAAAGATCGCCCTTGGCCTCCCATGTGAAGAAGGGAATTTCATGCCTAGATCCTGAAGGTGCAAGTTATTGATTATTTTGTATCAGTGATATTCATATTCAGCTAAGTCTGGTTGTATGTGACCTTGTTCCCGAGCGTCAGCACAATAATGTTTAACTCTAAGAAGGTGATGTAATTTCTTACGAACTAAATGAAAGTGTTGTAAGATGTTGGAATTTTTGTTTATTTTCCTCCAAATCGCAAGATTTGGTTTATTTTGCCCAAAATGCAAGATTAGCTATAATACTTACTTTTATTCACACAAAAAACATACCAAATGTTCTCTTATACTTATGAGAAAAAAATCTATATTTCCTCTGGAAAAATAAAACTTATGTCTAGAAAACCTGGAAATCTCAGGGAATTATGAAATTCCCCGCTGCTGGACACCCTGTTAAAGAATAATCCTGTGTCATCTGCATTGAAAACATCTTTTGGGCTGTAGCCTTCCAGAAGTCTAATCAATTCAGATACTTTTCACTGAGTTGCAGTCTCTATCTCAACACCTTTACTTTCACCACTCACAGTCTTGTATACAAGATTATACCGATGTATATATACAAGATTGTACCGATTTTTGAATCCATCCAACCAACCATTGGATGCCGTAAAATCTTCGATTCCCAATCTTGTGGCAATATGCAGGTTTTTTTCTCGTAAGATGATGCCATTCACAGGAACTTGCACCTATATGTGCAAGATCATCAAATTTTATAAAAACCATTTTTTCAGCATTCGTTCTAATTCTTCATACCTGGAATTCTTTACATGTTTTCTCTTTTTTGACCAATGTCCACACTGGTTTGCATGTATTACAATGGCATCACGATTTTTCACTATGGTATTCAATGTCGAGACCGGCAATCTGAGTTGCTTTGCCAGATCATTGCAGCTGCAATGCAGTTGATGCCATATTGGAACCTAGGTTCCAATATGGCATCAACTTGCCCTAAAATTTTCATTTTGTCCTTAGTTGAAAAAGTCCATTTTTCAACTCGCATTTCCATTTTCAAGCAGGATAAATTCTAATTTCTGTACTAATTGAGGATAACTTAGCAACACACGAGCTACTTAGCCGTTCTAATAGTGCAAACGGTGCAAACCGTCGTGCAACTTCATAATTTTTAAATAGGTATTATAATTATTTGCGATGCAGTGTGGCTTGAATGGGATAATGCAAGTTACAATAAGTTTTATATTTAAGTGACACATCATTATTATAAATGTTGAATCAAGTCAGCGTAAATGATCCCTTGTCGTTCACGTTATATAGTTCCGGTATTTATCACGTTTCATCATCTGGTTGAGCAGTCGCTTTCATTCTTAATCGTATCAAATTCTGTACTAAATCAATATTGTCAACATTCCGACCGGAGTTCTTAACATTGTATTTATTATTAGCTGGGTAGTCCTACAACACATTCATTTCATATCATGAATCTTTTCCTCGCGGAAGATAACGAGATGACGTAGTTCAAATTTCCGACACTAGTGGCGTTGTGCCCCGCCACATTCAAATTCTTCCCGATGATAGTTCTCGTTACTGCTCTCTCTCTCTCTTGTATTTATTAGCACATATGTACGAAAGGACGCCAAAAGATGGTTTGTAAGGACTTATATGCACGAGTAACTGTTTTAGAAGGGAAATTATTTTTTTTAATCAGCACATCATATTGCAAATAGCGGGAAAACGGAGAAACAAACTGTGTAAATACAGGGTTCTACATACGTTGCAGAGATAGGAAATTTGATGGGACCCAAAAAATATGTTGCAATTTGCGGGAAAACGTAAATTCCGATAACGCAAATACGGGGTTATACTGTATATCAATATATATATCATCATATTCTGGCTTAATTAAAGATTTTAGTCATTATTCTCATGTCTTGTTTTTTTAGATATGGCATTAATTACAATCATGTCATGTTGTGATTTTCTTACAGACATATTATGGGTTTGATGTGGAGTCAATCCAGGATCCCCAGGAAAGAATTGCTTGGGAGACAATGATCAAGACATATGGCCAGACACCCCGCCAGCTGTTCCGATCAGCACATCCTATGGTGGTGCAAACGCTTCTCTCGAAGGCATCCTCAGTAACCGTGGTAGGGAGAGAACCACACCTCCTCCACTACGAATTACTACTCCCTACTCCTATGGAATTAGTATTTTTTTTTAATCTTAAGAATAGAATACATATTTATTATGCTTTGGGCATCACCCTTAGAGCTAATATATGATTAAATTAAATTTAAATTTGACTCAATAAAAAAGTGTGGAATACAATTTGGCTGCTATGTTATGGATACAAATATGTAGATACAAACATATGAATACAAAAATAAGGAAAAATATGAGTGGATACAAATGAATTTTAACAAATATATGGATGCAAAGATAGACACAAAAAAGGACTGAAGGATTGTTAAATATACAAATATGCATTATCTGGCTGTGATATGGCAAATATTAGTCATTCACCCTACATATAATAGAATTAGTTTTCTTCCTTCCCATTTCTCTCTGTCTTAAAAATCTAATCACAGTTTCTAGCCCTATCAAATGTTGTTCGAAGTTAGTGAAGTGATTTTGTAATGTGCTCTTCCAAAAGAGATATCATTGTATCATTTGAAATTTCCTTACTCTATGGAGTTTATTCTCATTTTTTGAAGCATGCAATCCTCCTGTGGGAGCCAGCATATAATGCTCGGAAAACTGATCTATCTCAGTCCATGTGGAAATTTGTCTTTAAGTCAGAGCTGTGTCACATATAGAATGATATCATGGAAGTTAAGGAAGAGGAGTTCAAAGCAAATAAGCAGTGGAGGAACAATCAGTCAAAATCTAAGAGAAAACTGTTTGTTGGGTTCCAGGTGTGGTGAGAGAAAGAACTAATTGCTTCTCTGCTGGATCATGTTTCTTCCAAAGGTTTCCAATTATCATTCCAGTAAATTGGTGGCATAAATTTTTATCAGTCAACTAATGGCAAGGTCAAGGTCCTAGTGGCTAGCATATTATCATTTGTTGATTCAGTCAATGAAGTTTAATTTAGTATGTCAGTGATTTTATACCAGGTTTGTAGCTAATGTGGGGAATGCAGGAATTGTATGGCAATTTTCTATCAGTTGGATTTTTTCAATAGATTTTGATCATAGCGGGAATCATTGATGCTGACAAGTAATACGTACTTTGTAAAATTGGTACATATCTATTTCTGTCTCATGGAATATTCCATATGTATCTTCTTCTGTTGTGGTTTGTAAATAATGTGCTTGCCATCTCTAACTTATGCTGTGTTCAGAATTCTAGTAGTCTTTCCCCTCTCATTATCATTGGTCAACAATTCTTGGATTGGTTTGACACAGCCCTCCACTCAATTCTTCTATCAGCCAACCTATTCATATTAACGTAATTCCTCTTTTTACATCCTTCACAACTTGTTCCATGTATCTTTTCTTTCTCCTCTCTTGTTCTGATGCCCCAATTTATATTTTCCCATTGTTCATTCCATATTCTCTGATGATAATATTCCAATCTCCTAAAATAATTAAGCATTATTCTCCATTCACCTGTTTTACTACTTCCAGGATATCATCAGATATGTCTTCCACTTCTTCATCATAGTAGTCTGACACAGGCAGGTAAACTTGTACCACAACGATATCTGTAGGTAACACAGAAAGAAAAACACAAGCCAAATCCACAAAAATAATAAACTTTACTAAGTTTATTACGGGTTGAAGTAAAGTTTATTATTTTTGTGGATTTGGCTCATGTTTTTTCTTTCTGTGTTATCATGTTTCGCTTCCACTCCATATCACCTGAATCTTCAAAATTGATATCTGTAGGCTTAGTCTCAATCTTCACCATTACTATTTTTTTGCTATATTGAAGGAAGTTCTTCATGTTCACTCTGGTATTTTTCCTTGGCATTATGCCTACTCCTGCATTACCATTTAAATATCCTGTAGTTTCCACTCCAAAAGTCTCCTTCTTCTGGCCACTCCATTTCACTGATTCGTATGACATGGAGGTCCATTCTTTACATTTCCTCCTTCTGGTTCTGCAATCTCCAGGAGGTAAAAGCCAATCTCATGTTCCGTGTTCCTGACCTGAAATCTAAATTGTGTATCAAACCTGACTGATGTTCTCTCTCTGGAAGTCCCTACTCGGGTAGATCTGAATGGGGGAATATTATTTGTACCTCTGTAATATTTTACACCAGAGGGTTGGTGAAAGGAAAAAGGGCAGAGATGCTACATATCCTCGGGATAATAATGTGGTGGTTTCCCCTTTCCTTCCACATCGCATTACCCATCATCATCAGTCAATAATCCTGAAATTGGTTTGATGCAGCTCTTCAGTCAATTCTCCTATCATCTAATCTTTTCATAATTTTGTATTTCTTCTATTTCAAGCCCGTCATCACATGTTCTATATATCTCGTATGAGATATATAGTGAATGGCACAAAACAACTTTTTCTCACAAGTATACCATGTTATTATATGAGCTACACATAATGCTACAAATTACAGTGCCATGTTTTTAATTGTAAATCATGTATTTTTTATAAATTAACAATATAATTTGTATTATTCATTGATGGTGATAATAAGTCAGACTTTGCCAACCATTTAGTTTTTCTTAATCAGCTGTTAAATTTCAATCCTGATGTACTACACCTTTGTGATCAGGGTGAAAGCCTTGATTCTCTTGAAACTTTTGAAATTGTGACTTGTGCCAAGGCTTGTGGGATTGATCTGTTGAGTGATATATGTACCAACAATCAGTGATCCCCTGAAATGTACTTGCCTTCCTTCCTAGTCTCACTTGCCCTCCTCATTGACCTGTATCCATCCAACTTTTACCAATCCACCACGGTTCCCTCACTTCTTGGTTTCTGTAAGAGAGTATATATGAGTGTATGAGTTGACCCCTAAGTGACAATACTATGAGAATGATGCTCTTTGATGCCTAGCATTGAAACTGGTGGGAGTCAATAAAAAATTGTGTGGAATGGTGCAAAGTGTGTAGTTCTTCCCATAACGTCTAATATCCACAAAGGGTCCTTGCATTCCATTCTAGTAATGCATGTCCATGTTATTCCCCTGCAGCCAAATGTGTTGCCGTACGTCCGAGGCCTGCAGTGGGGCAGCTATGTTGGATCCCCTGCCGACCCCCCGCCTAGGGTCGTGTGGCGACAACAGCACAGGAATGCTGTGGCCACCCTCATTCCACTCATCACGAATGACGTCTTTGGGTTGGCACCACTGACCTCCATCTTGCTTTGCTACGGGAAGTCAAAGAGTGAGTGCATTCACTTCAGTGTGTGGTGCCACTGTTTGCCAACCGATTGTCATCTTCCTAGTCCTGATTTTTATTGGTCACAAAGGATATGCATGTACTGGGCCCATCAAAAGAATTAATTGGAAAAATAGGGAAAACCCTCTCTCTTGCCCAGGTGTCTTTTTATTCTTAGTTTTTTATTGCTTATTTGGGCGTGGAAATTTTACAGGATCCTCTGGGAAAATTTATTTCATCTTGATCTTTTTCTTATCACCCTCTTACAATCTCTCTAACGTTTCCATGTAAAAATGTATATTTTGTTTTCATTATTTTGATCAAACAACACTTCGCTACTTTGCCTCTAATGTAACAGCATTATCTCTTGTGATACAAAAATTAAGATTTTCACAGCAAATGGTTGAAATCAAATTTTTTTGTGTTTTCACACACTCAGGTGATATAGCTAATGGGCACCAATGTGTTGATGACTGAGTTTAATATCATCATCAGAGTGAATATTTGGGACAAGTTTAAGACTGTTATGTTGATAGATCCCAATTGGTGCCAACCTTATTTTAAAACGTAGGATCTGACTTCCCATTCAACAATTTAAAGAAATGTGTTTACCTAACAGTCTGAAACTCTCCAAATCATTACCAGCGATGGTGGACTCTGTCATTGAAATGTTGGTGCCCATCAATGACATCACCCAAGTGTGAAACCTGAAAAAATTTTATCATCTCTTGTGAATCTGATGCCTTATTAGGGAGTAGTCCTCTGATGTTTGTTTCCTCCGTTTAAAGGGGAGGCTCTTTGTTAGGATATTGTTCAGTCAGCACTTACAGGTGTGACCACGATAAGGCATTCTTTGTGGCCTCAAGTGAACGTGCTATTCATGGAGTAAGGTCACGTTTCCTTTTCGCTCATCAAACATCTAGGCCTGAGTATGCTGAACACTGCCTGTGTCCAGGGAGCGGCTCTTGTCACGTGGGGACACTCCGATGGAATTGTGCGCATCAAGTTGAGGAAGGAGCAACCCCCGTGGCCCGTGATACACTCGTCGAACCTTGACCCGGTAGGAGTGCTTTCCTGTCCTGTGGGGAGTGAGTGAAATGTATGGTTGATATGGGAAGGGGGCCCTGGGAAAGTCGAACTGACCATCATGTGTGAATGTTGTACAACTTTCAGAATGACCCTCCAGGTCGATCACTGTGATATTGTGAAAAAAAATGTGCATTGGCCATCCGGTGGAATAAACACCCTGCATCCCGCAACCCATCTTCTCCGCACTCCTCTCTCCCTGTCCCTAAACATTCCTCAGAACATGTTTCTTCCTTCAACAATTGCTTCAGTTTCTATTCTTTCCTCTCTCCCTCCCACAGATTCATCTGTTAAACTTCATACCATAGAACTCTCATGTATATGGCTCCTGGAAGCTTTTAAATTTCCCAGCCTCAATGTGACGTCCTAGCCCCCCACTCTCTCTCCCACTCTGCACTTCCTTCCCCTCCCTTCCTCCTCAAACCCTCCCTGTCCAACCATCTCTCACTGTCTTTATCAGTATCCTCTCCCTGTTGAGAAAGGTGACTGTGACCAAAATGAAATATCCTAACGAGATATGTGTATCTTTTTTGTTTTAGTTTTATTTTTCATACCTGTGAACATTTTATATGATAGAAATCCTACGTTCCACATTTCTGGCTTAAAATGTTTATCTCACTTACCTGATGTACTCTTTTGGGTAGTCCGTGCCCGAGATCCAAGTAGGGAATTATTTTACCTTTGGAATATTTTAATTTAAAGGGTTTTGTCACATTGTGATTTAAGGGAACCGAGCGGAGAAGCTGGGACTCTTTGGGATAGTTATGTGGTAGTTTCCACTTGCCTTCCACATCGCATTAGTACAGCCACTAAAAGTAAATGTTACCATACTTGTAGTGAAATGAGTGTCGCTTTGCCGACCTCTCTATAGTCTCCACCTCCACTCATATGAAGAAGTGCTACTGCCCTCTCCTCCAGGTGTTGAGATGCATAATTGTTGGCGGCCTTCCATCACCAAGTCACAGCATCTTCACAGGTTTCTGTATCATTTGAAAGGCCAACCTTACCCAATGATAGACCAATACCACCTTGAAATGTCAACGCTTTTGTCCATGGCTGCTAATTTGACGAATAGACAGCTAACCTCTATATTTAGCGATTGTCCCACCATCCGCAAGCCAGTTGATGCACTGGTGGCTTTAAATTCAGCCCCACAGTTATATTATCATTGTTTCAAATTAAATTGTAAATAAATGTAAATTGGAAGGGTAAGTGGAGGCTTTCTGGAGTCCCCTTGGCTCTTTGACCTCTTTAGATGCATTTTGCTAAACCACACTTTACCTGACCGCTACTTGCAGACATGGGACAAGAGTGCTGTGGTAGAGGTATGGAGGAGGGTCACCCATCCAACCTCCATCCAGGCCCAATGTAGCTTAACTTTGGTGATCTGATGGGAACTGGTGTTTGAAGGTGTCTAGTCCCTTCTTGCCATGAATAATTAAATTGTAAATAAAATTAAAACCTGTTGATGTTGTCCTGCCATAAATCCTGCAATTAGGAAAATAAATAGCATTTATGGTGGAATTACACCATCTTGATTTGCTATCATTTGCAGTATTCTTTTACGTCACGGACGTAAATGAATGTTGTTACTGCGATCCATGTTTTATTGTGCTTGGAGATGTTTTCAGTTGTTGACACTCATGCACTCTTTGGCAGATATGGATTTGTGGGAGTGTTCCAGACTGCTGTCAGCTGTGGGTCGGCCACTCATCTGGGAAGCTGGTTGTTTACAAGTACACCTTCAGTCCTCTAAAGGGCCAACTGGACTTTGGAAAGCCGCCCGTGACACTTCAGGGCCACTCAGCTGGTGTCCTCAGCCTGTGCATAAACCGCAGCTTCAGTATTGTTGTCACAGCCTCGCAGGACAACACAGCTATCATCTGGGATCTGAACAAGTAGGAATTGCAACTTTGTTGCAGACAATCTGCCTCTCTTCTGGCCCCAATCGATATTGTATTGACCTACAGTCAGGATAAAACATTTTTGAGCTGAGATTTCAAGCCCTAAAAAGTACAGCAGAAACTCAAAATTATGATTCTTGAAATTACGATATTTTGATTTTATGAAGCAAAATCTTCGGTCCTGACCAAAAGAATACCTAAATACATATAACAGCACTCAAGATTACGAAATAATGAAGTTTTGAAATTACGAACCTCTGGAATAACTTGTTTTTACAATTAATGACGGAGCATAGCAGAGTTTTTCAGATACTCCTTGCCACAGTAAGGGTCCTAATCAATCATCGTTGGCATGTACATTATGCATGAAATGTGAATTGCTTGGACGATAATATATTTTTCAATGTTAAAATATTAAGGATGACTTTGAATTATAGGCTAAGTAGTACATAAAATATGGCACCAATACTACTAAAAATGCATTTAGCTTTGTTGCTCCAAGTCCAGAGTTACCAACAACAAGTCAAAAAAATGTAAATTAGTCAAGTATGGAAATACTCACCCACGAGAAACTATTTGCTACTACCAGCATGTTCCTCTCATGATCCCTGGCATTTTTTGCTACCCATTTTCCCCAAGCATAGATCCATGAGGGGTATTCCTAGTACAGATATCATTTACTGCGTGGGTGCACTGAAAAAAGTTTTAACGGGCATTGGAAGAGATGCTATAGCTTTCGAGTGGTAAATTCAGTTGTGCACATCACACAAGGAAGCTTTTTCTCCATACATTTTTCAGACTGATTACCCAACCTTACTCCATGGCCTGATTATTCTGGCTGACCATTAGATTAGATTTTTGTTGTGGTGGAGTTCCTCCAAGGAGGCCCTGAGGCACTTAGACCTATTGGACCATTGTGACAACCACACTTCTAGAGAAATCACCCACATAGCCCAATCACTTTGCTGAAGGCAAACAGGTCCCATATGGGGAATTCTCTTACCTCCCTGTGTTCCAAAAATGGTGAACCCAATTACCTATTTCGAGTCCTCATCACAGCACTCACATATTATGTGGGATGTGGTTTCATCCCCTTCTTTGCACCACCTGCATCTAGCTGGTTCAATCAGATATCGGCTGGAACCGGCCCTTGCCAGCTCATCAGCCATCTCATTTCCAGATATGCCTGCGTGGCCAGGTACCCAGAAAAGTTTTACCTTGCCGCATCTACCTATATCATTGAGTGCCTCACGACACTCCTGCAGCAGCTGTGATTTGCACCATTGTGATGCCAGCGCCTTTAGAGCTGCCTGACTATCCGTGCATATTGTAGTGGTCCACGGCCCACCCGGATAAAACTTTGGGCCGAGAGAAACACGTACAATAAGAAAACCCACATGAACCTTTCTCGCATGAGAAATAGCTGTCAGGTTGATCATGGTGCACCCACTGGAGGGTTAATGAAAATTCTTGTTCATACAACATTTGATATTTTGAAGCGTCAGTCCCGTTGACTTCGTAATTTGAGGTTTCTACAGTATTACTCCTGTCCTGCCCGACCCTCACATTTTCATATTTGAATTGAAAATAACACCATGAAACTTTACAAGGTGGCTTAGCAGGTAGTATTTGTTTATGTATGAAGATCACTACTTGTAGAGCCAAACCTTTCACTCATCAGTGTACTCTCCCTGTTGTCATTGGCTATGTTGGTGCTACTTCTGAAGTGAATCTTTATCATTACTAACTCCGAAGTATTTATGGGAAAAATTCACCAAAAATATCAATTTTTGCTGTTACGTATTTATATTTTTTCAGAGATCAGAGATTGCCTATTTGTGCCTAAGAAATTGCATGAAACTGTATATTTGGTGGTTTAATTCTTTAGCTTTTAGGGAATCTGTGGTTTCATTTCACAGTGAGTTTTTATTGGGCTCTCTTTTGCCAAGCAATGACTGGTCCCGTTCTCATTCCTCGCTGCAGCCTCACGTACGTGCGGACGATTCCCAGCGAGGGGCTGCCAGTGAAATTGGTGAGCGTGAGTGAGACTCTGGGGGACATAGCAGTGGTGAGCGACTCAAGCGACGGCTCAAGCAGCATCCGTCTCTACTCTGTGAATGCTCAGCCATTGGGGTGTGTGGACGTGAGGCTGCAGGTGACGTCAGTCTGCTTCTCGACTGCGCCAGAGGGGATCTCGGTGAATGCAGTGGCAGCTGGGCTATCCAACGGAGTCATTAGGTGAGGTTCATTCCCTGCTCTCCTCTTCATGTGTGATCCCACGCTCATATTATCAGATGTACCTTTACCCTTTCAAGTCGGAGCCTTAGGAAGGGAAATGCTTCCCCTGCTACAAGTAGTATGAGCACTTTCTTTACTCCTCTGTACGGAGCTCTCTTGAGGTGAGGGAGTAGGCAGGTATGCCCTTTTCCTGTTTTGGAACCCAACTCAGTGGGACACTATCCCCTTCCACCATTGGCCTCAATGGTGGTGCAGTAAATCTCTTGCCCGTCAAACTCAAGGTTGAAGGTTCGAGTCCCGCCCCAGGAGGTTTTTCACCGGTGCATGGATGTGTGTGAAAATAGTGAACAGATTTTTTTTTTATCACAAAGTGTTTTTTTGTATGCATTTCAATTTTTTCACATCATTTCACTTGTTGCCAGGGAGAGTCAAGATCATTTTACCATGAGCGTTGTCCACATTGGGGGTCATGGTGGCCTAGTGGGTAGAGCACTGAGCTACTGACTGAAGGGTCCCGGGTTCAAATCCCAGGCAAGAGCCTTTCTGGACACCCCCATCTAAAATCCTCGCGATTCGACTTTCTGCATGTCAGAACTTCTTAGGAAATCGCAGGTGGCCCAGGGAAAGGAACTGGCCCCCATAACCTGTGTGAATTTGTGAATTTCACACGCCATTGGCTTAGTACGGGGTGAGCTCTACCCTCACCTATCAAAACCAACCTTCGGGTTGAATCACTGAATGAGTGAGTGAGTTGTCCACATTCTCTCGGCTGTTGATTTCTCAATGTTTCTTCACTGCACGTTATTTTACTTTTTGTCTACCTGTGAGTGGTTTACATATTTTGATATCAGACTGATATCTGATTCAGATAATTCATCATAATATCCACATGTGGGCTTCCTCTCCTCATCCATGACACTCCATCAATCTCGCTCTTTCTTTCAGGCTTTGGAGCACCTGGGACCTGAGTTTAATCCGTGAAATATCCTGTGATATGCTGACCAAGCCAATAATAAGGTGAGTGGTGTATCCTTTCATATTAGATGATTTTGTTGGCATCAAAGTACACTTTATGATTCTCCCTGGTAAAGATATGTTTTTCTTGAGTTCTTGATGAAGAATCCCCACTATTACTTGTGTAAGCAGTGCCTTTGTATATCCCATGCACCCCCATTTTTGAGCAGGCTCACGAGGAAAACATATTTGTGTCAAAAAATTAATTTTTTGCCTGTCTTATCTTAAGCCTGTCACTTTCGTCATAACATGAAAGCAATTAAAAAAATTAAAATTAAAGAAATAGGAATATATTAGGTATAACACAAGGATTAGGAATCGAGGAAAAATTGTGCATTGCAATAATAAGAATTTGAAGAGAAAAGGTGTATGGCGTGCAAAAAAATCTGGAGGAATAATGTGAGCTGTGCACCCCCTTTGTTCACCTTTGCGGTTTTGGGAAAAAAGGTGCTCGGCTTCAACGAGTGAGTACAGTAACATTAATTGTCGTAGAAAAATTGTAGCACAGGGTTTTAGGTAGTGTGCTGGAGTGGTCAATGGAGCTTAAGAGGAGAGCTGAGTGTTCTGTCGTCTGATCAGTGCTCTGCTTACGTACAAAGGCAATTCTTCAGGTCGTGTTATTTTTTGAGAAAAGAATTCTTTAAGAATTTAAAATGATGGTGTATCATGTACATACCTACTCTGCCCATCATGAGTGCCATTTATGTGTACAACCCATCATTTCCATCCATTTGAGCATCTCTTAGTGATCTCTAAAGAGTGTTTACACCTAGCAGTTGACTGCTATGACAGAAGCAAAATGGGAGACATATCGCTATCGCTACTGCTATTATGGATCTACACCAACTTCTACATGACTTAAAGCTGCTAGTTCGGTGTTGTCATAACAAAGAAAAAGCATTTGATGTTACTAGTGATTGTCAATCAGATTTTCATGTAATTTTTCAAGCTATGAATTCCATTGACCTTTATTTTGTCTACCAATTCTTAAAAGAGTAGAATCTTCCCTTCGGCAAGGAAAATCCTTGTTATTATATCTAAACTCCTGATATCACCAGAAGACTCTAGAACAGTTGTATCGTCAACGAATGGCAATCAATAATATAATATTTTCATAATAATACGTAATATGCTGTTTATTATTTTTCATTTCGAATAAAACCTGTACATGTGTTATGAAATTATAACAAAATTTATCTCATGTATCATAAGGTTATGCGCTAAAAAGTGTCGAATCACCAAACCAATCAAATAGTCAAAATGCATTATTTTACTCTTTTATCTAAGCTATAACTGATAAGGACATGTATATAAAGTCTCACTCACATCTGTATGTAGACAAAAATCTCTCCAGCCACCTCAAGTGGGCTTTGTACTTCTCTCAAATGGGTCCTTTTAGCTTCACAAATTCCCAGCAAGTATGGCAGTAGAAAGGAGTGGAAGGGTGGAAGCTGGCCTTTTTCAAATTCTGAGATCTCCCCCCTACACGGATGTACGAACATATAGCTGAGACTTCACCTTGAATGAGTGTCACCTTGGTCCCACTTCAAAGTACATTGGTTTTTTTTCCCACAGTGATCACAGCAGGATATATTTGTCCCGAGTTATCAACCTTTCTTATTTATCTACTAGCGCAGGGCTGTTACAATCTCATATTTTCATTTTTGGCTATGTATTCCAACTTTCATGAGTTTAAGAATGATTTTCCCCACTTTGGTTCTGCGATAATGGTACACATACAGTAGAAACTCGAAATTACAATATTTTGATTTTATGAAGCAAAATCTTTGGTCCCAACCAAAAGGGTATCTAAATACATGTAACAGTACTCGATATTACTAAATAACGGAGTTTTGAAATTATGAACCTCTGGTCTTGGTCCCGACGTGAAAAATTACTTGTTTTTATGAATAATGACCGATCAAAGCAGCGATTTTCAGATAGTCCTTGTCAGGGTAAAGCTCCTAATTAATCATCATTGGCACACACATTATGCATGAAATGTGAATTGCTTGGACGATAATTCATTTTTCAATGCTAAAATACCTATGACGTCTTTGAATCATGGGCTAAGTAGTACATAAAATATGGCACCAATACGACTAAAAATGCATTCGGCTTTGTTGCCGCCAGTCTAGAGTTCGCAACAATGAGTAAAAAAATGTAAATTAGTGAAGTACGGATACACTCGCCCACGAGAAACTAGGTAATTGCTATGTTTTCCTCTCATGATCCCTGGCATTTTTTGCTACCCGTTTTTTCAAAACATGAATCCATGCCAGGGTATACCTAGTACAGAAATCATTTACTGCGCTCGTGCCCTCAAAAAAGGTTTTGACAGGCATCGGAAGAGATGCTATGGCGTTCGAGTGGTGAATTCAGTCATGCATATCACACATGGAAGCTTTTTTCTCCCTACATATTTCAGACTGATTACCCAACCTTACTCCAGGGCCAAATAATTCTGGCTGGCAATAATTATCAACGAAAGAATCAGGTTTTATTTGCACTCCTCATTGAGCGTTTCGATGTAGTCATTGAGGCAAGGTATCCTATTAGTAAGTAAGCATTGCTCTTCCCTTCTTCCATCTCCAACAGCCAGGAAAATCAGAGAAAATATGAGTTCGCTTGGTTCATATGATCACTTTAGCTCACATTCATTCTAAATGACGTTTAGTTCTTGCTGCGTACATAATCAACGGTAAAAAACAGTCATTTACCCAATTTTATATTTATGTCGTGTTTATAACTTTCTCGTCTTTTGCTCCAACCCAGCGATCGAAAAAATATCCTAACAGAGGGCTTCTCGGCTGCATTCCTGCGGAGTGCTAAAATACTGATAAGGGTTTTGTAGCCTTATCCTTTTTAAAGTTACGTATAAGTCTAGATGATAAGTAGAAACATCCTACGAGTGCCCAGCCATAATGAGGACTCGGAATAGATATCTTGGCTCACCTTTTCTGGAACCCAATGAAATTAAAGGGATCCTCATAGGAGACCTCTCGACTTTTATCCAGGCGATCGGTCTCTATGGGTAATCTCCTGAATGGTGGTTAGCACAATGGACCAATAGGTCTTAGTGCCCCAGGGCCTCTAATAGTACCTCCACCTACTTTTTAATCTAATCTAATGTAACATCCTACGAGCAACCTTAATTCATGCCATTGGAGAGGGAGCGGAAAGTCTCGTCAGAATCCTAGTCCAGTCATCTCTCCCTTGCATTATCTGATGATACACCCCGGAGGACAGCAAGGGTGGGAGTTGATTGGTACCCATCCAGGATAAGGTCCCTTGGTGTCCCCTCCCCCCACCTGCTCAATGGGTGAAGTGTCCCCCACTGGCTCAGCAGGCCTCACAAGCCCAACTTTGGGCCCCTTGAAATGCCCCACTTCTGTGCACGGGGTCTACCACGTTCTACTATTGTTTTGTGGGCATATCTTGATTCATGATAAAAGACCCCACTCTCCAGTGTCTTGTCCTCCTCCTAGCCTGTAGCCTGTTGAGGTAGAGTAGGAGGAAGATAAGATGTGACTACGCTGCAGAAGGATATGATTCTTTCGATGTTTATTTCCCACGCTCATCCCTTGGCCTTAAATCCCAGCTGGATCAACCTCCTGAGTGGCATATGATCCAAGACCATGGGTCGTAGCTGTTTTCGTGAGGGTGAATGGAGTAATCACCTCACTGATGGGTAAGGGGTGTAAGACTTCTGATTCCATCTTAGAGCGTGGCCGGAACTGGAGCTGCAATGCTCAGACGAAAATCACTTTGCTTTATTGGAAGCAGAGGAAGAACGATGCGTAAAAATGTTCCACAATATTTAGCCATATCGAAACTTAAAGTGATGCCTGCAATTTAGTGAATGCAAAGTAGGTGACCTTATTTGAATAGAGCAACAGCTAAAGCTTTTGCAGAGCATAGTTAAAGAAACGTAATTTATTTATTTATTTATAATGTTACCATCGTTAGTAGCTGAAGAAGTGTAAAGGAAATTATCACGCCCTAACCGTTGAAGTGCGTGGCTAGTGCAATCTACTTTCGAAAGGAGATAAACATTAAGCTGAACTCCTTTTTAAGCTCTCTTTCAGAGCCTTCATCTAGGGAATAACCACGCAAAGATAAGCTGAATCCAGGGGAGAATTACGGTTGCCATTTCGCAGAATTAACTGGCATATGATTATTTGTGCAAAGTGCATGATTGACATAGCATCCGTGAGAGAATCTTTTCCCTGTTTTAGCCTAATTTAGGTCTAATCTATTATGCCTGATGCAGAGCATATATATTTTCTTCTAGCGGAAATTTATTCCCCTAAATTCTGTATCCAGAGCAGCATCTAGTTGCAAATGATCATGCAAATGGCCCGCTTCCATAGTGTATGCAAACATACCTTCCATAGTGTATGTATGTGTAGCTTAAAAATATAAATACACTGCTCTCATTTACGTTACGAGTTTTTCAGTAGATACTAAGATAATATAGAAAAATGCGCTAATGAATCTACCTAGGTCTAGTCCAAACTGCACGAAAATTTTGCCAAGACGCTTGATTGCTTCTCCAACTCATTAGAGAAAAGAAACAAGTATGGTGTGTTTAACATTATGAACCCTGTTGGCATGAATACACATTTATAGTTACAGAGTTTTAACAGCATAAATCATGCAAGTATGTTGCGGGAATGCATAAATTTCAGGGGACAACTTTTTTTTCTATTTTGATGAAGGATACTCGTTCATACGATATTTGATATTACGAATTGTTGATTTTTCCAGTCCCGTTGAATTTGTAATATCGAGTTTCTACTGTATATGTATTGCCTAATAATTTCTTAAATTGCTTGAGGGTATTATGGAGTTGCGTCTGCGAAAATTCATAATTGAATCTCATGAGGGGAGCAGAGTGAATTGTAAAAATATGTACCCTCTGTGTGCTGTTGTACATAATTACGTGATAACTAGACTCCCAGTGAATGCATAGCCTTAAATAGTGCATATGTCAAATCAGTACAGTTGTGTTCTCAAATTTCCATCTTAATTCTTTATTTCATGAAAATGGTAGTCTGTGGTGAAAATTAATTGGGAGTTTACATCAACAAGAGCGTGATGTGAATGTAACTTTTTCCACCATGAGGTTATGGATCGCTATCACAAACTACAAATATAAATCCACTGTTGAGTGCCATTTACTAAATTCAATTCCATTTGCTCCTATTTAGTTTCTCACTTTTTTCAAAACATTAATTATTAGCTTTTTCGAGAAAGGGATATGAGGAAAAGAGGAGTGAAATAGATGACTTTGGCTTTCTCTTGATGGGCCCTAGGTAACAGTTGATCTGAATGGAGGAGTTAGAGTTGTTTCCTTGGAGCACAAAGAATTGGAAATGCTGTTTAGGCAAATTCTGATTTAGCTTCCACAGTCAAATAAACTTAGAAATTAATATATTTTCCTTGGAACCTCTCCATTACCTTGGGCCTCCCATGTAAAAGCCTGACACCATGTAGCCTTTGTGTGGAAGAATATCTTTTTCTGTGAGGTCCATTTTGGGTAAAGCTGGTCAGCATATTGGCTCTTGTGAGACCTCTCCTGCGAATTCTATACCCCTTGTTTCCTAAGGACAAAGCATGAAATTACTGTAGAATATTTCGTTGAAGGACAGGTGTATGCACCAGAGCATTAGAATTTACAAACTATGAGACAGTTCTTATGCCTTTAGCCAGCTTATCTTTTTGAAATTATCCACTGAGCACCTGCAAGGTACTGTGAGAGGGTGGAATATGCTCTACATGTGGAACTACATATGTAATAGAATCTTGTCAGGGGGGGCACGAGGCACACGCAAATAACAATTACCCTCTACAATGAGAGTATTACTATTCCGTGGGTTATAAGTATTTTTGAGTCCTTTGGAATTTTTCCTTTGGGCACCCAAGGGTGCCTGGATGGGTGTGATGGAGAACCCGGACAGTCAGTTTGAATCTACTTAGTTTCTGCGCCAGTAGATCTTTTGAAACTCAGCTGGAACTGCAGTCAAGTTTGTTTGTAGCACAGTTAAGAGGGCCAAACATTTACTTTGTTAATCACAAGCCAGCTTTCCCAAGGTTGGTTCTCAATGGTGTAACCTTGCAGTTTATATTCAATTGACTGGCTCAACGTCATTCTTCTGCCCTTGCTGTGGGCGTGGGGGAGTACAACAGAGGTCCCGTATGAAAGCGTCAACAATGACAAGACATAGCACCTTAATTTTACATCAGTGAACGTTAACTTAACTATCAGAAGTGCTGGTATACATTTTGATCATTACTGATTTGATTTTCTCGTGGAGAAGCAGCAAAACAGGGGAATACGTAGTTGTGAATGCAGAGTTCAAACCGGTCAGGGAAATGTCAGGGAAATTACATTTTGGTCAGGGAAAAACTCCAGAGGTTCAGCAAAAAGATGAAAATTGTGGTTGAATGCGCAGAGCATTACTGTGCTCGAGCGGCGAGGTGCGCATTTTGTTGTCGTTCTGGCTGTGCGGCATGGGGTAGTGCCGACTTGGCGGCTCGCTCGGGATCTGGCTGCTTGGCCTGCTCGTCTCTTTTTTTGATTTTGAATTTTGACTGGAATATGCTACTTTCCTGGAGTAAATAAATTTTATTTCACAATGCTTTTTTGCCTTGCTGCATTTTTCCATAAAATCCCTATATACGACTGCTTTCCCATTGATATAAAGTCAGGGAAATTTCAAAAAATTGGGACTGGAAATCAGGGAAAAGTCAGGGAAATTAAAAATGGAAAGTTGGTATGAACCCTGGAGTGGGCATGTTAGATTTGTACTCGGCCAGCCCCTGGATTGCCTTTGCGATATTCAGCCTGAATGAATGACGATGCACTCCCTCTTTGCAGCATTGCGTACTCCCACGACTCGCAGCACTTGTACGCTTCGTCTGCCGATGGGTGTGTGGTGATTTGGGAAGCAGCTGGCTCCAAGGGGGGAATCAGCAAAACGCCCAAATTCCTCAACCTCACCTCACTCTAGTCATCGGTGGGTGACTACTTTGGCGTGGCATCGTCAGCTGTGAGGGAGGAAGGTGTCAATGGAGTCATCTACCACCCAACCGTGATGTTGCTGCTCTGGTGTGCCTCGCAGTATGCGCCGCCACTTGCCCACGTGGTGTTTCCCCCACTGCATCGGCAGGATTCCTTTGGAGCGTGACTTACTGCTGTCGTTGGCTCATTGCATCGCCTGCCGCTGCATTGAGGCACATCGTTGCAGTGGAGAACGATCTCCACTGTCACCCAACCCTTGCCCTCCTTGAGTTGTACACACTCAAACATTCCAGTCACTTATAATGTAGTTTCCAACAATGCACCAGAGTTACTCACAGTGTTGTTTTAAGCTTTAAATGTGTTTAGCCAAAGTCATTTTTTTGAACAAGGGCTGCATACTCACTAGGTAGTTTATTTATTTTTTATCTGCTTTATTTTTGTATCTTGGTGGCTTTTAATGGCTTCAGGAAGTACTAAAACTGATCCTTCTAGTCCCATTTACTCATGAAAGCTTAATAATGTTGATTAATATTGCGTGGAGTGGAACAGGATGTTTATATAACTATCCTTGATGTGCGTGTAGTGCTGTACTTACTCAGATGACCATGCATGCCCAAACTTGAATCCAGGTCCTTCCATTCCCAGAAACTGGTGTCTCACGGCACGACCCTTATGCCTTACCCATTCCACTCCAAGCAGCACTACCCCCCTCGCTGACATGCTGCATTTTCGGCAGTTGGCTCCAAAGGGCTGTTGTCTTCCTTTCTGTCTCAATATCCCTTCTTATTGTTTCTTCTTTATGCTGTTTAGGAGATAAACAATCTTCTGCTCCACTTACTGCTAAGGAATCTCAGTGGTGTTGAACACTTCCATTTATTGTTGCTTCATGTGAAATCCATGTCAGAGCTATTAGGAAAGCTTAACGATACATGTGCACTTACATCAGCAAGCATTTCTTCTTATGCGTGGATATCATACTAATTCCATCTTTTAAACTTTAATGTAGGATTTATTAAATTTTTATATGGATTTATCTCTTCTATTATAAATGTGGGTGAGTGTACATGTATACGTGTGTGTGTGTATGAGAATAAATAGGAATGAAATAAAAGGAGGAGCAAACATTTGGTGGGGATGATGGAAAGATCTAAAGTGAATATGCTCCATGGATTGATGATGTTTGCAACGTCTGGCCAGAAGTTTATTTTTTCAAATGCATAATGTGTTTTTTTATGGATACGTATTTGAATGAACATCTGGTTGGTATGACCCACTTAAGTTTCAGAACCATAGGATGAGAATACCACCAATCGATGGAGCATATTCACTTCCGCTATAGATTTTTTTTTGTTTTCACCGAAAAACGACTTTCCTAAATTTTGAATGGGGTGGATGGCTAATTTGGTACACCCTTCAATTTGTTATCATTTATTGCATATACACACACATTTGTATATATATTTGTATATAGTTTAATTGTTAATTGTGAGCTTTAAGCAGTATTCCATGTTAATGAAATATAGAATTCATCCATGTGCATTTTATGCAGTGAGAAAATTGTTGTTGTTATCTTTTTATTAAGAGAATGTTTGAAATCTAAAGGCAATTTCCAGTTTTGTATGAATTTTTCAAAGATTGTTAATACATTTTAATATATCCGTGAAGAATTTGTCTTAGCTGATTCTATGTAGTCAAATTGCACCACATTGCCCCTTATATCCTGAGAAGACCTTTTGAGTTATTCATGTGCTGCTGACTTCTCCATTAAGCTGAGTGAGTATGAATAAATGAAAATTAAGTGTCTTTTCAGGAGGCTTTCATATTTTTGGCTAGTGCACGTGGTTCTCAAAAAAAAATCCTGATTTTTCCTCTCCACTTAAACTTATTTCACATACTTTTCGTATAAATTTGGTAGCACTGCACATTGAGATGGAATCAAAATGTTTCAACTGTTTATTCATGCCAAGAAAGAAAATGGAGGTTGTTTAATAAATAGTTAAATAGGCGTCATTTACATTATCTCTTATGTTTCGACTTCCCAAATGGTCAAAGCATTGTCTATCTTATATCAACATCAGCCTTTCTTTCTTCCTCAATTTTCTTCAGTAAATTACTTTGTTAATGCTACCTACTGTTGGTATTCTCTTTTTCTGCCTGTCTTGTGTTTGGACTGTCCGGACCGCATCCAGAGAGAGTGTCGTTCAACTGTAAGCCATCAGTCAAGAGTCCAGTGCAACTGCTATGTAGCCGCTCAGTAAATAGATATTTGTGAGTTGTGTTTTGGTCCACTACCTGCTCCCAACATTTGTGTAGTGGCTACTAATAACTAGTGATAATACTTATGGAACTAAAGTTTATATCAAGAGTATTACTGATTGTCAGTAACAGTTGATACACAAATCAAACTCTGTGACAGAGAACAGTGAACACAGGACACAAAATACAGATTACTAGCAATTATAGATTTTTGAAATGCTTTTGCCTGTGTCCTATTCCCCTAATGTGTACTACTAAGGTACAACAAGTTAAGAAAGTCATGGAATCTAAAAACATTTAGCTTTGCATAATCTCACCTTCCTTAGTAGTACAAGAATTAGAAACTAGAAAATTAACCCAACAAGTCCAAAACTACATGGGATTAAGGTGGCTGTTAAAGGTAACTATTTACCCACAATGTTATCCTATTTTTTCAATTAAGTAATTATTTCTTCTTTCCTTCCACCAAGAACATTTTTTGGACATTTTCATCCCTAAATACCCTATTTAGTATGGTTACAATAATTTTTTCTAGTGTCACTCATTTCACTCCACAATGTTGTAATCTCTTGTGGTGCCAAGCTTACAAGTTATGTTGATAAATGGATCAAAATACCATTCAAATGCTTAACAAATGTGGTGGATTTTAGCAGTTCCTGAGTAATTAAAGGAAAGCTCTCGAGTCCAACCAAGTCAATGGGTCTATTGCTTCAGAAGACACTCTCTATCCCGGTAAACACAAAATGCTGCAGATACACGTCTGATGCACTGTGCAGCAGCACGGCTGCAGTGCATCAGGCACTCCTAAACTTCCCTCTTTTGAATGTCGGATGCGCTGCTAAAGGGTGTCAGCAGCATAGCACAACCACGTCAGGAGCACTGCACAAGCGTGTTTCGATCTGTTCAAACACATGTCAGAATCGCTGAAAATGCATGCTTGAAGCACCACCAGTGACCCATGCAGCACACTTCCAGGAAAATGTGCCTTGGAGGCACCTAAAAAAAGGCACAGAATGCACCTTTAATAGGCACATTGAAGGAACCTTAAAAAGGCACCACTTAAAGGCACATTTTAGGTACTAGTAAGGCACTCGGAAAACGTGTGACAAGCATTAATACATCCTTACTAATCCCATGGCTCCTAAAACATTCAATAGAAAATGTACCCAAATGCATTAACTAATACAAAAACAATCATTCTAATATACCTTGCATGGGTGCACCTATCACCAAAATTAAAAAAAATAAAGGTAAACAATTGAGGTTCTGACTTAATTAATGATTACTAGTTGTACCTCACACCTATGGATAAAGGATTTGGAGCCCATATATATACAGCTGCTGGCTGGCATTAAGTCGTTTGTGATTATTAACTTTACTAAAAGATTGACATGGATAATTTGCACGTTAAAACATTTCCCTACTAACTGTTTTGTGGATAAAGATAAGCATGACCATTATAAATATACGTAACTGATATTCTTTCAACCCCAGGAAAGATAAATAAGAGTTCCCTCCATAATGCTGAGAACCTGTTTCCCGGCGAGCGCACCAGTACTTTCTCTAAGTCCGATACCGTCTACGAGGGACTGAGAAAAAAAACATCCGTGGACCAATGTTCAATCGCTCTTAAAGATCGTGAATCGCGTTTAAAACCACATTTCAGATGTACTTTCACTCAGATCTGTTCTTAGATCAGGAACGCCTTATTCAAAAGACTACCTGCAGCACTGTGGCAGCGCGTCCGCAACTTGCGGCTGCAGCGCTTCAAACACGAGCTGCGAATGCGCATTAGCTGCGTTTCTCGACAATACGCTCTATGAGAGCGCTGCTGAAATACAGTTGACGCGCTTCAGTTGACATGTGCCGCACTTGCAGTGCTGACATCCTTGTGAAGCGCTGCTGCAGCTATGTGTGTCTACTGTGATAGCAATAGACCCAAATACCTTGTTGAAAACCCGAAAGTTCTTTTATTAAAAACAATACATTCTTTGTACAACTTAGGTAATACTTGATTTCTTGTACTCATGTGAACATGCATGACAAAAGCCTCAGCCTATTTTGCCAAACTTTAGGGAAAAGCTCTTGGATGAAAAAATATTAGTTGTATACCATATTTACTCGCTTTAGCCACGCCTTCGTGTATCCCGCGAACCCCTATTTTCGGGCAGGCTCGTGAGGAAAAAAATTATTTCTTTCAAAAAATTATTTTTTTTGCCCTTGAGTCTGCATCATTTTGTCATAACATGAATGCACGTTCTTTGATAGAAATGCTGTGCCTAAATTACGAGTACGTCTTTCTCATTAGTTGATTAAACTGCGTGTTAATATCGTCACGATCGTCATCGCGTCGTGCATCCATACACGGCCTTTTTTACTGTGCATCTTTTTCTCGCCGCATCTCACGGTAATCACAGTTACATACGATCACATCATCCAGCTATAAAAATGGCATCTGTTCAAAATAACACCCACCTGAAATAATTGCAGAAATATATACAATTTCAACCCGTGATTACTCTATTATTACGGAAATCCGTTGGCATATCAACAAATGAAAGCAGAATGCCATCCGTACCTGATAGCGGTGGTCTCGTCTGCTCTCTGCGTAGTAGCTGTGGACTGGGATGATGTAACAACACCGGAAAGTCTTGGGAACACACGGATAAAACTAAGCTCAACGTAATAACAATTACAACTCTTATAAAACTAAAGAAAAACATTCCCAGAAATAGGATTTTGGATAGTAAGAAGGTTTAAACTCTGAGCATACGACTATTCTATTAGCTCAATACAGATGTGTCTCTTATCCCTTTGTTTTCCGTATATCCGGCTATGTGTATGTTTTTACCACAAAAAATTGCAATATGTGACTACAGTGATAAGTGCAAATGTATTTTTGAAGTACCACCGTAATTTAACCCAATTAAAGATAACTTAACTCAAGTAAAGGGTAGCGTAAATTATGTTTGAATTTTTATCATACACATACGCAAAGATCCAAATGATAAAGGCTATTGATAATTAATAAGGTAATTAGGACATTACCGGCTGAGTCCAAGGTGTCGCGTAATGCGACGTGATTTAAGGGTGGATACTTGCCGATGTTTTTGTAAAGGAGATGGTAGAGGCTTGGTGTCCTCAGCATCATATACAAATAACGGTGACAGACGGCACTGTCTTGGATCAGTTGTCTTTTTGGCTGCGTGGTGTTTTCAAGGGTGCTGGGTCTTCAGAGGGTTCCTTCCGCTGCATCTGAGACAGAGTGGAACAGGAAGAATGGATTTCCTTTGCTCTTTTCGGAGTAGCCTCGTCTCGGGTTACGCCCTTGTGGAGGGTGTCCTCACAGTCCGACGTATATAGATGAATCCGTTATCGTTGCGTCCTTTTGCTGGGGGGTTTTGTTTGAAACCGTCGGCATTATCTCGAATAGGTAACCAAGGAGTCACGTGGTATAAACACGAATGTTTTGCAAATTTACTGCACCTGAATCGCTCATTCCAATATCGTCAATTGTTTTCACTTGATTTTTTTCTCAACCTTCCTGACTATAGAGCCCCAAGATGAAATAAAACAAGAGTGTAAATAATGAATGCGGTTGTAATCAGCGATTTGAACACACCAAATTTGCGAAACATTAGTGCATGTTATACCACGCGACTCCTTGGTTACGTATTCCAGTTAATCCCGACAGTTTCAAAGAAAATCTCCGGGCCGTCTTCCATTTGGTCCTATTCATCATTTACTGGGAGTGTGTGTCCGAAACCATCCGGATTAACTCGAATAGGTAACCACGGAGTCACGTGGTATGTACAAACAAGAGTGGTTCGCGAATGTTGGCGTGTTTGAATCCTTCATCACAATCTCACTCTTCGTTTTCACTTAATTATCTCAATCTGGGTACTCAATATGCTCGAGACGGATGGCAAAAACTAAAATGAAAACCATAAGTGAGAATCTCTGGCAATTATAAAGGGTAGGCCGAGAGTGGGAAAACCGACGCGACGGGATGTAGGCGGATGGCAGTGGTATCTACCAGCGGCTTAAAGGCGGGCGGCGGTAGTGGGTTGGTAATTAAGGACATCCGAGGGTAGAGGAACGGTAGAGCAGCTGTGGGGAACATCTGTGGCGATGGCCCATCCACGTCTTTCTGGGGTGTAGGGCATGGGTAGTGTAAGGGTAGCACTCGAGCCCGTGAAGTTTAGGGGATTGGTAGGGTGGCGGTATATCACGCACTCCCTGGGGTGCAGGGCGTGGGTAGTGGAAGGTACCACTCTCGCGCCCGTGAAGGGGAAGGGTAGGGCGGCGGTATGACTTGAAATATATTTCTCTTGTTCATTTACTTGGTACTCAGCATAGTGATATAACATTCTGAGTTATCTCAGGAATAAAATGGAGGAAATTTTAATGAAACACGGAAGCTCTTTTCAAAAATTTTATTTAAATTCATTTTTGGAGGCGCATAAGATTAAGTTCAAGCTTCTTCCTCTTGCGAAGTACGAAGTGGTCCCGAGGACGAGGACATGTTGCCGGTGAAAAATCTTGAATTAAATTTGAAGAAATGCGCGATAGTGAACGATTGGAAAAAGAAAACCTTCCCCCGAAATAATTATTACATCAAAGAAAAGAAAATATCTAAATGTCGCCATCACTGAAGACTAATGTCTTCAGTGATGCATGTATTAGTGTTACGAATTTAATAGAAGAACCAGAATGGGAATTACTATCAGAACGCAGGTTAAAATTTAGGCTAAATCATTTAAGTGATTTCGAAGCTGATTTGTTAACAGATGACGTTAGATTAAGAACCCCTGCGTATTAATGAATGCTGTTCGGGTCTTCGACCCGGCCTGGAACTGCACTGCTGCCGACATTTCGAAGACCGAGTCGCTCCTTATCAGTAGAGGTCCTGGAAAATAGTTTTATAAAAATTCAAAATTAGTTTTAAGAATCTCAAAATTAGTGTAATGTAGTTTTGTTCATTTTTGCTTTTTTCTGGTGCGAAGAAGATGCTAAAAAAAAACAAAAAATTACAATCTACAGGGTGCGGCAACATAACTTCCTTTTTTCAAAACTTAATAAAGCCTATTGTATGAAGCAGAAAATTTTTATTCGATTTTTATGATGTAGACACATATTTAAAGTTCTGTTTTACACAGTTTTAATGATCAAATCAGGAAGGTGACGTCCCCCATTCTCCATACACTGAGTAAACCGATTTCTGGCGTTTGTAATGACTCTTGCCAGCATAGCAGGGGTTATGTTGGAAATTTCTTCCTGGATGTTGGTCTTCAAAGCTTGTAGGGTCCTTGGACGGTTCACATAAACACGAGATTTCAAAAAATCCCATAGAAAAAAATCACAAGGGGCCAAATCGGGAGAGCGGAGCGGCCACTCCAGATCGCCCCTAATTGAGATGAGGCGCTCTGGGAAGTGTTCCCTCAAAACAGCCATCGATGCTCTTGAAGTGTGAGCCGTTGCACCGTCTTGTTGGAACCAAATTTCCCCTGAGTCCAACTCATCTAGCCGTGGAAAAAAAATCCTGTAACATGTTTACATACCGGTCTGAATTCACTGTCACTGTGACTTCATTTTCCTCAAAGAACCGGGGACCAATAATTACAGCTGAGGTAATTGCACACCGCACTGTGACTTTAGGTGAATGCAAAGGCCTTTGATGCCATTCTCGAGGATTAGTGTCAGCCCAGTAGCGCATGTTTTGTATGGTGACGGATCCACACAAATGAAAATGGGCTTCATCGCTAAAAAAAAATGGAGTCCTCAGGAACGATTTCGAGAAGAACCTTCACACGCGTTCCTCCGAGAATGGAAGTCACGTTCAGAAAGTTCCTGCACAATCGCCATCTTGTAAGGATGGTAATGAAGATCATCATGAAGAATTTTCCTCACAGAACGATCGGAAAGTTCAAGGGCAGACGCATGTTTGCGCGCCGAACGCCGTGGTAAATGCAAAATTGAAGCTCTCACTTCCTCAATGTTCTCAGGTTATCTAAAGGTCATAGGGACTCCAGTTTTTCGTCTTGTCGCTCTTGCAGTTTGTCTGAACTCAGTGACCCATGTAACAATTGACTTCCGGTCCGGGACAGGGGCCAACGGGGCTAAATTAAAGAGATTCCGAAAAGCGCGCTGGGTTGCGATCGCAGAACATCCGCTCGAAAAATAGGCCTCAACGGCAAACACACGCTCCTCACTGTTCCAACGAATGATGGCAACTGAACTTTATGGGAACAAAACTTTATAGCCACGCCCAAGGTCCCTATAATATAAAGCCGTGTCCGAAACGGCATCTATGCGCCCTTGAAGGGCACTTGGCCGGCGGCGGCCATCTTGCGAAGTGCGTCCGAAACGGTAGGGGGCTGGTCAAGGGCCCTTGGGACGGGCTCGGAGCCAAGGGTGCAACCGATGTACACTTTCGCACCCTTCTCGTTGCGCGCTCGGCCATCTTGAGGTGGATTTCCCATAATGCCTCACTTCGCGCTTGATTCGAGCTCGTTAGCGCGTGTCCGTAAACTGAAGAGACGAATATATTGCATCTTCATTCGTGTGTCGCAATACCGTCTAGAGACGTAAAAGATTTTATTATCTTTCCATTTTCTTGTATTACAATAATCCTTGAGTCTGTTTCTTTTTCCGCAAAGAGGGTCAAGAAAAATGTATTAAAATAATTAGCTTGAGAAAGAAGGATATTGTAAATCTTTTCCGTAAAACGGAATTCATTGGCGAAAGTACGGTGGTAACCTACTGTGTATTTACTAATATTAAACTCGCAGTTACAAACAACCACTAGAAATTATTTCATGTGTTTTCGTTGTAGCCATGCGGCAAGTTACATTGAGCATTATATTTATCAGCTAACAGAAAAAATGCATCTGGAGTTAATTTAACGTGCATTTTGAACGTTCTACGCATAATTGAAATTACTTGTACTGTGAAAAGTAATAATTGGAGAAGGCATAATGAAAATTGATATTAATGTGACTATGACATATGACTATATATAATGTATAAAATTTTATTTTGCTGTTATGCACGGCAAATAATGGTGTCAAAAATTTCCCGAGGAGAAAGGTGTCCAGAGATGGGAATCAGACCACAGACCTTTGACTTGTCAACATCACAACCTAGCCTTATTCCTTATACCTTATGTAATTTTAGTATGATCTATAGGAGCTAGGTTTCATTCGCCTTTAATTATGATCAGACAAGGATGGAATTTGTCCTAATTTAACTCTAAAACGGCATTGATCTTCCTAAAATTCTATTTGGATACGGGAATTCTGGGTAGCGTTGTGGTCTTTAAATTGCTCCGGCAATAAAGAGGTTTGAATCCCGGTCCAAGAAGTCTTTTTTTGAAACAGCACCTATGCCATTTAATTAATTTTAATGCATGTAATGTATGCCGTTTTTATTTATTTAAGTGGTAAATTTCAACACAATAACGTGTTTCGATCATGATTCTGAATTTCGCAGTCAGATTGAAGGAGTAGCTTTACTTGGGCTTCGTTTACAAGTGTCTTTTTATCTCTGGGACAAAAGCTACGACTTTAGGCAATAATATTTTTAAGTAGTTATTAGAGTATATTTTAAATAGACTGATACTTTTACGAGAACGGATAGCAGCAATCGTATCAAATAGGTGTCATGGGGTTGTTTATTTCGTTCAATTGAGTTAATAATATGCTCATGCATAACATGTCATCTTGCTCACCCGTGTTCGGAAATAATTTTTGTCCCCTGGACAAGCGTTTCTCGTGAACCCATTTCTCATTCGGGAAACACTGCACAATATTGAATTAATTATGTGTAAATGTTGTTTAGAGAAACAGGAACTTCCTGTATAATTTTAATAGCATTTAAATCTGATGATAGGGGTAGGTTACGTCAATTACGTGTATTATTAAAGAAATTGTTTCAAATGACTAACAGATAATGCCGTAAACTTACTCCATATCTTATTTGTAAGATGCTATGAATATATATGAACTTAATTGTTCGGGTCATCAGTTCCCGAGAACAGCGATAAAAAAAAACCTTTTGCTAGAATATACGTATGTACATATTACGAAAAAAAATTTATATTAATTTAAAATGAAACTGACTACATGTGAAAATAACGAACACTCTGGAATTTATCAACAAAGGTATTTACCATTTATGAAAATGGAAAGATTCTATCCAAAATATATATAAGTATAAGAAAGGTAAATTGAAAATAAAGACAGCACCCAAGTAAGTAAGCAAGAAGGGTTTATATTTGACATGGAGTGAAAGTTACTTATACTAATTCTAAGTGCCAGTTCAGAAAGCTAAAACAAGTTTTTTATGCGGCGATGCAGAAAATGGAGAAAATATTTTACATGAAATGAATTCATTTTATTTAACTTACTTCAAGTATTCACTGATCTAGTTACCAAAAAATATCACCTACAGTCCACTAGCAGTAAACATTAATACCTTATAATATTGAAAACTTGAAAATTTTGAATTTCTGAAGGGAAAGCGAACATATATAACATAGAAATCACGATAGTCTGACCGTGATCGAAAGCAAAAAAAACCGCCTTCCCACCACTGCAACTGAAAATCATAGCTCATTTGTTCCCGGTACTTTTTTTCGCCGTAGATGTCTCTGGGAGTCTCTCCCCAAGTGCGCACAAGGGCCCTTGAGACCCCTAGGCCCTCGGCCCTTCCGTTTCGGACACGGCTTAAGGACCATGGCCACGCCACTCGGAGTTTTACCGAATGGAGGAAGAGGTAACCTTTGCGGCATACCTGACGGCAGCGCCACTATTTCCATGTGGCTTCCAAGGGAATCTCATTCGTGCGCTTGGCCGCTCTCACCTACTCACCTACCTCAGCGCTACTGTTTACAGGTGACAAGCGATGGAAACACGGAGGAACGCGCTCATTTTCATTTCGTGAACGGTACGTGGTGGACGATTTTTGTTCTGGTGGACAAAGTACAACAGGTGCGTATTCATTTCAATATCTGTTTACAGTACTGTGCTAAAATTTGTGTTGGTTTATAATTATTTCATAAATATTTCATGCTGCAATTTGTTACCATTTTTAGTAAATAATGCAATATTGTCGCCTAATTTCTCGTGGCGTGGTTTTGGTCGCTTTTGTATCAGTTCACGTGGTGTGGTTTTATTACTGTGCTAACATTTGTGCTGGTTTCTCGCTTTTGTACCAGTTTACGTGGCGTGGTTTTATTACTGTGCTAACATATGTGCTGGTTTATTTATTTATTATTTTACATTTATTTCTGGTCTTAAACATTTTTGCTAAGTAAACATTTTGGTTAAATTTATAAATAATGGGTTATTGACGCCTAAGTTCTCATGGCGTGGTTTTGGTCTTTTGTGTATCCGGTCACTTTTGGTTAGCAAAACTTTTGGTTCAATTTGTAAACAATACATGGTTGTCGCCTAATTTCTCGTGGTGCTTTTGGTCGCTTGTGTATCCCGTTCACATTAGTGTTGGTAATTTATTTTTTAAATTGTTGGTAATTTTTTATACATTTGTGTAGACATTTACACACATTAAGTTGGTAATTTATTACACATTTGTGGTCGTGATATCATCTAAAAAATTCACGTGGCTTGTAATTGGGTTTGGACGCTTGTGTATGCGGTCACTTTTGTGATGGTATTTTGTGTGAAGAAGGTAAGTGTGCAAATATTTTGGTTGCAATTGTAAGTAATAGATTGATGTCCCCTAATTTCACGTGGTGTGGTTTCGGTTGTGGACGGTTGTCTATCCTGTTTCCTTTCGTATTGGTAAATTATTTTTCCCAATTATTAGTAAGTAATCCTTTGAATGTCTGAAATTAGTGTGATTAAGATAAAGGCAAAAATTTGGAACTCCGAAGCGCTGGTTGCTTAAATCGGATGTTTTTGAGGTATCGGTAACATGTAGACATATTAATTTGTGTAATTAATAGAGATTTTTCATATGAATGCTACATTATTAAAAGTTTTTTTATTTCTTCCCTGGGTCTCGTAGCTCTCTTTCCTGATACGTTTCTGGCTGCTATTTCTATTTCCTGTCATTTTTTCTTCGATTTCCTGACTTAAGTAAGTATGGTCACTGTCTATGCAAGAGTTAAAGAGTTTTTATCACGTTTATAACCAAAGAAATTCATTTTTCTCTCCTTAGGGACACTGCTGCTTTCTTCCTCTTCAATTTAAATCACTTAAATCTTTTGTTGTTGGACTTGTTTCCTTGGTGAGTCTTTTATTTTTCTGATAGTTATTCATTATGAGACAGTTCCTGGTTAACAGTAATTTTGAAAAAAATATATGTAGACGCTAATTCTGTTCCAATACATTAATTCCACCTCAAATTGTTCAATTATTTTCAGATTTTTAGTTATGTCTTCTCCTGGATTGCTAGTTATTGGAGCTTCCCAGTGGAAGTATGCTGATTTATATGCCAGCCGTTTCCCTAGTTTCGATGTCAGCATCATTTCCAATTCAGGAATGAGAGTTGATGAAGTGAGTGACTCAATGGTGCTGGCTACAGAGTTTTTCAATGATGTGGTTATACATCTTGGGACCAATAATATCATATGTGGTATGTAATAGCAGGTTTGTAGATATGAGTTTCCTGAAATTTACAGTTTAATTAATTAATACTATGACTCTTATCCATGAAATTTAATAGGGCATTCTCCAGGAGAAGTAATCAACCATTATAAGAGGCTGATGGACAAGATTCTTGCGAGAAACCCAGATGTGAGGCTATACATTTCAAGTGTTCTCCTAAGAAGTGTTAATAGGTTTCAGCCTCACCCATGGGAACAGGTGGAAATGATAGAGGGAGTTAATGCCAAAATTAAGAAGCTTAATCATCTTCTAAAACAGTTGGCTGCTGAGTAAGATTTTATTTACATCCATTATTTATTCTGTTGAAAAACTCCATTATAGGTTTGTTCAGGATTAACAATTCCATTTTCTTCCCCCTTTCTCATATCAATAGATATAAGATGCACTTCATCGACAACTGGAAGAGTTTCCAAGAGGCATCCAGGGATCCATTTTTGAAGCTGCTATCCCGTGATGGACTCCATCTTACGTCTGAAGGGATCAAGTGCCTTGTCGGTAATGTGTTGAATTCCTGTTTTAAAGTATGGTCAAATCATTTTAACATGCATACTTTATCCTCTCCTCGTTTCATTACGCCTGTGCCTTCCCCTTGTCCTTCTCCATCCCCCAATCCTTCTCTGGCTTCTTCAATTCCTTCTCCTACCTCTCCCAGTCCTTCCCACTCCTCTTCCATTACCCGAAGCATTCCTACCGCCCCTCCTTTGAATACATCTGTGCCTTCCCCTTGTATTCCACCCCATCCTTCACCTTCCTCTTTCAGTACCCACACCACTACCTCATACCGTGATGCTCTGCTCACCAACCTGCTCCAAGTACCTTCACCTGTTCCAAATTATCCCCTCCCTTCTTCCCCTGTTCGTTTCTCCCGTCCTTCCCCTTTACATCCTAGCCCTTCAGCCCCTACTCCCTATTCCAGTGCCCGAAGCATTCCTATCTCCCCTCCTGTGATCACTGTTGTTCCATCTCCTTGTCCAGTATCCCATCCTACCCCTACTCCTTCCAGTCGTCCTTCCCATTCCTCTTCCAGTGCCCGAAGCATTCCTATCTCCCCTCCTTTGAATACACCTCCTGTGATCATTCTTGTTCCCTCTCCTTGTCCAGTATCCCATCCTACCCCTACTCCTTCCGGTCATCCTTCCCATTCCTCTTCCAGTGCCCGAAGCATTCCTATCTCCCCTCCTTTGAATACACCTCCTGTGATCACTCTTGTTCCCTCTCCTTGTCCAGTATCCCATCCTACCCCTACTCCTTCCAGTCGTCCTTCCCATTCCTCTTCCAGTGCCCGAAGCATTCCTATCTCCCCTCCTTTAAATACACCTCCTGTGATCACTCTTGTTCCCTCTCCTTGTCCAGTATCCCATCCTACCCCTACTCCTTCCGGTCATCCTTCCCATTCCTCTTCCAGTGCCCGAAGCATTCCTATCTCCCCTCCTTTGAATACACCTCCTGTGATCACTCTTGTTCCCTCTCCTTGTCCAGTATCCCATCCTACCCCTACTCCTTCCAGTCGTCCTTCCCATTCCTCTTCCAGTGCCCGAAGCATTCCTATCTCCCCTCCTTTGAATACACCTCCTGTGATCACTCTTGTTCCCTCTCCTTGTCCAGTATCCCATCCTACCCCTACTCCTTCCAGTCGTCCTTCCCATTCCTCTTCCAGTGCCCGAAGCATTCCTATCTCCCCTCCTGTGATCACTCTTGTTCCCTCTCCTTGTCCAGTATCCCATCCTACCCCTACTCCTTCCCATTCCTCTTCCAGTGCCCGAAGCATTCCTATCTCTGCTCCTGTGATTACTCTTGTTCCTTCCCCTTATCCATCATTCTGCCCTTCCCCTGGTTCCAGTATTCAAGGCATGTCCGCCTCTGTATCCCTTCCCTTGATTACTCTTGTGCCGTGTCCTTGTCTTTTATCTTTTCCTTCCTCTACCACTCCCTGTACTTCATTCCAACCTTCCTTTGTCACTTCCTGTCCATCATTCCATCCTTCCCCTGCCTCTTCATGTCCTTCACCCCATCCTCTTCCTACCTTATCCGGTGCCCAAAGTATGCCTGCCTACACCAGTGTTAGTAAAATTAACAAAGTTGAGACTTCAGAGAAACCAAATCAGACAACTACCATGGATCAGGACACACTATCACAGTCATTTTCTTATGATACTGAATGGAAACATGTGAAACGGAGAAGACGTGTGAAAAAACCTACTTTTAATAATAAACATACCACATTGATTCCATCTATCCCTTTTCCACTATGTAACCGCTGGAGTGTCTTAGCATCTCTGCCATTTTCTACAGAGTCTCTACATGTTAGTTGCAGTCTTCTCCCTGAAAAGAAAGTTTTTCATTCTCCTAAGAAGGATAAGATTTATTCCAAACCCTTGCCTAAGACATCTCACAAATTAAAAACTAAAGGGTCAAAGCCAAAACTTGGCCTTCTTCAAGTACCAACTTCCAACACTATTGCTAACATGTCTTCGGATAAATTTTCACCATCCTCATGCACTTCTTTTGAGTCTTCTCCATCTTCTGGTCCTTTATTCATGAAAAATATGTGTCATGAACAGGTGAGCAACTCCAATGTTCAATCTTGTATCAAGCCAAATCCTAAGAACACACCTGTGAACCCATTCCATATTAGGTCTGCTGTGGTAGCCCAAATTACAAATGGTGGCTCAACTGAGGAAGGTGTAACTAAAGTCTCAATTTACCCACGAAAATGTGACAGCTGTTGTAAAAGTTACTCCTCTAAGGCAAGCTTTTTCAAGCATAAGAAGTCATGTGGAAATGAGGTTGAAAGCTTAATGTATCCAAGGGTGTGCCCTGAATGTCATGTGTTATATGCCAACAAATTTAGTTTTAGTAGGCATAAGAAAAACTGCAGTACCAAGGCCTTCAAATATATCTGTTGTCCACATTCTGGTTGCGACATAAAATTTCAAAGTCACTCTGTCATGGTGTCTCATTTGCAAGCAGACCACAAGGAGGATATTTCTGTTGAAAATTATCATTTTGAGGACATGTCGGAATTTCATTCTTGGAAAGAAGATCATTGCAGTAGGAATCATATTTCCATGGTTAAGCATTCAGGGGAGTTGGCCAAAGGTGGCACAAAGTCTTACTTCATTTGCAAATTTGATAACCACCACAAGCATGACATTCTTGCCAACAAGACAAGCAGAAAAAAGAAATTTGGATGTATGCCTAATAGTAATTGCTCTTCAAGGATGATTGTCAATCAAACAGATTCTGGAATAGATGTCAAGTACATTAATGCTCATAATCATGAAATGAAATTTAAAAATGTTAAATATTATAGGTGGGGAAAAAGCACAAAAATTCAAATCAACTCCCTTCTGGAGCTAGGTGTCCCAGCTCATACAATACAGGAATCTTTGCAGCCTGTTGATTCAAACTTCAAGGAAACAGATCCCATTAAAGAACATTTCATATCCACGAAACAAATCAATAACATGAAATATGAATTGAATCAAAAGAAGCGTCTAAATAAAGATGATGCATTGGGGGTTCATTTACTCGTACATTCCATGGCAGAGGAAAGTAAAGATTCTGTATTGATCTATAAGCCACTGGGTAAAAGTACTGAAATTGGGGACAGAAAGATTGATACTATCCATAATAGCTCGGAACTCTTTATACTTGGCATTCAAAATAGACAACAATTAAATGAAATGATTCCTGGTTGCAGCAGAATTTTATGCATTGACTCCACCCATGATACTAACCAGTATAAATTTCATTTATTAAATCTCATAGTTCCCGATGAGTATGGAGTGGGATACCCTGTTGCTCATTTCATAACAAATCATTTAGATGAGCAAACTTTAGTTTGCATTCTACAGAGCATTAGATGTAGATGTCCAAATCTTGTGGTGAATGCAGTCATGACAGATGGTGATGAAGCTCTTGGAAATGCAGTGAAAATAGTTTTTGGGGACAATGTAAGACATCTACTGTGTTCATGGCATGTGAAAAGGAACTGGCAAAAGAATCTACATGCGAAATTGAGGTTTCAAGAGAATCTGATAAAAGAAATATATGAAGTTTTGGAGACATTAATTGAAGAAAAAAATGAAACTGTATTTAATAGCATGTTGGCCTGCTTTGTTAGCAAATACTCCAGTTCGGCAAGTTCCTTCATTAAGTATTTCAGTGACAACTATTGCACTAAGGTGGAAAAGTGGGCAATGTGCCATCGAAATTTCCCCCATGCCTCCACAGACACAAATATGTTTGTGGAAACTTTTCACAATAAACTTAAGACCCACTACCTTCACCGGAAAGTTAATCGTAGACTTGATGATTTGGTGCATGTGCTGTATAGGATTCACAAAAGTCTACATCTTAGCTTGATGTACAAGAGGATGACTGAAGAGCCACCTCTAGGCTTTAAAGAGCACTCTGTAAACCGCCACTGGAAAGGCCTTGCCATATCTGATGAAGACGTAGTTAGGCCAGGTGATGAGCAATCATGGAGAGTGAAGTCCCAATCAAATCCTACCGTAACCTACAGTATTTCCTGTATTTCAGCTAAATGCAATTTCCCTCATCTGTGTTTCATCAAATGCAATGAACTGTCCTGTCTAGATCTTTGTAGCCATATGTATACTTGCTCTTGCTGTGATAGTCATTCCTTATGCAAACATATTCATAAAGTTCATTCTCTTATCGTCCGAAATACACCAAGTACTTCCCTTGATGCCAGTGAATTACCTTGCAGTGAAAAGCTTTATATAAGTGTTCCAGCTTCAACTTCTACTTCTGGTAATGAAGAGAAAACTAGAGAACAAATGCTTCACTCCCTTTCCTATCTGATGGATAGTCTTAAAGTGTTAAGTGGCCATAGCAGAACAACAATTTTGTTGCCGTACATATGTAATTCTTTAAAGTTGCTAATTGAAAAGTGTGAGGCTGTCATATTAAGTGACAGTTGTGAGCCTAAGAGTTTAGACCACCCTGCTGTTCCTCCTAATGCCAAGATCATCCCACAGTGTAAATTATATCAAACAACTGCTGAAAGGAAAGTTACTACTCATCGGTTTAAGAGACCTGATGCTCCAAGGAGAAATGAAATCAAAGATTCTCTTCTAAATGGCAATATGCACGCAACTTTCACTGATCCAATTACTGATGATGACAACCTTCGTGCCACTTTGTTTTCCATTGGTTCTTATCAAATTAATACCATTCATCTAAAATCTCTTGATTATTTCATATCAGAATCAGATGTACATAAACTGAAGTTGGTTGCTAATGATTTTCAGAGAGGGTGGTTGTATGATAATATAATTGCAGCTTTCCTCTGCCAAATCTGTACAGTCAATCAAAGTTCTTTTACTGTTGATCCTGCTGTCTCCCAGTTTGTAGTGGCAACAAAGTTTTTTGAGGAATTAAAAGCATCATTCAATGAAATTGACTTCACGTGTTACAACCAATTTATCATCCCCTTGAATGTCTCTGGCTCACATTGGACATTGCTGGTGGCAAAACCTGCTGAGCGACGAGTAGAGTTTTACGATCCTTCAGCTTCAGAGATTAAGTTTTGCTATAAATTTGCAGTTAGCCGTTGGATTGAATTTTTGAAGCATAAATTAGGGGACCACTTGGGAGAATGGAATATTTCTAGCCCTGAACATGTCACTCAGGAGGATTCCCACAGTTGTGGTGTATTTATATCATGGTATGCAGAAAGGATATTATTAGGGGAATCTACCTGTGGACTGTTTAACCCTTTTGGATACAGGAAATACATGTTTGACATAATTGTTGGTCAAAATTGACATTCTGTATGCACTAAACTATTTTTACATTGAGAAGTTTATTATTTACATTATTTATTGAGAAAGAGTCACTGTACCTATTTTAGGTTTCCTATTTCTCCAACACCTTCCTCTTCTGAATTCTATCTTCTTCTATGCTATTCACTTTCTGTCCTTTGTATCTTTCATTGTTATTTTGTGGTTGCCTTAAATTTTTGTTGCATTTATTGCTGAGTTTTTATTTATGTTTACTATTTAAAATTTTTATTTATATGTTTACAGTCCAATATTTATTTTCATGATAAGTTTTATGTGTTGTTAAAGCTTCCCTGTTTCATGTTGATAATATATCACTTATTTATCGCCATCAGCTGTCACATTTCTTTTGTTAGCAAATGCACAAAATTTGTAACAAGTTATTTGTCATTTGCTCATTATCGTCATATTATAATTATCATATATTACCTTGTCATGTGCCTTGTTGCCATTTAGTTGTGGTTGAAATAATTTTTAACAAAATACAAGTTTTTTTGCTACTTTTCCTTTTGCAGTATTTCCGTCACCAGAATCAGTTGTAGCCACTGCTGCAGGCTAAGCATAGTAGATTTTACATAAAGATAAATAAGCCCACAGCCCATAAAAGCCCACACTTGCATAACTGATGGTAACATCTATCTATATCCTCGAACATTTACTCGCCATATTATTTAACACTGGAAATGATATTGTATTATATTCTTGCAACTTTGGGTGTGTTGAGCTTCCTTCGAGAGATGCAGGCATCACTAACCATTTTTCTTTCCTTTCCATGTCTGAGCTACCTCTGAGTTAAGATGGATTTAAGGGATCCACCAACGAGAATAAAGGACAATGGCCATTACTTGACGTGATCGGATGTATGATTGAAGGATATTCTTTGGTGTAGTTTACTTTTATGATATTCTGTAGTAATTCCTTTTTGTGATGATAAGCTGTTTTGTTAAGATATTTTTGTTTAGGAATTATACATACTGCTTTAAATGTTACTTAGGGTTTCTATTACTAGTGTTTTATATGTATCTTGTGTGTAAAATTGTATATAGTTGTGTAATGTTCTTTTATTGTATAAATTGATGGATGTGTTTTGACTATGTATGAAAAATACTTGTGACTATAATAATAAGAATTTTGGTATTGATGATTTGTATAATTTTTACAATGATATGTTTTCTTTGATAAATTAAAGTAGAATTCTGCATTTTCTCTGTATCTCTAAGATGTTTTCCTATATTTCTACATTTTCATTGATTAAATATGTGTTCAGTTCCATGATATTTTATTGTATTTTTCAACGTATAGCAATAAAAATTTTTCTAGCAAGGGATATCCATTTTATTCTCGTTAACCCTTTCTGACGTTCGAATAATCATTCATTGGGTAATACTTTAATAAGATGTTCCGGAAAGGAGTTGATATGCTAATGATTGCATGTACGTAGCTGCAAATCCCCATTCTCTCTTGCATAGATTAAAATAATCCATTTTTCATTCATTAGTTTTCAAATTGCAATAAAATAATTTGTAAGTGGGAAAAATTATGCCCGTAAGAGTTATGCTGGTTCGTTCATTCACTGCAGTGATGTTTGTATTACTTAACAATCCTCTTGTTAGTTCTTTGGATTTGGTTCTTTAATAAAGTGCCTTGCAATTGCAGTCACCTTTAGCACAAGTGATAAAAGGTGCTATGCTAAGACTAGGTATGTCTTAAATCATATTCAGCAATAATTGATTTCGATACAGATGCGAAACATGAGATAGCATGGCAATTTCTGTTTAAGAATTTCTTAGATTGCAGACTAATTGCTTCATACAAAGCATGCATAATATCCTGCATAGTTCCAAGTGAAAATGCAACCCTGGAGATTTCTTGTAAGATATTTTCTGATGACAATAGACTAGTATCCATTATGTAGTTCAAGAATAACGCTCAGGTATGCCACAAAGGTTACCTAGGAACAGCTGTTCCTGCCATTTTATCTTCAAACAAAGCTCCAGTAGGTATGCCACTTTTGTTTAAAACTTTTTAAGTTTTATTATCAAAAATGATGTTCAGGTATGCCTCAAAGGTTGCCTCTTTCTGTCGTTTATTGTCAAACATGGCTCTATAGCTAGGTATGCCATAAAGGTTGCCTCTTTCTGTCGTATATTATCAAACATGGCTCTATAGGTAGGTATGCCGCAAAGGTCTCTTTCTGTCGTTTTATCATCAAACATGTTGCTATAATAATAACAATTTTTTATTGTTCAGTCAATCTAATAATAGAACATGGTCAATGGAAAATAGTACAAAGAGAAAAAGACATACAAAAAAAACAAATCAAATATAAATTATCACACACAAATTCATCCAGGTAGCAATAGGCTTTAGCTTGTAGCAGCCTCCTTAATTCGCACTTGAAAGTATATTGATACTTTCAAGGAGAGACTTGAGTTTTTACATGCAAAGGTAATTTATTTAAAAAAAAAGGGGAGGCTGAGCAATGAGTTCCCTTTCTAGATAAGGCACAAGGTTGCCTCCTCAAATGAACATCATTTCTGCGCCGAGTGAAATAATCATGTATGATGATGATTATTTCACTCGGCGCAGAAATGATGTTCATCTGAGGAGGCAACCTTGTGATGGTAGAACTCGGGCAAAACAAATCAGGATACATTTTTACAAATAGTGCACAATAAAAAATAGATAGACATGGTAGTGTCATTATTTTAAATTTGAGAAACAGTGGCTTTCCTGGAGATCTAATAGAAACAGCAGCCATGGCTTTCAAAGATCTCTTTTGCATGGAGATTGTAGCAGCACTGGTGTAGCCCCAAAATATCACACCGTAAGACAGGTGGGAGTGGATTTTAGCTAAGTAAATAAGCTTTAAGATCTCCACAGAGGTGGTAGGGGCAAGTTTACAAATCATAGAGATACCAGATGCATTTCTTTGTTCAGATTATCGATGTGAAATTGCCATATTTCAACAGGTGGCTTTAGATAGGCCAAAAAAAAATGCCAAGGATTTCTTTCTGATTTGAAAGACCCCAAGTGATATCATTAATTAGTTGGAAAGCTGCAGATATTGTAGATCTTCCCTTGATGAAGCCATGTTGGGAAGAATTCAGCAAGTTAAAATGGTATAAATAATTCATAACGTGATTGTAAAAGAGTTTCTCAAAAATTTTAGAGAAAACAGAGTAGTGCAATAGGTTGATAGTTATTAGATTCTGCGTTCAATCCCTTTTTGTGAATTGGAATAATAATAGCAGTTTTTAGGTAGGTAGGAAAATGACCATTACAAACAGGTTAAAAATGTCAGACAGGGGGGCAGAAATAATCCTAGCAACTAATTTAATGATAGATATTGGGACTCCATCATATCCTAGAGACAAGGAATTAGTAAAGGAGCTTATAATGTTGGCAACCTCATTAGGGGTAGATGGGGAGAGGAATATTGACAAAGTGGTTTTACCCCAACTAAGAGAAGGCAAATCTGTGTTATTAGCAGTCTGACAGAATTGGCTATTGAAACAATTAGCAATTTCAACAGGCTTCGAAACAGGAAAGTCATTGAATTTTAATGAAAGGTGGTCTCTGATCAAAGTTAATTTTTGTTTGTTGGTTGATAATCCTCCATGCAGCTCTAGGGAGGTTATTTGATGATGCAAAGACATGGCTAAAATACATTTTCTTAAATTCCCTAAATTTGCAATTATATTGATGTAGAAGAAGTTTATATTGGCTGAGGAGGGAGGTATCAGAAAGCTTTGACTGTCGAAACAATACTTTAACTCTGGCATTCGTATTTAGTAGTTCAGGGAGGAACTTAATGTCATTGCTTCTATAGTTACATTTCCTTGCTCTTAATGGAAACTAATGGTTAAAAAGCAACAGGAATATGTTCAGGAAAGAGCCAAACATGGCATCAACATCGAGTGAGATGCCATGGTCTTGTTCAATGCAAGATGCATTAGCCTCATTCTAAAGAAATACCGCAAAGCTATCACTGTCATAAGAACGTTTAGTTACATTAATAAGATCCATAAGTTTAAAATCAGTAATTTTCAATACAACCCCAAGCATACAGTGATCAGAAAGATAGCAATATGTAGTAACACAAGAAATAGTTTTCTCTGGAAAGGTGGATACAATTACATCTATCAGAGTGAGAGGTTATAACCTATAGAGTATACTTACCTATAGAGTAAACTAGAGTATACTTACCTATAGAGTATACTCTATAGGTAAGTATGCCGCAAAGGTATAGCCTCTTTCTGTAGTTTTATTATCAAACATGTTCCTATGGGCAGGTATGCCGCAAAGGTTGCCTCTTTCTGTCGTGTTATTATGGCCGTTTTATTAAATAAAAACATGATCCTATGGACAGGTATGCCGCAAAGGTTGCCTCTTTCTGTCGTGTTATTATCAAGCATGTTCCTATGGCTAGGTATGCCGTAAAGGTTGCCTCTTTCTGCCGTTTTATTCAATAAAAACATTATCCTATGGACAGGTATGCCGCAAAGGTTGCCTCTTTCTGTCGTGTTATTATCAAGCATGTTCCTATGGCTAGGTATGCCGTAAAGGTTGCCTCTTTCTGCCGTTTTAATCAATAAAAACATTATCCTATGGACAGGTATGCCGCAAAGGTTGCCTCTTTCTGTCGTGTTATTATCAAGCATGTTCCTATGGCTAGGTATGCCGTAAAGGTTGCCTCTTTCTGCCGTTTTATTCAATAAAAACATTATCCTATGGACAGGTATGCCGCAAAGGTTGCCTCTTTCTGTCGTGTTATTATCAAGCATGTTCCTATGGCTAGGTATGCCGCAAAGGTTGCCTCTTTCTGCCGTTTTATTAAATAAAAACATGATCCTATGGACAGGTATGCCGCAAAGGTTGCCTCTTTCTGTCGTGTTATTATCAAGCATGTTCCTATGGCTAGGTATGCCGTAAAGGTTGCCTCTTTCTGCCGTTTTATTCAATAAAAACATTATCCTATGGACAGGTATGCCGCAAAGGTTGCCTCTTTCTGTCGTGTTATTATCAAACATGTTCCTATGGCTAGGTATGCCGTAAAGGTTGCCTCTTTCTGCCGTTTTATTCAATAAAAACATTATCCTATGGACAGGTATGCCGCAAAGGTTGCCTCTTTCTGTCGTGTTATTATCAAACATGTTCCTATGGCTAGGTATGCCGTAAAGGTTGCCTCTTTCTGCCGTTTTATTCAATAAAAACATTATCCTATGGACAGGTATGCCGCAAAGGTTGCCTCTTTCTGTCGTGTTATTATCAAACATGTTCCTATGGCTAGGTATGCCGTAAAGGTTGCCTCTTTCTGCCGTTTTATTCAATAAAAACATTATCCTATGGACAGGTATGCCGCAAAGGTTGCCTCTTTCTGTCGTGTTATTATCAAACATGTTCCTATGGCTAGGTATGCCGTAAAGGTTGCCTCTTTCTGCCGTTTTATTCAATAAAAACATTATCCTATGGACAGGTATGCCGCAAAGGTTGCCTCTTTCTGTCGTGTTATTATCAAACATGTTCCTATGGCTAGGTATGCCGTAAAGGTTGCCTCTTTCTGCCGTTTTATTCAATAAAAACATTATCCTATGGACAGGTATGCCGCAAAGGTTGCCTCTTTCTGTCGTGTTATTATCAAACATGTTCCTATGGCTAGGTATGCCGTAAAGGTTGCCTCTTTCTGCCGTTTTATTCAATAAAAACATTATCCTATGGACAGGTATGCCGCAAAGGTTGCCTCTTTCTGTCGTGTTATTATCAAACATGTTCCTATGGCTAGGTATGCCGTAAAGGTTGCCTCTTTCTGCCGTTTTATTCAATAAAAACATGATCCTATGGACAGGTATGCCGCAAAGGTTGCCTCTTTCTGTCGTGTTATTATCAAGCATGTTCCTATGGCTAGGTATGCCGTAAAGGTTGCCTCTTTCTGCCGTTTTATTCAATAAAAACATTATCCTATGGACAGGTATGCCGCAAAGGTTGCCTCTTTCTGTCGTGTTATTATCAAACATGTTCCTATGGCTAGGTATGCCGTAAAGGTTGCCTCTTTCTGCCGTTTTATTCAATAAAAACATTATCCTATGGACAGGTATGCCGCAAAGGTTGCCTCTTTCTGTCGTGTTATTATCAAACATGTTCCTATGGCTAGGTATGCCGTAAAGGTTGCCTCTTTCTGCCGTTTTATTCAATAAAAACATTATCCTATGGACAGGTATGCCGCAAAGGTTGCCTCTTTCTGTCGTGTTATTATCAAACATGTTCCTATGGCCAGGTATGCCGTAAAGGTTGCCTCTTTCTGCCGTTTTATTAAATAAAAACATGATCCTATGGACAGGTATGCCGCAAAGGTTGCCTCTTTCTGTCGTGTTATTATCAAGCATGTTCCTATGGCTAGGTATGCCGTAAAGGTTGCCTCTTTCTGTCGTTTTATTCAATAAAAACATTATCCTATGGACAGGTATGCCGCAAAGGTTGCCTCTTTCTGTCGTGTTATTATCAAACATGTTCCTATGGCCAGGTATGCCGTAAAGGTTGCCTCTTTCTGTCGTGTTATTAAATAAAAACATTATCCTATGGACAGGTATGCCGCAAAGGTTGCCTCTTTCTGTCGTGTTATTATCAAACATGTTCCTATGGCTAGGTATGCCGTAAAGGTTGCCTCTTTCTGCCGTTTTATTCAATAAAAACATTATCCTATGGACAGGTATGCCGCAAAGGTTGCCTCTTTCTGTCGTGTTATTATCAAGCATGTTCCTATGGCTATGTATGCCGTAAAGGTTGCCTCTTTCTGCCGTTTTATTCAATAAAAACATTATCCTATGGACAGGTATGCCGCAAAGGTTGCCTCTTTCTGTCGTGTTATTATCAAGCATGTTCCTATGGCTATGTATGCCGTAAAGGTTGCCTCTTTCTGTCGTTTTATTCAATAAAAACATTATCCTATGGACAGGTATGCCGCAAAGGTTGCCTCTTTCTGTCGTGTTATTATCAAACATGTTCCTATGGCTAGGTATGCCGTAAAGGTTGCCTCTTTCTGCCGTTTTATTCAATAAAAACATTATCCTATGGACAGGTATGCCGCAAAGGTTGCCTCTTTCTGTCGTGTTATTATCAAGCATGTTCCTATGGCTAGGTATGCCGTAAAGGTTGCCTCTTTCTGCCGTTTTATTAAATAAAAACATGATCCTATGGACAGGTATGCCGCAAAGGTTGCCTCTTTCTGTCGTGTTATTATCAAACATGTTCCTATGGCCAGGTATGCCGTAAAGGTTGCCTCTTTCTGTCGTGTTATTAAATAAAAACATTATCCTATGGACAGGTATGCCGCAAATGTTGCCTCTTTCTGTCGTGTTATTATCAAACATGTTCCTATGGCTAGGTATGCCGTAAAGGTTGCCTCTTTCTGCCGTTTTATTAAATAAAAACATGATCCTATGGACAGGTATGCCGCAAAGGTTGCCTCTTTCTGTCGTGTTATTATCAAACATGTTCCTATGGCTAGGTATGCCGTAAAGGTTGCCTCTTTCTGCCGTTTTATTCAATAAAAACATTATCCTATGGACAGGTATGCCGCAAAGGTTGCCTCTTTCTGTCGTGTTATTATCAAGCATGTTCCTATGGCCAGGTATGCCGCAAAGGTTGCCTCTTTCTGTCGTGTTATTATCAAGCATGTTCCTATGGCTATGTATGCCGTAAAGGTTGCCTCTTTCTGTCGTTTTATTCAATAAAAACATTATCCTATGGACAGGTATGCCGCAAAGGTTGCCTCTTTCTGTCGTGTTATTATCAAACATGTTCCTATGGCTAGGTATGCCGTAAAGGTTGCCTCTTTCTGCCGTTTTATTAAATAAAAACATGATCCTATGGACAGGTATGCCGCAAAGGTTGCCTCTTTCTGTCGTGTTATTATCAAACATGTTCCTATGGCCAGGTATGCCGTAAAGGTTGCCTCTTTCTGTCGTGTTATTAAATAAAAACATTATCCTATGGACAGGTATGCCGCAAATGTTGCCTCTTTCTGTCGTGTTATTATCAAACATGTTCCTATGGCTAGGTATGCCGTAAAGGTTGCCTCTTTCTGCCGTTTTATTAAATAAAAACATGATCCTATGGACAGGTATGCCGCAAAGGTTGCCTCTTTCTGTCGTGTTATTATCAAACATGTTCCTATGGCTAGGTATGCCGTAAAGGTTGCCTCTTTCTGCCGTTTTATTCAATAAAAACATTATCCTATGGACAGGTATGCCGCAAAGGTTGCCTCTTTCTGTCGTGTTATTATCAAGCATGTTCCTATGGCCAGGTATGCCGTAAAGGTTGCCTCTTTCTGTCGTGTTATTAAATAAAAACATGATCCTATGGACAGGTATGCCGCAAAGGTTGCCTCTTTCTGTCGTTTTATTCAAAAACGTGTTCCTATGGGTAGGATTTCCGCATAGATTTCCTCTTTCAGTCGGTTTATCTGAATGGTGATATGATGTTTGTCGAGTTCTTGCCTTTCTCTCTCATTTTCATAATAAACCAAACAACTACCTTCAGCTCTTCGAATTTACCGCAAATAATTCATTTTTCGCAATCCGCCATATTGTGTGACGTAGGTATGCCAAGAAGGTTACCTCTTCCTCCATTCGGGACGACTCCGCCACTCGAACGAGACCACTAGCGTCCGCTACGACATCAACCGACTGAATGGCGCGCATTTTTAAAAAGGAAGTTGTGTTGCCGCACCCTGTATTACCTTCCAAGGGCACAAAAAACAGTTCAAAAGATATGAACATCACACTTAGGTCATTGTCATTACATGCATGTAGATATAAATTTAAACTGTAAATAACAAAGTTGTAGTTCATTTTGATTTTACACTAACTGACAGCTCGATTAAACGACTAATACTCGTATATTCTTTTGCTTGTCTTACTTGTCCTGGTATTTCTTTACATTATCAGTGCATAAAAGCGCATTTACTTTAGGTTACCGTTATATGTAGAGCCTAAGTACCTAAGTTACTTGAATGCAAGTATTGTTAAAGTCTAGGCATTTTTCTGGTTCCAATCGACATCAACATTCGCTACAATGGAATACGGAGAGAATGACCTCTCACTGCATACGTTGTTTGTGGGTATCCACAAGGATTACATTGCAAATTTAGTAAATACTTGTTTGTCTTCTTCAATTGAGCAGAGGGTTGCCATAATGTCTATGCCTGCGTTTTTTTTCATTCGCCAGCTCATCTCGAAGTTTTCCTTAATATAGTATAACCCTCTCGGAGTGCCAAGATAGGTACTCGATAAGCAAGAGGAATTAATTTATTTAAGGAGCTATTTCCGAAAGTACGGTATGGAAGAAGAGGCACATTGTGTGACCTCTTATAAATTAATGATGAATATGTAACGGGAGTAAGCGAAGCTCGTATTGAGCGGCAACCATAGATGATGTTTACGAACTTTCTTCGATTTTGAATCATGACTAGCGGTGACTAGTTTCGTTTCGTTATTTGTCGTGAAAAGGCAAGAGTTTTGCCGGAATTCCATTTCTTAAAACTGTTGTCTTTCTACTATATATTACGCGGCAAAACGCGTCAACAGATCTCGTATCTCCGCCGTTGTTTTTTTTTTCGAAAAAAAATCATGTTATGTTTGGTTTAATATTAAATATTTAGATTTAAAATATAAAAATTTAGGTCTATATAGACCTAATTTTTTTAAGTTTGTATATTTTGTGAAAGTTGCGCTGGCTACGAATGCAGTAAATTTTTGCAATTTTTTTCGATAATTCGTTCGGAACGTAATGAATTCGTGTTGTATCGTGTTATGGCGAGAAAGCGATATCCCTAGACCTTACTTATCAGCTCTGAGGATGGAGAGCGACTCAGTCTCTAAACATAGCAGCAGTGCAGTTCCTGACCCGGTGGGGGACCCAAACAGCCTTCACTACAGCGATTCTCCGGGAAAGCGTCAGATCTTACCCTGCGTATTATGCTAGATTTTATCAGACAAAACAAGTACCGTAAGAGAGCATGATAGGCAGCATAGCAAATAATGTGAATAATAAAATAATAAGTGAAATACTGTTAGGGTAATTTGTAGTGCACACTGTAAACAAAAATTGATTGAATTTATCATATTTTGATAAATTTTATGAAAAAGTTCAGTTCATATGGAACATTGAATGTCACAGTTATTTCTATCAAGACTATTCGGTAAAAAAAGTTGTTGAAAATTATCAAAACGTACGATAAAATTTATCAAGAAAAACTAGCCTTTTCGGTTAATTTGACCAAACTTGTTCGGTATTCTGGAGGGTATGATTAAATTTATTGAACAAAAGTTAGCCTTTTTCATTTATTTTACCAAACTATTTGATACTGAAGAATGTTGATACGGTTAAATTTATCAAACGGAATAGTCATCGTGATTTATCATACCTAATTAATGTCTATACTAATCAAACATTTAATGTTTACAAATTATCAAATTTGAAGCAGCGAATGGCAATTAATATTTATGATCTATATATATAAAAATGAATGTGTGTGTGTGTGTCTGTATGTCCTTTATGCATTACTACACCATTCATCGGATCGCCATGAAACTTTGGGAAGTTGTTCAGTACATTCCCGAAAAGAGGACTACGGAATCCATATTTCAATATCGATACTTTATCGATATAATTTCGCGCAAGTATCGATAAATCGATACAATATTGATACAAAATTGAGATGAAGTTATTTAGTTTTTTAAAAGGAATGTATCGTTGCAATATCGATACTGTATAGAATGTATATAATGTGTTTGTCCTTTATGCATTACTACACCATTCATCGGATCGCCATGAAACTTTGGAAAGTTGTTGAGTACGCTCCGAGAAGGTTTCTATAAAATCGATAATTCAATATCGATATAATATCGATAAAATATGGATACATCGATACATTATTGATACAAAATTGAGGTGAAATTATTTAGGTGTTTTTTTTCAAAGTTTTATAAAGTATCATTACAATATCGATACTGTATCGATACAATATTGATAACTTTATGCATTACCACAACATTCATCCAATTTCCATGAAGCTTTGGTTAGTTGTTTTGTTCACTCCATGAAGGTTTGTACAATATCGAGAATACAATATCGACACTGGAGACGGGATGTGCATCCCATTGAACTTGCAATTCATTGAAACACTCACGTGCAACATATTCTAATCATCCGGCATGGAACAAATATTTCAGAAATGCCAACTTATTGCTTGGGATGAATGCACAATGGTGCACAAAGCATCGCTCGAGGCTCTGGATCGATCATTGCAAGATTTCCGTTGAATCCTGAGACCATTTGAGAACGCATTAATATTGCTTGCACGACATTTCAGGCAAACATTACCTGTAATTCCTCGATTGACACTAGCGGATGAAATAAATGCTTGCCTGAAATATTCTACTTTGTGACGACATGTAAAGACGTTAAAATTATGTACAAATATGCGTGTCCAGCTGCAAAACAATCGATCAGCTGAGATATATTGTATACCCATAAGAATTGTGAAATTAAACATACTAAAAACGTGCGCTTTCCATTTAACCAGATTGAGCCACAGCAACGCGTGGCCGGGTCAGCTTGTATTATTATAAGATAAGATACCAAACATTCATAACCTAAGAAAGACTCCGCCAACTCCGGGGAACACCAGAACTTCAGCAGGATTCGCAGCTCTTCTTCCATCGTTTCAACAACTTCGCAGACTCCGAACAAACACACAACACATGCAGGAAATTCACGAGGTTCGCAGAGTTGACTGCAAGGCTTGCATCTGATGCATCGGACATCATACATTCAAAAAAGAGGTCGGATGAGGTATAGTCGCCCCGAATATCAATTGTAATGGATACGTCACCCAAGATGGCTGATGGCTGGATGGACCATCCAATTTAATTTCATGCTCTCGCAAAGAGTCTAGTTCCATCTAGATGGATTGGACAGCCACTGATATTGTTAACCCGTTCTGCAGAGCAGTATTTCCCAAATGCACGGCTCCGTGTCTCTAAGAAATGCAGCAATAGACAAATTTCTGTAAACAGCGCGACTATTATGCAAGTTAGTAAAATCTATGGACAGAATCTCGACGAGTCAGATGTTTTTAAGCAAACGCTAGTTTGGGTCTTGGTATTTAGCGAAAGCTTGGTGAAGATTATCAAACTCTTACGACTATCGAGTCGATTCAGTAACTTTAGCCGAAACGTTTCGTGTTTTCAAGTAAATTGTTAACTACTGAAATTTTTAATAATCGGGTACCAAATCGTTCAATAAATTTTATCCGTCGCATCGTTATTTCCATTGAAAATGTTTTAATTTTAATCAAAAAGTGTCCTATCAAACATGTTCGGTTGTATCTGGCAAGCTATTTTTTTCCGTGTGTGAAGCATGTTTTAATAGTACTAACACATGCATTCTAGGGAAATATATATATTTAGAGAAATGCCTTTCTAATCAGTATGCACTTTGGTAAAGTCTTCTAGGGCTTTCCACCGGGTTAAATTTTAATTCGCCGGGAAAGAATTAAATCATATTTCAGTATGCACTTTGTTAGTTTGTAGACTCTAATCACCTAGATTTATCTGGCTGTTATAACGAAATTGTTTCCATGAAGTAGTTATAGTGTAGCTGTTAGTTGCACGTCGCACGCAAGTAGTGCACGTTTGGTGATCTTCACCCCCTGCCACACACCCTAGTGGTGGCTCGTAGGGTATTACTTAGATGTAGATGCGTGATATTGCATGCTTAGGGATAGTGAAGACCCAAGTTTCATCACAGGAATATCTAAAAACATTTATATTAAATTAAGAATAAATATCGGTAAAATTTGTGTAACCAGTGAGTATATTAGCCTAGTAAACGTTTGTCTTCTGCGGAGGGTCGCTTGCGATTAGAATTTCGTCCACCTTGTAGCCAAGTGGCAGCGATTTCTGAAGATGCTTCTGCTGAAGCCAGTTTAAAACCCATCTTTTTCTTTGATCTTGTTTTCGGAGATTTGATAAAAATGTCTTCCACGTTCCTCCGTGTGCATCAAGAAAGATCACTTTGCCGATGATGTCCTCTACTCTTTTAAGTATTCGATGCACTAAATAGCTGCTGCGACTTGATCTTTAACCAATCTCCTTTCATTCGATGTTTAGGTACATAATTCTATTGTGCCGTAGTATTTTCTCTAAAATATTTGCTACTAAGAGGCACGTCTTCCTGTCGCACTGAGAAAAAGGAAATTCCAGATCCTTCAGGTTCGAAACCTGTTGTACAATCCTAGTATTCAAGAAACAATGGCATGGAGGTAATTCACCAAGAGGCCAATCAAGGAATCCTAATCTTAATGTCTCCGTATCACTCTTACTTCCAGTGAGCAGGTTTCCTCCTCCTACGTCACCTTCCAGCCTATTAAGGCGGCCTCCTTATCCCAACACGTCCGTCCCATTTAAGGGCTCTCGCCAGATGGAATTATTTCCTGTTTGTGTCAGTAAAACACTCGTTCACTAGAGTCGGTTTGTCTCCGCTACCATTATTGTCTAAGTGAAGGGCAGAAGTCTCTCATGGCCTCGACAAATTCCTAGACTCGAACGGCTTTCCCAACAAGCAGCTGCTGGCAGTTCGACCGAGTATCACTGCAACCTTGTGTGATCCACTTCGATTCGTCATCTCCCTCATGTTATATCCCTCAAGGCTAGTTTGCTTTACAGACAACGGCAGAAGGAACTTATTCATTTGAAGCCGAAATGCCGTGAATTTACACGGTATTTTATACGAATATAGTACACTTAAACGTACTTCAAGGTTACTTCCTCTATCATTAAAATTGGAATTATCATCTGTTATATTGTCTATTTAATAACTTATGTTGTTAGTTTCAGGCTGCATGTTTTCTGGAAGTTTCTAGTTCACAGTGTGGGCCTCTTGTGTGTCTTAGGCGACAGTATTATTATTACCGTTATACGCGATTGGATTTTCCGACTCTCGTTGATTCTCCTGCGTCACCTATAGTTCTCAATGCCACAATGTTTCCGGGAAGGCAGTTGCCGACTGTGACTTATCCCCTGCAGGTTTGAAACCATCGGGATTATCTCGAATAGGTAACCAAGGAGTCACGTGGTACAAACAAGAATGGTTAGAATGGTGGTGTGTTTCAATCGGTCTTAACGATCTCACTCTACGTTTTCCTTTGAGTTTTTGCCATCTGTCTCGAGTATAGAGTCCCCGAATGAGAATAACTAAATTAAAAACAATGAGTGAGATTGTTAAGAGCGATTCAAACACACACCAACATTTGCGAACTATTTTTGTTTGTACCACGTGATTCCTTGGTTACCTCATAGAGTTAATCCCGCGGGTTCAAGCACAACTCTCCATCTGAACTTATCGTTCCCCTTTTTATCCTAGAACCTCCACAGGTACGCGATGATCGCGAAACAAAGTATGGAATTCTCAGAGGCATTTCCGCTGTTTCGATTCGGACTCAAGCAGTAACATCTAAAGGAAATCAGAAGCTAAAGAAACACGCTCATTGCGGCAACCAAACGAAGATTCTACAAACTTTATTGTTAAATGATCCATTATTTGATGCTTTATTACCTTGAGTTTTCACCTTCACTGGTCATCAACCAGACAAGAAATACGAAGACTAGTTCTTGGAAATTGTTGAAAAAAATCTTTCATCCTCATCATCATCATGGGTCAATAATCCTAGGATTCGTCTGACGCAGCCTTCCACTCGATTCTTCTGTCGGCCAACCTCTTCATATCAACGTAGCTCCTCTCTTTTACATCCTTCTATTACCTATTTCAAATATCTCATACGAGGCCTACCTTTTCCAATCATCCCGTTTACTTGTTCGTCGACGATTATCTTCTTCAGGCCATTGTGTCTTAGGATATGGCCGACTAAGTTACCCCACCTTCTTTTTAGAGTTTTCAGCAGACTTCTCTTTTCTCCCACTCATAGGATTTCCTCGTTCGATCCATTTAATCTTCATCGTTCTTCTGTAGCACCACATTTCGAATGCTTCCATCCTTTTCATCACCGCTGCTGTCATCGTCCATGCCTCATTGCCGTAAAGAAACATGCTCCAGATATACGTTTTGATAAATTGCTTGGCTAATTGGCTTGGAATAAATTGCTTGGAATTACTTCCAAGCTTGTATTTCCAGCTGTAAGTAGATTCGTCTTTTGATAGAATGCCCTCTTTGCCTGTGCTATTCTACTCACTATTTCTTTCTTGCTTCGTCCATTGTTGGTTATTCTGCTACCCTGGTAACAGAACTTTCACTTCTTCAGCTTTTGTTTTTCTAATTTAATTAACGTTGCTTTTGGACTCTTCTTTCATTGTGCACACCAATATCTTTGTCTTCTCCTTATTGATCTTCCTTTACTTTGTTGTTAGAATCTTATTCCTTATCTTATTCTCACTGTATCTGCTATGAGTGCTATGTCATCAGCAAACGGCAGCATGCGAATTTTTTCTCCGTGGAAAAAAATCATTATGATCCGGGAAAAAATCTTTTTGATGCAGGTGATGCACCTCGATGAGCTCAATAGGTTTCTCTTGAATATTTCTCCTATCGAAGAAGACCAAGCTGTAGGAAATTTACTATGTATACGAAAGTATTGCTTCGAAACTTGAAAAAGATTAAAACTGATGCTGCCTGTGCTGACGAGATCAATGCCAAAATCTCGACAATGTTATTCCCTGACGCTGTCCCGGTGATATTAGACTTACCTAGATATTCAATCGCTCGTTTAATTAATCGGCCTTCCCGACTCTCTGGAAGTCTGTACAAAATCAGCCTATTCCTAAAACTCCCCACCCTGAAGAAAGGTCAGATTTTCGGCCAATCGCGCTTCTACGCCAACGTAATAACCTGCGAGCCACCGCGAGGGTGTGTGGCATGGGGTGCAACTCACCAAACATGCTCTACTTACATGCAACTATGAGATGCACTGCTACTATTTCATGGGAAAATGTTGTATATCAGGGTCACGTGCAATTAGTTTTTTAGTAACTACTAATTAATGAATTGCTACTGGTTACAAAAACGTTTTACTAATGAATTTATCGGTATTTCCTTATCATGCATGCATTATTAATGCTTAAACATGCATCAATCACTACAGAATACTAAAGACTATACGATCATAATGATAATTTTTTGCTCCACTTGAAAAACAATGCAGTAAAAATGTAACAATGCAATTTAGGCTTTAGGTAGCTTCAGTGGTTTACACCAGTATGGAAGCTACCAGCAATGATATATGCGTTCGAAGAGTAAACGTAAAAAAATATTGCAATAGTTTTATTTAGACATGAACAAAAACATCCTAGAAACAAAGGAATGAAGATTGTGCCAACAAAATAAAAGCACAAGGATAAATAATAATTTTCTTATAATTTTTTTCTGACTCTAACATAAGAATCTATCATCACGATCGCACTTTCATGCTGCCACTAGTCCAATAATATTCCCAAAAGGAAGTTCTTCGAAATAGTATCAAAACTCATCAATGCTCTAAGGTTATGCCACTACAAACAAAATATTTTCATGGTCAATGTATGGTTTTATTCATGATCTGAATCCTTGAAAACTCATCCCAAATGATACGTCAAAGATACAGCGTGCCTGAGAACAGAGAATGGGGGCGTTTACTCGGAACCGAATTCGCAATTTTCTGCACGAAATTGTTAGATGGAAACGAAACAAGAAATTTAGTGAAAAAATTTATCTTCTAACCACAACCATTAACTCATAAATCAAAAATTAAAATAAGCAAAAGGCGACGCCCACCGAAAAAGCTGCTGTGATAACTTTGACGTAATTTTCCTCCCATCCTTGACTGCTCTTATGGGAAGGGGAGGGAGTGGAGGGTGATTCTCGGAAGGTCTGCTCGCACAGATGCTGTCGTAACTGCTCCGATTGGCAGAGTCAGCTGTGTCCCCCCCTTTGCGATGAGGAAAAGTAGCCTCGCGGGCTCAGTTGTGATTGGACGAAGTCGATATACGTCAGAGGTTGCACCACACCCACTTTTCCGAAAGGGTTAAAAACATCAGTTTTTCGCCGCCTATAACTCGAGAAATAATTGACGGATCAAAAAACGGAAAAATACGGGTCTTTTTATTTCACAAACTCTATCATATTCGGCAATAAAAATATGGTAAACGATCCCATTGTCGTCACTTCTTGAAGCAGGAATGTAAACAATTGGACATTGGTATAACAAACATATAAATATAAGGCTCACTATACCTCGTTGACATCACCGTCCATAAAATTGTGTGCTTCCACGACACAATGTACATGTATCTTAGTTTATGTTCAGGGCATACACGAGCAAAAACAATGCCTTCATTTAGCTTAACTTGCGCATCATCGCCGTGCTCCTCACGAACGACCCTATCACCAAAACATTCATTATGGCCATATTATGAAGATTATAAAATTCAAATACGAAAATTCATTTTCAAACATTTAGATGCTTTTACCTTGACACATTCACTCTTTGCCTTGTCGCATGAACGATCTTTTCTTCGAAGCTTGATCGAAAACTTTGCTGATGTTGAGACTTTCGGCAAATTTCTTGCGTCACCTTTGACAAACTCAGAATCTATATCATCTAAAGAAATAATAAATGTTCGTATCCTTCCTAAACACCACTATAGATATCTAAATCCGAAAACAAAAGTTGAAAACAACTTTCACAGGCTCAACACCTGCCGGCGTTTTCCTCACCATCGTTCGTTACAGGCTTCGAGTAATTGTCTTGAAAATATATCAGCCGTTGGATGGGTTTGAAGCTGAATTCTCATATTTGTTGTTAAATGAATTTTTTGAATGTGATTCAAAAAGTTGAATATTTCAATCAGGCATGCAGTTCATCAGCTCGTGTTGAGCGAGGTATACCTGGAAGAGTTTGCCTGAAGTCACCGGATAGTAACACCAATGCTCCACCAAATGGAACCTCATTATTTCGTTAATCTTTCAATGTATCTTCTAATGCTTCCCATGACTTCTTGTGAGTCGTTGTACACTCATCCCATACTATGATTTTGCACGCCTGAAGAGCCTTTCCCACTCCTGATGTTTTTTAAATATTACATTTTGGGTTTTCTATGCATTGCATGTTAAGTGACAGTTTAAGAGCTGAATGTTCTCTGTTCTCCGTCCTTCCATTAACGTGGCAACAATGCCGGAAGAAACAAGAGCAAACGCAATTGTTGGTCGTTTGAACGGATTATAGCAAGATCAAGGAAATTAAAAACGTTTTTCCAGTTCCACCTGGAGCGTCCAAAACGTTTTAACTGTAAAAACACGCGTATTTGAATGCGAAGATGTTTCAAAATTTCAAGTCAATCGACTAACTACTTTTCGAGTTTTGCGAGCACAAATAACGCAGGCTGAATTTTTATGTATAAATATGAATCCTTTCCTTCTCTACGTAACGGCCGATACCATCGAATATTCCAATGTGCTCTCTGAAATCCCTTAATAATTACGTCTACACCAAACAAAACCTCCGCCTATCAAACATCCGTTGGCACGTACTCGGTCCGTTGTTCATACAATCTGAAAGGCACTTGCACTTGATAAAGGCCTGAAGTCTTGTCCCTATCCCTTTCCGCAACCATTATTCTGCCATATATTCTAGGTATGCATTGTGAAGCATGATTGGGCAATGTATCGCATTTTCGGAGTCTTCGTGTAAAATGCGACCAAAATTCAACTATGGGGCGCATTTTGGGCGATTGGATTTTGGAGAGATAGATAGGGTCGATAGATGTTCGATACGATTGCTCGTACGAGATGGGTCTTCGCAGCCATTTCCGTTGTGGAAACATTGGGTCCATGGATGAGTCAAATTTACATTGTGTGCACAAACGTTGACAATTGCGGATTTTAGCGTAATTAAAAAGTGTCATGTCATCGTAGCCACGTGATTAATTAGATTTCATCAGCACGGAAATGAAGTACACGTGTTGTTTTTTATTATCTAGTGCTGAACAAAATATTAGTGTGTAATCGTGGCAGTTTGTATGTTGAGATGAAGAAATCCTTTATATACCTTTGTTAATCATGAAAAACATTACGCTGCCATAATTTTGTACTATGTATTTGAATAATACAAGTGTCCCCACGGATATATCCGTAATTTCCACACAGGCCGGCAAGTTTAACCATTCATTCCTGCGATTTCTGTCAGGAACTGTATGTTTTTTTAGAATAAGAAATCACCTAAGAATCACAATTAATATCCATAGATATCAAAATATACAGAAAAAAATGCAAAGAACCTTTCCACTGGAATCAGATGTGTGCGACCAATGGGTTTGTTTACATTTGTCACCGTCAGTATTTAACCGATTTCCTCCTTCTGGATGGCTCGATGGCTGGATAATAAAGAATCTTGTCCCACTCCTCAGCATTCAAAAGAAATTCTGAGCAGCGAAAATCGGCGATTAAAAGGTGTTTTCACGCCTTTTTACCAGTTTGAATTGAATCATCAATACAACTCTTATGGAGAGACCAGCAAATTGATCGCTTGCATGGCAGTTGTTATTGTTGTTGCTAACGTATGTCGAATGGAAATATGATCGATATCTTTCGACCTTGGTAGTTACTGTCCGCGCTAAAAGAATGAAGACTCGAGTTTGGGGATTTATGTACAAAAAACGGAAGAAAATTAATGTGGAAATGAAATTCCCACTGAAATGTGTCCGGTGCATTCACTAATAATGCAAATGATGCTATAATCCATTGGTGGTATATGAGCGTTTTGGCTATGTTGGCCATTCTCTCCAAGTCTGAAAGAACTCTGAAGTACTTCCTCTTGCACGTGAGAGAAGCAGAGCTATCTTTTTTCATGTCAGAGAAACAACTTTCACCAATGTAACTGTAATTTTGAATATTTAACAACTAAACTAGTGCGGAGAAGAAAATGGGCAAAAGTATCACAGCATCAGGTCATAAAATGACATGATACAATGTTGCAGGCACATGTAAAACACCATGTACCTTATTCATAACCCGCTTGGATACACGACTTTTTCATCTGGGTAGCTTTCGCCGACCCTTTGGCTGGCTTTTAATTGAATTTTTATCAGTGTTATCGAAAATCAGAACAAGGGTGAAAAATGAAAATTGTAGTCAGTAAAAATTATACGTTCAATTAAGTTGGGAATTTCATTTAGTTCTAAGTAAATAGCACTGCATAATAATAACGCCAGTAAGATTTTATTAATTTAAAATCTTTTCGGCAGGTATTAAACCGCGAAAACGATGTGAATGATAATGGTGATAAGAAACTAAAAGAAATGTAAATGTCAAGCTTACCCTAAGGTGAAGAATACTGAGAAAATACTAATGCGACTAAAGATGTTCTAAATTACAGCAGCTTTGAGGAAACTTAAAGGAATTTAACTTGCAATCTAGTACGCCAAGGTATAAAGAATGAAATAGGCATGTTACTTACCTGTCTAATTTTGTCTTACCACCGTGCACTTCACCGTCTTAGGATTCCAAACCACAAAGAACCATGTAAAGTATTAATATTTATCAAAAATACAAATAAACACTACTACTAGATAAGATGAACGATGAACATACAAATATCAACAATACAACAATTCAAAAAAACTGGGAAACAATTGAGCAACACCTTTCGTTCAGATTTCTTTCGTGACGTCACAAAGATTTTTGCCCCATGCAGCAGGCCTGCATATCGAGACGGCCTTGACTGTGCCCATTGTTGCGATGGACGCATCAGAACAAGCCTTGTCGCGTGTTTGATTTGCATAGCTGACGCATGCGAGCATTCTCCTCTCAAAAGCTTTCTTCGGAGCTGCGCACTGGAGAGTCGGCTGCTGTCCGGTGCGAGCCCCTCTCGGGAGGGGAGCGAAACACGCTCCCCTCCCCTCGCATCCCCTCCCCCGCAATCCCCAGTCGTCCTCAGTCGCAGCCGAACCGGCAGTAGCAGCAGCAGCGGAAACGGGAGAAAGCGGTGAGTGCCTGCCCGATCGATCCACTGTGCGCTTCTGTCGTCGCGAGATGTGCCCGTATCGTGAGAACAGGGCAGCAAAACAATAGAAGAGCGGCGAGAGTGCTTCCTTCCCTCGATATATTTCGAGTGGTCCGGCATTTCACGGTATCGTTTTTCACGAGTGTCATCGCCTCCTGTCGTTCAACTGGAAATTCCGCCGGCACCCTGCTTGGATACTGCTCGCACCCTAGCCTTTCGAAAGGCGTCTTATCTGGAGATTGATCCCAGGACGACAACAATGGCGAATATAACCCTTGCCAACAAACGCAGGGATTCCAACATTCACGACACGACTGTCCTCATCGCAGAGAGTGATTTCAAACCGAAAGTCACTTCCTTTTTAACCCTTAAAATGTGTGCTGGGAAATTTTGCTCGTGAACGTGTACTCTTTCGTCGCATTTACAGTCATTTTTAAGGAACATCAGCGCTTTTCACTCCATCGTGGATTGGAATCATAGGTATTGCTCCTGATAATGCATCTAAGGGATGAAATTGTTTCCGTGATAAGATAGAATTCGACATACGTACGGCAAAACATGTTAGGAGGTTCACCTGAGCCCGTTCTGTCAAATTCAGCGATGAAGTATATGCTATCTCTCAGTATGCGATGGGATTTTCGGAGACCCTAACTTTAGAAATAAAGATTAGTGTCATCCATTGAAATATCCAGACGAATGAACTTCGAATCTAAAAAAAGATGGTTGCCAAATATTTAGCCTAGAATGGTGAGCCTACCTTAGAATTCCTTCCTTAATAACTCGATAATCATTCTGGAAACCTAATTTTGTCAAGACTATTGATTGCTTGTATCTAGAATTTTAATAATATTTTAGTGACAGTGCGTCAAACAGAAATAAAATGCTTCCGTCCTCTTAACTCGAAATGTTCTGATGCTCGGGTGAAACCTTTCACCAGATTTTACGGGAATCTTTATAATTTAATTATAACGACTCATGTTTGTCTCTATCGATTATCTAGGAGTGTCTTTTTTGTTGGCAGAAATATCGCTTTTCGCATCCATACCGCCACGTCCTACAAGCTAAAACCAAATCAAGGTCATTCCAGTGCACTTCGATCGGTTGGGAGAAATGCAAACATGTGGGTATAGAGGCTGGTAGATTTTTCGCCCAAGGACCTCCATTTGTTCTAGCTTTATATCATGATGTAGCGGAACGCGAATTTAAAGGAAACGTTGGAATGTGGTGAATTAACGTTGAATCAGGTAGATGAATTCAATCCAATCAATAGAAAAGCAATTTTGAAGGGCGACATTTTTATGAATAATCCGTCTCTTATAAAGTGGTATTTCTAAAAACTGTTACGTGTCACTTTATGTTTCTGTTCGGGACCTCATCAAGCTGTTGACGAATCCTGAGGCTCTAGTATCCTGCTTCCTGCAGTTGCTCTCGCTGTGAAGAAACCGTCGGCATTCAAGGTATCTCTTAAACAGCGCGTTATTAAAGAGCAGTATTCAATATTTGCGAGAGCTCTGATTTTATCGTGGTTTTCATTTGAACCCTGGGAAATGTCGGAATGTGAACCCTTAGCTTGAAGCGAGATGACTAAGAGAGGATACGGTTACGAGGTTACGATAGGTTAAGTAGCGTTTCAGAATTAATAAAAGAATCATTATAAGAGCGTAGGTTAAGGTACAGATTAATTCTATTCGAGAAATTTCAATCGTATAGCTTTACTGAAGATGTTAAGCACATATAAAAAAAACAGGGTAATATGCTAGATTCGACCAGATAAATAAGATTAGATAGCTAGATTGTCGTACCGATAGATTCAAAATGGCATTTTCCCCCGTACTATAAGAGAACAGAATAGGCAGCATAGGAAAGGGATAGGTAGGTGAAATATTTTAGAGTAGTCTGTAGTGCATGATGTATGTATTAACTCCTTAAACACTATAGATACTAACAATCTAGTTGCATGAGACCCTATAGTTGCTTGTTTGCATGTCAGTAGTTCATGCTTGGTGATCTTCACCCCCTGCCACACACCCTCGCGGTGGCTTACAGGGTACCATGTAGATGTAGATGAAGAGAGGCAGAATACACATTTCCTAGTTATGCTTAGGTTCTCACGAATTGCAAATGATATTGATATTATACCATTGCATGCCGGTGAAATTTAGTGTGTAGGTACACTAGTTCCTGCTCATTTTGCGATCTATTCTCGCCCATTTGAGATCAGCCGTAAGCAATCCCTTATCACTCTCCCTGCGCGAGGAACCAAGTTCCTTCCGTTCATCCCCGAGGTCACGTGATATTTCCCCTCTCTCCATCTCGGGTCAGCCAAAAACCCGGGAACTGCCAATCATTCATGTCCCTTGAATACCATCCACATTTCATTCCTGGGCGTAGGAGCGTGTGGCAGGGGGTCACCAGTCGAGAAAGCATAGCAAACGACATTAGCTTACTATGCGAAAGGCAGATACTTTGTTTCCATGTGTCCATCGGTAACCACTAAAGATGGCCGTCTCCAGTTCGAATCCGGGAGAGGGCTTTGGACACGCCCACCCGTACGTACCCTTTTTGGGTCGGATAATGATGGATCCTCTAGGAGACTTAACTCCCTTTTCCCCGCGATTGTTAGGGATCCAAGGGACGGTGAAGCTGGAACGAAGAAGGTGAAATGGTGACTCTTGCGTCGTATTGCCCTCACTTTCGATCCGGCGACAGGAGGAGGTCACTTTGAGTGAATTCTCCGGATGCGATCCCTCGCATCGATCAGGAAGGCGCCACCATGGCCTTGACCTCCAGCTGACTTCAGAGCTCCATTGGGTCGATAGCTATCGTTTGTCGGATTCTGACAGCAACTGGACAAGATTCGCGTACACCCGGGAGTGAAACACGTATAAGGAGCATTTGCGATTTCGAAAGTGCGATTCGGAACTATTCGTCCTGCACCAATTTTCTCTCATCCGTGTCACACCGTGGTGATGTTGGCAATACATTTTACTCTTGCTCCTTGGCTTTGAATCAGGTGGACTTTTCAGTGATGGCATAATGGTCCATCTCCGATGGACGCAATTTCAAAATCATCCTCCGGTCGATATAGGATCGGAATTCTAATGAAAAGTGCCTCTTCCTGAGCCAGGATTCGAAGCCGAACTACTTGCCTTATGTGCCATCGGTCAACAACATCTTTCTTAGGACATTTTCTTCACGGCTTCAGGGTCGCGAATTTCCTCACAATCATAAGATTCCGTCTCACCGTGAACGAATACATTCTTCTATTGAGTTTCCGTTCCCCCGTCTCAGTCGTGATGATAATGCAGGGAAAATCCCAGGAATTTCCCATCACCATCATCATCAGCAACACCTTGACGCGTAGGCCACGTCTAAGATGCGTCATTCTCATGCTTTCCTTTGCTTTTGAGTCTCTCCGGCTCCTTACTCATGTGGTGTGCAACTAATGTGTGTGTGTGTGTGTGTGATTCATTTCTGTGAGGTGCTGCAAACGCTAGACTATTTATTACTATTTTCAACGAAGAAAAATTATCTGTCCATTCCGTAACCAAGACTTTTGAGAGAGCACCTTGGAACGATTTTCACGCTCTATGCACTCATCGCAGAAAAAAGTGCTAGGATTTCTTAGTAACTTCACTGCATCTTGGATATCCCGATTGGGCCAAGGATTTTGGCACGCCATAGTTTCTCCGGAGTCCCCAGAATACGGAAATGAGATGTACGAATTGCTCAAATGTGCAGGCACAATCGCGAAGGACTCTCACAGCGTGACATGTCCATCAATCGCGCAACTCAGAATCTTTTTTCTTTTCCCTAAAATCCTTGCCGAAGGGATCTCCGGAAGACCGGTCATCTCCAATTGGAATTCTTCCACCGAACGCATTTCTGCGTGCGTGGATTTACACCTACTTCTACATAATACCATGCTAGCCCCAATAAAGGTGTATGGCAGGGGGGTGTATACACACACACCAAACATGCATGAATGAAATAGATTAGAGACTTCACAATTTAAAAAAAGAGATAAAAATAGCAAAGTAAGCATGGAAAAGCATGCTGTTAGTTGGGTGAACTTACATTCCTTATGCCTACATGCAACTACCTATGCTATCCACTGATTGGTACACTTGTATTTATACTAATGGATATATTTACAGGTATTCATATCCCTAACTGCGCGAGGAAAGAAGGACGTTTAGAATTTGTCATATTAGAATAAAATATCGGTGCACTTTTCCACAACTAACTAGTTGTGGAAAAGTGCACCGATATTTTATTCTAATATGTCAAACTTCCACTACATCTCGCCTGAATCAGTTGATTTTATTAGAATTTGTCAGTTCGGCTTCCAATTTCTCTAATTTTATGATCATAATCCAGTCTACCGTAGTAATAGTTTGGAAATAATTTCACTTATAATATTCCACAGAAAGTTTAATATCTTCCGACCCAGAGTTTTGACTGTTGCACAGTCATTATCAAGGACTGTATGATATCATTATCAAGGTCTGTGTGCATCAAGGTCTCACTGTGCAACAGTCGTAACGCTGGGCCGGAAGAAATAAAACTTTTTGTGGAACATTACTGAGTGATATTATTTCCAAACTATCGCAATGTGGTACCATCACGTTATGCCTAAAATTAGATATATTCCATAGTAAGTTGGAGTCCGCAAAATATTTTTAATGTCATCATGAAAATATTGCCTTGAAATTTAGCAGAGAGATCAAAACCTACAACCCGCCCTTCTCATAAAGATTCCTTCCTTCTCCCGACACCTTCTTTGAGATCCTGCACAAAGTAAATATCCCCCAGAAGAAAACTTCAATATAATTAACCAAGCCATTTCCCTATACACCTCACAGCTTCCACATATTCTATAGCAAAAGTAGCCCCTCTACCTCTTGCAAAATCCTTCGTCTGGTCTTTGTGATCACTCTCTCCAAAAGGATCCTGAGTCGCACTTCGTTCGCCTTCTGGGACAATCGCCCGCCTTCTACTTCAACAGTCAGTATTTCATCCAGGCCTCTAGTAGCGGCCAACCTCTCCATGGGGAAAGGAGAGTTCCTCGCCACGCAAGCAACCGGAGTTGAGGAGGTTCATCGATGACGTTTTCATCGCCTGGGCCCAATGGCGAAGAGTTTTCTCAACGCCTTAAACCTCTTCTCCTGCGTCAGCTTTACTTCCTCCACTCCCGTTCACTTTTTACTACATCGACACACACCTAAAGCCGAACAACATCTGTCCACATCAAACAAGCGACTTTACTTGCAACTTCATCACAGCTGTTCACACTCCAAACGCTCGATCTCTTAATCACTCTCCGTCAGAGGCCACCGCAACACAGAACTCAACGAATATCTGAACAGACTCCTCCATACAACTGGGAATTACCTATCTTCAAAAACAAAAACGCACCCTGCCCTCTTCAGCCAAATCTTCTCCCCGCAAATAAGAATCTTTCGCTAAAGGAATTTATATATGCACCACATTCTTCCCCGGAATACAACCCCTGATAAAAGAACTTCACCCCATCCTATAAAAAAATCGCTCCACAGCTGAGTTATTACCCATGAGCCCTTGCATGCGCAACGATCTAAAATAGAACATGTTTTATTTATGTTCTGGGTATAACACCCCTTAGGGCAATACAAAAGTTAAAAAAAAGATGTGAATTTATATTTATATATGGAAAGTGACAGAGGAAGACAAAAAACATATTTATAAGTAGATACATCGATGGGCCCCAGGCCCAACTCTTTATTTTTCAGGTTGTATAATGACAGGTGCCTCAATTAGACACCTAAGTAGAAATATAAAAATTTCAACAATCCATAGCCACTTTACAGTAATAATGGAAGTGAAGGTAACCTGACATGACACACACCAAATGCATGTGGGACAGGATTACAAAGTATAAAATTAAGCACTCGATACAGATGTGTCATGTGGGGGATCGGGTTGGTGTTGGTGTCAGGAGTACTGGCTGGAGTATTCCCGAGGGCAAGGGTTCGATTCCCGGCAGTGGCGGAGTTTTCAGTGGAAAACCGGTCCCCACTTGAGTGCCTAGTGGAGGGCATTTCAAGTTCAGTACTCCGTCCGTCGGATGGGACGTTAATCCGTGGTCCCCTTGGCGCCTTTCGTTAAGAGTAGGCTAATGCCGACTCCGGGTTTCTCTCCACCCTTCGTCCGTTCCCTAAAAACTCCTACCATTACCCAATTACCCCACCTATCCTATATGGCACAAATGACCTCAGCTGTCGGTCGCCTCCCTTAAATAACCAACCAACCAACCGATACGTGGCCAGAACCTTTCTTCGACTTCTTTTCATAATTTTCCTAATTTGTGTACATTTTTCCGATCTAATATCAGCATACATACGTAATCTGTGTGCTATGGAGTCTGTAGATGACTCGGTAAACCATGAGAATTGTACTAGTTGTCCATCCAAATCTTTCCACCTTGATTTAGGAGTGGCTTCGCTAACTTCAGAATGTCCATTTACTATTTCCGATATTTCGAAAAGAGATGATGAAAAATTAGTATCCTTGCCAGTGTGCACTATAAATGACTATAATTACCCATTGGCTGAATCACAGAGCTCGTGTGATTTGATCCCAAATTCGTATGCTCTTGAGAGGATTTGGATTGTTTGAAAGATAAAAGTCCTCTTCCTAGAGTTAGAGATTCATCAGTGGAAATACTTCTGGATGGTAACATAAATTCTTTTTGTTGAGGAGGTCGATCGCGAAATAAATTTCAGGTAACTTTGGATGGCCCTGGAAACTATTCGTTGTTAGAGAAATGAATGTTTTTTCAAACGGATTCAAATCTGTTCTTTGTTATTAAATCTCCAAACCCTAGTGTACTAATCATCCTTTTTGCTGAAAAGTGTGACCTAACGGTCGGTTTCTGAACAATGCCGATTAGAATAAGTAACCCATCTTGAAACACAACTGGCTTCAACGATATCATTCTAGATTTCAGCGAAAATGTTGTATTGCGGGTTTTACCTGTTTGCTCTGCATAGCGATTACTTTGGTCATGGCATTACTATGTACAGCGTAGGACAGCTAGGTTTTCTTAAAAGGTGTTTCGATATGTTTATCATTGGATTGATTAATTAAATGAATGAATTGATTTAAATTGATGGAAGAATTAGGGTGAGAATCATTATCAGATCGTAGGTTAAATCACCAATCAAATCTTCTGCAGAAATTTAAAACGAATAGGTTCTCTAAAGATAGTAAATATATATTAAAAACCCTGTAGTGTGAAATATTTTACTAGATAAGTAAGATTAGAGAGCTAGATTGTTGAGCCGATAGATTTAAAATGTCATTTTTCTCGCGTACATTAAGGGAACAAAATAGGCAGCATATCAAAGGGATAGATAGATGAAATATTGTTGCAGTACCTAGTCAGTAATGAATGAAGCGTGTTTTAACATTGCTAACCCGTTTACTAACTACTTTTTTACTAAACCTTGCATGCTAGGTAAATATTGATAAATATATTTAGATAAATTCCATTATAACCATGAAAATCCCTTCATTACCTTGTAGATACCTACTTAACCATCTAGTTGAAAGTGACACTCATATCTAACATGTTCCCATAAAGTAGTGGTAGTGCAGCTCATCGTTGCTTGTAAGTAGTGCATGCTTGGTGATCTTTACCCCCTGCCACACACCCTCGCGTTGGCTCTCAGGGTATTGCGTGTATGTGAATGTACTTTCCTCCATAATTTTTCTTCTAAATCCTCATTAATGAAAATTTCAAAGATATTTTCACTACTTTGCATATTACTTTCCCTTCTCTGAGGACCGGAATTACCAATTAAATTTTCTCTTTTTCCTCTATAATTGGAAATGTCCTTCCAAACAAAATCTGAACATTCATCCTCTTCCCTCATCCAAATCTTCATACACAAACACGTCAACTTTGGAGTGACCGTCTATATTATTCTCACTGTCGCTATCAGAAGTCATAGCACTTTTATCTGAGTCATTTCAAGCAAAACGTCCTCAGGCTACTCATCACTCTATTCTTCTTACCTTTTTCTTCCGCAATAATTGACAGTAGGTGAGCAACAGTCCTGACGAACCCACAAAACACAAACAATAATATTCTTATTTGAAGCGAACGATTGTGAAACGAAGAATTCCCCGGAAAGGATGCGATGAAAAGAAAGCAACTGAATTCTTTCGTAAGAAAAAGCTCACTCACTCAGTGATTCAACCCGAAGGTTGGTCTTTGATAGGTGAGAGTAGAGCTCACCCCGTACTAAGCTATGTGAAATTCACACATTCAGGGTACAGGGAGCCCAGTAGCATAGTGGGCCACCTGCGATTTCCTACGAAGTTCTGACACGCAGAAAATCAAATCGCGAGGATTCCAGATGGGGATGTCCAGAAAGGTTCTTTCCCGGGATTTAAACCCGGGACCCTCCGTTCAGCTCTACCCACCACTAGGCCACCACTACCCCCTGAGAAAAAGCTAAACCTCCCAAAATACTCCTGTGGAAAGTACTATACTGAGATGCACCTCTTGCAAGAATTCCTGAGTCCCTTCTCTGTACACCCTTTCCACTCTTACCTTTCGAAACCCTAATCCTTCGTGGTGAGGTCCTCATAAATGAGCCATTGAAACAGTGCCCCCCATCCCCCCCAAGATTCACTATGCTGCGCTAAATGAAAGGGAAAACTCTCTGGATGCCCTTATCTCGGCATCGGCAAGATTTGTAAAGGATTTGTAAAGATAACTTATATTAGCATAACCAGTCTATTTACTGACTTAAAATGGGAATCATTGTCAGATCGTAGGTTGAAATTTAGACTTAATCTCTTAACTACGTTCAGAGACAATATTTTCACTGATGACGTTATGAATACTTTGCGAACCCTAATTTACTACGGTGGACTGGACCATAATCACAAATTTAGAGGAATTGATTGCCGAACTGACAGATTCAAAATTTCCTTCTTTCCTAGTGCAATTAGGGATGTAAATAGCTATAAACATACCCAATAGCATAAATACGAGTGTATCAATGAATTGCATAGATAGTTGCATGTTGGTATAAGGACTTTAGGCTAACCCTACTAACAATACGTTATTGAATGCTTACTTTGCTATTTTTATCTTTTTAAATCGTGAAGTTTAGACTAATAACTATATTAGCGTAACCAGTCTATTTACTGACCTAAAATGGGAATCATTGTCAATTCGTAGGCAGCAATTAAGATTTAATTTCTTGAATAAATCTCGTAAATAAATCTCTTAAATAAATTCCAAGATAATATTTTCAGAGATGACGTTAAAAATATCTTGCGAATCCCAACTTACTATGGTACACTGGACCATAATCATAAAATTATAAAAATTGATTGCCGACCTGACAGATTCAAAATATCATTTTTTCCTCGTGTGTACAATTAGGAATATGAATAGTGACAAATATATCCAATACAAGTGTATCAATGGATAGCATAGGTAGTTGCATGTTGGTATAAGGACTTTAAGCTAACTCTACCAACAGTATGTCATTGCATGCTTGCTTTGCTATTTTAATCCCTTTTGAATCGTGAAGTTTAGACCAGAATATTATTACTAATCCTTTTTATTCACGATCTGTAATGCATGTTTGGTGTGAATTCACCCCTGCCACACACCTTTATGGTGGCCTGCAGGGTATTATGTAGATGTTGATGATCTCTCGTTAACCGATATGAAGCTCGTCCCGAAGGAGGCAGGCTATATGTTTACGCTGACAGCGAAGTCGTGAAATTTTCCTCTAAGCGCCGAATATGCTCCCCTAATCTCCCCAAGGGATTGTAAAATTGTTCTAAACATAATTACAAAAGATAGAGTTGAAAGCCAATTGCTAATCCACTAAAAGGTTTTGAATAGATGTTCCATATGACGAAGCGATATCTCTTAGGAAAAAGAGCTAAAGGGTATATATTTTATAACAAAAGAAACCGTGAAGTGCCTGTATTCCATTTGTCTCGGTCAGCAATCCTAAAATTAGAGTGAAGCAGCTTTGCACTCGATTCTCCTATAGTGGCGGAGAGAAGCTCATCTAACGCCACGTCAGGGTTTTTTTGATTCCATTCCAAGGTCTTGTAGGGCAAATGAGGGAGGAACAGGGTGCGGGAAGGGGAAAGGAGATGAGACCCTTATGGGGAGTTGTGTTTTTGGAACCGTCCGGATTATTTCGAATAGGTAACCAAGGAGCCACGTGGTATAAACACGAATGGTTCGCAAATTTTATGTGTTAAAACCGCTGATAACAACCTCATTCACTGTTTACACTTGAGTTTTGGAGTGACTTGCAGGATATTGTGTAGGTGTAGCATCACCACAGTAGATATTCTTGTGTTGGCTCCAATTAATTAATTGGCCACATTTTCCACAGCTCAAATTTTCATATCTATTGATACATATGGCCAAGGAAGGCTGCTGATTGAAAAGATTCGTCAAGATGGAAGTGTAGTGAGATACGATTTCATTGAATTTTGAAATTTGTAAAAGATCAAAATATCACAAATGCCAGAGCTCTGGACCACCAAATTCAGAGAAGCGTCTGCCAAAATAAAATATGAAATTATCATGCGAGATTCAAATCAAGAAAACAATGATTACTTTCAAAAACCCCTGAGTATATCACAAGTCGTAGTTAAATGATTTTAAAAGGTAACGATTACAAGTAAAAAATACCCAAAAGCAATATTTACCGGTAACGGAGTTACTTCCACTCAGTTACTCACCCATCACTGGACATGTCTGTCAAATGGTACATCTACATCTACGTAATACCCTGCGAGCCACAGCTAGGGTGTGTGGTAGGGGGTGAAGATCACCAAACATGCACTACTTACTTGCAGATAAGAGCTATAAATGCTGGAAAGGTAGCTGGTGCTTCCCCGGCGTATGGACTGAATGTAGAGCTCTCGGGATCCATACCGGGTCACGGCTTTCATCGTCGTCGACGTTTCGATAAACGACTCGTTTATCGTCCTCAGGGCTAATGATGAGCCCTAAGGATAAAAGATGAAGGTCGGCGGCGATTGAAGCCCTGGCCCGGTGGAGATCCCGAGAGCTCTGCATTCAGCAATAATACTTCAGATATACTACTTCACGGAGAAATGTTTGGTATAACAGTCACATATAACCAGATGGTTAGTAACTAAACATTAATGAATTGATTACTGGTTAGAAAAAAATTTTCCTAAACATATTTATCAGCATTTCCCTATCATGCATGTGTTAGTAATGCTGAAACATGAATCAGGCACTTCAGACTACTCTAGAATTTTTTTATATACCTAACACTTTGCTATTCTGCCTATCGTGCTCTCTTATAGTACACGGGAAAAATAACATTTTAAATCTATCAGTACGACAATCTATTTCTCTAATCTTGTTAATATGATCAAACCTAGCTTAATACCCAGGGGCTCTTATTATATATCTAACATCATATGTAAACAAATCAGCTTTTTAAGTAAATTGATACTTAAAATGTGCAACCTAAATTTGAACCTGCGTTCTGATAGTAATTCCTATCCTAGTTCTTCTATTAAACTCGTAACACTAACGCAATTATCATAACGGCCTTTAACAAATATAGCTGATCTCCTTTGTTCACGCTCTAATTCCTTTATCATACCGTCCTCGTACGAATCCCATATACTCGCGGCAGATTCTAAATGAGGCCTGACATTATTTATATCTTATCATTATCTATTGAATTGCGTACAGGATTGTGTTAGGTTAAGTGTTTCCGTTTCTGGCAGGTATTTAATTAATCTTTACTCTTGTCCTTTGCCACTCTTCAAAAAGACCATGTTTTTGTGTTTCCTCTTCTTTTTCCACGTTGTAACAGCCGTAGATAGATTCTGTCATATCCTGGGATATGACGGTTTACCTGGGATGATTTAAAATGTCTTCTGTGACGAAGTTGCTGTCACGGAAGTTGTCGGGACTATTCCCGTCGTCCTTTGTGTGAACAGCAGTTATTGTGACATCCGCAGGCCTCTGGCGGTGCACTGGGCCAAGGAAAACCCGGCAACGAGAACAGAAGAGAGGGATGGCACCCAGTTTCCCTCCATAACAGCGCAGCGACCGAGATGGACGCTGCCGTCGTCCTCCGCAGAGATGACGTCAGGGTCACCCTGGGGCAGGCCCCAGCGCCGGCGACCGCCGATCCATTGTCAGGGCTCAACAACGTCTCTTGCGGGTACGTATCACCTCTGTTGCCACGAGACCACGCTATTGTAAACAAAATGCATTTTACCCGTTTGATTTTTTGTTAATGCGATGCTTTTTTAACACATAACCTAATGGTACATGACATACGTTTCGTTATTATTCGATAACACGTGTGTACATTCAACGTAAAATTAAAAAAATTGTATTTTATTATAATGGCTACTAACAAATATCACGGTCTCTCTCCGACTAAAAGATACAAAAAGCGTATTTAAATATGATTTCCACTTTAATTTCGAGTATCACCCCAAAAACTATCTACAGTAACCATGACATTCTCTGTTTTGCTAAGTCATAACATGCTTTAATTAAGGCAAAAGCACAATATACAAAAAATATACAATTCTATTATATTTCCATAATGGCATGTATGTTTGGTGAGTTCCACCGCTTAATTTAAAATATTGTTCTAGTGTATTTTCGACGTACTCCAAAAATTATTTCAAGGAATGTACACTCAAAGACCTCGACACCGCTACACCTCGATTACCGCTACAGCCATCTCAATGTGTCTAAAGCCCGTTTAACACGATACTTGGTCCAGCACAAGACCTAGTGTACTAGCCGCTACTTGCTATTGATGGCGGAATCTTGTGTGATTGGAACCGTCCTGCGAGGTTTCACACGATCACCGACGGGTACATGAGTACCTGAATGAGTACATGAATACCTCAATGAGTAGATGAGTACCCGAACGAGTACATGAGTACTTGAATGAGTACATGAATACCTCGATGAGTAGATGAGTACCCGAACGAGTACATGAGTACTTGAATGAGTACATGAATACCTCGATGAGTAGATGAGTACCCGAACGAGTACACGAGTACTTGAATGAGTACATGAATACCTCGATGAGTAGATGAGTACCCGAACGAGTACACGAGTACTTGAATGAGTACATGAATACCTCGATGAGTAGATGAGTACCCGAACGAGTACACGAGTACTTGAATGAGTACATGAATACCTCGATGAGTAGATGAGTACCCGAACGAGTACATGAGTACTTGAATGAGTACATGAATACCTCGATGAGTAGATGAGTACTCGAACGAGTACACGAGTACTTGAATGAGTACATGAATACCTCGATGAGTAGATGAGTACCCGAACGAGTACATGAGTACTTGAATGAGTACATGAATACCTCGATGAGTAGATGAGTACCCGAACGAGTACACGAGTACTTGAATGAGTACATGAATACCTCGATGAGTAGATGAGTACCCGAACGAGTACACGAGTACTTGAATGAGTACATGAATACCTCGATGAGTAGATGAGTACCCGAACGAGTACATGAGTACTTGAATGAGTACTTGAATGAGTACACGAATACCTCGATGAATAGATGAATACCCGAACGAGTACATGAGCACTTGTTCGCTATCGTTTCTTCGGCGCCCGAAGTAATGAGTCTAAGGATATCTAGGAGCAAAGACCAGATATTTGAGCAATGACTTTTTTATCTTATGCTACGAAACAAGAGTAGGAGTTGGGTTATTATGAATGTTTAATTATATCTGAAAAAGAATGCAGAAATATTAAATTCTTATTTAGTCAAACATTGGGGTAGTTATTACATGATTGATGCCAGAAGGCGGACCATTTGTTACTGGAAATATTATAGGCTCCTCTAATTAAAAATAAGTACGTAGAAGAGGTAGAGAATATGTTTACTGAGGAAAATATTTAGAATTTTGCCGACAGACAATGAGGGGGAATTGCATACAAAGGCTTAACAGGTTGTTCCCTGAGTCTGTGCAGTTTGAGAATCAGTATTAATGAAAGAATAAGGTTGGGAATCATTATCAGGTCGTTGGTTAAAGCACAGAATAAATCTATTACAGAATGTAAAATTGGACAGATTTTCTGAAGATAAAAAGCGTCGTTTCAGGTGTGATGTGGCAGAATAACATAATTAAGGAAGATTAGCAATTTTCCAGAGAATAAACTTTAAACCGACCAGTTTCGATATACTGCATGTAAAATGTAGACTACACTGTAGACCTGATGATGATGTAGTACATCGAAACCGGCCGGTTTAAAGTTTCTTCTGCGGAAAATTGCCAATCTTCTTTAATTTTCTGAAGATTTAACGTATATATTAAAAACATCGGCGTATCATGTTAGATTCGACAGGATAAATAAGATTAGGGAGTAAAATTGTCGTACTGATAGATTAAAAATTTCATTTTTCTACCAAACTATAATAGAACACTGTAGTCACCATTCAAAAGTATAGGTAGGGGAAATTTTGTAGAGTAGTCTGTAGTGCATATTGCGTCAGTAGTTCGCCTTCTTATGCGCTTGATTTCGCCTCTAATGCCTCGAGATTCATGCCTTCACGTGACTTTATAATGCCACTTCATATCTCGTAACTTCCCTGGCAGTGGAATGTGCATCGATGAATCGCTATTTAAAGGAGAAATAGCGAGTTTCAATTGTGAATGGTCCGGGCATTTAATTGGTCCCCTCTTACGTCCGAAACAGAGCTGGGCTGCCATTGGTGGGAGGAGGCCTGGCCAAGAAGGTCCCCAACGCTTTCCTGCAGACGAAGATGCTGACCCACCTGCCCAAGAGGCCTCCAGTCGACATCGAGTTCTCCTGCGTCTCGCATTCTGTCTCAGAAGGAAGGGGCAGGGGTGAGTCATAGCTTCCACTAGTATCCCACGCACATTAATGAAGTTACGTGCACCCATCACCTCAATCATTTATTCTTTCACACATTAATTCATTCCTACATTTTGCTCTAAATGAATTTATATTTCTCTGGGATTTTGTTCGTGTGATGAATCTCCCGAATGGAATCCAGATCTAGAGTCATCATCCACTTGCACCAATAATGCAAGATTTTTCTCTGTTGCTCGCTTGTTTTAATTTCAACGGACGGCCATCCAAGCTGAATTCACCAGTAGATGACAAAATAAGGAAACGTTCATGCACCCATTGAAGTTCAAAAGTTCCCTTTTGCCAATTATAATGTGAAGATTTTCGTGTCTTAGCCTCTTGAGAAGTTGAGTGTCTACATGTAATGACCAGTGTAATCACGTAGATGTAATGGCCAGTGTAATGACGACATCCGTGTAAGAATCTTACTGTTGTGATGTATCATTATTTGCTATAATTTATAGGATCTATCCACGTTTGGCAGTGGCTTCCTTGAAGCTAAATTCCGCCTTACGTCTGCAATCCTTGATGGACCTTAATTAAAAGGCGAATGAAAACTAGCTTCTACAATAGATCCAACTAAAAATTACCTTTCCAACTGGAATGCTTGGTAGCATGGAGGTCTGAGCATTAGCCCGGCCAGCCTAAAGTCCGTGGTTCGATTCCAGGTGCGGGTAGCCTTTTCCTCTGCAGGCAATTTTCAACCTCTTGCTGTGCGCAATGGCAGCATAAAATTTTTCGGAAAGACTACATCTTGTGAAAAACGGTTGGGTCTTTTTCTTCGTGACATTTATAAATCTGGGAAAAGTAATTGTGCCAAGTGGATGCAGTATTTTTGGATTTTAAACAAGAATTTGACAAAGTCCAACACAAAAAACGCCAGCTACCTATCCTACGGAATCAATAATAAGATGATAAAAGGGCAAAGGAGTTCTTTTGAAACCGAAAGCACAAAGTAGTACTATCGTTGGGTTCAGCTCGACAGATGTGGAAGTTATATCCGGCGTGCCACAAGGGAGTGTTTTGGGACCCCTCCTATTCCTAGTATGTGTATATAAATGACATACACTCCAATATAAAGAGCAAAGTAAGAAAATTTGCGGATGACACAGTAGGTACCTAATATATGTGTAGAGAAATAAACGAATATTAGCATTATATGTTACCTGCTCGCGACTTAATCAAGATTTCGGACTTTTGCAAGAAATGGGAACGTAAACTAAATTTTAAAAATTGTACAGCAATAATCGTAAATGTAAATTAAAGTAAATGCCATATTTTTCTAACTTTTGGGGAAAAAGTTAGAAAAATATGGCACCAAATATCAAATGGACGGGATGGGAACTAAGTACTTCAGAAAAAGTTAAATGCCTGGCAGTCACTCACTGCCAAACTCACTTGGGGAACAATTAAAAACAGCCAAAAAACTATATAACGATAAAAATCATCAGTTTTTCGCAGCTTATAACTCGTGAATTACGTGAAGGATCGAAAAACGGAAAAATACGGGTATTTTTATTTTACAAACCTTATCATATTTGGAAATAAAAATATGGCAAACTACCCTATTGTTATGCAAGGGTGTAAGTATAAGTACTGTGATTGAGAAAATAGGATGGGATAACATTCAAACGTGAAGATAGTGATAAAGTTTAAAACTTTAAAATGTACATATTTAATCGCAAATGGTTAAATTTTCGCGGCCTTTCACATCAGGACTGGACTTGCGAATCTCCAGCCAGTGAGCGCTCTTAAGAATACTTCCTTGGAATTTAGAATGAAATGTGAACTGCCCTGATGAGGACCCCATCCTCATTTTCAGTTGGACATTTAGTATATGTGTACTTTATAAAGTTCAGCACAGCACACAGGGAAAAATTAAAAAAGAGTGAACAGCAGAAATTGTAATCAAAATATCCTATTCGATGCATAAAGATAAATTAATGATAAAAGAGTTGCGAAAAGGAAGTAGCCTCAGAAAATATTCATAGTAGACGAAGAATTTTTTCGCATACCTCACCGATAAAGATGATTGTGCCATTCAGTGCATTAAGTTGTGCAACAAATATGACCAATTGAATTACGGTTTTGTGAATGTTTTAATAACCACTGAGCTGGTTGTTTTTGAGAATTTGATCTCAATGAATTCTCCTCCTGTTTTCAGGTTACAAGACGCTGCTGAAGTGCATTAGCGGCAGGTTTAGATCCGGAGAGCTCTCTGCAATTATGGGGCCATCTGGTGCCGGAAAGAGCACCCTCATGAACATTTTAGCTGGATACAAGTGAGTTCCTCTATAGCTCCACTTCAAGACTCCATTTCAACTGTTATAAATGCAGGGAGTCATGCTTCAATAAGTGATTCAGAGGGCGGAGATATTGCCAAAGCACTTCAATCATTTGCCTTATAAATCGTCTCTCTGTTTTTAATCGCATTTTGGAACTGGAACTATCTTTTGCCCATATGTATACACTTATAAAGTCTAATTACACTTATACGGAGTACTACATTAGGTTACTGATCGGTGAATCTTGATTAGAAACTTTACTTATAAAAGAAGATCTCCATGATCCTATATTTTCCTCCTATATGCTACTGCAGACTACCCGAACAATATTTCTACTACCAATCCCTTTGTCATGCTGTCTATTATGTTCTCTAATGGCACACGGGAAAACAGCATTTCATGTCTATCGATATGACAAGCTATCTTTCCAATCTTATTTGTCTGGTGTAATATAGCAATGTCTGGTAAATATGGAGATATATCGGAATAATACTTCCTTCCTTTCATACTGAATAGAATATCGTCTCAGCTCACTGGAACAATAAAAGTGAACGGCAAGGAAAGGGACCTTCGTCGCTTCAGGAAGATGTCGTGCTACATCATGCAAGACGACGAACTGTTGCCGCACCTGACTGTCCGGGAGGCCATGACCGTGTCGGCCAATCTGAAGCTCGGAAGAGAGGTGGAGAGCAGCGACAAGCGGCTTGTGGTGAGTGCGATCATCCAGGACTCAGCCATCTTGCCATCACCATGGTGCTGAATAACATCTTCTTTTGGCCTGGTGGTGTTCTTTCGAAAGGCAGAAAAACAAGGGAATACCGATTTAACGTCTACATTTACCTCTACAAATGCTGACATTACTCATGATAAACTAACTGCAGACATCTCTCAATATTTGCAAAGGGACATTATGATACTTATTTTAGTGTAATTGGTTGTTTGTCGCTTTTTAAAATCTCAAAGCACGCTATTGGTCTATTGCTTACCTAATCAAATGTTGTTAACAAATTTATCGACCAATCGCGTCAAAACTCTACCTCCCAACGAGGCATTTATGCAAATTACAGCCAAGAATTGAATCGTACTCTGAACTCAAACTTTTGAAGTGAGCCGTTCCCGGTACTAATTTTCCAGAAAGTATTACATTGAATGAGAAATACTGTGTTGCATAATGCAGGATTATACTCGTCGTTAACTGGACAAATAAAATACTCTTGTCTCCTTGGAATTAGCCAAGTGGCGATTTTAATGTTTAACCAGGGTACCAGTAATCACTCGCAACTTCTCTTTTGAGTCGACCTATTTCTCCGCTTTGCATTTCCCACAGGTCCAGGAGATCTTGGAGATGCTGAGCCTCGTGGAATGCTGCAGCACGCGAACTGCGAGTCTTTCGGGAGGACAAAGGAAGAGACTGTCAATCGCCCTCGAACTGGTCAACAATCCACCGGTCATGTTTTTCGACGAACCCACCAGGTGAGGCTTTTTCTGAGAACGTTGAGCGCATTGTGCATTGTGCTCTGTTTAAAACCTCGGCCGATTCATGTCCTTCAGAACATCTGTCTCTGCATCGAGATAATGGCCCGAATGGGGTCGTTTACCATATTTTATTACTGCCGAATCTGATAGAGTTTGTAAAATAAAAAGACCCGTATTTTTCCGTTTTTTGATCCGTCAATTATTTCTCGAGTTATAACCGGCGAAAAACTGATGTTTTTAACCCTTTCGGAAAAGTGGGCGTGGCGCAACCTCTGACGTATAACGACGACTTCGTCCACGACAACTGAGCCCGCGAAGCTACTTTGCCTTATCGCAATGGGGTGGGGGGGACACAGCTGACTCTGCCAATAGGACAGTTGCGACAGCATCTGTGCGAGCAGACCTTCCGAGAATACCCCTTCACTCCCTTCCCTTCACCTAAAAGCAGTCAAGGGGGGGAGGAAAATGACGTCAATGTTATCACAGCAGAGTTTTCGGTGGGCGTCATCTTTTGCTTATTTTGAATTTTGATTTATGAGTGAATGATTGTGGTTAGAAGATTAATTTTTTCACTAAAATTCTTTTTTTTTTCCATCTAACGATTTCGAGTACAAAATTGCGATTTCGGTTCCGAGTAAACGCCCCCATTGCGATCCCAAGCGGGCTTCGCGGCTGCTGCCTAGTTTATCCTATAGTCCTTCCTACCATACAGTGAGTGCCCTGAGCGTATATTTCAGTGTAGTGATAGGAAGTTGTCTACTTATTATTCAGCGTTAAGGCCAGTTTACAATTGGCGTCAACATTAAACGTTAACTGGAAATAGTTTAACTTTTCACGGCGTAGGTTTACAGTAGATGTTAACTGTAATGTGCATCGGCAATCGCCGGTCACTGTCGTGAATCGTCGGCTTGTTGTTTACTTGTGGGTGAGTAACAACTATTTGTCGACTACGGTAAAAAGCGATAAAAATGGACAGGTACGTGTGCTACAAGATTATAATTGTTGTTATCAGGTATGCAGCTTATTTGTATGGGAAAAATGCTCTAAATACGTTGGAAAAAATTATATTTCCAAGCACAGCCCAACGTGCCCTAATGAGTTTGAGCAGTGAACGTAGCCCATATCTCCCTCGACGCTCGATATAAATGAGAAACGACGTCCGATACTGGGTTCACATACTGCGAATGCGCTGGCGTGAAACCGTCAACAGTAAACGTGTGAAAGTTGAGCTCTTCTCACTTTTTCACGTTCACGGTTGAAGGTTGAGGTTTTCACGCAATCGTAAACACGTCCATAAGAAGCAGTGAGTTGAACTCGACTTTGAAGTTGAAGTTCACGTTGACGCCAGTCGTTTTAGGTACTTAAGTGTTAGGTGGTGATTTCATTAAAAGTAGTTCTCGTAGTTATTGGTCTGTGTTTGTGCACGTGCACATGTCGTTATGGTGACGTCCCAGCATTCAGAGTTAGATTACGGAAGCACACCCACAATGCATTATTATTCGACAACAAACTCCTATTTCCGAATCAATGGCAGCGCCATGCGAAGTAGCTTCAGTCCTTCTTACACCCATCTATATCCCGGCCTACTCGAAAGAAATTTCAACCCTACTCTCCACTTCAACCCCTTCTAGATTATATTTTCTTTCGCTGGCCTCACGAAATCGATTCCCTCAACACCTTCATTTCTTCACTTGGCACTTATTCCTCTGTTTTCTTCACCTTCACCACTTCCAGGGCCAACATTTTTTTCCTCGATGCCAGCTTCTCCCTCTCCGAAATTTAAAACCGCCGTCCACATCAAACCTACCGACAATCTACAATGCTTTCACTGCAGAAGTTGCCATCCCCGACATACTAAACGCTCTATTCTCTCCTTCAATTTGTGGCCACCGTATCTGTAATAACCCGGGTCTCCAGCAAGAATTCCTTTCGTCCCTAAAAAAAAACACTTCTCCGCTGTGGTTGCCCAGAATTGCTTTAAAATGAAAAAAATCAGTCGTCATCATCATCTTCAACCCTCTGATTGGTTTGACGCAGATCTGTACTGAGTTCTTCTTTCGGCTAATCTCTTCATATTTACGTAGATATTTATTCACTTTCACATCCAAAAAACGTCCTATTCCTAATCGCCACAATATGCCTTCCATCTGTACCACGTACTTCCCTGGCGCATATTCCTTCAAATCCCTTCTTAAAGAACTTTTTCCCGTCTTTTCCAAGTGTACTATAATCTCAAAAATATTCTCTGTCTGCCCTTCTGTCACCTGCGGACGCCAAGCCAACCTAAGTAGCATTTTTAAAACGACTCAACCTCTCCTCAAATACTCTCCTTGTAATCGCGCGAGATGGAAAACATGCCCCACCTTTACTGCAACACCCACATATCTCTCTAGGCTTGTGCGATGAGTCGATTAATCGAAGTCATCGACCATCGACAGAGATGAGTCGATGAAAGCCATCGATGAGGATGACCAATGGGCCGATGAAAATTATAGGTTTTGTGTCGCTCCACAAGTACAAGGAGGTTCCAGCTTTATCCAAATCTTCGGACGTCTTACATTGTTATAGCATAAGGAAGGATGTGTATCCCCGCCTTCAGAAGTACGCGAGGAAATACCTCTGTATTCCTGCCACTTCAACGTCATAAGAGCGGTTCTTCAGCGATGCAGGAAACGTTGTGTTGGACGACCGACATCTACTCACCGATGAAAATGCGGATATGAGAATTGTACGAGGGTCGTTCAATAAGTCCTTAGAAAATAGCAGAAAAAAACATTTTTTTTGGGTAGATTTATTTCATTTTTCACCATAATCTCCCTTCAGCTCTATAAATTTTTCTAAGCGTTTTTCCAAAATTTTTAAGCCATCCAAAAAGTAGGATTTCGGAAGTTCTTCAAAATTGGCATTGGTTTGGGCGATGACCTCCTCGTTAGACGTAAACCTCTGTCCACCAAGCCATTTCTTCACGTTAGGAAATAAGAAAAAGGTCACTCGGGGCCAAATCTGGAAAATACGGTGGATGCTGTAATAATTGGAACTTTAATTCCTTAATTTGGCCATCGCAAATGCGCAGGTGTGCACCCGTGCATTGTCTTGATGAAAGAGGACCTTTTTCGGTTTCAAATGAGGACGTTTTTCCTTGATTTTTCGCTCAGTCGGTCCAATAACAACGCATAATACTCTCCTGTTATCATTTTTTCCTTTTCCAAGTAATCGATGTAGATTATTTCGCGTGCATCCGAAAAGACCGTGGCCATAACCTTGACGGCCGATTTCACCGTCTTTGCCTGCTTCGGATCCCGTTCGCCATTGAAAATCCATTGTTTTGTCTGTTCTTTTGTCTCCGAAGTGTAGTAATGTATCCATGTTTCTTCGACAGTTATGTATCGACGCAGAAACTCCTCAGGATTACGACGGAAAAGCACCAAAACAGCGTCAGAGTCAACCATACGATTGCGTTTATTCTCCACTGTGAGCAAACGCGGCACCCATCCTGCCGAGATTTTTTTCACACCTAATTTTTCGTGGAAAATTGAAGCGACTGTGCCTTGCGATATGCCTGTGGCCTCAACTATTTCGCGCACTTTGATTCGTCGATCACTTAAAACCTTATCGTGGATTCCGTAAATCTTTTTGGGGGTAGACACTTCCACAGGTTTTCCGGAACGTTGTTCATATTTTGTGGATGTACGGCCACATTTAAATTCGATCACCCAATTGTAAACAGCTGCAAACACAGGAGCAGATGTGCCATGAACTTCTTCCAACTCAGCTTTCATTTCTTTCGGCGTAAACCCTTTCAAATAAAAATGTTTTATCACAGCGCGAAACTCACTTTTTCCATTTTTATAAATAAACAAAAGTTGTTGACCTCAATCGACAACATCAATTAAACTGTGATGGATACATCTGAAAATCTAACAGCTGACTAGTTAGGGGTGCTGCTTACTGGGAAAAATCCATTTTCGACACTACGAGCGCAATCTCTTGGATTTTCTAAGGATTTATTGAACCACCCTCGTATTGTACCACAACAAAGACTTTTTGCTTAACTTGGAGCTTGTTTCGCTCGTTAATAAATAGGCCTTGTCCTTCTCAGTTAAAGAAATTAATAAATTTAAACTTTGTGCTTTCACATGAAATATTGATTTCACACGACCATGGTTTCGACGTAAGACGTCATCATCAGGACCATGGTCGTGTGAAATCAATATTTCATGTGAAAGCACAGTTTAAATTTCTTCATTTTTCACAATGAATCGCTTTCACCAAATTACGCCTCAAACCATCAATCATCTCAGTTAATTTTGATCCAATTCAATCTTCAATTAATAGCCACACCAAACTGCCATCCGAGACATCTGCACTGATCATCGAGTCATCGATCGGCATTCATCGATTATCGACATTAATCGATAGTCATCGATCATCGTGTACACTCTATTCGATGATCGATGACAGCCATCGTCATCGAAGCATTTCGATGAAATTTTTTCATCGAAAATCGATGACCAAAATCGGTCATCGCACAAGCCTATATATCTCTCCCTCTCATCTTCTCAACTCTCACACTCACTTTCCGTCTCCCACCTGCATCTCCACCAACATCATTTACCACCCTCAATGCAATTTCTGCCCCGCTTTCTATGTTGGCCAGTGCACCACTCCCCTTATTAATATCCGGATGAAGAGCCGCCGTGCGCCCTGCAACCCTTCTTCTCCGCACTCCTCCCTCCCTGTCCGGGTTGCCTACCTCGGTGGCGGCGGGGTGAGCCCCTCGCCCAATCCCACCCCCCCTGTCCCTAAAAATGCCTCGGAACTTCTTCCTGGTGGAGTGGAGGCGCCACCGAATTATGAAGTAGATGTCATTTTTGTGAAAATTTCAGGACTCATCATTTTTTGGCCCTTCTATCGATTGGCAATGAAAAAATTTGGCCTTTCCATAATACATTAGAAGGAAAAAGACGTTGAAAATCAGATATTTTATGTGTGGTTATACGGCAGAGCATGGCTGTTGCAGTAAAATTTGCAGAATAATAATGTAAAGAGAAATGTCGTTTTGACGAAAAACTAATATAAGAAGCGCAATTTTATGTAGAATTTAGCATTGTAAAAACGTGCTCGCCTTACCACACTTGTTTAATTGATATTAATAAATGTTTGCTCGAAAAAAAAGCAGAAAAGCCTTAGTTACATGAAAGTGGCGCTACAGTATGTTGTTATCATTGGCAACGGTACTTGTGACGGAACGTGCTTACAACCTATTTACTAAGTTAATTAAGGAATATACCTTCCCAAGGTCCATCTTATATTTTGTATGTAATTTCAATATTTCATTGGTGTACACATGGTGGAATTAATACCAATGCTTCCAAATGGTATCAGCGTCATTGTTGGCAAACAGTTTTTAAAAATATTAATTTTAATAAAATTCAAAACAAAGAGTTGTATTTGCAATGGAATAGTTTAAAACTAAGTACGAAAATATTTAACTTATTTTAGAATACGCATTAGCGGGATTGAGCATGTATTCTCACTTTATGAATTGAACGTGGCAACAACACTTCAGTCATGTTTCGAAGTCAAAATGAGTTAAAAGAGCTTGTAAAAAATAGAATTCAGCTACAACGCGCTATATAATAGCATACATATGCAATTATTGTGTATGCGTTATCACCCTATAGATGATTTTCCTTATAGGTGTTTTTATGGATCGGTATTTATTCATTAGATAACATAGCTCGGTATTTTGAATCGCGGAGTCACGGTGGAACCTCCTTAACAATTGCTTAAGAATTTATATTCTTTCCTCTCTCTCTCATACAGATTCAGCGTCTAAACTTCATACCTTAGAAATTGCATGTGTATGGCTCGTAGACGCTTTTAAATTTCCCGGCCTCAATGTGACGCACTACAACTCACATCACTATCCCCCTCCTCCGCCTCAACGTCTCTCCTCTCTTCAATTTTTCTCTTCCTGTTGAAAATGATTGCTGTGTCCTACCGAAATATTCAAATACATATATGTGATTGTTCCTTTTTTGTGTGTTTTTTCTATTATTTGTGTACACGTACGTATAATTTGTGTGTGTGTGTATATGCTTACACAGTGGACTGGACAGCTCGTCGTGCTTCCAGTGCATCTCCCTGCTGAAGACGCTGGCGAAGGGGGGCCGGACCATCGTCTGCACGATCCATCAGCCGAGCGCCCGGCTCTTTGAGAAGTTCGACCACCTCTTCATGCTCTCCGAGGGCCAGTGCATCTACCAGGGCTCCATCCCTGGCCTTGTGCCTTTCCTCTCGTCCATGGGACTGGACTGCCCGAGCTACCACAATCCAGCAGACTTTGGTGAGGAAGCTACAATTCATACGGCAATTCTCAGGTCACTAGCTTCAATGAGGATAAGAAATTATTAACTTTCAAGCATGTTCCTTAGAATCCACAGATTTCATTTTTTTTAAAGAAAGTATTCCTTGACACGGTTCAATTTTCATACGTTAATAATCAGGACCGAGACTAAGAAAGCAGGGGAAGGACTGAAAAAGCTACCCGGGTTCTGATATCGGCAGTAACAACAACTTAGTGATGAAGTAAAGCCTCCTAAAATTGAATAAAGCAATGCAGAACGTATGGAAAGTAGAAAACTAAAGGAAAATAACCAACGGCTGGCTTTTCAAAAGTCAGTGGAAAACAATATGGAAGAGGAACTGACTGCGAAATCAATGGAAAGAAGATGAAAGAACATCAAAACTGGGCCACAGGAAGCCGAAAATGAAGTTCTGGGAAGGTGAAAAGTTGTCAATAAGAAACCATGGATCTCGGAAGAAGCATCAGTCGAAGAGAGGATAAAATACCAAAATGTGGAAACTGAAGAAGGGCAACTTTACTTCAAAACAATAAGGAATGAGATAAACCGTTAAGCAAGAAAAGCAAGAGAAATGTAGATCTATGCAAAGATGTACAAAACAACCTCCCTCGTGGAAATCTGAAAGTTACCTACAGGATGGTGAGGAATCAATTCAAAGAAACATAAGGTTTACACCCTATGGAACCATAAGGAACCAGACACCATAAGGAACAAGAATGGAGAGCTCACAATTGAACATGAAGATAAAGTGAGGAGATTTAAGGAATACTTGGAACAGCTGTGGAATGGAAGCCATCTTAATGCAAAAGTAATCGAGGAGGAAAATGAAGCCTTTAAGAATGAATTACCTGTATGAAACCTGAGGATAAAGAGGGCTTCTGTAATAGATGACTTCCTGTTGAACTAATTGAAAATGCTGGAGAGAAGACATTTACTCAGCTGTAAAAGATCATCTGCGACACGTACTCTACATGAGAGATACCAACGGACTTTAAGAATAACATCATCTCACCTATTCCCAAGAAGAAGAGGACCGAACATTTTAGGACCATAAGCCTGAAGACAAATACCTCGAAGATATTGGCAAGAATCTTCTTTGAAAGAACAGTATGAAAAGTATAGAAGTTCCTAGTTGAGGACCAATTTGAGTTCAGAAAAAACAAGGGCACAAGAGAATTTCTTTGGCCCACAGATTACTTATAGAGAAGAGAATGGAGAAGACCCTACCGTCGCGACGTTAGCTGCTTTAGTAGATTTTGAGAAGGCGTTTGACAACGTGGATTGAAACTTGATGCTAAGGAATCTCAAAGAAATTGGAGTACCGTACAATAACCGAAGAGTTGTCCACAGCTTATATAAAGCCAGGTGGCTGTAATCAAATCAGGACCCAGCAGTACAGAAGCAAGCATAAAGAAAGGAGTGAGACTCTCTCCCGTATTTTTCAATGTCTACATCGAGAAAGCCATCCATGAAGCCAAAGAAAAGTCTTCGGGGGTGAATATTCACGGGGAGAAAATCAGCATGCTCTGATTCACCGATGGCATAGAAGTCATGGCAGAAAAAAGGGGGTTTGAAGAAGATACTAGGAAATATGGAAAGAAAAATTCCCAGATATCACCTAAAGATCAGTCAAATAGTCAAATGCAGTAGGTAAAAGGGAGCCAGGACCAATGTTAAACTAGGAAAACGAAAAATCGAGGAGGTGGAAGATTTCTGTTACCTGGGTTGCCGAGTAACCAGCGAAGGACGAAGTAAAAGAGAAATTGCCAGTAGAATTGCCCAGATAAAAATGGCATTTTACCAAAAGAAGATTCTGCTTACAGCTGCAAATACAAGTGTGGAAGCGTGGAAGTGAGGAAATATTTCTTTATAACATACATCTGGAATATGCCACTAGATGGACAAATTAGTTGGGAAAATGCATTACCATTCCATTTTTGTTCATTTCCTCGCCGATAATTGTTTACTTTTTAATGCGACATTCTTCTCCCAATATATCGAAACGTGAATAAAGGAAATATATTTAGTGAAATAAAGAATATCCAGTGATCTCAGTTACCTACTCTAAGGAATGGTAAAGAGTTATCAATATTTTCACGTCTAACTTCTTTATACTTAGCTATTGTAATTCAAAACCAAGGTAAATTGTGTTATTTACCTGTTGCTAAACAGATTTAGGTGGGTGATTGATGTCAACGAAAGGATTTCAAGTGATAATGACGTAACAGGTTTCATTTTATTTCATAATTTGCCAGAAAAAAGAAATAATGAAATTCCCTAAACATATACTAGAAAGGAAAATTTAGTGATTCATGATAACTTCAGTGTTACCATTATTGTTATACATTAAATTTTAGGAATTGTTTGTGTGGCTAATAAAACTATGTCTGGCTAGGGGACTTAACATGAAACAATGTTTTGTTGCATATTGATATGAGTTTACTCATTCACGTCTGTAATTTGGTCGACGGATTTTTTTTCAGTGATGGAAGTTGCTTGTGGGGAGCATGGCGATTACGTACACAAGCTAGTGATGGCTGTCAACAATGGGAAATGCAACAATTGGAACCCTAACAGTAGTTCAAATAAAACTGCTGCTTGCATTTCCAATGACATCCTGAAGGAGCCAGCTGTTTCCGGTGAGTTACCATCTCGAGTTCTTTGGCCATAGTTTTCTCAAAAAAGCTTGGTCTCAAGAATAATACGATTCTGTGTTATATTATAAATCTAAATAATATCCCACGAAGCACCGCAAGGGTACGTGATAAGGGGTGAACCGTTGCCTGGCATGAATTTAAAATTATAGATGGTCGAATAGCAGATTTCTCGATTCAAATATCTAATTCGAATAATAAATCATGACTCGAATTACTCGAATTTCGAATACCTCGAACACTAGCTATTAATATCCTAAATGAACATGGACTATTTTTTATAATTCTTTTAATGAGAAGTTTAATAGCTAAAATGTACATGTTGAAAATTTTGCTGAAGAATTAATTTGTTACAAAGATATTACTCTTTAAAAATTGTACCTTTTCGGTGACTTAAAAACGCGACGTCATCGCATGACGTCACGGAACGGTGACACTATGGGCGTTGTTTATCTGTTGTACGTGTAACTCATTTTCACTCAACAGGCAATAAATTAATTTGCAGAATGGGGAATATGCATGAAAATTGTTTCTCGTGCATTGATGATGCACATGTTTGAAAAATGTTTTCACGATTTCAAATATTTTAACCAACATTTTCTATGCCAACTACGAAAATGTATAAAAATCTCTTAAAATGTTCCCGAAAATTGACAAGAGTCACGCATCTTTTTATTTTACAAACTCTATCAGATTCGGCAATAAAAAATATGGTAAACGACCCCATTATGGACTGTTGAATACATTAACTTTTAGAAGCCTTAAGAAGTGAGTAGAAAGTGTTAATACACCATATTCTGTTCAGTTTTGAATCAATACGATGTAGTCATCAACACGCCAAATATGGCGTAATTATCATAATTTATCGAGATCTCGAATATAGAATTATTTTAGAATAATTAGTCGATATATCGAATACCTACTTCCTAGTATTCGAGGCATTCGAGTATTCGCGGGTAGTATTCGCACATCTCTATTTAAAATACTATTATAGCTGCTACGATACGAGTTTTTCTATTAGAACGAAATATCTAGAAATTCTCCTTAAAAACGCAGTACGTTAATATGAAATATTGCAGTGGAAGCCAACACCATCTGACTCGGACACCGCAGGTAACCAAATATTAAAAAGTGTGTCAATGTTGAAGTATAAAAATTAAATTTGTTCTCGGTATCAAACAGGTATGCATAAACTTTAAACAAACATCTAAAATACTTACCTTTATTTCCACCTAGTATCTTCATTCTAAGTCTACCATCCCTAATACGGCGCGAAAAAATTAATTTTCGAAGCTCTCTCTCTCACCATCTATGTCTCTAATTTTATCGTCTTGATATATCCTGTCATAGTACGCTAGTGTAATATATATACCTATATACAACATCTTCGGAGGACCTGCCTGCCTTAAATGTCTAGTAAAGGATATTCATTATGTATTTTAGCGTAGGTATGATCTGTAAATTATTCCCCAGCTGCAAATTATTTTCTAATAATTTCGATACATCTGCCTATCCTATTGTAATACCTTTTAAAAAAACCTATTAGCTAGCACTACAGAACACTCTGAAAATATTTTACTCACCACTTCATTGATATGTACTATCTATCTAATTTAGTGATCAAATCTTGCTCATTTGGATCCCATGCACTTGCTTAATATTCTATGTGGAACCTAAAAAATGAAAAGTAACATACTCTTCTCTTTTGTCTTCCCGTCACATTTCCCTATCAACCTTTTAATAAACCCTAGCTTTCTCTTGGCTTGGGGGTTGTTTGAAACCGTTGGGATTATCTCGAATAGGTAACCAACGAGTCACGTGGTATAACCACGAATGGATTAAAATTTTAGTGTGCCTGATTTGCTCGTAATAACATCATTACTTGTTTTCAGTTGAGTTTTCTCATTTTTCTCGGCTATAGAGTCCCCAGATGAGATAAAACACAAGTGTAAACATTGAATGTGGTTGTAATCAGAGGTTTTAACACTGAAAATTAGCGAATCAATCGTGTTTATGAAACGTGACTCCTTGGTTACCTATTATCCCGACTGTTTCAAGCACAACCCCCTTGGCCGCACATTTCTGGATGTCTCTTCCCCAGGATTAATCTTTAGTGAGTGTTTCATCTAAGCACCTTATGCATTTAATGTTATCGATCTTGGTTTTGCCGACGTCTTACAATCGCCCGTACTAGTTGTTCCTCTCGCAAAAATTCAAAGACACACTTTTTTTAGATTTAGTTCCAACTGCCGTTTAGCGAACCAAAATTGAATTGCATCCTATCAAATATTTCCATCTGTTCTTCATTTGATATATCCCCGCACACCACCGCGCAGTATGCTATAAATCTATTTACTACTCAAAGCGGTAACTATATCAATGATGGAAAAATAATTAGGAGTCATATTACGCTGAGGGTACCAGGTATTATGTAAGTGTACATTATACATCTTAAAGCAGGAAAAAAATATCTCATCCTGAGTGTCAGTGTGTCTATTATTGTTATTTCCTAGTCCAGTTCAAGAAGTGTGCATTAGACTTGAATTTTCGGCTCACATTTGTAATGATGTGGCACTAATTTGCGAAATAGACAGAATTGAATTATGTACTGAACAAGTTTAATGTATGGGAGTCACGCTAACCACCAAACTCTCTCGGGGAACGCATGTAAAAAAAAATTTGCGGATCAGCCCTCAAGAAACTTGGATTCATGGGACGGGTGGTGGGAAAGTGCTGCGCAAAAGTTAGCGAGAGGTTTTTACTTCCTGATTAGTTAGGCCAAAAGTGGAATAATCCACGACCCGTATTTGAGACCCGTGGGAAACGTGGTTTAATAAAAGAATTGGATAAAATTCGGAGTGCGCAACTGTTATGATAAGGGGGTAATCGTAACATTTCACCTCCGACACCGAGTTAATAGGGGAGATTACTCGGAACGGAAGTCGCTATTTTGTACTCGAAATCATTAGATGGAAACGAAAAATGAATTTGAGTGAAAAATTGATAATCTAACCAGAGCAATTCACTCATGAATCAAAAATGTTAATAAACGAAAGGTGACGCCCACCGAACGAGCTGCGTTAAGGATATCTACGTCATCCACCTCCCGTCCTTGACTCTTGTGAGCAAGAACGGGATTCCCCCATTGTGATTGGGCGAAGGAGCTTCGCGATCTCAGTTGCAATTGGACGAAGTGGATGATGTACACGCCCAGTTTTCCGAAAGAGTTAAAAACGTCAGTTTTTCACCGCTAATAACTCGAGAACTACTTGAAGGTTCGGAGAACGGAAAAATACGGGCCTTTTTATTTTGCAAACTCTTTTAGATTCGGCAATAACAAAATATGGTAAACGATCCCATTATGAGATCCCCGCACTACACTGGTTGGCAGGGCCACAGGGATAAGATAAGAGAAATATATTACACCAGGAGATATATTCAGATATTCGTTCTTTCCTCACGCAATTAGCGATCACAAAAAAAAACTTCCCACGCCATGATCCGTTCATAAAATTTCCTTACCTTAACATGAAAGTGAAATGATTTCTCTGATGCCTTCTCATTCGCAGGAGGGAGCGAAGAAGATGATCACCGCGACCGCACGACCATATCTCTCTTGGACTCAGACGAAAGCATACAGCATCCCGAGGGCTTCCCCACGTCCGGATTCCGCCAATTTTACATCCTGCTCAAGAGGACTTTCCTTTCCATCATGAGAGATCAGGTCAGCGTCCATTTTCATTCAGCTAGATATATTTCACTGCTTCAAGCGGGAGAACGTCTTTAAATGGAAGGATTTAAGAGGATGGATATTCTTTCTGTCCTTGGTTAGGTCGAATCGCATTCTTCCTGTCCTTCTGCGATGCGTTCTCTTTTTCTCACCTCTACCCTCAGTAAGTATGGCTGTTATCAAGGGGATCGGGTTGGTGTTGTAACTAGAGTGCTAGCCTCCCATCCCGAGGGCCCGGGTTCGATTCCCGGCAGTGGCAGATTTTTCAATGGAAAACCGGTTCCCACTTGAGTGCCTAGTGGAGGGCATTTCAAGTTCAGTACTACGTCCGTCGGGTGGAACGTTAAGAGTAGGCTAATGCCGACGCCGGGTTTCTCTCCTCCCTTCCTCCATTAACTGACATGTTCCTGCCATTACCCAATTACTCACCTATCCTATATGCTGCAAATGACTTTAGCTGTCTAGCCTACCCCTGAATAACCAACCTGTTATCAGCGTAGAACGTATATTCACGTTGCATCTGTGCAACTGGGAATTGCGTACCCCCAATGATGATATTTCCTCGAAAGAAGTTAAAGGAGAAATAATAAAAAGAGTTGAAGGCCAGAAAAATGCATGGGAAATATAATATCTGGGAATAAAAATAAAATAGAGTACTAGATAAACTTATAAACGCATTGGAAAAGGAAACAAGTTTGTGAAAAAAATCAGAAGACTTGTTTGATGTGTTTGGAGAAGATATATTGGTTAAAGTACGTAATCCAGTGTAGTTAAGTGGTTCAGCACGAGTTTTAGTATAGTTATGGTTTCAATTTTATTTCTCTGACTACAGTCTGAAGTAGCAAGTTCATGAAAAAGTTTTTAAGTTTAATTTAAGGGGCTATGATTACTGTTTCAAATTTAATGACCAAATTTATTTAGTGCGATAGCTTTTTTTATACTAAATATGAAATACACTAGATGTACCTAAAAACGTATATATTTTGCAATATAAAAGAAATGAACTGATATATTGTGAAGATTCTTTGTTGTTTGTCAACAACCTCATTATTCCAGGTACATGAAGTAGCTCATGTAAAGCCCGTTTCACACGATACTTGATCCGGCACAAGACCTAGTGTGCTAGCCGCTACTTGATATTGAGGACGGAATCTAGCATGATTGGGACCGTCCTGAGGTTTCACATGATCACCGACCTTGTGCTTGCTATGAATCGGTCATTTCATATGATTCCATACCTACTAATTAAAAAAAAGAGAAGTTCGCACAGCGTCTGTGACGTGACTTGATTGGTCGATGGCTTCTGGGCTACTGGGTCCTACTAGAAATCTAGTAACGCATCAAGTATGAAATCCAGTAGCTCAGCAGGTATACTAGCGACCATGCTTGCCAGCCAGTATACTGGTTCTATTCACACGATACTGGAAAGTTAGTATACTTGATAGTATATGTACTCGACCTTGTGCTGGATCAAGTACCGTGTGAAACGGGATTAAGGTACAAAATACCGTTCTCCCATGTGTATATTAAAGAGTTATGCATGGGGTCAAAAAACCAAATTATTTTAAATTTTGTTTATTTTTTCTTTTCTTAAAATATTTAAAATTAAAAAAATCAAAATGTATTCAACGAGTTGTGGCAAGTGACTGTTACTTTTATTTCATAAAAAGATAAAAATTGTACTAAAAAAATTGGAATCTGAATTTGTACCCAGGTATAATACTCTTCCCTAAGTTTTCGGGAGAAAAGCTATCGCCCGATATCTCAATACGACATGTCGATTCAAAAGGCGTGGAAGCACTGAAAGGTGGTGATGTGTTTCCGATATACCAGCGGAACAGTTTTTTTTTTTTTCAAGTGAGAGTAGGAAACAAGCATCTTTCTCTGTTGGTAAAAAGTTCTGTTGTCCAGTAAGTGTTTTGTGGATCGGAAGAAAATGGCCTACAGGTTTGAGTTAGAATAACGTTTGGCTTAAGCATAGAGTACAAGGAGGGGAATTTTGCCAATATGGCGTTATTCCAACGGTGGCTAGTCAATTTCAGATCATTTCTTTATTTGCAGACACTCACCCGTCTTCGACTGCTGTCACACATTGTCGTCGGGACTCTCATCGGTCTCATATATCAAGGAATCGGCAACGAGGCATCCAAAGTCTTCAGCAACTCTGGGTGCATTTTCTTTTGCGTTCTTTTTCTCATGTTTACTGCCATGATGCCCACCATATTAACATGTGAGTACAATTGTTTTAAGCATGCTGTCTAAAGAATCAACTGAAGCTCAGAGTTTTTGCAATTCAAATGACACATTTCAAATAGTAACAGATAAATGATGTGTGGTGCACAGTATATGGTTTAACACTATTTTCGTCCTTCATTTTTTTCTCTTTGCAGTTCCACTTGAAATGGCCGTATTTGTTCGAGAGCACTTGAACTACTGGTACTCCCTCAAGTCATTTTACTTTGCCAAGACAATGGCAGATCTTCCATTTCAGGTATAATATTTCGATGATAGTAACTTTCCACAATTTCAGGCCGTCATGAATAGTTCTCAGGTTCATATTTTTGCATGATTATTTTCATTGTGAATAAGTAGTCATAGGAATTAATACCAGAATGGTTTGTAATTTATTTGATGGAGATGTGCCAGAAATTTTTATTATAGTGGTGTGTTTGACATATGTAGTATAGTGACGGAAATTCGCGAAAGAGTTAGAAACGCTTGTAATTACGTTGAGGAAAGTTGAGGCCTTATAGTGGCACGTGATGGTTGCCATTGCGAGTGGACACTATCGATTCACGGGTGGGAATGAAGGCAGATTAGCGCAATTCTTCGCCTGTAGGTGCAAGCCTCACTTGTTTTCAGCACCTTGAGATGAGTCTACTTTGAGGTGTTGGTTATTGCCATACCCGGGCAGAGTTGAAAACTGAATTCCATGAAAAAGAACTGGCTATCAAAGTGAAGAGTGAATATAATTTAAAAAGAACCAAATGTGTATGGAATAATATTCACGTCGATTGTCAATAAATGCGATTATTTGTTTGTGTTCAGAAGATGGTGATGCTTTCACCACAGTATTTCATGTGCCTATACTTTGTTTCTCCGTAAAAATGCATTTAACTCCAGATATTTCAGACTAATAAAAAACGTATTGTAGTAGCTTACATAGAACTTGGCATCTAAATTCCAGTTGGTGTGTATGTCATAGGGTGGAACATGGACGTATTCCCCCTTCTCATTGCACCTAGCGTCCCTACCGCCATTCCCAGAAGTTAGGCTATTCTCCTATTGCCAAATATGCGTTTATTTTGTCAACCAGTTTCCACTGATATGCAGCGTGAAGTTTGTCTCTAATAATTTATAATGTGCGCATTTCAGGTAATAGTTTCCGGTTCGCTCGAACCATACCGCGTCTTACTAAAATCTGTGGACCAAACACCCGCGTCATTTACAAGAGGTAATGACGTCACTAAGTGGACGATTGTAGTACCGCGTTTACGCATTGAGGTACACCACAATGGCGTTCAGTCTGCGTATTATTAGTTGGGAGTGACACCATTGAAAACGATGACGACACATCGGTTTTCCGCCAATAAGAGAAACTGAAAATCGAGCACATGGCAATGTTTTTCGTCATGTAGGCAACTATTTGGAAACAGAACAAAGGGTAAATAGCATAGTCGCCAAGTTCTCTAAGTGAGCATCAGGAATATCAACGAGTTTAACAACAACGCCTAAGGTTAAACCGACTATGACTTATTCGTTGTAGCTGGAACCTTGAAAAATTTTCCCATTGTAGAAAAATGATTATTTTTTGAGATAAATGGAATGGGTTTTGAATCCATTTGAGTTAATAAAAAACAGCCAACATTTACATTTTTGTGTATTTTCAGCGGCTTTTTGGAAAGCCTAGGAAACGAAACTGTGATTTTGCTTCCACTGTTCTCAAAGCTTGATACTTCATCCACTCATTGTCATAACTACTGATGATACTGTTTCTATACCTATGTTAAATTAATGTGAAACGTTAATTAGATATAAACTTTATTGTAAAAATTTGGTTGGCAATTAAGAAATAATTAATGAACATAAATAATTTCAAAATATCAGTTCGTGACATGGCAATACCAAAGTTTTGTGTAGTACATCATTTAATTATTAATTATACTTCGGTGATTCATATCTTTAGGTTATAGCTGATAACTTCAAAAGGTGAACTTAACAAGGTTTCATTCTTTTATTTTCCATATCTTTAGGTGTAATGGATAATATGAAGGGACATTATAAAATGTCTTAAACATATTTACATATTTTTACAACCAAACATTTTTAAAATGAAGATATTTCGCAAAATAAACATTGAAAATAAGTAATTGAGCACAGAGCATGTGCATTAGAATGGTCCTAGGATGACCCTTTCTTGCATTGGTGGTTTTTCTGGTTGCAATGCTGGGAACCACTGTAGCCAGCATGCAACGTGGCAGCTCGGCAGTTTGTTTCTAAGCATTAAAAAGCTATATATATTTTCATTTAAATCCGCAAGTGATTGAATAGTGTTATATTTGCGGTCATACTTTTCGGTTATTTTGTGCTCATAATAATGTTTTGTTCAGTTATATTAATTGGTATATTTAAGGGTCATTGTTATTTAAACATTCTATTTTTACTGACTTTGAATTAATAAACCATCAATGAAAGAATTACGATTATTTCTGTATCCGAAATAGTTAAACTGCTGTGGAACAGTTGCTGTCAGTGTATACCTTTAATGGCTTTCGATTACCGTTATTTTCAATTTAGAAAACAATTTCATTTTTGACCCCGTACCGGGTAATTATGAAAAATGTCAGATTTTGAAAACGAGACTGGACTAGACTTCATCAGACGAGAAACGAGATGACACTGTTCGCTGAAGTCTAGTCTATTCCCGCAGCATCACTAATGCACAGTAGACCACCTTCAGCCAATTAGATCATGAATGATTATTTTGTATGTATTGGATTTATTTTGCATGATTTAGGAATATCTCTATTAAAGGGTAAATTTAGGAAATATCTCTCATATATATGCCATAATCTGGTCAAGTAGTTCACACCCGAATGCCTACCAATATTTCCTATTCTGGAGATCGAGCTAGCAACCTCTTTAGCCCTAATAAATATTTAATAAAAAATATTAACTCATTAAATTTTCAGTAAAGATACTGATTCGATAAATATTCGATATAGATACTGATTCAATAGATATTCACTATAGGTACTGACTAAATAAATTTTCAATAAAGATGCTGATTCAATAAATATTCAATATAGATACTGATTCAATAAATATTTAATAACGATACATATAAAGGTTCTAAAAACTTTGACAGTAGGTATCTTTATTGAAACGTGTCATCTGTTACTATGCAATAAATGACTTCTACTAATGACTCTTCTATTACACTCTCAAGCATACTTTCACACTGGCTATTCTAAATACATGAGTTTGAAAGTGTATCTACCACATGTGACGTATTCAATGTTGCTGACCGTTGCCAACGATTCACAATAACAGTAACAGTTGTGACTTTTCCCGTTTCAGGTGACATTCTCAATAGTGTACGTCGTAATAGTGTACTTCATGACATCTCAGCCGTTGGAGGCCTCCAGGTTCTTCTTGTTCCTGCTCATGTTCATCATGACCTCCCTTGTGGCTCAGAGCCTTGGACTGCTCATCGGAGCCGCACTGAGCGTTGAGGTGAGGCATCTGACGATAAATCGCTCCCCCTATTGGTAGGCAAGGTCTGTAGAGTGTACTCTACAGACCTTGCCGATCTCCTTGGTTCCGATCTCCTGGCTTCAACTTCGTGACGTCATGCCCTCTCCATATACCTCAATGGTGTAAACAGTTCCAATCACACTGACCGCTTATATAACCGGCCGGTTGTGCAATCGCAGCCAATAGGATCTCGCCTCACGGTCACGTGCTGTTTTTGTTTACATTTTGTTGCTATGCTGCCTCAAATGCAGCATTTATGCCTTAAATACAAGGTACAAATGAATTAAGTACATTTAATCTCACCTCGATAAAATGTATGCTGCTATAATATATGCATTACAAAAAATAGATGATGCAAGAGAGTTAAATTCTGTTTAAATTGTGTTCTGAATATTTTTAGGTTTAGGACGTAGTAGGAATGTTAACTGAAAATATCGCGATATGTAAACACAAACAGCACGTGACCGCGAGGTGAGCTCCTATTGGCCACCGTTGCACCGGTTTGAAATAGACGCTCTCCTATCACTCCTATAATGCAACCGTTGAGAGCTGGTTGGTTGGCGCTGATTGGTCGACTGTACAACCGCAACTGGCAACCGCTAGTGTGATACGGCCTTTAGGCTGGGATCCAATCAACGTGAACGGGTGAAGTGAAATGTGTACCGTAAAACGTGAAGAGATTGCGCACGGGTGGGAGAATGGAAACGGACACAATCAGCGTGTAACGTGGGACTGTGTGCGTGGGAGATGGGCATCTCCCATCTCTTACATTTCACGTACACGGAAAACCAATGAAAACTGTCCCAGCATTTAGCGATAAGGAGCCACCAATTTTAGTCTCAAATACTGCAAAACTGATTTCAGTCTTAGATTTAGCATAGAGAATTTCCTGACTTTTTGTAATGAGGGAATAAATGAATGAACAGTTATTTGAAGTAATTTTGTTTCAGTGAGAATTTACAAGGTAACTAATGGCATGAAAAAACTTGTTTGCGACTGTTGTCAATGGTTATATCATGAACATTTAGATAGGAATGAATAAACACGGTTTTCACGATTTATGTAATTCTTGTAAAATATACTAAACTTATGCAATCTGGCTATTTCATTAACGGCATGTTATACGTTAGCACCTCTACAGTCTTGAAACTTAATTGTTAGCTCCTGTTTACATTAGATACGGATTTCTTTTTGCGCCTCTGTCAGTCAATTTTTTCCTGAGAGTCGCGTTACGTCGATTGCGTTCGCTATCGAAAAAGTTCCCGTCTCACGTTTCCCGAGAACGACTCACGTCACCCGTTTACTTCAATTGTGTCCCATCCTTTAGTCTACGCCTTGAAGTGCCTGTTGTACTCAAGGGGTTTTGAACATCCTGGAGGAGGCATTGAAAATTGATTGCTGGTCTGTTCTTTTCAGAATGGAGTGTTCCTGGGGCCAGTGACATCAGTGCCCATCCTTCTATTCTCAGGCTACTTCGTCAATTTCAACACCATCCCCAGCTACCTTCAGTGGCTCTCCTATCTTTCTTACATTCGATACGGTTTCGAGGGGTCCATGCTCGCCGTCTACAGCTACGGCAGGGCTAAACTCAAGTGCTCTGAGGCATATTGCCATTACAAGTCCCCGACGAAATTCCTGGAGGAGCTGGACATGGCGGAAGGAAAGTACTGGATAGATGTCTTGGCCCTGGGAGGCTTCTTCGTCGTCCTACGCGGCGTGGCGTACCTTGTCCTTCGCTTGAAACTGAGATTCAAAGGATGAAAGGAAATGCAACGAAATCATTGAAGCTTTGGTCATCATCACCATCTCATTCACGCTGTGAAACAGGAATATTTACAGTTACCAATATCTTTCTCGTGGTCGAACAGAGGACTGCCTTCAGCCGAGAGTAATCTTACCTACTGCTTACCGGGATGGTCTAAGACTGTCCTGAGGAAACCGCTCATCAGAATCTACGAAATCTAAAATAAATGGCTCACTAAGAATTCGAAGCCGGGCACCAGAAACCTGTGTGCCTATTTTTGAGTAAGTCCTCGATCGAGCAGTTTTCTCTGTTCGCTCATTCTCCAAGCACCGAGAGTATTTACTACTCCGAGTGAATGTTGATATTGCGAGGGGCTGCGAGAGAGTTAGCTGCAATCCCGCGTGTTTGGAAGTGTAACAATAAGGAAAAGACATGATATCAATGGCATCAGCGTGTGTAACGCCTTCTTCTTCTTCTGGCTTCTTAATTCATAATCTTGAAGCAGGGACGGAATCTGAGTGTGGAGTTTTCCTCGACCGTTCTCCTTTCAGTGGAGATGGCGAGAATTCCAATGTAAGCGAGAGTAGGGAGAGAAGGTCGGAATGTGTACAAGAAGAAGAGATAAATGCATTTAGGAGTGGAGCTGTGTGGAGGAAAGGAATCCTCTCAAACGATGGAGCCAAATCGAGGTGAAAGCACAGCGCTTGTTTTCCAATACAAACTGAAACATAGCATGTCCACAGTTACGCGTATTTGTAATTTAAATACGAAGTTCATAGAGAGAAAATATTTTGGTATTAAATGTGGAATTCCAACGAGAGTTAAGAGGTAATTTTAGATGATCCAAGCATTTGGTGATATTTTTAATAGTAACTATTTAATAATGTATGGCTGTTCTCGACTTTTATACATTTACCATGTATTCACTTTCTATTTTGATCACGTTCAAGTTTATAATATGTATATTTCACAATTTTGCTCAATAATTTAGTTCATTTATCTCATGTTGAATGTGTGTACATCGTATGAGATTTGCTTAAGGCAATAAAATCCTCAAAGATAGGCAATTTTGCGTAATAGCTACCAGAATATTACTCTTTTAAGGGTTAAAAGATAAAATACACTTTTAATGAATAGATTATATTTCTTTATGAATGACATGTTAATTATTATAACTTCCAATGAATAGCAGAATTTCCACACAGAAAATAATCAATCATATTGAATTTTTTTCTGTGGATTCTGCTAATGTATCGCATATTTCAGCGGATAGCTCCGTTAAGCATCTTACTTGTTATCCATGAATTTACTTCCAAAGAAAATAGCATTGAAAATCTACCGGATAAAGTTCCAATGCGTGCGGTTTCTCTTGGTTTCCAATCACACTCTTCAATCCTGATACTCCACACCCATTCATGAGTTATGCTTGACATTCCTGAGCCGGGCGCATCATTATTTTAGTTTAACTAAAAATCTGTCTCAATTGATAGGAAACTTTTTGCGGTCCATTGGAGTTGTTATTAGCATGTTGAATTACAAATTGGTGTGGCATGGATATTAGACGCTAGAGTATGAAAGCTTCTGAGTTCAACAGTATCAGGACGAGGGAGTAAGAGTAACCTTTTAGCGCCAAATATTTCTGATAATGTGCATGTTTTGGATAAATGAAGTTGTGTTAAGCATTGCAAATGGTTTCCCTCCCCCAGAGGGCAGTGTGTGTGAAGTGTCGGGATAATCACGAATAGGTAGCCAAGGAGTCACGTGGTACAAACAAGAATAGTTCGCAAATGTTGATGTGCGTTTTAATCGTTCATTAGAATCTCACTCATTGTATTCGCTTGAGTTTTTCACATCCGAGGAATCTAATCATTAGATGGATGAAAAAGACTGGAGTGAAAACAATATGTGAGATTGTTAAGAGCGATGAAAACACACTTACATTTGCGAACCATTCTTGTTTGTTCCACGTGACTCCTTGGTTACCTATTCGAGATAAAAAAGATGGTTTCAAACACACGCCCCCAGGAAAGGGTCAAGGAAGAGCAATACATATTAAGAGGCAGGCATATTGATAGCAATTGTTTCGGAACCGATAAATTGGGAAAAATAATTTTCTAAGGCCTATGTCGCTACTGATTGTAGTGCATAAAGTGGAGAACCCCATTTTGCAAACAACATTTTGTCTCTGATGACTCTGATTCAGATAGAATCACCCTCTCATAGGCTATGCAATTTTTAGGCTACAATGAATGGAAAAAATACAATTATGAATGTTCTCCGGTTTGTCATAAGACAGTGGATTTCTTGCGAAAGGAGGGACTCATGAATCGATTCCAAATTGCCTCCGTACATGGAGGATGTGGCATTTTTCGAGTTGTGCTTTTAACGTTGCTACCTATCTCCACTCCATATTTAATATGGCAGAAACCTAACAGTGATCTTAATGTGAAATATGTCGGAATGCCAGATGCCAGAAGATATTTAATTATGTGACCTATCCCCACTCCATATTTAATATGGCAGAAACATAACAGTGATCTTAATATGAAATAACCATATGCCAGAACAGATTTAATTATGTGATAAAAATTATCTTCTCGATGTTCTTTTAATGACTTATTTTATTTGAAATATGAATAAACTTTTTGAAATAAAAGTGGAAGAGTATGTTTCTCATCCCTGAAAATTTTCTTCTGAAGAATGCACCACTAACAACCTTCGTATTCAACTTTTTTTTGCTTTGTCGAAACAATTTTAACAGCACAAAAAAGACGATATATAAAATATAACTCTCCCTTCGTCCACGCAAAGACCATCTACGCCGGTGATGTCAAGGGCTGTTAGCGAAGGGAATGTTGAGCTGAAAGCGCAGCTTCTCTGATAGGATGGCTCCCAGAAACGCTCTCGAAGCGCATTACAGGCTCAGAGGCAGCTGCTTGGAAAGGCAAACAGATCCAGTCCTTGCTCGATTTTGATGACCATAGTCAGAGGATTTGGGGGAAAATCAATTCAAATAGCTCGCATATTGATCTAAATTGGTTTTACTCTAAGCTAATATACCTACCATACATCTTCAGCACAATCTCCGGTAAGATTCCGCTTTACTTAAGTGTTTAATTACTTATACGTAAATTTTTTTACGAATTCATTGATTTCACCGATCTCCTGTTTAGTTGAAATCTAGGCCAAAATATGTGAATGTTTAATTTATTTCATCATTTCGAAGCTTAAATCAAATTAAATTGATCATTCATCCATAAGTTACGAGTTGATTCACAAGTCTTCTGCTGGTCTTTATATCCAGATGACGTCATGCTCAGAATCATTTCGGTCATGGAACAACTTACCTTGAATTTTGTTGTTCGAGCCAGGATGAAAAATTCCCATTTGAATTTTATTATATTTAAATTTCCCTCCTTTTTTCCTTTCCTTTTGGACTTCGAACCTTGTTTCAGTAGGCCTTCATCACCATCCCGGGCTCTTTTCCCTTTTATGGTCGTGGTAGGTAGTACGTTATTTCTGGGAATTACAGAGGAGAAGAAAGGTTGTTTTGTTAAGGTAGGAAGCTCAAAAGTTTATTTCGGTAGGGAATTAATTTGTTTAGGAAAATCCGGAGGTAAAGATAGGTTTTTAGTCAAGGAGTTGTTTTGGAATAAGGATATGAGGAATAATGATTTTTAGGAATGTCTAGTTGCTGAAGGTGTACTTTTGGGTAGGAAATAGACGGGGTTTTTTGTTTGGGTGTAAAAGTTTTGGATATCAGGGAAAAGGTTTAATCTGGTTCAGGTGGCTGTAGGTTGGGGAGCTGCGAACCTCCTTGCCCCGTGTTGGCGTGGGAATAGTTGAAGGAAAGGTTATTTGCTGGGTTTTGGAGGATTGAGAATGTTTCGTCTTCTTGCTGGCTGGATTCTTCGTCAAGGATGATATCTTCTGTGACCACTGTGGCGGGAGAGGGGAAAGGTATAAATTGTTGATGAAGGGATCCTTGGTGCGGGATATTTGGTGGCAATTTAGGGTTGCGGATTTTTTTCAGAGGTTTGGTAGGAATGAGCTTGTTGTGTGGATGGATAAATTTGCCGGAGGACTAAGGGAGTGGACTAGAGTTCAGGAATTAATTCGTTGGTGGAGTATTTGACAGTTAAAGCATCATTGTGGAGGCATTTCTGTAATAATTCAAGGAATGTGAGAATATTGAGTTCATTTTGGATACTGATATTGGACTCAAAACATGGGACAAACCTCGGCCAGCTGCCTGACCGTTTTGTTCAACCACACTTGGATTCTCTTGTTGAGAGGAGGCTCGGCAGTGCACGGGCTCACCTTTCAGACTGTGCTGGTCATCATGTTCGTCCTTATGCGCGTAGGTCTTTTTCTCGTCTGAACGCGAGTTCTTATACGCGTGCATCTCATAGTTCCCAACGCTGCCACATTACAATGGTAGACGAAGCAGTCTCAGTGAAAACCGGAAACAGGAAATGAGAAGAGACACACGAAAAGACACCACACGTGCACCAAATTCAAAATATCACGGGAATGAACAAAATTAATTAAAAATGAGCGAGTGTAGCAGGAACCACAAGTGGATTCAATTCACCTTCCAAGGAGCAAATTGTGTCGACCAAAATGTTATGTGCACTCGAGTCTGAAGGGTGTTTATGAAGCAACCAAAAGACCTAGAGAAAATTTAATTATATTATGCTTTTTCTCGTGTAATTCTGCGGCAACGACGCACGGCTTTCCAAGCAACAGTTGGCCGCTGATCCGTCTCATTATTACTTATATAAATATGTGTAAAAAGTTGATTAAATGACGTTCTTAACGACGATGCATTATATTATTGAATATGTAAGAATATTTAACAGCATTTGTTTGACCACCCAGAGACGAGAAAAACGCTTCTGATTCAAATGATTTCAGCGACAATCCTTGCTCAGACAAATGTCTGAGATTTACAGAATACGCATAAAACAATCTAGTGTATATTGTGTTATGATTTGAATTAGATCAGATAATGGATTTTTGGGAAATAAATTTTTAAATTCGGCGTTATTGTTGAACACGTAAAAAATACCGTCACTTTTTCCACTCAAACTTTAGTAAAAAAAACAACAATATGGTTAAAAATATTATGGTTACAACTATTAACGTATAATCAAACGATAAAAAAATAATATAATTAAATTTACTGTAGGTCTTTTGGTTGCGTAATAAATTTGCTTCAAACTCGAGTGCACACGATATTTTGGTCGACAGTAGTGACTTGTTCCTTGCAAACTTCAGCCATTGGCGGCTTGAGAGCAGCGCTGAAGTTACGCTACTCAGGAGTAGTCTGGACGCGTGGGGCCATCGTAGTCTGAACAAGACATAAAGTCTGTTGCAATGGTCGACAGCCGACGTAGTTTTCTTTTTTTGTACCTATTTGCGCTTCGGAGTTCGTCGGAGCGCAAGCTCAGAGTTGACTTCACCTGTCATTTCACTGAAAAAATTTACCACATGTCGGTGATGGTGTCTCCTAAATATTTAATAAATTGCACGTTAGATATTTTGTTGACGCAATAAGTATTTCGGGGGATGATATCCCTTTTCCAGAAGTTTAGTGCCGCTTTATTCTCCGAATTTAATTTAAGCTACTAAAGTAGAAGCGAAAGAGACATTTCCCTTCTCCCAAACCTACCTCTACCCACTTGACTTCAATGAAGTGTCGCCAGATGGCGTAGTTTTCATTTTTTTGGTATTGCGCTTCGGATTTTGTCAGTTCAGATGCCTTCGACTCACGGACTGAACGACCAGGACTCCGGGATCGTCATCCGAGGCATGAAAGTTTCGGTAAGTCTTCCCTCATAACCACCTAATTTCCCCCCTCTTTTCCTTTCATAATTTCTCGAATCACGTACGACTCCATTCCCATCCGAATCTCATTCGAATGGATATTGTGTCCCGCGCTCGAACTTGGTAGTACCGGGAGTGCGTGTAGATGACGTTGACGAAGTGCATGATTGATGGTGATTCACCCCCTATCACAAACCTTTAAGGTGGTTCGCTCAGCAATCTGTATGTAAGAATGAAGATAATGATAGAGCACACACTCTGTGCACAAATTCGTATATTTATCGCTTTTGTCGTTTTTATCAAAGGAAGCGGCTGGCAACTTTGGAAATTTTTATCGTAATGGTGGGTATAGGTAGTTTTGGTAGAAGAGAGAAGCCTGGTTCCGGCATTCGACTACTCTTAACTAAATATGCCATTCAACTTCTGATGGCCGAAGTACTCTCATGTCTGACCGAATGTGAAGTGCTGAACTCTCGTGGACTGCCATTTCCAATTGTTTGTCTAAGTCGTTTGTTGCGAATTATTTAATTTTAATGTTGCTTTTTAAAGGTGTATTATAGCTGGTACTTTTTCCTTTCAGGTGAATTAGTTTTCAGGTCATAGCATGTTATAATTTTTTAAAAATTGATTTGGATAGGTTGTGTAATAGGAGTCACGAAATGAGCTGACATTTTTTTCAGTGCAACTATAAGCAAAATAAAGAGACACATGTCTCGGCCTTTTTCCCCACAGGTCCGGGTTCGGAATGAAAAATAAATAAAATAGAAACGCAAAACTGTCACGCGGGCTGCCTACATTTGCCGGCTTCTGAGCTGACAATGAGAAAAAATTCCTACCATCTCGTTACGTGTTTTGTAGCGCAATTTCACCACTAAAAGAATTATTTTCAATGGCAGTAATGAGAAATTGGATTATAGATTTATTTTCATCACAATTTGCCATCATTTATATTGGTTTACAATTTACCAAACTTCAAATTTTTCACATATATTTTACGCCTATGACAATGCAACCCGCACAGCGCAACTAGATAATTTTCTTCGATAAGCGTTGAAATAATTACAAATTCCGTTCCGTAACAACAAGTCACTAAAAATATATCTCTTTCGCTTTTGTCATTCAAAAAGCTTATGAACAATCAAAACAATTGCATTCCGTTTCTATTTTTAGTCGGGCAGGATAACCAAATATAATGAATATAACAAATATAATACAAACCTTCATACTCCATGTCGTCGTCGGAATCGTCAAAATCACTCCCTGAATCTTCGGCTAAAATATCCTTATTTTCGGATTCGTCAAACTGAGTTCCTGCCGTATAACCCACGAAATAGACATAAAACATTCTGCGCATAAAACATTATATTCCTGGAAATAGTACCACTCATTACAACTCGTGAAAATTCCCCCCGTGATCAGTGTGCCATTAACATTTCGTGGATGTTATCATGTCAGTGCCCTCGTCATCAACAGCCGGACCCATGAACTACCATTGACTATTGTGCCTCGTAGTTCCAGTAGAACATAATGCGCTTCTCCTTTCTCACACTTCTCCTTCTCCTTCTGCACTCACCTTACCCTCAACCCTCCTCAGTCCTTCCTTCTCATTTTCCTCACTCACTCCCACGCTGGTCGGAGACCCATCAACCCAAGACCCAAATCCCGCTACCCAGCCTAACGCCGCTCATTTCCCCTCTACCCCTTCTCATCCCACCACACAACTCCCACCTCACCCCACTCCTTCCTGCTGGATAGATGTCCTTACTGTCGCACCCACTTGTTATAAAATAATATGCATGCATAAACAGTCACCTGAAGATGTAACTATGTTATAAAACCCGGGTCGTGCCTATTGAAATATACAAGTGAATCTAACAAAGTGTTATTCTTTTATTTTCTATAATGGAACGGTTTCACATAGTGAAGCCTGAAGTTATCAGTTATAAACTATTTCTGTTTTAAGGGGGCTATAGCAAGGCCGTCTCGATATACAGGCCTGCTGAATGGGACGAAAAATCTTTGTGACGTCACAATGGAAATCTGAACGAAAAGCGTTGCTCAATTGTTTCCCGGCTTGTTTGCAGATTCTTTATTTGCTGATATTTGTATGTTCATGGTTGGCAGTGCGAAACGTGCTGTTTTAATCGTATGTAGAAGCGTTTATTTACATTTTTGTGCAATATAAATATTTTATACGTTTCTTTGTGGTTTTGGAATCCTTTGAGGGCGAAGTACATACATAGCGGTGAAACAAAATTAGACGGGTAAGTAACATGCCCATTTCATACTTTACCTTGGCGTACTTGCTAGTCTGTTAGGTTGTAAGTTAAATTCTAGCGATGGGTCGATACCATTTTTTCTCGATAACCGATACTGAGTACGACACTAGTAAGTACTCACGATGCTACTCGATACCAGACATTATGAATCAATTTAAAATTTTAAAGATATTTTGGTTTAAAATACATCGTAAACAAAAAAACTATAGGATTGGGTACAAGCAAACAGCAATAAAATTTTTGAAGAGCATCTGGAAGAATTAAAAAAACAAGTATTTCTGAAAACTGAGTATATTTACTTTGTTTTATTGAATATTAAATATATATTAGCATCGTAGTCGTTAAAGTATGTTTTGCACATTTTCCAATGTTAATGCAACAGGCACTGCTGAGAGGCACATTGCTTACGTTGCGGGTAGTTTTTTTTCAAATAAGCTAAGCTTCGTTATATCCACGTTTGTGTGTGTAATCACATAATAACCATTGTCCTAAAGTACATTTGGCAGCAGTATGACATTTAATCTTCACGGGTGTTCATGAATCCATTTTCCAAATTTTTCATACTTTTACTACCTTGTCCACTTGGGATAGTTTTTGTTTAATTCTGATTATTTTATTTCTCTTCTATTATCTGTGTTGGGGTCCGAATAATATTTCGAGATGCATTTCGTCAAGGAAAATAGACTGAATGTCTGCTATTTCAGTTAAAACATATACTTTTCTTCATCTCTTCAAAATCGATGGATTTCTGCCTAAACATGATAGATCGTAAAAAGGACCTGGGTCAATCACCCCCGTTCGCGCGATGCATGGACATCCAGAATCGGAACGTGTTATTTCCGATATCCGATATTTGTAAGTTAATAATGTTTGAACAATTAATTTTCATTCGCTGATGAATGCGCGCAGGTATATGAATTTTATATAGAGTCCTGAGGGTTAAAGTTTTCGATTTCTAAGGAAAAATATTTGATCAAGAATTTATTATAGATAAGCTCTGACTAGGAACTTGGCCATTAATGAAATAATTAATAACCGTATGTAGGAAATAAAAAGTGGTAGAGTAAAACTTATAAGTTTTATGCCATATATCTTCCGTAACGCCCTTATTATGATGCCTACTATCCGTTGCAAAATTTCCGTCACCCGCGAGTTTGAAGACCAATGTCTCCAAGATGGCTAATGCGATTTTAAATTAAAGTATATGAAATTAAATCTTGTTAATTTATACGTTTACTGATGGTATTAAAATATTTTTACAAATTTTATTTCTTGAAGCACCTTCGTGTTTAAGAACGGATTTTTAGCGAATTTATTTTTGGTACCGGATGGGTCCATCGAATTTGGGGCATCGTAAGAACAACACAGATCAAGATATCAGATTTTCCTTTTCACATGTTGTAGCTAAGGGATTTTTTAATAGTCATACGAAGTTTTATACTATTACGTTCATCAGTAGGTATTTTTTGTTATTGTTGACTTTGTCAGACTGCATTATTTTCCGTCCCGCACGCTTCCAGTTCCGAAAATCACCGTTTGGACCTTTATCTTGCTCTCGAGTCATCAATATGAATCCACTTATGAAATCCCAGTAGAATTCGTTGGTATTTGATATCGATATATATTTATTTTTTGTTATAAAAGCACGCTCAACTGCCCAGAGCATGTCTCAAAATGAAGGTAGGGCGCGCGAGGAATCAATTGCTGCAAACAGCTCGCCTATCGCCGTGAATGAGTCATGAGTAGAGCGCGGAAAAAAGTCTTTTGACTTTTTGTAAAAGTGGGACTTTTGTGGTTTTAAATACAAATCTTCACCAATCTCATCAAATAAAACTGTTTTTAATGACTTTCTTAGAGACTTTTTGGGACTTTTTTGGCGTGGCGGGACTTTTCTGATCAAAAGAGACTTTTATGGGCCTTTTTATTTAAACCACATGCCTAAGTTAATATTTGGCTGTTGTGATCACATTTGTTCAACTGTGTGTTGGACGCATCTGTGTTTTTCATGCGATACTACACGGAGCAGAGATGTACTGTAAAATGTAAGCTCCTAACAATTGCTAATGCGAAATTTTAATAATAGCTCCGGAAACTGAACTGCAATGAAATCTTTCTATTGCTCCACCGTTCATGAAATAATCACACCGACTCAGTGTTTCAACCCGAAGGTTGGTTTGGATAGGTGAGTGTAGAGCTCACCCCGTACTTATCCATTTGCATGTCAAATTCACATATTGTTCCTTTCCCTGGGCCACCTCGCTCTTCGAGTTTTTTTTGCTGAGGGTGTCCAAAGACTTCACAAAGGGATAGATTGATCTGAAAGAATGCATTGATCTAATTATGAACCAGCTTATTTGAACCCGGGTGGTCTGCTGACAAGCCGACAGCGCTACACTGTATGCTAGCACTCCGCTTTTGTTTAGGAGATTAGTGGAAAAATGATACAATTATATGAAAGATCACCTTGAATTTCCGACGAGGTGAACGCGTCATATTGTGTGCAGATGATCATTAAATGAGCCTAAATTGTAGCGAGGCAAGCATTACGTAGTGAACCTGGACCCTCGGCTGCGATCAAGCGGAGAAGAAGATTTTAAAATTATCGCGAAAAACAAGAGAAAAGGGTCCTCAGCTTCCCCGAAAATAGGGGTACAGGACCTGTACAATGGACAACAAATAAGTACTTTTTTCTCATTTTCGGTTTGTCTTGAGCAGGAAACTAAGTTTTGAACTATTAAATCATGTTTCAACTGCCTTATAACATTATTGGTCCTATGTAAAAACTTGTTTTGTATTGTACATTATAAAATTTTCCCCTTTAAATTTGACTGAAAAAACGCCGTTTCCAAGGTTTTACAATGGAGTGTACTTCCACCCTCTTTGTCATCTAATGCCTTTTAAGTAAGAGGTAGGGTGCTGGGGACTTCCAGATATTGAAATAGAGGAACAATGAGATGGGAGGGTGTGTTTCGAAGAAAATGAACCATGGGGAGACGGGAGAGCGAATATAAACGACGTGAGTGGTTAAGCGGGGTTGCATAACTTGGAGCATACAGCCCCGCGACGCCGAGGCCCATGTTTCAAGGAGCGCTGGCGCCCCCCCTGTTCGTCCTACGTCAAAATGTTAGAATACCTTTTTTGTTGCTTATATTGTCTACTTTCCGATTTTTTATTAGTTTTTCCCAAAATCAAAACTAAACGATTTAAAAACTAAAAAAGCTATTTTTTGAGTGTTATTTTCAAAATTTGGGGGGTTTGCGGGGGTAATTTTTGGTGGGAAGTTAGAAATTCGGATTCAGCGACCCAAAAAGCATAGGATAAATCAATTTCCAGAACTACATCTAATTTTTCCAATTAAAATCCCCTAATGCCTGGACTAGCATTTCTAGGCTCTTTTCTCGATCAATTCAGTTAAATTCAGCAACTTTCTCATCTACATCTACACGATACCCTGCAAGCGACCGCGAGGGTGTGTGGCAGGGGGTGAAGATCACCAAGCATGCACTACTAACATGCAAATAAGCAACTATATTGTCTCATGCAACTTGATTGTTAGTATCTATAGTATTTAAGGGTTTTCTTCTCACAGAAATAACTCAGACTTTTGAGAGACGTTTTTCAAAAATATTGGTGACTTTTTTTTGCAAAATTGAAGACTTTTTTTCCGCGCTCTAGTCATGAGGACTCGGCAATAGCGGCAAAAGGTATCGTCTTAAAGAATGCAAGTCAGTGTCAGTTTAAGAACTGACGGTATCTTTGGAAACATACCGTCACTATGCCTCCTCACGCAAAAAATTTTTGCAGACGGAGTTGAGGATAATTTAAAGTGCAATTTGTTTCATTCGTCGAGAAGCCGTGAAATGTGGGGACAAAAGCTATCTCACTTATCGCTGATTTCATTTTGGTGAATACTGCAACTTCTAAACTTTTATTTAAGCATAGGCAAGGATATTTTCCTGTGCATACTAGAGAAATTTTCTCGCGCAGTACCTTCGGTAGCTTACAACTTGACAACCACGAGCAACTTATCTCTCCTGGGCGAAGTCCTGTCGCGTGGAGCTCGCTTTCCGAAATAAATGCATACAAGTTGAAAGCACATCATATTCTCTGAATTCGTTAAGTCATTTGCACGTGCTAAGTTTTCAAAGACGAAGAAAACCGTCAAAAGAAAATGAATTTCCGACTTCCGCAAGCTGAGATAGCGCATGTTTTTTTAAAATTTGTCTTAGCGTAATTGTTAACAGAGTGATCTATTGTAAACTTTGTTTAATCTAAGATAAATATATGTTCCATATCTTATGTGAAGAAAAGAAAAGTGGCTTTTCTTGTTTATCTTCAATTTGACTGTAAAATTGAACTTGCTTCCTGGAACATGAAAAAAATCCGGCCTTTTTAGCTGTCACGGTTGAATAAAAGAAAAGAATGAGCTCGAATGTAGTCCCCCCGAGACTTTTTTCGCGAAGATTTAGGAAAAAAATGGAGTATATTCAGAGGAATACGGTAATTGCCTTTGTCAGTTAATGAAATTGAAAAAGATTCGTTGAATGGTGAAACATTAATATTTTTCGCCAAAAGATTCTTTTGCTCGATACTATGGAAATTTCGCTAGTACTCGCTCGATACCTGAAGTATCGAGGGTATCAAGGAATTATCAAATTCCTTTCAATTTCCTCAAAGCCGTTGTGTTTTAGTATGCCTTTATTTGTTTCTTAATGTTTGGATTAGTATTTTCTTAGTATTCTTCACTTTGGAGTAAGCATGACAGCTAATTTTATTTTAGTTTCTTATCATATGTTCATTCACCCTGTATTTGTGGTTTGATTGCTGTCGAGGACATTCCGAATTAAGGAAACCTCAGTAGCGTTATTGTTATGCTGTGCCACTCACTTAGAACTAAATGAAGTTTCCGACTTAATTGAACGTATAACTTTTACTGACGACAATATTCATGTTTCACGAACTTTCTGCTTTTCGGTAACAACGATAAAAATTTAATAAAGCGCCTATTAAGTTTCATATGACGAGGCTAATAAAAGGGTCTGCTAAATAGAAACGGAAAAATACACTGCAAAACGTAGGTAAATTAAAAGCAATTTTTATGGTCTACTAAAGTAAATTATCAGATTCGTTTGTTGAAAAATAAAATGTTTACTCCGTTGCGTGATTTTAAAATAATAAAAAGTGAGTAAAATGTGTTTTAACGTACGGAGGTTTCCGCGGTGATTATGAATTCATATTTTTCGGGTTTTGCCTCGTTTGTTCATTTCGGCGGACGGCAGTTCTTCATCCAAGGCAGTTCTTCATCAGGACCCGAAGACGGGATTCCCGGCAGTGGCGGATTTTTCAGTAGAAAACCGGTCCCCACTTGAGTGCCTAGTGGAGGGCATTTCAAGTTCAGTACTTCGTCCGTCGGATGGGACGTTAAGCCGTGGTCCCCTAGGCGCCTTTCGTTAAGAGTAGGCTAATGCCGACGTCGGGTTTCTCTCCACCCTTACTCCGTTCCCTGAAAACTCCTACCATTACCCACCTATCCTAAATGACGCAAATGACCTCAGCTGTCGGTTGCCTCCCCTGAATAACCAACAAACCGAAGACGGGAGCTGGAATGCGCCAGAAACTGCCGTCCGCCAAAATGAACAAACCGAAAAATACACCCGAAAAAAATTAATTAGTGTTCTTACGTCTTTCAGATAGAGACCTAACACTGATTCAGATGGAGACAGATAACACCGATAGACACAGATAAGCGCTGTTTGCAAAATGATTGTGTTGTAGTCGTTTGTATTTGGGTGTCACTTACTATGCTGATAAGAAAAAATATTTGGACAGTGAGCAACATTATACTGAATTATTATTGTAAAAATAAAAGTAATGCAATAAAACGGAAAAATGTTGCAAAACGTAGCAAAAGTTGTATTCATTAAACGCCTAAATTATAATCATGTATGGGATGTTTTATTCAAATTGGGATGAGGGTGGTAAGTGCGTAGCAGGTAAGCTATGGAATATTATAAGTGGAATTAAATCCAGATCTAAAGGTTACTGCGGTGAATGACTTAACTTTTTCGAAACACATATAGCATTTCTCCGGGCTACGAGTTCTCGTCGGATCACTCTCGTGACGTCATAGAATCGAGTGTCAGGCCTGTATATTGAGACGCACGTGGGTAAATATATTCTTATTTTTGTACAGTTCCGGGTTCGATTTCTAATCTCAATTATAGTGATGAGCGATATATCCTCAATATGTGATTAATTCACAGATATGTAAAATTAACAGTCACAACCTGTGACTCACTTCCGGCGAAACCTGTAAATTGTGATTGGGAGTGATCTGTCATCGTTGCTGCTGAAAACTGCCGCACGTTCCGCAATGCGACTGAGATGAAGCACACTGTGATCACTGATTAGCCTGTGATTATATTGTGACTGTTTCAACTGCCAAAGTTCACATTGGACAGAAAGAGGTGAACCAGTTAAATTTTTTTTAGCATTTCATTTCAAGTTACCGTTCAAGGACTGGATTTTCGCTTTTCTCAGCCATGTATATTTATTTGCAGAAACGTCTTCAAACGTTTATGATAAAAATTGCATTGTTTATAAATGCAGTTAGTTGATCGAGGAGTATTCATAAACTTTTGAATATGTCAAATAAAAATAGAAATATGCGACTGAGAAAAACGAAAATGATTTCCCTAAATGGCAACTGTAAATGGAATAATTAAAACACATTCTCAGTTTCTCTTCCTTTTTTTCCAATGTGAATGTTGCTAGTTGAAGCAATCAGAAAATAATAACACACTAATCATTGCTCACAATGTGCTTTGGAACTTTAATTATATATTTACATTTGTTTCAATTAAGTTTACCAATTTAAGGCAGTACCAGATTTGTTTCTTTTACTCGGTAAAATACCTAAATTTTAATCGAATCCTTTATTTTCTTTATTTAACGGATGAACCTTTGACTCCTTGCACAGCGCCTCTACGTGTTACGAAATGGCCTTCGGTTTGGGTGGAAGACTTCGAAAGCATCTCTCGGCGGCGTGAATACTCCTCGCAATTATCCATGCTTCGGAACAACCTCTCCTCCGCTGTCGCATTGCTGTCGTGTCGAGTTTCGTGGGCAGGTGGCAGCTTAATCGGGCGAACGCACTGCCTCTACCGGCCGTTAGTCGACACATTTTGTCAATACGGAAGTGGTTGCTGAAACAGGAACGTCACTTGGATTTACCGAAAAATGGCTGATAACGAGCATAAAGCCATGCAATTAATGGCAGAAGCGGAGAAAAAGCTCCATTCTTCCAAGGGATTTTTCGGGTCACTCTTTGGGTCAGTAAGATTTTCCAGGAAATTAATATCTTTTGCTTGTAGTACATGGTTCCAGGTTGTAGCTCACGGAAGTAACTGATTTTTACTCAGTAGGAAATATTAATATTCTTTTAATGTTTTCATTGTTAGGATTACAATATTTTGGCGATGTTAAAAATGTGTTTCGTTAAAGTGAAAACACCTTCACCGAGTGGTGAATGTTTTTAGTTCTAGTGGAAAACCTTTGTAAAGAGCCCCTTAAATGTCATGGTAGCTTGTATCCAGTGCTGGGTTGTTTTATTTCGAGGAGGAACCTAGTTTAACGAATACTTCAATAGTTTTCATATTGTATGGTGAGATGGCTTGTGAAAGACCGTGTGCTTTTATTACGAACGGAAGTGATCCAGATGAAAACGGAACATTCCAATGGCTAAAGGGATAAATCAAACGTGAAGGGTTTAACGCAGAACGTTGGAGAAGAATAAGAATTATTCCAGTGTTTCATAACGATCCAACCGCTGTCTATTTTATCGAAGGTCGTGACTAGTGTTTTAGTGGAAATATATTACAGCAGAGAACTCCAATGTAGGTTTAAGCCGTGGTGAAATGTCTTCAGCATTAGTGTAAAATTGCCAATAAGGTTTTATGTGCACGTAGAGCTTCTAAAATGAGTCATTGCGTACAAATGTCGGAAGTAAGACCCGGAAATAATCCAAATAGTTAAATGCTAATGTGGAATCATATGACAATATTTAGTATGCGTTGTTTTCGACTGGATAGGAATGGTGTTACGCATAATTTCATTGGTTGGGCAAAAATATTCATGCGTCATATACTCCTTAGTTTTATCATTGTGTGATTAGCGTGGTGTTAGTGAAGATTAATTGTGAGGAGTATTATGTACATAAAGTGGGCGAGAACTAGTTTTCAATTTTTTCAAAATATATTTCCCTTCGCAGCTATTCACTTATATCTATTATGTGTTATCATACATTCATGCTCGAGTCACATTATCAGCCATTTCTACCCAGTAAACCGTGTTTAAACCCTCGGAGAGAGGGGGCTTGGTTTGAGCGAAGTAACAAGTGGTTTATGGTAGTTTGGTTAATGAATTAGAAGCATTTCAGATCCTATATGCATTGGTTAATTAATACGGTTAATGCTTAACGAAAACTTGCTAGAACTGGTTTCACACAGGAAGCTGTGGAACAATTTATTCATATAGCATTGTATTATTTATATCCCATGGTTACAAAATAATACCAGTTTAAATTGCATTGAACCTACACTCCGCCTCAATTTAAACAACATTTTAAATAACTTGGGTTCAATCACAAAATAAAAATTATCTTTTGCACCAAAAAACACTAATGATAACAAGAAAATCAACTGATATTACTACTTAAGTACAAGATATGTAACCGAGGATGGTTTATACGCACAAGCAAGCATATAATTTCATTAATTGGTCTCCAATCACACTTTTTGTAAGGATGTCTTCCTTTTTGACCAGCAGATGGAATACATTTAGCAAGAATTATTTTCTTTCAAAATAAGTCCCTAGATAAAATGGTATTTGATATATTTACGTTTCAAAGGATTCTGCTCCCATTTGCTAAGGCATGCAATGCAAGAATTATAGCCCTCATAAATCACTATTGCTTCTGAGAATTGTACCTACACTCAAATCGGTGGGTAGGTTTCTCAACAACAACATTTCAGCAGAAGCTGTAGCTATGTTTTCAGCCTCGGCTGAGGACAAAGCCAACATGGTATATTTACGAGTAGTCCAACACACGGAGGAACCGAGCACTTGAAATAAATAGCCAGTTGTTGATTTGCCATCTGCTGCAGTTCCTTCCCCCATCTGCATACGTTTCAAATACACTTGATGACCATTTTCTTATAACCAATCCAGAGTTGAAATATAAACTTGATTTTTCCACATATTTAGTCCAAAGTTCCTTTTAGACATTCCGTTAAGCAAGAGTATCATTACCTTGAAATTTACTGAAAAAGTTAACCTACAGTAAGATCAGCCTTGTAGTCAACATTAAGTAGATAAAACAACCAACGAATTCATGGTAGGGGTACTTATCAGTAAGGATACAGTTACCATCTGCTGCTGTTGATACTGGTTTGGATTTAACATAGGAGTTGATGCCTGTAGTTGGGAAAGTTACCAAAAACATTAATAATAATAATAATAATGTCTTTATTTGCCCAAAGATCTGTTACATTGATATGAAAAGATATAGGGCACGTCATATTCATACATATATAATACACAATACAGGTTTTAAGTGTCACTGAGGTATTCCTCAATAGAATAGAACAAATTATTTAGCAAGTACCTTTTTAGTTCTGATTTAAAAGCATTGATGCTTTTAATTTGTTTTACACACAGTGGTAAATTATTAAACAATTTTATGCCCATTTCTTTGGGTCCAGTTTTAGCAGCTTTTGTACGCACATAATTGAAATGGATGTCATTTTTTGTCCTTGTGTAGTGTTGGTGGAATACACTGTTCACATCAAATTTAACAATATTATTCTTCACATACATGATAGTTAGAAATAAATATATGCATGGTAATGGAAGGAGCTTCAAAGCCTTAAAAATTGGTTTACTAGGGGATCTATAACACTTCCGGGCAATGATTCTGACAGCTTGTTTCTGGAGTCTGAATATTTTTAAAGACAAGTGGGTAGATCCCCAAAAGATAACACTATATATAACATGTGAATAGAAATCCCCAAAATACAAACTACGTAAAGTTTCTTGTGTTACTGTGTGACTAAGCTGTCTAAGGATGTAACAGCTTGAACTTAGCTTGTTACACAGGAAATTAATATGGTCCGCCCAAGACATTTTATAATTAAGAAATAATCCCAAGAACTTGCATGAGTTAACTTGTTCTATCGATTTTTGTTCCATTTTTATTAGCATGCTATGAGATGGCTGACTGCTGGTTGAAAAGTGCATCAAGTTACTTTTATTAGGGTTGACAATTAGAAAATTATCTTGAGCCCATTTGCTAATTTTATTGGTGACTAACTGAGCTTTGTCGGATAAAGATGTAGGGGAAGTGGATGATACTATAACCGTAATGTCATCAGCATATAAAATAGGGGTAATATTATCAATCCCAGATAAGGCCGATGGTAAATCATTTACATATAACAGGAACAAAAGTGGTCCCAATATAGATCCCTGAGGTACACCCACATTAGACCTCCGAGGAAAAGATGAATGCCTGACACCATCAATGGTTAATGTTACTATCTGAGATCTGTTGCTGAGATATGAATTCATCCATTGAAGCGGAATGCCTCGGATGCCCAATCTTTCAAGTTTAAATAAAAGACGATCATGATTGACTAGATCAAAGGCCTTAGTAAAATCAAAAAATAATGCAAGTGTTTCTTTTTTTTTATCTATAGAGCACAATATATTATCTACTGCCTGGTATATGGCGGAAATGGTAGATTTTCCACGTGTGAACCCATGCTGATCACTAGAGAGAAGATTGAACTTATCCAGATAAGATACTAAACGAGTATATACAATTCTCTCAAAAATTTTTGAAAAGGAATTTTGCATAGCGATAGGTCTGTAGTTGTTCAAGTCATCTATACTCCCTTTGTTTTTATAGAGAGGAACAATCTTTGATGTCTTTAAAGAAGCCGGAAAAATGCCCATTCTCAGAGATTCATTTACCAAGTGTAGAAGTGGGAACTTAATCATGTCATAGCTAGAAAGTATTACCTTTGCCGGAATTCCATCAAGACCTGAACTTGAACTGCTTTGGCTGAATTTGGATATGACAGACTTTAATTCCTTATCATTACTGGGCATCATAAAAAAAGACATTGGATTAGCCTTTGCAGTATAGATGGAGTAGGGAACTGGTTAAAGTTAATCACTGTTTAACTTTTAATATTTACTTTTAACAGTGATTAACTGGTTAAAGTTAATCACTGTTAAAAGTAAATATTTAAAGTTAAAAGTTACATATCTGAAAAAGTAAATATTTTTAGTTAAAAGTAACATCTGAAAACTGAATACTGAACTATCTGAACTGGAAACTATCTGAATATCTGAACTTTTGTGAACATTTTTCTTCTGATTTCGCCACTGTCACCAAGTAGCAATGTCTGCTGAATTACTTTGCTCATAAGTGGAGTGGTGTGATGATGTATCGTTTTTTGAAACCATCCACCCATTTCCTAGGTGGAAGTGCTTACGTAAAACGGTTAGAAACTTGTTAGCTTGTGCTTCCATAGATACACCACTTATCAATATGATTAAGGTTTTGCTGAGGTGTCCAACTGCTTCTGCTGGCCTCTCCACCAATGGGGGAGTTTACTCGGAACCGAAATTGCAATTCTGTACTCAAAATTGTTAGATGGAAACGAAAAAAGAAATTTAGTGAAAAAATTAATCTTCTAACCACAACCATTCACTCATAAATCAAAAATTAAAATGAGCAAAAAGTGACGCCCACCGAAAATGCTGCTGTGATAACATTGACGTCACTTTCCTCCCGTCCTTGACTGCTCTTATGGGAAGGGGAGAGAGTGGAGGGGGATTCTCGGAAGGTCTGCTCGCACAGATGCCGTCGTAACTGCTCCGATTGGCAGAGTCAGCTGTGTTCCCCCCCTTGCGATAAGGCGAAGTAGCTTCGCGGGCTCAGTTGTGATTGGACGAAGTCGTTATATGCCAGAGGTTGCACCATGCCCTCTTTTCCGAAAGGGTTAAAAACATTAGTTTTTCAACGCCTATAACTCGAGAAATGATTGATGGATCAAAAAACGGAAAAATACGGGTATTTTTCTTTTACAAACTCTTATCAGATTCGGCAATAAAAAATATGGTAAACGACCCCATTCATTGTATGTCCTACACATTTGGCAGCAGATGTCACTTCAAGCAGTTGGAAGTGGTTCTTGTTTGTGCAGTGCTTTATGAACTTTCCTGCCAAGAGAACAAGTGCAGAAAACATTTTAGGAAGTGTGAGTTTGCATTCCTTTCGCATTGTGTGTATATGAAGTAGTTGGTCTGCCAACGTGGCAGAGTGGGACATGTATGCCCGAATGAAAGCACACAGCTGAGTTGTCCAACCACAATGTACGGGTGACAGTGGTAGGCTGGGGAGAGCCAAGCTTGTATGCAAGGAAATAGTTTAGAAGATGGTTTCCGGCCTCACTTGGTGGAATACACCTATGTCCGGGATGGAAGAATTAACTCTGCAATGCCACAGGGTAAAATTTTATTTTATTGTACAACTGGTTTCGCCGCAGTGCAGCATTTTTAGGTACATTTGTAGGTTAAAATACTCTATATATACATAATTTGAAGGGTGGGGGTGAGATTAGTGGAAGCAGGAAAGGTGATGCGTTGGACAAGGGGAGCGGGGTGCTGAGCGAAGCGGTAATGACAATGGTCGCGGGGGGTGGGTTGTAGGTGGTACAGGCATTGTGGTTGCAGGGTGAGTAAGGGTGTTGTAAACAGGAGTTGGAAAGTGTAGGAGTGGGCAAAAGTTCGTTGACAATTTAAATTTTTGAAATTACTCTGTACAAAATTTCTAATTCTAGTGCATCTGATTTTTGTCCTTTTTGTTCTACATGTAAAATTTCTGGATTAAAATCACTGAAATGTCCGTGTCCTATCAAACGATTGGCAAATTGTGAATTATTTTCATTGTTCAAAAAGGCTGACCGATGTTCTATAACTCTTATTTCAAATTTTTAACCCTGTTTGGACTACATAGACCGCCTCACAATCATTGAACTTTAGTTTGTAGACACCGCACTTTCTCATTTCTTCTGTCTTCTCCTTGTTGTTTCCTAACAAGTGTCTTTGTGTCTGCCTGTAGTAGAAGGCTGCTCTGACTTCTTCTTTAGGTAATAACTGCTGAATCTTCAAAGAGATATGTCCAAGGAATGGTATTCTCCTCCACTTCTGCATGTCTTTCTCTTTGGGTGTGGCACTATATATTTCCTTAGTGGCTATTTGGTTCATTTACATCGGTACATTTTTCTACCAGTTCTACCATGTGGAATAGCTGAGTTAATTCCTCCATCCCAGAAGAAAATAGTTAGCTATAAACCTTTGTTTAAGTTTTGACACACAGATGATGCAGTAAAAATATTTGTAACCACCTACAATAGCTATAAAAGGAATTGAATTGCTCCCACTGAACAAAAGACTTTGTTTAAGAACAGACCACCAAAAAATAAATATTGTTTTAAGAAGGATATTCAAAATGGTATCATGGTAACTTTTTATGAGGAATAACAGTCCAAGTGGACTACTGTGAAAAGTGCTGTTTCTGCATGTCAAAATGCACCTTATGTTCAATTGAAAACTGACAAGACCAAAGTACTGCTGCTACAATACATTGCTCAGTATGAGTGGAACTCTTGGGTCCCAGCAAACATTATGAACAGCTTAGTTTCCAAGATTTAAGATATCATACTTTCAGGTAGATAACATGTGCATATTATATTAAAACTATTGCACCGCAAGGAAATTTCGTATCACAGAAGTTAATTGGTGCGAAGGTTTCTGCGGCGTTGTTCAGATGTTCTCTGCATATCGGGTTTTGCATCCGCGTATGTTGACTGGGGGTGACAACAGTTTCGCTACCTTATTACACTAGATCCTTCAGCGATGGAAGAATTAACTCAGCTATTCCACATGGTAGACTATAGACAACAGTTTCGCTACAGGTAGACAACAGTTTTTAAATTCAAGACGCTAGCAGGACGGCTAGCGAAACTGTTGTCACCCCCAGTCAACATACGCGGACGCAGAACCCGATATGCAGAGAACACAGAAGTTAATGTGGTGTTGGGGAAAATTTACTTTAGAGCATCTGAAAAGACTAGTGGTGGTAGCTGGGTCAATCATAATACACTGGGCTTGAAGCCTGCTGAGGGAAACTATGATCAAGATCGTATGTTAGGCAGTGGGGTCGTTAATCATTGGAGCACTTAGAACAGCCGTGACTGCATCTGAAAATGGCAGGGTGTTTATAGTGTCTCTCATGGACAAATTTGTACCCTTGCCCTGAAATCCTTGCTAACAAAGCTATTACATGTTGCAGTTCAGGATTAAAGGGAGGACAGGGTCTGGGTTTTTTGCAGAAGACAAGAATTTCACAATGTCCGTCCACCAAATCTGAGGAGAATATAATTTCATTGCAGGAATTGATAATTAATCATGTGACTGGCAAATACTACATTGTCACAAGGTGAATTTTATTGGAGGAATTACATGAGACAATCCTTGCTTAGAAATGTGGGCTTAAGGGCTAAGGAAGAGGCTTAAGGTGGCTGGAGAGGTAGTCATTTGTCATTGAGTGTACATTGCTATAATTGTTCAAGTGTGTCGAAAAAATAATAGGGCCACATTTCATTTACATAATAATAAATTGGAGGGAGTGGGCAGGGGCCTTCTGGAGCTCCCCTGGCACTTAGACCTCTTTGGATCTTTTGTGCCAACCCACATTTAACCTGCCCACCACTTTCAGGGCAAGAGCACCGTGATAGAGGTATGTAGGAGGATCACCCATCTGACCATGTCCGGGCCCAATGTTGCTTAACTTCCGTGATGTCATGGGAACCAGTGTGCCAACCTGGATAGGCCCTGCTTTCGAGTTCATTTGAGTAAAACTTATTATACTATATATGAGTAAACTTATATGGTACTCTGCACATGCCATTATGGGAATATTACAAGAATTACAAGAATTTTTGCCTCAATTTAAGCATGTAAATTATTCACAGTTGATATAAAAACCAAGTAGGTATGATTAAATCTTGACTCAGCTCTAAAGTGGCAAGAATAAGGAAAGGAGTGAGACAAGGCTGTGCACTGTCTCCCATAAGTTTTAATGTTTACCTCAAGAGAGCCATCATTGAAATTAAAGAGAAGTGTTCTGGAGTGAACATCCACAGAGAAACAGCATGCTATGATTCACTGATGACATAGCCCTCATAGCAGGGACAGAGAAGGATCTGAATAAGATGCTACAACCATGAAAAGGACAATGGCCAAATACCAGCTGAAGATAAATAAGAAGAAGACTAAAATATTGGTGTGCAGCCGGAAAGAAGAGGCTAAAACCAATGTCAAACTAGGAAAACCAAAACTTGATGAGGGGAAAGAGTTCTGTTACCATGGAAGCCGAGTAAGCAACAATAGACGAAGCAAGAAAGAAATAGTAGAATAGCTCAGGCAAGGAGGGCATTCTATCAAAAGAAGAATCTCCTTACAGCTGGAAATACAGGCGTAGAAGTAAGGAAACAATTCATCAGAACGTACATCTGGAGCATGTTTCTTTATGGCAGTGAGGCATGGATGATGACAGCAGTGGAGAAGAAAAGGGTGGAAGCATTTGAAATGTGGTGCTACAAAAGAATGCTGAAGATTAAATGGATCGACTGAGTAAGTAATGAGGAAGTCTTAAGAAGAGTGGAAGAAAAGAGAAGTCTGCTGACAACTCTAAAAAGAAGACGGTACAACTTAATCGGCCATATCTTGAGACACGATGGCGTGATGAAGAAAATCGTCGAGGGAAAAGTGAACGGGAATATTTTAAAAGGCAGGCCTCGTATGAGATACATGGAACAGTTAGTGAAGGTTTTAAAAGAGAAGAATTACATCAATGTGAATAAGTTGGCCAATGGAAGAATGGAGTGGAGGGCTGCGTCAAACAAATCCTAGGATTGTTGACCAATGATAATGATTTATTATTTTACATTTAGAATAAAATCTGTAGGTGATATCGAATTATTACGAATTATATCTCATGTACTATAGGTTCTACGCATCTAACGTAAACTGTAAAAAATCAGCAAAGTGTATTTCTTTACATTATTAACCTTAGCTATCACCAATAAGGACATGTACACAAAGTTTCACACAATTCTGTCCACAGACAAAAATCACTCCCTTATATTGTTTTCGATGTTTTTTTAATTACAATGGCAGTCGAGTCTGTGGATTGAAATTTCATATTTAAGGCCATATTTTATAATGTCTGGTTAAATATTTTGGAGGTTATTAAACTGTTGAGGTTACACTCTTGCACATTTAATGTTCATGGCTAATAATTGTTTGTCTGATATGCTTTTTGAAACAATAAGTTTTAGACTACTGCCAAAGTGACTTTTCTACATGAACTGATGGTTAATGATAACCAGGCAATGTAAAACCTTGCCGGCACGAAGTTATTGTATTTATTCTGTCATTTTGCGTTTTTGTTTGGTGGCAGTGGTTCGGCCAAAGTGGAGGATGCCATTGAGTGCTACCAGCGTGCAGCCAACACGTTCAAGATGGGCAAGAAGTGGGCTGCGGCTGGCAATGCCTTCTGTGAAGCAGGTGCGCTGCACGCAAAGGCTGGCTCCCGCCACGATGCAGCTACCTCCTACGTGGATGCCGCCAACTGCTACAAGAAGTCCGACCCAAATGGTTTGCATTATCATACTTAGCAATTTGTTGGGAGTGGCATGCCTTGTATTTGGTGTATTTTCAAGAATGTCTCTACCGGTAATGGGTTTGATTCGTAGTGGTAATGATGTGTTTATATTTCTCTAAGGTAGATTTTTCAGTTAATCAGAGTGCAGGACTTTTTTCATTCACTCATTAAATAATTATTTGACAGAATAGCTTTACACTCTTATTTTTGCAATCATTTTACATTTATCTTTTGAGCTTTTGCTAAAATGTGTAATTTTCATCAAAATTTACCTTTCTTTTCTGGTAATTGCTATGACCGTTGACATTATTGCTTCCAAATGAAAACATTATTCATGCTTTAACTGCTCTGCCAAGAGAGATACTGTGAACTGCATTGCAGCTACAGAATACACTATCAGCTTCATCCTTTTATTCAAAATGCATAATGCCATGGGTATTTATGCTGTTAAACTCTCCTGTCAAATATTAATGAGTACACTCTGATAGTGTATATATTTAATGTTAAAGATTATTTTTATATTCTGTTAGCTTCCCTGGAGTCCATGCTAAAATATGACCCTGGCCATTTAGGCAAAAAAACTTCCTTTACTTCCAATGCAAGCATTTTGTGTTTTACAAGTTTGAAAAAAATCAGACATGAATAGAATTAAAGATAGTTTAAAAAAATGTTTTATCTTTAGCATTTATATGTTTATTGAAAAAGAATGAATGCTTTTTTTTTTATTTTAATCTTCGAATGCTGTGTGTTTTGGCCAGGGTTGTCCCTCAGTGTTGCAGGGCTCTTGTCTCCATATTTTGAAATTTCATTGTTATTGCTTGTAATGTGCGTTAATTTCAATCGCGTACATCTTATTAAAATGAATGTTTAAATTTTGAGATAGTTTTCAGAGTTTGGCAAAATAGTTTATGGAAAATGTATTTCAGATACAGTATACCTACCTTAATGCATTTTTGATACAAAATACACTGCCAACATTTCTGAAAACACAAAATAACATTTGAAATAAAGGTGGAAATACAAAGTACTTCCTAGGAAAATGAGTTAGGTAAATTATATGCATAATGTGTGATGAAATTTATTATGTCATTGTCACAGTAAACTCCCTTTGGTTTAATACTTGACAACATGTCAGGTTTTCCCTTTAAAGGCAAAAGCTTAAATAATCTTCATATAATCACAATTGTTGAATTTCCTTCCACCTGACCTATCTCATCCTGCCTTCCACTCACTAGTGTATGACCGGCTTTATTTACCTTTTTATTGTGTTAACATTTGGATACTCCCAATTCAACTACAGTCAATCCCACTTATATCAAACCTGTTTTTAACGAAGTTCCGGTTATAACGAAGTGGAGGCTAATCCCCGTCAAAAATGGCCATTTTATCATGCGAAAAATTCCACATTTAACAAATGTTCATTTGTCGGTGGTCTGTTTTTGATAGTTTTTTTGCGCACTAGGTAACCCATTTCTTTTCACACCAGGTAATCCATTTCTTTCTGTAGTACCCCCAGTTGTTGTTAACATATTTTCACCATTGTCAGCGAGCTAAACTGAAACGAAGACGTACTTCTGATATTTTTCGTCCACTAATATGCCCGCCCACCCCTCACTCTGGCTCCCATGAATGCACACCACGAAAGCCTTCGCCACTCTGTGATTATGGTTGAGTCAGGGTGGTCCAATGACAGGCATTAAGGGTTGAGCGAGAGGTAGGGGTCAAGGTTGCTAGGTTGGAAAGGACAATGCCCATGGCTAGAGATTGACAAAAAGGTCTTGTGAAAAAAGAAGACTGGAAGGAAAGGCAAAAGGAAGGAAGAGAAGGGTAATTCTGGTGATTCATAGTCATAACACAACATTCTAATATGAGGCGACGGTGTTGTGTGCAATAAAGGGACAGCAGTTGGCTGCGAAACGTGCTGGTATCAGGGTTTTCCATCCCTCTGACTTTCTGTTTTTCCCTGCCATTGGACAACTTTCTGCCTTTGGCTCTTCCTGTGGTGCTTCCTTCAGTCTTTGGTCGTCAGCCATCAAGCAAGACTGTTTAAGCTCGTGCCTGAACTTCCATCTGTTTCCCCTTGCCCTTAGTTGATGACTCAGTGACCTTGAAGCCACGGATGGTACGACGGTCGATCCTTAGCTGATAAGACTTTGCCGCTGAGTACACCGTCTAATGTGCTCATCCGAGGTAATTTCATTGGGTTGACAAATCAAGTTAAGTTGGAGAGGTATGCAATATCAGATGTGATCATGCTGAAAATAAAAACAAAATGAATAATTTCCGGCATGTTTTTCAGTAGTATCACATAAGGTGTATTTTCCAGGATGCCATAATTTTTGCAGTGGATCTTTAAACTTACTGGCCTGCTCTTAGGCCATTTCCCTCAAGACTTTGCTGTGATGATGAACTGCTGCATCATCATCCTTCCCCGCTGGAAGTCCCTTAACAGTTATGACTCCAAAAAAGGTATCACATTTCACTCATCTCTTTCTCATGCCCTAACTTCTCATGTGGTTTGAGATAGAGGAGGGGCTTGGGTAGGGTAGAAAAGGGTAGGGGTCGAGCATCACGTCAAGGTGGGCGGCAAACTCAGAATCCCTTAGCGCTACAGTCATCCAACTAGAGCCTGGATGGTGGCTCGGAAGGAAGAGAGGGGAAGGCATTATTTATGGTGCGAATAGCCTGAAAAAAAAGCTAGGGATGGAGCGGCCAAGATGCAAATGTACTCGAGGGATGTTTGATTGGGGGTAAACAGCTGCTGGTGCGCAGCACACCGTAAGCATAAGCAAATGTTCAAAATAGCTTGGGAACACTTAAAAGTAACTTAAGCTCAAGAATGCGATACAAAATCACAATGACTTTGAAAGTAACTAACTAACCATTGAAGTGCGCTGCCTAGGTGAATCGTTTTGGAATAAATGATATGTTGGGGCATCTCAGGACGAAATCCGACTTCAAGTTACATATTAACCGTAATTCGAGTTATCCGTACCATCAAGTACGCAAGCCACAACAGCATTACAACAGTGTTCTCCAAAATAGGGCTTGGAAAAACTGGCCCACATTTAACTAAGTTCAGTTATTCCGAAGTAAATATTTGGTCCCCTCAACTTCGTTACAAAAAAGCTTGTCTGTTTACCTTTTTAGACAAGGTCACCACTTAGACAAGTATGAAATTGAGCAAATAAAGAGTCTTGCATAACCCTTTTACTGCCAAAGGGCTGACGTATGACTGGCTGACTGGCCCCTCGAGTTGTGCAAAAACTGCTAAGAGCCAATAATTCAACCAACTACTATTATATCATTACATATGTGTAGTATTATATTATCTTCAAATCAGGGACTTCATGAATGATTTCTTCATATTCCTAAACCAAAAATATATTGTCATGAGATAAATATATACTTCATCAATTGAAATTAATTGCTACAATTAACTTATAATTATAACGTGCTTGGCAGTTTTCACACAGTCCATGTAATAAGGGCTGCCAGCTGTGAAAGGGTTAAAGGGAATGACTGCACTCTGAATCTGCCATGTGGTTGATGGGAAGACCTCTCTCTCTATTTGGCCAGATGCCGTGACGTGTCTCCTCAAGGCCATCGAGATCTACACGGACATGGGGCGCTTCACGCTGGCGGCCAAGCACCATCAGTCGATTGCCGAGCTATACGAGGGGGGCGACTGTGGGGGTGGGGGTGGAGGGAGCAGCGGCGGCGGCAGCAGCGCGGACCTGGACCGTGCCATCTCACACTACGAGCAGGCAGCAGACTACTTCCGAGGGGAGGAGAGCAACTCCTCGGCCAACAAATGCCTCCTCAAGGTGGCGCAGTATGCTGCACAACTGGAGAAGTACGAGAAGGCTGTACAGATATATGAACAGGTGAGGTTTTATCCGAATTGCCTCTATTCTCTCATGGGTAATGCAGCTATGTGGACAGGAAAAAGATACATATATTGTTCCTTACATATCGATATTCCCCAAACGTCTCTCCAAATAACCCCTGGGTGTGGCATTTTACAAAATAATGGTTGATCAATATTTTGCAATGCACATGTCCAATTGTTTCTCCCGACTGAGACATGATAATTATTGTAATAAATAAAGGTGATTACGTATTACCACAGTCACCCTGACAATAATAAAGGTCAGTGGACTGCAGGAATGATCTGAGACAACCTTAGACTTCTGTAAGGCCTCAGGATAAACACAGCTAGGGATTTGTACACTTAAGTAAGCAAGTGGAATGTCCAAAGTGATGGGTCGAATACGAAATTTGATGGAATGTGAATTTTTTGTTGTTGACAATAATGAAGTGAAACCACCAAATTATTTCAGCATTCGTTTATTGTTGTTTTAGTAAGGTATATTGCATGCTAGGTTAAAATACAGTGGGGAATAGCTGATCGTTATCAGTTGAAACTATTATCATTCCTGCTCAAATAATATTCTGATAGTTAGTATTGTGTGGGAGAGAAGACATTTACCCAGCTGTACAAAACCGTCTGCAACATGTACGTACTCTTCGGGGGAGTTACCCACAGACTTGAGTCATCATCCCTCTTGCCAAAATGAAGAGGGCTGAGAACTGTTATCATTTTAGTCGTGAGTCGTCAGCCTTAAGCCTGACGACTCATGCCTCGAAGATATGGACAAGAATCATCTATAGGGGAATAGAACGAAAAGCTGAAGAGTTCCTGAATGAGGACCAATTTGGGTTCAGAAGAAACAAGGGTGCAAGAGAAGGGTGTGTGTGGTGAACTGTCTGCGGAATGGTTAACGTCACTTGCAGAATTATTGTACTCCTGCTTCTCAGAGGGCACAGCCCATTGATTGCACGTGCACATTTTCTGGGTCATATCAACCCACTCCATTTACACGAAAATTTGCTTATTGCACATCGCGAGCATGACTGACTGACCCAGGCAAGGTGAGGATGGGGTGTGGAGTGTGGGTGGTGGGGGCAGTGACTAGTTGTGGCGAGACGACCAAACATAAAAGCACCATGAAAGCCATTGATGGGGCTTAGCACAATGGATAATGGCAGACAGGAGGATCTCAAAATGTCGGAGGTTGCTGGCATGGTGTGTAGTAGCGTGCAGTAGCGTATAGTGTCAATATTTTACGTCAACTGTCTGTGGAAACTTGATGAGTTCAAAAGCACTTGCTCAGTACCATATTTGTCCGAATATAAGCCCCCCTTTTTTTGACAAAATATCGGCCATAAAAAGTGAGGGAGGGGCTAATATCGGGCACTACAAAGTTTCATTATGATTATGCATCCTAAAAACGATAACGTAATTGGAAAATGATACATAAATATACATAAGGGCAATAAACACCATGATACTTCGTAAAGTGGGCTGAAATCTTATTTCTATTTCATCATTTTCTCTTTCGGATATGTAATGTCAGTTTTTAGTATGCTTTCTGATATCACTAATACTCCTCCGGCAAAGAACAAAATTGGCCTTAAAACTGAGTTATAAAAAGTGCACTTACTTGCCTGAAAAAAAAGCATTAGGAAGTGGGTAAAACAAATGCAATTGAAATAAGCAATAACCAATACTAATATTTTACAATATTTACTAATTTCACATATCTGGGTAAATATTGTGGCCTGTAACTCTGTCGTAAAAAATATACTTTCACGTTCAAGATTCAGACCTGTCTAAACAAGATTAGCAACATTGTGAATGAAGTACATTAAGCAGATAAGCGCAAAGGGAATCACAAGATCATCTCTAATGAGGGGAATTAATCAAAACCCTTGTTATAGCCTGTCAAAACATCCAATTTACCCTTAACCAAAATTTACTCAATAGGTACCATATAAAGTCCATTGAGTAGATAGTCGAGATATAGCTCCTTCACATTTTTCTACCATTTTTATTTAAACACCAACTAAAAAGTAAACAAATGTGTATTATTACGGTAAATTACAATCACATCAAAGGTAACTACCAACTAACCAGTAATTACTGAACGTAAATAACATGGCCAAGACTAATGTGAGATGCATCATCATCATCACTGTAAATATATAAAACACATGTTAAATGCCCACATCTTAGAGCACAAGGAAAACCATAAAACCACAAAGACAATTACAGGGATACATGACAATTATTTCATAATCTTTCACACGATTGACATGCTCGCAGCAAGAAAACGACTATCGGGTACTGTTGTGCTTTTGTTTCCGAGGTGCTTATTTCGAAATACCTGTCTGCTCCACCATGTTCCGAGCAGTTGGTAATAGCCTTCATTTTACAGGCAGACGCTGCTGTTTGCAGATAAGTAATAAATATGAATCCAGTAGAGAGAAGGGGGTCTACGATACGGCAATTGAAGGCCCATCTGCGTAGGAGTTGCGACGCAAATTTTAAAACTGGTGTAGCAAAATATGCCGGAGCCAATGGAAACCATTCAGCAGCTGAAAAATACGGTGTGGACAGAGAATTAGAGGAAATTGTGTTTTGGCATTGACAAATTTTGAGAATTAGAGGAAGCTGTGTTTTGGCGGACACAGCTTCCTCTAATTCTCATAACCTGTGTATCTCGCTGCACATTTCGGGATCCAACTACTGGTAGACACACGGAATTGGTAGTGCATGTTGTCAGATTTGTATGTGAAAATTGAACGAATGGTTTAGCTGTGACGCGACATATGATCTGTAAGGAAGCTAGAAGGATTACGAGTGAAATGGGGATTTTGAGGGCAGATTTTCTAGCAAGTTCTGGGTGGTTATGGAGGATGATGAAGAGGAATAGGTTTTCCTTGCAAAGACGAACAATGAACACCCAGCATCTACCCCAATTCTATGAAGAGAAGATGCTAAGTTTCCTACATTTCATTATTCACTTACGACAGCGGCAACGATACCTGTTGGAGCAAATTGGTAACACTGACCAGGCACCAATCTATTTTGACATGCTCAGTTCTACTACTGTGAAAGAGAGGGTTTCAAAATCAGTATTGATTAAAACAATGGGAAATGAAAAGACAAGAATTAGGTGCATGCTGGACATCACAGCTGATGGAAGGAAGCTACCACCTTATGTGATATTTAAGAGCAAGCCAAAAGTTAAGTTTCCTACTGGGATTCATGTACAGGTTCAAGGGAAAGAGTGGATGACAGAAAACTTAGTGAGAGAGAAGATCAGAAGCTCTCCTCAACATGCCACCAATGCTTCTGCTAGATTTTAAGGAACGTGTTACTGAGTAAGTAAAAAAGGATATCAGGTCAGGGAATTCTGACATTGTTGTAATCCCTGGAGGAATGACGAGCCTGCTTCAGCAACTCGATGTGTCTATAAACGAACCCTTTAAGGAGAGGTTGAAGGCAAATTATGCTGGATGGATTCTGCAAGAGGAATTGTGATTAAGAGTTCAAAAAAATTATGTATATAATGAACTGGATGGTACAGAGGATGAGATTGTTCGGATAGACTCTGATGATGAGGATGATAAGGGCTGGTTTCCTTGTGGTCAAGGAGAAAGTGATGAGTCAGGTGGTAGTGAATCAGAAGAGGAGGAATCAAATACATAAAATAGAAGATAGAAAAATGTTCATTTCATTATATTTATTAGTCTTAAGTTGTATTTTGTGGAAAATGCTAATGTATTTTCAGGAAAGAATAGAGGCCAATTGTGTATAATGAAGATTCAGAACCATTAAAAGTTTGGAAATTTTTAAGTTGATTAAGTATTTCATTCTCTTGCCTACATATTTGAATTTAGTTAAAGTACTAAGTACCTTAAACCTAAGTGCTAATTCAGGTACATATTCTAATTTTTACAAAAAAGTGTGTTTTACCTGCAAAGGAAGATGCTAATAGTAGCTGTTAATTTTTCCTAAGTTGAGGCTAGAAAGTTGGGGGGGGGGGGGGGCTTATATTTGTGCAGGGGCTATATTCGGACAAATACGGTAAAAGCATCCTATTTTATAATGTTATAAGCAGGAAAAGTATGGGAAAATACAACAAAATTGCATATTGCAAGTGGAAAGGGAGTAAAGCATGATACTACTGTGTATATAATTTACTTGTCACCCGTCACCCCACTGGGCATAGGTGCAAGTATCAATTGTGGGGTTACAGGAAAGTTTGTTGGATGGAATTTGGTTGTGCCTCTATTCCTTTTAAACAGATGGAATGGTTAGCATTGAAATTGGTTTCCTCTTTTGGAAGATGTAGCATCTCAAACTCCATGGTCTTGGGATATTATTCTTGAGGAGGTCTTGATGGAAAATAGCTCACAGTAAGTTAGTAGAGTAGCATGGGTTCTCAGTAACTCTTACATAAAATTCACTAGCTATTTGCTGAGGTGCAATTTGGAAGAAAAGACACTATGTTAAACTTAAAATATTACATAAATATGTCTAGAGAATACTCCATATTCAACCCTTGTAGCTATACTTGGTAAGTATTAATCGGAAGTCCTCATTTTATCGAAAAACCTTAAATATCACTTCATTAAGTAGAATTCGGGCACTTCATAAATAATGACGAATAAGTAAAAGTTAAGCTCGTATCGAGAGGCTACCATTGGCAATGTTTAAAAACTTTCTTTGATTTTGAACTGTGACTAGCTGCCCTAGTCTAGGTTACTAGTGTTAGTGTGTTCTTCATAGTGGAAAGCCAACAGTTTTTCTGGAATTACATTAGTTGAAACTGTAGTCTTTCTACCTTAAATTACGTGGTGAAACCCATCAACAGACTTGTATCCCGTATCTTCTCACTCTGTGCAAGATTTAGTTCATCAACATGCTTAGCAGAGTGCTGTATGTTCACTCAATGGTGTATGGTGAGATATTCGAACTATATTTTAATTAGCATAATTATTTGAGATATCGATTAATTTTTAGCACTCAATGGTATATGCAGGTATTATTCCCACATTTCTAGTTGTAACTAGTGTGCCTTATAACGAGTGAATTTATGACTTTTATTACCACTCATTATAGCTGACTTCTGCTGTACTTACATTTTTGTGTGATTTCAATGCTGTGGATTGAAGAATGAATCTCTTTTTAAGCGGTTTTTTCTCAATATTGTGATATCAGGTTGCTGCCTCATCACTGGAAAACTCCCTCCTCAAGTATAGTGCAAGGGAATACTTCTTTCGAGCTGCTCTCTGCCATCTCTGCATTGATTTGGTGAATGCACAGCAAGCTGTTCAACGATATCAAGATCTGTATCCTGCATTTCAAGATTCTCGGGAATGCAAACTCTTGAAGGTAAGTGTTTCCTGCGGTAAATCAATTGCCAGTCATCAGAATGGCTAACTCACTGGTCTTGAGTCCCTTCACTGCTGTGGCATTCCTATGTGACTTGAGGACAAATGGTTGAGCTGTGGGCAGGAGGTGATGGAATGTTATCCTGAGTGGTCTTTCAGCATTGAATACAGTTAGCAAACCCTTATGCTTTTAGTTTCCCTGAAAGTACTCTTCTTTTGTCGATCCACGTTAAATTTGGCTCAAATATAAATTTCCTGCCCGTTATTATCACTCATTGTGCATAGTGAGAATAATGTTCTGGCTCTGCTGCATTGAGGTCAGAGTTGGGGTGGGACATTGGAATCCCTTATATCATTTACCCAATCTTTGCATCTCTCTCTCTGTAATTTAACCTTTGGAACAGCCATTGAGTACCTGATTTATTAGGAATTTGGATTAGCCATGCTCCATTAGCAAGTATTAATCCTGACTCGTCATCAATTTAAAGACAAATGTGTGAATCTTCTAAAGAAAGGATTTTAGGAGGCAGCGTCCATTCTCATCTCCGCTCATGACCTGTGGCTTGTTTTGCATGTCTTTACATGTATGTGGAACGAGTCCGCTTTGTGCTTGTTGTACCCATGTGGGCAACCTAACTTTGGTCACAAATAACCCTGCAATTTTTATTAATTTCATGTGAATTTTATTGAACTATATTTTTAACCCTTCTTCTATCAAATTTTTGCAATTTCGCTATAAATTCTCATTTTTTTATTCTGTAGATGGTGGAAACAGTCCAAATTTGTTCCTCAATAGAATCTTTGCAAATGTGGTCACATTTTAGTGCAGTGATTTCTAGGGATGTGCGAGTAGTACTTTTTGACTTCGAGTCGAGTAGTAAGTACTCGCGAGTATCGAGTTGAGTTGAGTTTGTACATTATTGTACATGAGTGAAGAGACCCAGTTTTTACTTAAGTCATCGCAATTAAAGTTAGCCAGCAAACCAACTATGAAATTGGCCTGTCTACCTACCTAATGCATAATTTAAAAAAAAGTAAAATTAATTGGCACGTAGCGCAGGACAAAAGACCTAATGGAAATTTTCCAGTAACACTCGAAATAAGAAAATTACTTTCATTCCTAAGATTACTCACAAATGTGTAAATTAGCTTGCAGTATGGTACCTAGAGTGTACTTAGGCATAACATGTGAAAGAATAGGACAGTCCATTCCGTAAAGGTGTGAAGAAAATAAGTCATAAGAAAAAAGAAATGATGTGATCTACTTATACTACAGTTTTTACATATGACAAAAGGGATGAGATGTCACGGATCATTACTTAGGGAAACAGGGTTCGAAGCATCCTAAACCAGAAGGATGTTATTTATTGGCTGCTTGCGTTGTATAAATTTTTTGTAAGTATAATTTGAAATTGGGCGCTCACTTGAGATGATTTGCTGCAGCCTCAAAAGAGAGAAGGAGTCTCCGAAAGGAGCATTTTGCCCCCAAGATGATAATTGTAGCCTGGATGTGCATTTGTTGTTGGTCCACACTGATATTGCGTTGTTGGCTGCTTGCAGGTGCTCATGGATCACATGGAGGAGGAAGATGTGGAGGCTTTCACAGAAGCCGTGAAGGAATATGACTCCATCTCGCGGTTAGACCAGTGGTACACCATGATGCTGTTGCGCATCAAGAAGCAAATCAACGACAACTCTGACCTTCGCTGAGTGCTTGGTGGTAGCAAGGGAGGCGTGTGGGAGGGGGTTTGGGGGGGCAATGGGCGCGCACACCTCTGCTCGGGTTGGAGCGCAATGCATTCATTCATTCCGGTTGTCGTTGGAATTCAGATCAATTTTGTTTTTAGGGAGTTTCTAGGTGTAACAGGCTCTGTGCTGTGAATCCCAGTGTGTTTCATGGCATATTAATTTGTGAAATGTCCCAAGTACGTATATGAAATCTCCAGTCATATTTCTGTATTTAATTTTGTGGGTGGTAGTGATCAGTGAGTTTCCTGTAAAAGTCAATGCCATTGGATTGAGAATAAGCATTGTCTTGGTATGGAACCAGTTGTGGCTCCTCAGTCAAGTATTTAGAAAATTCCCTTGCGCATGCATTGCGGAGGCATGTTTGTTGGAATGCTGTGGAAGGGCCCACCTTTCATCTCTCTCTCTCTCCGTCTCCTGTGCTCCGCCACCAAAGGAAGCCCTCCCCTCTCCCCCAAGCCGAGTCAGTTCAACACCCTTGTCCCTTACGAGCTTTCCCAAATATGCCTAGCGAGAATTTTAAGAAAAGCTATTGATGCCTAAAGATACTGCATTGCCAAACCAAATAATTAATGAGTACATATTTGTCAATGCCACTAAGGAATAATGAACCAAGTTTACATGATGTGAATCCATATCTAGTTGTGAATGGTTTATTATAGTGATGCAAGAGAAAGTAGTTAATATCAGTTTAAAGTTCCATTGTTAGTGCAGAAGAGATGTTGGAGAGGTCATTTTCTAGTGTCCTTTTCATTTGCATGTATTGACTGCTTTTGTCCACTGTGGTAATAGAATGGTCGGCACACCTTAAGCTCACTCTCGTGTTGGTACACATGAAATTAATTGGGAATATTACTTGAAGAGAGTATCTGTTGAGTTAATTGTTATTATGTATATAAATAAATATATATCTCTATGAATATGAATTTAAATATATATATGTGTGTATGTGTGAGTGCATGTGTGTACATATGCTCTGAAGATTGATCCAAGGTTTTGCTCATGCTTTGCGAATGAGCGAGCACTTTGGTTGGGGAGATTGTTTACTGTATTCTGGCTCATTGTTTTAGTTCTGCTGTGTAAGGTGTTCACGTGGTAGGTGCTGGTGCTGCTTTTTCATTTCTTGCTCCTGATATGGTATTGCAACATTAGGCATAAATATTTGTGTTAAAAATACTTTTTTTTTTCAGAGGTTCACATACAGCCTTTATGTTCAAATATTTGAAGAATTATAGTGTTTTTATTTGGCTGATTTAGCAGCAATGAAAATGAGATAAATACTTTTAATGCTGCTGATGTATTTACATTGTTTCAAATGTTTGTTTTTAATGAAATTTTAATCTTTCAAAAGCTAATGTCACCAAGAATTGTTATTCCACAATCTAAGATACCTTAACGTATAATACCAGAAGCATACCCCTATACATACTTTAGAATCTTAGTGATGTTTACACTTAGCTCTTGTTATAATGATGGACTTGCTAAAGCTGTGTTCCATTTAATTCTCTTCTGAAAAGAGCTGTTGGAAGAATCTCTTCTTTTCTGGGAATTTCAATGGAAGCTCTATGATAAAATATTTTTCACTATTTTAAAAATTTTCTCTTGAATGACATCTTCAAATAGTTGTCCATTTCCTTATTTGTGCATTCATAAACAATTGTTTCAAAGACTTTTCTTATGCTAATTGTTTTCATATTAATGGGATTTCTTATAGTTTCAGTTATGTTATTTGGGAAAATCATGTCATTCTGTTCAGTGTCCAATTTGGACAGCGTGGCACTTTTTTTGAGATTCTTTGCAGTTTTGAGTCGGTTGAATCAGTAGAACCAGTGCACAGAGCAAAATTTTATTCTTCATTACGAAGTTACTTCGTGAAGTTGCATGTGATTGGTCTTGCAAAATGAGAAATGTTCTGATATTTGGGTGGGCATACTTGAGGGGTTTATTTGTATGCCTAATTATTTTTCTTTGAATTCTATTTTGATCTGGTAAATAAAATTGGGAACTATGGGCGACCTGGTCTCATCAAGTGATAGGAGTGCCTCAGAAGATCTCTCGCTAGGATATATGTATCTTCCTTTTGCCGTGGACAATGCTAATTTAATGTGAAAATCAGTTCTCTTGGTTTTGTGTATTATTCAGTTTAAAGGCTGTGCCTGGAAGCTGGTAACATTCTAATGTGATATAATTTAATCTAGTATTAGTTCTTTAAAACCTTCCCCTGCCTATGTGGCTGAATAAGTGAATATCCATTATAAGGTGCAAATTCAAAATTGCAGAATTTGGATCCCCATACTAGCTCTGTGTCAATATCTTTCTACGAAATGCCAATTGAGAGAGTGTAGAATAGTGAGCAAAAAATCTGTGGATGTTTACCGTTGAAAGTGTTGATCATTGCTTATTATCCTTGATACATTACCTTTGTTCCAAGCCGTATCACTGGAATTTGGTCCCCATTTTTTTATATGGCCTAGTTTACAGTAGATGTCACTCACTCTGTAATAATGTGTGTTCTACCAATAAAAGTCATTTAACTACACCAATCTCATTTTAATTTTGCTTTTCACTTTTCATGCTGATTACACACTATAACCTTAATGGGGGAGTTTACTGGGAACTGAAATTGCTATTTGTATATGAACATGTTAGATGGAAACAAAATATGATATTTTTGTGAAAAATTAATCTTCTAACCGGAGACATTCGCTCATAAATGAAAAATTAAAATAATCAAAATGTGACACACACGGAACGAGCAGGATATCTAAGTCATCCACCTCCCCTCCTTGACTGTTATAAGGAAGAACTGTAAGAAAGACTAAGGAAAGGAAGTGGGGGGTGGGGAGGGTCTGCCTGTAGAGATCCAGTCACATCATGCAAATAACCCAAAACAACTGAACAGCAAATATTTTCAGATTAATTTTGATGTGACTAAAAGTGTGCTGAAGTTTATCAGCTTATTTACAAATAACCATGAAGTCGAATATGCAATGCCTTTCGAAATAATCCAAATGGAGTCTTGACAACCACTTCCATTGGCAGTGTCAGTTGTGTCTTCCCCATTGTGATTGGACGAAGTGGATGACGTACGAGTCCTTTGCACGCCCACTCTTCCGAAAAGGGTTAAACACATCAGTTTTCATCTGCTTATAACTGAAGTACTAATTGCCGAATGGAAAAATATGGGTCTTTTTATTTTCAAAACTTCATCAGATTCAGCAATAAAAAATATGCTTAAACGACCCCATTTAGTATAAAATGTAGAATTTGTTTTATCTCAGCTGATTTCATCAGTGAGAAGTGACCAAAAAGACTATTGGGTGAATTCTCAATTTCAGTATTTGTTTTGGAATGAGAAATCCACTGGTTGTGCTCCACAGACAACAAAAACCAATCATGGTTTTGCTATTAAGTGTCATTTTCAAGGTAGTACCTACAGTAGGGCGGATTGGAAAATCGATTTTTCACGGAGAAACTTGGCCATCTGGAAAAAGTTGTCAAAGTGACTCAAAATGAGGCCAGGAAAATTTGGGGCCCCTAGGTCAACCATAGACCCTCGCGCCGTGGCCATTAATGGGGAGGGGGGTGCTGAAAATGGAAAAAGTCATGTTTTTATAGCGGTTCCCTATAGATTTTGCCGAGTTGCGGTCCTTTAGGGCAAACATTTTGTCCATTTGTACGTATCTGCAGCCGTTAAGCCACAAATTGTCTATTTTTAGTGTGCGGCCGTGCATAATTATGCACCGCCCAAGCAGCGTCGCGGCGCAATGCTCTGAAGGCCGCTCCCGCGTCTCCTGCCGGCTCGCGCCTCCTGCCTGGTCGCCATGAACGCAACAAAATTCATCATGGATATGCATCTTCCGTCGTAGGTCTAACAATTATCTATTAGATAATTAAGCAATTTCCAGCGAATAACAATTACGGAAGGATTATTTGAAATTAATATAACCCTACACACTATAACCTTTTTTCCTGTCTCGTCGACATAAACGAATTGACGTTACCGACTTCTAAAGAAGTGTTAAAATATTTTTTTTATGTTCGCGACATGTTGAGATACGAAAGCGCCGGAAGGGAGCCTACGGTTTGTCAAGTAGTCTGGTAACGAAAAAAGTGTCCAAACTTGGGAGACGCACCTCTATTCCAATCATTCCGGAACGTGGTGTGATTAAAATGATTATTCGGTACCATACGACGTACTACGGCTTAAGAAAAAAAGCAAGCAAGCCTACCAAAGGCGCCAATCGACAATCGACAAAATTAATATATTTTTAAATGAATCCCAGAAACTATGTAATATTTGTGCGTGCCAGAGCTAAAGAATTAGCGAGTGTAAATTTAGAAAGAGAATAAAGTTCTCCCAAATGAAGCGGCATTTTTGAGGGATCAAATGACAAAATGAAAGTGGTATCTGGTGGATTGGATGCCTCGGAAACTCGACGATTATAGGAAAACCACAGAAGAGGATCGTCGGAGAGCGTCGACTCAAAATCTTTCATTCTTCAAGAGATAAAAATTGAGCATCAAGAATTTTTTTCCGCTACATCTCGAGAAAACTCAACCGACGAGGAACCAACCGACTTGGACATCAACGTTTCTCATACGATTAGGAATGAAAATCAACCTGGACCTCCTTCGGGGCAAACGCGTCTTCAATTGCTAACTGTGGCGGAGGTATGTGCAAATACCGGTTACGTGACAGATCCCCCAGTATCCCCTTCCCCTGTCCCCCGTCACCATGTTCCTTTGTACTGTCCCACTGTATCCCCCTCCTATCCCTGTCATCATTTTCCCCTCCTGTCCCCAAGGTTCTCCCTCTTCCTGTCCACCGTCACCATGTTCCCCCTCCGCTTGTCGCCCTTTCCCCCTATATCCCCCCCTTCCCCCCTGTATCCCCCTCCCGTGTCCCCCTGAAACCTCGTCCCCCTTTCCCCCTCACCCTGTTCCCCTGTATCCCCCTCCCCCTTTCCCCCGATCCACATGACCCCCTGTCCCCTGTATTCCCCTCACGATGTTTCCCTCCCCCTTTCCCCTGTCACCATGTCTCCCCCTCCTTCCGGCCAGTATTCCCCTCTCCCTGTCACACTGTAACCCCCTCTCCCTGTCCCCCACCACCATGTACCCTAAACCACTTTCCTCCTGTATCCCCCTCCCCCTGTTCCCGTTTCCCCCTGTATCCCCGTCCTCCTGTACCCCGTCACCATGTTCCAATGTCCCCTGTCCGTTTGTCCCCCTGAACATCCTCCCATGTACCATGTTCCCCATCCCCCTGACCCCTGTATTGCCCTCCCCCTGTCCCCCGTCACCATATTCCCCTGTCCCCCTGTATCCGACTCCCCCTGTCCTCCGTCACCATGTTCCCCCTCCTGCTGACCCCTTTCCCCCTATATCCACCCCCACACCACCTGTCACCCATCACCAAGTTCCCCCTGTAACCCCCTCCACCTGTCCCCCGTCACCATGCCCCCTTCCCCAACTTCCTCAATGCCCACATGCGCAAATGCCAAAATGCTCCTATCCCCATCTACCCCTATGTCCCCATGCCCAAATTCCCCCATTCCAAAATGCCCCATGCCCCAATGCCCCCATCAAATGCCCGTTCCCCAAATACACTCTTGCCCTTATGCCCCAAGCCTCTTGCTTATTCCCCAATCCCCAAATGCCCCATCTCCTAATGCGCAAGTACCCTTTCCCAGAATGCCCCAATCCTCCCATGACCAAATGCCCTCATCCCCAAATGCCCCAATACCCCAATGCATTCATCCTCTAATTGCCCAATGCCCCCATTCCCAAATGCACCCATCCTCTAAAGGCCCTAATGCCCCCAACCCCAAAATCCCTAATGCCCAATACACCAATACCTCATTCCCCTAATACCCCAATGCCCCCATCCCCATATGTCCCATGCCCACATGCCTCCAACCCCAAATGCCCCATGCCTAAATGCCCCCACGCCCAATTGCCCATCCTCAAGAGCCCCGATGCCTCCTTCTCCAACTGCCCAATACCCACATGCCCAAATGCTCCCATGACCCAATGCCCACATCCCCAAATTCTCTTATGCCCTCATGCAACAATGCCCCATCTCCTAATGCATAAGTACCACTTTCCCAGAATGCCCCGATCCTCCATTTCCCAGAATGTCCCAATCCTCCCATGTCCAAATGCCCCCATCTCCAACTTACCCAATCCCCACATGACCAAATGCCCCATTCCCCACATGCACCAATACCCCAATGAATCTATCCTCTAATTGCCCAATGTCCCCGTCCCCAAAAGCCTCAATGCCCATATTCCCAAATGCATCATTCCTGTAATTGCCCTAATGCCCCCATTCCAATTATACCTAATGCCCAATGCACCAATTCTTCCATCCTCTAAAACACTGATGCCCTCATCCCCAAAAGCCCCAATGTCCCATGCACGCATGCCTCCTACCCCAAATAACCCAAGGCCCCCATGCCCCAATGACCCACCCCCAAATGCTCCAATTCGCACAAATGACCGCATTCCCCAATGCTCCCATGCACCAATACCTTCATACCTCATTGCCACCATCCCCAAATACACAAATTCCGTCATGCACCAATGCTCCCATCCCCAAATGCCCTAATGTCCCCATATACCAATGCTCTTATCCCAAATGCCCAATGACCCAATTACCAAATGTCCCCATCCCCGAATGCCAAAATGCACCCAATCCCAAATGCCACCATGCACCCATGCCCAAATGCCCCAAAGCCACCATGCCCCCATGCCCAAAAGCCCCCGTGAACAAAGGCCGCCATGACCCCATGCCCCATTGACCCAATGTCCACAAGCCAAATACCCCCATGCCCAAATACCCCAATGCCCAAATTGCCACCATGCGAAAATGCCTACATGCCCATATGCCCCCATGACCACATGCCCCCAAGACCCCATGCCCAAATGACATAATGCCTCTATGCACAATTCCAGCAATGTCCCCACTCCCAAATGCCCCCAAGCCCAAGTGCCATAATGCACCCATACCCGAATATCACCATGGCCAAATGCCCCCAAACCACAATGCCCCCATGCCCACATGCCATAATGCACCCATGCACAAAAAGACCCTTGCCCAAATGACACCATGCCCAAATGCCCACGTGCACAAATGCCCCCTTGCCACAATTCCCCCTTGCCCGAATGCCCTAAAGCCCCGGTGCCCAAATGCCCTAAAGCCCCCTTGCCCAAATGCCTCTATGCCCCGATGACCAAATGCTCCCATGCCCAAATGACACATGCTCCCATGCCCAAACCCTATATGCCATCATGCCCACATGCACCCATGTCCAAATGCCCCCATGCCCAAATGTACCCATGCCATTCACACATGTGCCCTTATGCCCAAATGCCCTCATGAACTCTTGCCCAAATGCACTTATGCCAAAATGCCACCATGCTAAATGCGCTCATGCCCAAATTCCCCAATGCCCTCGTGCCCAAATACCCCCATGCCCTTATGCCCTAATGCTTAAATTCCCACATGCCGAAATGCCATCATGCCCTCATGACAAAATACCCCCATGCCCATATGTCCTCATGACCTTACGCCCAAATGCCCCCATGACCTCATGCCTAAAGGCCCTTATGCCCCCATGCCCAAACCCCCTCATGCCCATACACTCCCATGCCCTCTAGCTCCCATGCCCAAACGTTCCCATTCTCTAATGCCCAATAGCCCTCATCCCAAATGCCCTCATCCCCAAATGCCTTCATGCACTCACACCCAAATGCCACGATGCACTCTTGCCCAAATGACCCCATGCCCAAATGCACCCATGCCCACATGCCCAAATGTCCCAATGCTCTTATGCTCAAATTGCCCCATGCTCAAATGCCTTCATGCCCAAATGCCCTTATGCCAAAATGCCCTCATGCCAAAATGCCCCCATGCCCAAATGCCCTCATGCCCCAATTCCCTCTTATCCAAATGCGCTCATGCCCAAATGCCCTCTTACCCCATGCCCATATGCACAAATGCCCTGTTACCCAAATGCCCCCATGCCAAATGCCCTAATGCCCCCATTGACCTATGCCCAAATGCCCTCAGGCCCCAAAGTCCCAATGCCCCTATGCCCAAATTCCCGCATGCCTAAATGCCCCCATGCCCAAATGCCCTCATGCTCCCATTCCCTCTTAACTAAATGCCCTCAGGCCCAAATGCCCCCCTTGCCCAAATGCCCTCATACCCTCATGCCCAAATACCCCGTGGCCCCCATGCCCAAATGTCTTAATGCCCTCATGCCCAAATGCCCTCATGCTCCCATTCCCTCTTAACTAAATGCCCTCAGGCCCAAATGCCCCCATATTCGCAAGGCTAATTTTAAAAGATTAAATGGTTACTTTCCTTCTATCATTTACACGTATTCATTTCATGGGTAAAATATTAAAAACCGTTTCGAATTAACTTAATTGATATTATTTCAATGGTAAACCATTTAAATTAAAATTTGCGTTTAAATCAAACAGTAATGCTGCCTGTGATGCATTTCTTGTCTATTAATCTTCAGTGCGCGGTAGAAGGCTTATGATAATATTGAGGCTAGTCTCAATTGAGCAATACAAATTACTTGTTGCACAATACTTTTTTCAGTTAAATTTTGTGTGAAAATCGTATACATGCACGCTCTCTTACCCTGATAATGCTCTGATCATGTTCCCATTATATCTGCAAGGCGCACAAAAAAACAAACGCTGATATATATCCGTGTTTTTACGCATAGATCTTTGTGAAATAATTAAATTTGAATTTAAGCACTATATAATTTCAGATCACGATGTAACAATAGCAAATATTGTGCGTAGCATCGAGACCATGAGAAAATGGAAGTTAATTTCCCGCCTGACCCTGAAGAAAAATCAAAGGAGTAGTGGAATGCGAAAGTAATTTCCATGTTTTTAACCAACATAACAAAACTTCATGTGTCATCGAGAAGAATCTAGATGACACACTCTGTTATACCTCTGCTATATTAACAAGGTATAATTCCGAATTTGTATGTATTTAAATCAGCTATTCCAGTTCTATTTCGTTATGCATAGAAATACATAGTTTTTTGTAAAATTATGTGTTGTCTAGCCTTCATCAACAGCTGATCAAATTTTACGGGTCAAGGGTTTGATTGGGTTATTGAAGTTATTCCTGTTGAACTATCGATGAAGTTGCATTAATTGTTGTATTGCCTTTGGCAATGATGGATCAATAGAAAACCCTTGCATTTTACTTAATGAACGTTTTTTTTAAATGTATTGAGTGAGGTTGACTGTGCAGAGTATCATTGATACTGACCTATTCACTAATTCTTTAAACTAATCAAGAATCAGTTGTCTGTCCCAGATGAAATGAAAGAAGTTTATCCATGGCACGCTCCGTGTTTTCTACCTTCGCAGTCGTTACAATTTTATTATCATTCTTATTCGGCATAGTAAGTATTGAAAAACTCCGCCATTTAATTTCGGCTTTTTCACTATGGCTAATAACATTGTATACATTTATGAATAATTGAGAATAAACATGAATTTAATTCCTTAGGCCTTGGCATATTATTGTGAATGGAATTTGTGTGGTCCAGATGAATATTGCTGCGGAGATAATTATTGCTGTAACTCAGTTTACAGTCTTTGGTATTTCTGGTTAGTAGATACCATACATGCATAGTTTGGAGTAGTAAGTGCTCGTGCATATTTTTTCAGTATTTTCTTGTTTCAGGGCTGGTATTGTGATTCTTGCCATCATGCTTTGGTCATGCGGAGGTGGGCTTTTGCGTTACTGTTTTGCTTTGAGGCCACAGATAGCAGTGAAACCGGTGAGAATTATAGCCTTCGTCTAACGTATGTCTACTATGTTATAAATGCTATTGAACGGCTTATAAACACGTGATTAGAGTACTTACGATATAAGACGCTGTTGATATATATACATATCCATGGAATATATGAGGAAATATTAATTATGTAGGCATATATGTATACATTCTAGATTCCTTTCAATGACCATCAGTTTTTTTAATGTCCTACAGTTGATGTGATGCTAATCGACACTCTTTGCAAATATTTTTCAAGCTCATGATATGTTATATTTTTTATGGTTCCTCTCACATACTTTCTCTTTATGTACCCATATAAAACGAAATGTGTTGAAAGTCCCTTGAACCGGTGTTGAAACTGTGATGAAATGCTCTAAACTTTGTTGAAACCAACTTGAACTCTGTTGATCTCTCTTGTTCCTTGGGCACAAGCATTTAACCCTGTTGAATCTCTCTTGAAATCTGTCTTGATCTCTCTTGAAAATAGCTCTGTTGAACTGCCTTGTTTTTAAGTGTCTTGCAACTACCTTGAAGTGCATTGAAACTCACGTGTACTCAATTCACCATCATTTCACTGTTGAAACTCTCTTGAAATCTGTCTTGATCTCTCTTGAAAATAGCTCTGTTGAACTTTCTTGTTTTTAAGTGTCTTTTAACTACCTTGAAGTGCGTTGAAACTCACTTGTACTTAATGCAGCATCTCTTTTGAAACACTGTTGTTCTTAATTCCGTGTCTCAGCCAGATATGTTCCAACATCTGTTGGTGTTTATCGTAACAAAAGGACATCTTCGATGCTCAATTACTTTCTCGCCATTAACATAATTTTTTCTACCCATATAGCTTACCTTAGGTACCCGTAAGCTCTATGGTTCTACCCCATACTCTCGTAATTCAGTCCAGACCCTTCCCTTGTAAAAACAGAATTCCAACTCTTCCCATTAGTTTTTCCTACCAGAGACACTTCCAATTAATTTTTTTTCCTTCTCATGATGTATCAACCTTTTCCTAAATATGCTTGGAGTTGGAATATGATCTGTTCCACTAAGTCAGTGGTGGAAAATGAAAAAGTGGAGTAGTGTCGGAACTTCTAAAATCTACAAACATTTTAGTGCATAAATTCCATCACCTGTATCCCTTAAGGGATAAAGGTGTTGGAAAGTGTCTGCCAAGAGGTACGCAAGCCAGAAAAGGTTGAAAACCACCTGCTCTATAGTTATTACCCTTCTATCTACTTTTCCATTTAATTGCAGAGATACTCCATTATGACTTTAGTCCTTGCTCCCCTGCCATCACCCTTGGCAGTAATAGGTCAACCAATTTATATAAGACTTATTCAGAGTCAACTTTTTTGGAAAAATATTTTAATAAAAATAGAAAAACTCATGGTATGAACACATATCATTCTGACTTCACATGGTTTATACATGGCGAGCAGTATTCTCTTCCTGCTATCGCTGAACAAACACAGACATTTTCACTTCGGACCTGAAGATGCCGACTGGAATGCCGGCAAAACTGTCGTCCAGCAGGATGAATCAACGCTAGAGGAACCCGCAAACCCTTGAGACACAGACATTTGTTATGCAGTTAACATGAATACTTGTGTTATATTTAGACTCCAAAGCTTCAAAAATGAATGGATTATCTGGAATAGACTGAATGACATTTTTGCGACATTTTTTTTGCAACAGCAATATAAAGTGACTCACAAACACAGTCGAAATTGCACCGATATAACTTGAATTTAACAAAAACATTACTTCTGTTTTGGTAATCTTTGTTGCATCAGAGGAATTTCACATAAAGCCATGGCGAGCTTTGATTATGTACAACGTTTTGCGGAGAGAGTGGAAAGGTGATAGTGCCAATATCTTTCGTAAAAAACTTCAATAAAAAATAATTGAGTCCAAAAACACTGGGTACCAAGTTTACAGAAGTAGCATGGATGACGATTGCCCAAGGAAAAAGCTACAGCGAGAGGTGAAAACCCCAGAGTACGACAAATTTCGCGCCTTAACCAGTGCCAACGCTTGTGGATATTGCTTTCTTTTATCCGCTTCAACATGTCGATCCTCTAAAATTTTAGTGGGCTCCGATATCGCCACCATTTGCAGATCCACTAAAATTTTTGTGGATGCCGAAACCGCCACTAATTGTGGATCCACTAATAGTGGATTTTTACCCATGGGTATGATATACCTACATTAAATATGTGTGCGATTCGTGATCTTGAAAAGTGATTGAACATTAGTCCACGGATGATTTTTTTCAGTCCTTCGTGGACGGTATCGAACTTAACGAAAGTACTGGTGCACTCGCCAGAAGAGATTCTCAGCCGGACGAAACTCTTATTTATCTCTCCTGGAGTTCAAAGAATATACGTTATGTATATTCATAATGGTCGTGCTTATTTTTATCCACAAAATGGTTATTGGAGAAATGTTTTATCGGTGCCAATTACCCATGTCAATCTTTTAGTAAAGTTAGTTATCACAAACAACTTAATGCCAGCCAGCAGCTGTATATATATGGCTTACCAGTCTCCCAGTTTTAACATGTGTCAGGTCGCTTAGCAAAGGATGATAGGATAGGCAGGGCTTAAGTGTAGGTAGTTAGGTAATTGTAGTTGTATGCACGAGAAGTTAATCTTGTGTACTATATATTATGTAAGCATACTGCATCTACCTCTAACCTTATTTTTTTTAATTATGAGTCCCAACACATAATTTCAAGAGAGTCCCAACACATAATTTCAAGAGAGTCCCAACACAAACTTTCAAGAGAGTCCCAACACAATTTCAAGAGAGTCCCAACACAAACTTTCAAGAGAGTCCCAACACAATTTCAAGAGTGTCCCAAATCAGAATTTCAAGTGTGTCCCAACACAGAATTTCAAGGAAGATTCAAGAGAGTCTGTGTTGGAATCCTGTTTCAATTTTCAACAGAGTTACAAGAGTGGTTCAGCACAGTTATTTCAAGACTGTTTCAAGGCAGATTCTTCCACTAGTGTACTCTCCCTTATATAGCTTACAGAGAACTAGCTTGTGGGAGTACATTTGCTGATAGTGAATTTTTAATGCTAAGCTCATTTAATAAATATTTATGCTTTTTTGAATGGTACTATCATTATTATTAAATAGCTCTTCTTAGATTTTCTCAATACTCTCGGTATTTCCCAAGGTACATCGTGGTCCTATGGTATGTAGGTTCGATATTTCATGATTCTGATACTGTCCAATTCAATGAATAGTATTATTATTATTAGTTTTCTTCTGTTGAAGGTAGGTCTAAATAGACATTTCATTCTCCCTCAACCCAACCTACACAATAAACAAAAGCCATTTTAAGTGGAAATGGGTTACACCATATGAGATCTTTAAGGTAATAAAATCTCTTAAAAACTCAAATAGTAAAGATATTTACGGTCTCTCAAATAACCTCCTCAAGAGCTTAAATGAATCTATAACTGAGCCTCTCAGTATAATAATCAATACATGTCTTCAATCTGGTGTCTTTCCATATCATCTTAAATATTCTAAAGTGACTCCAGTACACAAGAAAGGCCCCAAAGATGACCCTAACTCATATCGCCCTATTTCTGTGACACCGATCATTGGTAAAATCTTTGAGGTAATTATTAAATCTCAACTATACGACTATTTAGAGAATAGTGGCTTTTTTAGTTCATCTCAATATGGTTTCCGTAAAGGTAAAACCACCACACATGCTCTTCAATATATCACCGATATCATCCACAACTCTTATGAAGACCAATTATCTGTTGCTTTAACCCTTTGTGATCTTACCAAAGCTTTCGATTGTGTTTCTCACTCATTATTACTGGAAAAATTGAATTACTATGGGATCTCAGGAGTTGAGTTGTCTCTTTACCAATCATATCTTTCTCAGCGTCAACAATGTGTTGAAATGGAGGGTGTGCAGTCCTCTTTCCTCCCTACTCAATATGGAGTTCCCCAGGGGTCTGTCCTGGGACCCATCTTATTCTTAATAATGATCAATGACCTACCATACAGCATACCCTCAAATTCCATTCTCTACGCTGATGATACAGCCTTAATAGATGTTTCCAAAAGTACTACCACTGCTGCTGGAAGTGCAGGCAATCATCTAGCATTGGCTAATGATTGGTTTAGAGTTAATGGCTTTGTACTTAACAGGGAAAAAACTCAAAAGCTAATCTGTAGCCTGAAGTCTGCCCGAGGTAATCTGAATCCAACTAAGTTACTTGGGTTCTACCTTGATACTAAACTCAGCTGGAGCTATCATATCACTGAGGTAAACAAAAAGCTTTCCAAAGCTCTCTTTATTTTAAGAAAGCTAAGCTTGATAGTCCCTCCTGATTTCATGCGATGTATATACTTTGCCTTTTTTAACAGCCACTTGGTCTATGGTCTGGAAATATGGGGGAATGCCCTTGACATAAAATCTGTTTTTTTATTGCAAAAAAAGGCCATTAGAATAATAACTAATTACCCATCTCAGGAGCATTTTCGCCCACTGTTTATAGAATTGAAAATTTTAACTGTTTGTATGTATACAGAGTTTTGATATATGTAAAAGAAAACCTTGATCTCTTTCCTACAAGATGTGCAACTCACAATTACAGCACAAGAAATAATAATCTTTTATCCCTTAACCAATGCAGATTAACCAAAACTCAATCTTCCCGGATTAATTTAGCTATCAAACTATTTAACCATCTACCGATTTCAGCCAGAATGACTAGCTTGGCTAGATTCAAGAGTGTGATTCACTCATGGCTTGCCTTAAGTACAGCCTTTGTATTCTGTTGGTGAATTTTTTACACATAACACCTGTGATATGGTATTTTAACTTGCAGCTTATAAACTGTAATTGTAATTTTTCATAATTGTTTTTTTTGTAATGAATTGTAATTTTTTCTTGTATATGTACGTACATTTTTTTCCTGACGAGGTCTGTGTATCCTTTGAATACGACTGACCAATAAAACATTATTATTATTATTATCACGCAATGACCATCTTCAGCCCATCATACCTCCCATCATTTTATTCTCTCCAAATTCTTTCTTCTCCTACCAATTCTGGCTTTTCATCTTTCATCCTCCTTTCAATCCACTTTAATCTATCCATCTTCCTCCATGCCCACATCTCTAAAGCCCTAAGTCTATTTTCTTCTCCTTTCTTTCTAGCCCACATTTCCACTTTTCACTAGTCTTTTCTTTGCTTCACTACTTAATGCCCCTGTCATTATTTCACACCTAGGAGTAAAATATTCTTTTGCCAATGCAATTATTTTTCTGTCTTCAATGCTGATGTACCCTTTTTCCTCCAACACACTAGGTAGATAGCTAAATTGCTCCACCTGCTCTAGCTTCACTCCTCCTACTTTTAAATTGGCTCTTTTGATCTTGAAAATTTCAATACTTTCATTTTATTTGATTTATCTTCAACCCATATCTTTTGTACTGTTTTTGTAACACATCTAGTACTTTTGTAGGCTGTATGTTGACTGGCTGGCTAAGACTTCGTCATCCGCGAACCCCAACAATTTTATCAATTTTCCTCCCCAGCCTTTCTCACCATTTCCTCCGAGTATATGTTAAACATACCAGCAACACGGAGGAGTCTTAATTCTTGTATCTCTGAATCTACGATACACCTCTGTGGAATTTCCCTACAGTTTGCTTAATGAAGAACAGGTGTTCGAATCTTGTTTGACCAAAATTGAACTTGACGATACGCACGTTTACCTAGCCTCTATTTATCGCTCTCCTTCTACTAATTTCAATGTGTTCCTTAAAAAATTATCGGAACTTCTAGATCAAACTTATAATGCTATTGAGAACTGTTCTTTAATCATCACTGGGGACTTCAACTGCAATATTCTCCAAGATTCTAAAGAAAAACGAGAGCTGTTTGACATTCTTTCTTCTTTTAAAATGAATATCACTAACATTGAGCCAACGAGAATCAGTAATACTTCTTCAACTGTTATTGATAATATTTTTACAAATATTAACCTGATGTATGTGGAGACCAAAGTTCTCATATCTCACATCTCAGACCATTTTCCGTTACTTTGCACACTTGCAGTTAGATCTTCTACAAATTGTACAACTTCTTATAAGAGAATCTTCTCGGATGAAAATATTACTACCTTTTGTGAAATGCTAAATTTACATGATTGGTCAAAAGTTTATCATATGTGCTCTTCTGATGATAGCTTTAAATACTTTTATTTATCGTACCTAAATTACTTCAACTACTGTTTTCCACTTTTCCATACAAAAAGGAGAAACTACTCTAAATCAAGTTGCATAAAGCCTTGGGTTACACAAGAAATTCGTAACCTTTCAAAGTTTATGAAAGATATGGCTTTGCATTTTCGTGATAAAGCAGACCCTTATGAAAGACGGGAGTATGCGGTCTTGAAAAAGAATTACAGACACATCCTTCAGAACGCCAAGAGAACATACAATAGCCAAAGAATTAATAATGCTGCTAACAAAACTAAAGAAATTTGGAAAATTGTGAAAGAATCCAGTCCTCACAAGAGTAGTACGTCAGAATTTAGACTCCCAGGGAAAAATTATTGATGATAATTGTCGAATGGCCACTGCACTTAATGATTTCTTTTTATCACATAAACTTCCGAATATGAATCAACATACTAGATTTTCCCAAACAACAAGCCTTTGTAACTCCTTATTTCTTCATCCCTGCTCCGATTCAGAATTAAGGAATGTTATCAGGAATTTAAGCAACAAAATTCACTTCTGGTATTGATGGGATTCCATCTGTCATAATCAAACAATCATCCAACGCAATCATGTCTCCACTATTATTCCTGATCAATGAATCCTTACGGTTGGGGATGTTTCCAAGTTCACTTAAAGTGGCTAAGGTCATTCCTCTATACAAAGGCAGGGGTAGTTGTCAAGACATGAACTCATATCGTCCTATTTCTCTACTTAACCAATTTAGCAAAATCTTTGAAATTGTGTTCTACTCTCGTCTCATAACTTACCTGGAATCTCAAAATTTACTATCCACCTCCCAGCATGGCTTTAGGAAATCGAAGTCCACTAACACTGCTATTTACCAGGTTGTGAATAAAATACTAGATGACCTCGACAACAGACAAGAATCCCTTATTCTTATGTTTGATTTCTCCAAAGCTTTTGACTATGTCAATCATAATCTTCTTTTGCAAAAACTTGAAATGTTTGGTATTAGAGGTGCGGCTTGTAATTGAATTGAGTCTTATCTAAGTGATAGGCATCAAAGTGTTGTCCTTACTAGAGATGGAGCCAATTTTGTGTCCCCTGAGAAAAAGTGGTCTTAGGTGTTCCCCAGGGCTCTGTTCTGGGCCCAGTACTGTTCCTTTTATTTATAAACGACCTCCCTGATATTCTGAAATCTGTACCTGGTGTACTTCCTGTATTGTATGATGATGATACCAATGTTCTCGTGTCTGCCTCGTCGTCAAAATGTCTGGCCTCAAAATCTAGCCAAGCCGCAAGTCTCCTAAAAGAATGGTGTTATCAAAACTCTCTCCTACTCAATGTGTAGAAATCAAATTTTATTTATTTTCATAGTAAGAACAAACATCAATCTTTCATCTCTGTTAATATTGATAGCAATCCTATTCCACAGAATAATAGTTCTTCTTTCTTGGGCGTCACCTTAGACAGTCAAATCTCTTGGGAGGGTTATATTCAGAAACTCCGTGGTAAACTTGAGTTCTGTCTGTTTTTTAATTCGGTCTATTAGAAGAACTGTAAATGTTGATGAACTGCTGTCAATTTATATTGGTGAGTTCTTTTCCCTGATTATGTACAGCATCCTCTTCTGGGGCCCTACCCCCAATTCTATAATAATATTTAAAATTCAAAAGAGGGTTCTGCGGCTGATAGGTAAAGTACCTCTTAATGCCCCATGTCGCCCTCTTTTTCAGAAATTTGGTATTTTACCTCTTCCCTGTGTGTACATGTTTGCTGCCATTGTTTGTGCTAAAAAGAATATTTCCAATTATGTAACCAATAACGAATATCATTGTTATTTTACTAGGAGCTCTACCAACATCCATAAAACTGTTGTAAGAACTAAAAACTCTAGTTATGCCCCTTGGTATATGGGCCTTTTGCTCTTTAATAAGCTTCCTTCAGAAGTTAAGAGGGCAAAGACTATGGCCCTTTTCAAATGTAAGCTCCATGAATTTCTATTGAGAAATTTATTTTATTCTGTTGATGAATTTCTTCATTTTTAACTATTGCATTTCACTGTTTTATGTATTTGCCTTGACGTGTCCTATATTTGTAGCAACAAATCTCCGGACAAATAAAAATTATTATTATTATTATTATTAATGATGGACAGCCCTGCCTAACTCCCCTTCCTATTGTCGCCCAATCCAAGTCTCCCATCGGTTACTCTTGCACCTTCTGTGCCATGCATAAATTATGGATCATTCTCCAGTATACTCCATTCTCCTGTCTTCCACAATATTCCCATAATATTGCCTTTTCGCACCTCACTCTGTCAATCACCTTTTTGAAATCGACAAAGCACGGGAATATATCCTGACGTATTCTAGACTTCTTTCCACTAGTCCGCTCATCACTGCAATCGCATCCTGAGTGGTCCTGTTGATATATTACATATCAACAGGACCACTCAGGACTCTAGCCTAGAAATTTCTTTGCGCTTGGCAAAAATGTTAAATAATTGGCAAGTTAAGTCCTTGGATAGTAGTGTCACTTGGTTATTAGACTCGTCCTCAGTAAATAACTTGGACACCTTGAAAGGCATATGAAAGACCTTTTATCTTCATAACAATTTTATCTTCATAACACATTAATAACATCAAGTGCTGTTGTGAAGAGGATGTTCTCTGCAGGTAAAGGAGTCGCATGAGGATTAAAATATCTGAATCTGAATTTCACAGCAAAATTGAACCTGAAACTAAATAAATGTGTATAAAAGCATACTGTGAGGTTTCATTTATTGTATAATCTTTTCAAAATACTGCCCTTATGCTTCATTCACTGCCATCATTAACCTATCTTTCTACCATAAAATTATACAATGTTAGTATTTGAAATTTTGCCAAGGGACTTAAGCTTTGATTCAGCTGATATGTTAATATGCCTGTTCCTCTGCTTTGAGTGTACTATGATTAGACACTGACACTGATACATTAGACACCTTAGATACTGTTTTTCAGATAAAATCAGGTCTGAGGAAGGCTGTCCACCTACCATAATTATTTGAGATGTAGAACCTAAAATAATTATTATGTAATTTACCCTATAAAACTTAGATTAAATTTAATTTCTTGAATCTTAAAAGTGTACAGCTCAACTTTAACTCATTTATTTAAAAAGTTGTTCAAACTACTATTTTGAGAGTGTAAAAACAGTAGCTGACAGCTACTTTTTATGAGAACCTGTTGTGAAGCTGCTACATTTTTTCAATTTGTCGCTAATAGAGTCGCTGCTACTTTTTTTGAGGAAGTAGCTAAAAAGTAGGTAGCAAATTTTGTCGTAAATGGACCATCCTTGTCCAAAATTTAGCAGGACTGAACATTCTCATAGAAGATTTGAAAGGAACATGTGTGATTCTCTGTCTACTTATTTGCCACCCTTTGATGCATGCCTTTTTGATTCAGAGCCACCGTAGTGTGAAAAAGCCCAGCACCTTTGCATGTGTGGTGATAAAAAAACAATATTTCAATTGCTCATGTGCAAAATATATTAATCTCACTTTTGATGCTAGCAGCCTTTTACCCAATAGGAATTGAATGGGTACTAGAAAAAGAAATAAATTTACTAATTTCATTTTAATGCTTTTAGCACCAGCAAGAACTACTGTGAACTTGGAGTCATAAAAGTAAATTTCATTCTGTAAATCAATCTAAAGGTACTTCCATACAACAGTCCACAGTCGTAATTGCCAATATTTCATCAGTTTCTACCAATTTTGAAAATACTGTACAAACACCAAATATCTGATGGAAATTGCTGTGGTTGAAAATTGATGTAAACATATGCTGTTTCGTATCAAATGAATCAGCTGATTGTGAGGAACTTTAATATTAGCTTGTTTTATCAAGAGTTTAGGTCCTTATGAAAATGATTAGAGAGATTTGGCCGACGTTTCAGAAATTATATTTTTCCCGTCATCAGGGCTAAAATGGGATGAACCAGCAATGAACATTGGTAAAATGACTTATAGAATACTTTACATTGCATATAATTTTCATTGGTGGTTCATCCCATTTTAGCCCTGATGAAGGAAAAAATAATATTTCCGAAATGTTGGCCAAATAGTTCTCTCTAATCACTTTCATAAGGACTTAAACTGCTGATAAAACAATTTATATATTTGAAAAAAGGTCTGGAAATCAGCTTACTAATTAATATTAGCCTAATTTTATGTTAAATTAAAAGCATGAAAAATTATGTTTTTATTGTTTAATTGTCCACTTGTGTGCCATCGTGCTAGGGCTCCATATGGGGAGACCCGGTGTGGCCAGGATAAGGTTTCTCATCTGGCTATTAAGGGGCGACTACGTGCTTGGCTTCTCACACTTTTATTATAAAATTCTCACTGCTGGTCCAGGTCTCTCTCCTTTCTGACAAAAATCTCAGGAAATGAAAGGTCTAAATTGGCCACAAAAATTTTTCTCATAAAATCTCACTTCTCCCACAAAAATTGCATTTCTCATTCATTTCTGAGGGACTTCCTACAAATATTTCGCAAAAATTTCCACTTGGGTTAGCATGCTTACATAAGTGAATTGAGTCACCTATGTGCCATTATTAAGTTTGTGGTATCTCTTTTTTTCAGGCTTCCAACTATGTGCCTTTGCCAAGTGATCCATCTGTCGCAGATGATTTGCAGCAATTTCATGTAAGAATGAGGAATAGATAGGAATTATTCTTGATCTATGTATGGATGTGTAATTTTTCCCTGGTTCTGACTTGTCCCATGACCAACAAATTTCTTATTTCTGTTGCATGAAGTGTAATTAAAATGCTGATTATCACTGTTTTCTTGCATTATGCAGGGATGTGATGATCAAAATTGTAATGACATATCACGAAGTTGATAAAGGCAGGCAATATGCTATGAAATTTATGGATGTTAAATATAGTTAAGGGGAAAAGCATGTACAATAGAGTTGTCCACTATTTCTATAATAGGTACTAAGTCTACAACAGCTGCAAATTAGAGTTTGGAATATCAACACTACATTAACATCAGCATTAAATTCAAAGGCTATTTTGTACCTATATCTAATAAGCATCATAGAAAAATGAGAAAATATTGTGTCTTCAAAATAAGAAGTCATGTTGAAATAGTTGCATACAATGATGTCACAAAGCAGCATGGCAGTAACTTCTTTGATGATAAATATAGTACTTCTACATTCAGGGTGTAGCTGAATAAGGAGAGAGAGCATGGTGATTCTGGAAATTGCAGCAATTAAATTGGGACAGGTTGACTGCAAACTCCAATAACATCCCCTAGGTCGATATATTCATGGTGATTGATTATTTAAAGAATGAAAGATTCGTAGCTATTGAATGTGTTGGTATCTTAGAACCACTCAGGTGTCTACAGTAGAATCTCGATTTTAGGTAACTTGATTTTACGTAAAATTTGATTTTACAAAAGTGAATGAGCGGTCCCGGCCGACTCCTGTAGTATTCTTATGGAAGCATTATTTGATTTTATGTAAATTTGATGTAACGATTTTACATAATGCTATTTTGGTCCCCAGTGGAGATATCAATTCGATTTTACAAAATGAAACAACAGAACTTAAAGAAACTTAAACATAATCCGGCAGATTCTTGCCCATCTTTAAAGGAAATCTTCAATATAATGCTGTACTACAGTGAAATTCAACTGTAACGAATCAATACATTGCATTTTAATGGTATATATATTATTATTTTATTTTTCCATCTTTCATCACTAAAAGTTATGGGTTCAAGGTGTTTACTTGTTTACGCTATGATAATTGTGCCGGAATCCTGGTATTCTCGCACAAAGCTGCTTTATGACCTTGAGATAGCAAACCTGTCAGCTGTTCCAAGTGATGAGATGAAGCTCGCTTTGGGGTCGCCTAAGCACACGTGTCTTGACACTTGCGTGCGTTGTTAAGCGGAATAATGTATGGACAGTTTTTGTCCTCAACCGATGCCAACAACCAAGGCAATTGGGAAGATATGTGACATTGTAGTATTGCATAAAACATCACAACTGATGGCATCAGATGGCTAAAACTTGCTTAAATGCTTGGCAACAAATTTTTCCGGTATGAACATGTTCACTCACAACCTTCCCCATGTCTAGGTAGATAGGTCTGTTTAGGTTGTGTTGTCTGTACTTTTCCAATCTAGAGCTTTAAGCGGAATTCGATACACGGTTTGGGTTAGCCAAAATTTTAAATAAATTGAATTGAAGAACCAAGGAATATGGAAATGATAGCGAACACAGTGCTATGGTTTTTAATCAATGATAATTACAACTGATTTTATCGTAGATGCTACCTGTGCTGTTTTTAAGTACCCTTGCATTCCGGAGCCTTGCAATGAAAAATGCTTCCCTTGTAATTAGATTAGATTGTTGCTGTGGTGGAGTTCCTCCAAGGAGGCCCTGAGGCACTTGACCTCTCTTCCTTGTCATTAGTAACCTTGCATTAAAAACCTTGTGTCATTTCTCATTACTTCACGAAGTTGATGATGATTTTAAAGATAATTTAAGAGAAATTGAAAAAGTAATCCACTCAAAAATGGAATGGTTAAAAGTGCAAAAAAACATCACAAAATATTTTTAAAAGTCATAATTCTATAAATAAAATTTTACTTTCAGAGGGGTTTTTCTTCATTTTCATTTTGGATAAATTTTTTAAACCGCTTTAATTTCAAATGTTATCTCTCAGTACAATTCATACTCTTCCACAGGAATGATTTTCTAATTATCTACACACTTGATTGCCACGTGTTTAAATGCTAAATCTGTACTTTTGCCTGAGCAGCCAAAAGCTATGATTCTGTTCTGAAATTCTATTTCACGTTTTGAGTTAAAATATAATTATCTCTCCACCATAATTAAAATAGTTTTAATTTCTACAGTTTAATATGCATGCAATAATGATCTCTTTGTAGTGAAAATAGTTTCAATGTCATTGTGTTCTCATACGTTGTGAAATCTTGGAATATTTTTCAAAATCCGCTAATATCTTGGTTTTACATAATTTGATTTTACATAACACCCTATTTATGGGTCCCAAGGTGTTACGTAAAATCAAGACTTTACTGTAGTATGTGAATAAGACTTCACTTAGGGTAGTATGAAGGATATCAGAGCATGCATGCCTTCCTCCATTTCTTTGAACATTTCAGTATTTTCCCCCTTTAAGGCCCTTGGTCCACATCTATTGCTCTTTGAACTTATATACATCTCCTAAGCCTCAGTAATTATGTGCCTAAAATCCACAGGAAATTTAAAATTTATAGCTAGAATTCACTATCTAAAGTTAAATTGCGAGATGCAGGGAAAAATTGAAATAAGCAAATGCATTTCAACACTAGATATTAATTCCATTTGGAAATATTTGTTATTGTCAATTAAATTTATAGTTTTTTATTTGTTTTTGATCACGTGTCTTATTAGTTAACTCTGTTATTCATTTAGCTCACAGTTTAATGCTTTTAAATATAAATTAAAAACACAGCTGTTCAAGAAAGCATATGATACATTATCAATTAATTCAACCTTTATGTTTATTGGGGAAGGATGGAGAGAAATCCAGCATCAGGCACTGAACATAAGGCACCCATGCTTTCACGTCTCATCTGATGGAAGGAGTACTGATCCTGAAGTGCTCCATACGTAATACCCAAGTAGGGACTGGTATAACACTGAAAAATCTGCTGCTACAAGGATTTAGAATAGGATGCTTCTACTCTAGCCATCATGCCAACCAGATTCCCTCCGTATCGTAGCGGGGGGATGCCATGAAATATTAAATGAACGGTTCATCATTAATCGAGCGTGAGACTAGATGCACTCCTCATATTTGCTATGTAAATTAATGTCTCTGGATGCATCAAATATGCATGGTTATTTTGTTTAGTAACCTAATTCAATATTGGAAAATCTCTCTCCTAACTTTCACAGTAATCTCTTAATTGACATCCACGGAAGAACTGGATGACAAATTGATACATGGCTAGGTAGCGAGGTAGCTACCTAGGTAGGTATTGATAGCTAGGTCTTATTTATAGACAATTAACCCACGGTAGCACGCGCTTTTCTTGTAACGCGGTAGCACGCGGGGCGGGGAAAAGACCGACGGGTTGTACATGGCTAAATAAACACTAATAAGTACTACAAAGACGATTTTTTTGGCAATTTTGGTTGAAAAAATATTCAACAAAGGAATGATATTCATTTTTAAGCCATGAACATGGAGAACATAAGAGAATATTTTCTGATTATAGACAAACATTACTATATACAGCTCACAATCAATCATCATCTCCGCAGGCATTTTGGTAACATGATGTGCAGTTGAATATACAGTGTTCACGGCAAATGGGCTTTTTACAGGTATTGCATGCTGTCTTTGGTTTTCTGTTGTTTTTCTGTTGTTTTTAGAAGGAATTTTTTTTAGGCATTGCGGCTCATGTTATCGTCTCTCTCAGGTATACCCAATATTTCCCGCAACCGGAGTCGCAGAGATAATTGGATATTTTGCTGTTTCTCCCTTTTCAGCATGTTATCTCTGGTCAAAAGTTTCACAAGGTTATTCAAATACTCCTTACGACTAACAGATTTACCTGAGTTTTCCCTGTAAATAACAATGCTATTGATCGCGCCAATGTTCAACAAGGTAAAAAAAGTGTCAGCGGCCATCGGCATGATATGCGAGAGACACTATAAATGGACTGTAAACGATCTGAAACGTCCCCACCACCTTTTGTGGAGTTGTAATACATTAAAATTTCAGGTTTATTCGTTTGAGGATCCAAAATGTCATCTCGATGCATTGTTGATAAGAGCAATACAACTTTGTTAGCTTTAGGTTTGTATGACACTAGCGTCACTTCTTTTTGAAAACAAAAAATACTGTTTCCGACTACTCTATCATTCGACCTAGCGATAAAACTGGGTGGAATCTCACCCTTATTTTTTCTTATCGTTCCTACTGTTAGACCATTTTTTAGAAGATCAAGTGCTAACGGGTAGGACATGAACCAGTTATCAAGGGTGACACATCTTCCAGTGTTATAAATGTACTGAACCAGTCTTTTCACCACTGAGTCTGGCTTGTAATCAATTTTGTCTGGGCCCTGATTTTGTCTTCCAACGTACACTTCCATATTTCCGGGGTAAAATGTTTTTGCATCACAACAGGCAAATATTTTGATCCCATACTTAGACGGCTTGTTCGGCATGTAACCACGGAAACTGCATCTACCCCGAAATTGTGGAAGCATCTCATCAACTGTAACTGCTTCACTCATACTGTAATTATTCCGGCAATTACTGACAAAAGTTTCGAAAATGTCCCTAATTGGGGAAAATTTGTCTTTTTTCTTCAATTCATTTCTTTCTTGGATGTTATCAAACCTCATCATTCTTAGCAAAAATTTGAACCTATTTACACCCATTACAAGTCTAAAATATTCAGTTCCTGTTCCATCTGCTCTCCACAGATCAAATATATTTTTATGGTTCGACTTTTGCACCCCAGCTAAATACAGTAATCCCAAAAGGGCCTTCAGTTCAATGAGGTCAGTTTCCCTTACATCTCTTTGACCCAGAAAACTATCCTGCACACTTCGAATTTTTGTGTTTGTGAAGGATAGAATATCTGATAATATATCATTTGGAAAAAAAAATTGCCAAGAATCCAAAATATCCGATACATTTCGGGCGTTACCCAGAGGTCCAGGTAGACGTTTCAGCAAATTGCATCTCTCAATTTTGGATCTTTTTGCTGGCTTCACAGCAGACCACTCCGTCACTCCGTTTTTTCCCACGAAGGAAGAAGCTCTTGTTCCGGGCGATTGCTCATCTTCACTTTCCTCAGAAAATGATTCGTGGTCCGAACGGTAAATAGTGTTGTCACATTCCTCATCGTCACTCTCACTCAAATCTGCATATTCCCCTTCAATCTCACTGTCAAGCATTCTCAGTATGTTATGTCTTTCAGGCTCACTTATGGTCGGGAAGTGTATGCTCGGCTTTTTGATTCCTTATTGAAAAAAAGAGAGCTACTTATGGCAAATTTATGAACACATTTCAATAGAAATGAAACTGCAGTTGTGACATTCTCTACGAATGTAAATTTACAATAACTTACAGTTATAATTTATTTCGCAAGGTGCACTGGTACAGGGCGTTGAATACAAGGTAGCGATCACCAAATGGAACTAGCGTATGCTTCCCTCACGAGTTCTTTTCAAACTGAATTGGAGAGAAATATTTACGTCCTAGCGTCGAAACCAATTGTTCTACTCACCCATACCTAAGTCGTTCTCTCCTAGGACAATGTAACGGGCAAAAAAATGTACCGAAATAGGAAGATAAACTGCGACATTGATCGAGTCAAGTCTCAAAAACTCCGCAAGCAGATTTTGTAACGTGATAGCACGCGCCGGCGGGGATTCGACCATTACGAAATAAAATGTGATACAAAGATTCTTATTCGTATTTACGGATTTTAACTTGAAAAGTGCTCAGAAATAGTAGATTAGAAGAAGTGTCGAACAGAAGAGGCCGCAGTGTGCTGAGTAGGAATTTTTTTTCGATCGGGCGGGGAATCCCCGCCCACGCGTGCCATCGCGGGTTAATTTATGGCATAGTTTAATAGCATGCCTAAAATAATAATGGTGTTTCATATCCCTGATCGAGGCAAGCCATCATATTTTCATCTTTTTTGGTGCGTGAGATAGTTTATTTTGTGATAGTTTCTTGAGAAATGAATCGTAACTTCCTCAACTACTACCAATAAAAGATTTAGATCAATGGTAATAAGAGTTTGGGTGGTTGCAGTTCAAATTATGCTGCTAATTCACCATCGGGTCTATCAAATCCACTCTCACATCAGCTCCCTTCTCCACCCCATGTCACTCACAATCACATCCATATGGCTTCCTGCCTACACTTGCAATGTTTTCCTTTTTCTATTCAATGTAGTCTGAGTGGCGGCATTGCAAAGATGTGATCATTAACTTTTGTGACTATGCATTTACTTCACAGTTAGTTTTTTTCCTTTTGTTAATCGATTTTTCTGTGTCTATGATAGCCTTGTGAAGATGGTGAGCATCTCAACGAAGAAGATTCGGCTTTCCAAACGCCTCATGATGTGTATGGGAGCAGAGATCACAGTGTTAATTTCCCATCAGGGGACAGGGGGCCTCCTCCACCTTATTCCAAGGAACCTGAAGCCACTGCATCTCTGAAGATGGACACCCCGTGGTCATGAGATTCATGGAACCCTCATTTTGTTAGCTGCATGCTATCAGTTGCTTCCAATTCTAATTGACAAATTGATACTGATTTGCATGTTCACTCATCTGAGTTGAAGAAAGCAATCGTTGTATCATTGCTTCCAATCACCAACCAGTGCCATGTCTTTTTATTAATCTGTTGTGAAGTGAAGAGTATTATTATGATTTTTAATGAAATCTTGTTGGGATAATTGATGCAATTATCATTAAAAAGAAAATTTACTCCAATAGGCAGCCTTGCTCAGTGAGGTTATGCGAATTCCAGACTGTTCACTGAGGTATTCAGTTCCTGATTCTTGAATTGGTACTTGGTAACTGGTGTAGTATAGTGGATAATGGCTCTGGACAACAGGTAGTGGAAGATTTGGTTTCCCTAAATGAGAAAGATTTAGCTCCCATTCCAACATATCCCCTGCTCAGAAAGGCAGTCAGCAGTATTAAAGGTATTTAAAGTGTAGTTTCTTGTGTGATTCTGTTACAGTGCAAGTATTTATGCATTCAAAAATCAGTACCTTGCCTTATGAATAGTCCACCATTAATTAACATGTGTAAAAAGTCCAGTGTAGGAAGTAGCTGATTATGTATTACAGAAAATAACACAATGTTGTTAATTATTTTGCAGTATAAGTTAAATTTATTTTTTATTGGGAGCCAATGCTTTAAATATTACGTCCAACTACACCACAAAATGTGTCTGTTCTTTACTTCCCTGGATTGAATTATTCCTAATGAATTTGTCTTGTTCAGGCATTCCCAAAAAAAGCTTTTTGAATAAGCAGCCAAATTGTTCATTTGGTTGAAATGTAGAGGTGGTGGCTGCTCGTTTCAGGGAAGTTTGAAGATTTTTTATTTATTTGTATAATTAAAATGTTTTTTTTTAGATTAACACCTATTTTACTGATTACCCTACATTCAACTCTTCCAATTTGACTTGTATACCTCATGTGTAAATAGTACTGTCATTATGCCCTCCATTTACTGTGATTTTAGCCTTATGTTTCTCATTGCTGGTTGACATCAGAAAAGAAAGTTTTCTTAAACAATTTGATTACTGTATAACATAAAGACATTAAAGTTTTCTATCGCATAAAAGATTTTGTTGAAAAAGCCACAACCCAGAATTAGCACCTCTCATTTTAATGTTGTATTATATGATGAGCTTGTTGGAGTGATGTAGCCAAAAGTTAATTGCTTATTAGGTCTAGGTCTTATTAGGTCTATCTAGGTCTTGTCAATGCCAATGGTTTTCCGAGAAATTGAGCCTTCAAAACTACAAAAATCCAGTTGGCATATTATATAGAGCTCTCCTAGCCTGAAAGTATCTGCAATATTTAAATCTCATCCACTAGTCTCATATGCAGTACACTTTCAATTGCAATTTGGTATGATAGTTGTAGCCCTAATTAGGGGTTAACATTGTTAGATTTTCTTTTGCTGTTATGATGACAAGCAAGTGTATTTAACCCTCCTGTGCCTAGAAGAATAATGGTGCCTTTTTTTCTAGGCACAGGAGGGGTGAACGCCAGGGAGGTTAACTCCCCATAGGGGACCTGCTGGCTTTCAGCAAGGCAATTGGTCTCTATGGGGGATTCACCTGGAGGGTGGTTGGCACAATTGACCAATAGGTCTAAGTGCTTTAGGGTCTCTTTGCTGCAGAACTAGCTGCTTGTGACTTTTCACTCAAGCAACTATCGTAGCGATATGGCATGAGTTGCTCTGCTAGTCACCTAATGTAACAGATGACTAAGGGATTAAGTAAAAGAATTTCCAACGTCTTGCTTATCATCGCTGGTCACCAATCATTATCATCAGTCATGAATCCTGAGATTGATTTGTTGCATCCCCCCACTCGATTCCCCCATCAGCTAATTCGTTCATAGTTCTTCTCCTTTTCTTCTTGCCCTATATCTCACACGAGGCCTTCCTTTGCCATTCTTCCCATTCACTTGCCCCATAACAATTGTCTTCATCTGACCTTCATATCTCAAAAGATATGGAGAATTAAATTGTCCAGTTTTCTTTTTAAGCTTTCAGGAGACTTTTCTCCTTTCTCTTATCTTCTTTAGACTTAAAGTCGAAAGACGAAGCTCCAATTTTGTGGAAGGATACCATTGCGGCAATAAAATGTCTTAGTGACTTCCACACTTTTATTAAGGATTGTAGACCGGTTTCGGCAGTTACGCCGAAACTGGTTTGTACGTGATGATGGCGTAACTGCCGAAACCGGTCTACAATCCTTAATAAAAGTGTGGGAGTCACTAAGACATTTTATTGCCGCATTCTTTAGACTTCTTCGTTAGCTACTTAGTCGAACCATTTTATCTTCATCATTCTTCTGTAGCACCACATTTCAAATGCTTCCAACCTTGACTTCTGTTATCCTCTATGCCTCACACTACCATAAAGAAATGCTCCAGATGTATGTTATGATTAATTGCCTAATTACTTCCATGTTTGTATTTACAGCTGTAAGTAGATTCTCCTTTTGGAAGAATGCCCTCTCCACTTGAGCTATTCTACTGACTATTTTCCTTCTTCCTTTGCCCATCACATTATCTTTCTTTCCAGATAGCAATACTCTTTTATCTCTTATAGCTTTTGTTTCTAGAGTTTATCATTGGTATTGACCTCTTTTCTACTGCATACCATTTCCTTGGTTTTCTTTTTGTTGACCTTCAAGTGATATAAAGCCAGTATCTTTTCTAGATTTATTAGCGTCATCTTTAATTCTTTTTCTGTCTTTATCATTACAGCTATGTCATTGGCGAATCACAGTGTGCTAATTTTTCCCTATGGATATTTAATCCAGAAGCCTTCTCTTTGATGGCTTTTTCTGTGTAAACATTGAAGAGCACGGGAGACAGTGCACAACCTTGGCTCTCTCCTTTCTTAATTCTTGCTCATCTCCTGCTGAGCCTTGATCTATTACCTGATTTTTATACAAACTGTGCAATCTTTGGTCACTTTGATTGAATCAGCTGGTTTCAGGAAAAGCTGCAATTTATAAATTGCAGCTTTTCCTGAAATATGCCAACCACCCATTGCTTGCCACAGTTTTTTCTACCCTTAAATCTTCCATCACCTGCCAAGCCTTCTCCTGCTGCATTGTTGCAGTCTGGTGACATTTAAGAAGGTCCACACTTAATGGGCTTTAAAACAACATCATCGTGGCCATCCTCTTTCCCACGCAAAATAAATCAGTTGGGGGTCTGCATGTTTCATAAATATGGATAGTAAAGGGAGAAAAAGATGCATGCTACCACCACAAATATTTACAAATTTGCTAAACATTACTTTGAAGAATGTCAATCTAAGGAATCAGTTCCTTGTAGTATTGGTTGTATGGAGTTTAGTTATTTTGGTTGGACAATCACATCATATACACAATGGCCTTTTTTCAGTTTTCGTCCATTCTCCATTGGCAGCACCGCTCAAGTTTTGTAAGGAGCCTTTAATTGTTAAGAGATGTAGTTTTTCGTGTTCATCAGGACAACTGATGAGCCCTTGTCTGCTGTCATGATGACGATATCTGGGTTTTGGCGGAGTTTTTTGAGGGCATGTATTTCATTTTGGGTGAGATTATTTTTGGGGGTCAGGGATTCAATGAAAGATTATTTGTAGACTTTTTGGAGTAGCAAGCGAATGTAAATTTCCACTGGGTGGTTGGCGGGTAGAGTTTTAGGTTCATAAGAGGAGGCTGGTCAGAATTTCATGATGGCAGGGGGATCAGGGCATGTATTTTGTGATTTCCAAAAAGTACGCCAGCGTAGATTTCGGCAGAAATTTAAAACATGTTGAGGTGATTGATTTTGGGCGTGGGTGAAAAGGACAGACCTTTGCTGAGGAGAGAAATTTCGGAGTCGGTTAGACTGGTGTCGGAAAGGTGAACAATGTCTAGCAAAGGATCAGGGGTGGGGGGAGTGGCGGAGGGCTGGGGCCGTGGCTGGCGCCGGGGAAAAACTGGAGGGGTTTTTACGGGAGGGGGGAGGTTGTAAATACTTTATAAGTCCGGTTTCAAGGCGACAAGGGGAGGGGGTTCAGGCGCGGGAGGCTGGATTTGTTAAGGACTGATGAGGAGGCTGAGTGGAGTAGAAAGCAGCATTTGCATCTCGGGCGTTTGCAAGGTGAAGAGGAATTGGAAGGAAGGGGAGCATGTAGAAGAGTGGGTTGGGTGGATCTAAGAATATTGCTAAGATTGGGTGCTTTTTTGTAAGTAATGGAAGGGCAAGCGGGAAGGAGACTTGATGTTGTATGGCTGGTATTTATGATGGGGTAAAGATCTCTCAGGATGCCTTTTATTTTGTGTGAGCCAGGAAAAAATTTGGTGATGAAATTCAATCGGCCGGGAGGGTTATTTTTGATGCGGGGTGTGTAATTGGCGGTAGGGGATAGAATATGCTTAGATCCACCCGACCCACTCTTCTACATGCTCCCCTTCCTTCCAATTCCTCTTCACCTGGCAAACGCCCGAGATGCAAATGCTGCTTTCTACTCTGCTCAGCCTCCTCATCAGTCCTTAACAAATCCTCCTCTACACCCTCCTGCACTTCCACCAACATAGTTTACTGCCTCTCCTGCAATTTCTGCCCCTCCTTCTACATTGGAGAGTGCACTACACCACTAGCTATCAGGATGAACAACCACCGGCATTCCACCAAAATTCCTCCCTTCCACGAACCTATCCCGAAGCATACTGCCCGCCATAATCAAACTTTTGACAACTGTTTTTCCCTCGCCATAGTGGAAGTACTTTCCGAAAATGCCACTAGCATTGAGGTGAGGACTCGTGAATTGGCACGCATCTGGCTCGAAAGATCATATCAAAAGCCAGGCTTGAACATCTCTCACTAGAGGCCACCACTTCCTTACCTCCTCCACTGTCTCCCGCCCCACTCCTGTACCCATTCTTACCACCCCCCCCACTCTTTCACTCACGAAGAGGACTCAGCCGGCAGCCTACGGCAGTCAACCCTCTTCCGTTGAAAAAGGCGGCATGACCTTGGAAACGTCCAAACTGTTGTGTCTCTTTTGCGTGTTTCTATGTTTTCATCGTCTGTCTGTTTTATGTTGTATTTATTATATACATATATAATTCTGGAGGCCAAAGTAATCAGAATGGGTAGAGAGTGTCATTACAGTATTAAGCAAAGGCAAACATAAATCAAATAATATTCAGTTAACACGCTTTAATCATCCAAATAGCTTATCAATTACATATAAGTTTTTTCAATGTGGTTCCAAGGGAATAGCACTTGTACATTCTTTTAACCCAAATACAAAGTACATATTAAGAATACATAACTTCAAAGGTTTTGAGCCTACCTAGGCAGATTTTTCAGCTCGTGGAAAACAAAGTTTTTGGTGCCTCAACATTGTTTGTTGTTGGCCTCAAGATGATAGAAAAAAGGCAAGCGTATACAAATGAGGGAGAAGTAGGACATATTTTCCATATTAATAGCAAAGGGAACAGTGTCCAAGCACAAAAATTTCTTTTCTTCAACCCGAAAAGTTTAATTTTCGGAAAGTAACCAATTCAAAGGGAGAAAGATATTATTCTGTTAAGTAAAACTCAACTATATCTGTTTGTGGTGATAATTTTATCGGTTTGAATTGCCTACACCCAAAATAAATGTTTGTATAACCTTTTTAACCTCCTCCACAATACACCATAAGTCCAAGGGTTTGAAATGGTGAGAGATAAAATGTGTGGGCTCAGATGTGGCAGCAAGTCTCGAGTTGTAACTGGAATCCCTAGTGAGCCCCATTGATTTAAAAAAATGTATTTCCCTTTCCAATTGCCTTGGCAGACAAGCGGAAATTCATTAGGACCTGGAGTTGATTGCCCATACTGAATAGTTGATTTCCTTCAGGACTGGTGGTTTGCTACATATTTCCTTTGACACTATCAAGCTTTCTCAAAATCCACAAACAATGAATATAGATCTGGTTTTCTCCATTCTTTTCTGTCAGCAGCCTATCCTCTTGTATTGGCACATTGCTGTGATTATAATCCCTCTCCACCATTTTCAATTGGCTTTATAACAACTTCATCCATCAACTTCCAAAATGAGCATTTAGGCTGCTGTTTAAACTGAAATAGAGTGGCAGCTAGGCATGTGACCACCTTGGTATAAGAGTTTCGTCATTGTCTTCACTGTGATTATTCTTTTGTTACATATCTGGAAAATATTCATGGTTATTAATTCGCTATTTGTAAGTACAATTCCCACTCCTACAGAACATTTCAAACATCTATTGTGCATAACTCTATAGCTTACACTCTCAAAGTCCCCTCCTTTAAGCCAATTTTGTTTTACTGACTCCTAAAACACTTAGGTCCATTCTTTGCTATTCCACTTTCAACTTTTCCAGTCAGTTTATCCTGAGCATTTAGACAGCAGTCTTGTTAAAACTGAGATAGTGTGGCAGCTAGGCATTACGTCAAACCTGCATCATACTTTCTCATCAAAGCACGTCTTGCAGGAGTAAGTCGTCTGGCACACACCTGTAACACAATTATGTGCTGTTTGTATTGATAGACCTTATTTGATTGGCTAAATGATCTGGAGAAACCCCATGGAAGATGATGATGAACGGAATGGACTATTGAAATAGCTCAGGTTAGCCTTCCCAATAATAATTCCTATTTCATGTTCAGTTTCAACTAATGTAAATACAAAAGCCTTGCGAAAATAAATTACTTGATGTTCTTGTTTTAATATGTTTTAATGAAGTACCTATATATTGTGACGGAACGGGCTTGATTCTCCTTTGCCCGTTGACTCGCCGCAGTCCTTACGCCTTCGAGTAATGGAACCCTTACCTTTGCCTCGACACCTCGTCTCCTTCGGACTTTCCCGGGTGGGAAATGGTTTTGAGAAAAAGGGATATCGCGACCTTTGTCGCGTGTTTGAGAAGGGCGCCACCTCAAAACCGCGGCATCGGACCAGCTCAGCCGGCAAAGCAAGGACGATCCAAATTGTTCAAGGGTTGGGGGGACTTTAAGCCAGGGCGGACGGTAAAACAGGGAGGGGCGTATGACGTGAGCGCGGGAGAAATTACGCGAAGCGTAAGAATGAACCTCTGCCTTTTTTTTACAATTAACACAAGCAACATTTATTCAATGAAATGAGCATGAAAATGAACACGAAGGCACTCTACAGCTAAATAACACAGGTCTTACTGACTAATGAGGGATGAAGAGGTGAATGAATGGCGAAACATAAATGGAACGAAATTAACAACAATAAAATAATCACCCTGTAACACTTTGACCAAATAAATGACCAAACATGAAAAAATAAAATAAACTACTAAATGAAGAGAATTACAAGCTCCTCGTCCTTTTATGAATACTAATGATGAGGACGGGAGTGAGTGATACAGAAATATGGTCCCGTAGGACTATGATTGTCCACTCTTGGGATCAGTTTGACTCTTCGCTTGACCTGAAGGGACTTTAACTCTGTTTGGATATTTCGTACACCACTTATTCTGGCGCACACGGGTTTCACAGTGGGGAAGCGCGAATAAGAGGGTTGAAACCACTTAGGATTGGGGAAATACGGGTGTGGCGATACTTATGTATGAGCTGGTGTGGAGCTTGACGGCGAAGTCCAGTGCGGAGAGACTGCACCGTTGAGTTTTCGGTATGGTGGCGTGGAGAATGGAATTCAACAACTCCTGTTGTGAACATGCACCTTCCGACTGAAAGGAACTCGTCCAACCTTTGGTTCCGAGGATGCGGCGGCCTGCTACCTTTTGCGGTCTGTCGCCCTTATCTACCCGAAACCGCACCTCCTCTTTGGGGTGCTGGGATCGAGGTCCGCTGCGTCTCGTTCCTCTTCTGGGGCAGAACGCAGGAAAAAAAAACGCTAGGGAACGACTTTGTCAATTCCTCGCGGAAGTCGTGGTGATCTCCGTCTCCAATTATCGCCTCTCTCTCTCCGTCCACCCTCTCGCCTGGCTTCACCAGCACGCCCTGAGCTTCTGTCTGCTCGACTCCCAATCACCAACTGCCCTATCATCTTATTCCTCCCGACTCAACAGTCGGCGTCCTCCCTGTAACGCTTATTCCCCCCTCTCACGTGACTTCAATTCAAAAATCACCAATAGTTTCATGGCTTACACTGCCCAATGACCTGGTTAGACACATAAGTGGCGTGATTCTCACTCTTAAAGAATCCAATGCACAAGAAAAAGGAACATTTTACCAGATATCCACGCAGAAAAAGGCAGGCGTTCATCTCGCTTACGCAACGGGGACCCGGCTTGGGACGCAAATGACCGACGCGGGAGGCGCGACCAGGGAAAAACAAAGATAAGACGGCCAATCCGTCACAATATGTACTTCTATTCTGTGTTACTTTTACCTCACTATTCTTGGGCACTTCCTTCCCTGCACTAGTTTTCTCTACAGATTAGTGTATACATATATGAAAACTATTCATTCCATCTAAAATGCCTCTTCTCCTCTTTCATCAAATTCTTTAGAATTAGATAAGAACTAGTATGTACTTTCTGCACATTTAAGTGTGAAGATGAGTAATAGGTACTACACTTCAATAGGATCTGTTGCTACTGAAACTACCATCTTACAGAAGTATTTTCACCCATTTTATTTGCATGCAACTTGCCAGACTGATGGAAAAATTTCCTATTCAGGAACCTTGCATTCTTTCGATTATAAATTCCAATCATTTCACACAAGTCTTTAATTTAGTGCTTTTTAGTAACTAATATAACTGATTAATAATAATAAATAAAATACTGCATAGCAGAAATATAAAATTACAGTTAGTAATTAAGGGGAGGGACCAACAGCAGAAGTCATTGGCACCATTAAGGATAGTTGGGTGATTGGGTTACGGTAGGAACATTTCAGGCAATGGAGGAAGGGTGGAGAGAAACCCTGCATCAGCATTAGCCTACTCTTAACAGCAGGTGCCAAGGGGACCATGGCTTAACGTTCTATCTGACGGGCAGAGTATTAAACTTGAAATGCCCTTCTCTAGGCACTCAAGTAGGGACCTGTTCACCACTGCCAGGACTCGAACCCGGACCCTTGAGATGGAAGACCAGTACTCTAGCCACCACACCAACCTGATCCCCAATGAAATACAGCCTCCTTTTGATGGCACTTGGGTGTTTAATAGAAATGACTCCAACTGTCATAAATGACTGTGAAGTGTAACTCTTACATATGCAGGAAGTAGGTATAACCAACATTGTCAGATAAATTATTTGCATACTGGCTGGTAATAGGATAAATCATTTATTGCTTTATTAAGTACTTATTTAGTATAACAATATCATTAGGATCAAAATAAATAAAATCTGCCCCGAGCAGAAGGATGATTGGAAGAAAGTACAATGATAAGGTTTCATAGCATTACAATTATAAAATTGTTGTTGTTGAAAGAATTCTAATGAATTATGTGCTTGAATAGACCAATGACTGCATTTACAATGGTTAAGTTAACATAGTAATGAACAGCTATTCACCATGAAATCATCACTGGCTGTGCAGTGAAAACAAAGAAGTATGCAGTTCAAAATTTTGTTTAGGACAAATGACTCATTCGCACTTAACTTTCACACACATCATTAATCATCATTGAATAACTTTTACTCAACATCTTTTCAATACAAGTTCATTTGGTTGACTCCATAGCACATATTCTATGATAAATTAAGAGTTTCTAAAGGTGACCACCCTACTTTCTACTACCATCATTTCCACATGCTTCAATAGTCCATTGGTCCCAATATGCATCATATATTGTTAAGTGAATGTCAAAAACTTTTAACAGTATGCACCAAGCTTCGGTGCCAACAAAGAATTATTGGTTCTAAACCATTATCACAGCAATCCAATAGTTTAGCAGTAAAACATGGAACTGCCCAGCAGTTACAGCTGTCCTTCATGAAATTACGAGGCTATACTCCAACAGTGTAAAGTTGACCCATCAATAGAGATGCCATAGAGTAGCTCCTGACTGTTAATCCACTAAATTTTTCAAAAGTTTTAGTCTTTAATTGTCACAACAATTATAAACATAATTTATCACAATTGGATCACGTCTTATGTATCTTTCCATACATATTCATTAAAATTTTACCTACTTGTACTATTAAAAAAGATAACAGAAGATGTAAATAAGCCAAAAAACCAATTCACAGCCCAAAAATAATGACAGAGGCAGTTAAACATTTTTACTATGAGCAGCAGACATCACTCACTCAATGGTTCAAAGAAAACAAGAATGTGATCGGATTGGAGCTATGGTAAACTCAACAGATTGTGCTCCTCAAAAATGGCCTGAGTGCGGTTATAAACATCAGCAGTCACCAACAGCATTTTGGGTAAAATGTCTAGAGTCTTCTGTATGTCTTCCGTATTGTTACCACATACCTAAATGCAAAAAAAAACTCATTTGTATTGATCTGCGAGGAATATTTTCCATGATAATTACTGGGTCTAATATTAATTGAAACCTGCTTTTAATCCAAATGTATTCCTCAATACACTACACATTATGATGAGGTATTCCTCAAATCTCAACACATAACTATAAATAATATGCATTTACAGTAAACCAAATTTATTTTCTTTATTCATCCGTGGCATAGCCTCAGCTATGATGAATGCCATCAAATGCTTACTTAAAAGAGTAATTAGGAAAATTTAGAACTTAATGGGCATGCAAGGCAGGAAAGATGAATTTACAGAAAGGCATGGAATTTGTGATGTGTATTGTAGCAGGTTAACAGTCTTTGTGTGGCGGGCCAATATATCGGCCCAATATCAATATATTTTTCAACTTTATGACACAAAAATAATAACATTTATTTTCAGTCAATGTAAAAAAATTGTGTCATTATTAGTTACTTCAACTTAAGTAATGTAAAAAAGCATTTGGATATTTATAACAATAGCTTCATAATGTTTTTTTTTCCTATGTTGTTATATTTTATTAAAATACCCTCCACATTTATCGCTAGTATTCCAGGAGAAATGTAGGCACTAAGAGGGGTAAAGTAAGGTTTGATAGAATTAAAAAAAATTTCTGAAATATAAGGATTACTGGTTATCACCCAGAATTTTTTGCTTTCAGCAAAGTACACACCCTCACTGCTCAACTAAAAATATTTTTTTTTCATACTCTCTCACTGCTCTCCTCCCTATCACCATTCCCACCACCCACTGCCTCCCATTTTACCTCCATCCTACATAATTGTAAAAAGAAATGAACTTATATGGACCAATTAAGCACTCTTTCCTCATTGCTCTGGACAAGATAACATGATTCTAAGTGATGCATCCCGAAAATGTTAATCAGGTGCTGAAACTATGTTTGGAAAATGAAGAAGTAGGAATGATATCGGTCTACGGAGGGCCACTGGTATTTGACATCAGCAGAAAGATTAGATAACAATTTTTTGTCTGACATCAACTAGGAAATTAAATTTGGATATTTTGATGAATAAGTGCTTTAAATACTTGTGCCAAGCTATTGTAATTTGAATGTTGTAACTATATAAATCTATTTATTTTGTCAAAATATCTTAGCACAACTCTGGAAGTACATACATAGTTCACAAATTAATGCCATATGAAACAAATATAACATTTCAAATGAAGACAACTTGGTGTTAAAACAGATTCCTTGGTGCCATTACTATTAAAGGTTGGATATAACAAACTTTCATGGACACTTGACTTTAGAGATTAGCTATGGCGGGTCTCAAACAATGCATGAATCTTAAGAGCTGTATAAAATTTTAATGGTCAGACAAATAGTGCTTGATAACTTGCTGATGTCCAGTGTGAAGACATTTGCTACAAAGTTAGGGCAAGGATTTAGGTATTTCCAAAAGAGCTGTAAGCAGCAATGCCGGATCATGCGAATTAGGTTCTGAACCCAATCCTTCCAATTCCAAATGGCCACAATTCTCTTGGACTGCTTGGATTCATTCTCTTGACCCTCAATAAGAGTTGGACCTGCATGACATTCTCCAATTGCAATGTGTTACTTTGAGGTGGGGTTTCTTATCTGTGGCAGGAGTTCAATTCTATAGAAAGTCAGTTGATCACCTGAAATACAGTATGCTAACTGTGAAAGGCTAAGTAACAATATTGATAGATTTATTAGCCAGAAGACCTTAAGTATTACACATATAAGGTACAGCATATTTAAAAAAAACTACATTGAAGGGAATTCTTGAACAGAGTAAAAGCACTAGGCAATAAATTTATTCAAAGTTCTTGAAAACAACAGCACTCATTGGTACTTTTAGCTCATTTAGTTAGGCAAATTATTATTGTATTTGACAGCATATAAGATCCACCCATGTTTCAGTAGGGCATATTTCTGAGGAATTTTTTTTTAAACAAACATGTTGTTCTGTATGACCATATCATTGTGCTGATCAATGTTGTGCTATATCTCACATCACCTTTGATGTTGTGGAAGCAAGCCAATCTATATGTACCCTAGAGCCCATCACAGTGTAGGGGGACAATAATGGCATTCACAATGGCAACACTTGTCACGTCAACCATAGAGGCAGCACCTTCGCATATAGAAGGGATTTTTCCAGTCACAATTTTGGGAAAAAAAGGCTGTCTTATATGTTGTTAAAAACAGTTTATACTCACACTCCCATTTGGTTACATCCAAATACAGCTTTTCCTTGTTCTAACAAGAGAGACATGAAAATCTCAATGTTGCCATTTCATGTCATGGCAATGAACATATGAATTGCAAGTCAAAATACATATTAGAATTAGTTTTTAAATTAATCAGCGAATTAAGTAAATATAGATAGGGTAAAGGTAGGTAGGGGAGTATAAGGGATAAGAGGTAAAATACCAGTCATCTTGAATAAAGGGCAACAAGCAGAAAAGTAACACAGATAGGCTTCCGGGAGTCTTCCACGTTCATTCTTGATGGCGGTTTCACTCACTATGCTGCAGGCATCCTCAGGGCAGGATGAAGTGAAGATTGCTTCAAAAACGGCTCTTATTTATACACGGCTTCCGAGGAGGCCGTGCGGCTGCTACTCCTTGCTTGGCTGTTGGTATTACTGCTGCTCCCTGATTGGCTCTCGGTGTTTCTGGTGTGGAATAAACTTTTCCAAGTGTTCGAAAGGTTGTATCCGTCCTCTATATTCATGTTACTCTTGAAAATTTCGACTGCTTCCCTGATTATTCTGGGGAAATAGCATTTTTCTTTGGCAACTATTTTAGGTTCCATCAAATTCACGTGGTGATTAGGCTCGGCCAAAACGTGCTCTGTAATGGCAGATTTTTCCTCCTGTCTTTTATAAGGGCCCGTGAATGTTGTCTCCACATGGCCTCCTTGGAAGCAGTGTATAAATAATAGCCATTTTCAAAGTAATATTCACTTCAGCCTGGCCTGAGGACGCCTGCAGCATAGTGGGTGAAACATCGCCATCAAGAGTGACAATGCGGAGGACTCCGGGAAGCCTACCTGTGTCATCAGAATGCCGCGAAAAACTTTGCCAGAAATAATATATTGCACACATCAAGCATAAGACTCTTTTGAATTTTGAAAATAGCCAGGGCATTGGGAGATGAAAGCCAAAGTATTACATGGATATGGAATATATATGTATATTTGTTAGTAGGTATAAAGATAGTACAACTAATAGTGTATTATGTTGTATTTTGTAACATGTATGCATCTAAAAAGAGCACAAAGAACTTATTTAGCTGTCAAGTTGTTAACATTTGAATTCCATAATAGGTGATCAACATTAACACCAAGAAATTTTAATTCATCAACTTGAGGCATAAATACACCATTCAACTAGACATTTATTACATTAAAGAAATGAATTATTAGTGATTTATTAACATTAAATCTTAATGAATTATCCACATACCATTACAATAATTGTTATGACAGAAAATAAGTAGATAATTAATCACTGAGAAGTGATAAAGTTAGAGTCATTAGTGTATAAAACTGGGAGAACAATACAAAAGGTCTAAGGTTGGAGATTAGTTAGATAGTTGTTCAGGTGAGATGACCGAAAGCCAGGGCCATTTATATAATTTAGGATGTTTGGGTAATTGGTTAACTGTAGGAATTTTTCAGAGAACTGAGGAAGTGACAACTGGCACCTGCATTAAGCTACTCCCCTGAGAGCACACTAAAATTGTATATGTCTAAAATTGGTCTACGGGTAACTTCACTGCTTGAAGTTTGATGTAGACCAAGGATAGACATGATAAGTCCAAATGACGGACATGAGATACTTAATGTAAAAGGGGTGTGTTCAACCCGAAGGTTGGTTTTTTAGGAGAGGGTAGAGCTCACCCCGTACTAAGCCATCGGCATATGAAATTCACACATTCGGGGCAGGGGGGGTCAGTTTCTTTCCCTGGGCCACCTGCAGTTTCCTACGAAGTTCTGACACGTAGAAAATCAAATCATGAAGATTTCAGGAGGGGGTGTCCAGTAAGGCTCTAGCCTGGGATATGAACCAAGGACCCTCCGGTCCATAGCTCAGTGCTCTACCCTACTGACTTCACTGCAGTATCAATTCATCACAAAATTGTCATAAACAAAACAGGAGGGAATTTCAATTAGAAATGCAAGAATGTTTAGTGCATGATATCATGCACTAAACATGTACAGAATTTAAGAACCTTCCCTAAAAGTGATACATTTCCCTTCAACACCTAACTGGAACAATGACCATGTCAACAGGGTAGTTTCCTTCATCTAAGAAAACAGAATTCATATTCATGCCTCGCCATAATTTTTTTCATCGTATGCAAATAATTTGGATTGAGGAATAATAATATTAGTTGTACTGGTCCAGAGATATGTTGATACATACATAAGACCCATCAGTACATACATAAGACCCCAATAAAATGCTAAGTAGTTCACTTACTAGAAAATTCAATGTTAATGTTAAGCTCATTAGAATAAGCTCAGAAATGCCGGGACTGCGCAGCCTTGTTGCTGACGTACAGGTATATAGTTTACGTTGCGAGGCATATAAAATATTCGTCACCTGAACTTACCATTTTATTTCAGAGCCCCTCAGTTCTAGTGAATATGTATTAATAATAGCCTGTGAAAACTATCAAAGTTTGAAAAGTCTCCTCTGTTAAACGTGGTATTAATAGTCGTTTTATAGGCTCCACGACATCTTCTCCAAGAGTCCTCAGCTTCATGCAGAGAATGGCATTAACTTCCTGCGATTATGGGCTGTTATGGGCCAACTTAGCAAAACGCTCAGTAAAATAAATACTATCAGTTTTTACATAAATTAATGGAATTAATAATTTTCAATCATATAAATAAAAGTAAATTATAATAAAAAAAACTGAATAAATGTACCTCAGATAACTTGTTAATAAGCTTTCATGGAGTGCACCATCTGCTTGGAAGCGTCCGCAGCACCAGCTAGTAGCAGGTAAAGGCGAGAGTGCCATGTCACACACATAATTTACCAGCGTGCAATAGTTTGCCATTGCATTTTGTGGCGTTGAATTTTTTCACTTTCTGATTAATGAGGAAAGATACTTAATGTCATTTAAAAGTCGAACTGCTTAAAATATGTACTCCAAAGGCTAAAAGATTTTGAACAATGCAATAAAACATACAGAGGAAACTACCCTGTCGATGTGGTCTGCACTGAATGCGCAGTAGAGAACGCAAAAACATAAGTTTTGATTTCTGTATTTGCTGCAGCTATCAAACGTCCAAAATTTGTATTCATGGCAATGCCAAGCTCAGATCACAGCAACAGATAACAATTACGTGATGCAAACGCACTGGACAAAGAAGAAATGACCATGAAAATCACAGCCAGCTAATCTAGTATTTGTTGCTGTGTAAATGGCATTAACGCCAATGTTATCAGTTACATTAGTACCAAGTATTATCTTAAAAATTACACATTTCCATCATCCTTTCCCTTAATCATATTTCTTAGCCCCTACAGCCCATCCTCTCCATTTAATTTCCTGTAGACCCCAGAGTCATAAACTTCCACAACACCACTTTTAAAATTTCAACATGCAAGAAAGTGACTTGAGCCTAGATTGTATTTAGTGGGTTGACAAAAATTCCATACACACTGAATATGCCAGTGTCCTTGGTGACTTTCCTTGGTCATCAATTACACCTTAACCAATGTGAATTGGTAAATTGAAATAAGAGTGGAGTATCACCACTAGAATTCTGCATACAATACAGCTAGTGGTAGCAAAAAGTCGTTTAAAAACCACAACCAAAGAAGATACACTTGGGAAATGCCAGGAGACAAGAAGATACCAAATAGACTGCATTTCAGTGAATAAGAGCTTCAGGAACCACACGAAGGACTGCAACAGTTCCCCAGGGCCCATATCAACAGTGACCACAACTTAGCACTAATGAAATGCACTTTGAAATCCAAAAAGTTAAAAAAATAATAAAGAACACCTTAAGGAACAGGAATGCAAGAAGCAATGTCAGAAGAATGAATAACTTTTAGTAGAAAATGAAGATAAAGTGAAGATGTGGAAGGAATGTACATTTGGCCTTGTTATGCTTTCGTCAATTCATTTTTAGTGTAAGACAACAGTTTAGGGTCAAATCAGGCTCCGAGAACAACCAAGGACAACAAAAACTAATAAATTCCACCAATCAGCCATTACCAGGCATGTGTAGAGTGAGCCAGGGCACAATATTAAATTCAAAGAGGTAAAAATCAAATTCAAGGGAGAAATTATAAAGAAAACAATGAATCACAGCTAAATAAAAATGGAAGCAGCACATATAAAAGCAGTGAAAAATCATTATCTCTTACTGAAGATATCAAATGGATTTCCAGTGAAATTGATGTCTTAAACAAAAAATAAGGTGAAATCATTCATAATTCAATGTTTTACTGATCAACACTGTGGAAATCAACATTTGAAATGAATATTTGAAACAAATATACAATGTAAAAAAATCTTTGTGAAAGTTATCGAAGAGGTAAATGAAGTTAAAAAGGTAGATACGGGAGAGACAAACTTATGATCAGATTTCAACATAGCAGTTAGGGACCTCCGTATAAATAAGGCATACTGGAATAGACGATGCTCTTGCCAAGGTAATTACGATGCAGGGGAGACACTCACAGATTTCAAGAGAGCATCATCATCCCTATTCCCAAAAAGAAGAGACTTGAGAACTGAGAACATTTTAAAACCATAATTATGACGACTCAAGCCCCAGAAATATTAACAAGGATCATCTACAAGAGAATGGAAAGTAAAGCAGAAGAATTCCTGGTTGAAGATAAATTTAAATTCAGAAAACTGAAGTGTACAAAAGAAGCAATACGACCCTTAGGCTACTTACAGAGAAGAGAATGGAAAAGAAAAACCGATGCTTGTTTCATTTACGCATTATTTTGACAATGTGAATAGGAATTCAATGCTCAGGATTCTAAAGGAAATTGGAGTATCACATAGTGACCGAAGAATTATACAGTTTGAATAAAAACCTGGTGGCAGTTACCAAATCAGGGCCAGGCGGGAGAGGAACAAAAATTAAGAAAGGAGTGAGACAAGGTCTCCCAAACTCTTCAACATTTATATCGAAAAAGTCATCAATAAAAGGCCATGACAAAGTGATCATGGCTGAGACAGCAAGAGGCTTAAAGAACACTGTAGTAAATATGCAAAAGACAATGGCCAGATAATACCTGAAGATCAAGAAAAAGAAAATTGGGGAAATAGTATGGAGAAGAAGAGAGGAGACCAAGAACAATGTTAAACTAAGAAAACAATTGCTTGGGGAGGTGAACGAGTATTATTATTTAGGATACTGAGAAACCAGCAAAGGATAAAGTAAGAAGGAATTAGTCAGTAGAATACCCCAGATGATGAGGGCATATTCTACCACAAGTACTATCTACTTAAAGCTAGAAATACAGGAGTGTAAGTAAGGAATTACTGTTTTAGTACTATCAGGAGCAGAGAAGCCAAGGCTGGAGTCATTCAAAATGGGGCTCTACTGAAGAATAATGACGTAGAAATGGATCAACCGAGTGATTATCGCTACTTCTAGTGTGTAGAGTAATTACAGACTTACAATGAATGAGTCCTGACAAGAGTAGGAGAAAAGAGAGCCTGCCAATAATTTTAAAGTGAAGTTGGAACAGCCTAATCCTCCACATCTTGAGATATGACGGCCTGATAAAAACTATCATCGAGGGACAAGTAAATGGGAACAATGGCAAAGCAAGGCGATATTTGACATACACGAAGCAAGAAGCGAAGTATGTGAAAGAGAAGAATCCCAAAAATATTATGAGAGTGGCTGATAGGAGGAGCTGACACAAGCGGAGACCTGCATGAAAACTACCGGAGGAAAAAGGTTGCCTGGATTGGAAATCCAACCATATAACTTTGGCTTGCTGGGCCTATGTGCAGACCACCATGCTGCCCTGGAATAGCTGACTGATGTGATGATACAATCCATTCTTGCCATGTTATGTAGCACTAACTGCTGCTCAGTTGAGTGAATGAAAATTAAGCAATCCTTAACAAAAAGCATCACAATGAATATAATATCATATTGAAACATTTGACCCTTTCTCTGAATAAACACAAGAGAAAAAAATAGTGGCCGATTCAGCCTGGTAGTCTTTTTCTTTTGAGTGTAGTAAAGAACACCAACAAAACCTAGTGGATATTACTCATAAAATAGCAATAAATACTAACACCCTCAGGGTGTATAAGACACATTGGCAACGGCATTATACATACCTTCAACATTAAATTTTCTTTTGTGGGAAGTGAATACAGAGATACAACTACACCCTTTCTGATCAGCCATGGATGGAATTGTGCGAGAGTTTCGTTATAAGCTTCTTGGCCCACAGAACTCGTTTTGTCTTTTGTTTCTAATTCACCCACCCTTTTCAGAAACAACCTAATGAAGTCTGAAACAAAAAACTCAAGTTTGACCATGATAACAACAGCGCGATGTACTAACCCAACACGATGTAAGCTCTAAATAATGAATTAAAGTTATAAACAACTCAGCACTGCACACAGACATTCACAAAGCATGTAAAAACGCCTCACCTAATCCCCTGTGAAGACGAAGTAGAGTCCGGCACCCCGACACATAATCGCTTTTATTCAGTAAGTCGCTTCGTTTTTCATGCTCGATCATAGATTTAAACGTCGAGAAATTACCTGACTGCGAATCATCTTTTACCAGTGATTCTAAAATGTCAATTTTACTTTTGATATCCGACCCAACAAACCCGAATATAGTACCAAGAAGGTTACAAAATCTAGAAAGGGAAAGAATGTATTGTAATACCACCACCAATTTAATTTCACACTCATTGGATATCATAAGATCTAAGATAAAATAAACGCACTTATACAGTTCTTTGTAAGCAGAAAGATAGAAATTCATATCGATATCATCTATCTGCAATAAACATGATGCAAATTCATCATGGACAAATTTCAAATCAAATTTCACAGGTGGTTCCGAAGATGCCATTAACAAAGATTGTGGTTATGCTTCGAATTTTCTACTCAATTATATCCGACGTTAGCCTCGATCTCCAATTGTAGTAATAACGAACAGAATTTGTAGCCGCTCCGGCTTTTGAGCTCCACGCATACGTCAAGTACTTGGGACTGTAATCAGCTGAATAAAACAAAACACTACAGGATTTCAGAGATAATTTTCTGTGACATATTCTCTTAAGGTAAAAATGGTATATCAATACTTTTTCAAAGTTATTTGTATTTAAAAACCTTGTAAACGAACAATATTTAATGACCATATCAAAATTATCGCTAATATTTATTATGATGATCTGATCATGATGGATGAATACCGCTTTCGTCTAAGCCGAAGCCATTTTGAATGTCAGGTGTAACAAGGTCATTCGCGTTACAGGTCAAATTATTTTTTAAAAATTGAAATAATTTATTTTGTACATTCTGTGGATTCCATCTATTCTTAGTAGATTAATGCGAAGTGCAAGAAAATTCCAGTACAACTGACGAAGATTTTTAAATAGTCCTTAATCGTAAATGAAGAATTGAGTAAATAATAATGTTAGTCGTCTTAATGAACATTGGAGTTATGCTGGTACATATCCTTCCATTGAAGTAAATGTCACTTTCACTTTTTTTCGATTTTTAGTGGACTTGGCGTTTCAGCGATGGACGCAAAGAAATATTGCTTGAAATGGAACAACTTTTCAGACAATATATTAACTTCGTTGGAAAATTTGTGGGGAGATGAAGATTTTGTTGACGTAACAATTGCCTGTGATGGGCAAAGTTTAAAAGCACATAAGGTGGTTTTGTCAGCATGTAGTTCATATATGAAGAGATTATTAAAGGTTAGTCATCTTAAATAGTGATAATGGTGTTTATAGTTGTCGGATTTGTGCTCTTTATGTGGTTGTTTGACATTTAGGAAAACCCCTGCCAGCATCCAATAATCATACTCAAAGATGTTCGCCTTCCGGAACTGAAAGCTTTGATGAATTTCATGTATAATGGACAAGTTATGGTTGAAGAAGATCAGATACCTATACTTCTTCACACAGCTGAAATGCTCGAGATACGTGGATTGTCGGATGTGACCAAGCACAACAAAGGAAAGGTAAATGGAATAATTACTCTATGTGGTAAACCATGGCAACAGTGCCCTAGAAAAAGATACAGTGGCTTTTGCGGGCCGAAAAAGAAACCGTATTGCATTGTAGTTTTGGGCCTTAAGAGTTATAGTCTCCGTTGCTATGACGTACAGATTAAATATAGTATTTACTATAGTGGTGAATGTTTGCTGTAGATTGCTGCCAAACTCATCAATATTATGAAATTAAGTTGTATATTTAAACGTTATACAGCCATTATTAGTGGATCAATTTTGATGATTAACTATGTCCTTTCGACAACAACTCCTACCCATTCCAATGTGGAGAGATATCTAGGAATGAGAGTGTTCCTTAAGTTGCCTGTGAGAATTAGCTGTGAATCACGGGCTGTTTGAAGAAACTTCAGATATCATTTAATGTGGCATGAAGCTGGTTTGGCCTGCTGAAATATGTGTTATCGTGACACCTATACCAATTCCCTATTCCTCCTGCTGTATCAATGTCTAACATTTGTTTTTGATGACGATGTATTCATTTTTGTATCACACGTCAATGAATGGCATACCAAAAGTGTTCAAATGAAAAATGTGCTGGTTTAACAATCTGAGGTAGTAAAGGAGTTACTGTGATCGATTGATATTCATTTAATTTTTAATCCTTTTTTGCCAGTGAGCCATGCAGTTGTCCCTCTCGAGTTGTGTGGAATTTCATTATCATCATTCAACAATCCTTGAATTGGTTTGATGCAGCTGTTCACTTCTGTTAGCTTCTCTCTTCATATTTATGTGATTCTTCTCTGTCAGATCCTTCATCACTTGTACTCTCTATCTCATAAGAGGCCTTCCTTTGCCATTCTTCCCCTTGACTTGTCCTTCGATGATTGCGTTCTTCGGGCCATCATGTCTCATAATGTGGCCGATTAAGTTGTCCAGTCTTCTTTTTAGGGTTTCCAGAAGACTTCTCTTGTCTCTAACTAATCTTGGGACTTCTTCGTTAGTCACTCAGTTGATTCATTTAATCTTCAACATTCTTGTGTAGCACCACATTTTGAATGCTTCCTGCCTGCAATTCTTTGCTGCTGTTATAGTCCATGCCTCACTTTCATGAAGAAGAGTGATCCGGATGTATATTCTGATGAATCGTTTCCTTACACCCACGCTTGTATTTCCAGCTGCAAGTAGGTTCTTTTGGTGGAATGTCCTCATTACCTGGGCTATTCTGCTGTCATTTTCTTTCTTCATTCATCGTTGGTTACTCAGCTTCCCTGATACTCTTTCACCTCTTCAAGTTTTTGTTTTCCTTGCTTAACATTGGTCTTGGCCTCTTCTCTCCGGCTGCATACCACTATCTTTGTTTTCTTTTTATTCATTTTCAGGTGATATCTACACCATCTGACCATTATCCTTTCTACACTTCTGAGAATCTTCTTCAAATCCCTCTCTATCTATGCTATGATTGCTATTTCATCTGTGAATCACAGCAAGCTATTGTGGATATTCACTCCTGAAGAATTCTATTTGATTCCATTGATGGCTTTGTTGATGTAAACATTTAAAATTATGTGAGACAGTGCACAGCTTTGTCTTGCTCCTTCATTTATTCTTGCTTCTCCACAGCTTGGTCCAGATTTAATTACAGCTACATGTGTAAACTACCATTTTCGGGCTTTTCTCTCTGTTGACTTTGGTTACTTTAAGACATTTGTCAAAGTAGTGGGCCCTTGCTTCAGATAATTATGTCTTATAAATCAATCGTTTTCCTATACCCAAAATGTATCGTCATATACTGAGATAAGTATGAAGTTCATCCTTCAATATCAGATTCTGAAAATAATGTAAAGGTAAAAGCTTCTAATTTTCAAGGCATTCTTTGAGGAGTCTACCTACCTCAGGCTGGGAATAAAGGCATAATTAATAGGAGCAAGGCTAGTAGTAACCCTCTGTTAAGCTATTCGTGATTTTGGTTCTCCAATTTTTCTTAACAATTTTTCCTCAATTTCTTTCCTTCTCACATTGAGCATTCAAGTGGCTCCCTATAATGCAACCACTGATAAATTAACAAGCATGCATGCATATGCTTAGAGAAAACTAAATGTTGTGTGTAAGTGAGTATTTTCAAATCAAATGATTTACAAACCCTTTCTCAGGGGGAAGGGAAGAGAAATGCTGGTGATGTGTCTGATTCAGCCAATCCCTCAAAGAAGAAGCGTCCCATACCAATGCTGCAGTCCATACTGACCAATTCCTCTCAGGGAGTGTCGCAAGATGGCAAGCACTGTGATGAGGCTGAGCAGGAAGGCTCGGAGGGCCAAGGGGAGAATTCGTCCTCGTCTTCGTCATCCTCGTTGGGGCAGGAGAGGCAGAATGGGGAAGACAGGGGAGGGGGCGAGGGTGGGGACATGGGAAAGGTGGGCATGTCGTCCTCGCAGGTGAAGGAGGAGTTGCAGGAGGTGGACGAGGAGGAGGAGGAGGGGGATGAGGGGGACGAGGAGAGGGAGGAGGAGGAGGGGGATGAAGGGGAGGAAGAGGAAGGCATGGAGGATGACGACATGGACGATGGGGGCGACGGCGGTGGGTATGGGGATGAGGACCATGGCATGGAAGACAACCAGTCGGGTGGACCCCCACCGCTTGAGCCCCTCATGTCTGCTGTCGCACGGCTGAAGGAGTCTGCAGGCCATTCTAAAGGTGACCCTTATTTACTCTTCTTATTAGTGTTGTAGAGTGGGAAGTATTGTTTACATGCCAGCAATTTTAAATTGAGATTTTAATGGAAATATGGATTTGAAATCCCTTGATGTTTTGACCATATACTAGGAATTGTTTGTGTTTCTGTCCACGACAAAATTTATGGACTCCATAACTTCTTCAGTTTGTGAGCGACTAAAGTAACATTTAGACCTTAAGTAAAGGTTTGATCATTTGGAGAGGAAGCACTAGCTGTCTCATGCACTTTTAATGGTGATAGATATCAATTAGTGAATCTTTTTCTGGTTGAAGATGATACTCGGTTTCTAAACTGGTCACAGAGAAAGTGTGTTTTGTGGAAAAGAAAAGTGAACTTCCTTTCCCATTATATATATCCATACCAAATCACACCATACACTGTTATCTGAACCTGTTTGATTGCAGTGACAGTTGGCCCCTCATGAGACTGTAATATGAGGAATCATGTTATATTTTACCCATTTTTATTTTAGAAATTAAATTCAATTATATATTATAAATTTCCCTTTTAATTTACGTGTAATACCTTCTTAAATGTGATATTATGCTGGAATAATGTATTTTCTTTAGAATTTTCTTGCATTTAAAAACTTATCCAATAATTTTGTAAGATCTGAGAGATTGTTTTAAGAGATAAAGATGGTATAAGAAGTTGCAGGGTACAGCTTCTTTAAAACAAGACCTCACGGTGCCCAAGAAAACCCTCGCTATAGTGAAGTATCGTCTTACCGAGGTTGGTGTAAATAATCACCATGAAACCTATTGTCAACAATTTTTTAGGAATCGTGTTGGTATGGTGGCAGAAATATTTCCATCCAGAGAGTCTGAGCAGAAATCCTATAAGAAGGGGAAAGTTTTTGCAGTAATTCATATCCCTAATTAATTTACCAACTTACTATTAGAGCAATAAGGCCCGTACATGCTCCAAAAAGTGCAAAAAGCCTCGAATTGCTGACCATTTTCCCAAATGCATAACTGACCATGCCACTTTACTAATGTTCGTTCCATTTTCTAATGTTCATTCCATAAATTTGATTAGTTCCCCAAAAATTTAAACCGTAACTGATAAATCAAAATTATATTGCCTTTATTATTAGCCTTTATGCTTTCCCTTAGTTGGTCTTAATTTTTATGATCAGTACATTCACATTCTTCACGGCATTTTGTGGAAGCCATTTGCAATAACGTATCGCATTTGTTTCAGCAGACGAAAAAAGACCGTGGAAGTGGTGGAAGGGATCCTGCCTGGTTTTCTTTCATCTGATGTAATGTCCACATAGAAAGACAATCTGCTTTACCATATATGTAGCAATTTTATTGAAATAGCGGTTGTATCACAAGTTCTTTTTAAAGATTTCGTTAGGCCCTCGACGTACTTACAGTAATTTTGTCAGGTGTTTGTGCACAACAGTAGTAAGATACAAAGGACTGAAAAAAATGGTCTAATGAAGAGCCCTCCTATACCAACAAAATTGTTGGTAAAACAAGTATTAATCATATAATTGCTCAATAATGGCAGCAAAACATAGAAAGGAATATAGACATTGAAAGTACGAGGGCTACTCCTTTGGCACCACGTTCATCACATTACATCAAGCAGTTGCAAGTATAGGTAACAAATAATAATTTGCTAACTTCAATAATCTCGTAAATTATAAAATTAACTCAAGAAAATGTTCTATAAAATTAACTCAAGAAAATGTTCAACATTGATAACTATAGAGTGAAAGAAAATATGAATACAAATTTAGGAGAGACAATTGAGTAGCTTGTCATTTTTCCCTTCCGACACTTAAGTGTTTTGCATTTTTGGGTGTCTATCTTGGAAATGCTCTCAACTCAAAGACGTGCGAGTGTGCTCTCGACCGCCCGGGAAACAGAAGAAGATCAAATACGTATTCGTAACTGCTAATGCTGCAGTATTTCCACCAATATTAACAATAAAATAATCGGATGGTGATTTATAGCGTGCAGTATATGTAACACTTCATAGTAATTTCATTGCTAACAGATCGCAAGCTTTGGCAGATGTTGGCCACTTTTGGTGTTTGTTTGCCGGTGACGGAAACTCTCGCAATGGCGGGGGCCAACACCAAAAGGGTCTCGTAAAAACTGTATTTTTTTACATGGCAATCATAGGGTCAATTGACGGTGTCCCAGCAATCTCTCATAATGGTGGGGGTCTCGCAATAGGCCATACTCGTACTACCGCGGTTTCACTGTACTTAGAATTTGAATTTTATTAGTCATGGAAAGAAGGTGAAGTACCAAAGGACAGGAAAACTGCATATTACCTCCTGCATTTAGAAACTGGAACAAACAGGATCTAGGAATCACGACCAATATTGGTGGCATCCCTTTTTTATGAAATTCATGAGCATATAACAGGCATAATCCCTATCAATTTAGGCAGGCAAAGAAAAAAATGTTACCTTCATAATCTCAGATGTAATTGTGTTTAACATATTTTAAAATTAAGGACTAAGTACTAAGTGAGGTTTCTAGCCATTTTTTTGTTTTATCAAAAACTATTCAGCATTTTCAGCAAAATATGAAATTGCTCCATCTCTAGAATGTTCAATATATTTTATTGCTGTTTTTTATTTAAAAGATAATATTTTTCTGATTGAAGTGATATACTTCATTGAAAATATGTGTCCAGGTTCTCTTGATGTAGCCTAAAATAATTTTTTTTTCAAAAAGGCCAATCCTAATTTTTTATATTTTTTACTGTGTATCAGCACTGTATGTTACTACATTCCCTGAAAAGGAGGACTTCAACTTTTGAGTTAGACAGGTTTTATATACCATTGAAAATTTACCCAAACATTATCCCTTTAATCCTTAATTAGGCCCGTATCTTTTCTTGTTCAAATATCACATGAATATTTGTGACATAGGTCAGTTGGGCCTCAGAAACATGAGAAAATGTTTTAAAAAATTCTACCAATCTCCAACTAAGCATAATTGGACTGTGCCATATGGCGATGCTGGGTGCATACGACACAAATTATGAAATTTATAACTCCTCTTTCACAATCTTGAATGCATATTTATACTAGACCAAAGGGATATCTTATAAACAAATAATGAAATAATTAAACAAGATAAATGCATTTTTATTTTGTGTATTCATTAAAAAACAAATATTTAAAAAAGTTATGCATCATATTTTTTTACATTTTAGAATGAAAATGCTCAAAACAATGCCCTGCTTTACACTTTTGGCTCATGGTTCTCTTGCGATTGAAAGCCTTAGCCATCTCTTTCTCTTTTTATCTGGATTGTGGGTGACCAAATGGTCCCTGTGGTCAAACCTTATGTCATCAAATACTCGTGATGACAATATAAACCTTCCAGATGGCAAAGTTTTTTTTTTAGAAACAGTATTTTCTGAGGTATATCTCTGCTATTTCATGCCTGAAATCTGAAAAATGAAACGTCCACATGGTATTTGCCATTTTCTGTGGTTTTAGGCTAGGCGATGAGGCCTTGAGCGTAACCTGTGTGCATACAATTGTGCTCTTCTACTAGGACAAGAATTCTGTTGTGATTTAGCCAGCTGTGGGCTGCCCTACAGCAAATGTTTACTAGAATTGTATCTATGCTTTGTAATTTTTCTTTGGTGAGGTATGAGGTGAATTGTCTTTGAGTTCTCTGGGAATGTCATTAAACTATAATATTGTTATCCAAATGATATTTTTCCACATAATTGCCTTTGATTTGACTGAATCTTGGGAATTGGAAAAAAAAGGTTGAAGAAAATAACGATTTGTGAGTTATTAGCCTCTACTTGTTTTTCAAGTTCATCCTGGTCTTCCATAGTCTATGTAGTAATCCATATACATATCTTGGAATGAACAGATTGAAGCTTCAACTATGTGTTCTTTTAGAATGTTTTATCTTTAGCCTTACATCCCTTCTGTCTTGTTTTCTTTATCCTTATTTGTCAGTGCAGTTCACCATGAGGTTCAATGAGAGTATTATTTTTTAGATATTTAATTGTGAACACACACGGTATGCTTTATGTTGTATTCACGTGCACACTTGGGTGATAGACATGGATGCTGCACATCAGGATTGGGCACCAGTATCTGACCCTGGCAATGGTGGTGGTAAACACTGGGCATAGGTGTTTCTTTTTCGCATGCCTTATAATGGAAATTTCAACTACTACATTTTCCCTGAATAATTATAATCGTGCTTCATTGTATCGGTTGTTAAATTGGTATTTTGTTAATGATTATTGAAGTTGTTCGTTAATTAAACCTTATAGAATTACTGTGACCAGGAGAATTATAGAAAAGCAGCGACTTCAGTTTGCGTCCATTCATGGACAGCTGAAATTGATTGGAAATGAAAATCCACTTTGTACGTTCTACACAAAGGTCTAATTGGTTTCAACCATGGTTTCGACAATATATTGTCATTATAATGACATATACTGTCGAAACCATGGTTGTAACCAATATAACCTTTGTGTGGAACACACAAAATGGATTTTCATTTCCAATCGAGTGGTTCCACAAAGTAAAGCCTCAAACGTTGAACTGAGCTGAAATCCACTTCGAAATAATTAGAATCGATATATTCAATACAAAGGAATTAATACAGTAGAACCTCATTTTTATGAACCTCTAATTTACAAAATAATACCAATTTACGAACCATTCTGCCGATCCCGATCTTTGTATATAGGAAAACCATGTAAAATGACCTCTGTTTTACGAAACCTCCATTTTACTGATTAGAAGTTAGAGGCCGGTCCCTAGGAGTGATTGACCTCTGTCTTACGAAGTTTTTGAAGTGATTTTGTAGCACTGAACTCGGTACAATGGAATAACGATTGCTGTATACCGCGACAGGAGCAGCTGAAGTCAGATAGGTCATGTTGAGAGGGCCCTCGGTCCAAGTATTTCATATGGGAAAATGTGGAAAAATCGAATGCGATCATAGAGCTTTTTGAACTGCTTAAACTGTAGCAAAAATCCCAGAGACTGATCATCCAAATCGCAATTCAATCCTAATTATATGATCCAAGGAAAAAATGTTCAAAGACTCATGGTACGACGCCTACTTCTCGAAAACAATGCCCCAGTTCATAAAATAATCGGATTAGTGCTTGGTAATTTCTATTCCTTTTCTATCATTTTGTGTATTGCGAATACCTAACTCGCTGTCATAAAGAATCCATATTTTCTCTGGAATTATTTAAAATTAGCTTTAAGGTAGCCGCCGCAACCCCAATTCAGAACTTTTCAGCCTTTCACTTGAAAATAGCATTCCCGTAGGAAGTTCTTTGCTGCAGCTGTCGTAGAACTTATTTTCATTAAAAAATACTAATTTTGTAGTAATAAATTACTTACATTCAAATCTTGATGCATTTTGAATATTTAATTTTTCATTAGAAGTGTTTTACATCGTTAGGTAAGACATTGCGATCGCGACTTGTAGCTTTCTGTAGCTGCGAGTAAATAGTTCTCACAAATCACCGCTAGATGTCAGCACTGTAGAAAGCATATTTAAAAAAAAAAAAGAGAGAATCTCAAATTAACTTGAGTGAAGTTCTAAAATTGACTTTCATCAGTTGCGAAATATTATTGAATGTATTTCAAACGATATGCTTTCTTCAAAAAAGGCATTTCCTCGTCTTTTCACTGAAATATACTGGATCAGTTGGAACCTCGTTTTTTTAATTTCCTAGTTAGAATGCATCCCTGGCTTTCCCATGTGAAAATGGCTTCTTTAAACTCAAATCGACTAGCACCAAATATACTCCTATTGTTAATTAATGCATAACTGCATATGCTTAAAATACTCCAATGGATGAATTAATTCTCTTATTCCCCTTATTTTGAGATCTACCAACTGAACAGCTACAAGAACTTAATTCAGTTGCAGCAGCCAAGTTCGTGCCATTATAAATTTGTAGAAAAATAATGACCAGTTTTTTTTTTCAAATTCATGGCTGTGAGTTTCATTCACCTTTACTAAAGTGAGTCTCATAGCCTTAGGAATAAGGCCTATGCCATACAGCGAATCAATACAATTGAGGCCTAATTTTTAAATCCTTTCAATTTGATGCAAATATACTGCACACAGAGAATTTCACGTAATATCTATTGTTTTTTCCTTGAATGAGCAGCTGACTATTATTTGTTATAGTAATCAGTTTGTTTTCAACCCTGACATAACTATTCGACAAGTTTAGTACAGCATAGTGTTTAATTGCATTGAAAGTATACTCGCATTACTGTCAGCAGAGTTTTAGTAGACATACTTTTCTCGCAGATCAAGCCTCTTATGTGCATGATGTGCCTCCATGGGCATTGCTCCATGCTGTGCGAGATGTTGCCAGAACATGGGACAGTGTCACCGCAAAAACTATTTCCTACTGTTGGAGATCAGCTGGTTTTGGTGACACATCAGTTCTGGAGACAGAAGAGTTAGTGGAAGATAACCTCCAATTTACAAACCCTCTGATTTACAAAGCTCAAATTTTTGGGTCCCTTCAACTTCGTAATATAGAGGTTCTACTGTATATACACCAATGTCGATTAGAGGAACATTTAAAATTGCATTTCTCAACAGAGGTTGATGGTTAAAACCCCCAAACCATTATGTTTAGTGGAAGAAATTAATATTTACCTCTCCTTCATGAATATCTTTTCTCATTACTGACTAATATATTAGTATCAGAGTTATTGTATTCACACATGTAGTTTATTTTTTAATTATTATCATAAAATAGGGAGGGGTATGAACTATACATGAGTTATACTTTTTAATCCCTGATATCTCAGCAACAAAAATTCATATTAGAAACAGTATGGCAACGTTTTGTGATGGTAATATTGTTAATTTAACATATTACTATCATCATTTTCAATGGCCATGTTCTTTTTTCATGTATCTTGTTATGAGTTATGTAGATGAAAATCACCAAAATTATTCATGCTACTCACCATTCACATTTAGGCTTCAAAGTATGTCTCTGCATGGGTCAGTTAGAGAGGAGATTCTAGGTAGCCTACCTAGCATTTGAAGTATATTCTTGGTTACAAATCTGACCGTGCAATGCAAGTACCAATGACTAATGAAATTAAAGAATTAGTGTATTAATGTATTCAAGGTTAAAGCGTCATTACTACAAATAAATGAATCTTTTGTGTTAGAGTATTAAAATGATTCCTCAGTCATGCAATAATTCCACACATCTGCATTCATTATATTTGTGATAATTAAAAATGTAATAAGTCTCTGATATGTTCAACCCATGATGATTCAACTAAAAATCTCGTTCTTTCATTGTAAGGTTGGTGGGTGCACTGAACATAAGGTTTTAAAAGCCCCATTTTTTCTGAAAAAGTGGTCGAGCTATACATGAGTATGTGTTGTATTTCTACCTAGAAAATCACAACCTTGGGAATATTTGGCCTTCAACTTCCACTGTTGTCTGCCAATATCTGATACCCTTTCTTGTTAGTGATCAAGTTTTAAGTTAAAACATTTCTTTATATTCATACCAGGATGAAAAAAGTGTCTCTATTATTATTCTTAGACTCTCCTCTCCTTTGGCTCTTGCTTTGTAGCTTTTTGGAACTTTCAAGTTTCATGCAGCTTTCTGAATGGCAATCATTAAAGTAAGGCAGTGACAGAAAGCCATTGGCAGTGGCAGATAATTCAGTATTACAGTATTTTCTGTGGTGTTAATGGCCATCCCCAGTGGTCCCCAACGATTAAATTCACTCAGATCAATTACCTAACAAGCTGCATATTCATTGGTAATGTCACTGACTGTTTTAGGTGAAAATTATGAGCCTCCCACTCCAAACAAAGTGATGCTTCCTCCCCTAGGATCCCACAACACATCAGAAATAGGTAAGGAAGTGTTGGAATGCTGTAGAGCTTGCTGTTCGAATACTCATATTTTAAAGGCATTCATTTGGAATGAATACTTTGAACTCGTTGATAATGTGCATTAAATGCAAAGAGGATATTTGAAATCAATTAAGTATCAAAGTGGCCAAAATGGATATTCATGGATACTTACTTGATAGCTTAATTACCTTGCTATAGATTTAACTATCATAATGTTTGTTGATAGTTATAGCGTTATGTTCATCAGGAATTCATCCATAGGAGTGTAAAAACATCGTATTCTTTCAATCATAACCCTATAAGGAGGAATGCAATAAAAATGGTTTTATTGCCTCTCTCCTTATTGTGTGCTTTCAGTGTACCTTAGAAATGTCTGTGATGCTTGGTAGATTTGGGATCGTTTCTGTGTTTTTCAGAGTTACATCAGCATTCAGAACTGCTCTCACCCTCCTTTTTTGCAATACATTTGATCCAATCCTTAGAATAGAATTTTTTATGGGCACCTCTGAACATAAGCATTATTTATTTACCATATTTTGGCTTATAACACTTGGTTTTTTCCCCTAAGAAGTGCACAAAAATCCCTCTGCATGTTATTTGGTCCTTGTCAATATTAAACTTGGCCTCGGGACCACTGGGTAATGAGTTATGGCATGGTTCTAGTAAACCTAATTCTAACTATCTTCCCTTTGAAGTTTGTGTCAGTTTTACATTTTTTCCCTGTTTTTTTTGTGTCAATTGGTGAGTAATTGTTTATTTTTCTGTCTTCTTCATTGACAGTAATGAAATGTTTATTTAATTTTCAAACCTATGTTGTCAAATTTAGAGTTCATCTTACACATTAATAAGTACTGGACTTTCAGTGATGGATTTAAGCTTTGATTATTATCTTGGGGGTAGTGATGAATGTGGAATACATTTTCGTTTTAGTTTTTAACTACTGGTTTCAAGAATGTTGGAAGGAATTAAATTGTGGCGTGATGAGGCAAGTCCATTTATGTGAAAGTACATGCATCTGGAAAGTGTATTCGCTGCGTAAGCTATGGGTAAAGGGAAGATAACTTACATATATTCATGCATAAAACTGGTCATTCATTCTTACAGTCTACAAATTACCTAGTTGGTCCTTAGGTGAAATAATTTGTAGATATTACTCTAATGCAAAGCCAATTGCATAATTGTATTCTGGTATAACCTATGTCTGTGCATGTCATCATTTCCTCTGTTACATGGGTTTAACAATTTCTGGTGAGGAAAAGAAATGGTTTTCATGGTGGACAAAGAAGAATTTTATGCATGATAATGTTTAATGACAATATGTAATTATTTCATTGAGTTACAGGATAAATAATGTGCTAGTTTTCATTGATATTTCACATTATCAAAATCTTAATTCTTTGCCTTCACTTATGTACATCTTAAATTATGCATTTTTGACTATTTCACTATACCATGCTAGGGAAGATTTTTTTAAATACCCACCTCACAGAACAGTGGACCCTTGTTAGCATGTTTTTGCAGGGACCCGAAATCCTGAACGCGGTAATGTCTAAGCAGGTTAGGCCTTCTGGGGTTGTTTGAAGATGTATGTGTAAACTGTATAACTTTCAGAAGAATAATGTGCGGGCTTGCACATTAGTTCATTCCGCAGATCCCTGGTGTTCATTTATTGTAATAAAGTTTCGTTTGCAATTATTATGCCTCAAGATAATAAGTATGGTACCTTGCGTTGATGTGCACTCAGTGATTAATTATGACGATAATGACCAGAGAGCACTTTTTTGTATGTACAGTCTACGAAAAAAGATTCAAGTTTAAGGCTTCATATCTCAAAAACGGAAGAAGCGATATTCATACAAAGCATACCAACCTGTAAATAATTTAGTCTTTCGTTTAATGCTGGTAACCAGATTTTTTTAATAATTACTTTTGAGGCATGTTTTTGCAGTGAGGATAAAAATTGGACAATTTGTTTAGTCGCAGAGGCCACTGTCACTTTGGCGTTTGTCATAACAATATGTAATGCACAGACGAAAGGAAATTTTAAGTATGCAGCATTGGAGGTGCAGGAACACCATCTTCAATTTTAAATTTAAAATGAGAATCCATTAATGTCACAACTCTTGACCATGCTGCAATACTTGATTCAAATTTTACATTTTTTAAAACGAGTTCTGAGTGAATGTGGAAATGCCAGGCAACGTATGCGTTGAGTAGAATGATCTCGAGTTAAGTATTGATGGCAATTTTTGCCACTATTTCAACAAGATTCATATGTGAATTTTTGTCTACTTTTCGGAGAAGGTTGAGCTTTTCAATTGATAATTTTCTTTTCACCCCAGACCTTCTCATGGCTAATTCTAAACACTTTTTTCACTTTTACGAAGTATTGGTGCTCGCATAGCTTTGATGTCCAGTCGGCATTTGTAAAACAAACAAACTGCAATAAAATACGTGGCTTTTGGGTGCCTTTCAATTCTTCCTAACCATTTTTATCCATAATGTACCCATTTAAATGTATTTTTCTAAATAATAACAATGTTTTTAATGCAAGATTTATACCTTTTGCTAGATATCCATCGAGTAATCAACCTATATGGTGATTATTTTCCTGGGACAAATTAGGTTTGGTCCTCCTCTGAATGTGCTAAAGAGATAACCAATACATGCTAACCAGTATTATTTACATGCACTGTGATGCAAATCTGAGGAAACCAATGTGTAAATGAGGAAAACATACTATCAAGGAGCGTCCTAACTAGAGTCCACTGTATTTTTCTTCCATTGCTGTCTAAATATATCTGCAAACTTCATCTTAAAAGTAAATTCTCTGATCCTAATCTCCAAAAAACATATAAATTAGCCCATAAGGAATTCTGAGCACTTAAAAACAACACCAGGAAATATAAAATTGAGCAAGCTATTAATAATTCCATCAATATTATTAAATCAACGTGGAATGTCATTAGACATCTTCCCTTTGCCTCGACTCTAGAAATTAATAACCCTCCCTCTATCAACTTCGGTGGTATTAGAGTCTCTGAGCCAGAAGTGATTGCTGACTTGTTTAGAACTCACTTCTGTAATGTAGCCTCTACACTTCCCAAAAAGGAAAACATACCAGACTACATTCAAAAGTCTTTCCATCATTCTATGTTCCTTTTTCCCACTAATCAGCTAGAAATTATAAAAACTATCAACTCTTTTGTGAAGAAACAGGCCTGGATGGCATCCCTATGCCATTGTTGAAAGCTGTTGCACCTATCATCCATTGCCTTACCCATGGCTGATATCATCAACTCATCCTTTTCTTCTGGTTGCTGTCCTACTGCTCTCAAATCTTCCTTTGTTCATAAAAAAGGTTCTCTCGAAAACACAGATAACTGCATACCTATATCCATCCTTTATTTTTTCAAAACTAATGGAAAAGTTGTTCTTTATGTGTGTGTATGAATATTTATCTTCAAATAAGCTACTGCATGAAAACCAACATGGTTTTTGGTTGGGTAAATCCACTACAGTTGCCTTCCAGCTTATTAACGAAATACTTCTTGGCCTAAATGACAAACTTCTCACTCTTGGTATTTTCTTTGACTTAAGTAATGAAAGACTGTTAATGTAGTCTGGTATGCTTTCCTTTTTGGGAAGTTTAGAGGCTACATTACAGAAGTGAGTGTTAAACGAGTCAATTCGACCTCATTGACCCCATCATTTTCAAAAACAATCTCCATGCTCTTGGCGTCTCTGGTTTGCCCCTTACATGTATCATGTCCTATCTTAGTGAAAGGCTGCAAGTTGTTTGCTACTCCAGTAGTTTTTTTACTACTCAATACAGTCCAATGAAGCTTTTCTGTGGGGTACCTCTAGGTTCACTGCTTGGACCGCTCCTATTCCTATTGTTCATCAATGACCTTCTGAACCATCTATCACATAGTAAAACAATTCTCTGTGCACTGATACATCCACCATCACCACTGCTGACAGTCCCCAAAATCTTACTCACCTTAGTAATGTGACTGTCAAAGAAATTCAACAATGATGCAGCAATAATAACCTCATGCTTAATGAAGTAAAAACTGTCTTCCTCCAATTCCTATTTCCTCCTATTCCCATAAGACATCTAATAATGTGGATATCTTTCCCTGCAATAACAAAAATCAACACTGGAATAGCATAAATGCCGCTACGTTCTTAGGGCTTATCATCTCGGATACCCTAGATTGGCCATGTAAATTCGTCATAATCAACAAAATATCTGTTGGCCCCTATATAATTAGGAAGCTAGCCCCTGTTGTGTCTCTTGATACATTGGGAAAGTTGTCTTTTGCTGAAATTCATTCCCATTCATCCTATGGCATTCTGTTCTGGGGAAATTCAACTGCCTCTGGAAGAGCTTTTTCTTCTCAGAAGCTAGACACCAAGATCATGTTCCAAGTATCTGTATGAACCCCTGGCAAACCTCTTTTTTCAAATGCAAAAATCCTCATCTTGCCTTGTTTATATATTAAGAATATATGACTTGGTCATCTCCTTAAATTTGTTAACTGTGCTACCTTTTTTTTCTGAATAAGTGGTGTTTTTAGAAATATTTCTGTTGGCTTGGTATAAACCTTGCCATGTTTAAGTTTATGCACTTCATGCAGAGCTATATGCTCTTGTTTGGCTGATTTTCACTATACACTTTACTTCCTATTCAAAAGTACATCAGATTGGCAACATGTCTTTCGTGGACTCCCCTTGTTAGTATAACTTCCATTGTTCATTATTTCAATCTTCAGATGAAAAATGAAGGCTAGATCGGTAAATACTACTCATGAAACTTAAACATATGTTCTGGAATTAGCAATATACAGTGGGAGCTCGGTATAACAAGTTCTCACAATGGCTGGGAAATCACTTGCTATTGTGAATGCTCGTTATATCCAAAGGTGCTGGATTAAGCCTCTAGATTCCCACTGTTGTTCTTACTTTCTGTTTTTCTTTCGTTACCATGCTATTAGAAATAGGTAGAAGAGCCGTTTTCGTGCCCAGTTGCATATTCATCGATCATTTTGTGAATTAAATCTTCCAAAACAATAATTTACGCTTTGCTGAAGTCTTCAAGTGTTAACCAGTACGTCCATTGGTTAGGAAATTGGTAATGATTCACTGAAATATGGCATTTTTTGGCTGTCAAAAATATTTCTTGCGTAATTACCTATTCCTAGACATTCTTAACATTCCCATTTAGTTATCTCTCGAAAATTAGTTGCAGTGAGTATTTATTTACACAAGCAAATGCCTCTGTCGGTTGCCTTGCACATCTTGTGTCGTACCAGTGCTGCATCCAGAGGATCTAGAGCGAACGGAGGTAACTCCCGTGAAATACTATTCCCGAGAATAATCGATGCATTCATTCAAAATTGTATGCATCCGTGAAATCAGGAATCATAAAATAAAATCTTGTTGAACGGGACAAATTTTAATTATTCGAATAAAATTGGCCCTGGCAATATTTACGAAAGCATTGAAAAATATGCACAGATTAACAAATGTACCAGAAAACATAAGTATTCCCATTATTTCTGTTAACAGGAAAAATAATCAAAACCAGGATGTATGAATCGTGAAATTATAAAGAAATTGTCATTTCCTTGGCAATGGAAAACTTTGACGACTTCATCGCGAGAATGAAAAGTATAGCAAAACAAACATCAGACCTTTAGTATCACACTTACACATGCTTCACATTAACAGCGCAGTACTTTCAAATTCCTGGCTGAAAAATGATTCGAGCGTCGTCTGCTTCAGTCTAGGGGTAGGAACGAGCGGGCGGCCAGAGGGGCGAGAGGGCAAAGACAGGTGGGCTGAACTATGCCTCTTACCCACACCACCGCTCTCCGATGTTGTGTGATTGGTTAATGCGTTACTGCTCCTCCGTCTAACGCCCATTCCGCTCCCATGTGAACTTGGACTAACAAAAAGAACTAAAAAGTGTAAGCGTGCACAAGATACGACAGGGTGGGCCGTAAATCATCAGTGCTTGGACTTGATTGGACTTTAAATAATGTAGAGATGAATCTTGTATTCTAAGTTGTAGTTGACTAATAATTCCGCTAAAGAGAGATAATCACTCATTATTGTTAGATTCTCGCTATATGCCGTACTCACTATAACAGGCTTTTACTGTAGTATCATGTAAAAACATGAACAATATAATGAGCTCAAGTAAACACATGCTTTGGTGCTGATATTTCCTTCCATGTGTTTCTAAGCATTGGACAATGTGGGTAAATAATGCCTGGAAGCCATGGTTATCAGTTCCATAATCATGGCTTATATTGTGCTTTTTTAATTGTGATATTTTTCAGTAACATGGGCTGCATGTACAAGTAAGAGTACCTTGCCAGCCTCACACAGGGTCTGTTGTCAGGAAATATTCAGTTCAGCTTGTTCATTTTTTTAACCATTGGTATGCTGATTACTACCTCTTTTAAGTTTGTCCTGAAGTTTTTTATCTTTGTAAATTGCAGAACGATTGAGAAAAATGGATGAAACCTTATCACATGGAGATGTGCTGATCATTGGAGAAACTCATATAACACCTACAAAATGCCCTCCCAGACAATTGAAGGGAGTATCTAGCTTGAAACAGGTGAGAACTAGTCTCATTTCTTAGACATGAGTAATTTTATTATTATTGCATTATTTTTTCCCTCATTTTTTTTAATTTTCAGTAATAATACTCTAATTGCATAATTTATGGAAACATAGTATTCTCAAGGTATACCTATTCTAGGGTGCCATTTCCCAATATATAAGATAAATTAATAAAAAATTGTTTTCGTATCGTAGCTGGGTTGAATCATAGACAATTTATTTTTCAGTTATTTAAGTTTGATATAAATTTGATAGCCATTGATGGTGTCAAAGTAAAATCAGATCAATTTTATTGATTTCTATCCTCGTATATATGCTTTTGTTTTCAATTTGCAGGAATTCCAAAGTCACCCACAGAATGATATTTCTGTTCAACCTGTAGGGAATCATTATGGAATGGATATGAATTATAGAATGGACATGCAAAGGAAAATGGAAACTGAACGGCTTAGAATTAAATCTATTGATAGATTAAAACCTGAACCAGGTATGATGTAGATTTTATGAAAGGGTTGTTATTTTGTTTTGAGGGATTATTTAATGGCCTACCAGTGTAGGTAGAATTCTATGGTGATGCTAATGGTAGTTTCATTATAATTATGTCATATAAATAGAACAGTAGACCTTGTCAAGGTCTCTGACATTTTGAGTAGTGCAACTATGTTACAAAACGGTAATGAACTGTCAAATAGCATTTCTTATACTTAAACTGGTTAAACTGGTTTTTTACCATCTAATTCCTATTTAAATCTTTTTCTTATCCATTAGACAAGTTTTCTTGAGCCTATGCGATGTCATGGGAACATCGCATCATGTCTAGATGGCTGTAATTTTTCTTGAGTACTTTTGAAGTGTTTCTACTCATAGTGGCAATTTTCAGGTGTTTGAATATTAATTCAAATGTGGTGTTGTTTCTGAATTTGGTTAATTCATGTAAAAGCTGTAATTCCCGAGCTTAGTAAAGGTATAAAACGTAGTTCATTTTATGCATTTTTATCAGTGAAGGGAAACAATTTCTCTTTTCATCGTTGGTTTTCAGTTTAAATAAGAAATTTTCACCCTCACTGCTCAACACAGCATTTCCTTGAAGCAGTGGCATTTTGCTAAATGTATATGAGAGTAATATTATAGGTTCAGTGACCACTATGAGAAAAATTTTCATCAAAGTTTTCCACGTGATTAGTTGACTGCAGCATCCTTTATCCACAATTATTTACCGTATTGTATGAGTTCACATTTGAAAGAAGAATTTCTAAGGGAAACAAAAATAAAACACCAATTCAATGCATAACTAACAGAGTTAAGGATAAAAATTATATTAACTATCCTAATGGAAAGCGTAAAGTGTATTAAATGCCGTGAGTATTTGTAATACAATTGCACCTCAAAGGTACCAGAACTTTTATGTTCGCAGCTGTGGCTGAGTGGTTAGTGTGATGTACTGCAGTGGCCCTGTTGTCAGTGATATCACATTTGGAGGGGAATCTTTTTTCCAGCAGTGTATTTCTGTCTTAAAGTTGCATTTTAGTATATACATAATGTACAAAAAAATAATCATATTATATTTATTATGTATGTACATTTTATTATATTTATTTTTAGACTCAAAAAAATACACTGCTGGAAAAAAGTTTTCCCTCCAAATGAGATTGCACTGACAATGGTGCAACTTTAGCACTACAGGCTCAGTTGGCCACAGCTACCAACATGAAAGTTTGGGTTTTCTTTCTTCAAGTTATAAATGTTAATTCATGAAGAATTTGAAGGCCTAGGCACTGTTAGTACATTTTGTACAGCTTAAAAGAAACTATTCAGGCATTTTTGTGGGCATAAGAATTGCCTTTCTCTTGATTTTAATTTTATTGCTGTTATGTACAATAACTAACTCGCACTTTCAGTTATGCCCTTAAGCTTTTAGTTGTATACATAGTATGTGAGCACTTTTTGATAGTCTTATATTAATTTTGTGAATCACAACGAAATTGCTTTCAGTTGTCGGTGTGAAGTGGCCTACATTTTTTGAACAGTCTTTCTTGAAAGGCTATACTGAATGCCCTTTGGCACATCAGGCACATTTAGTAATTCATGATCATTTGACAGTGTGAAGCTGGTGTGAGAGATATTGTATTTGTGTGCACATTTCAGCAGTTCTAAAGAGGTGGCAGAATGTCAGTTTATGTGTTCTGAGGAGAATTCGTTGCTGTGACGTAATAGGTGTCATTGATTTTAAATTGTGGTAAAGCCTTCATTGATTCGTGCATGATGGACCTGTGATATTTTTGTACCACTTATTGGACATGATGGATATAGTATCATCTTAACTCTTTGAAAGCATTTGATAATTGAATCATCTTGAACACATCATTAATTTGCATGGTTCTATATTTTTTTAAGGAAAACAATTTCTAACTTATGAAAATATAATAATTTTTATTGAGAAATTTAAAAACTGTTAAGAGTGCTTTTTCTAGCATAATATGCACTAATATTTAACTCCCTGCTCTTATATGCCACGCCTAATAGCATGTCATCATACTTGAGTCAGAGAGTGGGAGGATAGCAATGAAAAATGTGGCTACTCATTATTAATGTATTTTCTTTTTTATCAGCTTATAGTGACCCAATGGTCAATATGCGGCATTCTGCCCCGTACCCCACTAATCCCCCAATGCCGAATAACTTGCCGCAGCAGGTGCAGCAAGGGGATTACTCAATGATGAGCCACCATTACCATGATGGTGACCACATGTTGGCTAGTCACCAGGTTGGTGCAGTTGATGCTAGTTGTATTTTTAATGTCATAAATACCTATCTAAAAAGCAAAGTGATGGTGCCAAATTCACGTTTTGAGATGTTACATATTTCTTTCTCTGGATCTTGAGCAATAAGATTTTTCCATTGTTCAAGCATGTTGTAAGTAAGACTAGATGGTTTGAGCTAAATAAAGTTATGGTATTTGCTGAAGGATATTATGGGATTGTGGGAGAGTAGATGGAGAAAAGTGAGCAATTGGAGCTGGTAGGATAGTGATGTGATTGGAGATGTGCAAATACTATCAGCAAGTACTACATATAATACTAGAAAGTATCTGATATCCAAGATCTCGAATAATGGTGCCAAAAGAAGAAATTTGAATATCTTGAATATCTGCCATTACATTATTAGGTACCCATGCATATTTGCCGTGCACGTTGACAAACTATATCATATGTGTAGCAAGAAGACCTGTTTTGCAATACTTTTTTATGAAAACACACATCATGACTAGTTTTTCCACATTATTCATGCTGAAAAGAACAGTTCAACCTGAAATTCATTCAGCTGCATTCCATTTTGTTGAAAATTGTCTTGTGTCCATACATGGCATATGGAGTACTTTAGCAAATAGATAATGAATTTTATGTAAGAGTTTGTGAGCTCATGCCAGGCGATTTACACTGCTATCTGGTTAAGAGCTAGATGCTCACCAAATTGTCTGTCAATTATGTACAAAATATAACTTTTAATAGCTATACCATGCTTCATTATTTTGATTCTAAGGCTGTTATTGCCAAGTTCATCTAATACATAAATGTATTATAGCCTTGGCACTAGTTTAGAGTTAGATTTAAAATGCAAGAGAAGTTGAAGGTTATTCATTCTGTCTGTTATTAAAACTAAAATGTTAATGTATTCAATGAAACATAATTGGTTATAAAATTATTTGATTGTATATTTGAAATTTTAAAACAAGTTAACATTTGTAATTTAATTGAGCTGTAGCTTTTTACTTAATCAGGCAACAAACAAATTAGCAGAATAACATTGAACATGTTAATAGCAATTTTAGCATTCGAGTTGGGAGTTATATTCAAATCCAAGAAATCTGCTCTATTGTCACATCTCTAGATTTCATTAAATAGGAATTTAATGGATTGAAATATGGGATAAAAATATGTGAGAAGAAATTGCAGCTGAATGCAGAAATAAGTAATACATAGATGGAATATTCAAAGGGGGATGGCAGCCTGAAAATTGTTCATAAAAATTACCTTACATCAGTCAAAACCAGTATACAATTGTATCATCATTGCAATGCATCTCTCTACGTCATTTATTTTTTAATGTTGAAAGTTATCATTCTCAACTCTAGATATATTTTGCATCTGATACCAATTACTTATGAACGAAAAGTGAGGTATTGGTATGAGGTAGGAGAGAAGAGGCCAATACCAACTTTAAACAAGAAAACAAAAGCTTGTGGTGGTGAAAGTGTATTGTTATCTGGGAAGCTACGTAACCACTCATGGATGAAGCAAGAAAGTGAGAAGGTAGAATAGTCCAGACAAAGAGGGAATTCTACCGAAAGAAGAATATGCTTGTGGCTGAAAATGTGTGGATGTAAGGAAGCAGTTCATTGGAACATGCATCAGGAGCATGCTTCTCTAAGGCAGTGAGGTATGGATGATAATGGCAGCAGAGAAGTCAAGGCTGGGAGCAGTTGAAATGCAGTGCTACCGAAAAATGATGAAGATTAAATGTATTGACCAAGTGGCACACGAAGAAGTTCATGCTGTGGGAGAAAAGAGAAATCTGCTAAAAACTTGAAAAGGATGATAGGATAATTTAATCAGCCATATATTGAGACATGTTGGATTGATGAAGACAATTGTCATGGGACAAGTGAAAAGGAAGAATTGCGGAGGCTGGCCTCCTACAAGATACATACATGGTGCAAGTTGTTAAGGATGTGAAAGGGAAGAATTACGTATGTGGATATGTAGAGGTTAGCCAATAGGAGAATCGAGGGGGAGAGCTGCATCAAACTATTCGTAAGGATTGACTGATGATGATCTACTTATGATGCATGACATCACCATCACATCCAATGTCGTGAAGTGTGTGGCTTGGTCTGCAAACTAGATGGTTCTTCATAGTTATTGGGGATTATTCCAGGTGGTTACATTATGGAGTCATCTCTAGATATGATATTACATTTTTATCTTGAGTTTGATGCTAACTTGAAAACCATAGACTCCAAATTTAAGCGTAGTATCTTTGTTCATAATGTGGGCGTTTACTCGGAACCGAAATCGCAATTTAGTACACGAAATCATTAGATGGAAATGAAAAAAGAATTTTAGTGAAAAAATTAATCTTCAAACCACACCATTCACTCATAAATCAAACATTAAAATAAGCAAAAGGTGGCGCCCACCGAAAAATCTGCTTTGATAACATTGATGTCATTTTCCTCCCGTCCTTGACTGCTCTTATGGGAAGGGAAGGGAGTGGAGGGGGGTTCTCGGAAGGTCTGCTTGCACAGATGCTGTCGCAACTGCTCCTATTGGCAGAGTCAGCTGTGTACCCCATACTGCGATAAGGCGAAGTAGCTTCGCGGGCTCAGTTGTGATTGGACGAAGTCGTTATACATCAGAGGTTGCACCACGCCCACTTTTCCGAAAGGGTTAAAATCATCAGTTTTTCGCCGCTTATAACTCAAGGAATAATTGACGGATCAAAAATGGAAAAATACGGGTCTTTTTATTTTACAAACTATCAGATTCGGCAATAAAAAAAATTGGTAAATGACCCTATTCTCAGGATACATGCTAGAGGAGGAAATGTTTAGTAGAAGCATTGACAAATAAAAAGCAACTCGGACTACTTACACTCTAGTTTTTAGTTTTGGGCTTTAGAATTCTGTCTGATGTATTCCCACAACAGATTTATCTAAGTAATACCTAACAGCAACTTTTAAAGGCAGCAATATGCAGATTGGCCATGGCTAGGAGTTAGCTATTACTAATACGAACTTGAATACAATTTTACTGGTTACCCATTGCTGAAAGACTTTAGTGACCACTATCCTAGAGTGAAATGAAACCAGAATTCCAGAAACCAGGCAAATGGAACCAGAATGGAATTTGTTGCTGCAACCACTAATACTGTTCATATTTGTACTTATCAATCCCTAAAAAGAACTAGAATTGATGTCTATACTTGGTAATCCAAGTATTTGAGGGATATATGTGAGTAGGAATGATTTTGAGGAGGCATTATGTAGGGAACTTCTGCTTCACAAACTCTGGTCTTTCAGTGAAAATGCTAGCTGAGATATAATGGAATTGCCTACATTCAACCAAGGAATGCTTTTTCCTTCTCATTGGCAGGATGGTATGCCAGGAGTAGGTGTTTCCAACCTGCCTCCAGAGCTGCATTTGAAGATGTTAACATGCCCTGATTTTAAAAAGTACACAAACATGCTTCTAGTGGCAGTGTTTGGGCGTGATGTTCTGGCCAGCCACTGCCTAAATGGAAGCAAAGGAAGTTCAAAACCACGCCTGGATCGAGATAAAGTTACTCGAGTTATTGGTATGTTCCACATTCTGTGCTTATTAATTCTAAAGTTAGTGGTAGAACAATGGCAGATACATTTATACCCAAATATGTTACAACATTTTTGGGTATAAAAATATCTGCCATGCCTTTTCTTTTAGGTCCCTTTCAATATTTCTGTGTGGCTTATATTCTTAGTTTTGCTCAATTTCTTGATTTCCAGGGATCATTTTGTCAGTATTGATGTGTAATCACTGTTTATATCTACACCTTTGTAGGTTGTTGCAGTAGCTGACATAGTTTTTTACTCCGCTGCATTAGAATGTAATTACTTGAAGTGCTCCATGCATTTTCTGTGTATATCTGTTTTTTTAGTAATTAATTTCCTGGCATTAATTATTTGTGTACATAAAATTTCAGGTATCATTTTCTATTCTCTCTTTCCATTTTCCTTATAATGATGACTTATTTTATCAGGTTTAATCTTGGGCTTTTTTCCCCTTATCTTCATGTTGTGTCTTGTCAACATTTTATGTACAGCTACAATCTAAACTCATCCTAGAGCTTAGTCCCCATCATCACAATGACCATACTTCTGGACTCTCTTTAAATGCATTTTGATGCTTCCCATTTATGTATATCTGTTATGAATCCAGTGTGCATGATGTTTTAGCTTCTACTTCTGAAGTCTCCATCTTTGAGCAACTTGGTTTCTCGAATTCCCAAAATGGTGAAGACCTTTATTTGCATCTCTATTTGTAGGTTTTCCTATCTTCCTCAGGTTCAGAGTGATCTTATTTTTAAAATTTCAGTCCTAAATTTACTGTTGCCCTTGGGCAATATCCAGCCTATCCCCAACTAACTAACAGGTTCAGTTGTGAATATAGGGTCCTACGTCAAAAATGTGAAGTGGTTAACCTAAGCCACCATCTATGTTGGTGTGTTACCGTATGAGTCTCCGCAAGGGCTTGTGGCAGTTTAGGAGTTTTAGGTCACTAGCACCTATAGAGATATGCCGCATGTCATGTGTTGACCCTCCATTTTATTCATTTTTGAAAGCTTTGTGGGGGAAGTCTAACATTCATCTTCACTTCTTGAGGAATGTCGGGCTCAAAATTCAAGGGATTCAAAGTATGATCAAAAATTACACTTTTAGTGAATAAACTTAAATCGGAATGGGGATCTAATGAATTTGGTCAGTCTGTTTATATCTCCTGACCTCAGATATCAACTTATTTTCCCTGTGAATTTCCATTAGTGAATAGGGAAGCAGTTCAATAGCCCCATAAGTGATCAAATCAGTTGATGTTCTTCAAGAGTCCTTACTGGCAATCAGAGTCTAGGATGTTCTTTAAACAAATAATAAATGAATGTATTTAATGTTTTCTCATTCATCATGGTACCCAACCCATAAGTAAGACTTCATGATAAAAGAGAAATGTGTCCTATGCATGAGTGGGATGACACAATTAGTACTTGACTTTACTTCCTTTTTGATGTGAAACATTTGAACTTTACCTTTTAGCCACTGTGATGCAGAAGTTTGATGTCCCTGCTAGTACAGTCCGTGAAGCCATCCGTGTTAAGCTCAACAATGAGGACAAGCTGAAGAAGCGGGCCAGAAGAGCAACATTGGCCATGCTTCCTCAGTAAATTTTTATTTGTATTGTGAAGCATGTGTTTTGATTTCAGTTTTACAGCTGTTATACACATAAATATATATTATATACATGCATATTTCATCTATCCTGAATTATTCAGTACATATTTTTACATGTGGGAGTCCTTTGAGTTCTTTTTTGTATCCCTGAAAAAAGACTTATGGGTATATATCTTTTTGGTCCTTTTTAGGTTGTTATATAATATTCAAGACCAATATAATTATATTTAGCCTATTTGTATTTATTGGAATCTTCCTCCATGTATATAGCTCAGTATTGACCTTGGGTAGAAGTCAGCTTGTAGATGTTAAATGAAGTTTTTAAATACTTATTTTAGAAACTTTTTCATATCTAGAATAAATTAGTCAATAAAGTCTTTCATAATAAGGCTATGTACTAATTAGGCTTTTAGCATATTTATTTGACATATCATAGCCATTTTTGGTTTGTGCATATTGATAAGGCATATCCATAATGATGTATGCTATTTGATCTAAAATATATTTATAGTAAATTATTGAATTTGAATAAGATCAAATGAGTAATACATTTCTGAAAAATATTGTAGATATATCATTTAGGTCTTATAGTTGTCATAATATCAGAGATGACAAAATAGTATTTTAAACATAATCTCAAAATTTCATAAATCCTCCTCTAATGCTGGGAGCACAAAAATTAACCTTAAATCATTATTCATTGTTAACTTCATCAGATAGTCAATAGGCATTCATTTCAATTTTTCTCTCACTCTCACCTAATATAAAGCGCTGTCTTGTCTCTTACATTCATGTAAACATCATAAAGTATACTCTGATTTAAAATGGTACCGTTTTCATTGGGCTGCATGTCACTGAATGCACCAATTGGTCTGACTGGGAAGTGTTGGAGCTCTCAATTTTGCATCCTAGTTTGAAGTCTAAGATTGAACTTCATGGTTGTAGTGTTAGTGTATGTTTATCAGTGACAGTGAGTGCTCCTCCTCTCTCCTTTATGATGTTAATTATTTATTTGTGAAATAAACTGAGATGATTGCAGTTTGCAACCTAGACTTCCGGTACATATTCCCTTACCAGTCTGGCACTAAAATGGCGTAATTTGCATGATGTCAAACAATTTTTAAGGGCTTTTGAACGTCTTCTTTCACATGACATGGCCAGTTACCTAGTAATGATCTTTAAGTTGCTGGCTATCTTGGAGAAAAAGAGAGTGCTATGAAGACATTTGCATTGGTAATCATTTATTCATGTAAAGTTAATCATTCATACTCCCATCATTTTCAAATAAAAAGAAATTACAAATATTTGGTGGTGGCAAAGCATTGTTTTGTGTGAGAAGAAATTTATTTTGTATTAATATGTAAAACTTTATTGATATAGAGGTTGTGAGCATTATAATTCAAGAACATTTTATAAAATACTGCTGAATAAAGCAGTTAGAATGTACAAATATTACATTTATTGTACGACTTTGCATCCCAGAGACTTGGCATGCAACCTCCATTGTAATTCTGCTCTTATAGATCTGATAATGTTTGTCTTCAAGCATCATGATTATTATTATAAGAATGCAATAAGTCTCATGGAAGGCATGTTGAAGTGCTTGAATGTCCTAAATATATATTCAAAATGAGACTTTGGTACAAAATAGTGACAAATAATAGGTTTCCGTTTTATGGGTGTGAAATTAGTTTTGCATGGGTATTATTTATAATAATTTAATTTCTCACATTTTATATATTTATTGAGGTCAGAGCCACACAGACCAACTTTCTTTTTTATATACATGGTTGTATGTGTACATATATGAATAACATTTTTTGTCACATCTGTACCATTGATATTGAGAACTATGTTTGAGAGGGCATCTAAGGTGTCTCATCTGGGCACAATGTTACAAATATTTCAGACTTGCCTGTGACCTAAGTGTTGTATAAACTGCTAATTTTCAGCTGCTTCTTTTTTATATCAACCAGAAATGTGTTACATGTGCAAGTTGTATGTTAAAAATGCAACAATTACCCACTTGAACCTCCAATGCTAGCCTTTCAAGGTAACAACATGCTAGCCTTAAAACTGCATGATTAGCCTGAAATGTGAGTGATATCACCTCAGTTTCTTTGGGAAAGGGATATTGGATGGGCTGGCCTCTATCATTCCACCCATCATGTCCTCTGCTTGTTCTTTTCTGTGCGTTATCTCCTGTGTTGAAATTGTACATGTTCAGGTATATATTCCTATGCCCTCTGCACAACTACTCCACCACTATATATGGTCTGCAGTGTGTTAACATACTATTCCATTTATCTCACTTAATCTCCTCCAATCCTTCTATATCTCTTCTTGGATTAATTGCTTGATGTAAGTTAAATTTGTATCAAAGTTGTTCAAATTTCCTGAATTATGTAATTCTTTTTCCTATTTGTAACTTGATTAGTATTAGTTCCAAAATATTGTGTTCCAAAACATTAATTTTTCAGCTCTGAACACTTAAGTAAGCAAAAGTTTTGCGATCAAGACTAGGCTTTTAGACAAATTGCTAGAAAATTAATTTTCCCTTCTTCTTGTCTTAAAGGTCTGACATTTTTAAATAACATGTATTTATTCATTAGGAAAAATTGTTAGAGTATAGTGGACTACTTTTTGTAAATTGATGAAACTATTATTTCATGGTATTTAATTACTGCTTCACTACTTCATAATATACTCCTAAACCACACTTCACAATTAATTGTTATTAATGAATGATCTTAGGAAACTGGACTTATTATGTATGGGGTAGACCTTTTACATTATAATACAATTAGTATGGTGTTTTAGGTGATATTGCAAAAAGTATTTTGTCAATAGAACTTGTTGGTGTCTGCATCTCCAGTTATCATCATTGTAAATAATTCTCTTTATATCCTCTCACGTAAACTTTAATTTTGACTGGCTGCTGCTCAATTGATGGCCAGGACTTGATTCCTTCATTTTGGTCCTTAAGCAAGTGACATTCACCTCCCAGTGAGTATGTTTAAAAATACACTTGATCCTCCTTGTTGTCCCCAATGAAAAGCCATATTATTGTACAAAGTTTGCTACAATTAACGTACTCTTGCCAACTTCCTTAAACAATTGTCTTTTGAAAATTGATTATAGCATGACTTCTAGTAAGATTATTTTTTATAAAATGTAAATTTAAATGGATAATTTCTCAAATTTTAGATGAAGTTGTTTATTAAAAAATATATTGATAAAATGTTCCAAATGATATATGTTGGATAATTGTATGTACTTCCATTAATGACTTCCAGTAATTGCTTTGACTGCTATAGTGCAAACATGTATTTGGCATGCATTTTTTTACTTTTATGAAAAAATTGTTCTAAACAAGCTAGTGGTATTTTTCATACAAACAATTAAAAGTACAGCTGTTGCAATGTAAAAATATACATTTTGACAGGAGTTTGCGGAAACATTTTCAGATACAAGCTCATTATTCAATTGGTTTACATTTCTTTCTAAGAAAACATAAGTGCGCATATTACAAGCTGTCTTAAATCCTTAATACATGTTTACAGTTTAAGAAATCATTTGTCCATGTATTTGCAAATGATTTTAACGCAGTTGTTGGACTGATTGGCCTGTCTTTTCCTGTCAAGTCAATTTTGGAGTCCTCTGTTAATACACTCAGGTTCTGCTCAGGATAACGACCTAATTAATTTTGACCATGGCTTAAATATTATTTCTTGATCCATCATTAGGCAGTAATTTTTTGTAAAAACTTTTCTTGTGCTTGTCACTTTCAAGTTATTAGAAATATGTAGTATAATGCAGAAATATATTTTATTTTTTAGATGCATCATTCATGTTCCAGGGTACATTTTCATCTCTTGGAAACAGTTTACAAAGTGAAATTGTGCATCTCTTAGTTTTTTGAAATCTTACATTACTGTGAGGGTGATGCAAATTTTTCTATACTTTTATAGTTGAAAGAAAAGTTTTGGAAATTCCAATTTAAATTGCTGTCTTGTTTAAGAAAGTGTTGGACACAGGTGGAATTAATCACTTTTTAAACTCTTTATTATATTTATTAGATAAAATTTTAAGAAAACAATTTTCGAAGATGAAAGTGCAAAATCCCCTCAGGGAATAACAATACCAAGCACCAATTTTACCTCATGTGCTAGTTCCTTTGGTGGTAATGCATCGAGAGACAAAAAGGGAAAGTAAGCATTGTTTTACTTGATTTTTCTGGGTGACTGACCCCTTGCCTATCTTAAAAGGTTTACAGTAGCTCTGCTTTCAGAACTTCTATAGTGGCTTTTAATACGAGCCGCTTAACAAATGGTACAAAATGCCCAATCATCTTTCAAAAGTGAGCTATTGTGTGCCAATCATATTGAATCACCATAGTACAAAACTTTGGAGTGTTTTTTGCAGTTGTGTAGGCCTTAAAATTGGAAATTTAGGGAATGAAATTGTGTTAGTTTGTTGATAAAATCAAATGCAGTACAAATTCATTGTTTACAATATGTATGCTTTTATTCTGCCACAAATAACTTTTTAGAAATATAAGCTATCTTTATAAAATAGGTATTTCAATGGAAATGTTGTTATCTAAATGTATTTGTTTATTGTGTGCTATCTGTACTACATATGTATGTAAATGTGATGGGAAAGGTGACTAACCAATTCTTCTCTGACAAGCACCTATATCCTGTGTTTATTTGAAGCCACTGTATGTATTATTTCAACAAATCCTGATTGTTATGTTTAAATATAACTATATCACATGTAACAGTATTATAACTGTGTGGTGGAATAAATGTCTTCTTGTGGGTGTTTCTGTGGCGTGTTCTTGACTTCCTACTCTTCCTCATTGGTAATATGCTGAACAAATTTTGGTTGGCCAACTCATTAAATGTAGGGGATAACATAATTAGTTGTTTTCTGTATTTTTCATTCATGTATGTTTAAAACAATTCCAAATAGGGAGATCGTAGAAAAGATTCACAGAATATATACATATATATTTTTATTTCTCATGCGTATTTAAGTGTATTCCTATTATCCTTATGCATAATATTACATGTATTCAAATTACTTACTCTAATAATTTACAGAATTTACTTTTGTTCTATTTGATTATGAAAATGTTTTCCATTACTTTGAAATTGTGTTCTATTCCTTTTCACCTTTATTTTTCTGATGTTGCTATAATGTATAATTTCATAGCCTGTAATGCTTTCATTATTTTATTCTCTTGTCTTGTAATTGACATTTTCATTTCAAGAATTAAATTATTCAATTACAAAACTGTTTTTGTGTAATATGCAACAAGATGACCAATCTACCCTGACAGCACTAAGTTTGCAGTACATATACTTAATGTAACCCCTATATTAACGTCAACATCCAGTTCGTTATGTACCGGATGTAGATGTTAAAATTGGGATTACAAAAGGTATACTGCAAACTTTGTGCTCTCAGGGTAGCATTTGTCATTTTACTCCCTTTTTTCCTCTCCAGAAGTATTTCAAGGGATTTTGAGTTGTTGTCAATGTATTTTTTTCTCCCACCTCTATTTGCCGAAAAGAGACTATAGTTTATTTTTTCTTTCTTTGGATGGAACTTGGGTTGTTTATACTATGCTTCATAATTTTCACAATAATGTACATACCAACCTCGTTGGGCCCATATGCCGTTACATGCCATATTCACTCCTAAAGTAATCCTGTCCATCTTAAACTTAAGTTCACACCCAATCTTGAGGGTAGAACCTGTCGGGTGGATGTCTGACCATCTTTCTCCCCACACTGGTGACCAAGAGCACTGTGTCTTGCCACATGCTTGCTTTCCATGAGCCAAGATCATCTCTTTTCTGCAACAGTGTGTCAGGAAGCTGCTTCATATCACATTCATGTTGGTACAATGTGTACCTTGACTAATATAAGATTTTGCATTGCATATGCAGGTCTCTTAGAAACTATTATGATACAACTGAAACTCAATATATGAAATAAATGGGATGGAAAAATCAGTAGTTCATAATATTTGTAAGCTAAAAAGTAAAGATGTATATAACCTGAAGGCTTGACTGGTCAGTGAGGCTAGAGATCAATTACCAAGCCCAATGGCATGCGAGAGTCACACATCAGGGTAGACTGGCCAGTTCTTCCTGCAATTTCCCTAAAAGGTATGGTTCTCAGAAATAACCCCACTGGATTTTTCTAGATCATGTCCAAATGCCTCCCCCAGGACGAAACCTACACCACTTAACAGCCCATTGCTCTACCTACTGGACTACCACGCTTCCTAATACAATAGAAGTCCTCTATAAAGATATTGATAAGTTGTAAATTCACTGGCTATAAACGATGTGAATTTTAATGTATCCTTTCGTCATTTATCATGGCGACAAGTTACGGTAAAGATGGAACTATTGAGTATCTGAATCAATGTATTGGTAAAGGTGTTGAAAATCACATGCTTCCTAAGCAAATAAAAATTTCGTCGCAATTGCAATTTCACTAGCTAGTCCACAAGTTAGGAAACCGGACAGGCAATAATGGTAAAATTGAGGAAATATAATCTCGTGAGTCATCGAAATGTAACAGATTAGAAAAGTGACAATAACTGGTTGTGCATCTAAGTAAATTTCTCTTTCATAGTGATAACTTGCTGCATAAGTTGTAAGTTTTGTATTACGTACTTTGTCCTTCACGGGGCATCGAGTCTCATGAGTTATACTACTGGGACGACAGTCACAGCTAAACACACTCGTTATGGCCCTATGACAGCAATGAACACTCGTTAAAGCCCACAAAACTCCATATGCATTTCACCGTGGGTTAACATTGGCAAAAAATGTCCCTTGCTATGGCAATACTTCTTATGTATTTGTAAGATTTTTTTGGTATGAGAATTCTTTTCGTTTTAAACTAGTTCACCTCCATCTGACTCTGGCAAGGTTTTTTTTGAAAATAGGGGTTAAATCATATCAGAAATGTAATCACCACTGGATGGTAGATCAGAACTGGCATATTCAAGTTCTCTGGCATAACTTTTCTCATATCCTGGTTAAGTACAAAAGGCAATTCCCTTTTTCTGTAAAATGTTTTCCCCCATCCTCATCCCACATTTCTATCAAGCTTGGCTCATCACCAAGGGCAAATACCTCGTCGTGCTTTTAGTTCACACTGTCTATTCAGTCATTTGCATATTCTAATTCTTCACTTGCCTGTATCGTAAGCATGTAGACCTGGAGTAAAACTACATTTGTTGATTATGCCTCTGTTTCCACTGGCAATAACTTATCCACATACTTTTCTTGCTTATGAGATGGGTTTATTTTTACCGGAGTACTACCTTTCTATTTAGTTTTCTGGTCATGAATATGGCTCCCCCACTTTGACTTCCTTCTCCTCAACCAAAAATTATGCTCTAATCATCTCACCAATAGACACCACTGCCCCTCCATTTCTTGCCTTTCTATAGCATTCCATAGACTTATTCAAACCATGAATGTCAGTGTTGCATTTAAAATACCACTAAATAGTATCCATTGAGTTGTGACATGGGCACAAGCTGAGAAAGAAAAGGAAACGGATAGGAAAGTAAAATGGAGAATATAGAGAGAGATTGAGATTTGTTGATAAATAAGTATTCTACTCGGGTATGGTTGTGACTGGTGCAAGAAAAATTCTAAAGCCTCTGTTTAAAAGTCTATCTACCTTCTCTTGTAGTTTTTGATGACAGGGTGTCCACTAGCATTTTATTATTATATTATAGTATATGTCACTCTTTGTATTTCTCTTGCAAGCTAAATCATGGTTAGTATCAACTCTTCAGTGGCTCATTCTCACATGTTACCTTATAGTTTTACACTGAGATTGTGGCTTTTCTTGCTACATATTTGTTGTTTTTTTTTCTTTGTGCTTCCTGAGTGGAATTGAGAATACTGTTTTTTTCAAATGATTGCCTTACATTAGACAAACAGTGCCTCCTGTTCTTTATATTCATGGGAAGAACATGCCAATTTCACTTGGTAAATCCTAAGATGGATAGATTATTTTTCGGTGGAGTTCCTCCAAGGAGGCCCTGAGGCACTCAGACCTATTGGCCCATTGTGTCAACCACCCTTATAAGGAAATCACCCATAAAGGCCTATCGCCTTGCTAAAGGCCAACAGGTCCCCTATGGGGATTTCCCTTACCTCCCTGGGTACCAAAAATGGAGACCCCAGGTACCTATTTCGAGTCCTCATCACAGTAGGGCACTTGCATAATATGTGGGATGTAGTTTCATCCCCTTCTTCGCACCACCTGCATCTAGGTGAATCTACAATTCCCAGGAGGTGCAGGTGCCTCATCACCTGGTAGTGCCCCATGAGGAGTCCCACTACCATTCGTAATTGACCCCTGTTTAGTGACAGGAGTCTTTTGGCAAGCCCAGGCCTAGGTTCTCCTATGTGTAGTTTGGCCTGTCTAAGACTTGGTGTTGTTCGCCAGATCTCAGAATGCCGGGCTAAGCCCCACATTCTAATTTCTGCTATCCCTATTGATGTAGCAATAGGTATGATTGGCTCTGGCCCAATCAGATTTCGGCTGGAACCGGCCCTTGCCAGCTCATCAGCCATCTCATTTCCGGATATGCCTGCTAGACCAGGCACCCAGAAAAGTTCCACCTTGCCGCATCTGCCTATATCATTGAGTGCCTCACTACACTCCTACAGCAGCTGTGATTTGCACCATGGTGATGTCAGCGCCTTTAAAGCTGCCTGACTATCCATTCATATGTGTATCGGTCTGTTAAACATCCCGATCTCCTTAATAGCATACGCACAGGTCAGAAGTGCATATACCTCTGCCTTGGACACCATAGCATATTTTCCCAAAGGGATTGAGAGCTTCCTTGGTGTGCTACAATTGTAGACCCCTGCTCCCGCTCTTCCTTCTTTCCTAGAGCCATCCGTATACCATACCTCGGCCCCAGAATGAAGTTCTTTCCCCTTTCCTCTAGCCCACTGTTCCCTATCCGGGAAGTGGGTTTTGAAGTAGGGGGGTGTTTGGTTGAACCTGGCTATCATTCCATCACTGCCCATCCCAAGGATGGGACTCGACTTCATGAGCTCTGTCCAAACTTGCCTGTTACCATAGGAACTTCCTTTGTCATACCACTGTCCCATACATTTGAGATGATAAGCCGCTGTCCTTGCCTGCATCTCAGCTTCCACATGGAGTGGGGCGAGGTTCAGCAGCGTTTCCAGCACCAGAGTTGGGGTTGTTCTCATAGCCTCTGAAATGCTAATACAGGCCATTCTTTGAAGTTGGTTCAGTTTGTTCCCAGCAGTTTTGAGCCGGACTCTCTTCCACCAAACTATAGAGCAGTACAAGAAACTAGGTTTAATGACTGCCGTATAAATCCATCTAATGGCTTTTGGCTGAAGTCCCCATATTTTACCAAGGGTCCTCCTGCACATCCATAAGGAGGCACAAGCTTTCTTTGCCTTGGTCTCCAAATGCTCTCCCCAGTTAAGCTTGGAGGCCAGAATAACCCCAAGATACTTGACCGATGGTGAGGGATATAAAACCTTTCCCTGCAAAGAGGGAGGTCTAAAGCCCTCCATTTTCCTTCTATTGGTAAACAATATAAGCTTAGTTTTCTCCGGATTTACAGTCAGCCCTGTTTCTGCACACCAACCCATTGCCTTATCCAGGGCTTTCTGCATGAGTCCAGAGACAGTATCAAGGTACTTTCCAGTGATGAGTATAGCCACATCATCTGCGTACCCTTGTGTGTATGCGCCAGTCCTATTCAATTTTAAAATAAGACTGTCGACTACCATATTCCAGAGGATTGGAGATAACACTACTCCCTGAGGGCAGCCTCGAGTCACAGCTACCTTCATTGAACTGTCTCTCAATACTACTTTTACAGTTCTTTGTTCCAACATGTATCTAATCCAGCTCACAATGTGAGCATGGATACCATGTCTTCCTGCAGCAATGCAGATTTGATCGAAGGACGTGTTATTAAATGCTCCCTCAACGTCAAGAAATGCCCCCAGTCCGTACATTGTGTTCCAGCACTCCCTCAATCCTGCTAACAAGATTGTGGAGCGCTGTCTCCATGGATTTTCCCTTCTGGTAGGCATGTTGATACAGGTGCAATGGGTTATCCCTTAATGGCCCATCCCTTATGTACCTGTCCACTATCTTTTCTAGTGTCTTCAGTAGAAAAGACATGAGACTGATTCCTCGAAAGGAGTCTGCTCTTGTGTAGTCCGTCTTACCTGGTTTAGGTATGAAAACCACCTTGGTGACCCTCCAGGCTTTTGGAACATATCCATAAGCCAGGCAGGAGCGAAATATTCTTACCATTGGAAGGAGGAGCAGATCCTGCCCTTCCTGAAGGAGTGCAGGAAATACCCCATCCTCCCCAGCAGCCTTAAAGGGGCTAAAACTCATGATTGCCCATTTTGTGAATGTGTACGTCACGATGCTGGAGGAAAGTCTCCATTCCGTCCAAGCCGGACGGATGGGATTCCTCCCATGATGCATCTCCCTCAACTCCCTGGAGCCTGGAAAGTGGGTCTCCAGCATTAGCTTTAGTACTTCCTTGTCAGAAGACGTGAAGTCTCCCGAGGAAAGCAGCAGAGAACCCACCCCTGCTTCCGAGTCTTTCGATAGGATCTTATGAAGTCTTGCCATCTGTGGAACAGTCTCTACGCTCTCACAGAAGCTCCTCCATGAGCCCCTTTTACAGCGCTTGATTGCTGCTTTGTACTTCCGTTGGGCAACCTTAAAGTTTTCCCAATCCTGAGGCATTCTCGTCCTCTTTGCTTTATTAAAGAGTTTCCTAGTCTCTCTACGGAGACCGTTTAATTCTGCTCCCCACCAGGGTAATTTACACCCTTCCTTCCTGGTCCTTAGGGGGCAGCTGTCTTCGTAGGATGTGATGATGCTTCTCTGTAGATAATCAACAGCAGCATCTACCTCATCCACATTTCTAAACTTGCACTGAGGTGCCCCCTCTAGGGCAGCTCCCAGCCTTTCTCGATATAGTCCCCAGTTGGTAGTCCTTGGGTTTCTATATGTTATTTCCCTGTGATTGGATTCTAAAAGAGTGAAAAGTATGTGTCTGTGGTCAGACAAAGTTATCTCCCCTGACACTCTCCACCCATCAATCCTGTGCAGCAGAGAACTGGTGCACAGTGTAATATCTATCACCTCCTGCCTAATGCTGTTTGCAAAGGTAGGTTGTGATCCTTTATTGAGTATTTGTAACTCCGTAGACATAAGATACTCCAACAGTGCCTCTCCCCTTCCGTTGGTGCTTCCACTCCCCCACACAATGTGGTGCGAGTTAGCATCACAACTGATCAGAAGATCCCACTTGTTGGTCTTACAGTGACTCACCAGCCTCTCCATCTCATTTGATGGTGGAGGAGCTGGTGCATCGTATGGCAGGTAGGAGGAGCAGATGACCACCCTCTTCCTGTTCTCACCTTCCCCCAGGGTCAGCAGAACTGCTGTCTGATCCCTTGTCGGAAATTCCGATAGATGCAAAGTGCTTATCCCATTCACATAGATACAAGATCTAGGCCTATCAACAGTGGTACAGTAATATATTTTTCCCCGTCATGCTCAGGCCCCTGACTCTTCCTTGGAAAGCCCAGGGTTCCTGAATCAGAGCTATTTTGACCATACCTTCAGAGAGTATCCTTTGCAGAACCCCTGCAAAGGATAGGCAACCCCGGCAGCCTTATTGTGTTGTAGGTTGGCCTGAAGCACGGCTATGCCAGCCATGGTTCGGCCCCGCCCACATCTTCTTCTCCCTTGTCTCCTCTTCGAGAGGGTATGTTGCCTTACCTTAGGCCACTACCCACAGGGGCTCCCGAGTCAGACTCTATCCCCATGGGGGAGACCAGGCTTGGTGCCTCCTTGAAGGTGGGCCCAGAGAGGTTGAAAAGGATGTCGTCCTCCTCTCCCCACGAAGGGTATGAGGGGCAATGGGGATGTGTGGGTCTCCCAGAAGGAACCCCCACAGGCAAGGTTAAGGTAGTAGAGGGTGCGTCCCGACTGGGATCCCCATCGGGGCTCTCCACCGGTATCGCATCCCCCAAGGAAGAAGACAGACTACAAGAGTCCATGTGAAGAGTGTGCCTCTCAGCGCCCTCCATAGTTTTGTCTGAGGGTTCCAAGTTTGGTCCCACGAGTAGCTAGGGAAATATGGTGTCCACCCATGCAGAGCCCCGCATGCATGGGTAAGGCTAAATAAAACCGGAGGTCGCCCAGTATCTCTCTGTTAGTGACTTCTTACCCTCCGCCCCGCAGATGCGGTCACCCTTAGCACAGAGACACACCGTAGTGATGGGAGCTGTTTATTGACCGCCAGGTCTAGATCCGTCATGTTCAGCGATACCAGGGGCACCTCGAGGAGGATGTGGCTCTTCACCACGCATGACGGTCTTGGTGGTCCATAGGCATGTTCTGCCCTTTTTTCCACCCTGGAGTCACTGACCCCTTACCCATAAATCGTAATGTTTTATACCCAGCTATAGCCCTTTTGCTACGAACGCCATTTATAAATGCCTCAGAATTTTTATCCTTCTGAACGAATGTGTTTATAAATGTCATAGATTTTTCTGTGCAAGAGAATGAACGGCGCCTTAAAACATCGCTGGGGCCAGGTAGGCAAAAAAGGTCCAAGGTGTCATTAAAAAGACCCTTCCTCGCGGATCTGAAGACCCTTCCTCGACTAAGAGGCGGGGATTATCTCGACCCTTCTTCGCAGCGAAAGCCTCACTCTCGACAGTTGTTCATGGTCATTTGTTTGTTTATACAATGGAACAACCAGAAAAATATGTGCTTAATGTGCATGATATTTAGTAGCAGAAGTTTATTCCTTATGTTTTTTTGAGTCTTAGAAATTTTAAATGGAGCTCTAACATTACTATTAACAGATTCCAAGTTCTAAAAATCCAGTCTGGAAAGTTCAGGAGGTTCAAGAATAATTGCTCTGTGGAAAAATTTATCTCGCACTACCATTGCAATTATATTTCCTTAAAGATGATTCCTGATGGAGGTATAGCACCAAAAAAGTGTTTTTATGTAAAACATGGGTATGGTTGGATGATGCGCAGAATTGTTTCCTTGTGTGTAACATCACAAAATATTGAAAATTGTAACCATTGATATAATGTCTACTGTGCTATATATCTTAATATTAACATTAGAATTTCGTTTAAAAGCTCTAAATGGTATTTATAGCAACAGGAATTCATTTTTGTATTAACTTTCACTTAAGAGTCTTACTATTATTTATTTAAGAAAAATCACTGTATTAAAAATAGCTGACCGTGGACACGGGCCATGGTGGGTTCTCATTTGGAAAAGGGCGAAGATTTTCTCTTCTCAGTGGCCGAGGAAAGAGTTGTGAACCCCGCTGGGTCCGGTCTCAAAGCAGGGGTAAGATATACCTGCTCGAAACCTAACTTTATGAGAGCTTTGTACAGGGAGTGGAAAAAATTGTAGAGGAACCCCATGGAAAAGAAAGCTTTTTCCTGCGTAGGACTCTGGTGTGAAAGGAATAAATATATTGAATGCACTTGCCTTAATTTTAGTTCTGTGATAAGAGTATGTGCAAGGATTTTGGTGAATGAGTCTCTAAACAATATTTCTTTTAATTAGAAAAATACAACATCTAGCTCCTTTAAAATAGCCTTCAGAAACTCACAGAAAGTAAGGATGCTTTGGTAGCTAAAAACACCAGTCTTGAATTTGGGGGTTCGGGGGTCGAATTTTGGTCAAGGAGAGTCATCTTTTCTATGTGGAAATTCTTCTTTTAGGATTAAATAAGACTGGTGCATACTCTCAAGAGCATGCATAAGATGTAGCTATACTCGTCACCAGAAATGTACCTACCTGAATACTGTTTCCAGACATTTAGAAAGCCCTCCTGAATATTGTACCTCTTGACGTGGAGGCTGAGGTTCAGGAAAGGGCAGTGGCGTACTGTCTTAATTGTGTGGGACATTGGTATGTCAAAGAAAATTCTTCTGGCCATAGACAATTGTTTAGACTGAGCTCCCGAAATCGAGTCCCATCCTTGAGATGGGCCGTGTTGGATTGGTGGCAAATTTTAAGCAATCGGGATCTTAGTTCAAGATCCGCTTCCGTGATAGGGAACAGTAGGCTGAAAAAGAGGTGAGGAAACTTCATATCGGGGCTGATGTATGGAGTGCTCCAGGGTAGAAGGTAGAGAGGGAGCAGGTATCTACAGCTATAGCAGATATGGGAAGCTCTCATTACTTTTGGGAAAGTAAACTATGATATTCCAGGCAGAGGAGGTGTGTACTTCTGATCTGTGGGTTCATCATAGTAATAATAAATTTTATTAGTCCCAGGATGTTAATTACACATATAGGACAAGTCATAACAATATAAACACAAAAACTGACAAAATCAGTACATTACATTATGAGATCAAAAATTCATTTACAGAGCAGAAGGCATTTAAAAGCAAATACTTCTTTAATTTTGCCTAAAACCTGGGGAGGCTATGATCACTTTTAATGTCAGCAGGTAAATGGCTGAAAAACTTGCATTCTGCATGGGAAGGACCTTTAGCATATGAGGAAATATTATGTATCACTATTTTAAAGTCATTATTTCTCCTGGTGTCATCCCTGTGTACACTGTTATTCATGGTCAAACCTAAGGATGAGTGCTGCTCTTTTACATAAATAATTGCATAATAAATACAGGGAAGAGTCAAAATTCTGAGGTCTTTGAAAAACTATCTACAACTGATATATTTGTTTCTACCTGTTAAAATCCTGACTGCCCATTTTTGGGGTCTAAATAGCCTTGAGGTACCACTGGCATGTCCCCAAGCTACAGCACTATATTTCAGGTTGCTGAACATAAAGGCATAATACACACTTAAGGCAGTACTAAAGTTGGTGATTGGAAGTATCCTCCTGAGTAATTAGCATCCATAGGCAACACGAGAACATATATAATCAATATGTTCTTCCCAAATAAGAGATTTATCAATAGAAACACCCAAGAATTTAGAAGAAGAGGAGGTCGTTAGTGATTTGCCCCCTAATCTCAAAAGAGGAGAGAACAAGATTTTCTTCAGATATGGATGGAAGAGCATACAAGTAGATTTATTGCTTCATCAAATGCTATAGCATCAAAAAAGTTGGAATGTTCAAAAGTCCAGGACATATATCATACTGATAGGCAGCTTTGACAGCCCAGGCTACACAATGGTGTAAATCACAGCTGTTTCAGGAAGGTAATGAGGGTCTCAATGTGATTGGCTGGTGCAGCAAGGTGGAACTTTTCTATGCGCCGGGCCATGTTGGCATAATAGGAATTGAGATGGCTGATGAAATGCCAAAGGCTGGATCCAGCCACAGCCTGATCAGACCAGGGCCAATCACACCTATTGCCACCACAATAGGAATGGCAGAAATCAGAATAAGGAGTTAGCCCGGCACTCTGAAATCTGATGAACTGCAGTCTACGACAGGCCAAATTACATGAAGGAGAATCATGGACCAACTAAACTTTATAGTGAGGTTGGTTTCTCCTCCCTCACTTCCCTTACCTTCGTGAAATGTTGCTTTTGCAACAATGTCTGGTCGGAGCTGACGCTGATTTTGTGGTCCACAACCAGTTTCTGCTGATTTATAAGGATATTCAGGGCATCTTCAGCAGAGATTATTCTTATCTTGTCGATTCACATTGAAAGATTCCAGTCCTAATTCAGTGTTGCTCATATCACTTGAGAAGTTTGTCTCAGTCAGGAATAAAATATCACAGTCCAAGTTAATCGCACTGTTTCTTAAGGTAATCAATTTCGATCAATTTAGTTACTTAACTGGTCGGTCACAAAGGGTTAAAATTCACTCCGCTGTGTCAGAAAGAATTGAGATTACCTCAGGAGTTCCACAAGGGTCATATTTGGGGCCAGTGTTGTTTCTTATTTTTTAAAATTATATCAGCCAACACATCTCTTCCATTGATCATCTTTTGTATGCAGATGACATTTAAATCTACCGTAAAGTTTCCTCAATTGAGGACTGTATCAAATTGAATGATGCTCTCCAGAAAATAAGTAGTTGGTGTCTGGAGAATAAAACGTCTTTAAATATTAAGAAATGTGCATCGATGTCCTACTTTCATCGCAAAGATCCTATCCTTTTCTCTAATAGCATTGGTAATGAACATATCTCTCAAAACACTGTATCCAGGAGCCTTAAAATGCTTGTTTTTGTATACCGTGTGTCTAATGATTTCTGTAATGAACAAGTTCTGAAAATTTTGTATTATGGAATTGTATGACCCATACTAGAGTTTAATGCTCCAGTTTGGAACCCTCACTACAAAAACGGCATAGATGCAATTGAAAACGTACAGCACAGGTTCTTGGGGTTAATAAATTACAAATTTGGTGATGGGTCATACATTGACATACTGAATGTGCTAGAAATGTCAACATTATATCAAAGGCACCTTGAAATGAACCTGATGATATTATTTAAGATATGCAGAAATTACTTTGATTGTGTACCGTTGCTCGACTAGTCTACAATGTTCTGATAAAACTGACCAGCAGTAACAGTCTCTTCAGCATAGGGTTCTGTAAAAGGAACTATAGATACTACACCAATTGATCTGGATGTTGAGGGAGTATAATGTACATATGCATAAGATTTATATTTTTAATTTGTCCTTGAGACAATTTAAAAGGGCAATGCATAATTACATATTCAATGATATAATCTGTGTTAATTTTTCTGTATTTAAGTATGTATACATTCTTGTACATGCATTGTGAAGAAAGGGCAATGCCCATTAACAAACTTAATATCATTAATATATCTGCCTTAATTCCAATTCTGCAAGACAAGGCCTCCAAAACAAAAGTTATGTTCCATGACAAAGTTCAGTCAACTTTCTCTTCTTTCTTTATATACCCCTATGACACCTCTTTTTTTTTGTTGAATCAAATGTGATTCTTAGTTTGATGTTCCTAAAACTTAACTCCTTCTCATCCAGAACACATTACATGCAAGTGAATTGTTATATTTGCTCTAGTCATTCCACAATAACCATTGTACCTACCCTTTTTAATCTGAGAGACTCTCATAATCTTGGCATTCTTATTATTGGTCTTCATCATAGCCCTTTCAAACTTCACAGTGGTATTTTTTTGGAAGATTCACGAAAACTGGAAATGTAGTTAGCATTCACATGCCTCCAATTATAAAACATACATTAAAAATCCAATCCATGATTTTCTAGCCCCACTATATTTGTCCAGCACTAAATCACACGATGCAGATGTCAACTCATCAACCAAGTGATTAGCCCATGCAACATGTATGACTTAGGCTACATTGTGTTTCAAAGAAGGCAGCATCTAACAGACTGGCTCCCGTAATCTTTTCCAAAGCATGATAAGCGACCCACTTTCCAACAGTACTTCTGCCAATCACTTGCAATTCTCTTTCTCCTGCTGTGTTTATCACTGCTGGTGTGCAAGGATTTTGCATGGAGACAAGTGTGGAGAGAAATACACTCATCTGCCAGGCCCTGCACCCATCTCATGGATCAGGGCCTGAATCATGTAGATGCCACGCCTCTTCCATATTTGCACATGGGGAAATGTTTTTTTTTTCTATTGTCATCCTCAAGGTGTTCTTACATGACAACATATCCAAATTATGACTAAAATGAGGTCAGACTCTTTCTAGCAGCCACCTCACCATGGAACAACCAATATCCAGACTGAAAATTAAAACTTTACTTTTCAGTTATAATGAGAATTAGGTTAAATTTTCACCCCATTCTCAAAACAAAAGGTAGAAAATAAGGTTGCAATACTAGGTAGCTTTGGATATTACCATAATTACTTGTTTAAGCTACACCCTCGTGTATCGCATGCTCCCCCATTTTTGCGCAGGCTCACGAGGAAGGAAAACATTTTTGCCAAAAAATTAATTTTTTCTTTGAGCCATTATTCATTTTAACCTCGTAGCACATGCTTTGATAAAAGTTAAAAGAAATAGGAATACGTTAAAAATCAACGAATAGGAAACGAAGAAAAAATGTGCGATGCAAACAATAGGAAATGGAAGGAAAGAAGTGCATGGCTTACAAGGAAATCTAGAGATTTATGTTAGCCACGCACACCCTTTTCTTCACCAGGGTTTATGAAAAAAAACGTGCAAAGCAGCTTACATGAGTAAATATGGTAACGGAATCAGTTTTAAGAAATGAAGAATTTCCACTTAGTTAATAATTTAATATATTGAAATAATGCAATAAAAATTTACAGGTAAATAGTAAAAACTAATATAAAGCAGTGCACTAATCCCAAACTAAAGTCCTATCCCTTTCATTCATAACAACCCAATTTGGAGATGGCTTATCTGTGGATAGCCAATTGAAATCATCAATATCATCCCAATGATTTCTGTTGAGATCCAGACCAGACTGTTTATAATGCTCTTGAATTTCATCATAATGCCAATTGTAAGGGGCAAACTGGACAACAGAGCAATCTTCAATTATAGCTTTTGTGGTTACATGAATATAGAAGTCAGACCTATTAGTATTATGTATCCTAAGTTGCTGACAAGGGATAACAAATGTACAATTAGAACAGCTTTCAATAAGCACAGATGTAGCTACAGGCCCAGACAAAACAGTGCAATTACTTAAGCAAGAAATGTGTATCGTACTTGGGGCACCATACAACTTCACAGTACAGCTTTCAAGATTAGAAAGAGTTACATCTTGTTTTACAATTGCATTATTGGACATGACAAGAGTTTCATTTACTTTATCATAAAAACCACAGGTGTTCATATACGCCTTGGAATCAACTGTTTTTGAAGATGAATCAACCGAATCTCCAATCTTAATATCCGAGACTCCATCTACAATTTCCTTGGTCTTACGCAATTTAAAGGCAAATTTTTTCTTTGGAACTTGCCTTTCCTCAATTTCTTGTACCTTGTGCATTAACTCTTGGATTGATTCCTGTGCCCTCCTGATGTCATACCGGCAAAGAAAGAGTGTTGAAGTTGAGAGGTACTTCTGTAGACTCTGGATATCACTCTTGATTGTGGAGAGTGTGGCCAAGAGCAGATTTTTGTCAAGATTGCAAGCTTTCTCCATGTCCTCCTCAATATTTTGCTTAGTTTCATAAAATATCCTTGAAAAGTCTGAGATCATCTCAGTATTTGATGAGGCCCCATTCATCTCCTTTTTAGATTCTATCTGAAGCAGACGTTCACTTTCCCTTTGCTTCATCCTCTCCGTCACTTGCGCTGGTAGGTGGCTATTTGACTTGTCCATCATTTTCTTGACAACTATGACAACAATGGCAAACAACTCCTATATTTTTCACTAATATGTCTTTACTTTTTCAGAGACTTTTCAATCTCTTCTCTAGTCTGTCGGTACATAGGGCTCTTCTCATTTGCTGCTGATTTTAGAACATCTATGAAGGTTTGACGCTTTTTCAACAAATCACCTGCAGTTTCAGATTTGCCCTCAAGGAGTTTCTGAAAAAAAATATTAAATCAATGAAAAATAAAGTAAAAGCCATTTTATAGCAATGATAGCATAAAAATGTAAATGGCAAGATGTCTTGCCACCAGTCAAATGGTTAAGTGCTCAAAACAAATTAATTAACTGTACAGCACTCAGGACTCTTCTCCATGATATTAAATAAAATCCTGGTGACTTAAAAAAAATCATGACCTAAGCCCTGCATCAAAATAAGAAGCTCAAGTTAAAAAGCTAAAATTGCTTACTACATATTCCATATGCAAACATTCACTTCCTTTTAGAACGCCAGAATTTTTTCTGTGGAAGCATTCATACCACCAGAATCATACTACATATTCCATATGCAAACATTCACTTCCTTTAGAACGCCAGAATTTTTTCTGTGGAAGCATTCATACCACCAGAATCATTAGTCTTTCTAGACAAGTTGTGTAGAACAATTCAAATTTTCTTCCCATTAAGTGTTAATCCTTCCATTATATTTCATCACTGAATATCAACTTTAAAAAGCAACGTGAGAGATATATTGATTAGCATAGCTGGAAATTACTGTCTAATGGACAGTTGATAATGCACATAATTTTCATTTTCATAATTTTTCTTAATCTGCCCAGGGATGGCTTCGAAAAATGTTTTTGGGCTAGCTTTCCCAGCAGCAGGGTGGGAGGTAAAAATAGTCTAACTTTCAAAACTTGAAATTTGCCATGATTTAATTATAAAGTAACATTAATTTCATTGTCTCTATAGACTGTGCACATCAAAGTAAACAAGAAAATGAAAAGAAATAAAACTGAAATTGAAAAGGCAGGTCACCACCACTGTCATTATGCATACTAGATGCCTCCATCCTGTATTTAATGTACCTAAATGAAGAGGAAAAGATTCTAAGCGTGACTGCACTGCGAGGGAGAATGTCAAGCTAAAATATTCTTGCTTTCATTGCCTGGTGATCTGGTCACTAATCTCCAAGAATATGGGGTCAAATATTACTAAAACTGTCTTATGTTTGACCAGAATTACGGGAAAAGGGAAGGATTAAATCTCTCTGAAATATTTTTGGGCAGGTCCGACATGCCCACAGAGCCATCCCTGCATCTCCCCAACAGCATCAAAGATGCAGAACACTTCCACAGGTTTACCACAAGACCCATTCGATGAACCTTTGTTAATGGCAATAACATCCTGCAAAATTATTTTTTATCATGCAGAAACTTAAATGCAATACATTAACTTCCTCATAACTTATTCATAATCATATAACATATTTCCTCAGACTTTCATAGGTAATTAGAGATTCTCATATGCACATCTGCTCATGATCAAAAGAGAATAATCATCTAAATTATTTATATCATCCTTAATGTAGTTTCGTTATCACCACCAATCGTAAAAAACACCAACACCACTGGTTAATCAAGAGTATTAGGCAAATAAGAAGAAGCTATCTTACTTTATTAATCTCAGTTTCATTCGGTGTCACGATGGCCATCAATCCGAAGCTTAGAACACCGAATCCAACAATGTAAAGAAGCGACCGCACCAGAGCCATAACATCAGTAAGCTGATTGATTCTGCTTAATTATCATCGGTCTTTCCCTCTTTGGACCAGATAAATAAATCTTTTTCTTTCGTACTCTCCCCTCCTAACAAGCTTCCAATGTCATAATACCCTTGAAGAAAATACGCATTAACATTTAATTACTTACATAGGAATTGAAAAACTAGGTACGAAAAATGTAATAATACCGAAATACCTAGCAAAATATACAAACCTGATAGCACCCAAGGATAATTCTTGTGCATGAACAACCTAAAATCTAGAAAGAATCATAACGTAAAAAACGGATACTACGCAGTCCTTTCCTCGATACTTATAGTAAACCAAATAACTTATAGAAATAAAAAACTATATATTTTTGCGTACCTCTAGATGTGTTCATACGATACCAGCAGAAGTAGCTCACAGCAAATGCTATGCCCTCCGCAACGAAAAGTATTGCTGCACCTGTTCGAATATATCTTCGATAGGCAGGTTTCGGATTCTTATACAGCATTGCAACACCAAAAATACATTTTAAAGATCATAACATGCCTATTAGATCATTGTGACCCCCGAAGAACAACGAAGAGAACTCATTAACGAAAATACACTTTCAGAATATATTTACGCGACATCGACAGTCTCACACCCTCACACGCATGAGATTCGTCATTTGTCCTTCGAGAAGGCGGAGAAGGCCGAGCAACCCGATCCAGCGGCAAGCATGAAAGTCCTGAAAGCACGGAGAAATATATGCAGTTAATTTGATATTCTGTTCCCAACTGAAAGTGCTCGCAAGGCAGTAGTGAGATAGGTGTTGCACGCCACACCGGTGTTATTTAGTTCAGGTATTCTTCAAAAGAAGCTGTAAAACAAAGATGAGAATTCCTGATGCAAGGTAAGTGCACTTAAGACGTCTTTAACATTATCATGGTCTCCAATATGAATTGAAGCTTAACAATAGATCGCCCATATTGGTCATTTAGACCCAAACGTGATTTGAATTTTTTTGATCGCATTTTAAAGAGAGCACTTTCCTCTTGTGGCTTTCATTTATATAATAATACACTGTGCATTGTTTTTATAGATCCTCGAGGATCAATTTGAATTAATCAATTATGAATTTTCTGGCTTTCTTAGATGAACTTGGATATTTGTTAGATGACTACATAATATAGAAAAAAAGAACATGCACATCATTGTAACGTGATTTCAGTAGTAATTTACTAGGATGATTATAATTCGTCAATCGAGACTATGCGATTACTTAAATCCTACAATTTAATGTCTACAATTAAATCTGCACCCATCAGAATCACATCAAAGTTAGTACTTTACTGGATAACATTATTTCTAGCCTAAAACAAATGATGCATTCACCTAAGTAGGTAGGTACTTGATTCAACCATATCTGACCATCTCCCCCCTGCTGTCCTCAATAAGAGTAGACTCATTTCCTCAAAGTACACTGACTCATTTCTCCAGAGTTATTCACAAGAAAAGCGGGACACATCCATGTCCCTTCTAGAGTCACATGACTAGTCTGGTGTGTGTATCTTTTGATTCAAGTTTTCAATATTTTCCTGACTATCTTCAGTATAGTTTCAACGATCATTATTGGGAAGGCATCGATGCCTTCCCAGGCATTAAGTGATGATATCAAACAAAAAAACCGTGGATAACAGATCAAATTCGTCATTTTTCTATTCTTAAGAGTTCCGCAACTGTTTATGAACACTTGGGCAATGGCTGCCAAACACTTCGAACGGTATTTTCACCAAGGTTCTATTCACTCCTGTCATTTGATATAACTGTTTGGCGTTTATCACCTCATGATTCTAAGATTTTCATTTTGCAAAAACATGAAATCCACATAATGACACAAGTGTCTTATGACCCTCCCTCCTAACTCATTTTTGTTAACCACACACCCTCTCATTTCCATGTGTACTTATTTTTGCCGAACTACTATTTGCAGGACAAAATCTCAATTTGTTTGTTGCAGGTAAATTCTGATCTTCATAGATATATATCAGACAATAAATATGAAAAGTCTCCATTACAGTCTTTGTGAGGACTAATAGAGCTAAGTCAGGCCCACAAGAAATAGGTCTCAGAATTGAGAATAAGAACAAAACTGTAATTTTCCACACAACTTTTAATGACCCTACCTGTCATTATCAAGGGACTCCATTGATAATTGACACAGGTATATTTTTATGTTACAGATTTTCCAAATTATCTTTATTTGGATTCATTCTATCAATCTGCTGCCTATATTTTACTTTCATCTCATCCTTTTTTGTGCATTTGGTTATCTTCCATACCTGTATCACCTTTCAAAAACAATGTCACATATCTTCCTTCCCCTTCATACTCCTTCCATGGGAGATATCCTCCTTCCTCCATGTCCTTGCCTCTTCACTTTTTGTCTTGCTGATGTGTGTGATATATAGTAATTACCTAACTTATTGACACCATTATACGTTATAACTTTTTTGGCATGTGGAGAATGCAATTTTCTTTCTCAATAACATGTGCATTTTGTCTACTTTGCTGACTCAAACTCTGATTCTCTTCATGCCGCTTTACATGGTACATTTTATTGTAAATACAAATGAATGTATGAAACAGAACAAAATTGTATGTTTGTCTGAATGGAATTAGAACAGGTTCTATTTTCCATTCAGTCAGTCAGACAAGCGTTCACACAATTTTCCGCTTTACACGGTACAATTTTTCATACAAGCGTTTGTGCAAGAAATTGTACAAAAAATGTACCATGTAAAATGGCCTTTCCGATGATGCATGGGCAGCACAACTTCAGTCTTCCTCTCAGTTCCAGCAAGTGAAATTCATAGCTTCATTGATCATTGTTAGTGGCTTTGAGGGGATGGTTTGTTGAATTTGGGAGGTAATCGTGATTTTTAAGTTCTATATTCAAATATGTTTCGACGCACATCACATTCTATTGATATACTTGCAGATATGCATAACGTTCAGAAGGATGAGTCAGATGGTGGAGAGTTTTATTATATGAATGAATTTCATTATTGAAATGAATGTAATAAAGTGAAAGCATGGATGAATGTGAAGAATTTAGAGCCAAAATTTACTGGAAAAAACTGTAAAAATGTAAACTTATAAAAGCACAGTAAGGAATTACCTAGTTCATTAGTTCAGGAATTAGTTAGGATCAAAATGACCTTATTGGGGTTGAATGATGATGGGGAATACAGGCTTTGTAGTGTTAAGGCATTAAATCAGTTTTATGAATCGTATATACTTTATATAAATGCCAGTAGTTTTGGTAAGATAAACATCAGGAATGTACCATTTTCACCAGTTCAGTATTGCCTGAAATTAAGTTAGTTGTACTGTTAAATGAAAGGGGTTCAAGAGACAAACATTATAAAAAATTTAATACAAATTTTTGATCTAGCAGTTTCTGTGACAGTGACATTTGTGTGGAATTAAGGTCAACTTCATCAACCTTATATAACAAATTGCTAGGCTTGACTTCGTGGAACCACATATTGATAATGTAAATAAATTCCCTTTGTAAAATTCCACCGATTTATTAACACCGACCCAGGTTTCGACTTACACAGTCTTTATCAAGGTGACAATTGTACATCACGAGCCCTTGATATGCAGAATTGAGTGAAGGGGGGGGGAAGGAGGCAGGGGAGAGGGAGGGAGTCAACGTGTGGGAAGTCTAAGGTTGGAGTGGGGAAGCGGGGGGATTTGAGCAAGCATTGTTAGGAATTGTATTACGGGAGGGGGAGAAAGGTAAGGTTAGGAGAGGAGATTGGGAAGTGAGCATATCATTCAGCACACATACATTAGATTTTTTGGAATGCAAAAAAATTTCAAGGTTTTCCATATACATAGTCCAACTTGTGGCCCTTCCCCACTCCCACCTTAGACCAAGCATACACTTCCCGCACGCTGACTCCCTCCCTCTCCCTTGCCACCCTCCACCCCCCCCCCCCCCTCACTCAATTCTGCATATAAAGGGCTCGTGATGTACAATTGTCACCTTGATAAAGACTGTGTAAGTCGAAACCTGGGTCGGTTTTAATAAATCTGTCGAATTTTACAAAGTGAATTTATTTAAATTTCATCAACCTTAGTAATTGACAAGACTGGAGTGCTCATAGTCACTTGGGAGAGCAGTAAAATTATCCCTGTTTATTAAGAAAAATTTTGCAATATTTAAGAAATGGAAAGAGCTTGAGCAAAACGTGAGTTTATTCTAATAAACCTTTTAAAGAATTTGATGATGTTTGGTGGAATCATGAATGGTTTGTAAATGCCATGGTGTTGAACATTAGGCCACTTAGAAATTTTTGAAAAATGAGGGAGTAGGAAAACTATGCTCCACTGAATCATGACAATAAATGGTAATTGAACACTTGGCTGCAATTCTGGGGATCTGGATTTGAATCCTATTCAAGGACAGTTTATTACAAAGACCTCTTGCTCCAGTAGAGAGGGGTCAAATTTCAGCCACAGTTTTATAAATTGTTGAATTGACAACTTATGACCCCCATGGATATTTTATTCTGTATAACTCCATCTTTTCCCAGTTATATCTCTTCCTGAAGTCACATACTTTCCCATTTCCTTCTTGTGCATTTTTAGCTCTTCCTTGATTTTCACGGTGAAAAATGTTTCAAGTAGAACAAGTTCCTTGGCAGTAGCATAATTTTGTACCCACTTAATTTCCTTACCATGACATCTTCACAATGCTACTGTCAAATACACAAGCTAACTAAATAATCACTTCATTTCTCAGTGAACATTTCAACCAGAAGCAAATATTTTCCAGGCGCTATCCCAAAATAAAAATTGCTAATGTCATTTGTGCAAAACACCTGCTCTCACAGCATTCCCTTCTAACTTGGCCATTTCTATTACAAATAAACTAAATATTTTTTATTGTTGTTAGAGGTGGCTCAAAGAAGTCTTTCTTTATCAAATGCTACAGATAACAGCTTTTTATTTTGAAGAGAAATGTAGCGGACTCCTCCACAAGATAGGTACTACCTTGAGGTGGTCCGCTGTCATGGGAATCTTTCCAAACTTTCTTATGTAAACTTAGTACCTTGTTCATCGAGCATGCTGAATTAACACAATGATACAACAGTAAACCTTCGAATGGGTTAAAGCTCAATACTTTATGAGCTTGAAGCTAAATGCGAGAGGATGTGTCAGCTTCAGAATCACCAGGGTTGTAATATTTCCTGAGTAACTTTTCTTCTGCAGCTTTTGGTATGTGTGCAGACTACCTAATTAAAAATAGAGATTTCTTTTTAGGATAGTTTAATTGTTTCCAAGGAAACTCTAGGCCAATACCAAGCCATCAAAATCTCAATATAAGGGCATGATGATTCACAGAGTTAATATTGTCATCTCCTTTACAGCCACTCATAATAACAACTTATTGTTCACTATGTAACCCTGGCGTGAAGAAAGAGAATCTATTTCATATTTTGCAGTCCACTCAACTAACCATAATAAAATTTTAAAAGAAAGAAAATTTTTATTATATTATAGTGACAAAGTTTCACTCAATAAAAAATAATAAAAAACCACAGTACAAAAGTAACATCCTACATATATACCTATGTTAACATGTTCAAACTTGCCTCAATATAGTATTTGTGAGAAATATTCTTGTTATGCGCTAAAAGCTGATTGATACATGAATCTGAGTTCATTGGCCTATGCCAGGTATCTTCCAGAAGATCTGCTCAACACAGAGAAAGAGATTATTACTTTTGTGCATTCAAAAGTCAAGGCATGGCCCACATGGTTGAAACGGAACCATTTAATTTTTTCTAGAGGCCAAAATAATTATCACCAAAACATGTGCCGATCCACAGTTTCAATCACCTGTTACACTGCTTTGGTATTTATCTTCGGGATAAAACTTCACATAACGTACTTTTGCAAATATTGCAAAAATGAGTTCATTTGCACGAGTTCCACTTCAATCAAAGAATGATCCAAGCAGCACTTTTCATGAAAGATTCACTTCAACACAACTATATTCTTGTAAATTTACTTCCAAGTTTATTTCATTTGAGGAAGTAAATTTCATAACTTTACAGTAACTTAATTCCGTATCTTAAAATTTCACAGACATTTGAAGAAATTATAAATTAACAAGAGAATTAAAAATATACACACATGACTGTACAAAATTTCCTCTGTATCTCACTCTGTCACACATTTATTGCATAACACACACTTCATGAGGGAAACAAAACAAATGCCAGGTAATACCAGCAAGCAATGGAGAGGAGTCTTTAAAAGGTACATGCAATCCAAACGGCGTATACCATTAACAGAAGACAGACAACCTTAAAAAGCAGAATTACTTCTACCTTTACAGTGATAGGAAGTGTTTGATCAAACATTTTGCTACCTGAGAATCCATCAAATGTGATCAGAAAATAGGATTACAGTTGTTGACATTGGTTCTTCATGATAGTACCAATAATCAGCATCTTAAGACTTGAATTACATACAGAGAAACCTAAGCCCCTTGTTTTCAGAGGCAATGTCTCCTACACGGATAGTAAAAATTCCTAACAGAGTGCATTACTGGGTTGGAAATGCTTTACTTAGTGAAATAAAACTTTGGGACTACAAGGGACTCGCACGTTAGTATTCAGTAACAGGATTATTTTGGTAATCACAGTTGAACATAGAATTCCTTAATTAGAGAGGTCTCCAAAGACTTGAACCCCCTCCCTTGGTTTGACTGAAGTTCATCCTTTGAGTATGACCATGAGACTCCATAATTAAAAATATATGTATTTCGTATATGTGTATATATAATATATATAGCTCTGACTACATTCACAAATAAAGTCCAAAAGAAGAAACAAACTAAATGAGTGTCAAGAATGCTGTGTTCCCATATAATTATTCTGATCTCGATTGAAAATCGCACTTGGCACCCATCACACAAGCTGGCAGCTTGAATTATTTAGTGAACCTCTTTATGTAGATATTCCTTTTTCCTCAAATTATGGATGAAGGCCATATGAATCAGTCTTGATACTTTTTCCACACTCTTATATAAGTTTCCAAAGATTTCTCACTCAATATTGCACTGGCTTAATTACAAACTTTTACTGGATATATATATACCAAACAACTTCAAAGCCTTGGGTGCTTCTATTAAAGAAAGTGAAACCATTCCTTACCATCGTGCATTACAACTTATCCACTTTTACTCGCCTAAAACCCAACTATAGCACTTAACTTGACAGGACATTTACCACTCAGAGGAGTAATCAAACTGTTTTTGTAGGAGACACTTGGTGACTTTCGACGACTTGATGAACAGCTACGAAATCATATCCTGCCAAACACTGCCATTGGATGATGATGACGATGATCCATCCCCAGAGGACCCTGAAAGTAGATTAATCAAGTCATTAAAATGAGGAAACTAAATTCAAAAAGCACATTTACATAACATTGTAAAACAAACAGGCTGCAGAGTCTTCAATTGGTAAACAATAATTCACTACAAGAGCCAAATGTTTGGCATTCAAGACTTACGAAATAAAAACTCACTGACTAATCTTTGCTTATAATGATCAAAAAGCTCAAAAAGATTATACATCTCCTGTATGCCCTTTTTTTGATTGATAGTTTTCTACCGGTTAGGGAAGGTGTATGATTTTTTCTCCGTGGAACTTGTGCTATTGTAAAGTACCCATCTTAATACATTCCGCTTTCTCTTCTACTTGGAATCCCTGAATTGTAGGTAACACACAGGCACAAAATTTCATGAATTAACCATATTACAACATTCTGTGTACAATAACAGGGCTCAGTAACTGAACTAGGTACTTTGTGATGAGGGAACCTTGTTCCCTTATTTACTGCCATATTACTGCAAGTCCAGATGGGAAATAGATGCCAATAAGTTCAGGAGATAATGCAACTGCTAAGCCCTTCTGTTCTTTACATTCAAGGGTAAGACTGAGATATGCTGAGTTTTTGCTTGAATCAATATCATTTAGTGATCAAAGCAATGAATATTTTCATAGGTGTTGCTGTCAAAAGTCTGCAAAATTCCCCCATATCAACGTTGTAACCAAGAGGGCTTCAGGGAGGTTGACTGGGTCCCCTCCCTCATTTACTGAATGAGGACTTGCCTTGCACAATGCTCCAGGGGCCTTTTTCTTCAAAAGTAATTTTTCCAACGGCTGCTTGGAAGCAGTCTCATGATTCCACAATGCTCTTTCTCAAAGGGGTTACATTTCACGTGCTCTGCAATATTCTTCAATACTGCATTCAAAATAATTCCTTCAGAAATAAGCATAAGACACTGAAGTCTTAATCTGCCGTTTTTTAATGTATACGTGTCTTCTACATTTCAAACAATCATTGCTTTTGCACAAGGGATTGTGAAGCAGAGTTGTAAAATCATTGCCAATTTTGGACTCTGACAATTTTGCTTCTGTGGTGCAATTCTTTCAGTGGAACTGAACACAGAGAAGATAGAATGAGTTGAATGATGCTTCATGGGCTAAGGGCCAAGGTTTCATTTTTCAGAATAGCATGTACTGGGACATAGGGTCATGCCTAGATCTATGAGAAGTTTTCAAGTGATCTGCAGAAAACTGAACCCACGGCACAGATGCCATGGTTTTGGTGATTAATATGCAATATACCTACGAAAACACCTATATCAAACTTTTGTAAATTCAACATTCCCCCAAAATTTTTTAAGAATTTACAATACTTAAAACTGATTATTTATTTGCATGATTGAAAGCAAGACACATCTTCTGCCAACAATAATCCTTCCTTCTTTGTTACAGAAAAAATATGCAGGGGAGCATTCTTATATTTATATTAGACATGGACCGATACTACTTTTTCCGATACCTCGATACCAGAGGCTGATACCGATAGTATTATTTGTCGATACCTTACTTATTTTTCCCAAAACGTGTGATAAGTGCTTTCCTTCTTGTGAACTAAACTCAGTATTCAAAAGTGCTATAAAAGAGTAATTAATTAGAGAAATGACATAGTGACAACACTTAATTTTCTACTCTTACAACTAATCACTGGAATTAGATTTCAGACTAAGTCCTCTTGCATTAGTAAATACTGCAAATTCTTTTTAAGAAATATGAGCTGCTGAACATGCTCAGCAATTAAGAGGGTCCTTCTATCAGAAACCATAGCACCAATTTCTGAAGAAATTGTTCAGAAAACTCTAAATCTGCAGGTACACCCAAATCCAGCGGACTCTCGTTGGCACGTTTCGTAGGGACCCGAAATCCTGAACATGGTAATGAGGTAAACATGGTGTGCAAGGTTAGGCCACCCCAGCCAAGTGAAATACGTATGTGTGGGTTGCATAACTTTAAGGGGACCAATACTCCTCACGTTGGTCCATTCCATAGATTGCTGTTGTTAATTTATTGTAACAAAATTTCATTTTCAATAATTGCGCCTCGCAAGAAAATACATATGATACCTTGCATTGATGCACACTCAATAAATGATTATGATGGAAATGACCTAAGAGCACGTTTTGTGTATTCTATCTACGCAACAAGCACAGACTCGACTTTGAGGCTTGATATCCCAAAAAAGGAAGGAGTGGAATTCATCATACCAGCATGTAGAATTTAGCCTTTCCTTGTAATGCAGGTGAGATGTGTGTTCAACCCAAAGGTTGGTGTTTGATAGGTGAGGGAAAAGCTAACCCCATACTAAGCTGTTGGTGTTTGTAATCCACACATTCAGAGTAGGGGGGCCAGTTCCTTTCCCTGGGCCACCTGCGATTTCCTATGAAGTTCTGACATGCAGAAAATCGAATCTGAGGATTTTAGGTGGGGGTGTCCAGAATGGCTTTGCCCAGGAATCGAACCCATGGCCCTTGGTCCCGGGTTCTGGCCAGGGTCCACAGCCCTGAGCTACCGGGGTCAATAGCTCAGTGCTCTATCCACTAGGCCACCATGATTTATGCAGGTAACAACTTTTTTTAATAATTGCTTTTGAAGCATGTTTTTACAGTATGAATGAAAAATAGCACATTTTTTTAGAGTCACAGAGGGCAGCGTCACTTAGGAGGTTGTCATAACAATATGGAATGCACAAATATAAGGAAATTTAGATAGAATATGAATTGTACTTTCGCCATGAAGTCCTTTAAGTTTCAAATGATTTTCCAACATTTAAGTTATTTTAGTCAATTTATGAAACCAGGTTTTCTCCGTAAGTATGCAACATTGGAGGCAAGCGAACACCTTTTTCTTCATTTTAAAATTTCAAATGCAAATCCATTAACATCATAACACTTAACCATGCCACAATACTTTATTTGAATTTTAAATTTTTTGAAATGAGTTCAGAACGTAGGTGGAAATGCTGAAGAATGTATGCGTTGAAACAAACTTGAGCTGATGGTGGAACTTTAACTTTTGCCGCTATTTTAATGTGCTTCATACCTGGATTTTTATCTACTTTTCGGAGGAGTTTGAGCTTTTCAATTGATATTTTTCTTTTCACTTCAGGCTTTTCCATGGTCAATTCTAAGCACTAGTCTCACTTTAACCATCACACAGCATTGGTACGAGAAACTTTGATGTCCAGTCAACACTTGTTAAAAAACGAACACCGTGATAAAATGTGGATCTCTTGGGTGCCCTTTAATTCTTTCTAAACATTTTTATGACCATTTATACCTATTTAAATATTTTTGGGAGTAATAACACTATTTTTAATGCAAAGATTTATACCTCTTGTGAGATATGCATTGTCAAATCAGCCTATATGGTGATTATTTTCCTGTGAAAAATTTGGTTTGATCCACTGAACATGCTAAAGAGGTAACCAAAATGTGCTAACCAGTATTATTTACATGCACTGTGATGCGGGCCTGGGGAAAAGAACGTGCAAACGAGGACAGGAGAATCCTCATCAAAGAACATCCTAATGAGAGCCCACTGCAGCATGTAGCAATTTGTCTTAAATTTCTAAATCTAGTTTCATGATGCCAATAGGTCAGAGGATTGCATAGGAGGGACTGAGTGACGGAATTGTCCAATGATTTCGAGAAATGCTCTCACACAGAAGACAGTGATATTTTTTGTTGTACTTCACGTCCCTTTCAAAAGAAAACTCCTCACTTGCACAGGAGTACTGATTAATAATACACCCTTGAGTACTCGCTGAACTGGGACAATGAAAACAACTCTGTGTACCGGAAGGCGATGCGCACAGATTGGTACCTGAATGCCAACTCCCACCACCAACCACAGCAGAAGAGAGCCACCTTTAGCACGCTTTACCAATGTGCCTTCTCAATTTGCGATGGAGATTCCATTAAGAAGGAGAAATGCCACCTTATCAGCATCTTCAGGAGAAATGACTTTCCCATCAGCACCATTGATAAGATGGCTGCGAAGGAAGATAAAAAACACAAAAAGCTGGCCCTAAAAAGGACCGTCGGAGAAACGGAGCGAAGGATAGAGGAGAAGAAAAGCTCCATCTATGCTCTAATTCCCTATGTAGCTGGGACATCGGAAAAAGTCGCAAGAATTCTCGCGAAACACAACTTAGGGACACGTTTTAACAGTGTCCCAAAGACAGCAGACCTCCTCTGTAAGGCCAAGGACGACGTACCTATGGAGATACAAAGCGGAAACTACGAATTCAGGTGCCGTTGTTGACACTCATACATTGGCCAAACTTTAAGAGCCATGAAATGTAGAATGAAGGAACACCAGAGGGCCACCAACAGTTCCGCTTATCCACCATCACCGAACATGTGTGGGAAGGGTCAATGCACAATGTGGACTTTGAAAATGCCAGACTCATCGCTAGAGAGAAGAATTACTATCCCCGACTCATACAAGAGGCTGTCGAAATAGCCAAAACATCGAAATTCAACAGGGAGGACAGCTACTTACTCTCCAATGCCTGTAAGCGACTCTTTCACAATCAGACCAATCAGGGCCAAACCAACTATAACACAGGCAAAAACTTGCATCCAACACTGCAAACCTGAAGAGGCCTGCTGCAACGCCGGCGAAACTGTCGTCTTGAAGATGAATCGATGCGGAGGACAATCCCAAAAACTAGCTGCACCTACTGCAACACTCCATAGAAGCCTTCATCAACACTTGAACCTTTCAAAAATATTTTTTTCTCCGATAAAAGATGTCTTTCAAAAACATGAATAAAATATTTTGTGCTATGTGGGCAGATGTTGTTTAGATGCTTGTCACTGAACGGTTATTTTCAAATACAAATATCCTAAAAAAACGAATACATGAAAGTATTGAAGTATCAGGAAAGTAGCCATTACCCGATACTCTCTATTGGTACTGGCCTACGTCTTATTGTTATGCTTTTGTCTAAAACATTCTTCTTTTAACTTAAACCATAAACAAACAATGTGTTTTAACAAAAACTGAATATGCTATGTAGGAATTCAGTAAAAAATCTAATCCGCTGATACATTATTATTCACTATAGACTTTATTAGTTGAGAACAAGGGACATTGAAAACAGAAATAATATGTATAATAATGCTAATACATATATTTGATAATATATATTTATAAAAACCGACAAACTAATACACCTAATTTTATATCATAATACATAAATATGATAATACAGTCAAGCCCACTTATATCAAACCCGTTTATAACAAAGACCCGGTTATAACAAAGTGAAGGCTATTCCCTGTCAAAGAGAGGCTGGGAAAAACGGGCCCACAAATAACAAAGTTCGGTTATTACAAAGTAAATATTCGGCCCCCGCAACTTATTTACAAACGGGATTGACTGTATTATGATATAATAAGATGAAAAATTTGGAAATATGGGGCCAATGAAACTCTCTTTAAAAGGAGGAAGATGACAAGCACGCAGGGGTACTCCTTCAAAGAGAAAATGAACCCAAGTGCTCAAGTACTAGTCAGCAATGATATGCATTTCCAGTGCATGTAAGCTGAGCCACACACACACACCTATGTACCTTTGGTTTTCCGGAATTTCTCAGCTGGGCCCCATATTCGGATCGTGCAGTCGTCAGAGACCGATGCAAGCATTTGATGGAACACTGGATTCCAGGCCACACAGTTGACTGTTCTTGTGTGTCCAATGAGTGTAGCAATTGGCAACTCACGCTTTATGTGCCAAACATAAACTTTATTATCTGAAAAATTCCCATGGATCACCCATTAATAACTTAAAAGATTGATTGTGAATAAGGATAACAGAAAGCATTTGACATCAAATGCAAAGACATGATAAGCCAAGCAGTCACAAGGTCAATACAGGAATTAATTTTTATTGCTTATGAATTCAAGCAGCCGCAGCTGTTAATCTCACCATAATACATGACTATCATTTTTTTTAAGAAAAGCACTTCAAACCAAACAAAAAAACCTCCAGAATAAAATCTTGCACTACAGCATCAACCATTCAAATTAGTCTGCAATTTGAATATTGCGGAAGAATAAGGCTAGGGCCACGCATAATGGTTACAGTGACTAAACATTAATCTCTAAGACATTAAAACATTCAATTGCAAATAACATACACTTACTCAGACTGCGAAATAGATTAAAGAGAAATGCTTTCCCTCCCACCCCCACATTCATTTCTAAATAAAAAACAATAATTTCAGAGATTAAAAATTCACAAAGAGCAGAGGACAATTGAAGAGGGTTAACTGGCCACATGAAATACTGCGAGGATAGTTCATGTAATGCATGTTCCATCTTAATAGATACCGCTGACCACGTAAAGTGGTCCAAGTTGACTGTATAAAATGTTTTTATATGAATAAATTTTATAAATATATTTTTAAATATAAATTTCACTTTAAAGGGGTTCGATTGGTGGAAAGGGAACTATTTTAACTTCATTAACAAGAGATTTAGTTAATATCGGAGGCTCTTTTTACAGAGGTCTGTGTTATTCTTCCATTTGAAGAGTCAGGGCAAGAGGCTCCGTATGTTATAGGGAGGTTTTCATTATAAAGGAGTTTGTTAAGTAGCAGTTTTACTGTTTCTTATCAGCTGGTCAATCACTGAAAAGCACTTCACTCTGACCAATAAATTGGGTCAAATTTTTAAGAGCTTTTTTTCTCTAGTGTAATATTTTTTCCAGGAGAGTGAGATACATTATATCTGCTAAGCATCCCAAGTTAGAAGATGCCCTCTCCTTGGAGACTGATGGAAAACCTGACTGGACACCTACACTGGGTTTCCTATTACTGCAGTACACAATTTTTAGCGGTAATGTAAACCTTCCTTATACCACAATTTTCTTAGTTAGCTTACATTGTACATAGAATATTGTTTTAAATGTCTCACCTTCACTACCGCTGGCCACAAAATCTTGGTTCACACCTCCAAAACAGCTGTGGATAGTGAAGTGACCCTGAGTCACACCTTGGAATTTCCGCACAAGACAGTGGTCAGTGAGATCCCACAGGTGCACACCCTGAGTGGCTACATTCAAAAGTGCCAGCCGGTCCATTCGATCCACTGAAAATGCCATCACTGGGTGGTCCTCTTGAAGGCTGAGGAAATGAATTGTTCAATCACACAGTTTCACTAAGAAATACACTTTTAAAATTAGGATGCAGTCCAGCCAAGAAAATGGGAATACAGTATGAAAGTCACGTACCTCTCCTAAAGTCTACTCTGACAACTCCACAAAAAACCTCACAGTGCGATTAACAGCATATATGAGCATAGCAGGTAATTTTATGTATACCACGGAAATAAATTGAACCACTTGTCTAGCATGCATGCATTTCACATTCCTTCAGGATTAATAAGGTGTAAGCGTTACCTACACTTATCAAGCCAATCTTAGAGATGGTTATATACATTGGCAACCAAAATTTGACCAATAACATTTCAAAATGTGAATTTAAAAGTTTATAACCGTTCTCTAAAGGGAAATTCACTGGTATCAGGCATAACTTTGTAGAAACTGTGCATAATGAAATAATGGGAGTTGACTTCATTTTTCCATACATGCTTTAACATTAACAACCTGGGTGTGATTGTTGAACAACATCATGAGGTGAAAATTTCAATAATGCATGTCAATATCTACGGAAAGAAAAGAGCGGGGGTTGGGGAGTTAGTCAGTGGCAGGAGAGTAAGGAGATAGAAGGGGGTCTCATCATCTCTCAAGTGGTCTCATGCATTTGGCAAGTCCAGGGCAGGGAGGGAGGCGTATACAATGCAATGTCTTTGCCAACTGGGCATTTTTCCCATCGCCTCTACAGATATCCCATTGTTCCAGCAAGTCTGAATCCCTTAACTTCAGTATGCAGAACCTTAGGGGTGAAATTGCTTCCGTGATTGCTGTCCTGAAGGTGTTTTGCAAAAAGGGAAGTGGGATTATTACAGTGGACTCTCATTAGGATGTTCCTAGATAGCACATTTTCCTCGTTTGCATGTTCGTTTCCTTAGGTACGCATCACAGCCCATGCAAATAACTCTGGTTAGTACATTTTGGTACCTCTTAAGCACGTTTAGAGGAGGACCAAAGCAAATTTTTCCCAGGAAAATAAATACCATATAGGTTGATTTGACGATAGATATCTTGCAAGAGATCTAAATCTAGCATTGAAAAAAGATTGTTATGGCTTACAAAAATATTTAAATAGGTATATTCCAGTAATCCTTTCTTAACCATCTGCCAAATTTAAACTCCAATGCATTACTGTAATGTATTACATGTCTGTGATAAGGTACAAGACTTAACTTCCTTCAAAGTTTAGAAATTGTAAATTTTACCACGGTTTGTGGAATTAAGCTGTTTCCAATCAGCCACCCCTCTACAATGTTCCTGCCCCCCTCCCAGACTCCCTATTTCTCCTTGTTGACTCCTATTCCATCCCATGCTGCCCCTCACTTTCAACTTCCGTCACTATGAGAGGTTACATACAATAATGAAAACATTGAGACAATGAAAAATTTATCCCCTAAGAATGACGCAAAAGCATTGAAATGTGTTGGGGTCATTAAAAGCTGGAGTGGCTGCTCTGCTAAAAGCTGACTGACTATAAATGAGAAGTTCAAGCTCTTATTTTCTGGCAACATCAAGATGCCATTTAGACAAGAAAATTATCCTAATATTAGTGATAAAACGGTTGCCTGGTAAAAACCAAAGAAATGGCATGATAATGAAAACCCTCCTTGACCATGCATAAAAAATAACAATAAAAGGAATTCTTACATGTTGAAATCTGAGAGGTCATCAAAGTTATAGCCTCTCACTCTGTGATGGGTATCTGCTGCAAGAACCGTTTTCCCATCTGAGCGACACCAGAGGCAATTCACTCGAACCCCTTCCCAAGATTCCACGACATTACCTTCCAGATCCTGAAAGTGAGGTAACACACACATTTATTAACTTTTACAAGATAAATCCATTCAATAAGGAACTCTTCTATCACAGTGAGAACATGAATTAAAAAATAGACAAGTATCTTAGCACTGAGGGCTCATACATTCTAATTACCATTAATAGCACAATTAATCTTCATTTATGAAATGAACGGACTCTTAGGTTACTATGTGTCAAGATTTTAACATATAGTAAAAAGTGGGATAAATTTTTGGAATGAAAATGTCAGTCCACTGGAAACCCTTTGGGACAAATTCCTTATACTTTCTATCTGGCAAAGCGTATGCTCACTTAGAATGCAGTAGCTATCCGTAAAATATTTTTTTCTTAACAGGCTGGAGTTGTAAAAGTAACTTTTCCTGAGTTACCACATCGAAAGACTAGAAATGTCTGGATAATGTGTATTTCTATCCTTTACACATGGTAAAGAATAAGCTAGGGAAAGAAAGTTTTTCTCCAAGAGGGACTGTCTGCTTACTTTAGTGCTCTAGCTGGCATGTACAGCAGGAGTTCATGCTCATCTAGCACACATCTTATATAATTCTTTTAAATACAAAATGGTTAAACTAGACTTTAGTCTTATATAGTCTTAATATTTAGTACAACTTTATACATCCACCATTTACAGATGTTTAGAACCTTTTTGATCCCGTTGCTATTCACTGTCCAATATAACTGGGCATGTGGCCTTTTTTTTCAAGTTTTCAAGAAGGATAATATCTAGTTGTATCAATACTATCATTTAAGAGTTATGCTAGCTAAGATGTTAGATGGTTGCTTCTAAATTTTCCCATGCAGCAAATACACCTATCTGTCAGATGATGTTCTTTTTTCGCTCCATATACTTCTTTCCTTACTAACCTCCTAATATACTAGTGATGGTAATGGAATAATTTAAGTCTAAACTGGATACACACTCAATGCAATAAAGACTAAAATATGAGTGCCTGAATAGAGCTCAAGCTTATGATACATTTTACTCTGTCCAACCTAAAATGATAGCTTACCATTTAAAAGGCAACAGAAATTTTAAAGTATGCAGGAAATGTACCATCTTTCAATAGAAAGTTGAATAAGGTGTTTTATCTTACTGCAAATTAAAGTGACTAAATCTGTAATGAACTTATACTATTTCTCGGATACCTCCAGGTAGGCATAGCAAAATTGAAGTATGAATGAAACAGCAAAATGAATTAATGTATAATGTTAGGAAAAATGAATGGAAAGAATACACAACTTTCTTAAAGTACACCTCATGATGTAATGACTATGCGAGATAACACTGGTTCACAAAAAATTCAGAAGAGATCACAGAGGGTGAGGTCATGAATACACAACCTAAACCTTTGATGCACTTAAAATTCAGCCACAATTGAAAAAAATGAAAAGACTTACACACTGGTAGAATTGCCCTCGTATACCACCAGTGACAAACTTCTTCCCATCCCGATGCCAGGAGCACGACGTGAGGGAATCTTCAGGCGATTGCGACACTTTGACCCGCAGCTCACCCGTCTCGGCATTCCACACCCAGAGCTCAGGGCAGTCCTCTGGGCCACAAGCTATTACATGGCGGCTATCTGGGCTCCAACTCAAATATGCAACTCCATACGAGTGGCCTTCTAAGGTCTTGCGGTTTTTGCAAACCAAAGTTTCCTGCATTTTGAAATAGGGTAAACAGCATCACCACATAGCAAATTTAGATGATACCTATTGCACATTAACCTTATGCACTTGTATGTCAAGCCACAGTTTCACTCTGGGAGATTTTCGTATGCTTTTCCACAGGGTTAGGTCATTACACATAGAATATTATTTTTCTACATACACGTAGAAAATAGTGCAGATTATGTAGAATATTGCGTAGACTATGTAGAATATTGTGTAGATTATGCAGAATATTGTGTTGATTATTTTTTTGTCAGTAAAGTAATGTTTTACGTTTAATAAAATGTAGAAGATTATAATTAAAAAAATAAAGTAAAGTGCCTATTACATTGATTAGGTGTTTTTGGTGGCCTAGTGGGTAGAGCGCTGAGCTACTGATCGGAGGGTCCCGGGTCCAAATCCCAGGCAAGAGCCTTCCTGGACACCCCCATTAAAAATCCTTGCGATTCGATTCTCTGGGTGTCAGAACTTTACAGGAAATCGCCTGGGTGGCCCATTCACACATTCAGAGCAGGGTGACCCCCTACCCTGAATGTGTGAATTAGTACGGGGTGAGCTGTACTCTCACCTATCAAAACCAACCTTTGGGTTGAATCACTGAGTGAGTGAGTAGCCCAAGAGAAGAGGACAGGAAATAACCAGGAAGAAATTGAAAATAGCAGCAAATTATTGGTTAATTATAAACTACTTAGACTTTTACATTTGAGAGCTTTTTTTAGCATGAAACTTACAGGATCAACATCCCAAATAATGACCGTGGAGTCCTTGGAGCCCGTCGCCAGTTTCATTCCATCAGGTGAAAATCGGCAGAACCACACCTCATCACAATGATCATTGAGTATTTGTATTGTCTCACATGGAAATTGCTCCCTAAAATACATGAAAGTGTGAAAGCACGACAATTTTAAAGCAAAATGAACAGCAAGCCTGGATATTAAGATAATAAGATCAAATACTCATCCTCACCTGGTACACATGTGATCAACAAGGAGAGAGACATTCTCCAAGCCACTTTCCGATTGAGTGTTATGATATGGGCAGCGGTTCTTCTGCAAATCCACAGCCTGATTGAGCAAGGTGTGCAACCTATGGTTTGATAGGCATTGTGTATCAGACAAAACTTTATCAATTAGAGAACGATCAAAAAGTCCATAACAGGAAATAATGACTCTGTGAAAATGCTTTAAAGACTAAAAATATTTTCTCAACTGAGCTGTATTTTCTCCTATTTTTTGGAGCAATTACTGACCACTATACTGAAGATGCCATAACACGGTACAAAACATGGCCCATTCCTGAACAGAGGAATATGAGAGCTATCCTGGCAAAAAGGTGGAAAACGTACTATAAATAGCACAATCCATTTAGTATATTTAACCACTAAGTACTAAAAGAGAACAATACTGCAGCAAACTTTGCCACCAGTCACAGCCAATTAAGTGGAAAATGTATTTCCAAGGCGAAACTCACCAAGAAAAAGTGGATTGAACTCAATGCATGGCTGAGGTTCAAAGTAGAGGAAGAAATTTACTACCCAGAAACTGCCATGAGTTCTAGCATGTCTCTGAATGCCTTTCCACAATGAACAACCTTCACGTGATAGGACTGGGTGAGAGCACACAAGGTTTTTTTTCAACTTCTGAGGCTAGAACACCACATTATACTGAATGATAGTTGTGCGATAATGGCCACATCCATGCATAGGGTGATTATTTTGAAGCAATGACAAACACCTGAAAACTTCATCTGAGCCACATAAAAGGTTAAATAAATTTCAGAGCATGAAAAATTAACATTAAAAAATCAGGCAAAATGCACACCATGGTAACAGGCTTAGATGTAATGCCCTATAACATACCCTAGGCTGACCCTAAATGATGAGTGCCTTCTTCAAGAACTGCTTTGTCATAGATATTTTAAAAACATTCATAAAGACACCCAGAAGAGTGAAGATAAACCAACTTTATTGCATAACAACATTAAACTTAAATTTATTAGTAAATTACCTAATTAAGCACCTCCATTACAAACAGTTAACAGCCAAAATTTAGACTGCATGCTGTACTATAAACACACTTCAATGGAAATTTTACAATAAACCAATATTACCACATAAGAGAAGATTTAAAATATTTTTAGGCATACTCAGCACATGAACAACTTATTCACCAGTTTTTCATAGATGAAACACCAACCTTTGCCTACTCTTCCCTTTAAGTGGAAATGGCACAGAGGTCTGACATAAACAAATAAAAGTTCATTCTTAAGCTTACTACTATCTACTATTTTATAATCTTGCGACTACGAAAGGATTCAATGAAATGCTCCCGCTCAGCTTCATTCCTTATGCCCCACTTCCCTTCAATGCCATAATCTATAGCTCTCCAGTGCTCTCACTCATAACCTCTCCCATTCCCACTTCTCAACAATTCTTCTCCCTGTAACAACTCATAATCCTATTGCCCTAAACTGCTCATTCCATCCACCTACTTGGCCCCCAAAACTCCCTTCCTCTCTCTTCCCAAGCACCAATTCAATTGCCATTCTTTCTAGGCATTGCGCTTCCTTCATCCTCCAAATTTATATTTCAAAAGCTTCTAATCTATTTCATCCTCTCCATCCCAGACCCAGTGCTGTGATCAACATAACCCCACACTATATAGCGGACTCTTTACAAACCTTTTCTTCAAATATGTGTCCAAGCCTCACAAGCTCTCCACTGTGGGTGAATACCTCTACAGTTCACATAAATGTCTGCATCTTTCTCTTTATACCCACCATTACTACACTGTTCCACCACATGATCTCTCAATCTTATACTTAGGCTGTATCCAAATTCATTAGCCATTAGGAATTAGCCATGTTCCATTAGCCATCGAAGGTGCCTGAATTCCCCAATGACTAAGGGAGCATGAATTCTGACGAAAGCTACAGTGTCGCAACCTATGGTGTAACAATGGTACTTTTAAGCAAATGAGTAGCAATAACCTAAATTGAGGTATTCCACTAGCAATCATTTTTGACAAACTTTTGAAGGGTGCTCACTGGAGATATTCTGTTTTGAATTAAAAACTATTTTCTCAGCAAATGCCACACTTTTGCTTAAGCTCAAGAATAGACGGAGATTGTTATTATTAGGGATGGGTCGGTTCGGTTCTTGGTTCCACCGGTTCTTGAGCTTAGAACCGGAACCGAGGCCAAAAATAATCAGTACCGAAAAAATTGGCGCGAAAACCAGTTTGAAACCTACTCACACTCCGAAAGTGGAGGCTTCACATTAAAACCTGGAGAAATAGTGTACTTAGATGCTTCAAAGTCGCGAATTATTCTAATTCAGTCTCTGAAAATGATTATTGATTACCTTATCTTACCATTGAGCAATGCAAAGTAAGTGGTAAATTAAGAACCGGAACCGAGAATCGGAACCGAAGTTAAGAACCGAACCGGAACCGAAAAAAAGTGGAACCGACCCATCCCTAGTTATTATATTAATATTTGACCAAATACTAATGTAGCGGTAAGACTTGTGCCATTTTCGCCTACGTCTAGAATGACAAACCCTACATTTACAGATATTCCAGGCAGCACTCACTTTTTGCTGTTTCTTTTAAGTAACTTAATGCTTTTTCCATTATAATGACACAAGCTTCGTTTTGAAGTGCTTCAATATACAAGCCAATCCATCATTACGTTCAAGTACAATGTCGTATCTAGAGTACATCTACATACAAATTGTTAGTGCAGATAATAAAATGAAAATGAACAGATCTGTTGGCGAAACACCTGGTTTGATGATCAAATCGGGGCTGACGGTATTTATTTATTAAATATCGGCCACGCTTGATTACAAATAATGTGCAAGCTGAAGAGGAAAATACTGCACGAATTCCAAAAACTTAAATCAACAATTTCAACCACATGCCTCACAATTATTGTTTTAAAAAAACAGAAAAGTAATTCATCTCACTGATTTATAGAAATATTTCTGTTCTTTGAATATTTACCGCCCCGAGATGAGTACATTAACAAGTTTTAGACAAGAATTTTTTTTATTCACTACGATTGCCTATTTAATTTGTTGTTGTCATTTTTAACATTTGAATTTCAATCTTTCTGAAGGGAAAAAAACCAAATAATATCAAACTCACACATGAAGTATTTCATCGGCTCCATTATGAGCAATAAACATCCTGCAAGTAATTGCTTACATTTTGTTACCATAACGACCATTCTTCTACCCTCCAAGGGTCTAAAGGCCGCTTTACACGATACAATTTTTTGTACAATTTCTTGTACAAACTCTTGCATGAGGAAATTGTACCGTGTAAAGCGGCAAATTGTACGAAAACTTGTGCGATTGTCTGAATGACTGAACGGGAAATAGAACGTGTTCTAATTCCATTCAGACAAACATACAATTTCGTTCAGTCTATGCAAGAGTTTGTACAAGAAATTGTGCAAAAAATTGTATCGTGTAAAGCGGCCTTAAGAATTATGGGATGGTTTTTAAAGATGGCATCACAAAAGGATATACTTCATGCTCACTTTGCTGACGGCAACATTAGATGACTAAATTTGGTGACTAAACTGATGCCTACGAATTCGGACACACTACAAGATGGCTTCCTCCCTATGAAGGGAGCATTTAGGCAGCTAATTGGTGAATTCGGTCACGGCCTTAGCTTCTCTTTTCTTATGATTAATCTTCATCCCATAGCTCTCTCAATGATTTTGTGGCGTATTTCACAATGCCTATAGCACACCTTGGCAGACCCAGTCAAGGAGTTCATCTGCAAATCTGGCTACAAGCTCCCAAGGCTCTCCTGCCATTCCCTTTGAATATCTGACGAAGAGTGTGGGTCCCAACTTATTCCATGCCCTATCATTGCTCACTCATATTCTCCATCGGCTATTCTCACCTACACCCTCTGAGAAATTGGTTTTAATAAGTAGTCCCAGCATCTTCTCAGTCTAATCCTGCTTCTAATATTGCATTAATTGGCCTTTGCCACACCTCTGAATGCTACTTCACCCCATCATCACCAGTCATCAAAATCCAGATTCACTTCACACAGCTCAGCTCCATCCTTCTATGAGGTATCTTATATACAATTGCATAATTCTTCACTTTAACATCCTTCACTATTCACTCCATGTCACACACAAAGTCTGTGACTGCTTTCATCAGTGCCAAGACAATCATGACATAGGATATGGCCACTCTGGTTGAGACATCATCTTCCCGCACTTCCATCAGATTTATTTTTTCTCCCACTCCTTATCACTACTTTGTTTGTCAATTGGTCCATCCTTTATCTTGATTATTCTTCTGTAGCACCACATTTCGAATTCCTCCAGCCTCGACTCCTCTGTTGCTGTTATCGTACTTGCCTCAGCCATGAAGAAACATGCCCAAGATGTAAGTTTGAATTCAGTGTATCCTTAATTCCAAGCTGGTAATTGCAGATAGAGAAATAATTCAACCAATTTCACTAGATCTGCCTTTTTTTGAAGCCATGTTGATTACTGTAGAAGACATTTTGACTATCTTACTACAGCTAATTACTGGGTGCTAAAGATTTATCATAAATGGGATGCCAAAGACTGTTTTTTCATACATCCTGTTTAGTGCCACTTTTAAATATCAGGACTCCTTAACAGGTTCTGAGGCACTTGGCCCTCTGATAAGGCCTGAATACATTTGATTGGGGTAGGCAATGGGAAACAGCAGCAATCATTTATCTCATGAAACTGTTATCTCTAGTTCGGCGCACTTTCTTTAAGGAATCTCAGTTGATAATTATGCACTGAGAACACAAACTGGGTATCACACCATCTTTACTGATACAACAAATGACTTAGTACAGCTCTCTCTCAGTTATACATATGGCCACCTTTGGAGCTAATATACATGGCGGTAAGCATTTGAAGTGACAGAAAGTACACGGACAGACATGTTATCAACTTAAGGCTTATAACAGGTAATATGGCAAACTAAGCACAAGGTATACAACAGAAACACGATGGAGTTGAAAAATTGGATAGGGTTATTACTTGGCATTCAAGGGATCTTTTTCCAGCTCACTGAGGACAGTAATCAAAGATCTTCATCCAGTGCAAAATTTTTAATCCACATATGTCATATGCATGATGTAAGAAGGATATAAAGGAAAACTAGAATGAAAAATAACCACAATGTACTACCCAAATAAATTTCCACTTGAAAACAACAGATGTATATCAGTGCATTTAACACTCTGCCATTTGTGTTAAAGGCAATGTTGCCAGAAAACAGTCTGTACCACCATGGACAAAAGTGTTTGTTGCCGATCGAAAGATATTGCACCTTTCCACAAAAGCACAAAGCTACTTCTGTGGAAAAGTGAAATATATTTTGTTTATCAACACGATTTGCTTTTATTATATCCTGCCAGATACTTTCACCTACAAAAATCTTTCCTTTCCATATCATATCACAAAAGAGTCTCGAGAAAGTCATAAAGCATGATACGGCTCCCAACTTCTGTTTGATTAACGATTAATCTGATCAGTAAGTCCAGACTGATCAGATCAGTCCATACAGATAAGTAAGTGCAGACACAAAGCCATATAAGGTGAAAATGACATTGAAAAGAATATTATTTGAAAAAATGTCCCAAGTCATTAGCATGATTGATTACAGTCCCTATGAAAACAATACATCGGCTGTTATGGAAACACCTAAACAAATTTGGACAAAATGGTGGTCCTGGAATAAATCATAATAGTAAGTAATGGAAAAGAGCACTTGAACAGCCCATCAAATACTGGATATTGAGTGCAAATAAGTGTGATGAAAACTTTGCGGAGTGGGCAAGACATCCTGATCAGTTATATATTGAGACGTGATTGTGCTGTCCGTTTTCGCACTGGGTTGGACTAAGTGACTTATTGCAAGACACATCTTTATTCTCCAACATCTGTACACCTCGACGCCCTGACAGAGACTCCTCCTCCCTGTCCCATCGCTTCACAGTCCAATCGATCAGATCGATTCCTTGATCAGCCACAATAGATCGATTAAACCAACATTACAGTGACGAACCGAAAAAGGCAGCTGTGGAGGGGAAAGTGAATGGGAATAATGGAAAAGGTCTCATATATGGAGGGAGAGATGTGGGCGGTAAGGGAGGAGAATTCTTTCAATATGAAAAGGTCAGCAGGTAGAAGAATTGAGAGGAGAGCTACATAAAACCAATCTTAGGATTGACGACAGGTATTTTTAAGTGACACCAACACTCATAACCAATTCTTCAACTTAAGCAATTAGGACATCATCTTTCAGTTAATTCCATCTTTGATTTTAGGTAATGACCTTACAATTTTAATAGTAATGGATGATTAAGAAGGCAAGATGAAGACAAGTGAAGAGAAAAAAAATTGCATACCAATGCATGCACGCTATAGACTACTCTACCTTCGTGGAGGAAGCATGATAGAGGGAGGCAAATACTGTTGCAGCTTGTCCATCAGGAGGGCCCGTGAGTTGGATCCCTTACCATCCCAGCTGGCTCGTTCCTGTAATTCCTCTCGGCCACTGCACATCATATAACTGTGTTTGAGCAATGAAAATCATATGAACTGACTCAAAGGGCATGAAGTTGAAGATAATCACCAACAATGGCATTTGCCACTTTTTACACAAATAATAATTTGAAATCCATCAAATGTTTTCTTTACAAAAACTGAGCTATAATGAATTCAACATGCACTTATCATCCATCTTCAACCATATCTGACGAATGGTATTCTTACAACAGTCCCCTAATTGGCCAGGTGAAAGTGTAAAATTTGGAATCAATTACTGGGAATGACATCAATAACTGGGAAACAGGAGCTAACATCTTAAGTGTTAAAAGAGATATGACATTTTTAAAATGCAGATCAGAGACAGCATTCCATTATGAGATAAATTCCAATGGAAACATCTAAAAAAACCTTCAAGTTGATCATGGTAAGAATTGATTTTCTGAGGCAATGAAAAATTGACAAAACAATAGAATTGTGCTCAACATTATTAGGCCACAAAATATTAATCAGAGGCCCTTCCTGGATTTAAACATAAGCTGGATTATAGAAGGAACAAATCGGACATAGCTATGGAAGACACCTTATACTCTGAGAAAGCAAGGGCATGATAACTCAAAATTTCTTAAAACCGGGATAAATCCTTACCTGCTCAGTTCATGGACTCTTATTGTGTTGTGCTGCAAAGGAGTCAGTTCATACCGAAGTACATGTAAGGCATCAAGAACACGGCCATCCTCTAAATATTCCAAATATTTTTGCTCCAAAAGCAAAAACTTCATTTCCTGTTGAGTGAAAAAAATATACTATGTGAGTCTCACATTTAGAGAATAGCATCACCTACTGAATAAGTATTTGACACTGGATCATTTTTACAATTGGTCAGTATTGTATAAGACTCAATTTTAAATAACTGATCACAAACTGCGAAGTTGAAGGACTTAATAATTAATAATTTTCCTAGTTAGGTACTTCTTTCAGCAACATGGCAAAACATAATTAAATAAAAAGAAAACAACTTACAATAAGACTGTGAGAAGATCCTTCCAGCAACGGTTTCAGTTCATTTAAGTCATTATCAGCCTGTGAAATAATTTCATAATCGTGACTACTCTCTTACAAATCTCACGATATTATAACTAAGAATTGTTTTTCGACTGCTCTCACCTTAGTCCAGTCTCCATCCATTACATGCTGACGGAATTTAGCAGCAGCTGGATGGTCCAATCGACAGCCAGATTCCCGCATTAGCAGATCAGCAGTTCGACTAATAAACACAAAAGCATTGAAAATAAATTTCATTCACTGTAAAACCATGTTGATTCCGAAGTATGCACACCCTAAAAATATGATATTTTATATCAATTATTAAATGCTGCCCGTCAGCTGAGAGAGAGATATCTCAATAGTGGTATAAGAATACTATTCTCCTTCATCGACACGTGAATTCCATAAAAATGTAGGTTAATGCCCGACACCTAGGTGTACATAGCTATATCTCCCCATACCCCAAACCCGTCATTTAAGGATAAAACAGTATTAAAATTTCAACAAGCAAAAATTTTCGAGATCCGTCCCACAAAACAAAGATTAAAACATTTAGGATGCATGAAAAAAAAACACCAATTGCCTTGATTATGTAGTGGAACTTGTCACTGAAATGCATTTTCCACGGAGAAAAAGACTAATGATGACATTGCAGAAATCTCATCACAGTAATGTACAGTTAAAAATTCACAAAACAAGTACAAATTACTTCGACGCAAAACCAATATTTTATCACAGAAAAACGATAATATACGTACTTTAAGCCAATACTTTTGAGGTGTTGGCCGATCAGTCGCACGATGTCTTGGTTGGTTTTGTCAATAATCTTGGGGGCAATATCTCCATTTGTTTCTCCATTGACAGCATTATTTGCTGTGTGTATATCCGATCCATTTTGGTGACTGGAGGATGCTTGTTGACCCTCAGACGCTCCATTGTGTTGCGCACAGCCATTCGTTGCCTGCTGCATTGTAGCTTCCAAAGTACGTTGTTTTTTGCGCGGTGGCGGAGCTAGCCCACCGTCGTCTGACTCCCCGCTCGAGGCCAGGCTTGCTAAAGGGTCGCCGTGATGAAATTTTTGGGAGTACAGTCCCTTTTCCGAAGAAATCTTGCGCGATTGCCAAGATATCCTCTCACAGAGTCAACAGTACAGACACCTTCCCTCAGCTGAGCGATGTTTAGATGATGACGTCACAGAGGGTATCTGGGAGCAGGAATCGCTGACCAGCAAAACTTCCTTTAAAGGAGCTTGGTTAATATAAACAGCGAGTTTAATCGTTTAATCGACACCTTATGATTAAAAAATGTGTTATTTCTGTATATATCTTGGGTATTCCAGAAGAATTCCACGTTTCCTGGAAGCTGTGGCTTATTTATATCGCACGTTTAACTTTCATGAACGACCTTAAAATTAATCGAAATCGACTTTTGTTCCAACATTTAAAAAATTAACAATAAATGAGATTTAAAATTATTACCTTTCTCAATTCTCCCGTAAATCTTTACATAATATCGATTATTACATAAATGCAAAGTCAATTAGATAATAGTTAAAATATTACTCCACAGATGGCGGAAGTGCCATCAAATTCACAATTTTTCAAGATGCAACAGCTGTGAACAGTAGATAGTTGGTTGGTAGTACGTCACGTTGAGCGCTACCTTCGCTAATTTTAAAAAAGTAGCGCTTATAGACATTCAGCAGTGTTAAAGAAAACACTGGTGAGTTTAATGCGCAATCAGATAATCGTGCTGTGATGTTTCTAGAATACTGAGGTATATTGATACAATTATTTCGTGGTTCAAGATTACTCCAAGAGCATACGTAAGAGAATCGGTGCCCAGTGATATCTACGAAATACATGAAAGTTGGCCAAAATGAGTAAAAGAGGACTTTGGGTTTAAACAATGTGTAAGTGATCCATGTGTTTTTTATTTCAAACTAAATACCATCGTCGGATTTTATGTATGTAAAATTCTTATTTTAGGAATGAAGACTGATGTTGTAGGATTTAATGAGATCTTCCAAAGCATATGAACTTTAGAGACATGGATACTACTACTAATGTATTATGATTTCAGTGAAGCCAAAGGATGGAGAAGTTAAGCCCCAAAAATCAGTTTCCAACACGTGCACGTTGCAGAGGTCGGCAGCAAATATTTCGGTATGTACAAAGGCCCTGTCCATCTAAAACCTGTGTTTAAAAGGACTGGTAAGCCAATGTATACATCTATAAATTGGCTTACCTATAGAGGTCTATTGTGATGCTGATCATGGAGGTTGCATTGAAACTCGTAGGTCTGTAAATGGATTTGTTACTGTGGCTCGCTGGAGCCGCAGTAACATGGCAAACTAAGAAGCAGTCTTGTATTGCCAGATCAACAGTTTCAATAAAAATTAGGAAAATCAATAGATTTAAATCGAATTTTTTTCATAGCATAGAATTATGACCCCTGGAATTGCGTGACAATATTTATTGCAGTTGAGAGAACAATTCTTTTATGAAACAAAAAAGTACAGACCCTGCCAACTTCACCAAAAGTTTTTACTAATAAAAAAATACGCTCCATTTGCGTCCGAAATACAAGTTTTGAACAATTTTGCCTGAAAGAGTGCCGCCAGAGTTTTCAAGAATAAAGGCCTGATGAAGGCTATCGTCCCGGGAAAAGTGAACAGGAAGATTGCAAAAGGCAGATCTCTTATGAGATACATGGAAGAGGTTGTGAGGGATGTAAAAGAGAGGAACTACGTCAATATGAAGAGGTTGGCCGATAGAAGAATCGAGTGGAAAGCTGCGTCAAGCCTATCTTAGAGTTGTTTAGCGATGATGATGGTGAGACTCAATACTCCGACGGGCGTAGTAATTAGCTCTCCGCTTAGCACTCTAGTAGCATAGCTTTCTGTATGTTGGCGGGGACCGGTTTACGAAATATCTGCCACTGCTGGAATTCGAATCAAGGGTCTTGGAATGGGAGGCCAGTACTCAAACTCGGTCCAAAAGATAAGGGAGATGGAGTGTAGAGAGGAATCAATCTTTCTTTACGATTTGGCAGTGATTTCATTAAAAAACCCTAACATCCCGCTCTTAGCTTACCTGCTGATGCTGCCCTCTTTGGAATGGAGGGCGCTCCAGGAGAGAGTGCGGAGGACAGTGATATCCTACATTTTCGTCAAACATGTCTCCAATTGTAAAAATAAAATATTATAAATTAAACCACGAATTTTGTGGCCGCAAATGTAATTGCAATTAGCGAATCGCTTTTTCTTTTGCCAAAATACTACTATCCATTTTGTAAATGGTTGGGATGGTGTTTGTCATGAATGAACTAATGGGTCAGTAGTTATCGCTCTTAGGAGATAAAAAACAAAGGAAGCTCAGAAATACTCTTCGTTGAAAAAGACAGACTTCTTTTCTCACTAGTCTGTTTCATTAGAAATAGATGATCAGGCACCAGTTTAGAAGAAAATACTCCGACAGAAAATCCTTATCTAATTGCCATTTACTGTGTGAAGGGTTGACAAAAAATCTCCCTCAACTGAATACAACTTTGCCTTTTGGAAGGACTTGCTTGTTCCGGAGTATAAATGTCATGACTGGGCTTAGGGCAACCTAATGCGGGTGAGTAAGTTTGGCCAAGAGCTGAAGTGCTTCATCAAAGGTGATACCATACCACCAATTGGTGATACTTACTGTGCTTTCTCATGATTAATTGTATACATTTTATTCAATTAGATTGGAAATAGTATCTTTGAAGTTTATATCTCTGCGCCAGTTGTCACGAATTAATTTTGGAATCCGATGAGTACTCCACACTTGTGAATGTTTCTTTCCCTACTCTAGGCGTTCCTCTCTTTGTTTCAGTACACATGCTGCTTCCCGTCATGAATTAGGTGACAAAAAATTTGGACCTCCTGGCCCAAAAGATCAGCCATTTCCTCGGAGCCATCGCCTTCGATTTGCTTGGTCACTCTCCGGCTCTGTCTCCCAAAAGACCACACCGGTCTTTTTCTCTCATTCCCAGGCATGCCCTGTAGGTACCTCCTGCCCGCCCAGTGCAGTCCCTCTATTTGTCACCGTGCGCACATTTCTTAAGTCTAAATTAAACTCATAGCCAGATTACTAGCCTTATGTTTGCATCTTTACCAAGTGTTCCTATCATAAGTTCTCACCTACTAGTAAAAATCCCTTTTCTCCTACGCAAAATATCGTACGTACGTGTAAGGTTCTACGACCTCCTCGTTCAAAATGCGAGCAAATAAGTGAAACGGTTCAATAATTCAAGTTTCACCTACATAATACCCTGCAAGCCACCATAAAGGTGTGTGGCAGCGAGTGAATTCACGCCAAACATGCACTACGTATTATGCATAAAAAGCATTAGCAATTATATTCTAGTCTAGTCTTACCAATTTAAAAAAAGATAGAGATTCTGCCCTCATACTCACGTGTAGAATCACGAGTTCGTTTTCCAGGAGAATCTTATCGTTTTTCTTAGGATTAATGTTCATCCCGTTCCTCGCGCATTGGCCATATTATTTGATATTGTTCCCTTGGCTTACTCGGTGACCAAAATATGGTCATCCGAAACCGAAAATGGTACCAGGAAACTAAAAACTTTTTCAGTCAGGTTGTGCCAAACTTGCTGTAACTGTTCGATTTGTCGGAGAAAAGTGATAATTCTCTCAATTTAAACTATATTATATGTAAACTAAACTAAGAATAGCAATCGCAAAGCTTCTAACAGTTGAAAATTGAGCATGCTGTATTTCTCTTCAGCAGCATCAATGTCTCATAGATCAGAAGTGCCAAATTAAAATTTTTGTTGCTGTGTGAATGGAAACACCATCCTACATAATTCGAATTTTACAGAATGATCTTCCTTCTTTGTAGAAATCTTACCGCTAAAACTTTCAATTTAGTATCTTTCTATGTCGATTGAAGATAGGAGTGTCAAATACGGAAATGTTGCATTTTTAAAAATTTGTGTTTGGGTGGGTCTTTAAATTTGTGGAGGCAATTTTTTTCTCGTAAAATATTCGAACTACTGTTTAAACTTGCGAACGGAAATAGACAAGGAGAAACGGTCCAACTTTTTCCCTGTGTTCCTTCAAGTGATAATTGACCTTTTCGATAATTGGAATTTCGCTCATTCCTTGACAAGGATGAGTATTTATTCTACGCCGGTTTTCTCAGGCTTTGTCGCAGAACAATGATAAAGCCTGATATCTCCAAAATATATTACCTTCATCTGATATTTTTTTGGAGAATTTTTATATCGAAGCATACGTCCGTATCTGCGGAGCCCTTTGCTTTCACATTCTTTGTTTGAGAATGTTTTACGTTTGCGACATGCTCACGAATGTCAGCATGTATTCAGTTAACAATCATTTGGTAGCTCAGTCACCTACTCCTTCCCCCAAGAATAGAGCCACGATTTATCCGGTAACTATAATATGTTCCCATATTCCATTTGACGCCTGAGAATCATTAATTTTTAAACTGAAATAAAATGACGATGCCGCCGGAATAAACTCGATAGATCTGTCAAATTTGCAAAGATTTATGCCCTCCATGGCCATGATATGTGCACAGGAGAACCAGGATTCCGCCATTTCTGCTTTTAAATGGGCCGTGTGGATTGATGGCCTGCTGACTTGTGGGTAGTAGCCCCGTTCCGCACGCCGAAGAGAGCCACATTGTGGCCGAAATCCGTAGAAGCCTCATGTGTTTCCCTCAATGTCCCCAGGTTGAGTTGTTGTGGTCCGCTACGAAGGAGGCGATTGGCTTATTTGAATGCATCTGGTATTTGATACTCCTGTATCTCATTCGCAAACACTTTAAGGTAGGTAGTTGTGTTTCGTCCATGGAATTCGTCAGTTTTTCCCATAAGTAAACCCCGTGGGGATTGGGTTGGCGTTGCGCCTAGATTACTGGACTCCCATCCCGAGAGCCCGGGTTCGAATTCCGGCACTGGTGGATTTTTCATTGAAGAAATACTTAAATACGAAGAGATTAGCTGATAGGGGAACTGCGTCAAACCAATATCAGGATCGTTGACTGATGGTGACCGGTCCCTACTTAAGTGCCTTGTGGAGAGCACTTTAGGTCCAGTGCTCCGTCCGTCGTATGGGACGTCAAGCCGTGGCCTCCTAGGCACCTTTCGTTTAGAGTAGGCTAATGCGACGCCGGGTTTCTCTCCACCCTTCCTCCGTTACCTTAAAACTCCCGCCTTTACCCAGTTACCCGCCTTTCCTAAATGGCGCAAATGACCTCAGCTGTTGGTCGCCTCCCCCAAATAACTAAGCTAAATTAAGCCCCATTCTTAGGATTCCAATCACTGATTGACAAATATTTCTTAGGTCTCAACAATCAATGTGACTTAGATTTGGCTATCCAATTTTAAATATTGCCCATTCATATCGTTCTCCCCCAGTGTACTCTTTCCTTATAGACAGGGATGCGTTTTCATTCGGGACATGAAGGATTTGATGGAAATGATTTTCGGAATTGAGCAACTGTGTGTAATCGTTCATAACCGATCTCTCTTATAGCAATTATCTTCTCTCCTCCACAGAGTGTGGCATTCCAGAGAATCAAATCTTGAAAAGAATTATGCCTTTGGAGTGTTTGTCTCAAATTGGCGTATTATTGGTTGAGGAACTTGGGCTTAAAAGTGCTTCGACGACTAAGGTTATAGCGCACCATCTAACCAAAGCTCTTAATCTTAAGACAAGCACAACATTCATTAGCCGGAAGAGATTTGAACCCGTGACTCTTGGATTGTAAGGACGGCACGTTGCCAACTTGGTCAGCTAGGTTATTATTTGGGATCTGTTATTATGATTGGGTTTGTGTGGTAGCTAGAGTACTGGCCTCCCATCCTGAGGGCACGGGTTCGATTCCCGGCCATGGCAGATTTTTCAGTGGCAAACCAGTCTCTGATTGAGTGCTTTGGAGGGCATTTCAGGTTCAGTACTCCGTCCGTCAGATGGGACGTTAAGCAGTGGTCCCCTAGGCGCCAGTCGTTAAGAGTAGGCTAATGCCGACGTCACGGCGTGGTGCGTGCTTTTAAGTGCGTCCGGATTCAGGTGTCCTTTTAATGTCAGTGATAAAAAATAATAATTATCTTGGAACAATATTGACTAAACTCGGCCCTGGGAAATGTGAGTAGCTTTTTAAGGGAAGAACTTGGGAATTTTTCGTTATCATTCAACTAATGTTTTGTCCTCAAGCTGAGGCATAGTTAAGCCGAAAAAATTGGTCGTACCCTTTATAAATTTTCCATATTCCAAGTTTTTCACTTGGGTACTTACGCACTAAAGGTTAGCGAAAACGCAAATGATGCGTAATGCGGGCCGCTTAAGCTGGAATCGGAAGGAGGTCACTGGAAATAGTATAGTTGCCTGGAAAGAGGGCGTGCGTGGGAGGCTGCGATCATTAAATTTCCGCGTTCCTGAGCCACTCTTGCGTGCGATTCGGCGGATGTTGCCGCTAGCAAATCACTGCACCACGATATATGGGCGTAAAAAAAAATGTTGATCTTAAAGATGCTGATGCTTGGAGACGACTCGCGACAAAACCCGGTTCGAGCGCTTTGGCGTACTCCCTCTACGACGAAATGCATTTTGGGTAAGACACCCGTCGCTCTGGCCAATGTATGCGGTGATTGGAAACGGCTTAGAGCCATTAGAAACCTATCGAGAGCCAATAGATTACAACTTTCCTACGTTTATCGTGAAAATTAGAGCTTCTGATCTATTGATGTAGTTTCATCGTAATGCACTTAAAAGGCCAATGGGGGCGTTTACTCAGAACCGTAGTCGCAATTTTGTGCACGAAATTGTTAGATGGAAACGAAAAAAGAATTTTAGTGAAGAATTTAATCTTCTAATCACAACCATTCACTCATAAATCAAAAATTAAAATAAGCAAAAGGTGACGCCCACCGAAAAAGTGCTGTGATAATATTGTTCCTCTCGTCCTTGACTGCCCTTATGGGAAGGAAAGGGAGTGGAGGGGGATTCTCGGAAGGCCTGCTCGCACAGATCCTGTCGCAATCGCTCCCATAGGGAGAGCCAGATGTGTCCCCCCCCCCCCTTCGCGATAAGGCGAAGCAGCTTCGCGGGCTCAGTTATGATTGGACTAATAAGTCGATATACGTCATAGAGGTTGCACCACACCCACTTTTCCGAAAGGGTTAAAAACATCAGCTTTTCGCCGCTTATAACTCGAGAAATAATTGACGGATCAAAAAACGGAAAAATACGGGTCTTTTTATTTTACAAACTCTATCATATTCGGCAATTAAAAAAATATGGTAAACGACCCCATTAGGCGTCATTGATTCGATTTCGAAGATAACCTGCTGTAATTAGGTTTAAAAATTATTGATATGGCGTTGAAGCGATTACCTAACTTGGCTGGCAATATTAGTGGCACTGACCATCTCATCATAGCAGACTATTTTTTTTTAACAAAAGCGGTTCATGGACAGCTTGGCGAAAGTTGACTTACATCATCGGCCGCAAATGGGCTTCTCCTTTAGCGTTTCTTTCATTGAAAGCGAGAAGCTAAAATCAAGGACAGCTTCGGAATGCATGCACCTTAATTTGCATTAGCGGTAGGATTCTTTCAGCGATGCAAATCGACTGACCAAGAAGAACGCGCGGAGGCGTGTGAAGGGCACTCGTGGTTTAATCGGGTCACTTACTCCAATATGGACGCAAACCCAAGTCATTTGAGGATTTGGAGCAGTTTGATCAACGACAGAGGTGGCGACTTTGACATTACAATGCGGCCGTGAGTGGGAGAAAGAAGCGGTGGCGGGATTGGTGGGATATCGCGAAGCATTCTCTGATGGTGTCCCATTGCTCTCCCAGAATGCCAACCCCAGTTTAAAACGTCACCGCGAGACATCTGCATCAAGAAAGCTATGAGCAGGCAAGAAGTAATATATGATAATGGATTCGTGTTATTGTTTCCGTTCGCGGAATGCCATAGAGAGAGAACGGAATTCAGATTGCGTTCCGAGGTTATCATTTCCGCTAGAGGAGGAAATGCGGTACGCACACACTGGTTCGCTCTGAATTGAAATGTCAATTTCGTGCACCAATTCAGCATTTGGAAGACAAAAAAAATTCCGGGGAATTCTCTCACACGATCACCCGACTCAACTCGATGTACGGAAGTGAATACATATAGCGCGAGGTGACGTCCGCTCATAGCTTACATTGAAATTCATTCGTCCCTGTCAATCATTGGTTCTTATCGCCTCTACGCCTGCCATACGCCACCGTTTCTGTGGAGAGAGCCACTGTCTGGTGATTCATGACGTACAAACTAGCGCTACAACTGTTGTAAAAAATATGAAAACATGTTTTAAAAATTTAGGTCTGCTATCCAATAACGCAGAATGAAATAAGGAAAATTACGGCGTGATTAATTTTTCTGTAGGCATAGCTGTTAATTTGTTATTCGTATTCAAACTCGAGTGCACATAATTTCTGCGCCGACAGTAGGCGTCCTTTGGAATTCAGCTGGAGAGACAAAAATCGAAGTTACACATTATCGATAGCATTTTTAACATTTTTGATGAATGCGCGGTACCCGAGTTGTGTATTGGAGCTATCTAAGTCTCAAGGTCTATATCGAAATAATAAGCATCAAAAACACGTAAAGTGTAAGGTTATTTATACAATTTAGAGTAATATTGAGATTATATACTAAATCGGTTAAAAATAATAAGAAAGCTTCAAGTTTTTACCGTGAAATACCAAAAGAACAAAACATTTTTGTTTTTTTCTGTTACGACATTGTGTATTGATTCTCAAACTCCATTGCAATGGCGTCCATAAGCTATCTACGGATACGTATTTAATGCATTTTTTTCCACTGAGATTGCAATTCTATCCCAAAATGCTCGTACAAATTTAACCTATTTAAAATGCATACTTATCGTTCCTTTGCGTATGTTTGAATTTTCCTATTTTACGCATAATTATAGTACAATTTATTTTTACCTAACTGCGCATGTGTTTGTTAAACGTCATTCAGGATTTTATCCTGAATAAAGCCCTGAATGAAAAATGAATCCTGAAAAAAATAAACTTTATTTTATTCAGCATTCTCACTAATTATGTTAATCTCAGTTCACGACATTTTTGCAAGGGTTCCAATGCTCGTCATCAAGTTGCCGTTTGGTTCAAACAGACAAACCTGGAAATAAATCCGAAAATATTCGGAATTTGAACTCTTCTGAAGCCAAATACTCTTATTTTTACCGAATGCTTACCTATACCGCCTTGAGCAGAGGTTCGCAAGCAGTATGCACGTAAGATTGTGCCAAATGAAATGGCGTAGCTTAGTTCACGAATCAGCTGCGAGTACTTCTTCGGTTCATTCCAATGACAACCGGGAAAGGACGACGTTTTGTCATTTTTGATGAGATAAAAACAGAATCCCTGAAGGAGCTGAATTCAATACCAAAAAGTGAGTCCCAGAAGTGCTTCCAAGATCGGAAAAAATTATGGCACAAGTGTTTTATATCTGAGGGGGATTACTTCGAAGGGGACAAAATTGATGCTGATTAATAAAACAATATTATTTTAGAAAAACGCAAATTCCCATTATTTTTTGATCACACGAATAAATTATTGAGTTCATTTGAAGAAAAGGAAATGATAAATAAAAATATAAATCGGAGGGGTGGGCGGAAGCCTTCTGGAGCCCTCCTGGCACTTTGACCTCTTTTGGGTTCATTGTGCCAACTCACATGTACCTGCCCCTCCTCCACTGACAGGGGTCGAGGTTATCAGGAGGGCCCAACGTTGCTTAACTTGGTGATTTGACGGGAACCTGTGTTTCAACGTGGCAAGGCCCTTGCCAAAATTGTGAATAAATGGTCGCTGGACTGGAGTCCTACTATGAGACGAAGTGATTCGGAAATTTCTCGAGGTGTTTCATTCTCGGCTAAATTCAATATTTACACCATTACCGGAAATTGTTCTCCTGACGGTGTGGTACATATTAGATAAAACCATCTCTGTGAAAAATAGTTAAGTCATGATTATTTCATTTTTAACAGTAGTGTAACTTTTTTCCTTTTTCCAGATGTTCCTCTTCCCTACTATTTTAAGTTTGCTAAATTATTCTTCCTAGATCTCTTTCCTGGGCTAGAAATGAATAGGGAAGAATGGAGTGTTTTAACGCCACATTCAACAAATTGACAACATTTCATTCAACCTCACTTGAATCTTGGTCAAATTGAGCGTGGTAAATTTGCAGAATTTGTTTTACTTTTTGTTCATCTTATATTTCCAGATTTGACCCTGTACACACTAATACATTTTTCCATGAGAATACAAAGTAAAATCGGGTTTTCAGCATGCACTAATATTTTATCTTTGGAAATAACATACTTATTTATTGACCCACAAAACACTTGACATGAGCCACAAGAAATTTAGTACTATGAAAAATATAATTATTCTTATGAAATATAGTTTTCATTTCCAAACCACAAAAGAATTTGATAAAATATGCCGTCATCATCGGGCAACAATCCTAGGATTGGTTTGACGCAGCCCTCCACTCGATTCTTCTATCGGCCAACCTCTTTATATTGACGTAAATTCTTCTCCTTTACATCCTTCACGACTTGCTCCATATATCATTCGTGCAGCGAAGATCGGCAAGATTTGTAAAGGGACGGTATGATAACCTTATTAGCATAACCAGTCTATTAAATGAATTAAATTGGGAATCATTGTCAGATCGCAGGTTGAAATTTAGACTTAATCTCTTAAACAAATACCAAGACCATATTTTCAGTGACGTTGTTAAAAATATTTTGCGGACCCCAACTTACTATGGTAGACTGGGCCATAATCACAAAATTAGAGAAATTGATTGCCGAACTGACAGATTCAAAATTTCCTTTTTTCCTCATACTATTAGGGATATGAATAACGGTAAATATATCCAGTACGAGTGCAGCAATGGATACCATTGGTAGCTGGATGTTGGTTTAAGGACTTACAGCTTACCCAACTAACGGCATGTTTTTGCATGTATGATTTGCTATTTTTATCTTTTTTTTAAATAGCGTAGTTTTGAACAGTACCTATACAAGTACTGATCCTTTTTTTATGCATGGTATGTAGTACATGTTTGGTGAGAGTTCACCCCCTGCCACACACCTTTATGGTGGATTGCAGGGTATAATGTAGATGTAGATGTATCTCATGCGAGGACTGCATTTTCCATTCTTCCCGTTCACTTTTCCTTCGACGATTGGCTTCATCAGGCCATCGTGTCTTAAGATATGACTAATTAAATCTTCTTTTTAGAGCTTTCAGCAGACTTATATATTCTCTCATTCTTCTTAGAACATCCTGGTCGATCGGAAATTGACGGTCGATCCATTTTATCTTCTATCATTATTCTTCGGAAGCAAAAAATCTGGTAAAATTTTGTGATTCCAAAAAACCATCACTTCCACGACCAAAGGCATTGTTAAAGATGACTCCCATGTGATTGCATGGGGAAGCTAGTCCGATAAGATGTGAATGGGGAGAAATAGGTGACGACATAGGTACCGCCCAAAGGAAAACTATTGCTCAGCGTAGTAAATAAACGGCGCGAAGCGAGGAAGTTTGGGCCTCCATTGTTGGACAGGGCATTGCCCCCCCCCCCCCCACCCATCCCAGTTATAATGTGATGATGCAACGCATGTTGAAGTACTTGAGCATTTTGTTGAAGCGTGTAGCCTGCTGCCTTGGAGTGCCTTCCATTCAGCGATGAAGAGGTGGCACGCATCCAAATGTCTGCGAGTGTTTTTTGCTGGAGTGCGTATCCAAGCGGTTCGTCATTCCGTCGTCAAGCAAGAGTAGAAACTGCCGCGAAAGTCCTTTGCGCCCCGTAAACAACTGGCAACGGCTCTTTCTCTGCATTCCTACGATTGGTTGGTATTTAAACGGAGATAAGTGTTGGTCAGCTATAGTTTAAATGTCCTATGTCGTTCTTTTGGTTATTAAAGTAATGCCACCATTCAAGGATTTCTCAATTGCGGAACGAAGGTCAATTTATCAATTCACGCGCTTCTTTTACCTAATTGTATCACAAAAAGTTGGAATATTGCGTTTTTAAGTAAACAGTACTTCCCCGAATCATTTTGTTTTATTTGAAGCCCAAAGTACGGTTTATTTTGGGCTTCAAAGAAAAGATAAAAAGAAAGAAATATTCGACCGACTATAACGAAAGAGCTTTAGCTTATTAGCTCTAAATAAAGTTGGTGCGAAAGCTTCCAAAGATGCAGCTTTCATTAGCTCTAAATAGTTCATATTAGTAAGGTTCGCTGAATTAGGTACTTATATAGTGCGTGGAATAAGAGGCAGGCACTAAGTTGGTGCGTAGCAAATGTTGATTGCCATGGAATAAACATTTGCGAGTAATTAAGGTTAGAATGTAATTTTAAATAAACAAGACTTCTCCTCCGATTCTGAGTGATGATAAGAGTTATAGGCGTGTGGAAATTTATAAAATGCTGTTAAGAGTTAGTTTTTCTCCGGTTTTGATTTAAGATTCGGCACATATCCGCGAAAAAAATGCCTTAAGAACCCTCACCCTTCAAGTATCGTGAGTAGAACTTGATCGGCGATTCAAGGCATTCATTGTTTTTTACACCGTCTTAAGACGCGACTCTTATCTGCCCTTTCTAGCTGCTGCGAATGGATCCACCGCCCACTTCACCGTTTCCTTCGTCTCGCTCTCAAAGGAGATAAACGTACGATGAACGCTCTCCCACTCACATTGTGAGTTTCGCGGTTTCCATGGAAATTGCGCAAAAATGTTTGCGCAGCTATTTTGGCGCGCTTGAATTGCTGGAGCATTGCCACGCGGCCTCCGTGGCTCGACTCTTCAAAAACGCGAGCTTCCTCCCCCTCGCCGCTGGGGAGAGCGCCAAACAAACCCCCCCACCCTCTCGGCGAACGCATCGGCCGCCTCCCTTATCCCCCTCCGCGCGACGCCTAACGAGCAGGTGTGGCGGGAATTCCAGTTCAACGGGGGAGGGGAAAGAGAAATGTGCATTCATCCCTTTTCATTACTCACTCGCCAATAATGAATCCCATATTAGCATTCCGCGAGGCGAGCGTATGCCTCCCCTTTGACATTTAAATGTTTGCTGAAACAAGCTCGCCTCGACTTAGAATTCCTTCATTTTGCGATTATCGTGTGAGGTGGTCGAGTTTGCATCCAGTCGAGTGTATGGAACCATCGCGATTATCTCGAATATGAAACCAAGAAGTCACGTGGTATAAACACGAATGATTCGCAAACTTGTCTAAAAATGGCTAGTTACAATGTCATTAATTGTTTTCACTTGAGTTTTTCTCATCTGTCTCGACCAAAGAGCCCAAAGATGAGATAAAACACAAGTGTAAACAATGACCGAGGTTTTTACACGTCAAATTTGCGAACCATTCGTGTTTATACCACGTGACCCCTTGGTTACCTAATGGAGATAGTCCCGACGGTTTCAAACACAACCCACTAGGGTTGTGTTTGAAACCTTAGCGAATAACTCGAATAGGTAACCAGGAAGTCACGTGGCAAAAACACCAATGGTTCGCAAATATTGGTGTGTTTGAATCGTTCATAACAATCTCACTCATTGTTTTCACTCGAGTTTTTCTCATCCGGGGACTCTATGCTCCAGACGGATGTCGAAAACTAAAATGTAAACCATGAGTGAGATGCTAAGAGCGATTAAAATCCAACATTTGTGAACCATTTTTGTTTGTACCACGTGCCACCTTGGTTACCTATTCGAGATAATCCCGGTGGTTTCAATCACACAGAGCGACAGTCGACTTGCAGGTGGTGTGACATCTCCCTATTGCGCTGCAATATTTATCTGATGTCGCCAAAGTAGGGAAAGTGCAATTCGTACCCTGCCACCCCTTGCCAACCTCAGGGGTTACATTCCTGTAAAGTTGCTCTGAATCGTGCGATAACTCTGACCTGAAAGTGATAATTTGGGGAAAAGGGAAGCACATTTAATTAATCAACTCACATTTAATGAACGGAAACCTTAGAAAAAAACCATTCTGCATGCGTTGTTTATACACACTTCTATTAATTGTCGTCAAAGACTTAGTTCTCTTCAAAGTCATTCGGGTACGATGGGTAAAATCGTATCATAAAATAGTGAAACATTTAGAATAGAAATAAACTGAGTGTGGAAAATCACAAGGTTTTGAATTAAATTTAGGAGAGTTGCATTTCCTATGAATCCTGCCATGTGCTCTGCTTTGTAGGGAGCCGTTTCATGCTGGGAATGCGGAGGAAAAGGAATGGTGACCCAGGATGAAAGAACATATCGAGGAGGACCTATCTGCCAGGTGCAGACGGACATTCCTGGAAGTTATTGATGGTCGATGAAGAGATGGGAACTACAGCAGGGGGAACTACAGCAGAAGAGGGAAGATGGGAACTACAGCAGCTAAGGCTAGGTAGGAGAAAATATTCTTATTACTGCAGCAAAAGAGCTAAAACTATATTTTGCTCTGGGTTTCATATTTCGGGTATCTTTTTCTTGGGTGTATGTTGATGTGAGCGAGGCGGTGCCCTTGGCTCCTCTGCTTATGGTGGCCGGAGCGACTTTTGTCTACAAGCAGTTGAACATATTCTCATTAGTGATAGCTATTGTTAAGAGTGAAAAAAATTACAGATATGATTTTATGGTAATTGGGATCTTTTTTCAGCACATAATGTTATGGTGCATGAGATATATTTCGTTATAATTCGATAACACGCGCACAGATTATATTTTAAAAGTTAAATAAAAATAGCATATTATTATTATTATGACTGCTAACAAATTTGATGGCACCACGCCGACGCAAAGATACAAAGAGCGTATTTAAATGTGATTTCCACCTTAATTTCGAAAAGCGCGCCGCAAACTATCAATAGTAACCATGGCATTCTCTGTTTTTCTACGTCATAACATGCTTTAAGGAGGTTCCACCAAATTATGAAGTAAATATCATTTTTGGGAAAATTTCAGGACGTATCGTTTTTGGCCCTTCTATCGTTTGGAAATAAAATAATTTCCATCATAAATTTGAGTAACAAAGACGTTGAAAATTGTATGCGTCGTTATACGGCACAACATGGCTGTTGCAGTTAAATTCGCAGATTTATAATGTAAAGAGAAAATGTCGTTTTGGCGAAAAATTAATATAAGATGCGCAATTTAATGTCGAATTCAACATTTAAAAAAATGTTGGCCTTCCCTCTCTTGTTTTATTAATAACAACTTTACTCGAAAAAAGCTGAAAACCCTTAGTTCCATGTAAGTGGTAGTGGTAACAGTATGTTGTTAACATTGACAGCGGTACTTGTGACGGAACGTGCTTACGAGCGTATTTACTCAATTTAGGACTATACCTAATCAAGGTCCTTCCTATGTATTTCATGTAATTTAAATATGCTCATTGGTTATTGACATGGTGTTATAAATACCAATGATTAAAAATGGCAGCAGCAGTAGCAGCGTCATTTTTGCCAAATATTTTCCAGATATTATTATTAATAAAATTCAAAACAAAGAGTAGTATTTACAAGCTAATACATAGTTTAAAAACTGAATACGAAAATATTTAACCCATTTTAGAATACGTTATCGCAGGAAAGAGCATGTAATTTCACTGTGAGAAATTAAACGAGGCAACAAAACGTCAGCCGTGTTCCGAAGTCAATATGAGTTAAAAGAGCTTGTAAAAAATGGAATACTACCACAGCGTACTATATGATGCACACTCATATAATTATTGTGTATGCATAATCAGATATAGAAGAATTTCCAATTGGTATTTTTATTAATCAGCATTTATTCATTAAATAACAGCTAGTTTACGGTATTTGACGCGTGTCGAGTCATAGCGGAACCTCTTTTATTAAGGCAAAAGTACAAATACTATTATATTATATTATATAATTTCCATAGTGACATATACGGTGCTGTATAATTAGTTGTACCTACTTAAATGGAATGTGGCCCAAGTATTATTTCAGCGAACTTGAAAAATCGTTGCGATGTACTACACTCATTGACACTCGATCACCACACTCCAGTCACCGTAATGGTTTGCGAGTGGGGAGAGGGGTGCGGGGAGGTCGCAAGCAGCCGCAGCTCCAATAGCAGCCGTCGCCTCCGGCTTCTCATCCTGAGACGTGTGCTTCGCCTCACCGGCGCCAGCATTAACTTCTCTGACCCTGAGGCCGAGGAAAATTAGTCACGTAGAACATTTAAATGGCGACTTTCTGCATGCATTCCCGCTAGATTATAGACCCGTTGATCTGCAAGTACTTGTAGCTGGCATCGAAGGAAATTTTACCCATCTCGGCTTCGTTTGCGTAGGTTTCCATGCTTGCTAATCATTTCAGATACTTCTAAGGCTTTAGTAATTCAATACTGAATGTTTTCGAGTCTCGTAGAGTGAATGAAGTTCTCGTGGCTATTCAGAGGGACCCAGCAGTCGCAGGAGCTTTTGTTTCGGCCGCCTAATCTTCCTTCTGCCCGCCAATCACAATCTAGAATATTAAAACAAGCAAATACTCTCCCTTGGCTTGGACCAACAGTCCCGGCTCGTGTAGTTTTCAAGACGTTATCCGGGTATATTCCGAAGAACGAAGCACCGGAACATGTCAGTGAAAGCTTCTATTGGCTCTTAGCGTTCCACTTCATTCTGAAACTCACAGCCCTGGACAAAAGAGCTTGCAGCTACGTCCAGAGGGGCTATTTCTCCCGTCTAGCTTTTCGGCTGCTCCGAATTTCCTTTGTCCGCTCCAGCCAAGTGCTGATTTTTCTTGGAGTGCTTCGCTCCTTCTCAGTTGAACTGAGCGGGCCGCGGAAGTCCTTTATCAAAAAGCCCATCCGAGTAATCCTTTTCTTTATTTCCGCAATTGAATCTTGAAAACTCTCCACAGTCCAATGTTCCACGGCTTTCTCACCATGTTTCCCTTGAGGGTGTGTTTGAAATCGTTGGGATATTCTACAATAGGTAACCAAGGAGTCACGTGGTACAAAAACGAATGGTTCTCGAATTTTGGTGTGTTTTAAACGCTTATTACAATCTAACTAATTGTTTTCCTTTGAGTTTTATATCATCAGTGACGGTGACCGGTGAGAAAAATTCAGCTGAAAACAGAGTGAGATAAAACAGATAAGCGGTTAAAAGAAACTAAATTTCCCTACCATTCCTGTTTATGACACGTGGCTTCATGGTTACCAATTAGAGATAATCCCGACGGTTTTAAAGCTATTTACGAACGCGTTCGTATCCCATAAACAATATTTGGCATATTGTCATCAATTTGTAAATATTTTGGAAATTATAACGAATCAAGTTGGTTACACGAATGCCCTAAGAATATAGCCTCTTGCAACCACGCATTAAATAGTCAATAATTACGATTTGGTGTCTATTTCCTTGTAGCTTTGCTCACGCCAAACTCATGTATTTAGATAATATCCATTTACATTTAAGGTTTGGCATTCTCGCGTGTTCAAATCACCTTTCTAAATAAATTACTGACATATGTATTTTTTATATTCAGAGCGCAGAATGAAGAATAACTAATGAATCAATTGATTGAGTCTTCACTAGCGAAGGGACGTAGTTGCAAAAATAAGTCTTTACCGTCCTTTCCAAAAAAAGGCGTGATTGTTTAGGGCCTGGAATAGACTGTAATATTTTAATTATGAAGATTTTTAGATAAATGTATTTATGAACGCAAATTTACAAAGACTGAAACGGTATTTAAAAATAAAAAGTAAACTGGTCACGCAAAGAGGCATTTTTAGGATGTTAGTCAACCACTCACAAAATCACGGCTGACGTAAACGAGAGACAAGGACGACAATCGTCGTCAGGCATAACGACATGAATTTTAGCATAACTATTTTTGGCGCATTTATTGATTTCGAAATTTTTGTCTCAAAGTTTGTGAAAGTGTTAACTTATTTTTACATAAATTTTATTACCTATTTTTATTTTTATAGGGTAGCTCAACTAGGTGTATTAGCACAACACACTTTCAATACAATTCTCCCTCAGTAAAGTGGAAAAAAAGGCTGTTATCATATTCATTGTAAGAAAAGGTCATATCATCTCCAGACATTCACCGTTTAGTTTTCTTTAAAAGTGAGAGTTTCACTCGTCGAATGCGAAGCCCATTGGAGTAAGTTTCCCTCCACGGCTTAGCCAACATGAATTTCACACGATGTAGGCGTAAGGTTACGCCTAGGGGCTAATTTGACAATTGACAGCATCAGGTTGCATCATAAGCTTCATGCAAGTTTTTGTGCCCATGAAATCGTTTAACGTATTTTTAGTGGACTTAACGCCGCCTAGAATCAAAAAACGATTTTCCTGCGAAGCGCGATGGCTACCTACCGCCTTCGGGCACCTTGGCAAGTACCTTTAAAAAAAACTGGATCAATGCGGTAGATGGGAACTTTTAAAATATCACAAAAAAAATTTTCACCGAGTCCAGCTATGCAAGGAAAGACGAAATAAGAACGACGCGAGAGCCAAGTGATAATTATTTTCAGGAAAAAATAAAAATAAGCTTGTGCCAGAGACGTTACCTAAAATAGAATCACCCTTAGTATATAATATGTGAAAATGAGAACTAAAAAATATTGTGGAGGTGCTGGGATTTGAACCCAGGACTTTCAGCATGCGAAGCAGACACTCTACCACTGAGTTACACCCCCGGTGACGAAGAAGTGGCGTTGGAATGGTAGATATCTCGCTAGAGTTCCGCTGAAGCCTTGCGCTTTGACTAAAGATTTCTTCATTTAGATAGACGATTACATAGGTTACAAACTTACCAAAGATTAATAACCCGTAGGTTTGTAATGATTAATTCATCGGGTTTGTGTCAATTATAAGCTTTTTGATGCGCTTAAAACTTTGTATACTTGATTATCACTATGAACTGAACTGCTGTTGTAGAATTTCACCGACTACGTTGCCTTGTGAAAAGGTGTCAGCTAATATTGTGTTTTTTAAACATGATACTGAATGAAATTATAAATAAATTACTCAGTACTATGTAAACTATGTAATGCTGCTAAATAAGGCTGTTTATTTAACCGATAAAGCTTGTAATTTTATGGTGCGCGTCTTTTCGCATGGCCGCGTAACTAGAAAAATACCGACTGTCAACCACATGGATGAGTAAAAACTACTTAAGAACAAAAGCCGAAGTTCCACAAATTCAGTAGGTATTATCCTAGTAGAAATATTCTTAGTCATTAACGAAATCTCCCTTCAGTGATTAGAATCCCGTTCGACCTATCGTCCCGATACACTATTCAGCTGTGGTAATTCAATGCTGAAGCAAAGGATGTTCTCGGCATTCTGTACCATCTCTACTCCCTATTGGTAGGTATCCTGTTCGTTACTTCACCATAGTTATGGGAAAGTTGTTTAAACATACTTTTGTAGTTATGAATCACTGAAGAGGATTCGGATCAGTCCGTAATTTGAATGCACATATTGTGAAAAGGCCATAAGATTTTTTCAGAAAAATAATTATGGCCACTTGATCAGAATCAATGACTTGGGCTCAATTTCGTGCAGCGAGTGTTTGACAAGTAGCTATTTTTGCAGTGTACCCACCCAGCAGAGGGAAACGTGATTGACAAAGCCGCGATATCAGGGCGTTCATCTACATCTACATAATAACCTGCAAGCCACCATAAAGGTGTACACCTTCCCCCCCTCCCACATTGGTGTGAATTCACCCCCTGCCACACGTGTGGCAGGGGGTGAATTCACACCAAACATGCACTACATATCATGCATAAAAAAGGATTACCTAGTAATTATCCTGTTCTAAACTACACAATTTAAAAAAAGATAAAAATAGCAAAGCAAGCACACAAAAACATGCTGTTAGTTGAGTTAGCTTCAAGTCCTCATACCAACATGCAGCTACCAATGTTATCCATTGATACACTCGTATTGGATATATTTACCGCTATTCATATCCCTAATTGTACGAGGAAAAAAGGACATTTTGAATCTGTCAGTTCGGCACTCAATTTCTCTAATTTTGTGATTATGTTCCAGTCTACCGTAGTAAGTTGGGGTTCCCAAAATATATTTTTAACGTCATCACTGAAAATATTGTCTTGGAATTTGTTTAAGAAATTAAGTCTAAATTTCAACCTACGATCTGACAGTGATTCCCAATTAAATTCATTTAATTGGGAATCACTGGGTTACGCTGATAAGGTTATCGTACCGTCCCTTTACAAATATTGCCGATATTCGCTGCACACGTTAAAATTAGCATTAGCGTTGTGTGAACTATCCTACCTTCATTCGAAGTGAACTATTTCTTCCCTTATGATGTACCTACCTACTAGATGTTCTAACGCTGAGGGCGGACGCGAAATGACGGATACTTGGATCTTAAGTCTTTGATTAGCCAACAAATACCTACTCGTTTCACTTTCCTCCGCGTTCGTTGGTCGTCTACGAGGTCAGAATTTCCTAACTTTCACTGTCAATGACGAGTCGAAAGGCGAAAATCAATTATTTGGAGACTGAAATATTCTCTATTAGCCCAGCTCATTTTTAGCAACTATGTACATGAAAAGATTGAATCAATATATGAATATTTATCCTCAAGGTATTTAAATAATAATATACTTCTGTCAAATTCCTTTGGAATGCGGTATTTATGTGAGCGTATCAATTCCCTCACATGGTTTGCGCATTTGAAGGGATTTCCACCACTGCATATCTTTAACTGAGTGAGTTCCTGAGAGATATCTTGAGTATGCAGCCAGTGTATGTGATCCTAATGAATTAGGTTTGATCAGAGAACTAGACATTGTGCAGCGCAGAGCAGCTAGGTTCGTAAAAATGTGTTACGATAGGTTGAGTAACGTTTCAGAATTAATAAAAGAATTAGGGTGGGAATCATTATCAGAGCGTAGGTTAAAGTTCAGATTAATTCTATTAGAGAAATTTCAAACGGATAGCTTTACTGAAGATGTTAAGCACATATTAAACAAACCAGCGTATTATACTGGATTCGACCTGATAAATAAGATTATAGAGATAGATTGTCGTACCGATAGATTCAAAATGGCATTTTTCCCCCGTACTATAAGAGAACAGAATAGGCAGCATAGGAAAGGGATAGGTAGGGGAAATATTGTGAGAGTATTCTGTAGTGCATGATGCATGTATTAACCCCTTAAATACTATAGATACTAACTATCTAGTCGCATGAGACCCTATAGTTGCTAGTTTGCATGTTAGTAGTGCATGCTTGGTGATCTTCACCCCCTGCCACACACCCTCGCGGTGGCTTGCCGGGTATCGTGTAGATATAGATAGATATAGCAATAGTCCCAACAAAAAAATGCCGAACTCTGCTTGAAACAGGAAACCCTCTCGGAACGCTTACAGTGGGGGCGTTTACTCGGAGACGAAATCAATCTCTTGTTCTCGAAATCGTTAGATGGAAACGAAAAATGAATTTAAGTGACAAAAACAACCTTCTAACCCGATCTATTCGCTCATAATTCAGAAATTAAAATAAGCAAAAGGTGACGCCCACCGAACGAGCTGCGTTAAAGATATCTTCCAGCCATCTCCCCTCCTTTACTGTTTTCAGGGAAAGGGAGGGGAAGTGGGAGTGGAGGGGGGAGGTCTGCCTGCACGCATCCTGTCAATCCAAAACGACCCAACAACAAAATATGTCGTATACATTTCGGTGTGACTAAAAGCGTGCTGAAGTTTATTTACTTATGATCAAATTACGATGTAGTTGAATATTCAAGTCCTTTCGAAACAATCCGAATGGAGTCTAACAACAACTTCCATTGTAGAGTCAGATCTGTGTCCCCGTTGTGATTGAGCGAGGAGCTTCGCAGTCACAGTTGCGATTGGACAAACAAGTGGATGACGCACAAGTCCTTTGCCCACCCACTTCTCCGAAAGGGTTATAAGTTTTCGCCGCTTATAACTCGGGAACTAATTGACGGATCGAAGAACGCAAATATAATGGGTCTTTTTATTTCTCAAACTATTCGATTCGGCAATAAAAAAATATAGCAGACGACCCCATTGCCTCATCTCCAGAATAAAGAAGATAATAGCGCCTTCCAACGAAATATGAAAAACAAAATTTACTTACTCCCGTGGTTTATGAATAATGAAATTGTAAATTTGGTTTCCCTTAAAGGCTCCAGGTCTCGTCGCATAAATTCTTACCTTTCATTGCCAACCTCAAAGCAACGCTAGCCTTAACATATAACCAGGAACGTGAACTATTTGGCTATTTTTTGTAGTTTGAATATTGTTTAATTTTGCACGCGTACTTAAATTCCATCAGGGTCCATCGTTCCGATGAGTGGCGAAGTGTATGTGGTGGCAATTGGTCTATACGAGCATTTTCCACGTATTAACGTGATGTTAGGTCGTAGATACCTACTGCATGGGATCTTGTCCATAGCTTTCGGTTGTATCATGATAGTTTTGCTGAATTATTTCGCTTGATAGTAAGTATTATTTACATTCGATGAGCATCAGACAGTTGAGAGACAGGACGTAAGGTTGTAATTCGCAACATTTGAAAAAAAATCCGAATTTATAGTTCAGAAAAAATTATTGCACTCAAAGAATAGTGAAAATGTGCTGGTCAGGGTTTAACGTTTTGATTTGAAATAATAGAATGCGTAAAAATGCAAATGATGGGAGCGCAGATGAGCTGAATACCAGTTGGTAGAAACGATTTTATTTACTTTTCTTGTACTCATTTCTCTTTAAAGACACGAGCAAGGCGTGGGCGAATTCATATATAGGTTCGTTTCCCCTGAGAGACTGTATCCTATGAGAATTGCAAAAGCCCGTAAAATCCGTTTTGATTTCTGGTCGACCCTCACTCAACACGTCGCTGATGGCGAGTCACAAGTTATTAGTTACCATCAGAAAGAGCCAATATATAAGGCTTTACAAAATTTAAAGGAGATAATTTTTCACGAGAATCTCTGTATTATGTTCCACATGTTTACAAAATCATCGCATTGGACTTCAATTTTGACGCTTACATATTTTGGCAATTATGTTGACATTCGTAAAATTTTAATAATTGTTTTTGCTCGTGAGTTTAATTCTAGTTAAAGTACAAAATGAAAAAGAAATTACTAACACTGATTGAAAATAATTTTACGTCCGAGAAAACCTCTTTCGTGTTCCCTAACTTGTTGATTTCTTTTCTTCTTATGTATTCTCATGTACGTAGGGAGTTTTCTCATTAAACAGCCTTTGAGCACCCATTACTGATACTGCCCCTGTATGGAATATGGCCCAGACGTGACTAAGTCTTGGGCGTCCCTATGCCCCTCAGAATTTGAAAATTGGAGTATCTTTGTTAGTGCCACCTATGCCAGACACATCGAAGAATAGGAACCAGATGAAGGATAATCCATCTGGCGTCTGTTCCTTAGCGAGGTGACTGATAATCTAACCCCAGAGCAACGGTCATTAAAATGTTGTCACATTATGATCAGTCAATGGAAAGGACAATAGCCGCAGATTTTAGCCAAAGATCAATAAAAAGGAAACTAAAATATTGGTATGCAGCACGAGAGAAGAAACCAGTACCAATTTTTAACTAGGAAAACAAAAATGTGAGCTAAAAGTGTGCTCTTTCCTGGAAAGCCCAGTAACTAGCGATGGACGAAGCAAAAAAGAAATAGTCAGTAGAAGAGCTCAGACAAAGAGGGAATATTACCGAAATAATCTACTTACAGCTGGAAATAGAAGCGTGGAAGTAAAGAAAAAAATAATTTCGAACTTACGTCTGGAGGATATTCCTTTACGGCAGTGAGGCATGGAAGATTACAGCAGCGGAGAAGTCAAGGGTGAAAGCATTCAAAATGTGGTGCAACAGAAGAATGATGAAGATAAAATGGATCGACCGAGTGAGTAACAAAGAAGTCCTTAGAAGAGTGGGAGAAAAGAGAAGTCTTTTAAAAAGCCTAAGAAGAAGACGGGACAAATTAATCAGCCACATCATGAGACATGATGGTCAGATGAAGACAATTGTCGGAATACAAGTGGACGGGAAGAACGGCAAAGTAAGACCTCTTTTGAGATATACAGGAACAAATGATGACGGATGTGAAAGAGAAGAAGTACGTAAATATGAAGATTAGGGAAAAGAAGAGATTAGCTTATAAAGGAATCGAGTGGAAAGCTGCACATCAATCTCAGAATTGCTCGCTGATGATGATTAGAGTTACACTAACTTCCTCTTTGAATTAATTTTCCCAACCATGCTTTCTACACACATGTCGTTAACAATAGGTTGAAGCTCTGTGTTGACACTTTTAACAGTTAACCCTGGTGTGTTGCAAACGCGGTCACATTGTTGTTTTACAGAGTGAACAAAATGCTTAGTCATTTATTTCATAATCACGCACAAAATTTTCGCAGAGTAGGTACGCTTAAATACTATTTCTAGTAAATTTGATGGAGTTCAACTTCAGAGAAATATTTTCTGACTGCAATGGAGAGGGCAAGGCCCCAGCGGTCGACATGATGAGAAATCCTTGCATGAGAGCAGCGTCACGCGCAGCACAAAAGAAGGTTGAGCAGAGGACACTGCCGGTAATAAATGAGGACGTGTGAGGACTATGCTGATCGTAGGGAATCTATCAAAACATTTACGAAGTAGAAGAAGTTTAGGGAACAGGAGTTAGTCTTCTGTCAAGTGAGATAGATTGACTACAGCAACTTCCAGCGTGATGAATGCGGCGAATATACAGCGAAAGAGAGATAAGTGGACTTGCTATAGTAACGAAACGGAAATTAAGTGGGCTGAATGTTCAAACAGCTTGAAGTATTCAAAAGAAAAACACTTGGGGAACAATTGAAAGAAAATCCAAAAGTCTTCTGGTCGCACGTAAGGGAAGTGCAAGGCCATAAGTCTGCCGTCTATTTACTTAAAAATGATAGGGGTGAAATGGCCAAAAACACTCTTGACAAAGTTAACATGTTAAATTCCTTCTTCCAAACCGTTTTTAACCCATCTTCCGGGGATTCAACTGTCGTGTTACCTGACCTCTTTCGGCGGCTGATGCAACCAATCGATATTTCCTGTAAATGTATTGAAAAGTGACTTAAAGATATAAGCCCCAACAAATCTCCTGGCCCTATTCAAATTCCCTCCCGCGTATATAGAGAGTTAGCTTCCAAAATGTCCCCCTACCTTGAAATAGTATTTAATAAATCCCTGACCGAGCATGTCGTACCGATGGACTGGAAAGTAGCCGATGTAACACCCATTTTTACAAGTGGTGATAGGGAGCAGCCATCTAACTACAGACCTATATCCCTCACATCCATTTCATGCCAGGTCCTGGAACATATAATTGTCAGTTCAGTCATGGGACACCTAGATAGCCAGAATTTATTGTCCAATGTCCAGCATGGCTTCAGAAAGAGCAGATCGTGTGAAACTCAACTTGCTCTCTTTTCCCACGATATTTTAGTTTCTGGCAAAAATAATATTCCAGTGGATGCTATATTTCTCGACTTCAAGAAAGCTTTTGACAAGGTGTCTCATAGCAAACTAATTTTGAAATTAAAATCTTATGGGTTAGACAGTAACATTATATAATGGATTAATGATTTTCTGCACGATCGGGTGCAAAGGGTTGTTTTGGACTGTGTTACCTCACCGGCAATTAAAGTCACTTCGGGTGTCCCACAAGGTAGTGTGATAGGGCCACTCCTGTTCCTTCTGTACATAAATGATATTAATATGGTGGTAAAAAGTAAGCTTCGTCTATTTGCCGATGACACCTGGCATTAAAATCCGCCATTTTTACACATCGTGTATTACCGTTACCTTAGCACAAATTTTCTCTACCACAAAGTTAGTGCCAACATAGTTGGTGGATTCAAAGCTTGGTCGCTATTGACGTGGCGGAGGTTGCCCACAGACTTTTGCAAATGACTGTACATCTGGAGCATGTCTCTTTACGGCAGTGTGGCATGGAGATAATAACAGCGGAGAAGAAAAGGGTGGATACATTAGAAATGTGGTGTTACAGAGGAATGATGAAGATTAAATGGAGCGACCTAGTGACAAACGAAGAAGTTTTAAGAAGAGTGGGAGAAAATAAAAGTCTGCTGAAAACTCAAAAAAGAAGACGGGACAACTTAATCGGCCGTATCTTAAGACACGATGGCCTGATGAAGACAAGAAGAAGAGCGGCGAAGGAAGGCCTCTTATGAGGTGTATGGATCTGGTCGTGAAGGATATCAAAGAAAGGAATTACGTTAATATGAAGAGGTTGGCAGATAGATCGATACGGTTAATAATGGAATGTTTATTATATCGAATTATCGAAAAATCGATAAAAATAATCTAATAGAGGGCTGCGTCAAACGAATTCTAGGATTGTTGACCCATGATGATGATGGCGATGGATTTGCATTCTATGATCAGTGATGGGAGAGTCTGGAATGGAGCTCAGGATCGTCACAGGCGAGACCGTTTTATCTCGTCCCGTTTGAAAAAACTTTTTTTTATAAATGCTCAGATTACATACGTTTAATGAATGCGAAGGTTTCTAACGGAGACAGATAAATGCTCTTCAGCGTTCCGAATTACACGATGAGGAACAAAAGCAAGATATCTGAATTTCACAGAAAAATATTTAGGAACATTAACAAGAATAGCTACGCTCTTACCTCGATGCATTACGAGAAATGAACGGCGATTCCAATATTGCTAATAGTACTATTTATGGTCCGCTGCTTACCTTAGGCGAACACGATTCCGCTCACTCCACCTTTTGCTTCAAGCACTTGAGATTGAATAATGATATTTGGAGAGAAGATATTTGAATAGTACGCCCAAACGACATGGCAGCAAATGTGTTACTTTCTCCAATGATTACAAAGTGAAGCTATCGGTCCGAATTACACGGAGTTCCCCATAAGGCATCCTTAGAAAAAATGCCGAATGACATGAAATACGAAGGACAAAACGATTAAATAGGAATGGTAGAGAGAGAAAGAAAATTCTGGCATCTTAGTGACAGTGTAAATGTTATCCAGCGGTTGGAGAGGTAAAGCAATCAAATATGTAAACCAGTGAAAAGAATTCGCCGGGGGAAATTCATGACGTGGCTCTCAACCGGAACCCTCGATGTCGCTCGCCCGGAGTGCTTCAGAGCGATATAATATTTATGCCCGAGGTGTCCTTGCCAGGGACGTGTCTCAGAGCCAGGGGCGCAGCGAGGGGAGTGGAGGTTTGGGGGTTAACCCCAGAGGAACTAAAAAAATGTTGACGAACTTGCAAAAAAATCACGTAGACTTAGAATTTCTTTGTAACTGTAAATAAACAGACTTTCTTTCTGATCAAATAATATATTAACTGTCTACATATAGTATATGAATTCGTATCATGCAAGTTTTATCAATGTGGTAGAATTGTATTCCTTCAAGGTATGTTTGAAGGTAGTTTGTCACGATTATTATGATTATTTTTGCACTGTGATCGTCTTGATATTTAAAATAAAACGCTCTTTTTATAAAGAACCTTTCTTTGGGTTTTCTCAAATTTTAAAATAAAATACCACTTAACAATAATATTTTGTTTTTAAAATGACAAAAAATATAAGAATATTAATAATACTAATGTGATAAAATATCCGATAAATACAAAATACATGTGCAAGGCACATGACCCTAACCCTAGTTAGGGTTATGTGCCTAGCGTACCCTAGCGAAAAAGGCAATTGCCGAGTCACAGTGTTTTACGCGCGCGGTGTGACATTTCCGCTGTCAAACTAGGCTTAACGTAGCGATTAAGTGCTTGACTGGCGGTGCAGTACTTAAAATTCAGAAAGGATAAATTCACATCTAGATCCTATTTTTCTTTAAAACTATTTATTAGCCGAAATAGTGAGAGTACTCCATGGAGGGACTTCAAGTGTCCCACAAGGTAATGTGATAGGTCCACTCCTGTTCCACCTGTGCATAAATGATATCAATAAGGTGGTCAAAAGTAAGCTTAGTCTATTTGCCGATGACGCTGTAGTGTACAGGGAAATTCTCTGCCCAAATGATAAAGAATATTTAAATGATCACCTACAAGCAATTGAAAAGTGGTGTGTTACATGGCAGTTAGAATAAAATTTAAACAAATGTGTGTAAATGAATTTTTGGAAAAAGAATTGTTCTCCTCCTAGCAGGTACAAAATATGTAATGATGAAATAACAAACGTGGAATCCATTAAATATCTTGGAGTAAGACTGACACATGATCTTTCTGGGGTAAACACATACGTGAAATAATGGGGCAATCTAATCGTAAACTGGGATTAATCACAAGAGTAGTGGGTAAATGTGACGATCATGCACGAGAAATCGGCTACTTTTCCCTTGTTAGACCTCATTTGGAATATGCTGCCAGTATATGGGATCCCTACGCAATCGGCCTAAATAACGAACTTGAAGGTGTGCAGCGAAGATCGGCAAGATTTGTAAAGGGACGGTATGATAACTATATTAGCGTAATCAGTACATTAAATAAACTAAAATGAGAATCATTGTCAGATCGTAGGTTCTCAAATATATCCCGAGATAATATTTTCAATGATGACGTTGAACATATTTTACGAACTCCAACTTACTATGGCAGACTGGACCATAATCACAAAATTAAAGAAATTGATTGCCGAACTGACAGATTCAAAATGCCCTTTTTTCCTCGTACAATTAGGGATATGAATAGTGGTAAATATGTCCCATACGAGTGAATCAATGTATAGCATAGGTAGTTGCATGTTGGTATCAGGGCTTGAAGGTAACCCAACTAACAGCATTTTTATGCATGCTTACTTTGCTATTTTTTATATTTTTTTCAATAGTGCCGTTTAGACTAATAGTACCTATATTAATACTAATCCTTTTAAATGCATGATATGTAGTGCATGTTTGGTGAGAATTCACCCCCTCCCACGCTTCTTTCAGGGTATTATGTAGATCTACATCTACACGATACCCTGCAAGCCACCGCGAGGGTGTGTGGCAGGGGGTGAAGATCACCAAGCATGCACTACTAACTTGCAACTACTAACTAAAGCAATTATAATGTATGTATGTGAGAACTAATTGGAAATATTGCCTCACGTAGCATGCGATTGAGGATTTGTTATGATTTTCGACCGATAACTTCGGTTGTTGGCGCTTTTTAGTATCTGCTAACTATTTGAAAAGAGAAATGGATTTTTCAAGGAGCGAAGGAGCAGAGCGCTCCTACAGAAAGGCGCCCAGTGTTTGAAGCCGTCAGGTTAGCCTCGAATAGGTAACCAAGGAGTCACGTTGTTTAAACACGAATGGCTTGCAAATTTAGTGTCTAATTCGCTCTTTACAATATCATTAATTGTTTTCAGTCGAGTTTTTCTCGTCTGTCTGGACTGTAGAGCATCTAGATGAGATAGAATACAAGTGTGAACAATGAATAAGGTTGTAATCTGCGGTTTTAACTCACTAAATTGCGAAACATTCGTGTTTATACCACGTGACTCCTTGGTTACCTATTCGAGGTTATGTCGAAGGTTTCAAACACAACCCCCCAGGGGCCCAATGGTTTAACGTCCACTTAACGTCCGATCCGACGGTCAGAGTTCTGAAGTAAGTTTTCTCCACACCGCTATCAAGTAGGGACCGGTATAACACTAGGAAGCACTGTCGGAATTCGAACCAGGAAATGTGCGGAGGCAAAACTCTATCCACAATCATAGATTTGGTATGGTTGTGGCACAGTGTTACTTACTAATGTACGCAATTTAATATTCTTTTGAGCATGAAAAGCTAATATCACGATGGTGGAATTATACCTATCAGTCACGTTTCTTAACTATTTTCTCCTATATTTTGTGTTCAGTGTATATTATATTGCCATGAGTCTATTATAGTTAGGATACATTTGCTTTGAATAAAAGTTCGCTGTCTGTATTTTAATCAAGAGCATATGGGGAACAGTAGTCTCAAGCAAGACGCCATCGAGTCTCCATTGAATGGGTCATTATAAGGATATTCGATTTCCTTTGTTTTACGTAGTCTGTATGACCGGATGCCGTCACTAAGTTCAACGTAAACATTGCTGAAATTAGGAGTTGACAGAGATCAACTGTTCAGAGTTTCTTCTCTTAGTTCAGAGCTTCCTGTCATGATTTCATATTTGTTACAGAACAATGCAAAGTCATTTCAGTAATGTTTTTAATTAAATAGAATTTCACAATAGAGTTAAGCAATGCATTTGTCCTTCCTCTATGCTTTAGGTCATGCTTGAGGTTCTTCTTTCTTTGGCCATCACTTGCGCCTTCTGGCGCAGTCGAATTTCTCGCAAGTCTCCCTCTACTCCAACTCTCTCAAAGGTTCCGAAATATCTCCGCTACATTCTCCCCTTTTCTTGGTCTAGTGAAGTCTGTCGAATCTGTCCGTTTCATTTTACCACTTTACTTACTAAGAAGATTATATGCTGTTAGCTTATTAAGGTTGAATGCTACAATAAGAACAACACTGTGTTTCTTTGAGCTGTGGCAAAATGTTTACACTTTTTCTCGGAAACAATCAATGTTTGCCACCATTTAGAATTTTTTTTCAAATTGGGAAGACTGTACTTCGTGTTACTGCGGAGGATAACATTTTACACTCAAGGAAAAACGTATATAGAGCTGGAGCAGTTATTTTAAAGCCGTAGTTTTAGACCCTTATGTGTGTTCGAGGGACTAGATAAATCATACCCTAGATTAGATGCGCGAAGCTAATCTAAAATGAACGTAATGCCTACGAAGTAAAGTTAAATGATCAACAACCACTGATGGGATCCAGCCTTGATACGGTTTGCAGTCAGACCACTTGGGAGATCGTGTCCAGAAATGTTTCTTTGGATAATATTTGAGTTCGTTTCCCGTTGCCTTCATGTACACGACGCCATTAATTCTCCTCTGTACATAAATGAAATCAATAAGGTGGTAAAAAGTAAGATTCGTCTAATAGCCGATGAATGAGTAGTGCACAGGGAAATTCTATGCCCAAACGATAAAGATTATTTAAATGACGACCTACTAGCAATTGAAAAATGGTGTAATACATTGCAGTTAGAATTAAATTTTTTTTATATGTACCTAGTAATGAATTTTTGAAAGAGAATAGTTCTCCTTCTAGCACTTAAAAAATTAGTAATCATAAATAAACAAACCTGGAATCCATTAAATATCTTGGAATAAGACTGACACATGATCTTTCCTGGGGTAAACATGTGTACGTGAAATAAAGAGTCAAGCTATTTCTAAACTGTGATTCATCAAAAGAGTATTGGGTAAATGTGACGGTCATGTACGAGAAATCAGCTACGTTTCCCTTGTTCGATGTCATTTGGAATACGCTGCCAGTATATGGGATCCCTACGAAAACGGCCTCAATAATAAATATTGAGCGTGTGCAGCGAAGATCGGCAAGATTTGTAAAGGTACGGTATGATAACTATATTAGCGTAATCAGTCCATTAAATGAACTAAAATGAGAATCATTGTCAGGCCGTAGGTTATAAATAAATTCCAAGATAATATATTCAATGATCACGTTAAAAATATTTTACGAACTCCAACTTACTATGGTAGACTGGACCATAATCACAAAATTAGAGGAATCGATTGACGAGCTGACCGATTCAATATTTCCTTCTTTCCTCGTACAATTAGGGATATGTATGACTGTAAATGTATCCAATAGCATAATTACAAGTGTATCAATGGATGCACTCGTACACAAAGGTGGTTGCATGTTGTTATAAGGACTTAGCGCTAACCCAACTAACAGCATGTTTTTGCATGCTGTTTTTCTTTTTTTTTTGATTGTGAAGTTTAGGCTGGAGTATTATTCTTTTTATTCACGATGTGCAATGTATGTTTGGTTTGAATTCACCCCCTGCCACACTCCTTTATGGTGGTTTGCAGCGTATTATGTAGATATAGAGTAATGGAGTGTCCGCCCTTCTGCGGTCAGATACCGATGCAGTTGCTACCTCTGTGGGCGACTTCATGGAACTCTCTTCGCCTGGCCCCACTCAATCTCCAGCAAAGTTACCGGGGGGTGTAATAATGGTTGCTGCTTCTGCAACTCCAGGGGTCACTGATATGAGCCAAGGTTGCCGTCCTTCGGGTGCGGCCCCGAAAAACACCTTGTTTCACCCCGAACGGTGCGGTCTTCCTCGAGAGGGTTGGGGAGGGGGGGGGGGCGGACGAGAGAGCAGAGCCAAACCCTCGCCCCTTCTCTTTCTGCAACTGTCGATCCCTCCATCCATCCGCATACATATGAACTCCGATGCTTATTTTAATTCCTCCTCCCTGGAGAGGGGGGAGGGTTGGGGGGGGGGGGGGGGGGTTGAGAGGCAGTCGGGAACGCCCCGCTACGGCCAAGCCCCTTTCTTGCGTTCCTGCGTGTCTGGACTCCCCAAGGTGAGAGGCAGCGAGCAAGCGAGCGGGTGGGGCGGGGGGAGAGGGGTAACTGGGGGGATGGGGTGGCGCACATGCTTCGGTTGTGATGGCCAGGGAGAGAGAGTTCGATGTGAACGCCGCCCTTGTGTGCACCCCAAACAAAGCCACCCCGTCGTCACCGAGGGGAGGACACCTCGCGAACGCGATTGTGAAAAATCATTCTCCTGCCGAGAGCTCAAAAAAAAAATACGCAAAGCGCAATAAATTGAGGAAATCTGATGCGACAAAACATTTCTGCGTAGATATATATTTTCACAGTGAAAGGAAAAATCCTGTTAGGCTCTCTGGCACTTTCGTTTTACCGTTATTATTCTTTATGATCGCCGTTACTTCCTGAATGTAAAACTACAATTGGATACTCTACACTGTTATTGATTACTCAAATTTAAGAAACGAAGTTTAATTTTATTTATTAAGTAGATATATATTTTTGGCTCTATAACATCATTAAAATTCGTTCTCCTGAATGTTTTAGTTTCTTGGTATCGTTTGATAGAGGAGTTGTGCACTGCTGATGGTTTAATGCGCTATACTAAACCATGACTTAAGCTCACAGCTGCGGCTGTTTTATCCGCTGTCACGTGGCGATTTCCCCTCATTAACGCTTCGGCACCAGCCAGCAGTGCTCGCCGGCGCCGCCGCAACTTGATTTGCTTGCTTTCCACAGATGTCATGCCATTAGTGCATTCGCTTGTCCACTCACACCCTTGCTGCCCTGACAAACCTGCATTACCATAATTGGCTTTCATTGTACAGTGTTCTTCCACAGATTTCACACCTTCAATTGCCATAAAGTTCATAAATGAACGCTTTTCTACTTTTGGTCTTGGGGCGGCAATTTTTAAACTGTTACAATGACAGCGCTTGGTTTTCTGTGCTACTCTGCCACCTGCTGGATATTCTATGCACTGCTAGCAACAAAATCGCGAACTTAGGACATTAGAATCACGTATACATTTTTTTTTTTCAAATTTTCAGTTTCCATTTGAATCGCATTCCAAGTTTTTGTGCGCCATAATAGGCCCCTGAATCATGACGAACCGAAAAAACGGCAGGGTTTCCCAAACTTTTCCTGCAATAGAACATTTCACGAATCCTGAAATTTAAATTGAACATCTTGTTGTATTGTAGGGTAGGTAACAATGCACTATCAATAAAATTTGAAGGAATGAGAAATAAACATTATTTTTATATTTTGCATTTGGTAGGTAATTATTTACATTTTATTTCGTTGAAGACTTAATTTTTTTATAGATATTTTATTACTATTATTCATTTATTTTCTTGAGCCATTGGCCCATGAGGCAATTACAGTATATTTACATTAATCGGCTGCAGAATTGAGAAAAATAATGAAAAAACATAATTTCACATAAAAGGAAAAAAAAACACTTATAGACGAGAATATTGTGTTCGGGCGGTTAACAGACATCGGTTAACAGATATTACTCAATAAGGTTATGCATTAAATTTTATGTAATATTTACAGTTCATTATTTAACCAGAAGCAGCAGGATACTTTAGGATATTTAAAGTAGACTAGAGCAGAATGATAATTTAGAGCATTAATCTGTCAAAGTTGTTTGAATGTTTTGTGGCTGTAGCAGGATACAAAACAATTCCTGTGGCCCGAGCCTTGAATCTTTCTTTACTCACCGAATAAATATTGACGTTTTCGTTACCAACGAAAACGTCATATTTTGTTATCAACGTGGATAAACGAATAACTTGAAGCGAATGACGTTATCATGAAGACAAATTTCATTCGTTACAGCGTAACGAAAGATTCAAGACTTGGGCCCTAGGTTTTCAAGGAACACCCATTAACTTTCCGTGGAACATCTTGACTTTCGCGGAAAATTATGTAGGAATGCTCTGCTCTACCTTCTGCCTTTGTCATTTCTCAATCGACCTAATTTGTTTTCATACCTTTATTTGAACACTTTTAATTTTAAAAGTTGCTACAAAGACTTTCACGATGATGACTGTGGGGTTTTCCGACTTCTATCGAGCTGTTTCATATCGATAATTAGCAATGCCGTGAACAACTCAGTTGGCATCATTAGGGTTAAGGATTATCGACCGCACTGCCAAGATGCGGGAGGAAATGCAGAGTCCGAGAAAGCACCTCGAAAGTCTTAGGTTATAAAATTGAATAAGGGAACACATAAGCGCGGGATGTTTAGACTACGCTATGCGTAACCGTCTGTTATATAATGTCATGGTTTTTATGGCTGGATCGAAGTAGTGACATAATTCACGTTTCCAAATTATTATTGCTCATTGAAAAATAAGGACACGTTTTCGCTTGGCATGGTGGGAACCGTCCAAAAGGTCTAGTAAATCATCCTCGCTTCTTGCCAAACATTCTGAGGTTAATTGAGTTGAATGAGGCAATTAGGCGAGCGCTTCTGTTTGCGAGGCTATTCAGCAGTAAATCTATTTCGGATCGGAGATGCAGTCATCATTTACTCTCCGTATATTTGGAGTCGCGCATTCAAAATATTATGGATTATCTGATAGTGTAGCCGTATTATTGGTTTTTAGGTGCTCCAAGTTTCCAACAAGGCTCACTCTGTGTAACATAAATTCTTAAACCTAAGGCATCCAATAACATCCAAGCCCGAGGCGGAATGCGAACCCACGACCCTTGGGTTGTTAGGACGGCGCTCAAACAACCTGGCTACTGCACTCGGCCATTTGACAGTGACATGATTTTGTATTCACTAAGTCTCAGTTTTATATCTGGCGGAGGCTAAAAATCCGTTGACGTTCTGTTAACGTGGCGGTTTCCGATAATTGTGATTATGAGAAGGCATTAGTATTGCATCAAAACGGTGGGTGTATATGGACGTTAAATGTAGAAAATGTGTATTTACTATAGTTATCAAACCCAGAAAATATTGAAGTAGACATTATAAAACCGCGCCAAAGAGTATTTATCATCGAACTAAAAGTAACGCGGCATCCGCTCCTATTTCTTTTCATCTTTTTCCTTTTTTAATTCTTTTTCCTTCTTATCATTTTCTCCTCGGCCCAAGCTGTTCTCAAAGTAAGTCTACTTCATTCTAGAATTTTGTTCATTAGTTTCTCCCTCAGACCCAAGGATTTTTTTAATGCCTCAAAATTAATTTTTTTAGCATGAATTTCTCAATGTATCATATATTCACTCTTCTATCATCAATATCTCATCTAAAAAATTCAGTTTAGAATATTTCTACGGCTAAAGACTCTAGCATATTCCAAGTAGACGTATGGGCCGCGAGCTCCTTCTTTATTTCTATATAATTCGAAAAATTAAAGTATCCCTTAGTTTTCGACTTCAATTCTGTAGGCTAATGCTGAAGTTTCGGCAGCTGAGCGTCGAGGCATTGAATCCTTTGTCTGAATAGGACGAACCGCAGAAAACTTCCAGGCAATGGACTCGAGAACAAGGCGCTCCCTTACTCCACGCTAAAACACTCAATCGGGTAATGAGGGTCAGCTTTTGTTTGTATTATGCGTCATTGAATGAAAGACAACATTGGGATTGCAAAGGAAAAATATTTCCTCTGAAATATTTTTTTTGGGCCCATCTGCTGAAAGTGTGTGCTCAAATAGGATTTCGCCGCCAAGCGACTGACCTCATGTCTCAAGTGACTGTTGCACGCGATGCCCGGACACATAATAATGACTGATAATGCGGGAATCCAGTTCTGAACGACTGCATCCACTGCTGCGTTATCACTGCCGTGGGGAGGAACAAGAAACTACGAGCGGTAGATGCAGTGGAGATTCATAATAATTAGTGGAGGGAGTTGTGATATTGGAGCGGTGAGCGAGAGAATATTATTAGTTGGCGCAAAAGTAGTCGCGGGAAATTAACCTGCAATACAGGTTTACCCGCAAACTACTTGCCATAGGGAGGAAGAAGTTTATGGGGCGCACATTCAGCCGTAGGGGTGGGAATGCTCCCTGGGAGGTTTAGCGGTGGGAGGAATGAAGTAGGAGAGTAGGTTAAGCAGAGACTAGGGTGAGGAAACTGGAGTCTTATATCTATCTATATCTACGACATACCCTGCGAGCCACCTCGAGGGTGTGTGGCAGGGGGTGCATCCACACCAAGAACAATGACACAACGAACAAAAATAAACAACGCAAAGCAAACACTACACCTTTAAAAGTAATTAGGGAAAAAAAGAAGAAAAACCACCAAATCCCAATCATGCAGGACACACCCACGAATACCGTGCATAACTTGAAACCCGACACCAATTTCATAGATACTCATGCATGCAAAAAAAGCAATGCATGCGAGTCACACCTGGATTTGAACATGCAGGAAAAAAAAATTTTTAAAAATACTATCTACCTACTCTGAATATTAACTCTATAATTATAACCGATTTACGCGATGTCTAACGTTCTGATCTCGAATCGGTCTTGAGGCAAAGGGTTTGATACGCATTCACCAGGGCCCAGATGGACAACCTCCACAGGCTTAAATTCACATTTAAAATACCGGAGGAACTGGGGGATAACAAAGTGGCAATAGGTACACGATCAGGCGTAGATTTAGGAGCATCCAAAGTTTTAAGCTTTTCCGAGTCAGGTACCGATTTGATGGTCGTCCAAAGACAACAATAGGTCATAAAGTAGGTCGGAAGATTATCGTGCATATCCTGCGTTGGTTCCCTTCTAGTGGCGACGATTTCTCTGTTGTTGTACGAAGTATGTTCACAGCTCTTCTGAATGAATACGAACCGAATACAGATCTCATATTGGAGAGTGAGGGAAGGTTCGGACGATTTGTCACTAAAATTCATGACAAATGGAGGAGATAGGGAGGCAAGTGGAATGCACAGATTGTCCTTGGATTATGAAGGGAGGGTATCAGTGTTAGTTACATAATTATGTTTTGTGATAAGAGAAGAAAACTGAGATCCCTGATAATCGTTTGATAATCTGAAGCAATGGATATGGAGAGTATAAAGTGGATAAAAAGGATGGTTATTAGGAGAAGAATGGGAACGCCATGGGTCACACGAAAGATGATTTATAGCATACAAGGGAGAGAATAGGGTCGTTTATTCGGAACCGAAATCGCAATTTTGTACACGAAATCGTTAGATGGAAACGAAAAAAGAATTTTAGTGAAAAAATTAATTTTCTAACCACAACCATTCACTCATAAATCAAAAATTAAAATAAGCAAAAGGTGACACTCACCGAAAAAGCTGCTTTGATAATTGACGTCATTTTCCTCCCGTCCTTGACTGCTTTTAGGGGAAGGGAAGGGAGTGGAGGGGGGTTCTCGGAAGATCTGCTCGTACAGATCCTGTCGCAACCGCTCCTGTTGGCAGAATCAGCTGTTGCGATAAGGAAAAGTAGCTTCGCGGGCTCAGTTGTGATTGGACGAAGTCGATATACGTCAGAGGTTACACCACACCCACTTTTCCGAAAGGGTTAAAAACATCAGTTTTTCGCCGCTTATAACTCGAGAAATAATTGACGGATCAAAAAACGGAAAAATACGGGTATTTTTCTTTTACAAACTCTATCAGATTCGGCAATAAAAAATATATGGTAAACGACCCCATTGTAGAAGGTTGTAAGTGCGAGGCTGAGAATTAAGTCGAGGATATTGTATAAACTTCAACAAGAAACCAAGTGTACAAATAAAAATTGGTCGTGATTGCAAGAACTAGTGCCCAATTATAGAGACAAAATAGTAGTAAGAAAATTAAGGTATGTTCCTCTGTACGACGAGGGTATGGCCAGGAGCTAACGAAACAACTGCGAAGCAAATGGAAATATTTCATCGAGCGAGACTGCCTGAGATGTTGAACAACTATTTGGAGGATTTTATGAAAAATTGATAAACCAAGCTAACTAAATTTTGGATCTGAAATTTGATATGCTTAATGCATATAGTATTAGAAAGTACGATGGGTAAAGGATGGATATTCTTTTAGCTTACATATAGCGAATTTGAGGCCTGCAAATGGCTGAAGCACGGAGTAACTTAGGCTTTGAATAAAAATAGAGACCAAATTGTGTTGGAGCGTGCATAGAGTAGAACTAGTCTGTGGATGAGTAGCATTTTGGGTAAGGGGTGGAATTACTAGGGAACGAGAACCGTTTCAAAGGGGGAAGGAATAAATGTTAGGGATGAAGGATGATAGCCCTGCGAAATTTTTTCAATGAAGAATGAGAAATATGATTGGAAAATAATGAAAAATGTACATACACTGAGCAGACTTGGAAAAGCAATATGCAAGTAATGGGTGTAAAATGAGAAGAAAAAATCAGTGAGGAAATTTAAAGAGAGCAGGAACATGGTGTTCTGCTCTCTTAATTACATCATTACATGGTGTTTTTAATGTGACGGAGTGGAGTAGACGCTTTGAAGAACGAAATTGGAATGCAATATGGTGCAAAGAAACTCTTGGATACCCCAGCAATGTTTTTTTCTTGAACTGAAGATGCTCTAATGCCTACTTAAATCTCAATATGCGTTACTGATATCAAATCTAGTGCCAGTATCTTCCGTCTAATCCTAACAATTGCCAGTAGTGTCTTGAAAACACTATGAAGCTACACCTGTAATCTATCCCTCAGTCGTTGATGGTTTTCACAAACACTCGATGCACGCCCTAAAACACGAGCGTTTTTATGCAGCTGTACTACTGTACTGTATTTTCATTTCTATGAAAGCAATGATGTAAATATCACTACTTACAGTAGGAAGATTTGAGAAATCATTTTTTTCTTCATTTATCTATTATTTTTCAACTGCCTGGTCTTGTTAATGTTTATATCAGGATAAGTGTTAAATAATAATGCGGCTGATGGCAAAATCTGAGATTTCAGTTGTGATTGAGTGGAAACGGACCTTAACTGCACTTGAAAAAATGAGTAACTTCCACTGTGATAAAGTTTATTACGACCAAATTTCGCTTTTTACAGCTTCTTCAGGTAACAGATCTTCTCACCTGTATTTTCAAGTCTGTTTCCGCATTAATAGGCGCTTCAGACTGGGAGGAGAGGTACAAGGATGGAAATTGAAGGGAGAGAAGGAAGGGTGGAGAGAAACCTGCCGTCGGCAATAGATCGGCTCTTAACGAAAAGACCCCAAGGGAACCACGGCTTAACGTTCCATCCGACAGGCGGAGTACTGCACTCGAATGTTCTCCACAAGACACTCAAGTAGGGGGCGGTTTACCAATGTAAATATAATCTTCAGGTAACAGATATCATGTGTGCACAAGCTTATATAGGGAGGCAAGGAGGGAGGGAAGGAGGGGGTGGCAAGACGGGGTGACGGATGAAGGGGGAAAGGAAAATGGAGAGACAGTCATCAGTGTCTGATGGTTTGGAAAATACCGATGAGGGAGTCGGAGGCGGGGAACGAATTAAACATACAGGAGAAGGTTCAAAATCGTTGATGGCTGTTGGTTGCTATTGATTGAATGATTGCTTATCACCTTTCCTTCTCGCCCCGCCCGGAATTGTCGGGAAACTAATTATTAAAATTAATTGTTCTTTGGCGCGAACCAACGCTACCGATTCTATTTTTTAAAGAATGGCAGGTAGGATAGCAGTGCGTGTATTTTTGTGGTTCACTTGGAGGAATCTCCATCCAATGGAAAATATCCGCGTCGTTAAATGTGTCGCGTATGTCTGTTGGAATTTTCCCATCATTTTTAAACGCAGCTTTTTTATTGCTCTCGGCCATTCAAACCAGCCCACTCCTTAGCGGACTGTTCACTTCCCTTCCCTCCCCCTCCTTAGCCCATCCCCTCCGGCTCCTCCAAACCGTCCGTGCTCACCACCCATTTCCACCGTCGAGCAAAACACCCTCGCGACACCTTTCGCGAAGCGACTGGTGCATTTGTATCATTGATGCTGCGATCCCGTAGGTGAGGGCTTAGAAGGCACCAAATTTGCTTTCTAAATCCGGCGAGTTTCCATCCGTCCAAGCATACAAGTCTTGAGATTAGGCTAGACAATGCGTTTAACCTCAGTTGTTGGAGCGTCTTAAACCGAATTCTAATGCCATTAAATACAATTGTTTTCACTCCGGACATTAATGATAGGTTCAAAAATACAGGTGAGATATTCTGAGGTCAGCTAGCGAATGTATGCGCATATCGGGTGCTTCATGCGTGACACATTGGGTCGTAGGGATCGCAGCCTTTTACCATACTAAATAATGATTAAATGGGGAAATAAATCCGTGGAAAGCTAGGTAATACTATCACCTAAAGCCCAGAATTATTTTAAGAACAAATTCACTTGCCTAACCCAGCCAATTGAGATTAAGAAAGTGTGTTTGATACATTAAAGCCTCTAGAATTAGACATCTTTCAGAATTTTGTGACATTAGCTTGTGTTGACTGTGCGGAAATTCGGAACTGCAGTCCACCCGTATGAATTCTGTACTGTGATAATACGTAAGAGGCAGGGAAGGTGTAAACATACCTATAGATACATGACAGTTTAACATTTAAACGATTTTCTTAGGGAGGGATCGAAAGGAGGAGCATTTTTGTTGCTATTTTTTTTGTGTGTAATCGAGAGGTCTATGATTTTTTTAAAACTTGGCGCGCTCTGCTGCCATCTATAAATTGTATTTACTAGGAATAAATGAGCGTCGTCTTCCGGTCACGAACATTCAGCTCCGCTGAAATCCTCAGTATCCACTGCCTAACTAAATAATCGCAACAATTTTACACTGTTGCACCACTGTTTTTGCCTCTCCAAAAATCACGATTTCCCAAACTACTGCAAATATGTCACTTCAGTGAAAAATCTTGAGATTTCTTTGGTGCAATCTCAAGATTTCCTTACTTCCTCTCTTATACATCCTTTACCACTTGCTCCATAACTCACAATGGAGTTGTCCCGCTCCCTTTTTAAGGTTTTCAGCAGACTTCCCTTTTATCCTACTCTTCTTAGCACTTTTTCGATTGTCACCGAGTCGATACATTTGTTCATTATTCTTCGGTAACACCACATTTAAAATGCTTCAAATGTTGACTTATTTGCTGCTGTCATCGTCCATGCCTCACTGCCATAAAGAAGCAATAACTTTGATATATGTTCTGATGAATTGTTTCCTTACTGCTACGCTTGTATTTCCAGCTCTAAGTAGATTCTTCTTTTGGTAGGATACCCTCTTCGCCTGGGCTATTCTACTATTTCCTTCTCGTTTCATCCGTTGCTGGTTACTCGGCTTCTTAGATAATAATACTTTTTCACTTCCTCAAGCTTTTGTTTCCCTAGTGTAATGTTGTTCTTGTCCTCCTCTCTCCTTATTTGTATATCTTTTCCGTAGTTTTCTTTCAATTGATCTTCATATGATATCTTGTCATTATGTTTTTATTATTTACTGGAGTCTACTTTAAGCCTCTTACTTTGTCATTCTTGACTGCTATATCATTGGCGAGCACCAGCATGCATGCATATAAAATCGAGATCAAGGTCTACTCATCAGCTGTTTTGGGCGAGAAAGTTTATGCTCCGCTCCATCATTTAAAAATTCACTTTACAGCATGATTTTTTGTGTGCCTATTAATTTTATTTCACATAAATACGCTGCGTGAAAGTTGGGGGCGTTGTGGTGGCCTAGTGGCTAGAGCGCTGAGCCACGGACCTTTGGGTCCCGGGTTCAAATCCCAGGCAAAAGCCTTTCTGGACACCCTAAAATCCTCGCGATTCGATTTTCTGTGTGTCAGAACTTCGTAGGAAATCAGAGGTGGCCCAGGGAAAGAGACTGGCCCTCCTACCCTGAGTGGTAGGACTGGTGTGAATTCACGTGCCTATGGCTTAGTACGGTGTGGGCCCTACCTTTATCTATCAGAAACCAACCTTCTGATAGAATACAAGTTTAAGTACATGAAAGTTTATACATACTTTCTTCATCACATATTCAAGACTGAAAACTAAGATAGATGCAGTGTTTTAGTTCAGCAAAGCAAGTTCACGGTGAAGGCGTGATTCATTATATCTATCTATATCTATTATCAGGCGAGTGGAAAAATCAAGAGTAGGCGGAATTTGCGGATTCTTAAGATGCGGCGTGAACACTCGATAGAATCTCGCCAGACGCAATGGCCGGAGGATTTTTCTACTGACTTCACATTATACATTCACTTTACTGCATTAACTAATCTGGGCTAAGTAGGTTTTATATCTCTGGATGCTGCAAATAACCATTCTAGTAGCTGCATGCATCGTTTTCCAATAACCTTATGTTTGATTCACGTGACCTAACAACGGATTGTAAATGCCATATCCAGTAACTGTACAGCAACGGATAGAAAATATTAGAAAGCAATGCTGTTATCTAGAGTAAAAATATTATTTTAGTCGTGCATCGACTGGCATGGTTATTACGTAGGTACCTCTTTTAGAAAGCATTACGTTTTACTTCCTTTTAATCCAATTGTCTACAAATACCCTCGGTACAACCCGAGGTATGTTGTCCATTCATCTAATCCTATTTTTATGCATGATATATAATGCACTTTTGGTGAGAATTCACCCCCTGCCACACACCTTTGAGGTGGCTTGCACGGTATTATGTAGATTTTGATGAAATTGAAGAAAGCAAAGAAGAATATATGGCAAGTAGAAAAACTGAAGGAGGTTCAACATCAGCTGGCATTTCGAAAAGCAGTGGGAAACAACATAGGAGAGGACCTAAATGAGAAATCAGTGGAAGAGCGTTGGGAAAATATTAAATGTGGACTGCAGGAAGCCGCAAAAGAAGTTCTTGGAAGAAGAAAAGCTGTCAAGAAGCCTTGGATCACGGAGGAAGTCTTAGATCTAATTGAAGAAAGAAGAAAGTACAAGAATGCGAAAACCGAGGAAGGGCAGCTTTGCTACAAAAGAAAAAGGAACGAAATATGTGGCAAATCCAGGAAAGCAAGAGAAATGTGGATGAGGAATCTATGCGAAGATTTGCAAAACAACCTTGTACTTGGAAAAGTAGAAGCGGCTAGAGGATGGTGAGGAACCACATCAAGGAACGGAGCGCCATAAGGGACAAGAATGGAGAACTTTTGATTGAAACTGAAGACAAAGTGAAGAGATGGAAAGAATATCTGGAAGAGTTATACAATGGGAACAATCTCAGCACAAAAGTGATCGAAGAGGAAAGCGGAGTCGAAGAGGATGATATGAGAGCATCAGTATTAAGATCGGAATTCGACGCTGCAGTACGGGACCTTCGGACGAATAAGGCTTCTGGCATTGATGATGTTCTTGCAGAATTAATAAAAAATGCAGGAGAGAAGACATTGACTCATCTTTACAAAACCATCTGCGACATGTACTCACCAGGAGAAATACCTAGGGACTTCGAGAAAAATATCATTATTCCTATTCCATAAATGAAGAGAGCGGAGAAATGCGAAAATTTTAGGACTATAAGCCTGATGACACATGCATCGAAGGTACTGACAAGGATCATCCGCAGAAGAATCGAACGAAAAGCAGGGGAATATGTGGATGAGAATCAATTTGGATTCAGGAAAAGTAAGGGTACAAGAGAAGCAATATTGGCCCTTAGGCTGCTCATAGAGAAGAGAATAGAGAAGAACAAGCCTACGTTCATTGCATTTGTGGATTTAGAGAAGGCTTTTAACAACGTGGAACAGAATTCAATGCTTCGAAGGGAATTGGAGTGTCCTACAATGACCGAAAAATTATTTACAGTTTATATAAAAACCAAGTTGCTGTGATTAAATCTGGTCCCAGCTGTGCAGAAGCAAGAATAAGGAAAGAAGTGAGACAAGGCTGTGCACTGTCTCCCGTAATTTTTAATGTATACATCGAGAGAGCCATCAACGAAATCAAAGAGAAATCTTCTGGAGTGACTATCCACGGAGGAAAAATAAGCATGCTGTGATTCGCTGATGACATAGCTGTCATAGCCGAGACAGAGAGATATCTGAATAAGATTCTAGTTACGATGGAAGAGACAATGGCCAAATATCAGTTGAAAATAAATAATAAGAAGACTAAGATATTGGTGGGCATCAAGAAAGAAGAGTCCAAAACCAACGTCAAACTAGGAAAACAAAAACTGGAAGAGATGAAAGAGTTCTGTTACCTTGGAAGCCGAGTAACCAACGATGGGCGAAGCAAGAAAGAAATAGTCAGCAGAATAGCCCAGGCAAAGAGGGCATTCTATCAAAAGAAGAATCTACTTACCGCTGGAAATAGAAGCGTAGAAGTAAGGAAACAATTCATCAGAACATACATCTGGAACATGTTTCTTTACGGCAGTGAGGCGTGGACGATGACAGCAGCGGAGAAGAAAAGGTCGGAAGCATTCGAAATGTGGTGCTACAGAAGAATGTTGAAGATTAAATGGATCGACCGAGTAAGTAACGAGGAAGTTCTAAGAAGAGTGGGATAAAAGAGAAGTCTTCTGAATGCCCTAAGAAGAAGACGGGACAACTTAATCGGCCATATTTTGAGACACGATGGCCTGATGAAGACAATCCTCGAGGGAAAAGTGATCGGGAAGACTGGAAAAGGCAGGTTTCGTATGAGATAAATGGGACAGGTCGTGAGGGATGCAAAAGAGAAGAATGACGTCAGCATGAAGAGGTTGGCCAATAGAAGAATCGAGTGGAAGGCTGTGGGATGTGGGCTGTGTAAACCAATCGTAGGATTGTTGACCGATGATGATGATGAATAGCGAGTTATTTCATTCCTTATTCTTTTTAACAATTATGTCCCTCCTGAGCGTTCGCGTTTATCTTCTTAACTCTTCAATTAGTTCTGTGATCTCTTCCGGGAATAAGGGAACCTTTTTAATCACCTTTCATTTAATGAAAGCTTGATTAGCTGCTTCAGTTAGGCCAGTTTTACTATTTACCCATTCCTCTTCCACTGAGTTTATCTTGAATACGCTCTCAAGTTTTCCCTCAATGCCTTCAATGGCCTGAGTGGCCAGTCAATGTTTCCTTCCATTTATTTACTTGTTACACGTCCATCATAGTAGCCCTTTGAATTCCAAATGACGTTCATCATCACTAAGTCATTATCCTTCAGGCACTTGCAATCGGTTAGCTTTTGGAAAGTAAAAAACAGTGATGTGCGAAGATAGTTCCTTAGTCGCCAGCGATTGCAAATTCGTGATACGCCACCCGATGTATTTCACAATGCGTTAGATATACATAGTAAAGGATAACCATGTGAGATGATAGTTGCCTGAATCGTAAATAGTTCAATTTTTCCCTCTATAAAATTTATCGTTGTGTTGTCTCGAGAATGACAACCAGGTCACCGAGTGCATCCGCTGGGTTACGGATGGTGTGTCGACCTCTCTATAAAGAGGTTAGCTGCGAGATAAGCGCGATTACTCGTCGAAAAAAGCAGTCGTGGACAAGTAGCGACTGCATTCCAAGGTGGCATTGGTCTATTCCTGGGTCAGGTAGGCCTTTCAAATGATACAGAAATCTATGAAGATGCCGTGACTTGGCGACTCGTCGCGGTGGAAGGTCGCCAACAATGATGCGTCCCATCGAAGGAGAGGGCAGCAGGTCTTCTTCGTGTGAGTGACGGTGGAGACCACCGGGATCGGATAAGTGAAACTCATTTCCCTAAGGGCGTGCTAGCAATTACTTTAACAGCTGGTGTACTACATCTACATGATTTTTAAATAGCGTAGTTTTGAACAGTACCTATACAAGTACAAATCCTTTTTATGCATGATGTAGATGTAGATGACGCCCTGCAAGACACAATGGGGTCGTTTACCATATTTTTTTATTGCCGAATATGGTAGAGTTTGTAAAATAAAAAGACCCGTATTTTTCCGTTTTTTGATCCGTCAATTAGTTCTCGAGTTATAAGCGGCGAAAAACTGATGTTTTTAACCCTTTCGGAAAAGTGGGTGTGGTGCAACCTCTGACGTATAGAACAAAATAGAACAAATTTACCAAAACAATTAAGCACATTTACCACAAGTAAATTTATCTCGCCCCTTAGCACCTACACACAGCTCATGGTACCATCAATTACACTTCATGCACTTAATCCAGTCTCTAAACTTTGACGAATTCGCACAATTATAAGACTTGGAGCAGAAGCCACAAAGCGTATCATCAGCTGAGTTTTCCCCATTCTCAGTATTGCCGTCCCTATCTGAAGATGATTCATATAAGTTTCTGCAAGTTCCCTTCGCGTTCCTAATATTTTGTTTCTTCAGTCGTTGCTTTGTTTCTTCTATTACAGCTGGAGAAGTAAGTATTTGAGCAATTTGCTTTCTTGACCTTTTCACATTGACTTTCATTCTTTTTTCTGGTGTAGGTAGTAAATTATGGAAAGACCTACCCAAAGTATTTGACGATTCCTCAGATGTTGATGTCGAGGATTGGCTTTCTTCATAGGGACTGGCAGTTAATTTTTGATCGGAAGATGAATTTGTCGAAAAAGGAGTTGATGCTTCTTCTGGGGCGTGTGAGCTTCCGAGATTAGAAGGATGAAGATCTAACTCCGTCAGGATACCCGGATTCAGAGGGAATATTCCTGTTGATCGGAATCCATTTTCAGCGTTGCCGATTGTTGCGGCTTTGCTCCATGCATTTCGAAAAAGCCGACCAAAATTAAATTTAGTCATCTTTCTATCCCCCTTACAAACTGTCATATACGCATTTGTTTCAATATCGTAGTATGTCTTTAATGGTTTATAAAAAGACCTGTCCAGAGGTTGCAACCTTTGTGTAGTGTGGCTGGGCAGTGATAAGAGGGTGATCTCATTCCTTTCACAGAACAGTAGAACAGGAAGAGCCTTGTGTGATGCGTGGCCATCGAGGACTAAAATGCATCGGCCAGGAATCCTGTTTGCTTGAAAGTGCTTTAGCCACTCCAAAAAAAGATCCTCATTTATCCACCCTGAATCGGACATAAAAATTTTAGATCCCAACGGAAATCCATCCTCCCATTCCTTATGGAACTTTTTCCCCTTAAAAATTACAAAAGGTGGTATGTAATGTCCACTTGCATTGCAGCACGCAACAACTGTCACCAATTCCCCCTTTTCCACTGACGTCTGTTTTATGACTACCTTAGATCCTGTTCTTGCAACATTCTTTTGGGTTTGGCGATTATTTAATACACATCCCGTTTCGTCAACGTTGTATATAAGGTGGGGCCTATCCATAACTCCAGCCTCAGCCATCGAAATAGTTAACTTTGAAAAAAAATATTCTACATCTTCCTTATTTAAACCCTCAGCTCGAGCCACTGACAAACCTTCGGGTTTTCGAAGACTTAAAGGATGTCTAGATATAAAATTCAAGAACCAATCCTTGCCTGCTCGTTTTTTTAACGCACAGAAATTGTTTTTTATGTTGTTTTCAATGGAAAATTCATATGCCACCTTCATGACATCATCTCTTGTCAATCCGAACCCAATTTCACATAACCTAAGAATTATTCTAATTAATGCTTCCTCTTCTTCCACTGAGAAGACATTTTGCCCCCCTCTTGTCTTCAATTTTTCCGTATCCGCTACTATCCTACGATAGAGGCAAGTACGGGGAACATTGAAAAGTTCGGCAGAATGCCTCATGCTTCTTCCCTCTCTGAAAGCTTTCAGCGCCATTCTCATATCCTCCTCTGTCCATGTCTGTTCCGTTTTTCGCCGGTACTTCCCCATCTTAATCCAAAAGGAAAAACATTAACGGTAAGCGAAAATTATCACTTTTATAAATACGTTTTAAATGAAATTTTGCTAATGTTACGCTATCAAAAGGAGGTTGTAAGGCGTTCCACAACTAATTCTGTTGCCATATATAATATTTAATACTCTGGCAATCCCTCTATCACGTACATTATATCACCTCCTTTTCTTTCAGATTGGAAAATATAGACCACTGAGTAATGTAGAATGTATAGGTATGGAACTCAATGTGAATTAATAACAATAAATTTCCATCACGAAATGCGTATGTTTTATGATATTGTTTCAGCGAATAATTGGTTAATATATATGGAACAGTACACAACATATGTTACATCAAACGAAGGTAGCTTACCTCTCGCTCAGCCTGTAAATCGTGCTCGTCGCCGTAATAATTCACCTCTATGACGGGGAAAATCTCTTTCCTCCTCCTCGTTATACGTAGTAAATATCTATAACGTGATATAGAATAGCATTAAAATAGGTTTATTCCATTAAACTTCTTATAATACTTAAATAAAAGAGTATGGCCTAAAAACAAATTTTTAGCCACTTTCGCTCAAACATTCTTATAAACATTTGATGTTTTTAATGTAAAACATTAAGTGTAAGTAAGCAATTTATCAATATTAGTTGTATATCTACTTACTTTTCAGTAGCAGAAGGAATTTTTCCAAGTGTCAGTTGAGTATAACTGGTTCAATGCTTCACCCTCGATCAGCGGCTTGGAACTGAACTCCTGCGCGTGCTGGTCCTTTTCACCCGACTAAGTAATATGATTTTGTATCATGTTTGGTAACTCCGATATTCATACAAGGCTCAAAAAAGTAACCTAATGTGGCAGCTATGGTATTAGATTTCCTTTCAGGAAAGAAAAACTTGAAATCTGAGTAAGCGCTACAATGTCACCTTACTTTGAACCTATACGAGGTTTTCTAAATACCCAATTTCACACCTCTCTCGTATGGTAGGCTTCCATTCGACAGAGTATCATTTGCTTAAATTCAGTCGTCGAGTTCTCGTTTTCACTCTACTAGAAGGACAAGATTACAAAGAAGCAATTCCTAAATCGTAGTCAGTCTCAAGTGATACCGTTTCGGGTCTGAGCGCACTTTTTGAAAAGCGTTCCTATTCACCCGCTGGTCCGATTCACCCCCCTTTACCCTACTACCATGTGAAAGAGAAGAGGGAACCACCAAATCAGTATCCCGAGGAGTTGCAGCTATTCAACATTTTTCTTTTTATCAAGACGTGTTGGAACCCTCTGGAGTATAATATTCCGGAGTCAAAATATCCCTCATTATAATCTCCAGGCGGGGACTATCGGAGAGTCAGTCAATCAGTCAAATGTGATGAACATTTTAGGTTAGGATCATGGCACGTGAGATCGCTTCCGGCCTGCGGAAAACTGGCAAACCTAAAGGTGGAAATGTGAAGAATGGACCTCGACGTATTAGAAATCAGCGAAATGAAGTGCCCCGAAGAAGGATACTTTTGGAGCAGTAGTTACAGGATCATATTCACTTGATTTTTGAATGGTAAAGATGGAGTAGGCATAATGCTTAGGAATAGTGCCGGAATGCCTGCCAAAGTGATTCCAAAGTGAGGGGTTCCTATGGAAAAATCGGATTCCTCTAGGTAGAGGCTCTATTAAAAGAAATAGTGCAGAAAATATGCTTAAATATAAGAACGTCGCATGGTTAGGGAGCCTGATTCTTAGGGAAATAGGACAGGAGATGAAGATCCTTGATATGTTCGTGAGGAGAGGAACAGAGAAGGTTTTCTGATGATATAGGAAGACAAAGAGGGCAATTGTGCCCTATGGCCTAGGAAGTTAAAATCAAAGAAAAAAACGTGGCACTGTGCCAAAAACTGTGATTGTTATTACGCAGAAGTCAAACACACGACCTATCATTCGGAGTTCATTGGGTAATGATGATTACAGAAGGGTTCACTACACGTAAGTTTACGGTAGGGATGCCACATCGATGTATCGGACTCTTCTATGATTTCTGCCCGATGCATCGAAAACATCGAGTGGTGAGAGGGTAGATTGTAACATCGACTCGATGATTTCAAAACACTCAATATCGAGTGATGTTTTAGTTAGAAGTGAGGAGTAATCTGTGTCCGAATTCATTATCCATTAGGAATTAGTCATATTCCGTTAGCCATTTAAAGAGGGTGGATTTTTCGATGAGTAAACGGAGCAAGAATGAAATCTACTGAGCAACCTATGGTATAATATAATGGTACGGTGAAACAAATGGGTAGCAATGGTATGAATCAGGATTCTACTCATTTTTAAAGCACTTTAGTTCTGCTGCTAGTTTTTTTTTGGAGTAAAACAGATGCTCATCGGAGGAATTCTGTTTTCTATTCAAATCTATTTTCCCAGCAAATACGCTGCTTTGGCTTAAAAATACTCGCTGTGTCGGGAAGGTGGTTCGCCATTGCCACCTACTTTAACATTACAAAGCCTTGATTTTCAGATATCCCTGACAGCAATCTTTTCGCTCTGTTGATTCATCCATCAAAATTACACAAATTTTGCTTTAAATTGCTCAAAGTTACGTGCTAAGCTATGATTAGGTTTAAATACAATGCACCCATCCGTTTTCGGAATGCGGGTAGGGATTGACGACCCGTCGAGTAATAGCCCGGGACTGGCCTCCCGCCACACAGTGGGCAGAAATCGAACAAAGCTGGCCAACATTCAACTGTTTTTGACTCTGGAAGTTGAAGTTTTGCGTGGTAACTCTCCTTCTTTGGTGCGTGTGATGAATAATTTAATTTTTATAACTATACGAGGGATTAAAGTTGAAAAAATATACAAAAACGCTGGAATTCAGTTTTCGCTGAAAATCTTCGAAATGAAGTGGTTGCAGAACATTTTGCGGTAGTTTTACGGAATACAATGATTCAGTGTGTAACAGAAAAATACCTTAGTCATTGATGTATCATAATTGTAATTGATTTGCTGGTATATTTGCACTGTAAAGAGCACAAAACGGCCGACCCTATTTTCCACCGATTTGGATAGAAAACTAGTCCACTCTTGGATAGAAAAATAGTTAATTTATTCATGGAAGTTTCGTAATTAACTCATATCACAAGGTTCACTGAACCTTCATAGGTGTGAATCCGTCGAGAAACCCTGCCACAGTCTGGCGCGCCAGCGCGGATGAGGCGTGAAATGCATTCTACCCTGATAATTGGAAGCATTACATTAATTATTGTAGTTATTTATAATTATAATTTATAATTATACTGTTCTGATATCTTCGTTATATTTTATATAAAATAACTCCAAACACGACGGAGTTATGTATTATGTCGAGTAGTGATGTATTTGTTGCGTTAATTTTTCCCAGCCTTCTGATTATAATTCTAAGTGCATTTCTTCTGTACGAGGCATTAAAACTTTTGCCTTCATTATATTTTCCAGACCTTAATTTTCATCTGTACTTGATGGCAATTGTGGTTTTAACGGAGTTTTCAAACGAAAGTGCTTTATAATTCTTTCTAGTTAATGAAAATTATTTATTTTAGATGTTTTTCTAAAATTTAAAGCAGTTATGCATGCCTTCATCTATTTCTACTACTTTTCATGCCTACAATACCCGCTGTGGTTTCCGGATTTCGCACGCTCGTATTCCAGGTCCTGGTCAAGTCAATTTATTTCTGATTAATTTTCGAAATATAACCATTTGGTCCTATTACATTTATTATATTTTTCTTCCATATTATCTCTCCATCTCTCCATTCCTTCGTACGGTTTCAAGGACAGATGGTTCTCGGAAAACCAACGACTATGCTCGCTGGTCTCTTATTACTCCACTAATTTTCAAGGGAGATAATTTTTCCCAGTAATGTTGTTTTTTGAGTTCTGTACAAGAAAATACCCAATCCAGAATAACTATTGTAGCATGTACATTGTAGCAAGTGCAACAAGTGCAACTACAGAAGAATAGAACGAAAAGCAGAGGAGTTCCTGGATGAAGATCAATTCGGATTCAGGAAAAGTAAGGGTACAAGAGAAGCAATATTGGCCCTTAGGCTGCTTATAGAGAAGAGAATGGAGAAGAACAAACAGACTTTCATTGCATTTGTGGATTTAGAGAAGGCTTTCGACAACGTGGCTTGGAATTCAATGTTTGATATTCTGAAAGGAATTGGAGTTTCCTACAATGATCGAAGAATTATCCACAGTTTGTATAAAAACCAAGTAGCTGTGATTAACTCTGGACCCAGCTGTGAAGAAGCAAGGATAAGGAAAGGAGTGAGACAAGGCTGTGCACTGTGTCCCGTAATTTTTAATGTTTACATTGAGAGAGCCACCAATGAAGTCAAGGAGAAGTGTTCTGGAGTGAACATCCACGGAGAAACAATCAGCATGCTACGATTCGCTGATGACATAGCAGTCATTGCAGAGATAGAGAGAGATCTAAATAACATTCTAGTAACGATGGAAGAGACAATGGCCAAATATCAGCTGAAAATAAATGAGAAGAAGACTAAGATATTGGTGGGCATCAATAAAGAAGAGGCCAAAACCAACGTCAAACTAGGAAAACAAAAACTGGAAGAGGTGAAAGAGTTCTGTTACCTTGTAAGCCGAGTAACCAACGATGGACGAAGCAAGAAAGAAATAGTGAGTAGAATAGCCCAGGCAAAGATGGCATTCTATCAAAAGAAGAATCTACTTAGAGCTGGAAATACAAGCTTGGAAGTAAGGAATCAATTCATCAAAACGTGTATCTGGAGCATGTTCCTTTACGGCAGTGAGGCATGGACGATGACAGCAGCGGAGAAGAACGGGTGGAAGCATTCAAAATATGGTGCTATCGAAAAATGCTGAAGATAAAATGGATCGACCGAGTGACAAATGAAGAAGTCCTAAGAAGAGTGGGATAAAAGAGAAGTATTCTGAATGCCCTAAGAAGAAGAAGGGACAATTTTATCTGCCATATCTTAAGACACGATGGCCTGATGAAGACAATCGTCGAGGGAAAAGGGAACGGGAAAAATCGAAAAGGCAGGCCTCGTGTGAGTTACATGGAGCAGGTCGTAAAGGACGTGAAAGAGAGGAACTACGTTGGTATGAAGCGGTTGGCCGATAGAAGAATCGAGTGGAGGGCTGCGTCAAACCAATCGTAGGATTGTTGACCCTTGATGATGATGAAGTGCAACATTTCCAAACACCTTTATTTACAAACACATAATGAGGTTCTGATTTTTATGGAGAGGATGTAACTATGCAGATCGAGCGACTTTTCGTGGTCCTTAGTTGAACTCCTTTGCCTTTCGACACATGTGGAATTTCGCACTCCTTTTGCCGTGCTCGATTGGTTGTCTTGAGTGTGACTTGATGACATCTCCTTGCAAGGAAGTTTTGCCAAGGAAGTTCTGGCCAAAAAATGTTCCCCACCGGGTGGTTGGGTGTGGTAAATACAGCGGAAATGCCTTCAAAAGAGGGTCAGGTCTCCTTCAACGCCCAAGGGTAAATGAAGTCTCATTCCGGACGGAAACTCTACGTTTAAACCAACGATTTGCAAAGACCATGAAAAAACATAACGACATTTTTGTAGAAATCCATTTAGATGAGTATTAATGGTATAAGCGGATCAATTTGATTTGAATTTCATCACTATCAAACTGTCTGTACATGGTCTGGCATTAGGTACTTTTAAGATATACCACGCGAAGTATGACATATTTTTTTTGTAATGCAAAACCTGTCCTTAAAGATACGTATCAATTTATTATCAATCTCTCAATTTAATAATATATTTTCCTGGGAAACTTGAATGACTCAGCGGATGTTATACTTCTGTAAAGTTCTGGGATCAAATCAGTAATTCTGAAAAGATCGATTTGACCCACCACAGGAAGGAATTTTCCATGCATGTTACTCCAATGGTAAAATATTTTGGCCGGTTGACGTATGATGCTAAAAATCCATGATCATTAAGAAGTTAGCACTGCATTTCCGTCATACGAATACGTAGTTTTTTAAAAAAAATTTAGAACACAAATTGGGAGATGAGAAATCCAAAATAGACTTTTTTAATTTTGCTAAAAGAGTCCGGTGTCATTCAATGCTTTTGATTTAACATTTATTAACAATAATACTGAAACCTTTTTACATTACAGTCTGCTCACGAGAGAATTCATCTCTAGGGAAAGTCATTTTTCCACCATGGTCAATTGCATTTTTCATCTGAAATCAAAATTTATCGAGAAGGTGTAAATGACCTTGCCTTCGTCACACCTCGACAACCACTGCTAGATAACTAACAAACAACTTAATCTGACATCTGGGGATTAAGTTCTCGCACTACGGTCGGCGATATTTCTAATAAAAATTTAATTGTTGTGTGTTATCATGTGATTACCTTGAAATATTTTTTCCCGGATTTATTATGCTTTTATTCATTTTACATTCATTCAATTTTTCGCCAGCGCTCCTGGTGGCTTCTTTTGGTCTGCTGGAGTGACGATGCCCTGTTTATCTCACGTCTTATACTAGTTGAATAATATTTATATTTACAAGACTATCTCCACGGAGGCCTTATATTCGTGTATATTTCATTTGTTTGTTTTTTGTGAAGAACAAAAATGCGTAGCTATACTTCGCGCTTTTTAATTTTTTTGATGGTGTTTTGATGTTGGAAGATGAAAGTGGAAGAAGGGAGTTTGCATGCTGCGAAATAAACTATATCTAACACTGCTTTTTCCTACGTAACTTACGCTTCGCCAGAAAAGCACCGGTCTTGTATTGGAAATTCAAGAATAACATAGGTGAAAAGCTAGAGCATTCAGTATTTACTAGACTCCTTGCCATCATTTAAAAAAATTCGTTGTGAAAGCAAATTATTTATTAGTTTCAAACATATATTTTCCTATGGCAAATAGATAATTAGAAAGAAAAATAAGAATTAAAAAGAAATGTCAACCCTCTTAAAAAATATCCCACGTACATCGACCGTACTTACATAGACAGTATGCAGCGTAGAGCAGCTAGGTCGTCAAAAGGTGTTACGATTGGTGGAGTAGTGTATCAGAATTAATACAAGAATTAGGGTGGGAATCATTATCAGAGCGTAGGTTAAAGTACAGATTAAATCTATCAGAGAAATTTCAATCGGATAGCTTTATTGAAGATGTTAGGCACATATTAAAAACACCAGCGTATTATGCTAGATTCGACCAGATAAATAAGATTAGAGAGATAGATTGTCGTACCGATAGATTCAAAATGGCATTTTTCCCCCGTACTATAAGAGAACAGAATAGGCAGCATAGCAAAGGGATAGGTAGGTGAAGTATTGTGAGAGTATTCTGTAGTGCATGATGCATGTATTAACCCCTTAAATACTATAGATACTAACAATCATGTTGCATGAGACAATATAGTTGCTAGTTTGCATGTTAGTAGTGTATGCTTGGTGATCTTCACCCCCTGCCACACACCCTCGTGGTGGCTTGCAGGGTATTGTGTAGATGTAGATGTAGATGACCGCAATAACTGCTTTCAGCTGAACCATTAGAGTTCCAACAAATACGCCATTGATGATGTGTGCGCTGGTTTGATTACACTTGGGCCATTGGGTACGTCTCTTATGCCCCTTTTCATGGAATGAATGACCACTCTAGATTGCGAAAGCGAGTTGTGGTTAGCTCTGGATCGATGTGGTGGGTGGGCCTTGTTTCAATCGCTGCCGATGTCCCCTTTGAGTAAAGCTGAAAGCAATTTGCTTGCACTTTCCCTAAAGTACACAAGGGAGTCTCAGAGAACACTGCATAGAGTCCGGCCTTACTTTCAAGCCAAACGTGACTTTCCTTTCCTTTTGCTGCTTGCCAATGGCGCGCTTTAATGTATTTTCCATCCAGATTATATCAGCTCATTTGAATCCGGCTGATTTCAGCCATAAAATAACTGAAATCAGTACAGAGATAGATACTATATCTTTCCTATCTTATACTATTAAACGAGCAATATCTGTATGTATCTTCTTTTTATTTCGGAAAAGGCTCTAATAATTTTTGTGAAAATTCGTATATTGCGGCTTTGGGAAGCCAGAAATCGATTGCGCAAGGTCTCATATCCGTAAAAATCGTATTTAAGCTTCATAAACAAGGAGTTTAAGTCCAGATGACGTCCGTCGGAAATGCATGGAGAGTTCGTTTTTCTCTCCTGAGGGCTTTATTTCTCTTACAAAATTAGATTAGAAATAATGTGCCTATGAGATCGAATCAAGTACCATTAGAAGGGTTTGCCATTATAATATGTAAAGATTCTTATTCTGGTCAAGGATATTTGTTTCCAATTTGAAATTACCAAAATATTTGTAAAATACGCAAACATTTTGTAAATATTTCGTGTTTTTAGCAATCTATCCCTAGATGACCGACGCGATTGTTGAAACCGAGCTCTTGTATTTTCCGATTACAGTAAACGAGGATTTCAGGCCTTTATAGAAGAAAGAGAAAGCCAATAATAATCGTTATAAACACATGTATGACTCTAAATTATTGAGTCTCTAGTTATAAACTTAAATTTAAAATTTACGTTCTACGCCTAGGTTGGTTGGGGTGGTGAGGGTAGAGTTCTCCAAAAACTAAACTTAACGGCGTGTGAAATTCACAAAAAAATGTATTAGGCCGTAAACTTTCCAGTGTTTCATACGGTTTCGTAGAAAACATCCAGGAAATATCCAAATTGGGTTTTGGCTGGGTATGGTCGGAGACCAATCACGGGAATCTAACCGGGGCCTCTAAGAAACACACCCTAATACTTCATAAACTGAGCCTCTGAACTCAAAATTTATCGTAAAAATAAGTAATATAATCGAGTTCTTTATAATTTCATCTCAATTTAAATTAAGATTAGTGACACTTGAGAGGGCTCAACTATCTGAATATTCGAATTTTGTCGTGTGCATTTTCCCATAACTCAGCGTGGTTGAAAGATGAAATGTAGAATCAAACTGAGTTTAATAGACCATGAAGGTGCGCATGCTGAATTTAGATTCGAAAAATGTTCACTCACTAGGTAACAAAAGTGAACTTCTGTATATATTTGTTTGAAGATCTCTCGGGTTAGGTCCTTCAGGGCTAATGCTTCGAACAACTTGTCTTATCTTCTTCATGGCATTGGATGTCTAGTCAGTTATACACATATGGTTATGATCCATGATCTATTTACTAAAAGAAGCCCCAATTGGTGAAGTATTAATTCATGTATTTTTGCTAACGGAAAACGTGATTTTTCTCCAGAACAAAAATAATTTGCTGAACTTTTGTTGGTAACAGACACTATAATACGGATGGAATTGAGTTTCCACAGGATAGTCATTTAATGACAATCTAATTGATGGAGTGTTTAGAAGTTGTTTTGCTAATAATATATTAAAAGATATGAAAGACCCACTGTAATAATACTATTAATAGAGAATAAACTAATTAAAGATTTCAGGTTTTAATGGCTATCACCCGGTGGGAAACTAAAATAATGATTCATTATAAGAAGTACATAAAATTAAAAATTAAAGTGAATATCCTGAAACCAGGCTTGGAGTATAGTTTCACACCTTGACTTAGTTGGAGGAGGGTGAGTGTAGATTGAAGATTTTGATTTTTTGTGGTCGCTATGAAGAGAGCAAGACAGGGAGCATGAAAGATGAGTAAAGACGTAAGTAGAGCAAAGGATTCATTGGTATGGCAATTCAATGGTAGAGCAAAGAAGGCGATGGAGGAGGTACGAAGGATGCAGAAACATTGAATGGAGATGGTAATAAATTGCGATTAGAAATTTGAAGTTGTTATAGAAAGGATAATGTATGCTAGCGGCGAGAGAAGTGAAAAAGAACTGGATTCGAAGATGGAATGAAAAGGGATATGAAGTATGCTGAGGTGATGAAAAGTGTTGCGAAGAGGAATTTTTTATTAAATCCGGTTTTAATCAATATTTTTAAGTTCCTTCGAGCAAAACTTAAATCAGCTGAATTCCCCTACTAATGAATATTAATGAACAATCTCTGAAATGTAATGCTGCAGTACTTATGATGTGTAAAATTAGGAGGCTGAGCGCTAAACATTTGCTTCAGGGGAGACCGAATCGTACATGTAAGTAGGTACTCACATACTTATAGGAGCCTCCCGATGTACCGACAACTGAAGGAAGGATTTGCAGTCACCGTGGATATTGCCGGCGACAAGTGTACTGATCTTGTAATTAGTCGCATGATTGGCTATTATATTTCTTGCTCTCTTTACACGAGAAAAATTTAGCGCATGACTTATTGATGCTAAAACGTTTATCGCCTAGCGATTAGTTGGAAACATGATGCGGATGGCAATATGCGTCCTGCAAAAGTGGATGCTGTGATTTTTTATTTTTCATAAAATTAGCTCTTGAAGTAACTAACCTTTATCTCAGTTGTCAGCCATCCAGAATTTTAGGTGCTACCTTCAATGGCTATTGGAACAGTACTCCTATTCTTAGGCATTGCAAGCACAGGATAAATTTCTTTTTATAGGCCTGTAGCTCCTGTTAAATAGCTCCGTAACTTAGTGATTAAATTAGTGTTGGGGTACTGAATAGAGGTCATGGGCTCGAATCCAGGAGATCTCTGTTTGGACACGTTCAGCTTGACTGTGCCGAGCTGTTGATTTTTTGGGTAACATATCTTTCTGTCAAACCATAGTCCTCACCAACCAGGCCAACCATCAGGTTGAACACTGTGGTTGGAGTTCCATAGCTTTTTGGGTAAAGAACCTAGGTTTAGTGGGTGAGTAAAAACTGTAGCACCTTTCCACATTTATTGTAATTGTTATACAATTCCACAATTTATTAAATTTGTGAAAAAATGCAGTTTTCTACTCACCCAGTATGTCTCATTTCCACTTTGTTATGCCTGAATCAGTGAACAATAACCGAGGTTTTATGTAATCATTTTTTTTCTTCTTGACGGACCACAACACACAAATCAATAGCATCACTTAACGAGTTCATTTAATTGAACCAACGATGCCTTACTTTATTTTAATTGTGGTTTAGGCAGAGAGCTATAGATATTTATATAGGTAATTTGTCTGGCATATCTCTTAAAATTAGTGCAATTTGTATCCTGGTCCATCCGATGAGGGAAACCTAGCTGAAGAAGTGTGAAACGTTTATCCTTCGTGCTCAGCACACGTATCCAAGATTTTTTCCAAATCGATATTAATAAACTCAGTCACCCTTCAATTCCCTGATATTATCTCGCCCGATGAGAATCGTAACCTATCGTAGCCTATCGATTGGGTGATATTTAGCGACACATTTTTAGAGCCAATAGTATTAAATGGAGACGTTTAATGAGGTCCGACTGGCTATTCGCGAGCCATGTGTGTTCTTCCCCTTCTACCCCGAACCCCAGAACTATAAGCGACCCTAACCTTCATTGCACCCTCGTAGATACTAGGGTATCAGGAATCCAGAGAATTGAGTCGAAGTTCAAGTACCCTTACTTTGTGAGAAATGAGCTTAGTTGTTGATGTTGGTGAGACACGTGCATCAATTAAAAGTGTAAATGTTTCACTGTTGTACTGCATTTGCAGGAATTGATTTTACTAAAAGCCAAAAGGTATTACTGCTTATTCTCAAGTTGGCTGTGGGGGTTTAATTCACTCTCGGATTTCAATGAAATTGAATCTATATTTGGCATTAATGGATTTGTACTAAGCATTTCCAGATAGGTCGTGCAATGTTTTTCTACCAACTGTAACGCAATTATGCCATTTCATGTCCAATCCTTTGCTTTGTACCGTGGTAGAACCTAGTCACTTTTCATTAAATGCCTCTATTTAAATTGTATTTTTTTCTGGACCTTATCTCCATAAGGTTTACTTTGCATTTCTGACCTAGAAAACTTCATCCCGTCAGCCATTGCGTTCTGAGAATTGCGTCAACTTGTTTGAAATCATCACAATGCATAAAAAATCTTCATTGTCTAATATTATAGCATTATTATTTATTAAATTGCAAAAAAGGAATTCTAAGCTTAAGAAACATATCTTCACCCCTACAGTAGGGAAAGCAAACGTTTAAACTAGCATTTTTATTATAAGATTAATTCCTTACGATTGTAGTGCAAAGAAAACTTTAATTCCCCACTAGAGGGTTAATCTATCCATATTGTTGGGGTAGTGAGGTAGTCTAATGGGAATTCGGTTGGGAATTCCCAGGAAATTGAGGGCTTGCCCAGCTTCGTGGTCAAGGCCATGAGTGTGAATGGCCATGCTTTTAGTGTCAAATTTTCCTGGAAAACCACGGGCGACTCAGGGAAAGGACCGGTCCTCCCGGGCCCTCACATGTATTTCACTCGCTGACAGTCGTCGGTGATCATTTTGTGAGGCTTATTGTTAAGTCGGTGGAGCGTGGTGGCCTAGTAGTTAGAGCGCTTGGCCACTGGTCGAAGAGTCCCGGTTCAAATCCGGGTGAAGTCTTTGGACGCCCCCAAACAAAAAAAATCCTCGGAGTGCGAGATGGCCCAGGGTAAGGAAGTGGCCCCCCTACCCTGAATGTGTGAAATTCACACGCCTGTGGCTTAGTTAGGGTGAGCTCTACCCTCACCTATCCAAACCAACCTTCGGGTTGAATCACTGAGTGGGAGACATTGTGTAGTCTTAGCGTGTAGCCAGTTATCGATCCGTGCATTGAAATGTTTAGCTACATATAGCAAGATGTTCCACAGAGAAAAGAGAGATTTTTTCTCTGTGGAACATCTTGCTATAGTGCAATTTTCAGCGGGTGACGCCGCTAAAGTTTCCGCGGCCAGTTCGCGCTCTTTGAATTTGTTTAGCTACAGTTTGATCCGTGATTATTATTGAATCGAATTTGCAAATTTAACCCTATTATCTAACATGTTTCCATTCAGTAGCCTAGTTGCATGCTTATCATGCGTGTTTGATGATCTTCACCCCCTACCACACACCCTCGCGCGGTGGCTTGCAGGGTATTGTGTAGATGTAGATATAGAATTAAGACCACATATTGCCGCAAAGTAAGAACATACAAGAATGGGGAAGACACACATATTTAGCATGCATTCCGTCGCAATACTCTCGTTCCCACAGTTACCTGTGACCTCTGACTCAATCATTTGTGGAAAAGTGCTGTACGCTTTAATACAAACCATAAGGTATTTTATGTATGTATCTACATCTACATCTACATCTACATAATACCCTGCAAGCCACCACAAGGGTGTGTGGCAGGGGGTGATTTCTCACCAAACATGCACTACATATCATGCATAAAAAAGGAATAGTATTAATATAGTAGTCAGAACTACACTATTTAAAAATGATAGAAATTGCAAAGCAAACATGCAAAAACATTCTGTTAGTAGGGTTAGCTTTAAGTACTCATACCAACATGCAGCTACCAATGCTATTCATTGCTACTCTCCGATAGGACATATTTACCGTTATTCGTATCTCTTATTGTGCGAGGGAAAAAGGACATTTTGAATCGGTCAGTTCGGCAATCAATTTCTCTAACTTTATGATTATGGTCCAGTCTGCCATAGTAAGTTGGGGTTCGTAAAATATTTTTAACATCATCACTGAAAATATTGCCTTGGAATTTGTGGAAGAGATTAAGTCTAAATTTCAACCTGCGATCTGACAATGATTCCCATTTCAATTCATTTAATAGACTGGTTACGCTAATATAATTATCGTATCGTCCCTTTACAAATCTTGCCGATCTTCGCTGCACACGTTCAAGTTCATTACTTAGACCGATTTCGTAGGGATCCCATACACTGGCAGCATATTCCAAATGAGGTCTAACAAGGGAAAAGTAGCTGATTTCTCGTACATGATCGTCACATTTACCCAATACTCTTTTAATGAAACCCAGTTTGCGATTCGCTTGACCCATTATTTCACGAATGTGTTTACCCCAGGAAAGATCATTTGTCAGTCTTATTCCAAGATATTTAATGGATTCCACGTTAGTTAATTCATTATTACTTATTTTGTAAGTGGTAGGAGGAGAGCTATTCTTTTTCCAAAAATTCATTACAAGACATTTCTTAAAGTTTAATTCTAACTGCCATGTATCACACCAAGTTTCAATTGCTTGTAGGTCAATATTTAAATATTCTTTATCGTTCGGGCATAGAATTTCCCTGTACACTACTGCGTCATCGGCAAATAGACGAAGCTTACTTTTTACCACCTTTTGGATATCATTAATATACAAAAGGAATAGGAGTGGACCTATCACACTACCTTGTGGGACACCCGAAGTGACTTTAATTGCCGGTGAGGAAACACCGTCCAAAACAACCCTTTGAACCCGATCATGCAGAAAATCATTAATCCATGATATAATGTTACTGTCTAACCCATAAGATTTTAACTTCAAAATTAGTTTGCTGTGAGAAACCTTGTCAAAAGCCTTCTTGAAGTCGAGAAATATAGCATCCACTGGAATATTATTTTCGCCAGAAACTAAAATATCGTGGGAAAAGAGAGCAAGTTGGGTTTCACACGATCTGCTCTTTCGGAAGCCATGCTGGACATTGGACAATAAATTCTGGCTATCAACGGTGAGCTCGCGTTGTATCGCTCGGGTCTTTGATCCCATGCTGTTAGTGTTTTATACTATCCGAATGCGCATGTTGCATAGTGGGAATTATGGCAAAGGTGTTCAAAATTCGAGGATTATATCAACAACGCGAGCTCACCGCTACACAAGGTATTTTTCCGGTTTTTCAATTTCTTCCTAAAAAAATCCCTTCTTACATATCTATTGCTAAGATTCTCCGCTTAACCTCACGATGTCTTGTTGAAGGAGCACTGACAGAGTCTTCTATACTACCAAGTTTTATTTTCTATAGGATTTTTAAAAGATCTTTGCGTAGCCTGGCGATATCGATGACTTTGTGTAGGCAGAAGAAAATTCCCAAATCCAGGCTTGGATTCTGTTCATTTACTTCAAAATCTGTAGACTTTGTTGATTGGCCCCGCGAACTTTTACAAAGACACCAATGGTGGGATGGTATGTATCGAAGGATCTATGGGGTAGTGACTGTTTAGCCTCGTTGGATCGACGATCACGACCAAAATATTTTAAATATTTCATTGCCAGAGGACAGAATTTTATTATTAAACACATACCTTCACAGTCAATTTTGTATTTGAGCATGATGTAACAGCATTTTCTTCTCGTTGCAAGGGTACCGGTTTCTTCGCTCGCGAAGAAAAAGACACCTTTGACAGTTGACAATAAGCCAACCCTGCCCCGAGTTAAGTATTTTAGGCCACCTGGGAAGAAATGCGACTAAACATTTTCGGTTCGGAGAAATATTGCTTCCTCGTAATTGTTGCATCCCTTGGTCCCAGAGTTTAGGGGAATCCAACATTGAAACTTGAGAGTCCCACCTATTATAATAACTGAACGATGCTTTTATATCATTAACCTCATTTTAATTTCGTTAAAAAAATAGCCGTTAATTTTTGGCTATTTTATATTTCGTCAAAAACACTTCACAAAAGCAATAATAATCAGTGAGAAGAGGTGTTCGAAGTTTTATTTATGATTGCGCTATCATCATGCGCTTATTTTGTCACGTACGATTTCGCCCATCGTAAGTTACGGCTTCTATGTTGTTTTCCCTCTTCAGAATTCTCTGTCACTGTTCCTAGCTTCATCTCAGCGTCATAACTACAATTCGTCGTCTCATCCGTATTTCATTACCTTATTTTCTCTTTTACTTGCTTACCAAGCATGGTTAAACTCTCTTCATTCACCCCTCTGTCTTGAGCTTTTGTAATTGCCTACAGCTGCTTCCATCCTTCCCCTTCTCCACCCAGTCCTTCGCCATTTGTATTCCTTTTTGCCCTACCTGTATCTTTCTCCGAATCCAAATTTTGGTCGCCTCGTACCTATTCTCATTCTCCCTCCGAAATGTCCATGCTCTGGGGCTGAATGTGGGCGCAGTAAAAAGATCTCGAGAGAGAAGGATTTCTGTGTTTGGTGAAACCTATCACCCAGACACCCCGGATAGATGGAGGAGGCGGAATGCTTGGAGGAGGGGGGGGAGAGAGGGCGCGTGCTGGAGGCACGCCATCTCCCCCATCCCTCTCCTCCCTGCCGCCGCTCGCTCCACCCTCCTGGTCCATCCCGAGAGCAGGCTGGAGAGACGGACTATCGCCAAGCGAGAGCCCAGCCGACCAACCCTGAGGAGGGAGGGTGGATGGGGGGGGGATCCTTTTCCCCCTTCCTCCCCCGCGAGCCACGGGGGGGGGAGGGGGTTTGAAGCCTCTACTTCTCCTTCTCTCCACCAGGGGGAGGGAAGATGCCGGGGAATGGGGGAGAGAGAGAGGGCGGGGAAGTCCACCCTCCCGTGCCCAGGTGAGGTGGACGTAGTAGCGCAGGTTTCTCCCTCCTCACACTCCTTTCTACCCACAATTCCGTGGGCGCCGTGGGCTCTCCCACTCCTCCCCCTCCTCCAGAAAGAGAGGGGAAGAGGGGGAAGATATATAAGAAGAAGTGGATAGGAGCTGAAGGAGGAGGCGACCTCTCTCTCTCTCTGCTGCTCCATCCCTCTCTCCCCAACCCCTGTCCACATTCCCTTCTCGGCTGGAAAGTAAGAAGAGGACGACCCCGCCTCCACCTCCCCACCCTCCGTCTCTCCCCTCCGCCTTCATTCCGAATTCACTCCCCTTCCCCCCCTCACAAACCTCTCCCCGTCCCCACTACATGCACACAAAACATAAAAAGATCCCTCCCCCTTTCCGCGCCCGTCTGCCTTCCCTTTGCACACGCAACTGCTCCCACCAAAAACTCTCGAACGCGCGCGGGATGATCGCGGCGTCGTCGCGCGTGCGCGGCCTTGCGCTTCGCGGCCGTCGTCTTCCCTCCTGCGACTTCCTCCGCGTCTTCGGGCGGGCGAAGAGGATTGCTGCTTGGTAGCAGGAAGCTGCGATCGAAGGCCTCCGTCACGATCGTGTGCTCTGATAAATGGAGGAAACCTCTCAGGTCTGGGGAGTCGAAGGAAAGTTTACTCTTGGGAGTGTTGTGGAGGTCTGGCAACTTATTCGATGGCGCTGAAGTGTACGAACAGAAACAAAGCTGCTAACTATGCTTGTTTCCCCATACCAGGGGTCGGCAAACTTATAAGATGGAAGAGCCAAATCTGTCCTTTAGAATTAATTAACATTTTTCGAGAGCCATAATATATTTTAAAAGTAATGAAAAATTAAGGAAATACTATGAAAAATGAGTATAAATTATATCTCTATTAAAATCATTCAAGAATTTCTATCGTTGTTTTTGTATGAGCTGTGAGAAAATTTATTAACGCCCGTTTCGTAATTGGTGATGTTTATTTTACAAACGATTCCCAGTCGAAATTAATCATTGACACTATCTTTCGTATACAATACTAATATATACGTGTATTTGAATGTGCAAATATAAATATCGTACTATTTAAAGGAAACTACGATAGTTTTTATTACTAATTTCAATTTCTCTTCCGAGCTACGTTTACGTGCCCAAAGAAACACATGTGGCTCGCGAGCCGTACATTGCCCACCCATGTCCCATATCAAAGGCTTTTAATGGGGTAGCTTACCCTTGCGGACGCTGAGATCCAATATCTCCCCTTATGTCTGCTTGATACTCGACAACGTTCCCCTCCGATGATCCTAAACTACTTTAACACACTGTTAAATAATTTCATCATTGATAATAAGTAGATATACTCATTTATCTCACTTTATTTTTTATACTGATGGTGAGTAAAGTTAGAATTTTCTTTGCCGAGTTTCTAGGGATTTCCGCAGTACCAAGGATAATTACACATTGGGCACAAGTATCGGTGTTCTAAAAGGAAAGGTCACCATTAGAGTTACATTTTGCGTTTGATGCTCTAACATATCAGGACCAGATTTGGTTAACTAAGATTAAATTTCATGCGTATGCGAAAAGCGTCGAATGATGGGCAATGTTTATTAGGTTATTTTTTACTAGATAAAGTTGATCTTGGCTCACTTGTGTACTAAGAAGTTTCATGGAATGCTAATGAGACTAAGAACGGCAATACAACTGGAGTTTTGGAATTATATAAGGCTGGAAATGGTAATAGTTACGGAAATGGAACGCCGTTACTTGTGCCCAATGTGTAATTATCCTTGGTAATGCGGATATCCCTAAAAACTTGGCAATGAAAATTCTAACTTTACTCACCATCAGTATAAAAAAATTGCTGGAAAGCATTATTGGAAATGAGTATAGACACGTTGTGGCAATCACTGGAAGAGAGTCGTTCTAAGCAGAGTGTTTTGGAAGTTCTGCTAACAATTGGAAAATTAATAGAATGCTGTTTAATATTCCTAAATTCGTTTATTCTTTTGCAAAATTATTTAAAAAAACAAGAAGTGATATGAAAATCACATAAGGTTATTTAAACCCCAAATATTGGGATCTATCTATGAATATTTAAATTAAAACGACTTGCATTGAAAACAGTGCTATTTTTGACTGTTTACATTGCATCATTATTCATGGGATAATCAAACTGAAACATACAATGCAACGTCAGCTTAACTTCAGTATTTTTTAACCTTACGTCGTTTCTTCCAAGCTTCATTCATACCTTTGGTGATAAAGTGGATCTTTAGCCAAGGAAGCGTGGAGGGAGAAATGTTCACCCTAATGAGTTGAACCTTTTCTTGATTAGATGACAAAAAATTAGATGGCACTGGTCTTGGGTATGGGTTGATAGTGAGGATTTTTAAAAAATTTTATCGTGTTTTTTTTACGATTCCTCTGTGAACAGTGAGGATGGAGGGCGTTCGTGGATGGAGTACATACGGTACTTTAGTGCGTCTAGCATTTTTCCATTTTACGATTTTACTGGATAACGGACGATCTTTGTGGGCGTCGTGGTTTGAGAGAACACTTCGCGTTCAGTTTATCGCCCTGAGACCTGGTTTTTTAAAACTTACTCCGCGCTTTGTCCCTCACTTGTCTTCTCAGGATAGAGTGAGAAGTTGACGTCATGCGCCAGTTTTCCCTCTCTGACACTCTGTTCTTCTGTTTGAACTGGCCCAAAGTGTAGTCGTAGGAAGCGGAGCGCGACTGCTGAGGTTATTGGCGCCAGATGAAATAATGTGAGCTTCTAATTTGACTTAACTGAAAATGTCCGAAGACTGGAATATCCAAATGCCAAATTAAAGTATGGACTATCTCCTAATATTGTTTTCCATAATTTAATTTGGCATTTGGATATTCTAGTCTTCGGACATTTCATTGGCGCCAGTTTAGCGTAGGTGCAAATGTAAACATGGGTAAACCAGAATATCGATGCATAACAAGTTTAGAACCATTGAAATTTATTTGTTCACTATTATTTAAAAATTATTAGGCATTTTTTGATGAAAATAATTCATGTGCCTTTCATACTACGATTGCTCGTCTCATAATCCTTGGTTAGAAAAAGTGCTGCTGATGTTTCAAGCTCGTCTGGATGCATAATTCGACTCCAGTTGCGTGGTTCAGAATGACTTCCATTTTAAAGAAATTCAACTCGGTTGTAAAACCATTTGGAGCTGTAGTTTTAATCGGGTGATTGTTTACTATGGGGTTGAGTATTTAGGATATCAACCATTATCCCAGTGCCTTGAGGTGTTTTTGAAACCCCTGCTTCGGAACTATGATTCGATGATTCATGCGACACCACTTCGTTCGTTCTCTATATGCACATTTCAATGCCTAATACGTCAATTTCCATGGATAAACGGTGATTGAACGATCATTCCTTAGCGTGTATCAATTATATGAAAAGTGGCAGTTTCAACTAAATGTGATTATTGGCAGTTACAGCTAAATATGATCGAAATAAACAAACTGCGAATTTTACTGATATAATTTAATCACGACATTTTACACGAAAAATTTATGTCATCTTCAGGTGAATTGTTGAAATATTTTGTTGAAACCAGGGTCGTGATTAAATTATATCAGTGAAATTCGCAACGTTTGTTTATTTCCATCATGGAAAAATTTCACAAAATTACCCCCGAAACCGTTCGATTAGCTAAATATGATCGATGGCAGTTGGAACTAAAACTAAAAAGACGTGTAGCTATTAATTTTTGGAAAAATAGATATTCAATATAGAAATTATACAGCATCAGATATCATCAATGGTTCGCGAGCTTACTTTGTGGAGGTTCATAATCGAGAGTAAAACAAAGTAAACTTTGTTAATCCACACTATTTATTCGGTACAGCCCGACAGGTTTCAACACTTCCGTGTCATTCTCATGCGACAATTCTGTATTGTATTCTCAATACATACTTGTTGTGTCTCTCGAGAATGACGCGGATGTGTTAAAACCTGTTGGGCTGTACCCGATATATAGTGTGGAATAACAAAGGTTACTCCATTTTACTCCCAAGCAGCCGAAAACTAAAATCGTTACCGTAGAGTTAGTCACAAACTTAGGTGCTGAAATTACTAAATATTTATCATGAGAAAAGACATGTGGTGCGTTCGGCCGAGCCAAGATAAAGCTAGGATATTGAGAGAGTGAGGAAATATGACGAGGAGACAAAGGAGCGGATTAACTTCTCATTTGTTTGTCCCCAGAATATTCAGCGAGTACATGGGATCCGGACGAAGTAGGTTTTATCACGTAATTGGATAGTGTGAAGTGAAGAGTAGCTACTTTCGTAAAGTCACTATAAGTTTAGTAGTGTATCGAAATTATCAGAAACATGATGTGCGGAATCATGATCGGAGCGTAGGTTGCGATATAGATTAATTCTCCTCCAGAAATTTATGACTTTCTCTGACGACGTTGAAACTGCATTGAAATCTTAACCTCTCAGTGCCCATACTTAACTCTTCTTACTGGTAAGGTTCTCTGCTAAAATCATAACAACAAAATTATTGGGAAAAAATTTCGGGTGGGGGGCTGAAGCACCAGAAGCTCCCCCCCCTGGCTACGTGCCTGCCTTGCCAGGGACAACAGCAACGGTTGCTAGCTCGGCTGTACCCGCTGATGGCATACCGTTTGGAGATATTTTGCCAACATCGTCAGATGCCAACATTAAAAACTCACATGTGAGTATCCCGTCATTCTGATGACTAGACGGTGTCTTTCGGAGAAATGCTCGTCGGCGGGACCTAGGAAGATTCCGCGTAGATTGGGAGGATTGCCTGACAACAAGGGGCGTGCAGCTCCCGATAGTTATGCAACCAACTGGCCTTTCTGTGCCTTCGTGTGTATGCCCACACGGCTGTGCCCATGAGGTTTTGTTTTGTATCGTAGGAATTTAAAGTGAAGAAAAAAATACACCATTGACCCCCACCGCCCAGTCTACGACTTCATATGATGTGAAAAAAATGAGGCCTTAGGTGAGAATTGGTGACTTTGAAACGTACGTAGACAAGAATCAACTCTCCGCCATCGTCGCTAAATCATTCGACAACGAGGTTTACGATTGTCAGAGTGATGATAAATTTATAACAAATGAACTATTTTGGGCCCTTTCGCAAGCAAGTCATTCATATTGCTTGAAAAATAGTTTGACGTGATTCCCCTCCATCCATTAGTCGTATCTTCCTGTTAACAAGATTCAATATTACAAGCAATTTGGTGTCAATTTTCAAATCATAACATGAAAAATCAGTTCAAATCGAACGGATGACTAAATCATGTAGGTTAAACGGAATATTGGCAGTTTATCTTGGGTGACACGAACACAGCCAGTTTAAAAATGGAGCACGCGAGCTTAAGTAACCAACTTAAAATGCTACTGCTGACGCTGGGAACTGAAAGTCGAGAGCCGTTGCCTTGTGAGAGAGGTTTGTGTAGAAATGGGCTCGTGGTATCTATCTCTTAACACGCGTGTCAGGCACCACCGCTATTTCACCAGCGTGGAGGACGACGCCGAACGCAGACGCATGCCTCCCCGTCCCACCGCTCGCGCTCACCTTTTCCAATCTCTCCACTTCCCCTCCCTGCTTTCCCCTCTCTCCTCCCGAGCACAAACTTTCTTCCCCTCCGCCGCGTTCCATTCCACCCCTCCCAAACATTCCCTCTCCCTCCTCCCCCCTCCACCTCCTCCTCCCCCCCCGCTCGGCTGGCCCACGCTCTCCCCAAGCCGCCCTTCAACAAGTGTGCCGTGACCGGCCGAGAAGGAAGGACCGCGATCCGACGAGAGCCGGAGGCCTCTCCGATCCCCCCACGCCTCCGCTCTGGGCTGAGGCCGACCAACAACCATCGCCCCTCTCTGCTGCAGGAAGAAGCACGCCGACCGCGAGAACTCGTCCCCGGCCTTTCAAGATCGCCCTCGGCGTGCAGCAACTGATTCGGGAGGCGCCGGGCAGCGTCGTCGCACCCCAGGGCTGCAAATACTTATCACTCGATTCTCTGTTGGAGGCGGCGACAGCTAGCACTCACTTTCCGTGTGAGAGGGAAGAGAGGTGGCTGGCCACTGATACCCTGACTGCTTTTCTTCTCCCGAGCGCGGAACGTGCGCTTCAACAAATCGCTTGGGAAGTAGCCGGAGAGAGAGCAAGGTTGAGTCCATTTCATCTCAACGATTTGTGTCTTCTTCGGCGGATGTTAGTGTCGTGCTGCAGCTCATAACTCAACTGCCTCTTGCCCCTCGGATTATAAGTGTTGCAACTGTGACCCTAGTGCTCGTGTTCGCCAAAGGATCCGTCTGTCGTGTGCTTGATACATCGCCGCATCTGCTTTTATTCCGCGCCTCTGTCCAGCCGAGGGCAGAGGCCTCTACGTTGGGAAGTGTGCCCCGTGGCCGCCGTCGTGTGGCGGGCGCTTGGATTATACAACACGATTCCGGGCGTAGTCATCTCGTCGCATGGTTGGCGCATTCGTTCGCACTCCGGGGGGGGTGTAAAGTGTTCGGCGGTGAGGCGGGCCACCAGGAGGATTATCTGCCCGCCCACCCTGCCTTCCTCTTCATGTCGAGGGAGGATTACGGCGAGGAAGAGCCGTGTGCTTGTGATTTCCACCCCTTTCAAATCATCCCCCAGTGCCTATCCCCATTCCCCGAATCTTGAACCCCCTTAACTTAGCCGTCGTAAGAAGCAGTGGTGTTTTTTTTTTAATTTGGTAAATTTTGAATCCACCCCGATTTGATGAAGTTGTGCATTGAATAATCATTTGATGTGCCCGATTATTTTTCCCTTCATGTTTGCCCCTCGTAATCCTTCTGGCGCCCCTTTATGTAGATTCTCGTTTCTTACTCCCTTGCCCCTTTGATAGTCCACTGTTTTCTCTGTCGTTGGATCCCCCTGGAAACCAGTGGCTCGAAATACGAGGAATAGTGCCTGTGGATCTGGATGAGGGAGTTCTGCGAGCCTTGTGATTTCGTGGCTTTTTATTATTGCCGTGGTTAAATCTCCTCCTCTCCTGGTTAACCCCCCCGGCGATGGGGCTGGGCCGGAGGCCCCACCGTCCCCTGAGGCCCTCCTGCGACCCCCTGGCGGCCCAGGGGTAGCGCCCCGCGGCCATGCCGACAGCCGCCCCCGACGGAGGTGTCACGTACGTCGGAGGGAGGAGACAACCGAGCCGAGGAGGGAAGAGAAAAGGTGAGCAAATGATGTTGACGCATCCCGCTCCCCAATTTATGGCCCTCCCAATTTCCAGTTGCGGTGCTGGAAAGCCAAGGACGGAGCATCAGGAGACCCGTTCGATGGCCTTCTTTGGGCTGCAGGCCTCCTCCTTCATTCGGTTTATACATCCTCTGGGGTTATACTCCTCTAATTGGAAAAATATTATTGGTGGCATCTTGAAACGGTCGTATGTTGGCGACGTTAACAAATATTGTGACCTCAACGATTACGTTATGATAGTTAACGTTAATTCCAGATATACTGCATATGTAGGCCTTCAGCCTCATTAGCTTTGTTAATAATATCTCTAGTGAACCGGAGGTTTTTAAATCGCTGTTCATTTGTATCATATTATTCCGTTATTGCTTACGTTAATTTTACTAATGTTACTCGTATTGCTTTACTGGACGGGATATATTAAGTTGAAGTTTTCCGTTTGCGATGCATAATATTAGTTTACATCAGTATGAATTGGTTGTAAGTTCCGAGCGCCAATGGGCTTTGGCCTTGGTATGCTGGAAATGGCTTGCAGTTTACGATACACACCTAGTTAGATGCTAGATTCTCCGGCTCATGTAAATTGCCGCTGAACTGGCATTACCCGGAAGAGAAGCAAATCGTCATGCTATTTAACATCATGAGAAACATTTTAATCGTATCGTAGAAAAAGGCTAGATTCGAAATCCATTTCATTCTTAAATGTATATGTGAGCGTAATACCGATTTAGTTAGTCTCTTTTGCTTACGTTTTCGAATGATTGGAGATCTTTTGCTGGAAGTCAGAGCAGTTAGACATTGTTTGGTGGTCCTCCAATTGAAGCACGCTTCTGATTATAGAAATGCCCTGCTGACGAGTATCGTAAAATTTCTCCGAATCGTGGTCGCCGATATTTGAGTCGTCTCCGCAGAATTTGGGTGGGGGAAGATGGCGGGTAGATTATGGAGCTGTGCTTTGCGAGCTACACAGGTACTTATGCGTAAAGAAATACCTCGTTCCTCTTTATAATGATGGGTAACAGTATAGAGTGCTCTATGAGTGAAATAAGATGCTAAGAATTGGATAGAGAAATGAGCGTAATATCTTCTTCTGCAGCTTCACATAAGATCCATCTTGAGGATAGCTCTGCATCAAAAAACAGGTGAAGCGCTCACGGTTTATGACGGCAAAACATCAAAGATGACCAGTGGGATACTAACGTTCCGGGAGAACGTTAAATATTCATTCGATATCTGCTTGGACACGAGTCGCCTGCTTTGGAGTCGCAGGTGGTGATCCGATAGTTTAATGTTCGACGTATGTCACGTGAGCCATTTTCCGCTAGCATTCCAAATATAACCAAACGAACGGAAACGCTCCGGCCCAAGGAACATTGACGAGGAGGGACCAGTCGATGAGAAGAGTGAACACAATGATCGTATATTAGTTTAGTTTACATTTTTGAACATGCCGGAATTCTCATTTTCTCTCAGGTTTGAATGGCTCTGTAGAAATTGGAAAGAACAGGCGATTCCTTCCTCCTGAGATAAAGAGTTTTTAGGCTAAAGGCATTGTGTATTGTAAGATGGTATTTTGTTTGCTTGTATGCATCAACGAGGATGGTTCTGAGGGTGCTATTTTTATGTGCTGGGAATGAATTCAAAGTTCCCAATAAAGGAAGGATTGAAGACGAGGTGCATAATGGGAAACCTCTGAGATTAAAATCTCACGTGACAATATTATATTAGTTGAAGTTTCAAGGTAACACGTAATCGAAGTGCCACAGGAATAAGTGTTTTAAAAACCAAGTGGGAGAAATAATGAGAATTATTTTGGGAAATATATATTTCGTCACCTTGGGGTTTTGGAACGCGGTGCTTGGGGAAAGGAGGAAATAGAATAGGATGTGAAAAAATTGGAACGTGGATTTATAAATAAACGCCGTGTAAAACAACCGATACTTGTGACAGGAATGTGATTCTAATTAAAAAGGAGACATTCGTAGTTCTCCCTTGGAGGAATCTATTCATGATGAGTAATAATAACTCGGTTTTTCCAAAATACTTTTTATTAGATGCAACCTAGTTTTCGACATCAAGGCGTCATCATCAGGTGAAGGACTTACATAAATGTTTTGATACGTATTCATTTAAGGGGAGTTTCTCAAACTCCTCCCCGTGCCACCTTGACTCACCCTTCCATCCCATCTTGAGTCAACGCTCTACCACCTCCTCCCCCCAGCCTGGTTGTATCCAACCCCCACCTCCTATTCCTCGGATTTTACATACACAAAACAAATCTCTAAGCTCTTCACCTAAATAAAACGCCTTGACGTAGGAAGGTACGTCGTACTGAATATTACTGTGTAATAATCAAGTTATCACCTCTTCTTCATTACAAAAGAGACCTCATCACGGTTAGACATATTACGACATGGTGTCCTTAGTTGTCAAATGTTTTCAGTATCGTAAGAAGATTCTGGGCATAACCTATAACATTGCCATAAGGGGTGTTGTGTTTCTCAGGGTTCCTTGGGAATACATGAGGAATATGGATGCGAAATGAAGATATTTATGTATGGGTAAGAACAAAAATGGGAGTAGTAATATCCGGAGTCGGCAGGTAGCATTTTGCTGGGAACGAGAATATTGTGAACTGTGGATAGTCGGTGGGAAAAATCATAAATAGAGGATAAAAAGTGTTACCGAAAGGTCAGAAGAATGGTTGATGCGAGAAATGGAATAAAGATTTGATCGGCGTGAAGGTGGCTTGAAAATGAAAGAGAGATGAAAATTAGAAGCTGTGTTTTAAAAATTTGGAAGAAGAATATATAAAAGTAAAAAAAAAATTAGTCAGAAATCAGTGTAGTACTAAAAAAACTGGAAGAAGAAGAAAGTCAAAAATGCGGTAAAATCACAAGGCGCAGGAAGGTTGACTATCTTTATTGCCAAGGTTACGGTTTTGAGGAAATACTAATCAGCCGTCTGAGTAGGATTGTCATTTTAGAATCAGAAGAAGTACAGGAAAGGTGGTAGGAATAAATATTGGGACTTAATTCCTGACATATTTGTCGATTCCATTTTTCATATGACAGGAACGTTTGTCGTAGAATAATAGCTTCGGCTCAGGAATTATTATTAGTTGTAATAGATTTTAGAATAAAAATGGGTTGGCGGAAATTGTACCTATCGTCAATTTTTGCGTCTAAACTTACATTCACGAAGAGAAAATAAAATATGAGTGTTTCAAGAGTTGAGGTTCATTAATAGGTGCTTCTTAGAGATCTGTCCTTCCAAGCTCTGCAAATTTGACCATGAGGGGAGAGGATATGATTGCTGGTTGGTCTAAAAAGAGACCGAGAAAAGATGCATTAGGTCACTGCTCCAAAGACAGGGCAGGCTGCTCCAAAGGAAGGGAGGATTCATGCGTTCTTGTATGAGAGAAAATTCAGGCCCGCGAAGTCTCTTTAAATTTGTAATTGTCTAGAACGTTGATCTCCTGTCAGTTCTCAATAAACGTTGAACCTTTGTATCAATTGGTGTGACTACGAATGTAATCACAACAATGCACATTGTTTGGTAATTTTTTAAATTAATCACTTTTTTGCTCTCGATTATTTTAGATTTCAATAATCAGACTTGTAAATAGTATCAGTTAATTTTTTAAATTGATGTTGGATGGCTTCGTTACTTGGTAAATCGGTGGCTTAGCGAATAATGGAGAAGGGCAGGGTAACTTAGATAGACAGTAAGGTTCACAAAGACTTACCAGGTGAGATGGAGGAGGATAGAAAGTTGTTGAAGGATACAAAAGAAGTGGATATGCTCAGAATGAACTCCTCTGCCATTGTAGGAGAACATTGGTTAGGAGAAGAAAAATATGTTTTCAAACTTTATCAGAATCAGATCAATAAAAATCTAACTTCTCAACGCTAGAAAGTCAATATTTCACATTGATTTTTATTTCTTGACATAAATATTGAATACTTTTCTCAAATCGTATTTATCATATTAATTCATTTTGCCGAATAGTATTCCAAATACAATAACAAAAGTGGTTCTGAATCATGAAATATATTATATAGTATCACCTTTTATTTACCATGTTATCATGATTGATTATTGTAAATTTAATGTGGAGAGAGGTATAATATATTCCTACATAATTTCAACTTCCTATTCCGAATCCGAAATTGTAATCGTTTCACTCTCATCGCCCTTAATTTTTGTCTTTAATACCTATTTGCTTGATGTCACACATTTCTCCTTTTCTCAAAACGCCTCCGACGCATATACCAACTCCAGGCGTTTTTTGAGCAACTAATATCCCACACTATCAAAATCAGCCACGAAAATAATAAGTCCTCTAAATTTAATTATTCGACCAAGTCTCATTATTACCTCCCTCGTTATTCACTTTACTGGGGCTATAAAAACTCTTTTCATTCAAGAAGGCATTCAAAATTTTATTGCACGTGATACTTAATGTCAAATTCACCTAATGAAATTATGAGGTAAGAAAATTTTCGACTCCAAATCGCGAGTTGAAATTTTGAAATCGCAATACGCTTTAATAAATTTATGGTGGTGATCTCCAGTTGCTTGAGGAAAACTCCGCAAAGGACTTGTCTCCAACAATTCCGACTTTCTTTCCATCTCTAAAGGAATCCACATCCCAATGCTCGTTTTGTACAATGTTTGGCGTCCCTTTTCCCAGCCAGAGATTGAGACTCTCCGCTGGACTACACACTGGACTGCACTCATGAGCACGTGTTCGATGCGGAATAGGGTAAAGAAAAGAAGGTGGACTGGGTTTCCGTTTAAAGGCAGTATACAAGACACACTATTTCAACCATAAAACTAGATTTTCTGTCACTTGCTTTCATGGTCATCGATTTAAGCGCGTTTTGTTCACTGGTGAAACCGTCGCTCCAAAATTTTAGCTTAGCAAATAATTACTTCTGTTCACTCGATGTTGTCTCATTTTGATCTCGTTCGGATGTGACAATTCTCTGTCTTTTCTGTTTGTCTGTACTTCAGCTTTGATTCTGCTTATCCCTCGAATAATGGATTAGGCACGACAGTGAATGTATTCAGCGTGCGCGTTTTAAGAGTGGCGTGACCTTTTATTTGAAAAGCTCCAGGGGTGGAGGTGTCACGAATGATATTCACAGATAACGCCGTGAGGAGTTTGCTCTCAATTTTCGTTACGAAGTAGTAATCATTTTTTTCTGAATATTTTATTTCAAACGATTCTCGTTCTCGTTGTCACCAATACTTTTACGCTGTCGAAACACCATTTTAAATATTCAGGTCAGAGGGAAATGAATCATCTCTCCGCTTTTACTTCCTTTCGCATTTCTGATGTGTAACTCCATTTATATATCTACATGACATTTGAGGTATTTCATTGTAATAATATCAATTAATTTTGGATTTCAAAGTATAGCGTCATATTGAACAAATAATGTTGGGGATGATATGAAAAATAAAGACCATTACACTCCATCAGGAGTATGGTATTCTTATGTCTCTATGATGGTAATGAAGGGGAAGCAGTGCATTTTACTTACTAAACACCGAAGAAATAGGCCAGTCATTAGTAAAAAGAGTGAAACGCACAATCTTATTGTGAAGTCCGTACTTGCCCCCTCCCGGCTTTGCATGATAATGTGTTGGGCCGAAGCTATCATTAACAGTGCAGCCAAATGAATCTCTTGGTGATATTGGTTAAAATTTTAATAAAATATTTGAATAGAAGAATTGGATAGTAGGTAGTTGATTTCATCTTCAGTTAAACTGAAATCTGCAGCTCAGCACAGTTTGGGGGTATGCAGTCGCTCACATTACACTATTTTTGACTACGCCATTGTAGACATTCTTCTTAGCCACCCCATCGCAGGATTGGATTAACTTCTAGCAAGCCTGCGGTGAACCTCGTATCGAGCCGATTCTCAATGATAAGTTGTCCCCGTCGTTTGCGAAACAACACCAGTCTATTAAATGAATTAAAATGGGAATCATTGTCAGATCGCAGGTTGCAATTTAGAATTAATCTCTTAAACAAATTCCAAGACCATATTTTCAGTGATGATGTTAAAATATTTTGCGAACCCTAACTTACTATGGTAGACTGGACCATAATCACAAAATTAGAGAAATGGATTGCCGAACTGACAGATTCAAAATGTCCTTTTTTCCTTGTACAATTAGAGATATGAATAACGGTAAATATATCCAGTACGAGTGTAGCAATGGATAACATTGGTAGCTGCATGTTGGTGTAAGGACTTGAAGCTAACCGAACTAACAGCACGTTTTTGCATGCGTAGTTTGCTATTTTTATGTTTTTAAATATTGCAGTTTAGGCTAATATATTAATAGCAATCCTTATTTATGCATGATATGTAGTGCATGTTTGGTGAAGATTCAGCCCCTGCCACACACCTTTATTGTGGCTTGCAGGGTATTATGTAGATGCAGAACACGAAAAGTAGCCCCTTAAGTATGTGCCTCACAAATAAAATCAGCCATTGAGATTCCACGCTAGTGGAAGTCACATAATGAACCCTCTGAATACTGTAGATGGACGATGGAAGATTGTCATTGGGAGAAGACTGCGGATTTCAAGACGGGTGTACCGCCTCGCAGTGTGCTGTGAGAATTTTCCCCTCCCGTCCCCACGTCGAATCAAGATCACTGATTCATTGCCCTTGTGTGTTTGCCGGGAGGGGTGGTTTGCTGAGTTGGGAGGGGGTTGAGGTTGGTTGGTTCGGAGGAATGGAAACATTTGAGTGGCATTTGAAATGCGTCATCTTCATCTACATCTACATAATACCCTGCAAGCCACCACAAGGGTGTGTGGCAGGGGGTGATTGCTCACCAAACAATCACTACATATCATGCATAAAAAAGGAATAGTATTAATATAGTAGTCAGAACTACACTATTTAAAAAAGATAGAAATTGCAAAGAAAACATGCAAAAACATTCTGTTAGTAGGGTTAGCTTTAAGTACTCATACCAACATGCAGCTACCAATGCTATTCATTGCTACTCTCCGATAGGACATATTTACCGTTATTCGTATCTCTTATTGTGCGAGGGAAAAAGGACATTTTGAATCGGTCAGTTCGGCAATCAATTTCTCTAACTTTATGATTATGGTCCAGTCTGCCATAGTAAGTTGGGGTTCGTAAAATATTTTTAACATCATCACTGAAAATATTTCCTTGGAATTGGTTAAGAGATTAAGTCTAAATTTCAACCTGCGATCTGACAATGATTCCCATTTCAATTCATTTAATAGACTGGTTACGCTAATATAATTATCGTATCGTCCCTTTACAAATCTTGCCGATCTTCGCTGCACACGTTCAAGTTCGTTATTTAGACCGATTTCGTAGGGATCCCATACACTGGCAGCATATTCCAAATGAGGTCCAAATGAATCTTCATACATCTACGTAATACCCTGCAAGTCACCATAAAGATGTTTGGCAGAGGGCTAATTCACGCAAACATGCATTACGTATCGTGCATAAAAAGGACTTGTAACTATATTCTAGTCTATAATTCACAATTTAAAAAAAAGATAAAAATAGCAAAACATGCATGCAAAAACAAGCTGTTTGTTGGGTTAGCTTAAAGTCTAAACCAGCATGCAAGTACATATGCTATCCATTGATACACTCGTATTGGATATATTTACAGCTATTCATATCCCTAATCTACATCTACATCTATACGGTACCCTGCAAGACACCGTGAGGGTGTGTGGCAGGGGGTGAAGATCACCAGGCATGCACTACTAACATGCAAACTAGCAACTATATTGTCTCATGCATCTTCATTGTTAGTGTCTACAGTATTTAAGGGGTAAGACATGCATCGTGCACTACATAATACTCTAGAATATTTCCCCTACCTATCTCTTTCCTATGCTGCCTATTCTGTTCTCTTATAGTACGGGGGAAAAATGCCATTTTGAATCTATCTGTACGACAATCTATCTCTCTAACCTTATTTATCTGGTCGAATCTAGCATAATACGCTGGTGTTTTTAATATGTGCCTAACATCTTCAGTAAAGCTATCCGATTGAAATTTCTCTAATAGATTTAATCTGAACTTTAGCCTACGCTCTGATAATAACTCCCACCCTAATTCTTGTATTAATTCTGATACACTACTCAACCTATCGTAACACCTTTTGACGAACCTAGCTGCTCTACGCTGCACATGTCTAGTTCTCTCATCAAACCTAATTCATTAGGATCCCATACACTGGCTGCATACTCAAGCTGGGGCCTAACTAGTGAAAAGTAACATCGCACTTTTGTCTTCTCATCACATTTCCCAAGTACTCTTTTTATAAATCCTAGCTTTCTCTTCGCTCGGCCGCATATTTCCCGGATGTGTCTACCCCACGATAAATCTTTAGTGATTGTTACACCTAAATATCTTACGGTTCAACGTTTTCGATCTTCGTGTTATTAATTCTATAGGATCGCTCTATCAAATTATTCCTCCTCCAAAAATTGTTATTGGTATCCTCCTCCTAATCCTCCTAATTGTTCGATGAAAGAAGGACATTTTGAATCTGTCGGCTCGGCAATCAATATCTCTAGTTTTATGATTATGGTCCAGTCAACCTTAGTAATTTGGAGTTCGCAAAATATTTTTAACTTCATCAGTGAAACAGTTGGGCGTAGATTTTCGCAGGGTGAAGAATTTCCAGTTGTCCCTTTCTTTAGCCGCCGTGTTTGGAGCTTAGGCGTCCGAGCTTTCGCGTCCATTGCAGGCCGCATCATCAGTCAGTATTTCACCCTGATGATACGGATTGCAATGGACGCGAAAGCTCGGACGATAAGGCTCCAAACGCAGTGGCTCCCGAAAGAGACAACTGGAAAGTCATCAGTGAAAACATCGCCGTGGAATATAGGTAAGAGATTAAGTTTAAATTTTAAACTGTGGTCTGACAATGATTTCCATTTTAGTTCATCTAATAGACTGGTTACGCTAATATAGTTATCATGCTGTCCCTTGATAAATCTTGCTGATCTTCGCTGCACACGCTCCAGTTCGTTATTTAAGCCAAATGAGGTCTAACCAGGGAAAAGTAACTTATTTCTCGTACATGATCGTCATGCTCAGCATTTTTTGATGAATCTCAGTTTACGATTAGGTTGACCTATTATTTCTCATGTTTACCCCAAGTAATGTCATGTGTCAGTCTTATTCCGAGATATTTAATGAATCCACGTTGGTTATTTTATTATGCCGTATGTAATGAGTGCGAGGAGGAGAAACATTCTTTTTCCAAAAATTCATTACCTTCTTTGGGAAAATTTAATTCCAACTGCCATGCATCACACTAGTTTTTAAATTGTTTTAGGTCATCATTCCTAGATTCTCTATCGTTTGAGCTTAGAATTTTCGTGTACACTCTAGACTTAATAACTGATGTTGAAGATTTGAGAGATTTTGAAATTAGATTGTCGACCTTATTCTGTCTTGTATAGGGGTAGTTGAATATTTATTCATTCAATACTCCTGAACAGTAGTGGATGTGATATTTAGGTGGATTGAAATTAGGGGAAGACGCAGATTTTTCGCGCACATTCGCCCCCATGAGGGATTGTGGTGAATGGGGGCGTTTACTCGGAACCGAAATCGCAATTTTGTACACGAAATTGTTAGATGGAAACGAAACAAGAAATTTAGTGAAAAAATTAATCTTCTAACCATAACCATTCACTCATAAATCAAAAATTAAAATAAGCAAAAGGTGACGCCCACCGAAAATACTGCTGTGATAACGTTGACGTCACTTTCCTCCCGTCCTTGACTGCTCGTATGGGAAGGGGAGGGAGTGGAGGGGGATTCTCGGAAGGTCTGCTCGAACAGATGATGTCGTAACTGCTCCGATTGGCAGAGTCAGCTGTGTACCCCCCTTTGCGATAAGGCGAAGTAGCTTCGCGGGCTCAGTTGTGATTGGACGAGGTCATTATACGTCAGAGGTTGCACCACACCCACTTTTCCGAAAGGGTTAAAAACATTAGTTTTTCGACGCCTATAACTCGAGAAATAATGGACGGATCAAAAAACGGAAAAATATGGGTTTTCTTATTTTACAAACTCTATCATATTCGGCAATTAAAAAAACATGGTAATCGACCCCATTAACACGTTTGGAGAGACTTGCATCCCCTTACCATTCACTTCCGTCGTTCGGCCCCTTTCCACCATTTTCAGTGCATCATCAACCCCCACTCTCTATTCACGAAAATTAACTATTTTTTAATCACAGTTTTCGCTTTTAGTTAGAGATTTGTTTTAAAACCTCCTCGGTTGCTGTCCTCGTTTCATTATCTTGTTTTTATCCTTGCCTGCTGGAACGGAGTGGACAATGTTTTTCAGTTCATAGACAGCTGACTCAACCTCCTTAGATGAAGTGATGGGTGGCGAGCGAACTCGAAATGAGGAGGGTTGCACCTAATATTAGACAGAATAAGAAAACCTTTGTTTTTCAGATAAAAGGAGTTATTTCTATTGGATTAGCGAGTACATTGTTAAAACCTTATCTGGCGTACAACGCAAATATTTTTGTATGACGCAATAAGTTTCTCGGAAATTTCTTGGAGTCGCAGGTTTGAATGAATTGGCATTCATTATCCTGCATTTAATCGACTACTGTGTCCTGAATCATTCCGCTGATATTGAAATACACCCCAAGCTCAATGGAGTGCAAATTCTTCGCTTTGCTCAGCGCTTTCCTGAGTCATCCTCGTTCGCCGTTGTCAAGAGCTGGAACTCATTTCCCCAAAACGAGGCTGAAGCTGCAACCGATCGTGGGAGGACCGACAACGATGCTATTTTAGATAAACCCGAGCAGTTTGCATGTACTAGTAGTACAAAGTAATACTGTGCACCACTTAACGGTTCCTCATGACGGAACTTTGCTGATGGCGAATTCAAATTTATCACAACATCGTGTTTTGCAAATGACAATAAGAGCACACGTGCGAGTTCTATACGACTAGCAATGTGGGGCCGCGAAATTATTTGGAATATTCTTCCTCTCTAAAATTGTTGAATTTCCTGCCGTGGGCGGTCTTCGATCATCACACTCACACTCGCTCTATCACCTTCGTCTTTTTTCTTTTTTTACGGAATCGCGTTTGATCACGTGGTTCTCTAGGGCGATTGGGAGGAGGAGGAGGGAGCGGAGTAAACAAAGCCGTTATCTGACATTTCGCATCTTTTACAAACGATGCGAGCATTCCCCGAATTCCACCCTTATCTCCCTCTCCGTCACTCCAACGGCCGCGCGCTAACTTTCGCTCGTTAATCTTCCTCTGCCGAGGGCGAACTTGATCGTTTCTTTTATTCCCCGCGAGCTGCGACTGCGCGTATGCCCGAAAAGTGTTCTTTCTCTCTCCCGTCGTTTCGACCCCTTCGCTTCGTTCGGGCCAATCGCGCTGGATGGCATTTACGCTCCACTTGCCTCTCTCGGATCGGTTCTCGTCTGCCCGCCTGGCGCTCTTGTCTCGAGTTTCGTGAGCATCACGTTGTTAACAAGTGGCTCACGGCCCCAATTCTTCCGTAGCCAACCTCTTGTCTCTCTGTCTCTATCTACCTTTCTTTCTCCACTCTCAGAGAGTGGCAATCCTTCAGTAGCGTCGTCTTAGTGTGCATATGTGGTTAATCATTCGATCTCACCTGCAACCTGGCCGTTGTAATGCCTTTCGTGAGTGCCTTTTAACGAGACTACAAGTGAGCTTTCGGGCAAGAGACGCAGATGTATCCTCGCCTAGTCTGAGTGTTGGAATAAAGATGCGTAAAGGCCGCTTTACACGATACAATTTTTTGTACAATTTCTTGTACAAACGCTTGTATAAGAAAATTGTACCGTGTAAAGCGGCAAATTGTACGAACGCTTGTGCGATTGTCTGACTGTCGATTGTGTGACTGAGCAGGAAATAGAACCTGTTCTAATTCCATTCAGACAAACATACAATTTCGTTCAGTTTATACAAGCGTTTGCACAAGAAATTGTACAAAAAATTGTATCGTGTAAAGCGGCCTTAAAAAGGAGCTTTGGGAAGCTGATTTTGAGATAAATTTATTCAATGCTGATAATTCCGGATTCTGCGAGGCTTCATCCATTTGAGAAGTAAATTCAACCATTATAAAGCCCAGAGGTTCCGTGAAATTAAGCGTTTGTGCTAATTTAGTATAAACTAAGATCGTTGAAAGGTGGGTTCAATAATTCTTATGGTGGGCCTGATTGTATTATATTACCATAAACTGAATTTCAGTTGACAGTTGAGTGAAGAGTATAAGTCTCAGTACCGAATTGGCCGAGACTGATTGCAATAATGTACCGACCCACATAGTTGGACGCGCAACTAACAGTAAAAAATAAAACTTCATATTTTTCCGCGCTAATTTTATTGCAACATCGACCGCTTTTCCATGGAAATAGTATGGAAAAATTGCATTGGTTTTATCATTTATTTAAATGAATATTATAAAAAGTGTGCCCGCCAAACATTGAATTTATGTGCAACCATAGGACGGGCCTCTTGTCATCATGAGAGGCGTTGCCATCCGCGCTGTGGTTCCCCGAGATCGTTGCCGGCGGCAGCGCACAGTGGTCGCAAAGGCCGATCTGGCTGCACAAAATGTCTCGTACAGCCTGCATTGCTTAAAAATACACCAACATTTCACAGAATATATATGAACAATGTCTCACAACACTTACCATTTGATTTCAGAGAATTCTACTATTTGGGAGGAGGAGTAGGAAGGGCGCTGGGAGTCACCCGCGCGGAATTAGGACATCGCTCTTATAATCTGGCAAATATGGGAAAGGATAGATTTGTCTGACAATGAGATAAAAAGACTCTTCTCTGGCAAAAGTCTTAAATTTTGCGTAGATACCAACACCTATAGCTTTCATAGCCATCGCTGCCAACTGGAGCTAGCTAGAATATGGTTTGCGTATCCCTTATGATGCCGATAAATATAGTGACAAAGGAGTTCAGAAGTGAACTGAATGAAAAGATCTCAAGAATCAATTTTTGTGGGCTAATTGTGATCTCTTGGCATTAAAATATCCGTAATAAAGTATTATTACATTTTATAGGAAATGCTAGATTTTATTCGATCATTCTATAAACTCCTGGAGTATAATATAGGCGTCAAAACTAAGAATTTTCGGTGAATAATGAGATCCCTTGTATTTGAGTAAATTAGGTATCTAATCACTTAACCGAGTAATATTGTTACTCATTCGACTTATGGGCATAACTATTGGGATACTCAAGAGATACAAATTTTTAAAACATATAACGAAATGTTTAAAAAACGTAAAACAGTTTTTTTAATATTGGCAGAATTTGGTCGAATATCCAGATCCAACACAAATACACACTAAAAAGACTACACCTTTGTTGCCAACTAATGGCTTTCCAGCACTTATTACTCGGTCACTTCACTAATAACTGTTATGATTGGTGAGTAAAAACAGAAATGAAAAGCTATAATACTCCATGAGTTAAAGTGGTTGATTTTTCTCTGCTTCCTTCGCAAAGTTGGGTCTAACAAAACCTTAGATATGTTACGTAAATCATCATTCACCACTCACAGGAACAATTTCCAACTTTAGTTTTCCCTGTATTTTGTGTAGTGCTTCTTTCTAGATTCCTGAGGTTCCACCAATTAACTCCTAGGAGGCAAAGGGGCAGAAGCAATATCATCACTCCGTTCAACCAAATTTTGTAGGTGGAGGCGGGCACGTGATTTTTTGGTAATCGTACAAATTTTTACATCTCCCTAGTATTTGCAATTTGTATATTACTTTAAGGTTTTAACATCCATTGGACGCCATTGTAGACCAAATCAAGGAAAAAAGTTTTCAATAAAACCTCGTATTTGGCTGGAGAATTTCATATCACTACCATTGCATGAGCGCCCATTACACGGCCCCGGACGTTGGCTGCCAAAATGCATGCGTCTACATCTAGGTACATAATACCCTGAAAGCCACCTCAAGGGTGTGTGGCAGGGGGTAATCTCACCAAACATGCACTACATATCATGCATTTAAAAGGATTAGTATTAATATATAAGTCTAGACTGCAATATTTAAAAAGATAAAAATAGCAAACTACGCATGAAAAAACTTGCTGTTAGTTGGGTTACCTTCAAGTCCTTAGACCAACATACAACTTCCTATGCTACCCATTGCTACAGTCGTATTGGGTAAATTTACCGTTATTCATATCTCTAATTGTACGAGGAAAAAAAGACATTAAATTTGTCAGTTCGGCAATCAAAGTCAAGAGTAGACAAACGATTTGACGTGAGCATTCATCGACACGATATGTGCAGATGAATTTGTTTCGTATTTGGATTTCATTAATCCTTATCATTCCCTCTTAAGTGATAGACATTGTGCTCAAACCTAAATCTGCAGAGTAGCAAGCTGCGACTACGATGATTGCGGTGAGATTAGGGCTGCCGGAAAAATGAAGATTAGTTTACTGTGTATTCATTTCTGTCTGACGCAGCAAGCAATTTCTCGTCCCTTGGACTGAATTCCAAGACATCTCCCATCATACATGAGCTGCGGCGTGCGGAGCCCGGTTAGCACGGCAGGTGATAACCTTAGTAAATAAGGCTTCATTCGAAAAGGCATTTTTACGCAAAACGCTTCTTATAATTCCATTCTATGTAATGGTGTAGGTAAGTATCACGGCGGGGCCTCGTGGGAATTTTTTGTAGGCCTCGATTTATAGATTTCCGAAAAAATATTATGAGTGCTGTTCACATCTACATCTACATAATACCCTGCAAGCCACCATAAAGGTTTGTAGCAGGGGTTGAATTCTCACCAAACATGCAAAACATATCATGCATAAAAAAGGATCAGTACTTAAATACTGTCCTAGACTACACTATTTAAAAAAAGATTAAAATAGCAAAGCAAACATGCAAAAACATGCTGTTAGTTGTGTTAGCTTCAAGTCCTTATACCAACATGCAACTACCAATGTTATCCATTGCACCACTTGTACTGGATATATTTACCGTTATTCGTATCTCTTATTGTGCGAGGGAAAAAGGACATTTTGAATCGGTCAGTTCGGCAATCAATTTCTCTAATTTTGTGATTATGGTCCAATCCACCATAGTAAGTTGAGGTTCGCAAAATATTTTTAACGTCATCACTGAAAATATGGTCTTGAAATTTGTTTAAGCGATTAAGTCTAAATTTCAACCTGCGATCTGACAATGATTCCCATTTTAATTCATATAATAGACTGGTTACGCTAATAAGGTTATCATACCGTCCCTTTACAAATCTTGCCGATCTTCGCTGCACACGTTCAAGTTCATTATTTAGACCGTTACTGTTCATTCGGTATCATTTATTGCGTCATTTGCGCCTTTAGCGCACAAAAAAGGGTGCTGTATTGAGACTGGTTCATTTCCCAAATATGTGAGCGCAAAAAGCTAGAAAATTACATCACGGCAAACCTGATTTCTTTAAACATGCTTCCGCCCGCTAAAACTGAAATTCAATGCGCGGGTCAGAAGTCGCTATTTTCAATGCATGTGAATGACAAAATAGCGTTCTATCCGGAAAACAAATTATGAATTTATATAGCCGGAAGTATATTCTTTCCAGCGATACCACTTTTATCCAGGAATTCTTACTTTGATTTTTGGCTTTTGTCCAGCAGGATCGCGTTTGCCGACCACTGTGCGGCGGCGTACGCTTTCATTCATCTCGGGAAGGGGAGGGCTTCATTCCGCCCTTCCCTCGATTATGCCCTTCTTCCATTCAACCTCCCCCTTCCCGAGACCTTCGTCTCCCTTTTCGATTCCGAAACACGATTCCCAGTTCCCACTTTTTTCAGGCTCACTCACTCACTCCTGGCCTGTGCGCTTCTCGCACGTCGCTGGTGGCGCACTTGCACCGTATTCCTTTCAGAAAAGGAAAAACTCAACCGGGTTGACCGGTTCTGCCTTTTTTTTCGCAGACGCCGCTGAAAATGGGAATCCAACTTCTGTCGCTTTTCTTTATGTTTATTTTATATTTTCGTTTGGGACGCGATATGTTTCTTTATCCAATGCCGTCCGCCGTACGGACCACCTTCCAGGACCGATGTTTGCTTCCTCGAATGTTGGTGTGGTCATTCTGTGGACTGTTTGAAATATAAGCGGAAATTCAGGGAATGCGCTACGATTAAGAGAGCGTCAATGTCACTCTAATCAGGCAAAGACGATGGAGATTGATTTCTTGCTTGGAATCGTTCAATATTAAATTAAATATCTTGGAATAAGACTGACACATGATCTTTCCTAGGGTAAACACATACGTGAAATAATGGGGCAATCTAATCGTAAACTGGGATTTATCACAAGAGTATTGTGTAAATGTGACGATCAGGTACGAGAAATCAGCTACTTTTCCCTTGTTAGACCTCATTTGGAATATGCTGCCAGTGTATGGGATCCCTACGAAATCGGTCTAAATAACGAACTTGAACGTGTGCAGCCAAGATTGGCAAGGTTTGTAAAGGGACGGTACGATAACTATATTATCGTAACCAGTCTATTAAATGAATTAAATTGGGAAAGATTGTCAGATCGCAGGTTGAAATTAAGACTTAATCTCCTAAACAAATTCTAAGACCATATTTTCAGTGATGACGTTAAAAATATTTTGCGAACCCCAACTTACTATGGCAGACTGGACCATAATCATAAAATTAGAGAAATTGATTGCCGAACTGATAGATTCAAAATGTCCTTTTTCCCTCGTACAATTAGAGATACGAATAACGGTAAATATGTCCAATCGGATAGTAGCAACGGATAGCATTGGTAGCTGTATGTTGGTATGAGTGCTTAAAGCTAACCCTACTAACAGAATATTTTTTCGTGCTTGCTTTGCAATTTCTATCTTTTTTAAATAACGTAGTTCTGAACAGTACTTATACAAGTACTAATTAATTTTTATGCATGATATGTAGTGCATGTTTGGTGAGGGTTCACCCCCTGCCACACACCTTTATGGTGGCTTGCAGGGCATTATGTAGATGTAGATGAATATCGCAACCTGGTGCACTTAACAAAACACCCCTTTTTTGATTTATCGTGAGAATGCATCAATAGCTTGATTATACGTATGTAGAGAGGAAAAATATCATTTGGAAGCATTTTATATTCATACAGACAATGAGTACCTACTCATTTGCGTCAAATTCATTTGCACACGCTGCTTCATAGCCCCTTTGCATCTTATCCTATATAAAGGTAAATCGTCACATGTTTTTCGATTTCCCTTTTGTTAATTCAATTCAAGCGGAAGAGTCAAATAGGTTGTAATTATGGCCATATTATTGGCATTTGTGTATGCAGGCTAACGAAAGAGTCCGTTGTTTTATCGCGACCTATTCGTGATACAGTATTAACGATGGTAGCCAAGTTTTTTTTATGTGCTCAGAAAACAGGGGATAGACACCTTAGTCGTCTTATGAAATTGGTAGTTGTGTTGGATTTCTTCTACCATTAATTTTAATGAAGTATACATGGGCTGATTCTAAGCAGTTAGATTTATTATTCAAATCCAATAGAATATTTTACCATTAGCCTCAAGGTGAAGGCCAATATGAAGCTGTCATTCAAGAATTATTTGGTGGATGACGGCAAGAAACGGAAATTCTTCCTTACGTGGTTGGATGTTCCGCTTTTCGGAATTTCCGCCGCGTGGTTCCATGCCGACGACGATAAGCCTTCATCAGAACATCTAGCACGTCAGAGATTTCTTTCGAGTGACTCAGGGTGAAGTGTCTTGGCCGACTTAAACTGGCAAACCAGGGAGAGCTGGTGTGCGCGGAGGGGGTTGGTTGCGTAAGGGGTTTTCTGCATCTACATCTACACGATACCCTGCAAGCCACCGCGAGGGTGTGTGGCAGGGGGTGAAGATCACCAAGCATGCACCATTGACTGGCAAACAAGCTACTATAGGGTCTCATAAAACTAGATTGTTAGTATCTATAGTAGTTAAGAGGTTAATACACGCATCATGCACTACAGACTACTCTAAAATATTTCACCTACCTATCCCTTTGCTATGCTGCCTATTCTGTTCTCTTATAAAACGGGGGAAAGATGCCATTTTGAATCTATCGGTACGACAATCTGTCTCGCTAATCTTATTTATCTGGTCGAATCTAGCATAATACACTGTTTTTTTTAAATATGTGCTAATGCTCTTAAATGTTTAGTCTATTCTACGATCCTCGGAGTATTTTTTTCTTCTCTACTTGGCTATTTAAAGATAATCTTCGTGTAAAATATGCTCTTTTTAGTTAGGCTCCACCTTGAATATGCAGATAGTGCATGGGATCCAAATGAATTGGATTTGATATAAAGAGGTAGACAGTGTGCAGCGTAGAGGATCTAGGTTTGTGAAATGGTGCAACGATAGATTTAGTAGTGTATCAGAATTAATATAGGAATTGGGGTGGGAAACATTATCAGAATGTAGATTAGTACAGATTATATCTTTAGCGGAAATGTAAAACGAATAGCTTTACTGAAGATGCTCGATATATATTAAAAACACCAGCGCATTATGCTAGATTCGATCAGATACATAAGATTAGAGAAATAGTTTTTCGTACCGGTAGATTTAAAATGTCATTTCCCCCGTACTATTAGAGATCACAATAGGCAGTATACCAAAGGGATAGGTGAGTGAAATATTGTAGAGAAGTCTGTAGTGCATGATGGATGTATTAACAAAGAATCCCTTCATTACTCTATAGATACTAGCTATCTAGCTGCATGTGACCCTATTATGTAGCTTGTTTCCATTTATTAGCCTAGTTGCATGCCTTTGATGCATGTTTGGTGATCTTCACCCCCCTGCCACACACATTCGCGGGGACTTGCAGGGTATTACATAGATGTAGATGATTTAATAATAATTCATTGTACATTCTCATTTTTTTCAATAGCTGGGACGCAAGTAGTTTTGTGAGTGTTGGTGAATAGGTTATTAACTGCAAAAGGGCAATTTTATAAACGAAAAAAGTTTTTGAGGCCCTAACTTTTGATGCGTCGTTTACGCTTGTGAGTCATCATCCCTTCGTGATTTTGATAATGATTGGGTTTAATATTTTCTCGGTGCGCCGAGATTTGAAGAACTCCGCTGTGCCCATCTCCGTGGTGGGAGTATCAGGGGAAAGGACCGAGAGGGCAGTGTTCTTCCCGCAGGCTACTTTCACTCACGAGAGGTTTTTCGGGGCCACGGTCCCTATCCAGCTCACATTGTGGGGAGAAGGGGTCGTTCGACGAGGAAAGAGGTCAAGGGGGAAGCGGAGGCAGCGGGCTTTTATTCCGCGCAGCGCTCTCATAAAATCCGAGCTTCCAGCGCAGTTGCGCGATGGGTGACTCGGGGAACGTGGCCTGACTTCAGTTCAATATCCTTTGATTCGGAGGTCAGCTCTTGGTGATATTGGCCGCTTCGTGCCTTTAAAAATGGTGTACCAGATCCAGTAAGCGTGTACAGCTGGTACACGTTTACTGGATGGTCAGTAAGCGACCAGTAAGCCTGTACAGCTTGTACACGCTTACCGGACTGTAATTGTACAAAACTGCCAGCGACATGAACCAAGTCAACTAAAAAAATTTCTTCTATTTCGGAGCGTTGGGGATAACACGCTCAATTGCTGTTAACCCCTTCCACCCGAAAACACTTTTCATCCCATACACCTGGGTGAAGAGCACCGGACTTGGAGATCCTGTCCGGAATGTGGAGGTTAGGTGTCCGACGGAAGTTTGGCTTGTTCATCGGCAGTTAATCCCTGATAAATTAATACGCGCCTCTCGGCTTTAAACTTCTCTACATCTACGCTATACTCTGCAAGCCACCACGAGGGTGTGTGGCAGAGGATGAAGATTACCAAACATGCAACTAAGAGCTACAATGCTACTACTACACGGAAACATGTTAGATGTTAGAGTCCCATGCAGCTAAACGTACATAGTAATAAAGGGATTATTGGTTATAATGGCATTCATCTAAATATATTTATCTGTATTTATCTATAATCCTGGAGTTAGTAATGTTAATACATGCATCATACACTACAGACTACTCTCATCTACACGACATCTACATCTACACGATACCCTGCAAGCCACCGCGAGGGTGTGTGGCAGGGGGTGAAGGTCACCAAGCATTCACTACTAGCATGCAAGCAAGCAACTAAAGGGTCTCATGCAACTAGATTGTTAGTATCTATAGTATTTGAGGGGTTAATACATGCATCATGCACTACAGAATACTCTAAAATATTTCCCCTACCTATCCCTTTCCTATGCTGCCTATTCTGTTCTCTTATAGTACGGGGGAAAAATGCCATTTTGAATCTATCTGTACGACAATCTATCTCTCTAATCTTATTTATCTGGTCGAATCTAGCATAATACGCTGGTGTTTTCAATATGTGCCTAACATCTTCAGTAAAGCTATCCGATTGAAATTTCTGCAATAGATTAAATCTGAACTTTAATCTACGCTCTGATAATGATTCCCACCCTAATTCTTGTATTAATTCTGATACACTACTCAACCTATCGTAACACCTTTTGACGAATCTAGCTGCTCTACGCTGCACACTGTCTAGTTCTCTCATCAAACCTAATTCATTAGGATCCCATACACTGGCTGCATACTCAAGGTGGGGCCTAACTAGTGAAAAGTAGCATCGCTCTTTTGTCTTCTCATCACATTTCCCAAGTACTCTTTTTATAAATCCTAGCTTTCTCTTCGCTCGGCCGCATATTTCCCTTATGTGTCTTCCCCACGATAAATCTTTAGTGATTGTTACACCTAAATATCTTACGGTTTCAACGTTTTCGATCTTCGTGTTATTAATTCTATAGGATCGCTCTATCGAATTATTCACGATACTTCATCTACCTATCCCTTTGCTATGCTGCCAATTCTGTTCCCTTATAGTACGGGGGAAAAATGACATTTTGAATCTATCGATTGAAAAATTTATCTCTCTAATCTTATTTATCTAGTCGAATCGAGCATAAGAGGCAGGGATTTTTAATGTATATCTAACATCTTCATCTACGTCTACATATTACCCTGCAAGATACCATAAAGGTGTGTTGCAGGGGATACATTTACACCGAACATGTCACATGAGAATGCGAATCCCTAATGCCCTGCTGAGAGGAGGTTCCGCGCTCTCGTCCGGACAAGGCTTTTGGACTCGTCATTCAGGTAATGGATCCAAGCTGTGTAATGTTTAATTCATTTTATGTACGAGTTCCTTTAGGGAAACCAGAGTGAGTGAAGAGAAACTATTTGCCCCCATGCTCTGATGTGTGAATTTCACGAACCATTTGGCTTGGTACTTTTAGAGTTCTTAGCACTCACCCTCCAGATTGACCGTCAGGATGAACATTAATGTTTGCAAATCACTCGACTATTGAAATAACCTCTGCTGGTTAAAGTTCAATGATTTCGAATTTTGACTCGGAAGAACATGAGAACATTTGTTGCAAATTAATGCTGAACGATAAAGTACCTATCGTAATGTCCAAAATGCACTGTTGCCTAGAGACATTCTCGTCGTTCTAATTCCCTCGTGAATTATGTTATCCGATATTTTCACTTTGAGTTAATTGTATAAATTGTGAGGAAGGATCTGGAGGTCTAACATGTAACATACATACATATACACGATACCCTGCAAGCCACCGCGAGGGTATGTGGCAGGGGGTGAAGATCACCAGGCATGCACTACTAACATGCAAACTAGCAACTATATTGTCTCATGCAACTTGATTGTTAGTGTCTACAGTATTGTAATGTCTGTTTTCGTGCGTGACTTTATTATGCAAATTATATTGTGTATACTAAGTAATTTTATCCAAGAAGTATTTCTTCTCCGGTGGTGTTAATTTTAATAATTTTCAAGAAAGAATAAATCCAAACCCTGCTGTTCCAAGCTGAAATCTAGCACGACCTTGGTGTCATCGTATTTGTGGACTGCGATCTTGTCGTGGCAAAAAGGCTTGCGTGCTCCTGTGCCCCTCAGACTTGTACTGCTGGGAGGAATGAAAAACTTCTCCCATTACGGTCTAGGGTTAGTGATCAGGCGAAAAGTTGTCAATGCAAAACCTATAAATGAGGAAGGTGGGTGTTAGATAGGCCTTAGATCCAAGTGGTGCGGCACCAAATAATTTCACGTACAGGAAGGCAATCAAGCAAGGAATCATTGGGGTGGTCTCACGACGGATAAAAATCACAGTGAGACGAGGTCTCGCAGGTCCCGAGAAAGGTCTCTGGGTGTGCAGCTCTCTCGGCATACCTACATCTACATCTACACGATACCCTGAAAACCACCGCGAGGGTGTGTGGCATGGGGTGAAGATCACCAAGCATGCACTACTAACATGCAAACAAGCAACTATAGGGTCTCATGGAACTAGATTTTAGTTACTATAGTATTTAAGGGGTTAATACATGCATCATGCATTACAGACTACTCTAAAATATTTCACTTACCTATCCCTTTGCTATGCTGCCTATTCTGTTCTCTTATAGTACGGGGGAAAAATGCCATTTTGAATCACCCTCGCGGTGGCTTGCAGGGTATCGTGTAGATGTATATTCTTATCTCGTCTTTCCTTGTTGAATGCATCTTCTCTAGCCACCCTTATTACTTTCCTTAACAACTTTCTTCTTCCTTCCGTGGGTAGTATTCCCCGTTCTGAAAAAAATGACGTGAAATATTGTGAGACCAATCCTGCCCTTTTCATTTTTATATGATAGCTAATTGAGTTGCGTTTTGGAGTTCGTGGCAGCACTCGATTCCCCCAAATGCTCAGTTTCGCATCATGTGGAGAAATGGAAGGGATCTCGTGAAAGTCGTAATGTGTATAAGGGAAACCAGCGGAGGGAAACCGTTCCGAGAATTATTATTTTTATCGGGGAATTCATTTCGCTCCACTGTGAACGTGTGTGTTTGTGCGTGTGAAATCACGTTGATATCGATGTGCTGACCCTGACGAGTTTCTTTTTCTTGTCTGGTCTATAAAAAAGTCAAGAGGTTCCCACGGCGGCGCTGGAATGCAGTCGCCTCGCGCGCCCCGCCCACCGCCTCCACCTGCACCCCTCCCACCTGCACCCCTTCCCTCCCGCACCCGACTGCATCCCTCGGCTCCGGGACGACAAATCCCACTCTTGGACATCAACTCCCGTCCCTCGTGACGTCCGGTGACAAATCTACACCACATGACACGTGGAGTTTGCACAATCACTTACCGCTTGCTTTTCAAAATTCACGAAACCTTTCATTACATACATCTACATCCACATAATACCCTGCAAGCCACCATAAAGGTGTGTGGCAGGGGGTGAATTCTCACCAAACATGCACTACATATCATGCATAAAATATGATTAGTATTAATATATTAGTTTAAACTTCACTATTTAAAAAGATGAAAATAGCAAAGTAAACATGCCAAAACATGCTGTTAGTTGGGTTACCTTCAAGTCCTTATACCAACATGCAACTACCTATGCTATACATTGATTCTGTCGTATTGGACGTATTTAGCGCTATTCTTATCTCAAATGACCATCTAATCCATAGACCGATTTTGTAGGGATCCCATATACTGGCAGCATATTCCAAATGAGGTCTAACAAGGGAAAAGTAGCTGATTTCTCGTACCTGATCGTCTCATTTACACAATACTCTTGTGATAAATCCCAGTTTACGATTAGATTGCCCCATTATTCCACGTATGTGTTTACCCCAGGAAAGATCATGTGTCAGTCTTATTACAAGATATTTAATGGGTTCCACGTTTGTTAATTCATCATTACTTATTTTGTACGTGCTAGTAACATCGCAAATTACATATCGTGAGCTAGGGTTGGAATTATTTTTAAACAATGCCTGAAGTTAGATAAAGTCATCATCATTAACGGTCGAAAACCCATTGATTGATTTTACGTAGTCCTCCTCTCGATTCAGCTCTCGGCTAAACTCTTCGTGTTGTAATAATTCTTCTCTTTCACATCCTTCACTACTTGCTCCATGCATCTCATCCGAGGTCTGCCTTTTCCATTCTTCCCGTTCACTTTTCTCTCGACGATTGTTTTCATCAGCCAATCGTGTCTTAAAATATGGTCGATTAAGTTGTAAAGTCTGCTTTCTAAAGTATTTCGCGGACTTCTTTTTCCTCCCATTCTTCGTTTGTTTCTCGTCACGATCGCGCACTTCGCTGATCTATGGATTCTACTTTCTTAAATGCGTCCCTATTTTAGCCAAGTTGGTCAAATTTCGTATTTTGAGTAAAAGTTTAGTGAAACTTGACAGTAAAGCAAAGCATATCTCTCGTTAAATATTTTCCATTTATCTACATCTAAACAATATCCTGAAAGCCTCCGCGGGGGCTTATGACATGGGGTGAAGATCACTAAACACGCACTATTGACATGCAACTACGCTACTACATGGAAACATGTTAGATAATAGGGTCACATGTAGCTAGATGGTTAGTATCTTCATCGTAATAAAACGATTGGTTGCTAATGCACTCATCATGCACTACTTACTACTCGACAATATTTCGCCTGCCTATCCCTTTGATATGCTGCCTTTTGTGTTCTCTGATAGTACGGGGGAAAATGACATTTGAAATTATCAGTCCGACAATCTATCTCTCTAATCTTATTTATCTGATCGAAAAATAATAATAATGCGCTGGTGTTTTTAATATACTTATATCTAACATCTTCAGTAAAGCTGTTCGTTTTCAATTTCTGCATTAGATTTAATCTGTACTTTAACGTGCGATCTGATAATGATTCCCACCCAAATTCCCATATTACTTCAGATACACTAGTAAATCTATCGAACACCATTTCACAAACCTAGCTCCTCTACGCTGCACACTGTCTACCTTTCTGATCAAACATAATTCATTCGGATCCCATCGCTGGCTGCATATTCAAGGTAGGGCCTACCTAAGTAGCGAAAAGGTTGAGGGTGATTGCTATTTCTTTCGACAATGGAGGCAAGAAATCCCATTGATGCTAATACGAATTCCAGCTGCAGGCGCCGAAGTCCGCACATCTAATCCCCGGTGCTGGAGACCTGTGCCTGGCCGCAATGTTCTGCTCCTCGCAGCGTAACCTTGCCGCCACCGAGGGCGGCATCATCCCCTTGGGGAGACACCCCCGCGCGCCGCTTCCACCCCACACCTCTCATCCTCCACCAAACATCTTCCCTTTCTCTCACTCGCCATCTCGGCGCTTTCCCGTGCTGCGCATCATAATACCTCGCAAGCGGACACTTTTCTTCCGCTCGGAGTGTAAGATCCAGGAATGCAGTGTCATCGGCACTGTGCTTACTTGTAGCGGCTTGTCTGCGGCAGCCAGGTCTTCCTCCGTCTTTGATATCTCTTCCGCAGTGTGCACTTAAATTCGCGAGGGTTGAAAATTTCACGTTACTCCGATTAATCAACGCACTAGGCACCGAATTATTCTCATATTATTCTATGGCAATCACTCCAGAATGAAAAGGTGTATTGCACAAGTACAGAATTTGCTGTTGTGGTAATATTTTCACTAATGAAGTTAAAAATATTTTGCGAACTCAGCTAGACTCGATCATAATCCTAAGATTAGAAAAATTGATTGCTGAACGGACAGATTCAAACTGTCCCTCTTGCCTCGCATAATTAGGGATATGAATAGCTGTAAATATAAGTGTAATACAAGTGTTCAGTGGATAGCATAGGTAGTCGCATGTTGGCATAAGGACTTAGGCTAGCCTACTAGCTAACTAACAGCATGTTTTTGTGTGCTTGCTTTGCTATTCTAACCTTTTTTTCAATTGCGAAGTTTGGACTAGAATATAATTAATAATCCTTTTTAAGCATGATATATCATGCATATTTGGTCTTAATTCCCCCCGCCACACACCTTCATGGTGGCTTGTTAGGTATAGTGTAGTTGTAGATTTGAAATGTAGACAAGCGTGTTGGCAGTGAGAAACCCCATTACCATGTTCTGCATGCATACCGAGCGCAAAATATTCTGTTAACTACTATGTTACTGAGTTCATTATATATCTAGTAAAGAAAATTCAAGTAAATATGATGTATCAACTCGGCTTACTGTACCTATTTATTCATTTTTACACGTGACGCACAGCCCACACGGTGGAAGAGAACTGTCAGTGTTTGAATTTTAACTGCGGATCAATGAACCAATGCCTAAACAACATCGAGGTCTGAAGGTGGGAAATATGCTAACCACTTCCTGTGAAATCATGCAAGACTAGCATGGCCTATTCCGTCTGATGCAGAAAAACATTCAGTCAGCGGAAGAATACTTTTGGGCTCTTTGGGGTTTTCCCTTCCTGCAGACGCGATAGTGGATGGATAACGGAACCTTTTTCCAGTCGAATTGCCGCTAGTCTGTGACGTTTTTTCTGCTTGAATATTCGTTTATTTTTTCTTATTCTGCTGATTCTCTTTGGAATGCGCACAATAGGTTCTTAACTATGGATAAATTGCTTTTCTGGAGGTGTTAAAAGTAGCTAAGTGTTATTGCATTGGTAGGGCAAGGCTGCTTTGTGGGTACTGGGGGTGGGGATAAGGCACCGGTGGGCGTGTGGGAGGATTAGAGGTGGGATGGCTCTCGTTTCGTGACCGACTGTTCCCTTCGCCTCTTCATCTACATCTACATAATACCCTGCAAGCCACCATAAAGGTGTACGGCAGGGGGTGAACTCTCACCAAACATGCTCTACATATCATGCATAAAATTCGTAATTAAAAATTTAAATAGCAAAGCATATATGCAAAAACATGCTGTTAGTTGGGTTAGTTTTAAGTCCTTATACCAAACATGCAGCTACCAATGTTATCCATTGCTACACTCGTACTGGATACATTTACCATTATTCATATCCCTAATAGTACGAGGGAAAAAGGACATTTTGAATCGGTCAGTTCGGCAATCAATTTCTCTAACTTTATGATTATGGTCCAGTCTGCCATAATAAGTTGGGGTTCGTAAAATATTTTTAACATCATCACTGAAAATAGTGCCTTGGAATTTGTGGAAGAGATTAAGTCTAAATTTCAACCTGCGATCTGACAATGATTCCCATTTCAATTCATTTAATAGACTGGTTACGCTAATATAATTATCGTATCTTCCCTTTACAAATCTTGCCGATCTTCGCTGCACACGTTCAAGTTCGTTATTTTGACCGATTTCGTAGGGATTCCATACACTGGCAGCATATTCCAAATGAGGTCTTACAAGGGAAAAGTAGCTGAATTCTCGTACATGATCGTCACATTTACCCAGTACTCTTTTGACGAATCCCAGTTTACGATTCGCTTGACCCATTATTTCACGAATGTGTTTATCCCAGGAAAGATCATGTGTCAAAATGATCATGCCTCTTCTGTTTCCATCGGCTGAGATGTGACGTTTTCCGGTGCAGTGGAAAAAGATTCATTTCCCGCAAGTCCACTCTGAGTTAATCAACTGATGTGCTGAAAGATTTTTGCTCTCTCTGTGAAATGAAATATTTTCCGCAATCAGAACCTGGTTTTGAGATCCGCATTACTTGTAGTATTTTAAGGAAGTTTGGACGCCAATTAACATATTTTTCTATCCGGTATCTATCACTAACCTGCTTGCCTGTCACAATTCTTCGCAGAACCTTACGTATTACTCTGCTGTCCTGATATCTCATATTTTATCCCTAATCCGATCATCACTTCGCTTTACATTTTCTCTCCCGCTTTTTGGAACTTGTCGCCATTTATGTCATATGAAGTATTGACCCTGTCATCCCTGCATGGACGAAGGGAAAATTCTGTTTGAGCATTGCGTAAGCGTGAGAAATCTCGAATGGTGCATGCCTTGGTCCTCATTGCTTTATTTTATGACCGCTGTGAGTATACAGGAATGAATGCTACCCTAAGGAGCTAAACTTTGGGACATACGTTTCCTGTAACTTTCAGCTGCATAGTGCGAGCCTTATATCAACGTCCACTCAAAACACTGCAAGCCAACGCGAGCGTGTAGAGGGGGTTGAAGGTTACTTAACATGCACTATTGACATGTAACTAGGCCACTACATGGAAATATGTCAGAAAAATAAGGTCACGTGCAGCTTGATGCTAGCAGAAAGATAGCTAGTATCTACATAGTAATAAAGATTACTAGTATCTACATAGTAAAAAGGATTACTCATAAACAGCCAGCATGGGTTCCGGAAAGGTAGATCTTGCGAGACACAATTAGCTTTATTCGTACACGATATTTTAGTCCACGGCGAAAGCAGTACTGAAGTTGATGCGATATTTTTAGATTTTAAAAAGGCTTTCGATAAAGTTCCTCATGACAAATTAATCTTGAAGTTAGAGAGTTTTGGTATAAATAAAGACGTTGTATGTTGGGTAAAAGAATTCTTAAGTGGGCGAGAGCAGAGGGTTGTCATAGATGGTATCATGTCGGACACAATCGAAGTCACATCGGGAGTTCCCCAGGGTAGCGTAGTAGGTCCGCTTCTATTTCTTTTATACATAAACGATTTGGGTACCGTAGTTAGTAGTAACCTTAGACTTTTTGCAGACGATGCGGTGGTGTACAGGGGTATATCAAACGAAGAGGACATGAAATCACTTAGCAAGGATTTAGATGCAATTGAAGAGTGGTGCGACAAATGGCAGTTAGAACTCAACCTTAAAAAGTGTGTAGCTATCAATTTTTGGAGGAGGAATAATTCGATAGAGCGATCCTATAGAATTAATAACACGAAGATCGAAAACGTTGAAACCGTAAGATATTTAGGTGTAACAATCACTAAAGATTTATCGTGGGGAAGACACATAAGGGAAATATGCGGCCGAGCGAAGAGAAAGCTAGGATTTATAAAAAGAGTACTTGGGAAATGTGATGAGAAGACAAAAGAGCGATGCTACTTTTCACTAGTTAGGCCCCACCTTGAGTATGCAGCCAGTGTATGGGATCCTAATGAATTAGGTTTGATGAGAGAACTAGACAGTGTGCAGCGTAGAGCAGCTAGGTTCGTCAAAAGGTGTTACGATAGGTTGAGTAGTGTATCAGAATTAATACAAGAATTAGGGTGGGAATCATTATCAGAGCGTAGATTAAAGTTCAGATTTAATCTATTGCAGAAATTTCAATCGGATAGCTTTACTGAAGATGTTAGGCACATATTGAAAACACCAGCGTATTATGCTAGATTCGACCAGATAAATAAGATTAGAGAGATAGATTGTCGTACAGATAGATTCAAAATGGCATTTTTCCCCCGTACTATAAGAGAACAGAATAGGCAGCATAGGAAAGGGATAGGTAGGGGAAATATTTTAGAGTATTCTGTAGTGCATGATGCATGTATTAACCCCTCAAATACTATAGATACTAACAATCTAGTTGCATGAGACCCTTTAGTTGCTTGCTTGCATGCTAGTAGTGAATGCTTGGTGACCTTCACCCCCTGCCACACACCCTCGCGGTGGCTTGCAGGGTATCGTGTAGATGTAGATGTAGATGTAGAAAGACAGTATTGGTGTAATGGCATTTATCTAAATATTTTTATCTGTATTTACCTATCATGCAAGGGTTAGTAATGCTAAGACGAGCATCATACACTTAGGACTACTCTAACAATATTTCACCTACCTATAACTTTTCTATCCTTCCTATTATGTTCTCCTATAGTATGCGGGAAAAATGACATTTTTAATCTATCGGTACGACAATCTATCTCTCTAATCTTATTTATCTAGTCAACTCTATCACAGTTCGCAGAGGTTTTTAATACATATCTAACATCTTCAGTAAAGTAAAACTCCAAATCAGTATCTGTCTGCGCATTCTATAGGCCCACAAACTGATGTTGACACGCTATTAGAACTGGGAAGACAGATAAATGCTGTCACGTCCCGTAACGGCGAGCGTAATATAATAATTTGTGGAGATTTCCATGCTCCCTCAATAAACTAGAGAACTCACTGCTTTAAAGCTGGAGGAAGGGACTAGGATGTCTGTGAAAACCTGTTAGATGTGTTCTCCAACTACTCCCTGCAAAAATTAGCTACAGCACCTGATAGAGGGGATAACATACTAGATTTACTGGCAACCAGTGTCCCACAAGTGACTAAGATTGACACCGTGGAAGGAATCAGTGACCACAGAGTTCTAACTGCAAAATACTCTATTTACTTTAGATAATAACTTTAACAAAAAGGAAAGATTTACATTTTTAAAAGAGCAGACTTAGCTAACCTTAAAATTTATTTAAGAGATTCCTTATCGGATTTCAAAAAGTCTTCCATAAACGTATGTACGAACGGTTCATGGAAGTCGTTCACTAATATCATGCGCTCTGGGAACAAAAGATACATCCATAGTAAATTTAAAAAACAAAGCACTGAACGTAGGTGGTACAATGCCGAAGTGAGAAAATTCCTGAGACGGCAGCGAATATGTCATGCAAAAATGAAAATAATTATAAAATATGTTCCCATCGATGAGCGTAACGTGATAATTGAAAATTTTAAATTTCAAAATCCACTGCAAAGTATTATTACTTTTTTCATGGGTGTTTTCAAGTCTGTTTCCGCACTAATAGGCGCTTCAGACCGGGGGGGAAAGGTGTGTATAAGGATAGGAATGGAAGGGATGTGTTGGGTTCGGAAGGGATGGGAACCAAGACACTTAGTAATGCATTTGCATAATTCAAAGAAAAACACTTGGTGAACAATTAAAGGAAAATCCAAGAGTCTTCTGATCGTACGTAAGGGAGGTACAAGGCCATTAGTCTGCCGTCAATTCACTTAAAAATGATAAGGGGGAAATGGCCAAAATCAATCTTGACCAAGTTAACTTACTGAATTCCTTCTTCTGAACCATTTTTAACCCAACTTCTGGAGATTCAACTATCGTCTTGCCTGACCTCTTTCAGCGGCTGATGCAACCAATTGAAATTTCCTGTAATGGTATTGAAAAATTACATAAAGATATAAGCATCAACAAATCCCCTGGCCATGGTCAAATTCCCTCCCACGTATATAGAGAGCCTCCGAAATTTCGCGAAGCTCGGCAAGATTTGTAAAGGGACGATACGATAAGCATACTAGCGTAACCATTCTATTAAATGAATTAAAATGGTAATCGTTGTCAGATCGCAGGTTGAAATTTAGACCTAATCTCTTAAATAAATTCCATGATAATGTTTTCAGTGATGACATTAAAAATATTTTGCGAACCCCAACTTGCTATGGTAGGCTGGACCATGATTACAAAATCAGAGAAATTGATTGCCGAACTGACGGATTCAAAATGTCCTATTTTCCGCCTACAATTAGGGATATGAATAGCGTAAAATATATACAATGAAAGTGTAGCAATGGATAGCATAGGTAGTTGTACGTTGGTGTAAGGACTTTAAGTTAACCTAACTAACAGCATAGTTTTGCATTCTTGCTTTGCTATTGTTATCTTTTTGAAAAACTGAAATTTAGACTGGTATATTATAGCTAATCCTTTTTTATATACGATATGTGGTACATGTGTGGTAAGAATTCACCTCCTGCCACACACCTTTATGGTGGCTTGTAGGGTATTATGTAGATGTAAAGCTATGCTTTTAAATGTATTCAGGAGATTTAATTAATTTAATGATCTGATTATTATTCCCAGCCTATTTCCTCAATTAATTCTGATACACTACTATTTACTATCGTAATACCTTTAAACAATCCTGGCTGCTCTACGCTGGACACTCTCTAGGTCTTTGATCAAACATAATTCATTCGGATCCCATACACCAGCCGCATATTCAAGGTGGGGCCTAACTAGTGAAATTAACATCGCTCTTTTGTCCTCTCGTCACATTTCCCTAGTTAACTACGGCTTGAAGCACGAGCACTCGGAAGTTGATTGTTTTATGAGATTCGCGGCCAACTGAGCGCATCGTGGAAATGAACGCCCCAAGTGCCCGCAAGTGGAGGACCGTGGAGCAGGGCGCAATGTGCGTCTTTCCCCCTCTCATCCCAATCGTGGCCCTCGCATAGTTTTCCCCATTAGCGGAGTCGTTGCGGCGGAACGAGAGTGCAATCTCACCCCCACCCCCCCTCGACTGGTACACCCCCACTACCTCCCCCGACGGCCAATCAACTCCCCCTCGGGTCTCGTCCTGCCCCGTGCCATCATCTTCCGAAGGCTGTTTCGGTGTCAAAGGAGATGCGGTGCTGTAAGACGGTGGGAAATCCACTGATTAGGGATTCTACATCCACGGAACACCCTGCAAGCCACCACAAGTTGTGTGGCAAGCAGCGAACCATCATCAGTCTAGCATTATCAAGTAGATAGAGCACACATTACCATGCGGACACGCAATAAAAATATTTATGTAACTAAAAGTCACAATTCTCTACCACTCCTAGGAAAAGGTTAAGCATGCATTCACGAGACACGTTAAATGTTAGCTATACGTCTACATCTGTATAATACCCTGTAAGCCACCATTAAGGCGTGTGGCACTGGGTGAACTCACATCAAACATTCAAAGGGTATGATACATAAAAAGGATTAGTAATTATATTCTAGCCTAACCTTCACAATTTAAAAAAGATAAAAATAGCAAAGCAAGCATGCAAAAACATGCTGTTAGCTGGGTTAGCTTAAAGTCCTTATACCAACGTGCAACTACCTATGCTATCCATTGATACACTCGTATTGGATATATATACCGCTATTCATATCTCTAATTGTGCGAGGAAAAATGGTCATTTTGAATCTGTCAGTTCGCCAAATAATTGCTCTAACTTTGGGATTTTGATCCAGTCTACCATAGTAAGCTGGAGTTCGCAAAATATTTTTAATGTTATCAGTGAAAGTATTATATTGGAATTTAGTTAAGAAATTAAGTTTTAATTTCACCCTACGATCTGATTTGATTCCCATTTTTAGTTCATAAAATAGACTCGTTACTTTAATATAGTTATCTTGCTGTCCCTTTACAACATTTGTGGATCTTCGCTGCTCATGCTCCAGTTCGTCATTTAAGCCTTTTCATCCCTGTAAATGACTAAACTTTTAGTTAATACAAAGTCATATACTTAGTATTTTTCAATTAGGAAGTCTATTTGGATGGGTTTTTAGATCAAAAATATAGAATTAGTTTTTTTTTTAATACAGTATTACTAATAGAGCCAGTTATAAATTTGAAAATTTATAAGTGGCTCGCTTGGTGTGGCGTAGATATAGATTCCTCTGCTTGTCAGTACACCGCTCGATATTGCATCCGCTGACCATGAAGATTGTGTGCAGCGAAGATGCAGAGGTGTTTCCATTGCCTTCCGCTGACACCTTCTGGCACTGCCGGTCTTGGGGAGCCCTTTAAGAGAAGAATATTTTGTTTTGCTGATGGATGTGCTGTCGCCTTAACCTTGGGTCCAGCTCTTGGAATATGGAAATTTTAATTTATTTTATTTAGGAGTTTTCAGTTGCAATATTTTTTCAATTTTATATGCGGTAGCAAGTGGTATCTATATCTACGACATACCCTGCAAGCCACCTCGAGGGTGTGTGTCAGGGGGTGCATCCACACCAGGAACAATGACACAACAAACAAAAATGAACACCACAAAGCAAGCACTACACCTTTAAAAGTAATTGGGGAAAAAAGAAGAAAAACTACCAAATCCCAATCATGTAGGACACACCCATGAATACCATGCATGCCTTGAAACCCGACACCAATTTCATAGATACTCATGCATGCAAAAAAAGGCATTGCATGCAAGTCACACGTTGATTTGAACATGCAGGTAAAAAAAAACTATCGACCTACTCTGAATATTACCTCTATAATTATTACCGATTTACGCGATGTTTAACGTTCTGATCACGAATCGTACGCGGAAAAAATGACATTTTAAACCTGTCCATCCTGCAATCTATCTCCTTAATTTTATTAGAATTATCGAGCCTACCATAATAAGTCGGAGCCAGCAATATATGATTAACGTCATTAATGAAATGTCCCTCCTTAAATTTTCCTAGAAGATTAAGTCTATAATTCAGCCTGCGTTGTGACAGCGATTCCCATCCCAATTCGGCTAACATACCAGACACACTGCTTTCCCTATCGCAACACCCTTTTACATATCTCGCCGCTCTTCTCTGTACTCGATCTAATTCGTAAATTAAGCCTGCTTCATAAGGGCCCCATATGCTCGCAGCATATTCTAAGGGTGGTCTAACAATTGAAAAATAGCAACGTTCCTTCACCCTCTCCTCACTTTTCCCTAATATTCTTTTAATAAACCCCAACTTTCTATTTGCTTGACTGCATATTTCCCTGATATGTTTCCCCCATGATAGATCCTGAGTAAGTGTTACACCTAAGTACTTAACTGATTCCAGGTTTACTAATTCTGTTCCTTGAATCATATTGTTTCTTTCTATCGAGTTTTTTCTTTTCCAAAAATGTACTGTCACGCACTTTTTTATGTTCAGTTCTAGTTTCCATTTATCGCACCACGCCTAAATTGCTACGCGGTCCTTTTCTAACGATGCCTTGTCTCCCGGACTGCTGATTTCTCTATACACTACTGCATCATCTGCAAAAGCCGAATTCTACTATTTATTACAACAGTGCCGAGGTCATTGATATATAAAAGAAATAAAAGTGGGCCTATCACACTTCCCTGGGGAACACCTGATGGGACACTAACTATATTGGCCATTATACCGTCTATAGTAACTCTCTATTTGCTGCCAACTAAGAATTGATCCAGAAAATGATTGGATTAGATACTCCGTGGATGGCCCCCAGCGCGCTTTATTAGTCAACTTTCGTACTGAATGAGCGGTCCCCTAAGGGTTTCGTATTAGGAACCCTCAAACGCTCCCCTTATGGAGGAAGGGGCCTTACCTCACATCAGATGGAATCGAGCCCCGCCTCCATTGACTTAGCATATGGTTATTGCTGCTCACTCTGCCATATTCTATTTCAAAAGCAGAATCGCGGTTTTCAAAGAAGTACCTTAGAAATCACGATGAATGACTGCGTGTAGGTGCTGTATTGAGCCATGTCGATGGTAATGTAATTGAGTCAATCGTTGTATAATGAGTAACGACGTGTGTCCATCTAAGAGGTTATGTACGCGTGGTAGGCCCCCTTAGATTTAAATTGGTCCCGCAAAGCTTGTTAGATAAAAGAATTTTTAAGAATGCCGGAGGGTAAGGATAATATTGATGGTATGGACTCTAATTAAACGCTAGGGCTTTAGTGACTCTACCTAAGTGGACTCATTGGATTGGCAAAAGAAATGCATTAGCTAGCTCAGGATTTAATGCCTTGTGAGGTGACTGTGCAGCGGGAAATAGTAAGTGGATCGCATGAATAATAATGAAGTATCGCCTTAAGTATTAATATTCTGTGCATGAACAGAAAAAAATGTAACACGGGCAAGAGATAAATAGATGAAATATTATTATTAGTATTCTACCGGTGAAGTTAGGTTTAAATGGACATGTAATTCTTCCCACCCCCTACATTTCACACGATGTCCCGCTTCAGCCCCTCATACCTCCTGCCACCCATCATTCTATCCAAGCTACCCGTTCTTCTCCTCCCTCTTCCCCGCTTACCCAACGCTCTTCCCTCAATCACCTCCTTCAAAATACCATCCCCTTTTATTACCTTTTCCATCCACACCTTCTGCCTTCTCCTTATTTCATCTATCAAATTTCTTTCCTCTCCTACCAATTATAGCACTTCATCGTTCGTCTGCCTTTCGACCCACTTTATTTTCTCCATCCTTCTCCACACCCACATTTCAAAAGCCCTAAGTCTATTTTCAACTTCTTTTCCCAAAGCCCACGTTTCCACCCCATATAGTGCAACGCTCCATATTAAATTTTTCACTAGTTTTTTCTTCACTTCCCAACTAAACGCCCCGGTCATTAGTTCACGCCTACGAGTAAAAGCTTCTTTTGCCAATGCAATTCTCCTTCTCACTTCAATGCTGCTATACCCTTTTTCTTCCAACACACTACCTAGATAAAATGTAGTTCACTTTATTTGTGGGTACCATATTGATTACTGGAAAACGAAAGCTAAAAGAGAGATTCAGGTGCATGAAATTGGCGCTGTCAAGGTGAAAAATTCAAAATCAGTGACGTTCGGATACATATGGATAAATGGTAAAGAATGCATGGAAATGAGTGGGTATGAGACTGGGAAGGGGGAGGTGGTGGCGACGCTGTTTACCTGCCGGCCGATGAGTCCTTCGGAGGCTCTCCCTGCCCTTCTCGCCCAAAAGCGAGCATTAAGCCGCGTTCCCTCGGTCAGCCTAACCACCGAGTGGCCACTGGGATTGTGTTTTTAAACGGTCGGCCTTGGGCGCGCCGGGAGCGGGGAGGAAGAAGGAAGGTGGTCTCCTCTTCCTACCTTAATGCTTCTTTAAAGTGTCTCTCTCCCACCTGCCCTTCCCCCCCGCTCCAATCAAATTGCCCTCTACTCCAGGGCTCAGACGTGGAATTTCATCCATTTCCGGAAAAATGCGTTGGGGTGGGGGAGAGAGGGCTTTCGGGCCCCTCCATCTGTCTCCCCGAGGAAAGGCATGGGAAGGGGCCCTTGGGACTTTATCTGGTCTTTAAGTGTGAGTGAGGCTTCCAAGGGTGGAAAGACAAAAGGGCAACACGGAACATGCGCCACGGACCTACCTTGTTTCTGGGATTGGTTGTCAAAGATAGTACCCTTTCATTTGTTTCCGTTTGCTTGCGATACGGAGCTTTTTATTTTAACACCACTTCCCGATGTCGATGTGGAAATTCATGTTCTAGGATCTTCCTCCTGTGCTCTTGATCGATGGAATATGTCTCAGACCAAATGAATCTTGAGTAATTGAAAAACTTCAGTCAAATATGAAGTATTTGAAATTTTAGTCATATTAATTATTTTTTAATTCGCGACACCAACAACTGGATATAATTATTAATTGTCGCCTATAGTGTTGTCATTACCATAAGAAGTGCAATTCAACCGGTAATTCGATTATAAGAAAGAAAAAACTTAGTTCTTTTCCACAAATATATTTAAAACAAATCTACCGGTTTCGTTAGTACTGTAATCTTGAGAATGGTCTGAGAAGGCCGAAACCGTTAGATTTGTTTTAAATATATTTGTGGGAAAGAACTAAGTTTTTTCTTTCTTATAATGAAAAATAACTTCCACAACGTAAACTCGCCAACAATTTCTTTTATCGGTAATTCGATGTTCTTATTTGGGGACAGATTTTCAATATTCATCATAGTTGAAGTTAGCGACTGGGATAGAATACCACATGTGCGTATGTACCTCCCACATGTTTTTTTTATTACATTTCATGACTACCGGCTTGAGATGAAGTTTGAAGAGTACTGCTGTAATATTTTTCGAACATTAAGAGATTTCATCAAGTGATTTGGTGAAACAAGTGAGGATATGGGAGAGTTCATATTTCGATCTCTCTTATATGTATCTCGTCTCGCCGCAAACCATTCATTTTCTTAGGTAGTGGTTAAAGAAATTCATAGAGAATGGGAGTGCCTTTCCTTTGCTGGAGAATCGCTAGGTTCGTATGATTCACGGTTTTCGTTTCATGCCGGCCAGGTCAGTAACGCGTAGCATGGGAGCCCAAAGGTCGCGGGTTCGTATCCCAGCTTGGACATGGATGTTGTGATGCTGTGCTTGTCCTTGAATATGTGAACGAGTAAGTTGGGTTAGGCAGTGCGATGTCACCTTATCGGTTGGAAACCCTTAAAAGCTATTTCTGCCACTACTCCTTTCGTCTCCGACGTGCCCCGTAGGAAAATGTTACATTTTTAAGGAGGGAGAAGGTAATGAAGAAGGATTGTCGGTTTAATGAAGGCGATGGCGTCATTCTCGACCCCCATTCTCTCGCTTTCCTGTCCTTATTTACTAATGGAAATTTTCTGTTAAGAGTCGGGAGAGGCGCGCATTAAAAGGAAACGAAGACGGGAAAGTTTAGTAATCTCTTGTGCTGTTATTCCTGTAATTATTTTTCAGTCTGTCTAAGACCCGAAGCCTTGTTCGCTTGAGTAGAGCCACCTTATGGTAAGCGCATTAGGAATTTAACATATGGGACCAGTTTTCCTCTGCGGTCTTTCTGCAGTTCCCGGAGAAGTTCAATGGGTCAAGCGAATCGCAAACTGGGTTTCATTAAAAGAGTATTGGGTAAATGTGACGATCATGTACGAGAAATCAGCTACTTTTCCCTTGTTAGACCCCATTTGGAATATGCTGCCAGCGTATGGGATCCCTACGAAATCGGTCTAAGTAATGAACTTGAACGTGTGCAGCGAAGATCGGCAAGATTTGTAAAGGGACGATACGATAATTATATTAGCGTGACCAGTCTATTAAATGAATTAAAATGGGAATCATTGTCAGATCGCAGGTTGAAATTTAGACTTAATCTCTTAAACAAATTCCAAGGCAATATTTTCAGTGATGATGTTAAAAATATTTTACGAACCCCAACTTACTATGGCAGACTGGACCATAATCATAAAATTAGAGAAATTGATTGCCGAACCGACCGATTCAAAATGTCCTTTTTCCCTCGAACAATTAGAGATACGAATAACGGTAAATATGTCCTATCGGAGAGTAGCAATGAATAGCATTGGTAGCTGCTATGAGTACTTAAAGCTAACCCTACTAACAGAATGTTTTTTCATGTTTGCTTTGCAATTTCTATCTTTTTAAAATGGTGTAGTTCTGACTACTATATTAGTGCATGTTTGGTGAGAAATCACCCCCTGCCACACACCCTTGTTGTGGCTTGCAGGGTATTATGTAGATGTAAATGTAGATGTATACATATTATTTCGTAAACCCTAAAACAAAAACCACCATCTTTAGTTAATTTCTATTTGTTTGTTTCATTAATCCATGTCACGGATTATCCATGTCAATTTAATGCATGCCATTTCATTTTCATGTTAGGTCAATTTATTTTTTGTTGGCATCGTAGTGTGAGACTTACCATGCTTGGTAGTGAATACATTTTTTGGCTTTATGTTTAACGATGAATGATTTTACGAACAGAAACGCTGCTGTGTAAAAAGATATCGTTCGTAATAAAATTGCAACGCACCCTAACGAAAAATTACTATTTAGACACTTCTGCTGCCGGAGTTTCATTGCCTTCTTTTTTTAGGCAAGTCATCACTGACCCAATCGTTATTTGTTGGAATGCCAGCGTAATTCAATCGGAGCAGAATAAATGTTATTCAGTAAGAAAGGGTGGCTTGGAATCAGTTTGCCGTACATTTATGCTGCCGTGCACGAGGCGACTCCCTTCCCAATGAATGGGCGCTCTGGCAGAGGGCGAGGCGACGATTCAAAAGCCACACCCGCCTCATTCGCCCCGGGCGGGAGGGGGCGGAAGAGGGAAACCCTCCCCATTATCCTTGTAGCCATCAGCCTTGCCAAAGTTGAATCAACTTAATTTACTCCGTAGAAACTGTAGGAGATTAACATCTACATCTACACGATGCCCTGCGAGCCACCTCGAGGATGTGTGGCAGGGGGTGAAGATCACCAAGCATGCATTACCGACATGCAAACAAGCAACTATAGGGTCTCATTCAACTAGATTGTTAGCATGTATAGTATTTAAGGGGTTAATACATGCATCATGCACTACAGACTACTGTAAAATATTTCCCCTACCTATCCCTTTGCTATGCAGCCTATTCTATTCTCTTATAGTACGGGGGAAAAATACCATTTTGAATCTATTAGTGAGACAATCTATCTCTCTAATCTTATTTATCTGGTCGAATCTAGCATAATACGCTGGTGTTTTTAATATGTGCCTAACATCTTCAGTAAAGCTATCCGATTGAAATTTCTCTAATAGATTTAATTTGTACTTTAACGTGTCCTGTTAATTTTCATATCTTTTTACATCTACATCTATGCAATACCCTGCATGCCAATATAAAGGTGTGTGGCAGTGGGTGAATTCTCACGAAACATGCATCAATAGGATTACCTAGTAATAAACTTCACAATTTAAAAAAAGAAAAAAATATCAAAGTAATCATGCAAAAACATGCTGCTGGTTAGGTTAGCTTTAAGTCCTTCTACGAACATGCGACTACTCATGCTATCCATTGATATACTTGTATGTATACTATTGGTTATATTTACAGCTATTCATATCCCTAATTGTACGAGGAAAGAAGAACATTTTTAATCTTTCGGTTCGGTGATTCCCGTGGGCAATACACCTGCGTTCATAATGCCTGTGTATGACGAACATATTGTGCCTTGCACGTCTGATTGATGAATTTCCATCCATAGATCCGTTACTGTGCCTCAAAAATCGTTCAGCTGATTCGCTTCTTTACGCCAATCACGGGTATTTGATCAGGTTGCTTGCCGCTTGTTGGGATGCATGGCGAACACGGAGAATACTTACTCGGGCTGTGCGAAGAGGAGGGGGGCACGAAATGTTTTGAAATCTACTCCTGACTCTTTCCATTTGGACCGATTCTTTTTTCTTTCCCCCGCTCGGGTCTCTGTGTCCCTCTCCCTTTATTTCTCGAAATAAGATCGCATTCCTGTCTCTCGTGGGAGGGAGGAGAAAGGAATTTCTTCATGGCCTTGGCTTTTATCGTGCAGGTGAACGTTCTCTCATAGACGTTTCAAATGATTTTTTTTTTCAGGAGGAATTTCAGGAATTCTCGGCCGAGCATCGCTCACCTGCCATATTCGTGTGCCCTCCCCTCCCCGCCTCCCTGCCCCTCTCAAACTCCATTTGGGTTTCGAAAAAAATCCCTCCCTCTCCCACCCCTCCCGGACTTCATTTAGTTCACGTGGGCGAGCGGCGGTGATGTGGGGGAGGGGTCGCAAGGGAAGAGTGGGGGTCGTTGTTGCTAAATGATTCTCGCGCTGCGCATGGCGCGCTTCGTTTACGATTTCGAACCTTTACCTTTTTTATGCCGCGATTAAACTCAATAAGATTTGTAAAAATCCTGACCGTACACTCTCCACAGAATTCCTTCTTCGTATGCGGCTCAATATAATCATTTCTCGTAAAACAACTGTTTGCCAATGATTTAATCGCACCCAGTTCTGTAATTATCAAGGACTGCGATGAATTTCATTACCCTGCCTTAGACGTCGATACTGCGCAATGTAGTCGTAAAAAAGGCAACCACCCGTGATGATTTGGTTTCTGAAACTATATCCACAGGACACTTCCCTCCAGAGAGTTTCGTAGTTTAGCCCCCCCCCGACATTTAACTCTTAAGAGTTTTTATGATGAATTTCATTTGATCAAAAATACACGCCAAATATGTCATTCCTGACCATACGCCACCATAGGTTGTTCTACCAGATTATGACTTAGATCAAATCCTTACTCAAATTCCCTACGTCTTAGGCTTATCATTTGGAAAAATACTCCCGAAGGACTGAATTCCACATCCCGTGCGGCAGAATCAGAGCGAAACCTGAAATGCTTTGACCTAGCGCGCTGACAGCTGCCGTTGAGCGTTAAACTTCTTTCAAGACCGCGGCGCCTATGTATGTTTGATCTCATTCGAGGAAAGTCTACCGTGGGAAAATACTTTGCTTAGAAGGTTCATTTACAGCAGAATAGAAAGGAAAACCTAGGAGTTCTTGGATGAAGACCAATTTGGATTCAGGGTACACAAGGCTACAGAAGTAATTTTGGCCCTTTGTTGTTATTGGAGAAGTGAATAGAGAAGAACAAATCAATACTTATTGCATTTGTGGATTTAGAGGAGGATTTTGCGACGTGTATTTGAATTCAATGCACAAAATTTTGGTTGAGAATTTTTGAAGGAATGAAGGTGTCCTATAATAGCCGAAGAATTCATCACAGTTTACTCAAAAACCAAGTATCTGTGATTCAAACTGAGCCCAGAATAGAAAGAGCAAGAATAAAGGAACGTCTCTCGTAATTTTAAATGTTTATATCGAGGAAACAACGGTAAAAGACTAGGTACTAATATATTATAGGTACTAACGATATCGAGGAAACAACGGTAAAAGAATAGGTACTAATATATCTAGGTACTAAGGTATTACATGGATGTAGATGTAGTAGTAGAGAAGTCAGGGCTGGAAGCATTCGAAATTTGGTTCATCAGAATAATGATGAAGAATAAAGAGATGAAGGGGAAATAACGAATGAGTCCTAATAAGAGTCGGAGGGCAGAGAAATCTTCTGAAAACGTAGCAAACAAGATTGGTGAACTTGTTTAGCCATATCTTGGTCTGATAAATACAATTATCGAGAGAAAAGTGGAAGGCAAGGGAAGGCTTCAGATGAGATACGTAGAGCCAGTAGCGAAGGGTCTGAAAGAGAAGAAATACGTAAATATGAAGAGGTTAGTTGATTAGGGAACTGAGTGGTGAGCTGCATCAAAAAGTGGATGAGTGATTATGACCTGTTTACTGATAGGTGGGGTGATAAATGGTAGTGGAATATTGGTACATACCTCCATTGCTTTTAAGGGTGTAAAGTAATTTTTAAGGCTCAGGGATACAGATCAGGGTGACTTGCATTCCAGCCGGTGATCCAATCAACTACCATGCAATTTTGTTTCCTAAACATCTCTTGAAGAGTTAAAAATTGAGTGATTGTGCCCAACGTTATTGATGTAGCGTTGGGAAGACTGTAAATATGTTATGCGTTGAGTCCTCAGTGTCTTTCTCATCTTCGAGAGGGAACCCTAAATTAAGGCTGGAGCCATGGGGTTCATCCCAGAGGTCCTTAAGAGGTCCCTGTCTCCACTCCCGCCAAGTGCCGTGCCTCAGGAAGGGCATGCTATTACCGCAGCGTCGTGAACGAGGGCCGACGGATCCTTTTCCATTCCCCTCATACGGTGGGTGAGGTGGAAGACGGCTTCCTGCATTTTTAGGGCCCATTCAGTTAGTGGCGCCCGTCCGCCCTGGGCCTAGCTACAGGTTCTGGAGTAGAGCGGTCATTAGCCACTCTTGAGAGCGGTCAGTCGGTCTGTTCCACGACTGATTAAAAATGGCAGCTGGGCCATTCGTACACGGCGTCTTCGGAGGGTTATGGCTGGATTTTCTTACCAATTGCTTACTTATGTTGCAATGTAACTTCTTCTTTTACACGGCTTACCTTGACCCTTCAGGAGGAAGACGAGCTATATTTTCCTCACAGGAGGAACAAAACCGGGTGTTAGCCACTTTTAAAATCCAGTTTGATAAATATCATATGAACATTAATTAAAAGAAAACTAAATTTACGAGGTTCTCCAGAAAAAAAGAAGTCGAAACTTGTGTTGAAAAGCAAGACTAGTGGTAGTTTCGTGACTTGGGACAACATGCGATTAGACGAAAGTAGTAATGATGTTAGAAGAAGAATTGTTGCACGCTACGAAATTTCGATCCAATGACATTTTCATGTTGAATGCTAGAAAATACGTTTCTTTCGGAATGTCACGCTAGGGACCGTCCTATCTGCTAGAGGAAAAATACTTTATTAAGTGTTCTTGTATCCGCAAGGAATACTTTAACTTCTTCATCGAAGATCTTTCGGCTGCAGTCACTGAAGTGTGTAGGCTTGCTGTCTTCTTCGTGGCCTTCAAGACTTCAGTGGAAGGATTCATTCAGTATACTGCAATAGGGCGTGTTTTGTTCTGTCGCGAAGGATTGATCGCAATCGTCTGCTTGGGAGAAACAGACGAGAGACTAATATTGTCAAGCGCCTTGGGGAAAAAAACATCACCGGATCAAGTATTTCAGTCTCTTCTCCTAGTAACTCTACAGGGAAAGCGTGTAATTAATTTGAAAGAAAATATTTAAATTAAATTTAGCATCAGTAGAGCGCAGGTGTCTAATTTCAGGTTCTGGTCTTCCGATCATCAAATGAGGAGAATTTATTTGCTTAGTACGAGAGTCCTTTTTTGATTACTTTGCAAAATTTATCTATAGGTATAATTTAATGCTAAAAAGTATACACATTCTAGATTCTCGTATTTCTGCGGGCTTCTTCCGTTGCACGCATAGCCTTGATAGTGCGGTATAAATAGAAGGTAAGAATAAACATTATTTATGGTAACATCTCCAAAGGGGAGAATCTATTACAGCAGAAGAAGTTGAATATTCTTCTTGGTAAAACCAAGGAATGAAAGGAGCTGTACGAGTTAATTTTACAATGGATTAAAAACGCAAGTCAATGAAATTATGATTGTAATCTCTTCAGTTTGCTATGTTGTTCTATGATTTTCCTCGCTGGGTGCAAGTAATGCTGTGTTATCAACATAGATACCATCCTAGTTCCGCGTTGTTTCACTCCGCGGTCAGAAGGAATTCTCTCTCGGACATTTTTAGGGGAAAGGATCGCGAACGGTAAAATCAGTTGGGGGAGGAGATCAGAGGGGGTGGAAGAGGGGAAGGTTCTCCTCTGCTTTTGCCGCGCTTGGCCGTCAACCACGAGAAACGGTTGCTGCAGCTCTCCAAAATACCTTCCGTTTCTATCATCCCCTTTTGGAGTTCTCAAGAATTGGAGAAGTTTTTTAGTACACTCCATCTTGGCGGCTGGCAGGGGACATGAAAATGTATTTCGAATACAAAAGTAAACTATTTGTTTGGAACGCGAATCACTCACAAGTATTCAAGTTCTCAATATCCCACCTGAGTCATTAAATACGGCGATGCCTCAATTTAATATCTAATTGCTGTCAATAGCTTTTTAGGAGCTCATGTATCTGCTATTACATCTACATCGAAGTGATACCTTGCGAGCCACCACCTGTGGTAGGGGTTGAAGATCACCAAACTTGCACTATTGACATACAACTAGGCTACTACATGGAAACGTGCTAGATAATAGGGTCACATGCAGCTACATGGTTAGTATCTTCATATAGTAATATAGTAGTAATATAGGGATCGGTTGTTAATACATGCATCTTGCACTACAGACTACTCAACAAAATTTCACCTACCTATCCCTTTGCTACGCTGCCTATTGTGCTCTCTTATGGTACGCGGGAAAAATGACATTTTAAATATTTCTAATCTTGTTAATCTGATCAAACTTAGCATACTACGCAGAGTATCTTAATATATATCTGACGTCATCTATAAACACATCAGCTTCGAATTTACTTAAAAGGTTTCACCTAAATTTTAACCTGCGTTCTGATAGTAATTCCCATCCTAGTGCTTCTATTAAATTTGTAACGTTAATGAAGTTATCATAACGGCCTTTAACAAATCTAGCTGATCTCCTTTGCACACGCTCTAATCCCTATATCATACCGTCCTCGCGGCGATATATAGTGAATATATGCGACGATGCCTTAATTTATCTCTAATTGCTATCAATAGATTATTAAGAACTCATGTAGCTGCTGTTAAAATCACACAAATAAATGTACGCTGGAAACATTTTAGAGGGCATAATGTTTACTAATAGCAGGATTCAAACTGTTAACCCATGGCATTGGCGATGATGAGGAATGCAGGTGGTCTTAGCTATTAATGCAATATTTTCCTCATAAAAGACCTTGCCTTCCTCGAACTGGGCAAGAGGAAATTGTATTATTCTAAATTATGTAACTGATTTTAAAAGTTACTGAAATTCCGAATACTCTGTCAGATTCGTCGGTTTAGGATATTTTTTTTAAACATGCTGACCCATCTACAAATGGAAAAATAGGGCGATACACTTGTGCCGTGCAAACTTCTGCACGCATGCGAGATGCGAGTTCTCTAATTAGGGTCCGGGTGCGCGTGCTTTCCTCTTTCTTTGTGTGCTCTGCTCGTTTTTCCTCTCGTTCGAGGTAGTTTTTTTCGTTTGCACGTTCAAGCTCGTGCCAGAATTACTGCTTTACTACCTACTTCTATTTTTTATGGCAGATGTGCAGTGATGAATCCGGAACTGTAGAGCGAAAGGAGCCTTCTGGCAATTAGAGGGCGAAGTACTTGGGTCGTCACTTTACATTAGACATCGTACTAGGATAATTACTTTTTAATGGGTACAAACAGTGAGGTATCACGTCAATTTTAACCCGTGATTGTAGCGATGAACTCTATGGGCAGTGGTTCTTAGATTGATCTTCCTTTTCTTAGCTCCGTAAGTTCCGTCTCCTATGGTAGATGCTTTTTATACTGGGCCAGATTGATTTTCCTTGAGATACGGTCTCTTATTCATCTACATCTACACAATACCCTGCAATTCACCATAAGGTGTGTGGCAAGGGGTGAATTCACACCAAACATACATTGCATATCGTGCATGAAAAGGATTAATAATTATATTCTAGTATAACCTTATCTAGTCTAGTTATCATGCCGTCCCTTTAGAAAAAATCTTTCCGATCTTCGCTGCACACGCTCCAGTTCATTATTAAATCCTATTTCGTAAGCATCCCATACACTGGCGGAGTTTTCCATATGCGGTCTAGCAAGGGAAAAGGAGCTAATTTCTCGTACATGAACGTCACATTTGCCTAAATCTACATCTACATAATACCCTGCAACCACCACAAAGGTGTGTGGCAGGGGGTGAATTCTCTCCAAACATGCACTACTTATCATGCATAAAAAAGGAATAGTATTAATATACTAGTCAGAACTTCACTATTTAAAAAAGATAGATATTGCAAAGCAAACATGCAAAAACATTCTGTTAGTAGGGTTAGCTTTAAGTACTCATACCAACATGCAGCTACCAATGCTATCCATTGCTACTCTTTCCCCCGTACTATAAGAGAACAGAATAGGCAGCATAGGAAAAGGATAGGTAGGGGAAATATTTTAGAGTATTCTGTAGTGCATGATGCATGTATTAACCCCTCAAATACTATAGATACTAACAATCTAGTTGCATGAGACACTTTAGTTGCTTGTTTGCATGTTAGTAGTGCATGGTTGATGATCTTCACCCCCTGCCACACACCCTCGCGGCGGCTTGCAGGGTATCGTGTAGATGTAGATGTACTCTCCCATTGGACATATTTACCGTTATCCGTATCTCTAATTGTACGAGGGAAAAAGGACATTTTGAATCGGTCAGTTCGGCAATCAATTTCTCTATTTTTATGATTATGGTCCAGTCTGCCATAGTAAGTTGGGTTCCGCAAAATATTTTTAACATCATCACTGAAAATGTGGTCTTGGAATTTATTTAAGAGATTAAGTCTAAATTTCAACCTGCGATCTGACAATGATTCCCATTTTAATTCATTTAATAGTCCATGGTTACGATAATGTAATTATCATATCTATCCTTTACAAACCTTGCCGATCTTCGCTGCCTAGTTCTCTTTTGATGAATCCCTCTTTACGATTAGCTTGACACATTATTTCACGTACTTGTTTACCGTAAGAAAAATCATGTGTCCGTGTTTTGCTGGAGGACTTCGCTATCACATCACAGGTTTGAGGGTTTTATTCTCTGCGCCTCGGGTATTCCGGGGAGCGGACGTTTCGCCTCAGCCTCCCTTCGGCCACTTCTCCCCGCACCCCCGCTGCCGCTCGCCGAGCGCGTGGGTGCTCGGGAGTGGACCGCTCATGCGATCTGCGCGGGATTGGGGCGAAGGAGGGAAATGGAAGGGAATTACGGAGCGACCGAAAAAGTCCGCATGCCTGTTCGTTTTTATTCTTTTCTCACCTGTCGTCCTTGACATTCTTTGATTCTCCCTCGGGAGCGTTTTTTTCGCTCGTGGGAGTTCGTGCGCCGTGGAATGGCGAAGAGAGGTGTTCGGCTGGTCGGCGTCCGACCTGGGAATGGTCTCTGTTGCTGGAGCTGGTGCGTGGGCAGCAAGTGCACACATTAGTGATAGGTAGCTCCAATGTCCGCCGAGTAGCGGACTCGATGCGTGCCAGGGCCCGTCGGGAAGGAGGTGGTGAATCCCGAGGGAAAGGTGACGAAGAACGGGTACGTTCCTGGTGTATACCAGGAGGTACGGTGCCCCAGGTGACGAAGGCGTTGAAAGCAACGGTCAGTGCCACTAACTGCTCCAAGCTGCACGTAGTCGCCCATGTCGGCACTAACGACGCCGCGAAACGGGGGTCCGAGGATGTAATGGATTCCGTAAGGGATCTATGCACCGAGTTCCACCGTGTTCGTGGAGGTCTGGGTATCGATATGAGGCTGACTATATGTAGCTTGGTACCTAGGACGGATCGGGGGTCGATGGTTTGGAGCCGAGTTTTAGGCATAAACCGGAGACTCCGTGAAGTCTGTGGGAGCGAGGGAGCTGAGTTTTTGGACCTCGGGCCGGAGCTGGAAACGTGTCGGGTGCCCCTGAATCGCTCGGGTGTCCACTACACGGACGAGGCATCGTCTAGGGTAGCGAGTAGGATACTGGAGCATACACGTAGGGTTTAGCTCAGGTGGTAGCCCAGAGTGCAGGTCAATCCGCGGGGGAAAAATCGTGCAAGAATTTGACAGAACATGCAGAGTAGTTTTAGAAGGTCAGAGAAAAACACATGGAGAGAACGAACATGATAATTCATCAAAGGTAAGAGGTAGACCAAATAGTTTGTCCGTCAAAAAATTATCGAGGAAAATTTTAGTTGGAAAGGAGCACCAAGAGAGAAACAGATTGGAAGAAAAAATTTCAGTGATAGTAGTGAATTGTCGTAGTATAAGAAATAAAGTAGCAGAATTTCACCACCTCATTAAGAGTACTAATGCAGATATAATTGTAGGTACAGAAAGCTGGCTTTCGAAGGACATATCAGATCATGAAGTATTTCCGAAGTGTTTTACAGTATACAGAAAGGATAGAGTAAGCAGAAACGGAGGAGGAGTTTTCATAGCTGTGAAGGACCCGTATGTCAGTAGAAGAGAACTTATTTCAGAGCGAAATGTAGAAAGTATTTGGTGTTCCGTTAAAAGTAAAAGTAGTAACGCAAAACAGATATATGTAGGTGCATATTACAGGCCACCGGACGCAGACGTCAATTCTATAATAGAGCTAGAGTCAGAGATACGCACATTACTTTCAGGGAAGAATGATAGAGGAATAATAGTAGGCGGAGATTTCAATCTCCCCTCGATAGACTGGAATACGTGTAGTTTCATTGCAGGAGGTAAGGATAAGGAACATTGCGAATCACTGTTGAACACCTTTACGACACATTCTTTACAACAGCTAGTAACAGAGCCGACCAGGGGAAACAACATTCTAGACTTATTAGCAACAAATATACCCGAGCGAGTTCTAAATACAGTTACAGACACAGGAATTAGTGACCATAAAATAGTGCATGCGAAATTTATTGTAGGCGTTGAAAGACATTATAAACCAAGGAGAAGGGTGTACTTATTTGGCAAGGCAAATTACGACGGTATGAAAGAGGAATTAAGGGAAGCGTTTAATGTATTCAGCGAACAAAGCAAAGGATTAAATACAGAGGATTCGTGGAGAGAATTTCTTGAGGTCACCCGTAACGCTGTTCATAAATACATACCAAGTAAATATATTAGTGATAATACAGAGCCAAGGTGGTATAACGCGGAGGTTAGGAAATCACTAAAGCGACAAAGGGTATGCCACGCTAAGATGAAAAATGCCAGACGGGGTCTATCGGTAGAGGAAAAAAATGAGCTAGTTCAAAACTATAAAAAATCGAGAGCATTAGCAAGGAAATCATGTCGGCAAGCGTTATCACATTTCAAGAGCAAGATGTTAGGAGAATATTTAGATAGCAATCCTAAAGCGTTTTGGTCATATGTGAGAGAGCTTCAGGGAAATAAGTCCACAGTGCACACACTTAAAAATGATAAAGGAATCAGAGTCACCAGCAGTGTAGAAAAAGCCAACACTTTAAACACCTTCTTCCAAAGTGTATTCAACTCATCGTCACAAAACGCAGTGGAACCACCGCCGAACACTTTCAGTGAGCAAATGCCCGAAATAAACATTTCATGTCGCGGAATAGAGCAGCAGTTAAAAAGCACAAGCAAAAACAAATCACCAGGTCCCGATCAAATTCCATCCAGAGTTTATAAAACTTTAGCTTCTGAAATAGCCCCCTATCTAGAAATAATATTCAATAAAACACTAAAGAACCACACAGTACCCAAGGATTGGAAAGTAGCTAACATTACACTTATATTTAAAAGCGGTGATAGGGAAGAACCTAGTAACTACAGACCCATTTCACTCACGTCAATCTCTTGTAAGATGTTTGAGCACATAGTAGTCAGTTCGATCATGGGGCATTTGGATAGTCAGGGATTACTCATAAACAGCCAGCATGGGTTCCGGAAAGGTAGATCTTGCGAGACACAATTAGCTTTATTCGTACACGATATTTTAGTCCACGGCGAAAGCAGTACTGAAGTTGATGCGATATTTTTAGATTTTAAAAAGGCTTTCGATAAAGTTCCTCGTGACAAATTAATCTTGAAGTTAGAGAGTTTTGGTATAAATAAAGACGTTGTATGTTGGGTAAAAGAATTCTTAAGTGGGCGAGAGCAGAGGGTTGTCATAGATGGTATCATGTCGGACACAATCGAAGTCACATCGGGAGTTCCCCAGGGTAGCGTAGTAGGTCCGCTTCTATTTCTTTTATACATAAACGATTTGGGTACCGTAGTTAGTAGTAACCTTAGACTTTTTGCAGACGATGCGGTGGTGTACAGGGGTATATCAAACGAAAAGGACACGAAATCACTTAGCAAGGATTTAGATGCAATTCAAGAGTGGTGCGACAAATGGCAGTTAGAACTCAACCTTAAAAAGTGTGTAGCTATCAATTTTTGGAGGAGGAATAATTCGATAGAGCGATCCTATAGAATTAATAACACGAAGATCGAAAACGTTGAAACCGTAAGATATTTAGGTGTAACAATCACTAAAGATTTATCGTGGGGAAGACACATAAGGGAAATATGCGGCCGAGCGAAAGGAAAGCTAGGATTTATAAAAAGAGTACTTGGGAAATGTGATGAGAAGACAAAAGAGCGATGCTACTTCTCACTAGTTAGGCCCCACCTTGAGTATGCAGCCAGTGTATGGGATCCTAATGAATTAGGTTTGATGAGAGAACTAGACAGTGTGCAGCGTAGAGCAGCTAGGTTCGTCAAAAGGTGTTACGATAGATTGAGTAGTGTATCAGAATTAATACAAGAATTAGGGTGGGAATCATTATCAGAGCGTAGATTAAAGTTCAGATTAAATCTATTGCAGAAATTTCAATCGGATAGCTTTACTGAAGATGTTAGGCACATATTAAAAACACCAGCGTATTAGCTAGATTCGACCAGATAAATAAGATTAGAGAGATAGATTGTCGTACAGATAGATTCAAAATGGCATTTTTCCCCCGTACTATAAGAGAACAGAATAGGCAGCATAGGGAAGGGATAGGTAGGGGAAATATTTTAGAGTATTCTGTAATGCATGATGCATGTTTTAACCCCTCAAATACTATAGATACTAACAATCTAGTTGCATGAGACCCTTTAGTTGCTTGCTTGCATGCTAGTAGTGCATGCTTGGTGACCTTCACCCCCTGCCACACACCCTCGCGGTGGCTTGCAGGGTATCGTGTAGATGTAGATTATAGGTACTGCCCATCAGTGGCTTCACATCGATTTGATTTTCTCATTCGGCTCCGCCCTCGCTTAAAATGTCTGCCTCACCGGCAATTAAAGTCACTTCGAGTGTCCCACAAGGTAGTGTGATAGGCCCACTCCTATTCCTTTTGAACATAAATGATATCCATAAGGTGGTAAAAAGTAAGCTTCGTCTATTTGCCGATGACGCAGTAGTATACAAGGAAATTCTATGCCCAAACGATAAAGAATATTTAAAAATTTTCCTACAAGCAATTGAAACTTGGTGTGATACATGGCCGTTAGAATTAAACTTTAAAAAATGTTTTGTAATGAATTTTTGGGAAAAGAATAGCTCTCATCTCCTAGCACTTACAAAATAAGTAATAATGAATTAACAAACGTGGAATCCATTAAATATCTTGGAATAAGAATGGCACATGATCTTTCCTGGGGTAAACACATACGTGAAATAATGGGTCAAGCGAATCGTAAACTGGGATTCGTCAAAGGAGTACTGGGTAAATGTGACAATCACGTACGAGAAATCAGCTACTTTTCCCTTGTAAGACCTCATTTGGAATATGCTGCCAGTGTATGGGATCCCTACGAAATCGGTCTAAATAACGAACTCGAACGTGTGCAGCGAAGTACGGCAAGATTTGTAAAGGGACGGTATGATAACCTTACTAGCGTAACCAGTCCATTAAATGAATTACATTGGGAATCATTGTCAGATCGCAGGGTGAAATTTTGACTTAATTTCTTACACAAATTCCAAGACCATAATTTCAGTGATGATGTTAAAAATATATTTCGGACCCCAACTTACTATGGTAGACTGGACCATAATCACAAAATTACAGAAATTGATTGCCGAAGTGATAGATTCAAAATGTCCTGTTTTCCTCGTACTAATAGGAATATGAATAACGGTAAATATATCCAGTACGTTTATAGCAATGGATAACATTGGTAGCTGCATGTTGGTATAAGGACTTAAAGCTAATCCAACTAACAGCATGTTTTTGCATGTATGCTTAGCTATTTTCTTTTTTTTAATTGGCGTAGTTTTGAACAGTACCTATACAAGTACTAATCCTTTTTTATGCATGATATGTAGTACATGTTTGGTGAGAGTTCACCCCCTGCCACAAACCTTTATGGTGGCTTGTAGGGTTTTATGTAGATGTAGATTTCTGTTTGGCGATCTAAATGTAATGTTTGATGCAGGACTCTTGCGATGGTTGTAGGTAAGAGTTAGCATCTATTATTCCCCTATATTTTTTTCCCCAAAAGTACTTCCCCAAAAGTATCGTGTAGATGTAGATGTACTTGCTGAACTTGTACAGGCCTCGGAAGAAGTAGCTCACGCTATGCATAATAAGTTCTACTTCCAAATGATTCTGTTATTATTTGGTTTGAAATGCTGTCTAACTCGTTAAATATTTCGCTCAAATCTCCATTTAGAGCTCCTTGAGCAACATTTCCTTCTTTTCGAGAAACTGGGCTGCATTTTTACCGTCTGAAACTATCAGACTGTCTTATTTTTTCTTCTACTACTACTATCTTCGCTCTCTAGCAGAAACAAAGGGTAGACGATTAAAATATTCTTGGGCTATTTATTTGTAAAAATGAAATTTATATTTGGTTACGACCCTACCCTGAAGACAGTGGACAACTATATTTTTTCTGCAGCCGTACAATCTTCCAATAAGGAATGAAACTTTCCTTTTATGAGTGCGTATTTACTGGATAACCTAATTACATTTAGAATTCCTAACCTGCTGCGTTAATATATTTATGAATTACTCATGAAATTTGCAGTTTTTGCTCAGAAGTAACTTTCACATTTCTCCTGTCTATTTATTATTGTACGCTCCAGTAGCGGAGTTTCAGTACAAGTGGTTCGGTGTTACTGTCTGGTAGAGAGGGACTGCAGAGAGTGGCAACTCGCATCGATGATTAGACTCTATGACGCGGTTAGTTTAGGCATGATTTTCCAATTTAAGGCGAATATTATATTTTAATATGCTTTTTCTGTGTCTTTGAGCTGGGGAGAGACCGTGATATCTACATCTACATAATACCCTGTAAGCCACCTCAAAGGTGTGTGGCAGGGGGTGAATTCTCACCAAACATGCACTACATATCATGCATAAAAAGGATTAGTATTAATATATTAGTCTAGACTTCACTGTTTAAAAAAAGATAAAAATAGCAAACTACGCATTCAAAAACGTGCTGTTAGTTGGGTTACCTTGAAGTCCCTAAACCAACATGCAACTACCTATGCTATACATTGATTCATTCGTATTGGACATATTTACCGGTATTAATATCCCTAATTGTACGAGGAAAAAAGGACATTTTGAATCTGTCAGTTCGGTATTCAATTTCTCTAATTTTGTAATCATGGTCCAGTCTACCAGAGTAAGCTCAGGTGGTAGCCCAGAGTGCAGGTCAATCCGCGGGGGAAAAATCGTGCAAGAATTTGACAGAACATGCAGAGTAGTTTTAGAAGGTCAGAGAAAAACACATGGAGAGAACGAACATGATAATTCATCAAAGGTAAGAGGTAGACCAAATAGTTTGTCCGTCAAAAAATTATCGAGGAAAATTTTAGTTGGAAAGGAGCACCAAGAGAGAAACAGATTGGAAGAAAAAATTTCAGTGATAGTAGTGAATTGTCGTAGTATAAGAAATAAAGTAGCAGAATTTCACCACCTCATTAAGAGTACTAATGCAGATATAATCGTAGGTACAGAAAGCTGGCTTTCGAAGGACATATCAGATCACGAAGTATTTCCGAAGTGTTTTACAGTATACAGAAAGGATAGAGTAAGCAGAAACGGAGGAGGAGTTTTCATAGCTGTGAAGGACCCGTATGTCAGTAGAAGAGAACTTATTTCAGAGCGAAATGTAGAAAGTATTTGGTGTTCCGTTAAAAGTAAAAGTAGTAACGCAAAAAAGATATATGTAGGTGCATATTACAGGCCACCGGACACAGACGTCAATTCTATAATAGAGCTAGAGTCAGAGATACGCACATTACTTTCTGGGAAGAATGATAGAGGAATAATAGTAGGCGGAGATTTCAATCTCCCCTCGATAGACTGGAATACGTGTAGTTTCATTGCAGGAGGTAAGGATAAGGAACATTGCGAATCACTGTTGAACACCTTTACGACACATTCTCTACAACAGCTAGTAACAGAGCCGACCAGGGGTAACAACATTCTAGACTTATTAGCAACAAATATACCCGAGAGAGTTCTAAATACAGTTACAGACACAGGAATTAGTGACCATAAAATAGTGCATGCGAAATTTATTGTAGGCGTTGAAAGACATTATAAACCAAGGAGGAGGGTGTACTTATTTGGCAAGGCAAATTACGACGGTATGAAAGAGGAATTAAGGGAAGCGTTTAATGTATTCAGCGAACAAAGCAAAGGATTAAATACAGAGGATTCGTGGAGAGAATTTCTTGAGGTCACCCGTAACGCAGTTCATAAATACATACCAAGTAAATATATTAGTGATAATACAGAGCCAAGGTGGTATAACGCGGAGGTTAGGAAATCACTAAAGCGACAAAGGGTATGCCACGCTAAGATGAAAAATGCCAGACGGGGTCTATCGGTAGAGGAAAAAAATGAGCTAGTTCAAAACTATAAAAAATCGAGAGCATTAGCAAGGAAATCATGTCGGCAAGCGTTATCACATTTCAAGAGCAAGATGTTAGGAGAATATTTAGATAGCAATCCTAAAGCGTTTTGGTCATATGTGAGAGAGCTTCAGGGAAATAAGTCCACAGTGCACACACTTAAAAATGATAAAGGAATCAGAGTCACCAGCAGTGTAGAAAAAGCCAACACTTTAAACACCTTCTTCCAAAGTGTATTCAACTCATCGTCACAAAACGCAGTGGAACCACCGCCGAACACTTTCAGTGAGCAAATGCCCGAAATAAAAATTTCATGTCGCGGAATAGAGCAGCAGTTAAAAAGCATAAGTAAAAACAAAGCACCAGGTCCCGATCAAATTCCTTCCAGAGTTTATAAAACATTAGCTTCTGAAATAGCCCCCTATCTAGAAATAATATTCAATAAAACACTAAAGAACCACACAGTACCCAAGGATTGGAAAGTAGCTAACATTACACCTATATTTAAAAGCGGTGATAGGGAAGAACCTAGTAACTACAGACCCATTTCACTCACGTCAATCTCTTGTAAGATATTTGAGCACATAGTAGTCAGTTCGATCATGGGGCATTTGGATAGTCAGGGATTACTCATAAACAGCCAGCATGGGTTCCGGAAAGGTAGATCTTGCGAGACACAATTAGCTTTATTCGTACACGATATTTTAGTCCACGGCGAAAGCAGTACTGAAGTTGATGCGATATTTTTAGATTTTAAAAAGGCTTTCGATAAAGTTCCTCATGACAAATTAATCTTGAAGTTAGAGAGTTTTGGTATAAATAAAGACGTTGTATGTTGGGTAAAAGAATTCTTAAGTGGGCGAGAGCAGAGGGTTGTCATAGATGGTATCATGTCGGACACAATCGAAGTCACATCGGGAGTTCCCCAGGGTAGCGTAGTAGGTCCGCTTCTATTTCTTTTATACATAAACGATTTGGGTACCGTAGTTAGTAGTAACCTTAGACTTTTTGCAGACGATGCGGTGGTGTACAGGGGTATATCAAACGAAGAGGATATGAAATCACTTAGCAAGGATTTAGATGCAATTGAAGAGTGGTGCGACAAATGGCAGTTAGAACTCAACCTTAAAAAGTGTGTAGCTATCAATTTTTGGAGGAGGAATAATTCGATAGAGCGATCCTATAGAATTAATAACACGAAGATCGAAAACGTTGAAACCGTAAGATATTTAGGTGTAACAATCACTAAAGATTTATCGTGGGGAAGACACATAAGGGAAATATGCGGCCGAGCGAAGAGAAAGCTAGGATTTATAAAAAGAGTACTTGGGAAATGTGATGAGAAGACAAAAGAGCGATGCTACTTTTCACTAGTTAGGCCCCACCTTGAGTATGCAGCCAGTGTATGGGATCCTAATGAATTAGGTTTGATGAGAGAACTAGACAGTGTGCAGCGTAGAGCAGCTAGATTCGTCAAAAGGTGTTACGATAGGTTGAGTAGTGTATCAGAATTAATACAAGAATTAGGGTGGGAATCATTATCAGAGCGTAGATTAAAGTTCAGATTTAATCTATTGCAGAAATTTCAATCGGATAGCTTTACTGAAGATGTTAGGCACATATTGAAAACACCAGCGTATTATGCTAGATTCGACCAGATAAATAAGATTAGAGAGATAGATTGTCGTACAGATAGATTCAAAATGGCATTTTTCCCCCGTACTATAAGAGAACAGAATAGGCAGCATAGGAAAGGGATAGGTAGGGGAAATATTTTAGAGTATTCTGTAGTGCATGATGCATGTATTAACCCCTCAAATACTATAGATACTAACAATCTAGTTGCATGAGACCCTTTAGTTGCTTGCTTGCATGCTAGTAGTGAATGCTTGGTGACCTTCACCCCCTGCCACACACCCTCGCGGTGGCTTGCAGGGTATCGTGTAGATGTAGATGTAGATGTAGAAGTTGGGGTTCGCGAAATATTTCTAACGTCATCACTGAAAATATTATCTTGGAATTTGTGTGAGAGAATAAGTCTAAATTTCAACCTGCGATCTGACAATGATTCCCATTGTTGGTCATGATATAAGTTGGTAGTCATTATAAATGATATGCTCTTTTTTTACATTTAGAAGAAGATTTGCACACGTGATGTCGAATTATTACGAAATTTATCTCATGTACCATAAGGTTATGTTGTAAATAAGCATCGAAAAAATGAAATAGGTGAAATGCACATTTGTTCACTTTCACCCGTAGCTTTTTTGTAAAAATGACACTCATATAAGATTTCACGCAAATCCGTACTTAGCCAAAAATCGCTCCAGCTACCTTAATTACGAAAGAAGCTTTCAGAGGGCATCGGAAATGCATGGTTGCGGAAGTGCACCACTCTCTAGCGGTGGCTTGCAGTGGTGGATGCATCATTTGTTCCCCCCCTCTGCACTTTTTTTCCGCCGTCTCCGTTTAAGCGCGCGTCATTACAAGCGTGTGGGAGGGGGCGTGAGGGGAAGGAATGGGGGGGAGGGGAAGGGAGGGTTGGGCTCGCGTGCTCTTGCGTGTCTCGCTCGCGTCGTCTCTCACGGCAGCGGCGGCGATGGGAAAAGTGGGTTTCCAGGTTAGGAGCCGGCCGTGGCGCTCACACAGGCGCTCCATAACACACTGGTGCTTAACTTGTGAGCACTCGGGCCGTCAAGGCAGCGCATAATTGCACGAACTCCTAGGCGGACGCATTACTGCGACGAATGCCGATATGCCACGCCACTCGCCCAAGGCCCTCGAGCGCCAGCCAGAGCCATCTGCCATGATATATGGGCAGCAAATCATTGCGCACAGTTCGTGTGTCAGTCGATATCGTACATTTTAAATCCAGGGAGTGCCCCTTATTCCAACCTTCCGTGGAGAGGCAGACTAACCGCCTGAATCGCTGCATTTAACCCTAAAATATTGCGTTTTTAATAGAAGAACTAGGATGAGAATTACTAGCAGGTTAAACCTTTTATGTAAATTTGAAGCTTATTTGTTTTTAGATGACTTAAGAAATATATAAAGTACTACTCTATAGCTCTCGCGGTATTTATACATAAGGAAATAATTCGAAAAGAAAAGTAGGCATGAATTGATGGACGAACCTCTCTCTGTCTCAGCTGAATGCTCTGGTATTTTTCCCGGCGATTGTTTTTGGACATGTCTCCTGTCGGGCTTTCTACCGGGTCAGGGTTGCTGTCTACGTTTCACTCTGCCATCGTCCTCAGAAACTGAGTGACTCATTCTCATTTGCCGTGGTATAATGTACTTGTTTTCATTATGGTCAAAATGTCACGATGAAATTCCGCGCAAAAATTATTAAATTAGGTACCTTCTAAAACCATTCAAACCTTTCATTTGCACAATGAATATGCTGCCTGTATAAATTGTTCCTCGTAGTCAAAGCGACTTGCTTTTATGGGCGAAATTAGTGAGGGATGGCGATTGAGAATATTTTTTGTACATGTGTCTTTGTCATTGGAATGGAGGGAAGGCATATTTTTCAGAAAATGCCTGGCAAGGAAGCCGTTAACCTTGTCTGCTGTGTTTCCTCGTGACAAAAAAAAGGCGGTTACGGGATTTTTTTATAATTTTGTCCCCTGAAAGATCTCACCCTTAGAGAGAACAAGTTGATCCTCTTTCTTCTAGGTATTGGTATTTAGATTTTTACAGAGAGCCAGAGAGTTGTGACGGATGCGCTGACTTAACGTTTGGGCGTGTTGGTTTGTGGTATTCGTTAAGGACGCCAATCGTTTCCTTGCCGTGCATCCAGGTGGAAATTAATCGCTTTTATCACCCCCCGCGTTTTGAACAACTTTCTCTCTCTCACACTAGCAGTGATTCTTCGATACTCGACTAATAATCTCCCGAATTACACGTGACAGGAGATGATCCTCAATAGTCTCAAATTAGCATTACTCAGGTCAGTGTTATAATGTTATGTGCAGGCAGGAGCGGAGGCACATGATCGAAAACTACCGTAGCAGTCTTTGGTTGGAATTGTACCGCAATCGATATGCGTAGTTTGTGCGTGGAATAGTTGATACGCGTTGTTAACACCTCCTCTCTTATCGGGTCCGATGGAGGTGACGCAATGCTACAAAGAGGAGAAACGAGTCTGGAGACGGATAGACATGGCTGAGACAAATCATTGCTAATGCCTTGGGATATGAGGCGTGCCACACGTTGTTTATGGCCTCGAATGAATGTACTTTTAATAAATGGTATTCAAAAGCGCATGGACTCCATGCGCTTTTGCGGGATCCATTGTCGAATGTGCTGGCAGCGCGCCTCGTGGGTGGGTGGCCGAGGATTCACTGCAAAAGGGTAGCTAATCAATTCCAGGTGTTTAAGGAAGTTTTGATCGCAGTCAGTGACTCATGGAATTAATATTTATTTCGATTGAAGTCAAGGTAGTAGGAGTCGCAAGCCGGCTGGCAAACTGAATTCGTGAAACCCTTTGTTGATGCATGCTCACATTTCAGCCCTGACATATTGGTGAGAAATAAGCTGGAATAAAAATATTTTATAGTTTACCTTGCTACATTTTAATGAATGGGTTATGGTTTGACTTTTGAATAGCATTGTGTAGTACGGCGAATTTCATGTCTCGATAAATGGCCATGTGCGTTTAACTAGTGGTTGGAAAACTTACAACGATAGGTACTGATTTTAAAAAGTATTAAGGTCTTTTCACTGTTTTTACTTTTTTTACCTTTTTTTTAACTTTTTATACTTCTAAATACGAAGTTATTGGTCACCCTCAAAGTTTTTTCCAACAAAAATTTTCCTTCCAAATTATTTTGTATGAATGTGTCATGCCGATATCCTATGAGCTAACTGTCTTTGTATCAATTCTTTTTTCATCTTAATTCTCTTTCCTTATTATCTTGATTAAGTACTTGCGCATTTGTTTTTCTATCAGTCCACCTTGATACTCTCCTCCAAATTTCTGCAGCGTCAAGTTTGGTGGTTTCACTCTTTCTTAGTAGCCATGTCTCACATCTTAGTACACTCCATGCAAAAATTTTCAAAAATTTCTTCTCAGTCTCAATATTAATAATGTTATTTACCAAGAGACTTTTCTTTGATTGGAAGGCTTTCTCTGCTAAAGTTATTCTTCACTTGACCTCTGAAGAACTGCTGTTATCTTTTTGTAATACTTTACCTTAGTAGTAGAACTCCTTAATAATTGAATTGATACTGGTTGGAAAAGGAATAATAATCCTTTTTGTAACATTCGCATTGTATGAAGTGGAGAAATGCCGAATGGATTACCGCCCGACGTCAGGTATATTACTAGACCTAGTTTTATTAGCCGAGCACCCATGTAGTGGCGTCTTGCAATATCGAGCGAGGTGGATGGGCAAGCGATCGCACGTCCACGGGCAAGGGTGGTGGTGAAGCGGCATTCCTGGAGCCTACTCCGGCGTGTGGGGCCTCGGATAGCCTCGCCCCGCGCTTTGGGGCCCTTAGGAGGACGGGCCTTGCGCGAGGCGTTCTCTTTTTGTTTCAGCCACCCGGCCGCCATTTCCTTTTTCTCTTGCGGTTTGACATTCTGTCCACGCTGATAAACAGTTACGACGGAGTTGCTGCCTCTTTGACATTCCTCCTTCGGCACTTTTTTCAACCCCTTCCCCCGCCTCCCCTCGGCATTCCAGCGTAAGATTCGGGTTCTTGCCTCCCTCCCACCATCCAACCCCCTTTTTACGACTGATTTCTCCCTCTTCGTCTTAGCAAAGCACCCCCGAAAAGCCCTTCCCCCGTTTCAGGCACTAAACTTTCTTTTCATTCGCCGTCACTTCAATGAGAATGCAATGTGAACGTTAGCTGGCAATGGTCAGTGTAGAGAAAGTTTCTTTCAGTTGTACGTCATGATTTCAAGGGATTATTCCTGTTCCTTTCCGCCGTACAAATGAAACCATCCTGGGAGAATCAGTTCGAGTGGTTGAATATTTTCAAGGAACGTCAAATAAAACTATTGATGCGAGCTCAGCAAAAACTTAGATCGACAACGTCAGGGTATATGTGAACTATCCACATGCACGCAATACCCTGTAAGCCACCACGAGGGTGTGTGGCCGAGGAAAACTTTGCCGAAACCCGGGATTGAACCAGGGACCTTTAGATCTTCAGTCTAACGCTCTCCCAACTGAGCTATTTCGGCAGATATACTGTGTGAAGACATGTGGATTAGAATAGCCTACTTTTAGAACCAAGTCGAATGTATGTTTCACTATCTACACTATCGAACTTTGTAAATCCAATCAGCCTGTATTGCATGAGTTTCTTTGCAACTGAAGGAATAACAGAATTTAGTGTAGTAATCTGAAAAGGAATGGGCCAAGCATTTAATATTTTTTTCTAATTAAGAACCGTGTGTTTATTCTAAGGAGAGTTATTTAACGAAAGTTGTTAAGCGAAAAGTTTAAAGTTTAACTGATCACCTATGGTAGTATAGGTCCTGGTGTGATTTTTCTGTATTCAATCTTTCTCTAGTCTCGTGCATGTTTGTGTGCGGTAAATGGTTGACGCTTATCATGCACAATATGCTTCCATGCTCTCCGAAATCACAAAGTTGTAAAAATTTGTTGCATTTTATTCATGTATAAAAGCATTCGACCCTCTCTCTACAGCATCCTTCTCCTTTCCCTCTGTGAAGTAGCAATGACATTTTTGCGGATGTAAATACATATGTGGATTCCTTCCCGGCCTTATCTCTTCTCTTACCCCTCCCCCTGCCTTTCCATGGCGCCGAAAAAGCCTCTCCCTCCTCTAAAATGTGTGAATGCTTACCCTTGGATGCCGAGTAAATCTTCCATTGTTCGCTCGTTCCGACCCTATCTGAGAAAACATCCTATCCTTTTTTACTATTGCGGCAGAGAGTTGGGTCACGTAGTCGAATTGTTAACCTCAATGAACAAGCACTTGACCGATTACGCTTTCTAATTCAATATAATCTCTTCTCTGAATATTTGATCATTGCTTTCCGGTAGATAACTTCCTTATCAAAGATGTCCTTGGACCTAAAATCTAACCATAACAAAACGTTAGCCGTTAAATACAAAACATCAGGAAATTTCTCACTTTCACTATTAAGGGAAAGGATGGCCATGAAGTTTTCTTTACCCGGTTAATAATGCTTGCATGATGATGAGGTTCTCGAAGTTGATAGGTTTTTTGTTCTCAATAGAGGCTTTCATAGTTACGGTATTTTACGTAATTTTCCACCTAAGCAGTGTGTTTAAAAGGAGATTCGGACCAATCGGATCCGACCTTGAGCAACAATCTAAAGATATATATATATATATATATATATATTTACCTAATAGTCTTTACTATACTCCGAATCGTTCACCCTGATGACGATGACGGTCTTAGTCATCGGAATGTTAGTGCCCGAGAACGGTATCACCCGATGCGAAACACGAGATAAGTTTGTTTTAACTATTCGCCGGGAAAAATTAAAATCTTTTAACTGTCCTAGGATTGTTGAACCATGATGATGAAGTGCATTCCCAGTTTAATGTGACCTTGAGCCATAAGAAAACATGAGGGGAAGTTTAAGAGTGTTGGTGCAGAGACGCCGCCGGTCGTGGCTGGCTGCCACCACAGTAGTTTGCGGACCATTCCCTTGTGACGAGACAACCTATTGCACGCCTGGCCTTGTTGTCGTAACAGCGACGACTAGCGGTGAGTGCGTGTAATGTTTGGCTAGTACAGTATAACCCCGATATAAGGTCCATCCGATATAACGTTTCCACGCATGCAAGGTTGGTCACCAGTTTTCCCAAAAAAATCTCAATATTTTCTTTGTTAAAAATCCCGCGTATAACATCCCCGCTTATAAAGTTTTTCCGCTTATAAGGTCTGTTCTCAATAATTTCAAGGTTCTTTTATAAAGTTTTCAGCAAAAATATCGATGATTTTTGGCAGATTCGTAATTTTTTCTGCCATATTCTGAGTTTTTTTTGTAAAATGAGGGTACTCACAAGGTAAGGGATAACTAGATTGATGATACTAGATAGATAATAACTAACCCTCGAAAGCAAGTCCATCAGCAGGGGAACCTAACAAGGAGATTCCTAGTCTGTGAATGAAACTTGAGACTTTAATTTTGACAGGTATAAAAAAGAAACAAACCGCAATTGATTCTTTCTTTAAATCTATGTAAAAATAAAGATTTTTTCCACATGCAACCTGACTACATCAAAACTTATTCTTCTATCATCAGATGAAACGTTTATCTGCAGTCATGAGATTATGGTCTTAAAGTACTTACAATTAATGTTTTATGCAAAAAACCTATTTTAGCCCATGTAACCCAAAAGTACTCGGCTTCCGTTCATCTACATCTACATAATACCCTGCAAGCCACCATAAAAGTGTGTGGCAGGGGGTGAACTCTCACCAAACATGCACTACATATCATGCATAAAAAAAGGATTAGTACTTTTATAGGTACTGTTCAAAACTACGCTATTTAAAAAAAGATAAATATAGCAAAACATACATGCAAAAACATGCCGTTTGTGATGGGTTAGCTATAAGTCCTTATACCAACATGCAGCTACCAATGTTATCCATTGCTACAGTGTAGTTCTGACTACTATATTAATACTATTCCTTTTTTATGCATGATATGTAGTGCATGTTTGGTGAGCAATCACCCCCTGCCACACACCCTTGTGGTGGCTTGCAGGGTATTATGTAGATGTAGATGTAGATGTACACTCGTACTGGATATATTTATCGTTATTCATATCCCTAATAGTACGAGGAAAAAAAGACATTTTGAATCTGTCGGTTCGGCAATCAATTTCTCTAATTTTGTGACTATGGTCCAGTCTACGATAATGAGTTGGGATCCGCAAAATATTTTTAACATCATCACTGAAAATATGGTCTTGGAATTTGTTTAAGAGATTAAGTCTTAATTTCAACCTACGATCTGGCAATGATTCCCAATTTAATTCATTTAATAGACTGTTTACGCTAGTAAGGTTATCATACCGCATTCCCGCCCGCATTCATACCCGCATATAAAGTTTCCCGCTTATAACGTTAGTCCGGGGGGTCCGGGGCTACAACCAAGGCTGGCGCTATATCGGGATTGTACTGTAGGTTCTTCCTATCTCCTACCCGAGGACAGTGGCCTTGCAAGTGGATGACCGATTTAGAGACCGATTCTCAAGAGCCCATTTCTCTCCTTTTGCCCACCCTGATTGTTCATCCGTAAGGAGACAAGATGCTATGATGAAGAGAGTGAGCGATGTAGATGTAGACCGAGGGGAAGGTGGGTGGGAAGAATGGCAAAGAAAGGCCTCGTGAGGAACTCATGGAGCTAGGAATTACGAATTAAAGACGAAAATTATGCTAAAAAGAAGAGGTTAGCCAAAAGGAGAATCAAGTGAACCACTGCGCCAAACCATTATGCGAAACCAGGAACCAAGACGCAAAAATGAGAGAAATTGATTGTGGAAACGACAGATTAAAAATTAACCTTCTTTCCTCCTATGTATATGAATACCTGTAAAAACATCCATCTACATACATCTACACGATACCCTGCAAGCCACCGCGAGGGTGTGTGGCAGGGGGTGAAGATCACCAAGCATGCACTATTAACGTGCAAACAAGCAACTATAGTGTCTCATACAACTAGATTGTTAGTATCCAACAGTATAAATATAATTGTGTCAATGGATAGGATAGATGGTTCATGTTCGTATAAGGAGTTTAAGCTAACCAAACCAACAGCGTGTTAATGCATGTTTGCTTCGGTATTTTCATCTTTTTTGTAATTGTGAAGTGTTCACTAGAATATAAATACTAATCCTTTTCGTGCATGATTTGTAATGCATGTTTGGCGCGAATTCACCCTCTGCCACACACCTTTATGGTGGCTTGCAGGGTATTATGTAAATGTAGATGAAAGAACACATCGTATTTTGGGAGAATTTGAAGGCATTTTGGACTTTCGCTGAAGTAATGAGGCAAGAATGTACAGCGAAGGGAAAGAAACGTTTAGAAGTGTCAAAAGAGAGTGGAAGTGGTCCATGGAAACCTACCCTGACCGGTAGAACACCTCTGATCTGATCTCCGGGGCGAACGATCTCGTTGCGAATATCGGCCGTTGATTACCTGGTGGGTGAGCGAGGCGTGCGATGTTGGGGGAGGAGTTGGATGGCGGAGGGGGTAAGGGATGGGAGTAGGCCTGCCTTGCGTCACCACTCTCCTTGGTGCGTTGAAAGAAAGCAATCTCCATCGCTTCTCGCTCCCTCGCTCATCTTCTGCAGCATAATGCGTGAGGAATGCGGATGAGGACTAACTGCGCGCTCAAGCCGTGGAAAAAAATGAAGAGAGAAGATGATGAGTAGTGGTAGTGGCAATCGGTCCGTGAAAACTGGTTGAATTAGATAAGCTAAATGAAGCTTACGTCTACATCTACGTATATCCTGCGAGCCACCGCGAGGGTGTGTGGCAGGGGGTGATGATCACCAAATATGCACTATTGACATGCAACTAGGATACAACATGGAATCAAGCTACATAATAGGGTCACATGCAGCTACATGGTTAGTATATACTTAGTAATAAATGGATTGATTGTTAATACATGCGATACCCTGCAAGCCACCGCGAATGTGTGTGGCAAGATCACCAAGCAAGCACTATTGACATACAAAAAGTTACTATAGGGTCTCATGCAACTAAATTGTTAGTATCAACATAGTAATGAAGGGATTGGTTGTTAATACATCTACATCTACATAATACCCTGCAAGCCACCATAAAGGTGTGTGGCAGGGGGTGAACTCTCACCAAATGCATCATGCACTATAGGCTACTCTAAAATATTTCCCCTCCCTATCCCTTGTGTTCTCTTATAGTACGGGGCAAAAATTACATTTTGAATCTATCAGTACGGCAATCTATCTCTCTAATCTTATGTATCTGGTCGAATCTAGCATTATGCGCGGGTGTTTTTAACATCTTCAGTAAAAGCTATTCGTTTTAAATTTCTGTCATAGATGTATCTGTATTTTAACCTACGATCTGATGTGATACCCAAACTAATTCTTATATTAATCATCATCAATTGTCCTCTCTCTTATTTCTTATTGCTCCCCCATATGGCCCATATCCGCTCCGTCTAATCTCAAAGCTATTAACAGTGTAACCAATTTCTTAGATAGAATTGTGAAGCATAGAGTCCCACTCCTCCGCATTATGACCACGGGTGCCATTCTCCCTATTGAATTCACTTCCCGACAACATCGATCCGTTCTTATTACCTTCAACCGCATTTAATAACCTAGCCTTATCTCATCTCTCTCAAAAATAACTGGTACCTTCCTTCCTGCAATTATTTTGCTACTCTCTTTTGTTACTTTCCTTTGTACTTTATTTGTTTATGTTATTCTTACCTTGCTCTTGTGGATATTTACATGTATACGTCTCTCAATATGTGTCTTGTTATATGCGTCACTGTAAAATGGCGACACTGCTGTATGTGAACAATTTTCTTTAAAATGAAAATAAAAAAATAAAAATTCTGATACATTATTAAACCTATCGTAACACCTTTTAACAAGACTAGCCGCTTTACGCTGCACACTGTCTAGCTCTCTGATCAAACGTAATTCGTTCGGATCCCATACACTTGCTACATATTTAAAGTGAGGTCTAACAAAAGTAACATCACTATTTTATCTTCTCATGACGTTTCCTAAGTACTCTTTTAATGTAGATGTCGTGGTAGCGGGTTCTCCAAGTTCCCCACCACGGAACACTAATGCTTCCTAGCCAGTCTGCTGTCGATGCCCCGCGTCGGAACGCAACGAAAGGGAATCGCTGAAGATCGCCCTTTGGTGGGTGAGCGTGGAGAGGAGGCCTATTGCGTACTTGGCCGATGGCAGCTCTCTCTCTTTCTCTCTCTCTCTCGCCGCGAGGGAGAGGGCTTTGAATGCGCGCGCGCGTAGGGAGGGGACGAGAGTTGGCTGGCACTCGCGTCAGTACACCACATTCCGAGAAAAGCGCAAATTGGAGGATTCCAAGGTCGAACCCCCACTCCTCCCTCCCCTTGCGCTGGCGCTGATTCCGAGAAACGCGTTGACGAGAGTGAGCGCGCCACACAGCGAACTGCGTCCTCCTCTTCAAACAGCGTGACGCAAATGTTGACCATTTTTCGATTCCCATCTCAGCCAGCCGCAACCCGGATTCGCGGCACCCGGACTCTGACCCAACTCTTCTTTCAACTCTCCTCAAATCTTGCCTCAGCAATCGGTCGATACAAGCGCGTGCTCATCACTCATCTGTACGAGCACTCCTCTCCGAATGGACTCGAGGTGTGTCGCCATGACGTTGCCTTTTTTCCTTGGGATTCTGATGAGATGGTAATTTCATTTTTACCCACTTGCCTGTAAGGCTCTACGAGGGTCAGGTGTGGTCATATACATCTACATAATACCCTGCAAGCCACCATAAAGATGTGTGGCAGGGGGTGAATTCTCACCTAAATGCATTACATATCGTGGATGAAAAAGCATTAGTTATAGCATACTAGTCTAAACTTCATGTAAAAAAATATAAAAATAGCAAAAAATGCATGCAACATCATTATGTTAGGTGGGTTTGCTTAAAGACCTTGTAAGTACGTGCAACTGTCTATGCTGTCCATTGATACACTCGTATTGGAAATGTTTACCGATATTCATATCCCTAATTGAACGAGGAAAGAGATTTGAATCTGTCAGTTCGGCAATCACTTGCTCTAATTTTGTGATTATGGTCGTGTCTTCCATAGTATGTTGGAGTTCGCAAAGTATTTTTAACGTCATCAGTGAAAATATTATCTTGGAATTTCTTTAAGATATGAAGTCTATGGTACTCAACCCAGTACTCCTTTTCCCAGTGCTCTTGATAAATCCCATTTTACGATTAGCTTGACCCAGTATTTCACGTATGTTTACCAATAGTAATAGTCGATGAAGGCGCGTCGGCGAACACATTCTGCTTTAAACCTTATTCTGAGGCGGCCGCCCTATGAACTAAGTGCCCACGTCAACAGACAGGGAATATATTTGCTCCTATTGCCAAGACCCCTTCGTGACATCCTCTCCATTTGGGGTAAACAAGGAGATTAAACGTTTTTCGAGTGACTTATGATTGGATCGGAGGTGAAAGGTGAAAATTCGGCTGCCGAGGAATTCGCCTTCCTTACCTCCTCCCTGCAGATGAGGCGCGGCCGCTCGCTTCATCTACATCTACACAATACCCTGCAAGCCCCCGCGAGGGTGTGTGGCAGGGGGTGAAGATCACCAAGCATGCACTACCGACATGTAAACAAGCAACTAAAGGGTCTCATACTATAGTGTTGCAACCCTTTACGATATATACGATTCTATTGTGTTAGTATCAATAGTATTTAAGGCATTAAAACATGCATCATGCACTACAGACTAAAATATCTCCCCTACCTTGTTTCTCCTGCGTACCTGCGTTCTTCTAGAAGACAACTTTGTTACACATGTTACTTTTCACTAGTTAGGCCCCACCTTGAGTATGCTGCCAGTGTATGGGATCCTAATGAATTAGGTTTGATCAGAGAACTAGACAGTGTGCAGCGTAGAGCAGGTAGGTCCGTTAAAAGGAATTACGATAGGTTGAGTAGCGTTTGAAAATTCATAATAGAATTAGGGTGGGAATCATTATCAGAGCGTAGGTTAAAGTAAAGATTAAATCTATTAGAGAAATTTCAATCGGATAGCTTTACTGAAGATATTAGGTACATATTAAAAAAAACCAGCGTATTATGCTAGATTCGACCAGATAAATAAGTTTAGAGAGATAGATTGTCGTACCGATAGATACAAAATGGCATTTTCCCCCGTACTATAAGAGAACAGAATAGGCAGCATAGGAAAGGGATAGGTAGGGGAAATAATTTAGAGTATTCTGTAGTGCATGATGCATCTACATCTACATCTACATCTACACGATACCCTGCAAGCCACCGCGAGGGTGTGTGGCAGGGGGTGAAGGTCACCAAGCATTCACTACTAGCATGCAAGCAAGCAACTAAAGGGTCTCATGCAACTAGATTGTTAGTATCTATAGTATTTGAGGGGTTAATACATGCATCATGCACTACAGAATACTCTAAAATATTTCCCCTACCTATCCCTTTCCTATGCTGCCTATTCTGTTCTCTTATAGTACGGGGGAAAAATGCCATTTTGAATCTATCTGTACGACAATCTATCTCTCTAATCTTATTTATCTGGTCGAATCTAGCATAATACGCTGGTGTTTTCAATATGTGCCTAACATCTTCAGTAAAGCTATCCGATTGAAATTTCTGCAATAGATTAAATCTGAACTTTAATCTACGCTCTGATAATGATTCCCACCCTAATTCTTGTATTAATTCTGATACACTACTCAACCTATCGTAACACCTTTTGACGAACCTAGCTGCTCTACGCTGCACACTGTCTAGTTCTCTCATCAAACCTAATTCATTAGGATCCCATACACTGGCTGCATACTCAAGGTGGGGCCTAACTAGTGAAAAGTAGCATCGCTCTTTTGTCTTCTCATCACATTTCCCAAGTACTCTTTTTATAAATCCTAGCTTTCTCTTCGCTCGGCCGCATATTTCCCTTATGTGTCTTCCCCACGATAAATCTTTAGTGATTGTTACACCTAAATATCTTACGGTTTCAACGTTTTCGATCTTCGTGTTATTAATTCTATAGGATCGCTCTATCGAATTATTCCTCCTCCAAAAATTGATAGCTACACACTTTTTAAGGTTGAGTTCTAACTGCCATTTGTCGCACCACTCTTCAATTGCATCTAAATCCTTGCTAAGTGATTTCATGTCCTCTTCGTTTGATATACCCCTGTACACCACCGCATCGTCTGCAAAAAGTCTAAGGTTACTACTAACTACGGTACCCAAATCGTTTATGTATAAAAGAAATAGAAGCGGACCTACTACGCTACCCTGGGGAACTCCCGATGTGACTTCGATTGTGTCCGACATGATACCATCTATGACAACCCTCTGCTCTCGCCCACTTAAGAATTCTTTTACCCAACATACAACGTCTTTATTTATACCAAAACTCTCTAACTTCAAGATTAATTTGTCATGAGGAACTTTATCGAAAGCCTTTTTAAAATCTAAAAATATCGCATCAACTTCAGTACTGCTTTCGCCGTGGACTAAAATATCGTGTACGAATAAAGCTAATTGTGTCTCGCAAGATCTACCTTTCCGGAACCCATGCTGGCTGTTTATGAGTAATCCCTGACTATCCAAATGCCCCATGATCGAACTGACTACTATGTGCTCAAATATCTTACAAGAGATTGACGTGAGTGAAATGGGTCTGTAGTTACTAGGTTCTTCCCTATCACCGCTTTTAAATATAGGTGTAATGTTAGCTACTTTCCAATCCTTGGGTACTGTGTGGTTCTTTAGTGTTTTATTGAATATTATTTCTAGATAGGGGGCTATTTCAGAAGCTAATGTTTTATAAACTCTGGAAGGAATTTGATCGGGACCTGGTGCTTTGTTTTTACTTATGCTTTTTAACTGCTGCTCTATTCCGCGACATGAAATTTTTATTTCGGGCATTTGCTCACTGAAAGTGTTCGGCGGTGGTTCCACTGCGTTTTGTGACGATGAGTTGAATACACTTTGGAAGAAGGTGTTTAAAGTGTTGGCTTTTTCTACACTGCTGGTGACTCTGATTCCTTTATCATTTTTAAGTGTGTGCACTGTGGACTTATTTCCCTGAAGCTCTCTCACATATGACCAAAACGCTTTAGGATTGCTATCTAAATATTCTCCTATGCATGTATGAACCCCTTAAATACTATAGATACTAACTCTCTAGTTGCACGATACACTATAGTAGATTGTTTGCATGTCAGTAGTGCATGCGTGGTGATATTCACCCCCTGCCACGTACCCTCTCGGTGGCTTGCAGGGTATCGTGTAGATGTAGATCTGGTCGCTTTTCGAGAGCGGCTAAGTGCGGGTCACCACCAACGAGACTCCGAGCGGCACCCTTCCCTTATCGCCGCCACCCCTTCCCCGTATCTCCCTCCCGCCCTTTGAGCGTGTGGTGGTGCCGTGGTCACCCGTCACCAATACCCCTCCCCCCTTTCTCACCTGCGGAATGCAACGGGGGTGGGGGAGGATTCCTCGCATTCCAGAGCTGGTTTACGATCCGGCTCCAGCGACCACTCCCCCTCGAATGGTGAATGCATGCACTGGAGAGTACATGCTGCCTCCATGGCGTGACCCGCCGAGGAGAGGTCACGGATGCATCAATCCCCTGTGGTGCACGGCGCCTCCGGCATCTCTCTCCTCAGAGAAATCCCCGACCCTGTACACCTTCGGCGCCCTGAACATTTCTTCCCCAATTTGGTGTTTTCCGGTTTTGGGGAGAGAGGTCCAATAGCAACGCCGTCACCCTCTTGCTTGCGATGAGCTGGTTTCAATGATTCTTCGTCTATACCTACGCAGGCACATAGCCAGAAATTTGCCTCGGGTGGAGGGAGGGGGGGGGTTCGAGAGTAGCGTAACTTGATACAAATCAGAATTGCCCTTTCGGTGCCAACATGTTGCAAATCTCTTCCCTTAATTTTCAGTGCTTAGTATATACTTTCACAGTGCTCATTCCTGTCCTGTCCAGTGCCCCTTCTCACTGATAAAGTTCACTGCTTACCTTGTTATGAAGCAGCTAATTTGACCGGCCCCAGAACAGAAGTTCAGCGCATACATACATGCTAGATTGGAAAGAACAATTATTAACCACACACATGCATCAAACTAGTGATCACGTTTCAAGGCACTTAACACGTGAGTTATACGCAGTGTAATCCGGATTATCATACCCAGTTAAAACGAGAACAACCTAATTTTTGGGTAAAAATGTAGGGGGGGCTGAAGCCCCAGAAGCCCCCTCCCTAGCTACGTGCCTGTATCTACGTAATACCTTGCGAACCGCCGCGAGGGTATGTGGCATGGGGTGAAGATCATCAAACATGCACCACTCACTACCAAGTAAAGCCTAAAATAATACTGCTACATAGAAACAAGTTAGGTAGAGGATTCACGTGCAACTAGATGGTTCGTGTCAACATAGTAACTAAGTGATTACTGGTTAGAAAGATTTTCACTAAATATCTTCATCTGCATTCCCCTAGCATGCATAGATTAGTAATATTAATACATGCTTCATGCACGACAGACTAATCCAACAATTTTTACTTACCTATCCCTATGCTTCTTTTCTCATTTTGTTCGTTCTCTTCGTTTGCTGAGCATTCTAGTTTTAAATAATCACGGATTTTGTATTTTCTTTGAGATTCAGTTAATGTTTCATATCAGACTTTGCGCGTTAGTTTTCCTTTGATTGGATCGTATGTTTTCCTTCCTTTGGAGGTAGCGGTGCCCAGAGTGGATAAGTTCGCTTCAGGGCTCTTCCGGTGCCAGCGCAAGCGGTGTCCTTCATCCAAACTGCCATTCCGATCCCGTCCCTTCTTTAAAGGCACTTCTAAGTGGTAGGAGAATAATATAAGGGTAGGAATCGAAGGGTTAGCAAGTAATAAGAGGAACCCGGCGTGTCGTGGTCAGCCCCCTCTTTGCATCCGCACTATCACGTCCGATGCGACAGTCGGTGTGCTGAACTTGTAGCGCCCCCCACACTGGAATATCTTTATGGTAACGACCATAATCACAAAATTACATAAATTGATTGCCAAAATGACAGATTCAAAATTTCCTTCTTTCCCTGTGTAGGGATAAAAATAGCTGTACCTATCTATATCTATATCTACGACATACCCTGCAAGCCACCTCGAGGGTGTGTGGCAGGGGGTGCATCCACACCAGGAACAATGACACAACAAACAAAAATGAACACTACTAAACAAACACCACACCTTTAAAAGTAATTGAGGAAAAAAAGAAGAAAAACTACTAAATCCCAATCATGCAGGACACACCCATGAATACCATGCACGCCTTGAAACCCGACACCAATTTCATAGATACTCATGCATGCAAAAAAAAAGCATTTCATGCAAGTCACACGTTGATTTGAACATGCAGGTAATAAAAAAAAATACTATCGACCTACTCTGAATATTACCTCTATAATTATTACCGATTTACGCGATGTTTAACGTTCTGATCTCGACCCGTACGCGGAAAAATTGACATTTTAAACCTGTCCGTCCTGCATTCTATCTCCTTAATTTTATTAGAATTATCGAGCCTACCATAATAAGTCGGAGCCGCAATATATGATTAACGTCATTAATGAAATGTCCCTCCTTAAATTTTCCTAGAAGATTAAGTCTATAATTCAGCCTGCGTTGTGACAGCGATTCCCATCCCAATTCGGCTAACATACCAGACACACTGCTTTCCCTATCGCAACACCCTTTTACATATCTCGCCGCTCTTCTCTTTACTCGATCTAATTCGTAAATTAAGCCTGCTTCATAAGGGTCCCATATGCTCGCAGCATATTCTAAGGGTGGTCTAACAATTGAAAAATAGCAACGTTCCTTCACCCTCTCCTCACTTTTCCCTAATATTCTTTTAATAAACCCCAACTTTCTATTTGCTTGACTGCATATTTCCCTGATATGTTTCCCCCATGATAGATCCTGAGTAAGTGTTACACCTAAGTACTTAACTGATTCCACGTTTACTAATTCCGTTCCTTGAATCATATAGTTTCTTTCTATCGAGTTTTTCCTTTTCCAAAAATTTACTGTCACGCACTTTTTTATGTTCAGTTCTAGTTTCCATTTATCGCACCATTTACCTAAATGTATCCAATAGCATAAATAGTGTATCAATGGATAGCGTAATTAATTGCATGTTGGTACAGTAGAACCTCGATAAGAAGTGTCTCAAGGGGATTAGGAAAACAGTCTTGTTATCGAGGTGCTCTTTTTGTTGAGGGTCGTGTTACCAAGGTTATTTTGGCTATCAGTCGTGTTATCGCGGTTAATGGAATCACTAAATCCCTTCATAGCGAGTGAATTTTAGAGCGACCCTTGCTAACGTTTGGTTTTAAAGTATAATATGTAGTATTGTTATATTGTGTAACAAAGTTTGCAATAGATGATTAAAAAATTCACGTTTTAAATATCAAGGTAAGAAATGCGAATTCTTGGTCCCACATTAAGATGAAGGATTCCCGCTTTTCAAGTGTCATGATTAGTCATTGTGCTCGGAATTTAACTTCATACACGCCATGGAAATCAGCTTATTTTCGTCAAAATTTGCGTTTTTCTGAGGTCAACAGAATTACGAGAAAAGCAACGAGTGAAAAATTACTAAACTTATTTACTAGACCACATAGATTCAAAATGGCATTTTTCCCCCGCACTATAAGAGAACAGAATAGGCAGCATAGGAAAGGGATAGGTAGGGGAAATATTTTAGAGTATTCTGTAGTGCATGATGCATGTATTAACCCCTCAAATACTATAGATACTAACAATCTAGTTGCATGAGACACTTTGGTTGCTTGTTTGCATGTTAGTAGTGCATTCTTCGTGATCTTCACCCCCTGCCACACACCCTCGCGGTGGCTTGCAGGGTATCGTGTAGATGTAGATGAGCAATCCTTATTCTCGAAGTTTGCGCAGAAAACTTTTGTTTAAGCAGCGAAGTAGAGTCTTCAAGTCAAGAGGCGTAGACGTCTGCAGAAGCGTTTTTGGCAGTGGTATCCGACAGCCTTAAAGGTTGACCCATTCATGTATAGAGTCGCGTTATCGAGGTTGACTTCTCAAAACGACATTTTATAGAGGCATCTGAGTTACGTTGTGAATTGGAAAAAAATCCGTGTTATTGAGGTTGTTTGGATAATATTATATACAATATTATATATAATGCGTTATAGAGGTTAATTTAACATTATGCGTTATGGCAATCTCAAGGGGATTTGAAAATTGCACTTGTAATTGAGGTTGTCGTGTTATTTAGGGTCGTGTAAGCGATGTACTACTGTATAATGACTTTAATTTAACCCAACTAACAGCATGTTTTACCATGCTTGCTTTGCTATTTTTATCTTTTTTTAAATTGTGATGTTTAGACTAATATATTATACTAATCCTTTTTATGCAGGATATTTAATGCATGTTTAGTACGAGTTCACCCCCTTCAACACACCTTTATGGTGGCTTTAGTATATTATTACTAATCCTTTTTATGCATGGTATTTAATGCATGTTTAGTACGAGTTCACCCCCTGCAACACACCTTTGTGGTGGCTTGCAGGGTATTATGTAGATCTCTTCGTTTCGGACCCGAGGGAGTGAAGCCCTTCCGTGATGGGCGCGTGCAGTGCGGGTGGACCCTGATGAGCGGGGGTGTCTGGCGGCGGCGGGGGCGCGTCGTCGATCCGACCCCGCCGTGCTTTCTCCCGTCCGCGCGGCTTTCTCCATCACGATCCTCTCTCGCTCGCCTCCGAATGAATTGGGGAGCGCTCCAGTAACGGTACAAGGTGGGCAGAATTCCGCCGTGGCGGCATGCGGGTGACGCTATCTCATGCGAGCGGTCGGTGTCGGCAGGACGAGGGATCATCTACATCTACATAATACCCTGCAAGCCACCATAAAGGTGTGTGGCAGGGGGTGAAATCTCACCAAACTTGCACTACATATCATGAATAAAAAGGGTTAGTATTTATATATTGTTGTAAACTTCACTATTTCAAAAAAGATAAAAATGGCAAAGCAAACATGCAAAAACATGCTGTTAGTTGGGTTAGCTTCAAGTCCTTATACCAACATGGAGCTACTCGTATTGGATATATTTACCGTTCTTCATGTCCCTAATTGTAGGAGGAAACAATGACATTTTTAATCTTTCAGTTCGGCAATCAATTTCTCTAATTTTGTGATTATGGTCCAGTCTACCATAGTAAGTTGGGGTTCGCAAAATATGTTTAGCATCATCACTAAAAATATGGTCTTGGAATTTGTTTAAGGGATTAAGTCTGAATTTCAACCTGCTATCTGACAATGATTCCCATTTCAATTCATTTAATAGACTGGTTACGCTAATATAATTATCGTATCGTCCCTTTACAAATCTTGCCGATCTTCGCTGCACACGTTCAGTTTCATTATTTAGACCGATTTCGTAGGGATCCCATACACTGGCAGTCGGATCACTCGGCTCATACGGAAATCGGTCGCCCTCCTTCATTTAGATTTAATTTTACTCGGATTCACAATTTTTTCCATCCGCTTTTCCCTAGAGTGTAGTGAAGTTAAGCTAATCACCTGGCGTGTGCGCTAAATTCCACGCGTTTTTGAGAGAAATGTTCGTATTCAGTTAAATATTTTTTGTATCTATTAACCGGAAGTGAAATTTCTCTATTAGTGCATTCGAAAATGTTAAGAAACATTTAAAAGTTCTATCCTATTGTAACAAATAGAAGGACGGTGAGCTGGCTGCGGGAACCGGCACGGCGTTACTTGCTGAAAATGCCCACACGGAAAGATGTCGCCTTGGTTCATAATTGCTTAAAGCACGGAAATCAGGGAATCCGGGTTCGAATCCCGGTCAAGCGAATGATATTTACTCTTCGGAACTTCCTCTATCATATTATTTTTGTACCTTTTGTATTTTGTAATATGAAATATAAAGATAATATTTAAGTACAATAGTTTTTATTACGAGGGAAAACTTCCTTGGGTTAATAGGTCGGTCTGCATGCATTTCTCATCCATGCCCCAAGGGCCGATAGATCATCCAGCAGGCACTACTAGGGATCATGACTTTTCTTGGAACTCACCCCTGCCACACTCCATCAAGGAGGCTTGCAGGCTAGCTAGCAGATATAGTTAATAATTTTGTGAGAACATGTATATCTTGGGTTCCATCTGTTGACTTCCAGGAAATCGTTGGCTTATGCGGAATGATGTTGCAGTTTTTGGTAAACCCGACCAGGCTTGTTGATGAATTGTTAAATATTTTCCAGTAAAAGACGATATTTTGAATGATTCCAGATGTGTATAGGTCACACACCCACTGTCATACACCCTAGCGTAGGATCGCAGGCCATTACGTAGATGTAGATGCATTATTGGAAACATCGGATGATTGTTGTTTACTTGAGAATAACTTTTCTCGGGTTTTACGTATATTCGATTTTACAAAATCTAGATGGTATAGAAAGCTATCATGAACACGAGAGAAATCCTCAAGTACAGTCTATGCACGTATTCAATTGTGAATTGAATTGTCAAATTATTTATCAAACAGCATACTTTATATAATTATACACTACTAGCTGAAGTTGTCCGTTGAAATTCAACGGGAGGAAGAAATATAATAAAAACAAATTGTGTTAACAAATGTTAACATTTTTCATGAAAAGGCTAAATATGTGCGGAAGAGAAGAAATTAGGGGAGAAACTTATGCTATGGAGTTAGCTCCAAGTAGATATCGGAACCATGAATATAATTTAATCCAATGTAAACATATAATTACTGTCTGGACTCATGCCTGGGCCTTTACAAAAATAAAAATATTATTTAGCAGCTTTCAGGCCAGATGAAACAAAGGAAGTTAGAAGGGAAGGTACATACGAATGTCTCTCTATTGTTGACAATGAGGCCAGATTCTGGTTTTTGGGAAATAATGAGACTCAAATCTTTGGCAAAAAATGTTTCTCTGGCCTTTCATATATGTGATGTTTGTCTCAATTCTCCAACTTCATGGCAGTGGCGTCTTCCTACGGATACGTATTAATTCCTTTTATTCCAATTAGATTAAATTCTTTTCTTTTACCCAAGTACAGATTTAGAAGAATGGAAAAGGTAGGCCCGTATGAGATACATGGAACAAGTTGTGATGGATGTAAAAGAGAGGACTTACGCCAATATGAAGAGGTTTGCCGGTAGTTGAATAGAGTGGAGAGCTGCGTCAAACCAATCCTTGGATTGTTGACCGATGATGATGAAATCAGGTACTTGTCGCTCTGTTCACACCTTTTACGGGATATTTGATGCATCACTAAATTACAATTTTTTTATCTTGCTACTCCTATTTTTGGTTAGACTTTATTTAAGTATCACGTTCTTGTGTCTCAAAATACAACAATTTTGAAAGAATTCGGTATGCTTCGCTTCGGAATACGGTATGAATATGTAAAATATTCACCTTTTGAACCCCACAGAAACTGTCATTTGAATGCTTTTATTTTTACCTAATGCACACCTATGTAACCTGGGAGTAGCACAATAGTTATCCCGTATGATTTTGCTGGATGAAATAGCCGATGTAGATTCAAGAATCAGCTGCGATATCTTTTTTAAGTAGGTTGATCCGAAAAGTGAAAGTCATGTCATTTTTTTTATATTTTCAGCACTTATAGAATTTAAAGTTCCTCTATCTAATAAAGTAAAGATAATTACACCAACCCATACTCCTTGTTCCACAAATTGCATTTGGAATTACATACGATTAACGGCGAGAATGGCCATCACATGGGAATATAATGTTTAAAAATACCATAGTGACATGTCATTTTTGCAAAAAACTGATATTTTATGCGTAATTTCACAATAAATAGAATGACACGAAAAAAAGGCATCAACCCACCGCATTTTTCGCTAAATCCACCAATTTCTGCGCTTATAGCAGACGAAATGCGTAGTTGTCTTCAAGTGGCGCTGCGGTAGCTCCAGCCAAAATGTATGGCGTATGAATAATATCATTATAATGAGATATTAAAGCACATTTCAGAAAAATATTATAACATAACGTTTGATAGTAATATTCTGGTGTTATACATTAGTAAATTCATTGTGTACATGAATTTATTTCTTTAAAGTAAGTGCTGAATGACTCCATCGTCGAGCTTATTAAAATTATCATAAAAAATAAATCCTTCGACTTTACATCGTATTTATTGTGATACTTATGACTTTCAATAGCTTAGGTAATTCCTAGTGAAGTAAGGATCACTTAGCAGGCATATACTCGTACTTAAATTAATAAGATTCCTCAGACAACTTGACTCAAGCAGTCGCGAGCCAACCTCCTAAATAACTTTCAATATCTTCTCGAAAAGAGCAACGCCGTTTAGGACATATCTTTTGGACGAACTTTTTAGCATCTTTGCAATGGAATAAATAAACAACCCACGGATACGTAATGAGACATTACGTTACATTGGGATTTGAATTTCATTCCCTGGTTTATGTTAAACTATCTCAAATCTGAAGCTGTTTGAGTTGATGACGATTTCGAAAGCCTTCCATCTCTTCTCCTCACGGCCCAGGTTGGTTCATATGCACAAACACGTAAAGAAATTAAAAAAAATTACAATTTGAACACCGCTGAAGCATTCATTTAAATACGCCTAATTTGGACCGAATGCAAACCTTAAATCTGTGAGTAGCGCTAGCAGTCAGTACATATCTGGTATTCATATTTGGTAAAAAGTAAGCTTCGTCTATTTGCCGATGACGCAGTAGTGTACAGGGAAATTCTATGCCCGAATGATAAAGAATATTTAAATATTGACCTACAAGCAATTGAAACTTGGTGTGATACATGGCAGTTAGAATTAAACTTTAAGAAATGTCTTGTAATGAATTTTTGGAAAAAGAATAGCTCTCCCCCTAGCACTTACAAAATAAGTAATAATGAATTAACAAACGTGGAATCCATTAAATATCTTGGAATAAGACTGACAAATGATCTTTCCTGGGGTAAACACATTCGTGAAATAATGGGTCAAGCGAATCGCAAACTGGGTTTCATTAAAAGAGTATTGGGTAAATGTGACGATCATGTACGAGAAATCAGCTACTTTTCCCTTGTTAGACCTCATTTGGAATATGCTGCCAGTGTATGGGATCCCTACGAAATCGGTCTAAGTAATGAACTTGAACGTGTTCAGCGAAGATCGGCAAGATTTGTAAAGGGACGATACGATAATTATATTAGCGTAACCAGTCTATTAAATGAATTGAAATGGGAATCATTGTCAGATCGCAGGTTGAAATTTAGACTTAATCTCTTCCACAAATTCCAAGGCAATATTTTCAGTGATGATGTTAAAAATATTTTACGAACCCCAACTTACTATGGCAGACTGGACCATAATCATAAAGTTAGAGAAATTGATTGCCGAACTGACCGATTCAAAATGTCCTTTTTCCCTCGCACAATAAGAGATACGAATAACGGTAAATATGTCCTATCGGAGAGTAGCAATGAATAGCATTGGTAGCTGCATGTTGGTATGAGTACTTAAAGCTAACCCTACTAACAGAATGTTTTTGCATGTTTTCTTTGCAATTTCTATCTTTTTTAAATAGTGTAGTTCTGACTATTATATTAATACTATTCCTTTTTTATGCATGATATGTAGTGCATGTTTGGTGAGCAATCACCCCCTGCCACACACCCTTGTGGTGGATTGCAGGGTATTATGTAGATTATGTAGATATCTTTGTGCGCAAAAATATGTCTGACCTAGCTTCACGAATTGCCTACAATACCTTCAGTACCTTCGTAAACCCTCGCGAAAAGAACTATTTGCTATTTTTATCCTTTTTGTAAATTGTGAAATTTAGACTAGAATGTAATTACTAATCCTTTTTATACATGATATGCAAGGCATGTTTGGTGGAAATCCCCCCCCCTGCCACACACCTTTATGGTGGCTTGTAGGGTATTGGTTAGATGCAGAACATCATTAGATACATCGGCGCAACTTCGTATTTTATTAATAATTTTATTCTACGTCTACATCTACATAATACCCTGCAAGCCACCGCAAAGGTTTGTGGTGGGGATGAATTTTCACCAAACATGCACTACATCATGCATAAAAGGGATTAGTATGTATATACTGTTCTAAACTTCACTATTAAAAAAAGTAAGCAAGCAAAAACATGTTGCTAGTTGGGTTAAGTCCTTATACCAACATGCAACTACCTATGCTATACATTTATTCACTCGTATTGGACATTTACCGCTATTCATATCCCTAATTGTGCGAGGAAAAAAGGATATTTTGCATCTGTATGCTCGGCAATCAATTTATCTGATTTTATGATTATGGTCCAGTCTACCATAGTAAGTTGGTGTCCGCAAAATATTTTTAACATCATCACTGAAAATATGGTCTTGGAATTTATTTAAGAGATTAAGTCTAAATTTCAATTTGCGATCTGACAATGATTCCCAATTTAATTAATTTAATAGACTGGTTACGCTAATAAGGTTATCGTACAGTCCCCGTACAAATCTTGCGGATCGTGTGTGAACCTGGGACGTTCGGTGATGACTCACCCGTTGAAGTGGATGCAGATGCATCGTTTGGGACCGCGCCCTCAGCACTAGGGCTCGCTCTCACGCAGGCAATCGTCTCGCCCTCCTCGTGCCCAACCCGGCGGTCATCCCGCTCCGCTGGCCCCGTTCCCATGGAGCTCCTTCTCATTAGCAGTGGGGCGGCGGCGGAAGTAGGCGATTGGCTAAATAGTGCGCGCTCTTCTTTCCCCTCATCCTCCGCCAGGGGCGCCAGAATCTCCTCATTCAACGCCCCCGCAGGCCGCCGAAGACTGCCTCCTTCCTTCTTTTCTCACGCCCCGCGAGGAACTGTTATTCCTGTTGGTCATCGGAGTTGTCTCCTTGGAGAGCATTTGCTAGACATATTTACATCTATTCGTATCCCTAGTTGTACGAGGGAAGAAAAACATTTTGGATCTGTCAGTTCGGCAATCAATTTCTCTAATTTTGTAATGGGGTCGTTTACCATATTTTTTTATTGCCAAATCTGATAGGAGTTTGTAAAATAAAAAGACCCGTATTTTTCCGTTTTTTGATCCGTCAAATATTTCTCGAGTTATAAGCGGCGAAAAACTGATGTTTTTAACCCTTTCGGAAAAGTGGGCGTGGTGTAACCTCTGACGTGTATTGACTTCGTCCAATCACAACTGAGCCCGCGAAGCTACTTTGCCTTATCGCAATTGGGGGGACAGGGTTGACTTTACCGATAGGAGCAGTTGCGACAGCATCTGTGCGAGCAGACCGCCCGAGAACCCCCCTCCACTCCCTTCCCTTCCCCTATAAGCAGTCAAGGACGGGAGGAAAAATACGTCAATGATATGAAAGCAGCTTTTTCGGTTGGCGTCACCTTTTGCTTATTTTAATTTTTGATTTATGAGTGAATGGTTGTTGTTAGAAGATGAATTTTTGCACTAAAATTCGTTTTTCGTTTCCATCTAACGATTTCGTGTACAAAATTGCGATTTCGGTTCCGAGTAAACGCCCCCATTATGGTCCAGTCGACAATAGTAAGTTTGGGTTCGCAAAATATTTTTAACATCATTAGTGAAAATATTGGCTCGGAATTTAGTTAAGACAATAAGTCTAAATGTACACCATGGAATTAATTGTGTCCTACTATTTGACAATTATTCCCATTTTAGTTAAATTAATATACTAGTTGCAGTACGGATGGAGAGGGAATACGCGTACTGAACAATATATACATATCAATGGTATTATTCATTAATTATTTATCATTCACTCCCGACGGGCGAGCGATACACCTTTGTTCTATGATGGGCCGCCCTCTGGAAACGCACGTTTATTCATTTGGAAAAATACGGGAAGCGATATGCTTTGCCACGAGACGTTAGCTTTCATCGAAGCGACCCACTTCCCATAAGGATTCCCAGCTCAACGCCTCCGGAATGCATAATACTGTTAACTTCGTCTTGTGTTCTGTGCTAAGTCTTTTGTTTTCTCATGCGGCCCTTTGTTTTTATTGTTTTCTCTAATTTACACTCAAAATGGCGATGAATATATAAGATTTTCACAACTGGCGCGTCTTTATTTTTCCCCTGCGCCCAAAACACTGCCTCTTCTCAAAATGCATCTGAGTGCCATTGTTCGTCCAGCCTTCTTGTCGCTTTCTCATGGGAGAAGCCAAAACAAGGCTGCCATTGACCTATAAAACACAGATATTCTAGAAGGCCGAAAGGAAGGTTAAATTGGTCTTATTAAGGCAGGGGAGAGGGCATAGCGACGAAATGGAGGAACCACTGAGAAGGAGATGTGGGTGACCTTTAATCCATTGCCAGAATGTTTTCAGTTAGAGGAGAATACGAATATCCATTATACTAGGAGGGGACTTGGATTTCACTGTTCAAATACGAAGATATTCAAGCTATGTCCATTAGAGAGGTGTACTTTGAACTACGTATTCACGTAGAGTAACAAATGTATATTCAGTCGAACAACACTCGCTCTTTTCCACAGAATTTGTAATGCACTACGCATATGAACTCGGAAAATGACTCAGTAAGTTGAAACGCATAGTGTATTAAACATTCTGTGGTAAATTGCGAGAGCTTGAATTGAGGCGAATGTAAGCCCACTATGATTGGAGCTGTCCGCTCGTATGTCTTGACATGATGAAGGAGCCGAAGGCCGAATGAATGAGAAGGCCGAAGTTGTTTCATCGATGATGAAGGAGTATGACAAACATGAGGACTAACTGGGTTCGGAGGCTGTAGGGAGCGAGATGAGAAAGACACTTTGGAAATGCAGGCGAGGAAAGCCGTAGGGATATATACAAAACCGCCTGGGAGAAGGCATTCAATGAAGAGGCAAAGGCAGAGATTGAATGAGCTCCTTCGCAGAATACGCCAGGACGGGGTCCTTGCTGGACATAAACTAGAGAATCCTTATGAAATCCGTGCCGAATTAGGAGAAAGCAAGGGAATGTAAACATTCTAAGGACACTAAGTCAAATCTCGTTTTGTTGAAGGAGTGCTTATCATGGTTGATTTAAGGTCGTAGGGGACTTTCTTAGAGATAGTCAATTTCGGTATCAGGGAAGAAGCTCGTGATCCCAATGAGGTTATGGTCACATTGTATGAAAGGAATATAGAGTATATCCTTGGCATTATGTTCGTATTTATCGATTGTAAGTACTTTAGATTGATGTAATCTATATGCACGTCTACATGATACCCTGCAGGTCACCATTAATGTGTGTGGCAGGGTGTGAATTCATGCCAAACATGCATTCATTAGGTGCCGTGCATAAAACGGATTAGTAATAATATTCGTCTAAATTTCACAATTTAAATAAAGATAAAAATAGCAAAGCGAGAATGCATAAGGAGCAAGAGTGCAACACCTTTATGGTGGCTTGCAGGGTATTATGCAGATGAAACATGCTGTTAGCATGCGTGCTGGGGGGAGGAGACGTTTCCATCGCGAGAGCGCGCCCTTGTGTGGGGGTGGTTAGGGAGGGGACCTGCATCAACCTCGTCGAAGAGAGAGTCATAAGGAATTTATTTGATTGCCGCAGTTGTGGGGAGTCGCGCGTAATTAAATGCCGGCACGTCGTAAAACGGTTATTTTTTTCAATCGCTCGCAACTCACTCTTGCTCAGCGTGTTGCTGATTCCTTCATTCAAGGAATGAGTCGCAAACAGTGTAACATAACACAGAGCGGAACCGCCAAATCCTCTCTCTTTTTCAGTTCTTGCTGCGACTGTATGAGTAGCACGCGTCATCTCTGATCACATGCGTACCTGTCATTATTTCTTTTTATTTTGGTTTACAGATGCATTGCAGATTTACGCGGAAACGGTTTCACTAATGCTGTCCTGTCCTCAATTACCTTTCTTCGTTGTTTTTCAAGCTTCTTGCGTGGTCGTGTTTTCGTAAATCCATAGAAATGTGTACGTGAAATAAAATCTTTTATCCGCGTAAATCAATCTACTGATCAAAGTACGACTGTCTACGTCTAGGTAATACCCTGCGAGCCACCATGAGGGTGTGTGGCAGGGGGTGAATATCACCAAACATGCAGTACTTACATGCAACTATGAAATGCAGTGCTACTACTTCATGGACACATGGTATATATAAGGATCACTTTCGACTAGGTGGTTAGTAACTACAACATTGATTACTGGTTAGAATAAACGTTTTCCTAAATATATTTATCGGTATTTCCCTATCATGCATATGTTAGTAATGCTTATACATGCATCATTCGCTACAGACTACTCCAACAATATTTCATTTACGCATCCCTTTACTATGTTGCCTATTGTGCTCTCTTATAGTACGCGGGAAAAATTACATTTTAAAACCATCTTTCTCTCTAATCTTGTTTATCTGATCAACCCTAACATAATATGCAGGATTTCTTAATATATCTAACCTCATCTGTAAACAAAGCAGCTTATACTAAATTATATGGCTTAGCCTAAATGGCATCCTGCGTTCTGATACTAATTTCCATCCTAGTTCCTCTATTAAACTTGTAATACTAAATCAATTAACATAACGGACTTTAACAAATCTACCTGATCTCCTTTGCACACGCTCTTATCCTTTTATCAAACCTCTTGTCTACCTTGGCAGTCGGGGATTAATTGTACATTTTTATGTCGTACATTAAATAGTTATTTTGTATGTGTCGGCCATCATCAAGAAAGTTGACTAGATTGATTCGGTGAGATCGGACATATCTCATCGCACATTAATCCCGCCAGGGGCGTGTGCCTTCCTCGTTCAAGGTGTGAATTATTGAGGGAACTTGTCCGTTTCTCCCAGCAGAGGAGATTGTTTGCCACTCAGGGAAAGGCAGCGCAATCAAGCTGTATATAAGTTTATTAGTAGCTTTTGAAGATTTCAATCCCGTAACCTGCTCTAAGCGACGGAAAAAAACCAAACTTGTGAAAATGGTAGTCGCTAAAGTACTGATCACATTTATCTGGGGATGTACCGTTCTCTCGGATCGCACATTTGCGTATTGAATAACGCGGCATCACTTCCATATTTTCTTCCTCGGGAATCGGCTTTTGCTCCGGGTGAAAGCGATTCTCGGATTGAGCTGGTTAGTCAAAATAAGGTGGCATTCTGTAATTACCCTCGCTGAAATATAGATATCCTTCTCTAGTATCCGTAAGCGCAGCACTGTTTACTCCCCGATTTAAAGGCGATGGAGGTGTTCTGTCGACGAGCTGTGTGAAGAAACCTCTATGTCCCCTAGTGGGATGGGGATATCTCGAGAATACCGCTCTTCCACTTATGGACGCGTGTATTTTGGCCGATCTCCTCTCCTGATAATGTATGCACATGTTACGCGCCCATGCATTCGTATCATGAATTCTTTTTTCACATGTATTCCAAAGAGCGTGAGGAATGTACATTTTATTAATTGTAAATGTACATACATTTAATGACTATTTGTATTATATGCACTGGTTTTGTGTACGGTTAAAAGAAATCAAAGATGGCACACGAAAAAAGCATAGTTCGTGGATCTACATCTACATCTACATAATACCCTGCAAGTCACCGTAAAGGTGTGTGACAGGGGGTGAATTCTCACCAAACATGCACTACATATCATGCATAAAAAAGGATTAGTATTTATATACTGTTCTACTCTACAATATTTAAAAAAAGATAAAAATAGCTAAGAAAACATGCTGTTAGTTGCGTTAGCTTCAAGTCCTTATACCAACATGCAGCTACCAGTGTTCATTGCTACACTCGCACTGTATACCAGCGGGGATGTGTTTGCGACTGATTATCTAGAATATGTAACCAAGGAGTCACGTGGTATAAACACGATTGGTTCGCTAATTTGTTGTGCTAAAACAGCTGATTACAACCTCACTCTTTCTAGTCTCGTGGACAAATTGTGTTATTGTTCTCATCATATCTCTCCCAGTACTAGAAAATATCAGGAAACTGAAGCAGGAACTGTTTCGTGGAAGGCTATTTCATTTTTCTATTTTTATCCTGGATCAGCCACATTGACAGATTTTGGGGCATGTAATTGTTGGACGAGGAAAGGGACTAGTCTGCCCAATGAATCTCAATTTTCTTACCGGTTCGATTATCGAGATGTTTTATTCCCAGGAAATCCATTAGAATGCGTGTGAAAGTTGATATATTTAACGGGAAACCAGTATATGTATATACGTCATTATCATTACGCATATTTATGGCTCAATTATAATGATTCACTTCATATCAAATTGATGTGCTAAATACTCAAGTAATTATAGCAGTTTGAGATTACCAAAATTGTATGAGACAAATGACCTCTTTATTTTTAATGTATGGGAATCAATTTCACTCATCCATTGTACTCTCTAGCCCGTTGTGAGAATTTCCATCGACGGATATGTAACCCTACCGAATCTTATTTCAGCTTATAGCATTGCGGGATAAGGGAATTGAATCGTTTTAAATCTAGGGGAGGTGTTGCGTTAGGTGATGACCTACTATGAAGTGCGCAACTGTCGCTCACTTCGATGTTGCTGGTGATAAAAGTGGTACCAAATACCTGAGATGAAACCTGCTGCCTCATGGATCAGTGCTATTGTTGTACAGCGCTCGTTTGGAGTGTCTTTGTACTTTATTAAGGGATCTTTCTCTTATTTCTCCTTCCCCCTGCCACAAACCTCTATTATGGCATGCAGGGTATCATGTAGGCGTGGATGTAGGGGGCATTTCACCTCTTCTATTGTCTGGGTTTTCATCAGGTACGCTTAATTCCGTCCATCCACGAACTTGTAACGGTTGGCCTTGGTGAAATAAGGTCTGATCGAAATTTACCATGGAGGTTCGATGATATATCTCCATGTCTATTATGATCGACTTCCATTCTCAGTCCGAGGGGCTGGATGTTGCGTCATTTTCTTTTTACTGGCGCGTTTTTCTTGAGTAATTGAAGTTTTATATTGGTAACTCTGTAATTAAGACTGATCGGTTCATTCACACTGTAACCAGTTTATGGACCATCCACATGTTTCGTGGATTTCCACTTTTTTCACTCATCTCCTCTCCCTATAAAATATACTGTGAATGCACAGCCCCTAAATTTTTTATATTGCCAATGAGCCCTCTCCTTTTTGTTGATGTTAAAACAGAAATTATTTATAATATCCTTATATATACTTATTACTATTATTTATTCACTGATTAAATGTGCATAATCATTTTTATTTGCCCAAGGAAACGAATGTATAATGTATCTATGTATCTCTTAGCTGGATCAGGGAGTAATTACATTTCAACAGTTGGCAAAACTTTGACCTTTTAGTGTTCTACTGAATTGCCTACCTTGAAAGATAATTTTTTTTAGTGAGTTGATCTTGGTGGATATTAAATCGTTGTAATTTTTTTTTTAACGATTTGAAGGATATCCTTAAAAACCTTTCTTATTAACGAATCTCTTTCTTTTTTCAGGGTGGTAAGTGGAATTGAAGAGTGTCAGCTGGGACCAAGTGTTCAGCTTCTTAATTCCATGAAGAGGAGTTGGGTGAATATTTATATTTTTATTCAACCTGATGCAATTCTTCTCGAAGCTTTTATTTTCTTTTGAATCCCGGCAACGTTGCAACAGGCTATCATTTTTTGTTTGTCAGCCAGCTCTTTATAATTAGTTCCTTTTTTTCTTCCAATTTGCCTCATTTACATCTTATTACAAGATTCTAAAGCGTCCCTTTTGAATTGGTGCTCTACTCTTTAATATAATTTTGACATGAAAATTGTTGAAAATTTTATATCGTACCTACCGGGGGTGCAATCACAATGCTTGGGTGAAATTTCAAGGCAAGTGCGGCTATAATTGCGTAATACCCTGCGAGCCACTACGAGGGTGTGTGGCAGATGGCGAAGATCATCATGAACATGCACTACTTGCGTGCAGATAAGAGCTACAATGATACTACTGCGTGGAAACTTGTTAGATGTAAAATGTTCGTGCCACTAGACGGTTAGTATCAATATAGCAATGAAATGATTACTGGTTATAAAAGCATTTATCTAAGTTTATTTACCTGTCGATTCGTAGCATGCATGGGTTAGTAAAATTGTCCTTTACCCGTATGAGAGGTGTGCGATTTGCGGATTTGGGTAACATATGGTGTTAATAAATTCTTATGGAAAAATCGTATGTACTGTATACTGTCTTCGCGAATTAAATCAACAATATCACACGATGCCAATATCCCACAATATTGCATAATATTGTGCACCTGTGAATCTCAGCGGCTGTTGCCTTTATATCGCTTCGAAATTCGGTCAGTAACTCGCGTTCCGAAATTCCGGGATCTACCCTTTTTGACCGTGGTCGGATGCATGCGATGAAGGAGATTTCAATCGAGCAAAGATGCAGTCTTGTGAACCTCGTTGAAAACACCGATTTTTTCCTACTCATCGCTTTACAGTATTACTATAGGGTAGTTTCCTTCGTCAAAGAAAACGGAATTCGTTAATTGCGAATAGTGCCCCACCGTAATGTATTTTATCCAAAAATGTTGATTGAGAATTCCCAGTTTACTAGAAAATTAAATGTTGATTTGATGTTAATCCTAGGATTGGTTTGACGCAGCCCTCCACCCGAGTCTTCTATCGGCCTACATTTTCATATCGACGTAATTGTTCTCTTTTACGCCCTTCACGACCTGTTCCATACATCACATACGAGGCCTACCTTTTCCATTCTTCCCGTTCACTTTTCCCTCGATAATTTTCTTCATCAGGCCATCGTGTCCGATTAAGTTACCCCGTCTTCTTTTTAGAGTTTTATGCAGACTTCTCTTTCCTTCCACTCTCCTTAAGACTTCCCCATTACTCACTCGGTCGATACATTTAATATTCATCAGTCTTCGGTAGCACCATATTTCGAATGCTTCCACCCTTTTCTTCTCCGCTTCAGTCATCGTCCATGCCTCACTGCCGTAAGGAAACGTGCTCCAGATGTACGTTCTGATGAATTCCTCACTTCTACGCTTACATTTCCAACTGTAAGTGGATTCTTTTTTGAGAGAATGCCATCTTTTCCTGGGCATTTCTACTGCCAATTTCTCTTTTACTTCGTCCATCGTTGGTTACTCGGATTCCCAGGTAACAGAAATCTTCTGCCTCCTCAATTTTTTGCTTTCGTAGTTTAACGTCGGTTTTGGCCTCTTCTCTCTTGCTGCACCCCAATACTTGGTCTTCTTCTTATTGATCTTCAGCTGGTAAGTGGCCATTGTCATTTCCATGGTTATAAGAATCTTATTAATATCTGTCACGTCACAATTTACCGCCATTCAATAGTTAATATGTAGTTAGCCGTCGTGTTTTTGCACCGTTCAATTGTTTCACTTTTTAATTAATGCGAAAAATAATTAGCGTCTTTTCATAATCTAACGGCTTAAAGTATGCACTCCAGACGTCCAGGAGAACTTTTGTCCAATGCAATAAAACAATTATAGGAAACTACCGTATTGTATCTCAATGGGGGCGTTTACTCTGAACCTAAATTGCAATTTTGTGCACGAAATCGTTATATGGAAACAAAAAAATGAATTTTAGTGAAAAAATTAATCTTCTAACCCATTCACTCATAAATCAAAAATTAAAATAAGCAAAAGGTGACGCCCACCGAAGAAGCTACTTTGATACCGTTGACTTCATTTTCCTCCCGTCCTTGACTGCTTTTAGGGGAAGGGAATGGAGGGGGGTTCTCGGATGGTCTACTCGAACAGATGCTGTCGCAACTGCTCCTTCTGGCAGAGTTAACTGTGTCCCCCCCCCCCCCATTGCGATAAGGCGATGTAGCTTCACGGGTTAAGTGGTGATTGGACGAAGTTGATATACGTCAGAGGTTGCACCACGCCCACTTTTCCGAAAGGGTTAAAAACATCAGTTTTTCGCCGCTTATAACTCGGGAAATAATTGACGGACCAAAAAACGGAAAAATACGGGTCTTTTTATTTTACAAAATCTATCAGATTCGGCAATTAAAAAAATATGGTAAACGACCCCATTGCTGGCGCGGCATTCTCGTCTGTCAGTTGCATTCGGTTCGAGAATCCCTTCGTGCCTGTAGGAATAGTCAGACTCGGGCTCTCCTCGAAATCGTCTTGAGTAGGTACTCCGACCGAGAACACGCCTCTCCGCCGGCCGCGGCGACCCACTCCGCGAATACTACCTCCTCTGGGGGACACCCTGACTGCTGCGGCCGGCCAAGTGGCAACACTGTCCTCGACACACATAAAGCGGCCGCCGCAATAGGGGGGGGGGGGGGGGGGGAAGAGTTGTAAGTTGGGAGTGCGTATAGCCTTAATTGCGCGTGAGGGGGTGCGGACGTGGGAAAGCATCGCTCGGCGAAAAGACAGAAGGCTGGAGATAAGTGTGGGAACCCGATTGGGAAGAGACCACTCCCCTCTCCCCCCACTTCCCCACTCAACAGCTCCGGCCGCGTTCTTCGTTTCTCTCGAAACCGATTCCGGATTTCGTAGAGCGCGCTGCCTGTGAACTCCCGGAACACTAAAGCTGTCACTCTCAGAATTTGGACCCAGTGGTAGTCAACGGGAAACCTACGATTTTATTACTTCTCCCCCTTCTATACTTATTTTTCACTTATTTAATCTTTTATCCATTTTCTTCCTCTTTGAGAAGAACACTTTTGCCTAATTTGGAAGTCTGCATTCTCCGCCATAAATCCAATTTCGTTTCTCATTGCCAACCAAAATGGTCAAGCTTACGCTGGCAAGAATTTTCTGGCCATTATCTACATTCACATAATACCCAGCATAAAGGTGTGTGGAAGGGGCTGAACTCACACCTAGCGTGGATTAAATATCATTTTTAAAGAGGATTAGTAGTTATATTTTATTTTAAACTTAACAATTTTAAAAGGATAAATATTTCAAAGCTTGCATGCAATCACATGCTGTTAGTTTCGTTCGAAAGTTTTTATACCAGCATGCAACTAGCTATGCTATCGATTGATACACTTCTATTTATACTATTGGATATATTTACAGTTATTCATATCCCTAATTGTACGAGGATAGAAGACATTTTGAATACGTCGGTTCGGCAATCAATTTCTCTAATTTTATGATCTATGTAGCCCTATGTAGCATAATAATTTGGAGTTCGCAAAATATTTTTAACGTCATCAGTGAAAATATTATCTTGGAATTTATTTTAAGAGTTAAAGTATAAGGTGCAACCTGCGGTATGACAATTATTTCCATTTTAGATCATTTAATAGATTGGTTACGCTGATATAGTTATCATACCGTCTCTTTACAAATCTTGCCGATCTTCGCTGCACACGTTCAAGTTCATTATTTAGGCCGATTTCATATGGATCTCATATATTAGTAGCGTATTCCAAATAGGTCTAACAAGGGAAGAGTAGCGTATTTGTCGTACATGATCGTCACATTTGCCCAGTACTCTTTTGATGAATCCCAGTTTGAGATTAGCTTGACCCATCATTTTATGTATGTGTTTACCCCAAGAAGGATCATGTGTCAGTCTTATTACAAGTTATTAATTTCAAATAATAATTTAATTCCACGTTTGTTAATTAAGTATTATCTATGTAGTAAGTGCTGGGAGGAGAACTATTCTTTTTCCAAAAATTCATTACTACGCCTTTTTTAAAATTTAATTCCAACTGCAAACCTAGGAAAAATATCCTCCATTGGCGGGATTCGAACCGGAGCCCCTTCTGGTGAACGGGTAGTATTATAACCACTACGCAGGCCCGTCTGCATCACGATACCTGATTCAGACCACTCAGTGATTCAACCCGAAGGTTGGTTTTGATAGGTGTGAGTAGAGCTACTGGCCAATGGCGTGTGAAATTCACACATTCAGGGTAGGGAGGCCAGTTCCTTTCCCTGGGCCACCTGCGATTTCCTACGGAGTTCTGACACGCCGAAAATCGAATGCGAGGATTTTTGATGGGGGTATCCAGAAAGGCTCTTGCCCTGAATTGAACCCGGGACCCTCCGGTCAGTAGCTCAGTGCTCTACACACTAGGCCACCATGACCCCCACAAGGAATATAGTAGCATATATTATATATTAATGCAACGTAAAATTATGTGAATGTATGGTTTGCCTTGTGTACCTTGCCTTCTGCACTGTAGATTAGTTGCTCTGTGCTCTACCCAATAGGCCACCACGACCCCTAAGCTCTACTATAGGGGAATTAAAAGAGCGGGGTGGGTTGAGACAGTCACCTGCGGGGGCCACAGACGGATTCTCCTCCTTCTCTCAGGACGAGGGAGATGGGAATCTCGAAGCGCTGCATTTCTTGTGCGCTGCCGCAGACGTACTTAATTCGCTCGGAAGGAGCAGCGGGGGGGATGTGTATCGCGCTCCTCCCATCGGAATGCACCCTCTCGAAACTGGGCAAGCACCAAGCAGCCGGACTGAAGAGACCCATCGTGCCGGAAGAGGAGAGGTGGTGTAGAGTTTTGGCCTCACACCGGAGTGGCACGGGTTTGAATCCCGGCGGTGGAAGATATTTTTCCTTGGCATTTGAATTTTTGTGGAGAGAAATCGAGTCCGAATGAATTAGGTTTGACCAGAGAGCTATACAGAGTGCAGCGTGGAGCAACTAGGTTTTTTTAAAAATTGTTGTGACATTAGGTTCAGTAGTGTATCAGAATTAATAGAAGAATTAGGTAGGGAATCTTCATCAAATAGTAGGTTAGAGTACTGATTAGATCCCCTGCTGAAATTTCAAACGGATAGCATTACCGAAGATGTTAGATATATTATAAAACCCCAGCGTGAGTTGCTATATTCGACGAGTTAAATGATATTAGAGAGATAGATTGTCATACAGATAAATTTAAAATGTCATTTAACGCGTACCGTAAGGAAGTACTATCAGAACGAAGGTAAAATTTAGGTTAAAACTTTTAATTACATTGGAAACATATTTTTTCACACATGATGTTAGATATATATTAAGAACACTTGCGTTTTATGCTAGGTTTGATCAGATTGACAAGATTAGAGAGATAGATTGCCGTACAGAAAGATTTAAAATGTCATTTTTCCCGCGTACCATAAGAGAGAACAATAGGCAGCGTAGCAGAGGCGTAGGTGAAATATAGTCAGAGTAGTCTTCAGTGCATGATGCATGTGATAACAACCAATAATCCCTTTCTTATTTCGTAGATATAAATTATCAAGCTGCATGTGACCCTATTATTTAGCATGTCTCCATTAAATATCCTAGTTGCATGTCGATAGTGCATGTTTGGTGCTCTTGATATCTTTGGAGGGGTTGGGTAGTGGAGAGGGAGGAATTGCGCGTGTTTTGTGTATCCAATGTCCGCGCCATTTCGTTGCACTTGCGAATAGGATACTTTTTTTGATTTTTGCTGCCGTAATTTTCTACAGCGCCCTCTTTGTGCCCAACCGAAGGTGCCTGTTTAGAATTTTCGCGGTGTTTTAGTATTTCTCACTTTATACCGAGCATTGTCAGAATCTCGTAATCGTAGGCGTAGATCGAGGAAGTGTTGCTGTATTTGAAATATTGGATTGACGTTAATAAATTAATACATGTGCTTCTCCCGCCGCAGAATGGTCTGTAGCATTTCTCCTTGGAACGGAAAGATGAATCAATAATGTTATTCATAAAAGAATATCAAGATAATTCGCTTTAAAACAATGTTTTGGGCTTCTGAAGTGCCACCACGTATCTTGATTGGTCATCTTTATTGAAATTTCCTGTAATGGTATTAAAAAGGTACTTAAAGATATAAGCCCCAACAAATCTCCTGGCCCTGATAAAATTCTCTACCGCGTATATAGAGAGTTAGATTCCGAAATCTCCCCCTACCTTGAAATAGTATTTAATAAATCCCTGACCGAGCACGTCGTACCGATGGACTGGAAAGCAGACGGTGTAACATCCATTTTTAAAAGTGGTGATAGGGAGCAGCTATCTACATACTGACCTATATCCCTCACATCCATTTCATGCAAAGTTCTGGAGCATATAATTGTCAGTTCAGCCATGGGGCACCTAGATAGCCAGAATTTATTGTGCTATGTTCAGCATAGTTTCCGGAAGAGTAGATCATGTGAAACTCAACTAGCTCTCTTTTCCCACGATATTTTAGTTTCTGGCGAAAATAATATCCCAGTGGATGCAATATTTCTCGATTTCAAGAAAGCTTTTAAATACGTGTCTCATAGCAAACAAAGTTTGAAATTAAAATCTTATAGGTTAGACACTAATATTATATCATGGATAAATGATTTCCTACATGATCGGGTCTAAAGGGTTGTTTTGGACGGTGTTACCTTCCCGGCAATTGAATTCACTTCAGGTGTCCCACATGTTAGGGTGATAGGTCCCTCCTGTTCCTTCTGTACATAAATGATATCAAAAGTAGGCTTTGTCTATTAACCGATGACTCTGTAGTGTACATGGACATTCTCTGCCTAAATGATAAAGAATATTTAAATGATGACCTACAAGCAATTGAAAAATGGTGTGATGCATTAAATTTTTAATAATGTGTGGTAATGAATTTTTGAAAAAAGAATTGTTCTCCTCCTAGTACGTACAAAATAAGTTATGATGAATTAACAAACGTGGGATCCGTTAAATTTCTTGGAATAAGACTGACACATGATCTTTGCTGGGGTAAACACCTACGTGAAATAATGGGGCAATATAATCGTTAACTGGGATTCATCACAAGAGTATTGGGTAAATGTGACGATCATAACGAGAAATCAGCTACTTTTCCCTTGTTAGACCTCATTTGGAATATGCTGAAGTGTTTCAATAGAAAGCATAAGTAGTTGCATACTGGTACAAAAACTTTAAGCTTACGCAACTAACAGCATGCTTGCTTTGCTATTTTTATCTTTTTTATAATGAAGTTTAGACTAGTATATAATTACCAATCCCTTTTATGCATGATATATAATGCATGTTTGGTTTGAATTCACCCCCTGCCAGGCACCTTTATGGTAGCTTGCAGGGAATTATGTAGATGTAGTTGAAACGAGAGGCGACCAGGTGACGACGGCATAACGTCCAATCGACGCACGGAGTACTGGAATATAATTCCCTCCATAAAACGAAGCAGGAGCCGGTTTACCAATGAAAAATATATTCCACTGCCATGGGATTCGACCCTCCCCCCCACACTCCTATGGGGAGAGGCCGGTACTCTAACCACTACACTAACCTGGCCCCTTATCATTAGTCTGCCACGGTGCGGGGCTAAGTTTCAAGTGCGTGGTTCTTGCCCCCAGGGGGCTCTCTTTTTCTCCCCGACTAGCGGCGGCGGCGTTGAGGGGAGTGGGGAGGAAAAAAAAACACGTTTCGGAGGTTTGAAGGCGGTTGAGATGGAATGTAGGCGAAGGATGCTAGCGAGGCTGAGCTTCGAACAGTTCGTCCGTCCGGGCCTTTTCTTCCTCGGTCGGTTGGAAGGACGGGGCGGGGGGAGGAAGGGGGTTGTGGATGTTTGTTGCCGTGGGGGGAGGATGGCCGGAGGGAGGAGAAAGGACGGACGGGGTGAGGGCCAGCTGCCGTTCCGCGTTCCTCCGGGAAGGACGCTCGCTTTGGCAGCGGAGGCGGGGGAATGCCGTGTGGGAGGGGCTGCTCGAAAGGGAAAGAGTCCGGCTCGCTTCGAAAAGACTTGCTCCACCCGCCCCATCGGCATTTTACGTCGTTCCAGAATACCCCTTGCATGCAGTCTTCCTCCGTCATCATTTACGATTTCTAAATGTCCGCGAGACGGACTCTGGCTTGCGTCTGGCGATTAGAACTGTAAGCTAACACAAGTAACAGAATGTTTTTGGATCCTTGCGCTTCTATTTTCATCTTTTTCTAAATTGCGAAGTTTGGACTAGAATATAATTAATGATCCTGACGATTTATGTAGTGATTCTGAGGATGAAAGTTCACCAGGACACAGTACTTCAAATTTCAAATTTGAAACCCTATAGTTTCTTTTTTGCATGTCGGTAGTGCATGCTTGGTGATCTTCACCCCCTGCCACACACCCTCGCGGTGGCTTGCAGGGTATCGTGTAGATGTAGATCCTTTTTATTCATAATATGTAATGCATGTTTGGTGTGAATTCAACCCCCGTGCACACACCTTTATGGTGGCGTTCAAGGCATTGTGTAAATGTAGCTGTCGATATAGATGTTAAATGATAGATGAAGTTTATTGCTCTCGAATTCAAGTTCACTACGTATAGTGGGAAGTGATCGCTCCGTGATGCTCATTTCAGATGGGCTGTCGGCGGTCAGATTCGACAGCGTAACGGAGGTCTGAAATCCAGATTCTGCTCTTCATACCCGGAGCTAAACCCATTCTGGGACCATATAACTTGAATTAATTCCCTCTTCTTTCTGGAACTGAAGTCTGAAATTTGCGTGCTTGATGCTGTGGATTTTTTATCTTGCTTTTTTTTCTTTATCTAATTATTTTTAAAATTCGCAGGAAAGAATGTATGAGAAGGTTTTGGGTCTAAAATGTATTGAAATAACTATTGTATTATTGCTATAATAAAGGGATTGGTTGTTAATACAGGCATCATACGCTACAGACTACATAATTTTGCCTACCTATCCCTATGCTATGCTGCCTATTGTGTTCCCTAATCGTGCGGGGGAAAAATAACATTTGAAAGCTATCGGTACGACAATCTATCTCTCTAATCTTATGCATTTGGTCGAATCTAGCATAATACGCTGGTGTTTTTAATATGTCTAATATCTTCGGTTAAGCTATCCGTTATAAATTTCTGTAATTTTTAATCTGAATTCTGTAATGTAAATTTTAATCTGTATTTTCAATAGTTGCAGCCAGATAACTCATTGTAAACCAGGACATTTCATTAAGAATTTCCGTGATGAAATGATCTTTGTACGTAGTAAGGTAGCGAAGGTGGATGGTGGCCTAAATAGAAGAATGTTTTTCATGAATTGAAATCATTGGAAACTTTTTAATGGCGTAGTTCACTTCCAGAACTTCTTTTAGTTGTTCATTGCGCAATCGACTTATTCGACGATGCATGTGTCTGTCGAATTAAGAGGAGCAATATTAATAGTCATATGATAGTTGATATAAATTAATCCCTTCCCCTATAGCATGATTGCAGCATCTTAATTGAGGACCACTTCTTAATTCACATGCGATCAACCATGTTGCCCTCAATCCAAGGTTTAACGCTCCCGTCTGCCTAGCACTGGGAGAAATTCCATTACTACAGAATTGTTTCGATGATCTCCTCCCCTGGAATTGAGTGGGTCACGGAATCGTCAGCACCTCAGAGGAGAAAGCGGGAAGGCACTGGACCTTACGCTTCTCAGCAGGAAAGTGGTGGGGATCGAAACTAAGATTTTGTGCACGGAATGAGGAACAGGCCGGGTGTGGAAAACAGTGACCGAGGAGTTCATCTGTTTTTCAGGATGACGTTGGGCATCGTATTCGAGGCTAAGATCAGTAAAATCCATTGTCCCAAAGCTTGGTCTGAGAGCACTAAAATGACTAACAGTTCAAAAAGTGCACATTGAAGATTACTTGTCTTGATTCTTGGAAAATATTTTGCATGAAGAAGAGGTTGCTTCCCTTCATCTACATCAACGCAATACCCTGCGAGCCACCGCTAGGGTGTGTGGCTTGGGGTGAAGATCACCAAACATGCACTATTGGCATGCAACTAAGCTACTACATATAAAAATGTTAAATAAAAGGGTCACATGCAGCTAGATGGTTAATATCTACGTAGTAATAAACGGATTGGTTATTAATAATACTTGCATCATCATGCCCTACGGACTACTCTAATAATATTTCGCCTACTTATCCCTTTGCTATGCTGCCTATTGTGCTCTCTTATGGTATGCCGGAAAAATTATATTTTAAATCTATCGGTAGGACAATCTATCTGTGTAATCTTGTTAAACCGATCAAACCTAGTGTAATACGCAGTGGTACTTAATAAATATCTAACGTCACCTGTAAACAAAACAGCTTCGAATTTACTTAAAAGGTTTAACCTACGTTTTAACGTACGTTCTGATAGTGATTCCCATCCTAGTTCTTCTATTAAACTCGTAACACTTTTACAATTATCATAACGACCTTTAAAAATCCATTTGATCTCCTTTACACACGCTCTAATTCTTTTATCATTCCTTCCTCGTACGGATCCCATATACTAGCGGCATATTCTAAATGAGGCCTGACCTAATAGTGTATAATAGCTTTTGCCTTGTTGTATCTCATCACGTTTGCCTCTCACGATTCCCAGTCTACGGTTTGCTGCAGTAGTTATTTCCCTGGAGTGTTTCCCCCATGACATGTCTTCAGTGATGGTAACGCCTAAGCATTGAATATATTCTACCTGAGATATTTTCTATTCTTTGATGTAATTTTGGGGAAAGTGTATTTCCGGGGAAAGCTATTCTTTTTTTGCAAAATTTCACTATCTCGCATTTCTTCAAGTTTAATTCCTACTGCCAACTAACGAACCTATCCCTAGTAGTTATTGATACAGTTGTATTTACGATGTGCATGCCTTATTCATGTTATCCCTCTATTCGTAGTTATGAGCAGGTTCTGTCTGCTATTAAGCCATATTATTATTGATTTCCATGTGGAATGCAGGAAGTTAATGTCTAAATTCAAATACAGTTGTACTAATGCCAACAGTATGATGTTTCTCCGATGGAAGGTAGCACTTCGGAGGTCTATTCATGGAACAAAACTTGGACATTATATATTTTTTCCGCCAAACAGTCGTTCACAGAATATTTTGATTTCAGTTCATCTTTCGATCCTTGTTCCCTGATTGATTAATTTACCAACACCGAAGAGAAGCAAAAGATTTTAATCCACGTGGAATAAATCCATTCCATAATTGTTTGCTAGTCGCCTCTTCCTGATTGTATCGTCCGTCCCTGTCCCCGCATTCCTTTACCTTCCCCTTCTTCTAAACAACTTGGCCTCTCGATTTCCTTCCTGTCGCTCGGAGGCGTTTGCCTGCGGTGGCCTTTGAAAGAGCGGATCCAGCCGCAGTCCTCATTGCCATCGGGTTCCCTCCACGCATTCCACGCGTGCTTTGCCGTCAAAACTCTTCCCCCAAGGGACGACCTCTCCCGGTCGGCCCGCAGCCTTCCCCTCCCCCCCCCTTCCGACTGAGAATGCTCTCGGCCCTCAACCCTTTCTCCCCAAATGAGCGATGACGACCTTGTCCCTGCCCCACCCCCGCTCTCCCCCGCCAAACAACAAATCCCTTGGCATCAACGAGTGCGGTGCATAGAAATTAGAAACTCCCTCCATCGTGTTTTGATTCACTCATCGCTCGAATTAATTCACGATCTAGTTCGTTTGTAGTAGCCTAGTTGCTTGTCAATAGTGCATGCTTGGTGATCTTCACCCCCAGCCACGCACCCCCGCGGTGGCTTGCAGGGGACTGCGTACTTGTAGATGTAAAGCATGATTAATGTGTAAGAATTACTAACACATGCATGATAGTTATTTCCCTGGAGTGTTTCCCCCATGACATGTCTTCATCTACATCTACATCTACATCTACACGATACCCTGCAAGCCACCGCGAGGGTGTGTGGCAGGGGGTGAAGGTCACCAAGCATTCACTACTAGCATGCAAGCAAGCAATTAAGGGTCTCATGCAACTAGATTGTTAGTATCTATAGTAATTGAGGGGTTAATACATGCATCATGCACTACAGAATACTCTAAAATATTTCCCCTACCTATCCCTTTCCTATGCTGCCTATTCTGTTCTCTTATAGTACGGGGGAAAAATGCCATTTTGAATCTATCTGTACGACAATCTATCTCTCTAATCTTATTTATCTGGTCGAATCTAGCATAATACGCTGGTGTTTTCAATATGTGCCTAACATCTTCAGTAAAGCTATCCGATTGAAATTTCTGCAATAGATTAAATCTGAACTTTAATCTACGCTCTGATAATGATTCCCACCCTAATTCTTGTATTAATTCTGATACACTACTCAACCTATCGTAACACCTTTTGACGAACCTAGCTGCTCTACGCTGCACACTGTCTAGTTCTCTCATCAAACCTAATTCATTAGGATCCCATACACTGGCTGCATACTCAAGGTGGGGCCTAACTAGTGAAAAGTAGCATCGCTCTTTTGTCTTCTCATCACATTTCCCAAGTACTCTTTTTATAAATCCTAGCTTTCTCTTCGCTCGGCCGCATATTTCCCTTATGTGTCTTCCCCACGATAAATCTTTAGTGATTGTTACACCTAAATATCTTACGGTTTCAACGTTTTCGATCTTCGTGTTATTAATTCTATAGGATCGCTCTATCGAATTATTCCTCCTCCAAAAATTGATAGCTACACACTTTTTAAGGTTGAGTTCTAACTGCCATTTGTCGCACCACTCTTCAATTGCATCTAAATCCTTGCTAAGTGATTTCATGTCCTCTTCGTTTGATATACCCCTGTACACCACCGCATCGTCTGCAAAAAGTCTAAGGTTACTACTAACTACGGTACCCAAATCGTTTATGTATAAAAGAAATAGAAGCGGACCTACTACGCTACCCTGGGGAACTCCCGATGTGACTTCGATTGTGTCCGACATGATACCATCTATGACAACCCTCTGCTCTCGCCCACTTAAGAATTCTTTTACCCAACATACAACGTCTTTATTTATACCAAAACTCTCTAACTTCAAGATTAATTTGTCATGAGGAACTTTATCGAAAGCCTTTTTAAAATCTAAAAATATCGCATCAACTTCAGTACTGCTTTCGCCGTGGACTAAAATATCGTGTACGAATAAAGCTAATTGTGTCTCGCAAGATCTACCTTTCCGGAACCCATGCTGGCTGTTTATGAGTAATCCCTGACTATCCAAATGCCCCATGATCGAACTGACTACTATGTGCTCAAATATCTTACAAGAGATTGACGTGAGTGAAATGGGTCTGTAGTTACTAGGTTCTTCCCTATCACCGCTTTTAAATATAGGTGTAATGTTAGCTACTTTCCAATCCTTGGGTACTGTGTGGTTCTTTAGTGTTTTATTGAATATTATTTCTAGATAGGGGGCTATTTCAGAAGCTAATGTTTTATAAACTCTGGAAGGAATTTGATCGGGACCTGGTGCTTTGTTTTTACTTATGCTTTTTAACTGCTGCTCTATTCCGCGACATGAAATTTTTATTTCGGGCATTTGCTCACTGAAAGTGTTCGGCGGTGGTTCCACTGCGTTTTGTGACGATGAGTTGAATACACTTTGGAAGAAGGTGTTTAAAGTGTTGGCTTTTTCTACACTGCTGGTGACTCTGATTCCTTTATCATTTTTAAGTGTGTGCACTGTGGACTTATTTCCCTGAAGCTCTCTCACATATGACCAAAACGCTTTAGGATTGCTATCTAAATATTCTCCTAACATCTTGCTCTTGAAATGTGATAACGCTTGCCGACATGATTTCCTTGCTAATGCTCTCGATTTTTTATAGTTTTGAACTAGCTCATTTTTTTCCTCTACCGATAGACCCCGTCTGGCATTTTTCATCTTAGCGTGGCATACCCTTTGTCGCTTTAGTGATTTCCTAACCTCCGCGTTATACCACCTTGGCTCTGTATTATCACTAATATATTTACTTGGTATGTATTTATGAACTGCGTTACGGGTGACCTCAAGAAATTCTCTCCACGAATCCTCTGTATTTAATCCTTTGCTTTGTTCGCTGAATACATTAAACGCTTCCCTTAATTCCTCTTTCATACCGTCGTAATTTGCCTTGCCAAATAAGTACACCCTCCTCCTTGGTTTATAATGTCTTTCAACGCCTACAATAAATTTCGCATGCACTATTTTATGGTCACTAATTCCTGTGTCTGTAACTGTATTTAGAACTCTCTCGGGTATATTTGTTGCTAATAAGTCTAGAATGTTGTTACCCCTGGTCGGCTCTGTTACTAGCTGTTGTAGAGAATGTGTCGTAAAGGTGTTCAACAGTGATTCGCAATGTTCCTTATCCTTACCTCCTGCAATGAAACTACACGTATTCCAGTCTATCGAGGGGAGATTGAAATCTCCGCCTACTATTATTCCTCTATCATTCTTCCCAGAAAGTAATGTGCGTATCTCTGACTCTAGCTCTATTATAGAATTGACGTCTGCGTCCGGTGGCCTGTAATATGCACCTACATATATCTTTTTTGCGTTACTACTTTTACTTTTAACGGAACACCAAATACTTTCTACATTTCGCTCTGAAATAAGTTCTCTTCTACTGACATACGGGTCCTTCACAGCTATGAAAACTCCTCCTCCGTTTCTGCTTACTCTATCCTTTCTGTATACTGTAAAACACTTCGGAAATACTTCATGATCTGATATGTCCTTCGAAAGCCAGCTTTCTGTACCTACGATTATATCTGCATTAGTACTCTTAATGAGGTGGTGAAATTCTGCTACTTTATTTCTTATACTACGACAATTCACTACTATCACTGAAATTTTTTCTTCCAATCTGTTTCTCTCTTGGTGCTCCTTTCCAACTAAAATTTTCCTCGATAATTTTTTGACGGACAAACTATTTGGTCTACCTCTTACCTTTGATGAATTATCATGTTCGTTCTCTCCATGTGTTTTTCTCTGACCTTCTAAAACTACTCTGCATGTTCTGTCAAATTCTTGCACGATTTTTCCCCCGCGGATTGACCTGCACTCTGGGCTACCACCTGAGCTAAACCCTACGTGTATGCTCCAGTATCCTACTCGCTACCTTAGACGATGCCTCGTCCGTGTAGTGGACACCCGAGCGATTCAGGGGCACCCGACACGTTTCCAGCTCCGGCCCGAGGTCCAAAAACTCAGCTCCCTCGCTCCCACAGACTTCACGGAGTCTCCGGTTTATGCCTAAAACTCGGCTCCAAACCATCAACCCCCGATCCGTCCTAGGTACCAAGCTACATATAGTCAGCCTCATATCGATACCCAGACCTCCACGAACACGGTGGAACTCGGTGCATAGATCCCTTACGGAATCCATTACATCCTCGGACCCCCGTTTCGCGGCGTCGTTAGTGCCGACATGGGCGACTACGTGCAGCTTGGAGCAGTTAGTGGCACTGACCGTTGCTTTCAACGCCTTCGTCACCTGGGGCACCGTACCTCCTGGTATACACCAGGAACGTACCCGTTCTTCGTCACCTTTCCCTCGGGATTCACCACCTCCTTCCCGACGGGCCCTGGCACGCATCGAGTCCGCTACTCGGCGGACATTGGAGCTACCTATCACTAATACTCCCTCCCTTCCCTCCCGACTCCCAGTCGGCGAAGTCTCCGGAGGCGGAGCGTTCGATGCGCCGACCTCCGCCAGCCCATCGAACCTATTACTAACGGGGAAAGGCTCAGCCTCTGCCTCTGCATTTCCCCGTTTGTGTAGTGTGACCCCACGACTCCTCCTACGGACCACTTCCCACTCTCCCCCGGATTCGGAGGTAGGCTCCGCTAGAGGCTCGGGTGTGCGGGGAACGTCCTCAACCCTCCAACCCACGCCAGTGTAAGGGCTCGCCCCCGCACCAACGCGTGCGGAAGGCCTTGGCCGACCCCCACTCCCCCTCGACCGTTCCAACGTAGTCACCAGCCGTTTCACGAGAGAGCGAAGACTATCCACCGTCTTCTCGAGCTCATCGACTCGAGCCCGCAAGGGCTCGCTATCGGGTGAGTCACGGAAGAGGTTGACAATTGACCTAATGGGAGTCATCCTAATCTAACTCTAACTATCTCTCTCCCTTAGACTCGCAGCGGAGCTATCTGGTAAAAGAATCTACTATTTACTACACACTAATAAATAACTAACAAGGCTCTTGAAGAAACGAGCAAGCAAGCAAATACAGACCACAGATTATCACCAGAAAACAATTAACCCAAAGGGGACAGGGACTAGGAGTAAACTACACAGGTAGAAAAACTACACGGGTGAGTGGTTGCAAGGGTAGCGCTCGGTAGGGAGTCGCGATGGGAGGTGGGTCACGGTTGACCTTGGTTAGGCTGAGGTTTGGGAAGGGAACCACGGGGGGGGAGGGGGGGGGGGAGCTCTGGAATGTATACGAGAGGAATGTAGGCTGTAGGATGCGCAAGACCAGCGATTACGAAGAGATGAAGCAAAAAGTGTCAGTGTCTTCAGTGATGGTAACGCCTAAGCATTGAATATATTCTACCTGAGATATTTTCTATTCTTTGATGTAATTGTTATTGCGAATGCTATTAGCAAATGCAAATGCTATTAGCGTAACCAGTCTATTAAATGAATTGAAATGGGAATCATTGTCAGATCGCAGGTTGAAATTTAGACTTAATCTCTTCCACAAATTCCAAGGCAATATTTTCAGTGATGATGTTAAAAATATTTTACGAACCCCAACTTACTATGGCAGACTGGACCATAATCATAAAGTTAGAGAAATTGATTGCCGAACTGACCGATTCAAAATGTCCTTTTTCCCTCGCACAATAAGAGATACGAATAACGGTAAATATGTCCTATCGGAGAGTAGCAATGAATAGCATTGGTAGTTGCATGTTGGTATGAGTACTTAAAGCTAACCCTACTAACAGAATGTTTTTGCATGTTTTATTTGCAATTTCTATCTTTTTTAAATAGTGTAGTTCTGACTACTATATTAATACTATTCCTTTTTTATGCATGATATGTAGTGCATGTTTGGTGAGCAATCACCCCCTGCCACACACCCTTGTGGTGGCTTGCAGGGTATTATGTAGATGTAGATGTAGATGATAGGTAAATATCGGTAAAAATATTTTGAAAAATGTTTTTCTACCCAGTAATCAATTCATTGATGTGTAGTTTACTGACCACCTAGTTGCACGTGACACTCATATCTAACATGTGTCCTGGAAGTAGTGGCACTGCATCACATAGTTGCATGTAAGTAGTGCATGTTTGGTGATCTTCACCCCATGCCACACATCCTCGCGGTGGCTCGCAGGGAAATACGTAGACGTAGACGATAAGACCACTACTGAAGGTGCCTTTAATTACCTCATATTTTCGTTTTGTTCGATTTGGAGAATTGCCGTCCTCGTAAAGCTCTCGTGTATTAGTAAATGCATTTCTCTAGTGCCCCAAAGAAATGGAGAAAATCATATCATTTGAGGGATGACATGACGTTCGCTTCTTGAAAGTGGTACTATCCGTTGTTTTATCGGACTGAATGATGTAGAACCATTGTCAGCAGATGTGGTTTATAAAGCTCCTCGCAATAGCTCCTCAATGCTAGAATTAGTCACCTCTACATCTGCGAAATATCCTGCAGGCCACCATAAAAGTGTGGGAAGCAGTGGAAAAGTATTGTGTGGATAAAATATTCCTCTTTAATCCCAATTCTGATGTATTTTTGAAGTTGCAGTTGCCTCGTCCCAAGTACTGGGTAATGGATGCACCCAAACCGTAGGTGTGTAAACGGTATGCGCCTAACGTTGGGCGTCGCTCGTTGCCAATCCTTCGTGATTTTGGTGAAGGCATTCCCTCTCTCCGTGATTCACGTGCACACTGGTCTCCTTTCCTTCGCCCCCGCGGGCAATACATGCGACTATTCGGGCAGGTGTGACGTCTACAACGTGCGCGCGTTCCGTGCGTCTTCTTGAATGAACGAAGAAATATTCCGACTGCTCAATGGACAGCTTCTTCCTCCGTTTCCCTCTCTCTCATTTAAGGTCAACGGCATTGCCATTTTCGTCGGATGGTTTCTTTTTTTTTTTTACGGAATGACCTTTCACGTCCGGTCTGCTGCCCTTGGGGTGCGCGTTCGTGGCGCCGCGTACAAGGAGCGGATTCCACTCGTCGACAGAGGGAGAGCCGGAAACGGCACACTGTCCACCCCCGCCACCCAACCAACTCACTCACTTGAGCGTGGACCCGTGAATCCTCGCCACGCGCATTTCCTTCTTTCACGAGAAAAAAAGGTCCCACGGCGAATGGCGTCCGTCAAACAGAGGCACGCATATTCCGCCGTTGCGGGAGAAAGATCCCCGCTGCGTCTTGAGGGTGCGCCGTACCTGCCCGGGATCCTTTCTCAAGGAATTTACTCTTCCCCCGCTCCCGGCGGCACCAAGGGAGGAAAGAGAGAGAGAGAGCTGTTTTTGCGGGGCAGCCCGTCTTGCTGGAAGGCGACCGGAGGTTGGCGGGAGGGAAGGAGTTTTCAAACCACCTTGCGGGGGCAACCCCTCTGATTGCCCTGCACCGTTCCGTTACATTTCTTGCCCTCGTAATTATTAAGAAAGGCCCCTTCATTAACGAATGACATTAAAATGGGTGTATATTCCATGTCGTTTCCAAATCAGGTTGATGGAATTCCGATACTCGTTCCGAAATGACATTTTACATTACCAGTTTGACAATGTTTCCCTCTAATCTGTGTAAACAATGTGGCTTAATTTAAAAATCAGCGGAAGCAGAACATGCAGCCTCGGGACCCACGATTCGCCTCAAACAAACAAAGACAATCGCGAAGGTGAAAACTTCAAGCCCAGGCTGAGCCGCGAAACATTGGAGATAAGAAAATGTTAGCAAAATTACTGCAGACACTGTGGCCTCCAAATCCGCCACATGTGGGACCCTGCTTTGAAACTAAATAAAAATGCAATCTACATCTACATCTACTCGATACCCTGCAAGCCACCGAGAGGGTGTGTGGCTGGGGGTGAAGATCACCAAGCATGCACTACTGACATGCAACAAGCAAAGTATAGGGTCTCATGCAACTAGATTGTTGGTATCTATAGTATTTAAGGGGTTACGCAATGTTAATGCAATGACTACTCCTTCCACTCCTCCTCTTTCCGTCCTTTTCCCTCCATGAACCACTATATAGACTCCACCAACTCGATAGATACTTCATTCGTGAAGTGACCAGCAACGGCCACGTAACGTCAGGTAACACACTTGGTAAAGTACGCGGAGTACACCCGAACATCGGATATACAGATACCTGGTCAACTTTATCGTAATACGCAGGTGTTCTTGATATATATCTAACATATTCAGTAAAGTTATCCGGTTTAAATTTCTGCAGGAGATTTAATCTGTGCTTTAAACTAAAAGTGTACCCATTCCTCATCACCTTTCTCTCGGATATCGTCAATTCCTTCCCGACGGGCCCTGACGACACGCATCGGGGCCTCTATACGGCGTGCATGGAAGCTCCAAATTATATAGGTGTCAAATGCCTTGCATGCCGCTCCGACATTTCTTCAGTTCGCAAACCATCCTCTGTGAAATATAAACATTGTTTTCGCCTCTCGTAAGGGAGGATACGACGTGTGAGTTGGTTCCTCGGAAGAATGACCTCCAGAGGCCTCAGAGTTGGGTGCACGGGATAGAGGGGTGCGGCACCAGCCTGGTGCGTGCACCACCCTTGGCCGTCCTTGGAGAGAGGCGGCTCGCTTGTGAGACGCCTGGCCAAGGAAAGGGAGCCCGACCCCCATGCCAACCCTAATCGCGTCCCTTGCGGAGATACCTTGCCGTCCACATTCCACGCCTCCGTGATAAGCCCTTCGACATGATATGGACCACATTCCGCCCCTCTTCGTGACGCTCCAATAGCTGGCGAGGGATTCATCTTCCCCCTGAGAAGAAGCTTGCACTCGCAACCAATGCCATTGAAACTATATATTCTCTCCCGAAGGAGGTTCCACCGAGTGATGAATTAAATGTCATTTTAGTGAAAATTTCAGGATACATCATTGTTTGGCCCTCTAGCAATAAAATAATGTGGCCTTTCCTTGAATTATTTGAAGAATAAAGACCTTGGAAATCAGCAATTTTATGCGTGGCTTTATGGTAGAGCATGGTTGTTTTAGTTAAATTTGCAGATTAATAGTGTGAAGAGAAATGCCGTTTTGACGAAAAACTAATACAAGAAGCGCTTTTTTGTGTAGAATTAACTTTTTCAAAAAAATGTTGGCCTTACCTCACTTTTTCAAATGATATCAATAACGTTTTGCTCGAAAAACGCAGAAAACCCTTAGTTACATGAAAGTGGCGCCACAGTATGTTGATAACATTGGCAACTGTACTTGCGACAGAACTTTTTTACGAGCCTATTTACTCATTTAATTTAGGACTATACCTAATCAAGATCCTTTATTGTGTTTTTACGTTATTTAAATTGGTTATAGACTTTGTGTTATTAATACCAACGCTTCAAAAAGGTATCAGCAGTAAGCAGCGTTATTGTTGCCAATAGCAGAAATGAGAGTATATTCTTACTGTGGGGAATTAAACGTGGCAGCAAATCGTCAGCCACGTTCCGATGTCAAAATGAGTTCAGAGGGACAAAGAAAAATGGAATGATAGTACGGCGTGTTTTATAATGGCATAAAATTATTGAGTATGCGTTATCAGGCTGTAAATAAATTTCCATTAGGGTATTTTTCTGAATTGGAATTTATTCATTAAATAGCATTGCCCTTTTGCGGCACGCGTGGAGTCATAGTTGAACTTCTGTAAAGCCGGTGTCCAACGTCCAATCCTCATTCACAAATTGGATACAGCTGATTTGGACCCTGTGCCATAGTGGAATTTTATCCAAATGGATATTAGTCCAAAATAGCGTGCATACATTTTTGGACCAAACTGAGAGAACTTTCTGTAAATTTCCATAGAAACGTATGACACCAGCCAATAACACGCTTGCAAAAAAGTGAGCATCGGATTAAAATCCACGGTATTTGTGTTAACTACTTTGCTGTCGCCATACCGAGCTGGATTGCACGGCAACCTTATGGGTAGTATGTATAATATATATAATGTTCGCAAAATATTTTTAACATCATCACTGAAAATATTGTCTTGGAATTTATTTAAGAGATTAAGTCTAAATTTCAACCTGCGATCTGACAATGATTCCCATTTCAATTCATTTAATAGACTGGTTACGCTAATATAATTATCGTATCGTGCCTTTACAAATCCTGCCGATCTTCGCTGCACACGTTCAAGTTCCTTACTTAGACCGATGTATAGTAGCCTAGTTGCATGTCAAAAGTGCATGTTTTGTGATCTTCACCCTCCACTCCACCCCCGGCGGTGGCTTGCGGGGAATTACGTTGATGCAAATGTAGATGTGGTTTTTCATGTGAAAACACGTTGTCATGGTAGCATTTTAGCTCTTAGTTGCATGGTAGTAGTTCATGTTTGGTGATCTTCACCCCCTGCCACACAACCTCGCGGTGACTCGCAGGGTATTAACTTGATATAAATGACCAGGTATGTATTTTCATGTACATCTACATCTACGTAACACCCTGCAAGCCACCTGAAAGGTGTGTGGCAGGGGGTGAATTCTCACCAAACATGCACTACATATCATGCATTTAAAAGGATTAGTATCAATATATTAGTCTAGACTGTAATATTTAAAATGATAAAAATAGCAAACTACGCATGCAAAAACGTGCTGTAAGTTGGGTTACCTTCAAGTCCTTACACCAACATGCAACTACCTATGCTATGGATTCAATCACTCGTATTGGACATATTTACCGCTATTCATATCCCTAATTGTATGAGGGAAAAAGGACATTTTGAATCTGCGAATTCGGCAATCAATTTCTCTAATTTTGTAATTATGGTCCAGTTTACCATAGTAAGTTGAGGTTCGCAAAATATTTTAACGTCATTACTGAAAATATAATCTTGGAATTTATTTGGGAGATCAAGTCGAAATTTCAACCTGCGATCTGACAATGATTCCTATTTTAATTCATTTAAAAGACTGGTTACGCTAATATAGTTATCGTACCGTCCCCTTACAAATCTTGCCCATATTCGCTGCACACGTTCCAGCTCTTTATTTACCATTCTTACTTACTTGTTTATGTAGGAAGAGCACTTACAACCATGGAAGCATGAAAATGAAATGTCGTTAAAACCCTTCTTACATGACACCGAGAGCCATAGTTCTAGCATCCCGAGGAAAATATCAAGTATGCATCCACAAGAGGAGCGAAATTTTAGCAATGATGAATCAACATGATTTTTTTTTTAAATCACCCACAGCTTGACCGGTATTGGTTGGTTACATTACATTACATAATTTTATTTGCCCATAAGATACATTGTAGTAACAAGCTGCAAGTATATAAGGCACGTCAAAATACATGATTAAACAAAAATATATCAATACTAACAAAAAGATTATACAATCATTACAATCATTGATGCTGGTTTAAGTAATCATTTACAGTATAAAAACAATGACACAAAAGATAGTCATAAACTAAGTTATTGAATATAGCCATTCTTTTTTCCTTATAAATTGTGGCAGGTATTGGTTATTCGCATATTCCACGGAGGTTGGCGGTTGGCTCCCTCGTTGGATATTTTATTTATTAGAATTGGGCATTCGCGTCCACCTGCTGCAGTTATCGACCAGTGTGTGATGCTTTCATTTCTGACGTCGCGTGCAGTCGGAAGCGAAGCATGTGGTGATGAGGCACGAGAGATGAAATATATGTGGGGGGGGGGTGGGTCGTGCCGTGATCGTCCGTCTGTCTGTCAGGGCGCGCATGTGAGGCCGCTCTCCTGCTCCCCCCCCCCCCCCACCCTCCTCCACCCACCTCCGAAATCCCTCCCCCCTCCCCGGGAGGGCGGCTTGGACCGACGAGGGGGTTGACGAACCCGCCTCCAGCGCTCCCCCCCCTCTAACCCCCTGCCTCCCCCTCGCTCTCCGCCCACACGCTCCTCGCGTGCCATAGGAGCTGCTGCTGCTGCCCCCAGACGGCGTGATCGGGAAGAGATGCGGTGCGGGAGGAGGGGGGGTTTGGCGTGGAAGGGGGATGATGACCCCTCCATCGCCCGCGCACCTCTCCACAGGCAGCCAGCACCACGTGCACCCATCTCTCCTCCGCGGAATTTCCCTTCACCCCTATCTTATTTTCATGCTAAAAATTTTTAATTCAAAGATTTATCTGAGCTACGCTTACCTGACCTCTTTCAGCGGCAAATGCCACCAATTGAAATTTATTGCAATGGTATAGAAAAGTTACATGAAGAAATAAGTAAAATAAAATCCCCTGGTCCTGATCAACTTCCCTATGATAACTATATTAGTGTAACCAGTCTATTAGATGAACTAAAATGGGAATCATTGTAAGATCACAGGTTGAAATTTAGACTTAATCTCTTACCTAAATTTCAAGACAATTTTTTGACAGATGACGTTTAAAATATTTTGACTTAATATGGTAGACTGGGCCATAATCATAAAAGTAGAAAAATTGGTTTCCGAATCGACAGATTTAAAATGTCCTTCTTTCCTCGTACATACAAGGGATATCAACAGCCGTAAATATATCCATTAGTATAAATACAAGTGTGTCAATGAATAGCATAGTTACTTTAAGCTAACCCAACTAACAGCATGTTCTTGCAATCTTACTTTGCTATTTTTATCTTTTTTTTAAATTGTGGAATGTTGGCTAGAATATAACTACTATTCCTTTCTATGCATGATATGCGATGCACGTTTGCTGTGAATTCACCCCCTACCACACAACTCCATGGTGTAGATGTACGCTCTCTCCCCTTTGTCCATATGGCGACCAGAGTAAACTCTTCTCCCCAGACGTTTAACAGCGTCGAATGCTTTGCATGGTTTCGGCGAGGAAGGGTGTGCCTGAACGTCAGGACGTCACCGATCTCGGAATGTTTTCTGCGAACAGATGCTACACTTTGTGCAGTGAACGGCGACCAAACAATGTTGGCAAGGTTGTGTCATGAAATGTCAGTCGTATATGATGCCAAATAACTCCAGTTGAAAATTAGGGAAAGGGATAATTTATTAGAAATTGTTTTGAGGCAATTTATATAGCAGTAGTTATGTGAAACCTGATAGGTTACTTTGAACTACTTATCCAATATTATAATTTTTAATGCATTAGAGGTAACGAAATCTCTGCCACACAATCTTGCATGATGATCTGTGGATGTGCATACATGTTTAATTTACCTCCTTTGTGCTCATATCAGCACTTGTGTTTTCCAAAAGCCTTTGCTTGTGGTAGAGGAAACACGCACAAATTAACATCAGCATTACTGGATTTGCGAAGAATTTCCCGAATGTAGGTAACTAATAAATTACTCTTAAAGCTAAGTTAAGAGATTTCAGTCGGAGGAGAAGGCATGGAGCCTTTGCGAATCACCTGCATTTATTAACCCTTCAATGCCCATGTCTTTATTTATGCAAAAATCTTCTCCAAAATTTCAGTTTGTCACCAATATACTCTATTTATATAATGAAGAATAATAATTTAATTATTTATATATTTACTTGATAAGAAATTCATTTTTATCTATTTATTTTGTGAATATAAATTTCCTTTGTGAATTACGTGAGATTGTTAAGATGTATTTTTATTCTGGTGCGCCCGACATATATCTTAACTCTTGTGGTACCCTTCTAATAGATTTTAAGCAGAATTTGTCTCATGATTTCGTTTTGTTTGTATCTAACTGTCAGAGAGAAGGAATTTTTTTGCTGAATTTTATCATAATTAGTTTTTTTAGTTCCAAAAGAATTGGCATTTTTCATAGGGAAGTCATGCAAAAACTCAGGCGTCTAAGATGCCAAGTAAACTGAGGATTGCAGTTTTTAAGAAACTTGTCATGACGATCCTTAGTACTTCAGCTTCAATGACGGGTTACGGAGTCACAATGCAGCAGACAGCAGTTTGGATTGAGCATTTAGCAGAATTTCTTCGGTCCGCGTGTGTTATCGAAACAATTTGCAGAGAACGCCAAAAATCATTCGAAGTTAAAACACGGTTTTTCGAACTACCTTCAAAGCCCGTTCATATTCCTATTTTTGTGAATAATAATCACAAATTTTTACAATAGAGCAAGGATTAAGCCTGGAGCAGTATTATATACCTAATTTTGTAGTCGGAAACACTCGTCCACTCCCATGTGCTTTCCCATAGGGCACTTTTAATTACATGCTTTTCTTTAGTTCGCTTTTCCATGGTTCCATCCACCTCCCATGGGTTCGAATCCCTCAGACGGCAATTTTTTTTCCACTCGAAAATCTTAAGATTTCAATGTGTTGACTTTCATAAGTATAAATGAATCGTTACTCATAGTTCATGAAGCGTTTTAATGTGATTTTTTCCCAATATATGGGAAACACGTTCAAGGAAACCTGTTCAAAACAAAGATTTTATGTGCCTTTTGTCTGGTCGTATTTCTCTGAAATACAAAGCTTTTCGCGTACAAATACTTTTTAGTCCTAGCAAATCAGATGTTTATTTGTCATCAAGTAATCTTAGACATATATAAATATAACATATTTATAACATAATACAAAGTACAAACACATACTTTTACAATAAACTAGTGTTGTTTTATAAACATCTCATTTGCTAGGACTAAAAAGTTAAAAAAAAATGAAAAAAAATATTTTTAAGCATGCTTTTATAACAAAATATAAATCTAAGAAAAAGAAATATCTTCACATCGTACTAAAAAACAAGAAAATACTGTTTTCTCAAGTTAATTAAAGTTTAGCCTAGTACTGGAAATAATTAAATGCAATTCAAGGAAATTGTCCACACAATGAATTATATATGAACATTAATAGGAAGTAATTTTGGTTTCAACAATATGAAAAGTTGTCTATTTATGCCACGCTGCAACGAAAAGCATGGGTTGCTCTCATTTATACTTCGCTCCTTACTTTCAACTCATTGAAAGATTTTCTAGAAATTATATATTGAAGCGCTCTATTCCCCTGAATACCAATATCTTTATATTTAATTAATTTATATTGATATCGGAAATGAAAGAGCTTAACCATGCTTTTCGTTGCCGCGTTGCATAAATAGACAACTTTAAATATGTCATATTGTTGAAACCGAAATGACTTCCTATTAAAAAAGGATTATTGAATAAAAAAATATTGAAAAAGGACATTTGTAAACTGTCGTCGGTTTCCAGTGAAAAGAATGAGTTCTTTCTTCTGACGTATTATTACCTGTAATGTATGAAGTATGCTCTTGAGGTTAATATGCAAAATATGCTCTTGAGGTTAACATGCAGAATATTACCAAATGCAAATCATTTTACGTATCTGCAATGTCAGTTAAGATTTCCAGGATCTGTGGCCTCTAGTCTAGTCTGCCCGAAGAGGAAGGCGTCGACAGGGTGATTAAGGGGTGATAGAAAATATAATCTCTTTCCGAGCCTAATCTGTTCCCCACAATTTACCTTTACACTTGGTTTAGTTTCTCCGCACTTTGCACTGTGCTCTATTGCGAACAAATGAGTTTGTTCCTGTTATTAAGATTTTTTAACGCTAATTAAGATTCTTCCTTGTCCTTTTGAAGAAAGGATAGTTGACATAATCCTCTTTCATCATCATAATCCGTCAACAATCCTAAGATTGGCTTGACGCAGCCCTCCACTCGATTCTCCCATCGGCCTAGCTATTCATAGTAACATAATTTTTCTCTTTTACACCCTTCACAACTTGTTCCATGTATATCATACGAGGCCTGCTTTTTCCATTCTTCCCGTTCACGTTTCCCTTGTATTTATCAGGCCATCGGCATCTTCAGAGGTTTCTGAATCATTAAAAAGCCATTTTCATGCCAAGTCGAAGCCAAATTCATCCTTCCCAACTATACACCAATCCCTCCTCGGAGTGTCGTCCCGTTTTGTCCACGACTGCTTATTCGACAAGTAAATTTGCTCATCTAGCAACTAACCGCTGTATCTAGAGGTCGACCCACCACCCGCTACCCGTTTGACGTACTCGGCGGCTTTATGCTCAGCCCCGAGATATAACATCTACATCTACATAATACCGTGCAAGCCACCTCAAAGGTGTGTGGCAGGAGGTGCATTCTCACCAAACATGCACTACATATCATGCATTTAAAAGGATTGTTATTAATATATTAGTCTAGACTGCAATATTTAAAAAGATAAAAATAGCAAACTACACATGCAAAAACGTGCTGCTAGTTGGGTTACCTTCTAGTCCTTACACCAACATGCAACTACCTATGCTATGGATTCAATCACTCGTATTGGACATATTTACCGCTATTCATATCCCTAATTTTACGAGGGAAAAAGGGCATTTTGAATCTGTCAGTTCGGCCATCAATTTCTCTAATTTTGTCATTATGGTCCAGTCTACCATAGTAAGTTGAGGTTCGCAAAATATTTTTAACGTCATCACTGAAAATATTATGTTGGAATTTATTTTAGGAGATTAAGTTTAAATTTCAACCTGCGATCTGACAATGATTCCCATTTTAATTCATTTAATAGACTTAATATAATACTCTCTCTCTCTCTCGACAATTGTATGTAAAACAATAGAAATGGAGCAAATTGAATTAATGGTGGTCCATCTTCACATCTCTCCGTTACGTCACGCGTCCGCGTGTTGCCTGAGGCGTCCTCGCGCAGGTGCTAATCCGTGACTCTACTCAACGAGAATCCATAGCGACAGTGGCGATCAATGAATGCTTTCACGTCCAGGCGAGCGTCAAAGCGCGAGAGTGTCCTCTCCCGAGCGCTGGCGCTCCGCTAGCATTTCCGCGTGGTGCGGCCGATTTGTTTCGGGAATGCTGGGAGGAATGTGGGTGGGGTTGATTGATGACGACACTGGGGTTGGGGGGGAGGCTGGATTGGGAGAGATTGCGGCGGAGGGAGGGGAGGCGAGCCGGGAGTTGGGGGCCCTCGTCGGCACCTGGGCTGCGGCGCGTGCGTGGGCCGGTGCGGGGGCGAGAACGGCGTCCTTCTCCGTTGGGCGATCCTCTCCGCTCCCATCATGCCCTCGCATACGTGCGCAGCCGATGGACGTCCGCGAGGAATGTTGCTTCTCTTATGAAGCATATCGCACTTTGCATGGAAAGCAGCCTTGGCTCGATATGTGGCGTTTGGAGAATGGCCTCACCATCTGTGTTAACATTGCGCCAATTTCGACGAACGTTTAGTGTCTCCTAATACAGCACTTAGGTCTTAGTACGGCACTTATGAACCAGCATTTTGAGTTCACATTCATTGCCATGAGAAATCGGGAGGAATGAAAAAACCGGGAATCGAATCACGGACCTTTGGCTTTCCGGGCCACTGCGGAGACCACTACGCTACCCAGGATCCTTAATTCCCATGGCATAGCCACAGAAATTTGAAGACCAGGAAAATTTTGATTTTTGTATCCTCGAAATCCAGTGATACTTCGGCTAGCGAAGATAACTCGATCCGGAATCATAGTCGTTAGTCGAAATCTTCCTTATCCGAGGTATCCGATTGAAATTTAGACTTAATCTCTTAAACAAATTCCAAGACCATATTTTCAGTGATGATATTAAAAATATTTTGCGGATCCCAACTCATAAGGTAGACTGGACCATAATCACAAAATTAGAGAAATAGATTGCCGAACTGACAGATTCAAAATGCCCTTTTTTCCTCGTACTATTAGGGATATGAATAACGGTAAATATATCCAATACGAGTGTAGCAATGGATAACTTTGGTAGCTGCATGTTGGTATAAGGACTTAAAGCTAATCCAACTAACAGCATGTTTTTGCATGTATGCTTTGCTATTTTTATCTTTTTCTAAATAGCGTAGTTTTGAACAGTACTTATACAAGTACTAATCCTATTTTATGCATGATATGTAGTGCATGTTTGGCGAGAGTTCACCCCCTGCCACACACCTTTATGGTGGCTTGCAGGGTATTATGTAGACGTATCACTTTTGTGCTTATTTGCATTTTTTCTCTCTCCGTAATCTCGTATTGCGTAGTGATTCCGAGATGAACATACATTATTCGTACTCGATTGACAGCGATTCTAAAGGAGATATGTGCGAAAATCCAGCTCCCAACGCGACTGCGTAATGTTAGCGTGAGCTAACATTAGGCACTCGCGTTGTGTAAAAAACTAACTAAAAGGTTTGTCAGGTGAATCAAAAATCGTTAGCTGGGTTACTCGCTAGCTTAAGTATCACTGTGATTGAATGAAGATCATTTTCCAAACGCAGCGCAATGCATTTCATTTGCCCATGACAAAAAGGCATAAGGTCACAATGGTATCCTCCTTACGGTATCTTCTTCCAAATGTGTATTATCTACATCTACATAGTACCCTGAAAGCCACGGTAAAGGTCTATGGCAGGGGGTGAATTCACACCAAACATGAATTACATATCATGCATAAAAAGGATTAGTAGGTGATTATATTTTAGTATAAACTTTATGACTTAAAAAAGTTAAAAATAGCGAAGCAAGAATGCACAGGACAATTGCCTATACTAGTACTCACCGAGACGCTATTCAAATGTCTACCCATGCTATTTCAGCATTTAGGAATTGCAGAACTCGAATTTAACTTTTCTATCGATCTATTTTGTTATTAGGCGTTGACTGGCGGTACTCTGTCTAACTTCCAAGCCTAGATTTCTCGGGAAAGAGATGCATGAAAAATCGTAGTAACACCTCATTGAAGTGATCCAAACACCAATTAACCTACAGAAAGAAGAAAATTGTTAGATATATCGAATCGGAATCGAAAAATGCCGTTGAAAGCAACATTTCTGTGTAAACATTGCAGTTATTTTTCAATACATTTTACGGTAATGATTCCACTTCTTGGATTCGTAATAATTAAGCACTGTTTTGATTTCGTTCACGGATACTCCTTCCTGTTCTTATATATGAAAAAGGCGTTCTGCCGTCATACCTCGTAGACCGTAACCAAGTTTCCACGAGACTAATCGCTAAAGAATTAGTGTGAACAGAGGAAGAAGAGATGAATGCGACGTTGTGGTTGTCGAGCGCCTTCAGATGGGTGGGAACACGCCCGCCGAAGTGAAAGTTGAGTTTGGAATGCAAGTCACAACAGAAATGCGGCCGTTATGGGAGAGAAAGAGTGAGAGTTAGTGGCAATGTTGCATCTATCTTATGATGTGAGAGTTAAGGGCACTGTTACTGAAATGCAAGAGACACTATAGTTGCTTGTTTGCATGTCAATAGTGCATGCTTGGTGATCTTCACCCCCTGCCACACACCCTCGCGGTGGCTTGCAGGGTATCGTGCAGATGTAGATGTAGATGAAATGGCAATGACTCGGAAAGAAGAAAAAATCCAAGTGAAGCTTTATATTCAGCCTTGAAAGCAAATCGAGCTGCGATGATGGACAGAACTGCGGTGGCAGGAACTGGCAATACTAATGAACGCTAGCGACCTAATGAACTCCAATGTTCAATAAATTGTGACTCGGAGTGCATCTTATTTAATTGAAACAAAAATTGCTGCGTATTTCGCTCGTCAGCTGTCTCTCGCCGCACATTTCCCTTCGCCCTAATCCTCCCGCGAGCGTCCACTCCGGAGGGGGCATGGCGGCCGTGAGTGGTGGACGTACGCCGATAGGCTGGAGAAAGCGGCGCGGCTCCCGGATGACGACAGCACCGCGAGAGGCGAGGACAACCGCGCGCGTTGGAATCTCCCGCATTCGAGCAAATCGATGAATGGAGGAGTTGGGGGAGGGGGAAGCCCGGCTCCGCCTTCCGCCGTTGAGGTAATGCCACCCATTGCACTCCAACTGGTTGACACTTTCTAATGCAATGCATGATTTGTTCATGCATGCCAAACCAAACCAAGTGAAATAGCTTTACTGAAGATGCTATATATATATTAAAAACCCCTGCGTATAATGCTAGATTTGACCAGATTAATAAGATTAGAGAGATACATTGTCGTACCGATTGATTCAAAATGTCATTTTCCCCTGTACCTTAAGAGAATAGGCAGAATACAATAGGCAGCATACAATAGGCAGCGTACAATAAGCAAGATAGAAAAGGGATAGGTTGTGAAATATAGTTAGAGTAGCCTGCAGTGTATGATGCATGTGTGGCGATACCCCGCCACAACAGCCACATTGGCAATTAATCATAGTCATTTTTAAGCCATTCATTCATTATGTAGTCATGCATTATATTATTATTATTTATTATCAATTATTATTTCTCATCAATTATTATTATTTATTATTTTATTCATCTTCATACCAACCGGGCAACAATACCGATTTTGCTTACCAGAGAGTTGTTGATGAGTTTGAGAGAAGGACAGAATCTTGTAAGTGGAGCTGAATAAAATAGCTATCTACAATAAGAAATTAGCGTTTCATTCCGCACGAAGACGCTAAACATGTATTAACATTATTAACCCATGCACGATCGGAAAATACAGATAAAATATTTAGATAAATGCCATTATTAATAATTCCTTTATTAATCTGTATATACTAATCATATAGCTGCATATTACTCTATCATCTAGCATGTTTCCATTAAGTAGCCTAGTTGCATGTGAGAAGTGTATTTTTAATGATCTTCACCATGTGCGACACACCCTCGCGGTGGCTTGCAAGATATTATGTAGATGTAGATAAAATAAGCAATACCCCGCAATATGCTTTGCTATTTTTATCTTTTTTTAAATAGCGTAGTTTTGAACAGTACCTATACAAGTACTAATCCTTTTTTATGCATGATATGTAGTGCATGTTTGTTGAGAGTTCAACCCCTGCCCCACACCTTTATGGTGGCTTGCAGGGTATTATGTAGATGTAGATGTACCCTTCGAGCCACCACAAAGGTGTGCCGCGAGTGGTGAAGATCACCAAACATGCACTTCTCAGTGAGAACATATCACGTGCAACCAACACCTACCATGCTAATACGTCATGGGAATATCTAGGAAGCTCTACGAACCTCTCGAGGATTTCCAGGAAAGAACTTGGGTCAATGCAGCCGAAGTGCACACACTAGCGTAGTGTAGCGGTCTGCGTAGTGGCCCGGAAAGGCAAAGGTCCGTGGTTCGATTCCCGGTCCAGGTGAAATTATCCCCCTGCCACTTATTCTCTACATCTACATCTACATAATACCCTGCAAGCCACCATAAAGGTGTGTGGCAGGGGGTGAACTCTCACCAAACATGCCCTACATATCATGCATAAAAGAAAAGGATGAGTACTTTTATAGGCACTGTTCAAAACTACGCTATTTAAAAAAAGATAAAAATAGCAAAACATACATGCAAAAACATGCCGTTAGTTGGGTTAGCTATAAGTCCTTATACCGCAGAATATATAATATATATATTCTGGCTTATACGCTATAAGTCCTTATCGCAGAAATTTCAATCGGATAGCTTTACTGAAGATGTTAGGCACATATTAAAAACACCAGCGTATTATGCTAGATTCGACCAGATAAATAAGATTAGAGAGATAGATTGTCGTACAGATAGATTCAAAATGGCATTTTTCCCCCGTACTATAAGAGAACAGAATAGGCAGCATAGGAAAGGGATAGGTAGGGGAAATATTTTAGAGTATTCTGTAGTGCATGATGCATTTTTGTAAAGGGACGATACGATAATTATATTAGCGTAACCAGTCTATTAAAGGAATTGAAATGGGAATCATTGTCAGATCGCAGGTTGAAATTTAGACTTAATCTCTTCCACAAATTCCAAGGCAATATTTTCAGTGATGACGTTAAAAATATTTTACGAACCCCAACTTACTATGGCAGACTAGACCATAATCATAAAGTTGGAGAAATTGATTGCCGAACTGACCGATTCAAAATGTCCTTTTTCCCTCGAACAATTAGAGATGCGACTAACGGTAAATATGTCCTATCGGAGAGTAGCAATGAATAGCATTGGTAGCTGCATGTTGGTATGAGTACTTAAAGCTAACAGAATGTTTTTGCATGTTTTCTTTGCAATTTCTATCTTTTTTAAATAGTGTAGTTCTGACTACTATATTAATACTATTCCTTTTTTATGCATGATATGTAGTGCATGTTTGGTGAGCAATCACCCCCTGCCACACACCCTTGTGGTGGCTTGCAGGGTATTATGTAGATGTAGATGCATGTATTAACCCGTCAAATACTATAGATACTAACAATCTAGTTGCATGAGACCCTTTAGTTGCTTGCTTGCATGTTAGTAGTGCATGCTTGGTGACCTTCACCCTACCTACTTGGTGCCACACACCCTAGCGGTGGCTTGCAGGGTATCGTGTAGATGTAGATGTAGATACCAACATGCAGCTACCAATGTTATCCATTGCTACACTCGTACTGGATATATTTCCCGTTATTCATATCCCTAATAGTACGGGGAAAAAAGGACATTTTGAATCTGTCAGTTCGGCAATCTATTTCTCTAATTTTATGATTATGATCCAGAGTAACATAGTAAGTTGGGGTCCGCAAAATATTTTTAACATCATCACTGAAAATATGGTCTTGGAATTTGTTTAAGAGATTAAGTCTAAATTTCAACCTGCGATCTGACAATGATTCCCAATTTAATTCAATTAATAGACTAGTCACTTTCGCGGTGGCTAGCAGGTATCGTGTAGATGTAGATGAGGAGTGGTTCCATAGAGTTTGCCCACGTAAAATGCACCAAAATGCCGTCCGAGTGATGAAGTGTTTGCTGGCGGCTACGGCCGATTAGAGGGCGGGCCGGAGGAAGGGGCGGGGAGGAAGGAAGAGGAAGTTTCTCCCTTTCCGGGCGCTGTTATTGCGGGGCGAGGCTGAATGGAATGTCGAGCTCCTCTCCCCGCCCCCGCCTACTTCCTCACCCTCTCACTCACGCACGTCGTGCGCAAGGCCTGAACGAAAGCAGGCGTGTCATCCGGCGTGCACACTGCAATAAGGATAACTTATGCTGCTCGGCCACGAGCTACGAACGGTATGATAACTAGGGACGGAATGTTATGCTGCCAGTGTTTGGGATCCCTACGAAATCGGTCTAAATAACGAACTTGAACGTGTGCAGCGAAGCTCGGAAAGATTTGTAAAGGGACGGTATGATAACCTTATTAGCGTAACCAGTCTATTAAATGGATTAAAATGGGAATCATTGTCAGATCGCAGGTTGAAATTTAGACTTAATCTCTTGAACAAATTCCAAGACCATATTTTCAGTGATGATGTTAAAAATATTTTGCGGACCCCAACTTACCATGGTAGACTGGACCATAATCACAAAATTAGAGAAATTTTTACCGAACTGACAGATTCAAAATGTCCTTTTTTCCTCGTACTATTAGGGATATGAATAACGGTAAATATGTCCAATCCGAGAGTAGCAATGGATAACATTGGTAGCTGCATGTTGGTGCTAACCCAACTAACGGCATGTTTTGCATGTATGCTTTGCTATTTTTATCTTTTTTTAAATAGTGTAGTTTTGAACAGTACCTATATAAATGCCAATCCTTTTTTTTTCATAATATGTAGTGCATAGTTGGTGCGAATTCACCCCCTGCCACACACATTTATGGTGGCTTGCAGGGTATTATTATAAGAGATTAAGTCTTAATTTCAACCTGCGATCTGACATTATCATTGAATTGACTTCATCCAATCACAACTGAGCCCACAACTGGGGGGGGGGGGGGGCGGGGGGGGGGGGGGGACACAGCTGACTCTGCCAGAAGGATCAGTGTCGACAGCATCTGTGCGAGCAGACCTCACTCCACTCCCTTCCCTTCCCATAAGAGCAGTCAAGGACGGGAGCAAAATGGCGTCAATGTTATCAAAGCAGCTTTTTCGGTGGGCATCACCTTTTGCTTATTTAAATTTTTGATTTACTAGTGAATAATTCTGGTTAGAAGATTAACTTTTTCACTAAAATTCGTTTTTCGTTTCCATCTAACAATTTCGTGTACAAAATTGAGATTTCGGTTCCGAGTAAACGCCCCAATACATCGTACTGGTCCAGAATCAGCACTTTTTTCAGAAGTACTGCTGGAGTAAACACGCTCCTTAGGGCCTAAGACCCAGAAATGTACCTCCTCCATCGCATTTTGTACTTAGACTGGTGATACGTCACTTCATGGTAAAAGATTTTAACGTAGCCAAAATATAATTGAGCCTCATGAGAGGGATTACACCAAAATCTACATAGTACTGCAAACCACCATCAAGGTATGTGGCGGTGGGTGAATTTACACCAATCATGTAGTGCATATCATGCATAAAAAGGATTTTGACGTATAAAACATTAGCATGTGAAAAAGCCCTTTCTACAAACTATACTCGGTGAAACCCAAAATAATCACAGAGTAACCATAGATTAGAAAGTAGCTGACCTTAAACTTATATTAAAAAGTCGAGAGAGGAAAAAACTAAGTTACTACATGTGTATTCCATTCACATCAAATGCATATGATCTATTTGAATATATACTTGCCAGTTCGATTATGGGATACTTGGATAGGGCTTACTCAAAACCAGCTCCAATGGACTTCTTTATTTTATTTTTCCGTAATAGTTCAATCTCCAGCGAGAACAGTGCTGAGCTTGATACTCTCAGATTTTAAAAAGACTAATAATGTTCCTCATTGTACATTAATCTTGAAAAGATGAAGCATGGCATGAATAAATACGTCATTTGTTGGATTAAGGAATTTTTAGTGGACGCGAGCAGAGGGCCGTCGTAGACGGTGTCATATCCGACAAGGTCAAATTCATATCGGGTGTTTCATAAGGAAACGTAATAGTTCCCATTCTTTTCTTTTATACGTCAATGTTAAAGGCAGCGTAGTTAGTAGAAAACTAGATCTTTTGCAGCCGACGCGGTAATCGACAGACTCCAGTGAACCGTATTAAGACTGCGTTCGCCAAATATATTTAACGTCATCTACATAAATATCTTCTTGGAGTTTGTTTAAGAGATAAAGTCTATATTTTAACCTACGTTGTGATAATCATCCCTATTTAAGTTATTCTAATTGACTGGTGACATCATCATCATCGGTCAACAATCCTGGGATTGGTTTGACGCAGCCCTCCTCTCGATTCCTCTATCCGTCGACCTCTTCATGTTAACGTAATTCCTTTATACAAGTAACGCTAACGTGATTGTCGTACAAATGCAAATGTTACCGATTTTCGCTGCACACTCCAGTTCGTTATTTAGTCCTAGCTTTTAAGGGTTTCCACATACATCTACACAATACCCTGCAAGCCACCGCGAGGGTGTGTGGCAGGGGGTGAAGATCACCAAGCATTCACTATTGATATGCAAACTAGCAACTATATTGTCTCATGCAACTTGATTGTTAGTATCTATAGTATTTAAGGGGTTAATATATGCATCATGCACTACAGAATACTCTAAAATATTACCCCTACCTATCAGTTTATTCTATATAAGGTATATCAAGGGAAAATTGGCTATTTTCTCGTGCTTAACCGTCACATTTGCTAGTGAAATAATAGATTACGGAGAAGATACCGTCTACGTCTACATAATACCTTGAAAGCCACCATATATGTGTGTGACAGGTGGTGCATTTACACCAAACGTACACCACATATCATGGACAAGGAGGAAAGGAGGCTAGTAACTACACATTAATGAATTGCTTACTGTTTAGAAAAAACATTTTCCTAAATACACTAATCGGTATTTCCCTATCATGCATGTGTTAGTAATGCTTAAGCATGCATAATGCTCTACAGTTTACTTTAGCATCCTTTTTCCTATTTAACCCTTTGCTATTCTTCCTCTTGTGCTCTCCTTGTATCTCTTTAATCTTGTAAATCTGATCAAACCTAGAATAATACAAAGGGGTTCTTAATGTATGCATCTAACATCATTGGTAAACAAATTAGCTTTAAAAGGTTTAGCCTAAATTTCAACCTGCGTTCTGATAGTAATTCCCATCCTAGTTTTTTCTACTAAACTCGTAATTGTATTACTGCTGAAACATTCATGGAAATTAATCCGGCCATATGAAAGGAGGCAGTTTGAATTCCTTTCAGTATTGCTCAGGACGCGGCTCGCATCTGACTGTCGCCCTTCGCGTCTCCCGCCCTTAGGAATCACAATCCCTTCCATCCCTCCTCCCCATCTCAATCGAGCCCTCCGCACCCCCTTCACCCCCTTCCCGCCCTCCCTTCACCCCCTCCCGCCCTCCAGAGCTCCTCCTCACCAAAAGGCCGCTTGGAAAGCCTTCTCCTTCTGTTTGGGATTCAGGAATGCGGGCGTCCTTCGTACCACACGAGCCAACCCCTCCCTCCCCTCTCCTTCCCCCCCCCCGACACTATCCCCCCTCCGATCCAACCATGCATGCGGAATCCCACCCCCTTCCATTAGCCGCCCCACACCCTCTCCTAACTCACCCCTGGCCTCCGTCAACCATCTCCGCACTTCCATTTAAAATGTAAGGAAAAGCGTGAATTTAAATCTATTCCTTCTGTCCTCCATTCCTGTTACGCGGTTCGAGTGAAATAAAATACCCACAAACGTAACGAATGAACTCCCTTTCCACGAGTGAACTCGGAAATACTGTCTTTCTAAATGTTTTCCTCGCCGTCGAAGAGAGTAGCGTTGCGAGCTATCCCCGTTGAGGAATATCCGCTCACCCTCTCTTGAAGGACATATGCGAGCAGTAGCTTGGACTGCATTGTAGCCAGCCAGTAGATTCATTTGAGGATCTGTTCTCATTAAACATATTGGGTAGATTTTGATGTTAATTAATAGGGGTAAAAAATGAATCATAAAGGTGTTTCGGTAGCGTAAACAGTGTGCAATTTACGATTTGCTTTCTCGGTGGAAACAATGTATTCGAAAATCTGAACCCTGAATCAGTTTGTCATTGCCGCAGTAATTTTTGTGAGGTCGCTCAGACTAAGCAGACGATGAATTTTAGCCATATCAACCAGTGATAGGGATTAATTTGAGATGTGAGGAACATTCTGAGAAAATTGTTGGGGAAATCAGAACCTTTTTCTATGTAACGTGTACACCGGAATTGTTCCTAATTAAAGGATATTTACCATCACCTACATAACGCAATACCCTGCAAGCCACCGCGAGGGTGTGTGGCAAGGGATGAAGATCACCAAACATGCAAATATTTCGTAAGAGGGGAAAAATGAGACTATGAAGAAACAGAATTATGGAGTAAAGATTGATTTGGTTAATTTTTTGGATGATGATTTTGGAAACTAAAATATTTGGATGGCGCATGTGCTCCATTTGTTTCACCATAATACTTATTTATTATTATTAAAAAGTTTTTAATTCCTCCCTTCTATGACTTGGGTGCTCTTTCCATTGATAAAGATTTTATTCGGAGTATGTCGTCGATGATTGTAAATCATCTTTGTCTCCTGTTTGTACTTTTTGGCCTTTTTATTGTTAGTGATATGAGAAAACCCTCATCAAGGCAAGAATTGTTGAACTCAGTGAGATAGTATTGATATTTTTCAGTATCGATACATAAGAAATAGATAATAATCCTTGAATATAATTTTTCATCATTGTTTCTACTTTTGGAAGTCCTGGTTAAGTCAGATCTTGTAATTTCCGATTTTGACGAATAAAATTATTAGCTGCGTCCTGTGTGTCGTAGCCATTAATTTGCAGTCAAACCTTCGCTGGCCACTGAATTTTCACCGTTAACCAGTTTTTTATTGCTGCATTTGATTACGAGTAATTTAAAAATCTTTTACAAAAACGAGGGCCTTCTGAGCCTTGTAGATGTGTTGGTAGGTATATAGACTAATCTCTTAAGAGAATTTTAAACTTGTCTCTTTTGTCAATTTTGAAATAAATTGAGAAAACACCAGCGTGTATTACTCTCGATTCGATAGGAAAAGTTAAGGGGATAGAATGCCATGCGCATAGATTTTTATGTTTTTCGTTAAGTTAAATAAGAGGTCATAGTTGGCTTCACAATGAACGGATGCACGGGTGAAATGTAGTTATCCTATGTATTGTATAATGGAAAACATTTTTCCATTATATTAACTCATTTTAACTGCTCCTTTGGATGAATAAGGTTAAAAAATATTTTAATATATTCAATGAAATGCGTAGGTAGCCCATTGATAAAATAAATAATCATTTAGTTGGAAGAGCGTGGTGCATTACTAAATTGCTAGGTTCTCTTCTTTTGCATTGGCTTATCTGTTATTGCAAGTACGTAGTGTGCTTTATGATGCTTCAATCTCTTTCCTTCCTACCCCACGAGATGGCCTCCTGAGCACTCCGTATCTACATCTACATAATACCCTGCAAGCCACCACAAGGGTGTGTGGCATGGGGTGATTGCTCACCAAACATGCACTACACATCATGGATAAAAAAGGAATAGTATTAATATAGTAGTCAGAACTACACTATTTAAAAAGATAGAAATTGCAAAGAAAACATGCAAAAACATTCTGTTAGTAGGGTTAGCTTTAAGTACTCATACCAACATGCAGCTACCAATGCTATTCATTGCTACTCTCCGATAGGACATATTTACCGTTATTCGTATCTCTTATTGTGCGAGGGAAAAAGGACATTTTGAATCGGTCAGTTCGGCAATCAATTTCTCTAACTTTATGATTATGGTCCAGTCTGCCATAGTAAGTTGGGGTTCGTAAAATATTTTTAACATCATCACTGAAAATATTGCCTTGGAATTTGTGGAAGAGATTAAGTCTAAATTTCAACCTGCGATCTGACAATGATTCCCATTTCAATTCATTTAATAGACTGGTTACGCTAATATAATTATCGTATCGTCCCTTTACAAATCTTGCCGGAAAATATTCATCGAGGAGGCGCGAACAGGCGATCTTTGGAGTGAGAAGCGAACTCGCTACCCACAGCGCTATTAATTTCTATCAATATTGACATGCATGCAAATGTATCGGTTGATTTCATTTTTTCCTCCGCATTGCCAGATATAATTTGTGGCAAGAATTTATGTAGAATTGGAGTAGTCTGTAGTTATGATGCATATATGCCATTAGTAACCCATGAATGATAGGTGGATTCAGATAAATATACTTTTATAAGTACCTACCACTATACTTAATAATCCCCTAATTACTTCATGATACTAACCATCTAGCTGAATGTGACTCTACTATCTAGCATATTTCCATGTAGTAGTCTAGTTGCATGTCAGTATTGCATGTTTGGTTATCTTCACACCCTGCCACATACCCTCGCGGTGGCTTGCAGGGATTTGCTTCGAAGCGGATGTAGATAGAAAAATATGTGCATTCGATATTCATAACATACAAATCGAATCAAGTTATTACTAGCAGGATATTGGCATACTGGCTTACTATGCGGGAATCATTTTCGTGCTTATGCTTTAACCAGGTGTGTCCTGTTGATATCTTATCCAACTATCGATTAAATATATTAGAATAAGACTGACACATGATCTTTCCTGGGGTAAACACATAAGTGAAATAATGGGTCAAGCTAATCTTAGACTGGGATTCATCGAAAGAGTATTGGGTAAATGTGACGATCATATGTACGAGAAATCAGCTACCTTTCCCTTGTTAGACCTCATTTGGAATATGTTGGCAGTGTGTGGGATCCCTACCAAATCCGTCTAAATAACGAACTTGAACGTGTGCAGCGAAGATCGGCAACATTTGTAAAGGGACGGTACGATAACTATATTAGCGTAACCAGTATATTGAATGAATTAAAATGGAATCATTGTCGGATCGCAGGTTGACATTTAGACTTAATTTCTTAAACAAATGCCAAGACCATATTTTCAGTGATGACGTTAATAATATTTTGCGAACCCCAACTTACGATGGTAGACTGAACCATAATTACAAAATTAGAGAAATTGATTGCCGAACTGACGGATTCAAAATGCCCTTTTTTCCTCGTACAACTAGAGATATGAATAGCGGTAAATATATCCAATACGTGTGTAGCAATGGATAGCATAGGTTGTTGCATGTTGGTTGTAAGGACTTGAAGGTAACCAGACTAACAGCACGTTTTTGCACGTTTGCTTAGCTATTTTTATCTTTTTTTTTAAATAGTGTAGTTTAGAACAGTATATAAATAGTAATCCTTTTTTATGCTTGATATGTAGTGCATGTTTGGTGAGAATTCACCACCTGCCACACACCTTTATGGTGGCTTGCAGAGTATTATGTAGATGTAGATAGATGTATCACTAGGAAACCGAATGATGCTTGGGCAAAAAATCATAATTTGTCCTCTGGAAGACGAGAGGAGGGGTGTGGAATGTGGTCAGTTGCTGTGTGTGGGGGGGGGGGAGGCCCTTAATCTCCGCGTCCCACCCCTCCTCTCCCCCTTCCCTCTCTCCCTGGCGCCCACCCGAATCCCTCGAGGCATTCCCGGCCGCCCCTTTCGCGACGGAGAAAGACTCTTCCTCCCAACGCCGCCCTCCTCCGCCGCTGAGCCACTTTCCTTTTCTGTGTGCAACCCTGTCGACTCGCGGGAGGAGACCACGGGTCACTGAACCGCCCCCACCCCTCTCCTCCATCCCCACCCCCCTCTACGCCTCAACCCTTTCACGCACCTCCACCCCTCCCTTACTGAAAATTCCTCTTTCTCACCTTTCTCTTCGTCGCCCCCACTAACCTTTTTTTCGCGGAGGAAGTTGGCTCGCTTCTTCTTCATAACTCCACCTTGATTTTTTTACTCCCTTTTTTGTAAGGATGGTATTCTTTTCATGCGCTTGGGGTTGGATTAAAAGGTACACCTCTCAGTCTTGAGATTAATGAAGCTGGGGTAATGTGAAATATCTCTAGAATCATTTCAGTGCCAAAAAAATCGATAACCTAGGCGCGGAGGACATCTGTGTCTGCACTAGCGTAACATGTACAGCCCTTGGATAACATGTTAATTTTATATCCGTCAGACTTTGATATGAAATGCTGAGAAAATATTTTGAGGTGGAATCGAAATTGAATTTTACTCAAATCAGTTTCAGTTAAGTATGCTATGTTTGTTCCAAGGTGTAGCGAGAGGCTCAGTCTTGTCATTGTTAAAATATGAAGTTTCGAAATCGATATCAGCTCTTACGTATGAAGTATAGACTAAATAATTTAAAGCTGGAATGCTTTTTTGAAAGCTTGAAAAATGTTAAATCACCACCGCACCATGTTAGATTTGATCGAAAATATATAATTCTCTAAATGTAAAATGCATTCGTGTAATTATTTTAAACTCTACTCTGTTTTTGGGATGTTATCACAAATGCATGAATCAGATGTTATTATTATGTTATTTGATAATAGCATAGCGCTTGGAGCTGTGCAGTATATTTAGCTGCGGTGCTGTCATTGGTTAATTAAATTGAATGAGCAGTGAATTTGGTGCTGTGCATGCTAGCAACAGGTTTGTTTACTCGACGGTAATGCATGCTTGGCGTATAGTTACCCCCCACGAAGCATCACTGCCAAGAATTGCGTTTTAATACGGATATGAAGATATACTCCAACAGATCTTCACTATTCAAATATTTATCAAAGACTATCCTAAATATTTTTTAATTATTTTAAAATTTAATTATAATAAAATTATAATTTAGGGACGGTACGATAACCTTATTAGCGTAACCAGTCTATTAATTGAATTAACTAGGGAATTATTGTCAGATCGCAGGTTGAGACTTGAAATTAATCTCTTACACAAATTCCAAGACCATATTTTCGGTGATGATGTCAAAAATATTTTGCGGACCCCAACTTACTATGGTAGACTGGACCATAATCACAAAATTATAGAAATTGATTGCCGAACTGACGGATTCAAAATGTCCTTTTTCCTCGTACTATTAGGGATATAAATAACGGTAAATATATCCATTACGAGTGTAGCAATGGATAACATTGGTAGCTGCCACACACCTTTATGGTGACTTGCAGGGTATTATGTAGATGTAGATATGCGGATTATTCTAAATTGCTGAAGTGAAGTAGAATATTAGATATGGTGTGCATTCGGATAAGTAATGAAACAATGGGAGAAGCTAAGTGTTCGGCGACTGCTTCATTTGTGATGCACATTTTTCAACGGACTTACCAGTGTTTTGTAAACCATCGACGAAGTGTTAGACAAGACCAAAATCGAATGCTGGCCTGCTGTTATTTTAACTCCAGATTGCGAGTCTGTGACGCGGTGTTTGTGAAAGAGCATGTGCCATCCTTGGTGGTGGAATGACGTAAGGTATTTTTGGCAGCCGACGGCTCTACTCCTTTGCCTCCTCCATGTCATTAACCCTCAATTGTTGGCACGCTCGGGGAACGATACGGTTGGCGAACCGTTCCAAAATGTTTTTGCCAAAATCAGTTCCTTGAAGCCAACCGCGCGGCATCGAGTTCGTAAAAATTGTTTCTCAATTATATTTAGCAATCAGTGAATAGCCTTTGTTAACACATGCTCACATCATGTACTTAAACCGCTGCTATTACACTCTCAGGCACAAGTGCCAGAAAATTATAATTTCCTTTCACGGAATAGAGCTCCAATTAATTAAATAGCATCAGTCCCAAAAAAATTTCCGGCCTGATAAAATTTCTGGCAGAATGAATAAAACATTAGCAGCTGAAATAGCACCCTAACAAGACATTATATTCAATGAAACACTAAGTAATCTTCTTGTCCGTGCCACTCCGTCACATCACCGACAATCAAGCCAACGGCAAATTTTTTTTAGTGGAGGTAATTCCAGGCGAATCTTGTTCCTAGGTAGTATACCTTACCCCTGCCACACACCTTTGTGGTGGCTTGCAGGGTATTATGTAGATGTAGATGTACCTTGAAAAAATTCAGGGACGAAGAATAAAGTACCCGAATAGAGACAGTGTAAGTGAATGAGGTTAAAATGAGAAATGCGTGGCCATTTGTGAGGAAACAGTGTTTGGTGCTGGTTATGCGACAGTTCGGATACAAATAATAGCTTGAATAATTTAAAATTCTAATGGGAATTTATTGCAAAGGTTCTTGCAACGCTTGAGAGCTTATTTTTAAATTTTGTCCTCCAGTGAAATCTTAAAAACCGCGAATTTGTCTTTGTTCTGTTATAAAATCTTCAGACGAAACTTAAGTCAATTCTTGAGGGCCAAAGAACACTATTATTTTAAAGACGTGTGTGCGAGAGAAACCCAGAGAACAGCTCTCAAGTCATTCTTCTTTGATAACAGAGCAAAGTTTGACCTCAATCGTCGTAGCTTGAATTCAAGGTTATAAATAATTACTGCCAATGCTTTATATTAATCCAAACGTTTGGTATTTTGGGACGAGAAATTGTCACTAAGTAAAGAAATTGTACTTTTGTTACATTTATTGGCTTCATAGACAATTCCTTAATCGGGATCAGGTTTACCGTAATCAAGGAGATATATCCTTGGAAAACATCGTCTTCAAAGGCATTCGGTGACTGGAAAAACCCTCAATAGAGCTTGTCATTTTAATTATATCTTTCGACTTGCAATATATATGCACTTCATTCTCCCTTACCGCTTTTGCTGTCGTCCAGGTAGTAATCAGGATACGGAATCATGATCGGAAATAACCATTCCTTGTAAGTTCGAATAAAGCCAACTGTGTTTCGCAAGATCTACCTTTCCGGAACCCATGTTGGCTGTTTTTGAGCGATCCCTGACTATCCAAATGTCCCATGATCGAACTGACTACAATGTGCTCAAATACATCTACATCTACATAATACCCTGCAAGCCACCATAAAGGTGTGTGGCAGGGGCAATACCTTGCAAGAGAGTGACGTGAGTGAAATGGGTTGTAGTTATTAGGTTCTTCCCTATCACCGCTTTTAAAAATAGGTGTAATTTAGCTACTTTCCAATACTTGGGTACTGTGTGGTTCTCTAGTGTTTTATTGAATATTATTTCTTGATAGGGGGCTATATCAAAAATGTTTCCATGAGGTAGCCTAGTTGCGTGTCAATTGTGCATGTTTGGTGACCTTCACCACCTGCCACACACCATCATCTACATTTACATAATGTCATATCATGCATAAAATGGATTAGTAATTATAATCTAGTCTAAACTTCACAATTAAAAAAAAATGGAAATAGCAAAGCAAGCATGCAAGAACATTCTGTTATAGCAGTTTAGCTCAAAGTCATTATACCAATATGCAACTACCTATGATATCCATTGATACACTCGTATTTATCCTATTGGATAAATTTACAACTTTTCATATCCCTAAGTGTACGAGGAAAAAAGGACATCTTGAATTTATTTATTTATTTATTTATTTATTTATTTAAATCATTATTCACATACAGCAGTAGCGCCAATTTACAGTGAAACAAAAATTTTTTTTCGTCGACGGGATTCGAACACGGCCCTTCCGCACCGCAGCCCCGTACGCTGACCACTGGACTACAACACCCTTGATAATTATAATCTTGATAATAATAATAGACTTGATAGACACCCTTGATAATAATAATAGAATATTATTTGTCAGTTTCTTCAATCAATTTCTCTTATTATATGATTCTTCTACATCTACATCTACGCGATACCCTGTAAGCCACCGCGAGGGTGTGGCAGGGGGTGAAGATCTCCCAGCATGCACTAATGACATGATTATGGTCCAGTCTCTCATATAATTTGAGAGTTCGTAATATATTTTAACGTCATCAGGGAAAATATTGTCTTGGTATTTATTTAAGTGATTAAGTCTAAATTCCAGCCTACGATCATACAATGTTTCCCAATTTAATTAATTAAATTAGACTGGTTACGGTAATGTAGTTAAAATACGATCCCTTTACAAATCTTGCCGATCTTCGCTGCACACGTTCAAGTTCATTATTTAGGCCCATTTTTTAAGGTGGCGGTGGCTCGTAGGGTAATGCGTACTTGTACTTGAACCTGCGGGCTGTCAATTGCGGGAGTGATCGCTCTTTTCTAAAGTGATCCAGAGTTTTAATGGAAAACCTGCAGCAATGACATATGTGGGCGTTTATGTTTATGTGCGCCAATAAAGGGTTGAAAGATGAGCGTGGTGCCTCAGGTTTGCTGGTATTTCTCGCGGTGGAGAAGGTGGTTTTTCACGGGATAATCTCCCCTCCAGCGCCGGCGACGTCCTGATCCCATTACACGCGCCCCGCTCCTCAACAGACCTTCCACCCCCACCAACGACCCGTCGCGTCGCCTAGCAACCACTTTCCCTTCCGCTTTCTGTATCCGAAGGAACGCTTCTCACCCACACCTCTATCTAGATATGTATGGGTACGTGTGTCTGCATATATTAGCCTGTAAATGTGTTCCCGAAGAAATTATGCAAATTCCGCCGAGCCATCACTGCTCACTCTAAGAGGGTGGAAATTATAGTATAGGTAGTGCTCGTGATTGTTAAATACGCCCCATTCTAATGTAATGTAGCAATTCTCAAATGGCATAAGATATGAACGAGGTAGTGGGGAGTAGCGTCGTAAAGCAGTACGAAAGGATCTTCAAGGTTGAGATTGCTAACCGGCAGTCTGACGTAAACTCGTATAATACGGCCCGAGTAATGCTCCTTCTTTCGTTCCTTTTATCGGAGTAAAACAGTAATGTGGAATGTAGCCAAAGTTAATGCGACTTTTTACCTTGTTTTTTTAATTAATGTGGGAGGTGGAAGTGTGGGATGCTTTGGGGGTTTTAGATGAAAAAGTGGCGAGGATCGCGGATTGATCATTTTCATCAAAATGAGAGCAACCAGGGTGAAAAATCTCTGCATCCGCTGGGATATTTTTCTTCTAATTATCTTTTACACCAACACCGCCAATATTAATTCTCAATGTTGTTCAAATTAGGTACCTGTTGTCGTTCGCCATTCCTTCAAGGATCGTATTGAATTCGTTCAGCAAGCTAAACAGGTTATATATGCATACAGGTTAACATCTACATCTACACGATACCCTGCAAGCCACCGCGAGGGTGTATGGCAGGGGGTGAAGATCACCAAGCATGCACTACTGACATGTAAACAAGCAACTATGGGGTCTAATGCTACTAGATTGTTAGTATCTATAGTATTTAAGGGGTTAATACATGAATCATGCACTACAGAATACTCTAAAATATTTCCCCTACCTATCCCTTTGGTATGCTGCCTATTCTGTTCTCTTATAGTACGGGGAAAAATTCCATTTTGAATCTATCGGTACGACAATCTATCTCTCTAATCTTGTTTGGCTGGTCGAATCTAGCATAATACGATGGTTTTTATAATATCTGCCTAACATCTTCAGTAAAGCTATCCGATTGAAATTTCTCTAATAGATATATCTACATCTACATCTACATAATACCCTGCAAGCCACCACAAGGGTGTGTGGCAGGGGGTGATTGCTCACCAAACATGCACTACATATCATGCATAAAAAAGGAATAGTATTAATATAGTAGTCAGAACTACACTATTTAAAAAAGATAGAAATTGCAAATAAAACATGCAAAAACATTCTGTTAGTAGGGTTAGCTTTAAGTACTCATACCAACATGCAGCTACCAATGCTATTCATTGCTACTCTCCGATAGGACATATTTACCGTTATTCGTATCTCTTATTGTGCGAGGGAAAAAGGACATTTTGAATCGGTCAGTTCGGCAATCAATTTCTCTAACTTTATGATTATGGTCCAGTCTGCCATAGTAAGTTGGGGTTCGTAAAATATTTTTAACATCATCACTGAAAATATTGCCTTGGAATTTGTGGAAGAGCTTAAGTCTAAATTTCAACCTGCGATCTGACAATGATTCCCATTTCAATTCATTTAATAGACTGGTTACGCTAATATAATTATCGTATCGTCCCTTTACAAATCTTGCCGATCTTCGCTGCACACGTTCAAGTTCATTACTTAGACCGATTTCGTACGGATCCCATACACTGGCAGCATATTCCAAATGAGGTCTAACAAGGGAAAAGTAGCTGATTTCTCGTACATGATCGTCACATTTACCCAATACTCTTTTAATGAAACCCAGTTTGCGATTCGCTTGACCAATCATTTCACGAATGTGTTTACCCCAGGAAAGATCATTTGTCAGTCTTATTCCAAGATATTTAATGGATTCCACGTTAGTTAATTCATTATTACTTATTTTGTAAGTGGTAGGAGGAGAGCTATTCTTTTTCCAAAAATTCATTACATATATATGTTAGTTAAATATGTTAATGAAAGGCTTCTTCCCTTTGCTCATCGGAAGTCGTCGTTGTTGGTGCTTAATTCCGTCATTTGTGTCTTGGCGATACAACTGTAGAGCTATGATTTCTCATTAGTCTGTATTTTCGTTTTTGGTCATAATGATACATTACCTATTGCATAGTATCTTTGTGCTTTATGGCTTAAGGTATATGTAGGTCACACCACTCTTACAAATCCAAGTCCTTTGAGCTCAAATGTAGAACAATCAGAAAGAAAACCCTGCTTAAAACACGTCCCATCTCGGATTTGGCACGCGTATCTATGAATAATATTTACGGACACACGTGAGAATTTCGAGATGGAGTGGATGTTTATTTAGTATCTGAAGGAGAAACGTTTTCATCGAATCCTCTTTCTGTTCAAACGAATGCAAACATGAATTTATATTTCCATGCTCTGAGCCGGCATGGTTACTTTAAGAGACTCATGGAGAATAAGAAGAGAGAAGAAGAAGAACGTGATTTCTTTCGTCGCACTATAAGAGAACAGAATAGGCAGCATAGCAAAGGGATAGGTAGGGGAAATATTTTAGAGTAGTCTGAAGTGCATGATGCATATATTTATCCTTTAAATATTATAGATACTAACAATCTAGTTGTATGAGACCCTATAGTAGCTTGTTTGCATGTCAATAGTGCATGCTTGGTGATCTTCATCCCCTGCCACACACCGTCGCGGTGACTTGCAGGGTATCGTGTAGATGTAGATGTATCTTAGGCTCCAGTTGTATTTATCATAATTGCCAGGCATATTTTGCGTCACGATGACTGTTCATCACGTAATCGAAAGAAACAAGACAGGGATTTTGAGGTTTTTCGTTACCACATTATATCACCTTCCACGGCGAAGATCGGCAAGATTTGTAAAGGGAAGATACGATAATTATATTAGCGTAACCAGTCTATTAAATGAATTGAAATGGTAATCATTTTCAGATCGCAGCTTGAAATTTAGACTTAATCTCTTAAACAAATTCCAAGGAAATATTTTCAGTGATGATGTTAAAAATATTTTACGAACCCCAACTTACTATGGCAGACTGGACCATATTCATAAAATTAGAGAAATTGATTGCCGAACTGACCGATTCATGACGTCCTTTTTCCCTCGCACAATTAGAGATACGAATATCGTTAAATATGTCCTATCGGAGAGTAGCAATGAATAGCATTGGTAGCTGCATGTTGGTGTGAGTACTTAAAGCTAACCCTACTAACAGAATGATTTTGCATGTTTGCTTAGCAATTTGTATCTTTTTTTTTAAATAGTGTTGTTCTGACTACTATAATAATACTATTCCTTTTTTATGCATGACATGTAGTGCATGTTTGGTGAGCAATCACCCCCTGCCACACACCCTTGTGGTGGCTTGCAGGGTATTGTGTAGATGTAGATGTAGATTACAAGAGAGAAACACGCATCGTAAATTTCCACAGATTTATTTGCAACTGACCGTGGTTTCGGCGCGTTATGCCATAATCAGGGTGAATCTGCTGAATTTGACAAATTATGGTTTTCCTCTCCTGTGATGGAAGGTGATGCAAAATGTTTCCACCAAGTAAACGCCGATTTTCTTACGAACCTCAATGTAATTAGTGTTTTTGAATTACGCATTAAAAAAATAATTTGTTTTGCCCATGACGTCAATGCCAAAGGGGAAAACAATGGGGTCGTTTACCTTATTTTTTATTGCCGAATCTCATGGAGTTTGTAGAATAAAAAGACCCGCAATTTTCCGTTCTTTGATCCGTCGAATCGTTCTCGAGTTATAAGCGGTGAAAAACTGATATGTTTAGCCATTTAGGAAAAGTGGGCGTGCGAAGGACTCTACGTCATCCACTTCGTCCAATCAAAACTGAGGCTGCGCAGCTCCTTCGCCCTATCACAGTGGTGATTTTATGACCTTTCCTGGGGTAAACACATGCGTGAAATAATGGGTCAAGCTAATCGTAGACTGGGATTCATCAAAAGAGTATTGGGTAAATGTGACGAACATGTACGAGAAATCAGCTACTTTTCCCTTGTTAGACCTCATTTGGAATATGCTGCCAGTGTATGGGATCCCTACGAAATCGGTTAAAATAACGAACTTGAAAGTGTGCAGCGAAGATAGGCAAGATTCGTAAAGGGACGATACGATAATTATACTAGCGTAGCCAGTCTATTAAATGAATTAAAATGGGAATCATTATCAGACCGCAGGTTGAAATTTAGAATTAATCTCCTAAATCAATTCCAAGATAATATTTTCAGTGATGACGTTAAAAATATTTTGCGAACAATAAGGGATATGAATAGCGGTAAATATGTGCAATACGAGTGATTGAATCCATAGCATAAGTAGTTCCATGTTGGTGTAAGGACTTAAATGTAACCCAACTAACAGCACGTTTTTGCATGTGTAGTTTGCTATTTTTATCTTTTTAAATATTGCAGTTTAGACTAATATATTAATACTAATCCTTTTAAATGCATGATATGTAGTACATGTTTGGTGAGAATTCAGAACCTGCCACACACCTTTGAGGTGGCTTGCTGGGTATTATGTAGATGTAGATGAATGGTGGATACACAGCTGACTCTGCCAATGAAAAAGATTGTTAGACTCCATTCGGTTTATCTAGTAAGGCATAGCATATTTGTGAATATGCAATTAGTGAATATGCAAAAAGGCATCGTAATTTGTGAATAAGTAAATAAACTTCGGCACACTTTTAGTCACATCAATATGGATACGAAAATATTTTGCTGATCAGTTGTTTATATTATTTACAGGATGTGACAGGATCTCTTCAGGCAGACCTCCCGTCCCTACCTCCACTTCCCATCCCTTTCCCTCCACTTCTCCCCTCCCAGTCTTCCTTTAAACAGTCATAGACGGGAGGTGGATGACGTAGATATACTTAACTTAGCTCGTTCGATGGGCGTCACCTTTTGCTAATTTCAATTTTTTACTTTATGAGCGAATGGCTCTGGTTAGAAGATTAATTTTTTCACTAAAATTCATTTCTCGTTTCCATCTAACGATTTCGCGTACAAAATAGCGATTTCAGTTCCAAGTAAACGCCCCCATTGCGAGGGGCTGTCACCTCTCCCCCTCGTGCTTTGCGTTATCAACCGCCTCTCCCGGTTCCCGCGCGGAATGTTTCCACCCACCACGCCTACCTCCGTTTCCTATCGAGAGGGGTCCTCCTTATGAATCTCACTTTCACCCCGTGTGCGCGACTGAGGGGGAACCTCATTTTTCGCAACTACTCGCGGGGGCAAGGCCTCTTGCCGCGCCCTTTTCACGAGGGCACGCGTGCCCTTAGCCCTCGTCCCACTCCCCCTCGCGTCCCGAATTCCGCATTCCACACTCGCATCCACTTCCACCTCGAAATTAGTGTGTCGCATTCCTCCGCCAGCCTTTCGCTTTCTTTTTCGAGAAGGAGCGGTGCTCGGCCTTCTTTTATTTTAATATCATTTCGGTGTTGGCCGCTGGAAAGACTTTTTACACTCAAGGAGGCGAATTATCCCTCCTCTCAGCCGTCCTACTCACTCGTGGAATTCATGCCTTCTCCCCATTTCATTTAGTTGTGCGTTTCGCGCTTGATACTTGCTTCGCGGGGTTCCCTCCGACTTACTCTCCCTTTCGTTGCGTGGGTACACTTTCCCCGAATGGAACTGCGTCCTATTTCGCCTCTGGCGTGAGTGCCGTTTCGCAAACGCATAATATCTCCTCACTGGTTTTTCTAGAACTCTATCCGCGGTGTGCCGAATTCCCAGTGCCTGGCTGCCGAATATTTTCGTCATCACGCAACCCGAAAGTCGTCTGATAGTTGGAATTGAGTAGTACTGCTTGTGAATTCGATTTCTGATGAATTCATTTGCCCTCCTAGTGAAACCGATTATGTCTATACTAACAATTAGGGATATGAGTAACGGTAAATATATCCAGTACGAGTGTAGCAATGGATAGCATTGGTAGCTGCATGTTGGTATGAGCACTTAAAGCTAACCCAACTAACAGCATGTTTTTGCATGTATGCTTAGCTATTTTTATCTTTTTTGACTAGCGTAGTTTAGAACAGTATATAAATACTAATCCTTTCTTATGCATAATATGTAGTGCATGTTTGGTGAGAATTCACCCCCTGCCACACACCTTTATGGTGGCTTGCAGGGTATTATGTAGATGTAGATGAATACAACATACAACAACCTCCCGTGCTTGACTGTAGTGCGTGCTTGATGCGGATTCAGTCGTAATAAAACATATTTGCTGTAGCTCGCTGGACACTGTGGATGTGCAGATGGAAACACAAATGGAGTCTACATAGTACTCTGCTAGCTACTGCCAGGGTATTTGTTGAACTATCAATAGGCATGCATTAAAATAAAAAAATCAAGTACCATTGTAATTGCTACATTACTGGTTCTTTTATTAATAGATATTAACCATCCTATTCCACGTGATTCTTTCTGCTAACATTTTTAGTATGTTTCCATGAATTAGTAGCTTTTTAGCTCTAAATTGCTTGCAAGCAGTGCATTTTTGGTAATATTCACTCCCTGCCACACACCCTCTCGGCGGCTTTAAGGGTATGACATAGATGTAAATGCAGATTAGTATAAGATTCTAAAATAAATGAAATTCAACTATGGATTCATCAAATGGAAGTATTTTCAATTATATTTCTACTGCCAATAAAATGCCATGAACTTTGGGATGGACACCGCACGTATCCAATTATTTGGAATTCCGTGATTTTCAAGTAAAAAATGAGATGGCTTATATTTATTCACATGCAGGCATGCGATCAACTAGCAAAAATGTACATTATGTATCCTCTTCTCTCTCCTGGTAGCTTCTGCTGCTCTTCTTAAGTACGCGGGAAAAAATACATTTTGAAAATATCTGACTTTATCTCGATCTATACTCGATCTATTTATCTAACTTTATATCTATTAAATAACCTACCATAGTGTCCTGGAATTTTTACTATATTTTCAACATCTTCGGAGAACCTGTATCCCTTCAAATTCTGCCGGATTTGTATTTCGTATTACAACTTACGCTGGATCGTGATTACACACCTCAACTTTCTTATAATCTCGATTCACTGTGAAACATGTAATAACGTCTTTTAGGAAGCCTATCTGCTCTTCGTTATACACCATCCAATTTCACAATAAAACCTACCTCATCCGGGTCTCATGTACTCGCTGCATAATTTAGGAGCGGTCAAGCAAATGAACTTTAGTGAATTATTCTTTACCCACATATTTGTAACTACAAGTCAAGATTTATAGCTTCAGCTTGAAGCACTGTCACAAGGAGTACGATCTCCTAAACTGAATTCACGAAGAAGATAAGATTTCTGATCACAGCTTCAGAATTGAGTGCGTTTAGGATACATGTGCTCTTCAATTCAGGAGGGGCCAAAGGCTTTTGCCCCCCCCCCCCCCAGAATTTGCCCCGGACTCTTGAGAAATGAGTAGTCTTTATTAATAAATACTGAATTTCACTTGTTTCTAGATAGCTTTTTCCCTTCTGATGTATATTGTCACACCTTCATACGCTCTTTCAGCGAAGTTCTCGTCCCTGCCACACACCTTTATGGTGGCTTGCAGGGTATTATGCAGCTGTAGTCTCTACCCCCTCCTATCCGCAAAATAAAGCGGGCCCTTTTCTTAGAAGCCGGGCCCTTTTTCAGGAGCCGTGCCATTTTCAAGGTTGGCCCCCTCAACGAAAATAGTTCCGACGCCCCTGGCCAAATACACCGTGAATCTACATCAATGCAATGTCCTGAGAGCCAACACGAGGATGTGTGGCAGGGGGTGAATATCACAAACATACACAACTTACATGCAAACAAGAGCTATAAAGCTACTACTTAATGGAGAGATTTAAAATATGAGTCACGTGCAACTAGGTGGTTAGTAACAACACATTTATGAATTGATTACTGGTTAGAGAAACTATCGCAAATATATTTATTGGGTTACCGTACTAGATATATTAATCGGACATACATCACGTTAGTCGCATAGAAACATTTTTTCGAAAGTACCTTTATTTATTGAATGACCCTGAAGAGAATTTACTTCATTTTTTGATTTCTAATCAATAGATATGTAATTGATTTATTACTTTAAATGATCATACATCATTCAACTGATTGTTTGTACTTGCTGCACGTATTGAAATCTTATACACAGAGTATGGTGTACCCACAATTGGTTTTCTACATCTACATCTACATCTACATAATACCCTGCAAGCCACCACAAGGGTGTGTGGCAGGGGGTGATTGCTCACCAAACATGCACTACATATCATGCATAAAAAAGGAATAGTATTAATATAGTAGTCAGAACTACACTATTTAAAAAGATAGAAATTGCAAAGAAAACATGCAAAAACATTCTGTTAGTAGGGTTAGCTTTAAGTACTCATACCAACATGCAGCTACCAATGCTATTCATTGCTACTCTCCGATAGGACATATTTACCGTTATTCGTATCTCTTATTGTGCGAGGGAAAAAGGACATTTTGAATCGGTCAGTTCGGCAATCAATTTCTCTAACTTTATGATTATGGTCCAGTCTGCCATAGTAAGTTGGGGTTCGTAAAATATTTTTAACATCATCACTGAAAATATTGCCTTGGAATTTGTGGAAGAGATTAAGTCTAAATTTCAACCTGCGATCTGACAATGATTCCCATTTCAATTCATTTAATAGACTGGTTACGCTAATATAATTATCGTATCGCCCCTTTACAAATCTTGCCGATCTTCGCTGCACACGTTCAAGTTCATTACTTAGACCGATTTCGTAGGGATCCCATACACTGGCAGCATATTCCAAATGAGGTCTAACAAGGGAAAAGTAGCTGATTTCTCGTACATGATCGTCACATTTACCCAATACTCTTTTAATGAAACCCAGTTTGCGATTCGCTTGACCCATTATTTCACGAATGTGTTTACCCCAGGAAAGATCATTTGTCAGTCTTATTCCAAGATATTTAATGGATTCCACGTTTGTTAATTCATTATTACTTATTTAGTAAGTGCTAGGGGGAGAGCTATTCCTTTTCCAAAAATTCATTACAAGACATTTCTTAAAGTTTAATTCTAACTGCCATGTATCACACCAAGTTTCAATTGCTTGTAGGTCAATATTTAAATATTCTTTATCGTTCGGGCATAGAATTTCCCTGTACACTACTGCGTCATCGGCAAATAGACGAAGCTTACTTTTTACCACCTTTTGGATATCATTAATATACAAAAGGAATAGGAGTGGACCTATCACACTACCTTGTGGGACACCCGAAGTGACTTTAATTGCCGGTGAGGTTTTGAACCCATTTAGACCAAATCACCTACAGGTGTGTAATGGTAGCGTGCGAGTCACCGCGAGGGTGACTATTATAAGGGATTAACAGGGGAATAACAGGGGGTGAATTCACACCAGGCATGCATCACCGCCGCACTCAATGTCCTATTTTTAATTACAACTTATTGTTAACTATTGTAAGCAATAAATCGACCAAGAAAACAAAGCAATTTCATGGAATACTTCTTCTCATATATATCTGTTATCATGCAGGACAGACATCACCATTGAGGCTCAAACATTTGTGACTGGATGCCATAATGGCAAGTGAGTCAAAAATCCACACTTATATTTGGTGCAAAAGTTCTTGTAAGTGTACAGTACAAGGATGAAATTACATAATGAATTATTTCGATAATGTCGACGGTTCTGCAAATAACCTGAAACGATTCAAATGCTCTCAATGGAATCCCTGTTTCAACCTGTTCATTAATCGTTCGCTCACCGATAGTTCGCTTCGCACACCTACCACCGACCGCCCCCTCCTCTACTTACTGCGGTTACCACCCCCGCAGCCCCCCCCACCCCAAACCACCCACCCTCTCCCTTCTTCCCCAACCCGCCAGGTCGCTTCCTCCTCAAGGTATTTCCGTTTACTCCGCGAAATCGATATGGTAATGGTCAGGTTGCTCACTGACAAGCCATCTACGCGTGCACATGTAACACGCAAGCCATCGGAGGGGAGTGTATGGCAGGAGGTTACTCCACACTTGGCATGCATTGCCATTTTCTGTGCCATTGCTAGTTAAGTGTATTATCGGGTCGAAGCAGTCTCACATACAATGCTGTGAAACCTTCCCCGTGATTGGCAGCGTAGAGCAGCAGAGGTTGGTTAAAAGGTGTTACGATTGGTTGAGTAGCGTTTCAGAATTCATAAAAGAATTAGGGTGGGAATCATTATCAGAGCGTAGGATAAAGTACAGTTTGAATCTATTAGAGAAATTTCAATCGGATAGCTTTACTGAAGATGTTAGGCATATATTTAAAAAAAGCGTATTAGGCATATATTAAAAGCGTATTATCAACCAGATAAATAAGATTAGAGAGATAGAGATTTGTACCGATAGAATCAAAATGGCATTTTCCCCCGTACTATAAGAGAACAGAATAGGCAGCATAGGAAAGGGATAGGTAGGGGAAATATTCTAGAGTATTATGTAGTGCATGATGTATGTCTTACACCTTAAATACTGTAGATACTAACAATCAAGTTGCATGAGACAATATAGTTGCTAGTTTGCATGTTAGTAGTGCATGCTTGGTGATCTTCACCCCCTGCCACACAACCTCGCGGTGGCTTGCAGGGTATCGTGTAGATGTACCGAGTACTGGGGGCCCAAATCTTGAATAGTTCGTTACGCTATAACGAATGACATTTGTCGTTATGATGACGTCATTCGCTTCAAGTTATCTGTTTACCCACGTTGATAACAAAATACGAGTTTTCGTTTCTAACGAAAACGTTAATACTTATTCGGTGAGTAACGAAAGAATCAAGAGTCGGGCCCCTGGCCCTATTCCGCCCGCCTGAAATTGGGCGCAAAGATCTACATCTACATAATACCCTGCAAGGCACCATAAAGGTGGGTTAAAGGGGGTGAATTCTCACCAAACATGCACTACATGTCAAGCATAAAAAAGGATTAGTATTTATATACTGTTCTAAACTACACTATTTAAATAACGATAAAAATATCTAAGTAAACATGCAAAAACATGCTGTTAGTTGCGTAAGCTTCAAGTCCTTATACCAGCATGCAGCTACCAATGTTATCCATTGCTACACTTGTGCTGGATATATTTACCGTTATTCATATCCCTAATAGTACGAGGAAAAAAAGACATTTTGAATATGTCAGTTCGGCAATCAATTTCTCTGATTTTGTGATCATGGTCCAGTCTACCATAGGAAATTAGGGTTCGCAATATATTTTTAATAGATTCACTGAAAATATGGTCTTGGAATTTATTTAAGAGATTAAGTCTAAATTTCAACCTTCAATCTGACAATGATTCCCCTTTTTAATTCATTTAATAGACTGGTTACGCTAATAAGGTTACCATACCGTCCCTTTACAAATCTTGCCGATCTTCGCTGCGCACGTTCAAGTTCATTATTTATACCGATTTCGTAGGGATCCCATACATTGGCAACATGTTCCAAATGAGGTCTAACAAGGAAAAGGTAGCTGATTTCTCGTACATGATCGTCACATTTACCCAGTACTCTTTTGACGAATCCCACGTGGATTCTGTCCCAAGATGATCTGTTAGGAAATCCGTTGCCATCAGGTTGAATCACGCCTGGGATAAAAACAATTTCTAAGAATATCCCAATAATTTTGCCGCCTTTCTTGCAGAATTTTGTGTCCAATTCATCTGTCCGCTAAATAACAAATTTATGGTCGTTTTTTATCGTTTTCACGTATTTTCAAATATTTACTATTCATCCATCACGAGTACTCTGCTAATAATGCCTTTCTTGGATTCTTTTCTTGGACGATTCGTGTCATCTCCTTCCCTCATCTACATCCGCATCTACGCAATACCCTGCAAGCCACCGCAAGGATGAGTTGCAGGGGTGAAGATCACCAAAAATGTACTATTGACACACAACTAAGAGCTACCATGAAATGCTAGCAACGCAACTAAGAGTTACCATATTTAGTAGGCTACTACATGAAAACATGTTAGAGAATACATCTACATTGGTATAAGGACTTGAAGGTAACCCAACTAACAACACGTTTTTGCAGGCTTAGTTTGCTATTTTTATCTTTTTAAATATTGCAGTTTAGACGAATATATTAATACTAATCCTTTTAAATGCATGATATGTGGTGCATGTTTGGTGAGAATTCACCCCCTGCCACACACCTTTGTGGTGGCTTGCAGGGTATTATGTAGATGTAGATACATAAAACCCGGAAAGCCTCCATAAAGGTGCGTGTTAGGGGGTGAATTCACACCAAACATGCATTGCATATCAGGTATAAAGAAGATTTGTAATTATATTATAATCTAAATTCCACAGTTTAAAAAAAATATATAAAAATAGCAAAGCAAATATCACATTTTTTTAAAATCATCCTCGCTAGCTACACACCTCTTCCTTTCACCGATTAAATGTGTTCATGGACATCTTAAGACATCTCACGTGATTTATCAATTTCAGATTGTTTGTTAACAATGTGCATGGAGGAATAGTTGTTCTTGTAGGCAATCAAGCGCAAATGAGCCATGCGGAATAGAATCGCTTTTCGAAGGGATGCACTCCGCTCCTTGGGGCCGTGAATACTCTGCTTCCCACCACCCTTCCTCCCTCCCTTCATTCTCTGGCACAGCGTCCAGTTGAGGGGCATTTTGATTTAACCTTGAAAGCTTCTCGCGTAACATTCTCGCGGTAGTAATCGGAGCATGAAAGAAAGTAAACAAAGGAGAAAAATCTTGAGAACTGTGTCCGTTGAGACGATTAGAAAGACTTACTACGCGCAGAGGATGGCAACTTCCCTTTTTTGACTGATTGCTGGATGAGCAGCACAGAAGTATCGTGTAGATGTGGATATAGATCTACATCTACATAATACAATGCAAGCCACAATAAAGGTTTGTGGCAGGGGGTGAATTCTCACCAAACATGCACTGCATAACATAGGATTAATATTAATATATTAGTCTAAACTTCACTATTTAAAAAGATACAAATAGCAAAGTAAGCATACAAAAACATGCTGTTAGTTGGGTTACATTCAAGTCCTTGTACCAACATGCAACTACCTATGCTATGGATTGATTTACTCGTACTGGACATATTTACCGCTATTCATATCCCTAATTGTATGAGGAAAAAAGGACATTTTGAATCTGTCATTTCGGCAATCAATTTCTCTAATTTTGTAATCATGGTCCAGTCTACCATAGTAAGTTGGGGTTGGCAAAATATTTATAACGTCATCACTGAAAATATTATCTTGGAATTGATTTAAGAGATTAAGTCGAAATCTCGACTTGCGATCTGACAATGATTCCCATTTTAATTCATTTAATAGACTGGTTACGCGAGTATGATATTCGTATCGTCCCTTTGCAAATCTAACCGATCTCCTCTGCACACGTTCCAGTTCGTTATTTAGACCGATTTCGTAGGGATCCCATATACTGCCAGCATATTCCAAATGAGGTCTAACAAGGGAAAAGTAGCTGATTTCTCGTACTTGATCGTCGCATTTACCCAATACTCATGTCATGAATCCCAGTTTACGATTAGATTGCCCCATTAGCTTGTAGATGAAGTACGGAGCTGTTGACTCCAGTTGGGCTTGCTAATGTATCACTCTGCGTGGGAACATCTACATCTACATCTACACGATACCCTGCAAGCCTCGACGAGGGTGTGTGGCAGGGGGTGAAGATCACCAAGCATGCGCTACTAACATGCAAACTAGCAACTATATTGTCTCCTGCAACTTGATTGTTAGTATCTATAGTATTTAATGGGTAAGGCATGCATCATGCACTACAGAATACTCTAAAATATTTCCCCTACGTATCCCTTTCCTATGCTGTCTATTCTGTTCTCTATAATACGGGGGAAAAATGCCATTTTGAATCTATCGGTACGGCAATCTATCTCTCTAATCTTATTTATCTGGTCGAATCTAGCATAATACGCTGGTGTTTTTAACCATGAAACAGGGGTGGATACAAACGGCCGATGGAAGGAATTTCCCTTTGAAGATGGCCAGTGGCTGTCGCAATGAGCGGTGCAAAGGCAAGTTTCCACCGGATGAACAATTGTTTTTCACGAAGATACATGCAAACGTTTCTCTTCACAAAATCCACAATGTGCGTTTTCCAAATGAAGTCTTCGGAAGAATCTTCTCTGGTCGTCATAACATTACAAGCTTTAGCGTTCGGTGAAGCAGACCAGAAATATGTATATGAGCGTTCCTCAATCCACTTTGGATAGCAAGGATATGGTGATTTATATTCACATATGCCTACCTACATTAATCCCTGCCAGCCACAGCCAAGTGCATGTCCGATGACACCTGGCATGAATCACCCTTGAGTGAACAATATAGCTACCTAAGTAGCTACCTTACCTGGTTGTGTGAAAAAATATGCACTCATTTAGATGCAAAGCTATTCAGCCTTTATTTTCAATAGATCATCGTATGCAATATGCAATGGACTATTTTAATACAGTTATCTATATCTACATCTACATCTACATCTACATCTACATGATACCCTGCAAGCCACCGCGAGGGTGTGTGGCAGGGGGTGAAGGTCACCAAGCATTCACTACTAGCATGCAAGCAAGCAACTAAAGGGTCTCATGCAACTAGATTGTTAGTATCTAAGGTATTTGAGGGGTTAATACATGCATCATGCACTACAGAATACTCTAAAATATTTCCCCTACCTATCCCTTTCCTATGCTGCCTATTCTGTTCTCTTATAGTACGGGGGAAATATGCCATTTTGAATCTATCTGTACGACAACCTATCTCTCTAATCTTATTTATCTGGTCGAATCTAGCATAATACGCTGGTGTTTTCAATATGTGCCTAACATCTTCAGTAAAGCTATCCGATTGAAATTTCTGCAATAGATTAAATCTGAACTTTAATCTACGATCTGATAATGATTCCCACCCTAATTCTTGTATTCATTCTGATACACTACTCAACCTATCGTAACACCTTTTGACGAACCTAGCTGCTCTACGCTGCACACTGTCTAGTTCTCTCATCAAACCTAATTCATTAGGATCCCATACACTGGCTGCATACTCAAGGTGTGGCCTAACTAGTGAAAAGTAGCATCGCTCTTTTGTCTTCTCATCACATTTCCCAAGTACTCTTTTTATAAATCCTAGCTTTCTCTTCGCTCGGCCGCATATTTCCCTTATGTGTCTTCCCCACGATAAATCTTTAGTGATTGTTACACCTAAATATCTTACGGTTTCAACGTTTTCGATCTTCGTGTTTTTAATTCTATAGGATCGCTCTATCGAATTATTCCTCCTCCAAAAATTGATAGCTACACACTTTTTAAGGTTGAGTTCTAACTGCCATTTGTCGCACCACTCTTGAATTGCATCTAAATCCTTGCTAAGTGATTTCGTGTCCTCTTCGTTCGATATACCCCTGTACACCACCGCATCGTCTGCAAAAAGTCTAAGGTTACTACTAACTACGGTACCCAAATCGTTTATGTATAAAAGAAATAGAAGCGGACCTACTACGCTACCCTGGGGAACTCCCGATGTGACTTCGATTGTGTCCGACATGATACCATCTATGACAACCCTCTGCTCTCGCCCACTTAAGAATTCTTTTACCCAACATACAACGTCTTTATTTATACCAAAACTCTCTAACTTCAAGATTAATTTGTCATGAGGAACTTTATCGAAAGCCTTTTTAAAATCTAAAAATATCGCATCAACTTCAGTACTGCTTTCGCCGTGGACTAAAATATCGTGTACGAATAAAGCTAATTGTTTCTCGCAAGATCTACCTTTCCGGAACCCATGCTGGCTGTTTATGAGTAATCCCTGACTATCCAAATGCCCCATGATCGAACTGACTACTATGTGCTCAAATATCTTACAAGAGATTGACGTGAGTGAAATGGGTCTGTAGTTACTAGGTTCTTCCCTATCACCGCTTTTAAATATAGGTGTAATGTTAGCTACTTTCCAATCCTTGGGTACTGTGTGGTTCTTTAGTGTTTTATTGAATATTATTTCTAGATAGGGGGCTATTTCAGAAGCTAATGTTTTATAAACTCTGGAAGGAATTTGATCGGGACCTGGTGCTTTGTTTTTACTTATGCTTTTTAACTGCTGCTCTATTCCGCGACATGAAATGTTTATTTCGGGCATTTGCTCACTGAAAGTGTTCGGCGGTGGTTCCACTGCGTTTTGTGACGATGAGTTGAATACACTTTGGAAGAAGGTGTTTAAAGTGTTGGCTTTTTCTACACTGCTGGTGACTCTGATTCCTTTATCATTTTTAAGTGTGTGCACTGTGGACTTATTTCCCTGAAGCTCTCTCACATATGACCAAAACGCTTTAGGATTGCTATCTAAATATTCTCCTAACATCTTGCTCTTGAAATGTGATAACGCTTTCCGACATGATTTCCTTGCTAATGCTCTCGATTTTTTATAGTTTTGAACTAGCTCATTTTTTTCCTCTACCGATAGACCCCGTCTGGCATTTTTCATCTTAGCGTGGCATACCCTTTGTCGCTTTAGTGATTTCCTAACCTCCGCGTTATACCACTTTGGCTCTGTATTATCACTAATATATTTACTTGGTATGTATTTATGAACAGCGTTACGGGTGACCTCAAGAAATTCTCTCCACGAATCCTCTGTATTTAATCCTTTGCTTTGTTCGCTGAATACATTAAACGCTTCCCTTAATTCCTCTTTCATACCGTCGTAATTTGCCTTGCCAAATAAGTACACCCTTCTCCTTGGTTTATAATGTCTTTCAACGCCTACAATAAATTTCGCATGCACTATTTTATGGTCACTAATTCCTGTGTCTGTAACTGTATTTAGAACTCGCTCGGGTATATTTGTTGCTAATAAGTCTAGAATGTTGTTTCCCCTGGTCGGCTCTGTTACTAGCTGTTGTAAAGAATGTGCCGTAAAGGTGTTCAACAGTGATTCGCAATGTTCCTTATCCTTACCTCCTGCAATGAAACTACACGTATTCCAGTCTATCGAGGGGAGATTGAAATCTCCGCCTACTATTATTCCTCTATCATTCTTCCCAGAAAGTAATGTGCGTATCTCTGACTCTAGCTCTATTATAGAATTGACGTCTGCGTCCGGTGGCCTGTAATATGCACCTACATATATCTGTTTTGCGTTACTACTTTTACTTTTAACGGAACACCATATTAATACTTTCTACATTTCGCTCTGAAATAAGATATATCTACATATTTTGCGTAGCGTATTATGCTAGATTAAACCAGATATTAGAGAGATAGATTGTCGTAGTGATAGATTCAAAATGTTATTTTTCCCCCGTGCTATAAGACATAGGCAGCAAAGCAAAGGCATAGGTAGGTAGGTGAAATATTATTAGAGTGGTATGTAGTGCATGACGCATGTATTAGTGGCCAATTCCTTTATTACTATGAAGATACTAACCATCTAGCTGCATGTGACCGTATTATCTAGCATGTTTCCATGTAGTAGCCTAGTTACTTGTTCGGAGATCTTCACCCTCTGCCACATACCCTCGCGATGGCTTGCAGTGTATTGCGTAGATGTAGATATATTTTTAATACATTCCATTTACAAATATTGCCGGTCCTTTAAATGCATGATATATAATGCATAATTTGTGCGAATTCACCCTCTCTTGCACACCTTTGTGGTGGCTTGTATTTTATTATGCAGATGCAAAGGTGTTCTGTCTTTCGGCCGTAAGGTACGAGCTCTGTGCACAGTTCATGGCACCAATTTTTCAGGCTAATTTTCCAGGCTAATCCTCCTACTTCTACCAGTTCACTCCCTCTAGGTCAACTTAACAGCAAGTTAACTTCTGCTCGCTCTCTAAAGGTGCAAATAGACATTTCCTATGTAACCTCAGCTCTTTAGTTGGCGCCGGCTCTTTCCTGCTCGTGCCAAAATAAACACGACACGGAAGTGACTCAAGTAGTTTGTCGCGCGCCCACCTTTCACCTTGGACGTCACACATCGGGATCAGTGAAAGAACGCACATGAAGTCTCGGTAATGAACGGTTGTTGCTTCGCGGTCGTTATGCACCGAGGAACCACGAGACTGCAGGAAGCACTGGGAACAAGAGAGTTGTCGGGAGTTGACAAGACAGACCCGAAGAGGAGTGGAAATGTCTAGGCCGTCAAACAAACCGCGGCACGCGTTCACACTCAGCGCTTTTAACAATCGGCGATCACGCTTTGAGCTTGGGAGCTTCGATTTATCTTCGGAGACACTTGTTTGGCAGCTGAAATGTAAATCAGAAGTAGGCTGAAGATTCACTTCATCTGCTCCTCAGCCCGGATTTATGTAATAGCGATAATGCGTCTGCACTGCTTCGTAAAAGTTGCTGAGTACCGAATGGGTGCGACTGCACAACTCCTTTATTACTCTGGTGATATCCATACCTGTCATCTATCCAGATAGAAGTTAGTCTATGGCTCCGCGTATAAATCAGAAATAAAAACAATTAGTTGGTGATGGGATTGATGCTTAAAATTCATATATTTCTGAATATGAAAAGGGTTCAGTACATAATTATAAGATGAGAGTCAAAATGAACTCACAACTCCAGAGTTGCGATATTCCTAGAGCTACAACTACATCTACGCGGTTCCCTGCAAGCCACCGCGAGGGTGTGTAGCAGGGGATGAAGATCACGAAACATGCGCTATTGACATGCAACTACGGTACTACATGTAATGGTACATAACAGGGTCACATTCAGCTAGATGGTTAGTATCTACATAGTAATGAAGGGATTGGTTGTTAATGCATGCATTATTCACTGCAGGCTACTATAATATTTCACCCACCTATCCCTTTGTTATGCTGCGTATTGTGTTCTCTTCTAGTACCGGGGAAAATGGCATTTTGAATAAATGATTCTAGATATATCGATCGATATAGCTAGATATATCGAAGGTAGGTCGTATAACTATTCATATTTCATGTGCATTGTTGCATCTGATTCTATTATGCAGTATGTTTCCACGTTGTTGCCTAGTTGCATGTCAATAGTGAATGTGTGGTGATCCTCACCCTCTGCCACACACCCTCACGATTTGATGAGTATTGTGTCGATGTAGGTGTATATTTCTTGCGATTGTAAGATTTACTCTGATTTATTTAGATTTTGTTCTCCAGTAAAATAATGAAGGGCAACGAAATAGTGGGTTTGTTAGTGCTACAGCTACATCTACATCTACATAATACCCTGCAAGCCACCACAAGGGTGTGTGGCAGGGGAAAGATTCAGAGGGGCTCCAGAAGGCCCCCACCCACCCCTCCAATTTACATTTTTTAGTATCCACACACATGTTAAGGTTAAGTTCCTACTGTCATTAGTCGCACCACTCTTGAATTGCATTTAAATCCTTGATAAGCGATTTCCTATTTTCTTATTTTGATATACACCTGTACACTACCTCATCGTCAGCAAAACGTCTAAGCTTACTAATAACTACGGTACCCATATCGTTTATGCATAAAAGAAATAGAAGCGGACCTACTACGCTACCCTGGTTAACTCCCGATGTAACTCTGATTGTGTCCGGCGTGATACCATCTATAACAACCCTCTGCTCTCGCCCTCGTTATGAAATATTTTATCCAACATACAACGTCTTTATTTATACCAAAACTCTCTGACTTCAAGATTAATTTATCATGAGGAACTTTATCGAATGCCTTTTTAAAATCTAAAAATATCGCATCAACTTCAGTACTGTTTTCGCCGTAGACTAAAATATCGTGTACGAACAAAGCTAATTTTGTCTCGCAAGATCTGCCTTTCCGGAACCCATGTTGGCTGTTTATGAGCAATCCCTGACTATCCAAATGCCCTATGATAGAACTGACCACAATATGCTGACATACCTTACATGAGATTGAGGTGAGTGAAACGGGTCTGTAGTTACTAGGTTCTTCCCTATCACCGCTTTTAAAAGTAGGCGTAATGTTAGCTACTTTCCAATCCTTGGGTAGTGTGTGGTTCTTTAGTGTTTTATTGAATATTATTTCCAGATAGGGGACCATTTCAGAAGCTAATGTTTTATATAATCTGGAAGGAATCCGATCGTACCTTGGTGATTTGTTTTTACTAATATTTTTTAACTGGTGCTCTATTCCTCGACATGACATTTTTATTTCGGGCATTTGTTCACTGAAAGTTTTCGGCGGTGGTTCAAATGTGTTGTGTGACGTGAGTTGAATGAGTTGAATTAGATTTTCATCTGCTCCAACTGCAGAGATAAAAGGCACCATCTATCCTTACTCTGGAGCTTAATCCTAAAGCAACCATGACATTCATGTTCGAGGTGGGACTCGAACCTGTGATCTATGGGCTGCCAATTTTAGGCGTTACCAATCTGCCTACCGCGGCCAGCCCGTCATTCGACGGCTTTGGTTTTAGTTTATTTTGAAGACTTAAACTATCTGTAATTAATATCTATGTGTTCTTATTTCTAGAACAGTGTTTATATTTCCATGCAGTAGCCTAGTTGCATCCCTAAGCGCATGTTTGGTGATCTTCACAACCTGCCACATACCCTCGCGGTGGCTTTCACGGTATTGCGTAGATGTAGATGTACAGTGCAGTATTATAAGAGTGTGGCAGAGAATGGAGGGCCACCGACACTAGAAATGAAGTATAAATGTAAAAGACTAGGGAAATACAGATGGAAATAGAGGCGTAACGATTTGGTGGTTATAAACTTTTGCTTGCATTGCGGTCTTACATATTGCGTAGATAAAGTTGATTGCAGAATATTTCAGTGCAGCAATATATTTTGACATATATTTAGGCACATTTTTACCTTCAGGGCGGTTTGTCTCAAGATGAAAACTTCGTTGACGGATGCAGATTTTGTGGGCTTCATTTGGATTATGGGCCTGTTGCTGCATAAAGCTATTTGTATGGAATATCACTGCACCACGCCAGTCGCTTGCCAAGGGAGCTCGCTTTTGCCAGTAAAAATACCAATCGAATTAAATGAAACCCATGTATTGAAACATTAGACAATTACATTTTGGATACGTTCAGGATATGTGGATTATATCGTACCAAGAACGAAATTCTACGACACCCCAGTTTTGAAATGCTAACTTTTTATAAACTTGATAATAACTTTTCTTCTATTTATACATTGGAAACTTACAGAGTGCATGGATAACATATATATCTATTATTCTTCAAACTTTGGTTGAAATTGAACGCTTTATTATTGATTTACGAATCATCAAAGTCGGCGCTTCGCTCGAACATCGCTTAAAACCGGCACTTTTTACGTTTCAACTGTTGTAAAAAATATGAAAATGCGTTTTAAAAATTTAAGTCTGCTATCCAATAACGAACAATGAAATTAGAAAAATTACGATGTGATTAGTTTTTCTGTAAGCCCAGCTGTTAATTTGTTATTCCTATTCAAACTCGAGTGCACATAATTTCTGTGAATTGACAGTAGTGAAAAGTAACATCGCTCTTTTTTTTCTCATCACATTTCCCAAGTACTCTTTTTATTAATCCTTGCTTTCTCCTCGCTCGGCCGCATATTTCCCGGATGTTTCTTACCCTCTATAAATCTTTAGTGCTTGTTACACCTAAATATCTTATGGTTTCAACGCTTTCGATCTTCGTGTTATTAATTTTATGGTATCGCTCTATCGAATTATTCCTCCTCCAAAAATTAATAGCTACACACTTTTTAAGGTTAAGTTCTAACTGCCATTTGTCGCACCACTCTTGAATTGAATCTAAATCCTTGCCGAGCGATTTCCTGTCTTCTTATTCGATATGCCCCTTATACACTACCGCATCATCTGCAAAAAGTCTAAGTTTACTACTAACTACGGTACCCAAATCGTTTTGAATAAAAGAAATAGAAACGGTCCTACTACGCTACCCTGGGGAACTCCGGATGTGACTTTGATTGTGTCGGAATTAATACCATCTATGACAACCCTCTGTTATCGCCCACTTAAGAATTCTTTAACCCAACATACAACGTCTTTATTTATACCAAAACTCTCTAACTTCCAGATTAATCTATCATGAGGAACTTTATCGAATGCCTTTTTAAAATCTAAAAATATCGCATCAACTTCAGTACTGTTTTCGCAGTAGGCTAAAATATCGTGTACGAATAAAGCTAATTGTGTCTCGCAAGATCTGCCTTTCCGGAACCCATGTTGGCTGTTTATGAGCCGTCCCTGACTACCCAAATGAGGGCTATTTCAGAAGCTAAAGTTTTATATGATGTGGAAGGAATTTGATCGGGACCTGGTGATTTGTTATTACTAATGTTTGTTAACAGCTGCTCTATTCCGCGAAATGAAATATTTATTTCGGGCATTTGCTCACTGAATGTGTTCGGCGGTGGTTCCACTGCGTTGTGTGACGATGAGTTGATGAATACGCTTTGGAAGAAGGTGTTTAAAGGGTTGGCTTTTTCTACACTGCTGGTGACTAATATCTTTATCGTTTTTAGGTGTGGGCATTGTGGACCTATTTCCCTGAAGCTCTCTCACACATGACCAAAACGCTTTAGGATTGCTCTATAAATATTCTCCTAACATCGTACTCTTGAAATGTGATAACGCTTGGCGACATTAATTCCCTGCTAATGCTCTCGAAGTTTTATAGTTTTGAACTAACTCATTTTTCCTCTACAGATCGACCCCGTCCTGCATTTTTCATCCGAGAGTGGCATTTTCTGTACACGTTAAAACACTTCGGGAATACTTCATAATCTGATATGTTCTTCGAAAGCCAGCTGGTTGTGCCTACGATTATATCTGCCTCAGTACTTTTTACGAGGTGGTGAAATTCTGCTACTTTATTTCTTAAACTACGGCAATGCACTACTGTCACTGAAATTCTTTCTCCCAATCTGTTTATCTCTTTCTCTTGGTGCTTTTTTCCAACTAAAATTTTCCTCGATAATTTTTTAACGGACCCACTATTTGATCTACCCATTACCTTTGACGGTTAAGCATGCTCGTTCTTTTTATGTGTTTTTCTCTGACCTTATAAAACTACTCTGCATGTTCTATCAATTTCTTCAAAGATTGCTCCCCCGGGGATTGATCTGCACTCTAGATTGCCCCCGGGACTAAGAAATTGATAAATATAAAATTGATGAAATATTAAACTTTGAATGGAAAGGAGTCAATTTTGATTGCAGGCCGACTTGACACGTGATCATGGGAGAACATCATTTCCTCGTGATGTGTCCAGGCCCATTTTTACGTGTGCCCAAGAGGAGAAGCTGGATTCCTTTCCTGGAAGCATTCCTTTCTGTCATCAATCCCCTCTCCTGATGATTCTCCCGGGAAACCTTTTCGGTGCGCCCTCACGCAACCCTCTCGCACGCACCGCTCCGCAAACAAAAGAGGGCGGCCGCCCGCCCCCTCTGCCTCGCATCCCCCCAGATTCTCCCTCCCCACACCCCCAAAGTTCCTTCACCCCTCCCGGCCTCTCCAGCGAAATACTTTTACGCATGACTGGATATCTTCTTAAGAAAAAATCAACCCACTTCTTCAAGCCCATCATCCGACCTTTCCCGAAAACCGCTCCCGTCAATAATGGCATGCGTTAGGCACTATATTCCATCGCCACTCTCCCTCAACCCCCTCCCCCTTGCGCCCTCAACCATCTCGCCCACAAAATCTACATAATACCCTGCGAGCCACATAAAGGTGTGTTGCAGGGGGTCAATCCACACCAACGATGCTTACATGCATACTTTCTAGCGTTAAAAAGGATTAGTAATTATATCTAACCTGAACTTAACAATTTTCAAAAAAAATATGAAAATAGCAAAGAAGCATGCTAAAACATGGTGTTAGTTGGGTTAGCTTAATGTCATTATACCAACAAGTAATTACCTATGCTATCCATTGTTACACTCCTATTTATGCTAATGGACATATTTACAGTTATTCATATCCCTAATTGTACGAGGAAAGAAGGACAGTTTGAATCTACCAGTTTGACAAACAATTTGTCTAATTTTTTGATCAATGGCCAGTCTACCATAATAAGTTGGAGTTCGCAAATTATTTTTAATGTAATCAGTGAAAAGATTATTTTAGAATTTATTTAAGGGAATAGGTAAGGGGGTAAGAGGGGTTGGAAGTAAGTTATTTATATCATCTACATCTACATTTACACTATACCCTGCAAGCCACCGCGAAGGTGTGGGGCAGGGGGTGATCTCGAACTCCTCGCACGAAATATAGACACTCGACTGCTTTAAATTCTCTCGTAATACGGCCGATAAGAGATTTTTTCATGTAAATCGAGGGCAAATTTGAAAAAAATACCTCATTACCTTTAGGTAGCGAAAGGAAAGGGTAGTGATTTATATATTCTATATGAGTAAATACAAAACAAGTTGAATGAGGTTAGCTTGTAAAGCAAGGAAAGCAACTTCATAAGTTGGACTTTGAAAACATTTGTGGCGATACTCCGCCACAACTGCCGCATTGGCTCGATGGATCCGCTCTCGTCTCCCGTGCGGGTTAAGCCCGTGTTTTACTCTCGAGGTTATGTATAAATAAGGTTTCTAGAACTTCACTTTCGCACGTCAAGTCTAATATGAGCAAGTACATTTTTCAGTTTCCATTTTGTGTTGTGAGTTGACGTTTGAGTTCTCATCCTACACGGATGAGCTGAATGATCTTTCAGCTATAGAGAATATTTGACCAATTTGACCAACCGACTTTTTTCAGAGTTATCACTACTTGTGTTAGTTGATGGAATTTTACTATTTATTGACCAAAGGCTTTAAATTACGTGACGCATGAAATATTATGAACATTAAAATTGCCTACTCTTTTAGGATAAGAGGATATAAATTGTTGGAAGTTACAGCTATGTGCTTCCATTCCTTTTATTGTGCATCTCCCTCTTAGTAGCAAGTGGACTGCGAGTTTCAGGCCTGTGGAAACTCCGACCCAAAACTCTATCTGCTTTTTCGATTGAAGTAATGTTGAATCCCCTGAGCCATCCGCCTCCACGCGACTTCTCTCTTCCTCCCGCAGCGAAAGGTATACAGCTGAGAATAGTCACACCATGCATGCTCCTATTAAGAGTTTATTAAGGGCTTGGAGTTATGTTTTATTTGAATCAGCGCCACGTTTCTGCAAATAGGAGCCTGGACCCGTTGGGAAGGTTGTTGTTGTGTTGCCCTTCCCACTATTCATCTACCCAACTTTTAAAGAAGATTTTTGAAGCTAACCCAACTAACAGCATGTTTGTGTATGCTTGCTTTGCTACTTTTATCTTTTTTTAAATTGTGAAGTTTAGTGTGTGGCAGGGGGTGAAGGTCACCAAACATGCACTAATGACACGCAACTAGGCTCGTACTTGGAAATATTAATAGAGTCACATGCATCTAGATGGTTAGTATCTACATAGTAATAAATGTTTATTAGTTATAATGACATTTAGGAAGAGCTGTAGAGAGGGCCTTCTTGAAAACCCTGGTCCATCCTTACTCTTATAAGTTTTGGTCTTCGTGGTGCTCTGAAGAGGGGGCAGAGTACCCAGTACGTACCCAGCTGGGGCCTTCGCGTGGCATAGGCCCTCGTTGACCGGAGGGGGGCGCTGGCGCCACATCCGCAGGGCCCTTGCTAAATCTCTCCATTCGTTGTGGCATTACCGAACCCTTCTCATCCTATCGCGACTCACGTTCGCAAACGATGGGAAATTATTCGAGAATCAACTCGGTAATATCCACATTAATTGCCATGAGAAAAAATTCACCTTCCCGGTCCAGGCAATTAATGTCAATTTCACCGCCGTTCACGCGGCAGGTTTGAGATATCATACTTTACCGCCAAGCGCGGCTTTAGCGCTGGATGAGGTTCACCAATTGGTCGTGGCTTCTGTGAAGCCCTTTCTCCCTTGCGTGGCCATCCTTGATGGACCGCAGGGACTCAAAATCAAGTACCTTGAACCTCGGTAAAATTGCCATGGGAATTAAGGATCCTGGGCCTCGATCATGGATCTTCATAACGCGTGCGCTAGCGTTATCGTTATTTATTGATTAAACTTAACTCAGAGAGAACGTGATATCCATTCTTCATTTTTCGTACAGCACTTCAAATCGCTTATTACAGTCAGTGGAGCGAATTATATAGACGATTATTGTTAACCCTGCGCTACTCTAGGGGTAAGCGTTAACGATAAAGATTGCGATAACGCGAAAGATAGGGTAAAGGGGGGTGAATCGGGCCACAAAAAGGAAAATCGTCGATTTCCTCGTTTGTGTAAACAGTTACATTCTGAAAGCATTATCAGCAAAGGACTTGATGTTTTTCCAGTTTAAAACGCAATTTTCAGCGTGGTTGCTCTGAATAGAACGGTCCTGGAGCAATTTCTTCAAGAGACTGCATGGTCCTATTCGCCCGACGACTTGGAGGGCGAATCGGACCAGATTAGAGGCTGAATCGGACCAGTAAAATAACGTTATAAATTTTTTTAGTTTTCTTAAGTTTTATTCCATACAATTTTGAAATTTTGCATCATTGCTATTAACAATGTAGTGCAGTCTGGAGATATTTCGACGACACCTTCTTAGAGTCAAACATAACTTTACAAATAGACATACATCACCAAATCTGAACATATAGAACAAAATAGAACAAAATAGAACAAATTTACCAAAACAATTAAGCACATTTACCACAAGTAAATTTATCTCGCCCCTTAGCACCTACACACAGCTCATGGTACCAACAATTACACTTCATGCACTTAATCCAGTCTCTAAACTTTGACGAATTCGCACAATTATAAGACTTGGAGCAGAAGCCACAAAGCGTATCATCAGCTGAGTTTTCCCCATTCTCAGTATTGCCGTCCCTATCTGAAGATGATTCATATAAGTTTCTGCAAGTTCCCTTCGCGTTCCTAATATTTTGTTTCTTCAGTCGTTGCTTTGTTTCTTCTATTACAGCTGGAGAAGTAAGTATTTGAGCAATTTGCTTTCTTGACCTTTTCACATTGACTTTCATTCTTTTTTCTGGTGTAGGTAGTAAATTATGGAAAGACCTACCCAAAGTATTTGACGATTCCTCAGATGTTGATGTCGAGGATTGGCTTACTTCATAGGGACTGGCAGTTAATTTTTGATCGGAAGATGAATTTGTCGAAAAAGGAGTTGATGCTTCTTCTGGGGCGTGTGAGCTTCCGAGATTAGAAGGATGAAGATCTAACTCCGTCAGGATACCCGGATTCAGAGGGAATATTCCTACTGATCGGAATCCATTTTCAGCGTTGCCGATTGTTGCGGCTTTGCTCCATGCATTTCGAAAAAGCCGACCAAAATTAAATTTAGTCATCTTTCTATCCCCCTTACAAACTGTCATATACGCATTTGTTTCAATATCGTAGTATGTCTTTAATGGTTTATAAAAAGACCTGCCCAGAGGTTACAACCTTTGTGTAGTGTGGCTGGGCAGTGATAAGAGAGTGATCTCATTCCTTTCACAGAACAGTAGAACACGAAGAGTCTTGTGTGATGCGTGGCCATCGAGGACTAAAATGCATCGGCCAGGAATCCTGTTTGCTTGAAAGTGCTTTAGCCACTCCAAAAAAAGATCCTCATTTATTCACCCTGAATCGGACATAAAAATTTTAGATCCCAACGGAAATCCATCCTCCCTTTCCTTATGGAACTTTTTCCCCTTAAAAATTACAAAAGGTGGTATGTAATGTCCACTTGCATTGCAGCACGCAACAACTGTCACCAATTCCCCCTTTTCCACTGGCGTCTGTTTTATGACTACCTTAGATCCTGTTCTTGCAACATTCTTTTGGGTTTGGCGATTATTTAATACACATCCCGTTTCGTCAACGTTGTATATAAGGTGGGGCCTATCCATAACTCCAGCCTCAGCCATCGAAATAGTTAACTTTGAAAAAAAATCGTCTACATCTTCCTTATTTAAACCCTCAGCTCGAGCCACTGACAAACCTTCGGGTTTTCGAAGACTTAAAGGATGTCTAGATATAAAATTCAAGAACCAATCCTTGCCTGCTCGTTTTTTTAACTCACAGAAATTGTTTTTTATGTTGTTTTCAATGGAAGATTCATATGCCACCTTCATGACATCATCTCTTGTCAATCCGAACCCAATTTCACATAACCTAAGAATTATTCTAATTAATGCTTCCTCTTCTTCCACTGAGAAGACATTTTGCCCCCCTTTGTCTTCAATTTTTCCGTATCCGCTACTATCCTACGATAGAGGCAAGTACGGGGAACATTGAAAAGTTCGGCAGAATGCCTCATGCTTCTTCCCTCTCTGAAAGCTTTCAGCGCCATTCTCATATCCTCCTCTGTCCATGTCTGTTCCGTTTTTCACCGGTACTTCCCCATCTTAATCCAAAAGGAAAAACATTAACGGTAAGCGAAAATTATCACTTTCATAAATACGTTTTAAATGAAATTTTGCTAATGTTACGCTATCAAAATGAGGTTGTAAGGCGTTCCACAACTAATTCTGTTGCCATATATAATATTTAATACTCTGGCAATCCCTCTATCACGTACATTATATCACCTCCTTTTCTTTCAGATTGGAAAATATAGACCACTGAGTAATGTAGAATGTATAGGTATGGAACTCAATGTGAATTAATAACAATAAATTTCCATCACGAAATGCGTATGTTTTATGATATTGTTTCAGCGAATAATTGGTTAATATATATGGAACAGTACACAACATATGTTACATCAAACGAAGGTAGCTTACCTCTCGCTCAGCCTGTAAATCGTGCTCGTCGCCGTAATAATTCACCTCTGTGACGGGGAAAATCTCTTTCCTCCTCCTCGTTATACGTAGTAAATATCTATAACGTGATATAGAATAGCATTAAAATAGGTTTATTCCATTAAACTTCTTATAATACTTAAATAAAAGAGTATGGCCTAAAAAAAATTTTTAGCCACTTTCGCTCAAACATTCTTATAAACATTTGATGTTTTTAATGTAAAACATTAAGTGTAAGTAAGCAATTTATCAATATTAGTTGTATATCTACTTACTTTTCAGTAGCAGAAGGAATTTTTCCAAGTGTCAGTTGAGTATAACTGGTTCAATGCTTCACCCTCGACCAGCGGCTTGGAACTGAACTCCTGCGCGTGCTGGTCCTTTTCACCCGACTAAGTAATATGATTTTGTATCATGTTTGGTAACTCCGATATTCATACAAGGCTCAAAAAAGTAACCTAATGTGGCAGCTATGGTATTAGATTTCCTTTCAGGAAAGAAAAACTTGAAATCTGAGTAAGCGCTACAATGTCACCTTACTTTGAACCTATACGAGGTTTTCTAAATACCCAATTTCACACCTCTCTCGTATGGTAGGCTTCCATTCGACAGAGTATCATTTGCTTAAATTCAGTCGTCGAGTTCTCGTTTTCACTCTACTAGAAGGACAAGATTACAAAGAAGCAATTCCTAAAACGTAGTCAGTCTCAAGTGATACCGTTTCGGGTCTGAGCGCACTTTTTGAAAAGCGTTCCTATTCACCCGCTGGTCCGATTCACCCCCCTTTACCCTAGATCCGTGATTCCACTCCTGGGTAGCGTAGTGGTCTGCGCAGTGGCCCGGAAAGCCTAAGGTCCGTGGTTCGTTTCCCGGTCCAGGTAAATTTTTTCTTATGGCAATTAATGTGCGTTTCACCGCCGTTCACGCGGCAGGTTTGAGATATCCTACAACTCGGTACTATATTTGGATCCCCTCGGATTATCTCAAGCTCACGGGAGCAAGGGAGAAAGTAGAGGCGAGTTGATCGCACCATCGCAATACATGTTAGAAACCCTAGCGTGTTATGCTAGCTTCGACGAAATAAATAAGATTAGAGAGATAGATGTCGCAACGATAGATTCAAATTATCACTTTGACCGCGTACTGTAAGAGAACACAATAGGCAGCATAAGAAAGGGATAGGCACGTGATATATTGTTAGAGTAGTGTTTAGTGTATGATGTATGTATTAAAATTACTTCCCATGCATGATAGGTAAATGCAGATTAATGTATTTAGATAAAGTCACTATAACCAATAATCCCTTTATCACTATGTAGATACTAACCACCTAGCAGCATGTGACCCTATTATCTAACATGTTACCATGTAGTAACGTAGTTGCATATATAAAGTGCATGTTTGGTACTCGTCACCGACTGTTACACACTCTCACGGTGACATACAGGGTATTCATTTGACGTAGATATAGAAGAAGACTTCCTTAGTGTAGTTTGAAGATGAATGTTATTTTTCATTTCTCCACTTCGATTCAACAGAGGTACAAGTCGCCTGGGCATTCGCGCGAATCCGCAAAAAGGGCGACATACTTCCTATCTATTTCCTACAGGGTGTGCAGTTGAGAGTTGTTGTGTGACACGTCATATGATCGAAAGAAAATCAAGATGGAACACGGAATTTCATTCTCCGACTGCGACTCCCTGAATAAAAAAAATATATGGAGAAAATGGAAAATTACCGCAGTAAAAGTGTATTTGGAGACAGCCGTGTGGTTGTGCCAGTCTTGTGGGACCGTAGAGGTCTCATCTACATCTACATCTACATAATACCCTGCAAGCCACCACAAGGGTGTGTGGCAGGGGGTGATTGCTCACCAAACATGCACTACATATCATGCATAAAAAGGAATAGTATTAATATAGTAGTCAGAACTACACTATTTAAAAAAGATAGAAATTGCAAAGCAAACATGCAAAAACATTCTGTTAGTAGGGTTAGCTTTAAGTACTCATACCAACATGCAGCTACCAATGCTATTCATTGCTACTCTCCGATAGGACATATTTACCGTTATTCGTATCTCTTATTGTGCGAGGGAAAAAGGACATTTTGAATCGGTCAGTTCGGCAATCAATTTCTCTAACTTTATGATTATGGTCCAGTCTGCCATAGTAAGTTGGGGTTCGTAAAATATTTTTAACATCATCACTGAAAATATTGCCTTGGAATTTGTGGAAGAGATTAAGTCTAAATTTCAACCTGCGATCTGACAATGATTCCCATTTCAATTCATTTAATAGACTGGTTACGCTAATATAATTATCATATCGTCCCTTTACAAATCTTGCCGATCTTCTCTGCACACGTTCAAGTTCACAAAAAAATATAACAAAATTTATATAATATAAAAAATAATAATATAAAGGTCGATGAGAACAAAATGGTATTGATCCTCCCTACAGCTGTATTTCCAGTTGGGAATCTTATGCAGCTCATTGGCCTGGACGATTACCCGTCATCTACATCTACACGATACTCGGCAAGCCACCATGAGGGTGCGTGGCAGGGGGTGAAGATCACCAAGGATGCACTACTAACATGCAAACAAACAACTATAGGGTCTCATGCAACTAGATTGTTAGTATCTATAGTATTTGAGGGGTTAATACATGCATCATGCACTACAGAATACTCTAAAATATTTCCCCTACCTATCCCTTTCCTATGCTGCCTATTCTGTTCTCTTATAGTACGGGGGAAAAATGCCATTTTGAATCTATCTGTACGACAATCTATCTCTCTAATCTTATTTATCTGGTCGAATCTAGCATAATACGCTGTTTTCTTTAAATATGTGCCTAACATCTTCAGTAAAGCTATACGATTGAAATTTCTCCAATAGATTTAATCTGTACCTTAACCTACGCTCTGGTAATGACTCCCACCCTAATTCTTGAGTCATTTCTCCCTCTTTTACCTTCAGTCGATTCTCAGAGCCAATGCGATGTTACTGCTCAGTCGTTCGCCGGCACGAGTCCCCGCGATGCAAGAAGGTACGCACTTGGCGGGATCCCTCCCGCACCGGTCGCCCTCTCCAGCGATAGATCCAGGCCTCCGACAGGTTTTCCAATGCATGCGAAAACGATTCCTCGTGACTCAAGGCATCGGAAGACTAATCGATTTAATCCCGGTCGCGGCATGTGCAGGGGTAATCCCTACGAAATCGGTCTAAATAATGAACTTGAACGTGTGCAGCGAAGATCGGCAAGATTTGTAAAGGGACGGTACGATAACCGTATTAGCGTAACCAGTCTATTAAATGAATTAAATTAGGAATCATTGTCAGATCGCAGGTTGAAATTGAGATTTAATCTCTTAAATAAATTCCAAGACAATATTTTCAGTGATGATGTTAAAAATATTTTGCGAACCCCAACTTACTATGGCAGACTGGACCATAATCATTTACTATGGCAGACTGGACCATAATCATAAAATTAGAGAAATTGATTGCCGAACTGACAGATTCAAAATGTCCTTTTTTCTCGTGCAATAAGATATACGAATAACGGTAAATATGTCCAATCGGAGAGTAACAATGCATAGCATTGGTAGCTGCATGTTGGTATGAGTACTTAAAGCTAACCCAACTAACAGCATGTTTTTGCATGTTTGCTTTGCTATTTTTATCTTTTTTTAAATAGTGTAGTTTAGAACAGTATATAAATACTAATCCTTTTTATTCTTGATATGTAGTGCATGTTTTGTGATAATTCACCCCCTGCCACACACCTTTATGGTGGCTTGCAAGGTATTATGTAGATATAGATGTGTGTGCATAGTTCACAATATATTGGTGCATGCGCTGGTTCTTTTAATTTATTTCAATCTCACTGAATAAAATGAGTCATTGAACCCTGCTTGCGATAGCGGCTGTAGGGGGCGGGCGGCGGGGCGCCCCGAAGCGCGTGTGTCCTTCTTGCTTTGGTCGTGTGCTGGAATGACTTCCCCTTCCTTGCCTCTAATGCTTCCCAAATGCGGAATGCACTCAATCTCTGTGGATTCCCCTGGAATGTGTCCGATCGATGCCAAGTGCTTCCCAATCATTCCTCGCCGGTCATTTCTTTCCTTCTTTTCGCAAACGCACGGTTTCTAACAGAATTCTAAATCTACATAACACGCTAAAGGCAGTGTTGAACGAATTTAATATTTTAAGTTGATATTTCATCGATACTCTTTCCTATTAGAGACATATTAGAGAATTAGAAAACTCTTATTTGGAGCAGTCAGAATTCAAATCAGGAGTGTTGCGTTCTATGGTTATATAACACAGGCCTGCGGACATGAAAACAAAAGAGGCTGAATCGGCGCACCCGGTCGCATGGAAGCAGCACTCGAGGGCCGGCGAAGCTTGAGTAACGTTGTTTTCCGGCTAGTGTTGTTGTTGCAATTCGAGCCCGCAGGATGAGCATTCGCGGAGGCTCAAAGGGTACGGAGCGCAGCATCCTTGGGCGATGGGAGGGCGCTGGAATGCGACTCCACCAGGTTCGCCCTCCCCCTTGGGAGGGATCCCCTCCCTCCGCCAACCCCCTCCACGCCCCCCTATTGTTTGATGCGCCTCCACCCGCTCGCTTAAAAATGTGCCGTGCCTATTCCGCGCAGGCCTCGGACCAGATACTGGGCCTGTCCTGAATCTGAACTCGGGAATCCCGCTCAATAGGCCTTCATGACATCAGACTTAAGCGTAATAATAATATTGAACAACAGTATTTTAGAGGTCTCGTCTATCAAGGATTTGCCGGTAAAATGTTGCTTAAATGATGATGAACAAGAAGGTAAATTTAATTTTGCAGAACGAAAATTATCTGTCAATGGCCATATATTTTTATTCCTTATATTTCATCTTTTAGCAAGCGTAAAGGGGAGCGTGGTGGCCTAGTGGGTAAAGCGTTTGGCTACTGATCGAAGGGTCCCGGGTTCAAACCCGGGTGAATCCTTCCTGGACGCCCCCGAACGAAAAAATCCTCTGAGTTCGAGGTGGCCCAGGGAAAGGAACTGGCCCCCTTACCCTGAATATGTGAAATTCACACGCCTGTGGCTTAGTTCGGGGTTAGCTATACCCTCACCTATGCAAACCAACCTCCGGGATAAATCACTGAGTGAGTGAATGAGCAAGGTGATTTAGTTGGCTGAACAGTGCGGCCAATAATGTGGTTATTAACAATTGGTTTCATTGGTCATTTATCCCTACACTGGGACTGGGTGCACTTACCCCGTCACATAACCTTGTACTATATAGATGTGTACATATACTAACATCTCTGGCATTGTTTAATTGCTCCTGTCAGGTTTCTATGAAACTAGTCTATATGTACTAGTATATATACTCGGCACGTCTCCTGTGAACGATTGTGTCGTTAAGATCATTGTTAAAGTACAGAGGAAGATGATTCATTGTCATCACTATGCTCCTCCATAAGACGTGTCATTCGATAGGCATTTCCTCCCATAACGGGACATAAAAAGCGTTCCAGAGGAAATTTTCCCCCCCTCAACTATTTCGGAGAGTGGAGATCGGTTATCCAAAGAGGCCCGAATCCTTTGAATGTGTAGGAAAAAAGAGAGAAATATTTTTCCTCCAGGAGTCCTGTCAACGACTCGGTTTTCATCTTTGTGCTTTTTCGTACTGTTCTGAAATCCATGGAAAGGAAATAGCATCTATAATTATTTATTATATTACGCGAATTACTAATGATTAAAGACTTGAAAGATGTCTGTGATAATTAGAATCATCAGCCAAAACTATAAAGGTACTGATATACTATTTCACTTTTCCACAAATTTTATTGATTGCGTACTACGCGTTTCGGCTGTTTTGCCATCCGTAGGTACAAGGATGGCATAACAGGCATATCTGGACGATACATGTCTTTAATTTTGTTTTAACATGAAGCGTTCGTGGACACAGTGCTTTCGTTTTGATTTCAGTGTTAATGTTATCAAACTTGTGTTTCAAATATGGCTTTTGACCCTCTTTCTTTTGTTTCCAGTTGTTGTAGGCCGGTAGGGGGCGCTTGTGTCGGGATGTAGGCAGCATGCGCAGCACTGTCAGCGGCCCAGTGCAGTCCTGCAGCACCACTCTCTCCAGTCCCAAGAAGTATGCCGCCGTCCAACTACTCACCCGGGAAACTCTCTACTTCACTGTTGAGGTAAGCTTCCTATCTTCCCCTCGGGATGGATCTCGATAAAAACGCGACATGTGAAACGCGGCGGGCGCGCAGCTGCTGGACGGCATTCCTCTTGTGTTTTGGCGGTTCTCTGCGCCGCGCACAGAGGGCGTTTCATCATCCCTAATTGTTTATATATCGCCCCGCGGAAATGCGGAGAGCGGAATTTTTTCCGCATTCCACGTGGATGAGTTCAAAGCCTCCCACTGTTTTTCTCCTTTCTCCAAGTCTGTATCTTTCTAGTCACTGTCGGCGTTTCTTTTACAGGATGATATAGTGCCATGTGTGCATGGAGTACCTACTTGAGGTGATTCAAAATTTCGGGTCTAGAGAATCTGATTATATTAACCTGTTGGTTGTTCTCTGATAAACTCTTTTGAACAACTAATTCCTGCATTCACAAATCGTAAATTTTCGTATTCGATGTCGACATTCAATTGAATGCCTTTCATTTTCCTCGTAGTGGAATTAACTTTTTAGCGCATCAACTTATAAGATTATACATTAGTACATCGGAGTTAAAAAATAATTCAAAAACGACATCAGCACTTGAGGAGGTGGGATTCGAGCTGGTGACCTTTTGTTGGCAAAGATGGTTTTTCACAGGCAGGTATAAATAGTTGATTTTTGGCCAAAAGGCCGCTTTACACGATACAATTTTTTGTACAGTTTCTTGTACAAACGCTTGTATAAACTGAAGGAAATTGTGTTTGTCTGAATGGAATTAGAACAGGTTCTATTTCCCGTTCTGTCATTCAGACAATCGCACAAGCGTTCGTACAATTTGCCGCTTTACACGATACAATTTCCTCATACAAGAGTTTGTACAAGAAATTGTGCAAAAAATTGTGCGTGTAAAGCGGCCTTAAGAGATGTGACGATAGGTATAGCCTTATGAATCTTGTTTTATATTGTTTAATTCAGCATTTATTCGTTAGTTTACATATAAATACAATAAACGGTGGGTGACCCATCGAAACGGTTCTGCGAGAGGTCCTCAGCGGCCGGGGATGCGTGCTACGTGCACGCCAGCGTCTGCGGCGGCCCGCTCATTTCACCCAATGGGAGAGAAGGGATTGCAAGGGCGGCCCAGCGAGGGCTTTCATCTGCTCCTCGTAGGGCGAGGAGGAATGCACGTCCGGTGGGCGCTTTCACGAGAGGCGCAGTGACACGGCCCCGCGTGAGAGTCCCTCGCTATCCCTCGGATATACTATCCGTGTGGTGTTACCCCAGTGCGATGCATTTTAATTCATCTCATTCAACTTCATGCCCATGAAATTTACAGATGGCATGTACATGTACACCTACGCAATACCCTGCAAGTCACCGCGTGTGTGGCAGGGGGTGAAGATCACCAAGCATGCACTACTGGCACGCAAACAAGCTACTAAATGGAAACATACAACTAGATTAATAGTATAAAATCGATGGTCGGCAAGTTTCCTTCGTGGAATTTAGACATAGTAAAGATGAAACACCTGGTTGCTTCCACAATTTATTTAGACTCTACCGGTTTCAAACTTTACAGGTTGTAAAGGTTGAAACCGGTGGAGTCTAAATAAATTGTGGAAGCAACCAAGTATTTTATCTTTACTAGATTGTTAGTATCTACATAGAAATTAAGGGATTGGTTGTTAATACATGCATCATGCACTACACACTACTCTAAAATATTTCGCCGACCTATTCCTTTGCTATGCTGCCTATTGTGCTCTCTTATAGTAAGGGGAAAAACGACATTTTGAATCCATCAGTACGATAATCTATCTTTCTTATGTTATTTATCTGGTCGAATGTAGCATAATACGCCGGTGCTTTTATAATATCGCTCCATCGGTAGTTCTAGCTTTTTTTCCAGTGCTCTTCATAGTTCACACCTTTTTCAGTTTCTGCTGTTCCTACCAGCTCCTCACAGGGATGAAGGACAACGTTTTTCTTAGACCTAAATGTATGATAATCACACTAGATGAATTAGTAGTAACTCCATTCATCACCACTGTAGAAGCGTGTAAAAACGCGTGATTCTGGCCTGAAAGTTTTGCGGGGAACACCTCGGATACCCATGCATACATAAGGAGATGAGTTGTGTAGGATCCACCTCAACTCCGCCTCAGGTTTATTCGTTCAGGACACGCACGGTGTATGGGGGTACCAGTCATTTTAAACTCTCCGTTTTCCCAATTAATTTCCAATAAAAACATTGAGATGCCCAATTAATTCACCTTGATGTGTCAGCTCGCTCTCCGCGAATGTGACGTTTTAATCAATCAAAAAAGTAGTATTAAGGGTATCATTATAAACTTTTCTTGATTCTATCATTTACAATTTATTATTATACATATACATATTTTCCATCTTAAAAATCCCTGCTGTTCTTGCCTCACAAGGAATCTCATGTTTTTTTTTGCTTCTGGATCCTTCTGTTGGTCCATATACACCTGGGATCCCAATGGGCATCGGCGTGTCATCAGGTTCCCCATGGGCTGAACCAACACAGCTTGACAAACACCGATTCCCTGGGTTGAGAAAAACGCACCGAGACGGGACTCGAACCCGAGACCCTAGGATTGGCAGGCTAGGAGTTAACCTCGCCGCCACCGGGGCCGGCTATTTGGTCGTGGTGGCCTTGTGGATAGAACAATGGGAGGGTTCCGGGTGCAAATACCGGGAGGAAGTCCTTTCCAGACACCCCCACCTAAAATCCTCGCGAATGGATTTTCTACGTGTACGAACTCCATAGGGAATCGCAGGTGGCCCAGGGAAAGGAAATGGCCCCCCCTAATCTGAATGTGCGAATTACATACGCCAATGGCATATTACGGGGTGAGCTCTATCCTCAGCTATCAAAAACCAACCTTCGGGTTGAAGTTTTTTTAATTTTTTCAATGTGCATTGATTTTCACTGATTGCCATTAATTTTCGGATGTCCATTGGTTTCCTGAAGGAGGGCTCTGGGATCTGGCCCTAGTGATCGCCTCCTCTCTCTCTCGTCGGATCCCGCCGCTCCCTTTGACATTTGATGAAGCCAATTTCCTCCTCCGAGCGCTGGCATTCCTTCCGAATTGGGCTGAGGTGGAACGGGAGGGAATGCGCTCGCTCTCCGCGTAGGCGGACTTTCTCCCTCGCCGCGCTGCCCGCCCTTCTCCGGTTACGACATCCGAGAGCCCGTACGCGCGTTAAGAGGGGGCGGATGCTCCTCCCCCCCCTCCCCTCGATCGCCGCCCCATCGTCCCCCGCAGGAAGGAGGGAGCATAACGGAACTGTCGCGGCGGCGCGCGGGTGCGGAAACTTGAACGCTCGGAGTAGTCGAGAGCTCAAGTCTCCGCCCGCGCCACTTCTTGCCTTTTCGCTGTCCGTCCATTTGGACATGCGCTTCTCGACTTAAACGCAGTGACGATTGCTCTTAGGGTTTGATTACGCCTTCCTACTATCCCATAGTCATTCCCCTGTCATGCGTAATTTCTTCAGAACGAGAACCTCTTCTTTCAGGAAAAATACCGAAGATTTTTTTCGAAATGGACTACGTCTTACATTCGAGTAATTCTGTGATTTCTTAAGAGAAGACATCTAGTTCAAAGTTTGAGGCTAAAATTTGTGGAACCACTTGATTGGAAATGAAAATTCACTTTGTACGTTCCACACAAAGATTTTATTGGTTTCGACAAATTGTCATTATCAAGGATAATGACATATTTTATCAAAACCAAAATTCACTTTGTACGTTCCACACAAAGATTTTATTGGTTTCGACCATGGTTTCGACAAAATGTCATTATCTACATCTACATCTACATAATACCCTGCAAGCCACCACAAGGGTGTGTGGCAGGGGGTGATTGCTCACCAACAATGCACTACATATCATGCATAAAAAAGGAATAGTATTAATATAGTAGTCAGAACTACACTATTTAAAAAAGATAGAAATTGCAAAGCAAACATGTAAAAACATTCTGTTAGTAGGGTTAGCTTTAAGTACTCATACCAACATGCAGCTACCAATGCTATTCATTGCTACTCTCCGATAGGACATATTTACCGTTATTCGTATCTCTTATTGTGCGAGGGAAAAAGGACATTTTGAATCGGTCAGTTCGGCAATCAATTTCTCTAACTTTATGATTATGGTCCAGTCTGCCATAGTAAGTTGGGGTTCGTAAAATATTTTTAACATCATCACTGAAAATATTGCCTTGGAATTTGTGGAAGAGATTAAGTCTAAATTTCAACCTGCGATCTGACAATGATTCCCATTTCAATTCATTTAATAGACTGGTTACGCTAATATAATTATCGTATCGTCCCTTTACAAATCTTGCCGATCTTCGCTGCACACGTTCAAGGTCATTACTTAGACCGATTTCGTAGGGATCCCATACACTGGCAGCATATTCCAAATGAGGTCTAACAAGGGAAAAGTAGCTGATTTCTCGTACATGATCGTCACATTTACCCAATACTATTTTAATGAAACCCAGTTTACGATTCGCTTGACCCATTATTTCACGAATGTGTTTACCCCAGGAAAGATCATTTGTCAGTCTTATTCCAAGATATTTAATGGATTCCACGTTTGTTAATTCATTATTACTTATTTTGTAAGTGGTAGGAGGAGAGCTATTCTTTTTCCAAAAATTCATTACAAGACATTTCTTAAAGTTTAATTCTAACTGCCATGTATCACACCAAGTTTCAATTGCTTGTAGGTCAATATTTAAATATTCTTTATCGTTCGGGCATAGAATTTCCGTGTACACTACTGCGTCATCGGCAAATAGACGAAGCTTTTTCACATTTGTCATGAATAAAAATCAAAAATATTGATACTACGCCTTAGCCCACTCGGCCACCGCTATCGATAAGGGGCGAGCGCCCTGCAAAGAATTTATACGGAGTACAATTCTATGGTTGTATAAAACTCGATAGAAATCCTTTAAGAAGCCTGTTGAAAGAGTGGTGCTTGTAAACTACACAATAGATTGACGCATTAATAGTTGCGAGCTATGCCTCGTTACGCGATCTCATGCATTATGTTTCAGCGTTTACCTATACTTTGAGTGTAAAACAATTTGATGCAAATTCTCGCCACATTTCATTATAACGTATATCAATTTGAAGTGCATACAATGATAATACTAATTCAACCATTAGAATACAGTATCCATCGGTATATTTGCTCATTTCTTTGAATAAACATCATAGGTGAACTCCCGAATTGAACGACAAGAAATAATGTCATTGTAATTCTAATTCTCACCCCATTGCGTTATTAGGTATATCAGTTTGCAGTGCATTCAATAATAATAGTAATGTAACCATTAGAATACAGTATCCATTGATATATTTGCTCATTTCCTTGAATAAATGTCGTAGGTGAACTCCCGTATCGAACGACAAGGGAGTTACAGACGGTCCGTAACCCGCTGTAGGATATCGTGCTTTCGATAAGCCGCTACCGTTCGATATGAAGAACCGTAATAGCTTTATCGTACTATTTGCCCCGTAACGAACGACAACTCCTCCGCCGTATCGTCATATTTATCGAACGATATCAACAGACGGACCGTAATAGCATTTCAGTTGTCGAACGATTCGTATCGAACGGAAACTACCTTACCGTTCGATAACTGCCTTATAGAAAGATCCGTAATAGACACCCTGTTCTCTTATAGTACGGGGGAAAAATGCCATTTCGAATTTATCATTACGAAAATCTATCTCTCTAATCTTATTTATCTGATCGAATCTAACATAATACGCTGGTGTTTTTATATGTGCCTAACATTTTCAGTAAAGCTATCCGATTGAAATTTCTCTTATAGATTTAATCTGTACATTAACCTACGCTCTGCTAATGATTCCCACCCTAATTCTTGTATTAATTCTGAAACACTACTCAACCTTCAGTAAAGCTATCCGTTTTAAATTTCTGCAGGGGATTTAATTGGGACTTTAACCTACTATCTGATAAATATTCCCAACCAGTTCCCCCACCAACCTCGATTACCAACATCCGACCAGTTGTAGTCAGTGGCCGAAATTATATTTGGCCGATTACCTTCGATTTCAATTATACTGCAAGCTTCTTCAACTTATCCTTTTTCTCTCTATTTGGTCCATGAAGAATATGGATTGATGCTCTGGAGATTTTCAGTGGCAATAAACCTGGGCAAATGGTTATCACTGTCACATTGATTAATCGCCACTAAAGCTAACCCTGAAGTCTATTGCTTTGTCCACTTGTCTTTAAACCATCGGGTGATCTTTCCAGAGTGAACATGCTTATTATCGCGAATAGTTCTTTGGCTTTCACGTCTGAGTTTCGGTAGAGCCTTCTCATGCCGAATTGCACCATTAAGTCGTTTTAAAATTTTTAAATGTAGCCTAGATGGTGTGTGGCATGGGCTGAAGATCACCAAACATGCACCATTTACATGCAACTAAGACCTACTATTTAGTATTTACCACTTACTTCCATGCAGCAAAGAATGCAACTAAGAGCCACCATTCTGTCAGATTGATTGATCGCCATTAGCGCTAAAGCTGACCCCGAAGATCTGTTGTCCATTCAACCTACTGTATTTTTATGCATGATATATAATGCATTTTTGGAGTGAATTCCCCCCCTGCCTCACACCTTTATGGTGGCTTGCAGGGTATTGTGTAGGTGTATTCTTTTCGCTTACACGTCAGTTTCGGTTCAGCTATCTCGTGCCTTATTGCACGGGAGTGATCAAAGGCTCGTTTTTAACGCTAAGTCGACATCCTCCTAAACGGGGCAGATCATCTTTTCATGCTGGCTGTCCGTCGTGTGTCTCAGTCAAGGGAATTGGATTGAAATGGGAATTTGAGCACTTGGTTGTTAATTTTTTTTTGTTTTCCCGAGAAAACAAGCGCGTGAAAAAATGCGGGTCAAGGACGTTGGGAGGGAGTGCCGATGGTGAGTGCCCCCTGGGTGTGGGCCGAGGAATGCTGCGACTCTTCTGAGTTTCCCAACGGGTGATGCAAGGCAAAGAGAGGGATTCGGTGCGTGTGCGTCTTTCTGCAGAGTGTGCAATCACCCTCCTCGGGTCTCTTCTATATCTATATCTACGAAATACCCTGCAAGCCACCTGTAGGGTGTGTGGCAGGGGGTGCATCAACACCAGGAGCAATGAGACAACAAACAAAAATGAACAATACATAAAAAACACCACACCTTTAAAAGTAATTAGGGAAATAAAGAAAAAAACTACCAAATCCCAATCATATAGGACTTCTGAGGACGAATACCTTGCATGACTTGAAACTCGACACCAATTTCATAGATACTCATGCATGCTTAAAATTAGTAACACGAAGATCGAAAATGTTGAAACCATAAGGTATTTAGGTGTAACAATCACTAAGGATTTATCGTAGGGAAGACACATAAGGGAAATATGCGGCCGAGCGAAGAGAAAGCTAGGATTTATAAAAAGAGTACTTGGAAAATGTGATGAGAAGACAGAAGAGCGATGCAATTTTTACTAGTTAGGCCCCACCTTGATTATGCAGCCAGTGTATGGGATCCTAATGTATTAGGGTTGATCAAAGAACTAGATAGTGTGCAGCGTAGGGCAGCTAGGTGCGTTAAAAGGTGTTACGATAGGTTGAGTAGCGTTTCAGAATTAATAAAAGAATTAGGGTGGGAATCATTATCAGAGCGTAGGTTAAAGTACAGATTGAATCTATTAGAGAAATTTCATTCGGATAGCTTTACTGAAGATGTTAGGCACATATGAAAAACACCAGCGTATTATGCTAGATTCGACCAGATAAATAAGATTAGAGAGATAGATTGTCGTACCGATAGATTCAAAATGGCATTTTTTCCCCGTACTATAAGAGAACAGAATAGGCAGCATAGCGAACGGATAGGTAGGGGAAATAGAGTATTCTGTAGTGCATGATGCATGTATTAACCCCTTAAATACTATAGATACTAGCAATCAAGTTGCATGACACAACATAGTTGCTAGTTTTCATGTTAGTAGTGCATGCTTGGTGATCTTCGCCCCCTGCCACACTCCCTCGCGGTGGCTTGCAGAGTATCGTGTAGATGTAGATGTAGATGCTAAAAAAAGTAATGCATGCGAGTCGCACCTTGATTGAACACGCAGGAAATAAAAAAAATACTATCGATGTACTCTGAATATTATCTCTATAATTATTACCGATTTACGCAATGTCTAACGTCCTGATCTCGAATCGTACGTGGATAAAATGTCATTTTAATCCAGGTCCGTCCTGCAATCTATCTCCTTAATTTTATTAGAATTATCGAGCCTACCATAATAAGTCGGAGCCAGCAATATATGATTAACATCATTAATTAAATGTCCCTCCTTAAATTTTCCCAGAAGATTAAGTCTCTAATTCAGCCTGCGTTGTGACTTGTGCTCTTCCATCCATTCCCGCCGTCATCACACTCTTTCCGGAGATCCTCGTCCAACCCCATTTAAAAAAATCCCCCGCCACCGTGGAGCCCAGTGGCGCCACTGGCCATTTCCATCTATCCTGTTCTGTTGTTTACCGCTACTATAAGACGTGGGTTGAGGAGATCCAGTTCTCTTAGGATGGAGGGAAGCTGGAAAGCTGAAAATATAGTTTTAAAAAAGTGCACATGCATATCACGCGTATTTTCCAAATGATCGAAACGATGTCGAGGTCATTGGGAAGGCGGAGTTCTTCCACGCTTCCGACTCATCGTAGCCGAGAGTCCGTCTTCTGTCTGCTGCTGGCGGCCGTCTCAGCGATTGAAAACGCTTTCTATTCTGTGCGTAATACACGGTTGAACTATACATAACCTGTCTACTAGTTTTCAATAGCTGTCAAATGATTATATTTCCTTTGTCTAATTATTTACCCTTAAATATTTCTGTTGTTAACTAGGAAAACTTTCATCGCGAAAAAGTTATTTCCTACAATAGTCTACTCGATTTATCACAAAGTATTTATCACAGTCAATATTCTGTTTATTTCCCGTAACGGAATCACATACTTTCTTCCGTCTATATCTACTGGCTACCCTCAAAGCCATCTCGAGTGTGTATTTGATTGTGTATTTAATGTATTCGGTTTGAAATCTTTTAAGTGGCGCACCTAGTGAGGAGTCACCCTCCTACTATACTCCCTTGCGGTAGCTTTGATATTAGGTATATATTAATATTCTCGGACATTCTCTCCTCTGGAATATTGAAAGAATATCAGGAAACAATAATTTACATCTTCGCTGTTTGCAGTAATTAAACAATAGAAGGTTGCTACTCTATATTTTTTAAAATGTGCAAAAGAACCAGCCGTTTGGTAGAATAAGTATTTAAATTATTACACAGAACAAAATTGAGGCTTGGTGAGATACAAAACTTGATTATACCCAAGTAAAATTTGTGAAAAAATGAAGAAATCCATTCATCTGCGTTCAATTACGTATGCATCGTTTTGAGTTCTCTGTCTCTGTATCTACTAGCTGAAGGATATGTTTCAGAAGAAATTGCCAGTTAATCTAATTTCTGTCAGCCGAGGCACTCAAAAGGACGATTTCCACTCGTAGAGTTTCAGAGATTGCGTGGCCGGAGTCGATGTCCGCGGCGCCGTCGGTTGGCGCCGGAGGGCGCTCTGTGGGGGGGGGGGATGGTGAAGACGAGCGCGATGGGCAGAGCGCGAGATGGATGCTGGGGTGATTCATGTGGTCAGGAATTTCGCATCGAGTCCGCGTTGCGCGCTGAGCGTGACGGCGTCGCTCTCCCTGCTCGCGGCCATCCTCCGCGGCCGGAGTAGGGCGGGAAGAGGAGGTCTCGCTCGGAGCGGAGGGATCGCATCTGAAAGACGCCTTTCCCCCCCCTCCCCCCCCCCCCCTCTCGCTGCGGCGCGTCAAACAGCAGCTATTCGATCCACACAATACCGTGCAAGCCACCATAAAGGTTCTTGTAATGAATTTGGAAAAAGAATAGCTCTCCACCCAGCACTTACAAAATAAGTAATAATGAATTAACAAACGTGGAATCCATTATATATCTTGGAATAATACTGACACATGATCTTTCCTGGGGTAAACACATACGTGAAATAATGGGTCAAGTTAATCGTAAACTGGGATTCATTAAAAGAGTATTGGGTAAATGTGACGATCATGTACGAGAAATCAGCTACTTTTCCCTTGTTACAATTCATTTGGAATATGCTGCCAGTGTATGGGATCCCTACGAAATCGGTCTAAATAATGAACTTGAACGTGTGCAGCGAAGATCGGCAAGATTTGTAAAGGGACGGTATGATAACCTTATTAGCGTAACCAGTCTATTAAATGAATTAAATTGGGAATCATTCTCAGATCGCAGGTGAAAATTTAGAATTAATCTCGTAAACAAATTCCAAGACCATATTTTCAGTGATGATGTTAAAAATATTTTGCGGGCCCTAACTTACTATGGTAGACTGGACCATAATCACAAAATTAGAGAGATTGATTGCCGATCTGAGAGATTCAAAATATCCTTTTTTCCTCGTACAATTAGCCATATGAATAACGGTAAATATATCCAGTACGAGTACAGCAATGGATAATATTGGTAGCTGCATGTTGGTATAAGGACTTAAAGCTAACCCAACTAACAGCATGTTTTTGCATGTATGCTTTACTATTTTTATCTTTTTTTAAATAGCGTAGTTTTGAACAGTATATAAATACTAATCCTTTTTTATGCATGATATGCAGTGCATGCTTGGCGAGAGTTCACCCCCTGCCACACACCTTTATGGTGGCTTGCAGGGTATTATGTAGATGTAGAAAGGTGTGTGGCAGGGTGTAAATTCACACCCATCACACAATTCAAACATGCATTACATATCAAAGGATTACTAATCAGAAACTTCACAATATAAAAAAAGAAAAAAATAGCAAAGCAAGCATGCAAGACATTACTGTTAGTTGGATTAGATGAAAGTCATATACATCTACATAATACCCTGCAAGCCACCACAAGGGTGTGTGGCAGGGGGAAACTGGGTACTTAGGCACCAGCATGCTATGCTATCAATGGATACACTTTTATTTTCAGCTATTCATATTCCTATTGATCCCTTATGATTCCCATCTTAGTTCATCTAATAGACTGGTAAGAGTACGTTTCGGAACGCGATCGATTTACTGTAGTGACATGCTGTTTCTAGGTGTAGAAATGGTTGAATTTTCAACCGTAATGAGCGGAAATAGCAATGGGGATCTGATGATGATAGCGTATTACTCAGGCCAGTCTTTCTTCTTCCGTGAATGTGGAAAGTGATTTGTCTAATTTCGTTGAGATAGAAAAAGAGCTAAAGTCACCTGAAGACGACAATAAATGGTCGAAGTCTAGTTCATGAAAATGGAAACCATAGGATTCTGCTATGCACTAGGCACTGCAAGTGTTTATAGTTGTGTTAAAAGCATAGTTTTTCAAGTGTGTCGATTCTACTATTCGTATTATTTATTATAGAATCTATTTTTTTTAACAATTATTAAAATTTGAAAGTCTTTAGTGAATAGTACGGCAATTAATGGAATAATAAGTTCACGGGAAACCGTGGGGTCTTCTTGCAATAATTGTTTTGGGTGATATATCATGAGAAGCGAACCCAAAGGGCGTTCCACTCATCGTCACATAACCACAAAATTTTTTTGTGGAATTAAAACTCTTCTAAGATGCTCTACAGTCTGGGGCACCAGTATTTCTCATACCATCTACATCTACACGATACCCTGCAAGCCACCGCGAGGGTGTGTGGCAGGGGGCGAAGATCACCCAGCTTGCACTACTAACTTGCAAACAAGCAACTATAGTGTCTCATGCAACTAGATTGTTAGTATTTATAGTATTTGAGGGGTTAATACATCCATCATGCACTACAGAATACTCTAAAATATTTCCCCTACCAATCCCTTTCCTATGCTGCCTATTCTGTTCTCTTATAGTACTAATATACATTAGTATATATATATGTAAGTACTAATATAGTAGTAATATATAATAAATTTTTGGTGAGCAATCACCCCCTGCCACACACCCTTGTGGTGGCTTGCAGGGTATTATGTAGATGTAGATGTAATATACCTATTCGCTTCTTGTTCCCAGTCTCTTATTTCCCGCGAGAAGGGAGACATGTTTACCCACACCTACATCTACCTAGTTTTCATCCTTTCTACATCTACGCGGTACCCCGCAAGCCGCTACGAGGGAATGTGGCAGGAGGTGAAAATCACCAAACATACACTATTGAAATTCAGCTAGGATACTACGTGGAAACATGTTAAATAATAGGGTCTCATGAAGCTACATGGTTGGTATCTACATAGTAAAAGAGGGATTGCTTGTTAATACATGCATTTTGCACTACTGACTACTCTACAATATTTCACCTACCTATCTTTTGCTATGCCTCCTATTGTGTACTCTTATAGCCCGGAGGAAAAATGACATTATGCATCTATCGGCAGGACACTATCTCTCTAATCTTATTCATCTTGTAGAATCAAGCATGAGACGCAGGGATTTTTAATATTATATATATTTAGCATCTTCAGTAAAGCTATCCGTCTAAAACTTCTATTGGAGATTTGATCGGTACTTTAACCTACGATCTGATAATGATTCCCAATCTAATACTTGTATTAATTCTGATACAGCACTAAACTTATCGTTTAGTGGTATATCCTAGTAGTATTGTTGCTATTACTCGTACGTCAGTTTTTCTCTTTAATATTGAGTTCATGATCGAATCATCCGTAACACACGGTTGCTCTAAAAACTTCAAGCATCTCGCGATTGTTTTGTTTTTTTTTTGCGCCTCCGCTCCATCATCCTCCCTTGCCCTCGCGTGGGCAATAGCTCCCCGGTGGAGATCACTCCTGTAGTCCCCCCCCCCCCCCCCCCCACTCCCCCTGCCCGCTCCCTCCCCACCCCAACCCTGCCGTTCAATGTTGTTCACTTAGGCGGTTGCCGCTGGAATGTAGATTGTTTTCGGATCCACCGCGCCCAAGGTCGGAGCCGTCACGTTGTTGCAGTTGTAAGAGTCGGCCGGAGGGGCGAGTGGGAGGGGAGGGGTGGGGGGGGGGGAGTGTTCGGGAGGGGAGAGGTGCGATGCTGCTGCTGTCCGAGTGATTGGCGCTTATGCTCCGATGGCCACGAGTTCCATCCACATGGAAATTGCTCTGCATTCCTGCCATTTATCCGTGCCCTCCCACCCTACGTCACGTTCTTCTCGGCAATTCCATCCAGCGCTTACCTTACGGATATTCGTTCATTTTATCAGTAATATGCTCAAAAAACCTGTATTCGTGATGATACATGTATTCTATTTTCGGGGTCTCTAATCACACCCTCATTATGTCCTTATTCTCTGTCCCGCTCGATATTGCATTAGGGTAATTAGTAGTGTACAGGGAAATTCTGGGCCCAGACGACAAGAATCTTTGAATTATGACCTTGAAGCAATTGAAACCGGGCGTGATGCATGGCAACTGTAATTAAATTTGAAATAAGTGTAGTAATGGATAATCGGAAAAAGAATAGTTCTCTCAGCTCTTACTGCGTAAGGAATAATGGAATAACAAACTTGGAAATGATTAAATATCTTGGAATAACACTGACACAATATCTTCCTAGGGGTAAATAAATACGTGAAATTATGGGTCAAGCTAACCGTACTCTGGGATTCAGCAAAAGAGTACTGGGCAAATGTGACGATCATGTACGAGAAATTAGCTACTTTTTCCTTGTTACACCTCATTTTGAATACGCTGTCAGTTTATAGGATCCTTGCGAAATAGGCCTAAATAATGAACTTGAACGTGTGCAGCGAAGTACGGCAAGATTTTTAAAGGGACGGTACGTAACCATATCTACATCTACATCTACACGATACCCTACAAGCTACCGCGAGGGTGTGTGGCAGGGGGTGAATTTCACCAAGCATGCACTACTACCATGCAAACAAGCAACTAACCATATTAGAGTATAACCATAAGCAACCATAAAAGAGTAACCAGTCTATTAAATGAATAAAAATGGGAATCATTAATAATAGGAAATTAATCATGAAGATAGAGAGTTTTTTTTATTAAAAAAGACGTTATATATTTTATAAAGGAAATTTTAAGTGGGCACGAGCCGAGGGTTGTTATAGATGGTATCATATCTGACACAATCTCAGTCACGTCGGGGGTTCCCCCATGTAGTTTAATAGGTCTATTTCTATATATTATATGCATCAACGATTTGAGAATTGTAGTTAATAGTATACTTAGACGTTTTGCAGAAGATGCGGTAGTGTACAAGGGTATATCAAAAGAAGAAGACAGGGAATCGCTTAGCAAGGATTTGTTCGCAAGGCTTAGCAAGGAGTGTGTCCCTATCGATTTTTGGAGGAGGAATAATTCGGTAGAGCGATCCTATAAAATTAGAAACACGCAGATCAAAAGCGTTGAAACCATAAGGTATTTAGGTGTAACAATCACTAAAGATTTATCGTGGGGAAGACACACCCGGGAAATATGCGGCCGAGCGAAGAGGAAGCTAGGATTTATAAAAAGAGTACTTGGGAAATGTGATGTAAAGACAAAAGAGCGAAATTACTTAGAGTTAGGCCCCACCTTGAGTATGTAGCCGGTGTATGGGATCCGAATGAATTAGGTTTGATGAGAGACCTAGACAGTGTGCAGGGTAGAGCAGCTAGGTTCGTTAAAAGGTGCTACGATAGGTTGAGTAGTGTATCAGAATTAATAAAAGAATTAGGGTGGGAATCATTATTAGAGCGTAGGTTAAAGTACAGATTAAATGTATTGAAGAAGGTTTAATCGGATAGCTTTACTGAAGATGTTAGCCACTTATTAAAAACACCAGCGTTTTATGCTAGGATCGACCAGATAAATAAGATTAGAGAGATAGATTGTCGTACTGATAGATTCAGCAAGTTGTGAAGGATGTAAAAGAGAGGAGCTACGTCAATATGAAGAGGTGGGCCGATAGAAGAATCGAGTGGAAAACTTCATCAAACCAGTCCTAGGATTGTTGTCCGATGATGATGTCTATCAAGTCACAACATCTTACTGTCGTTATCTGCAGGGAGCGGAATCATGTGAGGATACTGAAGTTTGCGTGCATTTGAGATATGACGCTTTCAAAATAATGCCATCTTAAGGTTGTTCGTGCCACAGGTGGCCTTGGCTCGGTGGCAATGTCTTCTCGGGCATTCCCCGCAGATGCCAGTCGATCCAATTGGACGCTCCTTCCCCCAGCGGTGACGCCATGTTTTTGATACATTGCGGAAGTTGATTTCTTTGCATTTAAAAGAGCCAATGTATACGAAACCGATGGCTTCCTCGATACTCACAGAAGACATCAGTTTTACGACCCGTTCCTCTTATTGGATTTTAATGTAAATCCGGATCATTATTCACGCTGCCTTACTTTAGGGAAACGAGCGAAATACAATTGGTTTCGTTGGCACATTTATAAGACACCGGTCCTCAAAATATGAGTAGAGTTAATTGAAAAGAGAGGTGCCTTCATGCATATTTCATGAAATCGTTATTTTAGGAGAACCTGGATTTATATCATGAAATAAATATGAATAATGATTTAAGAGGAGATTTAATTTGTAGAAGGGAATACGTTTTAAAATGGATACAGATCTCGCATATTATATCTTGAAATCAATAATGACATTATGTTTACTCCAATATTGTGTAAGTCCTACATTTTAAAACTACCTAAGTATTAAGTAATTTCGCATACCATATATGTTTAACTAGAGTGCGCTTCTTTCTCTCGTGTAATAAGAGTATCCGATTCTATTTTGACCTTATATACGCTGATAGATTAAGAGAAATGTAATGAGGGATTAGTATAATTTATTTCCATCAACTGATTTTGAGCTTTGTGAAATTTAAATCATGTGTCTAGACGGTTGACACCACTAAAGCAACAAGTTTGGAATAGGGTATTATTTGATTAAATTGTAGAATTTTAAGGCTAGTGCCTAAATAATTTGCGTACCAGCGGGCTTAAAGTATTTAATTTTGTGTTAGTTCAGGCAAATTGCCTAAACTAATTTATTTCCATTGACTGATTCCGAGCAATATGGCCGAGCAATATAATATCAAGACAATATGCCTAAACTACCACAAAATGAAATACTTTAAGCCCGCTGGTACGCAAGTTATTTAGGCACTAGCCTTAAAATTCTACAATCTAATCAAATAATACCCTATTCCAAACTTGTTGCTTTATTGCTTTCGACCGTCCAGACACATGATTTAAATTTCACAAAGCTCGGAATCAGTCCATGAAAATAAATATATACTAATCCCTCATTATATTTCTCTTAATCTACCAGCGTATATAAGGTCAAAATGGAGCTCAGAACACTATCTCTTTTGTGTTTTTATTGTTAGTAGTTTTTTGTTGTAATGTCTCAATGACTTTTTTTGGCACTGAACTTATTTAAGATAGAAAATATTTATATTTTAGGCCGGTTGTACGCTTGCTGCAAGGCTTTTTGCAGTATATTTTGTACTTAAATAATTAAAGTAGCCTCTTATACTTAATTGCGGGAGGAAATATACTCTACCACTGTGAATTTATTTATTGTGTATTAGTAAGTGGTGAAATAGTACCAGTGAATTACTAGGAATTAGTACCAGTGAATAATATTAATTATAATAATAATTAATATTATTCACTGGTAATAATAATAATAATAATAATAATTAATAATAATATGTCTCTATTATTCTCTGTTAGTACCATAAAGCATTCTACCATTGCAAACGCTTTTTTTTTCTATACGATCTGGTGGGTGGAAATTACTCAGGAGAAAATGGATTTCGACTCTTCTTCTCCGTCGATCGTTTGTCGCAGCCATATTGCGTATTGACTTTTACTTTGGTGGCATTTGGAATACCGTGCGCATCATCCCACTATCTTTCCCATCTGCTTGGGAATAATTTTCATTTTTATAGCCCTTATGAACTCTTTCCTTCTTTTTCAGCCGAAATCTCGTGCAAAGGAGCTATTCGCCCAGGTATGCCTCCATCTTGGAAACCGAGGAATGGTCGACGCCGAACTGTTTGGCTTGGCGATTGCTTCAGGTGAGTCTATGTTCCACGTCTTCATTATACTACCCACTCAATATAGCCATTTAAATTTAAGTTTTTCATTTTGAAATTCTTCTCGCTTTGCGTTAATGCATTTATATACGTTATTCGTTCAATCTCATTGTTATGTTGAGCCTAAATCGATCTCAAAAATGCCTTGTACCTACTCTACCTGGTATTGGAGTATATCGATGACAAAGTACCGCTGTTGTCTAAGACCATATTCCAAGTTGAGGAAAGAAAAACTATGACATATATGGGAGAAATATTGGCAAGTGCTATAACTAAATGGTTACAGAGGCATGAATACTATTAGTACCTGCAGAAATGTGAATTTTCTGTATCCTACCTAAAGATTTTCAAACCTAGCTACTCTTAGTAATCTAAGCATCTCTTTTTGGCTAAAAAATACGACTTTTAATGGAAATATAACTTTTTTCTAATCAATTTTCCCTGCATTAAGTAAGATGTTGTGAAACTTCTGTTAAACCCTAGAGCACGAAGGAGGATGCAAAGCGACGTTCTCTGATAGTGATGTTGATTTTTCTCTGCCACTTCCTCTGTAACTGACGGCGTAACGATCCAGTTACCCCTACCTTTTTGTGGTAATCCGGTGAATATATGTACCTCAGAATACACGGAATGTTATAGAGGTTCATTCCCCACCAACTGTAGCAAAAAACTCAGAAGCAACTCATACTCCAAGATTAATTTGTTTCTACCCGACTACGTTTAGAAGTAAAATATCTTCCGGAAATTTTAGATAACTTTTTGCTGGTTTGGATGAGTTTTGATAAGAGTAACTCGCAGTGTACCTATAGTCAAGTCTATCCCTAAGCTGTTTCTCACTTAAAGTCGACACATTCCTCACTCCTTTTCATACTATTCATGACACCGTTTCTCGTTCTCCTGTCCTTGCGTACCCAGCATTCTTGTTTTGGAAATGAGATCAGAGGTACAACCACGCCTTTATTCCTCATCATTTAAGACAATTTTACCTCGAATTAATGAATTGGTCCACTTTGTTTTCCACCTTTCAATGCTTGAATTCTGTAAAAATCCACAGCTTTTAAAAAAATAGTTTCATTGTTTTTTCGTGATCAGAAAACTGTCAGGGAATGAAATATTACGAAAAACGGCTCTGAGAAAGAACTTTTTAACACTATTGTAATAATTTTCTGGTTCTGCTCATCATTCCTCGAAGATTATCGCAACTCGTTGTTCTTTGCCCGGAGCGGTACTTTGTGGGATGTGTCGCCCCGAAGGCCTTTTTGTCTCACTTCCCACTCCAGAAGAAATCCCCTCGCGCCCTCGGCCAAAGGGACACGTGACTCAACTCCTCAAAACAGAGGAGGGGAGCCTACCACTAGGATGCAGTTCGGAGACGCCGCGGCGTTGTTCTTCCTGAGCGAAGTGAAAACTGTGTGGGCAGAGGCCTGATTGCTTCTCCTGTCGCCTCCCCTCTCTCCCCGAAACATAACGAAACGAAGCGCTTGACGATGGGCCGATCCACGTTCCTGCCTTTCGTGGAATCGCGCCATCCTCCATGTCGGAGGAAATCAAAATAAACGCCGGCCCTTGCGGAGCGCCCGTCCAGTGGGCCACGGCCCGGGGAAGTGGCCTCCGTAGGCGCCGGCGGGAATCTCTTCTCCTTCCAGGAAACCTTTTATTATATGAATCCACCGTTCTTCCCTCCAGCCCCCGGCTTCTCATCTTCCTGCCCAGTTATTTGCCGCTTGATGGCTCTCCCAGCGCGAGGACACTCGGAGAAGTGACCAAGAAGCGCCAGCGACCGCTCGAGATTGCGCGCGCGGGTAACTGCGGGAGGGGTGTGTGGCAGTGGTGCGGCATTTATGTCTAACATCAATCCATCCCTCCGGAGAAGGGGTCGGTTTAATTTTGCCAGGCCTCTGCTTCACTGATTGTTGTCACTTGGATGGGGTGATCTAGAAGTATAACCGAAATGCGTACTCAGTGATTGGGAATTGTTTCATTTTCCTTATCGCGGGTTGTTTTTTTTTGTAGCTCTTCCTGAAGCTTCAGCGATCGAATATTATTTGGTGCAGCCCGCTATCACGGCTGTATACTTTCTGCGGCATAAAGCGCCGTAGAGGTGTCTGCGGTATTTTCCCCCTTCTTATTGGTCCCATTTGGTACGAGAATGGGGTTGGCACCTTTCCTCCTCCTCTCTCCTTTTGAGGAGTTGAGTCACGTGTCCCGGCCGATTTGGCCGAGGGCGCAGGTGGATTTCTTTTGGAGTGGGACGCAAGAAACAAGAAATTTCAACTTTTCCATCCATGCTGGGGGAAATGGCTTCGCTCTACATGCTTGCCCAGATAGGCTTCTTATTATCGAAACATCTGATCTGAAGCAACACTAACTGTAGAACTCTGTCCCATGCGGCATAGTTAAAATCGTTGGAAAGTTATGCGCGCAAAATAGTGAACATACTATTTACACTTCCACGAAGAGTACACTAATAAGTGGTTATGACGGTAAAGCCTGTCGTATTATTATTCTAGTACCCGTTACATTTCCAGAGTTTTTTGTCTACTTGATAGTTGCTCTTAATTTCAATTACCTATGCTTTCCATTTGTCCTTCGTGTTGTGACTTGGTCTTTGTTTGGATGAGAATTCATCACATTGCCGTTCTCTTACCAGTAACTTTTTCTACAATAGCTGAGCGAGAAAAAGTTGGAGATTGACATGGTCCACCATAATACTCTTGATGAAATTGTTTTAGTCCGTTCATTTCTCTTGACCAAGAAAAAAGCACCTTTAACGATGAAGCAATTAACTTCTCCATAGAGCCCCAAAGATGGTTATCGGCGGATAAATTGACCGATGTGCTTTTTACCTACCTACTCCATTCTCCTCGCTGAGCAGTGAGACAAACATTTCTTCCGTGCGTCCACTTCCCCGCCCTTCCGGAGCGAAATGGACCCTTCCGCCCGAAGCCGCCTCCGTGCATGCCTACGAAGGGAGAATGATAATCTTCGAGCGAGCGGAGTGTTGAAAAAGCCCCGAAAGATGATGTTGGCAACACTGCCGGTGGATGATGAGATGGGAGGAGGTCGACAGGGAAGAAGAAGAAGAAGAAGGGCGAATAAGGACGGGCGGAGGGGCTGGAATGATGCCGGATGGGCCGGGGGAGGGCCACAAAAAGTGGCGCAGGGCGGAGTGGGGGGGAGGACTGGGTGGCGGCCGGCCGAGGCGAGCGGATACATATGTATATACAGGCATTTATACCTCCAGCCTCATACATACATAAATGTGTGCGTATGTATATAGTGGCTGCTACCGGAGTTACGTATTCAGTCCTGCCGCCGCCTCCGAGGGTCCTTCCACCTCCCCCTCCCAGAGGGTAGCCTAGCGGCTCTTGCCTCTCTCTCTCCTGCAAGCGGCCCCGCTCCTCCTCCAGAGGAATGCAAGCGTTAACTAATTAACGGAACGTCAAAGGCTCACCAATAATAAGGTCAGGTGTGAGCGTGGGGGCCCGGGAGAGGGCCTTTCGCCCGTCGGCCTACCGAGTGACGGTCGCGCCGCATCCGCCCCCTCCTCCTCCTCCCTGTGGTGCGCCCGCTCCTTCGTCGCTCGGCACCCCGGAGGTCACCAGTCGCCTCCCGCGCCGTCACCACTTCCTGGGCACCACATGGAGACTATCGTGCTGCACGTAGAGCGCTGCAGCAATACAGCTACTCTCCGCTTAGATTGTTTTCATGTATTCGCCGTGTTTGAAAATTGGTAGCTGTTGTCTAACACATCAGCCATATGGATTGCAGAGTTACGAATTGAATTACTCAAGAAACCGATTTTATCCTTGAAAAAAAAACTACCGGAACACGCTTTGAGCTTAGCACTTCGCTTGCAATTATCTTCTCGTTTCTTCCTGTCGATGGTCACCTCGTTGACCAAAATATCGGTATCGGAGATTTTTTCTTCTTCCTTCAATTGGCTTATGTCATGGATTTATTCCAGAATCTCATAAATCTATCGAAGTCTGTTTGATAGGTGAGTATTGAATTAGTCTTGTAGGCAATTGAAAGTAATCAAATCAGAATATGTATACTAGTTTCTAGACGATTTCATGCAAAAGGCTGATAGAAGGAAGTGGACACTGCTTTGATTCAAGTTATGAATTTTCAGAGAACCTTCGCTGTTTTAAAATCCGGCCACAGTTGAAAGTCTTTGCCTTCGAGTGCCCGGCCAAAAAAAATCATGCGAAGTCGGCAGGGCTGTGATCAGTCTCTTTTCTGCGAAAACCAGATTCCAGCATGAGTTAGCTGCTCTAGCTTGCTGGACGCCCAGATTGCATCTGGTGGTACCTACCTGGAATGAGCGATCAACCGGCGCTGTTAGTTCATTCCAGGGAGTTGGTCTCTCCTGAAAGGAGCCCTACGAAACTTATCGGAGGCCGAAGAGCGATTTGAAATGAAAAATGTATAATATATTAAATGTGTGGCCAACAATAAAATAGTCCCGGTATCTGTACCCATATCAGATTGGTAGAGGGGTACCAGTCAGAGGAAAGGTTGTCCACGCACCTTCTGCTCTTTAGTGAAGCGGGTGAAAACATCCGTCTGGGCCCGGGTACGACAGTAGGGAGGCAGCGTAGGAGACGCTACACATCGGAAAACTATCCCGATCTCTTTCTTTTTCTTCCCGATATGGACGCATGTAACAAAGTATCGATATCCACCGAACCACATTCTTCAGCACGAGGATAAGTCTGTTTTGCGAAGGTAGGAAGTAGACAGGTACCAAGGCCAGTGACGTATGAAATTTAGGCATTAGGTTAGGGGACGTGGTAGACCAACGTTCCAACCTATGAGCTACCATGAATTGTAGGGAAAGTATCGATAGTATAGAGATTTTTAAGGTGTTAGAGTCGTAATGTAATTAGACCCTGCGAGATACTTTATTGTTTTTTGCCTTCATGGGTCAGTAATGAAAACTATCGTCCGCCAATAGGTTGAGGAATCTATCGGTCGTTGATGTCTCCCAATGTTTCTTCCCCTAGTGACACTCGTGTATCGATGGTTGCGTGAATTCAAGGAGAGGGTTAGTTTTTTTTTATCCTTTCGTGACTGTTGCCCCTGATGAGGAGGCATTGGACTGTAAACGGTTAATAAGGAGTTGCTTTTCATCTTTCAATCAGTAGATTGAGGGCCGTGAAGTATTTTAATTCTTTTTATCGTCAATTGAAGTACGTGAATCACTATGGATGTATGCACTTCAATTAGATTTTACTGTTTTCACTCGGAGAAAGATATTTTCCCAAACCTTTTCTATGTCAGATTTTCTCAAGAGCTCTTTTGAGTTCAAGTTCCGAAGATGCTCCAATACTGTATACTAAGGTATGATTGCTCATTCTGCCGGCTAAAGACTTTGATAACCGAGGTAAGTGCGTTTTAGCATTAGAATTAAGATATAAGACAGTGCTGGTAGGTGCTCTAGGTAATCCTTATTTTTGGGGTAGCGAATGACAGTTGACGTGTTTTGCGCCATTTACGTTAGGTTGCTAATTGGACAGAAGTAGGCATTTTTCAGGAAGGTCTGGAGAATATCTGCTTCGGAATTAGCCAACAGTTACCGGAGGCATAATCGAACGGTCCAACGGCTCCGACGAACGCATAAGTTCACTTGAAGTTCTGTCCACTCAACCTTGAGTAGGGATTGGTATACTGATGAATTTACCCTTCTCTATCGTGGTTCGAACCCCAATATAGATTGCCACCTTTTTCGCGCCCGAGCTGATCTGCAGAGCGTTTTTAATAATCGTTGGCTATCAGGAGTGGTCTCTTCATTCTGCCTTTATGTGTATATTTTCTCTTATGTCACGGTGGTGGGATGATGAATTGAGAAGTTTTTCAGCTGAAACGGGTTCCCTTCACCACACGGCTAAAAGACATTAAAAACGTTTATTTATGGATTTTTCCTCGTCAGATTTTTACTCGAGTCGCTCGAGTCTAATATCCAATATACTTCTCGACCCGGCTACGACATTTATTTCTTTATTCTTATTAATTCAATTCATGTAAATGAACGCCACCGAGTGTCGTCGGATATCTCTGTCAATGATAAAATAAAGCTCAAATCCTAAAGCTAACTTAATGAAACGGAAATTCCCGAATCCGTTTGATTTTATTCCCCTCTCTCTCTCTCCTGCTTGACTAGAGATGTCGGTTTCAACCCCTTATTATTGAGATGGCAGTTAATTTGAATGACACGGACAAATGTTTTGCTTCATCTGATATACCGTTTTGTAACGAAACGGATCGCTCCTCCGAACCTTTTTTTTTTAAATAAATACGCATAGAGATGGCCTCGCCGATCGAACAACTGTTTTTGGATCCGCTGGAGTTGGGAAGCGGAAAAAAATACCTCGTAAACATTTCGAAGGGTCAACGTTTCGGGACGGATTTATTTCCCGAATGCTTGTGTTTCTGTGTTGCTCCCGGAAATATCCATCTTCGCCATGGGCTGAGATTTACAAGGATGGATTTCTCAAGTTTATTCAATGTTATAAGAAAATTTCACGTAAACGTTTCGTGATCGTTCTACTGCATGCCTGTTCAGATTTTGCTATCGCCAAAGAAGTTTCTTGAAAGGTGTATCTTGAACTGACCTGACTCGCCTGACTCCTTATAATCTTGAATCTTGAGGGTCGTCATGACTTGGCATTCGTGTTTATTCTACCCACGTAGTTCTCAAACAGTATGCCGTCCTAGTGGTCGTTCGAGCTTTAGTATGCATACACTAGAGGGGCCGAACCTCCCTGTTCGCCGATGACATATCAATCTCCTTTCACCTTTCGCTCCCTCCGCCATTATTTTCCAATTTTACCAATAATTTTCCCTCGGTGGTGTGTTGGCTTTTTTATTCCATTTTTTTCTCATGTGCCCATTGAGGTTATAAGGTAGAGGAGGGTACAATAGCAGAAATTCCACAATAGCAGAAAATCCAGAAATCAGAAAAAAAAAATCATTCGCCTTGACCGGGTTTCGAACCTGGATCCCCTGATTTCCGGCCAGGTGCTTTAACCAGTTAAGCTCCCGAGGCGTAATTTTTCCCTGTGGAATAACGAAATTCGCGATCCTTCAATTAAGTGGAGGAGGGGGCAATGAATGCTAGCCTGCGGGTGACAAGGGAGAAATATAAATGCATTTCTTTCCATTGGAAGTTAATTTTATTCCCAACATTTGGTACAAATTTAAGCTATTTACACTATTTATTTGGCAATTGTTTGTCTTACTGCGGACTTGCCACTATTCAAATTTGAATAACTTTTACTGTGATTTCCATCAATTATCTTACTACACTTAGTTTTACCACGTGCTTAAACAATATCTTCCGTGAGTAACGCAAGGAGTAATTCCGTTTGTCCGTTCCTACAGAAAATGGCAGGACCTAGCTTAACGAATCAGCTGCGATGCTGCCACCAGTACCTTCTAACCACCTTGTAAAGGCTTATGAAACTATATATGTGAAAACTGGTGTTAGAGCTTGATTGTATGTCACTTACTTTGAAGTTATTCGAGAAATAGTAAATGAACTGCGCAAGAGCTGAGAACCGGGGCTCGTTTCTTGGACTGTAAATCCACTGCCGTACTCCCATGTGCTGTTCAAATCTGGAGAAATAGTTAGGCATGAGTATATTCTTCATGCGGGTTATATTTTCCATCTCCACCGACGTTTCGATGACTGACTCACTAATCGTCTTCAGGACAATGATTGGAAGAATTTACTCAGTTAATACGCTAGGAAAAAACAAGAATAGTTAGGCATGTTGACGAAATTCCTTATCTTAGTGCCCAATTAGATAAGGAATGGCTTGTGGATGGGTGTAATTTTTTTAGGGAGCATTAAATCGTGTGGCGTGTGTGATTATTACTTTTTCCCTTCCGCACTGAAATTTATATCTACATCTACACGATACCCTGCGAGCCACCGAGAGGGTGTGTGGCAGGGGGTGAAGATCACCAAGCATGCACTACCGACATGCAAACAAGCAACTATAGGGTCTCATGCAACTAGATTGTTATTATCAATAGTATTTAAGGGATTAATACATGCATCATGCACTACAGACTACTGTAAAATATTTCCTCTATCTATCCCTTTGCTATAAATTGCCGCTGCCCTTGAAATGGGCCCGTGTGGTCCATTCCAATGTCTTTCGAATCCCCTCCTTTCTCCTCGTGTTTTCTTGTGGTAAGAAGTTTCCGAATCAATCATGAACAGTGTGTTCCTTCGGTTGAGATGTCCCCTATTACTTTTTACCAATTTGTTTATTTTGGCATGCACAGCATCCAAGTCTCTGTGGCACATTTATTTCCCTTCCGTTTGACCCCGAGCGCATTTCTCCGTCCTCCACCTCTGACCCTCAGCCAAACGGTCTTCTAGCTCCCTCTTCTTCCCGATTGATTTCGACGCCCCAAGCTGTTCCCTTCCAAGAAGACCACACTCCCTTCTGGTGCATTCTCATCTAAAGAGAACTCGAACTTCGATTCCGAGGTTGCGACGTCGTGTGGCCCGAGGAATTTTCTGCCTGGTCTCAGAGAACGCTCTAGATACTAAGTACTTGCTGAAGTGAGGAGTCGTCAAGTACCATTTATCAAAACAAGACGAACCTTGTAGACAAGCTTGACGTTAGTATTTGTGAAAGCCATTCCTTGAGTATTTCTACTGTTTAGCACACAAATATCTCTATGATGCATTATGAGCAGATACCTATTGAATATCTTTCCTCTCACAAACTGTAAATATATTTTTTGTCGTCATAACAGCCACATTGGGAGATTGATTTAGGCAGCGTAACGTGCAATGCATATGAAAAAAGCCCCTGGCTCTAATAGCGAAAGTTTACCGCGCCCTTTCATGCTTTGTGGAAAAATTCCCGTGGTGAATTCAAACAAACGTTTAACAAGTTGATGTCTACATATTAAATTCCGCCATAATTCAAAAGCATTAAGTGGTACAATCCGTCATAGCTAAATAACACCAGTTTTTCTCATGTCATAGCATCTCACCTTTAGTGCATCGCCGACGGCCAAAGGCTGAATTTGAAATAGGAATCTCGGAAAAATTCGGACCTGGGGGGTTGTGTTTGAAACCACTGGGATTACCTCGAATAGGTAACTAAAGAGTCACTTGCTACAAACACGAATTATTCGCAAATATTATATGTCTGAATCACTCGTTACGATACCATTAATAAAATTTCACTTGAATTTTTCTTGACTATAGAGCCCCCAGATGAAATAGAACACATGTATAAACAATGAATGAGGCTGTAATCTGCGGTTTTAACTCGTCAAATTTGAAAACCATTCGCGTGTATACCTCGTTACTTCTTGGTTTTCTATTCGAGATAATTCCGACGGTTTCAAACACAACACCCCAGGGGAGACCGTTTTGGGGATGCAGATATAATATTTCCCTTCGAACGTTTTCCGCTTCAACGTTTCGAACGTCCCTTGTTTCCTCATGAGAGCAGCGATGGGGGAAGGCCGAGCAAAGTCATTCACCACCGCAGCCACGTTCCTTCCAATTGGAATCCACCCTCGAAGTCGAGTTCCGTGGCCTGGCAATGTCAATCCGTCCTTAAAAAAGTACATGGGTGGTCACTTTGCATGTGTAAACCAATTAGTTTCCAGCCACGAGGCCAGAGATCGAAAAAACGTCCGGTCGAGTTGGAGTAATTTATGGGTCTCAATTATAGCGGGCGGTGCAGTATCTGATGTCAGAGGGAAGAAGGAGATGATATTTCGGCGATGAGATATGTCGGCGGCCGTGCGCAGCTGGGTGGATGAGTTCGGGGCCAATCAGGCCGCGCCCCGCCACTTTGCAGCCTCGCGGGAATTACTTCGGGAGCCGAATGCTAATTAATGTGTGAGCCACAGGGAAAGGGAGTCCGTGCGTCTCTCTCGCTCGCCGCTTCTCGCACTCACTCCGCCTCGCTGAAAGCAGAGGACGCGGAGTACGTCGGCGCCCCGAGTCGTTATTAACTTGTCACTCCACTCTGTCTCGCTCGTTGGCGTTCTCGTTAATCTTTTTACGTCGGAGGGAAAGGAGTGGCGAACATCCCAGATCCCTTTGCCCCGGACCCCTGCCTCTGATTATCAATTATGTTCTTGTGATCATGGGGAATTCTCGAATTCGGTAAACACATACGTGAAATAATGGGTCAAGTTAATCGTAAACTGGGATTCATTAAAAGAGTATTGGGTAAATGTGACGATCATGTACGAGAAATCAGCTACTTTTCCCTTGTTACAATTCATTTGGAATATGCTGCCAGTGTATGGGATCCCTACGAAATCGGTCTAAATAATGAACTTGAACGTGTGCAGCGAAGATCGGCAAGATTTGTAAAGGGACGATACGATAATTATATTAGCGTAACCAGTCTATTAATTGAATTAAAATGGGAATCATTGTCAGATAGCTGGTTGAAATTTAGACTTAATATACTAAAAAAATTCCAAGACAGTATTTTCAGTTATGATGTTTAAAATATTTTGCGAACCCCAACTTACTATGGCAGACTGGACCACAATCATAAAATTTGAGAAATTGATTGCCGAACTGACCGATTCAAAATGTCCTTTTTCCCTCGCACAATAAGAGATACGAATAACGGTAAATATGTCCTATCGGAGAGTAGCAATGAATAGCATTGGTAGCTGCATGTTGGTATGAGTACTTAAAGCTAACCCTACTAACAGAATGTTTTTGCATGTTTTCTTTGCAATTTCTATCTTTTTTAAATCGTGTAGTTCTGACTAGTATATTAATACTGTTCCTTTTTTATGCATGATATGTAGTGCATGTTTGGTGAGAATCACCCCATGCCACACACCTTTGTGGTGGCTTGCAGTGTATTATGTAGATGTAGTATTTCTCGAATTCTAATGACGCGCGGTCGAATTCTTGCGGTTACTCGTGGTTGCGGGTCCGGATTGGACAAATCTAAGGTGTCGGCCCCCAAGTGTATGGGTTCCTTCACTCAATACCCTCTCCCACGTTTTTCGTCGCGAGGTTGTGTTTACCTATCTCGTCGCTAATGACCGGGATGCAGAAATGCAAGGGGAGCACCCTGCAGTCTGTCGAACGGCAACACCATTCGGACGCGACAACGCTTGGGTGCAGATAGAGGCTCCGTCCCTTGGCCAGCGACCATCCCACGCCTCGGATTCCAGAAGCCAAGACATCCTCCTCCTCCGCTTAACCCTTTCCTCCCCATCCCTTCACCCCCCCCCTCATACCCTCCGGTCCGGACCCCCACCTCCCCGACACCCACCCAACTCCCCTTCTCCAGCCGCATGCGAGGAGATGCTGGGAGTCGACGTTTTCATGGAGATATATTTTTTGTGATCCCCTCCTCCTCCTCGAGAGCCGTCATATCCCTCCCCCGAAACCCTTCTCCGCTGCGCCCCTCCAATCCCCCGGGGGTAATTTATGGCGTGGCTACTGTGTAGTGAGAATGGCCGCTCCTCCACCGCAGCCTCCTCCCCGCCCTCTCGACGTGCGAAGCAGGAGAGTCGTATGTATAATGGCTTCTTCTCCTCCCCTCCTAAACCCCATCCCCGGCCACTCTCATGGGATCGCGTACGCAGACCAACAAGCGCTGAAGAGAGGGACTTGAGAACTCATTTTTTACTCAGGGGCGCAAGAGTAGAAACAAATTTAGAGGCCTGCGGAAAATCGACTCTGCAAAAACGTGCTCTAATTTGAGTACATACTCTGCTGATAACCTCAAAACACTTAGCTCTCTCGGCGCATTCTCTCCATCCTCAGTTCCTTTCGCCTCTGATCAGGGGAACTCTCCTCTTGCTCGTGGCACTGTCTCTCTCTCTCTCGCGTTCTCACAGTGTGCTATGCTGGTAATGGGCGGATATTGATGTTGATGCTAATGAGATTTGGCCACTGCCGTCGACGATATTCACCTGTTTATTAGTCGACGAGGAGATATTGAAGTGAGGAAACTTCTCAAATACCAGTACATTCATAGATTTTATTAGCTATTATATGCCTACCTCTATACACTTTTCCTTATAGGGTTTATATTGATGTGATGGAGTCAATGTACTTAGTATTTCCTTAAGTAGGACAGTCATCCAAAGTTACCTCTAAGGCCAACAATGTGCCTCGCTTCCAAATTTTAAGGGATTGACTAGCAGATCTGCGGCCTGCTTCGCAGGCAGTCTCTGTCTGGTGTGCTCTTGAGGTGAACTTTGTGTTCTAGTGTCAAATGAGATTTAACAAAGTGTTTGGAAACTACTGATGACTCATTACCAATAGGTGACAGTAGTGCTTGTGCTTCAGGCAGGCAGTTACTGCTTCACTACTCAAAGTAGTCCTTGCATTTTTTTACACTTTTGTGCACCAACTTTTCATAAGAATTTTGTATGCAGATAGAAGGAAATGGGTATTTTATAAATAGAGAAATGTGTTCCACTCTAATTATCCTATATGTTTTGCACTTTTTTTTACAATATTTTCATTAAATGTTCTCTGCATTTTTCTCGGGATGAGTCCGCGGGATGCGTCCGCGTCGTTTGACAGTGAGACAACAGTTTCGCCAACCTTCCTGTTGGCGTCTTCAGGTCGAAGTCCAACAGGAAGGTTGGCGAAACTGTTGTCTCACTGTCAAACAACGCGGACGCATCCCGAGAAAAATGCAGAGAACATCTAATCAACGCCGCGGAAACCTACGAACGAACATTTTCATTAAATGTTGTCTCCCACTCTCAAAAACCACGTTTTTCGCATTTTTCTCTGCACCACAAACTGCAAAAAATAAAAAATTACTAGCAAATCATACAGACAGAGAATCCGCACTCAACGCACCAAACCTCACTCTTATAGCTCAACAATTGGGAAGGAACGAAAGGAAACGGATACAGAATGACGGACGGACTGACTGACACGCTACAAAATTAATATATATAGAATATGTATATGTTTTTTCGGTCCCCTTCAATTAAATTTAAAAAGAAATCTGCGGCGGAAAAATTGTGCTCTTTTGTTCCATTACTTAGTAGCGAATTTGCTATTTGTTTTTAAAATGGGTCCATACAATTTTCCATGTTCTTGGTTGGGTTCCTGAGCAAAATTCCTCTGGTGCCTATTAGTCTGCGATTGAGCTGTGCATATAGGAGTGTCAGTTTGTCCAATATTTGTCATGCTCTAGCTCTCTTGACGATTTCTGTTTTTTACTTCATTACTTAATGTACAGTATTATTACAGTATTGGAAACGGAAGGTAATTGTATCGAGTAGTTAAACATTGCAATTTCATAATGCAATGGAAACATTTAAATATTATGTAGCTTTAGTTGTTTATTGTCAATGGTACAAAAATTGTACTTTGGGTCACGGCTAAGAAATCGAAGATGAATTCTTAGAATTTTATGGTAACCAGTTGGAAGTAAAATGGAGAAAACGTGTTACATTTCCTTGTTTAAGTGAGTGGCGTTTCATGAAGAGTAACACATGTTTTTTGTCAATTGCATAGTGTTACGGTTAGTTTTTGTTAGTTAGTTAGTTTTTGGATGATGTTTTCAAATTACCCGAAGGGTAATTTCAGCTTTAGTCAGTGAACAATTACTGCAGTGACTCGGGCGGTTGCATCAGGCTTGTGTTAAAATACGTCAAGGGCGAGATATTCAACCAGCGCACATAATCATCATGTTGTTCGGCTGAGTGAGAGAGAGCCACATAGAATTTGCCTTCGCGGAGCCGACTCTGGAAATGTAGGCTTTCGTCGCTTCTTTGCATTTCCTCAACGCGGCTTTTTTCGATATTCATTCAATCTCCTACTCTTCTCACTGCGGATGAGTCTCGTTGCTAGTAGTTACTGCTCGCGCCATATAGGTATTCCTCTCCTGTCGTGGCATGGGGCCCTCTAGTTCCAAACCGCGGTGGTGTAGAGGTCGTCCGGGCCCTAATGTGGGGCCCGACACAAAGGTCTTTTACAGGAATGTGGCCTCATTCATTGCTCGTCGGAATGGTCCGGAGAGGTATTTCACTTGAATGCGTGTCCATTATTAGTTCTTCAGGGTAATAACTCATCATGAACAAATTACGCCGAGATCCATTGCTGAAGATTTTAGTGTTTTCCATGCAGTCGGCGGATGAGAATATAGTGGTGAGGAGGTGGGAATACTCTATGGTCTCTCGTGCGTGGGGGTGGGGAGGATTTTTAAGAGGGAGGGGGTGAGGTGTAGGGGAGGGGTAGTCGGAAGATCAAAGGAGATTCCTTTCCGAGCGGCGTCTTTTCCCTCGCTTCTCGCCCTCACTCCCCTCCCCTCCCTCCCCCACCCCCATTTACACCCTCCCTCCTCCTGCCTTCCGAGAGAGAGTTTCCCTTTCTCCTTCATTCCATCCCTCCCTCATGACGGAATTCTTTTTTCCCCGAAGGAGAGAACAAATGCGGACGCCGTCGCAATGCTCTTCCCTACCGGTCTCGCCGCCCTCGTATGAAGTTAGTTATGGAGGAAATTTACACACTTTGTTTGGATGGGAACGTAGACTTGGAAAATCGAATCAGTGAACACCGGAACCTTGCGAGTGCCGGCGAGGGATACGAATGCTGGAAATTGATTGGCTGAGGACGTAGGCAACGTGGGGGGAAACTTATGTACACATGTCGAAGTTGTCGTGCCAAAGCAACTAAAATGTAATTTCTTATATACTTTTGCACTTTTTATTTTTGTCTCCCCAATATAAAATCCAATACAGTCAAACTCATTTATAACGAGCACGGTTAAAACGAGATCTCGGCTATTGCGAGGAAAGAGAGAAGGGTTGTTTGGAAATAATGCATTTTATGACAATATGTAACGGTTAAAACGAGACTGTATTAGAGAGCCTTACGGTTATAACGAGCAAATCTTAGTCCAAATGAACTAGCAGTGGCTGTACTGTCGTACCAACGACTTTTTCTCGTAAATTTGGCATGTATGTGGATAGTTTACTGAATAAATTGTTTATTTTGTAATTTCAATCATCTTATATTAATCTTTGTTATTTTATCACCTCTGCATAAGAATAGTATGTGTATGAGCGCGCGTGTGTGCGTGAGAGAGGGAAAGACAGTGAGTGACAGTGCATGTTGCTACTCGTAACGGATATAACGAGTAACGGATATTACGTGCAAAAGCATTTGTTCCCTTGGATCTCGTTATATCCGAGTTTGACGTAGTTCAATTCATAAGCGTCAACCTTCTCACAAGTTGTCCTCTCCTCTAACAATCCCCCTTATTTGTTTTTTATTATAAATATGACATTCCATCCAAAATATTGAAAACATGCTGACAAACAAATAATAGAAAATCAAAATGAAATTCACTATTTGACAAATGAATACATAAGAAAATACATAAAAGTGATTACTGGCCATCACTTAATCATTCAGTCATTGACATGCGTCAAGGTGAGGGTGTCATATACATACCCATTCAAATACAATTTGTCAGAAGTATTAAGTTGGAAATTACTTTCAGACAGTAGCCACTAACACACCCCTAGGGGTGCCAGTGTTCGAATTCCTACAGGAGAACACTCCAAGCTCAGTTCTTTGGTCGTCAGATAGGAAGTGATCGACTTGGCGTCTTCCGGTAAGAGAAGGCTAATTTTGTCTTCCATCTTTCCAATTAACCTGTTAAATCCCACCTCTTCGTAATACCCTCCAATTCCAAGAAAGGGCAAATGACGATAGATTGTGGTTGCCTCTCATAATAGTAACAACCATTATGTCTGCATCACTTCCAGAGCATAGATTAAAATACAATTTCTTTCTCCTGCAGAAATTTAAGGTATGTTGCATTTCTGAACACGCTTATAATGTATCAACTCCTTTATGCTATGGTAGGTCGAATCTTAATGATAAAATTAGAGGGATAGAGAGTTACAAATTTTAACTTTTTCCCTCACAATAAAGTGCATTTATAGATGCTGCCGTAGTGGTTGCCAGGGTGGTAATTAATTATTGAAGTGAGAAATGGTGTTAGTCTTGGCTTTGTGAAACATCCACTGCGAATAAATTGATAAATCGCTCTTTTAATTCCACTAACTTAGTTGAATTAAGCAAGTAATTAATCGCTGTATCCATAATTTGTAGGCTTTACGTTGTATTTCCGCTGGATTTATGAGAGCATTGATGTATAGCGAAATAGAATAATTGTTTCAGATAACGATTTCTTGCATTTATAATTATTGTTTCAAACTAAAGTTCATCACAATTTCATTCGTTGTTTATTCGGTGTTTAAGATCAGATGAAGAAAGGACAATATGGAAAACCCTATGGCAGAGGAGAACCAGATGGACTGAACGTACCTTGAGGCACAATGAATTAGTTAGGAATATAATAGAAGGGAAGATCGAAGGGAAGGTCCCGCGAGGAAGACCAAGGGACAAATTTATAGGGTAAATAAAGAAGGATGAGAAAGAGAAAACATACCAGGGCGTGAGGGAATGAACACTAAATAGGGTAGAATGGAGGGCTGCAGTCAACCAATCCTAGGACTGAAATATTGATGATGATGATGTTTATTCCGCACGATATAGTTTATTTAAGATAAGCCTTGGAGCCGCTTTGTTTTCAAAGTGAGTTGCTTGAATTAGTGGTTATTTAGATGATGTAATTAGTGACAAAAATATTATGTTAATGACGGCTTGTAGTCCTAAAATTTCGCAGTTCTCCGCTCTCTTTTTTTTGGGAATAGGAATGATGATGTTTTTCTCTAAGTCCCTGGATATTTCTCCCTTTTAGTCCTTGTCGCAGGGTTTTGTAAAGATGGGTTAATGTCTTCTCTCCTTAATTTTTAATTAGTGCTGCGGGAATATCATCAATTGCAGAAGCCTTATTCATCCTAAGGTCCCTTACTGCTGCGTCGAATTCCGATCTTAATATTGATGTTTCCATTTTATCCTTTTCGACTTCGCTTTCCTCTTCGATGACTTTCGTGCCGAGATTGTTTCTGTTGCAAAACTTCCAGATATTCTTTCCTTCTCATCACTTTATCTTTATTTTCAATCAAAAGTTCTCCATTCTCAGAGTTATATCCGTTCGTTAGTATGTATTCATTTTGTTCCCCGAATCAGCGGAGGCCGCTGAGCAATTTTACTGTCATGAAGACCATAGCGGATGCTGTGGTCTTCTGGAGTGAAACAATCAATCCCCTCCCCATGAAGTGAGGACTTAGAAGAAAATGGAATTGACATCTAGTACATGAGAAGTCACTTCCGCCTGACACTATATCCACAAGCGTATCATGAAAACAAGGCATAGTGAAAGTCTCCAGTGAGCTTTATTATTCTATCCTCGTCATAGGTTATACGTAACTGAGCAGATAATTATAATCCTGAAAGCAATTAGCGTAACATATAGCCCAAATTAAATATACTCATATTTTTGAGTCAGGAATCCTAGTATCCCATGGGAAACTTGAGAACACGTATCATGATATTTATGTTTATGATGATATTGTGATGATGATATTTATTTGTCTAATATGCATAAGGCTCTGGTCTCCAGATAATGATTCGATTTTAAATGAAAGAATATTTTGATGTGCTGTTCTTTCCTAGCATCTTGTCAAATAACAATATTTTATTTGTGATATATCTTCTCCATTTGCTTTTGTGCACACTCGATATAGACGGGGTAATCGTACTTCTGGCATTAGTACAAATTAACGAATTATTCATCGGTGCCGTTGGTTTCCCTTTTAGTTTTCTGTCCTCTTAATTGAAGTTAGTTTCTTTTTATTTTCCTCATGCTATTTATAAGTCATCGCAAAACAGACATTCGCAGTTTCGGTGATTAAAAAAATGGAGGAGGCATATGTAGCGTGCCAACTCCTTCGCACATTTTACGCATCGAAGCCATATTTGACGGGCGATCATTAAATTTTATGGGGTCCATTTCATTGGAAGGCATGGTTTCACTCATTTAAGCAAACAGTAACTTCACTCGTCCCTATGGAGGTCGTAATTAATCGTATTTATTTCCTCCTCCGCTCTCTAATGACTAGAATTCCAAGAAACCATGAGGGCTCCGAATGAAATACGTTTTGAGTGGTTAACCGAGCTAGTAAAATCAGCAGCTCTAAAATGAAAAAAAAAAAAAAACATTTCCTCTGGTTAATTTGCCCTACCAGTTTTTTCCTTGGATAAATATTGAGAGGCGTGTATTATGTCACTTCTTGGAAATCGCTCGACACATCATCCTCTGCTGGGAATCTTTCCTACGGAAGTAGATCCCTCCATCCTTTAGTGCTGGAATTATCATCGTCATCCGTGGTGGCTGAATCGAAAGTTGGCATGGGATTTCAAAATATTGATAGTAGTTGTATTTACTCCTGGAATTAAACTATTATTTGCTTGATTGCATAAATACACCCGACGCATAGAATACTAGCAATTTTATGGAAGAATTTGAAATTGTATCGCATTTTAAGGCTCATGATGGTGACGCTTTAAATGTACTAGGCCCTTCCAACCTCTCCTCCTTTTATTCAGCTGTTCCCCCACCTCATAGTCCGATAACTTACCCTTGACCCTCTGGTGCCAGTTTTTTGGCAGTTTCATCTACATCTATATCTACACGACACCCTGCAAGCCACCGCGAGGGTGTGTAGCAGGGGGTGAAGATCACCAAGCATGCATTACCGACATGCAAACAAGCAACTATAGGGTCTCATGCAACTAGATTGTTAGCATGCATAGTATTTAAGGGGTTAATACATGCATCATGCACTACAGACTACTGTAAAATATTTCCCCTGCCTATCCCTTTGCTATGCTGCCTATTCTGTTCAATTATAGCACGGGGGAAAAATGCCATTTTGAATCTATCGGTACGATAATCTATCTCTCTAATCTTATTTATCTGGTTAATAGTTTCAGGCTTAACACTGTGGAAATCTTTCATCGTAGGAATGAAGGATGAAATTGAAACACTGCAATTTCCACACACAGTTTTATTCTCCATACAACCTATATGTATATACTGCTCTCTCTGTACTTGATATTTCACCTGATGATGTTGCCTTGTAACGAAACCATGGTCGTGGAGAATAAAACTGTGTGTGGAAATTGCAGTGTTTCAATTTCATCCTTCATTCCTACTTATTTATCTGGTCGAATCTAGCATAATACGCTGGTTTTTTAATGTGTGCCTAACATCTTCAGTAGAGCTATCCGATTGAAATTTCTCTAATAGATTCAATCTGTACTTTCACGTACGCTCTGATAATGACTCCCACCCTAATTCTTGTATTAATTCTGAAACACAGTTTACTGACTCCAAAGGCCTTGCCTTCCTGCTCCCACCTCCCCTTCTTTACTGCTCACCCCTCTCCTTTCTTTCAGTTCTCTTGTCCTTTTTATATACATGTACATAACCCGCGTATTATGCTAGATTCGACCAGCCAAATAAGATTAGAGAGATAGATTGTCGTACCGATAGATTCAAAATGGCATTTTTCCCCCGTACTATAATTGAACAGAATAGGCAGCATTGGAAAGGGATAGGTAGGGGAAATATTTTAGAGTATTCTGTAGTCATGATGCATGTATTAACCCCTCAAATACTGTAGATACTAACAATCTAGTTGCATGAGACACTTTAGTTGCTAGTTTGCATGTTAGTAGGGCGTGCTTGGTGATCTTCCCCCCTGCCACACACCCTCGCGGTGGCTTGCAGGGTATCATGTAGATGTAGATGTAGAACCCCAAGTTTGCATCAGGTGGTGTTCTTCTCTTGATAATGGCATGGAAGAGGTTGAAACCGGAATAATGATAATAACTGTGGGGAATATGACAAAGGGTATTTCATCGTTGAGCGATTAATAGAGCCGGGGATGTTTGAGCAGATAGATTCAGGGACTCGTATCCAGTGTCATTGAAGAAGGCCCTCTCGGAAGTCCTCTGTCTTTTGGTACCCTTCCCCATCTACCTGGACCCTTCTGCACCCTAGCGCAACATCGCCCTTCCTCGGAAGCGCTTGCAGAAGCCGTCCGGTCTCTGTGGAGCGCCTTTCGTACGCTCATATGATCGCCGCCCCCTTTCTAAAAATTGTTCCGGGCGCCGGGCCGTGATTCAGGGCCCCCTTGCACCCAATCGGCGTTTCCGGCTCTTCGGTCGTTCCTCTCCTTCTTGGAATCCTCTCTTCGCCCGCTCGACGCGCGGAAATTCGTGACTCTTCCCTTTTCGAGGGAGAGAGAAAAATGGAAAATGCACTTCGAGCCACAAATGGAATTTCATTCCGGGAAAGAGGCGATACTTTAATATCCGGAGGCTCGAAAACATGAAGCCGCCCGAAGGGGTCTTCTGAACGGGAGTGAGGCAGGTGTCATTTTTCGATGTTTCCCTTCCCGAGGAAATTAGACTCCCGTGGCGCCGATGCGACGCCTGCAGGATGATTTCCTAATTGGAGGAAAACCTTTTTCGAAGGCAATGTTTTCCACGCTACGTATTGTTCGAGGCACATATTCTGTTTTTTGTACCTGAGAGTCAGGCACGTAGCCAGAAATTTGCTTCGGGGGGGGGGGGGGGCTAAGTCTAGCGTCACTTGAAACAAATCAGCCTTGACCATTCGGTGCCTAGATGTTACAAATCTCTTCCCTTAGTTTTCAGCACTTGATATTTACTTTTACAGTGCCCGTACTTATCTCTTCTTACTAGTAAAGCTCACTGCTAAAATCAGAACAACAAAATTATTGGGAAAAAATTTCGGGGGTGCTGAAGCACCAGAAGCCCCACCCCTGGCTACGTGCCTGACTACGGGCGTATGCTCAGCTGGCGTTCACCTACCTCAAGTGGAAACGATAACTACTCTTTGGAGACCGGTCACTTTGCACCTCTGCTTATCACAATTGGACGTTGTAACAAGGTTGGTGACGTGCCGGCCAACAGAGCAGAATTAGTGGATTCATATGCCACCTCGAGAAGGGATGTTTTTGCGTGTTCTGGAATTTAAGGATAAGTAAACGCTGTGAAATGATCCAGGATGGTGGAGAACCAAAAAACCGAATTCCAGCACTGATATTGCGGTCTCCGAAATGTGGCCAATTTCCTCCTCCGCTCGGGTCATTCCCTCGAGATGATGCACTTCGCATGCGACTGCTTCGACCGCCTGCACTTGCGTGTCTCAGAGATCGCATGCTATACTTCGCCATTATAATTCCCGAGTGTAGTGATTATTGACATTCGCGCGGGGCCAACAAACAAAACTCGAAAAACATCCAGGCCAAAAGGACATGAGGTTGTTTTCATCCTTCTACATCTACGCAATACCTTGTAAACCCCCATGGGGGTGTGTGGCAGGGTGTTAATATCACCAAGAATGCACTACTGACATGCAACTAGGCTACTTCATGGAAACATGTTAGATAATATAGAGTTATATGCTGCTAGATGGTTAGTATCTACAAACTAATAAAGGGATTCGGTGTTGATACATGCATCATGCACTACAAACTACTCTACAGTATTTCACGTACCTATCCCTTTACTATGATGCCTATTATGCCCCATAATGTCCTGGGGTAAACATATACGTGAAATAATTGGTCAAGCTAATCGTAAACTGGGTTTCATTAAAAGAGTATTGGGTAAATGTGACGATCATGTACGAGAAATCAGCTACTTTTCCCTTGTTAGACCTCATTTGGAATTTGCTGCCAGTGTATGGGATCCCTACGAAATCGGTCTAAGTAATGAACTTGAACGTGTGCAGCGAAGATCGGCAAGATTTGTAAAGGGACGATACGATAATTATATTAGCGTAACCAGTCTATTAAATGAATTGAAATGGGAATCATTGTCAGATCGCAGGTTGAAATTTAGACTTAATCTCTTCCACAAATTCCAAGGCAATATTTTCAGCGATGATGTTAAAAATATTTTACGAACCCCAACTTACTATGGCAGACTGGACCATAATCATAAAGTTAGAGAAATTGATTGCCGAACTGACCGATTCAAAATGTCCTTTTTCCCTCGCACAATAAGAGATACGAATAACGGTAAATATGTCCTATCGGAGAGTAGCAATGAATAGCATTGGTAGCTGCATGTTGGTATGAGTACTTAAAGCTAACCCTACTAACAGAATGTTTTTGCATGTTTTCTTTGCAATTTCTATCTTTTTTAAATAGTGTAGTTCTGACTGCTATATTAATACTATTCCTTTTTTATGCATGATATGTAGTGCATGTTTGGTGAGCAATCACCCCCTGCCACACACCCTTGTGGTGGCTTGCATGCTTATGTAGATGTAGAATAATGTCCAAGTGTCAGGTTGGCCGAGCGGTCTAAGGCGCCAGACTCAAGGATATCCTTGCTTGTTTCGCAAGCGCTTGTGAATTCTGGTCCTCGTAAGAGGGCGTGGGTTCCAATCCCACTCCTGACAATTTGTTTGGCAGTTAGAATTAAACTTTAAACAATATCTTGTAATGAATTTTTGGAAAAAGAATAGCTCTCCTCCTAGCACTTACAAAATAAGTAACGGTGAAATAACAATCGTGGAATCCATTATCTATTTTCTTGGAATAAGACTGACGCATGATCTTTCCTGGGGCAAACACATACGTGAAATAATGGGTCAAGCGAATCGTAAACTGGGATTCGTCAAAAGAGTACTGGGTAAATGTGAGGATCATGCACGAGAAATCAGCTACTTTTCCCTTGTTATATCTCATTTGGAATATGCTGCCAGTGTATGGGATCCCTACGAAATCGGTCTAAATAACGAACTTGAACGTGTGTAGCGAAGATCGGCAAGATTTGTAAAGGGACGATACGATAATTATATTAGCGTAACCAGTCTATTAAATGAATTAAATTGGGAAAGATTGTCAGATCGCAGGTTGAAATTTAGGCTTAATCTCTTAAACAAATTTCAAGACCATATTTTCAGTGATGATGTTAAAAATATTTTTTTTATATATGTATATTTTATATATGTATATTTTGACCCCAACTTACTATGGTAGACTGGACCATAATCACAAAATTAGCGAAATTGATTGCCGAACTGAGGGTGTTTGGGGAGAGTGTGAGGGAGGGAGAACGAGGGTGTTTGGCAGGGGGTGAAGATCACCGAGTCAGATTCCGGTCACCATGGAGCCCCCACAGATTTGACTCAGCGCGAATGGTACTTTTTGAACACGCGCAATCTTCAGTAAAGCTATCCGTTTGAAATTTCTGCTGGAGATTTAGTCTTTATTTTAATTTACATTCTGATAAAGATTCCCTACCTAATTCTTTAATTAATGCTGATTCACTGCTAAATTATCGTAACACCTTTTAACAATCCTAGCTGCTCTATTTTGCTCATAATCTAGCTTTCTTATCAAACCTAATTCATTCGGATACCATATAATGGATGCCTATTCAAGATGGGGACAAACTTGTGAAAAGTAACATCGCCCTTTTGTCTTCCCGTCACATTTTATTTCGGTCTTCTCGTCTCATATAGTGTATGCGAATGCTTTTCTCGTAAATTCTGTGTGAAATCTATTCAATTGCCTTAGTATATTCTTTAACTTTGCTTCTTCTGCTACACCCATATGGAACCCTTATGATACCTTCCTGATAATAATAGCCTTTATTTATTTTGCGGATTTAGGACTATGAAATCCTCCTTTACAATTGACAAATTGCACTACAGAAACATCCATGCCCCGGGAGGTTACAATACTCCCCGGGTGGATTCGAACCCGCGATCCTGCGAAGGACAGGCGAGGAAATTAACCCACCGCCACCGAAGCAAATGAGAGGCGAATTAGATAATGTGGGGTTGCGGTTTTTCTTTTGCTTCGGGATATTATGCAGGAGAAGTAAATCGAGCGCCTCGTAACTGAATGTGCAAACACGTACTTCTTGAGGCTCTTCATACTCACGATGTCTTTGTTTCCGAGAGGATCGGCTGCAATGTCTTGCTCATATAAGCTCTTGCACCTTTCCACGAGGGGTGTGATGAATCTCACGTTCTGAAAGCATCGTTTCAAATGTTTCAATTGTGCTTTTCCTCCGAAGTTGGTTTGAAATAATAGTGATGATCTAGCTATTTTTTCATTCGCTACGCCTATGTCTACTGCAGTTCCTGAATAAATGGAATATTATATAGCATTTCTAATCTAAGAGTATAACTGTACGTTTTGAAGATAAACTTCCAGCCCCGTGCCTACTATAAAAGAGCATTAAAGTCCACGTTAGCATTTTTTTTCTCAGTAAGTCACATCATTGACACCTTACTTCCTACCGGTGGTAGATTTGGGGTTTGCGGTTTCGATTACTATGAGGAATAAAATGGGGAGGATAACACTACCTTTTACGACACTGTAGGTCACTATAAACTTATAGTACTACTTCTGTACATTCAATTTTCTACCTTTTAGTGTATTCTGAATTTTTTTGTTGGTTTTTAGGACCAAAATAGGTCACGCGTTTTTGATGACTACGGAATCCGCATACTTCCAGTTACGTTTCCGCTAATTTAAAATGAGAAAATTTTCCTCACACAATCTCCTTTGCGGGAACTGTGTTAATATTACCGGAATAAATTTTACCTGCCCAGGAAGCGCGTCACGTTGCAAGTAATTTTGTACAGAGAAATTTATTAGGAAGTGGACGCCACCTTAGTGTAGGTGAATTGGACTAGTGAGCGTGAACTGCGAGGAATATGAGCTTGATTTAACTTGATCAAAAGTTTTGTATTGCATGAAACATCCACAAACAGTAGTTGAAACTGCTCTAGAGCATTCAGTTATGGGATGGAAGAATTCCCTCTAATGTTGAGTTACCCCTAGTGATCAGCGAAAATTTGAACAATTTGACTCGGTGTAAAATTTTCTTTATGGTAAAAATTAGCATTGAGCGCAATTAGTGGTCACCGGGTGTGTATCACTGCCGGTGCAAACATATTCTTCCCTCATGTTGTCTTGATTGTACACCAATATAGAAACTAGAGCATTCCTCTCTTGCCCTTGAAAAGAGACGAACATCATGGAAACCAATTACTTGGGAGTGAAGAAATTTCCGGATAGTGAGTTGAGCGTCATGAGCTCGACGTCTGAATTTGGAAAGTGCTCCTGAGTGATTTCCTTTAGAAGGCCACTCTTCCCCTCTGTCTTGTTTGTCACTTATTTCTTGAAGATGTTCGAAGTGATTATTCGGATACCTCCAGCTTTAGCGGAGTGACTCTCTGGATGGACTGGTCGTCCTCACCAGCCAGACCCACCATCGGGTCCAATACTTCAAGGGTTAGATCGGAAGTTGAACGACAAACATGTGTCTCACAAAGACAGTGTGCAAGCCACCTCATTCGGGCTTCATGGCAGATAATGGTTGTTTTAAACAATTAATGGAAAATTTGGATTAGAAATTTTTACGATTTATTGGTATTGATTGTGCAAACCACATCGGGAATATTCGGGGCATATTAACTTCAAGGCTGCTAATATTTGTTTCAACAATAAATGAGAAATTTTAATGCGAAATTTAACGATTTATTGGAATGCGAGGAAGGTTTCCTCCTTTGTGCTCAAACTTCGTGTCGACCTACATTCAATGCATGAGGTCCTCAGCCGTATTGTTCAGCGTCTTACACAGTTGTGGATTCCCTCACGCCTTAGCGGCTTCGAGGTCGGGCGACGACGCCGGTGTTTGAAAGAAGAGACGCCGTGGACGCGGCTCGGTTTGCGGCGCCCCGGCGCGTACACCCGCGTCCCGACGCGCCCAACGGGAGCAGCCGAGGACCACCCCCACTCCCTCTCTCTACCCCCCCGGCCCCTGGACCACCCTCCCCTCCCTCCCTTCCTCTCCCACCCCACCGACTCTGAATGGAATGTGGACCCGCCGGTCGGCGGCCCCCGGGGGCGGGAGGGGAGTGTCGGAAGCAAGAATGTATGCTCCGGAGGGGGCAGCGTGCAAGCCCGCCGCTGCCCCGCCCCCTGGCGGGGATGTAAGAGGGGAGGAAGAAGCGTGGGGCGCCCGCCCCCATCGCCCCTGGAGAAGGGCAGGAATGGGAGACTCCACGAGAAGTGGGTTATCTCTGAATATTATTAACTGGCAATAACTTGTGCTCCGTAATATCCTTCACGTTCCTCCCCTCTGCCCTCGCCACCAGAGATCCGGCCGGTCTATGAAAAAATAAATAAATGGAAAAGGGGCGGGAAATCGTCCTAACCGAGGGATTTTACTTTTTTGAGTGTCTCTCATTTTCCTCCCCCTTACGATAAAAAGTGTTGGAAGGCCTACAAACCACCCACCCCACTCCGTGGACGCCGAATGCAAATCGCCGCTTGGCTTCTTCGTTTCAATGCGCCGGTCCATGCGCGAGAGGACATCCTTCTTGTCGTAGGTGCGCGTCCGTCAGGGGGCAGGTCAGCGCCGGCCTTCCATTGCGTCATTTCTTGGGAAATTGCAATAACTTTATTACTCGAAGAAAAAAAGTAAGACTATCGATGGTTGGTGGAGGAGAAAATTTTCTTCTCGTTGGGGCACTTATCTAGGATTTTACAATGATCCGGAAAAATCTACATAATACCCTTCAAGCCACCATAAAGGTGTGTGGCATGGAGTGAATTGTCATCAAACATGCACTACATATGCATAAAAAATGATTAATATTTATGTACTGTTCTAAACCACACTAATTAAAGAAAGATAAAAATAGCAAAGCAAACATGCAACTACCAATTGCCATACTCGTGCTGGATATATTTACCGTTATTCATATCCCTAATTGTACGAGGAAAAAAAGACATTTTGAATCTGTCAGTTCGGCAATCAATTTCTCTAATTTTGTGATTATGGTCCAATCTACCATAGTAAGTTTGGGTTCGCAATGTATTTTTAACGTCACCACTGAAAATATGGTCTTTGAATTTGTTTTAGAGATTAAGTCTAAATTTTAACCTGCGATCTGACAATGATTCCCAATTTAATTCATTTAATAGACTGGTTAAAAACGAGTGACTGAAGGACGGGAATTTAAAATTCTCAGCTCGAAAGAACTTCATACTTCGTTTACGGTGGTGAAATATCCAGGCAGAACATAAAATATTAATTATGGCCTCGTGGATGTTACCTACATGCGAACTCGACTGACCTTCCTAAGCCGACTCCCCTAGCTGTGTTGACGAACCGCCATTCTAGTTTCAATGATAGCCTCATCTCATCAGATTTCATCCATTGTGACATCTACGCTGATTACTTCGCAAGCCACCATGAAGGAATTAGGTAGATAGTGTATTTCAGCGAACATGCGCAACGGTTATTCACCGGTAGATGTGCTAAAAGTCACTTAATTCGATTCATTTGATTCGCAAGTACGTTTCGCAGGTATTAGGGGAGCTTTTTATTTTCCTTGTAATTTTTCCGCACACTCTCCAAAACCAAGATGACTTTCGAGAGCGATTCTCCTTCGCCAAGTTCCTCCACTCCTGAATCGCAGCTCCCCCACCACCTCAAATCTGCCGAAACTACTTACCGATACCAATAACTTCCGGAAGAATACTCTAACAGCGCTTGATCGAACCCCCACTTATTATCGTTTTCCCCACCTTATCTCTCGAAGAGAAGAAGAGGAGAAAGCGAGGGGAAAGCGCAGCAGCATTGGGAGGAACTCTTTTGAGACTCTATAGTGAGACTGCGTAGGATTCAGTTCCGAATTTTTTGGTCTGCAATATTTTTGTCGATGTAAATAGCAACCACGAAGCTGAGAAATGAGAGCAAAGTTTAGATGGCCACTGGTGAATACATTGACTCTTGGTAATAATTGAATTTGGCTCAATTGCAGTTGATCTGTTTGAATGAGTCATTATTTTTTACGCTCCTTATAATTCGCCCACGAAAGGGAAAAGATTAAACTGTATTTTGGATGTCTAAATACTTAATCGATAATACTGGATGTCTAAATGCTTAATACTCTTTCCTCAACCAACAGTGCATAGGACAGTGTTTGATACCATAATAACCCTTTCAGTCCTAATTTATTTTTACTCAGGTAAAATTATTTATACATGTGATAGTTTTTACAAAAAGTACACTATATATTCAGTATGTGTCTGCAGAAATCAACCTGTAATTCGTTGAAGGATTCAATTAATATATTTTCTTGTTAAAAATCACAGGCCTGGATGTAACTGCAAAAAAATTACTGTAACGGAATGAAAATGATCGTTTACATGGACCAGAAAAGGTTAAGTTCTCACCAAATGGCCTTTTATTGCCAATATGCGTTGCATTTTAATTTAAGCTGGTAGCATTTACAGTTGTCAGAATACGTTTTCTATGCTGGGAGTGAAATCACGTTGCTTGTTTGATGTGTTTGGCGCTGTTACTTAAATACAGACATTTGATTTGTCTTTGTTTTACCATTTCACTGTATCTGCATTTTAATTGAGTTCGGACGCATGGAATGTTGTCATAAGTAATTTGATCTATTTTTTTATTCGTCTCTGCCGCATGCAAGATGAAATCCTACCCTTGGAATATGCCTTAATTACTTGGCCCCAGTGTTTTATTCCCCTGACTGTGGCCATTCCATTCTCTTCCCCTTCGGGCCGAAGTTCGGCCCTACTCAGTACCCTCCTCGCATTCCGCCGGCCAAACCGCCCACGCCCCCTCATCGCAAGCTCACACTAAAATGCCCCCCCTCTCTCTCTCTCTCCCCGCAGATGGCGAATATCTGTTCGTTGACCCGGACAACAAGCTCTCCAAGTACGCACCAAAGACATGGAGGTCCTCCCACGGACAGGTAAGACGCCTTATCCTCTCTCTCCGATTCCCTCGCCGGCGACACTTCCTCTCGCGATGCTCTCTTGTTTTGGCACGTCGCCGCTGCTCGTACCTTCGTGCGTCCATCCTTTATTCATTCATTCTAAGCGCCATTCCGAACCTCGCTCTCACCTTGTTTACATTCGGATATGACCACGCTGCCTCCCAAGTTATAGCCGTTGGCGATTTAATTCCCTCCTTTTCGCGAAAAAAGGAATTAGCAACGCATAAGAGGATTCATTCAGTAAGTTTTCCATTGGCAAGCAGCAGAATGGCTGAGGAGACTTCTGAAAAAAGGACGTGTGCCAGCGTGCAGCAGCAAGTGTCCGAAATGGTGAGATCATGCGCAACTCGGCTTGACCCTTGGGCTTTTAGTGTCGGTTCGGGTCCTCTCTGTTTGAGATAGCCCGTTTGGAATGGGGAGAACATCCTGATTACCGATATATGATGGTTTATGCGTACGGCTCGCGACCTTCCTCTTCTCAATTTTTGGATAAATTGGCACGCAATTGATCCGAGTGAGTAAATGTAAGAAAAAGGCTACTGGAGAGAAACCTAAAGTGTTGAACCTGGAAACAATGGACTGATGCAGGATCCGTCCACTAATTTACCTGAGAATTCGTCTTCTGCTTTCGTCCTACATCTACATCTACACGATATCCTGCAAGCCACCGCGAGGGTGTCTCGGAGGGGGTGAGGATCACCAAGCATGCAATATTGAAATGCAAACAAGCAACTATATGGTCTCATGCATATATATTGTTAGTATGTATAGTATTTAAGGGATTAATACATGCATCAAGCACTACACACTACTCTAAAATATTTCCCCTACCTATCCCTGTGCTATGCTGCCTATTCTGTTCTCGTATAGCACGGGGGAAAAATGACGTTTTGAATCTATCGGTACGACAATCTATCTCTCTAATCTTATTTGTCTGGTCGAATCTAGCATAATATGCTGGTGTTTTTAATATGTGCCTAACATCTTCAGTAAAGCTATCCGATTGAAACTTCTCAAATAGATTTAATCTGTACATTAACCTACCCTCTGATAATGATTCCCACCCTAATTCTAGTATTAATTCTGAAACGATTCTCAACCTATCGTAACACCTTTTAACGAACTTAGCAGCTCTACGCTGCATACTCTCTAGTTCTCTCATCAAACTTAATTTTCTTTGGGATCCCATGCACTGGCTACATACTCAAGGTGGGGCCTAACTAATGAAAAGTAACTTCGCTCATATATCTTCCCTTCACATTTCCCAAGTACTCTTTTTATAAATTCTAGCTTTCTCTTCGCTCGGCCGCATATTTCCTGGATGTGTCTTCCTCACAATAAATCTTTAGTGATTGTTACACCCAAATACCTTATGATTTCAACGCTTTCGATCTCTTTGTTATTAATTTTATAGGATCGCTCTATCGAATTATTCCTCCTCGCATCTAAATCCTTGCTAAGCGATTTCCTGTCTTCTTCTTTTTATATACCCCTATACACTACCGAATCGTCTGAAAAAAGTCTAAGCTTACTACTGACTACGGTACCCAAATCTTTTATGCATAAAAGAAATCGAAGTGGACCTACTACGCTACCCAGGGGAACTCCCGATGTGACTTTGATTGTGTCCGACATGATACCATCTATGACAACCCTCTTCTCTCGCCCACTTAAGAATCCTTTTACCCAACATGCATCGTCTTTATTTATACCAAAACTCTCTAACTTCAAGATTAATTTATCATTAGGAACTTTATCGAAAGCCTTTTTAAAATCTAAAAATATCGCATCAACTTCAGTACTGTTTTCGCCGTAGACTAAAATATCGTGTATGAATAAAGCTAATTGTGTCTCGCAAGATCTACCTCTCCGGAACCCATGTTGGCTGTTAATGAGCAATCTCTGACTATCCTAATGCATTATGATTGAACTGACTACAATGTGCTCAAATACCTTACAAGAGATTGACGTGAGTGAAATGGGTTTGTAGTTACTAAGTTCTCCCCTATCACCGTTTTTAAAAATATATATAATGTTAGCTACTTTCCAAGCCTTCGGTAGTGTGTGGTTCTTTAGTGTTTTAATGAATATTATTTCTAGATGGGGCTATTTCAGAAGCTACAACTTCTTTTGCAAAGTATGATACTAATGGCTTAATTTTTGGAATTAATATTTGAAACGATTGTGGTTGCAATGACGGCTATTCAATGGTTCCTTTATTTCAAAGGGATTTGCATCTACATCTACATTTAAAAACAGACCGAACAAATTTGTACCATTTTGAAATCTCTTCATTGGGCAATAGTTATTTCTGCTTGCATGTAATGCTAATTGTTAAAAGAATATTAATTCGCTCTTAAAATGAAGAGTTTTCTACTCTTTCATAGGTTTTAGTTTCCGAAAAAACAGCTTTCTTTATGGATCCGTTAGCCTCTTATTCGCCCCTCAACATCTGCTGGGAACAATTGGCATTCTTCGTGCATATTTTATTGATTCACAGTTTTGTGAAAGTGCATTTTTTAACCATATGTACCGAGTCAACCTTCATACTACCAACATCTAAGGTCGAAGGTCGGTCTGGAGAGTGCAGAGCTCACCTCGTACTCACCGCAAAGGCTGTTGACGCTAACGCATTCATAGGTAGTGGAGGCAACCTTTCCCTTCTGGTGTGCCGAAAGATCTGGAGTTTCATTACTATGCGGAGATCTACATCTGCATAATACCCTGCAAGTCACCATAAAGGTGTGCGGCAGGGGGCGAATCCCACCAAACATACACTTCTAAACCACCATAACTACTAAACACCAAACATGTTCAGATGTGAGGAAGTGTCGCCTTTTTGAGGTCTTGATTTGCCAAATCTGCCCTCTTAGAAATAGGTTGAAAATTACTAGATATAAATGGAATTTTAAGATCTCTGACATTTCTTAAACGTTCAAAAATAACTCAACATAACTGGAGTGAGTTTTGTGAGAAGCAGGGGGGTTGTGTTTGAACCCGTCGGGATATAATCGTCGGGATTGAATAGGTAACCAAGGTGTCACGTAGTATAAACACAAATATTTCGCAAATGAGGTATGTTAAAACCGCTTATTACACCTTCATTCATTGTTTACACTTGTGTTTTATCTCATCCGTGGGCTGTACAGTCGAGACAGATGAGAAAACTCCAAGGGAAAACAATTAATGATATTGTAACGAGCTATTCAGACATCCTAAATTTGTAAAGCATTCGTGTTTGTAGCTCGTGTCTCCTTGGTTTCCTATTCGAGAAAATCTCGACGGTTTCGAACACAACCCTCCCCAGTTCACCCCCTGCCTCACACCCTCGCGGTGGCTTGCAGGGTATCGTGTAGATGTAGATGCAGGGTGGTGACCCACAACGGGTCATATACGGGGGCGAGTTATTGTATTTTAGAGGCAGGACACCCAAGTTTACCCCTGACGACATCTGCTTTTTTGGATACTCGTTATTGCTGTACATTGGGCCTTGAAAATAAAAAAATAATAAGTCGCGACTACTTCTTTTAAACCCTATTTCCGCGTGCGTAAGAATCCTCGGATGAGGACACCAAAATTTGTGTCGAAAGAAACTTGCTGCCATTCAGCCATGTCTTCCGTGAGCGCATCGCATTCCTCACAAATGGCTCGGCCTGAGCGCGCGAGGGTGTGTTCATATTCAGCTTCGAAGGGTTTCCGCGCCGTGCCTTACAAGGGCTTCGTCGTATCGAGAATTTCGCCGGGGGAGGGAGCTTTGATTGGGCCGGGGAGAGGCTCGGTACTGGAGGGGTGTGGTGTGGGTGGCTGGATATCCCTTGGGACGTGTGCCAACCACCCCTCCCTCCCCCCCCCCCCCCCCACACACACACCCACGCTCCCCCCGACCGGTCAAACTACTCCTTCCCCTCCGCCCCCCCCCCTCTCGCTTCTCGTCATTGTTGGAGCCCGGGCCATAAACCTCGTGCCCTGAGCCACGATCGCGTGCCACAACCGGCCCCCCCGTCCGTCCCACCACCCACCCGCTTCAAAACATCCCGCCCCCTCCCAGATTACGATTTCGTATTCGAGGAATTTCCTTCGTTACACCCCACCTCTTTACTTTTTGTCCCGTAACTAAGGTGAATTATGTCATTAGGGATGGGCGGGAAATAGGAATTTCCCGGAAGGAGGAAACCTGGCGTCTTTAGGCTCCGTGCACGGGGACAACTAGAGCCGCGAGTGGCCACTTACGACATATTTGTGAGGAGTCGCGACTTTTATACGAGAATAGTCGTCTCGTAAGGTCCGTAAGGTACAAGCAAAAAAGTGGAAAAAAATAGTGGTGTTTTCAGCTGTACATAGCAAACGGCAATAGGAGTGCATTTACGATAATATGTATTTTTTGAGCATTTAAAAACATTGGTTTTAAGGAGATTGTAGGTGATGACGAATGGCAATCGCAATTGTTGTGGTCGGGTGCAGCGGGTGGCGAGGAAGATAAATGGAAATGTAAAATTTTATTCCTTCCCTGACTGACCGTACATGATAGAAGTAAGAGGTAAGAGATAAGAAGTAAGTTTCATGCAAGGTCCTAGAACATATAATTGTCAGTTCAGTCATGGGACACCTAGATAGCCAGAATTTATTGTCCAATGTCCAGCATGGCTTCCGAAAGAGCAGATCGTGTGAAACCCAACTTGCTCTCTTTTCCCACGATATTTTAGTTTCTGGCGAAAATAATATTCCAGTGGATGCTATATTTCTCGACTTCAAGAAGGCTTTTGACAAGGTTTCTCACAGCAAACTAATTTTGAAGTTAAAATCTTATGGGTTAGACAGTAACATTATATCATGGATTAATGATTTTCTGCATGATCGGGTTCAAAGGGTTGTTTTGGACGGTGTTTCCTCACCGGCAATTAAAGTCACTTCGGGTGTCCCACAAGGTAGTGTGATAGGTCCACTCCTATTCCTTTTGTATATTAATGATATCCAAAAGGTGGTAAAAAGTAAGCTTCGTCTATTTGCCGATGACGCAGTAGTGTACAGGGAAATTCTATGCCCAAACGATAAAGAATATATAAATATTGACCTACAAGCAATTGAAACTTGGTGTGATACATGGCAGTTAGAATTAAACTTTAAGAAATGTCTTGTAATGAATTTTTGGAAAAAGAATAGCTCTCCTCCTACCACTTACAAAATAAGTAATAATGAATTAACTAACGTGGAATCCATTAAATATCTTGGAATAAGACTGACAAATGATCTTTCCTGGGGTAAACACATTCGTGAAATAATTGGTCAAGCGAATCGCAAACTGGGTTTCATTAAAAGAGTATTGGGGAAATGTGACGATCATGTACGAGAAATCAGCTACTTTTCCCTTGTTAGACCTCATTTGGAATATGCTGCCAGTGTATGGGATCCCTACGAAATCGGTCTAAGTAATGAACTTGAACGTGTGCAGCGAAGATCGGCAAGATTTGTAAAGGGACGATACGATAATTATATTAGCGTAACCAGTCTATTAAATGAATTGAAATGGGAATCATTGTCAGATCGCAGGTTGAAATTTAGACTTAATCTCTTCCACAAATTCCAAGGCAATATTTTCAGTGATGATGTTAAAAATATTTTACGAACCCCAATTTACTATGGCAGACTGGACCATAATCATAAAGTTAGAGAAATTGATTGCCGAACTGACCGATTCAAAATGTCCTTTTTCCCTTGCACAATAAGAGATACGAATAACGGTAAATATGTCCTATTGGAGAGTAGCAATGAATAGCATTGGTAGCTGCATGTTGGTATGAGTACTTAAAGCTAACCCTACTAACCGAATGTTTTTGCATGTTTTCTTTGCAATTTCTATCTTTTTTAAATAGTGTAGTTCTGACTACTATATTAATGCTATTCCTTTTTTTATGCATGATATGTAGTGCATGTTTGGTGAGAAATCACCCCCTGCCACACACCCTTGTGGTGGCTTGCAGGGTATTATGTAGATGTAGATGTAGATGTAAGAGAACAGTTGAGTAGAGCAATCAGTAGGCAAGCGTAAGAGGCAAAGTGTATCACTGTGTTCACCATATGTGAACACCACTGTTTGCAATATTGTTCGCTGATCTGCGTGACTCGAATGTAAACAATCGTACCAATCGTACTTGTTTCAGTGACTGGATTACTATGCATCATATATCACTGCATTGTTATTATAACTAATCGGTAAAAATTTGCTGCCGTGATTTTAGTTTTATTATAATATTAAAGCGGAAATATGCTAAAACGCCAAAGTTGAGAAATATGCGGGTTGCTTTATCGTAACAGCTGATTCACGTATGTACCTATACTTGAGCAAAATGTGTCTTTTTCTGTTGATTATTTAGTACCAGCATGAGTTTTTTTGACTATATTTCCATCTAAATATGATAAAAGGTCTTCCGAGTGTGGCATCGGTAAGAAATTTGACAGATTTTACAGGAAAACGCGACAGGAATAAAGTTTTTTTAACTGAATTGGAGAACATTGAAAACAATGAGGTTAGAGTTCAATCATAAGAATATGAACTCTTCTCGCCCACTAGTAAGTCCAATTTTGTGAAGTGTCCCCTAGGTTTTGAGAGGGAGGGCTTCAATTTTACCTGTGACCGGGAATCAGTATGTAATGTTGGCGTACTTGCGAAGAGAAACATAAAGGATGAAGCCCCTGGCCAAAGACAATGGGAATGGAATTTCAGAAGCAATTAGCTCTTTTGTGGGATTTCATAGGTGTAAATCCTACGGAATGAGAATGGTTTAAAAGAAATGGCAGGAGTAGCATGAGATGTTTTCTTTTTTTCTTCTGGCACTTTTGCTCAATTCTTAGTCAGCAAACCTAAACAAAGAGAATTTGTCGCTGTTAAAATGAATGAAATTTATTATTGAAGTGAAAGTTATGGTTGAATTACTGAACTTGGGGAATCTTTTTTTGATCCTTATAACAACGGCCACAAGTACTTTCTTCAGTACTTTAGATGGCCAACTGTGATGTTCCACTAAACAATCAGAAAATCGCACCGCGAGAATTTTAGGTGAGGTTGTCAAGAGACGCTTTACACGGATACGACGCCGGGACCCTCCTGTCCATAACCCAGTGCTCTACCCTCACTACCACATATAATAAGTATTGTTGATATTTTAGAGAGATGTAAGAAATAAAAGTACCTACAAGTGATTTGATCTTTTGACCCAAGAAGAAAACTGTGGTAAACACAGCTCAATAGAAGTTACCCTCAAATTAGGGTCATCACTGATCTTCAGCGAAACTTCATGTGGCGGCAAATTCCATGAAATCTTACGAATTGCTTTAATGGTGCTGGATTTTGCTAATAATTCCAGTCACATAATCGCTCATGAAGAGCTATTTTTCCTTTTACTAACTGTCATAGTCTCTCAAAATTGTAAAATTAGAGCTCAATTTTATATTTTATCAAGATGACTGGATCTCATATTTCTCCAGATTCAGTTTTATCAACTAATACGGTAGCTCATATCCTTAAAAAATAACAAATATTAGGTTCAGGGGCTAGAAAAAGGCTTTTGGCAGTTGTACGGTAGGTTGATTATATCAGGAAATACATTTCAAGTAATGTAGGAAGTATTCGTGGAACTTCCAACATTGTCATTACAAATTTCTCCATACCGGGTCATTAACAGAGCGAGGCCCCCGCTGATGACTTCAGGTTGGGATCGACCAGGAAAAGGTGGTATGTAATTCGTGGAATTCGTGAAAACAAGTGATCCGTATTTGTTGAAGGAAGGGATGAATTTTTTAATGCGTGTGTATATACATATATAACCACCCATGCATCGATCTTTCATCGACGCCGGGCGATTTGGTGGACAGGGGAGTTGGAGGGGGCTGGGTCGCTCACTGTGGCACCATATTGCATGCGTCCATTGGGCGCTGTCGGTGGGTGGGTGGGTGGGGGGGCAGGAGGATGCCCTCCCACGCATTCCACGCAGCTATTAACCCCCGCATTCCCTTTGGGCCCACGAGATGGACTTCCCTTATTAAAGGGAGCTTTCCTTTCGCCCCTCCCACGCACCCCCCAACAGAAACCCCCACATTCCTTCCTTTATCCCGCCTCTCTCCATATCGTCCACTGCTCAAGGAAACTTTCCAGCCAGGAAGTTCGGCACCATATCCTACTCTTATTTTCAACTGCGAATCTATTACCGAAGAACCTGAAACCTTTGCAAGTATTCGTACACTGTCGAAATCACATACTTCTCTACACCTCTGCAAGAATTGGGAGTAATTTGTGCTCCTACCTAGTCTGGCTTCGGCTATATTTCATGTCATTAATGATTCAATATATCTAATGACATCATCATTGGTCAACAATCCTAGGATTGGTTTGGCGCAGCCCTCCACTCGATTCTTCTATCAGCTAACCTCTTCATATTGACGTGAATCCGCTCTTTGACATCCTTCAACACTTGTTCCATATCTCATACGAGGCCTACCTTTTCCATTCTTCCCGTTCACTTTTCCCTCGACGATAATCTTCATCAGGCTATCGTGTCTTAAGATTAGACCGATTAACTCTTCTTTTTAGAGTTTTCCGCAGTCTTCTATTTTCTCCCACTCTTTTTAGGACTTCCTCGTTACTTACTCGATGGATCTATTTAATCGATCTAATGCCTATCTGTGGATTGTGTGCCTAGTTGCCAATCAAAACTGATTTGTCGCACTACCACTTGACACCTCATTTTTCTTTCCCTTAACCTGATGGCCGCTCTTATTGTTAGTATATGCTGAAAGTCATAGGCTCTGTATTTATCCTCTAATCCATTATGTTTTGTTATTCCGGTCATTTTTGTGCACTTCTGATTTGTAAATAACATACGATATTGATCTTCATGGCCTTGTAATAAGAATTCAAAGACTGCGAACTGGCCGCAGAAACTTAAGCGGCGTCACCCGCTGAAAATTGCATTATAGCAAGAAGTTCCACAGAGAAAAAATCATTCGCCTTGAACGGGACACGAACCCGGACCCCCTAATTTCCGGCCAGGTGCTCTGCCAGTTGAGCTACCAAGACGTCCTCTTTCTCTGTGGAGAATGTCCCTTTCAAGGCGAATGATTTTTTCTCTGTGGAACTTCTTGCTTGTAATAAGAGTCGTCTCGCAAGTCCTTGCTTATCAAAATATTCCGCCATCTCATCGTAACGTGCCTTGTTCTTCTATCCTTCATTTTATTAAAGGTTTTTATTCCCGCTACATGTGACAGGATTTGTTATATCAAATCGATCTTCTCGCGTCGAAAACTGAGTTACATTGACTGTGATAGACGAGATGGATGGCTAGAGTGTCTCTTGTCAACAGATGGGCATTTGCTACCCGCATATTGCTGAAGATCTCAGGACACTGGAAGTCGGTGGTTTTGATTTGGGTCATTGGCGAAGGTGTGGCGAGTATCGTGGATATATTGATGAAATCCTAGGATGACTTGGAAAGTAACTTAGTTGGCGATGTAAATTCGGTAAATCTGAAATCTGCGTCGTAACTTGCGGGACTCCTAGAAGGTTTGTAAGAGGGAATGTTATGACACCGGGCTTATTTTGTACAATTGGAATTCAGTGTGTGGGATGTGAGATGGGAATGGTGTTTTTAGTGTAAATGGTATTTCAGCATTCGACAAAGGCTATAGGTGATGAAAGTCGTAGGGAAATTATTGAGAGTATTTTAAAAGGGTGGCGAGATTCAAGAGAGGTTTGTATCTTATGTTGGTCGTTGGCGGCGGAAGTATCAGCATGATCTGAAATTTGCTGGAAGAGTGAGTCCTTTTGAGAAGCGTATATGATCTTTTATTCTCTGCTGCGTGTATTTCTATTTGCCATCGTGGTCTCTCCCTTCCATTTTACGGGAATTTGGTGATACCTATATTTCGCCCCCTCGGAAATATCTCTCTCGCTATTTTTACTGCGATATGACATTGGTATTCATCGACATCTACATAATACCCTGCAAGCCACCATAATGGTGTGTGGCAGGGGGTTAATTCTCACCGAACATGCACTACATATCATTCATAAAAAAGGATTAGTATTTATATACTGTTCTAAACTACACTATTTAAGAAAAGATAAAAATAGCAAAGAAAACATGCAAAAACATGCTGTTAGTTGGGTTAGCTTCAAGTCCTTATACCAACATGCAGCTACCAATGTTATCCATTGCTACACTCGTACTAGATATATTTACCGTTATTCGTATCCCTAATAGGGTAGTTTCCTTCATCAAAGAAAACATACTTCATTAATTGCGATTTGTGCCCTGCCATAAATGTATTTAATTTACGCAAAAAGTTTGCATTGAGAAATCCCAGTTTACTAGAGAATTAAATGTTAATTTTAAGGCCATTTGAAAAGGCTCTGAAATGGCGGGGTGCGCTGCCTTCATGCTGACGTAACAGGTAGGTAGTTTACGTTGCGAAGCATAGGAAAATTCGTCTCCTGAACTTACCGTTGTATTTCAGGGCCCCTCAGCTCTAGTGAATATTTATTAGTATTAACCTGTAAAAACTATCAATGTTGGAAAAGAATTCTCAGTTAAACATGGTATTATTAGTCATGTTGTAGGTTCAAGGACGTCCCGCTCGCTGTGTCTTCTGCTACGACGAAGCATGGCGTGAAGGTCGTGCGGCAATGGGCGAACTACATGATATGCTTGTGAAAGGAATACTAACTGATTTTAAATGAATCAACTGCATAAGTAATGTTAAATAAATAAATAAAAGTTAATTATAATTAATTAACGGAATAAATATGCCTCCAATACTTGTTCATAAGCTTTAACGGAGTGCGGCGTCTATTTGGAAGCGTCCGCAGCACCACCTGGTGGCAGGTAGAGGGAATAATTTGACGTCACACGTAGGATTAACCGGCATGCAATAGTTTGCCGTCGCGTATTCGCGCCTTTGAATTGTTCCACTTTTTAATTAATGAGGAAAAATACTTAACGTCATTTAAAAATCGAACGGCTTAAAACACGTACTCCAGAGGTTATAAACTTTCGATGAAGACAATAAAAAAATAATAGGAAACTACCCAATTGTACGAGGAAAAAAGGACATTTTGAATCTGTCAGTTCAGCAATCGATTTCTCTAATTTTGTGATTATGTTTGTATTATGTATTAAGTTTGGGTGAATGGTAGTACTTGCTGACGTTACGAAAAGATGAATGCTGATATTACCACAATCCTTTACCAGTAGATTTAGTCCAGCAGTGCAGGGATGGCATATGTGTCGAGAAGGTTTGCACTCATTCTGGTGAAATGTGTTCGATCGGAGTGTTCTCATGAATTCCATTGCGATCCAAGACGGTGGATTCTCTGGATGCCGGCTGGGCCGGTCTTCTGTAATCCAGCTCGCCTCCCGACTCGCCTTCAGCGTGAAGCTGCCCAGCGCGGCGGTGGCAATCAGCGGACTAAATCGCGATGCTAGATGCAGGACTATTAATCTCCCGCTCGGGATGGAATGTTGATGATGGCTCTGGCTTCAAAAGCTGAGCCCTCGAGGCCACAGCTCTCCTTCACGTCTCGCCGGCGGAGCGTCGGCGGTTTGGCCCGTTGCAGCAGTGCGTGCCTCCGCCGTGCATCCTCACCCCGATACAGGACTGGACTCCCCTCGCTCCTCATGCTTCTTTTGTTTCTGAGCGACCATTCCCTGGCAACGGCGACTACGTTGATGATGAAAAATGACGGGAGGGGAGGGGCGCCGGTGCTGCCATGTTGTTGTTTGCTGCTAATGCGAGGTCGCATTGTTGCGCGGGCGTCATTATCCCCAAGACGGAGAGAGAGAGAAGGAGCCGTGATAAACGTCGGAAGGCTCAACGTTGGCTCGTGTCCTCCCTCGGCCGTTCTCAGACGAAGAAGCTCTTGGGGTTGGAAACGATTTCATTCCCCTCAGACGATAATACCCGTGTGCACACTTGTTGATTGTAAACACCCACCACGGCGGCAGTGCAGTCGGCAAGTCCACGCGGCAGCGTTTGGCGAAAATATTATTCCTTTTTTCTATTATTCAGCACAATTCTTTAGCCGTGCGATTTGGAGAATATTCAGAATGCTGCTAAGAGAACATACGAATTAAATCAAGCGGTCTCAAAAAAGGTATTAAAGTGCTTAAGTACATCTAAATGTACTACATAGTACCCTGCAAGACACCATAAAGGTGTGTGTCAGGGGGTGAATCCACACCAAACATGCATTATATACCATGCGTGAAAAGGATTAGTAGGTAATAATATTCTAGTCTAAAGTTCACAATTAAAAAAAAGATAAAAATACCAAAGCAAGCATGCAAAAACATGCTGTGGGGTACTTTAAGGTACTTATCCCAACATTAAACTACCTATGTTATCCATTGATACACTCGTGTTTATGCTATTGAATATATTTGCAGTTATATCCCTAATTGTGCGACGGAAGAAGGGCATTTTGAATCTGCCAGTTCGGCAAATAATCTCTATTTTATGATTATGGTCCAGTATACCATAGTGAGTTGGAATTCGCAAAATATTTTTAACGTCATGGGTGAAAATATTATCTTGGGGTATATTTAAGGGATTAAGTCTAAATTTCAATCAGCGATCTGACAATGATCCCCTTTTTAGTTCATGTAATATACTGGTTACGCTAATATAGTTATCATACCGTCCCTATACAAATCGCTTCTTACGCGATCTTACAAATCTTCGCTGCGCACATTCAAGTTCATTATTTAGGCCTATTTCGTAAGGAATTGCATTTCCTTTGTTAGACCTCATTTGGAATGTGCTGGAAGCGCAATTTTTTCTCGCAAAACTCTGTTGTGGTCTCGATTCCCACACAGGTTCACTGAAACTACAACACTAACAGAACGAAATCTTAAATATGCTAACATTACTAAGGCAGCCTGCCTACCAAAGTGTTTGGATACCTTTGGATAACTTGAAATACTAGGTTACCTAAGGCGTATAGCTTTTGGCTGCCTACCGGAGGTCTCTGATGAGATGGGCTTTATACGACATGTCCAAAGTTAGCCTTTAGTTAGCCTTTCGCGGAAGTTTGATAGACTTGGACGCTATTAAATGCACCGTAGAGCTCTATTAGAGTCAGTGCACGAATGTGGAATCACGGAGATTGTAACTTAACGAAATTAAGTGCATTTTGGCTCCTATTTTAGTATAAAAGTTCAGTTGCCAAGAACTGAATCTCTAATGCCACCAAAAAAAGGAATTGGCCGTGGTAGCCAGGTCCACAAAATAGTGGCCTGGCAACCAATTGGTCTTGGGTTCGAATCCTGTCTCGGACATGGGTGTCATAAGGTGGAGTTTGGATGGGCGGTGCCGCCTCATCAATTGGAGAAGAGGTTATTCATTCAGTAGCTGATTCATCTTGTAGATGCAGTACGTCTATGTCTACGTAATACCCTGCAAGCCACCGCGAGATTGTGTGGCGGGGGGTGAAGATCACCAGACATGCATTACTTATATGCAACTATGAGATGTATCTACATCTATACGATACCCTGCAAGCCACAGCGAGGGTGTGTGGCAGATGTAGTGCTACTACTTCATGTATTAGTGTCATCACCTTCAAAATTAATTCTAATAGTACTACCAACGAATTACCCCTTAGAGTATGGTTTTATCACGTTTTTAAATATATGTTATCACACAGTGGTGTGTATCCAGTGCCTAATATTTCAGTAAATTTCGTGAAATTTCCACGAGCGTTTCGACGCGACTCCTCCCTTCTCCATCTGCCTGTTCCTCTAAGGGAGGGGTGTTTAAGGTTACTATTCCTCATCCGGAGAAACATAAGCGAGCGCGTATTTTGAGGAGAAGGATCCTATCCGCGAGTATGCGCCCCCTCAGTGGAACAAAGGGATGTTGGGGGAGGGAACGCAAGGCATTCACGACTCGCCCGTCTCCTCCGAAAAATCCGTCTCCCCCTCTATAGGGGTGGGAGGGAGGGAGGCGAAATTGCGGTCCGTCCACAATCTGATGAGTTATGGTTAGGAGGCTGCCGCGAGAAGTTTCCCTTCCTTCTCCCGAGGGTGGCTATTCCTTTTCCGGGCGGTGAGTAATGAGGGTGTAAACGGGCCTTTGGAATGAATGGGTGCCATCCCACGGGAGGGTGTAAGGGGTGAGGATCGGGGCCCTGCGGGTCGGACACTCGCGCATACCTTTCCCGATTAAAGTTCCGGGTCCCCCTTGCAGATTTCGAACGCGAAGGTGCCTTATTATGAGTTATCCTAATTTATGCACCTCTCTAGCGTGTCTCATGATAAACCCTCATTATTCTTTGTGCATAAGCTGTCGCACATTGAGAGGAGAAAATGCATAACTATTGGGTAGTTCATTCTGATAAATCAACGTTAGGTCTTCCAGTTCATTCTTGCTAAGGTTATTGAAATAGCGCAATCTTTACTGGTGCGATGGAGTCATAGTGCAGCATGAGAACTGGTGAGTGATGGACGTGTGGATGGAGGAACGAGTGACAAAGAAGTGATTTACTGCAATGAGAAGAGATGCCTTAATAATTTATTCCACACTTCTGTCGTGGCATCACCAATGGTTCAGAAAGAAGTCAACTAAGTAGAGGCAAAGTAACCGTTTCTCTATTGAAGTGCCCTATCTCAATGGAATAACGTGGAAGGGGTTGTGAAATCTTTCTCGCGCGGTTCCAGAGTTCGTCCGGCCAAGAGGAAGCTCGTTATTCCACTCTACCCTAGACTTAGTTGAGTGACTGGGGTTAATGTGAGTGGTATTCCTTTGATTAGATTTCAGTTCATATTACGACCCAGAGGAATGAACAGAATTTGTATATGTTGCCCTTTATAAGAGGTGTTACCGGTTTTTACACCGTTTTCTGCGGAAATGTATGTACCTACTCCTGTCTCATTTCAGATATTTTTTGATAGAACGTAATTCCGCTTTTGCGTTGATGTAGAAGCACCATTGATAAGTGAATAAAATACTATCTTAATTTTTTTGTTTTTAACCATCGTGACTTTTTCTGTGAGTTATTCTGTACTCGTCCAGAGCCGGAACGGAAAATGTGTCGTCGCTAAAGCTCATTTACTAATTGTTGTGTGAAAGAAAGTTTGAAATTCAAATAATGAATGGTGACATTCTTAATTTTCTAAAGGGACCCAGTAACGGGTCCATAAGCCAATAACTTACAGAATACGTAATTGGAATCTTTGGAGAAAATATGGGGCGCAATATTATTACTGTGATTTGCCTATCATTAACTAGACGGAGGATTCGGTTTTGAGTCCGGTGGAGGTGTCTTCGAACCTGTCTAGCTAAATAAAATCGATGGTCGGCTAGTTAACTTCGTGGGATCTGACGTAGTAAAGATAAAATACTTGGTTGATTCCACAATTTATTTCGACAAAACCGCTTTCAACCTTTACAAAAACCACATTACTATAATTTATGATACTGTAACGAGCTCTTTTTAGACAACAAGCTTGCGAACCATTCGTGTTTATACCACGTGACTCCTTGGTTACCTATTTGAGATAATCCCGAAGGTTTCAAACACACACCCCCAGGAGGGGTGTACTCGAATCGTTCGAGATTAATTTCGGTAAGTAACTTAGGACTCAATCGTATGTTTTTGCATTGCGTTCAGGATTATTCCGTACCGGAGTCAATCTTGAACGATTCAAGCACACCCCCCATGTAGACGATCAAATGATTTTGCCTTTAGCACAAATTTTTAACGACACTATCGTGCAACATTATTGAAATTTCCGTCCCCGTGAATTCGATAACAGGAATACTTGGAGGAGAGGGGAATGTTTTGGAGGATGAGGTGTGGTGTGCAGACGTCCCAGGAGGCTTTTTTCTTCCGCGGTCGGGTTGAACGGCCTTACGTGCGGAGCATACCAGAGCAATATAATAAATCCATTTCGGTCTCGCTGGAGGACGGGATCAGAGGGATATGCCGAGAGGTGAGCAGAGGGGCCGCACTCCCCTTACTGCGCTGGCGGGCGTATAGGCATGCGCCCGCATTCTGTGTACACGATGGTCTGTTATGCGGGGCATTGGGGTCACCGAGGAAATTCGAATGTCGTGACTTTTGGGTGAGAGAGTGGGGGGAGGGGGGGGCGAGGGAGGGGGTTGGAGAAGTATTCCCCGTCCACTTTGACCCCCTCACCCCCGCCTCCTCAACCACGAATTCTTCCGCCCACCGCCCGCCCACGCTCCTCCTCTATTTATACGTGCAGGACCGTGCCCTGTATCGGAGGAGGAATGTTCTCTTTCACACCTTTCAGTGCAGGGTCATTTGAAGGCAAAGATACTCTCTGCAAGCGTTACTACTTCTAAAGGACTAGGCACTACGTTTAAATGGATATTTAACAATTGATATGGAGCTTCGCTTAGTGAATAATTATCACATCCATTATGGTAAAAATATATCTCCTAAGTAATACTTTTACACTATATATTTTGTAAGTCATCATAGGCACCTTGCTATAACAAGGTGCCTATGATGATACTTCAGTGTTATTATCATAGGTATCAGACCTCAATAGCGACACTATTGTAGGGAAATATAAGCCTACCGCGTGAACGGCGGTGAAATGCACAATAATTGCCATGCTAAAAAATTCACCTGGACCGGGAATCGAACCACGGACCTTTGGCTATTCGAGCCACTGAGCAGACGACTACGCTTCCATGGATCCCTAATTCGAATGGCAATTTGACCGAGGTTCAAGTTTTCCTACATTTACCGCCAAGCGCGGCTTTAGCGTTGGATGGGGTTCACGTAGTGATCTGTGCAGTGGCCCAGAAAGCCAAAGGTTCGTGGTTCGACTCCCGGTCCAGGTGAATTTTTTCACATGGCATGTATGGGGTTAACCTTTGGTCGTGGCTTCTTTGAAGCCCCTTCTCCCTTTCGTTGCATTCCTTGATGGACAGCGAGGGCTCAACATCTAGTTGAGCCCTCGGTAAAATTGCCATGCGAATTAGGGATCCTGGGTAGCGTAGTGATCTGCGCAGTGGCCCGGAAAGTCAAAAGACCGTGGTTCGATTCCCGATCCAGGTAATTTTTTCGCATGGCAATAAATGTGAAAGCGACACTATTGGTTGGTTTTGTTTACTACTTACAGAATCATCATTATCATCATTAGTCAGTAATCATGAGATTGGTTTGATGCAGCTCTCCACTGAATTCTTCTATCAGCTAATCTCTTCATATTAACGTAATTCCTCTCTTTCACGTCCTTCATCGCTTGTATACATCTCATACGAGGCCTTCCTTTGCCGTTTTTCCCGTCCATTTGTCCTTCAGCGATTGTCTTCATCACACCATCATGTATCATAATGTGGCCGATTAAGTTTCCCCGTCTTCCTCTTATAAGACTTCTCTTTTCTCCCACTCTTCTTAGGACTTCTTCCTTTGTCACTCGGTCGATCCACCTAATCTTCATCATTCTTCTGTAGCAACACATTTCGATCACTTCCACCCTTTTACTTACTTAACCTCAGAATGGAAATGGTATTTAGCATCATTATTTTCATCACCCCTAACGTTCGACGATTAGACAAATTAAATTTACTTTTTAGCTTTAAATACACGACATGCATGGAAGGGGTTATATCCTAAAGGTTGGAAAATAAAATGTTTTTCCAGGTAGACCAAAAACTGTTACTTTCGAATCCACATATCTTTTATCCTTCTTGGCGTCTATCTACGTCACTATCCTAAGATCAGAGAAAAGCTCTTCAAATCCATATGCTCGGCATTTATTCCGTCTACTCTTATATTTATTGTCCGATTGATGATACTGCGGTGAAGATCCTTGTGCCTAAATTTTTTCCAGCAAGGAAAAACACTGTTTCAACAATTTGGGTCGGATATCGTTTTTAAACTAATCACGTCGCTACTACCGCATGCATTCGGCATTCCAACTTCGCGCGCAGGTCTTCATGAGAACAAATAGAGGTTTTCCTCAGCACCAACATTTCCTTAAGCTGGGAAAGTGCAAGATATTCAATGGTGGAGGATGGAATGGACATGCAGATTGAAATTGGGCCTCTACTCTCAACTTATGTTGGTCTGAACCGCCTTTTGCGTTTTATACTACGTAGAAAGAGCAGTGTTCAATATTAGTTCGAAGGTTTCCGTGGCGTTGCTTAGATGCTCTCTGCATGGCTCCAGGTTTCATTCCGCGTCGGTTGGCGAGATCACAACTGTTTCGATGACCATCCTGCCAGCGAAAATGGTTTTTTCGTTATAAGAAAACTTTTCGGAGGTGTATTTTTCTTTTTTGTCCTGCTTCATTCCCCATACGTTCGTCAAGCTCATTGACGGAATGGTTAAGGGGGAGGGTGGGGGAAACGCTGCAGAAGCATCCAAGAAAATTGACCTCGCCTGCGATGAAAATTTGACATTCTGTAAAAAAAATAAAGCCCAAGTAATTTATTTTCCTAGGGGAACACGCTCGATGAAAGTTCAAGAAAAAAAAGGAACGGACGGGCTGCTCACGGAGGGAAGCGACCAATAAATTACAGCCCACGGTCGAAAACTCGGAAAGGTCCGATCTGGTGCTCGCAGTCGTGGCCTTATCTATCTCGAGAAGGAAAAAAGAACGCGAATGAAATATGTACTCTTTTCGTGCCGTAAAAAAATCTACCTCATGAATTTGAATTGGAAGCATGGATTAATTTTGACGGAGCGTGATATTTATATGTGTGTTCGGTTGTGTATGTATGCAAGATCTGAGGCTAATATAAGAAGGAATATCTGGAGTATCTCATAGTTCCTTTTCCAACCTTACCCTCCCTCTTGTATTTCCTCCTGCACTTCCCTCCCCTGCGTCGTCAATCTCCTGAGCTCAGCACACCTATCGCCTCCGAAAAGGATTCTAGGGTCGCCCGAGGTGATGAGTGATAGCAAACAGTTCCTGTCGTCTCTTAATCTCGCTCCGTCGTCGTAGCCAAAGGGAATATTTGAAAGGAAAGACACACACGAAACAAAATCATGTCCAACAAAACAAATGCGTCAGCGTACAGTATTGCTGCATCTATATATTACGCTGACTAATGCTTTGAAACTACAAAGAGGCTCTCTTCGCTTTTACCTTCAAACATGAGTAATGTTCGAAGAGTATTATCATTGTTAGAGATAGTGCTACACTGAATTCAAGGGAGGGAGTGTTATCTTTGATTTCTCTGAAAGGAACAAGAATATGAGTTTCATTTATTATTAAATCTTCTGCTAATATTGACTCTCTAAAAAACTATCCTGGGAAGTATAGATCTGAGTTCTGTTCCCAAGATTGATTCGATTTTTGCACTAAAAACTGGCCATATCTTGCAATTTCTGGGTAGGAAAGAGAATTCGCTGGATCTCTAATGCTGAGCAGGACTCAAGGTCAGGGAGTGGTGCAACAAGGTCTTTTCGAGCGTACTTCGGGTGAATGAAAATGAAAATAAATCAACGTACTGTGAACGATTTGTAGATTCCGTTGGCACGTACCGTAGTTACTCGTAGTATTTTAATGCATACGTCCCACATTCATATTTACCTCTCAGGTCTTCGTTAGTGCTGGGTGTAAATGCGATGTTCTAAGAGGGCCGAGACTGAGTCCAATGTCTCTCTGAAGCCACCGGTGTCGATTTCAGCGTACTCATGTCAACATTGTTTTCAAGTCTGTTTCCGCACTGATAGGCGCTTCAGACCGGGAAGGTATAAGGATGGGTATGTAAGGGAAAGGAGGAAGGGCGGAGAGAAACCCGGCGTCCACATTAGCCTGCTCTTAACGGAAGTCGGAAGTTACATTACATAATACCCTGCAAGGCATAATAAATATGTGTGGCAAGAGGTGAATTCACACGTAACATGCATTGCATATCATGCCTAAAAAGGATTAGTTATTATATTATGAACTTCATAATTTAAAAAAAAAGATAAAAGTAGCAAAGCAAAAATATGCTGTTAGTTGGGTTAGCTTATAGTATTAATACCAACCTAAGGTATCCATTTATACACCAACCAACCAGGTACCAAGGGAACCACGGCTTAACTTCCCATTCGACGAATAGATAGTACTGAACTCGAATGCTCTCCACAAAACACACTTGTAGGTGCTGGTTTGCCAATGAATAATATCTTCCTTTGCCAAGTCGCTTCTAGATACGAACCCGGGCGCTCTGGGTGAGAGGCCAGCACTCCAACCACTGCACCCCAGTGTGCTGACTCCCTCTGAGGCTAGGGGTGTATTGTGGGGCTGCTCGTCCCAGAAGCGACTTGGAAAGGCGCGCCCGTGATTCCCAGGCGAGGTGGACATCACATCTCGCTGGACCCCGTCGGGGGCGGCTGTCGATTCGACCTCTCCTCCCCCCAGCCACAACCCCTCATTAAAGCGATTATGACATGCCTCAGATTGGCTGCACCCTCTACATCTCTCCCACACCTTCTCATCGCTCTCCCCTTGCCTCGGCCATTCTCAGCATCACCAAAAGCATTCTTTTCGTCTGCGAAATGATTTCCTCGAAAAGAATTACTTCGTAGTCCATTCATAAAGTCCATCTCTTTCATCAACCGCGCTTGCGAATAGTATTGTTTGTCTTACCTCGTCTGCATTCTTTTGGTTAAGGTTTATGACGCGCCAATCACATTTATTTCAGTATAATTACTAATTTTATAGTATCCGGTTTTTTTTAGAATCACCAGTTTTACGACGACCATTTTCAATTTCCGAGAACGTTTCAAGAGTTACCGTCATCTCCATCGGTCAACAATCCTAGGATTGGTTTGACGCAGCCCTCCTCTTGATTCTTCTATCGGCTAACATCTTCATATTAACCTAGCTCCTCTCTTTTACATCCTTCACCACATGCTCCACATACCTCGTACGAGGCCTTCCTTTTCCATTATTCCCGTTCACTTTTCCCTCGACGATTGTCTTTATCAGGCTATCGTGTCTTAAGATATGGCCGATTAAGTTGTCCCTTCCGGTAAAGAGTTACCGATGGATTCAAAATGTCTGCTTTCCTCCATACTATAAGATAGCACAAAAGGCAGTATAGCATAGGGATAGGTAGGTGAAATATTGTTAGGGTAGTCTGTAGTGCATGATGCATGTATCAACAACCAATAATCCCTTTATTACTATATGTAGATACTAACCATCTAGCTGCATGTTTTCTGTTTGTGCTATTATTCAACATGTTTCCATGTAGTAGCCTAGTTACATGTCAATAGTGCATGCTTGGTGATCTTCACCCCTTCCCACACACTCTCACGGTGGCTTGCAGGGTATTGCGTAGATGTAGGTGAAGAATTGTTCATCTTCCATAATTAAGGCAGAGCGGGTCAAACCTCATGAATATTAGTCAGGTAGGAGAAAAACAGGAGGTATCGCGTTGGTGTGGTGGCTAGAGTACTGACCTCTCATCCTATGGGCCCGAGATCGTACCCTTTAAGTGACAGATCTTTCTGCTGTAAACCAGTCCCCACTGAAGCACTCTTGGTGAGAATTTTTAAGTACAGTACTGTACAATTGCTCTATAGATTCCTAACTCTTCCCAAATGCTCACCGATCTTAAATGTCGCAAATCACCTTAGCTGTCGGCCACCACTCCAAAGAACAGCACGTAATTCAACTCCGCGAATCGAATAGCTGCTAACTCTGCTTTGCCGTAGCACCTCGTTATTGTGCGCGTGTACGCACCAGTGAGGAAAGATAACGTTTTTTTTGGTCTATATATTTCGGTGCAGTTTCTAAAAATTCCAAATCAACTTGGCAATGATTTGGCTCTAATGTCCTCGATACTCCCTCCAATTACTTCTAGCTATGAACTTACAGTCCGCAGGGAGAAGTAACTGGATTTCGTTGCGTCACAATGGGCTGCTTCATATGTCACTTGTTTTTGATGCTCGAATTCATTCAGTGTCGTGATAAAAGTTCGTCCTCCTCCCCACATTTTCTGTTTCCCCTTTCTTCCTGCTGGGCGACTGCACCAAACCTTGTCCACTGATGAACATCTCTAGAATCTACTCCCATCCCAGCCGTCTGGGTGACGAGATTCCTAATGAGATAGTTAAATATTTCCCAACGCGACGTATACGCCATGCTTCTTGCTCACCAAATCTACCCGCTCCTGCTTCTCGCTAAACCCGTTCTATTCTTTGATGGATGAGAGTGGTGCTTTCAGCTGCAGAGGATGGGACGTCACCTACCATTTTTATTCTCGAATGCCCTGAGATTGACCTTGACGAGGACGGAAGTTAAGGCTCATGCTGCTCATTTCCTTTTCGAGTTGGCTGTATGCGACAGTATTTTTCGTAACCGAAGAAAAGGGAGCGATGGATGTAATGCAAGCAATGAATGGAAGACGCTCTCTGTGAGAAGGCACTCTCTTCTGCTGAGGTGTTTCGGAGGGAGGCGGGCTGCTCTTCCCAGTTGGAGGGGTGGGGGAGAGGATGGTGCGGGCTAGGGGGGAGGAGGAGGAGGCCGGGATCCAGAGGAATATATGGAGAGTCCTGACAGGATGGACGATTTATAGGGCTTCCAGGATACGCTATTAAAGTTCCTTGCGCATACTTTCTCATTATCGTCGCGTTGCTGCCGGCCATCGGTGGCTCTGGCGTCGGGGAAGAGGCGCATAACGAATGTCTTCCAATTTCTCCTCGACCAATCCACTGCCACTTCCCTCTCCAATCTCTCCCCTCCTCCCCCTCCCCACCTCCCCCTCGCCACTTCACCCCCACCTCCCCCCACACCCCACATTCGCGCGCGCGCGCGCGTCCTTTGGTAGCGGGCCACTCCATCCCGCTGCGCACCGGCGCCCCTCTTCTGTTTTACTGCAAGCAAGCCACAGAGGGGGTGAAGCAGGGCCTGAAAGCACTGCCACTATGTAAACAACCCTGCTGTCGAAGCCTATATTGCCACTTATTGCTATTAACTGCCCCAGCTAAATTGGTTGAGGAAACAAAGCTGTTTCTTATGTGATCATAAATATTACATCAAACTATGCTTTGCGAGACACTTCACAAACGTGATAGGGCACCAGTGTTTTACATATATTTTGGTAACAAAATATTAGTCAAAATTGCGTAAAAAAGTAAAATAATATACCTCATACGAGGCCTGCCTTTTCCATTCTTCCTGTTCACTTTTCCGTCGACGATTGTCTTCATTAGGCCATCATGTCTTAAGATGTAGCCTATTAAGTTGTCCCGTCTCCTTTCTTAGGTTTTCAGTAGGCATCTCTTCTCTCCCACTCTTCTTAACTCTTCTTCGTTTGTCACTCGAACGATCCATTTTTTCTTCATCATTATTCGGTAGCACCACATCTCAAATGCTTCCAGCCTGGACTCCTCTGGTGCTGTTATTGTCCATGCTTCGCTGCCTACTTCGCATTCTATAGTAGAATGCTCCAGATGTATGATCTAATGAAATGTTTCCTCACTTTCACGCTTGTATTTGCAGCTGTAAGCAGAATCTTCTTCTTGTAAAATACCCTTTTCGCTTGGGCATTTCTACTGGCAATTTCTCTTTTACTTCGTCCATCGCTGGTTACTTGGCTTCCAAGGTAACAGAACTCTTCCACCTCCTCGATTTTTGTTTTCCTAGTTTAACAATCCTTATCAAATTTTATTTTCCTGGAGGAATAAATTATTGTGAAAAATTCAGTTTTTCTTATTCATTAATCATAAGGATATTCATCAAGACATGCCTGAAGCTATCGAATTCATCAAACTGTTTCTCGTTGAGGCACGCATTACGTTTTCGATTAATTTTGTACTTTTTTTTCTCCATTGCACGTGAACATTTAACAGAATGTAATTCCATGGGCCGCGAGCCCTATTATTATTATTATGCATTTATTTTTTAATCGCTCTGGGTATATTCCCATAAGTGCAAGAATAGTATTGCATGAATTTATCTACAATATGTTAATATGTACCTGAAATATTCAAAGATTTTCTTGAAAAAAAAACATTTTTATGACGAACACATGAAATCATGAATTTTGGTACTAGTGTACAAAAATGCCATATATTTTGGATTTAAAATTCTCAATTGCATTTTAGTTTTGACATGCGGCGGTGGCAAGTTCCACAATTTGGACGAGGTGAAAACAATTGAATCGCTAAATGAGGTGGTGCGAAAGGACCTGGAAAATCAAAGCAGTGAAGAAGAATTGCATCTTGATACGACTTTTCGTATTCTGTGTGCAAACTTAAATTATCGAAACAGATAATCTGGTTCCTCGAATGAAAATAGCCGATAGAAAAACACACACTGAATGTATAAACGTCTATGTTCAACAGTAAGCAATTTTAATTATTTTCTGTTGGGTTAGATATTCTCTTGGTTATAACATATCTCCTCCATTTACTGTCGGATATATTGTTGGTGCGTGGAAGACGCTTCGAAACGGTTCTTGGAAGACGTTGGGGATCCCCATCGGAAGAAGAGCGCTAACGGTGAGCTGGGTTCCTCACCGCGAAAATCGTGCCGTCGTGCCACCTATCCATCCCTCACCCCTTTTGCTGAAGCATCGTCGGGTTTCAGCTGAGCCTAATGTAATCCGGGACTCGGCTTCAATACTGTGTTGCGGACTATCGCATCAATGCATGAGTTGAAGATTAAACACGGCCTTAGGCTGCTGATCATAACTCAACGGTGCCCTGAATGTTGCTTATTGGCTGGCCCACGGTGGTCCGTAGATCTGCCGCTACGGTACCCAATACCTCACATGGGTGGAAATCTACCGGTAAACTAAAAACTCGTCTAAATCACCTTTTCCGAAAGATTATTTTGCTAAGATAGTTGATATTTCGCCTCCGTCAGTTAATAGGCGGTTGAAGAAATTTGGAAAACCAAGGTTACTAAGTCTTGTCTATATTTTTTCGTTACAGTTTCCTTATCTCGCTTTCTAAGTGCATCAAGTTATTCTTGCATTTTCCTTCTGATGGGGAAGAAGTTATTGGGTTCATTTTTATTTTGGATATTGCTTAAGACAGGAAGTGTGTGTAGGTAATGGAAGATTTTGCGGAAGGAAATATCTTTTCTTGAAAAGAGACCACGATGTTATGAATTTTATGGTTAGATCACGGGGACGATAGTTTTCTCTTTGCGCTGAAAATTCATTACCTTCTCTCAGTACACGTGTAGACTCGATCATAGGATGAGAATGAGAGGGATAGGTGTAATCTCTTTTCCCGCGCTCAATTCTTGTTCATAATGGAAATAAGGCAAAGTACCCAGCATTGCGTTCGCATATGTATTTCATTTGTGTGTAGTATAGAGTGATTGCTCTTTGCACGAATGTCTTTTCAACATGCCTCGCGGAGACTCGCAGGACTAATTTGAAATTCTACTTGATATAGCATATAAGACTTCACGCAAAAGCTTAAATTTTACTACAATCCATGTTCACAATCATCACCAAGGACTATGACATATCTCATCGAAAAGATTTTTGTTGAAAAGTTGGTAATGTTTTAAATTTAAATCGGATAGACAACTTGCATTCCCTTTTCCATCTTTCCTCCGCTCCCAATCAAGAGGGGGAACATCCTTCCTCCCACTCAATCTGCCTCGGCCACTCGACTTGAGGTAGGCTGGCCTTTCCTCTCTTCTGGAAATACTTGTCCAGCCGTGAGGTCTTCGGATGCGGCTCGTAGGGTGTGATGCAGAACCTTGCTAAACAACAATCGCTTCAGATTTAACATATTTCTCAAGTAATTGAAGCTATTGAAGCTACCATTATCATGAGGCTTAAGGAGAATTTTCCCCTCTCCTATTACTGCTTGCTCTATAAACTACTTCAGGTAATCGGGGTTAAAGTGATCAATCGAGACTGCCAATCTGTCACGTTTTCTTTGCACCGCTTAGCCCATGAGAAGGTCTCTTCTTTCTCCTTGCTCTCTGTCCTTCGTCTGCCAGACACCCAAGCGAATACGTATCGTTTTATGCACCCTAATCTAAAGCAAAAGGCCACGATTAAACCTCCTTGCAGTCGAGCGCAGATCCTTGGTGGAGGAGAGTGGCGTTGATCAAATCGTTGAATCCGTGTCAGGGGGAAGCGACTCGCTCCGCAAGCAGCCCATTATATTTCCATTCTGAATAATTGTGCAGTGTGTAATTGCGTAGCGTGCAGCGTAGAGCAGCTAGGTTCGTCAAAAGGTGTTACGATAGGTTGAGTAGTTTATCAGAATTAATACAAGAATTAGGGTGGGAATCATTATCAGAGCGTAGGTTAAAGTACAGATTAAATCTATTAGAGAAATTTCAATCGGATATTATTACTGAAGATGTTAGGCACATATTAAAAACACCAGCGTATCATGCTAGATTCGACCAGATAAATTAGATTAGAGAGATAGATTGTCGTACCGATAGATTCAAAATGGCATTTTCCCCCGTACTATAAGAGAACAGAATAGGCAGCATAGGAAAGGGATAGGTAGGAGAAATATTTTAGAGTAGTCTGTAGTGCATGATGCATGTATTAACCCCTCAAATACTATAGATGCTAACAATCTAGTTGCATGAGACCCTATAGTTGCTTGTTTGCATGTCGGTAGTGCATGCATGGTGATCTTCACCCCCTGCCACACACCCTCGCGGTGGCTTGCAGGGTATCGTGTGGATGTAGATGAATTCCTAAGGAAGAACTCTTGGGGTTATTACTTCGAGAGTAGACATGCGTATCTCTTCTCGATCCGAGTCCAAATGGGATCTCTTGGTGTCCCAACGCCGTCCGTTTTCGACGCTCCCGCTGAAGTGTTCCATCCCCGTTGCTCCGTGAAGATGGCTTCGGTGCGGTGCCAGCGCAGAGTCGCCCTGGCCTCCGAAGCGCCACGCCCTCGCAGCGAGGGAGGGAAACACCTCATCAAGGCGCCCCTGAGCACCACGCGGCGGCCGCCTGCAGCACCATCGGGTGGCGGGCATCCGAGGTGTGGAGGGGGGGTCTCTCTCCGTTTGAGGGAGGGACGAAGGGGCGGAGAGTGGATGACCCACGCCACCGCGGCTGCGATGGCCGGGGAGCGCCGCACGGTAGCCGGATGCTACTGTTTGACGCCCGGAGGCACCTCCGAGGAGGGGGACCTGCCCCCTCCCATCCATTCGCTCGTATTAATCCGCCCCCCTCCCCACCACCCTTCCCTTCCCCTTCCCTTCTCCCCCACCCCACACACACACCGCCCGCATTCATTCCGAGCCGTACCTCATTTCTTCGGCCAACCTCTCTCTTTCTCCCGAGTTTACCCGCGTCCCTCTTCACTCTCTTTCCCAGCTCCAACAACCATCTTCCTTCCCACAGATTCATCGTAATAACCATTCCGACTTATTTGAGCTCTCTTTCAATTCCTCGTCCGTTCATTTCCCCAGGTTATGTCTTCGCCAACATTGTCCTCCCTCTGGTGTGTTCGTTATCGCTATTGCATGAGCGACTCACCGCCCATCGCTCGAATCCAATTGTCCGCTGTCCGTTCCGGAAGGGCGGCCGTCTGCCTTGCCTGCTCCTCCACCGCTGTTTCTGGTGCTCGCTAACTTTGTCCAGCTCGTTCTTGTGGGTCTCGTCACCCTGCTGATACACTTCCGACGATCCGTCCAGTGCACCCGCATTCCCCTTACGCGTTTATCTTCAGATTATTCACGTTTCTGACTCAGGAGGTACGAAATGACAGTTTAGTAAGATGAATGCAACGCCTGTTGCTTGTTTTCAAAACAAATCTTCCCTCCTTAAATAGTCAATACGAGAGAATACTTCTGTTGTTTTAGTTTGAGTGATTTCGTGATTGACTGGCATCGTTTTGGGTCTTTCTAAGACACTTTGGCATTTTATATGTGGAAACATGCCAAAACTCGATCCAGAATCAATTACAAGTGTGGGAAAAACGAGAAGAAGGGTAGACCATGTTTCTTAGAGGTAAAAACTACGAATAATATCATGTGTGGGCCTCACAAAGAATGTGCGCGTATTATGTGAACAATTACGAATCATATACAATATATATAAAATCATTGAATATTTTAATGCCGTGTTGATGAGGTAAATGCTTGGTCGTTAATATTTTTCGAAAACGTGGCAACCAGAGAGATTCCATGAATGGTACGACCTTCGAAATCACGGTGATCTCATCCATACCCTCCCAGTGTGTAAGCATGAAAGTGACATTTTCCTCTGAATTGCCCTAATCGAATTTTCTGTACATCGAACTTTTGTGTTTACTGTGCTGCTTGTTTTCATCAATTTGAAATTTATGCTTAATTGCCATTTCCTCAGCTGTAAAGGAACGTAATCAAAGTAGTTTTGATACCTGCTCCCTACAATCTGAAGCGGCTCAGAATTTGCGTGGAGATTTCAACGCTCTGTAATATTTTGGTCACGTTTTCTCTCCGCAAATGTGTATTCAGTAAATATATTATTTTATTTTTAAAATGGGTTACTTGAAAATGGCATATAGGTCGGTTGCAGACCATAAATAAAGGGAATAATTGCAATCATTTTATTGTGTGACTTCTGATTTTAGCAATTCAAGCGCCATATCAGTATCACACAGTGATTCCAAGGAGTGTTCATTGGTTACAGTGGAAGTGCGGCTATGATCATTAGTCATTACTTATTTATGTTGTTGAAAATATTTGTAAGAGTATTGATTTTTACAGTAAGAGATGCTGCTTTGTCTGAACCAAAGCGTTACTTAAATATTCTGGTCTGTAAAATAAAATGATCCCTAAAAATATTTAGTAAGTGGTAATTCAATCAACTTTTAAATTATTGATATAAACAGGTTAAATTAACCTGTTACTGATAATTGATGAGGGAGCACTAGATACATGATGCCGTTACCTTTAGCGGCCAATTTTTACAGACTGGCACTTGAATTTTTCAATATAATAGCAATCGCTATTAAATGATATGCCCTGGAATTTTAGCTTGTCTTCGTGCGCAACATTTTACGAAGATTCCGACATGTAAATTCGGAATTGTTTGCTGCACTCAATTCCACTGGCAAGCAGAAGAGTGAGTGATTATATTATAAACGAAATAATGCGAGCTTTTAATTTGGCTAGAATGAAATTGTCCGAAGACTGGGAAATCCAAATGCCAAATTAATGATAAATCATTAATTTGGCATTTGGATTTCCCAGTCTTCGGACAATTTCATATTATAAACGATTCAAACCTTAGAGTGAGATAATGCTTGAAGGAACTATATTATCTTTTTCAGTATAAAGTATATTTAGTGGAGCGTATTTTAATCGATTTTTGAGTTGATTTATGGGTCCTAGTCGAATACGATGTTTGAGAATCAATAATTACAAAAAGTGGTAGGCATAACTGCGCTACAAATTGTCCACAGCCACCGCGAGGGTGTGTGGCAGGGAGTGACAATCATCAAACATGCACTATTGACATGCAACTAGGTTACTACATGGAAACATGTTAGACAATTGGGTCACATGCCGCTAGATGGTTACCATCTACATAATAATAAAGGATGATTTGGTTATAATGGCACTTATGCAATGGTACATATATTTATCTGTATTTTCCTATCATACATGGGTTAGAAATTTTAATACGTGCACTACAGACTACTCTAACAACATTTGACCTGCTTATCCCTTTGCTATGCTGACTATTATTGTCTCCATTGGCAGGTGGGAAAAATGACATTTTATATCTATCGGTGTGGCTATCTACCCGTGAATCCATTTAGCGCAATAGATTTTATCGTTCTGCGGTTCGTTTCCTAGCCTTGGGTCGGAGGAGTCCTCGCAGCCGAATGGTTCGGAGAGCAGTGGTCCTGATGGCTTTGCTTTTGTTGTTCCGGGAGGCTTTTCGCGGCGGCTGGCATGGTCTGCAGGCCGACCTTCCCTCCTGCCGCCCAAACGTCCCCCACCCCCGGCGGCACCCTCCTCCCGCTGTCCAAACTCTTCTCCCGCCCCAAGACCGGTTTTTCCTGATGGGAATTTCAAACCCCCCCCCCCCCCCTCCGCCCCTCCCCCCTGCTCCCGTAGCCTCGCCATCATCTCCTCCGAATCTCTGCCTCCCTCCCTCCCCTCTCATTCCCTCCCCCTGCCTGTTATCCTTCGCAGCAGCGGGCGAAATGGCGAAGGGAGAAAAATAAAGGACCGCTCGGAAATCTACGCTCGCTCCGCCGCCGAAGACAACCTTCACTCAGCCCCCCCCCCCCCCCCCCTCCTCTCCCCCTCTCTCCATTACACCCCCCTCCCCTCGCAGCAACGCCCCCTCCCCGTGGTTGTCGCTTGGCATTCCTTGCGCCGCGCGCTTTTCGTGGTCCCTCCTTCGAAAATCCGCCAACCCGACGGATGAATGAATCGCTGCGCAGAGCTGCGACGAGCACCAGCAACGCGCGCACCAAGGCGTGCTCCATTGGCCGTGCACTCGCGTGGCCACGAGGCTTGCGGTCCCGCTTTGGACCACAGGCCTCTGGTTTCCTAGATAGTCAAACACCAGAAGCCATGAAATTTCCTAATCCGAAGCCAAATCTCTCGTTTTTCAAAAGGCCGTTTTTGTTCATTGGGCCAAGAACTTTTAATCATTTACCCTGTGTCATTAAGGAGGTGAAGAGTAAATGTATTTTTCTTGTAAAAAGCTCACAGATTGGCTATTACCTCATCCTGAGACAGATGCTCTATTATGATTTCATGGTTGTGTATTGTATAAAAAAGTATAATATAATTTGTTTGTTGCCAGAGTTAATTTCCCAAATTCCTAAAAAAATATTTAGAATATAGTTCTTTCTCCTTGTGCTATCATTTTGTTGGCATATTCTACATTTTTTGTTTCTTAAATATTTTTGCTCATGTCTGAAAAAAAGCCATTGCAATATTTTTTTTACTGATACTCTTCGGACGCATATATCATTGCTGGTAGCTTCCATACTGGTGTAAACCATTGAAGCTACCTAAAACCACACAATTGCATTGTTAATTTTTTTACTGTATTTTTTTTCAAGTGTAGCAATAAATTTATCCTAACTTATGTTAACCATGAAGTGGCAAGGTGGTGTTGTTGAGAGCAAGGAGGGAGAACACTCCTTGTTTGAGAGTGCAAACCAAATGACTCTGCTTTGGGACTTCCAGGATAGACGTTTCCCATAATAACTCCAAACTTCTTTTCTACAAAATGGTATCGTTATATTTTCTGCTCGATGCCAAGAAGATTTGCTCCTATAGTGGGAGAAATATTTGTGGCCGTAGATTGTGAGCACTAGATTTTCCCCGATAGAATCTAAGGTCTAGAATTTAATCAGCGAGCTTTATTGCTGATATATATTATGCGTATGTGAATTACTTACTTGTATTAGTGGAATGTAATATGCTCGTACAGTAAAAATATGGTATGTAAGTTGGAGGCATAATAATGATATCTAAGTGTGACGTTACTTTTACGTGACTTTTCTCGGAAGCGATTAACTCTCACCTCTCGCACATTGTTCCTCTCCATGTCTTTCCGACAGTGAATCACAAAATAAGGCGCGCCTAATTGAAGACAGTTTTTTTTCAGTTTCGTGGATGTAATAGTAGTAGTATTTGGTTTTAAGTGCTCCAGCGGTTTAGGTTATATCGCGTCATCTCACTTGAGATCTCAATCCTTGGACAAACTCAACATCCATGCCCCCACGGGATTGGAACCCGCAACTTTTGGGTTGCGTAGGCCAGCTCGTTACCGACCAAGGGGACTGTGTTTGAAACCGTCGGGATTAACTCTAATTGTAAGAGGTAACCAAGGAGTCACGTGGTACAAACAAGAATGGTTCTCAAATGTTGGCGTGTTTAAATTGTTTTTTTATAATCTCACTCATTGTTTTCATTTGGGTTTTTCTCAACTGGGGACTCTATGCTCGAGATGGATGGCAAAAACTCAAGTGAAAACAATAAGTGAGATTGTTAAGAGCGATTAAAACACACCAACATTTGCGAACCTTTTTTGTTCGTACTACGTGACTCCTTGGTTACCTATTCGAAATAATCCCAACGCTTTCAAACACAGCCCCCTTGGCTACCTCGGCCGAATTTTTCACAAGTTTCTTCGGTGTTTTGCCATGCGAGAAGAGCAACAGCCATCAAATGCAAAAACATCCTACATGCTCCTTAGCTCATGTCAAGCAACCTTGTCAAGACCTGTTTTGGGAGCTAATGCGTTAGTTTAAGTATTAATTATTAAACTTGCATGGAATAAAACCATTAACACTTCGAAAAATAAGTTAATGAATTTTGATGAAAAAATTAGGGATGTGGGTTGGTAAACATCAGCTGTGGACCTTCCACGGATTTATCCGCCCCCGCATATTCGCCCTGTTAGCCATATTGCCGATTCCGCATTTCGTTATTCATTTCGAGTGCCAATGTTGACGCGTGGTAATCGTTGCTCTCCCTCTGAACTGGACAGCGATGCAAGGGTGACCGTTGGAGGTTCGAATACTCCCCCTCTCGGTGCACTCTTCCACGAAGCGTGTTTTGGGCGCTGCTGGGCGATAGGAGTTTATGTATCATCAGCGTTTAACACTAAAAAAAACAAGGGAAGAAACGGTCGGAGCGGTCCTCGGGGAGAAAGAAATTTCACCCCTTCTCTTCCCAACCCTCCGCCTCGCAATATTTTGCGAACTCCAAACTACTTTGATAGACTGGAGCGTAATCATTAAATTAGAGAAATTGATTGCCGAACTGACCGATTCCAAAGGTTCTTCTTTCCTCGTACAATGAGAGATATCAATAGCGGTAAATACATCCCAAGTGTATCAATGGATAGCATAGGTAGTTGCACGTTGGTATAAGGATTTTAAGCTAACTCAACGAACAGCATGCTTTTGCATGCTCGCTTTGCTATTTTTATCTTTTTTTTAAATTTTGAAGTTTAGAATAGGATACAATTACTAATCTTTTTTTTGCATGACATGCAATGTATGTTTGGTGTGATATCGCCCCATCCCACACACCTTTATGGTGTATTTGAGGGTATTATGTAGACGTGGATATAGATGCCTTCATCTTCCTCCTTTCCCATCTCTTCCCACCTCGTATATGCAGCTCATATTCTTAGAAGTTTCCCTCGGAGCCTAAATTGAGGTGAGCAGGGCAAAGTGTGATGTGAAGCAGTGCAGGGGGATCTGTCGTTTGACACTTCATCCGTTTCCTTCCTCATCCTTCTCTTTCCGTTCCTCTCCTCTTCCTAATCCCACTTGTATTTTCTGCTCACATTCCATCTCCATCAACGTTCCAGGTTTGGCTGCTGAAAATCAGTCGTGGAGAAAGGCGTTTTGAACACATTTGCCCTCCTACGTAAACAAGGAGAAGTGACGTTAAGGCCGCTTTACACGCTACAAATTTTTGTACAATTTCTTGTACAAATGCTTGTATGAGGAAATTGTACTATGTAAAGCGGCAAATTGTGTGAACGCTTGTGTGGATGTCTGAATGACTGATCGGGAAATAGAACCTGTTCTAATTCCATTCAGACAAGCATACAATTTCGTTCAGTTTATACAAGCATTTGTACAAGAAATTGTGCAAAAAAATGTATTGTGTAAAGCGGCCTTATTGCTGATGAAGTTGGGGTCGCTTGAGAAATATATCGAATTGAAAATTGGAGCGACAAGAAAGATAGATAGCATTCAAAGCAGGCGTTGGAGGAGGGGAACGAGAATGCTATTAACTTAGGGGTTGAGGGGCGACGGAGAATTAATTTGAGGAGGGAGCATTAAGTGAGTTGCAAGGAGAGTGGACTCGTTAAGAATCTAAATCCTGGAGGGCTGTGTTTGAAAGCGTCGGCATTATCTCGAATAGGTAACCAAGGAGTCACGTGGTACAAACACGAATCTTTTTCAAATTTAGTCTGTCTGAATCGATCATTACAAAATAATTAAATGTTTTCTCTTCAGTTTTTCTCTTCTGTCTTGACTATGGAACCCCCAGATAAGATAAAACACAAATGTAAACTATAAAATAACAAATGAGGCTGTAATCGGTGGTTGTAACGCACCAACTTTTCGAACAATTAGCGTTTGTACCACGTGACTCCATTGTTACCTATTCGAGATAATCCCGACGGTTTCAAACACAACTTCCCTGGATGCTGAGGTAGCTCAATCTTAAAGGGCAATGAAAATTTTAAATGAAGAAACACTGTCTCAAGAGTGAAGCGGGAAAGACCAAAAGTGTCATTTAGACTTTTTAGCTCCAATGTTCATTCCCATCCCAGAGAAGAGGAAATCAGAAATATGCGAATAGTAAGTAATCTATAATCGGAATTCATTTTTTGCTTTTTGTGTTGAAGGGTTGTTGTCAGATTCGTTGGGAAAAGGTATACGGAAATGTTGCATTGGGGAAAGTAGTTAGGAGGAGGGGAGTAAGGCGGGGCTGCGAATTCTCTCCAGTTTAACTGAACTTATAGCCTGAGGAAGAAATTACGAGGGAGGTGTGATAGAAGCTGTGAGTACATAGAAGCCGAAGACGTCGCGGAGGTGAAATTTCTGACATACAAGCAAAAGGAATAACGCAACAGAAGTTACCCTTTCTATGTAGCGTAGAATCAAACGTCCTCTCAACTTTTCACCTTACATTCAGCTTTCAATTAATTTCCTAAATTATTCACAAGGTGGAATGTGAGATGCAATTTGTGCTCTATACTACTCTCGCGTGCAAAAGGTGGGGAAGTCTCGTAGCTAGTCATATTTTCTGGTGGCCTAACTGTAGGTAACCGGTGAGACCAGACACTAGTCTTTGCTGTAGTATATTTCAAACCTGCCGCGCGAACGGCGGTGAAAATCACATAAATTACTACGTACTATAAGAGAACAGAATAGGCAGCATAGCAAAGGGATAGGTAGGGGAAATATTTTAGAGTAATCTGTAGTGCATGATGCATGTATCAACCCCTTAAATGCTATAGTTACTAACAATCAAGTTGCATGAGACAATATAGTTGCTTGTTTGCATGTTAGTAGTGCATTCTTGGTGATCTTCACCCCCTGCCACACACCCTCGCGGTGGCTTGCAGGGTATCGTGTAGATGTAGATGTAAATTGCCATGTGAAAAAATTCACCTGGACCGGGAATCAAACCACGGACCTTTGGCTTTCCGCGCCACTGCACAGACCACTACAGTATCCCGGATCGGTAATTGGGATGGCGATTTCACAGAGGTTCAAGGTTTTAGGTACTAGGCTTTGGGTTCCAGGTACCTTGAACCTCGGTGAAATTGCCATCCCAATTACCGATCCTGGATACTGTAGTGGTCTGCTCAGTGGCCCTGAAAGCCAAAGGTCCGTGGTTCGATCCAGGTGAATTTTTTCACATGTCAATTCATGTGGACAAGTCTTTGTTGACTGCGTTGCAGGGTTAGTGTTAAAAGCATGGGATGACTTATTTATTACCATGAAACAAAAATAATAATATTTGCTAGTCATAGTAATGCTAGTGTGAATTTTAGAGTGGGAGGACATCGGTTTGAGCAAGCGGATCAAATTGAGTATTTGGGAAGTATGGAGACATAGAAAGGAAGGAGAGAAAGTAGATGTAGTAAGCATTAGAAGGCAGGGTATCTTTGAGGGCTCTCCTGGGTACACTGCCTTTTCATAAGATTAATTAAGTGGATTCAGTGAGGTGAAGAGTAGGAATTTTCTACGGCCAGAGGAGAGGGAAAATGTTCAAAAAGCAGGAGAGTGGCTTATGTTGGTGTAGGGCAGATAGGGGTCAGCCCTTCGCATCACTTATTAGCAGGGAAGAGGCAGAATGGAAATTGTCCCAGAGCATACCATTGTTGGTGGAATTCATGCAATTATGATGATGAGCTCTCTGTATCCACGCTTCTTGATGAGGGGATCGGGCTGGTGTGGTGACTAGAGTACTGGCCTCCCATCCCGAGGGCCTGGGTTCGATTCCCGGATTTGGCGGATTTTTCGAGTCGAACCGGCCCCCACTTGAGTGCCTAGTGGAGAGCATTTCAGGTTCAGTACTCCGTCCGTCGGATGGGACGCCAAGGGGACCACGTTAAGCCGTGGTCCCCTTGGCGCCTGTCGTTAAGAGTAGGCTAATGCCGACGCCGGGTTTCTCTCCACCCTTCCTCCATTACCTGAAATGTTCCTACCATTACCCAATTACTCACCTATCCTATATGCCGCAAATGACCTCAGCTGCCGGTCGCATCCCCTGAATAACGAACTAAGCTTCTTAGTGAATAATAAAGATTACGGAGAATTAAGGCTAGGTATCTTTACGTTGTTGATGTTTGAAATTTCGAAAGAAGTAACGTACACTCCTCGTTCTTGTTCCGCTCCGTTCTTGTTCCAGCACCATGGTGGGGCATCAACCCCAAAAGTTGTGATTTTTGCTTTACTATTTCAAATACGGGAGTGAGAAATTTTTGTTTAAATACTTTTGACTTGCGAACGTTTGGCTTACGAACATTCAAATATACGAACGTATATTTCTATTACAAAATTCAAACGTTTGCTGGAATTTCTAATTTTTCGCCAGCGTATAAGGTTCATTTGCCCGTAACAGCTGGCGGTGGAAACTCGCGGATGCGTAAATCCATATAAGCTGAAATAAACGTAATGTTGTTTGCCGTAGGCTCGCAGCAATGTTGGATGCCTGGATGAACAACTTACGATTAAATTCAATTTGCGAGCAAACCTTCGTATGCATGTCGAGGACTTTATATCTATTGTTTCGTTAAAGGAGAATATTTACTTATAGGAGTCATTTATACAACTTGTTTTCATAGAAGAACAAGTTTTTTTTACGCGTGGGTGCTGCTACTTCACATATGTCTGACAGAATTAAATCTCACTGGTACTTTCCCACATCGGTGTCTAGAGGTCAGCGAAGTAATACGAAGACCGCTGCAGTCATAGGGCAATTAATGGTCGTGCATCCTCCGAACCCGTGTTTGGGATATATCAATAACTGGAGAACATTCATACTACATATTAAGACCTTTGAAGACCTTTACTAGCCACGTCGGCGGCGCTGCCAACCGAACCATCTTGAGGTGTTTCAGAACTCCAACTTACGACCCTTAAGTTAGCAGGTGGTAGCTACGAGAACCAGACTGGTCGAAAAAACACCAGTGTCGGGTATTGTTATTGTAAGCATTGATCTCGTAAATCCAGAAGTTGGCGGGATTCACTGAAGGGTGGACTTCGGAAATGGTGGACTTGGCTGCGTTGAGAATCCAGTGCCAGGATTCCCATTCTGCCCCGAGAATATTTCATGCTTTTGATCTCCCCCCGTGTCCCTTGCTTTGATTCCGTCCCTCCCTCGCCCACCCTCCCCGGAGTCGTCTTCCTCCCCGGCCTTGGGATGGCCACCATTCCTCTGTCTCTGGAGGAGGGAGTGAATCGGGAGGTGGGGGCCGAGGGAGATGATGATGCCAGAGGCCCTCCCTCCCTTGGCCCAGGAAACGGGATGAAATTTGTTTCGCATCGAGGATCGTTCCTTCGGCTGGTAAAAGCCAACAGCGGCCGGCGACGGCTACTGGTCTTCCTCTTCTTCTCCCCCTCCCTCTGGGATTCGGGCGCGCGACCCGCCTCTTTTTTTCTCCTCATCACTTCTCCTCCTTTGACTGCGGCCACCCCATTCGCCCCTTCCTCCGTCGCTCCCGTGTGTTTGGCCGTCGCTTCGAAACTCAGGTTCATATGATGATGGTGATGATCGTCGGAGGTCTTATGCCAACACTGTTGAATCTTAGGATCGTCGCTGTTAGCTGTTCACTTCCCGTGTGTGTCATTTCCTCCTTCCTACCAACCAATCCATGTTTCCCTAGCGTGAATCCCTCTTTGAATCTGCTCCCCTTAAAACCATCTGATACACCCAATATTTTTCTCCATCTTCTGTGATAACCAAGCATTATCCTCTTCATCGCTCTCGTTAACATTCCATTGTCCCTCAAAGCATTCTCCATTCACTTTTATTGTCTTCCTCCAGTTTCCACGACCCTCTCCCCTCTTAACATCTACGTCTTGATCCGTCGTACTCCATCTACTTCCCCGCAGCAACTCCCTAAGTGCCTCCGCACGTCATCTCTCCGCAAAGGACCTGGTTTCTTAACCATATGACTCCACGATCCACTTTAATGTCATATAATAATGATGTGCATAGGTCTCCTTCCGTCATACATTGCCTTCATCCTTATGGGATCAAACCCTTCTATGTATCTACGACTTGGTTTCCCTCATATTTAGTGTTATGTCCTTAGGCTCTAAAAAAAACTTCCCCAATGGTTCAAAATGTGAACTGAGTTTATTTAATGCAAACTACCATATTAAAAAAGGCAACAGTGTTCAAGCTTTACCCAAGGAATACAAAGCAAACTTGTAGTTATGTTTACTCGACAGTCGAAGTACTTGAAGAATTTCAGCAACAAATTCAAAATATTAAAAGTTAAGTTGTAATCTCAGTACCTCACTTCTCCGCTCGGTAACCATAATGCGAAGTTTTAATCGAAGTAATCACTTTAAACTCCACGCCTGTTAAACAAATAACGTTCCAGAGATGCATTGGTGACGATGAGTAAAATGTACTTTCCAGCTGATTGCCGCGTAAACTCACGCGTCCTCCCTCGCTCGTATCAAATCCAAATAAGGCACAGTTATGATTTCCTGGCCACGTCCGAATTGCAATGAGAAGGCGTCTTCTTCCGTTCATTCCGCACTCGCCAATGGCGACTGTTTCATCCCTCGTTGCTCCCGAGCGATGTTCCGGTCATGGATCTTCCTCGTCATTTACGTCGAAGGGACATTCTGAACATTGCAGGGACGAGTTTATATTTTTCTGCGTTCAATAGCGGCATGCAAGTGTGTGGTTAAGATGATTCTTCACTCGAGCGTTTGTTTATTAATGACCTAGGATAATGTGCCCGTTTTATCAATTACTCCCGTTTCAGCCATGAAAAAGTAACCATAAATTAAACTATTTTGAGATTTTCATAATGTATTTTGCGGATGTTTTGATAAGTCAGCGTGCTGGGAGTAAATATTCTGTGATGACACATGATGAAAAAACGTCAACAAGGTCGTTAGCACCCGAGTTAAGAAGGTAGGTGACCTACTATCAAGTAATATTCTGACTGTACTTCTATTGAGAAGGACTCCTTTAGGATCGGGCACCACTTAAGCTCGCTCCTGACAGTACATTGGCATGAGAACCGTCACAAGCTATGTGATTAACCTTTAAGTTAGTCATTAATTTAATTGACTACATAATAATCAATTTTGAATTATTTGAATAATTAATGAATTTGAATCGGATCAAATAATGTACCTCACAATGTCTAACAAATCATACTCTTGTCTGTTACCGTTTGTTTTTAGCTCACTAAGTTAAGAATATACGTCCATTTCTGGAAGATACCAATATAGAAGGTCATTGATTGAAGGGAAGTGCATTTGCATTTATAAATTTTTCGCTTTTTCCTCTCCTTTTTATTTCTTTTACAAACCCTAAACATTTTCTCTGGTACTCTTCTCACCCGTACACCTTCATACTCCCTGTCTTAAGACACTATCGTGTGTCTTATCTAGGCCAATAGAAAGAGGGCGTTGCAGGAGAGGGAAATGAAGATCAGCAGCAGGAAAACGAGTGCACGACTACAACGGAGGAACAAGGGATGTCAATGAGCCTCCAAGAAGAAAACTTAGAGTGCAAAATTAGAGAAATTGATTGCCGAACTGACAGATTTAAGATGTCATTTTTTCCTCGAACAATTAGAGATATGAATAACGGTAAATATACCCAATACGAGTGTAGCAATGGATAGCATAGGTAGTTGCATGTTGGTGTAAGGACTTGAAGGTAACCCGACTAACAGCAATTTTTTGCATGTGTAGTTTGCCATTTTTATCTTTTTAAATATTGCAGTCTAGACTTATATAGTAATACTAATCCTTTGAAATGCATGATATGTAGTGCATGTTTGGTGAGAATTCACCCCCTGCCACACACCCTTGAGTTGGCTTGCAGGGTATTATGTAGATGTAGATGAAAAGTTAACATCGGCTGAGAAATGCTAGGGCCTCGGTTCATACTTCTTGAGCGATGAAGGATTGAAGACTGAAATCCAACATAGGCTTAGCAGTGATTGATTGCTTTTGAGGGAAATGAACGGAGTAATGTATTATGAGAAGGCGATTTTTCAGATGAAAGGTAATATATGATTAAGAGATTATGCGATGCTCTACAGTGCTGAGACTCGATCTCAGGAAAGGAAACTGGCAGAGTAGAAGAAATGAGGATGCTTCGGTGGATGTGTGAGGTGTCAAGAAAGACCAGAATAAGAAATAGGGGCGGTTTAGGTAGGATTTTTCGGTTAGTATATTCAGAAAAGGAGAGTTAGATGGTTTGAACACGACCAGCCAAGGAATGAAGAGAATGCGGGAGGGAAAATTGTGAGAAGTTGGAGGTGGTGAGAAGGAGGGAGACAGAAGATGAGATGATAAGACAAGGTGGCAGAATATCTGAGGGAGAATGGATGGAGAAAGAGGAACTGTGCCGAAAGAAGAAGGCAACACCCACCCTAACAGTATGGGATAAGGTGAAGAATAAGAATAAAATAGAATAGGTATATTAAATGAATTAAAATCTATTAAATGGATGGGAATGGGAATCATTGTCAGATCGCAGGTTGAAATGTAGACTCAATCTCTTAAATAAATTCCAAGATAATATTTTCAGTGATGACGTTAAATATATTTTGCGAACCCCAACTTACTATCTTAGATTGGATCATGATTACAAAATTAGAGAAATTGATATCCGAACTGACAGATTCGCAATGTCCTTTTTTCGTCGTACAATTAGGGATATGAATAGCGGTAAATATGTCCAATACGAGTGAATCAATCCATAGCATAGGTAGTTGCATGTTGGTATAAGAACTTGAAGGTAACCCAATTACAGCATGTTTTTGCATGCTTACTTTGCTATTTTTATCTTTTTAAATAGTGAAGTTTAGACTACTATATTAATATTAATCCTATTTTATGCATGATATGTAGTGCATGTTTGGTGAGAATTCACCTCCTGCCACACACCTTTATGTTGGCTTGCATGGTATTATGTAGATGTAGATATAGGGGATTGGGTCGATGGCTAGAATACTGGCGTAGGCTTTGGAGGATGCATATTTGCATCCCGGCATTGGCAAAGATTTTTCAGTGGTGTATCGGTCTATACCTAATTGCTGTCTGTAGAGCAATTTAAGTTCAGTACTTCTTCCACCGGATAGGACGTCAAACTGTGGACCTCTAAGTGTCCTTCGTTTAGAGTATGGTAATGCCGACATCTGTTTACTCTCTCCTCTTCCCCCTGTCCTTGAAAACTTACTACCGTCACCCTATGACCAGCCTCATTTTAATTAGTGATTATTGCCTAACCTTTCAGTCACCGCCGGCACTAGTTCAATGTTTGAAATTAGTACAAAAACTATCTGATTTAAACGAAAGAATTAATCGGTACTTCCTCTACGTCGTTTGAGTATCAATTTTCTCATTATTTTAACGCTACAAGGTTTTGGTAAAAGCAGTAGTTTAGAAAATATTTCTGGCGTAGGAAATATAAAAAGAGTTCTCAACCTAAATTAAAAATGACGAATAAAAGCCTTTTTTTGATCTCTTGATTTTTTCTGCGGTATCCAATTTAGCCTTGTGATTTGAATGGCTCCACTTGACGTGATATAGCAAATTTTGTTTATATATCTATCAATTAAAATTAATTATAATTATAATTAATTATAATTAATTTTGTTGATATATCTATTATATAATGTTGCTCTTTTTAACTTATTCTTAGTCGAACAAAACCCATAGGTGTACACCCATTGTAGTTTTTGGTCAACACCCACCCTTAAGGGTTTTCCTCACTACCAAAGGTGTACATCAGATGGCTCTATGATAATTCCTCTTACCTTTGCGTATACTTTGTCCCAAGTAGCAAGCAAAAATAAGCAACGTTGCACTACTGGCTGTGTTGCTGTTGTGATGATTGTTTCTTTGTGTCACGTCTTTCCTCTCGCCACTCATCTTCCCCTCTTTTGACTGCTTCGTGGTCAGCAACACTCTCAGCCGTCTCCTATATCGTCGGAATCCCTCGCTCAACTCATTTGTAGGGAGTTACAAATGTGTCGTGGGTGCAGCTTTAAACTTTTCGTGGAGCCATTTCGACGTTTGGGTCTGCAGTTCCTCTTCGGGTTAACTGTACTTCCTTTTTACTGCCCATCCCGGTGGAAATTCCTTTGAGAATTTATGCACAGGAAAACAAACATTTTAAATTCTGCGTTGTCTTTTTTTATATCTACCCTGCGCAACGTTGTACCATTACTTAAAAAAAAATTAAAAGTTTTATACGTTCTTTCGATTCGACTCGTCGATCTTTCAGGTCCGGCCAACTATTTTGCTGGCGCGAAATTTACTACCTATTTCCAGAGGAATGCCGTATTTAATTTTTGGAACAAGATTGCCTTCCATTCCATATATTTGTGCGTGTTCGACCCATCGGGTAATATTTATTCGTGTTACATATTTTGCTATCTTAAAACTTTTTTTACCATCATGCGACTGAATGGGGGCATTTACTCGGAACCGAAATCGCAATTTTGTACACGAAATCGTTAAATGGAAACGAAAAAAGAATTTTAGTGAAAAAATTAATCTTCTAACCACAACCATTCACTCATAAATCAAAAATTAAAATAAACAAAAGGTGATGCCCACCGAAAAAGCTGCTATGATAACATTGACGTCATTTTCCTCCCGTCCTTGACTGCTCTTATGGGAAGGGAAGGGAGTGGAGGGGGGTTCTCGGAAGGTCTGCTCGCTCAGATGCTGTCGCAACTGTCCTATTGGCAGAGTCAGCTGTGGCTCCCCCATCGCGATAAGGCGAAGCTGTGTCCCCCCCCCCCCATTGCTATGAGGCAAAGTTGCTTCGCGGGCTCAGTTGTGATTGGACGAAGTCATTATACGTCAGAGGGTGCACCACGCCACCACTTTCCCGAAAGGGTTAAAAACATCAGTTTTTCGCCACTTATAACTCAAGGAATAATTGACGGATCAAAAAACGGAAAAATACGGGTCTTTTTATTTTACAAACTCTATCATATTCGGCAATTAAAAAAATATGGTAAACGACCCCATTATATCCTTTGCAAATATATGTATGTACTTTTTCTACTCAGTTTGGAAGAACATAAGAGGGTTTTGTCATGCCTTTTTCTGCCGTTTTCGGATTTAATAATGGCTGCACAATTTATGCCATGTGACAAATATTAACAGGGGAAATTGGGCAAAAGGGCCCATAACTTATGCTACTGTGGATTCCAAAAGAATTTGTTCGTTTGACATACTCCCAGCAAATGCTAAAAAATGAGCAGCAACAGGAAGGTTTATTTTTGTTTATGTGTAACTTTTTGTTGGAATGCATTATGACACTTCTTTTAGTAGGAATGAAAGAGTGTTGTCAGCATGCGTTGATATATTTCAGATTTGTTCGAAACACTACAAGATAGGCTACCTAATTCATCCTTAAACATCGTCGTCTGTAGTTTCAAGTCTGTCCCGCACTTAAGGAGGAACCATTATTTTAGGCATGCCCGATAACCTGCCCTGATTTTAACACATATTATACTTCATCGTTTTTTCTATCGAATGGTGTAAAAATATGTCATCCACCATTTAACCAAGATATCTGGATTTGAAAATGATAGGTTTTCACGTTGAAATGCATAGTCCTTATGGGAGTATGATGACCTTCCTTCACATAAAAATTTTCATCTCAATTTTGGCCCGAAAAAATCATTAAAAAAACTAAGGAAACGTGCACGAGACATTAAAGCACATAATACATCTTTTTCCGGCTCAGGTCATTGGACGTTCAACGTTAGCGTTTAAGTTTAAAGAACATACTTCCGGTTTTCTTCCGAGCAAGGAGCCGGCAAGCTTCGGTGAATATGACAACATTGCTAAGAACTGGGAGGCCTTTAAATTTAATTACTCTTGTTTAAAGTCTTTTGTTATCATTTTTGTTAAATTATAAATTGAATGCATATTTTAAATACAAAAGGCATCACTAAGCCTAAATTCACTCATTACCGCAGATAATATTAATCATAAGAGTACAGTACTTCGAAGCGCAGGTTCCTCCTTAAGGGAGCCTCAGACCTGGAGGGAAGCGTGAGGAAGAAATTGGAGAAAGGAGGACAAAGAGAATTGTCGGCCACCATCAACAGATCTAGACTTGATGCTGTGGAAAGTATCCAGAAAAGAAAAAACATTAAAAGCACTTTTTCACGGATTTAAAACTCACACTACGCGTTTCAACTCACCCTAATGCATGGTGCTAATACCATGCCCTAATGATTCTGTGAGTTGAAACGCGTAGTGTGTTCATTAAATCTTTGGAAAGAATTATCGGCCTTACTCTTATCTCAACGGAGGGCGCCAAGGGGTCCATCCGTCGGCTGAAGTATTGTGCTTCGACTGTGCTTACACGGCCAATAAAACTCGCCTACTGTTAAATACACTATTGTTTATACCCAATGGATTCTATTTCGATGTCCACCGTGTTTCGAACCCGAACCCAAAACGTGGGAACCTAGCACTGTCACCACACAAGTCACACCTTACTAACCAATTATAATGTCGTATATGATGCATTTTTATTACTTGCCAGGAGAAAGGCATTTTAAATTATCCATACGACAGTCTATTCCATTGATCTTGTTTTCCTTTTGAAACAAATGCATTATGTAGGATTTCCAGCAATACAGGTAGTGTAAATTGTAAATTTAAGTCTTATAGCTTTTTCGACGTTTTTTTAATTTATTTTACCGAACCAATGCCGACATAATGCCCTCTGAGAATAACTTAAAAGTGTTTCTTCACACCTATCGCTAATTTCTTGACCCATGTTTAAAAAGTAAAGTGGAATTCAATTTTTTCAAAATTGAATTCCAGCTTTTCCAGCACACAATTTTTTCAAAATCATTTCCCGAATGAACAAGCATGTTCAATATTTATTCCTTTGAGCTTCAAGCGGTTCGACGATTTCTAGATACACAACTTCGCTTAAGTTCTCTGATTGTTTTACTTCTAGTGCTTGCGCAGCAACTAATTGTGTTTTGTTCTATCTCTTTCCAGGGCCTGGATGCCAACGGGTGCCCCCTATTGGTGCTGCATTTCAGGGTTCAGTTCTACGTGGACAGTCCCCTGTTGCTCAGGTGAGTTAACCACCGGTGGTTTCTGCCCCAAAGCTTTGACTGCCAGCACAGCATATTTTCGAGGTTTCGCTTACACGAGTGTAATAGTGCAATTGGCTGGGTGTCGGAAGTGGGTTCCTCCCTCTTTTGAAATCTAAACCAATCTAAACCAATCGGCCGATTGGCGAATATTCCCGATCTGAGTGCGTCGTCATCAGTCAACAATCCTGAGATTGGTTTGACGCAGCTCTCCACTCAATTCTCCTATCAGCAAATCTCTTCAAATTGACGTATTTCTTCTCATTAACATCCTTCATCGCTTGCTCCATGTATCTCATGCGAGGCCTTCCTTTGCCATTCTTTCCATCCATTTGTCGTTCGATTCCATTGTCTTCTGGTCAGAGCGCCATACCCTCTAATTTCGATGGAATCACATCAATGGATAATAATAAGTTATTTTTCATTGGTGTGATCACAATAGAAGAATGCAAGGTTATCTCATATCAAGTCGCTGACAGATAACAACTTGCTTTCGTGTAGATATATTTATTTAAATATGGCCTTTATAGTGATTTCCCTCTTTCTAAGGAAATAATTTTAGAGATATGTTGGCGAGCCAACCCGGGCACGACCCGTTCACATTAGAAAGTATTCTGCCGTGAACGACTTGGCTATTGGCTATCAGATATGGCATCAAGTGTTTGTTTAATGTGGTTTACCCATTGTTTTTATCTTGAAAAGCGTTTATGCCTGTTTTCCTATAATGCAATCGAATTATTTTGAACATAGTGAAGGACATGTCCAGTTGTCTCTTTCGGTAGCAGCTGCGTGACAGGCATTGTCGTCCGAGCTTTCATACTCGTTTATTTATAGTTATAATTCTATAGTGTATAATTATTATTTCCCTGATGACGTGCCCTGCAACGGGTATGAAAGCTCTAACGACAATGCCTGTCACGCAGCTGCTACCGAAAGAGACAACTGGAAATCATCCACGCTGCGAAAACCTATGGTGAAGGACATTTGATTGAAGTTCAGGATTAAATCCCTTTTGCCTGCTCGAGATTTTAGGGTCATGATAAAGCTTCATTTATGATTCATACCAAAGTGTATTACTGTTTTCATTGGAGTGATGGAAAGGATTCTAGGGGCAGAATCTGTTTAAATTCCCCGGAGTTGTTGTAATTATTTGAAGGAGGCGACCGACAACGGGGAATGTACACGAAATATGTCTCTCGTAGATTGATGATGTACTTGATTCTAAATTTTCTCGCAAATTTCAATATATAGGCCAAAATTTTCTCTACCAACCACAAAGGTTATTAAATGATTTTAAAATGTTCCTGAAAATGGACGAAAGTCGCGTGACCTGAAACGCTTGCTGACGACGTCACCGCACGGTATAAATTCCATATTGCTACAGTCCTAGTACTATTCCACTCGCTATAGTTGTCTCCTCAAAATCCCCAAATTTAGTCTTTCAATATCCCAGCGTTCCCTATTCCACCGTATCCCGAAAATTTTCAACTCCCTAGCCTCGCATTCACCCTCACTGGACCTCTGCTCCTCGCCCTCCGTGTTCAAATCCGTGATCACTAATGAATTGGTCCCAAACACCCCCTATTCTCTGTCTACACTCCTCCCTCTAAGTCCCTCTCCATGTTGTACGTTTTGTTTATATGACTAATCTGTTACTTTCTATTGTAATCTGTCCTGTGTATTTATTGTTTATTTTTATTTGTTCCTATGTGTCCACCATTGTAATTAGTCTTAGTGCCGATTTTGGGGACTTTTTCAAATAAATAAATAAAATAAACACGTTTATTTTTGGAGAAAATCGAGCGGATATATTGTTTTGAAGTTTTTTTGCCGTCCCTTCATCGAAACAATGGCTGAAAAGGGATTTAAAAAAGTGGAATCCGACAATGTGACTTTGGTGGACTATGGTGGCATCCTTAAAAATCAGCGATTGCTTTACAGCAGATAAACAACGACAGTAGTGATACCGTGCCTGGACGTAATGCGATGACCTCGTTTTTTTAAGCTGCCAAAAACGTACACTTTTTAAAGAGTAATGTCTTTGTAAAACAACTTCATCCCTCAGCAATATTTTCAGCCAAATGCATTTTTGCTAATGAACGTCTCATTCAAAGAGTTATCAAAAAATAGTGCATGTTCCGCATTGAGGCTATTTGCGCTGTTTTACGATATGTGGGTAACTTGAAAAAGATATGATGATGAAAGGTGGAGAGAAACCCGGCGACGACATTAGCTTGTTCTTAACGAAAGGCGCCTAGGGGACCGCGTCTCAACGTCCCATCCGACGGACGGAGTACTGGGTTAGATGTGCAATGAAGTTAGTATTCGAGGGAGGCGACCAACAGCTGTGGTCATTTTCACCATTTAGGATAGGTGGGTAATTGGACATGGGAAGGAATATTTCCGAGAGCAGAGAGGAGGGGTGAAGAGAGAAAGCTGGTGTCGAAATCAGCCTGATCTTACGTGAGGCGCCAATGGGACCACGGCTTAACGTCCCATCCGACGGACGGAGAACCGTACTCGAAGTGCTCTTCACAATGTACTCATGTAGGGATCGGTTTACCAATTAAAAATCCATAAGCCCATACCCTCGGGATGGGAAGCCCCAGGACAGTTCCCGCATCCAGTGATTTCTGGCTATTTAGTTTTGCATATCCCCGCACCGCTTCGGCACTTTTAACCTTTGTCTTGTTCTGATGATAGGGCTCTTGCAACGAACCTTCGCAAATGCACTCTGAGCATTCATATATATATACATATAAGCCGGGCAGCTTGGGTCCGTGCGGTCGTCTCCCGGCAATGTATTTTTTCTTCTTCTTCAGCCGCGGCACGCGCTAAGCAGTTCCGAATCCGGAGGCGTTCGAATAGTTCGCATATTCGCTCCTTTTTCCCGAGTCGTCCTCTGTCGAAGTGGGCGGAGCGGAAGGGCGAGACAAAGGCGCTCGGGACGACGGTAAATCACGCGCGCCCCCGCGATCGAACGGTAAAAAGAGGAAACAATCGGGTTGTGGGGGGAGGAGGAAGAAGGCGTGTCGACCTCAACTCTCGCTCGTTCCACTGACCCTCGGTCGAAAACGCGTGAACTTGTTTAAGGATCAGTGTATCGGCACTGTTGGTACTTTTAGGAAAAATTAAACCATCGTTAATTCATGGATGGATTCAAATCGCGAGTTGTCTCATCATCATCATCAGTCAACAATCCTGAGGTTGGTATGACGCAGCTCTCCTCTGAATTCTTATATCAGCTAATCTCTTCATACATATTTACATATATATCTTCTCTTTTACATCCTTCATCACTTGTTCTATATATCGCATAAGAGGCCTTCCTTTGTCATTCTTCCCGTTGAATTGTCCTTAGACAATGGGGTCGTTTACCATATTTTTATTGCCGAATATGATAGAGTTTGTAAAATAAAAAGACCCGGATTTTTCCGTTTTTTGATCCGTCAATTATTTCTCGAGTTATAAGCGGCGAAAAACATGTTTTTAACCCTTTCGGAAAAGTGGGTCTGGTGCAACCTCTGACGCATATGGACTTCGTTCAATCACAACTGAGCCCGCGAAGCTACTTCGCCTTTTCGGAGAGGAGGGGACACAGCTGGCTCTCCCAATGGGAGTGATTGCGACAGGATCTGTGCGAGCAGACCTTCCGAGAATCCCCCTCCACTCCCTCCCCTTCCTCGAAAAGCAGTCAAGGACGGGAGGAAAAAGACGTCAATGTTGTCACAGAAGCTTTTTCGGTGGGCGTCACCTTTTGCTTATTTTAATTTTTGATTTATGAGTGAATGGTTGTGGGTAGAAGATTAATTTTTTTCACTAAAATCCTTTTTTTCGCTTTCATCTATCAATTTCGTGCAAAAAATTGCGATATCGGTTCTAAGTAAACGCCCCCTTTGTCTTCATCAGGCCATCGTGTGTAATGATGTTTCATTACACATGATGTGATGATGATCGATTAAGTTGTTTTGTCTTCTTAGAAGATTTCTCTTTCCTCACTCTCTTCTCTTAAGATTTCCTCGTTACTTACTCGGTCTATCCATTTAGTCTTCATTTTTCTGTATCACTACATTTCAAATGCTTCCACCCTTATCGTTTCAATTTCGTCGCGACATCAGTTCTCCCGGACTACTCTTGTGGCGTTTAAAATGACTTAATATTTCCCCAACGTACCGCACTTTACATGTATTCTCTATCGCGACCTTCGAAGCCCTAAATCGTCTTAGAATGCCCTTCATCAATTTCTTCTGCCACTGCCGTGAATTTTCTGTGAACTTCCGTGGACATTATCTTTACGCTCATCTTTCTGCCCTTTATAGCCTCCGCATACTCCAACCCACGACTTCTACCCGATTCTCACCTTTTTTTTCTCGGGGGACACGTTTAATAATTTCAGTATAGTTCACTCTATACCAGTCTTCACGAGTTCCTTCAAACTCCTGGTATCACCTCTGTCCTCTAGGTAAATGCATCATCCCGCAATTTTCCTCGTATTGTCCTGAAGTCGACGATCGATGGGATCGTCCTTCACTTCAAAAATGATTCTTTTTTCTGAAATCGGCAAGAGAATTCGTTTTTCCCCCTCGTTGCTGAGGAAACTTGCTTGGCATTTGGTTACTTGTAGATATAAGTAAATACAATGAAAGTTCATCGAAATGATAACTGGAATGCGCTAAAACCATTTAATGTGGAGAAATGCGGGCCATGACAGTTTAATGACATAAGAAGGAAAATAATTTGCACATTTTACCTCTTAGTACTAGTATTGTCTGAATGATCGTTAATTCAGCTTTTAACCTTCACCACATCCAGCCAACTGCTCACTGAGAATCACTCTCTAGGAAATTAGGGATGAATATATATGCATAGGTATATTTTGTTTTTATTTGGGAACACACATAGTCCAATTGATTGGACGTATCGAGAGTGAAATGAATTTATATTAATAGTAAATCTTTCCTCCAGTGCATGATTATCTTTTATAGGAAAAAAATAACGGAACCATAACTGCAATAAAAGATTTTCTATCGGAATTTTATCTTTATATTTATATCCTACCTTTTAGTTGCTCTTTCGTTATATTTCATTGATTTCATTTTGGTTTCTGAGCCACAGCTGAATTTTTATAGTCACTAATAGAGTACAAACGTTTTGCAAATACTAGTGCTCACTATTAATTTGCTGTGTTGCCTCAGGACTGATGTGCGTCTCCTCGGGAAAAAATTAATTATGGTTAATGGACCCGCGAATATAAAATTATTCTTTAGGTACGCGTCGATATATTTAGTACTTCATTTTACTCACATAGATGCTTATCCCATCATTGCCTTGGGAAAGGAGTCACGTATCTCCCAAACCTTTTACCTCCTGAACCAGACTGAAACCATTCCCTCGTTATTCTTACATAACCAAATAACCTTATCCCTGAATACCACTCATACCCTAATGAAATAGCCCGTGTAAGCGAAATCTTTCCCTCAAACAAAATAGCACTTCACAACCATATCAATAAAATAAATTCCCTTAACAAAACAACCTTTCTTCACCTCAAACATCCCTATTGAGCGTTGCTACCTTCCCTAACAAAGTAACCCTTATTCCCTTTTGATTTATTCCAAATGGGGTCGTTTACCATATTTTTTATTGCTGAATCTGATTGCGTTTGTGAAATAAAAAAACCCGTTTTGTTCCGTTCTCCGACCCGTCAATTAGTTGTCGAGTTATAATCGGCGAAAAACTTGATGTTTTTAACACTCTCGGAAAGTGGGCTGACTTGTACGTCATCCACGTCAGGGACGGGAAGTGGATGACGTAGCGGGATATCCTTAACGCAGCTCGTTCGGTGGACGTCACCTTTTGCTTATTAAAATTTTTGATTTATGAGCGAATGGCTCTGGTTAGAAGATTAATTTTTTCACTAAAATTCCTTTTTCGTTTCACTGTAAAAAGTAGATCTGATTTTAAGGTACAAAAGCGATCTGAATTTCAGATGCAACAATTTTAAGACAGGGTATGTTGAATTTGAGCAGTAATATCTTGTCTAAAAATAAGGCAGGTGAACGGCTGAAAATCAGACCATCCAGAATCCATCTTCCTCTGCTTCCTGCTCAACTGCTCCTGTACCAACCATCCATGTTCCTGCCTCTTCCGTACCTTAAATCCGTGTTCCTGCCTTACAACCAGACAGCGCTTAAATTCAGATCGCACTGAAAATCAGATCAACTTTTTACAGTGTTCCATCTAACGATTTCGGTTCCGAGTAAACGCCTCCATTCCCTTAACAAAACAACCTTTCTTCACATAAAACATCCCAGTTGAGCTTTTCTACCTTCCCTAACAAAATAACCCTCCATCCCTTTTTATGTTTCCCCAATTATACAACCTACTTAGACCGAAATGGGCAAAGAGGGCCCAGGTTTATTGCCGATGTCCGATGTATTTCATAGGTAATTACTGCTTAAGTGGGTGGGTTTCCTGTGAAATGCGTGCGAACGGAATGGTGGATAGGTCAAAGGTTAAAACGGTGAAAAATGGGAAGGGGCGGTTGTGTCGCCGATGTGGCACTAATCGAATGCATCCGCAGGGACAAGGTGACGAGGCACCACTACTACCTGCAGCTGCGCAGCAACTCCGCTTGTGCCGACCGCTGGCAGGCCGGCGCCGGTGGGGCATGCGGCGCGGAGGATGGCGAGGTGGTGGACGAGGGCGGCGGAGGCGTGGTGGTGGGGTCGTCGGGCGCGGCGGCGGCGGCGGCCTCGGTGGCGGCCATCTGCCTGCTGGCGGGCCTGGCCCTGCAAGCGGACCTGGGCGACCGGGGAGGGAGGGGCCCCGAGGAGGAGGAGGGGGGCGGCAGCGATGGCGAGCAAGAGGGCACCGATGAGGAGGTGGCGGCGGCCAACGAGCCCTATTTCGCCCCCTCGGACTATCTGCCTCCCCAGGTGAGTGATGCACCGATCCCAGCGAAAGGAACTGCATTTGTATTCCACTCCCTCACGATCAAATCGAAGGAGATCTACATCTGCATCTACGCGATACCCTGCAAGCCACCGCGAGGGTGTGTGGCAGAGGGTGAAGATCACCAAGCATGCACTACTAACATGCAAACAAGCAACCATAGTGTCGCATGCAACTAGATTGTTAGTATCTATAGTATTTAAGGGGTTAATACATGCATCATGCACTTCAAAATACTCTAAAATATTTCCCCTACCTATCCCTTTGCTATGCTGCCTATTCTGTTCTCTTATAGTACGGGGGAAAAATGCCATTTTGAATCTATCGGTACGATAATCCATCTCTCTAATCTTATTTGTCTGGTCGAATCTAGCAAAATACTTTGGTTTTTTTAATATGTGCCTAACATCTTCAGTAAAGCTATCCGATAGAAATTTCTTCAATAGATTTAATCTGTACTTTAACCTACATCACCATAATCTATATAATACCCTGCAAACCACCACAAAGGTGTGTGGCAGGGGGTGATTTCTCACCAAACATGCACTACATATCATGCATAAAAAAGGATTAGTATTAATATATTAGTCTAAACTGCAGCATTTAATAAGATAAAATAGCAAACTAAGCATGCAAAAACGTACTGATAGTTTGGTTACCTTGTTAGCATTTATATACTAGTCAGAACTTCACTATTTAAAAAAGATAGAAATTGCAAAGAAAACATGCAAAAACATTCTGTTAGTAGGGTTAGCTTTAAGTACTCATACCAACATGCAGCTACGAATGCTATTCATTGCTACTCTCCGATAGGACATATTCACTGTTACTCGTATCTCTAACTGTACGAGGGAAAAAGGACATTTTGAATCTGTCAGTTCGGCAATCAATTTCTCTAATTTTATGATTATGGTCCAGTCTGCCATAGTGAGTTGGGGTTCGCAACATATTTTTAACATCATCACTGAAAATATTGTCTTGGAACTTATTTAAGAGATTAAGTCTAAATGTCAACCTACGGTCTGACAATGACTCCCATTTTAATTCATTTGATAGACTGGTTACGCTAATATAATTATCGTATAGTCCTTTTACAAAGCTTGCCGAGAGTACCGAATACATGTCAACGTAGTGGCAATTGATCACCTTTTATGATTTCCCAGTTTAGGAATCCTAAGGTGGGAGTGTTGGGGAGTCATATTGCCATGCTATTTCAGTGGCATCATATTCCGTTTTCTGTGATACAACAGTGCTTCATTAATACAGTTTATGGCACTGATCTTTTGATGAAATTTGGCTTTGCGGCGGAATGCCAATGTATATATACATCTACCCTGCAAGCCACCGCGAGGTGTGTGGCAGGGGTTGAAGATCACCAAACATGCATAATTACTATTCAACTAGGCTACTACATGGAAACATGCTACGGGTCAGGCCTATTAAACCTAAAACAGGCGCACCAGCAGTAAGTAATGAATACGATGATGCACAACAATAACAATCGGCGCACCTGTACACAGATTTATGATCACATTTTAAGGATTGAAAAATTAAAACGCGGAGCATAAATGATAATTCGCATTACGTGCACGTTATGTATTAAGTATTAAGGAATATATGTATGTTTATAGATAAAACATAAACCTGTTAAAGTATGATGATACCGTAATGCAACACGCATCACGTTCAACATTAAAATTCATATTTAAGGAACCACATTACAAGAATGAGGTGGAAAACATTGTCGTAAATGATTTTAACGTTGGGGTGTCACGCTTTTACGCGGATCGTTGACACTGCCCTGCTGAATTGAGTGTGCGTCTTATCAGTTGCAATAATTGGCGAAGCATGTAGACAGTGGTTCATGCATGTGTCTAAAGCAGCCCTTCTTTATTTCCCGTGCAACAGTTGCAGCAGATGATGGCGCTGAGGGCCGTGGAGGCGCACCACCGCGGCCTCCGTGGCCTCTCGCAGTCCGAGGCCCAGCTGCAGTACATCCGCGAGGCGGCGGTGGCGTCTTGCTCTCCTCCAGACGCCCACACTCCGCCCCCACTCAGGCTCAACCACCACCTCTACCGGCTGAACAAGAGCAAGAAGCCCCCGGAGCAGCAGCCGTCCCCGGGGGGGCCCGGGGGCGGAGGGTCCGGAGGCTCCACTCACGGCCCCAACAACCAGCCCGTCTGGCTCGGCATATGCGCCAAGGGTATCGAGATATACGAGGTGGGCGCACAAAGAGTGATTAAAAGTGTCTTTCCCTCCTTCAACACCCGCACGAAGTCACCTTATTTTCACTTTGATGCCAGCAGAACTCTCTATTGCCCATCGAGTCTTACTGTCCGCGCCAAAATCTTGTAGACTCGAGTTTAAACCTAAATTACTCCGAAATCGTTCATCGGATTTTCACGTTATTTACATAGTAATTTAGATAATTTTGTTGTTGACTAACTACATTGTTAGAATAATTTTTAAATAGAAATTTTGGACCTGTTTCTTACGCTAGAGTAAAAAAGGGCCCATTTTCTTTAGCGCTACGGCGCCATGCGCCACTTTGACGTCTAATAATTTCCAAGCAAAAGTTTGGCTAAAACAAATTTTTAATACAAGGTGATTTATATATTTCTCTTTCTTTCACTTCTATTGGTGCTTCTACATCAACACATGCCCTGCAAGCCACCTTAAAGGTGTGTGGCAGGGGGTGAATTCACACCAAACCCACATCTACATCTACATAATACCCTGCAAGTCACCACAAGGGTGTGTGGCAGGGGGTGATTGCTCACCAAACATGCACTACATATCATGCATAAAAAAGGAATAGTATTAATATAGTAGTCAGAACTACACTATTTACATTGCACTACATTGCATGTCATGTATAAAAAGGATTAGTAATTATATTTTAGTCTATACTTCACAATTTAAAAAATAAATAAAAATACCAAAGCAAGCATGCGATAACATGCTTTTAGTCGGGTTAGCTTAAAGTCATTACACCAACATGCAACTACCTATGCTATCCATTTTTACACTCCTATTTATGCTAATGGACATATTTTCAGTTATTCATATCCCTAATTGTACGAGGATAAAAGGACATTCTAAATATGTCAGTTCGGCAATCATTTTCTCTAATTTTATGATACTGGTCCAGTCTACCGTAGTAAGTTGGGGTTCGTAAAATATTTATAACGTAATCAGTGAAAATATTATCTTGGAATTTATTTGAGATATTATGTCTAAATTTCAACCTACGGTCCGACAATGATTCCCATTTTAATTCCTTTAATAGACTGGTTACGCTAATATAGTTATTATAACGTCCCTTTACAAATCTTGTTGATCTTCGCTGCACACGTTCAACCACATTATTTAGCCCTATTTCGTCATCATCAAGGGTCAACAAGCCTAGGATTGGTTTGACGCAGCCCTCCACTCGATTCTTCTATCGGCCAACCTCTTCATATTAACGTTAATCTTCTCTTTTACGTCCTTCACAATCTGTTCCATTTTGTAAGGATCCCATATGCTGGCAGCGTATTCCAAATGAGGTCTAACAAGGGACCTCTTATTTCGTCATTCGCTCAGTCCATCTTATTTTACACATCAATATAAATGATTTAAAAATTTAAGTTCCCAATGATTGATGAAGTAGAGGCGAAAAAAAACGCTGCCCGAAAAAACTCTCCATTGTCATCTAGTGTTTTTGGCGAATTATGTGTAATTGCCAAATTCTAGAGGATATATGATATTATGCTTATCGTGGGCCACCAGCCATGTGTCAACGAGTTTCTACCACCAGTGTACGGGATGTCAATTTTTTACTTTTTATTTCTATTTTAGAACTTCAATGAAAGGATTTTTAGGATTTTCACTACTCACTCACTTCGCCGCATACGCAGTTTTCAATGCAGACTAAAATATGTGTACGACTCTGTCGTGATCAGCTAAACCTGTTGGCAGGTATATCTTGTACTGCTGTTCCGCTAAAACAGGTCAGCCCTAAAGTTTAACCAACAGACCACAAGTTCACGACTGGACATGCCTTAGCCGTATTTGAAAAAAAATTCATGGTACTTTAGTGTTGGAAAACTGTGATCCTACCCCTTAGTTATTACCATTTTTCTCGCAAACGCTTTGGAAAAACCTTACTAGTGGGTGTATTATCGGGGCCCATTTCTCAAAGCTACAAGTCTGTTAGTAAGTTTGTTTACAGCATTTGTAGCGTGAAGATTGGGAATGATTTTTTTCTATTGAGTTGAGTATGATAAGTATCATGATCTGAGATAGGTCGCCAAGAATTTTCCAGGAGACGGCGCGTTACCTTACTAGGTGTAGCGATGGACCACTAGCGGGAATCCTGAGATCAAATCCGTGATACCCTACCTGATTTACAAGGCACCATTTTTTCTGGGAAACCACAGAGAATACGCGAATGGGCTGTCTTCTGCCGCATTGTGTGCATTCGTCGAACCATCTGCGTACTTTACCTCGACTGCCAGACTGACTATTGTTCTGCATTCATCCCAGGTTTTGACTGATCACTGTCACAGGAGATTGAAGAAAACCTGATTAGCGATATTAACTGTACCCACACTTTAATTACTTCCTCTACCCCTTTTCCTGGACCACTCCTGACTGAATGATTATACCTTTTTTTTCTGATTTTCAGGAAAACGAAGAGAAAGCGGTGATGGCGACATTCCTGTGGAGTAACATCGGGAAGCTTTGCTTCGAGGTTAGTGTGATATCACGTTGATCTTATTGTCGCCTTCTTTTTCGATTTCATTGATCCGCGCATCGGAGTGTCTTTCCTTCTTCCTTTTCGTGCCGTGAGATAATATAGTAATCGGTGGATTAAATCAAAACTGCGACCTTATCGGAGAGCAGACAGAATAGAAAATTTGTGCGAATATAGAGGTGACCGTAGCTGTCAATCAAATCTTACCTCTAGCTGTGTTGGAAAATTTAGCTGGTACTATAAAATGCAGCTGGTATTCAACAGGAAAATACAACATGGTGTTAGATATACGAATGCGTCTACGTAATACCCTGCTAGCCACCGCGAGGGTCTGTGGCAGGGGGTGAAGATCACCAAACATGCACTGCATGCATGCAACTATGCGGTGGATTACTGCTACTTACATCTACATCTACATAATACCCTGAAAGCCACCTCAAAGGTGTGTGGCAGGGGGTTGAATTCTCACCAAACATGCACTACATATCATGAATAAAAAAGGATTAATATATTAGTCAAAACTGCAATATTTGAAAAGATAAAAATAGCAAACTAAGCATGCAAAAACGTGCTGTTAGTTGATTTGCCTTCAAGTCATTATACCAACATGCAGTTGCATGCTGTACATTGACTCACTCGTATTGGACGTATATACCGCTATTCATATCCCTAATTGTTTGAGGAAAAAAGGACATTTGATATCTGTCAGTTCGGCAATGAATCTCTCTAATTTTGTAATCATGGTCCAGTTTACCGTAGTAATTTGGGGTTCGCAAAATATTTTTAACGTCATCACTGAAAATATTATCTTGGAATTTATTTAGGAGATTGAGTCTAAATTTCAACCTGAGATCTGACTGTGATTCCCATTTTAATTCATTTAATAGACTGGTTACGCTAATAAGGTTATCATACCGTCCCTTTACAAACCTTGCCGATCTTCGCTGCACACGTTCAAGTTTGTTATTTAGACCGATTTCGTAGGGATCCCATACACTGGCAGCATATTCCAAGTGAGGTCTAATAAGGGAAAAGTAGCTGATTTCTCGTACATGATCGTCACATTTACCCAGTACTCTTTTGATGAATCCCAGTTTACGATTAGCTTGATCCACTATAGATACTAACAATCTAGTTGCATGAGACCCTTTAGTTGCTGCTTGCATGTTAGTAGTGCATGCTTGGTGACCTTCACCCCCTGCCACACACCCTAGCGGTGGCTTGCAAGGTATCGTGTAGATGTAGATATAGATCCATTATTTAACGTATGTGTTTACCCTAGGAAAGATCTTGTGCCAGTCTTATTCCAAGATATTTAATGGATACCACGTTTGTTAATTCACTATTACTTATTTCGTACGTGCTACGAGGAGAACAATTCTTTTTCCAAAAATTCATTACTACAAATTTTTTAAAAATTTAATCCTAACTACCATGTGTCACACCATTTTTCAATTGCTTGTAGGTCATCATTTAAATATTCTTTATCAATTGGGCATAGAATTTCTTACTGCGTTATCTACTGCTTATCGGCAAATAGACGAAGCTTATTTCCTACCACCTTATTGATATCATTAATGTATAGTAAACTGTTTCTGAGGTAACTTTGTGGAACTGCTTCATATTGAAATAAAAAAGCGTAACTTAATTGTCCCGCATATATGTGCTTTTTTTATTTCAATCATTTATGTAGAGAAGGAAAAGGAGTGGGCCTTGGGCACTACCTTATGGGACACCTGAGAATTTAATGTAGACTTCACATGAATCAGATTCAGAGTCGACAGAACAGACAACTAGCCGGGATAGAGGTGTTTCTGCGAAAATTCTGGATATATTTTCCAGATTTGAATCATAAAAACTCTGAAGCACAACACAAAACGATTCCACCTTTTGTTCTGGTGAACTCGGAGAAAGAGCGATCAAGTTACTGGTGATCAAAGTTCCTCTGTGGACGAAGGAGAGGAAAAACGGAGATCTGAGCTCAGATGTGAAGGCACACTCACCCGGAATCGTCTTTATCTAACACTTGTTTGATGAAGGAGACTCCAGGTGTTTGTTAACACTTGTTGGATGAAGAGCAGTGCATGCTCATTCCTTGGTCGTTATCTATTTACATTTTGGCTGAAAATGTATCCATAATTGTCCGCTTGCGTGATATTGTGAGGGAAGCGTTCTTCAAGGAAGTCTTCAAGGAAGAAAGGCAGAAATGAACGACCCACGATGCGTTGAAACGGATGGGACGTGAGTCGACAGGAGAAACCTTCCCACAAACCATCGGGGGAAGCGTAAATTTCGTCATCTCATTAATGACTCACGAAACCATTGACATTCTTTGTGCTTCACGTCAGTAATTACAGCGATTAAGGCATTACACAGAAAGAGAATCATCAAGTCCTTCTAGTTCCAATGAATACCGGAACCATTACTAGACCTCGAAAATTCATTTTTCGCGAATTTCCGCAAGCGCATAATTGCCTTATGACACGCAGTCACTACTATTTTCCGCGAGAGTGCATTCTTCCTCCGTGGGAAATGGAATTCCGGGTGACGTCATACGCGGGTTCCCCACCCCCCTGGCCCCCCGCCCCTCCCAGATCTCACCTCCGCATTTCTCCATCCCTGACCCTGGAAGGGGAAAAAATGAAACCAAACAAAAAGCCGAGACGTGGAGTGACCTCAGGGCGACCTTCCCTGGAGGCAACAAACCCCCTCCCCCCTCCCCTCTCACGCCCTCCCCCACCCCCCACCTTCCCTCAAGCAACTGCCCAAGAGGGCAACTTCGACCAATTTGAACCCAAGGAAGCAGAAACTGCATTTTAAACCATCATCTCCATCTTAGACCAATCTACGCGTGAGTCAACGTAGTTTTTGACGCTTTCCGGAAATCGCGTTTCCCGGAGACGCAATCCGCAGGAGGAGGAAAAAATGCAATCCAAGGAAAAAAATGAAAACTTCCGAAATATATCTTCGTGAAAAAGTCTCCAAAATTTTTCACTCTGCTCAGGTCACCATTCGAAATCAAGGATTGGTTTTCCGGGAAAATTATCGCTAAACCGCATAATGTTTAAACATTGCTCGTTCATTAAAAGTGAAGATCAAACTGGTTCACTCGAAAACCGTTTAGATGTAATTTAGACTTCGCACCCAAAAGCAATTAATTTTACGATACATGAGAATAAACTTATTTTGATTTTTCCGATAGATTTTATTTCTCTCTGGATATTTACGCTGACTCTGAAATTGCCACGTCTCTACACCTCCTCAAAAGACCCGTCATTTTTCGGAGATAATTTATATATTTTAAAATGAGTGGAGGACAGTAATAATTCCATAAACGGTCGAAATGGGTGTCAGCCGGGGTAGACAGATCTGTAACGCGTCAGTCTCAAAACCCAAAGGTCGAGGGTTCGTATTTGTCTCAGGTTGAACCTTGAGAATAAACTAGGGTGGACGAGGCAGCATGACCGAAAGCACCTCAGGGATATAATTAGCTGCAAATACGTCCAATAGTATAAATTAGGGATGGGTCGGTTCCACTTTTTTTCGGTTCCGGTTCCGGTTCGGTTCTTAACTTCGGTTCTCGGTTCCGATTCTCGGTTCCGGTTCTTAATTTACTAATTACTTTGCATTGCTCAATGGTAAGATAAGGTAATCAATAATCATTTCAGAGACTGAATTAGAATAATTCGCGACTTTGAAGCATCTAAGTACACTATTTCACCAGGTTTTAATGTGAAGCCTCCACTTTCGGAGTGTGAGTAGGTTTCAAACTGGTTTTCGCGCCAATTGTTTCGGTACCGATTATTTTTGGCCTCGGTTCCGGTTCCGGTTCTAAGCTCAAGAACCGGTGGAACCGAGAACCGAAGAACCGAACCGACCCATCCCTAGTATAAATACAAGTGTATCAATCGATAGCATAGGTAGTTATATCTATATCTATATCTACGACATACCCTGCAAGCCACCTCGAGGGTGTGTGGCAGGGGGTGCATACACACCAGGAACAATGACACAACAAACAAAAATGAACACTACAAAACAAACACTACACCTTTAAAAGTAATTGGGAAAAAAGAAGGAAAACTACCAAATCCCAATCATGCAGTACACACCCATGAATACCATGCATGCAAAAAAAGCAATGCATGTGAGTCACACGTTGATTTGGAGATGCAGGTAATTAAAAAAAAATACTATGGACCTACTCTGAATATTACCTCTATAATTATTACCGATTTACGCGATGTTTAACGTTCTGATTTCGAATCGTACGCGGAAAAAATGACATTTTAAACCTGTCCGTCCTGCAATCTATCTCCTTCATCTACATCTACATCTACACGATACCCTGCAAGCCACCGCGAGGGTGTGTGGCAGGGGGTGAAGGTCACCAAGCATTCACTACTAGCATGCAAGCAAGCAACTAAAGGGTCTCATGCAACTAGATTGTTAGTATCTATAGTATTTGAGGGGTTAATACATGCATCATGCACTACAGAATACTCTAAAATATTTCCCCTACCTATCCCTTTCCTATGCTGCCTATTCTGTTCTCTTATAGTACGGGGGAAAAATGCCATTTTGAATCTATCTGTACGACAATCTATCTCTCTAATCTTATTTATCTGGTCGAATCTAGCATAATACGCTGGTGTTTTCAATATGTGCCTAACATCTTCAGTAAAGCTATCCGATTGAAATTTCTGCAATAGATTAAATCTGAACTTTAATCTACGCTCTGATAATGATTCCCACCCTAATTCTTGTATTAATTCTGATACACTACTCAACCTATCGTAACACCTTTTGACGAACCTAGCTGCTCTACGCTGCACACTGTCTAGTTCTCTCATCAAACCTAATTCATTAGGATCCCATACACTGGCTGCATACTCAAGGTGGGGCCTAACTAGTGAAAAGTAGCATCGCTCTTTTGTCTTCTCATCACATTTCCCAAGTACTCTTTTTATAAATCCTAGCTTTCTCTTCGCTCGGCCGCATATTTCCCTTATGTGTCTTCCCCACGATAAATCTTTAGTGATTGTTACACCTAAATATCTTACGGTTTCAACGTTTTCGATCTTCGTGTTATTAATTCTATAGGATCGCTCTATCGAATTATTCCTCCTCCAAAAATTGATAGCTACACACTTTTTAAGGTTGAGTTCTAACTGCCATTTGTCGCACCACTCTTCAATTGCATCTAAATCCTTGCTAAGTGATTTCATGTCCTCTTCGTTTGATATACCCCTGTACACCACCGCATCGTCTGCAAAAAGTCTAAGGTTACTACTAACTACGGTACCCAAATCGTTTATGTATAAAAGAAATAGAAGCGGACCTACTACGCTACCCTGGGGAACTCCCGACGTGACTTCGATTGTGTCCGACATGATACCATCTATGACAACCCTCTGCTCTCGCCCACTTAAGAATTCTTTTACCCAACATACAACGTCTTTATTTATACCAAAACTCTCTAACTTCAAGATTAATTTGTCATGAGGAACTTTATCGAAAGCCTTTTTAAAATCTAAAAATATCGCATCAACTTCAGTACTGCTTTCGCCGTGGACTAAAATATCGTGTACGAATAAAGCTAATTGTGTCTCGCAAGATCTACCTTTCCGGAACCCATGCTGGCTGTTTATGAGTAATCCCTGACTATCCAAATGCCCCATGATAGAACTGACTACTATGTGCTCAAATATCTTACAAGAGATTGACGTGAGTGAAATGGGTCTGTAGTTACTAGGTTCTTCCCTATCACCGCTTTTAAATATAGGTGTAATGTTAGCTACTTTCCAATCCTTGGGTACTGTGTGGTTCTTTAGTGTTTTATTGAATATTATTTCTAGATAGGGGGCTATTTCAGAAGCTAATGTTTTATAAACTCTGGAAGGAATTTGATCGGGACCTGGTGCTTTGTTTTTACTTATGCTTTTTAACTGCTGCTCTATTCCGCGACATGAAATTTTTATTTCGGGCATTTGCTCACTGAAAGTGTTCGGCGGTGGTTCCACTGCGTTTTGTGACGATGAGTTGAATACACTTTGGAAGAAGGTGTTTAAAGTGTTGGCTTTTTCTACACTGCTGGTGACTCTGATTCCTTTATCATTTTTAAGTGTGTGCACTGTGGACTTATTTCCCTGAAGCTCTCTCACATATGACCAAAACGCTTTAGGATTGCTATCTAAATATTCTCCTAACATCTTGCTCTTGAAATGTGATAACGCTTGCCGACATGATTTCCTTGCTAATGCTCTCGATTTTTTATAGTTTTGAACTAGCTCATTTTTTTCCTCTACCGATAGACCCCGTCTGGCATTTTTCATCTTAGCGTGGCATACCCTTTGTCGTTTTAGTGATTTCCTAACCTCCGCGTTATACCACCTTGGCTCTGTATTATCACTAATATATTTACTTGGTATGTATTTATGAACTGCGTTACGGGTGACCTCAAGAAATTCTCTCCACGAATCCTCTGTATTTAATCCTTTGCTTTGTTCGCTGAATACATTAAACGCTTCCCTTAATTCCTCTTTCATACCGTCGTAATTTGCCTTGCCAAATAAGTACACCCTCCTCCTTGGTTTATAATGTCTTTCAACGCCTACAATAAATTTCGCATGCACTATTTTATGGTCACTAATTCCTGTGTCTGTAACTGTATTTAGAACTCTCTCGGGTATATTTGTTGCTAATAAGTCTAGAATGTTGTTACCCCTGGTCGGCTCTGTTACTAGCTGTTGTAGAGAATGTGTCGTAAAGGTGTTCAACAGTGATTCGCAATGTTCCTTATCCTTACCTCCTGCAATGAAACTACACGTATTCCAGTCTATCGAGGGGAGATTGAAATCTCCGCCTACTATTATTCCTCTATCATTCTTCCCAGAAAGTAATGTGCGTATCTCTGACTGTAGCTCTATTATAGAATTGACGTCTGCGTCCGGTGGCCTGTAATATGCACCTACATATATCTTTTTTGCGTTACTACTTTTACTTTTAACGGAACACCAAATACTTTCTACATTTCGCTCTGAAATAAGTTCTCTTCTACTGACATACGGGTCCTTCACAGCTATGAAAACTCCTCCTCCGTTTCTGCTTACTCTATCCTTTCTGTATACTGTAAAACACTTCGGAAATACTTCATGATCTCCTTAATTTTATTAGAATTATGGAGCCTAGTTGCATGTAGGTATAAGGACTTTAAGCTAACCCAATTAGCGGAGACTACATGCTTGCTTTGCTATTTTATTTTTTTTACTGTGAAGTTTAGGCTATAATACAATTACTAATCCTTTTTTATGCAATATATGATGTAATGTTTATTGTTTGTTTGGTGTGAATTCACCTTCTGCCACACACATTTGTGGTAGCTTGCAGGATATTATGTAGGTAGATGAAGTTGTTTTTGAAGAAGGTTAAACTTAAATTATCAAGATGAAAAATAGAATGCATTAAAAAAATTATCTTTGAAACACATAAAGTGCGAAAACAAGCGCCAAATATGTAGTTAAAACAGGTCAAATTCGAACCTTTTTTTGCTAATAAAATCAACTCACTGGGGAGGAAAATGCACAAATAACTTCTTAGGAAGCTAACTGATGCCGCCGCTTTGAAATTTGGAAACGATTCCATTGTAATTTATGTTTTAATGCGCATGCAGTTTCCGTAAGAGGTCGTAAAAACGCAATGTTTTGTGCGGAGTAGGCGGGGCATATTTCTTTCTAAGCACCTCCATTTTTTTGGCTTCATTGTCAAGCAGCCATGCCAATGACTGCTTCAGTATTTCATTCTAACTTCCTTAAGCAAAAAGTTTGTCTTTTTACAGTGGAGTTACACGGGTGGTATCCTTTCCGGTGATAAAAGTCAAAGTATTCGTCGACACGTCAATGGTCTGCGTTGTATTAATATCACTCACTCAGTGATTCAACCCGAAGGTTGGTTTTTGATAGGTGAGGGAAGAGCTCACCCCGTTACTCAGCCAATGGCGTTTGAAATTCACACATTCAGGGTAGGGGGGACAGTTCCTTTCCCTGGGTCACCTCCGATTTCCTACGAAGTTCTGACACGCAGAAAATCGAATCGCGAGGATTTTATATGGGGGATTTTGCCCGGGATTTGAACCCGGGACCCTCCGGTCAGTAGATCAGAGCTCTACTCACTAGACCACTGTGACCCCCTGTATTAATATAGCGTCCACATAATACATTCAGTCGCTGTCTTCGCTCTCTCGTCCACATCGCTTCCCCTTTGCTTTGAAAGCCGCGGATAGCTACCCTATCGTCCTCTAACGATGATAACATTTTTGCGGGCATTTCTGCCTGCTTCCTTTTGTTTGATAATATTCGCCATAGTTTTTTCATGCTACGCCCAGCGCTGAGTTTTATTAATCATTCTCCGAGTGCCATTCATGCACTCTGATTTGCTTGTGGTGACCAATCACGTTTTACCGAGGCGCTCACATGTTCATGCTGTAGTAATGTTACATCTACACCTACATATTACCCTGAAAGCCCCCATAAAGGTGTGTGGCAGGTGTTGAATTCACGCCAAACATGCATGACATACATTAAATAAAAAGGATTAGTAATAATATTCTAGTCTAAACTTCACATTTTAAAACAGATAAAAATAGCAAAGCATGCATGCAAAAACATGCTGATAGTTGGGATATCCCAAAGTCCTTATACCAAAATGCAACTATCTATGCTTTCCATTGTTACTCTCGTATTTATGCTATTGGATATACTTACGTCAATTCATTTCCCTAACTGTACGATGAAAGAAGGAAAGTTTGAATCTGTCAGTTCGGCAATCAATTTCTTTAATTTTGTGTTTATGGCCCAGTCTACCATAGTAAGTTGGGGTTCGCAAAATGTTTTTAACATCATCACTGAAAATATGGTCTTGGAATTTGTTTAAGAGATTAAGTCTAAATTTCAACATGCGATCTGACAATGATTCCCAATTTAATTCATTTAATAGGTAGGTTACGCTAATAAGGTTAATGCGCTAATGTACCGTCCCTTTACAAATCTTGCCGATCTTCTCTGCTCAAATTCAAGTTCATTATTTAGACCGATTTCGTAGGGATCCAATACACTGGCAGCATATTCCAAATAAGGTCTAACAAGGGAAAAGTAGCTTATTTCTCGTACATGTTCGTTAAATTTACCCAAAACTCTTTTGATGAATCCCAGATTACGATTTCCTTAAGCCATTATTTCACTTATGTGTTTACCCCAGGAAAGATCATGTGTCAGTCAGTAATGGATTCCCCGTTTGTTAATTCATTATTACTAATTTTGTAAGTGCTAGGAGGAGAGCTATTCTTTTTCCAAAAGTTCATTACTGGACATGTTTAAAATTTAAGTCTAACTGCCATGTATCACACCAATTTTCAATAGTCATCATGTAATGATGACCTTCGTGGCTACCTACCCCTTCCTGGGTACCATGGAGACGGGGTTGCTGAAATAGGAGTGTTCCTTATTTCTGTCTTCGTAGTAGAAATAACCCGGTACGTTGGCAGTGCCTCCCTGTCGAGAGTGGCAGCCCTGATGTGCATGCATCCGGAGGCATGGGGGCTGGGCGAAGCGATTGTCATGCCGTGCGCACACCGGCGAGGAGCCACTTCCGATTTCGGTGACCGGATACCGTGAGCGGGTGTGCGTGTGGTCCACCCACCCTCCATCCCGATTTATATTCAAATGTTGTGACGGAGGGAAAAGGTTGTCGATCGGGGCTTTTGGTCGCTCACCTCACCGTGGACGCCACGGGACATCGCCGTGTGGAGAGCACCTCGGGGATATGCAGCACAACAAGAGTTGTGCTATATTTCTGAATATTTGAAAATCACCACTCGAACACCTGTACGTTGCCCAGATGAACGACACGGGAGAGGTATTTTGTAGTGCAGGTAGATATTAAAGCTACCGTATTAAAGCTATAGTTACGCACATAATAATAAAAAACCAGCGTATTATGCTAGATTCGACCAGATAAATAGGATAGAGAGATAGATTGTCGTACTGATAGATTCAAAATGGCATTTTTCCCCCGTACTATAAGAGAATAGAATAGGCAGCATAGCAAAGGGATACGTAGGGGAAATATTTTAGAGTTGTCTGTAGTGCATGATGCATGTATTAATCCCTTAAATACTATAGATACTAACAATCTAGTTGCATGAGACCCTATAGTTGCTTGTTTGCATGTTTATAGTGCAAGCTAGGTCCTGCCCTAGCTTGCACTATATCTTCACCCCCTGCCCTCGCGGTGGCTTGCAGGGTATCGTGTAGATGTAGATGTAGATTTGAACCTCCCCCCCTCCCCGGCGACCCGAAGTCTTGAAAGCAACTTCACCCTCGAGGCAACACGTTATGCCATTGTTCTTATTATTACTGGAATGGAATAGCCCAGGCAAAGAGAGAATTCTATCAAAAGAAGAATCTACGTACAGCTGGAGATACAAACGTAGATTTAAGGAAACAATTCATCAGTACGTATATCTGGAGCATGTTTCTTTACGGCAGGAGTCATGGACGATGACAGCAGCGGAGAAGAAAAGGGTGAAAGCATTCGAAATGTGGTGCTACAGAAGAATGATGAAGATAAAATGGATTGACGGAGTAAATGACGAGGAAGTCCGAAGAAGAGTGGGAGAAAAGAGAAGTCTTCTGAATACCCTAAGAAGAAGACGGGACAACTTGATCGGCCACATCATGGAACATGATGGCCCGATGAAGACAACCGTTAAAGGACAAGTGGACGAGAAGAACGGCAAAGGAAGGCCTCGTGTGAGATACATGGGACAAGTGATGAAGGATGTGAAAGAAAAGAAATAAGTTAAATATTGAGAGATTGGCCGATATAAGAACTCAGTGGAGAGCTGCGTCAAACCAATCTGAGGATTGATGGCCAATGATGATGATTATTATTATTATTGAAAATCTACGGCCTATTTGTTGTTTATGACGGAATCGTGTCCCACCCGCATTTAACATTCTGAAGGCTTTTCACTTTATAGTCCGGAATATTGCTTACCTTCTCCACTCCGTTCAAAATGCCTTTCCTCTTCCTTCCTCCTTCCGGATAACCCAGCGTTCTTGCATGCCAACCTTGAGCACCTGATTATCTTTTCCTGCCGTCCACCTATTCTACCTCATTTGAATTTCCTCTCGCTCCTCTCTTTCCTTTTCCTGTCACCGCCTCCTATTTTCTACTTCCTCGTTAAATCCACTGCATTAGCACCTCAAGCTTATTCACATCGTCAAAGACATGTTAAGGAAATATATAACACTCCAGATCAATTAAAAAACTTAGTCATAAGTTGTTCGTACATACTTAGCGATGGAATTCAGTTTTGTTTCATGAGTATCAGTTCCCTATTCAAAGCTCCGTATGGCACGAAATCACACAATTAAGTGAAATGTCTCTTTAGTTGCGGTAGGTTTTTAAATTTGCCTTATTGGCTTCAGCGTCCGCATTGACCCGCTCTTTACGACGAATATCACGTAGTCCACGGCATGTCATCTGACGAACGTAACAGCGAACTTCGAGTTCTCTTCATGTGGCCTCCGACATAAAGATTCCCGAGAAATATCTGCGGAGATTCGAACTCGGTCCCCAAGGGAGGGTGGAAGCAAGCCCTATCGCCCTCCTCGAAATTTTCACGTCATTACCTACATGCCTTAATTATTCGACCCGTAAACGACGTCTAAGGGTAGCTGTCCTGTTTTATTCGTCTCATTGTCAGCCAACCCTTCCTTCGCTTCATTTTCGGAGGATCACCCCGATTGTGGGTTCGTGAATGTATTTGTGACCAGGGCACTCGGTATTCGAAGTTCTTCTATTGTTTCCCTTTTCGTGGCAGATTTCTATTCCACATAATACACGACCTTGTAAATTGGATTAAAGACTAGAGCAAGTATTACACTATGATTATTGCTCAAACTGTTGTGTCGAAGGGAAAATTTCTACTCTGGAGTTGTAGACCGTATCCTCCACCCCTTTTCCGTTTACTAAAACTCCGACCTTTATCTAGTTACTCACCTATCCTAAAATGGCGCAATTGGCCTCAGTTTTCGAACAATAACTGGCAACCATTTGGCAGCTGCCAACAAGTAAATATGAAGAGATTGGCCGATAGAAGAACATATACAACACAGATACAACTGCCAACTGGCTGCCAGTTGGCAGCAGAAGAGAACTCGAATTGCCAACTGCGAAAACTGCGAAAAAATTCTCCTGGACCGGGAATCGAACCCCCTACCACTACGCTACCCATGTATCCTAATTCGCATGGCAATTTTACCGAAGTTCAGGTACTACTAGATGTAAAGCCCTCGCGGTCCATCAAGGATGGCAACGCAAGGGAGAAAGGGCATCAAGGAAGCCACGACCAAAGATGAACCCCATCCAGCGCTAAAGCCACGCTTGGTGGTAAATGTTGGATATTCAGGACGCATAGATTTCCGACCAGGTGCTCAACCAGTTGAGCTACCAAAAGTCCTCTTTCAGTGTGGAAATTATTGAGGCTTTTTGAAGGAAATATGTCCCATGATTTGAAGTCTGTAAAATCTACATCTACATAATACCCTGCAAGCCACCACAAAGGTGTGTGGCAGGGGGTGATTTCTCACCAAACATGCACTACATATCATGCATAAAAAAGGAATAGTATTAATACACTAGTCAGAACTTCACTGTTTAAAAAGGTAGAAATTGCAAAGCAAACATGCAAAAACATTCTGTTAGTAGAGTTAGCTTTAAGTACTCATACCAACATTCAGCTACGAATGCTATTCATTGCTACTCTCCGATTGGACATATTTACCGTTATTCGTATCTCTAATTGTACGAGACTAAGATATTGGTGTGCAGCAAAAGAGAAGAGGCCAAAACCAACGTTAAACTAGGAAAACAGAAACTGGAAGAGGTGAAAGAGTTCTGTTACCTGGGAAGCATAGAAACCAACGATGGACGAAGCAAGAAAGAAATAGTGAGTAGAATAGCCCAGGCAAAGAGGGCATTCTATCAAAAGAAGAATCTACTAACAGCTGGAAATACAAGCTTGGAAGTAAGGAAGCAATTCATCAAATCGTATATCTGGAGCATGTTCCTTTACGGCAGTGAGGCATGGACGATGACAGCAGCGGAGAAGAAAACGGTGAAAGTATTCGAAATATGGTGCTATCGAAGAATGATGAAGGTAAAATGGATCGACCGAGAGACAAATGAAGAAGTCCAAAGAAGAGTGGGAGAAAATAGAAGTCTGCTGAAAACTATAAAAAGAAGACGGGACAACCTAATCGGCCATATCTTAAGACACGATGGCCTGATGAAGACAATCGTCGAGGGAAAAGTGAACGGGAAAAATGGAAGAGGCAGGCCTCGTATGAGTTACATGGAGCAGGTCGTAAAGGACGTTGGTATGAAGAGGTTGGCCGGTGGAGGGCTGCTTCAAACCAATCCTAGGATTGTTGACCCTTGATGATGATGATGAATTGTACGAGGGAAAAAGGACATTATGAATCTTGGGAACGAAGAATTTGCTCGAAGGTGAACCGAATGGTGATGGTGAGGCCGAGTTCTGCAGCAAGCCGGCCGCGAATGGATTCGCGACCCTCCGTATGGCGTCGGCCAGCGGGGCTGACGCCGCGCCATCCCGGCGTCTCCTCTTTTGCTGCACGCTCGCTGTCGCGGCACCCGGCGAGCAGAACCCGCTCCGCACCACTGGCGCTAGGGGGGCCGAAGGATTCGAGAGAGTGAGCGCTGTTAGAGGTGGGTGGCGTGGATTACGTCACCCCGCATTCCTGCTCTCCCCGTCGACACCCGGCGCCTTTCGGAGGGGTTGGTTCCAAGGAGGGAGGGGGAGATCGCTGGGGTGATTCCAACGCGCGGGAATGCTGCGCGGGCCACTCCGGATGTAAATTGGAATATAATGAGGGTTGATTAAAGGCTCACGTATTGGCGCCGTCGGATCAGCATCCCATATAGATGGTCGCAGGCATTTGAATGCCCGGAGGTGCGCCCAGGGCCTCATTAGCGGGGTTTCCGCGATTGCCGGAGTGAAGTGAAGGGGTTGGTGTTGCACTTCGCCAAGGGCTTCCAATGTCAGAGCCTCGGGACGATGTTGCACGCACCACACTATTTCATTATTGTCGTAGCAGATAGATATCTAAAATTTCGATCACACCACCCTCTAAAACAAATTTTATACAGTTATACCACTCAGATTCAGGGCACAAAGTTTAAGTGATAAGGTTTTTTGCGTTAAAAATTTAAAAATAATTCAGGTTATTCTAGTAAAAAAACATGTTTCAAATAAACTAATCAATTCCATAGTTTACTCGATTAAAAAAATCATTTTCACATTTACACAATTCCATAAATAAAACAAAATTACCAGACCCTTCTGCAACCCAATATCGGGGAATTATGTATATAAACTGATTGATATGGATTGAATGGATTGATATATAATTGATGTGCTCAGTATATATAAATATCCGAAACGTTGGCAAAAGTTTTGGCATTTTTATTGTAATTGACCTGAGTAGAAAAAATATAAATTATTAGTACTTAAGTAAGTTCGATGTACAATCCATAAAACGATGTGCCTGCAAATGAAATTTGAAGTTTTTCACCATGGGCATGCATTATCCTATGTAAACTTGTTGCAATCTGAGCTATGACAGAGTCATTAAGGTATGTTAATTTAAATCTTGTGGCCTGAAAGATCATCTTAGCACAAAATTATACCCATTTTCCTGCAATTGGAAATCTGTCCTTCAGTGTATTATTTTGTACTGCACGTGTAATTTTTTTTGTGTTGAATTTCTAATTTTTCTACTTTCGCCTACAGCGCAAGAAATTTGAGATAAGAGCCCTGAATTGGCCCGGGAGCACACCGAGAAAGTTCACCTACTACTCGAACAGCGACGAGAAGAGCAAGCACTTGCTGTCACTATGCAGGCTCACGCACCAGTTCAGCATGGCGATGCAGCCGCGGCTGGCCGAGGTCCGGCGCCGGGAGGAAGAAGGTCAGACCTGCGAAGAGCCCTCTCCATCTATCCATCCGCTCCGTCTTGCATGCCAACTACACTCTCATGCAGCGTACCCAGAATAGGATGTTACTCATTGACTAATGTTTCATTGCATGGAAAAGGATCCATTTCACATGCCCATACAATTGCATTATAAGTAGGAGGTTCAATGATAATAACCATCAATGCTGAAAGTATCGTGGGACAGACTATCACTCAATTAAAATACCCAAATTGTAAATATGTTTGAATTCAAGTGGTGATAAACTTTTTAATACTTTGACATTTATTAATGTTATGATGACTTTCATGCTAGTGTTAAGAAAGCTTACTTAAACATGTTAACAGAAAGTTATTGCAATTTACAACAGAAGTAAAATTTATTAGATTTCACAGTAAAATTTATTGTGACTAGTTTCAATGTTACTACATCATTATCAAGTTACGCTTTCCATTTCTCAACAAGTATATATATTGGACAAGTCGTTCCAATATATATACTTGTTGAGAAATCGAAAGCTTCACTTGATAATGATGTACATAGTAACATTGAAACTAGTCACAATAAATGTAGAAAATAGAAATATCTTTCTGTTACTATGGAATGTTTCCCCACATCACACCTGAATCTGGTTTGTTTACTTACTGAAACAGTTCGGTAAGGAGCAATGAAAGTATAGTCAAAATATTTCTGTGATACAAATTATTATGTTTTTACAATTATGGACAAAGAGCATGTGCATATAAAAGTAAAGCCATTGGATTCATTGTCTTCAATGTGTTATAGCTTTGGGTCATAGAAGGTTTCAGGATCCATTGATGTGATTGCTGCATCAAAAAGAGATTTGTAATTGATAGAATGAAACATAGTTAGTTACACCACTGTTCAATAATTTTTCAAACCTAGGCCTGATGCATAAAATATTCATGGCATAAAAATAATTTTCATTATCCCAAAATACAAAAATCTGTAATTTAATGCAATAATTGTAGCATCAGAGTGATGATCATCTAGCAGGAATTTTAATTCAGTCAGTATGGCTTGGTTGGCTTGATTTAATTTATATAATTTCTCATTCAGTTGTAATGAGTTAAAACGTAAATACATCATCCTATAATATCCATGCTGACATTAGTTTGAATGGAATATTAATTGTTTTTTTGTGACTTCAAATTTTTGTAGTTTTTTAGTTCTTCCCAATGTTCAGGTGGCCATTTATGCCAACCCCTTTATAAAAACCTGAGAAATAGACACTAGACATAATAAATTTGCATTCTTAGTTTCCCTAAACACAATTTGTTTGCATAAATAAACTGAGGTCAGATATTATATTGTGAAATGCATTGACTGACTTACAGATTCACCATTATAGCTTACATACTTCGCCAATGACCCTGATATCGATGCACCACTCAAGAAATACATTAAAGCTTACTGTTGTAAAACCGCCTGAAATATGCACTATTGGTGGCTTGAGGTTGTGGAAAATATTGATATGCAGATCAGATTATAGTTTTGTCTCCTTGGTACTTTGAGTGATTGGAACTAACTGACGCCCAATCATGTGAGCACTGAATAGAACCTGTCGCTTGGTTGATGAGTGCCAAAGTCAATCGTCCCCTCTTCCCCTTGCAGAGAGAAAGCGGATGCGAGAGCTGTGCCCATTGTTGCTGGAGCTGTCCGTATCGAAAGGGAGCTGCTCCATGGGAGGCGGAGCCCACCACCGAGCCGCACTGGCGGCCCATGCTCTGCGGCATGCCCTCTTCCCGGGCCACGTGGCCAGCCACCGTGTTCACGGCACGCATGGCTCCCAGTGCAAAGGCCACGGTGACCAGAGGGTCTCCGTCATTAGCAACACATCCTCCAACACCACCTCGGGCATCGTGTCCGACCGAGTCCAGAGCCTCGATGAAAGCGAAGGTGAGGACGAAGTGTTGACTGCAAATGCACTCCCACGCCCTCACACACTTATCCGGTAGCACGAACACACGCGGGGACATGGGATGCAGGGGATTTGGGGGAAAGGCAATCCATGAATCTGGCCACTAGTCTTCTCCAACAAGTTTAATCCTTTTGGTTCACCTCATTTTCCCTCACAGTATTTTTTGAAACCTATGGGATCTGCAGAGGATTAATTGAATGAATGAAATAATAGTCAATGCAGAAGAAAATAAAAGTAAAATTGATAATTGATGACTTGCTGCTGTGGCACTGATGACTTATGTAGAGTAATGAAGTGATTCAACAGGTATACTATATGATTTGTTTTACCCCATGAAAGACTTTTTCTGTCATTTTTGCATGTTTATCTGAAAGGTTCATATTCAATACTTGACTACTTCACACTATACGTTTGCAGTTTATGACATCTTTGATGTGAAAAAGCTAATCTAAACTTGCATGAGTATTCGAATATCCAGGAATGTTCTTCTAAAGTTGAAGTATGTTTGGCTGCAGAATGTTGAGGTTAGTTAAGAAAGGAAGGATTTGGATGAGAGGGGATGTGAAGAAGAGGGAAAGGCTTGAATGTTACAAGGGTCTAAAAAGTCAATCATTGATGTTTCAAAATAGAGGTTTGTGTCTGTATTAAATGCTTTGAAAAATATTCATTACTTTGAGGAAATTTCTGAAATATAAGCAGTAGACAAAAGCAAGTAAAATGTGTGTGGTGAAAGTGAAATGTAGTTTTAAAAGTAAATAGGTGAGTTAAGTGATAACAACTGATCTCTTAGTTCTAGCAATTCCAATTACTTATTAAAATTGTATGTCCACGTAGATACTTTATTTTACTTGGACAAATTTATTTAAATGCACTGCTTTATGGGAGCCTCAATCTCAGACTACACTGTTTCATTAATTTTTATTGCCTTAAGCTTGATTTGTTCATTCATTACGGTTCCCATCTGTCCTGTTCCTGCCAGAAGATTCCTGTTTTTAATGAAAAAGTCCAGGGTTAATTCATAGAGTCCCACTTTTTTTAACTATCTTTCAATGAAAAATTAATTAAGGAATTTATTCTCATTATTAACACTTAATTAAATCGACTATAAATATTAATAGTCACTGATATTTTACATGGTATAAATTACTAGAGGCTACATTCTTTCTTTCCATTGTAAATAGAACTAATGTTAACATTCACTCATAGTAGAAATGAATGAGCAGCATAACTATAATAGTTTCATATTTGACGTGTCCTGTTTTTTTTTCAACATGTCCCAGGTTTTATAAGTAAACATTTCAGAATGTCCCAAATTCCAAGGAAAATATTATGGAAACCCTAACGTACATGCATTATGCCCTCTGGGTAAATGAAATTATAACATTTAAATGTAGAATTTTCATAGATTCAATCATTAGCCCTTCAGGGACAGAACAATTGCCTTTGAATGAAATGCTTCCATGTGCAGTAATCTCTTCCTGCTTTTGATCTCATAGATGACCTTGAAATGGAGATTATGATAAATTCACCGCCTGCACCCTCTGTGGAATCCCTGGCCCTGGCTCATCTCAGGGATGTTGAAGATTCACCCATGGCACACCCTGTGTCCCCTTCACCAGCACCTTCTGTCGATTCCCAAGGTAGGCCTAGTGTGCTACATTTAGGGCTGGTTTGATAAAATCTGGTTTATGTGGATGTTAATGTTAATCAGTGCGTAAACTAAAATTTCAGTTTAAATAATAATTATATTTATTTCCATTTGTCAATTACAGGGCATGGGGCAATTTATGATTTCTTGTTAAGTTAAATCTGATGTTAAAGTGCTCGCTTGATATAATAATGGATTTCAAGTAGTTAGTGGGTTAATGTGGAGAATTTCACAGGGCTTAACAGAATCCCAGAAATATCCAGTGGTGGGCCTTTTGTTTGAGGTGAATGAAGAAATTAAAGACATAGAATTATAATAATTAATATTTCCTTTTAGCAGCTGTGATTTCTGAGAGGTTCGGCTTTGCTTAACTGACGTATATTATAAACCTTTTTAAAGTTAGATATATGTAGTTATTCAGGGAGGTAACAGATGGCAGAGGTTGTTGCTCCATTGTGGTTAGGTTGTGATACAACTTTAGAGGAGGTAGGATGCCCGGAGAAAATGACTGCATCACCTTTCTTCTTTTGCCAACAGTATTAAGAGTTGTGGAGTGCAATGTCTCATCTAATGGATAAGGTTTTTTACTGAAGTGCTCTTTCACACTTACAATATATTACTCCACTGAAAAAAAAAACATTTGCATAGCCAATAAAAAAAAAAACAAACCCTCAAAGCCATTATCTATCCACTTAACTGATGTAATTCCTTGCCATTTTATTGCTGAATTATTTGCCCTTGATAGAAAGACAGCAAGAATTAAGAGAAAAAAGGGAATAAATTGGACGAGATTATTAACTAGTCTGTACTCTCATAATTATTTAAGGTTAGTGATTTTAACTGGTCATGATTTTAAGATTAAGGACTTCAAATGATTTTAAGGCCATTTTAACTGGTTGTCATGGAAAAAAACAAGGACATTTGTGATGAGACGTCTATGTCAGAAAAGCAGTGATTTGGTGATAGATAATTTTCCTCTTGTAAGTTAACAACATGATGAAGCCTTCTTTGTGATTTTTTAAATTTTTTTTCATTTATTCTGTCCATTTCTGACATTTTCATGGTAATAGAACCTTTGCAGTTACGCACATCTGTCGGCTTTTGTTTATTCAGGTTTTTTCCATCTTGATACATATCAAGGACTACAGTCTTGCTGGCATTTCAGCTAGCATCTTCAGGTCCAAATGTGCAGTCCTCAAAATGAATCAGCATGGAAAAAACCTGAATCGACAAAAGCCAGCAAATCACCATGAAAGCCTCCGTACCAATTTATTGCATATCTGTTGCTAGAGTTCTCGTCGACTAACTGGAGGTCTATTGATCTCAATAAAACCCAATGTCACATTAACCTTCACATTAACATCGACATTAACTAACAAGAGATTTAGCCAGATATAATTAAACTGGCCCTAAGCATAAGAATTTTTGTTATTTTAAATTGATATTTCTTTGCTGCTGAACTTGAGGCCTTGATTGAAGAGTCAATATTGAAAACATTATGCTCAAGGTACTAAATACACATTTCAAGATGTATGGACCAGACTAGAACTTTTACCTTGGCATTGTACCAACAAAATGGCTTCACAATTTCACATGATTTTTGGCATGCATTATCTAGCCATTTTTGAGGCTGAGTATAAATACTATATCCTCTTACATTTGTGAATGTAAAAATTGAAATAACTTTTATCTTCTGTCTTCTTTCCAACAAGCAGTGTAATCATAATCAGCCCTTTTTTACCAAACAAATACTGTGACAATACTGAATATGATATTTACAAAAGGATGATTAGCATTTCACTGACATACATGGCACAATCATATTAATTACACATCATGTTATATTAGCCTAAGTCCTGTTACCTATGATTTCTAAGCCAAATATTCAAGCAGTGGTGATAACTCACGTCTTTTCCTGATTTGTTACGTTGTATACATTTGTGTATATCTGTCTGCCATGTGCAAGTAAGATACCGCCACCATCTTTTCCTCAGAAGTCTACCTTGTGCATGTGAAGATTGTCATCCATGGGGTTGGTATCTCCTATATATTTAGTATACAATGCAAATACTTCAGTGGGAGGTAAAGACATTTTCTTTTCTCTGATTAGGAATACCCTGAAATATTTTTTTTGCTGATTCCCACATTAGCATGAGGGTATCATTGTGGTAGCTATTGTTCCTGATTATGATGATAATCGATTATTCCTGCTGACCCCATGTTCAGTTATGTTTAATGTATTATTCCTCGGACCCAAATGAGACAAAATGGGGTGTCCCTTTGGAATCCTCCTCTTCCCCTATGTTCCTATTGTCCCACTGCTCAATGCTTTAAGTGATCAGGCAAAAATCAATTCTGTAGATGATTATTATAGATGAATGAAAACAGTGGCAGATACCTCATCAGAATTTGCTTCACATTTTGAATTAATATTTTTTGCCCTGGTAAATATAAAAGTTTGTGAATCACTTTACTGGGCATGCCAAGGTATCTCATTTGAATTTTCTTAAGCTTCTGCCTTTGATTGCACTTTTTAGCCAGAATGTAGCTGATGCTAAAGTATGGAGGACATGTCTGCATAAAATATACCTACATATGTAAGCACAAGTTGCCTAACATCCCCAAATAAAATGCACTTTTTGAAAATAGTATTCTCTTAAGTATCCTCTTAAGTGGCAACGTAACTCTGAGGATAAATTTAGGGACCATACCATGATTCAAACTCTAATTGCCTCTATCCACCAAAATTACTAACAGTTGTGATGGCCTATTTGGTAATCTTACTTTTCCTCTCATGCAAGGTATTTTTCTCATTTTGGCATGGATATAAAAATATAAAATTTTGCTTTTTAGAATATTTATTAAAGGATACCTACTTCTTCCATAAAATGTCTTTTGTGTTCATTTTGGTGTTGTCGGAGTAGTAGGCATATACCATTTTTTTTCAAAAAAGCAATCCATACATACTGGCTCCAAAGCACTTTCTAATATCACTTACCAGAAGATGCTCATCCCTCAGTTATGTTTTTTCTTATTATGACATTGAAGACAACAATAAAATTCTTATGAAAGCTGCAATTTTATCATTGGGTATCGCTCAGTTTGCCTTATTTGTAAATATGTCATGAGTACATAACAGTAGGAAAACAAAAGCTGGAAGAGGTGAAAGAGTTCTGTTACCTTGGAAGCCGAGTAACCAATGACGGTTGAAGCAAGACAGAAATAGTCAGCAGAATAGC